>JAXDDX010000004.1:2710000-5472500 GCA_034670405.1 Hoplostethus atlanticus
CTAAAGGAAAGGTTAGAAACTAGACCCTTTGGTTGTCTGTCTGTCTGTAGCACTTAACACAACACATCTGTCTCTCAAGGTTGTTTACTGTATTCCTGTCACCTCCTTCCCCACTGCCCTATGATTATTGAATGTTTATCTCAGTGAATAAACGAGGTCCCCGCAGATATCACGCTATCATTCACCATTCCACCAGCATAAATGTGATAAGGCCCGTGATTTCTGCTCATGTTTTTTGCAGTGGTGAATAAATCCCAATTCACACACTGTGGCATCACCAATGACTATCTGTTTTGAAATGCTGTTGATGTTGTGTTGTTTGTCAGTCTGACACCATGAAGCCTGATGTGTTCACGGAGACTGCCTTCAGGGCCTTCCTGACACATCTCTGCCCACGGCCTGAGATCTATGAGATCTTCACTTCCTAGTGAGTCATCCTCCACTGCGCTTCACTCATCATCTCCTAACGTGGCCAAGTGATCCTCTAGTCATCACGGCCTGTCAGAGGCACAGCTAGCTCAAAACACATTTTAATATAATACGTAGAATTTGTAGGATTCTTTTCACTTATATCAGGAAAAATGTCACTGAATTGATTTTTACCGTCTTCTGGTACTCATTGTATTGACCCATGTGGCAAACTGCATCCATCTAAGTTGACTGAAACGAGCATTCATTTTGCTAACGTTTAATATTTTATTTAACAGTTATAAAGCCTGGAAGCGACTTACACATGTCAGTTTGTGAGCAGAGACTCCTGGTGCAAATGTCGTTATGCCGCCTCACGCTCGGTCAGTCAGGGCCTCCAGTTTATGCATTAGCAACCTGGCGCCGGCTCAGACGGCGGGTAGTGGGGCCACGATGGGCAATGGCGACATCATGTAAGATGCTGATGTGATTGTCTCTCCTCGCTGTGCCCCCCCTAGCTCTACCAAACCCTACATGACTAAGGACAGCTTTGCCAAGTTCCTCAACGAGAAACAGAGGGACTCGCGGCTCAACGAGGAGCTGTTCCCCCGTCTCCGGCCGGACCAGATCAAGGCTCTGATTGAGAAATATGAACCCTGCTCCTCCAACTCTAATAGAGGTGAGATCAGACGGTAGGGGGGACTGGCATGCAGGGGGCTAATTCGTTGATACCACATTGTCTACACTTATATATATGCTGTATGTCTTGTTCATCTGCAGGTCAGATATCTCCAGAGGGGCTTCTGTTCTACCTGATGGGGACGGAGACGTCAGTCGTCATACTGGACAGGCTGGCTAAGTGTCAGGACATGACCCAGCCCATACCCCACTACTTCATCAAGTCATCCCACAACACATACCTGACAGGTCAGAGGGGAGACAGATAATCATTTCTTTGTCATATAAGTTGAACAGACACCGATATATATTTCCAGGTATAGCAACACTTTTTTCTGAGACTCTTATGTCTTTGCGTCTCGTCCCCTCCAGCCGGTCAGTTCTCTGGCGTGTCGTCTCCAGAGATGTACCGCCAGTGTCTGCTGTCTGGCTGCAGGTGTCTGGAGCTGGACTGCTGGAAGGGCAAACCTCCAGATGAAGAGCCCATCATCACCCACGGCTTCACCATGACGACCGAGATCCTCTTCAAGGTGTTTATGTTTAGTTTCGGATTCAGCAGCTTCTCACACGCTCACATATATTATCTATAAACATTTTTTTATATTTCACATTAACCTTTAACATTTTCATCACTCTGCAAACAGAACAATGAATACCAACCAAATCCATTTCGATACCGTCTATACCATCACCTACTATTGTGTGTCATTAATCTTGGACCTGTTATAGTAAATGACTGTGTGCCAAGTCAGAGTCTCCTGTGAACGTGCAGCGTGTTTTCCCTCAACGTGACAGCTTCCTTTGAACACTTGCCAGCCAGTGCTCGTGACGGGAGTGTGACACGATGTATAAATTCACTTATTGATCATGAGTCATTTGTTAATCTGCACGTGTGTTAGAGAGGGAAACATGGCATAAAGGCTTAAATGTACACACATACACACACACACACACAGGCACGACCCTTCCTCATCCTCGGTCGCTCAACACTTCCATTTTAGGGCAGCCAGAGCTCCACACTCCCTGGAGCCGAGATAAAACACCTCCGTTCAGTTTACTGTCAGCCTCCAGATGTGATGGGTTTGGAGCTGACGCCAGGTCCTCATACAGCTGCTCTGTTTGTCATGCTGCCTCTCTTCATGTTTTGGGATCATCTCCATGATGATCTCTGTCTGTCTGTCTTATTTTCATGTGATTCTCATTGTATTTTTACTTATGTGCATTGCCGTACGCTGTTTGTCTGTTTTAATCTCAATGGGACTATCTGGTTAAAATAAAGGTCTATCTGGTTCAATACATAAAAAATAAAAAAGCCTGTCTCTTGATGTGACAGGATGTGATTGAGGCCATTGCTGAGAGTGCCTTCAAAACCTCACAGTACCCCGTTATCCTCTCCTTTGAGAACCACGTTGACTCGTAAGACAGATTTTTTTCCCCATGGACTCAATTCAGTGTAATGTCATTATCTCAAATGTAATAATACTCTTATGCCATTATCGCAAATGCAATATTGATGGAACCTATCCAGCATGTGAGTGAACCTTTTGCTCTGTCGATAGTAACAGGTGTTACTGATTTGTTCCAGGGTGAAGCAGCAGGAGAAGATGGCCAACTACTGCAAAACCATATTTGGTGATTCACTGCTGACAGATACACTGGAGAAGTACCCTGTGAGTATACTGGTGCAGCACACCCTGCAGTCATAAAGGATCTTAGATAAAGTTTTTACCTAATGGATATATTCAGAATAATTTTCACTCTTAAATGCATTTTCTGTAAAATCAGAAATGACAATATTGTATCATGCAGTGACTCAGTTTTGGACGCAATGAGAGAAACTTCACTTATCACCTTATCCTGTTTCTCATCTCTTGACCCTGCTGGGCTCCTGTAGCCATCCAACTGATTAATGTGAACCTCCTCTGTTGACCTCCTCTGAATTGTGTGTGTCTGGGTTCGGATGTTTGTCTCTATGTGTATCTGTGAGGCAGAGTGAGAGAGAGTGCACATGCTTAACTGTGTATTGTGTGTGTCAGTGAACACAACTTTAAATTTGTTTCATCTCCTATTTCATCTCCTTAACGTCTAGCTGAAGCCGGGCCAGCAGATCCCCAGCCCATCTGAACTCATTGGCAAGATCCTCATCAAGAACAAGAAAGGCAGCCATGAGAAGCCAAGCCAGGCGAAAAAAACCACGACACCGACCAGTGACCAGACCACAGCTACAGCCGCCCCCGCCCAGGACCCAAACACCACTGTCCAGGACCCCGCCAGCCCAGCACCCACTACCCAGGAGGGCCAAGGTGGAGGACATGGAACAAAAATCAGATTGTACTCTAGCCAAGAATCTCATAGGCTGGTTTGGTTGTTATGGTGTAGTTATGTAATATTTACTGTTAGACGTTGTTAATGTGATTAATCAGAGGGGGATGCAGCTGTGGAGGATAATGAGGAACAGGAGGAAATGGAAGAACAGGACGAGGAGAAGATGAAGACTTCAGACGAGGTAGAGGATGACGATATTGACGACGATGTTACTGTTCCACGTCGTCTCTGTCATCTGGAAAATATTACAGACGTCAGCTAACATCCTGTCACCCCCCCCACAGGGCACAGCTGGACAGGAAGTAACAGCGTACGAGGAGATGTCTGCCCTGGTTAACTACATCCAGCCCAACAAATTCATCTCTTTTGACAATGCCAGAAGTATGTCTTTAATGTTGAAAATAAATGTAACTTAAGTAGTATATGAAAAATGTGACAGACAGAATAAACATTACAACATATACATATTGATAATATAGACTATTAAAGGGAACATGATAACAATGCTAAACAAATGAAAATCAGTATGAGTTATGCAATTCTTCCTCATATTCCGTCCTTCATTCACAGAGAAGAATAAGAGTTATGTCATCTCCTCTTTTGTGGAGACCAAAGGAGAGGCTATGATTGCCAAGACTGCCGTGGAGTTTGTGGAGTATCCTTTAAAACGATTGCTGATGAAGTGAAATTACATTGCTTTATGCTGTCAGATGATTATTCAGCTACACACATAGACATAAAGATATGAAACAATGCTTCCTAAACCATCTCCTTTAGATACAACAAGAGGCAGATGAGCAGGATCTACCCCAAAGGAACCAGGATGGACTCGTCCAATTACAGCCCCCAGCCCTTCTGGAACGCAGGCTGCCAGTTGGTGGCGCTCAACTACCAGACTATGGGTAGAAATGTACACATGTACACTGACCAACAGATAGACTGTCATGAGTATGTTGCTTTAGATAACAGAATGTGACCATTTATAGTGCCCGTTGGATTATCATTTCTTAGTGAGTCTTGATATTTCTTGATTTTTCTGTTGCCATGTACACCTGATTGTATTTTTCAACTTGAAGTTCTGTTTTTCACCACTGTGTGTCAGTGTTGCACCGTTTTGAGCTGCACGGGGCTCTGCTGTGCTTTGCATGCAAAATGCTCCCTGCTCCTCCTCGCATCCCTGAGAAGTGGGTATTGATGGGATGTGTCTCTCTTCAGATTTCCCCATGCAGCTGAACATGTCTCTGTTTGAATTCAACGGGAGGACTGGCTACCTCCTCAAGCACGATGTCCTACGTCGCAGTGATAAGAAGTTCGACCCTTTCTGCAATAGGATTGACACCATAGTGGCTAACACGCTGACCATAAAGGCAGGTTCTCTGTCCTGCAGCACAGCCTTACACTTCTCTGCATGTTATCCTACTTCTCTCACTTGAAACATCCCTGTGGTTTTGTTATGGATGAAGTATGTGATCAAAACAGCTTGCAAAATAAAAGAGGGTTCATCATTTATTGTATTGCATTATAGGGAAATGGATAAACAAACAATCTGTGTATCGCTGAGTGCTGTTTTGCCTCTACTTGATTTGAAAGTAAAATTGCCTTCACAGCCTTGGGAGGTGTGTGTGTGTGTGTGTGTGTGTGTGTGTGTGTGTGTGTGTGTGTGTGTGTGTGTGTGTGTGTGTGTGCATGCCTGTGTCCTTGTGCGTCTGTGTGTGTATGTGTGTCTCAGTTTACAAATGCTTACGTGTATGTGTTTGCCTGTGCCTCTTTGTGTCTGTGCATGTATGTGCATGGGTGTTTGTGCACACGTGTAGATTTGCACATGTGTAAGTGTATGTGTGTGTGTGTGTGTGTGTGTGTTTCTAATTAGAAGTGCGTAGCCACGTTTGCTTGGCTGAGGTTGTCCTGCTAATCTGCTGTTAGGATACACAGCCCATAGTAATACAAGCTTCCTGCTGTGCCTGATACTTGTTTCTTGGTATTCAGTAGACTCCGCCCTAGTGCAATACTGAGCTACTGAGCTGATACTATTTATATCTGCAGCGTTAGGGCCTACACCTGTGAATTGTACGTGTCCATACTGTTTTCCTGTAGATCATCAACTCTTGCTCACCTGTCCCACCAGATCTATTCAGGCCAGTTTCTGGCGGACAAGAGTGTGAAAACAGGGGTTGAGGTGGAGGTGATCGGGTTGCCAGGAGACCCCAAGAAGAAATACCGCACCAAGTGGTCCACTACACCCAATGCCATTAACCCAGTGTGGAACGAGGAACCCTTTGTTTTTGAGAAGGTGTGTGTGTGCATGAACCAGATGAAACATGCTCACTTCACTGAAAGCATTGAAAGCACTGAAAGAAAATCTAATCTCTAAAGTTTCGGCTGCGTGGTGAAAGTTTGATGTTTTATTTCACAATGTTGTCACTAGCTTAGGTCTCATAACCTGCTGTGCTGCTGCTGTTCGTCTTAATGCCGTCATTGTTATTATTTTTGATAGATCCTGCTCCCAGAAATGGCTTCCCTCAGAATTGTAGTCCACGAAGAGAACGGTAAATTCCTGGGCCACAGGATCGTCCCTATCGATGCCATCCAGTCAGGTCAGTCGGAGAGAGAGAAATAAAAGTGTTTCATCTAACTTTAAAACATCACTGAGTCAACTCGGGTCACTCAACGCCTTGTGTTTGCTAACCTGATTGAGCTTCTGAGTCAGAGGAGCTGCTGCCTTGTCTTTAATTCACAGAGGTTTCATTCCCCGCAGGCTTCCAGCACATCTGCTTGCACAGTGAGAGCAACATGCCACTCACACTGCCAGCTCTCTTTGTGTACATCGAGGTCAAGGACTACATCCCTGCTGCCTTCGCAGGTGCTCCACCTTTCACTTTGCGTTTTCACAAAAAGCACCGCTGCACTTGAATTCTTATTGGTAGAGGGACAGTCAGGGACAGGGCTCAAATTCAATTTAGACATGTGGAGCTGGGTAGAGCATTGTTTATTTGACACACACACGCACACACACACCACACACACGCACACACACACACACACACACACACACACGCACACACACATCGCACACACTTTAATTTGATTCAATGTTGAATTGTGAATTATTGCTGCTTTATGCAGTGACACATTTGGTTCTACCTCAGATTTCACAGATGCCCTATTCAACCCAACAAAGGGTACAGAGAAGACCACAAAGACGCAGGAGGTAAAAAAAAAATAAGCTGCCAAAGCAAATTTCAGATAGCCAATGCCTGCCAAAAATGAAATAGCAATAATGTCCTCAATTCCCCCATAAAACCATAACAGCACTAATTTTCTTCCTGGAAGATAATCATGCTTGCTAGAATGTGATGTTCCTGTCCTGTCTGCGCCCACACAGTCGTCCTCTGACTACATCTCCCCCTATGAGATGCCTATTGTGGTCCAACCCCCCACTGACAAGGCTGAGACTAAGGACGGTACACCCCCTGCTACAGGTAATGGAGCTTTTCAGAGAACACAGTTCAGAGAAATTCATTTTTGTGGAATTATTGTGTGTAGTGCATTGTGACGTATTTTTTTCAATTATATTGTGCCTCAATGTGACTCTGCTGGCAGTAGCATCAATGTTCTGTTATTGTCGTTCTACTCCACTGGTTCTTTACCAGAAATGGAAAAGGAAGCTGCCAGTAATATAGACAAAAAAGCTTATTTCACTACTGATGTGCTGAACTGTCTGCCGCCTCCAGAAAAGGCCCCACCAGAACCTGAGGACCTTGTTGACCAATCATCCCAGTCTCCACCGGACAAGGGCACAGAGGAACCCAGCGAGGTGGACAACAGCCCAGACACTCCACAACCTGTCGTAGACCCTCCCCAAGCGTCGGATGAGACCGCTCCTGAAGATCCAGCCCCAGATGCAGCGAGTGCCACACCCGAACCCCTTCCTGATGCCACTCCTTCCCCTGATACTGAAGAGGCCACCCCTGCGATGGAACCGCTCTCAGAAGCCGAGGCTGCTCCTACAGCCGACGAAGAGCCCGGCGGGGACTCCGGCGCCAACCCGGAGCCTGGCTCGGAAGATAACGGCAGGCGCAGTCGCTGCCACCGCTGCAGGGGAGCTTCCAGGAGAGTCCACCGCTGCGGCTGATCCCGAGCCAGCAGTTGTGGTTCCTGTCCAACCCAACGAGCCAAATACATCATCTGAGCCTGCTGGATCAGATGACTCACCTCAGCCAACATCTAATGGAGGTAATGCTGAAGTGCTTTTTGTGCTGCACTTGCCACACATTTCTCTCTATCATTGTAGGTCAACATGAGTGGAAAATACAGACCAATTTAGAGGCTTTTTTCTTGAATAGCTGCAGAGCTATTATAATTCCACGCCATGCCAACAGAAGTAGGAGGATTTTTACAATGGAGTTCTGAGGCAGCCTGTGTGTGTGTGTGTGTGTGTGTACTACAGAGCCCTGCACCGTGCCTACTGAAGAACTGACGCAGCACAAGAACTATGTGAAGGTCGTCAAGCGTCAGGAGAGGGAGATGAAGGAACTGGAAAAGAAGTTTCAGAAGAAAGGAGAGGACCTGACCCAAAAATACTCAGACACCTTCAAGGCCTTCAAGAAGAAGACCTCGGTGAAGAAAAAAGAGTAAGAGAATTCAGCTGTTGTGTTTCTGCTTTCCATCCTATATTTGCCAATATTTGAGGGACAATCCTTGAAAACTTGAATGTCACTGAATATGTGTCATATTTTGTGTTTATGTTTAGCCATTCAGCAAGGGCTATTCTATGTTTTCCACTTATGCAGCATAATATTGACCCACTAATCAAATTGTTGTTGTTTTGGCCAGTGTCATTAATGAGATTATATTTAGGAGCATGGAGAATATTCCTTGGCTAATGTGTTTTTCTCGGTAAACCAGAATATTACATGATGAGAATAAAATCAATAAATGAACTAAATGAATACGCTTCAAGGGTTGCGGCGCTTTTTGTGCACAGTCCTCCAGTAAGCTGTCATTACAGAAGATGTGCTACGCAATGTGAACAATGCTGCGTGATTTTCATTAACCATATAGTTGAACTATTAACATCAAGTTTGGTTTGGGCGGTTGGTATCATAGTTTACCTAATACACATCTTTGCACATTGTGTCATGAGTGGGTCCCATTTGTTAAAGTGCATTGTCCCTCAGTAGATATATCCATACGCCCTGCCATGCCATATCATGACGTGATGTGTCCTGCAGGGGGGCGGGGGCCGACTCCTCTGAGTCCAGTTCCAAGACGGAGCGAGTACAGGAGCAGAAAGAGAAGCTCCAGGCCGAGCTGCAAGCTCTGTGGATAGAGCAGCACGATCAGCTGAAGAAGAGGAAAGAGCAGTATGCCACAGAGGTACAGAATCTACCTCGATGTTTAAAACGCTACTCAGGGGTTTCAACAAATTATTCAACATTTTTTACATTGTTTGATGTCAGATATTTAATGTTAATGTACTTTATTATGAAACACCACTGCCTTTCTTTTTAAATTCCACGTATGAACATTTTTGGGTGGATACCTTTATGGCAGGATGTGTTGAGTATACATTCAGTACCACCCCTTGTCCTTTTGCAACCTCTTCTCCTCCTCATCAACCACCACTCACCTCATACCCAGGCCCTGGCTCTCTTCGTTGCTATCTCTTCATCCACCCCAGAACTAGGATTCGTTTCCATGGCTTAGGATGCATTCACATCTTTCATCTCATTTGATCTCCCCGTGCTGTGTGTCTCGGAGCATGGGCGAGCCGCCAGGGCTTTAGAGGCTCTATTGATTATACATCAGACCTAGGGGCTCTGGGATCCTCTTAGCATAAGCTCTGGATCTGCATGAGATTGAGAGGTCAATCAGGTAATTTTCCAAGGGTCGCCACCTCACTAGACAGAGTGCAGACCCTGTATAGATCTCGTAATCACGCCCCGGGCCAAGTGCTTCGACGAACTTCAAGTCAGAGTGCATGAAAATTAACAACAGGGGTCTGAACTTGGAGAATTGTTTGGATTAAACACAGGAAAAGTCGTCACTCGAGGGACGTTGAACTACTTTCAGAGGAAGTCGCTCGCTTGTTGTGTTTTAGTCCATGTCAATGCTTTCACTCTGACTGTGCCACTTCCTTTTTCCTGTGTGACACAGCGGCTGGCCAAACTGTTGGAGATGGCCACAGAGAGGCACACCAGTGAACTGAAGACCCTGGAGAGGTGTGACCACACATACAACACATTTAGGACATGCTGTACACACTGATGTGGCACAGGGCTTTGCTGAATCGATCCAATCTGTGCCCTGAATTTTTAGTGTGAATCTGCCTGTAGCGCGTGTTGTCTGAGGTGAAGCATTTGACATTTTGCAAGAATACCTCAAGTAATGGATGAGTCACCTCGCCGTGCAGGTCTTCCTTTGTCCTTGGCTGGCTTTTAGTGTTCTTTGGTGTGTCTGCATGTGTGTGTGTGTGTGTGTGTGTGTGTTATCCAGTGTCCCCAGCTGGCAGATGGTTATCTAAGGACAACCATTATCCAACAGGTGTTTAAACAGCAGTAGGGAAGCAGAGACCGTCTCGGTCATCTACCTATCCACACACTATAAAATAGCATTTAACCCTTTTGGACCCACTGCAGAGAAAGGGTCACATAGTCCCTGCATTATTATGTTTAAAGGAAAGAGTATATATTTGACTCAGGCAGGCTTCCTTACATTCTGTCTTTGTCTTGTTGCCAGTGAAACCAAAGAAAATAAGAAGAGGGGGCTCTCAAAGCGCTCGTGTTCAGAGAAGGCAAAGTGAGTTCACAGCATAACCTTGCTTTCACTTTTTCACTTTCAGTGGTTCCATTCATTTTCATTCTTTAAATCACTGATCTTCTTGTCCAATCAAAAAAGAGATATCAGAACACGATGAGATCTCCCTTATTTTTTGTAAACGAAAAGCAGCTTATCTTCTTATGACTATGACACGTAGCATTGCACATTGAACTTGATTTGATAAATGTTTATCAATGCTACGTCCAAGTGGCCTAATCTAAAATTGTAATCGTGTTCTCAGGCTAAAAAAGGCAGCAAGCTGTGAGCTGTTGGAAGAATCTGCCCAGCCCGACGCAGCAGTAAGTATAGAACCACCAATGTATGTTTGAAATAGTTAAAAAAACCCATGTACGTATGGATATACTGCCCATGTGGATCCATGTGACACATTACGGGTATACTGTATTTACCATGTTCAAGTTTACCTAAACAAGTGCTTGAAATGCGTGGTGTGCAATTCCCAAAAGTATCTACTGCCTGAAACACCCAATGGCCAAAACTAGCTGATAAAAAAAAACAGGAAACACAGACAACATCGCTTCCATGTTCTGACCCGGCGTAACTCTACAGCTAAAGGAAATGAACTAGCTGGGCAAATACTGTAGCAAGCTAGCTGGCCTTAACAACCTAGTGTAGGTTGGTGTAGTGTGGGCACATGCATGTCTTAATAGGGACTGAAGTAAGTGTGAAGTCCATCCACCGCCGTGTGCTGCTGCTTTTGACAGAGTAACTGTGGTTACATGGTGGGAGAAAGTGTCTAAAGATTTGAACAAAATGTAATGTGCACACATGTTTACATACGCCTGCAGATATAGCCACATAGTGAAAAAATAAGGTACATTGTCGCACACACACACACACACACACACACACACACACACACACCCATCCACACACTCACACACCATCCACACAAGAGTAAAGTGCAGTGTGCCCTGACCAAAGGGCAGGCTTGTCCATTACTCAAAAGCTGTTTGCATGGAAGGAGGAAGGGACATGTGTGGTCGATGATTCACCGAGCTCTGCTGTTGTTGTGTTGGATCATCAAGCTTCCAACTGCATCTGGGTCACGGGCCCAGCCGCTCTGCTGCTCTCAGATCAGGCTCGGTCTGGATAACAGCAAGGCCCCCCCCGCCACATTAGGATTGCAATGCCGCTCTTTTTGATCCAATTAATCAGCATTTGCCCATTAATTACTGCAGCTATTTATAACACAATCACTTGTTTAATCAGCACAGCCTTGGTATTGAATGGCTGGCTGCATTAAGGAGTGTGTAATTGAATTGGACAAGTCCAACCTGCTGTGACCTAACGGTATTGATCTCTCTCTCTCAGGTTGCATCCCGTGAGTCCATTCCTCTCTAGACAGTCTCAAACACACACACACACACACACACACACACTCACCGAGGGAAGCATGAGCAGATGAACTGTTTATAGACATGCAAACACTCTTTATCTTTCGCTCGATAACATCCATGCAAACTCAGATACACTTGCGCATGCACGTGTTTGCAAATGCACACACACACACATACATACACATGCACACTCAAACCATTGACCAATTGTGTATTTTTGAGTAGCGACATATGTTTTGTATTGCTGTAGTCCTCAGATTACAGTCCTCAGCAAGAGGCTCTGATGAAGAAGCAGTCTGCTACACTGGAGGAGATCAAAGCCCTGGCTAATCAGGTACACACACACACACACACACACACCCACACACCCACACACACACATCTACAATGCATACCATGCCAACACATAGCTGTCTGTCAAATATATTGTCTACCGTGGCCATCTGTTGAGTCAGTGATTATATGTAATGCTGCAGTGTGACACATCCAGTTGAGATGAATCAGAAAGTACAATCAAAGTCCCTAAATGA
Organism: Hoplostethus atlanticus; assembly: GCA_034670405.1. Classification (NCBI taxonomy): domain Eukaryota; kingdom Metazoa; phylum Chordata; class Actinopteri; order Trachichthyiformes; family Trachichthyidae; genus Hoplostethus; species Hoplostethus atlanticus. The sequence goes on from JAXDDX010000004.1 coordinate 2,722,122, forward strand.
TGTCAGAGCGTTTTTATGACAATGGCTTTGCTTTTAAATGGTAAAATCTTGGCAAGTCACACTGAGTAATGTGTTAGCCATTGACGCGTGAATGCCAGATGGATAGTATTTTTATGTTTCACCCATGATTTGTTTAGCACAGGAAATAGTTTTTCATATTGAATGAACTTAGAGACATTAGAGATAAGGGGACAGATGATGTTAACCTTCTACTTTCAACCTTATCTTGAATTCCAATTAACATTAGTGAGTTTGAGTTTTTAGTTATTTTTTCCTCACTTACTTGTCACATTACAGGAAGAGTGTTTCTATATTTGTGCTTCAGCTGTTGTAAAAATAGCTTGTTCCTACTTGAAATTGATTAATGTCATTGGCCTCGAGCTAGTTCCTTACTGGCTGTGATTAGCGGTATCTTTTATTTTTTACTTGTTCCGAAATCTTTCCCCCAAAGTGCCTGGCAAAGAATTAAAAAAAAACCCTCAAAATGTCAAGGTGTACTTTTGACAGACCACAAACCTTTTACTGACCTTTGACCCCTGTGTAGCTCAACCAGGAGGCCCTGAAAGAGCATGAGCAGAAAGAGAGGTCTCTACCGGGGGAGGTGAGGGAGGCTGTCAACGTCTGTGTCGGGGCTCACTTCCCTGAACTCGTCGATCAGGCCAGCGACAAGAAGGTGGAAGGAGTGGGCTTCTACGGAGATGTCTTCCTGGGTTAGACGTAGAAATGTACTGAAAAGCTCATGGATCCACATGTATATCCCATATGTGCATTCTACTCTGACTCTACTGTTTCCTTGACCCCTCAGTCCAGTCTCGTTTCCCCTTTTTTCCCCCTCCATTCTGCTTTCCTCTTCCATCCTCTACAGCCTGAGCCTTGGTAGAATATTATTCCATTAGGGAAACTTTAAATGTAGAGGTATTGGGAGTATCCTTGTGAGTTTTAAGGCGTAATGGTCTGTTCATAGATGACCAAAAGTTAGATGAATTTCCACTTTGTATTTCGACTGCTCTTCACTAGTAAGGAAACTGCCCTGAACTGGGCTATACAGCATGAAATGTCTTCCAGAAGACGGCCTCTCACTAAAAGCCTTTGTTTGGCACTTGCAGCCTCTTTTCCTCGTGTGAGATTAAATGTAGCAAGAGAATGTAGCAGCAAAAAACTGGTTATCAGAGTCTACAGGATGAATCGAGACAATGACTCAATCTGTCACACTTCAATACAGCTTGATTTTGCTAGTGTAATGCTCCCATGCACACTTTTTTCTAAAACCAGAGCCTGGCATTCACTGGATTTAAGTGTCTTGTAATTGCAGGGAACGTTTTGCAGAAGAAAAAGGAATATTTTCTCTGTACCTAGGACAAAAATGTAAGCCGTGATGCCGCCATCTCCTTTTTGATTTCGAAGCTTCCTGTTAAAGACACTATGTTTTAGAAAAATGTGTTTAAAACTCAAACATGTTCATGATATTTAGTAAATACACAAGAAACCAGTACATGGACAATTCATCTGTACTCAGTTTCAATTTAAAATAAATGTGACTCGCTTCCAATAAACGTCTGACACCATGTGTGCACGTGTGAGTGTATGTTTGCATGCCTGTGTGCACATGCGTCCTCGCACATGTGTTGCGTGCACATGTGTGTGGTGCTGTTCGTTCACGTGGCCAGATGCGTCAACATGTCCACTACTGAATTAATGAATTTCATTGTGTTAATGACACAATGAAACAATGTGAAGACAGCAGAGAGGCATTGTCGAGTCCAGTGGTTCAATCAGCACTTCAGGACCGGCTGCTTCTGTGAAGACTGATGATGACAATGGCATCGCTCTCTCTTTCTCTCTTTCTTTCTTCTTCTGCTGTAAACCTCTTCATTGGGCGTCATTTGCCACATAATGACAGGGCTGATTCATAATTCTGCACAATGTCTTCTCTATCCAACTATTGTGATTTCAAGGCCTTCAATGGATCAGTGAGAAAGGCACGTGGACCGAGCAAATGTCAGCCAGTCGGGGATGAATTCTCAGGATCTGAGAAATGTACAGTGAATGGCAGCTAAGAAACACGAGAGGCACGAGGCAAGCTGTCACATCAATGAGAGCCACTTTTTTTCCCCCAAATATGTACATTTCTTAATGAACACAGCTTTCCTCTGATTCACCATCCAAACCGGTCGGCCCATTTCTGTTGTTCCATGTTTTGTATTACACCCTTCTTTTGAATCAAACGAAATGATTGGCATTTAAAAATGTGGAGGATCTGGACGGCCACGTCTGGGAGACACAGCTTGTGCCTGAGATTCCTGCCACCTCATACACAACACAGATGAACTGTGAGCTTTAGAGTGTGAAACCACTCAGCCCTGAATCACTGCGCTGATAATCTTACATAAGGCAGTTCTGTCTCATACCAGCTGGAGAGGGATGGCCTAAGCACGATCTCTCCCCTGGCAACGCTGCGCTGCTCGCTGGCACAGGACAGGAAGCAGAGGAAAGTGCTTAAGAGTCACGCGGCAAATTGGGGACGAACCTCTGGAGCAGATCGTGAAAACCTGAAATTAGATCAAATTAAATGCTATAATTGTTTAAAATGCAGCTTTAAAGTGGTTTATATCGTAAAAACTAAAGGTCAAATATCTGTACCATATGGGAGTACACATTCATTTCATTCACAACATGCACACCTTGATTCAGTGGAATGATTAAAATGAAAGCATCCAAATTAGACCTTAATTGTAAATGTCAGTGTGTGAAGCTAACACCAGTCATCAGTCGAATGCTGGTAAATTGTAGCTGGAAAATTGTCACTTCTACCAGGAAGTCTTCTAGGTAGTCGGCCTGTGTTCATTCATTCATTCTATTCTAACTTTGGTTACAAGGACATTAAACTGGGCGTATGGGAGAGGAGGGGAGAGCATGATAGGTGGAAAGTTAGATAATTGACATGGACAAGTTGGTGAAGCAATCTCCACCTTCTTTCTAGCTCATCCTGCATAGTTCAAAAGTTAGATGAAGGCTGAAGTCTGGCTCTACTATTGAAAGAATGAATATGTTTTCAATGGCCCCTTCCATCCTTGAATAATCATTCATCTGTGATGTTCAGTGCATTCCAGGAGTTATGTTGAGTTATAATCTTCGTTTTTGGTCTGCCTGCATCGTCTACTCCTGCTTCAGTTGCTGATTTCCTTCAATTTCCCAAAATGCCTTTTGACAACCCCCAGAGAATGTGCCTGAACGTTAGCCGTTGGTTTTATGTGTAAGTGGAGAGAACAATAGCGATAGTGATAGCATAGAGTTTTCTTGAGAAAAGTCATGCCCCTTACTTAAACACGTCTTGTGGCTGCATTGCATTATGGTCTATTGAGGCTTCTGTTGGTGGAGAAATTGGTGTCTCTGTCACTTCTACAATGGACGTCACGTTGTCTATGTTGGGCCAGTTATCCATGGGAATACGAAAAATACAAAACCAAACAACTAAATGGAGCCAGAGTACATGCCAATAGCTGTTTTTAACAGAGTTAAAGTGCTCTATTTTTGTAAATCATTGACGCATGCCGCAAAGTGCAGTCAAAGGCAGCCAGAGGCGCACGGTGCACCTGTGGCACAGTTGGAAACGGGGTTGGCCTAGGAGGCATACATTACCAGTAGGTGTGATGGGCCCGGCTGCAATCATGCAATCAAATCACCTATTTTCCTGCTGTTTAAAAGCAGTGCACTCTCCACCATGGCACTCTGGCAATTTTGGTGCTGAAAGAGAACGGGTCCAGAGCAGCCCCACCACAAAAGCTTCTCCCAGGAGGACACTGATGTCCTTGTGTGGGAGGGGTGCAGAATCACCACGAGCGAATATACAGCCTAGTTAACCAATCAGTAACCAAGCCTTTTATGAAGAAGGAGATAGGAGATGGAGATATTGAAATTCTCTTCAATGTTGCTCTCCCTCCCTCCCTCTCTCTGTTGGATGACAATCATCCACCACACGTGTGTCTATAGTTAGAACGGAAAATGTCGTTGGGCATGGAGATGGAGGGTTAGGATTTATACTCTGTGTCAGCCTGAATTGGATGCCACCCTGGATGAATACTAAGCACTAGTCCCACTCACATACACAGATACACCAATTGCTGATCATCCTGTGTATGCACTGCCATTAGTATTAAGGAGGTGACAGCATGTGACTCCTACACACTGTTAAAATTACTGTACAGCTTATATATGAGGATGCTGTCACCAAAATGGGAAAAATAGAGTTTTGAGCAGTGAAATAAGTTTGAATCTCTTGACTCTTGAAGGGAGTTTTCTTCAGGGCGTAGCTGGTATATTTACTGAGTTTACCATCAAGTGTTTTTTTTTTTAGGATACCTTAAATAAATCTCTTGGAAATCAACATGGCATATCATTAGCAATTTAATAAGGATTCCAAGAGGCTCGTCTCTCTGATGTCACCCTCTTTTATCTGTCCGGTGATCTTTCAGTGGTGTCTGTAACTTCTTTGAAGTGCAAATCATAACCTCCTTTATATGTTGAGGGCGCTGCATTTAGACACACACACACACACACACACACACAAGCCACCCCCAGACATCACTCTGTGTGGCTACTTGAATTCTATGGTCTCATGTTTGCCAGGCAGCGTTTTTGGGCTCAGATATATCCCATCAGGCCCTGGTCGGGTGATTTATACTGCTCTTGCTCTGGCTCCCTGCACTAAGTGGATACCCTGTTGCCTAGTGATATCTCCATGATGGCCCCAACCTCTCTGGGGTGGCTCCATCTGACTCACCGTGAGCTAAGAGTACAGAGGCACAAGGGTTTACAAGATGACAACAGCAAGAAGTGTCAAATCAAAACCCTAACGGCTGACTATGTTATAGTGAAGTCATAAAGACGCCTGCTGTGAACAGAAAGTTTTCACTGTTGCAAAAGACTCCAGTTGCCAGCACAGACCAGTAGATATTACTATCCCTGCCAGGACATGAAGTGACAGGAAGTGACAAGCTTAAAGTAGAAAAGAAATCTCTAAGACGTCCTTGTATTTGCTAAAATCTCATCGATGACATCAAAGGGGGCACTTAAAGAGGTGCTTTGATTTACAGTTGGAAAAAAAAACAATTTTAGTCACAATTTATTAGTTTGGCAGTGCTGCTCTCAGGTAAGATCAAAGGGGGGAAACAAGTCACCTAACTCAATTTACTCAATTGACTCAAAAATAGACATACAATGGACTCCCAAAAGCAGTTCATAGAACTTCAATTTTTAGCAGACTGAAAATACTGTCAAGGCTTAAAAAGTGGGATTAAAAAGATTTCCATTCTTGAATCCACCCAGTAGCTTTCTGTCTCTCTGTTTGAAGCTGTGCTAGAATGGGCATTGACAATATGCCTTTATTTTGAAAGCACTTACTTTTACAAGTCACCACAGTATGGTTCCAAGCTCTCGGTAAAGAGAATAGCAGCAAATTGTTCCCTGTTGAACATGATGATGATTCTTAAAACATTTTTGCTCCGTGGGACAGCAGCAGTGGAGATTGGCAGAAAAAATGTGATTAAACCAGGTCATGTGGTCGTGAGCTAGTCAAGCACGTAATGTCATGACTTCATCGTATGCGCTGTCTCTTTTCAAAGTAATGACAGTCTTACCAGGGGTCATTTTTATGTTAAACTCATGCTTTTACCTAAACTAACATTAATACACTGTCCTGCTACATTTGCCATACTGTGCAGTAACCTGTCAGGGAGGCGGTCAGGAGTTGGCTGAGTATGTGGTTGAGCATGTGCAGGGAGAGAACAGATAACCTTGGCCCTGAGGGCCACTACTTCCTCCAGAGAGCACAAAGAATCACAATTAACAAAGCTTCATGTGCTTTTGTAGGCCTGGCATGTTTTCGTCTTCAATTTTATTCGATTGTTCCACGTGTGCAGATTGTTAACATCTAACAGGCAGCTAGCATTGCTGCTGGTAGAAAACCTCAGACACTATGTAATTATGTAATATCATAGCCATGTCAGTAGCTTCCTAACGCCCTTGAACAGTGAAGAAGCCAAATAATGCAATTTACTGTAGAACTGCACAATTTTCTTCAAATCATCACAAGGTACTGCTCAGTGATTTTGTAAAATTCTATATATTGTGTGACACGTAAGCACATCTGAGAGCGAGAGGAATACAAAGCAATGGATCGAGGGAAACAGATAAGAAATGCAACTGTGTCTATAGCCCAAACATCATGTGAGATAAAAGCTGGCATCTGTTGTTGTCGTAAACCCCCAGATGCTTTATTGTTTTCTCCACTGACCCAACCAAAACCTTTAATTTGCTTCGGTTTCCTGTGTGGATGTGATGGTGTGGCAGACCATTACTCCAGGTGCTGCTGAGTGTTACCCATGTCCAGACAATGTGGCGATCACACAAATACATTTGTTATCCAATTGTCCAATTTATTGAGCTGTCAGAGGCGAGCGGGCCTGCAGGGCCACAAATAGGGCCTGTCAGACGGGAGATGGAAAGGGAGCTCTCTGGTCCTCTATCTCTTCCGCATCATTGCAGGAAAGGAATTTCCATCAGGCCTGATAGATTAAAGAGGGGGTACAGCTGGGGGTACAGATATTATTTTAACAGATCCCTCTTGTTCAACAGACAATCTGACAACCGCTGGCGGTTTTGATTTACCGGACATCTCAGCTGTGCCACGTTGTCTATTCCCAGATGAACGTTGAGGAATCCAGCAGGGTGTGAGTAGAGTGTCCTTTCTATTCACGGCTGACCTGCTGCTGACAGATTCGTTCACACATTAGATCGTGCCTCAATGACAAGATGATATAAATGTGTCACTAAGCAAACCCATGACATGCTCTATTGTGCTCTGCAATTCTCCTTCCCCACTGATTGCAATGCTCCTTTCCCTGTTGGACAATTGTCACCCACTTATCACGATAGCAAAGGAGCAGGAGGATGGAAGTCCCGATTGAGCAGGAGGTGTCGTGGGGTGCATAATTCTCCGTTGTCCAAAAAGCCTCAGTCTGAGAACTGATATTAAAGCTCCCTAAATCCGAAGGCTGATGGCACAACCTGGTGTTTACCATCTGGCTGTGGCAGGCCTGAGCCAGGCGGTAATTGATGAGAGCAGAGGGAGCAAAGGCACCGAGGGGTCCGCCTCATGGCCAATAACATATCAGTGGCCCCTGTGATTGACAGCTCCCAGCGTGTTGTCGGGGTCTTCAGCTGAAACCCTGTAACTCCGTGTAATCTCTCTACATCCAGCTCTGCCCCACTGTCTACTACACATAACAACATCCCTCTGTGACAAGCTTTTTATCCCTCGGAAATAAACACCGAACACAACAACAGCGCGGCTTTCATCAAGGTTGGAAAGTTCAGTTAAAAGAGATTTTGCTGTTAAATATGACATTTGCTTTTCTGTTGTGTGGGAAAACTGTTCTGACCTCGGCTCAACCTTAACGATCCTACAAACACACGGTGGTTACTTTGTGACGGCCGGCCCAGCTGCTGCCTCCTCTCCTAGAAATGGCAGGTGTGTGAAATCTCCATTGAACCTCAAGCTGCCGCGTCATCGTGGCAAATCAAAGGGCGAAATCAGAGGGACACTGGGAAAAAGGAAGGACACAGCATTGTCCCTGTAGTTGTTATCTCCCACCGCTAAAATTACAAAGGTAACTGTTATGTAATGACGATGTTATGCAACAGTGGAAAAAAACAATCCAAAATTGTTTGTAGGTTGTAATTTGATGTTGTGATGTAAGATGGAAACAATAACAAGACTATGAGGAAATTGGTGCCGTATCAAATGTCGTAAAGTCGACATGTTCCAGGAAGGTGGCATCTTATCAGGGTTATAGTTGCATAGCTTGATTTGCTTAAAGTGCTCTTCATTGAACCTTGACTGGCAATATTTTCCTCATAGGAGATGTGCCCTGGCAAAGGAAAATAAATGACACCGGACAAGTTACATCCTGTTTTCCACAGTGCACGCTGGGTGATAGACTGAGCCGATGGTATTCTCAGGTGTGCTCCAATTAGCAGGGAGAAGACGAAAGTAGTCCGTGCAGGATGTGGGCATGTTGACTCCAGGTTAGAAGGCATTCACAGTTACAGTGAATGTGCCTTGTTGAATCGAGTCCCAAATGAACCCCTTGCTCCTAACCTCTGCTCTTAAACTAAATTAGACCCAGGTGTCGGTCGCTAAGTGACTTACCGAGGGAGTTTCGCCGGGTGATTTGTTTCCATTTCAAGTTTTTCTTAAAGACGCTTGAGAGACCTGTTGATTTTGTCTCAGTGAAAGTGCATTTCTCCCCAGTGACTAATCAAGTCATTTAGGGCTGCAGATGACACCTCAACTTTACGTGAGCCTTAATTTCTAATCAGGCATTCAGAGTGGCTTCTGCCTGGGCCGGGCCCGGCGGTGAATGGGAGATTGGGTATTTACCATGACATCTCTGCTTTTTTGCATACATCTGCCAAATTAGCGAGCCTGGTTCGTCCAACTCATTCAGATTCTGCACATTTCATCTATATTTCATTAATTTCTATCCAGTTCCATTCTTCACAGTCAGTGCATGGGAGGTAGAGTCGTTTAATGACACGCACAGATACATACTACATACATCATACATGCTGATCACCATTTCAGTGGGTTTTATGTTTGATAATATACTGCTGGGGTGACATTAGTGCTAACTAACTACTGGAGTTAATAATTATATTAATATATATATATTGTATTAATTAATATTGGCACTAATCTCTGTCCATATTCACTCCTGAGGTAAGAGTATACAGAATGTTTTGATGGTCAAACCACAATCACAATGAGAATCACTTTAATCCTGCAGTGCAATGAATGCCCAGTAATGTATATTGATCATAATGGTGCTGGGACAACTAACATAGTGCTACATGCTACAGCTACATGCTACAGCTACATGCTACTTCACATTCAGGGCAAAGAAAACCACGTTTTAATTTTTAAAAGAATATATTATTATTCTGTTCACCTTGTGCTAACCATAAGGATGAGATATAAAGGCATGCACAGCACTTTGACACCCCCACCTCGGGAACTATTTCTGAACTGGACAGAGTCTATTAATGCAAAACTGTTTCTTGTGGACACCGAAAAGCCCTAGCAGAAAATGTCAGCACATACACAGATTATCAGTAGTCCCCAAAAGTGTCGGCACCAAACAGAATAACTCAACCACAGCCTGTGGACCGCCTGCAAGGATGCAGTCCAGGCTGCTCAAATCTATTTCTGGATGAGCCAGGCTCTGAAATAGTCGCCGAGGGCTCCAAGCACTCCACTGGAATACCTGATAAGAAGTCTCACAAGTATTATCGAGCTCCGCGCCACACTCTCCTTGAGTTTTATCAGTTTTTTTCCTAGAGGTGGCCTCATATTTATTATTTATTTACCCCTCAAGTGATACTACTGTACCTACCTCTGCTGATGTGCCGACTTTTATGGAGTCATTGTGACCGTAATTCTGCTGATACAGCGAGAGATGTCTTTATGTGTCCATCGACATGTTGTACAACGGCGGGTGAAATTGATCTATTTTTAATTTGGTTTTCTTTGTTAACAAAAATCATCAGACTCCAATTAACCTGATATTATTACCAGCGCTTCCAAGAAAATATAAAGGAAGGAATGAATAAAAGGAAAGACAAACCTCAAATCAACATGAGACTTTTAATTCTGGTCGATTCCTTGCTTTTTAATGAAAATAGCCTATATTTTATATATCGGCTTTATTTTCCCTTTAACGTGCAAGCCATCTACTATCAGTAATTTCTTTTTATATCATTTGGATTTGAGTTACTACTTCCCTCCCACTGGTAGCGTATGCACTTGGGAGGCAGAGCATAAATCCTGACAGAACAGGTCAACAGGTCAAGAGTGATTTCTCTGGAATTATAAAAACGTGAACTTATTGAGATGTTACAAGGATTTGACCTTGTTATAAAAAGATATGTCTTGTATTAAGAGAATAGCTGCCATTCACTGAGAGACGCACTGGAGGAAGTGTCAGTCTGGCCGTAAATTTCCTCCCTGTTTAGATGAGTGAATGCCTCTTATTATTATAAGGGACCTGCTGAGGGCCTGATGAAGTGTGGTTCCTGAGGCCGGATGGTGAACAGTATGGAAGGTGGAACCCTGACAATGTTTCACTCACCTCCACTATTTAGACTGGTTTTGGTCCTGCTGAGATTTATATTAACAATTAAAATCAAATTAAAAAGGACTTGTGGAGAGGATGCAGGCAAGCTGTTAAAAGGGTCCCTGTCACGTTTTTTAAATGAGCCTCAGGGTGTTTAAAGTCGGTGCCTTCGACTATGTTAGTGGGAAATTTGGTTTAAAATAAATGTTATATTGGAGGCAGTTTTTTTACTGTTACATGACTGCATGAAAATTGGGTTGAACCATTAAAAATATAAAATACAGCAGATGGCTGGTGGGCTGGTGACCTGTCCAGGCTCCAGTCCCCCATGGCCATGAAAAGGATTAACTGGGTAGATACAGTTAATGAATGGATGAATAGATAAATGGATAAATGAATGAATGAATGAATACAGCAAATACAGTGACAAAATATAATTCTTTCTGTGCCTCCACTGTACAAGATGGCAAAACAATGCATGCATACTACTGCAAAACTACTATAATCAGCACTATGATTGTTTATGTTGTGTACAATTATATTTAGTTAGACATCATGCTGATAACATCACACAGATAGAGGTCTTGGCCTTAATTCTGAGTGATCAAAGGGATCCAAGTCAGTGAGATGACTGGATTGTTTGGCACCATGAACAACAATAGTAATAGTAGTTTTTCAATTAAATAAGATAATAAAATCAAGACATTTTAAGCGTCATAAGCGTCCTTGGATTCCTATTTTCCATGACCCGAAAGAACCATTTTTATCCACATGACAGACAGCATGAAAACTGAGTCGAGACTCAACTGAATAGTAAAAGCTGAACTCATTTCACTGTATTGAGATTTGAGGATGGATCAAATTGCAACCTGATACACCAGGTGGAGAGTGTATGCTGCATCTAAATGGTATGCTGTGAGGAAAGCATGGTAAATGTTCATTTTCCCTCCCTTTTGTGACAGAGCCTTTGTAAACCTGACTCCAATCTTCCCACAAACCTTTGGTAAGAGTATTGGTGTTAGTGGTAGTGTGACAAGATAGTGTTAAATATGAATAACTCAACATAATGCACTATTCATAGTTTTCAGAAAATACTGAATTAACTGACCTTTCCCTATTTGACCATTCTATGGCCGCTGGGTATTTGTTAATTAAGTTAATTTAAGTCAATGACAAGTTAATATCATTCATTTAAGTTGGCTTATTGTAGCAACTTTAAGTTCACAGACATGAACAAAAACACAGGCCATGTTTTTCTCCTAGATTAATTATTCAGTTCAAATAGCGTATATTTCTCTCCAGGCAGAGAGTGCTTGGGCTGAATGGATGCTGCCGCTGCATAATGGTCCTCAGATGGTTGTTTCCTTGGCAACGTGGGGAGGGCATGTGGAGAGGGAGGTATAAAAACATCGGCAGCTCCTCATTGAGACTTACTCTGAGGTAAATGCACTCGCTGTCAACACAGAGAGGTCCAGAGAACCTGCTACACACTTTCTCTCTCTATCTGTCACTGTCGCTGCAGAAGAAGCTGTTTAAGTATGATGCGACCAAAAGATTTACGCCAGGGCTCTGGCACCAAGACCTTCCTAGATGCCATGTATAGTGGCAAAGTTCACTTGGCACGCTTCATCCTGGACGCCTTGGATGGACGCATCATCAACTCTAAGACGGAAAACAGCCGCACCCCGCTGATGTTCGCCGTGAGCCTTCAGGACCCTGGGCCGAGGGCCAAGTTCACCCGGCTGCTGCTGGAGAAAGGCGCTGATGTCAACTGCCAGGATGAGGACGGGCGCACGTCCCTGAGTCATGCCTGTGAGCTGGGTCACCTGGAGGTCATCAAGCTTCTTGTGCAGTTCAACGCTGACCCGGATGTCTCCGATGTCTGGGGTAACAGTGCTCTGATGTATGCTGCCTTTTCTGGACACAGCCAGGTTCTAGAGTTCCTGGTCCGGGCTTTCAAAAGACTGGGACTCAGGCTGGACAGAACCAATAATGCCGGCCACTCAGCCATCCAGGTGGCCAACTTCTTCGGACACAACCAGTGTGTGCAGATACTGAACTTCCCCTGCAGGAGGGGTGTTGGCACAGATGATCCACTTGTTGATGCAGGGAGCTCGGTAGGAGGAGAGTGCCGGCTACCCAACAGGCTCCCCAGGCACGTTCTGGAGAGATTCTCCAAGCAGTTCAATAGCAAGAATGAAGACCAACTGCCCGGGGTATTTCAGAGACAGCTGAAGGTTGGGGACAGCAATGGGCTGTGGAACCGCTTCAGATGTCCCAGGAGCCAGTCTCCAGAGGACAACAATCTTCATCACCACTGGGCTCCCTCTCATCAATTAGAGAGAAGCCAGATAGAGGGGGATCACAGTGTTCTCTTCACTGCCAAACAACTCCAAAACTGCCAGCTAAGAGAGCCGAGGGGGGCTAAACCACTGAACTCCCTGCCTGAGCCGAGCCAGAAAGATGTCAGCCGAGACAGAGGACTTCAACAGGAAACACAAGAGAGTTTTCCTCTCTGGGGGAAAGCAAAGTCATTTAACCTGGACCTTCTGAGCAGCAGAAAGCAGTCCTATCAGGGCGATGTGCGTGACATGAGCCTGTCAGCCAGCAAATTAAAGAGAGCCTCACTACAGGACGAGAGATCCCTGATAGACAAGATGGAATGTCAAGGGAACACCCGGAACCTGACAAACGATGTGGACAAAGCTGTCACGGTGCCAAAACCACTTTTAAACGGCAAGAGTCAGTCTGTGAGAGCACTTGAGGAGAATGCCAAGTCACAGAAAGATGAGACTAATGACACGGCCCCATCAAGCAGGAGAGAGCAACAGAAGAGGGGAAGCCTCCCACCACCCAGCAGACACAACAAACTGCTGTTTTCCAGAGGGGAGATGGACTCGGGCAAGATTCCCGCCCGCGCCCCGGGATTCACCGGACTGGGGACCAGACTGCTGCGCCGATTCACCGCTCCAGAGTTCATGAGAATGGTGATAGACTGTTCGTCCGGCTCCTCGCATGGCAGAGGGGCGGATGTCTCGCTCCGAAACCTTCCCTTTCTCTCACACACACCAGCAAGTCAACAGCCAGCCAAGCGTTGACAGCATCAGCGGAGTGAAGTGTGAGTTTGAATGCAGCTCTTCTCAGTCCGCTCTCGATTAGAACGGGGGCAACGTGAAGCAGCAGATCCGGTCGGTAGAGAAATTCTTACAGCACTTAGATGACAATGCAGTAAGATTGATGGTATATGCTGTTCATTGATAATAATAAACCTCTGCTTGTGTTTTTATTTAGGAGTACTTGCAACGTGTGGTAAGAAATAATAGTTTCAGGCTAATGTTTTCATTGGCATAGAATCATTTTGCTGCATTTCACATTATTTATAAATAATGTAGCATATTATCAGTCTGTGAGCTATTGAAAATATTTACTTTTGTTTAAAATGTATAGGATTTATATTGTATCACAATATATTGTATATGCTATGGCCTCTGTGTTTATAAGAAATATATTATTATATGTATTTTGCTTAAATATATTACTACAGCTGAATGATTGTGCACAATATGAGTACTGAATGTCGAATAAATACTTTAAAACACCAGCAGCTCATTGAATCTGTGTGACTGAGAGGGAGAGGCAGCACTAAATAAATGATTTCATATCAAATTAATTGTGTTCAGCTGAGATTCAATATGCATTATTTATTGATTTATACAAAATTAAAATAATGTGTAATTCTCTTTTTCCATGAATGATCCACATAGAAATACAAATACATGAAACATGTTGACATGTATCCGCGTCAGAATACAAAGACCATGTGCAAAGTGTTCTCAGCTGGTGGACGTCCTGCAGCATCACATGCCAAGCCTATGTGCTTTATCTAGGCAAACCAATGCAAGTACAGTCATACACATCTTGAGGAGTGACACACACATCCTGCGGTTTTTAAAAAGTTCAGTCACAATACAGTGAGGGATGTCGGGAGCAAACACTGAGATTGCCATCACACGCGCACGCACGCACACACACACACACACACATCCAAAATCAAATTAAATAAACTTTTGAATTCATACAGCAGTGGATCAGCAGGTATAAGGACCTAATATACAGTATTTGTATGTACATTATTTATTTGTCTGCTCATGTGTCAAGTCCATCCTTAATAATGAAACCTTATTTGCAACTTCACATCATCATACACACAACCCACAACGCCTTTTGGAAAAAAAAAAAAAAAAAAGAATAAATATGAAACGGAGGAATATGATTCTGGTGGTTTTCCAGTAGCCCAATGGTAGCAGCTGGGCCTTCATCTACCCATTCATTATGGTAATAAAGGAGGCTTGTCTCTCACATCCCAGTGTAGCACATATTCAAGCATTCACATCAGGCCAGGTGTGCCTCCGTTTGGCCATGCAAAGAGTCTATTGTCAGTGTTTAAATAGTACACTGACCAGATTGTAGTCCAGTTTCCACAACGTAGAGTGTGGGTGTGCAGAGGTAACTTTATCTAAGCACTCCCTCCATACTAATGTCACGATGAGCCACTATGGTTTTAGCCTAACACAAGCTTTATAAGCTTTAGCTAGCAGTAGTGCCCACTAGGAACACTATGCTGTAGTGTAGCACGTGTCCATTACATAGTTAAGTGGAATATTGGCTTTTGCTATCAGTTGATATGCACCATGATGTGTTGTGTTGAGAGGAATCCCACTGGATGTTACGGGATACCAATCAAAAGTCCCCTCAAACTAAGTTGAGATGTGAGGAATACTGCTTGCATGCTGCCTTTAACTCACTACTAAAGTGCTTCTCTCACATGTTCGAGCCCATGCTGTGTCTTGTCAACCAAACTTGCTGTCCTGCCATGAACACTCTGGCAGCACCATGCTATCTGGGTCAGCTCTCTGGAGCTGATCTCCCATTGCCTTGGGTGCTGGATGGGTTGGAGCCAGGTCTGGTCCTGGTCCGAGACCAGGATAGGTCAGACTGAAGCTGGGTGTCCAGGAGTCCCACAGGGTCAGCAGCGAGACATGCGCTTGCGGTATTGCTCCACCAGTGGGACCAGGCACTGGGGCGAGCCGCTCTGCAGCAGGAAGGGGTGCTCCAGCAGGTCCGTGGCGCTGGCCCGCTCTACTGGGTCCCGGGTCAGCATACGGTCCAGGAAGTCTTTCAGCACAGGAGAGATCTGGGCCAGAGGGAGAGAGGGTGATCAGTGGCCACATATTAAAGGTGCTACGTGTAGCATTTTAACATCAATAAATCATTAACACATTCATTTTGATGCAATAGTATAACTACCGTAAACAAACAAGACCATCACGGAGAAGATTGGAAGACTCTGCAGGCCTCTACACTGCCATGTTCATTGTGTCACAACTGGATTTTTACAGAAAATATGGATTGCTTTAGGACACAAAGGGAGATTGTTTTATGGTAGAAAATAGGAAAATGGCCACTGATCTCCCAGCAGAAACAGGGCTAAAGCTTTCAGAGTTTCTGGCAGTGGCAGATGGTGGAAAAAGTGAAAGCAATGGGGTTAGTGGGAGCTGTGGTCTTCATTTTGGGGAACACTAGCACTAACAATACCACTGGCATGACACCAATCATCTTGACCATGGTCTCATTACAATTAATCTGACAATAATATTTTGATGTTTAAGCTTCATGTAGCACAATATGTTCTGAATGAGTGTGTCTGTCGGCCTATCTGTCTGTTCATTAGTCTCCTGTGTGTGTGTGTGTGTGTGTCTGTGTCTGTTCTCCTACCTGGTTGACATTTCGTACAGTAGGAGCCAGCTCATCCCTCAGTCTCTTCATAGCTGCTACGGGGGTCTCGCTGAAGTAGGGGGGCTCTCCATCCACCATCTCCACCACCATGATACCCAGAGACCAAACATCCACCTGATACATCCATCCCACAATAAGATTATTGGCACATCCGAAGTACATATCACCACTGTCAGCATTTACATTACCTGGCAGAGGACTTGAAAATGCACCCCCTCACCTCAGTGCCATACGGTGATTTGGAGATGACCTCAGGAGCCATCCAATAGGGTGTCCCCACTAGAGACTTCCTCTTCGGGATGTCCTTACTGATCTGGGCACAGAAGCCAAAGTCTGAAAGCTTGATCTGGGGGGGGGGCGGACAGGAGAGACACCTCACTGTAAAGATGCTACTGCTTTTCATCACAGAGAGAGAGCGAGAGAGAGAGAGAGAGAGAGAGAGAGAGAGAGAGAGAGAGAGAGAGTAATAACTTGTTGTACCCTTCCGTCTAATGTGAGTAGTATAGAGTCACTCTTGATGTCTCTGTGGATGACTCCCTGTGAATGGAGATAAGCCAGGGCCTGCAGAACAGCCTCACACACTGTGGCAATCTGCTCTTCAGTCAGCCTGTAGGACAACACACATATGCAAGTGTACACACACACATACACACATTTCACATTAACATTTTAGGATGTGAGCAGATTTTCCAGTACAAGTAGAATAAGCTAAAATTCATGAATCACCAACAAGACTGCAAGATTCAAAACAACAACAACAATAGAATGTAACTTCAATAATGTACAGATTTATGAAATAGCTTTAGGCATCAGACCCATGAAAAACTGTGAAACCAGATTGGAGTCTGACAGAGGTATAATTTAACATAGGACTCTCATTCCTGGCAGTTCGGTCAATACAGTGATCATCTTAGGCTTTGACAAGCAATGGCTGTGACAGCTGGCTCATTTTATATGTCAGCTGGCTGGAGAGAAATCTTTCCGTCCCTTTGAGTCCAGAGATCTGACTCTGGGGTCATCCTATGGAGATTGAGCCAGACATCTGTTAATAATCTAAAATACATTGACAGTTAAAAGCAATATACACAGACAATTTCCACTCCCTCCCTGCTGATCGATATATTTTCCTTATTTTTGATGCATCCAGTACTGAAGCCTGTGGCAGCACCAAGAAATCCAATGCACATGCAAGTTTGATTTTGTTATTAAATGATCGTTTTTCCCTGAGAGAGGCTGCATGCATGGATCTGAGTGAGGGAGGAAGCTGAATAAGAGTCTTTGTGAATCTGCTGCATACTGGGATCAAAACTGATGATTCACCAGTCAATACCATACTACCCCCTTGTGGTTCATGTAGTTATTAAAGATGATCTCATAACCAGACAGAATTGCGCCACAGTCGGCTTTCTTACACCAAGAATATTTTTTCTTGGTCGTATTGCTTGCTATGCTCGTCCAGGGTCCTCATACCTGGTTTCAGACACGATGTTGGTTAGTGCGCCACCCTGCAGGTACTCCATGATAACCCACAGCTCCTCCTCCACCAGGGCCGACTTAAACATCTCCACCACATTCCTGTGCTGGTAGTCCCTCATGATCACCACCTACATGAACATCGCACATCAGAGTCAAAAGCCTTATTTGAAAGACATAACATACATCAAATATGTATTCTGCTGTAATATAACGTGCATTGTGTGGTGATTTATGTGGTGTTTTGAGACGGTGCAGGCAGGTTTATGGAGGTCATTTTGTACGTCGTTACTGTACCTCATTAAACAGTAACTCTCTCCTCTGCTGTCGCCGCAGGTCCATCATCTTCACCGCCACTTGCCTGCCACTGTGCTTCTCTCTGGCGATACACACCACCCCCGTCGATCCCTCCCCAATCTTCACAAAGTTCTCCAGGTAAGACCGCGGGTCTCCCTTATCTACCACCATCTGCAGGGCGGCCTTGAACTGTTCGTGGGTCACCTTGGGCGGGTCTGGGGGCGGTCTGGGCGAAGGATATTGTGGGGGTCTGAACGCAGGGGAGCAGGTGCCTAGGGGACTGGTTGCTAGTGAGCCTGTAGGGGAGGGCCGAGGTTGGGATGGGCTGTCCTGCCTGGGGTAGGGAGGGTTGGGGCAGCCGGAGTGTCTCAAGAAGGGGTCCGGTCCATTGGGTCTCAGGCCCATGTTAGGGGACAGGCCCAGGGTGTAGCTAGCTGAGGAGCGCACAGTCCTTTGCGGTCTGATGCCACTGACCAGAGGACTGCTGGTGCCAGTGGGCAGGAAGCCAGAGTGGTACCTCACAGCCGACTCTGCCTGCAAGATAACAGGAAAAGAGAGAGAAACACAGAGAGCCAGAGAGAGATAAAAGTGAGTTGGCCGCTTGCCTGGGGTCCAAGACCTGCTTTATAATTTAATGTAAATCTCACACACCATGCATCCGCTTCACCTGATATGCCCCGCGTAAAGATGTTGCTATAGGGACCCAAATGTTCCCTCGAGACTTTCCGAACACAGCGTCTTTCAACATTTACAACCCCACCTGGAACTACAAACTCACAACTCATATTTTATCACTATCAGATAAAAGACCCCACAGCTTTAATTGAACAGTCTATAGTATAAAGAGGAAGCAATCTGCTCTGGGATAGAGGAAAGATTTTGATGACTCTACAGCTTTAGCAGGAGGGTGATCCCCTAAAGAGTTCTTGTCAAGAAATACTTCAATTTGCAATTTATGCATGAGTCATGCAAAAACATGGCGTACATAGCATTGTCTGATATGTGCATTTGCTGTGTGTATTATGTGAACAATGTAGTATCAATGCACTTAAAGACCACACTATAATGTCAGACTTACTTTCAAGTCGTAGGAGGAGTAGGGCCTCCCAGGGCTGTTCTGGGAGTGCATGTACAGTGGTACATTGGTGCGAAGATCTGCAGTGTGTGTCCCTTGATCTCCGTGGGGTTGCTGCACAGTCATCGCTGGGCTGTAGAAACACGCTATAGGTCTCTGATTAGGTGGGATCCCCCTGGGCAACTGGAAGTCTCTCCTCCATACCACCCTTTCCTGGGGATTGCCCACCTCACCGCTCATATAAGCCCCATGACTAGGCACCTGGATGTTCTGGGATAGGGTAGGTTGTGGGGGTCCCTCCAGGGGGCCGATGCTGACCTCGTAGTTGGACTTGGTCCTGGGCATGATCCCGTTGTGCTGCAGGGTGATGCTCTTCTTCATGCCCAAGTACGGGGTGTTGGTCTCACTGTGGATGATCCTGGTCTTTTCCTTCCAATGCTGCTGAGACGGGTCCTCCTCGTCCTCCTCGTCTTCCTGGGCCAGGCCCTCATACTGGTAGGTGTCCCCCTCCTTCACCTCCCCCAGCCTTCCCAGAGATTGGGCCCTCTTTCTGGCTGAGGGACTACTCTTCCTCAGAGAGTTGGAACTGGTCACAGACAGACGGCTCATATCATTGATCATGGCCGCGATGTAGTCCCCGTGACCGGTCATGCTCCCGCGCACAATGGTCTGAAAGAGGACAGGCGTTTGTCTTTATCACATTGCACATGTCATGATCATATTATAGAAAGCTCATGGATTTTGGATTGAAAGGAATAATGAGGGTGACATAATCATCGCTCAGAGCCGAGTTAAATTTAGACGTGAGAATCAGTTAAAGGACATCTTTGTCGTTCTTCAAAGACACAGACTTGAATCATTTCCCCAGTGGCTTATTCTGACAATACACTGACAAATATACCAAGCAAAATATTTCAAGTACAGTACAAAGATGGTGCAAATATTCAGCCTGTGCAACTGCCCCTATTGTGGCACAATTTCGACAGAGAACTGTTACTATGAGCTTTTAGACAAGCAAAGATAATAAAGCCCTGACAGAAAATGATGTCACCAACTTGACATGCATTGGCAGGAAGGGCTTTTACTGTTGCACCTATAAGAGAGGGTGCCTGGTGGCTCATTAGTCAGTCTCCGGGTAGAGTCATGTTCGGTTCACAGTCAGTCAACAGCCTCTCCTGTTTCAGTGGTTCGCTGCCATTACATCTGCACAGGGGGGTAGAGGTCAGATCACATCTCACCTAGCACATCTCAGAGAGGAGACGACTGGCAGGCGATAATGGCCTTGGTGAGAGCCCCCGTTTTAGAAGACGCAAGGGATAATGGTTTGAAATGACAAATATAACATTGTTTGCGCATATCACTTCAGTGTTTGTCCCTGCCCCGTTGAAGTCAGAGCAATATCTGAAATGTATTTCCATCCACCTGATCCATCTTATTTGTCTTGTGTGCAACACTAATCTCATCTTGATGATGCTATTAAAACCATAAATCGGACCTAAAAGCTGATGTGATGATTCTCATACTGCACCGTACCAATCGCATCCAGGCGGTAATGAAAATGTTGGTGTTTTGTCTATTTTTTTCTGGAGGGCCATAAACGGCATCGACAGTGTGCTCCATGGAGCGTAGAAATCCTGAGATTTGCAGGCTTTATCGCTCACTGGCATTTCCTTTGCTGTACCTGCACTTTTTATCCCCTCTGTCTGACATCTGTGGGAAGGCACCATGGATCGTTATTAATTGCCTGCATGGAGTAATAAATCTTGTAGCCCTCCAAGGATTCAACATTGTACAGTCAGTGTACACAGCGGGGTCATTAGCCCAGCCCTGTGATAGATAAGAAAGCAATATGACAGGGAAGGGAGCAAGCCTTGGCCTTCCACACTGCCATCACAGGATTATGGTATTTTCTAAGAGACAGCAGAGTCCCTCCGTAGCTCTGAAGGACACATCCACTGAATCTATAGGACGAGCAGCTTATCTTTCCCTCTTATGGGTCAGTCTTTCTGACATTAAAGCTAAACTTTTAGAATAATAACTTGTGATAGATAATTGAGGGTCACATTGAAAAACCAATTCATTATGATGTGCTATTCGTTAGTTGGTCAGTTCTAGGAAAGGTCATGCAAGAGGATCAATAAACAGTTGAATGTCAGCCCTGGCGTACCTTCCTTGGCCTCAGCTCCACCTCTGTGATCCTGGAAGGGTCCACCATGGGTTTGGGTCTGCGCAGGTTCTCTATCAGGCTTTGCCATTGGGTCGGCAGGCCCACAAAGCAGCCGCGCTTGGTGTCAAACGAGGTGTGGACGCGGTGCTCAAAGTTCTTGGGCGCTGATATCTCAGGCCTCTTCTTTTTCTTCTTGCGAAACATCCTTATGTCCACACGGGTGACAGCTTGCCCGCTTCAAAATGGCCCTGTGTGAGAAATTCATTCAGCTTTTAGCAAACTGCATCCAACATACAGCACATATTCAAAACGTGGAAATTTGAAATTCAAGCTTGGACAAATAACTTGTATCTATTACCCCTCTGACCAAAGACATTGACTGACCAGGCATATTTCAATGAAATCTACCAACAGATGATTTTTTCCACATGGGGAAAAATATTCAAGCCGTTCCATCTCTGGGATGTGCATGTTCCAGACCGCCTTGCTGGCTGTCACTAGCTTTGGTGCCTCTGAGCCAGGCTCCAAGGAGAGTGGATGGGTTTGTAAGCACATGTGTAATGAAGGATATCTGGTCAATTAAGGCTTATTCATTCTCTGTGCCCTTTTACTGATGAGCATGCGGCCGGACTGGCCAGTGCCCACAGGCTTTCAATGCATTAGTGGGAGATGTACAACATATATACACACACACAAACAAACACACACACACACACACACACACAGATAAATGCAAACACCAATAAGCTAAGGCAGGCTATCCTTCATAACCCCTTCATAACGCTTTCATATCCCCTCCTAATTAAATAGCTCGCTTGCCCTTGATTGCAGGGAGAGTAGCCACTTAATCCTCCGATGGACGGCCCTATGTTTGGCATGTCACTTACTGAGGAGTGGCTGATGTAGAGGGTGTACTGTCATTTATCCTATGTTCAGTTTTAAATTCTAGAGCAGGAAAGTAATTAAATACATTACATCTCATTTCCTCGGCTGCGCAGCTGTACTGGGAGATAATCACTCACATTTAAGTCTTATGACTAGTATTATTACTATTTAATCTAGTTCACGGTTTCAAGGGCATGCCAGCTGCTAGCCACAGTACAGAGACAACATATATAATAGATAACCAGCAGGTATTTCATCACAATATACCAAATGTAGCAAACTGACATGCACAGCCTGTTGTAAAGAACCTCATGTATCACTTATGTGACCAATGCAGACACCTACAAGGTGCCCTCAGAAGATCAGATAGAATCTCCCATAATGCACTGTGAAATGGTGGGAGTTGGAAATGAGTTTTGCAGGCGTCCGCTGCTCAGCAGGCAATCACGCTAGCAGCCTCTCTCTCCCCACCTCCACCCTCAGACCAGCACGGCTCTAATCGGCATCGACGACGCCTGTTATGAGCTGTATCGGTGGCTAACCACGCCATCACGCCCCCAGCGCATCACCAGAGGGCAGGGGAGGTCGGCCCCACTGGTCACTTCAGCTACAACCTGCCTCATTAAAGGGGTGAAACAGGAGAGCAAACAAGGAGAAGAAACACTGCTTGGACCAACATGTCCCCCTCCAAGTTTAATTCAATCACAAGGCTAATAAGCTAAGTGTTGCATAAGCATATCAGTCTGCTCTCCCTATGTACATAATGTGGTGCTGGGAAGGACTTTAATTCTATCTGACAGGGACATTATGGTGTGAGGGCTCTCAGGAGGCGGGGGTGAAAGGAGTTGGGGCCGAGACAAACCTGTATGTAGTGGAGACACAGAGACCCAATTCCCCATCTAAAGACACGGAAAGGCTTTTAACCACCAATTACAGATGCTTTTTGAATAAGCGATGCCTGAGAAAGCCGGGCAGGAAAGAGGCCGTTCTCATTTTTCACTGGGTGAGAGTCTATCTGCTAAGATAGCTGTTCGTGCAGATGTTGGCATTGCCCAAGCAAATATTTACGCATAGCGCTTGTGTATCCTGTACAAGCAGATCAATCAATATTTACCCATGAGTGAAATGCAAACTGCTACAGTCCTCCACTGCCAGTGATAATAGGCTGATACCATCACAAATAGGATGGCTGCTTCGTGTGGTACTTTATCAAGCTTCATCGGTTGAAAACAGCAGAGAGCAGAACGCATCACAGTATTCATTATTCATTCTGGACCACTGTTCCTCTCTGAAGACTGGAAATACAAACTAAGCTCCATGTTATTGGAACCAAGTAGAAACACACACTGTGTTGATTTATGCCGGGGCGAAATGAATTGAAAAGTAGATGCAATTATTGATTTACAAGCTTTAATCACATGCATCTGGCCTCATATTGACCTCTCTGAATCCACCAAGCTTATGACTGTCTCGATAACAATATGCAATCGATTTTTAAGCCCATTGGATAATATATACGCACAGAGCTGAACTTGCACAGTGCATAATCACACTTTCTGGTCACATCCCTCCAAACTGCAGGGACTTGACCCTATGCCTCAGTGGCTTGTCTTGAATCTATCAAAGTGCTGAAGCAAAACTCGGAGCAGCTGCTGTCAGGGATATATCAAAAGCCAAAGAGGATGAGGTCATTCTGAAACGGTGCTACGTTAGCTATTTCTGTCTCTACAACTGTGTGCAGGAGCAAAAACAAAATAGATCCAAATACATGCCCTGAACCTATACATGCCGCATTATTGAGGATAAATACAATTGCGCTGAAAAGCACATGAACACAGACGCCTGCCCAGTTTGTAACAAATCTGCAGGTGAAGTCTGAATCTGGACCAAAGATGCAACAATTAAAAAAGAAAAGATGCTGCCTGCAAATTGTAAATAAAATGCAAATAAATACAATTTCTGTCCGTGTTAATTCCTCTGCAGAGAGTCACCGCTTCACCCTACCCATACATTCCTGCTCTACGGCCATAGAGAGATCCAAACACAGCCTTACCCACATTGGATGCAGCTTCACCTGACAGAGCGGCCAGGCCTCTCGTGCCGTTCAGATATGTAACCAGTCGATCCATATGTTTCCCACAGACGACATGACAGAAGAGGAGAGGGCACGTTCGCCTCCCTCTCATGTTCAACTCACCCCGAGCAGGAGTTGTGGCTGAGTGGGAGGGGATCGAGAGATAAGAGAGATATTGGATTTGCTGGATGTTAGTGCTCCGAGCTCTGCTGAATGATTTTTTTCTCTTTTTTTTCCCGTTTTGCCCTGATTTCCTCCTCTATCTTTTTGTTGGCAGGCATGCAGAAATGTAGAGAGTGTGCAGGTAACTGTGCTTGCAGGATTAGTATGGTGTTCAGCCCTTCACTGATCTAATTTTAGGACACAACATATCCCCCCCCCCCCTCCCTCGCACCAGACACGTGTTTATTTCGTACAAGATTCGTGTCAAATAGTGAGGTAAGGGTGGGAGACAGATATGAGGTAATCCTCTTTTTGTGTTTGTCAATGCACGAATAAGCATAATCCAGCTATGCTGAATTAACAGGGGCTACATCCATCTCTAGTGGCACAGATAGCATCATGGTCTTAACTGCTGTTTCTGGACTCTGCAGTGCGGTGGTGAGGGCCTAGAGATTGCTCCTCTATCAGCTTCATTATGATGACCATTTTGCCCTTTGAGTGTAATGAGACTGCCTTGCCTCTCAAGGGGTAGCGGGGGGGGGGGTCATCTCTCCATTGTGCTTTATGAACACACATGCACACATACACACATATACACACATACACTCACACCATCTGAGGGCATGACAAAAGGTACACGAGAGCTGGACGTGACTGGGCAGTACAATAGCAGTGTTTATGATTTAATTTGATGCAGTTCTTACATCACTGGACATGCCTGCTTTCTCTTTGAAGTCACCTCTGCAAACATGGAAGGATTGTCAATAGGAGAAGACAAGTGATGTAATAAGCGGCATTCAATGACACAGAATAGCACGTAGCGTCCATGTATATTTCATGCAAGTGGTCTGATATATCATGCAAAGCACTCAGAAGTAATTTGAGGGAACGGCACGCACCCACAACCTCTGCAAAGTCACTCGTTGCACAAATGTGACAGTGGTTGCATGCAGGGTTAGAGCCTTTGATTAAAATCAAACACTGCAAAAAAATAAATCATTCACAACAGAGGAAGCACGTGAAAAAGGGAGCTATTCTCATCCAAAGGAGGGTCAGGAGCTGAGAGAATAGTGCAGGTGAAGATGTGTCAGTTTCTCCACTGCTTGACATCTTTGAACTGGTCACACGACAACATTGTCAAACCTTCTGGATCGATTCGTATCTCTGATAAAGACTATGCTTGGTGGTGGGGGAACTATGTAGAGCATCCCCAAGGACACTTGCAGAAAATGTTATGAACTAGTTTCAGTAAATACTTTATGAACAACAAAGTGTGGGTGGCACTGAAATGGAACCAAAGTGTCAAAGGACGTTAGAGCAAGTGTGCAAACGATGACAGCCAGATGATAACTCTGCTAGAGGTCAATAATATATAATGACAAATCGGATTATGTCCGTATTCTGCCTTTGATTGTGACATTACAGTCTGTAATATTGGACATTAAGCTGGAATGACCCACATTCACACAGAGTGTTGATTGATAGTGACATCTCTTGGGATATTTCAAATGTCACATAACTTGCAGCGATGCATCACGTGTGTCTCCAAGGCTTTCACTCAAACCTCAGTGTGAAGTATAAGTCAGAAATGGTTTGAAGACATCGGGGCACTGAGACTCTGAGAAAGTAAATAATCAAAAGGCTTTTCTGTCATGTTCTCCGGCTCTGAATGTATAGGAAAAGGCCTCCGGATTGGAAGTGAATAGTAAAATATGATGTCTGTGTCGGCACGCCAGACAGGGCACACCGCAGAGCGTGAGCACACATCACTCCTGTGTTAATGTTGACAGGGGGAAACAAGAAACAGGAGAGGAGAGCAGAGACACTTGACAGAAAAAGATAGAGAAGATGAGAGAGAAGGGAGAAGAGAGGGAGAGGAGGAGAAGAAAGAGAGTGGGAGGAGGAGGAGGGAATAGAAAATGTGTGGTATAGATGGATATAGAGCAAGAGCTGTCAGTTCCCTGACAATGAATGTTTCACTTGTTTTTGTCGTCTCATTTTGTTATCTCGTGGCACAATGTAGCGCCTGTCGGCCCTTTCAATTCTAGAGACTCGACCTCTTTTCTCCATCATCTTGGGTGGCTCTGTCTGCAGTAAACAAGCCGCAACGAGGGGGGGGTTTGAGGACAGGACAGTTGCGCTGACGGAAAACATACATCATTCTGTCGGCCATTATATTGGCACTGATTATCCAGACCTAGAAAATGGACCAAAAAAAAAAGATTTGTTGTTCTCTGCAGCTTGGACAGCCGGTGGAGGACTAACACAGTAATGTACAGTAAAAGCTGTGGTCACTATCTACTCCAAACACCTTAACATAATGACATTGTAAAAGCAACACTTCTCGGGTCCCAAGGCTTTTATGGGCTGCTCCAGTGATGCTGACACATCACTAGAATAGCACACATTGCTTTCAGCACTAACCCAGGAAACAGGCTTGTCCGTGTAGCGTACAGCAGTACGTGTAGTGCGTTACTGAGCACTGAGCCACATTTTGTTTAATTAAAGACGCTCTTAGTGCTCAACAATTTGACACTCGGCTGATAGAGACGCATGATCAGGCTGGACCAATGGGACAAGCCCAACATGTCTCTCTTGGGTCTAATTTATTGATGAAGTGGACCTATAGGTGCGAGCTTTATTGTAGGTGCATTTCCTCATGAGAGCTGTGTATTTTTTTACACCTCGGCCTCAGCATGCGTCTCCCAGGGACAAAGTGACAACCATTTTTAACCTCCAGCACCTTGAACCCTCTTGGTATCAATCTGCACCGACTCACTTGCCCTCCTCTGTCACCCAGCATGGGTGCTGTTTCAGCCCAGAGTGGGATTCGAGGCACGCTGTCCTGATTTGGACTCAGAGCCCGTTTTAATCCGTAGTGTTTGACGTCTCATGGCCAGTGGCTGCACTAAGCTCTTAATGCACACTGTCCTCTCCCTTGGCTGAGATGAATTTGACGCGAGCATTCCTGAAAACCATCATGAGCACAGCAGGGTGTGTGACAATGATTTACCACCTACACCTGTGTGTGTCTGTATATGTGTGTGTGTGTGTGTGTGTGTGTGGTCCTCATCTCTGCTTGTCAGTGTCCCAGTGCATAAGAGAGAGTGCTGCTAGTTTGTTCCTGCACTGTGAGCCTGTGCTAGAGCGTGAAGGCAAGATGGGCGACATGAGAGGGCCTCCAAAAAACTAATGACTTGAGAAAAACCCAGGAGTGTACACATCACCCTCAACGAAGCAGATGTCCAGCTGTGTGTGTGTGTGTGTGTGTGTGTGTGTGTGTGTGTGTGTATGCACGCACCAAAGAGACCTTCTCTGTCACCTCCTCTGCTCTCTCCCTCCCCCTTCTCCTTGAATATCACTTAGTAACCCGAGACACAAGACACATGGTAGTTTTGGTTACAGTTAGCTGTGCCGTACCACTTGCAGGGCCTTAGTACACTGTTACCATCAACAGTACAGACTTGTACATCATCGATCTATTGATCTGTTGAGTCAGGCTGCCACAGAACAAGGCTTCCCTGGTAGGCATTTAGTCCTATACATGCCTGGACAACAGCTGGTGGAAACACGAGTCTTAGCTTGAGTCAAATCTGGGTTCAGCCTAAATTATAAGAGGCGAGTGCATGAATATTGCTGTCAGTATGGATGGGTGTGATGGTGAAAGCATTGCACAGAGACTTAAAACAATATATCCCTCACTGAGATGCCGACGCCTTTAGCATCCAGTAAACAACCTACATCCTACAATAATAAACCGGTGACTGGGTCCCCTGGATCTGTTGACCGTGTGATCCTGTTACTTCTAGCTCACGAGGTTAAACACAGCTTCTATGTTGAAACAAAATAATGACCAGATCTTACAGAATGCTGTTTCGTCAGAGTCTCCTACTTCCATGCAAGCTCTCTCACAACAAGCATTTCTGTTAAAGAGCCGGAGAGATGAGAGCAAATGTTGGACACAGTCTCTGCACTTCCTTTCCCTCGGCAGCCACCTATTGAAAGTGTGTATGTAGCAGCTGGATTCCTCGGGCATCCATTCATTATGACTGGTAATACCAGATCACCTGAGCAGGCAGCCAACACACGGCAGAATACACAATGGCCAAAACAGGGAGCTTCAGTTCACAGTGCGTACAGTTACAATCTACAGTAACGGCACGGTCTGTGTTTGTCAATGGTGATTCATCTTGAGAAAGTCACAGTCTCAGCGTCGTAGGTTTGTTGTATCCTCATCCTTGCCATTGAGGGTGAGGACAGTGAGAGAGGGAGAGAGAGAGAGAGAGAGAGAGAGAGGATGTGGAGAAGGAGGGGTGAGCAGAAGGTGAAGGCTCTTCTTTGAAATGCACTCCTTCACTGAATGCATCCTACAACCCTCTCAGTTTTCTTTATTTCTCTTCCTCCCCCACATCAACACCTGGCCATACTGCGTTCTGTTCACAGCTTCTCCTCCTCCTTCTCCTTCTCCTTCTCCTCTTCCTCCACCACCGCTGATGCCTACCGACAGCACACACTAGCCTGCTCTTTATCAATGATGCTAAGCCTCTTTTCCTTTTTTTTTGCCCCACTCCCCTCGCCGTGGAGAGAGCAAACGGGGCTCTGGAGGGATAAATCATTGTTAGAAGAGGGAAAAAAAATAATCAGTCACCCCCCTTACCTTGCCGTCCAGTGAAGAGGAGAGCCTCTCTCCTCCAGGAAGGATTGCGAGCGAGAGTGCGCACATACACACTCGCATACACTATGATGCACGCTCACTCACACACACACATCTATACACACACACACACAAACATGCACGCTCTCTCTCATACACACAGCGACGAGTGAGGGCTGGCTCTCAAGCAACCGCACACTGCAGGCTGCCGCTTGCCTGGGAAAGCCTGATGCGTTCCTCCCTCCAGGCAGAAGCACACACTGCCATCTCAAAGGCTCTTTGTTGGGGCTGATTCATCCCCGGCTCCGTGGCTGAGTGCGGGTCCATGTACCGGTGGCTGCTCCCGGGGACACAGGGTGGCCACACAAAGGAGGGACAAAGCCATGAAGGAAAGGCAACATCCAGGAGGAGAGAATATCACGGCCCCATGCAGCTCCTTCCATCCCCCCTCTCCCTCTCCTTCTCTGGCTCGCTCTCTCACATACACACACACACACTCCCTCCCACCCCCTCTCTCACTCTCTCTCTCTTTATCACTTCCCTCCTTCTCTCACTCCTCCCACTCTCCCATTGGGCTGTCTTTGCAGTAGTCCTGAATTGATAGCAGTGTGTGTGTGTGTGTGTGTGTGCGCGTGTGTTTAGGCTGGTTTCCAGTGACTGTAAGGAGAGGAGAGCTCCTGTACACATTACCTGGGATACCTTTCATCCATCTGCCCGCCCCTCCATCTCTTCCTTCATCTCCTTTGCACGTGATGGGGTGATATGAGACCAGTAACTGCGCTGTGTGCACTCACTGTGCTGCTCAGTCAAATGCATTATCCATGGAATGACAGGGTCAGGGATGGCAGATGGCGGGGTTGGGGGTGGGGGTGGGAGGGGGGTGCTACAGTACTGGGCTATTTTTTATGGAGGGGAGAATCCTCACCCTCAAAATCCCTTTTGTGACAATTGTGACCCGAAATCTTTGGGACTAAAGAACACAAGAAATTGAGGCGATAACACTCCAACATCTCCAACATCCTGATTGCAGGACCGCAGCGCTCATTTCTGTTTGCGACTACGATGATTTCCTGAATAATTTAGAAACCAGTTAAGACCAGACACTCAACAGGAAAATATATTGAGGTCAAGTCATGCAGAAATAGCTTGCAAACGAGACAGACCCGGGACATATGTGATACGTGGCATTTTGATATGAGAGGAGCTCGCAAAGGCACTGTACTTAAATAATGATGTTCCTCCTCACATCAATAGACCCAAGCAAAAGGCTGAACCCATCTGCATGACAATGATACAGATTTGCCACTTGGGGGTGCGGCAAAAACGACCCCTCCCTCGCTTTCACTCTCCTACTACAGCATTGTTACAACTGCTATTTATTGCCTTGACTATGTTCTGCCGTCTGACATATTTTACTGGATTCTTTTGAATTTAGTACTGTACACAGCAGAAAAGCAATCCTGTCATAGACTTTATATGTTCATATGAGATCAGTGGTCCTGAGCTGAGCCAGTGGTTTACTCACACTCATACCCCATATCTTTGCTTGGCCGGAATGAAGCAGAGCTCAGCGGTCTGGTGGGGTCAAAAGGTCAGTTAAGTAAAGTCTGCTCATCTAGAACGGCGTTCGTGGTAGATTACTTAACCAGAAAGGATCTTATTGTTTTCAGATTAACACAGCAAAGGCATCATTTTAGATGCATTAGATAGACTGCACCGAAGAGCATTCTGCAATGTGAGCACAGTCGTTAATGGTGACTTCTGCAAGATTTCTGCAAGACCACCAGAGGGGAAAAAGGGATGTACCTATTTTTATTTGTCACTTCCATTGTTACGCTTGATGAGCCAGCTAAAGCTTCTGCTGAAAACATTGACTCACCATTTAGATAAATAGTGGAGCAATAGCTTGCATTGTAAAAAGGGCTTACATTCACAATGGTAGTCTTAAACCTTTGTGTGGTGTCATTAAAATGAAAGCCCTAGAGCCTCATGAATGATACAGCCTGAATTGTTTGCATTTCAATTCAATTCAATTGTTTAGGCTGAATCTGTAAGGATTACTCCTGGGTGATATCCAGGGGCTATCAGGCCTTTAGACCTGAACTGATAAAGGAAATGTAATTTGTGGTCAAAATCATGTTCAGCTGACCTGTGAATCCACTTCAATCCTGAAAAGGTGAGGCAACCAGAGCAGAAATCAAGTCAAAGCCTATTTCATACCTCAGCCAGCTCACCAGCACAGTGTTACAGCATTTGGCAATGATAAGAAATTGGATTAATGATTTGCTGCTGCAGTTTGGTGGGCTCCCTTTCCCTCGCCACGCCTGGTTAGCCAAGTGCAGTGTCTGCCCGTGTCTTACAAGGACTTCTAAGTGAGGTAGAGGCTTGGGCAGAGAACTTGCTGTTAACTGGTGCATGAAAGTAAAAACCCGTACAAATAGGTTAAGAGCACTGACTGTAAAACATGGCCGACGCAGCCTGAGAGTGTTTGTCTAAAGTAACAGCGCTGGACAAAAGCTCTCCTCTGAGGGCCTCAGTAAAGCGCATTAAGGAAAGGTAGCTTGCTTGTATCATCTGCCACTGCAGTAAGAAAGAGCTATGGATTTTCTGTCTCAACGGCTATCTGAATCACTGGCTGCTTTCATGGGATGAGCTTTTAATAAATCCTGCCAAATAGCAAGCCATAGAGGATGCATTATGCTGTTATGATAATAGTAGTGCAGCATGTATCATTTATCACTGAATTTCAGCTGTTCTCAGTACTGACACACATTTTAAAAGAGGAAGGGAACTCATGAGTTGAAAGGATCTGGATTAACAGCTTCGTATTCCCAGTATGAGATTAAAGTCTGTTCTTCCAGTACTTCAAGTGCATGTGAAAGCAGCGTCACTCTGTGCCATAGTACATCGATATAGCGGTCTCTCGGGGATAACTAAGGTCTGCTCACTACTGCAACGGGTGGATTTCACTTGCTAATGAGTCAACCACCCATTCATCAACATCTGACCTACAAGCTGTGTGTGTGTGTGTGTGAAGTGGATCCCATCATCACAGTAGATTAGGTCTACTCACACCACTTCAGTCAGTGGGGTTCTGGGTATCCTCTCCCGGACCATAATTAAACATTTGGCCAGGTGAATTAGAGAGAAATGCCTCAGAAATGTCTTATGCGTATTAAATTGTGAACGGAGTCCTTAAAAAGTACGATGATGCCCTGCAGTGAGAAAGCTGAATTGAGTCATTTCATTACAATAAGTAGCAGTAATACTGAAGTTTATGACCATCTGAATGCAGACTGTTTCCACTCGCACCAACCTGCCATAAAGTGTTTATTCCTTTAAACTCCTGCAATAGATTATATTCAGCACTTTAATACTCTTGCGCCCCATTAGTAATTCAAATACGATTACCACGAAAACAATCCATGTCTTCTCTTGCCCTCTGCTGACAGTACATTACTGTAAGCCCCTTCAGTGTCAAAAAGAAATAACTATCCCACGAGTCATCACCCAGACTTTGTAACAAGTTTATTGAACATCAATGCCACGTGACCTGGAGGGGACATTTCACCCATACTCGGACATAATCCAAGCCGAATCATGTCACTAATACCTTCCCTCTCCTGCACTGAAGTTCTGAGCAATATTTGATTAAATGAAGAAACAGCTGTTTTCTGTTTCTAACAGAACTTAAAATGAAGCAGATATGAAGCAATGTGTTTAAGAACCATGCAATGCATAAAAATCATGGATTGCTGGGCTGTAAAATTAGGAATAAATGAAAGTAGTGTTTCCATTGCAGAGATTTGTGCAATGGTCAATTGTCAATATCTTTTATCATTGTTTCGTGACCACAAATATGTATTTTGATTAAAAAATAAATTCACTATAGCTTAAATGTTGTCATTGGTTTCAAATGGTTTCTAAGTAACTTTTCTTTCCCCATTTCTAACTTTTACAGGAAACTACAATTCTACAGACAGAATATAAACAGGAGATACTTTATGACCAACAACACAGTAATTACATGATAATTGTGGATAAAATATTTTCAAAATGCATGTGGTAATGCACAGTCAGTCTTGGTTGAAATGCATCATTTTACCACACTAGTGCTAGCTTCGTCCTTCTGGCCTCTGACCTCAGATTTCTGGGCCACCTTTTGGCGGTAGCGCTCAGCACGCAGTTCCTCAAAGCAGAACTCAGTGGCACCGCTGAGCAGCAGCTCCTTGCAGTACATACTCTGCTCTTGCACTTCGCCTGCTTCTGCCTCCTGCTGTTGCCGATGATGCTCCTGTAGTCTCTTTAGAGGAGTTTCCTCTCTGCAGGGCTTGCGTGCTGCTAAAACAGTGTTCACTGCCGGGTTGATCTTACACGGAGTCCTGAGGGAAGGAAGGTGCCAAGCAAATATACATAGGCTGAGAAGACTGAAATTACACTACAGGCTAACATCTGGGAAATTGCTTTTGGGTATTAGTCAATTTTGTAAATTAATTATGGCAAACCTGAATTTGCTATGTAAATGACGAGTTCAGCAAAAAAATAAAAAAAAATAAAAATAAATTCAAAGAGCAGATTAACAAGTTATTCTTGTGGCCACTCACATTGTTGGAGGCTCGGCTGACTCTTCGACAAATGGCTGGAAGGTGGGTTTGGAAGGGGGCAGAGCCACAACAGTATGACCAAATCTGGACCTCTGGGGCATCTACGACAGAACACACACACACACACAGAAAAAGTTCAAACTGACTCTATTGGTTGGCGATATACACATTTTCATTAGCTACTACATACTTCTCTCATACCTTGACATCACACCATTTCTCAGGCTTTTGCTCATTCTCCTTTGCCCTTGCTGGGGGAGGGGCTACCCAAGGCTCCAATTTGGGCTCTGACATTACAGCACTGTGAGTCTTGTTCTCATCCAAGATCAAAAAGCAACTGTTCGTAGCACTGCTGGGGGCAAGGACTCCCTGTGACTGCAGGCCTTGGGAATTACCTGTCCACAAGTTCACAAATCCCAACCAGATCAAAAATATTTTCCATGCTTATAATGGATGCTATTTAAAGCTGTAAAATTTTATAGTATCAGCTGAACATGTTCTATAACATAAATTGTTTGGATATGTATGTACTTACTTTTGATTGAGGCCCCAGTTCTGTTGACAGGTGCAATGGCCTTTTTCTTGCCCCTGTGTTTGAGGTCGACTAGAGAAACTCTCTCAGGTTGTTTGGTCTCCTCATCACTGTCCTCCTCCACCACACTTGTCATCACCTGCCGGGACACACGTGCCTGCAGAGCCCTAGTAACAGCAATGCAGAACAGAGTTGTATTATGATGCAAATCTTAAGAGATGCAAAATATGGTGTGGTTTCAAATTGAATAATTATTGATCTTAAACCATGCAGGATGGGTCCATACTTATGAAACTGCACAAGCTTGTCTCGTGGTTCAGCACAGCTCTTGAAACCTTCCTGGTAGACCATGTCCGCCTTGCGGGAGTTCCCTTGTTTCTCATATTCCTCAGACCAAGCAATGTAGAAGGAAGCCTGTGCCACTCCAATTCCCTTTGTTTGCATGTAACTATAAGTGTCCAGGGGTTCTGGGCAGTTCCCCGCCTAATGAAACACAGTACACATAGCAACATAGCAAAACTAATTACTGTTGCAACAGTGTGTCAAAGCAGTGAAATATGTAAAAAAAACACAAATTAAGAGATCACAACTGATAACACATACAAATTTGACCCAGAGGTCAACATAGCGGGGGTCGTTGTAATATTTATTTTCTTCTGTGAATTTGGTGACGACTCGCTCCAACAACATAGCGAGGTTGCTCTCCTTTCCTCCCTGAGGGAAGGTTTGTTCTGTCCACTTTATATACCTGTTTCAAAAACAGAACCACACAAGGATGAAATAATATAAAAACCTCTTAGATAATATAATCCCAAGATAGCCTATAGGTACACTATACAGTATATATCATATACATCATCTATAGCAAGAAATGGAGTCCATATTTCTCTTACCGATCCCAAACATCAAGTGGATCATCTCCATCATATATTCGCAGTTCAGACTCAAAGGCCCTGGGGAAAAATGACAAAAAAATTGTCAACTATAAACATGCTTGAAAATCTGTAAAACAGGACTTGTTGTGACCCAAAGCAGATGCCCTGGTCTATGTTTAAAATTCATACTGTTTCTGTTGGCTGATGGCAGAGCTGAGCCCCTCCTGTTGTTGACTGAGCGCCTGATGTAGAGCTGATATGTCTCTACCCCGCCTCAGTGGCTGGATGTTTTCTTTGCTTAGCTCCCATTCTGCATCTCCTCGTTCTGCCATTGTGGAAATGACAAGCTACAGGCTAACAGGGCGCAGACAAACACAAAAATGCACAAGCTATCATTAAATGGCAAGACATATGCAATAAATGGCATTGATGGCTTTTGGACAGTGCAAAGCCTATTGGAGTCAAGTCATGCAAAATAGCTTGCAAAACGAACCAGACAACTGAAATAACGTTACATGAACCAGACTATGGGAATACATGTAGCTTACGTGACATTTGAATTTGAGATTTTCTAATCAGGATCAGTAATAACAATGTTGACAAGTAGTATAATGAGCGAGACAGAGGGATGAGTTGGCAATACCCATGCGGCATCTCTTTATTATACTAACATTTTTATATCATAGAAACACAATATGGAGGGCAACGGTGCCGTTTGGACAGGCCTAGGGTGATTGTGGTAGTGCATGACGTTGCCGAGCTAACGTTAGCTAGCATATGCTCGGTCGTTTTTCTATCGTCGTCTGGGATATTCGTAATATTCACCTGTATTTTTAAGTATTTTTAAACAAAGCAGAAAGACTACCAGAGGATTCTTCCACAGACCGTTTACAAACCTTTTCTCTCCTTTTCCACGGATTTAGAACCACAAACTGTAATTGGAGTTGACTAGCGAATTCACCGTTCTGTGTGTTTTGAACGAGGACCGCGAGAGAATTTGGACAAAGCTGATTGGAGCAATCTGAAACAGGAAACACGTAATTGTACGTCACCTCATATGTTCCGGGATACTTCCTGTTTTGATTAGACGTTTGTACCTGAAAGCTCAGAATTAGCTAATGAAGCATAAAATACTTGGTTTCGTTTACATAAATATTTGCTCTAGCAAGAAGATCAGCCAAATCATAGCTGCCAAATGAAACTCTAGATGCATCGACATGGACAACCGTTGCTATTGTTGTGCATCAAAGTTCAGTCTCTTCAGGAAGGAGGTAGGGCTATGCTTTTAACGTTAACACTTGTTACTGACTTTATTCGCATACTAACTTTAAAAACGTTTGCAAGATACCTAAACTGCTTGGTTTATGTTTCATTGTCATCATAGTTGGGCTGTAAGAACTGCGGACGTGCCTTCTGCTCAGGCTGTCTCAATTTCAATGCTATGGTGCCTCGCTGTGGCAACACCCAGCAGAAGGTCTGCAAGCAATGTCATGGTAATCTCACAAGGTAGTGGTCAAGCTATGCCTTCCACCAAAAAGATAGTAACCTAAGTCTGAATGATCTTAACATTAATAACCATTAAAGATTCATACCCATCTTTATTTTCAGTGGGGAATCTTCAAACAATGCCGGCAGATGGTCCCCTCCAGAAAATTACAAAAAGTCAGTATGATCAGATTTGTAAATGTGGCACTTTAACATAAATTTGTCATCACAGCAGTTTCATAATAGATAAAATGTTACACTTTCTTCCCCAGACGGGTTGCTGCCCTTGAGGCTAAACAGCAAGGACAGACGATACCGCCTTTTGCTGGAGGCAGTAGAAATGCCAAATCAGGGCTTGAACCAACCAAAGGCCTGTGTAAGGAAGACCAGGCTATTGCTGAAAGGCTTCAGAAGCTGAAAAAGGACACTAAGCCAAGTAATAGTCTTGGTCTAACCAGACCCTATTCTGTTTTAATTTGAAAAAATATTTTATCCTAGTTCTTTGCTAATGTCATTTTACTCTTTTTACCTCTTCTTCAGAGTCCATCCCATCTGAGAAGGAGATTGAGTCTCGTCTTGCTGCTTTGAAAGCTCCCAGCCAGTCAGTGCCTTCTATAGGGGAGATGGAGGACCGTCTGGCAGCTGTACAGGGTAGACCTCCACCTTCTCAAGCCCCTCCACCTGTGAGCTAAGCCCCTACCTACTTGTTTAATGTTTCATAGACATGTTAGTAAGGGCTCTTTTACAGCTTGCCGTATTAAATACTATTTAGAAGTGACTACTAAATACCTTGCTCTAATTCCTTAGATCACCTAATGCCATACAAAGTTATCTTATGTTGTTCTGTACAGGTACACCAGCCTCCAAATAACAGGACCCAGACAGAACAGGCCAATGATCTGATAACTCAGATGACAGAGGAAGTTGCCATAGACAACCAACAGCCAAACCCTGAATGTAGTGAGATATTACTCCTCTTTCTCATTGATTTTACCAACATTTCAATTATTGATCGATAATACCATCAACTTTCACAGTCTTAAGTAAGTCTTACATTAATTAAAGATTATGTCATGACCGCAAAACCTTGCCTCATTTAGCTACTGTGCCTTATTCATTGTGGAGCATTTAATCTCTCAACTATGCTCTAACCTAGTATTCCCTCTGCAGGTGTGGATGGTCCCATGAACAACCTAAACAAGGGGGAGGAGGGCAGGCTGGAGGAGAATTTGGAGGAGGGCCAGGACGGGATCAGGCAGCTGGAGGCTGAGAAGAACCGTCTGCTGGAGGAGGCCATGGAGGAGCTGAGACAGGGGCGCTGTTCCCAGGATCAGATCCTCCAGATGGCCAAGAGGGTGGCACAACTTAAAGGGCAGGATCCAGACAAGGGTACATCACACTTTAGTTAAAGTTGATGTTGCTTTGCTACAGGCTAAGCATTTCAGTGTGGCTAAATACATGCTCGGTGCTACCAGTTCTTACAGCCTGACCTTTCCATGCTGAGTTCTTGGCTTACTTTCTCTGTGATCCATCCTTTCACACCAGAATGTCACAAGAGTGTGGATTCCCTCTCACTTGGAAGAAAGTTGGCCCTGTTAGATATGTGAATGTCTCAGTGTGACCACATCTGTGTTCTTGTTAGTCATCGGTGTACTTGTTGTTTTCCCCATGTTGTCTTTTAGTCACTATGGAGGACTTCCAGCATCCTGACAGTGAGGAGGAGACTGAAGAAGAGGCTGTGAAGAGAGTATTAAAACAGGTGTGGGGCAAAAGGCAAAGTTAAACTACATACTGTGAAAAAAGGCAAACGTTTATTATCATACATGGTAAATTTGTCTGCTAACATATAGACAACCCAGTTTGGATTATAATACTTTCAAATTGACATACCCTTGAAGATCATAGTGAACTACTTACTTATGGCAACCACTTGGGGCTGCTATTTTGCCATTTTAATCATGAAACTGTATTTCTATCTTTTTGTTCCAGCTCTCGGAAGAAGCTGCATTAGATGAGGCCAGTGGCTACAACATACCTTTAGAGCACAGTGCTCCAAAGAACACAGAAAAGAAAGCAACCTCTAAGAAACCGGTACTAAACACAGTCAAAACACAAATTCCTATTTCTTTCCAAGATATCACGCAGAATAAAAATGGAACGCTTTCGTTAATCTGATGTGTTTTTAAGACATCGGCTCTGGCGCCCAAGACTAGGACTGCACCGGCTGCTGTGGAAGGTCGGCCTTCAGACAGTGATGAGGAAGAGCTTCCCTGGTGCTGCATTTGTAACCAAGACGCCGCCCTTCGCTGTCACACCTGTGATGGAGACATATTCTGCAACCGCTGCTTCAGGTAGCGCCACATACATTCATCTCCACAATCACAGAATTCAGTTTTTCCACTCGTATCAGATGCATGGAAATCTAAGAAAGTTGCTTATGATTTGGCATGCAGACGACGACCCAGATAAATCTTGGGGAGACCGCTGCCATCCTGTTAACCAGCATGTATATAAAGTATTTAGTGTGATGAATTATCAATCGATCCGTCATTATCTCCCCAGGGAAGGCCATGATGAATATGACAGGAAGGAGCATCGCACCACTAACTACACTGCACCTAAGAAGAAGAGGAAGACATGATAGTGAGACTGCAGCTGTTTGCCTACAGGTCCTGGTTAAGTGTCATTGATAGACTTGTGCTTTAGCCTTAACTGAGCTCTATTTATGGAAGTCAGCAGACCAGAACCCCTAATTATGTTGCTAATCTTATGTAATCTGTCAAATGTGTGTTCCTGTGGACCCCAGGAAGAGTAGCAACTGTTTTTTTGGAATAGGTAACAGGGATATAAATAAACAAGTGAAGTGGCCAGGTACATCAACTAGCAGCGCATGTGCTTCCTCAAGAACTCTCTACTGTAAATGTACCAGTAATGCAATATCTTTAATATCTGAATCATTTTTCTGTAATGTATGTAATAGAGGTAAGTAAATCTTGCAGAGGCAGCCAGTCAGTATTGGTATTTGAGCAATACTGCATAGCTACTGTAACTCCGGACTGGATTGTAACTGCCCAATTGAATAAGAGGCTTCATGTTTTTTTTGTCCTACTTTCCACAGGCAACAAAGGCACATTTTAGATTTGTACTTTGCACTGTTCACCATTTGATTTTTAAATTTCGACAACACGTACGCAACACACACGCACACATCGTGAGCTCATCTGGGATGATGTGCAATCCCTGACTATTGTCACAGAGGAGCCAGTATAAAAGGATTACTTAGGGCTTTGTTTTCTTTTGGCAGGCAGTGTAGTCACTGTTGTAATCTGTGTTTGGCTGAGACTGTGACATGACTGTTGTCTTTCGTGTCCTTGTGTCTAATGTGAATTTAAAGGATGCACAAGTCGTAGGCATTATCTGTGTGACGGCTTTGAAGGAGTGCAACATCTTTTTATTCAGATGTTTCCACTCCGAGCCCTTTCTTTAATCACCAATATCACCGTTATACAAAAACAGAGGCTTCGGCAGAAGTGTGTTCTTACAGTATAGATGGCAGAAAGGTGAGTGGGAGGGGGGCGGACCAAGCAAATGGCTATAATGGAGCCCTTAGCCAAACAGCCCTATGTGTATGACAGAGAGAGGGCCAGAGGGCAGTTTCATCTGTGCATTACTGTCTGGCTAGCTGAGGAGACCATAATTACACTCTCCTCCAGGGGCTTGCTCCATTAAGGCCCATATGGAGGCTGTTACTGTTTGCCTAGCCTGTCCATGTCATACACTGACCACAGACAGGAAATGGATGGATAATGGATGTATACTTAATGGACCTTCCTGGCCTTGGTTTCACTGTATTTACTGCTAGACCTGACATGCCACTGTCTCCTTTGCTTCCATTACTCTGTTTCTTATGAGAAATTAACAGAAAACAGAACCTGGCAATAATCTATAGTATGCCAGGAATGACTATGCTAAATGTCATCCTATAATAAAGCCTTACAGTTGCCTCTGGGCAGTAGGACATGATGCTGGATGTGTT
This sequence comes from Hoplostethus atlanticus, assembly GCA_034670405.1. NCBI lineage: Eukaryota > Metazoa > Chordata > Actinopteri > Trachichthyiformes > Trachichthyidae > Hoplostethus > Hoplostethus atlanticus. The sequence goes on from JAXDDX010000004.1 coordinate 2,762,409, forward strand.
GCCCTATTTCTGCATTCCTACTCATCCTTTAAAGGCAGACCAGTAGTAAAGGGCACCTATAGTAACAGGGTAGTTTTATAGGGTATGTATATTTTACTGTTAATTGTTAATGTTTATTTGAATTACATCTGAACCTATAGTACTGTCGATAAATCACTTTGACTGTATTTGTGAAATTAGATGTAACCCTTTTGATAATTCATCCACAGCCTTGTCTTGAAAATGTTCTCTTTTTATTTTGACATACAACACTGTTATCAGAACAAAAATATTTATGTACATAAATAGGCAACCAAAAATGTACAATCTTACACAAAAAAAAAAACAGTCCATCTGAGTAATAGTCAGTACATCTTTATCGGTATGTTGAGAGGAGTCAAAAGGTTCTAGCTGTCCATAAATAAAAGTCAAATAAAAAAATCGAATCAAAACTGACTGTTCTGGTATTAGACTGATGCTGACCCAGGTGTGCAGGAAGAGGGTCCCATTGACATGTAAACTGCACATACAGACATCCAAAATAGTAAATGTTTGGGAGGTGAGAGATTCCACTTTGTCTTAATTCTTGATTTGACCTATTATCACTTCTTCAAGGGTCCTGACATTTTGCGTAGGCCCTTTATCCTGTACAGCAGCCCGTTGATAAAATCCTAGGGGAAGGACAGAGAAAACGTATTATTGCTGCAACTGTTGGAAACTTAGAGAAGATCTGTAGATAGTTATTGTCTAATAACGTAATGTAAGTAACAGAACTTTCTTTGTGTCTCACCTCTTTTGGCTTACCACATTCCTGCAACAACTCCTATTAAAGAGAAGAAACAAACATAGCCTCAGTTACAAGTGGTGGACATTGCTCTTTCAAACATTGCAACATTGTCAAGTGCTTGTAAAACTATTACCCCACTTAGCTAGACCCAGGTTTATTTAAGTCTGAACAAGGGGGCTTTTGAATTCTTTAGCCAACAAGATAACCTGGGACAAACAGGGTGGAAATGTACCGGTAAATGAGTGACATTGAAGTACTTGATATATAGCAGTGTAAAGTGGTATGTATATAAATGATAGAGTGGTTTTGTCAGTCAGTCTGCATAGGCTCACCTGCAGCCGGGTTCTCTGCCCCTCGTCCGACAGCTCCAGGAGCTCATCTATGTCAATCTCTAACTCTGGGATCTCTTCCTCCTGTATGGGCAGACAGAGATGAAGGCTAGAGACAATGGTCCTCTGTCACTGTATGCACACACTCGTACTCCCAGACACCACAAAACAGGTTCTTTCAACTGTTTCATCAGTGTTTCATCAGTTTCTTGCCACCTGACACAGAGTCATTCAGGAGCGAAACAAAGGTGACAAACAAAGATGTCTAGCCTAATCCAGGACGATGCAGGTGATGCGCCACGGAAAGGATTTCATGACCGCACAATAGTTTCACTGTAAACTAAGGTGATGTCAAGTTTTAAGGTGCTGACGCCTCACTTCTTTAAGTTAATAGTGTTGGTTGTGTCGTATAAATAATGATTTTCTTCCTGAGCGAGTTTTCCCATAACGGTGATGAGATTGATGATGTGCTGTCCAGATGAGCACGGCTTAGGGGCACCCAGGCATGAAGGCAGGAAGGCTCCAGGAAGCTGTACTCACCACATGCCACCATCTGATTTCATGGATGGCTTACCCAGCTGGCATTTAGCTTCCTAAAAAAAATAAAATGGCTAATCCTAAAATGAGTTTTCCCACATTGTGTATCTGCTTGGTGTTAAGTCATAAAGGAAACTAAGGTGCAGCAGTTACTGTAATATGGTGAAATAAACTAAACGAGTATGAGCTTGTCTCGTTAACCCACAACAATTAAGTACCTATTAAGAGTACCTGACAAAGATTGGAAAAATGGCACAGAGATTCCACTCATGTAAAGCAAATACAGAATAATCAATTTAAAAACATTTTCAGAGGAGACGAGGACTTCTCGCTAGAGGGATCATGAACAGTAAGACGTCTGGAGTCACCAGGTGTACACTCAAATTTGACAAGTGGGGCCCCTTTTAAAAGGATTATTTTCCAGTTGAAGTGTTTTAATAGCTGGTTGAGGACGGGGCTCGCTCAGGGTTTTCTGGATGAGGAGAGAGCTAATCAATGTGGGAGTGCTGAGTGGCGGAAAAGATCTACATCCCGGCATCGGCGTCCCGTGTGCCCCCCTCTAATTGATAAATGCTGCCAGTTTGGACACTTTGTGATTCTGCTGATGGCTGTTCAACCACAGAAGCCACGCAGGGCTCAACTGCGCTGCTTTGGCCCACGCTGTGCTATATTGGGTTTTGATTTTGCAGTGCTGTGTTCTATTGGGGGTGGTGCTTTGTGGTTTGTGCTTTGTGCTGGAAAGGGATGGGCTGGGGTATACTGTGCTTTTACCCTCCCTCCGTCTGCCCCATGACTGCAGGACCATGCAGAGCACCGCAATATCAACGAGAGACATTTTCAATAAGCTGGGAAGAATCTGTCATGAAAAAGTACAATATGTCCCTTCCAGTAACTCAATATAATATAATGCTTATAATATGAAACATATTATAGGCAATTGCAATGTTCAGCTCTTGAAAGTTACCTACTATTTGTCAAAGGAAAATGGTGTCTTAATAGGGCTTCTGGGCTGAGAATGTCCCAGCAGCACTTTTTGAAGTCTCAAGCAATAGACTGGTGCTAAAATGAATGTTGGCACTAATACCTGAATTCATGAATGTCAAAGTGCTGCTCAGAGGAAGGCAATATGGAACAGAGCTGCGATCTAAATGAGCAGTGGGATTTTGTCAAGATGAGAGGACCTTCGCTCGAGTTTAGAATTGGGAACCATTAAGGATTCATGAGCTCCGTGTTGTTCTTATTGAATGCTGCTCTTATTTAGAGCAGTGTTTACAACTGTCTTAATGCAGATTTCGTATAAGTGTGTGGTAGTAACAATATCTATTGAGTTAAGATCAATAAGGTATGGCATGATGTCAATGCCCTGGCTCCGCAACAACAACATTCAAACAATATATTTAGACAAATTCAACTTTGAAACCTTTGGACGTTAGAATTGCTATAATGCACCTATGTATTTCAATGAAGTGGACTGTCGCCTTTATTTCAACACCATCTTTTAAAACTATTTCTCACATCTTTTTTTGTAGTTTACTATTCCCCAAAAAGGTGTGAAGTTTGCAAAGAAGCCTGCCACTCCAGACCAAGGCAGCACTTGTATGAATTAGAGATGGGGCTAAATAATTCAGGTGGTGACACAGGGGACTGACGGTAAATGCTTCCACGCGGAAGACTCAGAGAACCAACAGAGTAACCTTCCCCTGAGCCCATGCAAAATTCATACTAGTGGTTAGTGCAAATATCTAATCTATCCCAGCTAGGTAGTAAAGCCTGTACTCTCACCTGACATAGAATTAGACCTATCCTCAAGGGAAATGGTACAGCTAGTAAAGATATAAGATAATATGTTAACTTTAACACATGACACACACCATCACAATTTAATCAAAGGAATTTTTTTAGTGTTACTGCTATCTGTCATCTTCTCCACAATCATGCTGGGATCCCAGTTTGAAGTTAGAAAGCACGGTTGCTCTCCAGGATTCCCCCACAGGAGCTGAGGGAACACACACACACACACACACACACACAAAACACATCCACTATCCTGTACATGGGCTGTACATTAATACTAATGTTAGATTATGTTAGAACCAACACATAAATACAGCAAATGTGAAATAATTGTATGTTTCTGGGACAAGATGAAAAGGAGTAGGCAGGGAAGGACTATCCTCGTCTCCAGTAATGCGATTTATTCTACTGCTTCACGGGCATTTTAGCACATATTACCACAGGGGGGAAGGCAGTAAATGGAATGAAGCTCAGAAGCACTGTGGAAAATATTTAGGCACCTAGGATGCAATATTGAAACCCCCAAGCACTCCTCTGTGTTTTGAATTAAACCAACCTACCTTATCTCTAATGGACTATCCACTGGCCTAGAAAAGGCTGACTGGAGCCAATAGGAGACACTGGTTGTCTATCACCAGAGATTCTGCAAGGAACCTCCCATCTCAGTGGAGTCTGCTGGCCCTAGCGCCTGCACTGTACACTGTAACACTCTCCGGACAGACATGCTACTGTCTGTATTTTCTCAGACTCAACAGGTTTCTCTATTACCCAGACGGATCCATCTCCATCATCCGTCTGGCATTCAACCTCTGTGAGTACGCCACTCGCATGACGCGCACTCTAATGCCCTCTGGCATCACGGTGCAATATGCAAGGGGGGGTTCTTGGCAGGGTGAGGGGATGCCAGACAGAAAGGTTGCTACAGGCCATCTGTGGTCACTCAGCTTAGGGTCCCTGCACGGTTACGGGGCTAAATGATAAACATCATCGCCTCCCCCCTTCTCCGCCATCAAACAGGCCGTGTTGTCATCTGAGCCACACTGTCATAAGGACGCCCATGCTCCTTAGCAGACCCCTCTACTTCCACTGTGCCATGCTGCCTCACGTGGGCGATGAGACATCTGTTGCCATGGTTTCCCCTCAGAGAATGCCAAGGAAATCAATATGGAGCATCTGACCTAAGTGGATTTTCCTCCCGCCACACAGCAGTGTAGTTAAGGGGCTCTTCCAGCCTTAAAACAGAAGGGGGGTAACTTCCTCCTATGAATCACTTCTGCACCCCCCCCCCGCTCTCTTAAGGTCTTAGATGTGACCAGACTGCAAAGACGCTCTGTCTGGACCCTATTACAGTTGGGGTGGGGGGTTAAATTTTTGTAGGAGTGAGTTTGTGTCTCTAAAGCACATAAGAAAAAAAAAGAAAACATGAAAAAGATTGCTATATCAGGTGTGCATTTATATTAATTGTTTTTTTAATCCTCTACCTTAATCACAGGAATATTATCTGGGCACTATGGCTCTGTCCGTGGCACTCCTCACTACTGGTCGCTTCTAATGTTGCTGATCCTGGAAATGAATCTTATTCTACTGTTGTATTCATTGTAAGCCGCTATGGATTAGCGCCTCAGCTAAATGCCTAAAATGTAATTGCAGTCATATGGTTATCATGTGTTTAATGTGGCTACGGGTTGCAGTCAGGGTTGCAACGTGCATCCTAATGACTGCAACCTGACATAATACGGCGGGTAAAGTATCCTATCACCAGTGGAACACCATGTTGCAAACTACACGGCTGATACTGCAGTCAGGTTGGTAACAACCTCCCCATAGAGGGCTTTATCTGTGCTGAAGAATTGCAGCCATGAAGCAGAGCTGCTTGCCTCCCCACCCACTCCTCTGTTAGGTCGCTCTAATCTCTCCCCCTCACGTCTGTGATGGATAGCCTACCTCAAGCACCTATGTGCAGCTCAGTGCCTCCCCTGCTCTGTTCCCTCACCTCCCCTTCAGGGACCCAACACAGTGTGCGTGTATGTGTCTGTATATGTGTGTATGTGTCTGTATATGTGTGTGTGTGTGTGCGTGTATGTGTCTGTATATGTGTGTGTGTGTGTGTCTGTATACGTGTGTGTGTGTGTGTGTCTGTATACATGTGCGTGCTCCTTGTAGCAGCCTGAGTCAGCCCTAGCCTACCTCACAGTCGAACAGCAGGTGCAGCTGCCCGTCGATCCACTCCTCGATATCCAGCCTCCTCTGCAGGTCCTTGCGGTTGTATTTGACGGTCAGCTTGCCCAGCTTGCGGTGTGCCGGCTCCTCCGTTTTGTCCGCTGTCTGGAACATCACCCTGGACTGGGTGCTGGGCTCCGACGCCATGGCTGCCACGGCCTCAGCAGAACCGTGGAAACACACACACGTAGACTTGAACACACACACTCGCACACCGGCTCCCCTGCTCTGTCTCTGCTCCTGCTTTCCAGTGGGCTGTTGTTCCCACGCGTATCTCCTGTTATCTTGTTGAGCTCACCCCCTTTCTCTAGTGCCGGCTCTCTCTCTCTCCCTCCTGTTCTTGCTGCCGTTGGCTCTCTGTTTGTCCTCTCTCTGTTTCTCTCTCCCTCTCTCTGAAGCTCACTGTCTCTTGCTCTCCTTCTCTCCTCCTCCCTTGCAACACCCGCTGCCTGCACTATCGAGAGGATGGTAATGAGATACGTCTGTGTGTGTGTGTGTGTGTGTGTGCACCTTACAGGGTGTGTGTCTGCTGTTGTCTGCAGGTGGGAGAGCATAGGTCAATTACAGTGATAAGGACTGGGATTAGGGTGAGAGGGGAACCACCGCAATCAAGTGAGGAATATTACACTGGCACACTGACAACACACCAAAGTGTTTTATTTGCTCACCAGACAAAACGTACAGATCAACACGCCACCCTGAAACATATTTTACAACAAGTATTCAGTCAGTAGAAATGGGAAAAAGGTTTATCCACAAAGTCATAAGGGTTTGACATTGCTACGGGCTTTTCTGTTCGTCCACACTTGCAACAATAGCCGGGTCCCCCTGACAGGTGAGCCAGGGTTCCTCTAGTGTGATACTCTCCCAGTCCGTTATAACAGGCATTATCAGGTGTACGTTTAATAAGCCTTGAAGTCAAATTGGCATCCTCAGTTACGCAGCCGGTAAATAATAGATGAACAGCCAAAGTACTATTTATGGTCATTTAGAAGTCAAACGTCAAATAAATACCTTGAAGCTTTTGAATTTTTAGTAAGTCAAATATCACTAGTGGCAAATAACTCAGGGTCAAAATTCATAGCTGTAACTTCCAGTGCCAAATTATTACGAGTGAGACAAGAGAGGCAACAGGCCACAGAGTTTCCACCGATCCTATTACGATATGAACAATGAGGTTCAGTTTTTTGTTTTGGCAGGGACTATCAATCAGCCGTAGCTGCGCGTGTTCGCCCACTGATGCACCGTCTGTTACAAACACTGAATAATTGAGCAGCTCTAGCAGCTCACCTTTCCATGCAAACAAATTCATTCATCCCATCCCCTGCTACTTGGTTCTGCACCATCGGCTTGTCTACAGAAGGACGCGGTTTGGAGACCCGTGCTAAGGCCTTCTCACCTCGGACCTGGCTGGGTGACTTCATTCTGGGTGGGAGAAGAGGAAGGCAGTTAATGAACTTGACCTCAACTGGTTTATCTGCACTGTAAGATGAGAATGTGCCACGTCAACAAGGATTTAATGGTCAAGAAGCTGTGTAGTTTGTGGAGACTACCCTACTTTTTGTAAATCAGCTGGCTGGATTTCTGATTCTAATCAATCCATCTACTCTGATATTTCAACGAGTTGTTTACTTAATAAAAACAGTTTTTCTTCCTGGATTAATCTATTACTTGCATCATATAATTTGACCACTGGGTCACATTTATTACCAAAAGAAGATATAGGTCGTCTGTGTATGCCTGTTACGGCATGTTAATGATATAAAAAGCCAGCATGAGCCAGGCACTTCCTTGAAAGATAAAGTAAATAAATAAGTGCACTGCATAGCCTCAACTGCTCCTTGAAATTTAGTTGGGATCATACCGCCATCTGCTGGATTAAAGCTGAAAAATTTGGGCAGCACATGAATTTGAAAGACGTGAAGTCCAAAACGCACAAATACAAGCCACATGGTCAGTGTGCCCATGGCACTCCAGTCAGTATAGGCACGAGCCTTTTTGTTAAAAAGATAGACGTAATTTTACCTCTCTATTGGGAAGGGCAGGGATAAAAGGACATGATTTTTTCAAAAAAACGAAGCGAAAAATCACTATAATATTTATATTTATAATATTTAATGTTTATGGTGACCTTCTCATACTGTATTCAGTATAAATCAGGCCACTAGATCATGTTGTGTTAATAAACTAGCACCAGGGTGACACGTGTTAGTCAGTGTTAGTAAATAAATGGTGGGTAAACTGTGACCTCCAATTGGTGATGATCATGAGTGAAACGACCAATAATAAGGCAAAAATATAGATATTTTATAAGAAGAAAACAAGGTCTATGCTTCGTACTACGGAAGCCGAGAACGGCCATGCTTGCACTTTTGCACTCTTTTTTTTAATGCCGTTATATCGAGATCAAGAGTTAATTATGCCGTGATCTCGAGATAACAAAGCCCGTTTTCTCGTGATAACGGGTTAATTTATCTCGTTATCTCGAGAAAACAAAAAGCCGTTTTCTCGAGATAACGAGATAATCAACCCGTTATCACGAGAAAACAAAAGGTCTGACTCGTTTCCTCTGATTACTTATATTGTTTATCAGAGATCAGGAGTGTCATGCCAGCATGCATAGATGGCGTCTTGACAAATGTAGCAACTGATTTAAGATGAAAATGTCAGATCAAGGAGTACCCGTTATCGCATCACTCCCATTGATCAACTCCCAAACCCACCCCACAGAGCAGTGTGTGTACGTCATGGTCCACTCTTGCGAATTTAAACAGAATGGTGGCGTCCAAACTTATACTCATATGTATGAATTACACTGTGTGGAAAACACGTTAGCAAACTAATGTCAGTTGCTGTCAGTCAGTCAATTCGACTCATGTTTGCCTGTTAGACAACATATTAATCTACTCTTCCGCAGCTCGCGTACAGTAGGCTACGTGTACAGGCCCGTGTTGTAATCGAAATCGGCCTTTTGTTTTCTCGAGATAACGAGATAAATCAACCCGTTATCACGAGAAAACGAGCTTTGTTATCTCGAGATAACGAGATAAATTAACCCGTTATAACGAGAAAACGGGCTTTGTTATCTCGAGATCACGGCATAATTAACTCGTTATCTCGATATAACGGCATTAAAAAAAAAAGTGCAGTGTTTCGATGGTGTCTTGCTTCCGTACCTAGGTGTATTTCCAGTTGAAACAGGATGCTGCGGTGGGTTGGGGCTGTTGTTGAATTGAGCAACAGCTACTGCAATTCAGCCATGGTGTCGGTGGAAAAGTTAACATGGTTTTCAGGGCTGAACACTCAAAGATGTTGCCATGTGTGCCATAGATCTATGATGGTATTATTGGTTAGAATTTTTTATGTAAGCCTACTGGTACACCATGAAGTCACCTCTAAAAATACATTGTTTTCCAGGTAGTAAAAGTAATCGGATTTTCATGAAAAAAATACAAAAACTATTATTATTTTTGGTCATTTATTGAGTAGATGCACATTATGATACAGAGAGCTGGATTACAAGGAGGGAAAAGTCGCCTTTCATTTCATTGTGACTTGAACCTAACCCTTATTATATCCTCTATTCCGCCAGACCACTGTATGGCTCCGGTCAAGATTGGACCGTGTCGCGGCAGTTTCCCTCGCTGGCATTACAACGCTGCCTCAAAGCAGTGTGAGGAGTTCACCTTTGGGGGCTGCAGGGAGAACCTGAACAACTACCTGTCCCAGAAGGAGTGCAAGCATGGCCGTTCTCGGCTTCCGTACTTATCAGTTTAATACATTTTACTAATACTATGATTGTATGTCAGGAAAAAAATGTGTGTGTGGGCTTACCCTCTACTACATCCCTGTTTACAATCAAGAGGTTCCAATCTTGAATAGATTTTTTTTTTTTAAATAATTAAATGAAACTTGTTGACTTTGGTGGTTGACATTCACACACACCCCGCGTTCACGTGAATCACCGTCATAACCACACTCAAAGGGAGTGGCATCAGAGGAGTTGCATTTCACTTCCTGTATCTCCCAGGTAGAGTGACTCACCTGGGTAATGGAAAGATTTTCGTCGTTTGCATAGACCTTCTCGACGACATCAGAGGGCGGAATTGTTTCCCTGAATGTTCAGGTTCTGGGCTGTAAGAGATCACGTTCACTCCTAGAGAGCATCTGCGGACTTATTGAACCAGTTGTTGACTGGAATCTGGTAAGCCGGAGCTCGTTTCACGTCACCTTCCTCTGTGACACTGTGACACCGAAATATTACATTGACATTTTAATTGATATTTCTGGCATGCTCTATTGACATCTCCCTCTCTTTTTACAGGTGATCACAGGACTTTATTTGTGGGAAATCTCTATTGGACTTCTAATAATGACTCTACTCAAAGTGGGACTGGCGCTGCTGCTCCAAATGTTATTTCTAGGCGGCCCGGTGGCGGGCCAGGACTTTGGAGAACAGTGTCTGGCCAAGTTCAAAAGTGGTCGAGAAGATTTTATTCTCGACGCCGACGACTCGGTGAAGGACGGGGCGACGTTCATCGCCTCGCCGAAAGTGGATCGCTACAAGGACTGCGTCCGCTCCTGCTGCAAGGACCCGAAGTGCAATGTCGCCTTCATGGAGAAAGGGTCGGAGGAGGGCATGGTCAGCTCCTGCTTTCTCTTCGACTGCCTGTACAAAAAGAAATACGTCTGCCGCTTTGTCAGGAAGACGGGATACATCAATTACATACTGGATTCCGTGTATGAGAGTGATCTCGCAGTGGTCGTACCTCACGGTAAGACCATTATATCAGCCTTAATCCTACTACAAGAGCAGTGGTGTATTCACAACCCTCCCTGTCAAGTACCCCCAAATAGATGTACATTAGCCTAGGGATCCCCTCTTCCCATAGGACTTTTGTGGTGGGTGATAGTGAGGAGAGGGAAATATCTGTGTCAACATCTAGTGACTGTCATAATAATCACGTTTATCTATTCCCACTGACCCTGGAGGTCCCGGGAACCCACTTTGATAACCACTGGTTTATGGTACATATAGATCTCCCAAACAATTGAATGTTTTCCTTTTTTTGATCGTTCATTCATTAGCAATGACCCTCCAGTGAGGTAAAGCTATTCCTTTCACTGTCTTTCCGTGGTCTGTGTTAAAGCAGGGCATGTACTCCAGATATGTGGAAGATGAGACTAATGGCTTAGGGCAGAAATCTGCTGCATGTCCCCACACGCCGAGCTTCATTCAGGCCCCTGTTACAGGCTTGGGTTTCTGTTTTGCCTTCTCATTTCCTGTGAGAAAAGGAGGCTCCTTCAGGTGTTTTGACAACATAATCACACAGGGCAGAAGAAAACCTCTCACAGACCAATACATAACAGCGTTTTCTGGTCACTTGAACCCAAGCCCGCTAAAATTAATAATAATAATGTCCTTCCTTTCCTCCTTTGCCACTGTGTTTGTAGCCAGCAATTCTGCCCTGCTATGCTCAAGCTCCTCGTGTTTATATATGATGTACATTGAACCCATGGTGTCCTTCCAGATGAAGATGACCATCCGCCTGTGGCCAATGCAGGCCAGGACCGGGTGGTCCAGCCTCAGGACAGCGTGAAGCTGAATGGCATCGAAAGCAGAGATGACCATGAGATCGTGTCCTACAAGTGGCAGATGGTGTCCGGATATCCTTATGCTGTTATACAGGTGAGCAAAGGGACTGCGATGCAAACCAGACAAACAGTTTCTGTGATCATTTGTCTGTTGTTGAATGGCCACAGGGCTTGCTGAGGGTGAAGCATGGGGATTTAGCGGATGGCCAGGGGGACAAGGGTATCTGTCAATTTGTGTTCATGCGTTTTCTGCCCTGACATTCCTTGTAGTAGAGGCATTTCTATACATTTTCCGATTCAGTTGTAAATGTCCACTGCTAATAAGAAAGCATCATTGTCTTCCCATGCCTTGTAGAAAACCACATTCGAAGACGAAGTCGAAGTGTCCAATCTGACATCTGGGGTGTACAGGTTCCAGCTGACTGTCACCGATGCCATTGGCCAGTCAGACTCAACCCAGATCACCGTCCTGGTCCTGACCCCGGAACAGTCTGAGCGTGAGTATCGAGACCGTCTTCAGTTGTCAACATTGAGATTAGTTACTGTTGGTTGGCTGTAAGATGAGATGCCTAGAGATCATCACATACAGAAGCTAATACAGATATCACACTACTGAATCACGGTGCAATGTGCTGATTATCTCAACATCTTTTGTCTGGAACGTGGGAATTGAGCTCAGGTTTCACAAACACAAAGACTAGAGCATCTGTGTTACGGCTTATTATTTCACTGCATGAAACACCTTAGTTTATATCAAAAATCCTATATGCACTTTTTTAGGCACTTTTTGCTTCTTGTGCTGCAGATGTCAGCTAGAAAACGATAGCTTATATTAGTGTTTACGCTGTGACGGGCCAGCTGCTGTAGTCTTGTTCGTTAGTTTTCAGTGCAAATGTAGATGCCGGCATTTGATGGTGATCCCCAAAAGAGATAGAGTTTCGGTGGAATTGTTCCTGACTCATTTTAAGTCCCAATGAAATGCAAACATGACTCATGTTTCCTGTATTTGTTGTCATTTCTTTTGACTTATCCGAGAGTTACCTGCCTTGTGTTTATAGTCGGGACATAGGGGAGATACGATGATTATGAAAAATTACTGGCAAATAGGGATGCGCACACATGGATGCAGTGGAACGTTTCCTGTCCTTTTATTCAAACTACAGTTATTGATCTAGGGGCTTTTTTTTGTTTCTTCCCACATTTGAGGCTGAAAATACCAATATGCAGAAGGATATATTTATAATAGGATATATAATAGGTGGCACGTACTGGCTACTGGTAATGAGTAGAGCTTCTCATGGTGGATTGCGGAGTCTTCTGTTTCTTTTTTTTTACACCAACCTGAAAAGATGTGTTTGTGAAAATGCCATCAACTGCTCAGGCATTGTTTGCATTTTGTCGCAAGCCCTTCCATTTCTGTTGTAATCAAACCTGTCTAGGCTTGCTCCCTTGATTCCTGTGGACTGAATGATGAAATCCCCTGATGAGCTGAAGATAAAAACTCATGGGATAATAAGACTTGGCCAGCCTCAGCCTTTTGTTGGGGGAAAACCAGTGATGGCAAAGTCACGGAAGAGGGCTTGTTCCTCTACTTATTTGTCCTGTTCCCTCTCTTGCATCAGAAACACGGTTGGCAGTTCTTTCTTTGTCACGGAGCGATGGTTTGATATCTTGGATCCCTCGTGGTGTGTTCATTTACCGGGGCAATTCCACTGAGGTGAAAGACAGAATTCCTAGGTAGCCAATCGACGCCTCTGTAAGCCCCGCCCAGTTATGTGTTTTACTGGCCGAGTAGTGCTCCTTCCCTCCCAACATCCCATTCTCTCCACCCCCGACTCTACAAAAACCAGTCAGTCTGGTTTCAGCTTGGGTTTCACAAACACAAGGACACCAGCCACCGTCACGATCCTCCCCAGCACTGACTGAGATGTTTTACCCTTTTTTGAAGTAATCGCTCTGGGCCAAGCCTGTATTTGGAGGTTGTTGGTTGATTGAAAGCCTATTTAGACTGAAGCAAAAAAGGAAAGACTATTAACCATTGATTGGCTCAGTTACCCATTAACACGCCTGTGTTGTGAATAGTGTTAGGAATGTGACTCAGTGGGACATGCAAGGGCACAGCAGTGACTCTACAGATCAGTGTCAACACATTTGCACCATAATAATGAATGGATGGATCACAATACCTCCCCCTCCTCCCCCCTAAAGTCAAAGTGCCTTACATTGGCTCTTGTAAGGCAATCACATGAGAAGGTATTGGTGCCACTGTAGCTTACAGTTCCTCATAACTTCCATAGTCTTCAATTGTGCTTCGAGGTTGCAGTTATTACATGCATGTTTCAGAACATGCATCACCAACCACACACAGATGAATAATCATATCAGCATGTCAGTGTTTATCAAGATGCCACTTCCTTCTTCTGGGTTGCCTTTGTCTATACATGTCAGCCTGTTGTGTAACCAGTTGTCTGTCTGCTCACAAGCCAGACAAACTACATGGGAAGTTAGGACAAAGTAAAAAGGACAATCCCACCACATCACATACACTGCTGTGAAATAATAGGCCTTTCATGGTTAGTCAGAGTAGTTAATTTCCTCTTAAGTAATTCTACTAAAGATTATGGATAATGGTAATGTTTTTTTTTTTTAAGTACATGAATGGCAACTGAAGGAATCAAATACTGTGATGATAAATGAACAGCAGTCACAGTTTTATATATCTATCTAATTTATATGTGAGGTCTAGTCTATTGAATAGGCATTTCACCTATAACACAGCTGAACTCTTGTTGTAATTGATCACTCTGCTGGGTACATCAGACAACTTACTAACTTGAAAACCCGAGTTGATGCTACAAGCAATAAGTCATCTATATGACTATCACTTGCAGTGAATTACCCCTTTTTATAGTCACAAGGAAACAGTGTTTCGATGGTGTCTTGCTTCCGTACCTAGGCGTATTTCGAGTTGAAACATAACGCAGGGGTGGGCGGTGGGTTGGGGCTGTTGTTGAATTGAGCAACAGCTACTGCAATTCAGCCATGGTGTCGGTGGAAAAGTTAACATGGTTTTCAGGGCTGAACACTCAAAGATGTTGCCATGTGTGCCATAGATCTATGATGGTATTATTGGTTAGCATTTTTTATGTAAGCCTACTGGTACACCATGAAGTCACCTCTAAAAATACATTGTTTTCCAGGTAGTAAAAGTAATCGGATTTTCATGAAAAAAATACAAATACTATTATTATTTTTGGTCATTTATTGAGTAGATGCACATTATGATACAGAGAGCTGGATTACAAGGAGGGAAAAGTCGCCTTTCATTTCATTGTGACTTGAACCTAACCCTTATTATATCCTCTATTCCGCCAGACCACTGTATGGTTCCGGTCAAGATTGGACCGTGTCGCGGCAGTTTCCCTCGCTGGCATTACAACGCTGCCTCAAAGCAGTGTGAGGAGTTCACCTTTGGGGGCTGCAAGGAGAACCTGAACAACTACCTGTCCCAGAAGGAGTGTAGCAAGGCCTGCTCTGGCTCAGGTAGCTCTCTCTCTCTCTGGTCTCATCCTTGAATTCACTGTGATGTTATACCCTTTTTGCAGCGTAGATGCATGTATTTCTTTAAAAACATGTAAACGCAGCATTTATGGAAAGGCTAATATTACAAAAATGAAAGCTCTCCAACATAATGGTTTGGGATTTAGGATAATTGGCTGCAATACATTTTGCACTTAGTATTTTAGGCACTTAGCTAATCCTCTTTTTCAGAGCAACTTACAATGAATGCAACAAAGCTAATGATGTTTCACAAATGTAATAAATATTACTATTTTCCTAGAATATTTGTGTATAATAGAAAAGAGCTAAGTGAAGGAAGAATAGTGTCTCATTTGTTTAAATAAAAAGTAGGTAGATAACTTATTGCACTTTTACCTTAGCACTGGTTCTGCTCTTAGATGCTTGTTTAGGAAGGAAATGCACTTACAATTTCTGGTGACTAGTAGTTCTCTTGCCTACCTATGTTGAATGCACTTATTGTAAGTCACTTTGGATAAAAGTGTCTGCTAGATGACTGTAATGTAATGTAAATTAAATTTTAATCTTGTTGTGTTTCCTTTTCTTTCAGAAAAAAGTGAAAAAACTGGCAGAGGTTTGCCAATTCCTCCACCTTCTGGTAGGTGGATTCTGCTTAGTTGGTGACTGTGTACAAAACAGTCTAGTGGCTAGTTAAAGTAATCCCTGTGTAATCCTCTCTCAAGGATGAAAGTGTTTTATGAAAGTGTTTTTTAGTATTTTTCATCTGTGTTTGTGTGTCACAGAAGAAAAATGCGAGGCTCCATGTACGGCAGAGCAGTTCTCGTGCTCTAACGGCTGCTGTTTGGACCCGGGCCTGGAGTGTGACACAGTCAAGCAGTGCCAGGATGGCTCAGACGAGGAGAACTGTGATGACTGTGAGCAATGGCTATGCAAACTGGGCTTCATTTCCATACTGTCTCACAGCATTGTAAATGTGGTGATGACGTGATAGTGATCAAACGTTTCCTTGAAAGACTTGATGCAGTGTTGGGCTTCTTCTTTACTGGTTACTTATTTAAAAAGTAATAATATTACTTTATTACTCCTTGTGAGAAGTAATTTGTTACACTACTCGTTATGTTACTTTTCCGGGACTTGTTTTTCTCTGAATGGTAACTGTAATATTATTATTGAAAGTGAAAAAGTAATTAGTTTCAATACTTGTTACTGAGGAAAGTAACTGAGTATTGTGTTACCTCCCATCACTGGACTTATGAAACTAAAGGATGTCCTTCTTTTCTATATCAGTGAACAAGAAGTTTCGGATTCTGCTGCAAATTCCAGTGGATGCGCAGAAAGGTGATTTGACATTTTACTCTTCTTGCAAATGTGTGGTTTCCAGACCTTTTGATGGTTTCTGTCACTTAAACCTGCACTATGTAACTTTATGTTATTTAGTTGCTGGCACCGCCAAGTGGCAGCGAGGGGTTTTGTTAGCAGCTTCACCACCTTTGCGCGCAGTAAATTGGCCTTTTGCAGTGACAGCCGAGGTGCTAGCTAGCGGTGTGTGTTCGGCTCCTGAGTTTCCATTTGTCACTTCGTGTGCTCAGAGAAAACAGAAAACCATCCCGACTCCAAAAACTTCATTGGGGTGAATGTAGCGAATCTACAGCGGCTCAATGAAGGAGGAGGGGCCAGTCTTCTCTTCATGAACTAGACTGATCAGGCGCTTGTATTTTTACATAAAGTTACATAATGCAGCTTTAATTTGAATTGTGAAATAGGTTCTTGTCGTCCCTTTTTACTCTACACTCCATCATCATCTCTCCTGCACTTTTTCTCTAACACACAGTGCGCTGCACAGAACCTCCTGAAACGGGAAGTGGCAGGGAGAGTTTCACCAAGTGGTACTACAACCCCTTCCAGCAGGACTGCTTACGCTTCAACTACGGCGGCAGGCAGGGGAACGAGAACAAGTTTGATTCTCAGGAGTCCTGTATGAAAAGCTGCAGAGGAGTAACAGGTGGCGTGGCACATTCCTACAAATAATGTGATGTTCCCAGCCATATTTTGCTCCAAGCACATACAAGGAAGGAGACATTTGCATTCAAAACAGCCATTTTTGTAAATGCATTTGACTGACTTCTCTTAGGGAGCTTGAAATGCAAAGTTCTGTTAGTGTGTCTACCACAGATTCAAATATAGCATTTTTAAATCCCAGTAAATTACCACAAGTATGATGCTAAAAACTACAACCATATCACTTCTTGCTCCCTCCTCAGATTCAGTGCATTCAGTTGTAGTGAGCATTTGCACATTTGTTTAACTCTCATAACGTCCATAGCTTTATTTCCCTTTCCACAGCACACATCATAAACTGAGATTTGTTTCATGGGGTCTTTTAATGCATTGTATATTTAATGTACCACACAAATGTTAGCTAAATGATAGCTAAATCTATCTGATATCTTATCCTTGATTTTAGAAACGGACGTATATGCAAGAAAGGAGGCGTTTGAACGCCAAGTGTCTGACAGCCAGACAGGTAATTCTTGTTTTTTTTTCCCAGTCTTGAGCTCATAAAAGTGAAAATTGCGCCTGCTGTCTCGTTGGAATGAATTTTCTTTAAGAGACGCCTCAACAATGCTATTTCAAAAGTATTTTTCTGCCCCATAAACTTTTACTTCTTGTGGGTCGTCATTCAGAGGCACTAGTATGGATGAAGCCTTCCTTTATCCCAACTCATTGTGCCAGTTCATTGAGGATGAATGCAGCAGCTGATATAGTGATCTGTATTGTCCATCCAGTCTGGTAGCTTATTAAAATGACAAAACCACCAAGTTAAATTCCCACTACATGTAAATAAATGAACAAATTAAATTTCCATTCTTTTGCCTTTTTTGATGCGGTTTGTATTTTATACTAACTGTACCCATCCTTGCTCAGGTATCATAGTGATAGCTGCTCTCCTGGGTCTAGCTATCCTCATCCTGCTAGGCATCTTGTGTTACTGCTTACTGAAGGGAAAGAAGCGGCAGTCGCAACACCATCATGTGCCCGTCAACGGCACCCAGGTTGCTACCATGGAGGATCGGGAACGTCTGGTCTACAACTCCACCACCAAGCCCATCTAACCCATCACACTTGCCCTTTGACCCCCTGGTCCTCATGGCGAACACCACAGGCCAGAGTTGTGTAGTATACTGAAATAACTCAGATTCATTGAGTACATTAGAGGAAAAAAAAACATTGCTCACTCCTTATATTAGAACGTTGGAGGGGTAAGATAGTCTGTTTTCTTTCGCTCACGTATAGATTTGTTTGATAGCGATAATGCATCGTACAGAGAAGCCAGAGCTGCTTCAACAGTGACTTGTCTTTTATTTGTCCACCAACAATTTGTTACTCAGGGTAAAAGGGATGTCTGAAAGGAATTTAGTTAGGTTAAGGTGGAATACCACTGAATAGCAGCATCCACATGTCATTCCTATGGGTTCAGTTTGGAGTCATGAACAGTTTCCACTTTTCAGAGATGGGTGCATTTACTTATGGGTGCATTAGAACTTATTTCAATATTCTATTTTCTTCAAAGTAAGTCTCTAAATTCATATATAGATCCGTACCGGCCTGTTCATCATGACTTTTATAACAAATTAGAGGCTTTGTACTTGACTTGAAGAGTGGACACATTCACTGAAAGACTGAGCTCTACAGAATAAGATGTGGACACTTACATCAAGTGGTGTTTCCCTTTAACTTACTGAAGTCCTGCCACTGTAACTTATTCACTCTATCGGTTTTGTTTTTAGTATATTTTATTACACATTTTAATTGACTCGTTGGAAATATATTGTACATAATGTTAGAATTTTAGAAGTAACATCTTATTTTACTTTGGAAGATTATTTTTTCGGTTGATTTTTTTAACTGTTTGAGAAACAAACAGTAATACTTTTTGTACCTTATGAAGCACATGTGGAAAAACAATCTTTCAATGTTTCAAGCTTTTACTTTTAGAGTCTTTGTACATAGTATTCAATCTCTTTTAGCCATACCTGGAGGTGCTAAATAAAATGTTAACTGAAAATGTATTGGTGGTATTTTTTTGCCTTTTAGATAAGAGGCCAACTTGCTTGAACTTGCAAGTTTTTCATAAATCTGGTTGGGACCACACATGCTCATCTGCTGTCTTCTGCCAATTCACTCATATTGTAGGTAAATGCAACAAAGAACCCAGAGACTGGCTTTCTAACTGCACTGTAGTGTTTCATCTCTAAATGAGATGAAAAAAAACAACAACTCTACTGTGTGCAAAATGATTTCAGCTATCGAATATTATTGAATTGACTGGCTTTCCTGACACCTTTTCTTAAAAAGTAGTTTTAGAGGATATAATCATTTAGATTTTTGGTGGTGGTGGTGCATCTTTCAAGGATGGTGCAGTAAGGCAACCTTTCTTCCCCCAAAACTGGATTTATGGTCAAATGGAAATTCCTAAGGTTCTGCCACACAAAGACTACTACCAGTAGTCTGTGTGTAGTAGTTAGACAGAAATAGTGCCATATGAGAAAACTGAGCACAGTGACATTCCCTTTTACTACCAGCAGATGGAGACATTGGTTTATTAAGTGCTCACCATTGTGCAGCCAGTTCACCAGAAAATAGTGGAACTACTTCTATGCGTCTCTGTCCTAGTAAAAATCATTAGGATGGACCATCTCTTGATCTGTACTGTAGAGTGAAAATAGGCACAGCCTGTCATACAGTAATTTACATATTGTACTGGGGAGGGTGAAACAGTCTATCAGGCCTCTACACAAATGACACCAGGAGCATCATCTTCACGTGAGTAACTCCATCAAGAAAGTCGACCACATTGCTCTTTTCAGTCTCTGAATGAGGATCTTGAGATAATCTCAAAAGAGAAAAGACAGAGGGGGTTGTGCATAGCAAAGGCGTCCTTTTCTATTCAACCAGCCACATAAATTAGCATCCACCCAATTGATTCACTCAAGACATCCTTTGTCAGCCACCCTTTCCACTGACCTGACCCTCATAAATGTAATTGGCAGGATAACAATTTGTTATGCCGGTTCACAAGCCTGTCACTCTGTCATAGGCTGTAGGCTCCCATGAGTACATGCATGTTCCATACTAAGTGAAATAAAAATATTTTTAAGGTACGCTACCAATATTTGGTGTCATTGATTTATAATGAATGACACTAGGCTGGTACAAATTTGAAAACTGTGCCCCTCAAATGTAGCTGAGAGGTAAAAACTGAATCCCCGAGGTGGATATCATTTGCCTGTCCAATGCAGGCGGTGTTTTGCTGCCTTTAAGTGATCCTCGTAAATTAAAATAAATGTAGGTGAGTGGACTCTTCTTGACTTGCACATTCAAGTGCTTTTCAAAACAAAACACAAATTGGACGCTGTAACCAAAGCAGTTATTTGGTGGCTGTTGTTTTATTTTAGAAATTACTTGTTTTTTGCCCGAGCAGCAGAATAAAGAGAATAAAATGTGCATCAGGCATCTAATTGATCTTTTAATTGATTTATTAGCCAGAAAAGTTTATAAAGAAGGAGTAAGAAAGAGTAGAAGAAGAAGCTTACACATGTACAATAACCTATAACTATAACTTACATCACGTTTACCATCACTCATTGAGAAAACTTCCATATTCTCCGCCCCCAAACCTCCACTTCGTTGAATCGTTCATGCGCGCTCAGTTCCTAATCGCGATATTTCCCACAGGACCTGAAGGCGGCATTTGTTCCTCGCTGTTGGTCAAGCTAATATGCATCGGCGTTCGCGTGTGGATCATATGGCTGTCTGAGCTGGTGATACTGGGATATGTGCGTCTGAGCGGCTTTACAATGTGAAATGAACTAATGGAGTAACCTCAAGATTTAAAAAAGGCAGACTACTAAGGAAAACTTTCCTACTGAGCAAGCTTGTTGGGAGAAAAGGAGTTAGACATTTCGGTAAGTGCTGCTCGAATTTATCTCAAGGATTTTCTTCCTGTGGTTAATCTATCTGTAGGAAATGTGTTGTTATTGTAGGCTGCTGACAAACACCGGCGAAGAAGTGTGTAAAGATTTCCTACTTTTGTGAGTTGAAAAACCTAACATCCCTTCAGTTTACCAACGCATCACCGGTACCTGTCAGGAAAATGATAAAGCAGAACCCCTGCAGCGGGTGCGAGTTACAAAAACAAAACAATAAATCCAACATGCATGTATCTCAATAATACAAGACATAATATAGCCTACTGTCGTCTAGCCTAGAGACTCCAAAAACACTGCACTACATTCCCACTCTTTATCACCTCACCTCCGTCTTTGACTTTGTACTGCATGCAGAGCTTTGATGCGGATTTCAGATGAATTCCTGGTGAAGGGCCTTTTTTTCTGCACCATAACTGTCTTTAACTCAAGTCATCACCAGTCAGCTTAAAGCTTACCGCCTCTGGCTAGGGCAAGAGTTTCAGGCTGATAAGTGGTGTTTGTTCTTTGAAAGAAAACACTCTCTGTTGAGTGAACTTTGATCAGCTGCTGGGATCTGTAGGCTTTTTAGGGGGAGTCGGATTTTCACGATTTAACACTGATGCTAGACTGAAATGGCCTCTACTTTTTTGACTCCATGCTGCAACTGAATCATTTGCCATTTCCCCTTGACTCCCGACTCCCCCATGGTGCCCATACTTGACCATTACTTTTTCTAATGAGCATTCCAGCGAGAGAAAGTGAGGTTTTCAATGCAGGCTGTTCATAGGTCAATGAATTTCCCCACCAGCCATTGAGAAAGAATGGTGCAAAATCAATCAATTGGTACTGAAAAGTCCCATCTTTTGCTTCTTTGACCTCGCTTGACCTTTCAGACAATAACGTCTTAACTTCGTTTCAGATAAATGTTCCCTCAGTGCAATGAACAGCACCCTCTTCCAGGTGGTCCAGGGAGGAAGCTGCCCAAGTGTGTCTTGGCTCACAGGAGGAAGAGAGTCAGAGTTGCCACATACCTTATTTCCTTCTTCGCTAGTGTTTGGTGCGCTGCAAAACCGTCTGAGCGGCTGAGCGCAAGGGTGATTTGAACACATGAGGCCTTACGACATGCATAAAGTGCTAAGAGCTTTTCACAAGTCACCTCCTGTGTTATTTAGTGGTTAAATGCAGCTTAGATTGATGTTGCATTGAGGAAGGTTAGCATAGACCTAGACCTCTTGTCACCCTGAAGCTGCAGCTTTTGCAAGTTCCAGCTAGGATTACACTGGGAGAGTTAAAGGTCATCTTTAAAGGTAAACAAGACCTGAGGACATTGCCTTCGTCTGAAAGTGTTTTCACTTTGAGTGATTTAGCACTCTAGAAACCCGAGGGAGGTCAAAGTGAGCGTTTTTGCTGTCACAATGTCGACGAGCCTCAAGCCAGGCGTGAAGGAGCTGCTTGCCTGCAATTGCTGCGTAATGCACCTTTAAATGGGAACACTCCAATTCTATTTGAAGACTTGCCTTCTAATTTTAACCAGTAGCCCCCTGCTTTCCCTTCATTGTGGGGCATTATGGAGGACTACTTACCCACTGCTTGCCTACCGTTCATAATTCTTAGGAAGTTAAAGTCTTCACTTGTCATTTCCCAATTAAGATGGCACGTGTCATCTTCACTTGCCAGGTATGCATTCCGAAATCTGCATTCTGTGGTTTCAGGTCGTTGGTGGTGAAGTGAAAATTGCCATGCCTTTCCTTTTACCACAGCGGGGAATGATTATTCTGCCATTAGGGCTATTTTGGTTGGGTTGTACGTGCACTATGTGGGCAAAGCTCTGTTTATCTTCACAGTGCTCTTTGGGTGTTCATTGAGATGGCTCGCTTATCACCCCATCTAATCGGCATGCTCAGAAATGCAATAACTGGACTATAAGTGGACTAAACTAGGAGCCTCATATGTTGTGTGTCTGTGGGAAGTCATGGGTTTTGGCGGCGCTATTCTAAGGGCTGTGGATTTGATTGAAATGAAGAGTCTGTCTATTTATTGTTTTCCCCACTGAATGAAAAGCTGTTAAGGCCCTGTGTCAGGGACAAACTGCAGGAGTAATGTGGGAAAGAGGGCACCCAGAGAAAGGCTGTTTGTCAGAGGGTATTTTCTGCTGGGGTAGACAGGGGTAAGAGGGTAAGAGAGAGGTCAAGCAAGATAAACATGGCACTGATGCTGAAATAATAAAGGCTCTCTGTCTCCGGCAGCCAATAGACCCCTGGACCTCTGCCTGCCATCCCGAGTTGGCTTTTTATTTTTCACTTTCTGAATGTAAACATCCTTCCTGACTGATGGTGTCTTAAAGAAACTTGCCCCGCCATGTCTGGCCGAAGACATCCCAGGGGGCTTATGTCATAGAATCCCCTGGGCCTTGTTGCGGTAGACGGTGCACGGACAAGGAAACGTGATGCAATTGGTCTCCGTCTGTGAGAGACATGTGTGTAGCGCAGTTTCTCTCCACTATTTTTAGCTTCTCTTCCATCAACTGATTACACACAAGGAAACATCCAATTGTGGTTTTAATTGTTTCATGTAATGCTGAGCAAGTTCCCTTTTACTATGTGAGTGACTGCGTATGATAGAAATGCCATACAGATGTTGGATCCAGCCTGTAGCGTTATTTCAACTTCAGCAGAAATTTGCAACAGGGCAATTGATGGGAATTTTCTTTGGCGACACCTCCATGAGAATAACACAAAGATCATTGAATCCAAATGATCCAATCCTTATTTGTCTGGATATGATGTCATATCCTTCCTGTCCCGTCTGTGCCCTTTCTAACCCTTCTGGAGAGACAGAGAAAGTGGCATGTCTGCCCAAGAGCAGAAGTCTTATTTTCTTCAAGTTGCCTCTGAGGACAAGTTCAGTGGTTTCACTTCTCTCATAGCACTGATGGGCTGTCAATGGTGAAAAATGCTCCAGATAGTCATCACTCCCCAAGGCCTTTTGTAACAGTGCTGAGGTCTCAGTTCAAGGATGCGTGTGTTTGTGTGTGTGTTTGTGTGTATGTGTGTACTTTCTCAGGGTGAGGCTTTTGACACATTTGTGGTGATGACTCAATGTGAATTTCCTCTTTATTTGCATGTGTCCACTATCTTAACCAACATCTGCCTCCTTTAATCATCAGTTTGTTGGGTATTTTTAGAGAAAGATCAGTACAGGAATCCGGGCTTCGGCCGTCTGGATCAATCTAAAGCTTGCCAATTAGAGGAACAAGGAAGTTTATCAGCTCATCTGATAGGAACAAAGAAGGAGTGATCCATTGCAGGTCTTTCTTTTAACAACCATCAGATTGGCTCTTGCAGCATCTGTCTTCTATTAGAGAGCAAGCTCCAGATTCCCATACGGGAGGTTCATGTTGCGGCTAACGCAATCATCAGCTGTGGGAACCAAATGCTGTCCATTTGTGTGGAATGGCTGCTGGTTCAAGCACAGGTGGCCAGCTTGGCATGAATGTTAGCCTGTATGTAGTGTTTTCTTTTGGATCCGAATGTAGCCGTGCTCCCCTCCTTAGGAAAACAAGGACTTGGAGTTGCCATAGGTCAGCAAACTGGAGATGAGGGTTAATGAGTTACAAGGGTAGAATTCTGTCCAGATGTGTTAAGATTGTGGGTTACACCACTAGACCATGTCCTTGCTGTAGCACATTTTCACAGATCTTTTACTTTACCCACGGAAAGAGTCTTTCTACACCTACAGACACAGTCTTTGATGGACAAATGGACAAACATTTCGAAGGACTTTTAGATCTTTTGAGCCCTTTCTTTCTAGTCTAGCCTCTCGTGGACCAGAGAGAGATTAGCATAGTTTTAGTCTGGTTATTACGCAGGGTTAGCGCTGAGGTCTTAGTATTTGAAATTATCAGAGGATTTGACTGGGACAAGTTCAAAGCTTGCCCCTCAATATGAACACTGCAAGGTTACGCAGACTCCCTACCACTTGAAAATCAATTGACCAAGCTTGGTCAAAGGGTGTTTGAGGAGGCTTGAAGAGGCATTGACTGAGCCTACATTACCGTCTGACAGCATCTGCTTCACTGTTTGCTCTCGATGATGCAACTAGATCAATGATGGTACAGTCAGACCCATGTTTAAGGCGAGGTGCCACAGGAGAAAATGTGATTTTGGTTGATTTTGATATATGATAATATTTTGCTTCTATAACTAGTGTAGTTGTGTAGTTTCATAAAATATACAACACCATCATCAAAAATAATTAGAAATATTTAAGCAGCACGCACAAAATGAGGTAAAAACGTTTCAGGGATATTTTACATGATAGAATAGAATAGAGATTTTCACCATATACATAGTCATTTGTAAATAATTAATAATTATCTTTTTACCAATCCCTCTGTACCATTGAGTTCTTCATCAAAATGCAATAGGAAAATGCTCTCTGACTTCATCCATTGAGGAAAAAAAGTTTTCTGATATGCCAATTTGTGCATTTGTAATGAAATATTAGCCAATTTGAATGTTAATAACAAAATAAAGGTGATAATACAAGAACTGTGTATAGAAAAGTTCACTAGGAAGAAAGGACGTTTTTCACTTTTAGAAGGACAAATAATACATTCATACTTTTCAGTTGCATGGCTGCCTGAGCTTCTTGACTAATGCACAACGCAGCAGTCCGCAGCCGCAGGCGCCCTACACACTGTTGAAGCAGTGATCTTAATGTGCAGTCCCAGTCCTGTGATTTTTCTCCTAGCATTCCTGCACATCTTAATTGACAAACCTCCTGGCAGTAGGCTTTGCTTGGCCTCTGCTGGCCTGGCCTGTCAGCTCGGGACAGTGGCCAGCAAATGCAGTAGGAACAATGCCCATCCTAATCCCTGAAGAATTCCTGCTCCTCTGATCTAGCTGGCCCAAGTATGTGATGTTTGAAAGGCCGGAGGCTCACCAGGAATCACAGGAGACAAGTTCTCAGGCACAATCGTCCATGTTAAATTGCTGTAAAAGGCCAGAAATGCAGTGATGTGAGAAACTGGCAGCACTGTGGCGAGCTCTGCGGTGACACACCTCATCATTAAGAGCAAAACACCATGGCATGAGGGATAAGAAAAACCCGCTTCATTCTTCACTAACCCTGTATATAATACACAGCATGCATTTTAACTGATCTTAACGGCTTTTCTTTATTGTTTTTTTTCTGTAAAGCATTTTGAAACACTGTATTGCAAAGTAATACCCAATTAAAGGTTATGAAGATGATGACCATTCGTCTTAGATCGCTCAAATGGCAGCCACAGAGATTTTCAAATGCCTTCCCCCTCTGTCTTGGTAGCGGCTAAATTTCTTCTTATGTTTATGTAGTCTCTTGTCACAATACGCCCATTCCTTTCTCTACTGGTTAACATCTGCTCGTGCCACAACCCCAAGTACTCTATACGTTAGCAAGTGGCTGGCACAAGCTAACACAGCAGCAAGCAGTGGAATGGGAAGAATTTCCCTTTCCAATGAGACGCCGATAAGACCTCGTTTGACTCACTCCAATGAGCCAGGGAAATATGGAAGTTGTTCAGGCCTGAACCCTGAATCCATCAAGAATGTGAAAGGTCAACATTGCTATGTTGTTATATGTACTGTGAGCCCTGACATGAAGTGCCAGGTTCTGTCTGACCTTTTTTATTTTGTTTGGCCAGCTCCAGAGGCCTGAGTGCCATGCCAGAGGGGTCCCACAGTGCTCTCCACCAGGGCCCAATGGGGGAAGGTAAGATCTAAGGATTATTTACAGTGTGACCCATGCTTCTTTCCTATTGGTCTAACCGGTTACCTAGAGCTTGTATAACTGTAAAGAGGGCAGTATAGTAATTCCAAGCTGAAGTGCAGCAGAGGTAAGTGGAAAAGTGTTGGAAATGGCAGAACAGCAGAAATCCAGAGGTTCTTAGAGGCAGAGTTGAGCGAGCAATGAACTCCCCTCCTACAGTCTAGGCTGGCAGAGAGGCCCTTTGTGTGGCTATGGAGCCCAGCCAGGCCCCCTTTACACAGCTGAAACCTCCTGAACACCCAGACATCAAAACCCAACGTGTCGGAATCCCCAACATCTAAGATGCGTCGTCTGGCCAGTGGTGCTGACCTTGTAGCCTGGGGGGGCACTCACTCAAATTACATGTTATTTCACTGTTCATTATCTTCAGTCGCAGAGTCCACCACAGCATTGACACAGGGCCTCTTTGTATCTGTTTTCCTGCACTGCCCCGCCAACCCCCACAGCTCCTCTCCTCGCTACTGAACACATTTGGCACTAGGCTTCCACTTTGGCTGAAGAATACCAATGTGTCAATGGTTCCCTTTTTCCCCTCTGCGCCTGTCCCTTCGGTTCAGCTTTGGCCTAAAGAGACCTTTGGCTGGGGGAGACGTGTGCCGCCCTCATGAAGATTTGTGTCTCAGCACAGACGATGTTTTCTCACAGCTCACGCCGCAGGTCTCTGACACGAAGCCTGCCTTACCTAGGCATGACAAAAGACCCGCTTGCAGCTGAAACATTTTTGGACCGATCTTGTTTGTGGACCAGTTGGAGTATTAAGTGTGACTGGCCTAGCTCCGCTACCGTGTTTAGGTGGTAGTTAAGGTCCAGGGCAGCTGGGAATGCTGTATCTGTGTGAGGTGATGATTGAATGTGGTGAAGAGGCAGGAGGAATGCACACGCTGAAAGGACGCCTCCGCTCTGCGTCAAGGTAAACAATAAAAAGTCTGTGGTGATTCTCCCCAGCTGCAATTAAACTCTCCACGCATTAAGAGATTTTGTGTTTCCCTACATGAGGATAAATATTTTAGCTCTGCTCCAGGATGTACCCCATTTGTTTTACCTGTTGAATATCTTGGAATTTTTTTCTTCATTTCATTTTTTCCTGTCCTCCATAAAAGTCTCATAAAATGCATCACATCACTTTTTGTTTCCTCTTAAGTTGAAATTCCAACATGTTAGTGTGGACATGTGAACTTATTGCATTATTACCTCCTCCTGTTTTTCTGATTCCTGACCCGTTAGGAAACCAGTACGATTATAATCATCGTATCCCAAACTGTGAGACGTATCCTGTCTATAAAATATCATCTGTCAATCAACCCAAGGGCAGTGGCTTAGCCAGGCCCCCCGACAAACCTGAGGCGGGCCGCGCACCGTACACAAACGCACGGCGGCTCTCTCAAAGATAAGGGCTCCCCCTGACCTACTTAGCCCTGGGCAGGAATGTAGCTGTGTCTGCAAAATGTACAGCTTTAAAGGGGTTCTGGGGGGGACGGATGGATCATCTCCATTCACTGCAGCTTTTCCAGACCAGTGGGCATAGGGTTGTGGACACAGATGGACCACGGCAGGGATGGCTGCGTCTCTGACTGGGCTTGTTAACCCAGCTTCTAGACTGGAACTCTTTCTCTGCCTAATCGTCTGTAGCATTAATCACAGGGTGCTTCGGGTGATGCTGCAGCAGCTCCCGTTGAGCAAAGTTTTGAAGTCATTCGCTGAAGCTTGCGACGGACCCTTGTTTGACGTTTCCAGCACCGGCGTAACGGTTTTGTATGTGTTTTAGGTAGATCTCTGTATAGCGAAGCCCCTGTTGTAATGGAATTTCTACAGCCCCACATTCACTGTATTTCATTGCATTGTTTCGCCGTAACTCCGGTACTCCCCACAGAAGCATTTATTTCAATGTAAATGATTTTACTGCCTCCTACAATAGCCTTCCTCCCATAGAGCTCTCCCAGCGGATTAAACACATTAGTTACAGGCTCTCTGGCTGGGTCTCCCTGTTATACGGCCTCTTACAATCTCATTTGAATCTATAAAACCCTTTTATCAGCTCGCTCCGTAACATTTAACATTCAGGTAACGTTTTGTAAGTATGCAGTGCAGTGACGTATTTTAAAACGCTAACACACACCGCTGCAGACAGAGCGAAACCGCTGTGATGGCATAGTAATGCCGAGTGTTATGACAAAAAAAAAACACATGATATGGCACCGCGTCCTCTTGGGAGGAAGACTGTTATTTTAGCTGTCTACAGTGATTTGTTCTAACTTGAGAAAAGGGTATCTGGGGAGAAAAGGATGGACTAAAGCAAGAGAACACTAACTTCTCTCTGAAAGCAGTGTAGTCCTGTGAAACCTAAAGTGAATCACACTCCTTTATAACAGGGCATGTGATTAACAGCTTCATGTGAGGTGTTTGGAGTGTCCCTCGCTGACCCTCTCCCCTCCACACTTCACACGGCCGCCCATCCACCAGCCCGTGTGGACTCGGCAGAGAGGTGCTAACGGGACAGTAGCCTGGTTGTGGACTGTCGGCTTGGTGGTAAAGTTTACAATGGGCTCCTCACCTCAGGCCTCCATCAGCCCCAGATGGCGTGTGTTGTCCAGAGGAAATGGGAGTTTTGAAAAGACCCAGGGGCTGACAGTGTGCTGTGTGCCTGGAGGGCCCTTGGAGGGGGGGAGGGGGGAGGGTGGGGGGGGGGGGGGGCTTGTTGTTTGGAGGAGTTTCCTAAGTGGATCATCACATGCCTATGCACTGAGGTCAACTGGCACGGCTGGATCCTTTAAGAGCCAAGGCAGAGCACAGGAGAGCTTTACAGGATTAAAATCTGAGCCTTTTTGAGTAGTTGTATCTTTTTGATACTTTTGAAATCCTGCCTCTGAAACCTCTCACTCTTTATTGCTGGTATTACAGTGAAGTGATGGATTGATTGTCTCGATGATTTCAGATGTCTAATGGTTTTTGGAGAGCTGTCGGAGAACATTTTGCCCTTCCTCAGATGTCCAGTCAGATGTTCAGATGTTCCTGACGATGTTCAGTCGTCAAACATTTGAAGATATGTTTTTTCCGAGAAACTGTGTCAGTATGTTATCATTATGACGACATGGGTTAGTGATATCCATGGTAAACTTTTACTTTAGTATTTCAGGAATGAAACAAAAGCTCAAATATGTGTTCCTCTTTAACTAAACACAATAAGTGAGTGGCGTTTGTCGACCATGTGAAGCACAAATAGTTTCACTTTCACCAGATTTTCCCAAAACTTCCCAACACATTATTTTGACCTTGACTGTCAGTGTGGAATGCAGGTCCAGCTTGTGTGTGTGTGTACTCAACCCCTGTTGTCCACTGTGGTTTATTTACCTGACCTTCAAGCTAATTATTAACGCGGCATATAAAGGTCCTTGTATGGTCAATGGGAGGTGTAAATAAAACAAAAGTGTTTCTTTTATAAAGGATTGTTTAAAGCAGAAAGCCTCAAAGTGACCTGATTTATCCTTTTAGCCTCGAGGAAAGAGAAATCAAGCCAAGCCATCGGTCAGCGTGTAATCACTGTTTCATGCTGTTTGATAATGGTCTGTGACGACTTGGGGCCTAATCCTTGGAGGCACCCTTTTGTGCTTGTGCCTCCTGCCCTCCTGAGGGGCAGCCATTCACCGTTGCCAGGTGGGGAGGAGTTTTTCCCAAGGGGATCAACTCCAGACTACCCCCCCCCCTCCCATCTTCAATCAGCCTCTGCGGGAGGAGTTGAGAGCCAGAGGTTGTGGAGGGGTGTTGAAGAAGGAAGTCGAGAGGGGATCTTGAGGGGCGGAAGGGCTTTATTAAGATGTAGTGCAAAACACGATTCCCTCTTTATCCCCAAGGAAAACAGGGTGGCACACTGGGCCCTTGGCTCTGAAAGGATAAGTTGACAGATTAATAGATGCCTCAAGAGCCAGTTTGAAGTTTGTTTTTTTCCCCCTTCCTTGCTGTGAGTGAATGTCAATGTACAAGAAGGTACTAATCAGCCAATTAGAAGCTAGGATTTCCCAGCTTGTTACACGCTTTAATGTGGAAGGTGAAAGTCCTTTTTATGGCTAGTGGGAATCGCCACAAAATAGTTACTGTGTGCATGCACAGTAAAGAGAAACAGATGCAGACGACATGTCCTGGTAACTGTGATTTTTGTCTGTCAGGAAAGTGAGTGTGTTTATGGAGAAGTAGTAAATTCTACTGAAGAGACTGCTGTTGCTGTAGATACATTTTAAATCATCAGTGCTTGTGAAACCATTTGTGTCTTAAGGGAATAGGAATATAATACTAAACTGACTTTTTTCTTTTGGTTGTGCTGCCAAGAATATGCCAGACACCCAGAATATGAGGCTTGGCCTTTCAGTTTACCAAGTGACTCACCACGGTGAAATTGTATATCGCAGTAGATTATTGTTCTTTTTTATTGTTATAGGCCTTACACAATTCATATTTGATCATTGCACATTACACAGGATATGATGTAACAATCCCTCGTGCCACACTTTACAAAAGTCCAATACTCGCCGTGCACGATATCAGGCTATGCGGTCATAAATCTACTGTCCCATCTCGCAGGCAGCACCATTCGCTAACACACCCACTCTACATGTTACAGGTTTTAGGGTTGGGTGTGCGAGAGTGGGCATGTCATTGGGCACCTTCCTTCGCCCATGTTTTGTTAAGTTGAGCCCATGACACCTCAAGAAGGCTCAACAGTGTATTCCAGCATCCTGGAACCACCCCCTCTGTACCAACTCTCATCAGACTCAACACTTTACTCCTGCTATCTAATGCCTAACATCTCCCTAGCATTAACCTAACCTTGACCTAACATCATTATGACAATACAACCTGCCTGTACGATATAACAATACACTATATTGCCAGAATAGAGAAAGCGAGAGAGAGTGCGTGTGTAGTTAGTGTCTGGTGAAATATCACAAGGTTCCTCTAGATGTGATTCATTGTGAGTATCTCTATTTGATGCATGAGTCAGGAGGAGCAGCTAGGTGAAGAGTTACCAATAGAGCAGGCAAGGGCTTGTTTTTGATGTGCCCACAATGCTGTCACTGTTACTCTGACGTTACCCTTATAGTCCATGTCATGTATCATAATACCAATGAAAATGACAGAATTGCCTCAGGAAGTGAGCACTTAGGAGGAGCCATGGTGCTTCAGATCGGCTTCTCCTGTCTGTTTTCAGTTTCCCGATAGAGAGAAAAAGCCCTCCTCCTCCGATGTTAAGTATAACTGTGGCTTTAGGATGGGCATTTGCATGCTGGGCACTGATATAGGCTGTGTTTCCTGTAACCTTGCCCCTGATTTGGTTAGAAAACAAAGGGGCCCTATGCAAGACGAGAGAGCGCGGAGGAAGCTTCAGCATCAACCTAGGTTATTTCTGGACATGATATATCTATAATGTAGAAGTAAGTAAATATTGTAGGGAGCGTTGGTTACTAACTGCAGCTGAAGAAGAGTCATCAAGGTGTGTCTGGCTCAGAGCCCCTCTCACGCTCATCAGATTAATGACAGCAGTTGGAGAGATTGGAGACGAGCTAAACAAAGCTGATGATGTAGGAGGGCAGGGCTCTCAAAAGTTGACTGCAACTCCACTGGAATTTCTAACCTTTGTTCAGTCTCCATCGTTGGGCGGACGAAATCTCATCACTGCGGTCTTTAAGGTATGCCAAGACGGATGTATTAGAACAATGATGCCTCGTAGTAGTAGTTTTAACATATCATTAATACAGCGTGACGGGGATTATCGTAGCTTGTGATTGATGCTTTGAACAGTTTCCGTAGTGCTATTTTTGAACCTGCCCTGTAATCTTTCAACTGCCATTGTTATTACCCGTGTCTAGTTTGTTTCCTAATACTTAAGTCAAGTGGGCATTGTGCCACGCAGTGCACCATGTGCTATGATACTTGTGTGTACATCCTGTTGTGAGCGCAGTATAATAGTTGCTCTATGCCAAGTACCTAGGATGGGCAGTCATTGTAGACACTGGAGGAAACACTACTGTCCAGGGCAGCATTTGCATCACGATGTACGTGGCAGCTGGTTTGCATGAGCT
Organism: Hoplostethus atlanticus; assembly: GCA_034670405.1. Classification (NCBI taxonomy): domain Eukaryota; kingdom Metazoa; phylum Chordata; class Actinopteri; order Trachichthyiformes; family Trachichthyidae; genus Hoplostethus; species Hoplostethus atlanticus. The sequence continues at coordinate 2,795,041 of JAXDDX010000004.1, forward strand.
CATTAGTTATTGGTTGCAACTTGCATTTTCTTTCACAGCTACGTGTTGATGCTTATCGTAGTCAGAGAAGATGAAAGTGTGTTTCTCTTCATCAGAAAGTACAACGGTCTCTATGTTCCTCACCTGACCGCCACTGCTTCTTTGACGTGTCAGTCATTAACCAGGTGCGTCAGGATTGTTGTTTCTCAGGTCTCAGAGGATTTTCTATATAAAGTAAGGCTTTGTGTCCCTCACACAAACTTCTACAGACAGGCTCCGATCACTGTCATTGACGTGCTACTGTCTCCTATTTTAGAAACGTTAACGAGCAGGTGCTGGGGTGTTCATTTCAGAGTTTCTATTCACCTCCTGCACTACCTTATTAGGCACTGCATGTCATCCGTATAACCATGACGTCATAGGCAGACAAGATGTCAACTGTCTGATAAGCCTGAAATGGAAAGAACTGTAGACTTCACATTATTAGATCTAGACTGGTTAGTCATCAAGCCCCTTAGTGAGTGGATGTCTTGTCTGCTTTCAGCTGTGGAAACGCTGCTTTATTTCTGGCCTGGAGACACAGTCCCACTAAATCACCTGGGCTGTTCCTCACACTGACATGTTTCTCATCTAAAGAGGGCCCCTGGACTTGGGGATCTCATAAATTGCATTGTGGGACATTGTTTCTTTTCAAGTGTTCACTTAAATCACTTTACATTGATCACATGCTACTTACTTCCATGTTGTATTAGCCTACGGCGGAGCTCTGTTGTACTCCATCCACTTCCTGTGGATTCAGGGAAGGAACAAAGAGGAAAGGGGGGCTCATGCTTGTAGCATTAGCACACCTTTGTCTGTAAATGTTAACCTCGGCTTAACAGCCAGCAAACTGGAATTCAAAGAATTACGGCGAGGGGTTGGGAGGGTATTCGTCTGGAATTTCAACCATTTCTCCTTCAGCAACAACATTAATAATCTGTCCGCACACAAGCAGCTGATGTATTTTGATCCCACAAGCATGTCTGTTACGCAGTCACTATTAACTTATTGAAAAGTCATGCTGGTGGTTTTGCTGAGACTAAATGGACTTGAGGTTAATGGGAAGTCTCAAATGTAGTCCAAATACTATACTATCCTTCTAGCCTTGACTTTGTTAATGGTTATGTCTGAGTTAATGATTGTATTGATGTAGGACTGAAACAAATGTGAGTTTTGTGGTTGAGATAGTATGTTGTGTGTAAAACCACAACTTGGATAAAGTGGATATTTTAACTTATTTTGCTCCATGCCTGCAAAAAATGTCTCTACAACCATTTAGTGTAAACTATGGATTAGCGAGTGACCAGCTGAGAAGGAAGGGCCAGGAGATAATCGTAAATAAATACAAATCTAATTGCAAATTGAACCTCCAAATGGTTGTAGCAAAGTGAACTATGTAAATATGTAGCAATCATTCTAACGTTGACATGTATGAACATTTTGTAGCCTTCTTCTTCACATCCACTGATTCTTGCCTGCACATGTTGCATCTCTATGGCAGTAATCGTTTCCTCTCTTATCGTGTGTATCATGTGTTGCCCTGCTGTCGGAGCTCAGCAGTTCTCCTGTGATCTATGTGCCATTTTGTGCATTTCTCAAATAGCTCCTGCCTCAAGTGTTAAAAGAACAGTTGTCGCCTACAAGCACAGTTATCACCTTTCGCAGCGCTGCGAGATTGAAATGTTTGTTTCACACCGAAACATGTTAGAATTTGTACACTTGTGAGCAGACGTTAGGATTTGACTACCCTAGCTGATTGTCTGTTGTGCAGCAAACAGATGGATCAACTTGAACTGATCTTGAACTGTGCAGTGCTGTTTACTGCACTGGTAAGTCCACGGTGCAGCGGCATCCTTTTACAGTTCTTTCCCTATTCCCATTCTCTGAGTCATTGGTAATAACCGTTGGATTGGGTTGAAGATGATGAATTCCAAGCAATGTTTTTTTCCCACCAATAAAATTAGGGAACAAATGGTTGTAACACAAATCAGAATGCTTATCTTACGTCACTGAAGGGAAAATTGTGGCAGAGTAAGACATGTAGTAGCATTGATGATTCAGATCCCCGTTAGTTACGATCAAGATAGCAGCTATTCTTCTTGGAGTCTATCAAACCATTAACAATATTACAACCAACAGATACAGAGTACCAGCCAAGACCCAAATACTGCACACCACAAATATAGGTCACAATTATGATGAAAATAAGAATGAGCACAAATATTCTTTTCTATTCTTTTCTAAATTTGATACTAGATGCTTCGTTATCGCCCACTTCTGGGGACAGGGTGGCAGAGTAACGGGCAGGGCAATGCCAAGGTGGATCCAGATCCCTCAGGGATCAGTGATGACTGTTTACGGATGCTGAGGAGACTCTGTGGCACCGGGCAAGACCAGACACTCTGCTTTTAAGCCGTCTGTCTGATAATGGTTTATTATTTAGTACTTTCAGGGATTTTAGAAGGAGAAGAGCTGCAAAATAACTAATAAACTGGGATGGCGCACACACTAATTTCTCTTCTGTCTGTAAATGGTTACGCTTCATGAGGTGGAGGGTTCACTGAGGATGCAGACTACACTGCTGATCATGAGCCTCACTTCCTCGTCCAGAGCGAGAGGCAGAATGGAAACACTTTGCCTTCCATCACAAATGGCCGGCGAGCACTCGGCTTATCTTAGACCCACATGTTTACCAGGTTATTTGCATTCCTCTGCATGGCCTGTTTCAACAAAGCCACTCAGTGGCTCACCAGCGCTGTTCTGCCCTGAAACTAGTGGTGTGTGTGGTATCAGCCGGAGATACTGCACAGCCTGTAGAGTCCGGGTCTGAAGTGGGTAATCAAAGCAGCGGTAGAGGCAGAGCTGGTGGTATAGTCAAGAGGCTTGAGTCTAGATAAGACAAATAACTTTCTTACACGACTCTTGTCCACACTTTGGGACAGTTTGTTCATCCAGTCTTGTCTTGCTCCTTCACTTACGCCCCATGTGTAAGGGGAAATAGGTCAAGCATCTGAGCAATGAGATGTTAATTGGACCAGTGTGGAAACTGGGCAAACATGGTATTTGTTTGGGCTGTCCTTAGTCTTGTTGTACTATTCCTCTCCCTCCATTTGACTTGGCATCACTTGCTACAGCACGGAGGAAGGGAGTTTCGGATGCCTGACTCGGTACAACTCCAAACCCAAAGCAAAGACAAGTGGCAAAGGAAGGGAGCAGCCTCTTTCTAATTCATAGTGACGTAGCTAGCGTAAACGTTCACCACTACACTCCCTTTCACCATCAATCCCATGATTTATCATGCAGCTTTAACCCACGTTTTCTCTCGTGGTCAGCCCCTGCTTGCCAGCTCATCTGTTTCTCTCTGTGAGGTTTACATGGGAACTGTCTTGCTGGGACTGCTTGTTGTGGATTGTGGACCAAGAAGTGCAAAATGAACAAGGATCTCAGGCATGAGCTCAGTACTGACTCATGGAAACTTTGGGGATGCCAGGAGGAAGTGTGTGTGTGTGTGTGTGTGCGTGTGCGCGTGTGTGTGTGCATAAAATAACCTCATAAATACAAAGGCAGTTTGATTCACCACGTTAAAGTGGACTTCCATCATCCTGCTGCCACTCACACTCATCTCTCCGTTTGTTTTTAGTTCTCAGTTAGTAACAGACTTCACAAATCATCGACCTTGGGCACTGTCCTTGTGCCCATGTGAACAGGGTTCCTACAGTCATGGACACCCTGGAAAAGTCATGGAATTCAAAATGTGTTTTTCCAGGCCTGGAAAAGGGGAACATGTGCATAAAGTTTTGTGTCAGTGTCATGGAAATTTTTGATTAATCTTTTTTTCCGACCAGTAAAATGTTTAATGTCGAGCTTGGCTGCTTGTTGATCCAATTCCCTTTTGAGGAATAAAAACCCAAATCAGACGTTTCCTGATAGTATCAGTCCTAAGTGATAGTTGCAGCCAGAAATAAGACCTGAGGCATTCAGATCAGTTATTCAATGTAAAGAATTTGACACTTGCAACATCGACTCTGGCAAATATTGGTCATGGAAAGTGTGCTATATGTCTTAGAAAAGGAGTTTGTTTGGTATTGTTATATTTTAAAACCGTATTGGTGAGAAGATGATGAACTTACTTTATAAGTCAGCGTTCATTAATAGTGAGTCAGGCTAAACAGAATGACCAAATGTCTTTTCTCTCCAGCAACCGGTTTGTGTGATTCCCTGTGGGCTGCACACTAATGATCTTGTTGGCCTCATTTAGGAGGTTTAGAGTTGTCAGCAACTGGTGTAGTTAAAAGGCATTTTAGGTCCATGTATTTGTAGGCTATCAACACCATATTTTACTCTCCATCTCCACTTGGCAATATCACTGACGTAACTCGAGCCAAATGTTTTAGCTAATGATGGTCTGTCCCTCAGAGAATCCCATTTATTAGTCTGAAGTCGAATCACACGACAAGGCTCCTTTTCTTCAGGCCTTGCAAAATGGTTTTGACCCCTTTGCCCTTCAAATATTTACGGAAATGGAGCTCTCTGCACAGTGGCCACTGAGTGCCCCAATCTCATACCACTATGACTTCATATATTTAGGCAAGGTTTGTGAGGAAAATTCCCCATCTGGCCAGGAAGGATGTGAAATAGAATATGGATTCCATTTCTCTTGATTTCAGACGTAGCTCAATAAAAAGACATATAAACAAAGCTCCTGGTCCCCTTCCCCGCTTTCTCTCCTGATCCCTTTTCCCTCTCTGTTTTTCCAAGGTTTAGCCTTCAGCAGTCAGGAGAGCAAGAGGAAATGGCTGGGTTTTCCACAGAATATGCAGTGTTGTAATTAGGCCATGTCAGTAATGATTTGAGCAAGGCCCTTTACAGTAAACCACTCCTTGGTGTGGGAGTAGAAACAAAGCACTCTGAGCTGTCACAGGTCCTCATTATTGATTTCAGGACAGTCGGTCTTTTCAGTGCAGCGGAAATGTATGTAGACGGATCTGAAGTTGTCCCCGGACCGTGTCTTGATGCAGTGGTAGTCCTGGTTTTATTGACGCCCGAGGTGAGAGTGTGAAACGACGCTCCCGTGAAGACGTCCTTCAAGTCCTTATGATTATCAGATGTCATTATATCAAAAATACATATTCTCTTGTCTACTAACATGAAACACAAAAAATGAATTGCGACATGAAGGTGGAGAGCCCTATATGGTATCTCTGAACACTCAAGTGAACTTTTTTTTCTTTTTTACCTTAACACTAGAACAATGGCTTGGAAATATTCCATCACATGAGAATGATTGTAGATTTTTACTGTGAACACTCACAGAGCCGTTTCATGTCAGCTGTTTAATTTCAGCTGCACAAGTTAAGTGGGTTACATGAGTTAGCCAACATAACATGGAGCCTAGCCTTGAAGCTAGCCATGTGGACAATTGTCAGAATGAATTACTAATAATGTGGGTGACGGTATTGTGTTGTTTTTTTACTGTAAATACTGTGTACTGTTGCCCTTTTGCACATTCCCGTTGAGCATTTCACTACACACCCCGTGTGTGTATGTGACAAATAAAGTTCTTGAATCTTGAATCTAGCCTAGAGGTCAGAGAAGTGGTCTTGTGACTGTAAAGTCACTGGTTTGAATCCACAGACTGGGTGGGGAGAGCAAATGAGTAATGCTCTCCCATCCCTGCTCAGAGGTTAAAAAATGAAAAGGTGAAACCCGAGGCTGTTGAATTCATAAAATAGCTGAGTTTTTTTCCCTTTTTTTTTTTTTAAGATTGCCCCTGGCCTGTTGCCCCCCTATAGGTTGCTGCCTATATTGAATGTACCATTGAAATGCCACTGCCTTGCTGCCTACAAATTCTACTCTTCATGTGTATCAAATTCAAACCACCTGTCTTCTGTCTCTTTTCCTCTCCCCTCCCAGAATCTCCTCGGTTGTGCTCGCCCCTCTCCACCAGTGAACATGACCAGACAAGTGTGGACCCTGGCCCACACTGTTACAGCCGGCTGTGTGTGGAGCCACTGGACGGAGAGGGTGAGCGTCCAGTGAGCCTGGTGTCCACCCTGTCGTCCGGGTCATCCCGCGATAGTCACAGCCTTTTTGGGAGCACGGCGGCCCTCCCTTCCTCCACCACCCCACCCATACCCAGTGAGGAGGACATAGACCTGGAGCTGAGCCCAACCGAGGGCACCGGAGAGCAGACAGGGGGGCAGAGTACCACCCTTGGGGGCTCCAGGGGCCAGTGGCAGGAGCAGCTGGGGCCCGGGCTGGTCAGCTCCCAGTGGAACAACAACAACGCCGCCATCTCCAGCAGGAAGAGTAGCGGTGGAATACCTCACACCCCCGCCTCGCCCGTCGTCACGGACGCCATGGCGCCCAACCCGAAGCTAACCTATGTGGACCGCGTCGTAATGGAGATCATTGAGACAGAGCGCATGTACGTCAAAGACCTTCGCAGCATCGTGGAAGTGAGTGGATGTGATGGTTACACCAACCGTAGTTCAAACTCAAGTTTCCTTTTCAGGGAATGCTATTAAACATTTTCCCTTTTTAGCCAAGTATTCACTGTGAGCCAACAGCGCGATACTGCAGGGGTAAATCATTACTTTTGTGTGTTTTTAAAGTGTGTGTTTCACTTGGATTAATGATGTAGCAATGACTTAATGTCTGCAGCACTTTTTTAAGGGGATTTACTGAATTTGGCCGGCAAGGAGACTAAAAGGAATGGGTCTTAACGGCTATTGAGAGCAAATAAAGCCCACTGTGTTCCAGCAGCTGTTTGCAGCCGTAAATGAGACTGGTACTTGTAAAATATGCTTTTGACTATTTTACTAGGATCCATTTTCATTTCCTGTTTTCTAAACAAATTGGTGAGACAAAAATGTGTGTCTGACATCTGGCAATTGTGTGCGTCGTTTATAGTTTTGTGGCACATTCAGATCAAGAATAGTTTATGTGATCTGGCCATAGCATTGTATACAAGTCACTCTGTATATTTACAGCGTAGTGAAAGCTTACAGCCTGGAGCCTGGGATCTTGGACTCTGCTCACGTCTGGAGTTCAAAGGCAGAGTCTCAACTGGGACACAGAGCAGGTCTCTCAAGACAGAAATCTTGGGCCCTGCGATCTTGGTCAAAGATCAAAGATAGCGGTAACCTCTGCACTTGTCTTCATCGGTCAGGCATGGAAAATGGGCCAGGGATGACTCCACCACGCAACGGCCCACTGATCTCTTATCACGTCTTCTGCCTTTGTAGTCTAGAAACAACTTCCAGACTGACCAACCTCTCTGTATTTCCCTCGGCTCTGGCCATTTATCCTCCTCGCTCTTAGAAACAGGAGCACTCTGCCGTCAAACCACCTCCACTGACGGTAATGTCTTTAACACGTGAGACGGACTGGCGGTATACTAGCTAGCACCTCTCCTCACCTTGTCTCTGTGCGACTGGCGGTGCTGGCGTCTGGGAGTTGCTGAGGGAGGGAGAGCTGCCCTCGTCGCAGTTTGAGTAACGACCTGCTCCTGACAAACGCACTCCCAGAACTTCCTCAGGACTTCTAGCTATTCCAGTAACAGGAGGAGCAGCAGCCCTGCCTGGTCTGGCCCTGGTCCTATAGGCCCGGCACCGAGCCCCAACCTAGCCTGAGCCCTCAGGCCCTCCCAGCCAACACAAACACCTCCATCTTGACGCCAACTGGAGAAATAACACAGTTGAATGAAGAGCAACTGCTTTTTCCATAGGCTACAGTGTGGGAACATCCAGAACATTTAATACAGATTTACCCAGTAGCCTCTCTCTACTATGGCGTATTTGAATTAAATCAAATGGCCTCCATCCAGTTAATTCCACACCAAGTCTTGAATCCGACAGAGATGTGTGGAATTGCCTACTTCAGTTTGGTATTGTTCTTCAGCAAGTCCAGTCCTCCGCTTGGTATTGGCACCGAACACACACAACCAGCTGTTGGTGTCCATCCTGCCTTTAGATCCGCTGTATCACTCGCTTTCCGCCCTGTCTCTGTCCGTGGAGTAATGTTGTGAGAGCAGCTGTGCGAGTCTCACGTGTCTACATCCACCTCGCCACCTGGCCCGAACACACCCGCAATAATCTTACTCAGCATTGTAAGAACAAGAATGTGGTGGGTGCTTCTTGGATCCAGAGATGAGCCCCTCTAGTGTACCACTCCCTGGGATAGTTTACCTGATTATTTTTGACGCGGACAACAGTAATGCAAAGACGAACGGTCTTATAGCTTGTCGAACTATCAGTGATGGAGTAATCATCCATAGCATCACGTCTTTCATGCTATGCTGAAAGTCATTCATGATAGCAATGAGAGTGTGTGTGGTCAGTTGAGGCCTCACTTAGTGTGTGTGTGTCTGTATATGGTGTTAACACGAGTGGGGACGTTTGCTATAGGAGACTATGAGACGCCCTGCTGAATGCAAGTCAGCATTACTCTCACTGCACTGGAATGCTCCAGCTAGGAGTTTCGCTTTAGTTCATTCTGTAGTGTGAAGTGATGACTCTACTGAGTCTGGGCTGCCTAGCAGGCGTGTGTGCGTGCGTGTGTGTGTGTGTGTGTGTGTGTGTGTGTGTGTGTGTGTGTGTGTGTGTGTGTGTGTGTGTGTGTGTGTGTGTGTGTGTGTGTGTGTGTGTGTGTGTGTGTGTGTGTGTGTGTGTGTGTGTGTGTGTGTGTGTGTGTGTGTGTGTGTGTGTGTGTGTGTCACATCGTTTAGGGGGAAGGGGCTGGATGTATGTACAAGTTGTTTACTGATACACTCTTTATTTAGCCTCTGTGTTTGTCTCTTGTCAACTTACTCCTCTCTATTTGGTTTGAGTTGTTTGTATGGCACACGAGTGTGTAATTGGGTAAGAGGGGCTGTAATCATCCAAATGTTGAGATATTTGGCTTCTGTGTTTTTAGTTCTTCTACTTCAGAATACCCCTGAGGTCCGAGGGGAGTTGGGTCCTGGGAGGGCAGCAGACTGTGCTGACTTAAATGGTCGGGGTTCAACAGAACCTCTGCCAGACGGCCAGACTGGCCCTCAGTCACTGGAACAAATCCTTAAAAGGATCCTTTAAAGATCACACCACTAATAGGTGGATTGACTTGAAAACAGAAATGACTTGAAAATCCACCCAGCGCTGCTTTTCTATGTACATTAGATGATGGATCATAAAGTCCCAACGACTGGGACAATCAGTTGTACAAACCAAATGTCATGCGACGTGAAGACACTCAGATCTCCCATTATAGGCCAACGAGGAGCAGGTATTGAGAGTTTCTCTATACACATGCTCCCTCTACTGAGAAGAATTTGGAATTGCATCTATGACACCAGATCCTGTGCATGACCTACTGTAAAATGCATTCAGCGCCAAGAATTGGAGTGAGCTCTACTTTGTCTGAATCATAATCCCATCCTCATTGTTTCTCCAGGACTACTTGGCTCACATCATTGACGTGGGCAACCTTCCCATACAGCCAGAGCAAGTGTGTGCCCTGTTTGGAAACATAGAGGACATCTATGAGTTCAATAGGTAAGGCACGCCCACTAATACAACCACACTGTGATCTGTAATGATGATGTTGAGTGTAGTTGGATTCCAAGGAGCTCTACATGAAGAGACTTGAGCAGATATTTGGACAGAAGATGAAGGAGACAACAGAAGAGACTGTGACTAGTCATGAAAACACAATGGCTCTGTCCGCTCCCTTAAATATCATTAACTGTTTGACCACTTTCTCTCCCTCGTTCACGTGTGTGTGCTATATTAGATTTAGATAAGACAGTAGATGTATGAGGAATGTTGAGCGTATACGGTGCTCATCCTGATTCACTACTTTGAGTTTTACTACCGGCTGTCGTTTCACTCAGTGAATCAAATGGATGAAGTGAACAGTGGAGGGGAATATATTCAGTATTGCAAATAGCCCAAACCAATGTAAACCTGACCACGCCGCTTGGCAAAACACCCATTAACATTCCTGTCTTCTCTCACAGTAAGGAGCCTCCCTTATAGAGCCAAGGCTATTGTGCTACCCTGAAGCCCAAGTAGGGGAGACAGGATTCTTGTTTCCTTCTAATGTGATTCTAACAATCTATACTAGTGGGATAGAGAGATTTTGATGGGATGGACAGATTTTGCATTCAAAGGTGCAGGTCTTTCCACTCCAGCAGCATGGGATTACTTTGCAGGAGGAGGGTTGCTCTTTCTTTCAGTGCAATTCAGCAGCGAGGGTAGCGATTTAAGAGTGTCCGTTTTAGAGCATTGTGTGGATGGAGACATGGCTATAGCAGCCTGGGAAGATGTGACAGCATAGCACTTGTCTGCTTAACATGCCCAGGAGAAACCAGGTTATTGGATGTGCAAGAGATGAGTGTTTCTCTATGTTGCTTCTGTGAGGGAAAAAATGGAAAACGCTGATTTGATTCCCGTAGGTGATCAGGGACAGATGCAGTCAAGCAGAACTGGTACGAAGCTCAGACTTACAGTGTTGAGCTACAGTTACATGTGTCTGCTGAGCCACAGTTACATGTGTCTGCTGAGCCACAGTTACATGTGTCTGCTGAGCCACAGTTTGCATGACTTGCAAACAGCATGTTACTTTGCTGTCATTCAATTTGTCATGCTGCCAAACCCAGAGCTCTCATTCTTCTGGCAGTGTCAATAATGACATTTAACACTCCAATTACTTACCTTTTATTTTCTCAAAGGTTGAAAGCTTTACGTATTGTTGGCGAAGCAATCATGCTGCATGAACAAATATTGACACTCACGCTCGCACCAAGACATTTTAATTGCACCATGAGCACGTTGACCCCTTCGCATGTTGTCCTTCTATTACTCAGTCAAGCCACATAACTAACACAAAACACAAAACTAAATGTGGTGTTAACCTGACAACTCTCAGCACAGAAAAAGGCTGGTCTGTGAAAAGGTCAAATGCATGTTCCTCCACATTCCCCTGCCTTATTTGAAGTGAGTGGTGTTGTGTACAATGTGGTTATTGTCAGAAAATACATAGAAGGTTGATATTTAACAATATATGTCACCCTCTAGTGGCACACTTTGTAACAAGGGTCACATCTGGCAACACTATTCAAGGCAACAATGGAGGTCAATGATTCTGAATGCGCTGTTTACTTCGAGTGCTGGATCTCCACCGTTCCTCTCCATCTCCATTTTAGATGTGAGGTTATAAGCTTAAACCATAGTCTTTCTTTCCTCCTCCCTGCCTTCTCTCCTTCCCTCACTTCTGTTGATTCCCACACATAGCTTCAAAGTTGGTTAGTCCATTAACACTTTCCTCTGCTGTGTCTTCCCCCACTGTGTCTCAGTGAGTTGCTGCAGTCCTTGGACATGTGTGAGAACAACCCCGTGGCTGTCGCCAGATGCTTCGTAGACAAGGTAGGTGGAGCTTCCTCTCTCATACTGATTTACAGCACTATAAGGTCCTCAAGGAAATGAACACTATTGATCTGTTTGTCTGCCTTGTGTTTCCCAGAGTGAATACTTTGAGATCTATACCCAGTATTGCACCAACTATCCCAAGTAAGTAGCAGGACAATGTTAATCCAATATTCTTTGGCTGATGATGCCGTATGTGACCTTGAATGAGCTAATTGTATTTTTGTTTGTTAGCTAAATTGGATATGATTTATGTCCTTCAGCTCAGTGGCAGCACTGACCGACTGCATGAGGAGTAAAACCCTGGCAAAGTTCTTCAGGGATCGGCAGGCCTCCCTGAAGCGCTCCCTCCCTCTGGGCTCCTACCTACTCAAGCCAGTCCAGAGGATCCTGAAATACCACCTGCTGCTTCAGGTATGGATGTCCTCAGTGGTCGTTTTCCTCCCACGAAACCTTTCGAAGAAATGCAATCACAGGAGCTTAGTAGACGTCTGTGCTTCTATTTACTATTAAGATACTATTTACTACTAAGATACTACTAGAGACTATTAAGCTCTGCGAGTACCTCTGTTTTCCACCAATGGATTTCTTCTTCTGCAATAATCCACCCATGTGCCATATGCATGCTACCCACTGTTGCCCTCGAAAGGTGCATTCAACACTGTCTTACAGAATAGGGATGGCACCGTGAGTAACATACTAACTCGTCCCGTGCTTGAATGTGTCCTTAGCTAACACTCGGCCGCTATTTATATAGCTCCTCTCAAATAGAGGCAGCAACCCAGCAAAACCACAATTCATGTCTTCAGGTATATCTGGCTTCCAAAAAGCCATTGAGTTGCATCTTTTTGGATCCCAGATGATTGAAGGAAAGCTCCTGCCAGGCAAATGCGATATGTTGTGTGTGAAAAATAATTTCACTGCATGTATGTGTATGTGTATGTGTATGTGACGATTAAAGTTCATACACACTCTAACACACCTTCATAATCAAGCGGTTTTGTTTTATGTTTCCCAGAGGAGTTAAGTTAAGTTTCTGTTAGCAACTCAATGGGTCGCAGCCTACCAAAAGAAAATAACCTGTCCCCTTATATGTCCCTTATCTTCGTCTTCCAGACAGGTTGCTGATGCTGGCAGCTTAACAAAAACAAATAATATCTCTCATAACATGTCTGCCTTCCAGACAGGTTAATCAAGTCTCTTCACAATGTCTCCTTCTAGATGAGTTCATTAAAACTCCTGCCAGTGAAATCTACAGCTGGCAGCCAAGAAAAAAAAAAATCTCATACCATATGTCAGATTACTCAAGGTGTACTATAACACACCTGTTCAGCCTCCAGATGAGTTACTTAAAGTCACCATGAAATGAAAAATAACCAACCAGCCAAGTATTTGGGCTTTCTGTGTTTTGGGGGGGGGGGGGGGTAGCAAGTTACCATAGCACTGCCCCTTGTCTGCAATACAGTGTTGAAGGCTTAAACACCTGCTGAGCCACAGTTCCGGCTTGATCCCACAGACTGTTGCTCCCCGATCTCTTCAACAGGAAATCGTCAAGCACTTCAACCCAGAGGAGGAGGAGGACTACGAGGTGGTTCAGGAGGCCATAGACACCATGACAGGAGTGGCCTGGTACATCAATGATATGAAGAGGAAACATGAGCATGCTGTCAGAGTGCAGGTCAGTCGGAGTAACCACGCAGGCACGCACATAAAAAGATGTCAGTGGACATTCGGTACTCACAAGGAAAATGTGCAAAAGACCGTGCAAATACATCGTCCAAGGCAAATCCATAAACAGTTCAGAGTTTGGTATTGAGCTGTACGCCTTGTCTCACGGCGCTGCCCTATGCCGCCTCTCTCAAACCCCCCTGCTGAATGTGGTATTTAAAGTCTAGTTGGGTGTTAGAATAAGAGCCTTCTGGCTACAGCTTTTTAATGATTTCTTTGGTTTGAGTCATTGATTGAGTGGCGAGTTCACCTCCCTTGTTTTCTTTGTATGGGAGTTTTTTAAGGATCACAAATAAAAGCCGATACAGGAGCTGGCCTTTATTTTCTTTATGTGAAAAAAAAAACATGGTTGACGGTGTGTGTGTGTGGGTGTGTGCTTTCATGTGCATCTGCAGGAGATACAGTCCCTTCTGATCAACTGGAAGGGTCCTGACCTGACCACCTATGGAGAGCTGGTGCTGGAGGGCACTTTTCATGTCCAGCGGGCCAAGAACACCCGCACACTCTTCCTCTTCGAAAAGATGCTCCTCATCACCAAGAAAAGAGGGGAGCACTATGTCTACAAGACCCACATCTCAGTATGGCTTTTAATGGGTTTTTTTCATTGATTGCAGTGATTTAATAGTAAAAAAAGAACAATAATGCTGAACAATAATAGAAACCTCTAATGATACAATGATGTAAGTTATAGAAATATGATGAGTCTTCCATGAGATTGATATCATAAAGACATATTTTGTTAGGGTAACAAATCAAAAGGAACTGAGTTCACATGGGTTTACCCTCTGCAACATTACTGCATTGATTGTGATTGCAGTGCTCCACCCTAATGCTACTTGACAGTGCCAAGGACCCCCTGCTCTTCAGTGTCATCCACTTCAAACATCCCAAGCAACCCCATACGGTGCAGGTAAATGTGAACTGTGGCCCCACTAGTGGCAACATCAATAGTTCTCAACCTTTTTAAAACTGTAGCACAATAACACGAGACATAATATTCCATTTCAGTGGATTGCTCAGAAATGTCACACAAAGCCTGGTGGTGGTGAGGGTAGGGGTATAGGAGTTTTGTATTTATATTATTGTTTTTTTTTTTTTTAAATTATGTGTGAACCAAACCTCAAGGCATACTCTAAGCCACTGGTTTACTTTACTGTAGTAGGCCTATAGTCTGCATATGCATGCCATTAGCTGGCATATCTTCTCTATTAATGTGAGGGACTCTTTCTAAATGACAAGTGCTTGTTGTTCCAGGCCAAATCAGTGGAGGAGAAGCGTCTCTGGGCCCATCACATTAAGAGGCTCATTCTTGAGAACCACCACACCATCGTCCCGCAGAAGGTAAACAGCAGTGTCCTTCTTAAAGGAATTCTGTCTACTTAGCTATTGAAGAACCGCCATGTAATAAACACACGTTGTCTCTTTTTTTAAGGCAAAAGAAGCCATCCTGGACATGGACTCCATCTGTGAGTGTTCCAAATATATATAGCAACTTTTGATAGACAAGGACCAATTTAACTGTTGCCACAGCAACAAAAATGTTGCTATCACAGAGTGGGACGATTGATTTTATGCGGAAAACGTGGAATGCTATTAAATGTACCAGGAATATCTAACCCATAGCCCTTCCATTTATCTGGAGAAAATTGTTTCTGTAATTGCAGTTTTGAACAAAATGATGTGTCCTCTCGTTGCCTAGATCCAGGGAAGTACCGCTACAGTCCAGAGAGGCTGAAGAAAGCCGAGTCCTGCCAAGCTGAAGACTTCCCTGTTGGAGGACGGAATGGACGCAGGAGATCAGGTGAAAGATCCCCACCCCATCTCAAACACACCACACACATTTAAGTCTCTCTGTCTTTATCTGCATGGGAATGGTGTTCATGGATTGCTATTGGTGATCATTATCTGTCACTTATGCCATCTTAACCTTTCTTATTTTTTCCACCTGTAGAGCCTGCAAAGCAGATCAGAAGGACCACAAAAGGTTAGTACATTGTGCTATTTGTGCTATAGTTTTTTTTTCATTGGATGTACTGTAGGATGGCAGAGGGAATAGTAGATTGATTACCAGTTGATCGCCTTTTGTTCATCCTCAAAGACACCTGAAAAACAGATCAAAAGACACACACGCACACTCTCTCTCCCACTCCCACTCTGCTGGCCTCACCCATAATGAAGTTAATTATATGCCACGTTGGTGTAAGGCTCTTTTCAATAGTCAGATTCAGCCTTGCCTTCAGATCTGAGCCTCTCCCTCGTCACATATATTCTAATTGTCCATTATGAAAGAGAAAAACTCTGTATTCTCCTGCCCGGCTCTTCTGTGCTCCCAATCCAGATCAATTTTCAAAACCGATGTAATGAAGAAGCAATTTTTGTGTCACCCCTCCCATCTTGATGAGGGAATAGGTCATCGTATCCCGGCTAATTGCATCATGGCCAGTTTGAGCCTCTGAGAGGAAGAGGTTTCTAATTGGTATTTATCTCATCACAAAGCCTCCCTCCGACCTGGGGACGAGTAACTACTGCCACAATGATCACTGAAGAGCAGATAGAGACTGTACACCAGTCATGATTGTAGCAGATGATATTCAGATTGCATTATCATACTCACAGCGTTTCACTTGTGTCTGTCGTTTGTTTTTGTTTTCAGTGTTTCAGTCAACGTTACTAACATTCTCATTTATTTATCTCCCCCTCTTCTTTATCTTTGCTCTTCATGCAGCTATTTTGAAGGTAAGCTTCTGAAATCCAAAAGTACATTATTTTTTTTATACTAGCTAGTATTTCTGTTGTAGCAAAGCATCCATTCATTTAGTTCAGTGTGCTGTGCTGAGATATGGTTCACCCAAGTTTGACTCATCGGAAAGGACTCAACCCAAAAATGAGAAAGTGCAAGCTGTTAGGCAGAGTTGTATGCTCTACAGTCAATACGATTTGATTGATGATGTGACTTGTTCTCCGTAAAAAGGGGAGATCATCTTGCACTATGTTAAAGCAGCTTTATGGTGATCACATCCCATTCACAACCTTGCAATCACAGCACAGCTCTTGCACTGGCCTTGCAATAACAAACCACATGTCTATGACTTCACGCTACAGCATGCAGACAGTGAGGGTGCACTGCTGGGGGACAGATGCTCCCTTCAGCCAGCCTCTAGTGTCAGTACAGCGGCCTCCAGTCTAGGCAAGCCCCAGGCTGAGAGGCCTTGTGTGGAGGAGGACGTTGAAGATCTAAGGCCCAGAAGAGACACTCTGGAGGAGCTAAGTCCTCCTGACATTGACTCTAAACTGGGCTCTTCACCCAGCGAGGGTGGGCTGGAGCTGACGGCAGTGGAGGCAAAGGAGGAGGTGGAGAGTTACAAGGAGGATATACTGATGGGAGACGACCAGGTAGCTGACTTTGCCAGCTCCATGCTGGCAGCCATCTCCTGCTGGCACTATAGGGCCAGGGCTTTGCTTTCTTCTCACTTCACAACGGTGAGGCTTTCTGCCACCCACGGGTTTCCAATTTCCTTCTCTTATTCTACTGGCTTACAATTCTCACTCTCACTCCCTAATCAAAATCAACTAACACTTGCTATCATTTGCTGTGTACCTCGAATGCCTCAATTCAAACTTACACCATAAGCAGTGCATGGGCTGATGCTCTCCCAGAATGCTAACAGTCAATCGATACTCTCTAATGTAGGGGTGAAATTTAGGTCATACTCAGTGCATGTAGTGGCCTTTGCTCAAATTGTTTTGCCTTGGAGGTGAAGGTTATCCTACCCTGCATGCACTGCTCTCATGTTGTTGTATGTCTCTTGCCTGCCTAGTTCCAGTTACAGTCTGGTGTGGTCCATAATCATCAATTCATGGATATATGATCGAATGAATTTTGCTTGGATGGTGTAAATAGAACATTATAAGTTTATGCTGTTGAAACGCCGCCTGCATCTGCATTACAACATTGGCTTAATGTGTGCTCATAAATGATGTTTGACTTCAAAGGTTAATGTAGCCATCTAATTAAATGATCATTGTAATAGCCAGGGCTTTGCTCTTTGATAATCATATTTTCTAATCATGTTTCCCTTCTGAATTTTCATTAGCCAGCCACCTTTGTTAAGGCTAATTGTTCTAATAACAATTTTGTTTCTGAATATGAATGAATGCATGTCATTGTGGAAGAAAGAGTGTCATTATCATCGTTGTAGAGGATTTTTCAAAAGTGACCTAAATACACATCAAGTATCTGTGATATGTTTGTCCACTGTGACATGATATCCAGTTGCCATGTTTCCCTTCCTCACGCTGCCTCACAGTAGGCTACCCCTGAGATGATTTAGAATAAAGATTCTACTCCCCCTTTCATGTGGCGTCTTGATCTTTCAGGATGATCTGCACAGAGATGCTGCTGAACTGAAAACGACACTGAGAGAGGAGGTAGAAACGTCCAGCCAGGAGGAGGAACCTGGTGACATGGCTGTGGAAGAGGCTCTCCCCACCCAGGTGCTTATTAAGGGCCCTTTATAGTGTTTGTTCACACATCCATATAGCTTACTTCCCAGGCCTCGATGACACGTGTCTGTGGGGCTACATGTGATGTGTAATTACTGTGTCAAAGCACGGTCACCACCGACATGCCCTTGGGGTTGTACAGTTTGAGATCGGGCAAGATAAAGTACTCTATAACTACAAATCAAAATGTTATGTTTCCTAGTAGGAAAGATAAAAGATTCCCAGTAGGTGACCTTGACCATGAGCCCAGTATTTTTGTTATTCTATTTGTAGTCCATTTGTATTGAAGAATGCCCGGGGTTATATTGGTGTCTGGTATATATGTTTAGTCCTGGAAATTAAAATGCCCCTCCCCCCCCCCCCTCCAAAAAAAACCCAAAATGCTACTGCCCTGTGGTCAGCACTCCCATTGAGAAAGGCAATATTTGATTGTGAGGACAGGAGCTGTTCTTACCTGATTCTCCTGGTTGCTTAGTGGTACAGCTTCTGCATCCTAGCAAAGTGTGACAAGTTGTTATTCTCCTTCCCCTTATCTCCTCCCCACAGCTCGAAACTGCACTTCGCCAATGCAGGCTCTCCACCAGAGCAGGCAACACCTGGAAATAAAGTTAGATTAATGGCAGACTAGGGTGACATCAGCGCAATGAACACTGTTCGAACCACTGAAATTGCCACATTCACCGTTTAATTCGCCAAGGGTAACAGAAATGTCCCAGAGAGGAATTACTAGCAATCAAACTGCAAATAGGATCAGCATGTCTCCATCATTTTACCACACTTTGATATTGTGCATGGGAATAAATAAAGCTCCAGAGGGCATCACAGGCATCATGAATGTGGATGTAGATTAAACTGCCTACTTGACTTTGAATTGGTCCATTAACTTAATAGGAAATGGAGAGTGCTTATCGTTACCTGATCATAATGTCTCTTTTACTCATTACATCCCACTTTGCACACACTCATATTGTGTTTCAGGTCAGTGTGGAAGAGCTGTTGCCTCTAGACTGTGTCCCTCAAGCAGAGAACAACAGTCAGCTGGAGGAGCACCATTCCAGATGTCTTCAGTCTCCTGTCTCACCTTCCCTCCCCCAAGAAGCTGATGCCCCAGAACCTGAGGATAGTTCTTCTAGAGGAACTGGAGAAGAGGAAGAAGGAGAGAGTGACTCCTCTGGCCTCCAAGTGGAGGAGACTAGCGTACTGACAAATGGGGAGTTCTCAGAGGAGGAAGAGGAAGTGTTGTCAAACATTAAGAGCATCCTACCTTCCTCTGTGTTGGACCAGGCCAGTGTGATTGCTGAGCACTTTGTCAGCAGCCTGTCCAGACGGAGTAGTCTGGCTTTAGAGGACCTGCACTCCATGGCCTGCCCCTCACCCCCACTAGGCAGCGAAACCTCTACCAACGCCTCCCTCTGCATGGAGTTCCAGGAGAAGACCCAGGTGTTGGTCAGCTCTTCCCCAGAGCCACACCTGACCCCGGAGGCTAACCTGTCAACCCCTGCCTATGAACCAGCACCAAACCCCCTCATCGAAGTGGAATGTAGGTCTACTCTCTCCAAACAGGACCGCCTCCTCATCCACAAGATCAGAAGGTACTATGAGCATGCTGAGGACCAAGATGCTAACTTTAGCATCAAGCGCAGGGAAAGTCTCTCCTATATCCCAGCAGGTCTGGTTAGGCACCTGAGCAGACAGCTTAACAGTATTCCTCAAGATCAGGCTATCCCAGTCCTCAGGAAAGGCTCCTGTAATAGCCGGCCCACTTCCTGGTCTGTGTTTGACCTTCCTGGATTAGAAAATAATCAAAGGACTGACCCCCATCATAGACTTGAACCACAGATATCAGTGGAAGCCATGGCTAGATCTCAGAGTGTCAGTGATGGCTCTACAGCAGATGAGGAGTTCAGACCCTCTTCAGACATGCTCAAAGTTTGGCAGGACATGGACATGGAAATGGAGGTAAATAACAGCCTTGAGGAGAACCAGGAAGTCTGGCAGCCTGGGGAGGAGAAACCCCTTGACTTCAGATCAGAGGTGACACAGAGGGAGGATTACAGCTCAGACACGTCAGATGTAAAAAACAGAGAAGAGCCACTGCGCATTTTGGAAGAGTCAGAAATGAGCACTGCCTCAGAAGGGTCGTCCATCTCATCACCCTCCACACCAGTCCCGGCAAGCGAGGGGGGATCTGGCAAGGACTCTTGGCTGAGTAAGATCCCCAAGTCCTGGGAGAGGGGCAGAGTCACCAGGGCCCCGCTACCTAGGATCATTAGCCTCCGATCGGGCATGGAAGAGGACCAGATCCCACTGGACATGGGAAAGATGAAAAACAAGGTTTTCCAGCTGGCACGTCAATACAGCCAGCGCATCAAAAATAACAGAACTGTAGTCAGGCAGAGGAACCGAGAATCTGAAAATCAGCAAGGCTCCAAGAAGATGCCAGCTGTCCATGAGGAAAAGACGCAATGGAGGGACAAAAGTAAGTAAAGCTCAAAGGATTTACATTTGCTTTCTTTTGCATTTACATTTTTTGCAGTATTAACTTGTGTGTGGAAAACACTGCAAAACCTTTTGTGTTTTATGTGTTTGTTTTTTGTGTATGAATGCAGGTCAACCCAACATGACATTGCCCTTGAATACTTATGACCAGGTGATCATCCACGAACTGCGTTCCCCAAGCCCAGCCCAGACCCCCAGCTCTGGAAACAGCTCCGAAGTCACATCCAACCCCCTGTTGGCCACCCCCCCACACAGCCCGGTTCAGTCGGAAACCTTCCATTGGCCTGACGTGCAAGGGCTGCGCTCCAAATACACTCGCCCTAGGCTGTACCCAGGGGCCTCCCACCGATCAAAAGTGTCCCGTAGCTGCTCAATCCCAGAGAGGATGCTGGAGTACTGCACTGACGGGTTCAGAAGTTCATGGAACACTACTGGCTACTCACCCAGCTGCAATGGCTCTTCAGATTTCCACAAAGCTCTGACAGACTCTCCTGAGACCCAATCTGGCACAGTAACCCAGGGTTGGGGTCCTGTGTTAGAGGACTGGCTCCAGCCACAGGCTCAACCTCAGCCCCCGCTGTGCAGGTGGAGCTCCTTGGATCACATGCTTGGGACTCTGCCTCTCCATGAAGTGCAGAACCTTCAGGAACCTGTGAGGACGTGTTGCATAGCTGGTCAGGCCACTCTCCCCAATGAACACAAGGTCATCATAATGGAAAGGGTTCCTGGAGACAAGCTAGGAGAACAGGAAATAATGACAAGAGGAGATGCCAATCTCCAAGACAAGGGCATCTTCCTCCATGAGGGCCTAGACTGTGGCAAGAAGTCTGCAGTCCTGAGTTCAGGGAAGAAGCCAGAGAGTAATCTAGTGAAGAGTTTACGTGAGAAATTCCAGAGCTTGAGCTCAAGCTCATGAAGACTTGAACTGTGTAAATCTCTGTATTATTCTAATGAAATGTGCTGTCTTTCTCTTGACCACCATGGGATGATCGTGGAGACGTTATTTGCCAGTTATCTGCTCCTTTTCAGCATTCAAATATGTTTCGTCTTTTGTACTTTTTGTATGCACAATCTTTTTTTTTTGTCACGTCAATGTAGTGTACACTGGGTGATGATTTGTTTTGTCACCACAAATGTAACACAAAAGGGATATTATTGGTCAAGGCCATGAGGGGAAAGCATATTATCTTTGAAAATGTGTAAATGCAATATTTGTACATCGGGTTTTTGTCTGCACTGTACAATACAAAGTTTATATAAAATATGTGCATAGTCCTCTGTATCAATAGAAGGTAATTGTGTCCTGTATTGCAGTAGATATTTTGGAGGGGTTAGGTCCTACTTTTTTGCATCATTATTATTGTCTGTCTCTATTTGTTTGCCACCCATTGTTGGTGATTTCACTATAATCACTTTAGCACTATTACCATGTAATCATGAAAACTGTCAGCTAGACTTTAGGAGAAAAGTAAAAACGATGGACAGGATCTACACAAATACAAACTGGGCCCCAATTTGAGTCATTACTATAGACGAGAGAGCTACACTGTTAGCAGAATCTCATGACAGTTTGACCTTAGACCAAAGAGGGGTTTTCCCTTTGTTGAATATTAATTGGTGTGGATACAACAATGTTTGGCTCCCACATCTAGCTGCTTCTAAGACTTCATATATCACTGGAGCTTTTTTCTCAATGTGTTGTATATATGTATGTTATTTATGAAATTGTATATTTGGAAGAGATTGTCCTCATATAAAGACTGACCATTAGCATCCCTTTACCTTTCCATTCCAGAAAATGAGCAGAATATTGTTTCATACTTGAAATTGCCTATATTTTCAATAAAAACAGAAATGTTAGATGACCACAAGTCCTCTTTTTACATCACTTTTGGCTTGTTAACTCCATATCCAATAGATCTATATTAAGTGGAAAAGTGTAATGAATAATGTGGCTTCATATTAGGATGAGAAGAGACAGTGGTCCTGATGTTTACAAAAGATCTGACATTGGAAGAAAAGAATATCAGGACTATATTGCAAGTACATAAAATGTGCAAGGAATTTGTGTAGTTAACATGGTGCTATTGTCTGACATGACAAACGTAACAAGAGCCCTAGTACTAAAGGACCCACATGGCACAATTGGACCTCACAGTGCTAGAAATACATTTGGACTTTTGGACACAACACAAAATATTGTATTGAATTGCAAGAGCCGTGAGCATTGAGTTATTAGTGTATTTATGACTCAAATATATGTTCTGTCACTTATGAAACTAAAATAGCAAAATCAAATCTTTTAGAATTAGTGTTTCTCCTGGTAGGCTTGAGACAACTTTAATCGAGCCTTGCTAACACAAAGTGATGTGAAAGTGCAGGCAGGTAGACGATTTGGCGTCTGTGTGTTTGTGTACTCGTCAGTCCCTTTTATTTATTTGTATTTTCATTTATTTAATCACTGCACAGCCCCGCCCCTTGTGCCACAGGTTATCAATTATGAAGCGAGCCATGACCGAGCGCACAGTTCTCCTCTGTGCTGAATCTCATCCTTTATCCGCAAAAGCTGCGACAAGACAGCCAGAGTTGGACAGAATTATACCGGAAATAAAGTCAAAATAAGAGTATTCCAGTTCAAAATATGCTGCAATACGTGTTCCTCTATAGGTGTTCCTTTTATCTTGAAACTAATTACCGGAAGTGGTATTCTTATACTTGCTAGTTTGACGGTTTGGTTTGGCACTAGAAACCGGCCGGTGTAGTGCAGCGCGCGCAGTAGGAGCCGTAAGAACCAGATGCCAGGGACACCACACTTCCTCTTTGCCACAGAATCAATTAACCCATGATATAGTCTTTTTAGACTGGCGCAAACACGTCGTTGTGGTCTTGTGTAAGCCTATATGAAGAATGGGCTGCGCAATATCAGGTCTGGCGGCGAAACCAGAGTTTGGAGAGAGGAATACGGAGGCTGCTGGTGCTGCTGCTGTGCATCTCAGCGAGGATCAGATCCAGATGATCAAGGAGTCGTGGAAAGTTATCCAGGACGACATCGCCAAAGTTGGGATTATTATGTTCGTCAGGTGAGATGTTTAAGATTTTAAAATATTTGTCCTTTGTCTGTTGCATGATACATCATATAAGCAAAATTGAAGAACTCTAGCAATCATATCTTAATGTTAGATAGATGCCCTCTAAACATCACAGTGTGAATGATATAGAAATATTAGGGTGACACCATAGCAGATACAAAATACCTTAAGGTCATTATAAACTCACTACCACAGACACACTACAACTCCCTGTAGGATTTTAATAGTGATTTTTCTTTAGGGAATGTGCAAAAGTGCAACGCCTTAAGGCAATATTTAGCAGATGTAAAAGAAAAATACTGTAATAAATTAAATCTATTAAAACAAAAGGTACAGATTCAATTGAGTGTGCCTGCGCAGTGCTCGTGTAACATGCTATCAGCCGAGTATGTAAAGCCTGACGTTTTCCACATCATCTGTCTGCAAAGCAGACCGTGGCTGATCTGTCGGCTCTTGTCCTTGAAACACAGTAGGGGCAAAATGTTCAATGTTTCAATTACTTCATTCCCTTCTATAGCCTATTCAGACAGCTAAACCATGTTCTAGTGAAAACCTTGCCACTGTGTGCTGACCTGCTGTTAACACTCCCCAGGCATGAAAGACATAACATTGTTTGGTCCAGGGCAGGGGAGTCTCAAGGGGTATGTTGATTCAATGTGATGCTGAACATGGTATCCAGCCCTTCATAAAAGGCCAGAAACTGTTCATAACCCTTCACCTCCACCATATCCCTCTGTCTACTGACCCACAGTCTTCTATTCAAAGCTTGGAGCGGAAAATAAGCCCCTCCCCCTCTCTCATCACTTCACATCACATCCTAACAATATTACATAATACACAGCTTCAGGCCTCCTCTAAGATACGATTAAAGGCATCAGCAATGAGGACAATGCATATAATCAATGGTGATGGCCAGCCTCCTGAAATATCTTTACCCTGTGGCTGTAAACAAGCAAACTCCAAGGAAAAGGCGATGCTGGGGTGATTTGGTGTTAATAAAGACAGACAGACATCAGGCTGCCGCTGGTGGAGCTAGGGCAAAGAGGGCTCGGAGCCCAGTCAGGGCCGTGTATCCCTGGGGGTGATCCAGACAGTTGAGAAGGTTGACCTTAGCGTGTTAGCCTGGAACCACAGGGGCCTCGTGTGGATAAGGGTTAGGGTTAGGGGCCCCAGGCTGTCGAGGCTTGTATCTCATGAATGGTCAGTAATAGCTTCTAGTAAAACAGCACTGTAGCGGATCACCTGTTTTTCTTTTCTCTTTGCTTGCTGTACGTATAGTAGACCCTCTTTCTGGCCGAGGAAATTGCTTTCTTTCAAATGTCTATGAAATGAAACAAAACTGATACGCCACTAGGGATTGGGGGGAGCTTGTTTCACTGATGCCTAAATGAATGGCTCCAATTAAAATCCCATTTGCAGTGTATGCAGTTGTTACGCATGCTTGTAGGTACACACAATGCAACAAAATACCAAGCTCTGTACATGTCGCTTGTGTGTTTATGGTGGCGATGCGCTTGAGAGAGAGCAGCCGTGATCCCCGTGCTCGTATCAATGAAGCGGGAGAGGAGGGGGTCTGAACAGTGAGGAAGCAAATTTCACAGTAATTTAGAAGAATCCTGTTATGGCTTTCCTCTAAAATAAGACCAAAACCCGCTTAACCCACCATGTTTGAGGTGCAAACACTGTTGCATTATGCATTCAGACCACCCAGTACTTCATTCAGTCTAGCAGAATATTTTGGGTATGAAATGAATAGACCACTGAGCCTGTAAATGTCCCCAGTGTGAGGCTATGGTACTAGCAGTAGACATTACTGGCATAGTGCTTTATAAACGGTTACAATGCGCTTTAGACACCATTTAGACACCAAATCATTTTTAAAAAGGCTGGACTTGAATCAAAAGCAGGGTTGCAGAAGAAGGAAACAGGCAAATATGAAAACAAAATAGTCACAAACATGTGATACATGAAAAGCTGTAAAAAATATGTTGATTTTTTTTTTTAAATGAGAATTTGTCACTTCAGGATTTTGGCCACTGAAGGACAGCCAGGTCAATATTACTTTGTATTTCACCTCTCTGCATTATCATGTGGCTTGTCAAAGAGCAACAGAGCCACTGCTGTTTTTGTCAGCGGCCATTAAGAAAGACCAGCTTGGCATCACCTCTCCTCAACACTTCTATTCATCTGTCTATCAAGGGGGCAGCACGGTATCGACATCTAATGCATTAAGAGGGACTCTATATTTCAGGGGTGGAAACGATGTGGGTTTTTTCTCTTGCAGCCAGGAACAGGCCACGAAACAACGGTATAATAGAAACGAGAAAAATACGCTTTTCGTTAATGGGGGGAAAATCGGATTGTCCCTCTCATAGAATTATGACCTACATACAAACCAAACCTTTGCATTGTGCATTGCTTCTCTGATTTCAACCCTGTAAGTACACCTTGATCATTGAGGAGCATTTTGTCATTAAAAGATGCTCTTAACTGACGTTGGCTGTTTTAAATAAAGTTTAAATAAAAAAGCAATGTCAATAAGTTGTCCTGGTAGCTTGGTGGACTGTTTTCACAAGCTCCACCTTACACCTACAGAATTACCACGAGCCTTGCATCTCAGTGTGAGCATTATACATTATATTTAGCATTATAGCATTATATAAACATACACTCAGAACAGGCACCTGTGTATGCTGGTAACATGACTAAGCTACCTCTGCTGCAGGAAGGCTTTCTGATTGGACAGCAGCGTGAAAACAACTCTCTGGTTAAGGCTATTGATTGGGGTTAAACCAAAGAGGAAGACTTCTGTGTTGCCTGAGCATGGCGGGAGCCGAGGCTCCATTTCACTGCGACTCCATCCATCCTGGGTCTGATAGGCCAGGGCAACTCATCACAGCTCAGGGGAAACAGGAGTATGGATTGCCAGGCTGACTAACTCAAAGATGCCATGTTGCTGATTGCAGCTGTTGGGAGTGAAGCCAAGGGGGGGAGGGCAGTAGTGATGAGGAGAAGCAGAATCTGATGGAAAACATGTACGATCAGAAAGGCACAATCAGATCTCTGTTCAGCGAATGGGGTGGAGAGAATGTGCCGAGGATGACATACAAATGGCTAATCACAGTTTGAAGAGCTGCATGAATTGACTTGAAATGTTGGCCGACACAATCACACTTGTGTAAGTTACACGAGCACTGTCCATCTAGGACTCCAGTTGCGAGTGACATCTTAGCCGGGGGACCTTGGTGGACTCCGGGGGGAGGTTTGTTTTGGTGTGGGAATGCATATGTCAGCTTGGTTAGGCTGCCCCTTTATGAACAGTGCCCTCGGACTTTCACGGACGACTGCTTACTGTTGTCTTGGTAACAGGTTGTTTGAGACCCATCCTGAATGCAAAGACGTCTTCTTCCTGTTCCGAGACGTAGAGGACCTGGAGAGGTTGCGGACTAGCCGGGAGCTGAGGGCACACGGCCTGCGGTCTGGTCACCAACTCTCACAACACAGCACAGCACATATCAGTACAGTCCAGCCCTGTGCAGCACCACCCAGCCCAACCCACTCTCCAACCACCTTTCACTTAAATCACTATACAAAACTATTTCTAAAACTATGGAACAAACATACAGTGCAAGACTCAACCCAGGGGATAAAAGTGGGAGAACATAGTCCACATTCACCACAAAGTTGCTTGCCAATCTGCTGTGGATAGAGTATCCATCACAGGCACTTCTCTGTTGTGCATCAGGCCCCTTTGTGTTCCCCTCCACACAAGGCCAACAGGGGCCAGTTACGCCTGAGGACCTAAAGGTACGGAGGCTAGCGTGACATTACAGCAGCCTGGGCTCACGCAAATGTGGTGCACATCCCGGCATGAACCAGCCGCTCTCAAATTCACTGATAAGGCCAAATGGCCCTTCAACCTCTCTCGGGACATTAGTACAAATGTCCATGGTGGCTGCCTGGCAGACAGAGAGAGAGAGAGAGAGAGGGAGAGAGAGAGAGGGAGAGGGAGAGAGAGAGAGAGAGAGAGAGAGAGAGAGAGAGAGCTAAACCAACTCTAACTCTTTGTTACATATTCATCATCAAAACTGTCACGCACGCACACTGCAGTGAAATGATGGCAGACGCACCTGCAAGCAACAAAGAAATTTGGCCCTGTGGTTTTACTGGTCAGGAAAAACAATGTTTTCAGGGGATAAAATATTTCACAATTATATTAATAGATGTTCAATCAATTTCACCCATTCTTCTTGGCATTTGGGATTAGAAAACCACTTGTTTCAAAGGTCAATATCCTCAACAAATAAGAGTGTTACACTATCTACAGTGGAAGCATATCAGTTCATGGTCGCCCAATGCTGAATCTAATTCATGTTTATCTGGTAGGCCAGGCCAGGTAACTCACCCTGCGTCTTCTTTTCTCGGCCTCCATCAGGGTGATGTCCTTCATTGAGAAGAGCGTGGCCCGACTGGACCAGCTGGAGCGACTGGAGGCTCTGGCTCTGGAGCTTGGAAAAAGCCATTATCGTTACAATGCCCCACCTAAATACTACAGTGTAAGACCTTGATAATCCCAATGGTGCTGAACCACACTAGGTTGTTCATGAGAGTTCACTATTAGTCTCACCCATGTGCTCAGATCCCTAAAAACAAACCAGCTGAATGAGCTGAAGCACTCCCAAAACTTCACTGCACAAAATCAAACACATGAAATAAAGCACTTGTACTGTTTATCAGTTTACTCATGCAATAACACAATGGAATGACAGCAGTTGGACACTGTTTACCACAGCATACTATTACTAAGGTCCTCATATAGGATGAATTATTTTCCAGTACGTAGGAGCAGAATTCATTTGTGCCGTCCAGCCCATTCTGAAGGAGAGATGGACCGCTGAGCTGGAGGAGGCATGGAAGGTAAGGAGCATCATTCAATCTCCCTATCTGACCTCTGTGGGGTCAACGACCTGTCCAGGCAGCCCTCCTGCGTCAATGCCTCGTGAAGTATGCTTGATGGGTGTAATGCCAATAGCAATGTAAGATTGTTTGTGTCTAGCTTGCGTCAGAGCCAGAATTATGCACATCTCTCAATCCGTCACAGAACATGTCAAGATGAAAACCAGTGCATCAATAGTGCGGGCTTGGTTGATGTGAAAATGTACATTTCATTGAACCATAAATGAATATATTCAGAAAGCGGAACATGGCGATGTCAAATCATGTTATGTCACATCAAGATCCCTTGCATTGTTAATGCAGCAATGCTCAAAAATAACACTGCTGTTTTTAGGTTTTGGAATTACACATTAAATGCAACCCTGCGTCATCAATGAATTTGGTGATATATAGTGTAGAGCACTCAGCCGGGGTATCAGGACCCCACAGAGGGTTGCAAAATGATTCAATCTGCTAAAAAATATCTGTTTTATTTTTAGGTTCTTCACTTTTCTGTATGTTTATCTACCATAAAGGACCTGCTCTACTGCTCTCTAGTGGTTGAAAGAACTTCAACCTTTTTTTTGGTGTAAATCATACACCTATTACAGCGTGTCCTGACTCAGTTCACTGTGTTGTTTCTGATCCAGACCATGTTCCTGTATTTGACCGGCCTAATGAAGCAGGGATACCAGGAGGAGACCGACCGCCACCTAGCAGCCTCCCCAAAGGAGAGACCAGACAAGAGGAACACTGCCCTATGAGACCCCCAGCTAAGCCATACCGCAACAGACTGTTTTTACAAAATAACACAGAAATGTGGCACAGCTATGTATATAGTGTATTTATGCTCTCATTTCCTACATTGCTCATGTTGGCTGCTGTAAAGAATGGCAGAGGGAGACCAGTCTGTCCTTTGGGTAACCTCTCGCAACTGTTTGCCATTTTATCACACTGAAGAAAAAGGCAGTTCATTTTAACAAAGCACTTTATTTCTCAACTTAAAATCTGCTGTATCCCACTTAAATGAGATTTGGACACACTGTATCATGACGAGACACAAATATTTGACGAAATATGTCGGCTGTAGTTGTACCTGCCTTGTAATTGGGGTAAACAGAACATTGTTAAATTTACAACCAAAACTTTGCTGTCTCTGTATTCATAAATCAAATATGCCTTTCAGTAAATCTACTACTTTATTGACAGAGTTCATTTTGTTCCATCTAATTCAATCATGAGCTCCTCCCAAAGTGGTGTGCTATTTACATTTGAATTAACCACATTATGTTATGCTATACTGTGCATTTCAGAGGTTTAACTTAAGAGGGTTACTGTGACAGATTGCCTTACAAAAATTAACTGCATACATCTGTGGTTCAAAAAAAGGACACAACAGAAAGTAGCACTAAAAAATATACGAGAGATGATTTTCATCTCTAATATGAAGTCAAATACTTTCACATTGGTTTAAAAAATAAAATGTCATAATATGGCATCACTATGTGGTTGTATTTAGTTTGTATTTGCGCATTCCCATGCTTATATTTCTCATTAAAAAAATCCATTAACTGAAGAATTAAATCAAATCTGTTTGGAGAAGCAGTCAAACTGACACATGCAAATACAACTCATTGGTTAGCCTAAATAGAATATAAATAGGGACAATAACAATTAAATGAAATATTATGAAAGGCAATTCATCATTGGGTTCCATCATTTTGGCCACTCCGAAAGCAACACGGCTGTTGATAACTTGGTTCCAAAGCAGAGATGTTGGTACAGGGTGTGGTGATTCAATTAAGTGGACCGGCTGCATCCTCTACGAGTATTAGAAATCCTCAGCTGTTGTGTTCCAATCCACCGATGGCACTGAATGGCCAGGGATGAGACGTTATCGTGCAAACGACGGCATGATATCAAAGCAGTCACTAGATGGACAAACAGTGATTCTGAGGCCTCAGGAGAACGAGGCAAGCTGGAGGGGGGCTACACGCCAGTTGAAGCCCTCCGCCACTCCCTCAGATGGTACGGGCCAGTCTAGGTACCCAAGGTATGTGAGAGTCTCTTGCTCATTGGGTGGCTTTGGTTTTCTTGCTTTTGCTTTTCTTATCTTTCTTCTTAAGTCCATCCATGTGAGCTCTGAGGAGGTTAGAGTATGCCTGCAAAGTTTTAAAGAAAAGACTTCAAAAATCAAGTGTATGGACAAAGAACAGCAGTAACTTACAATTCTACCTCTATAGACCATTTATCCAAGAAACCTATTATGAAACAGACCATGGCTAGTAAAAAAACAACCTTGAAAAAAATGGCTTGCTCATCATGTATGTCAACATCAATATGATCTAATCAAGAGAGAAGCGCTACACTCAACGGTTTTCCTACCACAGTGAAATAAAAACGTATCTTGTTATAAAAGGAAACGTACCATCTGAAACTTGATTACTTCTTTGGTGCTGACCTGAAAATAAGAGAAAATGGAATTCAGCATCAACAACTTGTGTAAACAATCAATAGCTGAGAACCAGAAGTCCCCAACATAAGAACATGGCCGCTCACCACTGTGCTAATTTTCTTCTTGCCATCTGACGCTCTGATGAGACATTTGTTGTCTGAGGGTTCAAACGATTCCGTGTGCCCCTTCCTGGGAACTGGCTTGGTCCTCCCGTCATCTGGAAGGGAAAAACACAAACCATCCCAGCTGTTTAGATGTCGGGAAGGAGCTGCCCGGGGCCTTCTTAACCGATTAAACTAACGATTGTTTTTGGCAGCCCAACACTTACATTTCTTTAATGTGATGACAACACTACCGGAGGTTCTGCATTTCTGGAACAGCCGTGTGAGCTCCGTCAGAAACTAGAGAAAGGAAAGCAAAGACGGATATTAATGTTCCGGCAACGACGATGTTACTGTACTGTTCAACTATAACGTTAATTAAGCTGACTAACAATTTTCAGTGTGCGCTGCGATTTAATTCAACACGGATACAATGTACAGCTACGGCACAGGATCTAATGTTAAACAAAACCTCGTTGGTTTTATGTTGTTCTAATAAGGACCTGATAGATGTTTAGGGAAACGTATTATTTTGTGACTAGAAAGATACAAAATTCGGTTTACATTGCCCTCAACGAAGGGTTAACTATATAGAGCAATAGTTAGTCTATATGACTGACCTCATGTACGAAACGTTAGCATAACTTCTTTAAATATGTAATGTATTCTGGCAAACAAATTCTGCCATAGCAAAAATATTATTGTTTCCGAGCTAGAAAGTAGGTTACATGCTTACCAGCGGTAACACAGAGCATAACTCACTTCTCAATGAGTCTCAGTTGGCTAGCCAGTATTAGTTAACAAGCTAGCTACTAACGCTAACGCAGGCAGTGTTGACTTGAAGTTTACAACGCAGCAAGAAAAAGACAGAAAAGTGGGACAGTATACAACAAAAAAAAACACTCGAAATGTGACATTCTCTATGGTATCTTACCGAATCATTTTCAAGTAGCACCATGGTTTCCACTTGAATTCAACCGAAGCGTTAGCTCACTGGCAGGCAAGCTAACCGCTCTGAAGCACACGTACTACAACACGGAGCCCCGCCCGTCGCCCTGTGCCCTTACTCTGGAGCTCCGAGTTTCATTACACTGCCACCTACTGGGAGGGAGACGAATAACAGCCAAGTCTCCTTTCGGTAAAATATTGGTTGAATATTTTTTTTAATTTATTATTCATTATTATTTGATTTAATAATTTAGCTTCATGAATGTTTTTATTTCATGATGAATTACATACAATTATCATCCGTATATGGTACACCATTGCTCCTAATAAAGAGAAAGAAAACATTCTAAGTGTGAAAGAATTTGTGTGTTAGTGTGCACATGCATGTGCGTTGGTCTATATGTTTACATCTCAAGGGATGTCATAGACAATGCACTATGCCATGAGATTAACATATTCAACACTCCACACTAGAGACATTTTCCCCCCGTAAATCTTTTAAAAATATTAAGGATAACACCATAAACCCAAGGAGCTTATTTATAGGTAGACATGCATCAGGGTGTGAAGCCAGACAGCTGTTGAGCTGATGATGTAGTTGGTACAGTTTTGCCCGTTTTTATGTGACAGTCTCATTCATAAAACTGTTCATTGAATTTATCCTCATTTTTATCATACAGTCACTTCAAAGAATATGCTTCATATTATGCCTTTAGTATTCATGTCTTGGATAATGATGCATATTAGCGAGGCTATATCACAAACAGTGAAGAAATCAATGTAAAATGTTGATTTTGACATCAAGATAACACTTTCATAAAATACAACTCTGGCTTGGATATGGCCTTAATGACAAAAATGTATTCATTAATGTGAAATGAGACTCTATCCTTTTGCTAGTGTGCAGTCAGGGTGGTGACCCAGGTCATCAAGGTGCACGGCAAACTGGGAGTGCCAGTCCCTCTCAAACACTGCCCTGAGTTGGCCCTGTAGGGCCCCGGTCTTCCACACAGAGTGAGGGGCATGTTGGGAAACCACCAGACCCACTCCAGCTGTGGTCGAAAAGTAGTCCTCTGCCCAGTTCGAGGTACCTGGAGAACACAGCGATGGCCAGTCAGTCAATCATTAGCTGATTCATGGGCGTCCTGAACACTTGAACACAGAGCAATTTGAGCTCAACCGTGAATGTGTAATCTGTTACTTACCAATGTAGGCTATTTTATCAGTCACCATGAATTTATTATGGTTGACTCTGGAATATGGAATGTCAGACTGATTTCCCACAGGCACAATGTACACTTTCTGAAAGAGAGTCACTCGTTAAACAGAAAAAAAGGACAAAAGCACTGGTAGTGTCAGACACTTATTTATAGCAGAATGCTCCTCATGTTGTGTCTTACCACTTGGATACTTATATTCCGGCTAGGGTAGTGCATTGAGGCTAGAGATTCAAGGAAGGGCAGCATTTCTGGGTCAGAGTCCCGTCCGCAGCTGATCAGCATTCGGATCTTAACATGCCTCTCAAATGCAGCCCTCCTAATGGCATCATCAATAACTGGCCAGTATCTGTTGAATGGAAGTAACAAAATGGGGAAATAAGGGCAAAGCAGTGCATAGCTTGATGGAAACAGATAAGATATATATTTTTTTAAGTGTTCCGTCTTCAGGCCTTGCAGTTCACCTTCGAGGATTTTCGAACCGTGTGGTGGGGAAGTACTCCATGACAGCTACATCAACAAAGTGTTCAGCCCCTGAGATGATGGAGAGAATTGCCTCCAGGTCCTGGGTCCGGGAAGGAGGGCAGAACGAGGGAGGAGAACCCTTGGGAGAGACACAAATATGAAATACCACCAAAAACAGAACTGGAAACGTGCTACATGTGATACATAAACATCTGATTTTGTGGTGGAGATGCTTTGCAGAAGTTAGGTGGTTTTCCAGAGAGATACTGTGGTAAATGTGCTGTGTTGTGACTGAACCATTTGTCTTAGACATTACTCTTACATCCCTCTCCTATTAGTAGGGAAATGAGACTGAAACCTAAGGAACTCACTGAGAGGTAGATTCTGCTAGTAACGTTATCAGCCTCCACCACTAGGGGGCGATGTTCATTGATGGCTGTGTCATATTTTGAGGGCCAGGGCTCTGGCAGAGAGCTGTTGGCATGACCCATCACCCAGTAAGACTGGAAGATCTTATAGAGGTCCTCTGCTAGACTGGAACAGTTGTAGATGACCACTCCCAGTTCCTTTACCTACAATGGAAAATCAAAAGTGAGTTATGAAACTGTCAAGACAATTAGTTTGAAGCTTGGAAATGAGCACCTACAAATGTACAAACTTTGCTGTCACCTCTGTGAGAGATCTCCAGTCCATGTTGGCACTTCCAATAAACAGATGTTTTCTATCAACAATCCAGAACTTGCTGTGGAGGACACCTTTTGTCAAGCGCCCAAAGTTCACCTTCCTCACCTGAACTCCTACAGACAACCAGCGAGGACAAGAGCAGAACCCGAGGGGAGGCAAGCTGAATTTTATTTAATGTATTATCTTACTTGGACCCAGCAGCTTTTTTCTGCGGTCCACGAAGACGATGCAGCACAACCACAACCTGCACTGAATGTAGATGATAGGTCATAGGATTAGTCAAGGATTAGTTCCAAACCTTTCTGTCTCAGGATCTTTAAATCCGTGGAGTTTGTTCGAACGGAGGGAACGCTGGTCACCACTCGGACAGATACATTCCTGGAAGGCAAAGCTTCAAATCGCTCCAGAATATTCCTTCCCTGCCAACAACAGAGTTCAGATTGACAGCATGTTGAGACATTCACTTTCACTTTTGGCTCAGGTCTCCTCAACGGATATCTATTTTTATCCATATCCACTCTTATTTTTATTTTTATTTAATTTATTAACAATGTTTTTGACAACTCACCGGTAGGTCAGAGGAGGAGTTAACATCGATATCTTCACCAGTTAGAGTCCAATAGAAAGAGGCTACATCTATTTGTTCAGTTGCCACGGAGAGAAGATCGTTCCAGGCTTTTACCAGAGGGATCCCAAGGGTGGCATTGGCTTCATATTTCACATGCAGAGGGATGCTCTCCACAAGGGTCATCCTGAGGGATAAAACAGTGGCACCTGCTGAATGTGGAGGCTCTCTGGAGGCTGAACTGTACGTGTCAGCCCAATGGCAGCATAGGAAGTAGGGACACTACATTGAATACATCTACATCTCATCCTGTATTTTTTGTTTTGTTTGTTCTCCCCTCCATGTAAAGCGTCTTTGGGTACTTAGAAAAGCGCTATATAAGTCCAATGTATTATTATTTATTATTATTTATTGGCTACAACTGACAATATACTTTTGCCTGTACAGACACACAATCAAAGCTTTATCCCCAGTGATTCAACAAGCCCTGTCTGACCTGCACTGGTCCGTGGAGAAATTGCTTTCATCAGGTCCAGTAGCCTCAGGAAGTGTCTTATGGCTTTTGGATTTAGGTCTCTCCAACACAACGACGGCCAGCAGTACACCCACGACAATCAAACAACCCACCGCCAGAGCTATTGCCACAAAACTGGTGCGATTCTACGTACAGAAACATTACATTACGATACAAAGTGGTCAAATGATAAGTCAAATAACAAATGTGTACTGGATGCTTGATGTACGGGTACCTACCCTTTTGTTTGAAACGTAACTGTCATGCAGGTTTTCGTA
Source organism: Hoplostethus atlanticus (assembly GCA_034670405.1). NCBI lineage: Eukaryota > Metazoa > Chordata > Actinopteri > Trachichthyiformes > Trachichthyidae > Hoplostethus > Hoplostethus atlanticus. The sequence continues at coordinate 2,830,445 of JAXDDX010000004.1, forward strand.
AGGAGTGTTCATTTTCCCCGCAGGTGGTCCCGACCTGTTAAAGTTCAAGTCGGGAAAATAACCACTGATACACTATAGTCAAGCTACATTTTTATTTTCCTATGAATGATCAGAGCATCGATCACAGTTTTGTTGTGGAATACATTTCACAGTAAATTAAAAGCTTAAAGTCCAGATATGAAAAGCATTGTGTTGTATAAAAGTAAGTAAAAAACTTACACAAGGCAGTCGGCAGATAGTTCCTTTTCCACAGAAGCGCTCTTAACAATAGAGCACAAACTTTATTTTCCCTTCCTCTTGCGCTGCTCCACCGTGAAACTGAATTAAAACTACTAACATTTACGGTGTTTGTTATATGAAGACACGGTTCCTGTTTTTAACTTTCGCTTCATGTTTTGAGATGTGTAATTGCTTAAAAATAAATAATGGACCATGAGCGAACAAAATGACAAAAAACAAACAGATTTACTAATCAAATTTATTAGAAAAACTGGAATCATCATCATCTAACTTATGCAACAACTTACACAAATAACCAGTCAAACTGAGAACGACACTGAACGCTGAGAAAGAACAGATCAAAAAGAAATAATTCTGGGTAAGAGGAGTTGAGGAAACATACATTGAATAACAAAACGGGACAAAAACCTGACACTCAGAGGCAGATTACATTCTTTGATTTAGCTTGGACTTACATGGAGTAAAGCAAAGGGGGAAACACTATCCCAAAGAAGAATAGCAGCAGCACTTTGAGCCAGAGTCTCCAAAAGTCAAACATTCCTTTTTTCTTTTTTTTTTGCTTGACTTTGTAAACAAGCAGTGTACTTGGCTGTATGAAAAAATATCCCAGACGGCTTTGTGGCACTCAGAGGACTTCCAAATTACAATCATATGTACAAACTAGATTGGGAAGAGGAAATCACTTGGTGTACTGGGCTGCTTTCAATGCTCCAATCTTCAACAGCATGAAACGCTTACAATCTTTTACAGGTGAAATGACCCTCCCTCTTTGTCAGAAGACAGTAAAGGTTTGCAGCATATATGGTTGAGGGGACACTGTTGTACTACATTAGTGCAAAATACAAGATGGGAGAGGTAATTTTTAGGACATATCTTCAGATATTTACACACTAAACAAGAAACGCCTCAACTAATAAATCAAGATTTACAACTGCCACAATTTATACTGTCAACTTCATCATTAATACAAATACATTATCATTAAAACTATTACCAAAGTACTCAAACAGCCCTTCTGACAACAATGTATAGCTTCAGGTGTAGTGTGACGTGCTCAGTAGCAAAATACAGGAGGGTGTCCCACTGAGGAAGGCGAGAAGCTTGAGTATCATTTCTGACATATGTTTTGTGGTCGTCTTTGGCCAAATCTCAGCAAGTAATTGTGTTCTACAGGCATGGAAAATGAAAATCCAACAGCGCGTCAGCCCTTTGATCACTCAACCGTGTCAGACAAATAAAAACACATGACTGGAAAGCTTCACCTCACTACTCTGGTTTTGCAGCCATTCGTTTGCTGTTGCAAACTAATGCTGTTCATATTGGAGCCATGCACTAAGCCCCTCCTTCCATTCAACCACACATTCCTGAAGGATTTTCACTTCTAGTTGGAGAGAATAATAGTGTTACTACTGCAGAGGGCCCAGACAGAGTTGATTGCAATTGGAATCTTAACAGAATAAATAAGCACAAAATTGGCTCACCATGACATATCTCAAATGTGTGTATACAATTACTGGTCTGGCACTAGTGACTACAGACTCTCTCCCAAAGTCATGTCGTACTCTCGATTACAAAATGCCAATGTGTCTTTTAAGAGACCAAAAATTCTGTCAAACAGCCTATACATGTTCCTTTTAAATACTACACTGACCAATAAATCTGGTCCACAAAGGGGAAAAGTGGTCAACAAAGAGAAAAATGCAGGGAAAATATATAAGGAAATGCAATGGGATAACTGCGGATACATACTGTATATACACACACACATATATATATATATATATATGTATACAGTACGCTCAGATCTGCAAAGTGTTACTGCAGTTCTTTCTACTCAAAACAAATCTCAATTAACTAGTATTTCCTCAAAATTGTGATTTGTCACTGAACATAGAAATCTTGGTTTATTAAAATATCCCTAATAATAATGATTTTTACCAAATGTTCCTGAGTTGATTATAGACAGGCTGGTTTTAAATTACACTAAGAAAATTACAGTATGCTTTTAACATCAACAACATTGGTCATATCATTGGCAAATAATGAGATGTCAATCTCTAACACACAAATAATCAAGTATCGATTGGAGGCCTTGCAAAAGTGAGTTAATGGAGGTATTATGGCAGCAACGTGGCCAAGGGCTATCGCTCCTTTAATCGTCACCTCATTTCTAGGCCTCCGACAGAGCATCACGTCAGGGTGTTTAGTGCAGGCCTCGTCTTACACCACTGAGTACACAGTGTAGGTGTGTAGTGCCCATAGTGCAGTTGTGTATGTGTCTTAATATGCTGGAGGCCACACAGTTGGATGTATACAGTCTCACTTCCCCTCTCTTGGTTTCATCCTGTGCACAATAGTCCAGGCACCTGCGTTTGTGAGACGGCAGCAGATGCACAGTAGTGGGCGAACCTTTGCGTCAGACCTCAGACCAAATAACCTTCTCTGACATCATCTGGTGTCACAGCCGCTCTCCTGACACTCTCACTGGGCCTGGGCCCCCCGGGAGGCCGAGTGGGCCGTTCTGAAGTCTCTGACGGGAGGTCTGGAGGGTCGCACTCCAGTGGAGGAGGCGGCCACACGAGCAGACACCTTGGCTACCTCAGGATGCCCACTGGGCTCGATGACGGTGTTAATGACTGGATAGGGAAAAGGAAAACGCAGGTATTTTAGCAGGACAATTTAGATTAATTCTACGAAAACATTATGAAGATAAAGATAAATAATATATATATATATATAAATAAGAGTGTCTCACCCTCAAGTTGTCTTTGAACTCTTCTGAGTTCTTTCAGGATAGATGTTATTTCCTGAAATACAGATGTGACACCGAGCTGAAACAAACAATCAATAACTACAATGCCTTTAGCTTGAAAATGGAGTCGAGTCACCAACCTTGTTTGATGTTTTGAGGACAGGGACATCATTTTCAGAATTGATCTTTGCCTCAATTTCTTCCCAGACATCCATCTTGTCCTGGAACAATACCCTATGAACACAATGCCAAATAAAGTTCAGTGATAGTGAGTAAAATTAGTAGTAGTAGTAAAATGACAGAAAATCAATCAAGAACAAACTGTAGCTACATCTGACAACACAAGAAACTTTCAGTCCCACATTGTTACTCAGGCTATCAGACTGTGTGCTAACTACACATAGTCAAACAGATTACATGCTCAATACAGAGACTGGTTATCAGGGGGATTAATACACATTTCTCATCAAATCCTGATTAGTCAAGGGAATGAAAGATATTTATGCATGTCTGAGATGTGTATGTGTGCTAAACATCATACTTGATTTTCTCAGCTAGTTGCTCAGTGTTCTGTCTGATGGCCATGGAAATCTGAGACACTGGATTCAGCATCAGATTATCCACAATGACCTGGAGAGAAAAGAGAAAAAGAATGATGAGGTGAGATCTGTCAACACCAGAACTAAAAGAGTTTTTCTTTTAAATGAGGTGAAGCAACACAGTGTGCAGACCTCTTCTCTGTTCCTAGCCCGTTGCCTGGAGTTCGGTTCGTGGTCGCTCAAATCTTGGTCAGGTTCCCTCGCAGCAGCAGAACCCGGTGGGACTCTCTGGTAGTTTAGTCCAGCCTCTGGAATGTGCTGAACCAGCTGCAACACAATCAAGACCCTAAACCTTAGTCTGGTGGTCAACAGAAACAATCTCTTGTGACTGATGTGCAAACAAAGTAGGGAGATAAGACCATACAAATGAATGTGATGGTCTACAGAGGACACAGATGAGTGATCTGTCCATTCAAGACACATTTAGTGATCGAGACATAGATGGGTATTTTAAATTTTGATAGGAAGGGACATCACATCCTACAGCTGTACCTGATCTGGCTAGATAACCACAGGAGAGGAATCTACAATTAGAGCACTGATGCATACTTCCTCTTTCCATAGTATAACAAATAAGTAAACAGTTTGTGCTTGAAAGTAAAAAGTAAAATCATCAAGTTCACATTTAGTACATTTTTGGCTAGGTATGTCCTACGCTGTCTGACATACCTCTTCGTGTGCAGTCACGGTGGAGACGGGTGTGTTGATCTCCACTCCAGAGCTCTGGGGTTCAGCATCACCAGCCACATCATGGATCTCTCTGGCCAAGATAGCTAGGTCTTTAGCCAGGTCCTGACTCAACCTACCAGGATGGCAACACAACAAAACAGATGTTACAAGAACGACCCACAGGAGGATCGCACTCTCCTCAGAATGTGAAACCCTTGCTCTGTGGTAGTTTGGCGAGTTTAACAAACTGATGCAACCTTTTGAAATCATGGTAGTATCTGCACGCAAATAAAACTCCACTCAACCAAATGGTCTTTGCTTTACTTTACTTTGCAATCTCGGCGCTGTGGCTGGACCAGTTGTGGTAGGTGCCTCCCTCGTGGCTCTCCTCTTCTGAGTCTCTGCTGCGGGGTTTGGGCTGCAGGGCGACCAGCGGCTGAGACCGGGGCTGATTGCGGGGGTTATGGGAAGCTGAGGAAGGTTGGGAGCGTTTTTGTTTAGGAGTGCTCTGGTTGGAGTCATACTCCTCCTCTGAGGTGGAGGTGTAGTCAGAGCTTTTCTGTCGCCTCCTGGAGCCTTGGGGTCGTGAATTGGTTTGAGTTTAAGAGGTTTGAGGATAGACAAGGTAGGGAAACAGGAGAGAAAGAGAGATACCATCAAAGAACACCGCGAAGAAGGACACCACAAAGTAGCTCAGATCCAGTCACCAAAACATTTCCCAGAACCAAAAACAGAAAAGGTCCACTATGGAAGTGCTCATTTCAAATTCTACAGCATATCTGGTGTTATTCATTGTCTTTTTTTCTGTTTCAAAATCATTTACAAACTGAAATGAGCATAAAACTTCCACAGTATGTAGCTGAGGACCAGGCGATACATAGTGATATGTACCATAAGGCATGTAACCCTAAGCATGGGGCTTGAATCCTTCATCAGGACCACAATATTCTCACATTATTGTAAATACAAGCATACAATGTATGAGAACATTGTGCAGATGAAAGAGGAACTAATTTCACCTAAGGTAGTATAGTATGAATGTGAAGCGTTATTTGTTTTTGTTGTTAGTGAAAGCACTGAGTCAAAAGTTCCCTTCCCACACTAATACTTTTACCATGGAAACATTTGATGAAACAAAGCTGTTGAAGAACCCCGGCTTGCACTTCTGAAATATATATCAGCTGAGGCTTATCAAACTATCAAACCAATTCAATACTGTGGTTAACTTTACACAGACCTTGTAATGCTTCCAGTTCAGGCTCAATTCCATTACTTTCCTAGAATACTGGATTGGCTAAGACATTCAAATTACCAAAGAGTAAATAGTTTATAGCTGTAAAAAGACTGTAAATATATTTTGTGCACAAGAAAAAAGTCAGTGTGAGTGTGTGCCTTTGATACACTCACTTGCTGTGCTGCTGGTATATTTGGCACTGTTGGATCGTCCGCGGTTGATTGGGGTCTTGTGGAGGGCTGCTTTCTGCGGTGCAGGCCTGGGCCCGGCAACAGAAGCCTTGCGAACAGAGCTGCTGCTGGACTCTGTGCTGCGGTTGGAGAAGCCTGTGGTCCTGCCTGCCCATGTTGGAGTGGTGGAGGCTTCTGTGTCGCTGGGGGTGTTGAGAGAGCTGGTCCGCTTGCGAGGCATGGCCAGCATATCCAGCCTGGAGAGTTTCTTGGTTTCCTGGGGCTGCTTGGCTGGAGCGCTGCCTGCCTCCTGGGGCAGCCTGTCTGTCTCGGTGCCCTCGTTGTCTGAGGCCTCTCCCAGACGAGCCCGGCGCAGCATGGAAGCCCTGGTAGCTCTTGGGGCCTGACATGCTGTTGGAACGACTCAAGGCCTGGGCCACTTTGGAGAGCTTTGTGTCCTCCTTCTGAAGAGGGTTGGTGTATTTTTTGCGGGTGTGGTGGGAGCTAGACTCCTGGTCAGAGTAAGGCAGGCTGGGGCTCTGGGGGTCGTCACTCAGGTCAGTGGAGCCATGTTTTCCCACACTACATCTCAGTCCAACCAGTCTCCTGCCTGTGTCAGTCTTACTGTTGCTGTCTGCTCCCCGGGTGCGATGCTTCTCTGACACGCGGTCACATGCAGAGGATTGGTGATTGGAGTCCAGGCTAGCTATACTGGTTGAGGACCTCTCCCTACGGAGGCTATTAGAGAGCTTTTTAGTCACTGTGTTTGGCCTGGTCTTATTGCTGCGCTGACTGATTGTGCTGGAGGTATCTACATCAGACTCCGCAGACGGAGAGTCCATTACGGGAGAAGGAGTGGATTCTGGCTGGCTTGCTTGGAGCTTGGCCTCCAGGACAGCCAGAACATCCTCCGTCTCTTTGAGGTAAGAATGAGTGTCCTGATTGCAGCCTCCTTGGAATGTGTCAGGGTCAGGCTGGCTGGAGATGTTGGGCAACCTGGCATTGCTGGGCCGGTCCTTGGTGAAGCTCTCCTGTCTGACCAAGGGGTTTACCGGGCCCTCTTTAGACTCGGGGCTCTCTCTCCCCTGGTCCAGGATGGGAGCTGAGACACTGGGCTTGACCTTCCCAGAATCCTGGTTAGCTCTTTGTTTAGTCAGCGTGGCTGTGGAGAAGGTTTTATGTGGCTGTTTTCTCTCAGTCCTGGGAGAGCAAGGTTTTGAGCCTCCACATTCTGGCTTGGACAGAGCCTCCTCTGAGCCTATGTAGAACTGACGTAGACTTGGCTGAGAGTCTAAGCTTGTCCTCCTTGTTATTCTTCTCTAGTGTGTTACATAGTGGTCTCCTCAACCGTTCTACGACGGAACCATCATCTGACTTGCTGGTGTCACTCAGGCTGTCAGGCTCTACATCGTGCCGCACTGTTAACCTGTGGGGATCGTCCTGAGACCTGGGGGCCACCAGGCTACTCTCTTCCATATTAAATGTGGACTGCAGGTCATAGTGAACATGAATGCTGGGAGTTGGAGTCTCATTCTTCTCCCCTGGTGGTACCTGAGGCAGGATGCGGCGAGCTCTGGAAACTTCAGCGACGGTGCTGTCGTGGTTTCGACCGAGTGCAGGCTTGTGGACGATTCTACCTCCTGCTGAACAATTTCAACGCATATTAATCACATATTGAAACTGAATATCATTCATATTCATCAGGGTGTCTCATTATCATTTCAAATAGACTGTAATGTCTTGTTAGGTGGCTTACCCCCTCTTGGCAGCTCCATCTGGGCGAGGGTGTCAAAGAGGCCAGATGAAGGGCCAGATTCTGTGTAGCTGTCTGCCAAGCTGGCCCAGCGAGACATCCACTTAGGAGCCTCCTGTAATGTATAGACTACTTATTCAATATCTATAACAAACACATTTTTTTGCGTAAAGATGAAAAAAGCATATTTGATTAGTAGTGATCACAGATATGCTTCTTGGGAGGTTTCAATATTGACAATTAACCTTGTTCTCTGGAATAACACAGAAAATCAATCAATCTGTCTTGAGTAAATATGCACAACATTATTACTCACAAGTGCCATAAAAACATTATAGTTTTCATTAATTCTCCTTAGGATTAGAGAGAAAAATCAAAACTACAAAGAACCCAGACACACAGCCCTGTGAGGAAAGATCTGGCCGATCCAGAAACCAAGAGAGACATATACCAAAAAAGAGAGGAATCACCATGAAGGCAAATCAAGAGAGCAATTCATGCTGATTTGTGCATTTAAATTCTTATAGCTTATTGACCCAGCAGATTACTTCTGTCTTTAGAGGTGGTGTTAAATGATTGATTAATTCATCCATTCATTGACCCCACACTAAGCAAGAGGGTTTACCTTTACCAGACTCTCTCCCTGTCCTGGAGCTGGCTTCAGCTCCCCACAGCTACTCTGCCTATGCTGCTCCCTGCCCTGAATAATACCAGGCCTATATGCTGCTGATGTTTCTGCTTCAGTCTGGTTGGTTTGCTCTGGGCTCTCAACAACACCAAACACCTGTCAGGAACAAAGCATTGCAAGTGGATAAGTACGGGAATGGAGAATTGGATGCTACCAATAAAGGCAGCTCTTTCTGAGTGACATGTTGCCCCATGAGGCAGATGGGACTGTTGATTACAAAGCCAGCTCACTTCATGTTGGTGACATGAAAGAAATGAAAGAAAACAGAAGATGGAGGCAGACACTTGCCTCATTGATCTTGCCCCGTGCTTCTTCTACCTCTTTATCTTGAGGATCTGCTTCGATGGTGTAGGTTCCTGCATCGCTCAGACTGTCCTCCTCTTCATTCCTGGGGCCAACATGGGGGCTATTGACCTCCATACTCTGAGACAGCAGGGGCTTAATGGGGACCTTGAGCGGCACAGCCTGGTGGATAGGGGAGGAAGTCTGGGCCAGGTAGGGAGCAGTAGGCGGAGGAGGGCTGACTGGAATCTGGTGAGACTCTGAGGTTACCACTGTCCCTGGTGGGGTGGTTGTAGTAGAGCTGGATGTGTTTTTCTCCCACTTGGCGGAGGAAGCCCGTTTTTCTTGTTTGAGCAATTCAGCAGTGAAGTCCTGGGCAAGTTTGGATCGCCGGCCTACGCTGCAAAAGGGCCGAACAGTGACATTGGATGAGGAACGAGAGGAGAAGCTGGTACTAATCCGGTCCTCAGTCTTCTCCCTTCGTAGAGAGCCAGCTCTCTGGGATCCTGAAGAACCAGAGCCCTTCAGGGGGATGGTGTATCGTTGGGTTGGGGAAGTGCTGGAGGCCAAAGATGAGACTTGTCTATCCCCACTTGGGCCCGAGCCTTTCCTTGCTTTCTCCAGCTGGGTCCTATGACCTGAGGTGTCAGGCTGGATAGCGTTATTGGTGAATGACTGGGAGCGCTTCTTTCGTGGGTTGTCATCAAAGAATTCAATAACAAAGGCTTGGTGAGGGTCAGCCTTGCCAAGAGTGGGTGGGGAATGGGACTCTGGGGGCGAGTCGGACACAGGCTCCTTGGAGTCAGGGGAGGTGAAGTGGTGTGGAGGAGAGGCTCTCTGAGGTGGTTGAGATACCTGGAACCCAATTGGAGGTCCTGATTGGAGAAAACTATTCCCATTGACTGCAGGATCCCCAGAGTCACTGTGAGTGCCATCTTCGTGGTGTGCTAATGATGGAAGGACAAAATGTCAGTTTGCCAGTTAGCACATTGTTCCAATTAAAAGCTAATGTTTCTAGATATAAACAGACAGTATCAGTTACTCACCCTTGGTGACCATCTGAATGGATTGGTCACTCTTAGTGCTGTAAATATTTTCAGTCTGTGACCTCCTCCTCATCAAGTTTGCGTTGCTTTGAACCAGCCAATCAGCAACTTTGCTCTCTACTGACATCACCTCAGTGGGTGTGGTAACCACCTCTATCGATGGGAGCTTGCGATGCTGGCGGAAGGAGAATTTGGTCACTTGGTCCTTGATCTTCGCCTTGCCAGGCATGCAATCATCAAATTCAATGGTGAAGGAGGCATGGCTTTGGACCACGGGGGGTGTGGGGGTGGAGGGGACACACAGGGAGGGATCTGGGGTGTCTTTTGTGGGAACCTCATGGACTTCTGTCTCGGATTTCTTGGCAGGCTGCTGCTGGAACTCCTTGGTTGGGATCTCAAAGTAGCTGGGCTCCTGGTGGTAGGAGAAGATGGACTTGGCCTGGCTGTCAGACAGAGAACCGTTGACCTCATATCTGGAGATCTCTTTAGCAGACTCTGGTAGCAAAGAGGGATGAGTCGGCAGTCAATACACGGGTACACATCATACATTAGTGATTGTCTACACAATCCACTCAGTGCACTAAATTAATGGGTATAAAAAAGGATCATATATTTTTTTGTATCATCTAATAAAAGCATATACAAGTGAATGACAATGCTATTTTATTTGAGTCCCTTTCCAATCCAACATGTTCACAGCTAAGTAACTCAAGGCAACACAAATCTAAGGAAATAATCCCAAAATGATCTCAAATAGAGTATTTTGAAAACTCGAGTGGGATGTCACTGTCACACAAACTGAATTTAGGAGCCACAAATAACATGATGAGTCTACCAGTCAGGCTAAGGAAACAAATCAGCCAGTTGGATGTGGCCAAAGATCACTTTAGGAGCTCTGAGTCCAGCGGAGGGCAGCTGAGCGGTAATAATCTGTTCCAGACTGGGTAACGAGGCAAACAATCACCCTTCTTCCCCCCTGCAGCACCTTATAGGGCCATAATCCATCACGAGGCAGAAAGGCACTGCCCGCTGGCCTGGCCTGGTCTGGCTAACAGTCCACAACTGGCAGCCAGAGACCTGCCTTGGGCTTAACACCATCCATCTCTCAATGACCCACACAGGGCATTGGATAGCAAAGCCAAGCATGCCATTTCACATTAGGATCACACACAGAAATGTACCCCTTATCTGATAATACAATTCAAATAGTACAGCATTGTATGTTTCTCTTTTAAAAGATATAAACATTGTCAGATAAATGATGTAACTATCAATTAATACATTATGTGCAAAATAATACAAGTAAAAGATGCATTATCTCACCTATAGACTCCTGGTCTGGTTGTTTTCCACCTCTGCTCTGTTCTTTGTTGGCTGGGTCCTCATCCTCCCCCCACCAGGATGGTTGGCCATACAGAGGAGTAGGCTTGGATACTGGAGTACCTGTGGTGGCTAGCAGACACACAGACAAATATAGGCACAAACACAGACACATACACACCATTAGACACATGGACACACTCAGGTAAAGAGAGGAAAGAGAGAGGAGTGAGAGGAAAGAGAATGAGAGAATGAAAGAGTTTGAGTTTATACAGCCTCTAGTATTTATGACACAATTAATTTATGAGACACAGAATAAAATGTAACAGTTTTTGCAACAGTGTAGATCAAAATAAGTAGTATAGTAGAAAGGCTATCCAAAGCCTCCCTGCATTTTAGAATTCCCACACATTCCCGTGACATGTAGCAAGGCTCAACTTGTGCTACCAACTGGATCACATGAGCCACCAAACATAATCCTCACAGCGCGAGCAAGGACAAAGATAATCCTAATCTTCCAAAAAAAAAAAAAAAAAAAGCAGAGCATTAAATCAAATGTGAAGCTTTTCACATATAGCATAAAACCACCAGCTTGAACAGTGAAAAGACACATGAAGACTGAAGCAATAGTAGTACAAACCAATACAGGATAGCCATTGGCAATCATACAAGGGCTCACTTCTACTGTTGGGCTTCTTGCAGATAGCGAATCATGGGGGAAGAGGGCTGATTCCCCTCATGCTGTAGCTGATGTGGTGTTTAGCTGCTGGCAGGCCAGTCCATAGAGGCTAGCCAGCCTATATGGCAGTAATCAGATAATCTACATGCCTGTTGTCTGGTTGATAGCTAGGCTAAACAAGCTCTCTAGAGTCTTATGCAGAGGCTACACAATATAAAGTATCAGCAGCACACCAACACTGTTGCCTGGGACACAATAAGACATCAACAGAGGGACGAGAGGAACAGTGGGCCATGTTACCAATTCCATTCCCCTTACCCAATCCTCCTTTTCTAACCGAGGAAAACATGGGGTCAGTGTCAACTAAAATGGCCTCAGCACAGAGCTGAGAAGTCTTGATTTTCTTATTTTATTGTTTAACCTTCATTTAACCCGGCTGGTCCCTCTGAGATTAAGAAACGTTTTCAAGAGAGCATGGAGAGAAACATAAAAGTTGCAGACCAATAACATACAATAATGTTCAACATCAGAATACAAAATCAAAATCATAAACGAAGGAGCATGCTAGAACAATCCCACTGAGCACTAGTCATCTTTTCAATGTCATGTCTATGTTTTAGCTCTCATATAGCCCAGGATCGTTTTGGCTGTGTAGTACACTGTTTTATACCACGCAGTAAATATATTACATATTTAAACAATGCATAAACAGCTGTAAATATCAGAAATATGCCAGAGAAGTATAACTTTGATGTGTGGAATGTGTGGCCAAAAGGAAAGACAGTCAGTTTTCCTTCCTTCCAACACGTTCCCTTCCATGGTAACAACTGGTGGAAGATTTTTCCATTAGTTTATTTTCTGGGCTAATTTAGTGTGCAACTTGGACAACCTAATAAGTCACTAAATGAACAATCTGACAGCTACGTTAGATTTTAACGGTCAGACTACATGTAAAGCAGTAGACTATAAGCACTAAGCAATTTTAACCAACAAATGCTAATGTGTAAGTCAATGAGCTTCTGTGACCCATCCATTCCATGCCCTTGTAGGAAATATTGACCAGCCCTGGGTGCCTGTTAGGGTAAGCTAGGACTGACTGAGTCACACACTGTACAAGCCAGCAGCAGGCTGGCCTTGCAGACAGCTGGGGGACTGGACACACTCAGCACCAGCTGCAGGGAAAAACAATGCGCACGCGCACACACACAGACACACACAGACACACACACAAATCCACCCACCCACCCTTCTGGTGAGCAGCACACTACTCCCACAATGACTGTCAATGACGTCCAATGAAATATACACGATACACAAAAGGCTTCCAGTCAAACAAACGCAGCCAAATACACCAATTTGCATTTGCAAGTCAACAGAGATATGCACTGGCTCTGCATTTTGAGTCAGTCAGTCTAGTTTACTAGACTACTTTTCATTTCTCATTGTAAGGGAAGTAGGAGTAGATTCACCTATTTGTGTTCCCTTACATGAAACAAACTGTAGGACAACAGCAACATTGTTGGTGTGGGGGGTACAGCCTAATTTAGCTCAATATCCGTGATATAAGTTTACCAGACTTACCAGATAAAGACAAATATTCCATAATGAAATGACACTTCAATGTGTGACATAAGAAATGCACATAGCCGTATTTTGTCACTCACACTTTCATGTTAGATGGTAGGTTAAAGTTAGAGTTTTCAAGTTGATAAATTACTATTTTGTGGGAAAATGGATGCACCCTTGATAAATGTGGCCAGTGAAAGTGGCAGAGGTGAACTATGTCACAGCATAGGGCAAGGCCACTCTGCAGTCACTGCCTGCATTAGTTAATGGGTTTGAGATATCAGGAATGCTCAGAGTGGAAGATCAACAAGGGTTAGGAGTTTACAGTCATAGGCTTACAAGATCAGCTTATAGTGGTTGGGGATACAGCTACACTGACATCCTAGTAGGAAACTTGTTGCTTAACCTAAGTAAAGTTAATGTTTTCCAAGATTCTTATCCAGTTCAATGATACATTTATTAGGCATCTTCTGGCTTGTTAAACTAGAGCTGGAAAAGTCCTATTTTTAGCCCGAGTTGTAGTTGTAGTTTTCCCAGTCAGCTCACAGGGTGATTGTGAAGCAGGAAGCCTCAGAATTGCTAAGCCAACAGTGGGAATAGGTTTTGTCAGTGTGAATGAACTTCATTCAGAAAGTGCTTCCCTAGAACTAACAATCAACCCACTGTTCCACTACTGCTTATACTGGAAAAAAGGAGATGAGGTGAAGAGATGAGATGAGGGCCAAGGCAAGTACAAGTGATAACAAATCCACCAGCCCCGGCTACATGGACAGAAGCAACTTGGCACCAAAAACCTACACACCTTTCTAATTCTTCTAGGGCACATGTTTAGCACCATCATCGGCTTGCTCGGCAGCACCCCACCTCTTGTCACCAGCAGCCAGGCATGGCCGTCAGAGATAAGACTGTTTGTCCTTAACTCCTCAACCCTTAGCTTGGCTGGCAAGCCCTCACTCATGCATACTCATCCTGCCAACTCTGGGATGGGATTGACGATTGCTTCTCAGCTCACATGGCAGCCTGATCTCCCAAAAGAGAAGTTCTTGTCTGCCTTATCAAGAGATCTACAGTCTAACTCATGCAGCACATGGAGACACAAAGACTTCCTCTTCCTTGTGTGTGTGAACATGACATTCAAATTCACTTTAGCGTGAACAGTTCCCCGCAGGCAACAGGAACAGTTACTACTGTTGTAGTGTATGAAACCCTTGATCAGCCGGGTTGCTGGCAACATTTACTATGTCAGAGTACACTTAGATGTAGGTGTTTACCTGTAGTCGAGTGGGCTTTGCGCTCAGCCCTGTCCTGCAATTTGGCAATGGAGGAGTCAGAATCTTGACTCTTCTCTGAGCTCTGTGGCTGCTGTTTCTCCTTCTTCCTGGCATCTAGGGCCTTTAAACTAAGCTGCAGCTGGTTGGTATACTTCTCATGCTGCAGTCAGAGACAGGAGGGAAGCAGGATGTGAGAAACCTTCTCACCGACAGTCACTACAGTCACAACCCATACTCACATAAGGAAGAATATCCACTAGGGACCTTTCTTCAGAGTTTTATCTTTTTGTTTACAATGGAAAGGGGACACTATTTGGTGTCTTCATTACTAAAAGTTGAGCATAGCTTCAATATGTATGAAAGGTTAAAGCTACAATATGCAACTTTGTGACATTTAAATATCAATAAATAAAAAGCACATGTTATACATTATTAGCCTGTGTCTGGTGTGTATAGGACTAAATCCCATCATTTGCCTGAAATAGAATTTTCATGGGACATTTTAGGGCAAATGCCATTCGCTGTGGGCACTGGCAGCAGTGAGCTGGGTTGTGGCTATCAAGGTGAATCTAGTGGCCACAGCATAGGGAATTAATAGCAATAACAATAATGGCAGAAAGCAGTAAGAAAAGAAAGAACAGTGAAGCTAAACTTTTACAGATGCCAGTTACCTCTAGATGCTGTTTCAAGATAGACAGCTCACCAGGATGCATGACGTATTGGGGCAAGAACTCTCAACTCCCAACAATACACTTCCTGCCTCAAGGTGAAGACTTGCATATTGTAGCTTTAAGCAGCTTTTAAGAGCACTGTGCTGGTTGCTGTGTGCATGGAGCCACGGCAAGCATTTCTCCCCAAAGAGTTTCAGCGAACAGAAAAAAAAGACACAGGCCGTCAGCTCTACTTACTTTCAGAGCTTCCTCTGGGACCTTGTGTTGACTCCTCTCCAGGATGTACACATGAGCATGTGGGGGAGGTATTAAGGCACACAAACATATATTAGAAGCAATTGGCTAAATTGTTCTATAGCAATGTGATTTGTAATGTAATTCTTTCACAGGGATGTCAGAGGGCACGGTCAGCTGCAGACCAGCACCCCTGGAGCTGGTAGGGATTCAGTGTCTTGCTCAAGGACACTTCTATAGGGCACAGGGGCTTGAACCGTGGACGACTCTTTGAAGGGCGATCTCCACATTCACAACACCACCCTGCTGCCCAAAGTATGGTAACTCTGCACTACATTTTCTTAACAGTTGAAGTTCAACACGTTTCTGGGTTCCTTGCATCCTCCCTTTCCTTGTCTCCTATAACTCTTTCATAAGAGGTCAAAAGTACTTTTCCTTCCAGTGCAACTGTCGAGGGCAGCAAGGAGAAAGGAAACAGACAAAAAGCAAAAGGACTGTTAAGATTCAACCAAGCTCATATTTTCAGCAACCCACTCTTTGAGACATGTGACATCACGTCAAATACTACGTGCTCGATTGTGGTAACAAAATACTCCTAAATGTTTCTGTAAGCAGCTTTTTCCCTTTTATATAAACTGAATTTCGCCATTCATGGGTTTTCTACACGGGGAGGGTCAAAGGGTGCAAACTGTTTTTTTGCCCACATAATCTAAAATCCCTGACGGAAAACCACAGGGAATTAACATGCTGATGGCGCGCCGAGCAAAGACCACAGAGGGTAAAGAAAATTTCAAAAATTCTTGACTCCCAACAGCTGCCTACCAGCGGCTGTGGAGACCAAAGCTTTATGAGCTCATTTTAGTGTGGGCTGCTAATCACTGAATTAAACTGTTCCAACTGACGGAGAGCACGCAGATGGTTGAAGGGTGGCCCATGTACTACACTGATCCAATCAAAAGTTAAGCCAATGACGACTCAGTGAAATGCAACTAAAACTCAAATCAGCACTACTGAAAAGGATATCATAACCAAAGCGAATGACATCAGAGAGCTTGAGGGTGATGTATGTCTGGTCTGGGATTCTGACGTCATTCACAAATGTCTGTGGAGGAGAGAAAAAAAAAAGCTTTATTGATGAGTATCCGAGTATCATCTTAACTGGCCAGTAATGTGTTGACACGCAGGTGACAGGCTCTCTATGTCCCCTGGACGCACAGCCAGAGGGGCAGTAGAAGCTATAAGCCCGGAGTGCTTTGCATTTGGCCCTTTTCCCACTCAAAGTTTAGCCACCTGCCCATTAAAACCCTGATGAGATTACGCTGTTATGTAATGGCTGTCTAGGCTCAAGGAGAATGCTCCAGGTGGATGTGCAGAGTAGTGACACCGAATACACACCAACTCAAATGCAACATGACTTGGCTCTATTGATCCATTTTATTATCTTCTGCCCAAACTAACAAGTGGTGACACAGATGTTTTTTCTTCAACGTCACTAAATGTAAACAAACACAATGCTAGGAGTGCACAGGAGAGAGAGAATCCTGATTCAATCTAAACTGATAAAAATCTAATTGGCAGAGTAAGGGGAGGGGGGGGGGGGTGGCAAAGAAAATGCCATGTTAGATCTCAGTTACAGGTCTGTACTCTGTCCTGCTCTGATTAGTTTGGCAGCGGTAGCCTGGGCCAAAAGAAACAGTGCAGGAGAACAATGAATGGTTTCTCCCACTGCTGAACCCTGGATTTCATTGGGATAATGGTGCAATGAAGTGGCAACAGAATGCGGGGGGGTGTGGGAGGTAGAGAGGTAGAATGCAAGTCCAGAAGAAAGGGGTCCAGGCTAGCAGGAAAATCCAGTCCCGATTGCTGTTCTACCAACCGTCCCCCTGTCTCTGGCACAGAGAGGGTCTTTTGTGTTCGGGCCTTGGGGGAACTGCTGTGGATTTCAGGCTGGAGCCTCCAGGGAAGGCTGTAGCTGGCTGGCTCCTTTATTACTATGGGCAGAGGCAGGTTGTCTGACACTAGAGATGGACTCACTCACCCCATTCAAGCTGCCCAGGTCCTTCACCATGTGCTCATCTGTGTTCGGGTCATAGTTGACCACAGCATGCTGCTTGTCCACGCTGCGTGACTGCAAAGTAAAGCAGAAGTCATTATCACTCCTAGACTATGACCCTAATTTAAGACTCACGTGTGGGGAAAAAACTCAAACTCAAAAGCAGAGCCAGATTATACTGAATGAAGTAGGCCTTGGTTGCTGTAGGTTACAATAACAGGTCCTAATGGTCCCTTCTCTTTACAGATGGCCCTTGTCTCCAAACATTGCCCACAGAGCTCAAGCCCTGATGCACATTGTCAACCTGCCATAAACCAGTGGGAGGAAACGTGTTTACTTCTGAATATGCCTTCATCAATTAAGGGTCAGTGCCCACTCTCTCGTCTCCACTCATTAGCCCCTCCAGGCCTTCTCTTCACAAAAACCAAAGAGATGAAAGTCGACTGCCAAACTCATTTGCAAAATTAACGCGGCCCTTCAATGGTTCATTTATAGGGTTGTCACAAACTATTCCACACCAGCCATTAACAGCACTAACACCAGATAAACAGCATTCAGATGTTGTGTGCCAGTATGTACTCTTCATGTCTTCTTATCCTATGAGTGCACTTTCAAATAACCTCCTGTAAATACTGCCTAAAGCAACGGGTTTGTCAATCAGTTCACCAACTTGATTGGTTTGCTGTCTACAGCGCAGCAACACTGAGAGCTCTTAGCTGTTTGGCTTGTACTCAGTCACAACAATCACTTTGGCCCCTCTTATCAGAGAAAATGTTACATCTGGCACTAGGCAACAGTGAACATTGCGCTGTCCCAGAGACAGAATAAAGTCACCATTAATGTTGACCCATCGTCTAAATGCCGGCCCTGTAGAGGCAGATCACACAAGTTGTTATGGAAAGTCAAAAGACTCAAGTCTAGGCCCTCAGCTATTCCATTTACTATGACTCCAGTTACACTCAATCTCTGGGTTTCGCGCCAAACAGAATTCTCAAGTTACAGACATACAAACTGTGGTTAGAGTGGGTTTTGTTTTGAATGCAAAAGAATGTTATTGTGCTGCAAACACAAAAACAAAAGATTGAAGGGTTGAAGACAGTTTGGGGCTGCCAAACCAAGAAGCGGTCCTGAGCACTTAAACAGAGCAATATAAAAGTCAGCATCATTTCAAACTGGGAGAGGCTGAGGGTTTTTCCTGGATCCGGCAACGCCTGAATGTGGAAATGAGCGACTTTTCAATTCTGCCGACCTCTGTGGTGGGCAGGGCTTTTCTGAGCATACCACACCGACTAAGGAAAGTATAAACAACATCTTCTGAGGCAACATTCACTGGCCTGACTACAGAGTGAGGAGAGCGCTAGAGGGAGAGCAACATTTAAAGACTCCTGTGGAAGTCCAAGTGGGTATAACAGACACTGTCCAAAAAAAACAACAACACGGTGGAAGGTGTCAGTTGCACTTCATGTCATTGTTTGAAAGGCTGCCAGGGGCAATTTTGTGAGAAGGCGCTGTCACTAGGTTACGCACTTCTCAAGCATACTGGGAACCTCCCACCGGTGTCTCACACATTTATGTGACTGGCTGTTCTGTCAGAAATCAGTGTGACTAATCGGTCTCCTACGCATCCTTTCACAGACTATGGTGAAGTCTTCAGTCAGAATTCATATGACATACTGCTGGTGTTTGCTGTGTACACAAAATTCTGAACAGCCATTAAAGCACACACACACACCTGCAGCATTAGCTCGCAATCGTCCCGGCCCACGAAGATCATCTCCCGTGGCAACCGGTGGCGTGTGCCAGAGCTGCTGACCAGGAACCATGATGTCACACTCATCTTGGAGCCACGACTCAGGGCCTTCTTAGCATCCTGGGAAAAGACAGCAGTGAAACGTTTAGAGAGGATTGGAAAGTGGAAGTAATGGCAGATTGGCAGTAGAAACAATCTGAGATTTAAATGAGAGTACATAAGTGTGGTGGCTTTCCACAGACATGATCAGACTCTCCTCACAACATTCAATACCTGTGTGGCTGAACAATGCTCTACTGCAGCTGTACTGAAAACATGCCTACATCTATAGGCTTTTCACACTTGAATATATTAGCCTAGGGTTAACTTTAACCCTGGGTTATAATAGCCCTGGGTTAATTTATCTCACGTTTCACACTAGTTTTCTTTAACCCTGGGCTAACAATTGACCCCGGGCATTCAGCGTTGAGGATTTCACACTGTAAGCTTGTAGACCCCGGGTTAACGTAACAAAAGCGGTGCTAACCCTGCTTCGTAGCAGGGTGTTAACCAGGGTTAAGCGGTTAACCCTCTTTCAAAAATGCAAGTGTGAAACGCTGCTTAGCCCTGGGGTTAAATGCGTCCTTAACCCAGGGTTAAGAAAGACGTTAGCCCGGGGTTAAGTGTAGTGTGAAAAGCATATTAGAGATAATTGAGGGAAAGTTATGATCTAACCCAAGTTATTCCTGTTCATCCAATCTGTCTGGCTGTCTGACCTAGGTAACCTAGGTTTCATTGGTGTCATTAATATATATCAAACACCACACCCAAACTCCCCTGAGGGATACAAACATTTCCTTAATGAAAAAAAGGATATGGTAGAGCCTCACATGAAAGAAACTTCTTTACTGATGTTTTGATAAGCATGCTGGGAAACCTGTTGCAAACAGGCGCCTCTGAGTAACACATTAAACACCAGTGCTCACCTTTTTACTTCCTGTACGTTAGCTAACTAAACATTGTTGCCGAAGCAGTATTAGCCATAACTCAACTTGCTGGCGAAAATTATAACCTATTTGTTGTCTAGCAATGGCAACATTAGAATCATATTAGGAAACATTGTTAACTGTTGGAGGCTCGGTGATTTTGAAGGCACAACTTAGTCCAGATAGGTAGACGTTATCTGGCTCTGGCTAGATCGAAACAAGCTATGTTTTCCAATGATTTGCTCCCGACAGGGACGTACCTTTAATGCAAGCTCCGCTGTCCTCCGAAGTGAAGCCAGTGTTAAACGTCCTCAAGCAAACGAATTTCGACGACCCACTTATTACACGAGCAGGTAACATTGAACAGGTAAGTTGGGAACACACCCTCTTCTTCCTCTAGGAATGACACCCGAGCGAAACTATCTAGTGTCCTCCAACGCCTCTCGTCTCTACAGAATGACGTAGTTTGACAAGTCTTATCGAATGCATTAGGGTGAGTTCGATTTGAGAGGAAGAAAAATAGAAGAGCTCTCACTCTGACCATTATTCCTGGTACCATAAACGTCATCGTGGAAAAAAATGAAAACTACAGGCTGTTCTCAGTGCAAAATTGCTATATGTAGGATTTTAAACATCAATATATTATTGACAAATTAATTATAATATCTTGGATAATTTCTTTAAACAAATGAGGCCATTGTCTAAACAATTGGTAGCCTCTATGTCACGCCAGTGGTATTGGTAGTGCTAATGTTTCACAAAGTGTTTCAAATTTCCCATAAACCATGTTGCTTCCTGTCACAAAGAAGATGTTACTTGCACTCCCTCCTCCTCCAAGGTGTTGCTCCACATGTATTTGTTTTAAAGAGCAAAAAGAAGGATATTCCTTATCCTTGGGACTGATTTTCCCTCTGTCATTGAGGGACAATCTGAAAATTTTAGCTCAATTTGCACTGGAAAAACTGCAGCCCCCTTCCTGTTTTGTGCCATAAAGCAATGCAACAGATTACATATGAAATCGGACCTGGTGGCACACAATGTGAAATGCAGTGTAGAGGTTGGTAGAGGCTGTTAATCTCAAAATGAATGTGTTAATGATTCATTGTTGTTAAAAGGCTTACACATAGCACCTTCAATGGAAAAGTTGAGAGATATGGCCTACTGTTGCAGACATCTTCTGTTACAAACATATACATATAGGTATGTGTATGGTGAAACATAGCTGTAATGACTGTGTCAACACCCTGTATGAGTACATGTTACATGTTCAAGTACATGTTACAATACAAACTACTGATACTTGATAAATCCATTGTTGTTCATGACTCATCCTGAAAACCCAACAATCAAATAATGGAAATAAATAATTAAATTTGACCAAATTACACACACACACACACACACACACACACACACACACACACACACACACACACACACACACACCCCAAAGCAATGTTAACAGCCAGAGCTAACATGCATGTTTATGCGATCAGTCAGTGTGGTAAAAAAAGTATTTCTGCCATTTCTGCCTCAGGCAAACATGCAGGAGAGCGCATGCGTAAGGGCTAACCGGAAGGTGGGCCAGAAGTGTTGAGTTATTCAGCTTTTGCATAGACGATCTCTGGTCCGGTACGGGTTTGTTTATCCTACGTTTTCACGTAGGCAACGGTCGAGCGGGGCAATGGAAAAAATCAAATTGTCCCCGCTAAGTCAAACAAAGCTAAAGCAGTTCGGTGTCCTATTGCACCGGCGACGACGAGCGAAACAAAACTAATATTGTCAGCTGAGACAGGGGGATTTAAAGGGAATAAAGGGAATTTCTGCATGAACTCAAATAGATGTGACTGACTTAGGTACGAAATAGAGGGGATGGGATCACACAGTCTATTGTAATAGGTGACACCAAGTCAAAGTTAACTCGACACGGACATCTTTACTGCCAGATGTCATCAGAAAAATAGAAGAATGTCAAGTGGTGTTGATGTGTGAAATAAAATGCTCCCAACTAGTCCAACGGAAATTACCTTTACACATACTACCCGCTAGATGGCGCTCCAGGTTCAAATGATTCATCTCCATTCACTGTCTGTAGCTTTATGTTGGTCATCTAAAACAATGTAATCTAATTGAAGTTACATGTACACGTCCTTACAAGACGTTTTCAAACGTACATCCCATTCACATGTTTAAAACAAACATTCATTTATGCTTTTATCTAACATCACTTTGATATTACGTAATATGATACATACTATGGATTTATGGTGGATTTACCCTACACTACTTCCCTGCTCTTTGTGCTATCAAGGGATTTGTAGACGACAAGTTGAACCTGTTTCCTGGTCCTGGCCCTGGTCCTGGCCCCTGTCACAGAAAACTCCTTCCTCATATGAAGAAACCTGCTCTTTCACTCAATTAGGCTAACTACTCCTTTGATCTCTCTCCCACAAAGCATTTGAGAGCATCACAGCCCCATGAATCAGCAATCTATCCATGTCAAAAGGAGAAAGCCAGTCACTGAAAAGCATACTAGGTAAAATCAACCTGAATAGCAAGATGGAGTTTTTGTGTTTCAAAATTGTGCGTCCTCTAATGAAATAGGCCTATCTGAACAAAGCTGCTATACTTTACCTTCAGTGTGTGTGTGTGTGTGTGGGCGACAGGTTAAGTGATCCAGCAGGTGGCGATTCATTCAAGTGATGCTGTCAGGAAACTAGACATTAAGGTGCAAAGACTCCACCCTTGTAAAATCCAGCCATGCTGTAATTCACTTACAAGGCATGTACAAGTACTGTTTTCTAACTCAACCAACAATAAAACAACCAGAAATGTGTTTGACTGTCTTCTACATTTTGTCTGCATCATCTGTGTCAGCCCTGTGTAAGCAAGCAAAGTGTCCAAAGTGTGACCTGCTGAAGTGTCCTTGAGCAAGACGCTGTTCTGTAGCTGATCCTCTGACCTCCCTGTGGTGTGGGGCAAGAGAAAAGGGAGTTTCCCCACAGTAACATTACAGGAACAGTAAAGTACCATATTATAAGGATTTTATCAAGTCCATAGACTAGAATGGCGGTCCTCTGGGCCCAGAGCTCTGCTGGTTTTCAATCCAGCCATCTAATCAGAGACTGATTTAGACCTGGGATGCAAGGTGAATGCAATTAGTAGGATAGAAAACCAGCAAGGCACTGGGCCCGAGGGTTGAGAACCACTGGCCTATATCATATTAACACCGATGTCAGTCTTCATTCACCATATTCAAAGATATAACAGGAATTTTTTTTGCCTCTAGTTACAAAAGAGAGATGAGATGTAGCTTGCAGCACCTGTGAGTGACAAGTTCCCCACACAGCCACCACACCACATTACTCTGGGGAGTTGCAGGGGCAGAGCTGTAGCCACAGAGCAGCACACTCTGGGCCGTGAAGCTGGAGGCAGGTGAGGGACGGTTGTCAGGTGAGCGTCACACTGGGCCAAACCTCGGTCTCGCCGCGAGGCGCAGCACAGTGCAGCTGGCCAGAGCCAGACTGTGAGCCCTGGCTGTCAACATCTGCTCCAGAGACTGTACCATCTGCCTGAGGCCCAGGGGAGCATTGTCTCCGTCTCAGACCAGCTGCAGAGCCACAGACGTGGACCCGAGCAGTCCTGCGGAGGCAGAGAACAGGGCCAAGACACAAGTCAAAGCAGTCGGTACCTGCTGAGTATTTGTCTCAAACACTTACCTGCGTTTTGTCTGGAAGCGTATGATCAAATCCAGATGTAGACAAAAAACTTCCATTATTCTGTTTATTAATCACTATTATGTTTTTGAGTGACATTAAAGGTGTACTGACAGTTATGGCAACTTATCAGAAACGGAGAAATGATATATCCAGAGCATCACCCAGCATTTTTTCTTCTATCCACAGTGGTTCATGAGTTCACCATTAGAAGGAGCTCAAAGTTTCAGATGTCACTTTAAAACTAACCAGTAAGGACTGCAAAAGTCACATAGATGTAACAATGTTTCCTCTGTTTCAATATCTTGAATGAAAAGTGCAAGGTAAAGACATAAGAGCTGGGAAGAAAAAGGAGAACAGCATCAGTGTTAAAGTAGTATTGGTGCTGAAAAAAAAGACTTTCTAAGCACAGTGATTAATATCTCACAATATTGTATATTTGTCCAAGTATCATACTGGAGTAAGTTGCAATTCTTTACTGAACTCTTGAGTCTTGAACACATCAAATCATTCATTGTATGTCTTCAGGGGTAAGGTGGATGAAAGATGAGTCATCACCACTACCGTTAAGACCTTTTATTTCATCAATTTGAAAGAAAACAGAAACAGTAAAAACAGTGTACAAAGTTTATATTATTTGTTTACTAAAGCTGGTGTCCCCAGTCTCAGGAATACAGGAGAGGAGGTACAAAAAAAGTTGAAATAAAAAATAAAAAGTATAAAATGCATTTCCCTATTTTCAGAGGGTGACAGCAAAGGGTGAGTGTGCATAGGAATAAGTAACAATCAGATTCAAAACTTGAACAAGAAGGTTTGTTTGCAAACAATTGAAGTGAAAACAATATAATAAAAACCATTACATTCAATAACGTATGATGCACTTTTGAATAATGATTATCAGTCATCTTAAAAATACTGAAGAGTTCTGGAAACCTCGAAGTATCATAGTACACTTTGAAAGAAGATTTTCAGCTTCCAGGATTCTCTTTATAGCGTCAGCCATCTGTAAAGGGGGAATAATGATTCAAACAAGCAACTCTTGTTTTATTTGTATCCACAACAGTTCAATTTACATTAAAAAGAAGCTAATTTAGTCTTTACCAACCATAAAGTACAAATAAGAGTCCAAATACAATCATTTTGGGGCTGCAAAGTGCATATCATTGGCACAGTCAAACTCATTTTATTCAATGCTGCATAAATAACAACCTTGTGAAGGGACAGGAGCCCCCCCCCCCCCCCCCGATCGTAGCACATCAAAGATGACTCTGTGTATTTTCCCCTGAAGCCCAGTTTGTTTGCAGAGCATTCCTAAAGAAGTGTATTATGTTAAGGTGACCTCATTGAGGCTGCGGTGAGTGCACCGGGTGGAAAACACCCAATACTGTACAAGGAGGAAAAAACCCAGAGGAGAAGAAGCTCTGATTGGCCAGCGAGGACTGGGGTACCCGACTGGCCCGTTCAGAGGGAAACCAGGAAGTGTTTGCAAATCAGCATTCAGACAGGAAGGCATCAGGAACTAAGCACTTACTTCAGGGGTGCTGGAGGAACTATTTTATTGTGTTGAACAGGCAACCAAGGGTCTCAGTGACTATAGTGTGCAAACAAGTGAAATCCATTGCAAGGCAGCTTCCACATACCTTAATGATTACTCTGCATTCTTTGCATGTCTGCCATTCCTCACATCACACTGTATTGCACAATGGATTTATCAGACTCAGAGTGTAGAATAATAACATGAGGGGGTAGTAGAAGAAGTAATACAAATCCTCTCTAGAAGACAACATTTCAGTCTCAGGAAAATCACCCATGTGTTACAACATGTACATTGCTGAAAGAATGACTTTATTTGATATGGTACATTCAGTTTTGAAGCCCAAAATGTTTTGAAGACTTGGGTCTTAATGGTAATTGATTTTTTTTTTGGAAGTCTCAGTGGGGAAAACATGGATTCATTCAACAAACAGTCAACTCACATGTTGTTGGTCAGTATGCCTACTTTCCATTTTAAATGGTCAATTTAATACAAAATGGCCCTTTTCAGAATTCATAGCAACGGCCCAATTTGTGCATGATATACCTTTTTCCCTAATCAATACGGTGTATGGATGCCTGCTCAGAACACAACATAACAACCAGGAAATGCAGGGTAGTGTTAACTCTTGCAATGGACAGTCTTCAAAGGCCACACAGAACGACCACCGTTTTTTCTTTGTTTTGTCTAGTATTTCCTCGTTCCTGTAAAACACAACTTGCAGATTTGTAATGTTAAATCCACCGGCGGCATTTTGTAGGCAACGCCGGGAATGATGAGGCTGCGGCCCCCCGGTCTTTTGAGTGTGCAGTCGGGTGGGGTGAGGGGAGATGGTGGGACCAGAGGGGATGTACAGAGAGTCGTTGTTCAGGCTGTCCCACTGGCAGAGTAGGAGAACTGGGGGAAGTGGGGTCTCCGCTCACTGTCGAAGGACTCCATACTGTCCTCTGGGGACGCAAGGGAAAGAATGAGTTAGTTCATGATGCAGAATGTATTTGCAATCCTTCCACTGGGGGGATTATCTCACCATTTTAATCAAAAGAAACAATAATCTCTTCATTAATATGGTGCACATAGCTGTAACACTGAGCAGCATGTACACATCGTGTTTAGGAGCCCTCGATGGACTTTGTGTGATATGATACTGTGGTTATGGCACTGGCTGTCCAGGAGAGGGCAGACTGCTCTCAAGGGAGTTTGGTACACCTGTAGAATGGTTTCTTCTCTCACACTAACGAGCTACACCAACGCTACGGTAAGTGGTCAAAACTCTCCTTCCAAGCCCTCGGTACAAAAGTCAATATGGAAGCAACACTCAATATGAAACTCTAAGCCTGAATTAATTCATTTAATTTCAAAGGAGATTCTCCCATGGGCTTGACAGCTTAACTTTGCTGCAATCTAAACTGAAATTTAAAAAGAAACACTGGCCATCACCTCAGGGTTTTCACATGAGAACTAATTCAGTAAAAAAAAAAAAAAAAACACAGCCAGCTTTAGCAGCTTGAGTGAACTGAAAAAGTCTCTTGGAGTCTCAGAGGAGGCGGAGGGATCTTTATCAGAGTCAGACGGCAATTCATCTCCTCTCAGAGGTTAGGGAGCCCTGTCCTTGCCATCACCTTCCAGCACAATGAAAGCTCCATGTAATAAGGAACAGTCTGATGTTTTGAAGTAGTGAAGCAGCGGTATGTGGCCTCAGACAGACCAGGGTTGTACTGGGTGTGTGTGTGGGTGAGTTTGTGCTCGTTACCTTGTCCGGGTGGCGTAATAGTGATGGTCTGTGCTGTGAACTCCTCGTCAAAATACCGTGTGTCCGTCTCCGAGGTAACCTGGGGCTTAAAAGGCGGGACCAGCTGTTGGCAAGGAGAAGACACGTGACCATTTCAGGACGTCAGCGCCGTCAATCACACTGGAAGCAATTGTGTGCCTGGGGACGTTCTGCAGGGTTTCTAGTTGGTGGTGCTCCATGATGCTTAAACTTTATTGATGCTGAACTGAGCTTGGGATGAGTCTGGGGTAGAAACAATACCCCAATGTGTACATTTCAGAAACTCACCTTCTTCTCATAAACGTCCTGCCATTCAATCCCTGCAAAGAACTTGTGCTGCATGATTTCCTTGGCATCGTCAGGCCCTCCACCTAACCTGAAAGACAAGTACACCAAGACAAACGCATTATGAAAAGGGGAAATGTCAACCAGCTTCCTTTACGAGAATAACAATGCATATTTTCACTTCTCTGGCTATTTTATCATATGAAGAAGTCTGGAGGCTACAAAGACTACAAACGTGATAATAAACCTATATTAGGAATGTGTTTTTTCAATCCTGAATCATCCTGAAACCTGCAGATTGAGTTGAGAGCCTCTGCAGTCGAGGAAGAGGCAGAGGCACCTCACCTCTGTTTGGGGTCCTTCTTGAGCAGGCCGGAGAGCAGGGAGCGTCCCTCGGGTCCTAGTGTCCGTGGGAAGCGGATGTCTTCCATGAGGATGAGCTCAAACAGCTTCTCGTGGTCCTGGTTGTAGAAGGGCAGTCTGCCGCACATCATCTCGTACATCACCACCCCCAGACCCCACCAGTCCACGGCGCGGCCATAGTCGTTGTCTTCCAGCACCTGGAGGGGGGAGGGGGGGGGGGGGGGGGCAGAGGAGGAAATGAAGACGGTCGGGGCGTAGGGTTGTTTGTCTAATGCAGCTGCTGGGATGATTATGTGCTATTTTAACATCTTGGAAGGGGTAGTGCACCCGCGGTCAAGTGATGCGACAAAAAAAATCAAACACACTATCTGACAGCGTATTCTGATATGAGCGCATGACTCAGTTATTGTGGTTTTGAAGCGCACACACGGTTCACTACTGATTTAGTTGTCGGAGGAGGTTGCGTTGGAAGGCTGTGAAGACAGCAGCTCTTTGGGCTGTATATACAAAACCCTGAGGTTACTGGCCGGCCAACACCCCCCCCCCCCCCCCCACCCCCAAGTTCACCAAGCTCCCTCCTGGTCTGGGCTTTCAAGACAGCCCCAGCCAACACTGACTCACATCTCACATTAGGAGCAAGGATAGAGTTTCCCCTGGAGCCCTGCATATTTAATCACCAGAGGGCCACAGCACGCACATGCACACACACACACACACACACAAGCACACACACACACACACACCAACAAGCAGCAGAGGTGGGGGCAGCCTCAGTAAAGCATTGTGTGGCAGCAAACTCAGACAAGCATCTCACACACACACAATTAACACAACCGCAGTCATAAAGAGGCAAATATTTTCTTTATTTCTTTCAGATGACAGTTCTTAATGAGTCAAACTCCTTCAGCGTTGTGCTTACTGAACAGAGCGACCTGTTGCATGACTAATGTGCTGCTGAGAAGAGTTGTTCCAAGGTCTCTGGGGACATGTACTGGATTCTACCTCGCCAGGCGGATGTTCAAGGTGAAATCAAGACAAGGAGAACAGTCTGTTCTTTTAAACCTCGAGCAGCGCGGTGCAAGGCGACTCAGGCCCAAGAATAGAATCGTAGGTAAAAAGACGTGGGCGGATTAATAGAATTAGATATGGACACCGCATTACACTAGGCTGGGAAGAGACGGCGCTGGAAAACAGATGGACGGATGTGTCCGTAAAAGGAACAAAACTGCTGTGTGTGTGTTTGTGTGTCGTGTGCGCACGCAGCCACACATGTGTCAGTGGGCACACCGCCTGGCGCTGCGGTGAGTGGCGAGCGTCGAGGAGGACTGGGAGGGCAGGGGGAGTAACGTGAAGCCGGCGTGGTGCTAGGATTACTGGGCCGTCTCTATTTCCAGCGCTGCTGTCGTGTGATTCACACCGCGCGACAGCTGGGCCTGCAGCTGCCCCATATATGTAGAAGAGTGCCACAGCTGTGAAGCTGCCAGGAGCGCAGGAGCCAAGCTCATCCCTCATATACGTAACCAGGACTGCCTGCCTGCCTGCTTGGGCCCCAGCCCCAAACTAATACTGTTACACTGCCCCAAAGGAGCAGAGATATGGGAGGAGGGACGGAGGAGGGAGGATAAAAGACACAAACACTTGCTGCTGCTCTGGAGCTCTACTTGATACTGAACTTTTTTTCTTACTCACTAAGTTCTGCACTGTCAGCCATTAATCTTACATGCTTGTGAGTCAAGATCAGTTTCAACGACTGGATTAAACCTGTCCACATTTTTCTTTCTCAGATATTCCCTAAAAGCCAATTCCCTCAGCCAATGCTGACTTTCTACTATAAACTACTTAATAAAAAGTGACAAAGAGAGTTTCCCCCTCTCTCCTTACTCTAGAGACAAAGTGGCCAGGGTGTGCAGAGCAGGTCTCTCCTCCCTCTGCCTCCTTTTCTTTCTCTCTCTCTCCCTCACTCTCTCTCTCTCTCTCTCTCGCTCTGGGTGGAATATTCCCAGACGTTACAGCATTCCTGTGCAGCACACACAACAAGGTCATTGTTTACTGCAGAACAACCTGTAACACTGCCTGGCCCGCACTCCACAGAGACGCTCGCCAGCGACCCTGTTGCCATGGCAACGCCCCCTGATGTCTCCGGTGCTCTGCTGCCGAGGCTGGGGCCATCGCAGACTGTGCTACTCTGTGGAACAGAGAACTGGGCTGCGGAGAGCGAGGGAAAGACAGGTGGGGGCTTCTGAGGACTGGTTAGGATTAGGATTAGACACTTTAAGAAAAATGTTCAAGAAAGTAGAGATAGATATTATGTTGTTTGTAACAAATGGGAGTCATTTTGTGTCTTATGCTTGTCCAGGTGTGAGGGAGGAAATACGCAGCACGCCAGCTCAGGCCTTTGACTTGATGGTCTGGTGCTGATGGCTAGGTG
Source organism: Hoplostethus atlanticus (assembly GCA_034670405.1). Lineage (NCBI taxonomy): Eukaryota > Metazoa > Chordata > Actinopteri > Trachichthyiformes > Trachichthyidae > Hoplostethus > Hoplostethus atlanticus. Next base: position 2,860,481 of record JAXDDX010000004.1, read on the forward strand.
TAGGCAGGGGAACTGAACGGTCCACTGAAGGAGGCTTGGTCTGACAGATGAAAAGGACAGGAAGTGTTCCCTGAAGGACTCGGGGATAGCGTGCCCATGATGGCCCTGGCTCTGCCCAGGTCACGGAAGGCATCCTGGGTAACGGTGGGTTGTGGCTCCCCTAGTGCCACACAACAGCTGTAGCCAATGTGGCCTTTTCTCCAGGGGCGGAAGCTCACGTTTCCTTAGGCATTGCCAACCATGCCCCCCCCAACCCCACCCCACCCCCCACCTCTCAGCAAATTCCAAATGGAGGCTAAAAACAACGATCCGGCAACTGTGTCAACATGGACACCCTTCTCCCGGAAAACATTCTGACGGCAAGAGGCTAGCGCAAACACACGTACGCTTACTCACACACTGCCCGCACTCACAATGCCATATCAGGTTACACAGACCACTCCAACACTTGTCATACCTGCACGCAATGGGGAACAGCCACAACCCTCCCCGAACAGCAAACACGAGAGCAGGCTGCCCTGCCCTGGGCACACGGCACACTCATTAACTCACAGACTTTAGCTGAAGATTAGACAGGCATTTTGGAACAGCTGCCCAGTCCTCCACATACCTCTCATCCACCAATGTCCAACAACACCATGTCATGTGTGATAGGACTAGCATTCTTTACAAAACTCCATATGATTTCTATCTATTCAATCAAAATGGTCTTATTTTCACGTTGATGACTTCTAGTAACTACTGTTAGCAGCCAGGGATGCTTTGAGCTCACTTTCAGTACATGAGAAAGATATGCAACACATACACACAAGGTGGATTTTTGTCACAGCCAAGAAAAATGTCATTATTTGTGGTTGTGTTGTGGTTAAGCTGTGATACCTCAGGTGCCAGGTACTCTGGCGTCCCACAGAAAGTCTTCATGGTGGCGCCATCTTTGATGCCCTCCTTACACAGACCAAAGTCGGTGATCTTTATGTGTCCGTCTTTGTCCAGCATGAGGTTTTCCAGCTGAGGAGGAAAAAGAGAGAAGACTTCAGCATCAGCATAAAATGACTGAGGGAGGGAGCAAGTGATTCTGGGTGGTGGTGGGAATGCCAACTGACAAACGTACAGAGATGCAGACGTCAGTATAGGCAATGATAAAGTTAAGTAACCAGGCCTACTGGCTGTGTATCACAGTGTCATGACTTAAGGTTTAATATCAGTGTATCTTCTCTCTCTCTCTCTCTCTCTCTTTCTCTCTCTCTCTCTCTCCTCTCTCTCTCTCTCTCTCTCTAAAAGTCACCTGGCAGCTGTAGCTCACACGTGGCCAGCAACGCCTGGCCAGAGTCAGCACATCCTCCAATCCTGCTACCCTGGCATTTTCAGGAGAACCCTAGCAGGCTGGGAGGCTGCCTCATAAACCCAAGGGGAGAGAGGGAGGGAGGGAGGGAGGGAGGGAGGAGAAGGGGAGCTGTGCTGTGCTGTGCTGACCTGGCTGGTATAGTTTCATCAGCTGGAAGTAGTAGGGCTACAGATGCCCAATGCAACACCCGCTCCCAGTCCTCCTAAACCCAAACCTGCCGTATCAGTGAGCAGCTTACCCATCTCTTCCTCAGTATCGCTCACTGGGTTTTTTGATTCAAATTTTAAAAAGGAGGAGCTGAAACCTTCGGGCCTCCATACTTGAGAGTGATAGCAATATTCTCTGTCATCATCACTGCTGCACTACCTGCATGTAGCATGAAGTCAATCGCGTGCAAACTGCACAAACATTGGCAACCGAGACCACTGTATGCATGCTAAAACGGGAGGTGGCGGCTATCTGCTCAAAGGGAGATAGTTAGTTGTTATTTCTGTCTAGCTGCAGTAAGCGTATGGGCCGTGCCTCCCTCCAGCTGCAGTGAGGTCTGGAGTCTGATCTGGGGGAGGTGGATCAATAAGCTCCTGGCTGCTGCTACTGCTCTGAATGGAGGCAAACCCTATTTATATCCTGCCAGGGGAGAGATGAAGGGAAGGGGGGGGGGGGGTAAGAGGGAGAAAGAGAGGAAGAGGAGGAGAGAAAAGAGAGAACAGAGACAGAGACACTTCCCCCACGCACCTTCAGATCCCGATAGACCACGTTCCTCTCAGCATGCAGGTAGTCCAGCGCTGACACTATCTCTGCCCCGTAGAACCGCGCACGCTCCTCTGAGAACACCCGGTCCCTCGACAGGTGGAAGAAAAGCTGTTGGGGAACAGGGGAAGATTGAGAGTCAAGAGGGCAGAGGAGAGATGAAGAGAGAGGTGGGTAGTCCGGAGAAAAGAGTAATAGTGAGAAAATGATTCTGTCACTTGATTCAGCGGGACCGACAGTTGCAGATTCACGGATTATCGAGATGGCTCACCTCGCCACCGTTTGCATACTCCATGACGAAGCACAGGCGGTCATGTGTCTGGAAGGAGTATTTCAGACCCTGCAGATGGAGAACAAGAAAGCTTAAAGTGGAACTAGAGTGGTAATGCCTCCTAGCTAAGCCAAAGGGAAGCTGCCCTTTAACGAACTGATGACAAACCATGTGACCGTGCAAACGTTGTAGCTACTGCCTCTTACTTTCAACACCAAATGTCTGATGAGCAGAGAATGAGGAAATCGGTAGCACAATGCATCCAATGTGTCGAGGCTCTCCAGCAACTGTTGTGTGTGACAACTGCTGGTCCCTTTCATTGCACCGAGCACGTCACATTGTGTGTTGCCTCCACCCAACACTTAAGACATTTTGATCTGTTCAATGCAATCCACCTCAGACTTCTAGAGAAAAGGGTTAACTGATAAAAAAAGAGGTCCAGTGTTGTCATTAGAGGCCCGGCTCTGCTGCAGCCTTTGTAGGCATAGCTCTCCAAAGCATTCCTGGTAAAAATCCCCCCCCGTTTTTTTTTTTTTTTTGAATGGATGCTGCTGGGTTGGATTGGAGAGGCTCCTGTGCATCTTTGTGAATTAAAGAAAGGTTTGCTTTAGGTATATGGAGGGGCTCCTTACTGTCAAGAACGGATGCTTGGAATTCTGGAGGACTCTGTTCTCTGTGAGTGTGTGCGCCACTTCATCCTGAAAGAGACCACAAAGAGTGTTTGTGCAACTCCCACAATGGCTAACCATTTAGGTATCAGTCATTGCTCCACCACCTTCCTCCCGGTGTGTTTTCTCTCCATTACTTGCTCATTGGCAACCACTCACCTTTGCTACGATCACCTCCTTCTTCAGGATCTTCATGGCGTAGTAGCGTCCTGTGGCCTTCTCCTTTACCAGAATGACTTTGCCAAAAGTGCCTTTTCCCAGGAGTTTGAGGTATTCAAAGTCGTGCATAGTCTAGAGAGCCAGAGGAGAGAAAGTGGCGTCCAGTTACAAGCGGAGGCATTAACGAACTCATGGTCTAACTAGCCAGGACACACAATCCCACTGACAACAACACAGAAGCATTTAAGGTGCCATTTCACCCATCACGCAATTTCCACTCCTCTAATGGTTCGGCCTATATGTGGCCGTGTCTCAGTTAACCTCTGACCCCGGTGCTGGGGAGAATGTTGGAAACGGTTGCGTGGGGGACATCCAATCCGATGGCCTTGGACCTTTGTGTCATGACTTGGGAGCATGTGTGGGGGTGGTGAAACCTGGTGGACATCCTATCTGGTGCTAAGCCACCCACGGCTGATGTTGGGAAAGTGGGAGGGGGCTGGACAGAGGTGAGGTGGGGTGAGGTGGTGTAAGGGCACTTGAGGCAGGGTGGAGGAGTGAGGCAGGGTGAAGCAATGTGCAATTAGGGTGAGGAGGACTGAAGGTGTGTGTGTGTGATAATGGGTGCTGGTGAGGAAGGGAGGCCGATGGGTGGAGAGAAGCAGCTACACAGCAGGGGGAGCGTGAGTCATACCACTTTCTGTCGGGGTTTGGTCAGGTAGATCTCCATGTCCATGGGGTCTGGAGAGGAGTCCATCATCTCCTCTTCTTGTTTCTGCAGGCCGACAGCCACCGTCTGAATGGCTTTAGTCCATTCCTCCCTGAGGGACGCACAGACAGCAGCAAGATTACATCAGGCCATTTACCATGATGCAACCCCAGCAGCCCAATCACGTAATTGTCTTCTTATCAACGGGAAGGCAATTTCAAGTGTGAGTTCTGCCAATAGCCAGTGGGTGGACCTCGCATGAGTGCATAATAACGATTGCGTGTGGCCAGTGTGTGTGTGTGTGTGTGTGTGTGTGCACGCTTGCTTGCAAATAGAGCTTTCAAAGCGATCAACTGCTATCTAGCCGTTGAGGGCAGACGTTTCTTTTCATCCAAATGATCTGTGTTTACGTAACTGCGTGTGTGCTGTGTTAGTGCTCTCCGAGCTGAGGGATGTGTGCGTCGTGCTTGCCTCTCCTCGGGGGTCTCCACGTGGAAGGTTCGCTCGATGACAGTGGTCCACTGCAGGCAGCGGATGATAAATGTGTTGGGCTTGGGCCGTTCCGTCTTCATCAGCTGGCACTCTGACCACAGCCAGGGGAAGGGAGGGAGACAAGAGAGGAGAAGGTCCAGTGTGGAGGGGAGGAGAGGGGAGAGACAGTCACACAGTTGTAGCCATTTATCTTTATCGCCACCCTAACAGACATTGCTGGAGCCACTGTTGGCCACTTTGGAACTGAACAGGTGCACTTTGGAGAAGAGGGGAAGCTCTGATCCTTGGCTGCTGGGCCTGTAAAACTTTTACTAATATGGGTATGAAATCTGTATCGGATTTAACAAACAACAGAATTTTTTTACTTTTTTTGCAAATATTACAAATAATCTTACGACAAAAAATGTGAGACTACAATTGACTGAGACTACATTCTTCATAAATAACTGAAAATGAAATCTTACTCAATCAAATAATTCGTCAACCAGCAGACCATCGCAACATTCTCCTTTGACTAAGTCATTTTCTTCACTTCTCGTGCTTTTGCAGCAAATAAATTGCCTTCCAAGCAGTTTGCAAAACAATTACTCACAACAGTGTTACAACTGCATTTAGAAAGCAGAGTTTTCCATCTGCATCTCCTTCGCGTTAACATCTGTTCCCAAATGAAACATGTCAGCAAATACGTCAGAATGTGACACAAAATGGCCTCTGCCTGATGGATGGAGGACAGGGGAGTGGACCACCACTGAGATCCAACATGGCGCTATCGGGGTGTCTATATAATCCAGCTGCAGCAGCCCCGTCAGCAGCTATGCACCATGTGTACTCTGTGGTGGGGTCGCAGTGGTGACAAACTCAAAGCCACTGCTGATGGAGACAGAGCTTTAGAGCAGAGCCTCGATAAATAATTGAAATCAGGCAACTAATAGCCACGATAACTCAAGAGTGTCGGGGAGGAAACATTTTGTTTAACAAACAGTATGCTGTCTAATTGCTGTGTTCAGTCATCTGCACAGCTTATCCCAGCAACTTTTTCTAGCTTTTTTAATTTTTTTTTATTTCACAGTAGAGAGAGAGTTGGGAAAGCTACAGAGTGATGGGGGTGGGGGGGTGGGGGGGGGTGACATGCAACATATTATGTCAGGACCCAGACTCAAAATCACAACATCTTGAATGCATGAGTGGCTTAGCCCGCTTCGCTGTGGAGCAGACCCCTACTGAAAGACTGGCGCTCACACCGATGAGGCTGTGACATGTAGAGTGGTGCAGGGATGGCGTATATTTGTAGGCCAACCCGGAAGTTAGTATCGCGCTGGTTCGCTAGACAAAACGCCAATGGGATTTTTCCATTGGAAAAATGGTGTGATGGCGTTTAATGTCCCCGACAACCTCTGTAGTCTCATTTAGCCACTTGTTAGCAACCGCCTTTTTAAAGACACATAAAAGCTTCAAAATTCACGAGTGGGGTATTTACTGACGTATTTTATCTCGTAGAACAAAACGTGAAAACCTCTTAAGCTTGTGTTGACCACAGACCTTATTTGAGGCATGTAACCAAAAACCCATTCAAAAAACCCATAGACATCGAGGCGAGGGAACCTGGAAGTGCAAAAATGCTAACTCATTTCCTGGTTTTAGGACTCATTCCTGCACCACTCTATACTGATCAGGGCTACAGGGCTACACTGTAGGAGGAGACTCCGACACTCACTTTTTCTTGTCATGGGCCCATTGGCATGCTGTCATGAACTATTTTTACATGTTATGGATTATTTACTTTCATGTTTAAAAGGCGGGTAGAGAGGGGAGACACATAAAAGCACAAAACAAGTATATGAACATATTTGGCACGACACTACGAGCAAAAACACAAAAGAGGCAAAGAAAAGAAGGATAACACACAGTTGCCAAGAAAGAGAGGAAAAAATGTAGTGGTTTCTCTGAGCAGATACTCACGTGCTACAGAGAAGTTATTTAAGGGGGTTTCCAGCTGGTCCACATCTTGCGGTCGCTCCTTGTAGCCAATGAATGTACCATCACTCTTCAGGAGAAAGTACCTTGGCCTCCAGGTCTTGATGTATTCTCCTGATATGAGAAAGACGGAGAAAACGGTTACTGCCATTGAACGTAGAATAAAACAACTTGTGATGAAGCAATGGAGATGTGTTTGCTCACAGAAAATTCCTAAGCCTATTAAGTGAAAAACATCTACTTCATATACTTTCACACGTGGGTTATATGCTCAAAATGCTGACCAGTGCGTGACAATTTCGTTTATGCTGTAGTTTGATGATTAATGACGAACACTGTTCCCCTTTCTCAAGGTTCTCTCCTAATTCCCAGAGGTGTGACCCATTTCCTGCAATCTAATTGCTATGCTGTTCACTAGTGCTCCCTAAAATGACCATCTTGTCACCCTCTTTCGTTTAGTGTAGGTCAGCTGCAGGACAAATGGTGGTTTTAGTAGGAGTCAGGACCCTTTCCCCTGCCCCGTCTGTCCCCTTTCCAGCAGTCACTCCCATTGCAGACTCTGTATTCAAAGTGTCTAAAATCCTTCCTTTCTTTCTGCCAATTCCCCAGAGCTGTCTATGGAAGGTCTACGATGAAGGTCGGGGAAGGTTACCAGTGAAGGAAGTGAAGTGAAGTGAAGGAGTTATGTTCCAAAAAGCTATGTGTCCATTTTAGAAAAAGAAACTTTACCTTAAGGTATATATTCTACATCTCTAAAATACAGACAATTCAATCGGTAAAAGTTATCAATCATTTTATCAACCACAGTCTAAAGGTACCAACTAACTTTTTGCTATCAATCATTTTATAAGACTAGGCATCAGGTTTGTCAGTCAATCTTGTTTTGTAACACAACTCCTCACAACTCCCATTTTCTAGACACCCATAACCTTAAGCCATGCATGTCCATCGCATTCACTTAGACGCACTAGAAACACACAAATGAATCTCTCGTAGGCAGACAAAACTCAATTTATTCCGGTGACGGTTCAGGAAATGTTGCGCCAGATGTTCCGCAGACGGGAAAAAAAACAGCTTACCATAACAAGGCAGTGGCACACATTGGAGTGGAATTTGAGTATCTATACAGGAAAAGTGTAATTTATTTTTAATTACGGAGCCGCAGATTAACCCCATGCAGTGCCGTACCAAGCTGTCCTTAATTGCCCCATTTCCTCTGACACTGAAATGTGGTGTGTGTGTGTGTGTGTGTGTGTGTGTGTGTGTGTGTGTGTAGAGCGGAGGCTTATGAGCTCTGTCAATACGGGCTCCTGTTCCCTTCCTTCAAACAAGTGTATGCGCACGCATTTGCACACGCACACACACAGAGACCACAGGCTCTGGACTAGTGAAACCGATCCCAGAACAGCATCCAATCATGTCTCCTCAGTTTAGTACATTTCATGTACGACATTGAATTTGTCACTTGTAGTGACACCTCAATAGTATAAACTGACTTCCTTTCAGCCTCCGCATTTCTTTGTCTACATTTTTTGAGAAAGAGATGATGTGAACTCATGATGGCAAATTCCTACAGAACATCTCCCATATAGCTTTTTTCAGTCAAGGTAAAAGGAGAGGAGGAAAGGAAAAGGCCACTTTAGACGCCACACAAATTCTGGCAAGTCTGACCATGTACAGCAGGATGCAGCCTACTAAAGTGCGCCAAAGAGCCTGCCTCTACATCACCTTCCAGCCCGGCACCGAGCCATCAAACACAAAACAAACACCCGAGTGTAAAAACACCTGATTTACTGTGACTGGCAAGGTGGCGGCACCAATCGCTGCACTAGGGAAAACATCTGCCCCAGAGCACAATGTACTTTAGACTTCAATCCACAGCAGATGTCCAGTATGTTATAACATTTTTCATCATGGCACGGTAGGAGATTTTTTCATCGCCTGTTCTGCAGAGTAAGTGTTTTCACACTAAACATGGCTCATTTAGAAATTAGCCCAACTTTGTCAGCCTTCAGACTGCCATTCTCACTGCTTACCTACAAAGCCACACATATGTGCTGTCCTAATTGAAATCCACACTGACAGAGGAAAGTTTGGTGGATTTCAACGCAGCGCAATTCCAGTGATGAGTCGTTTGTCTATTTTAAACTACCAGGCTCACCAACCAACATCCACATCACTCATGCACACCGGTCTCCAGAGAATCCACACGCTTGCTGTGATTTATCACAAACCTTCAAGAGAACCGGATTTCCTAACATCAGCACAACGGTGATCACAGACATGGCTAACGAAATGGGCACTCAGAATAGAGGCTCAAAACACAACCAGAGGCACCATTTAAAGTGTACGTAGTCATACATAGTTTCAACTGGGACTGAACAGAGAACCTGTTTCATACAGTATATAAATCTTGACTAAATCTTTCACACTGCAGCCAAAATGTCTCCTTAGCCTCGAGCCCTGTTTCCCTCAGCTCGGCCTCAGCTGGTGCCTCATTCTGTGGTCAGGTTTTGGCTGACCCATATCCCCCAGCTATAGTGCATGCCAGCCCACACTGAGGACAGTATGTGCACAATGCAGAGGCAGCATAATGAGCCCCCTACCTTGGCTCTGACACTGCGTCATCCTCACACCATGACATCAGAGGGAGGAAACTCTTTGATTTAGCTGACAGAAGTTGCAGGAGGTCCAGAGACAAAAATCTGTCGGTGACTCAAACGTGAATTTGTATTCCTTTGAACCGAACCTTTGAGTGAGCTATCTACGCTAACACTGATGACGTGAGCGCACTAAATCACTGACAGACAGAATAAAGACCTTATGACATAACACTCAGACCACGATGGACGGAGACAGGTGTTTCTGGGTATGCGTGTATGAGTTTCTGTGTAAATAAATTTGTGCGTGTGTGTGTGGTCCCAAATGAACACCAGCCAAGTGCCGGTCACCTGCCACACTGGCCGGTAACTTTCTGGGACAGTAACATTTGAATGAATCATTTATTTTTGGTCTTTGTCTGTTCTCAAACCTTGAAACTACAGTTCAAAATGCTCTCTTGTAATTTGAATTTTTCTGCTATAAACAAAAAAAGCATTCAAAATTTATATGAAAACTGTATATTAATAATTTTGTCTGGTAAAAATGATTCTTGGCAGGCAAATTCTTTGAGTTTACTGTATAGTTTGTGTGATGCACAGTGCCCACCAGAGGTGGCATGGGCTGGCATCCGCCATGCCTCCGATGAAGCAACAGTGCATGGCATGCATCAGCTAGACAGCCTTCCCACACAGAGGTGGCCTCAGTCACATGGCTGTCAATGACAAGACAATTGTCATTGGCCGTTCCGTCACTACACTATTTCAGCAACTGTCACCCTACTCTAGTTGTGCAATTCCTATATCAAGGGCATTATGACTAGTCTTTATCGGCGTCAGGGCGGAGAGGCCACGTGGAGAGTAAAGTGCAGTAAACAAGCTCATCATGATGGAATGTGACACCCAGGGTCCACGTCTGAACTCCTCCTGAGATTAGTCGAACAGGCTACTGTGATTTTGTAACTGCTGGAATTGAAAAAAAGTCCCATTGGTGGAATTAGAAAAAACAAACCATCTACCATCATCTATATTGACACACATCTTTCAACATTGTGACCAAGAGGTGACAAAAGACAAGCCAATTTTTCAGAAACTCTTTATCAACCCCTCATACAAATGATGACATGTCAAGTTTATTTATATAGCCTTTATATAACTAGGACAAGCTAATAGACAATCAGATTTCAATCAGTTATCAATTATAAATCAAATTATGATAATTGCGGCATTTGCAGAATATTATCAGTTCAAAAAAGCACATGAAAGCAGTAACAGGATGCCAGATTGAAAGGACTTCACAGAGAGGAAGACATAGCAATCTGCAAACATACCAATCTGCCTACGGTAGCCTAACCCGGCCGGCACAACCAGCCTATGCTGCTATGAAGTCAAGGAAAAACTCCTAGGAAAACCCTATAGGAGAAAAAAATGGAAGAAACCCTGGGCGGGGGGGTTCAAAGAGACATTTATTCATCCCATGCGATAGGCTACGGGGGACACACTAGTATTTGGTCTTTCTAGACAGAGAACATCCTGACTTCCTCATTTGCCACCACAAACCTGGTCACATGACAACAGTGGAAACGGCCACATCCTTCTGTCTATGTGTCTACACCGCTCTGTAGCGTTCCCCCGCAGTCTGCACTCAGAGCACAAACAACAAAGATGACCCCAGTTTCCTATTTTCACCCATTTCCCCTTTTTCTATTCTTAACCGTTCTACTTTCCACACCGTCCGCTTTCTTAAGCATCGATATGGCTAGAAAGTGAAACTGACAATTAAGACACTGCCTGTACTGTGCTTTTTACCTTGCTGATATTGTTAAATGTGAGAAGTCTAACACACACAGCTGGGGAGGAGAATAAATGCGGGCACAGAATTACATTGCTACAGCAAGCACAGTTATGCAGCTGTAATATAGGCCAGCAGTAGAGATCATACAGTAGATCATAGCCAAACTAAATATTAGGATCCATTTTTGATATAATACTGTTAAATACTTCCTGCATCCTGCATACAGTGAGAGTACAATGTGCTGACAAAGGACAATGGGACTCATAGCAAAACACAGGAGAGCCTTCTGCTTTAAAGTCAATTCATCAATGTAACGTTCCAGTAAACTAACCACTTTTGATGTCAACATGTTCTCCAAAACAGGAAACTGCCCAACAGACAGCCTGACCACAACCTAGATAAGATAGAGCCTGCAAACTGTCGCGGGTCTGCCTGTAACTGACAAGACAGACGCATCAGTAAAAAAAAAAAACGCAGAGCCGTGAAGAAATACAGTACACGAGGGGCCTGCGTCCGAAAATCAATGCTATTCTAATACTGTAAGTGTGACTGAACTAGACGGGGGAAGGACAGAGGGAGTAGAAAGCGAGTGAATCAGAAGAGGGTGATTTGACATCAGATGAGGGATGAGAGAACTAGAGGGGATGAGAAAGCTACACAGTGAGAGGAGAGTTGTGCTGAGCGGAGCGGTAGTGAGACAGATCACTACATATGTTCACCACATATGTAGGCGGTCTGAGCGTAAGTGAAGTGTGTATGAGCCATGCGTATGAGTGCATGCGTCTGTGTGTGTGTGTGTGTGTGTGTGTGTGTATAGAGAGGGGGGAACCATGCGAGGAGCTGTCAGGGCCTGATAGAGTGTCTTTACATGACAAGCAGCTGCTGAGGTCTGGGATGCACGCTGGGCAAAGTGGAAAATAATGAACGGAGAACCGCTGCCAAACACAACAGAATTCATCTTTATTTGCCAACTGCTGTATGGCCCTATGTGTGGACAGCTCCTGCATGCCACTGCCACGCCCTCCATACCCCAAACACACACACACACACACACACACACACACACACACACACACACACACACACACACACAACCAGCGAGAACAGGTTCGACCACAGCTGTACACGTCGGAGGGTTGTTTGCTTCTGCGCGTGGGTGTTTACAGAGCCCTGATGAATCACGAGCGCTCGATATCTAAATGTACCCATGAAGGGTTTGTGATCTGACAGAGGAAACCCCCTCTGAGTTGCAATCTCTTACCAATGAACCAGAATGAATCAACCCCGATCCAGATGCTGAAATGCTTTGCTCACAAAAAAAAGCAGTGGTAAATACATTCCGCTGTATAACCTTACACCTCTGAAACTTTGTACATGATTCATGAGGCCGTTGGTGAGAGAAAAGAGGCTGCGCGGGGATTCAAATTTACATCGCTGCTTCCTTTTCGACGCCGAAGCTATTTGCAAGTCAACTTGGCTTAGGAGGCCCTAAACAGTACGGGCCGGGCCAGGCAGCCTCATTGAGGGGGTCGATAAAGAAAAGGGGGAAAAAATGTGGAAGGCAGTAGACGGAGGAGGGAGAGGGAGAGGGAGAGTGACAGAGGTTAGTGGCTGTTTCTAAGGCGCGTCCTGCTCTCTCCGTCTCTATGTGACAACAACAGGAATGTGGAGGTCCCAGCTGCCGTGGCTTGTTGGCTCTTTAATCAGACACATCATGCAACATTCATCACGCAGCCCCCAAAAAGAGAGGCCCACCTCTGTCATCTGGCATCAGATATACATTAACCCATGCAACACACACACACACACACACACACACACACAGACACAGTGAGGGGAACCAAGAAAGGGCCAGACAAAATGAGCCCCTCTCAGTGCCCACACCCAGTGGTTAGACTTCCTGAGGGGGGCTGCTGTTGGGTTTTGTCCCCGTCTGGCCATTCATGGCTTGGGGATGAGAGGAAGAGAGCCAGTGGTAGCTGCATGAACTGTGTGTGTGTGTGTGTGTGTGTGTGTGTGTGTTGAGAATCGGATGAGAAGGGGGGTAGGCGGAGGTTGAGGATTAGGGAATTAGAACTCCAAAGCGAGGGAGGGGGAGGGAGGGGGCTTCGCCTTTTGTTGGTTTTTCCTCGGCCGCCCCCTCCATCCCTTCGGCCCTTTTCTGCCGGGCCCTGCCTGTAAGCTGCAGCTGCGGCCTGCCACCCTGTGCCCTGCATCTCAATGAGCCGCAGGCCACCAACTCCAGAGGAGAGGGGGCTCCCTGATGGCGGGGTCACCACTGAGCCCCAGCACCCCCACACGCCGCCGCCTCCCCCCCCCCCCCATCCCCTGCTTTGAGCCGGAGAGCTCTGAGCTGGGCTTCTCGTGCTGCCTGGACACCAATCTACCCATTTGCCCCTCTCCTCATGACCATATAAGGCAGTCTCAGGCAGGCACACAACAGGCTGGCTCACATGCCATCCTAAACAGTCCAGGAGTTTGGGCTCCTTCGTTCTTTCTTTTCTTCCCGTCTCTTTTTTTTCCTCCCGCTGTCCCCCTCTCCTGTCCTCTTTTGTTGGCCTCTCTCTCCCATGCAGCTGGATGGGGGACTCCACTGCCAGGGCTTTGGCAGCAGCATCAACAGGTCGCGGAGAAGGGCCGCCCCGGCCTCCAATGTAGCCCCTCTCTGTCCCCCCCATCCCCCACCCCCATCTCCCTGTCACTGTGGTTGCTGCTGCTACCGCAACAGGAAAAAAAAAACAGGGGGGGGCAGGTGGGTGGTGGGTGATGGAGGCTGCCCCTCTTTCTCACGCTTGTAAGAAAGCCCTCACTTCTTCTCTGTGGCGAGTGACACCTGCTGATTACCATAGAGACACTGTGGGAAGTTCCCCCCTGCCTGACTGGGGCTGAGATTTGCCCCCTCTCCCTGGGTAAACAAGCAGTCCATGGATTAGTTAACTGGGTTACTGCATGGCAAACAAATAAACACACATTATTTAGTGCAAATTAGTGACAATTAACTCTCAATGACCAACGTTCAATCTAACACCCTCAACAAACAAGGAATAAACTACCAGGGAAATGTTTTTTTCAGAGACAGGTACTCTCCAGCTGTTGGATATTGTTGAGACCGACGTCCCTCTCAAACTACGATAGCATTTTCTGCGAACCATCATGAATCGTTGGCGACGAGGCCTCTGAAGTTTGCTCTGAGCTCCAGAATGGGCTGATGTGGAGGATGTGACACAGATCTGAGCATACAGTCGACTCTTAGTCTGCTGACAGCTGAGCATCCCAGCTTGAATGGCCGTCTCTCTCTGCCTCTCTCTCTCTCTCTCTCTCTCTCTCTCTCCCCATCTCTCTCTCTCAGTCTCTCTCTCTCAGTCTCTCTCTCAGTCTCTCTCTCAGTCTCTCTCTCAACTGGAGAGAGGTGCCAGTGCTGTGATTGATGTCAGAGGCCAGGAGCTCTTCCCTGGTCGAAAGCAGCTTCCGCCGCGGGTCTGTGTTGTCAGCAGGGTCATTATCCAAGCAATAGGGTGGTGGGTGGGGACTGTGCACTGGAAGTGGGGGAGGACAGAGAGAGAGAGAGCGAGAGAGCTGGTGGGGGCTGGCAGAGGCAGAAAAGAAAAGGGGGGAGTTAAGACAGACAAGAGGAAGAGGAAGAATGTGGGAGTAGAATGGAAGGGGGAAAGAGGGGATGAGGAGAGCGAGGAAATGACAGAGACAAAGAGGAAAGAGGGACAGAGAGCTAGACGGGGGGGGGAGAGAGAGGGAGAGAGAGAGAGAGAGAGGGCGACAGACAGAGATGGAGAGCACTAGCGAGCACCACAGTTGTGGCGAGCAGGAGGACTCTGCACAGCAAAGTAAGCACGCAGCGGGCTTGCCGCGAGAGGAGACGAGTGACGGAGGTGCCACCTCCCTCGGCCTCCTGGTCCCCCACCATGCCAGCCAGCCTGACTGCCGACAGCTGCACCCCAGCAATTTACTTCTCTCCACCACATTTAGCAGGAAGACTGCTTCCCATTATCCAGAGCAGGGGGCCCGCGCTGACGGCCAGACACCCAGCCAGAGGCCTCGCTTCCTGGGGAGACACCCTCTGTTCCTGGACCCTGACTCTGGGGCTTCGCTCCCAACTCTGTCTGGCACTCGCAGTTGCACTGCTGTTGCTACGCTTGGGTGGTGTCTGAGTGTCTAGCCACCAGTGGGGAAGTTTGTTTCTAAAAAGTACCATGAATTAACTTTTTAGTCAAATCTTTTCCTTTTTAATCAAACTAACTGAAGTTACATACCCCCCCCTCTCTCTATCCTCTCTATTTGCTCTCTAAAAAATACCATTTATCTTTCTCTTAGCTCTTATTCAATTTATTTTCCTAGTACTTCACAGTTTTTTCACAGATTGTCCTACGGTCACAAGGATAAGGTCACAAGGCCTCATTGTAAATCACTCTGGATAAGCACGTCAGCTAAATGCCTGAAATGTAAATGTACTATCCACATTTTACTTTCTGTGGAGAGTACTAAGTTGTATTATTCATTAATTTTGAATTACTTACACGAATGAACTGCCTCTTGCCAAGAGAGATGGTAGTCATCTATTGATTAAATAAAGCGCAGAGGGCCCATTTGACCATGCTGTTTTGCCATTTCCTCTCATTTAAGTCAAAAGAGTATTTGTTAACGTATTTGTCAAAGTGTTAGATGAGTGTTTTCATGGGGATGTTAAGCAGGGGTGACATTGCAGCTGCAATCTTTCTTTGATTTGGACTTTACAAGGAGATGCACCATAGTTTGATTAAATATATAACACTCTAAAAAAGTAAATGTAATCACACTGTCCAGATTTAACAGTAATGAATTGCTTGAGTTACTCATTCAAGTTATTTTATTACTGATACTCAGAAGCAGAATGGTTCAGGGACCTATTTAAGTGGATGTAGTCCTTTTGTGTATGCACTTGAGAGACAGTGGTTTCATGTGTGTAATTTGTAAACGGCAGAAAAGTGAAACTACTAGCAAATTGGATCAATGAGCTATTGCTACAATACTGCAGTATGCAGTGTGTGTGTGTGTGTGTGTGTGTTCCAGCAAGAATGTGCAGCCCACGGGAGCCATAATGAGGGGATGTGTAGGAGCCTGGGTGAGCCTAGCGGTAGAGCTGGCAGCCAGTCTAAGTCCTGAGGCAGCCAGCATTGCAGCGTCATGAGACAGCCCTAATCAGGTGGGCTGCTCTTTTGAAGAGCAAGAAACTGCACACACCCACACCAAGTTCCCTTATTGAGACCCGATAGTGAAAGAATCCATGCAGATAAATCAGTCTGGAAAATGCTGATTGAATTGCAGGAGGTCTGTTCACCAGATGCAGAAGGCTAAATATTATTCAAAAAGAAGAAAAAACTGCACTGACTACTGTGTGTGGCGTTCGCAATTCATGCATGCTTATCCCCTCTCTTTCTCTCTGACTCACACTTTCGTGGACCACCAACGAGGTCTCGCTCAGAGGAGCAGCTCATGGGCGTCCTGCAGTCACATGACCAGCTGATGAGATCCCAACCAAACCACAAGAGGGTCGCACACAACATCCACCTTCCTGAGGCCGACTGGGTCACTGAGCAATGTTCTGGGAACATCACAAAGACGCTGCTCAACTTCTGTCTCTCTCTTTCTCCCTCGCTATCTCCACTGGTGTGCTCTCAGCTTTCCCTCCCCCACCTCATCCTACCCCTCCTCTCATGACTCAGAGCCAGCTGAGCGTGCTACCCAAATCCAACAGTTGTTGTGGCCTTCGTTAGCCTAACGAGGGGGCCGGCTCTTTATACTTGTCAGGGAGCAAATGAGTCAAACAAACAAGGGCCAGGGAAGAGGGGAGGACAAGCAAGCGCTGTTCTGTTGAGCTTCACTGGGTTCTTGGCCGCAGCGCTTCCCTGGAATCTAGGGAACCCACAATCTGCCTCTTTGATGTAGGATGATGCTCTGGCTTTGATGGAAACTTTAGAAAAACACACTTGCGAAAAGAAATAACATGCTGCTAGGTCTCTGTGGCCACTAGAGGCCGTAGGCACATTCAAACTGTGTGGGTGCAGTATGTGAAGGATCTAAAAGGGAAGTATCATTTGGGGACACATAACAACTGGTTATGATAGTCACAACAAAGTTACAGTGTTGTTGCAAGCCTCTACTTGCAATGCGGTCTGTGCATATGGGCACTGGGCAATGTACTGTTGGCAAAGGAACGTTATTCCTTTGCCAATATATTTCTGTAAAAATATGCTTTACACCGTCCATGCATTTGCACAGACACACACACACTACCCTACTCCAATGCTACTCTCCGCGCTGTTGTGTCTTGAATTCCCAAGCTGTCCTTCCCAAAACAGATAAGCGTGATTACAGTCACTACAACATATCCCAGGCAGTGTCTACAGTCCAGACACATGACTACAGCACAAGGCTTAAGGAGAAAGTATGAAGGTGTGTCCTTCTGAATGAGATCATCTGACTGAGCTGAGCCTGTCTGGAACAAACGTACAGAACACTCCAAGGCTGAGAATCTGGATCTCAAATGTGAGATTAGCCCTACTGGGCTTACAGGGCACCACGACACGGTGTTTGCTCCACTTTCTTTCAGGAGCCTCAAACCGGTTTACACTCACACATGCTGAACATGATGAATCAGACAGGAATCAAAGATCAAAAGAGAGAGCGTGGCATGGATGTTCTTGGCTCCGTGGTGCCCGTGACTGGCCCACCATGGCATCCAGTCATAACATAGCATAGCACCATTAAATGGGCATTAGGACGGCAAGGCCACCTTTCAACTGTACCGCCGTTATTAAGTCCCCTAAAAATGTGGTACGGCGCTAGCCCACATACCAGGGAACACACACTAAATGTTGATGGAAACAAGAATGGCTATCTTTTGTAAAACATTAAATTGGTGTTTTGCGCGCACACATGGGAGTAATGAGCACGCCAAACATGACTGGAAGAGGTATAAGCCATTTATTATTACGCCCACATGGAGATGTGAGTCACTTGGGTGGCGCCACCGCACTAACAGGCTCTGCTAAAGGTGCAACACGGGATGATAGCGGCTGAGTGGGGGCTGCCTGGCTGAGGTGATGGACAGCGGGACAGGGCTACTGCAGGCTCACCTTCTGTGCTGTGGCTCTGGGGCAAAGACGGCATGACAGTGACGCGACACTAAAAGCCTTCCTGTCAAGGAGGCAGGCGGACGCCCTCCAATCAAAACACAGAGGCTCTGGGTGACATTTCACAGGGCACAGCTGCTGGGCTGCGACAGCATGCCAACTCACTATTCCTGAAGGGTTGTTTGTTTAGCGCATGTGTGTGCGTGTCAGTGTGTATGTGTGTGTGTGTATGTGTGTTGTGAGCACTTTATTGCCCTGTCCCACACAGCCAGACCGGTCACCATTGACTGCTCTTACATTTTACACTTGGTCTCTCTAAATCCTCCCTTATCAATACCGCAGAAGGCGTGGAAACCCAGACCCATGCCAAAAGTGCCAAAAGATAATACACAGAGAAGGGACACCAGAAATCAGCACATTCAGAATGAAAAATGAATGATGAGAGGACGTTTTCCCCCTGACCACACGGACATGTTTTCCCTTCACAGCCTCTGGTGCTGGTGAACAAAAGTCTAAGTGATCACAAACTCTTGTTGTAACGATGATAAGCATAAAAGAAATCCCCACCTACACCATTTGATAACTACTTCCTTGTTTTGCACCTTTGCTCTAGCCTTCACTTCCGCTAATGACACACAAATAGTACCCAACGTTTTATCCTTCTCCTCGAGACCTGGGTGTGTCTGCCTAGGACCGACTGAGCCGAACCAGGCTCACCCTATTCTAAAACAGCGACATGTTGTGTTCGTAGCCCGGGCCGTGGGGAGGGGGAGCGTGGGCTTCACGCCACAGCAGCACACTGTTCCCCCCCAGAGCCCCAGAGACTCCCCTCTCCCAGTGACCTGGTCCCCTGTCACCTTATCCCCTGAGCAAGAGTCTTGTTTTTTCTTTTTCCCTCTTCCAGTAAAAGCCTGGGTCTCTTGGTTCTTGGGCCCTTGATCCCTCTGTGGTTTTGGAGGAGTTTCTTATCCTAATTTTCTCCTGATTGGAGGGGGGGCGGGGGGGTCTGTCAGGCAGCCGCAGTTTGGAGGCAGAGTTAGTTTGCACACATAAAAGCGGCTCAAAGCCAGCAGGTATGTGAGGAATGCCTCTTCGTCCAAACACAACGGGACTCATGCCCGACACAGAGCCACGCCACACAGCACTGTCAAAGCAGCTAAGTGGGGCCCACTGGGGACACTGCAACTACTCTTTAGATTAAATTAGGCATCTTGGCTCTCTAAATAGGTTTAACCAGGAACCAGTCGCCTCACAAACACGTCATTCAGATTGAGCATTTCTGCAACATTTAGAGAACAAGACTAAATCTGTCAATGTTGTACTACAGTAGAAACTTAATCTGGTGTAATGTGGATTTGTCAAACATTTGGATTATTAAAGTACAGTCAGTTTATGGCAGTTTAGTTTAAATGCATTTAAGCTATATGCACCAATTAAATGTATGCAATATAAATGTGTTTTAGGATGTGCCAGTTTGGTTAACCGGTCAGTTTGGACATCTGATGCACCGACACAATGCATAAAGAAACCATAGCTTATGGAGTATCAGTGATAATCTCACTGCCTTTCTGTTTCTAAATGAATGTGTTCAAACTCTTTCAAAGTTAAATCAAGTCAAGACTATCATTGAGATACACTAACACTTTTTATTGACTGATTTTGATTTTGTCTTTATTCACCTCTTTTATGCAGCCATCCCTCCTTGACGATCACCACATCGGTCATGTTGGTGGGCAGGGTGGAGGATCCAGGATTCCTAAAGGGAGAGATGCAGCTTTTTTCCCCGAGTGTCCTTCACTCAGCCCTGTGCAGGAGCCTGGAGACTGGGGCCTGGGGTTTGGAGCTGCCTTCTCAATTGTGGTTACCTATTGGTTGAAGAAAAGTAAAAATTAGCCCCATATGGAGGTGAAAGATTTTCCTTCCACTTGTCTGAATATTAACCTTCTGGTCAACACAGAGGAGAGGCAATGGAAACTAGACGACCCCAGTTCTCTGTGGTCCAGTTAGTGCAGAATGTGCCACTAACTGATCCACAAACCACCTCCCAGTACGGGAGATGTGCAAGAAAAGTGCAGCATAAAATCATGGGGTAAAAGATCAACCTATGGCAGCACTCTTACCTTACTGAAGTAGTCATCTGATCTAGACTATACATACCCTAAACACTTGGCCTTTATATTCATTCATCACTTCTTTACCACACATCACACGTCACACACTGCACCAGGCAATCTCTGACCATCAACTGAAATCAATTTGCCTGCCGCAGCTCCATCAGAGTGAGGCCATGAAAAGAGAGCCCTGTTAAAGAGTGGCCCCATCCAGCTGACTGGTGGGGACAACAACAGGAAGTGGATGGGGCTATTGACAGACTAGGAGTCAGTCATATCCAACACAGCCGCAGGCCCAAATACATCCGCCATTAAATGTGCTATCAACGTGCCTTTAAACTGCCATTGTGCTCATTTGTCTCAATGACTAGGAGTGAGTTCATGAAGGCTAAGGTTATTTTTGCTTAGTATTTTTGTTTATTGCACTGGGTGTGTGGTGCTTGTGTCAGTTGTCGTTGGGAGGATCTCTGAGAGGGATTTGTAAAAGCACACTGAGTGCAATTCAAACTAAGATCACACAAACCGTTGCAGCCCCTTGGCATCATAGTGTGTACTCTCTGACACAGACACGCACACATTATATACACATTGGGATACATCACACAAACAAACTTCAGCGCACACACACCACAGCCAAAAAAGCAACACATGCACAAGGCCGGCTCTGGAGCCACAACAGAGCGCTGCTGTTTTAATGGGAGCGACCTGTTGCTACTGCGGCCTGTGTGGAAAAGCTGGGCTGCTGCCAGCACTGCAGCCAGCAGCCACTGAATGAACCCAGTACCCTGACAGCGGGTCACATGGTCCTAAGGCCTCTGGGCCACAGCCTGCCTGCCTGCTCTGCTGTCAGTCCGGCTTTCAATCATTCATCATTCTGGCTCTGACTCCAGGGGCCACCCCATTCAGTGTCATGCAGCAAAGATGCCACACACCTAGCCAGTCACCGGGCCAAACAGGACAGTCCCATGTGTTTACGGCAGGAAGCAGAGAAGCAGGCAGGCATCACAACACTGCTCTGTTCAGCACAGATATATAGAGAGGAGATTCTGCTTTGCTTTATATTCTGCTTCCACTAAGGCAAACTGGAGAATATGCAACTGGATTGGACTCAAGATGTAGACGATGAGTCACAAACACAAAAACTGTTCAAAGGGATGAACACTTCTTGCTTGATAACAGTCCTTGATGCGTCACTTGGTTTGCGTTCAAAAAGCCATAGTGTGATCTACCACACACTGCAAAGGCCACGGTTTCAAGTTCCTTGAAAACGGATGGCTAATGATAAGAGTGTGTGTGTGTGTGTGTGTGTAGTTGAACATCATACCACAGGTGCCGTCACCCTGCAAGCCAACTAACAGAGCTCTGCTCCCGTGTGATGATTTGAAAAGCAACCTCCTAACATCCAGATGGCTCATGTTAACATTGTTGTACATTTTCCGTAGGAGATCCATTCCAGTAGCGCAGAGACGCAGGCACAATCTCATTTATTGAAACAAAAAGTAGAACACAAACAAAATCAGGAGAATTCAACCACACACTCGCCATGGCACTAGACACAATAATTTTGCATTGATGTTGGATCAGACAAACAAACAAAAAAGAATCAAATTTCAACGAAGAGCACAGAGCTAGACATTTTAACATAAGCAAAGCTAAACCAATCCTAACATGCTGCCATTCTGCCAACTCAAATGGATCTGGATACCAGACAGAATAAACGAGAAACAGAGCAGTGTGACGGCTTGATACCGGAAGCTAGATTTCATGGTCCTCCAGATCTCCTGTGCACCACATTAGTCGGTTGCACATCCAGAGGAGTTGGCATCTTTCATGCCGGTCGTACCCGAATCTACTCTAATCACTTGAATGAAGCAATTTTTTTTTGGGCTGTGGTGTTCTCAATGCTGTGACACAGAGTGAGAGAATAGTGCAGCCATGTGATGACGGCGGTGGGTCAGCATCATGTGTATCCTTCACAGTGATAACACATCTTAACTGCTGTGGCGTACGAGCCCCAGGACAGGCACAATAAGCCTGACTGTGTACAGGGCAAATTTCAAACAACATTCCTCAGATTCTGCATGCAACTGGTGGCACATTTGCGTCAACAGGGCTGCGAGGGGAGGGCAGGGTGGGAGGTTACTGGCGTTTTCTAAATAGAACAGGGAGGGCTAAACAGTAACTGGCTGCATCATTTTGCCAGCTTGTTGCGTCTTCCCTGTGTCACATGCCGAGTTGCCCCCCCCACATACACGCAGTGGACAGACGTAGTCTCATGACTGAAAAACAGCATGTTGACATTAAAGGCATAAAGGGTACAACATGCCCAAGGACAAAAGACTTTTGACTCTTTGCAGATTTGACATGCACACGTTACACCTGGAAGACGGGGAAAAGCAGACAAATCTTTATCTGGGAAACAGGGAATTATTTGAGCATCTTTCAGTAGATTGGTGACCACTGGGGTGGGTATATAGACATTAATAACATCAGTTAAATGAGCTGTTTAGCTTAATAAAAAAAAAGATAAATAGTGGATTCAACAAGTTGGACACAAACGACAACCATAAATATTATGCCTAGCTGACCTGTGCTGTCTGTGCAGGAGACCAGGTTCCCAAACATTGATAAGCTTTAGAACATATACCCCTAGTTGATGAGATTATGTCACAAATAACATTTCTGTTGTTAGGTATACTTTAGTACATAATCATATAAATGTCATTGTTATAGATGGGGTGATAACAGTGAGAAACCTATGACCAGGATAGTCATCTTCATGCACCCTCTCTCTCTCTCTGTGCTAACTTCTAGGTCGTGAAGTCATAGTGAAATTACACTATTCCACATTTTGTTTGGGACCCCCACTGCGGACCCCTGGGGGTCCCGGCAGTTGATAACCCGTCACAACAAAGATGTGCTACTTCGCATCATTCCGCCACTACTTCTGAGTAGCTGCAGCATTGTGGCAACAAATCAACAACAAGCTATCACATGTAGCCATTTCTTCAAGGAAAGCTATCAACTCAGGTTAAAATGACTCTGGCTGTGATTATGGGCCTCGCACAAACAAGTAAACAAACACTGTCGTAGTCCACTACAATGAATGGCTTGCACTCTCGCTGCACACTTGAGCTAATTGTTTTCATTTGCCCACTAGGCCACGAAGTAAAAATAACTTTCTCGTGGAAGTGAACCGTTTAACAGTAACGATAGTTTGGCCCGAGGGCTGTGTTTCAAAGTGGACATAGTCAAAAATGAATGGTTAACATCTGAAGAAGATCCACTCCTGTTTCTAAAGAACAACAACGCGTTATTTAAATGTGGGACACTTATGTACAGTTGCCTGTCGTGCAAAACAAGTTAAACAACAAATTCAAGTCAGGAAAGTACTTCATTTCAGGTTTGCATTCAGCGATAGAAAGGATATGGGGCCTAGCAGGGCAGCTTGGGTGAGAATAACCGCATCCCATGTAGTACAATGGGGACCTACCCTGTCTAGCTGTCGACCTCTTGTAGTTAACCATGCGAAGGAACCGCGGGCATTTACCTGGACAGGAATTCAACAATGTGTCCGTTTCATAATAGTAAGCAGTTTCGGCGATTTATTTAGTTGATAAGTCCTTCAACAATCTGGACAAAAGTGCTCTCATTTACTCCGTTTCTCTTGCCTTTCTTCCACTACACCTCCCAAACGCGCTGTCTGCAATGCCTCTGTGGCAAACCGATCTCCCGGGTCCTAGCGCCGACCTGAGCAGGAAGCACAGCAGGCATAGGCTGTCCTGGCCCTAATGATAAATCTTTATAATATTCCTATAATATAGGCTGTTAAAGTGTGTCAGTGGTATCCAATAGAGAGTTTATAGTGACCCTATTTATGGTATTTTTATCTTCTGTGGCAGTGGTTCCCAAAGTAGGGTCCAGGGACCACCAGGGGTCCTTGAAGGGGTTCCAGGGTCTCCACAGGCAAATGAGGAATAGTTTGATATCACTGTTGTTTCCCCCACTAGAGGAAGCACAATGACAGAATGAGGAAGAGTTACTTTTTTATTTCGACTATCTTGGTTTCAGTGTCTCTACTGTTAACTGCCACCTACAGTATAGACAGTATAGACATTTTTTTGTGATACTGTTATGTTGCTGCAACCCCAGAATTTCCCTCGGGGGATCAATAAATTATCTATCTATGTAATCCTATGTAATCCTATGTAAAATTATATATAACAAAAAAAAAATCTTCTTAAATAGCACTCCTTAGGACAAAATCTTATCAAATGGAAGAACATTGTCTTGACATGAAAAAGTTTGGGAACCTCTGTCCTATGGTGTCACTATAATATTCGCATAATATCCCTATAGATGTTTTCTGTGATATTTATATAGTGACCTTCTAAGATTTGTTAAACAATTACTATAGTTTCTTTCCTACTGAAGGGGGTAATAAAATAGGCACAGCAAGCAAGAAAGATGCTACATATTCCTATATGTAAGCATAAAACAAGGAATTAAAATTGTCATTTTATTCAATATTAATCAGCCATTTTGGTACAAGTATGATTACAAATATGTATCACATAAAACACAAGATTCACCAACAGATAATTGCTTGGCCCCTGTACTGATCTCTGCCCTCTGCCTCCCAGCCTCTTCTCTCTGCCATCTTTGTCACTCACGCCTGTAATGTGTTCCTCACTGCTACTACGCCTCAACCTTGCCAAGCTGTCCCTGTCTTACAAACAGGGCTGACCGAGGGTATCCCATAACTACCGTTGCTGTTTTGTCAGTGGTGCCCTCGTCCTCCTCCTCGGCTGTGTCAGTTTCTGGTGATGAATACGTCTACCCTGTTATGTTGTTTATGTGTTCTGCGGGTTCAAAGCAACAGTAGCGAGATCAAAGTCTTTCTCAGATGTTCTTCCATTTAGTTTTTCAGATCGCCCCTGGCTGAAATTATATAATCTCTTTCCTGTCAAAGATCCATCTGATCTCTTCATCTTTATCGCTCCAGAACAGGAAAGATAATGGAAGAGAACAGAGAACAGAACTTTATTATCTGAGTTGGACTATTGATTTAATTATTAGTTGGAAAGTCAGTGGGTTAAAGGAGAATAGACGATGTATGGTAGAAAGAATTAGACACAGAAGGGCAGGGGGCTCTGACAGGGGGTGGGGGATGGAGGGGTCTTTACCAATACAGCATCTCCGGGAGCCGGGGGTGCAATGTTATTAGCACGGTTTCATTATTGTCTGGGATTTAATCCACCTCTTATGCAGCTGTACCCACAGCACAGCAAGATGTCAGGACAAAGGCATATCACAGACCAAGGGCAATTTATTAAAAAAGGCTACAGTCGATGGATTATTTGCTTATTTCAAGCAACTTTTCAGGACAAAACATCTGTCCATTCAATTCAGCTGTTTATTGATGACTCTGTTTCTGTAATGTGTGGTTAATACATTTCAGGTAAGGTAGCAAAACTGAAACCAACAGCTGCTGTACCTGATAAAGCGGGCTGAACTTTACATAACAAGGAGACCAAAAGCATCACAGGGCATTAAAAGCATCCTCAGATAGACAGCTCAGTGCTGCCCATCCATGTGATGAGGCCACTGGTCCAGGGGGAATAGTGATGTGGTTCAACTGTGGCTGGCTGGCGGGCTGGCTGGCTGGTCAGACTACACTGGAATGCGGGGCCTTTTGTTTGTCTGAGAGAGGAGTGGGTCAGGGGGAGAATGCCATTGATGATTGCAGAGAGGAAGAATGAACCTCCAGGAAGTGTTCTCTCTCTCGCCCCCTCCCCACTACCCCACTCTCATTCTCTCTCCCTCCCTCTCTCGCTCTCTCTATCATTTTCTGTGTGTGAGAACCTTCACCGTGCTGAGCCTCTCTCTGAGGCCTCAGTCCCCGGGCACAACCACTGCTTTGTCTTGCCCTGTGAACACACACCCCTCCTCTACTGAGCGCCTGCGTTTGCCAGGCCAGGGAAACACAGGGCCACTGGTCCTATTCTTATCCACATAGCTGCATGGCTTGTGTGTGTGCTGAATGGTAAATTGTTTTTCATATGGCACACACTTCAGAAGCTTTCATTTAAAAACATTTTTTTTGCTGGTGTTTTTGCGATGAGTATGAAGCCATCCATCATTTCGAGGCGCTTCCTTATTTTTTCAATAAACCATTAATCCAATCCAATTAATGTTAGATCAAGTGAAGGGAAATACCTTATTCAATTTAGAGCACACAAGAGACAGGCTGTTCTTGTCTTTTGTTTATGATCATCTGGACATGGGTTAAGTACAGATGCCCACCCGCTGTAATGGTAAGAGCCAGACTAAAAATGGAATAAGGCAGTAAGTCGATAAGAATCCAAGCCAGTGGCCCCTTCCGACCAGTGGCTGCCGTCTCCCGTCACACTGCTCATTCCCCTCCGTGTCAGGGGGCTGTGAGGAGCTGCAAATGGCCCTTTCAAAACACACGACAGCTGGAACACAGGGCAAAGGTGACTGAGGCAGTTGGGGGAGCAGGGGGAGGGACAGGAGGCAGGAGGGGGGGGGGGCATAAGATGAGCAGCTGCAACCTCAAGCCCCTGTTTCTCCACTGTGCCGCCATCTCAAGCTTCAACAATTACAGAATAGCCACTTTCCCTCTATTGGCCTATATTTTGAGAATCTGAAGGTATGGTGGCAAGTTAAGTTAGCTAAGGAAATTAGTGGCATATTTTTAATTTAAAGAATTAGTATCACTTCCTATTTTAAGGGCCATAGAGACAATTGAAACCATGTAAATAACAGCCCCAGGGATTGATGTGCTCTGGGGAAACAATGGCACTGGGTGGTTTGGTGCTCAGGGAATTCCACACCCCAAAGCAGGATTACAGAGAACAGTCCTTATAAACTCCCAATAACCCACACACCTCTTGAATCAGAACGCATTTATTTTACTTTCATCAATCTAGAAATATGAGGGAGAATATCATTTCATCCATAGCAGATGTAAAACAGTAGACACAATTCTAAGGACATTGTAAAAGGTAATGTAACTTTTGGATTTGAATAGACATTTATATAACAATCTCATTATTTTGAGATAGTACTTATGAGAATACTTCTGAATACAAAAAGGGGGGGAAATCCTCAGTGAGTCCAGCTTTAATTTTGTAATTTTGTAGTTTTTATAATTATCACGTGAGGGGAGCATTCAGGACCAGTGTTCCTATTTGGTTACCTACAATAATATGTTGTGAGTCATCAGCGGGTTTGAACGTTTGCCACAGTTTAGGATTTAGTGAATTGACGCGCCTATTGGGGACAGGTGTTTTAATAAGACAGCCGATTGACGTCCTCTATGTACTCTGCTACTTGCTGCCACTGTGTGAATTCACGGAGTAGTACAGAACTTATTGTGGCCGCCGTTATCGCGAGACTTGTGCCATTATCAACCTGCTTGACACACAGCAGCGCTGAGTGCAGCCTGCCTTGCCAGGGTCGGACTGAAGCTCAAGAAACGACAAGGAGAAGAGAACATCTGGCCGCACATCATGAAAGGACGTCGGAGCGTGTAGGAAAAACACGACGAACCGGTTCAGGGAAATATATGTAAGTGTTGTTGTTGTTTTTTTATGTCTATAGAACCGGAGAAAGCGAAAGTTAAAGAGTGTCCCCCTCGCCGCTTCGTTCAGCGCAGTTGGCTTTGCTGTGAGTTCCTCTGCTGTTTAAAAGGCTCCCAGCAATGCGATTCCCAACACGGACATGGAGCTCGTTTTACTGCGCCCTTGCCCCCCCTTATCCTCTCCTTGCACTTTTCCCTTTCCTTTAAAATAACCTAACTATTGTGCGCAAAATTACACGACAGCACACTGGGGGCTCGGCAGCATCAAACTTATCCAAATCGTTGCAGTTTTTTTTTAAATGTCTGCTTCTGCTATTTTTAATTAACCTTTTTAAAACATATCTCACAGTTGTGCGTGTCTGTCTGATCAGTGCGTAAAGAAAGGGCCACAAGGCGTCTTATTGTCGGGTGCAGTTTGCTTTTGGCCTTGCTGATAAATTACCCCCATAAAAGTTGAACATGCCGTGTAACCTTCTCGCACTTATAAATCTACTCTTATAATAAGTTGTGTGTCTTTTTTGGACCGCGTAGCTCAGTGTTAACATATGGCATAAAGAGGAGCACAGCTGGAGGTAGCGTTTCCATTGCGGTGATGTCAGAGCAGCTGACTCCACAGCTTGCAGTGTAATTAGCAAACAGAGCACCAGTTTACTCACTCTCCTCTGCTCTTATTTTATATGTTAGCCTGCCCCGAAGGAGGAGTGGTATCGTCCACAGGAGCCACTTGATTGATCAGTAAACACCGTCGTTTGTGTGTGTGTGTGGAAACGCCGGTGCGTCAGTTTTCGCATTTTCCATGGGAAGCGCAAAAAGTAGGCTGGCTACTACTAACCGGAATACTTTTGATAATTGGAGAAGGGTCCGTTTACACAGTGATACAAGGCTGGATGAGCGCAGCAAAGCGTGTCCTGCACCACTGGGAAGAGTGTAGAATTGTTGTCTAATTGGATAATGTTATTGATTAGAGCATCGGGTAATCCTAAAATCCTTCTTAATTCCTCAGAGATAACTTGTAACTTAACTCTTTGAAATTGGGAATGCGGGAGAGGTTTGTGGTATAGTAAATATACTGGTCGCTACTTTTAAACAATTTGTGCCAAAGGAATGATTAGCTTCAGCAATAACTAAAGTTATTGCCTGTATTCTCTCCGGGTTTGATTACTTCGTATTTGCCTCTGAACGCCTAGGCGTCGCTAACGCCGCGGCGCCCTCTGACTGGCTGCATTTCGTTTATTCAGTATCCTGTTTTTCCTGTTTTTCACCAGGTTATGAAGGAAGAATGGAGTTCCCAGACCATAGCCGCCAGTTGCTGCAGTGTCTGAGTCAGCAGCGTCACCAAGGTTTCCTCTGTGACTGCACTGTTCTCGTCGGAGAGGCTCGATTCAAAGCGCACAGAGCCGTGCTGGCCTCCTGCAGCATGTACTTCCATCTCTTCTACAGGGACCAGCTAGACAAAAGGGACGTTGTGCATCTCAACAGTGACATTGTGACAGCCCCGGCTTTCAGTCTACTCCTTGAATTTATGTATGAGGGGAAGTTGGAATTCAGCACTCTGCCGGTGGAGGATGTCCTGGCAGCAGCCAGTTACCTCCACATGTATGATATAGTGAAAGTGTGTAAAGCTAAGCTTAAAGATAAGGAACTTTGCTCCCCGGATGAAAAGGTGGGTGAGGGTTTAGGACTGAGCTGTCTGAACAGGGAAACTTCCTCAGATGGCGAGCTGCACAGTAAGAAGCTAGGCCGGCGACAGCCCCAGACACAGGCTCAGGGGCTCCACAGGGCCCCCCCGGCAGAAGAGTTTGACACGGACAACAACGAAGTCAAGCTGGCTGTCACAGATTGTGATAGGTCTGCACAGAGCAGGCAGAAGGCAAACGGTCACTCTGGCAGGTCCCAGGACCTTGTAGGTGTCAATTATGTGTCAGCAGAGGCCGAGCCCTGCGTCCAAACAGCTGGAAAAACAAAAGCTGATGTCAGTAGTTCCACCGTATCGCTGTCCCAGAGGTCCCGGGCTTCAGATGACATGGACTGTGCACTGGATTTGTCTTTCAAGCCTCTGTCTAGCAGAGATCCCTTACAACCCTCCTACGTCTCGGGACAGCTGGCCCTCGACAGCCAGCAGCAGGGCACTGAGCCACTTGTTAAAGACGAACACGACTTGCTGTCAGAGCAGGAGGACAGTGAGCCGATGAGCCCGGAGAGCCAGCGCTTTGGGAATAGCGCCAGGAGCTCAGTGGTGACAGGGTTCGCTGCCCTCTTCCCAGGCAACAACGGCTCCACAGCCGCCCTGCTCTCCCAGGAGGAGGACCTGATGGAGGAGGAGGGGGAGGCCTGCAGGGGGAGGGAGGGCGCCCCAGGCAGGGAGGGGGGCGAAGAGAGGAGGGGTCGGTTGCTGGGGGACAGCGAGGAGGAGGAGGAGGACGACTTGGCCTCCTCAGACATCTCCACCTCCAGTGGGGTGCTCCTGCCCCCGGGGCAACAGGTGTGTGTGTGCCCCCTCTGCAGTAAAGTCTTCCCCAGCCCCCATGTGCTGCAACTGCACCTCAGCTCACACTTCCGTGAGAAGGATGGTGCACGTTCCAAGCTGTCCCCCGACGGCTCGGTTCCCACCTGCTCGCAGTGCGGCAAGACCTTCTCCTGCATGTATACCCTTAAGCGCCATGAGCGCACACACTCTGGTGAGAAGCCATACACCTGTGGCCAGTGCGGCAAGAGCTTCCAGTACTCCCATAACTTGAGTCGGCACGCTGTAGTTCACACACGTGAAAAACCTCACGCTTGCAAGTGGTGCGAGCGGCGCTTCACCCAGTCTGGGGACCTCTACCGCCACATCCGAAAGTTTCACTGTGGCCTTGTCAAGACTCTCGCCATTGGATAAAACACACCTCTCACCAGTGCCATGACATAAGACAGAGTATGTCTTTTCATATACTGAGTACCTACTACTGAACACTTTTCTTATTAGTATACACATATTGAACGTTTGTTGGAGACATATCCTTTTGGAATTCTACCCCATGTGGCATTTCTCAAGTTAAATATGTAGCAACTTAAAAGCTGGACCTGTTTTCTGTGCTGAGCTATGTCGTAGGCATACCTGATGGTCAGAGGCAGACAGTTCAAGGTGCACACAGGCTGTAAAACTAACATGGGTGCTGTGAAACTCCAGCTGGCTCTATGTCGAAGGTGAACAAATCAGATGATGCACTTGTTTATTTCTGTCTTGTTAGTGTCAATCTGTTGAGTTTAGTGTGGAGTATATTTGAAAGAAATGCATCCTATGGTTCATAACTTATGGATGGTAGCTAACGCTAACGTATGTTAATACAATCGTCTGAATGAATGATGAGACTTTATTTGTGCGCATGGAAGAACAGAACCGTCCGTGAGTAGCAATATATGATTTTTTTTTTTAACTCCTACGTTATTATTTATTTTGAGATTTGTCTAGTCCTTAACAAGTAAACTATCATAAGGCAGCAAAATTAATGAAGTTTGACTACTGGAAGTATGATTTTTATTTAATTTGATTCCTCTTCTTGGAAATAGAATTTTCTTTTTGGTTGAAATGAAGTTGGTTGCAGTTTTATGTTCTTTAAAATGGAAGGCAAACAGACCATCATACTATTATTTTCACCATGGATCACCGACAGTTTTTTTTTTTTGTTGTTGTTGCCTTGGCCAGAGTTATGTGATCTTTTGTTGCTAATCCAAGTGAGCACATATCGAAAGAATGGCCTTCTAATTACAACTTTAAAAGGAGCTGTATGAGCAGAGGGATGCTGGAGAGTAGTTATTATGAAGATAGAAGATAGCTACAGCTAACGCCTGTAACATTGGTGCCTATTGAAATCATTAACATTTCACCTAGTGTACTTAAACAAGGATAGGATATATCGCCATGCCTTCTTGTCAAATTCAGCGCGTCTTTGGGCCTTTTTTAAAAATCTGGATTACACTCTCTTTGCAAAATGTCCAAATACCAGGTGGTAACAAAGGTAATAGTCTGTACTGGAATGCCAATTGATCCATGAGTGTCCTTAATTAAACAATTTACGAGAATGTAATAAATGTGTGTAAATCAAGCTCTTGTCAATAAAATTTTTATTGACTCCTTTTTGATTGAAAGCAAATAGTTCCCAGTTAAATTACCTTGTTATTTCCTGGTATGGCAGCAGTATAAAAGAGAGGGTAAATTGACAAAGTGTAGAGGGCAGAGGGAGAAAGGTGGAACCAGTACATCATCTGTGTGCCTCGGGTCTGGATGGATTACACGTCTGTTGGTAGCACTGTTCGTTCATCAAAGCTCCGCTTCATTGACTGCAGCTGAATCTACTGAGTTTGTGTGTTTTTTTTCTTTCTTTTTGAGTTGACTTTTTTTTTTTCAGTTATGTGTTTTCATATCTTCCTGTCTGTGTGTGTGTGTGTGTGTAAGATACTACTGATGAAGTTAGAGCTCAAGCCTTTGGTGTTACTAATCTTGAAAGAATCTTGGTAAAAAAAAAATTTAGCCTTCGTGAGCCCCGTTCTGCCGAAGAGCAGTGAAATGGATTTCTTCTGTGGTGGGGTTCACTGAGACGCTATATGGATTCTTACCAGGGAAGCAGCACTAAAAGTTTCTGATATTTGTTTAATCTGTCCTGAGAAGACTTGATCAGAATTATTTATTAGTTTGACTTGGTTCAGGGTTTACGATAGGTGTGATCTTATTTCTCCAAGCTCGGGAGACCTCACGTCTTGCCGAGCTATCTTGGTACTCTTCCACTGGTATTGGGGCTGTCTGTTCATTTTCGCTGTGCAAATCGAGTTACTGTAATTGTATTTTTAATATACCGTTCAGAAACCTCAACGGAGTATTCAAGATTTGTCACATGTAACATAGAGAAGCACTTGTTTTTAGCATGCATATAGTTTCAACACTTTTGTCTAGGCTGCTATTTCTTACTATTTGTATATTTATTGTAAATATATATTCTATTTATCAAACAGTTTTTTTTTTTTCCGTGTTAGAACACATGCAAGGTTGAGAAAGCCAGGTGTCTTATTCAGGCCGCAGCCTCTCAGCTCACAGTGTCACGTCTTCCCCGGAGATTTTTTTTTGGTCCCTCTTCCATATTCAAAGCTTCATTGGGCTCCGCCTCACTACAAATCAGAACCGTTAATACCGCTGCGACTGCTGTTCCGCCAGAGGAAACAGTTGTTCACAAGCGCAGCCACACCGATACGGCGCGGGCTACCTATAGAAATCAGACAATACGAGCACTGTTCTCCCGTGTACCAGGTAGTTCTCAAGGGATCATTGTGTATCTCTCTCTCCTAGCTGAGGGGAGAAAAGGCACCGCAAGTCTCTCTTTGCACTTTTCTGTATTGAATGGAGCCATTGGAATGCGAGAAATGTATTTAGCAAAGGGAGACCAAGGAGACTGTAAACAGGTGCATTGTCTGGAGGCATCAAAGAACAGCCCTCTATCCCGGCATGCAGTAGATAAGTGCTTCATTGTTCTTCTACGCGGAGGAGATACCATGGTGATTTGATTGCACGTGTATCATGAGAATATGTGAAGTATCAGAGTATTGCTTTCCAAGTGTCTTCAGTGCTCGAGTTTGAAAAAACCTTTTTCAAAAAGTTGGAGAACAGAATATTCACGAAAAACTTTTCTAACGGTGGAAGTCAGGTGTAGGTGTCCATTTCAGCTCCTTAGGTTTGTGTTTTGTTTTTTTTGTGTTTTTTTTTTACGTCTTTCTCATTAATCATCAGTACTCCTTTCAGGACATACAAATCTATTCCCATGTGATTCATAGGTGTTTGTTTTTTATTTCTTAGCATTTGGAATGAGTCGTCTGTCAGCATTTGCTAATGAGAGCGCAAGTCAGGAAGGAACCAAAACCATTAATCTCAAAGTTGCATGCAATCTCTTTTCATTCTGTTTCATAACCTGTAGTCAGCATTAGTAAAAAGGACTGTTTGGATGGGGCTTGCATGTAACTTCATGAGAAATGGTTTGGCTTTCTCTGTTTACCTGCACAAACACTCTTGTTGCAATTGCGTACAGACATCACAAAAAGAGCAACTCTGGCATCGATCCTGTTCGGATGCCCTGAGAGTTTAACCGCTTTGGTTACTGGTCAGAACGGGCTTCTTAAAAAAAAAAAAAAAAAGCCCACCAGTTATATCATGAAATTGTCAGTGTTTCATGAAATGTGAGTTTTTCTGATACGTAGATGTTGTGTAGTCTTGATAGCGTGTGATATTTCAATCAGAACACAGGAATGTAGATTTTGTCACTTATTATTGTCTGTGTTTTTTTGTTTTTTAAAAGGAACATTTCTTATGTGGTGCAGTTGATTATTCTCATATGTACATGTGTACAGAGGTAGAAACTAACGATATGTAAAGAATTGTTTCTGTTAATTGCTTTCAGTCTTTATTTATACCTCCAGGATGATCACAGAATGTGCCTTGTAGACACACTAATAAGTGTTGCATCTGGAGAAGCCCTTTTCTATACTGTACGTTTGCCCTTGACTGCGGTGGTAATGTTCACGTCACCTTAACAGTGGCCCAGTGAAGTGAAAAGATAACTATGGACAACTATTGTTCCTATTTTTCTGTCGTATCAAAATGTCAACTCAGTCAAAACTAAAAGTTTGAAGTCCATTTATTTTTGCTGCTTTGGGAGATTACATTGAGAGATTTATTTGACCATTTGTGTTTATGTTAAATCTGTTTTGGACTTGCTAAACGGAAGTATTGGCTTTCACTAGCCAATACTTTAGCCAATACTATTGGGAACTAACAAAGTCTGTTCCTTAGTTAATGTCATTGAATGTGAAACACTGAAATATTGATTGATGACTTGTATGGAAACCGATAGCATTACTCTTGATTGAGGGCTATGTTTGCCCAACTCATGCTGTATGATCTTTAAGTCTAAAAATGACTGTAGGTTACACTGATACTGGAATTTTGTCTTCTGCAGGTTACAACTGTGAAATTGTGTATAATCATGAGAAATATTTATTATTGCATTGCTTCTTGTGCAACATTTGACTGTCTCTCAATTTTAATTTGGTAAAAAAAAAAAGCTTCTAAATGTCAATGAAAATCTTTTTAATAGAATTTGTAGAAGTGCCATTAGAATTTAATATAATTTTTTAATAAGAAAGGTATATTTTATAGTAATCAATTGCTTCAGTGTTAGTAATGTAGAGATTAGGGGACAATCTTATGCAGAATTGACATTGCTTAGATCTTGAGGCAATTTACTTTGATCTATAATTGTATGTGCATTTTTTTGTTTGCGCTTTTCGAGTGTGCTTGTGTGTGTGCTGTGAAAATGTGACAATCTTGATTTAGGTCTTTATTAAGATTATGCATAGATTAAATGGATCAACTCTCCGTGGCTGGGTGGATTTCATTCATTTTGCACCTCACGTAGTCAGTGAATAGTCTTTCATCATATGTTTTATCTTCTGCAGACGCCACACATCCAATTATCAATATATGAAGTTGAGCTGCACACGCGGGGAAAAAGGGAAGTAAATGGAGATTCTCACACACACAAAACAACCTCAAGAGTGTTTTCAAGGAGAGCCGACTGAGCTCAGCAGCAACAATCAGCCAGCCGGTGTGTGTGTGTGTGTGGGCAGAAATGCAATGTGTACAGAGACAACAGAATGTGATAATACTGTGGGTCTTACAGGCTCCATCCCATTGAAACCATAAACTGAGCTCAAGGACAGAGCAATTTCAAAGATGGCCTCCCATTGTTCCAAACCTGTTGCCTGTAATCCGCAAAGGGGATAAACCTGGGATAACAAAGATATTTGACTTTGTTATGTAATTATTAAAACCAACATTTCTACAGCATTATTATATATCATGAAATGAGCCTCAAACTGACTACATATCCATATATACAAGTAAACAACAAACAAATATGTGTGTCTAATTGGGGAACTTCATGCCAATTCAATGGTCATTTTCTATGGAGAGAACTTTTAATTATTCCCCCGCTGCACAGCTAAAGAAATCCAGCTGCTCTGCTATGTGATCCCAATAGGGATGGGCTCAGGTTCCCACCACCCTCCCCCCTATCCCAGCACACCCATTCTGGGAACCCCATATAGACGAGGGCCGCATCCACCCGACCCTGCCCCCATCCATCCTACCTCCCACCCCCTTGGCCCCCAAACCATGGCCCCAAACCTCGGCCTCATCCCACCACTCTATTGTGTGCGTGGGTAGTAGCTCAGCCGGTCTATTGTCTGGCCCCGCTCCCCAGCACGTACTTTATGCACAAACAGACGACACAGCGGCGCTGGCCAGGCAGCCCCGGCATAAAGAAAACAATGTCCTCCCAAGATCATTCATAAACACCCTGAACAGCCCCAGCCAGCTCACAGTAAATAAGGGCCCTCTGCAATGCGATGACCACCTCGCACTGTAAACACCCCCCACGGGAGGCCTCAGAGCTCTCACTGGCACCAACATCTCACATCTGCCCAACAGGATCCAGGGCTTAGGACTGCCTAGTGCGAGTGTGTGCATTTCTTATGGACCAAAACCTCCACATGGAAAGCAGGGGCCATGTGACAGGGCTTAGCTGCAGGGTGAAGCGCTGGGATATGTGCAGTGTAACTCGATGGTGTAATAAAGCATTCCTCTCCGAGGCTCAAAGCCCGGCTTGGCGGTGGTGTTTTTCGTGTGTGTGTGTGTGTGTGTGTGTGTTTAGAGGTACTTGAGAGAAGTTGAGAGGAAAGTTGTAAGTGTCCACCACCTCACAAGGCCAGCGGTGGGAGCCCTTGACCTCTGAAGGGACGGACTGCCAGGGACAGCTGGTGTGGCCTGTGTTTATTTATTTATTTCTTAACAAAAGACAGGTGGTCACACTTGAAAAGGGCACACAGTCACACATGCGCTTGTGTGCAGAAAACACACACACACAAACACAAACACACACATAGGTCGTTTTTTCTTTTTCTCTCTCCGTGTATGGTTATCATTTTTTTTTGTAAATCCTTTTTGACTTCCAGATAATCCCAATCACATTGCAGAAACAGTAATTCAATCCAGTCTGATGCTAAAAATAAATAAATAAATAGATTCTCAAGGATGAGAAGGAAGTCAACATTGTCAAGTTGTGAGGTTACATATTTCCTGTCAATACACTGGAGGCAAATACAACGCCCTTGACGCATCGTCCTTCATTCATCCTCTTTGGAAGGAGCCCTCAAGTTGTTGATCACAACTTACAACTTTGATCTGAATTGCATATACGGCGTACGACCGGCGCAAAGTGCATAAATACATATCAACTAGTGCTCTCACACTGGGGTTGCCTTTTTTGGAGCGGCTCGTCCTGAGAGTGCCAAGACAGTGTGTCCTTGGTCCACTGCACAGCTGTCACTTACTCACACTCGTTGACGCATATTTATAGCAGCAGCATCATTGGGCTCGACGCTCACAACACTCAGGCCACAGCTGGTCCCCTAAAAGAATGGGTGAAAGACAAAGCCACATGCTCCCGCTGGCGGACTGCAGTTGGTCTGGTCTGGGAGGGTTTGCGTGTATGTGGCCCCTCTCCTCGTGGAGACCCCAGCCATACATGTACCAGGGCAGGACAAGATGAGGACCGTTCTTGGGAAGGCACACCGTGACCTTTTTCATTAAGAGTGTCGTGGATGGGGATGCGCTGAAAACCTCGACAGCTGCACACTCCCCATTTTGAGGGTATATTAACACATCACATCATTATGGGGTTCAGAGAGCAGGGTAGAGGACCCCAGGCACTGGCATCCTTCCGACTAAGTTAACAATGAATATCTGCAGTGAATGTTTCAGATGACAGACAGGCATGTTAAGCTCCTTCTGTAACATATTTTACTAGGATGGCAATGGGCTGACAGTATGACATGCACTTAAAATGGTGTGGAACGCCTTTGAAGAGTGTAGATCTTCCTTAAAACTGTAATATCGAGTTCTGAAAAACCTTATCTTTAAAAAAAAAATAAAAAAAAGTGCAGACATCTCGACGCCCTGCTTGTCAGCAGCTGTCTGTTCACTCAGCCAGAAATCAAGTGTTGCCCTCGGACACCAACTGCAGAGCTCCCTGAAGACTGGAGTCACAACTGGCCCGCTGAGCATGGATGTGACTCAGGAGCTCATAGGCTCGTTTCCAATAAGCTCCAGGAAGCACACACACCTCCAAGCTAATATCTATACCGCCAAGTCATGTGACCGATTCCTATAAAGCTGTGCTGAGGACGTCAACCACTGAGAATAATTACTCAGTGCACAACACATGACCCTGAAACCAGTAGTCATCAGTGATGAGCTGGAGCCGAGAGAAAGTGATGACTACAATGACTACAACTCAAGGTCATGTCCAGTAGGCATAATTGTAGCCAAACTGTCTGCAGCAGAGGCCTGGTTCTGGACAACCTCTAGTTCTTATGCTCGTTTAAATAAATATCAGATAGCAGACAATCTCGAGGTCAGACTGACTGGATAGGAATTTCATTATCATAGCAGTCAAAATGTTCACATTTTCACAACTATGGAGGGAATAGATGCTCCTTAAGCATAGTGGCAATTTAAGAACTCTGTCCAATGAGAAAGCAGGTTTGTTACATTACTCTACTGAACATGGCCCAGTTAGTCAGGAACTTGTGGATGACCTGTCTTGCTGCCATCTACTGGATATTGTTAGTAATATGTTTGCTACTGACTCCAATGTCTATTCAGATACCCAGTCACTGTTGCTGAAGTAGTCAGCAATTGTTTCCCAGCCCATATAAAAAAATAAAAATAATAAAAAAAACTTCAAAATGCTTACTGTGAATGCACAATACAGTCAAGGATTTGAGACAAGTGGATAAACAAAGAAAATCTTTCAAGTTTATTTCTCTAATTTGAAATGCAATACATATATACATACACACAAATAAACATTTGGATGATTAAAAAAATCTCTCATGTGAGATCAAAAGGCAACTAACATTTTGTTCAAACATAATCCTCTGGTCCTGCCTTGTTTGGTCTTCCTTTACGTCGAGCAACCACAGCACAGTACTTGATCATATTGGCCACTATAACTGGAAGACAGAGAAGAGAGGATGTCTGAAGATTTCATCAAGTTAAATTTAAGACTAAGAACCAATTTCACAATTTAAATAAATGTGAAACTGAAAACTGTATAGAATACAGATCTGCATGACGAGGCTGATTTCTCGCTGGGAAAATAGTGTACAAACTGAATTTAAGACATAAAATGCTACATTTAACTGTACTCAAGACCTTTCTGGATTAATTTTGTTATTATTGTAAGACCAGGAGACCATTTCATGTTCCAGGAGCTGCAGACACCCTGGAAGATAATGTGCAAAAAGTAACCAACATCTACAAACACAAAACAGGCTGCACCCATGCAAAACCTTGCATTCAAAGGCGTGGCGACGACAATCTCAATCCCCTACTGAGCAACTTCCAAAAATATCTTGACATTTTTATTTTCTGTATTGCAATTATAATGAAAAGTGTCCTATTGTTAACAGTATGACGAGGGCAGTACACACTTAACGACTGGTCTGCCTGCCTGCTCTTCACATACTTCAACCCTTTTCTGGAGATTTATTCCTCCAAATACAATTGTACAGCAACTTATCAGCAGTTGAGCAAGCAGAGTTGTTAATCTTATTGCGTGAATAGGTATTGTTAAAATTGCTTCTCTTACGGTTCATTCTGTTTTTCTCCTCTTTGGAGTTAAACTAACTGTTGCCAGGGTTAGGCTTATGATATTTATCTTATCAAGTACTGTACTATGTGTTGCCTGAATAGATATTAACAGTGTCCTGTTGTCCTTGTACCCTGTGTCAGAATGTACAGTATGACCTCTGAAGTTGTCAATATTCCTCTGCACCAAATGTCAACAAGATTAATTCCTCTACATTTACTGTACTAGACGATTAAGTCATTCTTATTCTAAAATAAAGCTGAGTGTGAGATGGGAGACAAACTCATGATATTCCCTAAACCTTGCCCGCTTCTAATTATGGAATTAGGTGCAAATACCAATAAATCACCAGCAAAACTCTAAAAAGGTGAAATGATGTCTGCGATGCTTATATGAGATACATATGCATCTATAATAATAATAATAATAATAATAATAATAATAAACACCCTACATAAACAGCAAATCTTTCATGCCAACGCTAATTACTTTCCAACTGACAACTAATCAGCCTTGGCATGCCTTGCTCTTCTAGTAAAAAACGTAGTGTCATGGCAGTTTGAAGCTGGGGTTTCAAAAAGAAGCTTCTTAACTCTTAAGCTTCTGTCCTCTTAGAGAAAAAGGATCATCCAAAAGCTACTTACTCTACGATAGTGCAGACAGAGCAGCAGAGGCTGGAGCAGCTGGAGCACTGGCGGGTGCAGGAGGAGCAGGCTGGACGGTCACACTGGGAGCATGGCGCCCTGGACCCCTGGCTCTTCTGACACACGCAGCAGCCTGCAGGACCCACTGGTGCACCTGGATACAAAACACACACGTCAATGCAGAGCACTCAGAGTATTTAGCAAAGTTCTGAACTTGCAATGTGTTAACATCTTTGCTGCTTTAATTACATATCAGCATCTTGTTGCCAACATTTCCCTTGTGTAGGATCACCCTTTCAAATCGCCTACCCGTGCAGACTCACCTTGTGCAGTGGTTGTTCTTGTCAGTCTACCATCCAGTCCAATTAGTGTCTGTCCCCTCAACAGTGTCTGGCTGCATTCGGGTGTCACAGCTTGTCCAGGGGCCTGTGGGGCTGTGCATTTCTCCTCTCCATCCACATTCCAATTTTTTCCCATAACAGCGCTGGCACCATTGAAGAGCAAGTTCTTAGTCTTTTCTGTGGAGACATGAATTGTATGAATGAGTGATCCTTTTCAGATTCGAAGGGAACTACAAGTAGTCAACTCAGCTAACATTAGACTTGGCTAACGTTTAGTTAAGTTGGCGTTCATGACTTATTAAAGCAAAGACAACTCAGCAGAAACCGTGGTTAATACGTTCGTTAGATTAGAGTTAACTCACTGGCTGGCCTTGTCCAACTGACATCTGTTAATTATTTTTTCTCTCTGACGCCACCCTCCCTGCCTGGTAGCACCTCAGAAGCTAGCTGGCCGTAATGGCTAATGATAGTTGTAACGTTATACCAGTATAGAGTCCTCTAACACTGGAGGTTGTGTTCTCCAAACAATCGATAAGACTTTAACATTTTCGTAATGTCATGGTAGCCGAGTCAAGGCCCAGAGAGTGAAATAACACGCATTGCAAACGGCTAGATGTTTTGTAAACACGAACAAATGCGCCATTACTCCCGTCCGAAACTTGTGGAGCTACACAGCTAATGCAAGTAAAGCCCACTAGCTAGCTGTGTGTATACACGAAGCTAACACTAGTTAACACTGTGACGCAGCGGCATATCCACAAACTTGCTCTCACCATAGATTTCTTGTCGGTATTTGTTTCCAAAGACACCGTGATGATTCAACTCCTTTTGTCCAACATGTATTTTATATTGTGATGAGAATGACTCCGAAAAAGGATAAGACCGTTTAGGCATTTTGACGTGCTTCTCGATTTAGACTTTTGTTGCGGGAAAAAGAGAACTGTGGCAGCGAGGAACCAATCAAATATCTAACTTGCAGTCACGTGACATTGGATCCTCATTAAACCCTTCCATGCCTTCAGGCACTGTTGGAAACTTTGTTATCCAGGATTTCCCGCGCGTGAATGATCTAACAAATTGGTAAATACTCTGATATCGGAGTTGCAGAGATGTGACGGGACGGAGAGCAAAAGTCAATCGTCAGTCGAAGCTGTGTCAACAATTGGGGGTAAAAGGTAAAAGTGATGTCTGCAACAACAATTTGGCTAATAAAGTGATTTAAAAATCAATGACGTCTCTCGCCTCTTCATTTTGCTGCTGTATTTGTAGCTATGTGCAACTTGATTTCTAAGATGAAACAGCCACAAAAATGTGCCTTTGTTAAAGGATTCATTTTATTATCTTCGACCAAAAGTGAACATTCAGACACTTTCAAATATGTGTGAAATAATGTATACTTTCTTGTTTTCTTCTTCATGTTGATGGCGACTTTAAATTAGGAAATATTTACATAGTTTTTTTTCTGTTATATTGCTTAAAATAAAGACAAACAGTCCCATTGAACATCATTCTAATAGCCTATGAGTTCAGTTGGGGCTGCCTCTAGAAAATCAAAACAGTAGTCGATGTGGATAATCCTCTTGGGACCCTATGGAGCACACAGATCCAAGGTGCATGACTTTTATTATTTCAAAACAATTGTGCTGTTTTCATTGGTATCGTGGCACAGTAGATTGACACTAGCCTTACAAATAAAGCACAGGAATCTTTGATGATGATGACCAGCACTGTTACAAAACAAACCAAAGCCACAGCCAACATTGTTCAAAGGTTACACAGATGTGTCGTCAATTGAACAGTAGTAGATAATTCTAGGGGTTGAAAATACACATCATGCCATATCCTTTGTCCTTCCATTAAGGGTGGGTAAAGGTTTTCCTTCAGAACATCTGGATCATGCACTCTCTGGACTTTCCCACGCCGACCCACTTGACTGTAGAGAGAGAAGGACATGTATCAGGAAACTTCTTTGAGTAGTCATAACCAAAAGGAAATTTCTAATAAAGGAAATAGTGCCACCTAATGGATCTGTTAGACACTCACATTCACATAGTTTCTGCATTAATATTTGATATTGCTTTGGAGGCCTTCAGGGTAGGTACTAAGAATTGTTTTCTGCATACTTGTGTATTTTAGATTTATGCTTTTTGTAGATTTGAAATACCGGCAGCTGTTACAAGATAACAAGATAAAAGGCTGGCTATGTAAGGTTGCTGTATTGCTGTATTGCTGTATTCTCATCAATACATTCCATCAATACTACAATCACTATATCTAATCCTGCCATCTCTTAATTCAAACGTACTGGGAACTCCAATGTGGTTCTCAATGAAGCGGATGTAGTTTTGTGCCTTGGCTGGGAGGTCGTTCCACTTCCTGGCTGCAGATGTGTCAGCCTTCCAACCAGGGAAGGTCTCATACTCCACCTCCACTTTGTGCAAAACCTCCATGTTGGCTAGGGATTAATCAAAGGATTATTAATCTTTAAATCAATATTGTGTCTTGATTATCATACCTACACAGATCTTTTCCTTAATCAAACAAAGCAGGCGGCCTTGTGAGCCTTCTTTTACATTTGAGTTCCTTCTGTTAACATCATACCTGGGAAATGGGGAATTCTTTTGCCATTGAGTTTGTAGGCTACTCCGACTTTGATTTCATCCAACACATCCAGAATGTCAAGTTTTGTCAAAGCAATGCTGTAGGAAAGGTTACAAGTCTTAGAAAAACAGATTCTTCTATTATATCCATTCATAATTTACAGAAATAAAAGGTATCAATGAATAAATGTAACTGATCAGTCACACATAATAATGAAATGGAGCTTTAAATGATTGCATTTGGTTAAACAGACAGGTCCTAAACCCCTCCGTCCACTCACGCAGTGAAGCCATTGATCATGTGGGCGTATCTGAGGATGACCAGGTCCAACCAGCCACAACGACGCTTCCTTCCCGTGGTTACACCCACTTCATGACCCCTCGTCTGCAGCAGCTCACCCACCTCCTGTACAAATCATGTCGCCTTACCTGTTACTTCATTACACATTGAGTCAATGATGTCAAACATCCACTCATGCACATTCACTGTGACTTCAGAAGCTTAATATCAGTACATCACATTAGCTGTATACACAAGAGCACAGTATATTTTCACAAGGGGTGGGGGACACAGTTGAAACATCTTGATCTACATCCGTATGGCTAGGTCTCGTGTTGGGTAACGTGACCCCAGCCCGTGTCAATCTATCTTGAACCCGGACTCTGGCCCTAAATTTATCCCTCTGAACATGTGATCTGAGTGTTTGAGCCAGTCTCACAAAATTTAAATGTCAAAGTTAATGTCTCACAGGCCTTGCTCCCTGTCTGGCAGTCACATGATCATAAGCACACTATACATATCGAGCTCAATATCAATGAGTTGCATAAGATGTCATGTTACTCTTCATACAATAGAAATGTCACACAAGTAAATATGTTTAACAAAAGGCCAACGTCTGGTTTCAATGCCCCCGTGATCTAAGTGTTTTTCTTCAGGAAATGCCCAAAGAGTTCAAGGAGTTCTTACGTTGAATTGTTCTGTGGGGAAGGCTCCGATTCCCACCCTGGTGGTGTAGGCCTTTGATACACCATACACCTCACCAATGTTCAGGGGAGGGATGCCAAGCCCGGTGCATGCCCCGCCCACAGTGCAGTTTGATGATGTCACGAAAGGATATGTGCCTGAAGGGAAGGATGTAATCCATTAATGCTCCTTCACTCGTGCCATCTTAGCATCCCATTGAATACTCAGTTATGAATTTCACGAAACACTCGGAAAATCCAATGATCTTACCAAAGTCAATGTCAAGGAGAGCGGCATTGGCCCCTTCAACCAGAATTTTCTTCGGAGGTCCATGAAGAGCTTCGTACATGTAATAGACCCCGTCTCTCACCATCGGCCGCAATCTCTCGGCGTGTTCCTGCACAAAACAGGAAAACAGAAAAAGGTTTTGTTGCTGGAAATGGTGATATCCGTCAGATGAATGCTACATCACTTACTAATCACTTTCAGCGGGACCTACCTTGAGTTTCTTCAGTTGATCCTCGACGTCCACTGTCAAGGATGGATACATGAATTGATACTGCTGGACAAGGTTCTTGAATCTGAAAAGGATCCGCACAACTCATGAATCGCCGGCTCACGACTGTACATGAACGCCTCATCTTTTAGCCTGACGCCGCTTGCCACCGTCCCTACCTGGTAGAGAATTCCTTGAAGTCACCCAGGAGGTCACATACACGTAGGCCAGTGCGAGATGCCTTGCTGGAATAAGTGGGTCCAATGCCCTTCTTGGTTGTTCCAATGCTGGAAAACACAAGCCAAACTGA
This sequence comes from Hoplostethus atlanticus, assembly GCA_034670405.1. NCBI lineage: Eukaryota > Metazoa > Chordata > Actinopteri > Trachichthyiformes > Trachichthyidae > Hoplostethus > Hoplostethus atlanticus. The sequence goes on from JAXDDX010000004.1 coordinate 2,905,172, forward strand.
TCTGAGAACGCATCTGGAATACAGCAATCCTCATAGATTGGCATTCATTCTAAAAATACATTGGCATGTTTCTGGTCTTTTGGCAAAATGTTGGGAAGTCTAGCTCACTGGTAATTGCACCCGTTGAACCTTATCCTACCCCCGTTGCCTTTCCTACCCTTACTTTTTTCCTTCTTGTGCTTGTCTCTGGGTTTCCTGTAGGCCATCAACAACCTGGTGGAAATCAAAGACTGTCGAGAGAGATGTAAAGCGTGTCAGAGAGACATCACCCTCCACAGACTACAAAGAATTTCATGATTTATGCAGGGCTGTGCGAGCATCACTCAGCTACACGTATACATACCAAGGTGAGCTCTGTCTGAGACAATCAGTCTCTTGTCCCAGCCTTTCAGACCTTTTCACAGAATGGAAACGAGAGGTGTGTAAGTTTTCACCAATCCTTTGAATTAGGTGTTCAAGTGTTTTTTGGGTTTGTTTTTTTTTAACAAAATACCTTTCTTCTCATTCTTATCGCCTTCCTCGAACAGACCAGGTAAATGTATGACCACACCATTACCTGCAAGAGCACACAGAGAGAAATGTTGAGTGTAAAATCAATACTGAGCACTGATAGTTATGCTGACACAAGCTGCTCAAAACAGAAAGATTGAAGCCCTTACCAATGAGAGATATACTTTTGGAGTTGATGATTCCACTGGGGAGAAGGTGGAAGTCATATTCCTTTCCATCCACTACCACCGTGTGCCCTGCATTGTTACCCCCCTAAAAATCAAAGCAGAATACAAACTGTGAGCATGATCTGATATCATGATGTGTACACCCAAGACCTCCACAGGAGATTTGTCCCAGTGCATGTTGATAATCTTGTCCCCTCCAGCACCTATTTTAACAGCCTTGGCTGGTGGTGGCGGACCCGGCACTCTGTTCCCTCCGCTAAGACCTGGCCTTCTCACATGTCAACCAACCAAGGAATGCGACCTCTCACTCGCCCAGTGGGTGGGGCTCCCATGCCTCCAGAACACAGGGTGCCATGCCTAACGGCCAGTGGAAAGAGTGCACACACACACACACAAACTGCGGAGAGGTCTTACTGTCCGTGTCTCTTTCTGGTCTCCGATTTCTGTGCAGAATGTTCTGCAACTGCTGTAAGCGGACAGAAACTGACCCGTTTGGCATTATTATAGGGGTTATTCTCAGTTAGCGTATGTCTCTTAAACGGATGTTCCCCTTTGCAAACTCTCTGCGCTCAGATGGATAGGTCAGTGAGAGTTTACCCTTGGTTTAGAGGGACAAGAAGTAAAATCCATTGAGAGTAAACACACGTTCTGCTCATGAGTTTAGTGTGGATGCCCGCAATATTTTTCATTTTGCCAAAATTGATTGCACTGCTAAGGGACTAATAGTTCTTGAAACAATAAAAGAGTCACAGGAGATTCAATTGACACAAACAGTAACACGTCCTATTCTGACAGTGTCCACCACAACACAGAGCTATGTCCGTGTTTTCACTCAACTCGGCACCTGTTGCTCTCCACCAGACCGTGGACGTGACAGACTCCTCTGACTTGATTGAGCTCCGGACACGCACATCAAAATAAAATGTCTAGTATCATTCGTTAATAATAAAACGGCACGCCCCCCCCCGTGAATGTTCAGATGAAATCACGAATCTATACACTTACCTGACATCTGCACACCATGTCAGCTTCGGTCGCCAGTAAATCGACCACTTTCCCTTTGCCCTCGTCGCCCCATTGCGCACCGAGCACCACCGTCACTTTGTTCCCCGAGTCTCGTGGCCGCTTCAGCCCCGTCGCAGCGGGTGGACTCGTACAACTCTTGTGCTCTTTTGCCGACCAGTTGAACGACATGGTGGCGGTGGCTTCGGCTGTCCGTCTCAAGCAGACTAGTCTGTCTCCAAGTGTAGCATTGCCATATCAGTAACTTCATAGCCGATGATGTCAGAGCCAGACGCGCAGTGCGCAGAGTTGTCTCCAGGGCTGCTACAGCGCAGAAGTAGAATATATAGTCTGTAGAAGGTACATCAACCTAAATCACTCTGATTTATAACAGAACTTCATAGAATACATCATACTAAGTAGCACCAGTTATATGAACTTAGGATCCAGCTAAATGAATGCGTTTTCGTAAGGAATAATCGTTTTGTTGTTCAGATTGATGCAAAACAGTCCAGCTGAATTGTGAATTCACTTTTAATAAAACATCGTTTATTACAAGTTGGTACAATTCATTATATAACGGTATCCAGTGTAATATGAGTCCTATATGCGAGATCATCCCAACAATACAAAGAAATTAGGCGTTGATGTAAGACCCAAGCTGTTATTTTGTCTTGATGGCATATGCAATTCAAGGGTAGGTTGCACCAAACACTGCATCTTTCTAAGTGCTGGAAGGTAAATGTAGCTATAGGAAAACATTCACTGCATAACTTACAACAATTTTACAAAATAACATATAAAGATTAACTTTTTTGGAATAGTTTAGAATCAAAAATATCACTCATCCTCTCATACATAGGTTAGAATTCATTCACATATAGTGACATGCTTATCAAGGCTGTGGACATCATAGCCTTGAATGTGTTCACTTTTCTTGGTCTGAAAAAAACATTGCAAAAGGGAGACTTTTTTTTGCATCCTCTTGAAAGAGTCAATATCTGTCGTATACAGTTCAGAAATCCTACATGGATTTATTGTATCAACTTTTATTTTTTCCTCTTGATTTCCTTTTCCTGGAATCACCTAGGGAAACAAAAACTACAATTAATAGAAGGAATCAACTGATGTGAAAATGTAAAATAAGTCAATATCTTCAAGAGTAACTACCACTATGGTTGCATAAATCTAGTGGCTCAAAGGCACTCGGCAGAGAATTTATTTACATGGCGAGTAATGTTATTTATTATTGTGACTGCTGTGGCTAGGAAACCTGACCACGTCTGCTTCAAAATGCTGAAGTAGTAAGGACATTTAAAAAAAACAACCAAAAAACATTTTTAATGCAGTCAGATCATTTTGTTCACCAAAGCCAGATTAACAAAGGATAGTTTACAGGAAGCGCATTAGACTGTATTGTTAGTAGGTTAAACAGTCCCATTTGTAGGGTTAGGGACTGGACAAGAGAGTAGGGGCATGGAGGCACAGACAACTGACACAGCACTCATGAACTACAACTCAGTCGTCAAGATGTCTTGACAAACTGCTGCTTGGAGATCAGAAAACCTTTATGTTAGGACTGATTTTATCCCACTGTTAACAGGATTAATTGCGGTACACCACACACCCTTTCAGGATTAGTTTCCTTCAAGTTTGATGCAGATGAAAAGCACATAAGAAGCACTTCAGAAATATTAAATACCCACTGGTTCAACCGCTGTTAGGATTTTTTGCTTCCATATATTGCAAGAATGTAAAAGAGAGTGTTAAAAGCTGGACAAGACAGAGAAATTTAAAAACCCGATTCCAGTTAGACCAACAAATGTGTTATTTGAGACAGAGCTTTGGCGGTGAGCGAGTTAATTAGGATGACGCCCCTGCTTACGTCAGCTGGCCACCCCGTCGCTTGACCTACCTCACTGTAACACGCAGCTCTTTTTACGTTTATGTCCTTTCCCACTGTTACCTTGTGTTTTAGAAAGTCAAAATGGACAACACTCAAACAAACTGACCATTAAAAGGACTCGATGTGATGAGATTTTTAAGATCTGTATATCAAAAATTCATTCAATACTAAAACTTCAACAGTGATTCCATAATCCCCACCTATAAAAGGATCATGTCATCATGCAAAATATTGATCAACATGTACTGACAATATAGCCCATACATAAAATATAGAATGTAAAGTGCAATAAAAACAAAGCAAATAAGGATTTCCCTTTAAGACACATCAAGAGACTAGCATTCCAAACATGATCTTTATTTGAGTTAATCGATTGATTACCTTCATGACTCTTCTTTTTGCTTCGTCTAAAGAACTTCTGCTGTTTCTTTGGTTCGGGTTTAAGAGGCGCTGAAGCTGACGCAGGCAGCGCTTCAGATACCGATGACACTAGATCTTCTGAATCCAGTCCGTCTGGGACGTCACATCCCCGCAGGCTCTCAGTGACAGACGTCTCATTGCCTTTGGGGTCTGAGTGTTCGTTACTCACAACGTCATCTTGGCCAGAACCTTTTCCAATAATGCTTTCTTGCTCTTCTATACCCCCATCTTGTCCTACAGTCTCTGTCAAACAGCTTACTTTGTTGCTACTTTTATTTTGCCCAACTCCCATTAAATTGCTTTCGCTGATCTCCTTAACATTGATGTCTATATCAGCCACAGCAGATGTGTGGGTTTCATTGAGCTGACTCTCCACACTACTGCCCATTGGCTCCTCAGGCATTAACTTCTCAGTTACCAGGCTGCAAGTGCCATCCACGACATCCTCTACCAGGTCAGAATCTGAGAGGGCAGATGGGCTTTGGTTGTTGATGGCGACATTGGTCTCAGATGCATCTGTTGTTATGTCGTTTGTGGGGAGGCATGGCTGATGCTCCTCTCCCTCCTGAGGCTTAGGTTGTATCGTATGCAGGGGGATGCACGGTGAGATCACAGGTTTCTCTTGGCGTTGCCCATTCTGTGATGAGGCAGGTCTTTCTCGGGGTGTGCTGGGCGGCAAAGCTGGCCCATCTTGGGGTGCATTCTGTAGCGGCGCTGGAGTTTCTTGGGGTTGGCTGATGAAGCCGTTCGCTCCGCCTGTGGCAGCCTTGTGCCCCTCTGTCTGCGGTTGGCTGGGACCGGTAATGGTGGCCATTTCTGGAGCCAATGCTTCGGCCTCTTCTTTTACAGGCTTGACACTTGACCCTGAAGGGTAGAAGAGGGTAGTGGTAGCATCGAAATGGAAGGTGTATACATTGAGACAATCATTAAACTGGTGGTGTTGGAAAGTGAACAGCATAACATTATAGAGTTTGTATTGAAACAACGTCTAGCACAGATTGCTTGACCAAGCGGTGGCATTAGCGTAGCGAGATGGGCGGGGCACAGTGGCGTAAAAAAGCACGAATGAGAGCACAGATAAAGCAGCAAGGCTGTGTTGTGGCTCGCAGTTAAGTGGCTCAGGAGCGGAGCTACGAGCTGCGGATGGAGGCCACAGTCTCTTGTCCTTACCAGGCAGACTGGTATCCCTATGCATTTCACTAGAGGGGAGGCTTTCCGAATCGCACCTGGGCCTTGTCTTCCTGAGGCTGAACCCTTTCCTGATATCTGCCAGGAGGTGGTCAATGATGCAGCCGTCGTCCGGTGGCGGGAGGCCTTTCTTGACTGGTAACAGAGGTGGAAAGAGGGCACAAGACATTCAGGGTCTGTCTATTCGAATCACACCTCAGATTGAAAGGAAAGGTTCTTGTACAGTGCACCCTCAGGAGAAAAGTAAGGGAGTGTCACAACTCACTTATTTTTCCATTCTCCCCCTTCTGTCTCTTGGACTCCTCCTCTGCCAGCTGCTTCTTTCTCTTCTCGGCTTTGGCCGCCTGCTCTTTTCTGGTTTTGTTGTCCTGTTAGTGGGAAAGAGCCAAGACCACTCAATGGGAATAGAACCTGTGAATCTCAATAGACCTCCATTTTCTTTTCAAGATGTAACCCATCACTTAAGAATAGGGTCAGTTAATTGCAGTAGTTGTGTGCTATAATGGATTTACTAAGTGTGAAGAGGAGGCAACTTTAGAATAGGGAACCTGTGGGTTATAAGTGTCAAACTGCTAGTGAATTGGTTATAAGCAAGACCTCACTTTAGAATGGGGAACATATTCTGAGTTAGAAATACTTCATTTGGACACTATTAACACTTGTAGTTTTGTTACATAAGAACAGACCATATTTATTAAGTCTTATTAAGGGAGAATGACTCTTCTTGTGGTACTACCAGCTTATAAGCCCCATACTGAGCAAAGCATATTAAGCTCTTAATTCATGTACAACAACTTCCTTACTTACTATCAATAAGCAGTAATTAGGAGGTTATTGAGGGAAAACTCTTAGTTAATGGCCTAGTAGTAGTAGAATATAGTCATGCAGAATAAGGCATTAATAAGTGCTTTATAATGACTAATAAAGAGACAATATGCTACTAATATGCATGCTCATAAGCAGCTATTAATGGTGAATATGTACCTTAATATAAAGTGTTACCTAATATTCCAATAATGGGATAGCAAAAGAAATATGTTAGGGACAATCATGTGGTGACTACCATGTGGTGACTACCATCAACAAGGTTGACCTCTCTGACCTTCAGTGCCTTGAGGAAAAGTCCCCTGAAAGTCTTGATGGTTCCAAAGAGGTCCTCAAAAGACAGCTGCTTGGCATCCTCACAGAGGTAGAGGGCCAGGTCACCTCTCTTCTTCTCAATCTCAGAGAAGTGTTCCTCTAAAGCTCGGCATGCCTCCAGGCTTTCCTGGTGCAGAAACAAGGGAAATTTGGGATTCGGATTCAGATTCCAAAACAAACAGTACCGAGTTATCCCTTTTTTGGTAAAAAAAGGCAAAGCAGAGAGTATCATCTTACCTCAATGACTTTTGTGTATTGCTGCTTCACATCGTCCATAGAGTTGGAGACCTTCTTTTCTGTCTCGGTGAGTCGTTTCAGTAAGGCGCTGGCTTCTGACTGACTGGACTCCAGGTTAACTCTAAAGACAATAAGTAAAACCTTTTGGCATAGTTTTTTGTTTTTAAACGCAGATTCATTGAGGACCAATTAAAAAAGAAAAACGTCCTAGAATAGATGTGAAAGTGACATACCCTGCTGCTTTTTCACAGATCTCTATATCATCTGGCAGCGCCAACAGCTCTGGGTGGTGCAGCTCTGCTTCCTTTTGCAAAACAAGCCACAGAGTGGGTAATTAAATAGGTTCATTGTTAAAAAAACAAATATATAGCAGGGCTGCCAGGAGCCATAAGCTGTACCTCCAGGATGTGATGAAGCAGGGTAATGCGGCTCTTGTTGGCCTTGGTTTCCGTAAGCTTGAGCAGAGAGCTGATCTTGAATCCCTCTGCGTTCCCTGTGTGACTTCCCTGGAAATAGACCGATAGCCAATTAAGAATGCAAGCTCAGTCTAAATGTCAGCGTGTGTATAATACAATTGAGTGGGGAGCGACTCTTACATAGTTGAGGAAGTTTCCCACATCAAGAATGCGCCTGCAGAAACTGGGCATGAGGACGCTCTTTCTGAGAGCTGAAATTAGTACATTTGTTTCAGTTAGACTTTTAAAAAGAGAACAAGAGGTATCAGCAGGTAGTATTTTCAATGAACAGTGTATACCTCATATCACACTCCATCTTTGCTACTATATAGAGAATGCCACAATGAGGAACACCACTGGGAAATGTGTGTTTATACAGTGGAGGATTAGTGGTTTACTTACACTGGCAAGCCTCCTCCACCAGCTTGGCTTTAGGCCTGAGCATGTCCAGCACTGAGGCAGTCTCCTCACACAGCAACATACACTCAACCCTCAACTGATAACTGGGGAGACAAGCAAGAACAAAATAGCCAAATATGACAGTATAAATACTACCGATAACATGCACAAAATTAATAGTTTAACCAATTGCCAAGTAAGAATATTTACCATGGCACAGCTAGAAGAGAGACGAAAAAGCGATCAACATTAGCCAGCTTGACTTTCTCTCCTTGGAAGGTCTTCAAATTTTCAATCTACATTGAAGGAGAAGACAGCGATCATCAGCAACATCATTGTCATGTGGGAGCTGAATTACCAGAATGTGCGTGAACCTCTACTTTTCATGGTGCAAAAGTGCTGACAGTGCCAACCTCATGCTTCTCTGGTAGGAGCTTTAGAAGCTGTTTCAGCACCTCCACATCAAACTTAGTCCGATCTCCGTTCTGAACCATGGCAACAAAGTCCTCATTTGAGCTGCATAGAGAAAGGGGGAAAAACTGAGCTAGGGAATGGACCATAATATTCACATCAACATCAAACTGATGGTTAAATATCTCACCATCTGAACTGCTTTAAGAATATGTTCAAATTCAAGTTTTTCTTTGGATCGATGAAAGAAATCTAGAGCAAGAGGAGAGATGGTGGGAAAGCATATTGATTATTCAGCATTGCTCATGAGACGTGTTTGTCCTGTGACTGCTACAGCTCTGAGGGGCTGCGTCGAGTGTTGACCAAGCACACCTCTTTAGGCTCCTTCTTGACAGGAGCAGCTGCCCCCTTGTCTTTGTGCTCAGTCACCGGGAGACAGAACAGCTGCTCGATACTGCTGTAGTCCGGCTCCCGAAAAGGAGTGTCTTTCTGAGCCGACGTCCACATGGAGTGACCATCTGTGTGTGTGTGTGAGAGGGAAGAGAGTCACCTGACATGAGCTCCATCTTCACACAGTGTTTGCTGCCCTCATAGGGTAAAGGGCAGATTGCCTTTGAAATCATTTCAGCATTGAATGGTTTACCCACTCACCAGTAACGGCACGGAGCTTCTGCCAGTTGAGCTTCTTCATCCTCAGCGTGGGGCATCGGCCTGCCTGAGAGGGTGGAGCGTGCCCCAGTGACCGGCTACTCTGAGCCACTATCATGCCGGGGGGAGGAGGAGGTGGAGGAGCCATGCCAGGTAAGGGAGGGGGTGGTGGAGGAGCCATGCCAGGTAAGGGAGGGGGTGGTGGTGGGGGTGGTGGGGGAGGCATGCCTGGACCGGAGCGGGGTGTTGGCATTCCTGGCAAGGGAGGAGGGGGTGGGGGTCCACCACCCATGCTGGGTAGTGGTGGAGGTGGAGGTGGGGGTGGCGGCAGTGGCGGCAGTGGCGGTGGCGGTGGTGGAGGAGGGGCACATTGTGGCGTCTTGGTGCTTGCGGTGCTTTTGGGCAGTTCGTCCATGTCTTCAGACGGTGAAGTCTGAACAGCCCTGTTCCACTCTCCTCACTGGCTGACCGTCCACTTCATGATGAGCTACACTGCTCTGGCCTTTGGAAAACATCAGGCGCTGCATGATCTTCTCACAGGACTCCATCTGAGCTGGAGAACAAGTCAACACAAGCACAGACACTGACAAACCCAATCCAAAATGACTTCCCCCTGTAAAACACAAACATTCAGCTATCCTGTCAACAGGTATCCAGCGTGAACAAACACTCTTAACAGTGCAAACTCTTCACACATGAATTACTTAGGCCATTAGCTACTGGCCTCTTTAGGCTTTTGACCTAAAGCGAATGTATTCCTGTTGCAGTGTTGACTCACAGTCTTGGGCTAGCAGTATGGCTCTGTTAGTGAGAGCCTCCAGAGCCTGCCAGATGTCACAGCGCTCCGGCCCCAGCAGCAACAAGGTCTGTAGGACGGACAGCAGCTGGAGAGACGCTGGGGAGCTGCTCACCTGGACACACACACACAAACAAATGCTCTAGTGCACAAGTACTGTATACAATTGTATTGACCAAAAAGACAATGAGAGGCATGTTCCCTTGTGGGCTAACTGTAGCAAAATCTTCATTCATGCAGTATCCAAACTTTGCAAACCAGATGATCTGACTCAATCTACAGTGTGGTACATGATGAGGCCAATAGGTTGCTCACTTTGTTGAACAGTGTGGTGAAAACCTCCAGGTGATTGCTCATGTCAATGCCCCCATAGACTCGCAGCAGCTCTTCCTCATCCTCAGCCATTGCCTCTTCAAAAGCTTCACATTGAATAATCAAGTCTTCATCCTCCTGCTCCCTGTGCACCACACACATACAGATCACTGTTGGGCATGGGGAGACCTCATAGCCTTTAACTACCACTGTCATTGTAAAAAAAATATAAGCTTTTTTTTATCAAAGTTCATGTAATTACTGGAGAAGCTTATGCCTCTATAAAATAAAACTGGTGAAGATATTTCCCTGTACCTTGTATTCAATGTATTGTAGAAAGCATGCTTAGAGACTGACTGAACCAATGTGAACAACAGAGAAAAGCTCACCTCAGTTTGGGCAGTATATCAAGTAATTGAAGCCCTGCAAGACAACAAGAAAACACAGCCTGACATCAACAACCCTCAACTGCCAATTTTCCAGAAACTTGATCTTAGGAAAACGGCCCATTCAACTATTCACAGTGTTATAAGTTGGAAGTGGGCGTTGGCAGGAAGTCACAGGTGAGCAATTACAAAATAGGAGTGGCCAATCAAACGATCGCTCAGGTGGTGGGTGGGCATTTTAATGAATCCAGAAAAGCCTCATGTATTTGCTAATGTGACATATTTGTCTTTAAAAAACATGCCAAGTCAGTTTCTTTTTGTAGTTTGTAATGTCAAACGTGCACACGAACATGCAACGCTTTACACATTTGAGGTTCGCTCAGTTCTCAGGTGTTTTTGCAGACCAAAGTGAGAATGAGGCCATCAGACCTATTCTTAGACAGACCCAGTGACAGAGATATTTCTAACGGAGCTATTGCTGACAGGCCTACTTTCCTCCGTGTATTCCTGTTGAGTTTCAGCACAGAGGGGAAGGACGTCTGCATTAACAAATCCACCACAGTTTGACCTTGCTACTGATCTGAGCCTAGATTCCTGATGAATCGCTGAGTCGTAGCTGAACGGGGAACCATACCGATAAACTCCTTTCTCATCTTGTCTCTCCGCCTGAGGTCATCTGTCCCAAAGATGAGGGCGTTGATGACACTGAGCAGCGTGACCATGTAAGGGACGTTGTCTGTGGACTGCAGCTCGTTCATGATCACACTGAAGCGATAATGCTGGGTCTTCACGCCCTGAGGAAACAAATCAGGTAAATAGGAGGAATGTGACGACGTGGTGATGCTACAGCTTGTGCATACAATCCACCACTAGAGGGCATTATTAAATAATTTATCATCCAGATTCACCATGTGGGCTCATTTGAGGTAAAAACTAAAGGTAAAACACAAAACTCATGACCGTTTCTGAAAACACAACACACCAATCATGCCAGCAATATGAATCTTCTACAGGTAGGCCACTTGCCTTGTAGTGGTCCAGGGCGTCCAGTGCCAGACGATGTCCATCTGTGGAGAACATGCTGAGGGCCGCAAGCAGCTCAAACACCTGCTTCTTCACCATCGTGTTGGAGGTGTCCAAGGCTGTGGAACGTCATGATCACACACGTCACTACGGGTCCAGTCCTAATGTTTTGTATCACTACCAACAAGCCGTTCTCCCTGTAGGCTCTGGCACTCCAGCACAATGCTGTTTCAGCACCTTTTTAGGTAATGCAATTTGAACTTTGCCCTCTAAAGATGTGTTGTTGTGCCTTAGATAAACCTGTGTGTGTGTGTGTGTGTGTGTGTGTGTGTGTGTGAAGGCGTTGAAATTCAATATCCAGTCAAACACTCTGTGACATGGAAGCAACCCTTGATGATTCATCTTTGCATGAACGGCTGAACTTGGATAGAAAATTCATTCAAAATGGTGATCAAGAGAATGAGGGCCATCAGGTCATGTGAGGTATAAAAAATGATACATAATATTGAATGTTTCTTTTTCATGTCAAATTATTTTAAATGACACGTTGACATATTCTTTCATTCTTGACCAAAACATTCAGTATTTTCTAGTGCATCTGGGCCCTATTTTCATGTACGAAGCTCATCTGACACATAAAGAATCAGATGGACACTCGATAAGGGGAAAGTTGAGTGACAGCTGACAAGGTTTTTACGAAGGGAAAGGCCATGCATGTGTACGCTCATCAGAACTACGATGTCTGACCTTGAGAGAGCTTGCGGATGTATCCCTCATTCTCTACGATGAAGTGGATCCCGGTTGAGGAGTTCATGACTGCTCGTACGCAGCTGACACAGGTAAGCTGCAGGAGGGCGTCGGCAATGCGAGAGCAGCCCCGCCCCGAGAGGCGGTCCAGGGCCTCCAGGAGGAGATCCAGCCCACTCAGCTCCAGGAACTGGACCATCCAGGTCTGGTCACTGCCCTCCAGGCGACGCTTCAGCCCAGAATAGTTGACCACGGTGGGGACCTGCAGCAGCCTGATGCACAGCTCTGGGTCGGCACTCTCCAGGTTGGCCTCTGGCTGGGTGTCCGAGTCCTGGGAGGAACCCAGGTGACCCCTGACCGCTGCCCACTTCTTCTTCCCATCTGACTTCACTGACATGATGGCTGGAGTGTCTACAGACAAAGAACATTTTGAACAATCGTTACTCGGAAACATCCTATTTTCTGCTTGTTTGGTCTCGGAAATGTTCTCATATCAAGACCACAGGAAGCAGGCCAAAACAAGCCCTTATCACAGGGGAACACAGAATAGGAAATGATAGCTCTGCATTTTGTGGATGAGTGAAAGATATGTCAGCAGTCCAGTCATTGCCGGCTCTGCCAAACATCCCAACTTAATCCTGCCTGAAAGAGAACAGACTTGTGTCAGTTCATCAACGCTCAACACAAAGGCAGACTCACCATTGCTTGGCCAGTGCATATGGCAATTTACGACGCGATTATATATATTTTTTTCAAAATATTCTCATGCTTATTATTGAGATCTAAGTATTGAAAAGCTGCAATTTCATAAGATACAGCTGTGAACGGTTGTTTATGACTAATACACTGAAACTACTGAGAGGCTGGGTCTGAACATGCCTGACACTGATGCACACACTGATCACACAAGTACCCTTTTCTGGCATATCCCCAGAGGACAGTCCCCTCTTTTAGCAACCTGTTCCACCCCCCAAAACCTCCTAAAAACATTCACCGCAATGCATGTAACTGGTAAAAACAAAGCCCTACTCTCTCATGAAACCAGCAGATTTTCAGACTAAAAAAGGGAAAACCTTCTCCAAAAGTCTAAAAATACTTCCTGTGCTGGAGTTGTGACAGGAGGTGGTCCAGCATTAATGGACAGGGTGAGCGGTTCTGTCAGTTTCCTGAACTCCTGTTGTTGATTTCACACTTGGCAAGGTTAAGTTATACAGATGAGACGTTGAATGATGAATGTGAGCAACTACAGTGTCGCTCTGCACACAACACTGTGTGCAGAGCGAGGAGCTTAGTCCAGTCCAGCAGGAATTCAAATTTAAGAGATTACAAGTCTCCTGTCTGTCTATATCTAGACGACATATGGCCCTACTCAGGAATGCTTCTTTTTCTCAGTGCTTCTTTTTGGAGTTTTATATCAAGAGCTCATTCAACTAAACACGATTACAAGCCATTTGCAAACCATAGGCCTTGGATTCCTCTCCTGTGAAAGGGTCATTCACAGGGAACAAAAGTATAACGGCCTGTACAAAAATCAGACAAATTGGATTTCTATTAATTTGAGTAGAGTTATCTGTTAAGTCGAGGTGAAATGAAGCTTTTCTTTTCTCACACGTTCTGGCAAGGCATTTGTCGCTGCAGCATTACTGATTCACTGTGACTCCTGCTACCAGTGTGAGGGTGTTACCGTGGCAGCAAGCAGGCAGACAATGGTGCTTTACAATAAGCCCTCTCCACACTCTTCAAAGAGCTTGTTCATTAGCCACAAAATGGGTGGACTGCTTTTTTCCTTTCTGGGACCTAATGGCAGCTATCCCTGACCACCATTTAAACACTTTCTGAGGCAAATGTACATTGTGCTTTACTGTTTCTTCTACCAATTTCTTTCAGTAACAGACATTGTTGAAGTCCCTGGTCTTCATTAAAATGCACTGAGAGTTACATAAAAAAATTCCACTTGTTGCAAAGTCATAGTTATGACTGATATTGACCCTTTGAAGGAAACTGTTTTTTCCCGTGCTGGACAGGCGCTTTTCAGTAGGAAGGAAAGGACTTTCCTGGGACAGGAAACTCCAGTCAAGATAAACATGCGGGTGTGACAGCTCATGTTCCTCTTTTTAAATTTCATTTTCATTTCATGTTGAGCCCAGGTTTTAGGGATGTTCTGTTTGTGTATCAAGAGCTGGGTTACAAGTCAAGTGATGCCAAAGGTCAGCTATAATGAAAAACAAAATATTTGTACATTCTTTTGTACATTCCTCAAATATAAGTGACTTTAAATTGCTGACCTGGTCTGAGAAAGCTCCCACATTCACCACAAATAGCTTAGTTTAGGTTTACTGGCTGCATGCAGGACAGGCCTACTCATCTGTCCTCTGGAGGAGCAGCCCACTACTGCTCTACAGCTACAACTCTCATGTATAAGCAGCAACGTCTTTATTGATGTTTTTCTCCTGTAACAAATGCAAAGCATTCAGTATGAATAAGTCCTAGTGAATAAATCCTCTCCTAAGTACAGTACAATCATTTTGTTTTCCTTTCTGTCAGATTTGGCAGGCAGACAGGACCAGGCCCTAGGCAAGATTTCTGTGGAGCCTCCCTTTTCTTCTTTTGTAATCAAATAAAAACATTAACACTTTTTCTTTGAGAGTAGAAAAAAAGAAATTAAAGGATTTGCAGGGAGAAGGGCTGGAAACATTTAGGCACAAAGACTTACACCGCAAAGCATTTCTTCCTTTAAAAGGTTCTTGGTTACCTCACAGAAACATTGATGAAGTGGAATTAGATTTTCCCTTTTGAGCATGGAAATAGTGTAGCTGTCTCCTTGGCACACTTATTAAAAACACATGACTTGACTTGACAAATAGATCATATTTTGCTTAGAAATTAAGTAATCCTACTATAGATAATAATCCAAAGCACAACATCTTGTCCAATATTTGCGGTAGGATTAATATAGAGCACATCTGGTACTCATTTCACGGGTGTCCCAAGGTTACCTTCTCTTTCCTCTGCCTTTGTGAAGCAGAAAGAAACATTGTCTGCATCGCCAAACAACACATTTCAAAGTTGAGGCGTACTGTTCTCCACTCAGACTGTCTGTGGGTTTCTTCAGTGTTTTCTGGGTGATTTAATCCAGATTAGTCAGAACACAATGGATGAGAAACACCTATTGTTGCAAACAGAGCTAAAATCCTCAGCACAACAGTGAAGGCTTTCTCATCATCTTGGTTACAAACAGCGTCTGTCTGTCAAAGGCGTGAATGTTTATAAGGAATAGACTACATTCATCGATAAGCTAACACAGGCTCTATCGACAAATCAACCCAGACAGCATAGCTACACTATAAACATAATTTTTAGCCTAGATTATGCAACCGCCCCCTATGAACATTCATGGGAATAAAATACTTAAAATAGCGACGTTAATGCCATCTACTCTACTTAGCACATGCCGGGAGGGGAGCTTGGCAACATAACGGGACTGGTCCCCTTTATAGTGGAATTGACACAACGGAAAAGCAAAATGATGAACGCAATTTACCGTTGGGATTGTCATGTATTTAGATCACCAAGATAGATCACCGTAATCAGTTTTCAACCTAAACCCAGTACCCACATCTGCTTACCTGGTCTTACTCCATAAATAACCACTTGAAGAATCGCGTCCTCCTCTTTGGTTCACACGGGGCAGCGCTGTGCAGTCATCCAGACTACCGTACTGAAAAATTCACGGATGTGGAGAAGGAGTCCGCTGCAGTGCCAGCAGTGCGTGTTAGGACAGACAGGGGAATGGTATGCGAATGGTACCCACCCTGTCAAAACGGTACAGCTCGCCCCGCTTTGGTTTACTTGTCGTACCCTGCTAGTGTCAAGACAGCCAACCGTACTTCAAGAGCAATTCCGGTCATGACTTTCAAAATAAAACCCATTTTTGGTGAACACGCTGCAAAGGTTTTTTTTTGGTAATGGTAATACAACGTTCCAAAGTGAAAACCACAAAAAAATATTCCTAACTATAGGCCCGATGTGAGATGTATTTTGGGGGAGTCAGATATATAGAACAATGCTGTTGCTCTCTCATTGTTGATGCAGATGAAAGGAATTAACTTTCAGATGAAGTAAAAAACTCAAAGATATATTAGGTTTAATAAATCATATAGTCACATGCAGCCAAGTCCAGCCAACATTAATCACATTTATTTACACATTAGCCTAGTGTCAAACTGACAATTCTTTCTGAAGTTTATAGTATTATGTGTCTGAGCTCTTGTTTATTGGCTCTTGTTCATTTGATACACTTATTTGTCTTAGCTCTTGCTTATTTGGTTCACTTAGTTGTCTTAGCTCTTGTTTATTTGATTCTCTTATTTGTCTCATTTGTTTAAGATATAGTAGGTTGCTAACTTATTGCACTCTTACCTTAACACTAGTTATGCTCTTAGTTGCTTGTTTAGGAAGGAAATGCACTTACGATTTCTGGTGACTAGTAGTTTTCTTGCCTACCTATGTTGAATGCACTTATTGTAAGTCGCTTTGGATAAAAGCGTCTGCTAAATGACTGTAATGTAATGTAATGTAATGTAGAAAAGGGGGCCTCTGGTGCCCAGTGTTTTATTTTGAAGGCACATTTGTCTGAATTCCGGTTTTACTCTATCTAGCTTGACACTTTGGTGATGCTGACTGCAGCCACAACTGGATGGGCCCTCCCACACCTCCCACCCATCTCAACCGGACCTGCGCTGGACAGTAGCTGATGATGGTGGCATGAGGTACCTGGAATGCCCTTAGGTCATGCAGTGACTCTCTCACTGTTTACAAGATTGTTGTCACAGTTGCATGGTATTATACTCTTGAGGTATTTGGCTTTATCTGATGGAGTGAAACATGTGCAGCCATGATCCATGGGCCTGTCTGCTTCGGTGATGACTGTAGGCCATTACAACATGGTCTAACAAGCTTAGGAGTCACCTGACATTTGTTTTGTTTCTCCCATTGGAATGGCACTTGGTTGTTGCTCACCAAAAAAAACATCTGTCTAACTATTTAGACCACTAAGATCTGGGGGATATGGCTCCAGACATAAGAGGGGATAATATCTCTTCTGAGATTTCATTACATAGCTTCCAGGGATTTAAGAATATTTTGGAGTTCCTGTACTAAAACCATCCAAAAAGCACATTTTGATCCACTATTTTATAGATGGCATAAAGGGGGCATAGGGCTCTTTTAAAGATTGATGTTTTTCCACACTGCAGCATAACTGTTGTGAAAAGTCATACCCAACAGAGCATGAAGATAATAATGACACATAATGAATCATGTGAAATATTGCGTAACTGAACTCTTTCTATCCAAGCTAAAGTCTATGGGGAATGTATGTGTGTCATCTTCTCAGTTTACAAGCCATTATCATGGGCGCCACAGTCCTAGTGACCCAGGCTTTTGTTTTCGATTCACTCCTTTATTGAAGACCAGGATTTTTAGTATTCACAGAAAAGTCTGTGCATTTCTTTGTTGAGAATTTGTTGTAGTTGTTTTTCTATTTGTTGCAGTGTTTTTTGTTGCAGTGCAGTTGTTATCATTCCCCCTGTGCATGGGGTAAGTTGCTCGGAGCTATACACAGACTCAATTAAGTATAATTACATTCCAAGGAGGCAAGGCAAGGCAAAGCAAGTTGATTTCTAGCACCTTTCATTAATATGGCAACAAAAAGGCAATAAAACAAAGACATTTATAAAGACATTTAAAAAATAAAAAATAAAATAAAATAAAAAATAAAAAATTAACACAGTAGACAGTAGCCCTCTGAGTGTCATCACTATGAAGGTGCCTTGGTAATTTAAAAGAAATTGGGGCTCCTATTTGGGAGACCATTTCAGAAAAAATAACATGAGAATTGAAGTTAAGAAAGAATACTCCAATGGTTGTATTATTATAGCCTTGCCTTTCATGTCACAGTGAATATAATGCTTACACAAGCCAGACTGTTTTGTTTGAATTCAGCAACAAAGACTTTCTGGACAAACATCTGAGCACACCATGAAAGATAACCCGGTTGAGCTGGCTGAACGGGATCATGAGAGTAGAGATAGATAGAGATAGCTCTTTAATTTGCTATATATGACTCATCAGCTGGAATGAAGCTCCTGATACTTCAAAACATTTCCAAACATGTTCACAAATAATATCTAGCTTTTCCAAAATGTATAAATATCCATTCTGGTCTTAGAAACAGTGAGCTATTCCAATACATGTCAGGACAAATGCATTACACTATGCACACTATCTTCACTATGTACACTATGTTCATGTATGTATAATATAATACTCCCACTGTCTATAGGGAATGTTGTAACAATGGATTATCCAGGGAAAAGGTGTCATCTTTAAGCCACAGCCAGACCCACACCCAGAAATAATAAAAAGGGACAGGTTCTTCAGCTAAAATCCGTCTTCATTATAGTGATATCATCAATGTTTTAACCAATTTTTGGATTTTTTTTAAAGATATTGAATATAATTAATATGGATCTGACCTGATCAGAAAAATAATTTCTACAACATTCCCGCAGTCATAATTGATACCGTGTGTCTCCAAGTTTGATGAAGTCAAATGTAAATTACTTTTTCAGACAGATTCAAATCTATGGATGTAATGAAAATCTAGGGAAATATGGAAACATGAGCCAAACTTCCCAACTGAAATAAACGTGAAAATGAAAACAGCTGTAGTTATCAGAATACATAGCTGCGTGACAAACACGCATCATATTTAAGACTTCGAAAACTTAATTCAAGACTTCAAATGCTATACTTAACCGTGATCAAGACATTTTAAGACTTTTTTCATAACCTGAAGACAAACAGTGGGACAAAAACTACATTTCCCAAGTTTCTTTGCGAAGTACTTCCGAGTTGAAAGGTCGAAAACGTCAAACTCATGCTGTGGCAATAACAAATGTTGAATAAGCTAAACGTTAACATTGCATTTGCCTTATCGTTATTTTCTAATCTAGTCGTTTGGTCCATTTCATTGAGAAAATGTCAAGAAAAGCAAATGATCTCCTACAGATGGACTTGTATGGTTTACTTGGTGTTGAAAGCACTGCTACAGCGAAAGAGGTGTGTTAATCGCTACTGTTAGCTATTCCTGTTAGCAAACGCTTTAGGCTGGAGCACGGTATCTTTGCATGCTAAAGTAAACCAGATACATCGTTTTTCAGGTGTAGTGTAAGTGTGTCTTTTTTTTAGGAGAGAGAGAGAGAGACAGAGCGAGAGAGAGAGAGAGAGAGAGAGAGAGTTTTGTCTGTAAGTAGAAGGCTAGGTGGCTAACGTCAAGGGAGTGGGTTGCAGGTGGTGTTTGTTTATGTGTGTGTGTGGGTTCGCTTTATTTTCCAGTTCAGTTCAATAAGTAAAAGAGGAGCGCAGGTAAATAAACCCAGTAACCACCGTGGGCAAAATGGCTAAAACCTAAACCAGAAAGGTGTGATACACTGAAATGACCACCAAGTGGCGCTGTTGTATCATCAATTTGGATGCACGCTAATTTACCTGTATCATAAAATGATATCAAATGCCTTTTGGTTGAGAGTCAGTGTGGGTATCTCGGGACAGGAAACTACCTCTTCTGTCTACAGGCCACAGTGGCTGGTAAATCCCAAATTTCACCAGTCGCTTTCATTATTGTACCAGCCAGCTAGATTATTAGAACACAATATGACCTCCAAATGATAGTTGGTTGCCTGCCAGAGTGGCTGTTGGGGTAGTCAAACTTACTGGCCACAGACTTTACCAGCATGTGGTTGGTGTTAATTTCCCATCTAGACAATATGGATATGATAATAAATTATGGCTTTGATTCTGCAAGCTAGTGTGTAGTCTGTACTTAGTAGTAAGCCAACATCGCTGATCACCTGTACGATAGGAAAAGTTGCAAGATGTGTCTAATGACTATGTCTGATGAAGAATTCATATTTTTTTGAGCATAAAACACCTGTAATGCGCTGGGCAGCCTATCTATAAACGATGTGTGTGTCTACAAGTAGTAGTCGTGTATCATGTTTGATTGCTTGCTTATGTATCGCCCTCATTGAAACAGTCAGAAGTTTGCCTGATTGACAATTTGTACTGACATGGATTCTGAATTTACTCTCGGAAGTTCCCCTGCTCTCCTCTCCATCTCATTTTCCCAGCCCAGAGCAATTCACCAAGCTGTCCCCAATCCAGCCATTTCTCCACGACCACCTCTTTGCACAGTTTCCAGCTTCTAGAATCTGCAGGCCAGAAGGGAAATCAAGATCACTGCCAAAACGAGGGAAGAAGTTAATTTCTTAATTGGATTTCAAAGTCCTATCCTCCCCAGAGGGGCTTGCTGGAGGAAGTTAGCGGTTGTGGCTTGGGCAGAAAAGAGTCTCCAAAATGCAGAAGGCTGGGTCTGTGAGGTCTGTCGATGGTCGGAATAGATAGCGAAGTTTTCCTGTGTGCACTGTGTAGGGGGGGGGGGGGGGGAGCACAAAACCGATCAAGTGTATGAAGACGGATGTCATCAGATGGGCTACTTAGTCCCAGTTGTTGGCTCGCTGCTCCACCACCACTATCAGGCATGTTGTTTATCACAGAGAGAGGAAGGAGCTCATCCCAAAGCCTGTTTATGTGGGCTTAGCCACAGCTTGTAAAACATTGTCCTGACGTAGGAGATTTGCCTCCTGCTACTCCTCCTGGTTCCATTTAAGCATCTCTTGCTGTTATCACTGCTATTGACCTTCCTCTGAAGCCTGGCCAGCTGGTGGATGGCTGAGGAACGGGCAGGTCAGAACCTATGGTTTAATGAACATGGATGACTGGGGTTTACTCTCTCCTTGTATTGCTGAGGGAGGCTGCCGCTGAAGGCCGGCAGCCGTGTACACAGTTGTGCTCATGCATATCAGCAGGGCTTAGGTAATAATAGCCCATGTGGGTGTTTTACCTACCACAGATTGCTTGTTGAAACAATGTCAACAACCAAGACCACACAACATTTCTTGCGGTTTATTCAACTTCTTAAAATGGAAATGAGGCACAATGGAGCGTACCTGATGTGTTGCTTTATATGGCTGCAGTAACTACCGGCCTGCATGGGTTATTTGCAGACAGAGCTCCCAGGGACAGGTGTTACACTGAGATTATAATAGCGCATGTTGAACTCATTCCGCTCCACAGAGCCGGCCCCTTCGTGTCTGGCTTGTCTTGACTGCTTGGTCAAGGGCAGGTAGATTGTTATTGCAGAGGAGCGTGAAGTGAACCCCATGCCGTGCTGGCTGGCTGTGTTTTTCACTTTGCGCTGTCCTCGTCTACTCCGCCGCCTGACGTGCCGTGCAGAGGAAGCCACTCTCCCTCAGGTGGGTGGTCACCTTAGATGGCCCCCCTCGGCAGCTCCACTCACGCTAATTGTATCACTCTCTCAAACAAATGTGCTCGACGGGCAAGTTATGCACACTCGGTATACTTTTTGGAGACAGCGCTGGGATTACAATTTAGCGGCGCAGTCATGCATGCAGGTTCACACGCACACAGGCTTACAGAAAATCAAAGGCAGGGCAACAACAACACACAGTGCGTGTCTCTACTCTCTCTAACTTTCTACTTTCTTTTAGCTCTCCCTTTTTAGATCACCCTCCTTCTTCTTCGTCTCTGTCCTTGCTCCTCTCCGTCCTTCCCCCCCTGCTGCGCATGTTATTATTTTCCTCCAGCTGATAATGTCCCGTAACTGGCAGAGCGATGTAATTAAGGAGGATGGGCCCATGGCAGCGCAGGCAGCTAATCAGCCACACAGGCTAGGGGCCCTGCCGGGGCTGCGCTGCGGCTGCACCAGGGCCAGTTTGTCAGCTGTAATAGGCACCAAAGACTGGCGTAATGAGGACAAGATGTGGGCATGCAGTTAAGGCTGTGGCAGGCAGGCAGCAGGGCGGCACACAGAGCCTGTTTTTTCACCAGGCACCAACCATTAGGCTACTGTTGGCCTGCTGGTAGAAGATCAGGGCTCAATAGTCTGTCCTTGATTCCTTGATTCCTCCTTATTCAAACTGAATCGCCGGAGACAGTTGAGATTTCTGCCATTTAGTTTTCCTTCGGGATGAGACGAGGAAAAAGCGGCACATGGCAGGACTTGGAAGATAATAGTAGAATTAAACACTTTTGAGATTCAGCCGTTACTATTTCGTGAGCAGAAGGAACAACAATTGTTTTTAGCCTGGGAGTTCTTATGCTTGTGTCTTCAGATGGTCTCACCCGTAATTGATTCAAGAGCCAATCCTAAAAGGTCATGGTGAACTGCACCGAGATAATTGCCGCAGTCATTGACCATAATTGTGCGGCCTGTAGGGAGATGCCACTTGATCTGAGAGCTGCCATCCACTCATGCACTAACCTCTTCCAAAGCTGGCCCGAATTGGCTTACAGTTTGTAGGGTGCTCAGCATCAATTAAGGCTCGCGTGTTACAGCATTGATGGGAGCAATCATGTATTATTTAAGAAAACGGCACTGAACGAGCGGTAGTTGTTCAACAGCAGAGACGAGATAGTGAAGGGATACCAGAGGGAGAGTCAGGGGAAGGTGGAGATAGATAAAACGACGTTCGGTAAAAAAAACTGCAACTTAATGCAGACAAGCTTGTATGTTGACCTGCATGTTGGATGTTCAACTGAACCCAGTGAGAGGGAGCTGGCGATCTAGTGAGTGTCACTGGCAGCTGGATTGAACGACGGCATCACAATCACTCGCGTGGCAGCTCGCCACCAGAACGCCGCCGATGACAGGTTCTTGTCGAACAGCTCAGCTGGCCAGACTCTTGCCCTGACAATGTCAAACATCTGCTGTGTTTATGACAGATGTGCAGGCATGTTTAGCATGTCAGCTGGCTGTAGGCGATGAAGACCAGGGGACGTGTAGTGTGTGTGTGAATTGAGGACACGACTCGACCTCTTAAAGCTGGCTCTCTCTCTCTCTCTTTGCAGTCGAAGCACTGACTGTGCTGCGTAATGCAGGGAGCTCTCCATCTCTTGTCACTGACTGCCCATTGTTCAGACCAGCTGCAGCTGACGCTCACACGCATAATGCATAAACACACACACACACGGACGTGCACGTGTGCCACACACTCAGCAGGCTCAGACAATCTGTTGGCCATGTGCTGGATCCTTAGCAAACAGAATACAAAAAAGCAATGGGTGAAGGGAAGCTTCGTCTGTCCCTGCCTCCTCACCAAAAGGTAGTAGAGAACAATGGAGAGAGCTATGACAAGATTCAAGATTCAAGAAGTTTAATTGTCACATACACACACGAGGTGTGTAGTGAAATGCAAAGTGGCAATGCTTAGCAGGGTGTACAGAGAAAATAATAGGGAGAAACCGACAGGGAGGAGGCTAAAAGGGGGAAGTGGGCCCAGGCCAACAGTAAGCATTCGTGTTTGGCGCCGGTCCACAGCCCTGCGTGTAAGTGTGGATCTGTAGGAAGGCTCTGTGTGCCAAGCAGCAAGACTGCTGAGTGAATATGCCTTAATGATGTCTAGTTTCTCAAAAGCCTCTCAATGAACCAGTCAACTCTACCCAGTTGACCAAGCAATGGAAGAAAGGAGTTGTGACATTTATGTAGGAGCAGCGTTTGAGCTCCGTTAATCTTCAGAGATTTCCCTGGAGGCTTATTATGCTTTCATATAATTGTGTGGAGGCTCAGCTCTTCCCCCGTGGACCCGATGTGGCCTCATGTGCCTAGTTTACCATCCCGGAGACTCACCGGGGTCTTGGACGCTGATCGATTACTCCATTCTTCTCAGTTCCCTTACAAGTCTTTGTTTTCCCCCCTCTGTCCGTCAGCTCTGTAAGTTTTGGCGTGCGTTTCAGAGATAGAATTGTGCAAAGCAACACAGGGAAACATTGCACATGCCAGAGGACACGGCGTCCAATGCAAACGTTCCCCAGATATGAGCAAAGGAGCTCCCAATTTCTTTGGGTCTTAGCCTACTGGCAGGAGATTGAGTTGTGCTTGGGGGGGGGGGGGATGTGAAAATATGCAGAGCGTTGGCATGGCTGATTAGGACGTGTGAGTGTGTGTGGGTGGTGGTGATGGTGGTGGTGGGGGGGTGCGCTACGCATGCGATGCGTGTGTGTGTGTGTGTGTCCAAGGCCGTGGCAACAGTGCAAAAAGGCTCCGGCGCTGGTCTCTGCAGCCCCCCTCTGGTCTCCAACAGAAAGCTTTCCCTGCAGGCCCTGCTTCCTCTCTTTCTCCTGAGGAGGAGAGATCTAATGGAAACCACCTTGTCATTAACTGGTCCCAAGAAGGACCAATGAATGGTTAACATTCCACACAGTGACCCAGAGTTTTAAAAAAAATCAGCTGTAACTAAAACCTCATATGACATTACAATGCTCCAAAATATTGTTTCTTTTTTCCAGTTGGGTTCTCCATATTTCCCCCCCCAAAAAGGTTTGGCTCCAAGCCTAAGATATTAGTGGCTGCCTTCCCAAATTTTGTGATAGACAATGGCGCACTGTTTGTGTATGTTATTGTAACATTTTTTTTCAAGCTTGAATTAAAACTGCCTAATACTCAGCTGCCAGCTCAGGCCACATTTATCTTGCAAACTGGCAACGGGTCTCATGACTCTTGTGGAATTTGTGTGTGTGTGTGTGTAGTTCCCTGTGCAGTTTGCGCTATGGTGGTTAGCTTCCATTAACAATCTGTCAAGAGGACACAAAGCAGAGGATGGGCTCAGGTGTTGATTCGGTCCAATACAATCCCTCATTCTCCATTAAATGTAGACCACATTTCTTCCTCTAATACTTTCATATTGAACTTTTAACACTTGTGCCTTTTTGTTCCAATGGGTCCATCAGCCTTTTACACATGCTTTGGTTTTCTGGGCCAAGGACAGCATGATAAAGAATAATCAGGACTGAAGACTTTCCCATGGTCAACATTTATGCTTGACAGGCTGATGCCTGCCTTTGTGTGCTCATCATCATCATTTTCCACTGAGAATAACCTGAGGTGCTCTCCTCTTTTTCTCCCAGATCAAGAAAGCGTATCGACAGAAAGCCTTGACGTGCCATCCAGACAAGAACCCAGACAACCCGAAAGCAGGTGAAGCAAGTTAATGTGTTTTCCATAATGTCTCTTCGCTCTGACTTAACAACCACTGTCAAGTCAGACAGAATTAGATCAGCGATATTTATAGTTTCTAGTTGCAATCATTGCATCATTTCCTGAAGAATTAGGGTTATCATCTCACCAGGCCGCCATCAAGCTCCCTGCTGACATCCCATAAACCAAAACCTAAGGCCCCTTGAGAGAGTAGAGCCCTCCGCAAGCCTAACCCTGCCAGACAGTCCAGGAAACAGCTCTCTGCAGGAAGGCTTACCAAGGCCCGTCTTCCCGCCGGCTCTCTAGCCAACCAGGGCTAGCCAGACACCACCACCACCACCACCACCACCACCAGTGTTTCCACACTCCATCCATCCTTGGCTTTCTGAATCCTTCCCCGGCCCGTTGCCAACCAACATGTCAACAATTAGACCAGGAAATTTCAATGTAGCTTTTTGTCAGGAGGGGAAAAAAGGCACCTTGGACAAAAGACTGGTTATGATGCATGTTTTCAAGTGAGGTTTGTGTGGTTGCTGGATGGTTCAGACAATTCCTGATTATGTCAGGGGGAAAAAAAAGGAGGGGGAAATGGGGGGGAGGGCAGAGGGGATAAGGAATAATAGAAAAGCAGGGGGTCGGTTTCCCAGAAATGGAAAAGAAGTGGTTTGGAGGACCTCGCCGCCTTAACTCTCACATGGACAGACTTGGTCTCTATTGCACGAGAGCAGGGCAAGTCTTGGCACCCGCAGCCCTTCAGGGGACGGTTGTCTGCATGTAAGAGGTGAGGTTTGGGTCATGACTCTCCATTGAAGACACCCCCCCCCCCTTATCCCTCATCCTCCCCAACCCCCATGTTGTGACACTCTGAGCTGCCTAGTGGGCACATCGGGTCTCCCCAGTTGGATTTCATTCCACTCCATTATATGCGTGTAGGTAACCTGACCTCCTCTGCTGGCAGTACGGTCTCCAGAGCCCCCCTGTTTGTGTCCACCTGCCGGTCCCCACAGGGAGTAACAGTATCGGTTCGTTAGGCCTCCCATAAGTGAATGATTAAGCCCGGCTAGTATAGTTCAGTGGTGTGGCAGTTATACGACGGGGAAGGGGGGGATTGTGGTCTCGCTGTGTGTGTGTGAGTCGGGTGACAACCCGGGGGAGGTGGAGTCG
Source organism: Hoplostethus atlanticus (assembly GCA_034670405.1). Classification (NCBI taxonomy): domain Eukaryota; kingdom Metazoa; phylum Chordata; class Actinopteri; order Trachichthyiformes; family Trachichthyidae; genus Hoplostethus; species Hoplostethus atlanticus. The sequence goes on from JAXDDX010000004.1 coordinate 2,931,200, forward strand.
TGCGTAGTAGTGGTGATAGCGGCGGTGGCCCCTTGAGGTGCTCCAACGGGAGATAGATGCAGAGGCCCGGGGATTGTCTCATTGGAGGAAGCGGGTTTCGTGCGACTCCGGGCACCTTTTTTAAATGCAGGAAATGTCTCCGTTTATGTCCGTTTCGTTATGTCCGCCCCGAGACCCAGCGTTGGCACGTTAGATGTTACGCTGAACACATGCTGGCTCCTTGCACACAGGCCCCCAGTGCTCCTTGACCATACCACCCTGGTTGGTCTCACTTTCTCTGCCTGTCACCAACTCCTTCCCTTGTGAGTAAGATGTTCACTAAAGTACATCTTGGTTTTGTTTGTGCGTTGTTAACTACATTGTTGTCTTTCCAGCTCACACTCCATATGGAAAACCTCGGTTCGGTTTCCCTGAACACGCATTCTTCTCCATACCGGAAACCTAAAATCCTGCTTGTCTCTCTTTCTTCTAGCGGATCTCTTCCACCAGTTGTCCCAGGCTCTAGAGGTGCTGACTGATGCTCCTGCCAAGGTAAGACCGGTGACGTCTCTCAGCTTGTCATACATAGGTGTTGACACACACACACACACACACAGAAGCTATTCATCTTCCTGTGCCATGCATTTTTCAGGCTGCCTATGACCAGATCTGCGCTGCCAAGAAACGAGCAGAGGAAAGGAACAACAAACTAGATGACAAGAGGAAGAAGATTAAGTTGGGTGAGTCCCTTTTTACAAACCTCACAGCATCTCAAGGCTCTTCAGTAACACACGTTGGTATCATTCTGAAAATGGCTTATTTTTAAATATGGTTTATTGTCGTATTTTCCATTATTCAACATGACAAATATGATTGATTGGAAATAAGTGAGCCACATATAGTAATACAAGATAAAACAAAAATACACAAGTCTGGCATAATGCAGTTAACCGCTGTAATCCAAATGCCAGACACCACAGACGTCCATGGGGCACTTTGCGAAATATAAACTTTTGGAGGCACTCGTCACAGATGGGGGCATTCTGTTTGTAGCTTTGTAACTGTCACTTATTGAAAAATAATACATTTGGTTAGCCCTCTGGTGCAGTCGCAACAACAGACGCTCTGTTTCCTCTGTTCCTGCCTGTCTCTCACCAGCAAGGATACAGAGGAAATGACTTAACAGAATGCCGCACATATCAATTATGGTGTGTCTCCAAAGTGTTTGGAAATAAGTGAGCGAGATATTGACTCATCTTTGTGTGTGTGTGTGTGTTACTACGACAGACTTGGAGTCCAGGGAGCGACGAGCCGAAGCCCAGATCCAGGAGGAGGTGAAAATCACGAGAACACTAGAAGAGGAGGTAAGAAACTGTACAGGGGCCGCGTGAGAGATGACATGACCGCACGGCAGAACGTCCCGGTGAAGATGACGAAAAGCAATTCAGTAAAACGCCGGCCTCGGCCAAGCGATGGGAGCAAGGTAGTCCGCTGCTTTCCAGGAAATAATGAAGCACACGCAGGTGCTTTTATTCTGTTATTCGTCAAAGTAACTCCCTTCTCACTGAGTTGAAAACCCCCCCAAAGACTTGGGTCGGGAACAAAGGCCCTATCTGAGCGATGCCTGTTTTTTTCCACTGCCATATCACAATTATCAGTAAACCCATTAGGTGATATTGCATGACTTGATGCACTTTGTTAGTAAAGCCAATGATAAATAAAAAAGGGAGTGCGTGCCTCCGAGGTGAGTCATGGCTCGCGCTCAGTGTGCTTAAAGCATGCAATTACGGGGCCACGTGCGTTGGGGAATCACTAGGAAAGGAGGAGGGGGGATTACCAGTAGGTGGCACTGTTCCATTTTCTGTCTCACGGTAAGGTGTTGTTGCCAGAACTGATGAAATGGGGGTAACATGCGCTGTCTCTCCCCGAAGGCGCCCTGATGTGTTTACCTGTTGTGAAACACAGAGTACAGAGAGCGATGCGGTTGAAGGATCGCATCAGCGCTCATGTTCACTTGGCTGTGTTCGGCCGTGCGTGTCTCCCCATCGTTTGAAATCAGTGTATCTGTTTGTGTATATCACCGTGTGTGTGTGTGTGTGTGTGTGTGTTTGTGTCTGTCCCACCAGATTGCCCGCTTGAGAGAGGAGGGTTCCAGACAGCTCCAGGAGGAACAGAGGCTGGTCAGAGAGCAGATCCAGAGAGAGAGAGAAACGCAGCAGCAGTGCACAGGAGACTACGCACAGACAAGTACTGCCACTACACTCGCCCGACTCCGTCAACATACAGCCTATCAGCTCCGGTCCGTCCTGATCAAATCCAGTCTAGTCCAGTCCAGCCTAATCAAATCCAGTCTAATCTAGTCCAGTCCTCTCGCTGGACTCTTACCCCCGCCATACTGTCCCGTCCAGGCCTGTCTAGCAAACCGCAGCAGCCATCAGACAGCCTGCGGTCGACCAAATATTATTCACATAAAAAACAATAACAATAACTGAAAGTATATTTGAATTTATGTTTCTTTGGAAACTGTGGAAAGAAAACACTGTTTGAAAAAAAAAGTCTAGTTCTTGGCAACGAGACTAGTTGGCTATGTAACGTAGACATGCCATGTGTCACGCACGTCAAACTTTCGACCTTTTTGATAACACATTTGCGCCTGAGTGTCTCCACCCCCGGAGCCACGATAACAGGCGCTGTGAGAATCTGGTGAAGTAAGGCTGTGGAGGTTTGGGTATTTTAAGGGAGGACTGGGTCTTGGCCCTGCGCTAGACTTTTTTTTGTTTTTTTGTTGCAGCCACACAGTAACTCACGCACAGTCAGCACGTCTTCTCCGAGTCCCTTCCATTCACACGCGATCGAGCCCTCCCCAGCCCTCTCCGAGACCCAGCGCGCCGCTCCAGCTCGGGAGGCACTCAGTCACTCATCAGACTGTAACAAGAGCCAATCCGGTGAAGCATTTACCATGGGATGGCAAATTGCTGTCCATCCGCTCGAAAATGAGACACGGCGCAGTCCCTTGACCGCTGTGGCAAAAAAAAAACCTCCATCCTCTCCTCAAGTGCCATATTTCTTGTCTGAACAATTGTCTCTTTGTCTTCCACCCCCCCCCCCCCCTCTGTCTCATCTCTCTCCTCCTCATGTTTTCTCTCAGACTCCCGAGTGGAGAGATGTTCCATGAGTAACGTGACCCCCAAATTAAAAGTAAGTGTTTCTTGCTATGGGCTTCCCAGTCAAGGAGGACGAGGCAGGGAGGAGAGGTCAGGGTTAGAGTTGGGATTCTTGGGAGAGGAGGGAATGAGGACGGGGGTCTCCACATGCTCCATGTGAGTGGAAAGGCAGGCCGAACCCCCAGAGGTATTTCATTTGAGTGGGGATTTTGATCGACGGCTGTTTCCGACGCCCATTCCTCCAGTGTAGGCCCCGCCGTCGTCAGGAGACCTGTAACGACGCCAAGAGAGGGCTTATTATATTTCCTCCTGGAAACCGCTTAGCCCGCACATAGACACTGGGGATGTTAGCTAATGTGTTTAGACATTTAATCTGGTTTTAAAATTTGATAGCCATCTAGTGCGGCGGTCTATTCCCCAACGTTTGTGTGTTCAGTTAGGAAAACAAACAGCAGCCTCAAGTCTGACGGTATTACATGTCATGTTCGCGAAACACGGGAACATTACTGCGTCGGGGCTGTTGTGTCCTGACTGCGCATGAGAAGATCCGTCTGGGTTTCTTTTCAATCGGTATCGATACGTGTACATTAATCACACCTGAGTTTAAAAGGTATTTCATGCATTTCATGATCTCAAGTCATTCGTGTCTTCCAGCGAACTGGCGTTTTCTCTTCTGCTGTCTAATCTTGTGATATCTACTTGTGGCCCCGTAAATATCTGACCTACATCCTCTGTATTGCTGCGAGTAGCACGGGAACGTCTGCAGCAACGCGTCGGCGTGAGCTGAGCTGAAAATCGTGGCCATCGCCCAGACATTTCTCCGCCTCATTAGACGATTAATAGGCAAGAAGGTCATCGTTGGGTAGCGGAGAGCGCTCTTGTGCATTTTTGGCGTAACTGCTGGTAATAGTGCCTATGTAGACAGTGCAGTTCTCAGAAATCCTGACGCTGAGCAGAGTGCTGGAGCCGAGTCAACGCTCGATGCTTGCCATTTATAATACTGCTCCAAGCAGTTAGTGTGATAAGGGCCGACCCCGCTGAGCTGCGTAAATGGATACGAGAAGTTGCACAATATCTGTCTTAAGGAGTATGGGAACTGAAATCACTTTTTTTTTTTTTTTTTTTTCAAGGCGCACGGTCAATTGAGTTGTTCACTGAGGCGGTTCAGCTTCCATACCGAATTGTAATAACAATAACATGTACATATCGCTTTCACGAGACAAACAAAAGAAACAAACAATAGAAGAAGAAGCAGCCAATATTGCAGCCAAAGTATCAGTGCCATGTACATTTCCTCCTAATGAGATACCTGAGGTGGACGGTCTCTCTCCCTGAACCCCCCCACCCCAGAGAGCACATTCCTTTGGCATCGACCTGGTTTGGATTACTCGGTTGTTTAGGTGGCTATAGTTAAGCAGGTGAGTCACGCCGTGGTCTCCGGTCCAGGGACCCATGTGTCAGTTTTTCCTCTTGTCAGTTTTTCACCTCCGGCTGAAGGGAAATTGACTGCAGGTCTCACAGGTGGTGCCAGGGTGATGCTCCAAGAGCTCAGCAATGGCTCCAGTGTCTGTCGTGACGCTGTGGTATTCTGTGTGTGTCATCAAAGCCAGACATGGCCAGCGTGCTCGGCCTCCTCCTCCTCATAGGTTAGATAATCAGTCATAGTTAGAGATTATCACACAGGGTTTGCATGCACTCTAATTCTAAGTCCTCTTGACCGATATTGACTTCTCCTTTCTGTGTCTGTCGCTCCCTATCCAGTTGAAGTGGAAGTGTAAAAAAGACGATGAGATGAATGGCGGCTACTCTCAAGACGTTCTTTCTGGACTGCTACAAAAGGTGGGCCTCTTAAAAGTCAAATAATAAGTGCTACAACGCTACAGGGGCCACAGATAAACAACACTGACGCACTTCAAGTCTCATCCTCTGTACACAGTAACTGAGGTTCAGTTTCTCCGTCTCTCCCCAGACCCGAGAGCTCCCTCATAACAAAAAAACCTGTCTACAGAGTCTGCATGACATCACCGTTGTAGATGGGTTTTATTCTCCCCCTTTAAACAAGGCCCATTAAGTTTTGTTGCAGTGAAAGTGCTGAGGGCAATGTTGTAGTGCCCTTTTAAAGCCGTGCACGCCATTGTTAGTGCCCCTGTTACCGGGCGGGTTTAGTGGTGCCAAGGGAGTCGCTAGGAAATGTGCTCTTCTCATGCAACCCAGTACCACCTTGTGCTGTGAGCCGCCACGGGGGCTTTTGGTGGGGCATAGGTTGGGCCTGGAATGAGGATAGGGCAAGTGTCACTGACGTCAAGCCGCCCGGAAAAAGGCGTTTCAATTTCTCCTCTGCACGCACTCAATCAATATGGTCCCAGGCAAAGGAAGGCTGGGTCGGAGCGAAGCTTGTGGAAAAAAACAGTGTTGTTGCCTTTTAAATTCTTAAGCAAAGGGAGTGAAATTGGGAGGGGGTGGGGAGGGGGGGATTCTGTTTGAGATGGCAAGCTCTGATGATTTGACAGTTAATGGTTTGGGAGAGTAGAAATAGCCACCCCCGTGTGGGAAAGTGAGTACGTGTGTGTGTGTGTGTGTGCGTACACTCTTGTGTCTGGATTTGTGTACTTTGGCTGTTGGAAATATTACTTTTTCCTTTAAAGGAAAACAAGACACGTTAATATATTTAGATTTTATGAAATAGAGGCCTTTGGAGACTCTCCTTTGTCACTGTTGGCCCGCTCTAGAGTGTCCTTACCCATGCATCAGCATTCCTGGTGTGTCCTGTTCCCAGACCTACATTTAAAGGGAATGGGATTCTCAGAGGGCCTCCCTCCCTGCTCCCAAGCCTCTGCTCTCGCCTGGGGGGAGAGCTTAATGACAAAAGGCCTTTTGTTACAGGTGACACGGGCCCCTCCGCTCCGCAGACAAACCCTGAGGAACTCCACCAAGGGGCCAAAAACCCTCTAATTATGACCGCATCCGAGAGGGATCAGCTTTTAGCCTCCCCAGCCAAGACATTTCTCCGGTCCTTCCTCCTCACTTGGGCAGAGGTCAGTGGGCGACCTTGGCTGGGACACTCCTCCCCTGCCTCCCTTCCTCTTTTCCAACCCTTCATCCCTGTGCATAGTCTTAGTGGCAGGGAGCGGGATGAGGGCCAAGGCTAATTTGAGCCTTCATACCAGAACATGGTTTATCAAAGGTTCTCACTGCACACGGAGCGACGATGACATCCAGCATTGCTGAGATGTCCCAGACTGTTGAGATCAGAGGTCTCGTTTTTGTACACGATGTTACTTGAATGTTCTTTGCAATGTCTCGTGTCTCGTTCTCAGTCGTGGGAGCCCTGTCAGTTTTGGTTTTATTAACCCAACACATATTGGCTCCTCACTTTCATTCCAGGCATATTATTTGTATGTGTTTTGACTTTGTCAGTCTGTGTGTGCGATGCATTTTCAGGATTATGGTTTCTGCTGTTACAGGAAATGCCGAGGAAATACTTATTTGAATTTTTCTGCATCTCTCCTTCCCCTCTCTTTTCCTTTTTCTTTGATTCTCCTCTTTTCTACCTCCAGTACGGGGATGTTTTGAATGTGCTTGTATCGACTAAGAAGAAAGGAAGTGCTGTGGTTGAATTTGCGACTGTCAGAGCAGCTGTAAGTACCTAACTCTTGCCCAGTCCTCATTCTGTTTGTGCCATAATGAAAATACTTTTCAGACATCTGCATCGAACCGCATTTGTTTATTATTCACCAGCGTTGACATCCAAGGTGACCTGCCTGAGCTTGATTATTACTAAGAATGACACCTGTTGCAGCCTCCAGGCCCCGGCCGCACTATGCGACCCAATACGATGTTCTAGCCCTCATACAGTGCAGCCCTCTGTGTGCTGATGGGAAACAGTGGACGGAAGGACTTGAGCCGCCTCATTGTTCCTGTCTGGGTCCTCGGGCCCTTTGTTGTGATGGTGTGCTGTTTTGTTGTGGCTCCCCCACCGCGACGTGTGGTTTCCGTCCCGAGAACATGTCTGCCGTTCCACCGGGATCAGGCCTGCACATCCCCAGGTCCCCAGCCTTGCTCAGGGGGGTTTGGGCCAGAAAAAGTTTACCCCCCCCCCTCCCCCTTATTGAATTTGTGTTTTTTTCCATATACATTTGCCAACCACACCACACAAAGGCCCAGGTAGAAGATGTTAAAAAAAAAAAAAAAGAAGATCATAAGCAGAATGAGTTGTTTGACATTGTGATGCTACAGAAACCTGTCCTGTCGGTCGATCCACTCACACATTGTCTTGTTTCTTCAGGAACTGGCATTTAAGAACGAAAGTGGCCTGAATGAAAACCCATTGAAGATTTCGTGGCTTGAAGGACAGCCGGAAGTTGTCGCTCCGATGTCACAACCCGGCCAGTTCGTTTCTTCACAGGTACCAGTAAAATACTAACCAGTCAGCAATACTAACGATCCAACATCTCCATAACCTGAATATGCTTCGCTGTGATTCCCTCCCTCTCCCATGAAGCATAATGTCCGCCCTATGTTACCAAACCTTCCCATGTACACTGCTTCCAACACAAATACTATTCCCTAAACACTGTCCCACAAAGCGAGGTATGTAAACCTTTGGAGGTTTTATTTTTGTATAAGCGGTGCAGATATTGCCCCAGTGCTTGCACTCCTCTCGTCTGGTCTAGAACAATGTGTTTGGTTAAAACGGCCTCAGTTTGTTTGCCTTAGAGTGGCTAGGAGTTGGCTAGGAGTTGGCCCGGCTGGCCCAAGGCCCCTGGTCCGCCACTCATTAGCTAACCTGACCTGGGAGACCCCAAAAATGCTGCGCTTCACACAGCAACCCAAGAGGAGAGGCGTGCTATAATGGTAGCCTGGCACGAGAGGCTGCCCAGAATGCCCCACGCTGCTGCCAAGTCAGCCTACGTCCCCATAGCTGCTGACAAAAAAAGATTGATTTTTTTGTTTTTGTTTTGATTATTACAATTTGAGTGTGTTTGAGTGTGGTGGGGTGCTCAGTTTCAGTGTGCAGGATATATTCTGCAGAATACCACAATACCTTATTGAGGGGCGACTGCCAAACATTTGCCCTGTGATGAAAATATGCTGCCTCTTGTGATCACAGTATTGCAATCTTGAGGTTTTTTTTGTTTTTTTTTAAAGAATTTTGCTTAACCTTTCTCTTTGGCTGCCAGCGCACACATGCAGGCGCCACACGCACATCAGCTCCTTCCCTGCCCCGATGATAAGCTCATTTCAGCTGCACACATAGAGAATATACACTTTTCCTTCCTTGTTATTAGATTAGGATGACGCCATGTTTTATTTTTCTTCACGTTGTCTATTGCACATCTCCTCTGTCGTGATCGTTCAAACTGTACGGTTAGGAGTCTGTGTGCGACCGCGGATCAGTAGACTCTCTCTCCCTCCTCTGTTTATCGGCGTCCCCAGAGCTGCCGGTGAACTGGGTTTCACCCCTCGGCCCAGTGCAGCGTCTCAGGCCCCCTCATCAGCACTAGCATGCGCAGCTCACAGCCCCGCGCACTGGGACTTGTCACACTAATCTGTTTTAATGTTATTATGGTAACCGGGTTTGTCTTACAGATATCCAAAGCTGATTGCTTCATTTCTTTCGTTTTTCTTTTTTTTTTTTGCGCTGGGCCCTGAGGAATGAAAACATGGAGTACGGCGGGGTAATTTTCGCATTAGCCCACAGCGAGAATGCACCTCGCTAAAGAGGCCCCCACATGACATAATGGGTGAACCAGCGCCGGTATTAGTAATATTGCTCCACATCTGGCCTGGGGTCATCGGAGACCAGTGGGGGGGGGGTGGAGAACGAGAGATAGAGAGAGATAGAGAGAAAGAAAATAGGGAATAAAAAGACAGCGCCTTGGAGGTCCTATCCCTGGGAGTCTAACTGGAATCCAAAAAGCTGGTCGCTCTCCCCTCCATTGCTCCCTCTCTCCTTTACACCAGCCAGCTGCAATCACATAGGAGCAGCTAGGACGAGGGCTTGCTTCTTTAACCCCATCAATCCAGCCCACGGTGCTGAGGGGGTCAGGGTCTCACTTCGGGGAGCCCAGAGACACACACACGTATGACTTCAGCCTCAGGTTCACTTCCAACTCTGCCGGGCTTAATAAATGAGTCTGGGGCCGGTGTGACAGACCTGATGCAGCTGGGGCCCCAAAACTCCCCTTGAAAAAAAGACCTTGAACATCACTTTCTGCACCGTAGCGTGTTAGATTTACACTGCGCTCACAAAAGAGACACTTGCCTGTTGAACTGCTGAATGTTCTTGGCTCTGTTTTTGTTCTACTTGTCCAGAAAGGAGGAAGGGACATCATTCTGTTATGACGTGATTTGTAATTCACCTAGTTTTTCTCTCCATGGATATTAAGGTTCAGAACGGGGGAGGCCCCGGTCTTCCACAGAGTGTGGAATTGCTCCCCGTGCTCCTGACTTAATTCAGATCCCTCGTATTTGGATAGGTTTAGTTTCCACTCCAGAGTGTGCTTTTGTTGTGTGTCTTTGCCCCTTGCCATAATAAATTCTAATAATGAGAAGTTGAGAAATGAGTGGGTTTATGAAATGTGCGCAGTAAATCTTTCTCGTGTACATGCAAGCATATTTTCTAGCATTGTAACGTACACGGTTGTGAATCTCCCGGAATCCAGAATAAGCGATGACGAAGCGGGAATGAACTTGAAGACAAACAATAGTTTAATATTAATTGTGGTTTGTGTGGCAATAGAAACTATGTGGGGCTAAAATGCTTTTTTCTGCGAGCTGTCCCCAATGAGCTGTAAATAGCCGCTGCATCACAATATGATTTCACATCTGTGGCCGACTGTAAGGATTCCTCACAGTATGACTAATATTTCATACCTCACCTCCCACACTGCTTCGTCCCCCGTCAGAACTTGTCCTCACGTCTCTGGAAGTGTGGCACCATCACAAATTACTGTGTCACGATTTATGGTTTATTGTGCAGTTTAGTGTATTGGATTTTTAAAGTGCATCTATAGCTGAGGATTTAAGTCTGGGCTTTGTACGGCTGCCTCTTCCATCTAGAGGCGGAGAGTCATCACGGGCTTGTCACGACACAAACCAGATGTAGCAGATCAGCTATTCTGGGATCGTTTTTCCAGCCCGCCGGTTTGCTTCGTGCTTGAAAAGTGCACTCTCACCTAAAATAGCCCCAGAGTCTTGGAAGGATGTCTGTGGCCGTGGAGTTGACACATCCAGCGCTGGACTGAGCTCTCGGGATGGAGATAACGGACATCTAGGAAGGAAACTAGCGGACGTCCGTTGAAGACTGTTTAGCTATGAACGGACCCAAAAGGAGCAGATCAGTTAATTGTTATTGATTGCCTATTGTTACAAGGCTTATATGAGATTAGTTTGAAATGGGACAAAGATCTGTGTACTGTATGTGATGGGACTGTCAAAAGAACAAAAGGCCACACAGTCTGTAGAAAAGAAACACTGATGTAGGATTGCTTCAACGTTTGTATTTATTCATTAGGCATGGAATGAATAGCCTCGTGTGATTCATGTGTGTTTGAACTTCTTCCCAGTCCATCACGCGTATCATGCGACGGGGGCTAGCTAATTGTGAAATAGCTTGGCCCTAAAATCTCTCTTTAAATGTAAGAGAAATGTGCAAACGGCTAGTTCTATAATATGTCCTGACATGATACAGAAAGCATAGATGATATCAGATTCACAATAAAAGCCCTCCTCGTGTGAGAAGCCCTGGGAAACCGTGCAGCGTATTTCGGTAGCGTTAGGTTGTGCTGCCAAATGCAAGAAGAAGCCATGTCTCATTTGTCAACAATATTTCTGAAACATTTGGTACCTGATAGAAAAAAACAACTCATAAAAGATGACAGGGTCTTTTGGTATTCTGAATGATGGCAAGTTCAGATTTAAGTTCAGAGTAGTACCAGATGTGACGGGGGTACTTCACTTCGCAAGATGCTCGGCCAGTTAGTGCAGCGAGAAGATCATTTGAGTCCAATTATATCCTCTTTCTTCTCACATCAGTCACGAGGCTAGCTACTTGTTGAGCTTAAGTTCATGTGACTCCTCACACAGAGGAGCTCTTGTGAAGACAACGGGGTGTCACAACGGCAAAGGACTCATGTTATGTGTGTCTGTGTATGATTGTACGAACCCTCCCCTTTTCAGCAAATTAAGTCTAAAGGCCATAATAAGGATGACCATACTGGCTGCAATGCTTCAAATCTGATTACTAGTTATAAAGTTGTCGTTACCTTTATATAGTCTAATTTCATCATGGGATAATTCTTTGTATGTTCCATTTCACTGATTTTCTCAATAACAATGCACACAAACCAGCTGAAAACACACCTCATTGTAAGAGTCTAACAGAAGCTTTTCAAGAGTTCAAAAACTGTGTGTGTGTGTGTGTGTGTGTCTGAGATTGCACAATTTCCTCTCTCTCTACTGAACAAATGATAGAAATGAGGCCTTGATCATAAAAGCCGCTGTAGCAGGTTTGGGAAACGCAGCCCAAAGTCTGAAATGAATGAATGGCTTTTTTCTCCTGCTTATCAAAGTGCCGTCACACCCTAGTTAGCTATTGAGTGACACCTCTATACAATACAATGCAGGTGTGCGTCAGTGCAGTGCATGACTACCTACCCAGCAGTTCCTTCAAGGTCCAGTTCCCTGTAATATGTGACTCAAAATGATACCCTGCTTGACATACCTGTCTCATTTAGGCTTGTGTTTCTCTGTCCACGTTGTGCAATATTGTGCCACTTTGGCAATTCCTATAGAAACACTTAGGTGTACGTGACAGACAAGGCGTATTGCCTCCACGGCAGCTCCTGACTGTTAGGAAGCCAAACAAACGTCAGTCCATCAGGGTGTGTAAACAGTCTCATACAAGCTCTAAAATGTTGCCGCAAGAAATTCTATCCCCAAAACCACCAATCTTGGAATTTGAATGATCTTATTTCTTTTACTTTCCAAAAATACAAAACAGTACATATTTCAATACAAGAACATTTCACAATGTGTTATTGTCATGAAGCATACGATAAACGGGGGCAGTGACACCTAATTTAGAAAGGGGCGTGGTTGTACCCACAAACATAACTGTTTCTGTCTGGTCATACATGGAGTACAGTAACTATCCTAGATATGTGTGAGCAGCAAAATCCACTTGTGGTTCGTGGATTTTGGGGACACTAGATATGCGACTGGGTCTGGCTTTGCCCCACAGCCTCTTCTGTCAGCCCCCCCATTGGGGCTCAAACTGGGGCTCTGTCTGGATGAGAGGGACCTTGATTGGTTGGAGTAGCTTGCACGAATCTGTATGCCAGCATGCGTGCTTACGTGTGTGTGTGTGTCCACTTGTGTGCCAGTGTGTGTGCGTATGCGTGAGTGCGTTTTTCGTGTGGTTGGGGACTGTTTGTTCAGCAGGTAGTGTTTAAACCCTCATCAGGAGTCATCCATTGCTGTAGTAATGGATGTCTCTGGTCCCCCTCCCTCGACACCCCCTGCACATGTGGAAGTATCACATTACCCCTTACCACTTTCCCTCTCGCGCGCCACTCACCAGAGCACGGGACTCCGTTTTACAGCTAAGAAAACAGCCTTCTCTGGCAATTTCTCTTTTTCTTTCTGAAATCTTGGACCTGCGGCCTGGCTTGGGTTGGAGCCCGACCTGCCACCACTGGCTGGCTTTTATTGGAAGCAGAGCTAAGTGTTTGTTTTCACTGTATTGTTGGGAATTAGAGATGGGGGGTACCTTGGTCTACCTTTGAGTGGGGCCTCTGAGATGCGTGCGGAGGAGAAATTGCCCTCTGCACACAATAGACTGGCAAGCACGCCAAAAGCCAAGACATCACAGCTCGAGGACCTTGGATTCCAGCCGCAGATTTTCTTTTCTTAAACATAACACTCTTAAGTCTTAACAACCATCTTGAGTGCTCGGCTGGGCGGTTTTGTGGGGGGGATTACAATAGGAAAGGAGGAAAGTTGGAGAAGCTGAAAATGTCTTGCTTGGAGCGTGACATGGGAGAGAGAGCTCAATTATTAACTGAAACGTCGTATCTGCCTCTGCGAGTGGTAATGCTAGAAGAACATTAACTTGGTGTCATTGTACTTCTATGGTTTAATCCTTCAAGGGGAGTTGTGTTTAATCTTTAACAATACTTTAGACCATAGTATACACTGCTATAGGCACACTCCAACAAATGGACACATGGTGTATATAGCTCATTTTAGAAGTTTGCTGAGATGATCTGATGTTCACAAAGCAGCCGGTTTTACTCCAAAGGTCTTAAAGCAGAAATTCCTTTCCTGTGTATCAGGCTCATCAGTGGAGTAGATTTACCTCCCATAAAACAGAGGTGTTGTCAGTTCTGTCCACAGGTTTTTTTGTTACTGCTTGGTACTCATCATCATCATGGAGACATATTGTCAGTCGTTCCATAGGGAAACAAATGTCTCCAAATTCATTTGAACAATAGTGATCGCTTAGCTGCCATCTCCTCTAGTGGTGGAGCTTCTCCATCACCTGGAGAACGTCATCCAGGATGGAGGGGCCCAGATCCAGGCTGAAGGAAAAGCTACTGTCCTCCTCCTTCTGTTGACCTGTGGGGTCCTCAGGACAGGTCACTGTGGAGTCCCCGTCTCTCCCTGAACTCAGGCTGCCCCGGCCAGGACTGTGACTCTGGTTGGGGCCAACAATGATCCTCTGCTCGTATCCACGCACCCCTTCCATCTCCAATACCTCGCTGTCCAGCAGTGGCATAGAGCTGCATTTTTTCCTCTTCTGGGGGGCGCTGTGCTGGGCATCGGCCTCATCCAGGTTGAGACGAGGGGGCTTGGGTGGTGGGGAGCAGGCCAGGAAGAGGTTATGCTCGCTCTGGGAACTTTGTAGCAGCAAGCTGTGGCCCATCTGTAGAAAAGACAGGTCTCCAAAGCTGTCTGTGTGGGCATCGTTGCCAATGTGTGAGACGTGGCGGAAATCAGCCAGTGGTAGGCTGATCATGTTGACAGACAGCACCTCCCTGCGCTTAGGTCCTCCTGGGCCAGCGACCAGAGGCTTGTTTTCGGTACAAGGAGGTCCTCAGTGGCATCTTGGCAAATCGGGTTGAGATAGACGTAAATGTCCTTATATATCCTTGAAAGTCCCTTGTATCTCCTTGAGTCGTTCAGCGAGGAATCCTTAGAATGAGGTGAAGTCTAATAGCAGCACCCCATCGGCCACAAAAACACTGTTTCAGAAAGAAGAGAAGCAAAGTTCAACAATACATTAGCCTTCTGATGATGAGTTCATGTCAGAGAACAGGATTTTGCACCAACAGTACAGTATAAATGTTTTCTGATTATCCAGCTTTGACTCTCATCACGAGTATCTGTTTGTAGTGTAATCCAGCACCAGATTGGATTACATCAGTCATTCAGTTGTTTAGAGAATGCACCTGCTCTGCTTGATTTCTGGATTCATGTAATGCAGTTATTATTTGGCTGCGGGGAGATGTTCCAACACACGCTTTGAAGCATCCAATTCTAAATGTTTACTTTTCAAATCCCTGCTATTTCCCGTAACGCAGGTGTGGTCTGCTGCACGTCCTCCAAAGGAAGTCCATTAGCCTACTTGAAACTTCCAGTAACTTGGCAATGCAAAAATGCACACTCCCAAGTGGGAATTGATATCCTGTACATATTAAGTGCTTCGTATCGCTCCACATTTTGTTTTGGGAGAACTTGAGGTTTTAATTTCATCACAAATCGTGATGATGGCTTGAATTTCGAACACATGTTTACCGTGTTTTTGAGAAATATCTATTTTTACTGATGGATAACCTATTAAAATTACCAATAGCCGGGACCAGATGCGTTCAAATTCCTTGTGCTGTGAGAGGTGTGTCGTGACCAAAATGTGTTAGGGCAGGCCTTATATTTCAAAACAAGTAATCCAATTTTCATCCAGTTTTGGGGATATAATATTGA
Organism: Hoplostethus atlanticus; assembly: GCA_034670405.1. Lineage (NCBI taxonomy): Eukaryota > Metazoa > Chordata > Actinopteri > Trachichthyiformes > Trachichthyidae > Hoplostethus > Hoplostethus atlanticus. The sequence goes on from JAXDDX010000004.1 coordinate 2,946,328, forward strand.
TATTTAACTTAAACCAATAAACTTGAAAGGAAACATCTTGGCAAATACATAAAAATACAATAACAGTTTGCACGCTTGAAAACAAAGTCCAACTTTCTAAGAAAAATAACTTGTTGACAGGCTTCATCTTTCGCAGCTTTTCGTGCGCTGTAATCATTTTATTGAGTAACGCAGAACTCAGTTCATCAATGCTGGCATGCCGAGTCTGCGTGGTCTCTCGTGATTTTATGGTCTCCCAAACAGCTTTGCCCACATTAGATCTGTGTTCGTGACTTGAAACACTCACTCTGTAAATTTGTAAGGCACTACAGCAAACAGGCTTTGTTGGCCTGTAAAGGTTTTATCGGCACTTTAGTAGCAGCGGGAGATTGGAGAGTGTGGACACAACAGCATTCCTTTGCAAACATGTCAGTTTGGCCAGGGAGGAGTCTTAGCGTTTGAGCCGTGAGGATCATGTTAAGGAAACACTTCATGCCCAAGTAAAAATTAAAGAAGCCCATTAAAACAGATTTGCCAAGAAACCTCACAGTTTTAAAATAATCTTCCTCTATGCTGCCATTAGTGGTCCGCCTTTGAGACAAACGCATTGGGGCAACCTACAACTTGTCAATTGAAAGTCTAACCAATTGCTTAAAAGTAGCGGACTCAAAGTATTTTCTCATGCAGTCGCTTGTCTAGCAGTATAGATAACAAAAGGATAGATAAAGATTGATTAGTTCGTACTTACTGTCCCGCTGAGCAAATACAGGATGTTTTAATCCCACACACATACACACACGTCTGTGTCAGGAAACTAGGCAGTGGCTGGTACCTGCACAACCTGACAAACTCTCCCTTGACATGATGGGGCTTGTTTAACGGCTGGGAGAGAGTAGCACAGCTCACCAACCCTGAGACACAGAAACGAAACAACCAAACGACCTTCCTCAAATGAACCAGCCAAACAACCTTCCTCAAACGAAACAACCAAATCACCTTTCACACTAAATGGTCCCATACCCAACTATCAAGCCACTGTGTCTTACCTTTTGTCTACACTGCTGCTCAGCGCTTTTATTCCTTCAAGACAAGACACCCTCTGTATGTGGTCTTTTTTCGCCATGCATTCCCACTGTAAGCTGCCACAGGACTTCGCGCTCCAGGTGTGTTGGCGGTGAAAGTCTTCTGTAACTAACAGATTATCCAGGTGAGGTCAGAGTACAACAGGGTCAAAGCATCCAGGTGGAAGTTTTTATCGTCTTTTTTTTCTTTCCCCCCCCCACTAGGATGTCTGCCAGCCGTCAGATGATATCATGCCTGTTGCCGTGTGAGTCGCTCTTTGAGTCATAGGTGTTAAGTTAGTTCCTGCTGGTTGGTTGGCTGGACCCACTACCTGTGGGGGAGAGAGAGTGAAAGAACAGGAGCTGACAGTCCCTGCTGATTTACTGCCGGTGATAGTGGGGAAAGATGGAACTGTGGAAAAACTGCGTACAACCTCAAAAGTAGAGTGGTGTGTGAATGTGTGTGTGTGTGTGTGAGCGGGGGGAAGGGAGATAGAGGTTGAGAGTGAAAGGTTTGTGTTTGTGTCAGAGTGTGTGTATGTGTGTGTGCTTGTGTTTAAAAGGAAGTTATAGGTAGCAAGCGGAGGGGCTAACTAGGGGTTAACTGATCACTAATCTCCATGGCATTGTCCCGATTTCCTGATTTCCTTCCTGCTGTTGGCTTGTCTAAAGCCCCCCAGGCCCGGCCCACCGCCCAGGCCCTTCTGCCTGACTGGAGGCCTATAGCGTCACTATCCAATCGAGGCACCCGATCGCACTCAGACATGTATGTACAGGCGAGCCGAGTTGCACAAGACGGATAACGTGTTGCATTTCCAATTCTCACGCCTCCTGTGTGTTGTCTTTGCCTTTTGGAATGCTGTACCAATACCCGTAATGGAAATTGTGTCAGAAGGGGGGCCCTTTCTTTTCTGACGTATAGGAATTTGGTTGGGTTTTTTGGCGTTGCAGGGATAAAACGTTTTGTCGTTTTCCCACAGGAATTAATTGTTACTTGGGACTTTTAATCGTGCCTTTTATGTCGTCTCACGATTTGCAACAATTTTTTTTTCTAGGGGTAGGGAGTCGATTTATCTAATCTCCTTCACTCTGTGTCCTATATCTTGAAGAGAGCACATTATAATCACCAACATACCACCAGCCTCTGCTAGTCCTGCCAAGTCTCATAATGAACATTGTGTTCCAGCAGAAGAGAGGACATAGCAGTGGCTCTCCCCGTCTCTGGACAACTCCCCCTTTTTTCGCTGAGATTAAACATCCAGGGGTGTGAGTGGAATAGACGAAGCCTTTATCTTTGATTACTCTTCCAGTCCTTCAATAAACAATAGGCCTGCTGCCTGGTCCTCTCCCGTTCCCCTCTGCACTCCGGTGCCAGAAGAGTCTGCGAGACCAGACGCAATTACTCACGCAAAATGAAATTATCATAACATTTATCCAAGACTGGAACGGAGCATTTCTGAACATCCCTCTTCTACAAATCCCCCTCCTTCTTCCACCTTCAACCGCAGAGCTGGTTTCATGCTAGTAGACAATCAGGGTTAGAAGAGTTGGTGTTATCTGTGGTATTTGGGAGCGACCTCACAAGACCTGCCGTTTGACCAGGGTTCGGGAGGTGGGCTTGCTCTCATAGTTGTGTTGTCATGCTATGTAGCCTCTGGGCTGATACGCTTGGCCCCCGCTGGATGTCTGCATGAACTCCGTCTCCCTGCCCTGACCAGAGCGGGTACTGTGGTTGATGCAGCTATGCAGGGCCTGAAATCTTGGATGCTGCGTGTTTTTGTTGTTGCAGGATAAAAACTGTTTCCAGATATTGCTTTGACTGGTGCTAGAAGCCCAAACTGAGGCTTTGCTGGATATTCTTTTAGTCCTTTGTTGTGTGTTCTCCAGCTTCCCCTGTCTGGAGGCCCTAAGACAGCCAGCATTTAGAGCTGTTTTACAGCAAGCACTCTGTCTGGTTCTCTCATATGAAAAACATTGTTTGATGGTGACAAAAATGGGATAACCTGTGCTTTCATGAAGTTCTGCTTGCAGTACATCACCCAGAGTTTGTTAAACGTGAGACTGGACTGAGGTGAATTGATTTTTCATAGAACTGTGTCATCCTTTATTGTCTTTCTGTCCCTAAATTATTTTTTCAAATATCTATTTGTAATATCCCTTCGTCCCTATAAGTCCCTCATAGTCTGCGCCAGTCATCATCCTAACCAATGCCGTCACTGTTCCTCACATTGATGACATAATGATGAGCCCTATGGGGGTGCTCCAACAGAAACTCGCCCGTCTGTTTCTGGCTTCTAAGAGGAAGTGCTGAATGATATGCAGACGTTTGGTTGCATAACCGCAACATAACAGAGTGACTGGGCTCGACTGGATCGAAGTCCAGGTGCCATGACTCAGTGAATCTCGAGTAGAAAGTCTGGGAGGTCTTGAGATTCAAAGGTCAGATTTATCTTATTGCGATTGGATCACGAGATATATCTATCATGGTTTCCTCTTTTAGATCATTCAGATGGAGCAAAAAAAAAATAATGCACATTTGTTTAATGTACATATGCCCATAACATGCTTTTTTTCCTCCAGTGAATCTGGGCAGTCAGTGAAGTCTGAGAATGTACTGCCCTGCGTCTCCTGGCGCTGAATCATTAGTAATTATTAAATCATGGTGGTGATATTTAGATTACTTTGAAGACTGTGGTTTTGAAGTAAACAATACGCGGTGGGCTGCATTCCGCTGGCTGTTTGTTCTGCACATTAAATAGATAAGGAACATGTGAACATGCTAGGGCAGGGGAACGTGCTCACACACACACACACACACAGAGTGAGCAGACATTTCAATTTCGTTGGAACCTTCGTTTGGTTTCATTTTTTTCTCCCCTATAATGCCTGAACTCGTTTTTTGGCGTCTCCACTCTGCATTCTTACCGCTCCCGTGGCCTCACTGTTTTAATAGGAAATCTGTTGCAATCAGAGGGCTTTTCCCGGAAGGCTGGAATACGAAAGACATAATTCTGATTTTACAACGATGTATTGTTGGATATCAAACCTCCACATCTCTCTATTCTAGGATCCCTGAGCTCATCCATCATGAAGAGAAATGCCAGGGCACTGGGAGTTCAAGTCTCCACTGCCATTTCTCTTTCACTGTTTATTTCCTTTTCTTTAAGGGCTTCCAAAGGCACTCTCCCTCTCCACACACACACACACTTGCATGGCACCCCACTGCTGACTGCTTCTTCTTTCACACTTTACACTATTGAACTTCAGTGGATGAAGCTGTTGCCCACATGTAACATACCACCATTTGGCGATATCTTTGCTGCTAAGCGCTCTTTGCTGCGGTGCTTTTGCACTGCACTGCCCAGAGATCAAGTGGCAATCAAACAGTGTGGCCGGTACTGTGATGTTGGTTTTCTGCTGATGAAGTTTGAGTTTCTGTAGGTACCAGTCTGTTCTTTGTCTGCTCATCCATGGTGGCTATTGCTGCTCATGCTAACTACCGAGTTCTTCTTCTATTCTCAAACAAACCGCTGTTGCTGGCTGCCGGAAACGTAAAATGCATCCCTTTGTGCCAGAGAATTTTTTCTGGGAAGGACCCGACACTATAGGGTTGTTATTTCAGAGAAGCAGAGAAGTGTCCATACCTAACGCCAGAATCTGTCTAAGGGGATGGGACGCTCTTTTCTGGTGCAGACCAACTTTGAGATTTAGGACGATAAGACAGCTGGATTTTTACACAAAGATCTTGCTTAGTGTAGTTTTAAGGATCTTCGAATTTTGAAGTTTGCATACAAGATAACAGTGACATGTACAGCCTGCTGTCGTGTATTGCTTATGTAATATAGCGTATGTTTGCTGTATTGCTGCTTATGTCATGATAAACGATCTGTAAGATTATTCAGTAGGCCTGCATGTTTAGAGTGTTTCTGTTGAGACTCCTGGCTTTAAGGTGAAAGGAGGTCTGTGTTTGAGTCCCATTCGGCAACCAGATGTTCGCAGGACGCGTCGATGTAAAGGGTTAAATACAGGAAGTAGATTTAAGACTAAATCTCTATGTAGTATTTGTTCTTCCCTAACAAAAACAGTATAATAGACCAGACCTTTTGGGGTTTTATGTCTGCCTAGTCTTATAATAAATGATGATTAATCCTTTACCATTTACGAAGTCTGAGTTTACTCTGCAAAGGAATTTCACCTTGGCTTGAGCGTGGCATGTGCAATACGGTATACCTCTGCCCACCGCCTGTTTGTTTGAGTTAGCAGGAGCGTCCGGGCATCACACACACACTCTCCATCATGCACACACACTCCCATGCACACACTAATGATCTCTAAATAAGTGTTTGCCTCTCATAAATCACCCACTCCATAGCTAAGTGACACACACACACACACACATTACACTACACTGCTCCACACACAGACACATCAGAAAATAAGCTCCTTGATTCACTTCACCAGAGTGCATTAGAGAGAGAGCAGGCTTGCAGGAAGAAAAGCCTTTTCTGCTCTTGGCAGCGAAGCCTGAACATCCCATAGCTCAGTGACCATCTGGTTAGAGATCGCTAATGAGTTATCCAGTTATCAAATAAAACCATTTGTAACCTCTCAAACTGCAAGGTGAAGAGATTGTAAACATGTAATTGCATTGGGTGTGGTCAGGCCCAAGTATTTCAACTGAAATGAAAAATGTATGATTGGCCTCTTAGACACCACCATTACAACAACGCTTGGATTCACTTTCCGAAGAAAGACCCGAGAGGCATCGTGGAACCTGAATGTTCTCTGAGAGGTGTTAACTTCAAGCTCTTACATAATTCAAAAATAGTTTGATGACTTTTCATCTGTTTATCACAAACACGTGTTGTCTGCTTGTCATACAACACGAAAAATCCACCTTACGCTGTTAAAAACCGCTTGGCTACCTTGAATTTCTGGGTCCATTTTTTTGTTTGGTGTTGTATTTTTCTTATTCCTGTGGATAAGTGGCCAAACTCAGAGGATGTGACTTCACGTGCAGCACAGCTACGATGGAGTTTAACGGGAGAACATTTTTGAACTATCTAAAACATCAACAGCGAACATCAGGTGGATCACAGTCAATGACCCCCCTGTCATGCAGCACCGTTCAACTATCACACAGAGAGAAATCCATTGTAGAAAAGAAATAGACTCAAATTTCTTCACTAACAGCAGCCTCAATAGACCAGAATGCAATGCAGCAACAAGACACCAACATTACAAGTATCCCATAGTGAGGGGTGCATGACACAGAGCCACACCACCCTGACAGTAGACGTGACAAAAATAATCCTGTTGCAAGTGAAGGATCATGCATGATGGAGAAGTGCTAAATAAAAGGAGAAAAGTGTGTGTGTGTGTGTGTGTGTGTGTGTGTGTGTGTGTGTGTGTTTCAGTGATGTGAAGGGCATTTTCTCAGGATTTCAGTTTTTTGTTTTTTTTATTTGGACTGGGTAATTGCTGCGCTCTTGTGTTCCTCATCAAATACCTGCATATGTGTTGGTGTTTGCAAGACGAGATCTCCTCTTTCAGTCTTTGTGTGAGAATTTGCCAAATCATTCATCAATGTTGCTTTTTCCTTTTTTGTAGCGATGTTGCAATCTCATCGTAAACCTGCCCAACTCCACAAACACTCGCTCTCTTTCGCATGTACACACACAGACACATACTTACTCACTGACTCTCTTTCGCACTCACTTCCTTACACATACACACATACAGATCTCTCACACACACACACACACACACTAATGGTGTAATGTGCAGCTGATCTGTACCAGGGGGACACATTGGCCACCTGTGCAGTAAGATGCCTCCTGCTGTGTGTGTGTGTGTGTGTGTGTGTGTGTGTGTGTGTGTGTGTGTGATTGTGTGTGTGTGTGTGCGCTGCCTGACTCACAGCACTGGTGGTACTGATGATGTCATTTCTGGCCCGGGGTCACGCTGGGGTGTGCTGTTTAGTGGCCCGGCCATGTGACCTCAGCGCTGTTACTCAACCCATTTGTGTGTGTGTGTGTGTGGGTGGTGTGGGTGCGTGTGTGTTTTAATACCATCCTACCTCTGTGGTGGCCTTGTCTCGTCCTCTCGGCTTTGTACTGGGGCCCATTGTTTGTGTTCTGTGGTCTCTCTACTCTCCCTGGGCCCCAGTGTTTCTAGAGCACACACGCAAGCACACACACACACACACACACACACACACACACACACACTCATGCATGGGTACACACCAAGTGTTTAGTTACAGAGTGATGCACAAGCTAAACATGTATGTTCTAAGTTAGCACCCCGGGCAAGGAAGCCTCCCTCATCCTGGGAAGAAATGTGTCACGCTGCCCATAAACGCTGTTCAATGCTCAGAATTCCCGTCCAACGTTCGCTTAGTACGGTCCGCCACTGACCACACCAGATTAAAAAAATACGTCATACCAATTCATACTTCAGGTGAGGTTTTTCCAGGCACACTTCAGAGAAAGGCCAGTAGAGGGCAGGGAAGAGCAGAGGTACGCTGTAGAGGAGAGCCCCGTGTTCACCGGCTCCAGGGTAGATGCTTGTATTTCCTTTAATTGAAGATGCGAGAGTTGTTTATTTACCTAATGGTGTTCGCGTGATATTTCATAGTTATGTGTCAGACAAGGGCTTGAGCTCACATTACTGGAATGATAATAGCAGCTTTCCTCAATCCAGGGGCAGAAAGGGAGGGTGATGTGGGGGGGAGTACTTCCCCTCACCGACCCTCTCCTCTCTCTTCCTCCTCCACTCTTCCCCTCTTTCTCTCAGCACATGGATGCTGGAGTCCCCGTGATGTTTTCCAGATGCCTTAGCTCACCGAGCACATTGATAAAACCTTCCTCCTCAAATCTCTCGCTCTCTCCCCCTGTCCCTCATGCACACTCCCCCCCCCCCCCCCCCCCCCCCTCTCTCTCTCTCTCTCGCAGCTCACTGTCTTGTTAAAGAGACACTTCCTTGGCACTGCGGACTTCCTGGATCTAATCCTATAAAACAATGGCTTATTCTGTGGACACTTGGCCTCCCTCCCCCTCCACTGTGGGATTAAGGAGTGAGTGAGTGTGTATGTATGTTGTGTGTGTGTACGAGCGTATGAGAACTATGCATGCTTGCGTAACATAATGCTCTTTGGTGTACTGTCTGGATGAGCGTACAAACACACCCAGTGTTGACTCTTTACTTCTTTGGGGTCCCTTTCCTTGTGCCTGGATGTGTGCGTTTGTGTTGCCTACGTATGGCAGTGCGTTGTGAGTGCACAAGTAGTGGCGTGTGTGTGTGTGTGTGTGTGTGTGTGTGTGTGTGTGTGCGTGGCTGTGTTCTACCCTGACTGATGAGCTGGTGGTTGGCTGGCTGCGGCCTCTCTAATTTCCCCACAGCCATCGTTGTCCCAGCCCTTGCCCTTCAAAGAAATCACACACACACACACACACAAGGAGGGCCCGGGCCACGGCCAGGCCCAATCCCAGCCCTTATTTTGGGCCCAATGACCTCAGGCAGCGAAAATGACGTCAGAGTTAGTCAGCGTTGCTCCGGGGGCTGCCGTCTCATGCATGTTTACCCTGCCGTCGTGCTGAAGGTAATTGAGACGAGAGCGTCTGTCTGTCTGCCTCTCCTCTCCTCTCCTCTCTCCTCTGCACCCTCGGGCTCGGTTGTGAAAGCAAACAAGCAAACAGCGGACCGTGACAGCGGTGTCATTCGCTCCATGTTCTGCCCGTCACATTATGAAATACAGACATGTTATATGAGAGCTTGACGCATGCAGTGCTCTGTCATTCCCCGCCAGTGCAATGACTTATTAGACCTCCTTTTCTTTCATATCGATGCTTCTGAGTGTTTCGAATGTGACTTTGAATGTGTATTACAGCCTCATACGTTAGCATCTGCAGGTTTTAGCACCCGTGGAACTGTTAGCATTCGATGGTAATAATTCTACTGTCTCACTCCTTTAAAATGTTACTGTTATCCGCCTCTTTACGTTGACTTGTTTGACGTCGTGTGTGTCTGCGTCCCCCTGCAGGGCTCCCTGAGCAGCGAGCGCGACTACGAGAGCGTGGTGCTGATGAGGATGAGGCAGGCTGCCGAGCGACAGAGACTAATAGAGGAGATGCAGAGGGAGGATGACGAGGAGGCTGCCAAGTACTAGCACAGCAAGACCCAGGCCGGGATCAACTCAACACCGCCAGCCCCGCAGCTATAAACCGAATACCTGTGGCTTTAGTTTCATAAAGCCTCTTATTTGTTTTGTTATTAGCTTTTTTTAAAATGTAGAGCAAAATAAACATCTTTAATAACTGGACTGAACTTTTAAAAAATTTTTTTTATAGCAAATCTCATTCACGTTAATCACTGTGATATGTGTCTTTACTTTTCCTTTATTGAGAGAGTAGGATGGACTGAGAGGGATACAGAGTAGGGAAGACAAAGAAGCCCTAGAGGATTCAGTCCTAAGCCATGTGGTCCCACAGGTAGGAGTCCTAATCAATACACCGCATCTCTGAGCACTAACTGATTCATTTTTAAATTGCTTTACGATCACTGGAGTTATTGGAGGGAATTTAAGACTTGTGCAATGTGTTGCAAAAGAGCAGAGATTGGCCATGCAACCCTACAAGTAATCAAAATACTATAATCATGTAATTTGCACTTGTCAGTACCGTTCTCGGTTTAACGGTGACAACTCATTACCTCACGGTTGCAGCCAAGTTGAGTGCAATGCGAAAATCATTCTTTTTTCTCATGTCCGTGTGCTCGCTCAGTAGATCTGTGAAATGAGTCGAGTCCTGTAACAATCCAAACCGCAGACCATGCAATGTGACTATGTGGAAATCATGTCTCCTCCATGTTAAACCAGTAATTAGGAGATCGGAACGCTAGGTAGGCTTTTATGGGAATTCCTGCGGGCTCACGTGACGAAAAGTGAATATACCCCGGAGGCCCTCTATTATAGATCTGGTGGTTTGATGATTGTTCCCTGGGCTTTGTATACAGCGTATCTAAAGCTCTGCTCCGAAACTGGAGAGGCCCCCGTGGACTGTGCAGTTTCAAGGCTGCACAATGCTATTCTGCACTCAGCTTGACGTATTTGCAACTTAAATAGCTCCATGTAATTGCTCAGCCATGCTCAGCAAATCATTCATTGTAGGACAAACATAATAATATTGACTATCTATATTTGATAGAGGCTTGAAGCGGTAACCATATACTGTCAGTGTGTAACAAATCTGGGTTACTCAATGATAGGCTGAGTACTAAAATATATTCTGCACAGCTTACAGAAGTACCTTGTGATCAGTGCACCACGAAGCAGAACATGCCCATCCATTTTTTTCCTTATACAAGCGTTATTATGATAGTATGATATTGCAGGGATATGTACAGCAAAGATTTTGAAGCAATTGTGGGTGCATTTGTTTTGGGACAAACCACCCAGCTCACTCACACAGTCACACTTCTGTCGGGTCATGTGACAGGCCATCGCCCCACGTACCCCGTTACTTCAAAAACGTTGCTCTGTTCATGCTCTGAATGAATTTCCTCTGAATTGCTATTCTAAGCTGTTTCACAATAGCTTTATGTAACAGATACCTAGATCTCTATCCATTGTGTACGCTCGCGGAAGTGACACGCTACTGCTTCCAGTGACCCACATCAAGTCAGACCCTACAGTACCAGACTGTTGCGGTCACTCAAGAGTTTTGTAACAAGGTCCCCTGTCTGTGGTACATCGACCCATCCAAATAGACTTATTGTTCTGTCCCTTGGGGGGCACTATAGTGTGTGCCAGTGCCTCCTCCTGTCATCATGTTATTTAAGAGCGTCATGGCAACATCCAACCCTGTCTTCCGTCTCCCCGCCACTCCTGCGTTGCCTCGCCGTGGCCCTGTTACACAATGTCCAGCTGTGAAGCGGTGTGGTGTGGTGTGGTGGGAGACATCTGCTCCTCTCCTGCAAAATCCCCTCATCACATGGTTTTGTTTATCCATAGCTCTTTTCATATCCCGGCAATGTGAAAAAAAGCCCTGAAACACACAAACTCCGTCCAAATGACAACAGAGGAAATACAATTACAGGAAACACATTAACCACCAACCGTGCCCTGAGCCCACAGTGACTTGTGCTGCATGCAAACCAAGATGGGAGGACATGCTTATTGTATGGTCCGTCTAATCGACAACTACAGTATGGCCTTGGACTCTTCCTCCCTGTCTTCCTCACGTTCTCTGCATGAAAGCCGGCAGGTTGGTGGATGCCAGCGATAATCTGGAACCTCTGCAGTCATCGTGCATACAGTGCTGGAAACTACAAGGACCTTTTAATAATGTGAGGTGGAGGCAGATTCGTGTCTGAGGCAGCAGGTCTGGCAAAGGTTTGGCTGTGAGTTGGCTGGCTCCGGGTCTGGTTAGTGATCCAGACCGGCCCCAGACACGCGCTGGCAGGACCTGGCGCTGTAATGAACCACCCAGCGTGGCTCTCACACTGCGTGCCTACAGCGCTATCATCATCATCATCAGCGTGGGGCACGCGGACATCCTCACGAGGGATCGCAGAGCTATGGGGGACTGAATTCAAGGCTCACACGTACAAGCATGGGAGAGAAGGCAATATTCTGAGAGCATGTTCGATTGACTTTTATGTTTGTGAAGTGCCTGTTTATTGATCCCTCAAAACTCTAAATATGTTCCTTAGTGTCTGTAGTAAATATTCAGAGGATTACAAATCCATTTTTATTTATTAATAAATCATTACACAATCAGTTTACCGTATATCATCACATGCATGGGGTAGAAGAACAGCTTTACACAGTACTATAGATACAAACTTGATCTGGCATGATGCTAGATTTACTTTGCCAGGACAGGAGAAGAGAGAGACCTTGTATGTGGGCAGATGGTAGATATTTGCTTTTCAACAAATCCTACTGACAAATTACACAAACTTTGGAACTGGCTTTCTCTCCCTGTACACGTGACACTTGGGTCACAAGTAGTAGTGAATGGCAAACAATACAGGTAAAAGGGCCTCAGAAACTGAATGTAGTTTGTTTCACACACTTCAATAATCCCCTGTGACCTATAATCTATCTAATCTGTAACTTTACGTCTGGGATGTTGACTTTAGACAAGAACTTCTTTCACATTTGAGGAACGTCTGATTCTGTAACTATGAACACATAATAGGTAGAGTAGAGACGAAAACCGTACTCAACAAAAAAAAAGACAAAACGTTCACGAGCACAATCACTTTACCCTTTTGAAGGTCGGAAGAGGCATTTAGACACAGTCACGGTTTAAGCACTGTGTTGCTTCACTGTGATGAGAGGGAGTTGTTGCAACCGGAGCTATTGATAGAAATCTATCTCTCTTGCCAGGGAAACACACCGGAGACACGTAACTCGCCCCAGGACCGATCACTCTGTCTCCTTGTGGAGGCACCACACCAGCGTCTGTCCCACCCCTGTCATCGTCAGCACGCGGAAGCCGATCTTCTCCAACTTGTCCAACACCAGGCGAGGTGGGTCATCCACATGGTACTCGGAACTAAATGAGCATAAACACAAAGTGATTCGACTTCCCACAGATGTGGGATTTCAGTCTCTTTCAGTAAACTTTCCTTGGAAAGTAGAATGCTTTTAATTGTTCTTGTGCTTGTTCACTTCCTTCCACACCTTGGTTCATTTCCCAGCAGCATTTGAATCAGATTGCCAATGACAACACTTCCCTGAACTGTATTCCATCAGCTTGAACGGTTTACCCCAAATCTGCAAAGCAGCAGCCTTCCTTCACCACAACTGATTTTTTTCCTCCATCTGTCCTGAGCCCAGATCTGTTGTCAATATGTGCAAGTAACTGTCAAAATGAAGGAAAGACCAACGTTAAGTGTCTAAATACGGCAGTGTGGCCCAATGTGAGCTGCCAGCACATCTTCAGTGCGTCTTGGCAGAGATTATGCAACTGTCTATATTGAGCTCTATATTGAGCTCTATATTGGAGCGATGCCATTAAGAGTTTACTACTGAGAAGAAAAGGTGTTTTGGGGATGGTGGTGGACATTGCCGTCTCAGATGCCACCCAAATGTTTCCCATAAGTGTTCATTTTTTCATTTGGGTTGAGATCTGGTGACTGAGATGGCCATGGCATATGATGCAATACTGCTGGTTTTCTATCCTACCAGGTAGTTAACTGCATTCACCTAGCGTCTCAGGTCTAAACCAGTCCCTGGTTAGACAGGCTAGAGAAAACTAGAAAGAATAGGAAGCCAGCAGTACTCTGGACCCAGACATCCAGATATGAAGATCGCTGGCTTAGATCACCTTCATACTCAGACCATTCATACGTTGAGGATACGTTGAGGATACGTCGGGATACGTTGTCCTTGGCCTTTACCTAGCTGTTTAAGGGATTAAGTGGTGCGAAACTATACTATAACTTTATATCACTCATTTACTCAGGTGTTTTTTGGGGGCAGTTAACCTGCAGCACACTTCCTACATGCCCACCCCCACATTAACTGGCCCTCTCAATTTCCCATACTCACAAATTGTTCCCCAACATGGTAGTTTTCCTGGCTCCCAAGTAATTCATAACATCTGGATCGGAGTACTCATCTCCTACATTGGTTGGACCAGTCTCCTGAAAGAGGAAGCATATTACTTGAGATGAAGTCTTCTTTGCACCGCTGACCACAGAGAGATACTAATGAGATAAGAAAATTGTATCTACAGCCTGTTGTTTGTGCAGCTCTCACTGAGCCTCGTGCGTAAACACGCTCACGGATTGCATAATCTTGTAATAACTGGACAACCTCCAAATAGATTATCCCAATGCTCAAGAGAATATAGAATCAAGTTGCTTGAGTCGTACAGACGACAAAACGAACATGCGCATAAACAACAGGCCTACAACTAGGCTACATGTGGTTTTAATTTGGGACACCATGGCAAAAAAAACACAACCGTATACGCACGCTGCTCGCTCCGTCCGTAGCCTAGGCTGTTTGTTGTTTCCAGCATGCAAAATATTACAGGACATTGCATAATGGTATAATTTGATTGATGAGCCGGATGCGTGTTGCGCAGCCAAATAAGTAAATCCCTGAATCTCAAACTGGAGCGCGCCTTTTCCTAAAAGCATTACGCAGTTGCAGATGCGGGATACAAACCAGTCGAATCTGCGTACTGATGAGCATATAAGGCATCCTTTATCCCTGGCGCTGAATCGCTGTTCCCTTGGGCATGAAGGAGTACGTTTCTTGAGACGCGACAGTCCCCCCTCTCCAAGTTGCGCTTCTGCTGACAGCTCTCTGCGGAATGCGGAAACACCCACCGCGGCGGACCAATCACAGCCCTTCCCCTCAGCATCTGTCAACCAAAGCTGGTTGCACAGAAAAAGTCTTGCTCAATTGATGTGATCAATGGCTTGTTTAAATAAGAAAACATAGCCTGATGGGCACATGGCAGAGGAAAATGTTTTTATTGCAGAGTTCACTGACATCATTTGTCATGTGGTGTAATTAACCAGCTTAACACTTATTGGTTTTCCTGTCTGATAAACTAATGAGGGATTATCCATGTCTGTCGCTGTCAGTGCAAATTCCCCAGTACAGCCCAGGATTCCCTTATAATTGTGTGACTAGGGAATTGTAGATTTTGTCCAGTGTTTGTAGCCAACATGGATGTGAAGCATTCTGCTCGAGCTACTTTAAAGTTTTTAAAATTGATGACAATAGAGTAGTAGCCATGGCATTGATAGTTTTCCTTTTCCTCTGGGCTAGCTAAATTCTTTGCTTTGTGATAAGAAATGTTTTTTTTGTTTCTTGTATTAACAGTATTCAGTAATCCCTCACTATCCACGTACTTACCGCTTTTAGTTTTTATCCTAAAAGAAATAGCCATTTTCCAGTTTACGTAATATCACATTAACTAAGATACATGTGTGTATACATATACTTGTTGAATTTACACTGTCTGGAACTCTAATTTCCTTTTCAGAGTTTTATTAATTTCCTCTTCAGTGCAGCAATAACAAATTCAGATTGGTTTTGTGACTGGGAGGGAAATGAAAGACGCCAACCAAAGCCAAACAACAATGGTGGGGACTCTGATTAAATCAGCAATATGAATGTAATGTCCTTTTGATGCCAGAGAGGGTCTGACGGACATTCAGTTTGGCTTTGCGTGTCATGCTCGGAGGGAAGGGTAATTTAAAGGCTGATCACAGCTTGATATTGCCAGGGTGGGCAGACCAGACCAAACCAGAGCTCGTTCAGACATGCCCTACACCACAATCAATCTTGAACACATTATGCTCTCCAGCAAATTTGATGTGGTTTTGTATGAAAAAAAGTCTGTAAGATTTAATATATGTTGGGTTTATACTCCGTGCGACAGATGGGATTACATTTGTTACAGTTGTGACATTCTGCACTGTGAGACTGCACAGTGAGTGGACTCATACTGTTGGTTTAATGTGGATTGGGCCTACTATGACAGTGTCGTGTATGGTGTCCGGAAATAATCCAAAACCCGTAATCTGTTGCCCTTCTATTACGAGGGACACAGGTGCTTGTTAAGGATTGCTGAGAAGATTGCCACCTACTGGCTTCAAAGATCACTGTCACCCACAGTTTATTTGGCTGCCGGTGTTTGTCTGGAAAGGGGAAAAGATTTATTTGAGCACATCTTTGGCTTTCATCCGACATCTGCACATAGAGTATATTTAATGTGACAAAAACTGTCACTTTGCCTTTCCCTTGGAATATACTCACTTGGTGATTGACAAATGAGCAGTTTCACTTTCAAAAGTGTATGAAAGGAATGAGGATGGCGTCTAAATCATCATCACCCTGGTGTGAAAAGGGAAAAGGTGTTCCTTGTATTGTATTTTATCTGACCCTGTTGGCCCGAGACCTGCCTCAGGAACGAAAACAGGAAAGCAGCAGGGTTGTCACCGAGGCCCCAAAAAACAAACCAGGGACTCCCTTCTTGCCAAGGAACACTCTCTCCAAACATGTTCCTACCCGGGACGCTTCCTGTACTCCCACAGTGACGTCCTGCGCTGGCTCATCTGCTGCTGGTTATTGGAGTCCGGGGTCAACTTTTCTGTGACCTGAGGCGACAGCGGAGCACATCCCCGGTGGGGAGAGCAGGAAGCAGTTTGATGTTTTGATGAGGTCTCCTCCTTCACCTCCTTCACCTTCTCACTGCCAGAGCAGCTATATGGGGTGTTGATGCCATATGATCCACTGGTATAAAAAAATGATGAAACCCAACAACAAACAAACACTGAAAAAGCAATTACAATGCAACTACAGTAGTGTAGTATGATAACTGTGTATATATCATTGTAGAAATATCCAAATAAGAGCCATTATTACTGCAACACCTCCTGGAACTGATCCTGGAATGGAACAGAAATGACTCCACCTCTACTCCCCCCAAAATACCACAGGAAACACGGGTTGTTTCTTTATGAACACAAATGATGCACCAATATGCTGAATGATTTGACTGCCTGCTGTACAGGACAGCCTATCAATCACGTGTCATTTGGAATGGAAATAATCATTATTTTTAATAAAATAGAAATCCCGCTGTCTGCATCCTAACGTGTGTCTGTGTGGTTCTGTTATATCTCATACATCCGACACAAACCATCCGTCTATGAAACATACGGCTCAGGGATTTATTTGCTGTGAATATGAGGCGGAGACCTGGGAGAACCTGGGAGAAAAGGTTTGCTTTCGTAGGAATACCAAATCCAGCCAAATGGAGGCTGGACGAATTATACAACAGGCAGCAACACGTATATGATTGACTATCGGTGTGTGTTGGAATGATAGTTGAGTTTTGAGCAGACAGATCTAAACTGTGGGAGAGTAGAGACAACAGGCAGGTCTCCAGCCGTGTTCTGATAGATGGGGTGTTCGGTTTACTTACCGTATAGGTTTACATCCCCTTAATTGTGATGAATGATTGTGCTGCTGAACTATGTAAAGAGCATCTATTTCTTCCTGAAGCTTTGTCTCACAGAAGCTGGAAGAGAGAGTGAGAGAGAGATTGTACATGTGTATGCTTGTGTGTGTGTGTGTGTGTGTGTGTGTGTGTGTCACAATGCATGCATCTGCCTGCAAGATGAAGTGAGGCGTAGTTCCCCTGTGACTACCTTCACAGTTCCTCCCGTGCAAGGAGATAAATCCTCTCTCTTCATGCATTTTCTAAATGACACCCAGCAGCTTACATAAAGTGTCCTGATGCTTTATATATCACCTATCAGCATCTTTCTTCTTTCTCTTCGTACATCTCTCTCTCTCTCTCTCTCTACCCTCTTTTCTTCACCTCACCTCACTTCACCTCACTTCACTTCCCTCACCCCTCCCCTCTCCACTCACCTCACCTCACCTCACCTCACCTCACCTCATGTCTCCTTACCATCACCAGTCCTCATTCTCAGGCCTCGCTCGGATAGCTGATACTTCTGGTTTGGGAATTACACAACACATCATGGTTTTACCTCTTTGTGAAACATCGGAAGTGCTCTTACCAGGTTAATATTTAGTTGAGAAACACCAGAATGTGGTTTCTGTGGTTGCAGATACTGGAAGGATCTGTTTAGGGAGAGTTTCTCTCAGTGATTAAGAGCAATGTCATCACATGCTGACACGCCCTGCTACAGTGTGTCTTGTCTCTCATCGCCTTAGTTCAGAGCTTTATTTTGTTGAGGGAGTTTATCCCTGGGGATCACTGCAATGGGATGGAGTATGGGGAAACAACACAATAATAATTTAAGGCCAGCTTGGTTGTATCAACTATATTACCTAGCTCTGTGTTGTGTTGCAGCGTGTTTGACCTCCACTCTACTAATTTTCACCAGTTAGACTAAATTGCCTCTGCTTTAGAAAGAAAAAAACATATATCTTCTTTCTTAAATGGAATTCATCGTGAACTGGACGTCCTCTCAGTTCATCCAAAACGTACCAGGACCAGCGTTAAGGTTTTTTTGAGCTATTGGATATAGACATTGTTCGGATTTAGTAGCACTGCTAGTGCAAGTCAATGGAGCGAAACCCAGGACTCTGAAAAATCAGATGCAGCACCTGCCATATAGCTTCCCTACTGTTTCACAACACGGTTAATTAAATAAAATGACTTAAATACGATTTTAACGATTTGGTATCGAGCCCCATTTCGTCTGCCTCTAATATCTTAAACAGTAGAAACGCTGCTGGAAGTGGTTTTGGATGCACTGAAAGGACTCTCGAGTTCTTGGTAAATTAGATAGGCTTCCTAAAAATCTTAACTCTCCCTTTTTAAAGCTCTTGACCACCAATTCCAGATCATTCATTCATTACGTTTTATTTCCCCCCTCCCAAAAAGAATGAGTGGAGTTTCTTTACCGGATCATAAAAGTGTTTATGGCCACATTTTACGACAAGCCAAAACGTTTTTCTCTGATGATCCTACCCAGAAGGTGGACGAAATGAAAAGGAAAGTAGGTCAAGCGATTACGACACAAGTAAATGTTACAATTTCATTTATTATACTGGATCTTTGTGAAAACCATTTAGTGACCACGGCCAAGATTAGAATTTAGTGGATATTAAATTAAACATAGAGTTTTGGTTTTAATAAAGTGGTTAGATGGGAAGCGGTACTCTAAGTATTTGGATCACTGTAGTTACGCTGTGATCAACATTCATTGAGCTCTGCGGTGTTAGAGAGGGAGGTCATCACAGAGCTGGACGTTCCATTCACAACATATCAGGACCTCAGAAAGCAAACGGGGGCACACAGACAGATAAATAGATGGATAATCATTATTCCCACCAGGCCTTTTGGTTATTGTCATGTTTTTTATTATATGTTGCAGCATGTGGTTGTTGTTTATGAACAAGTCCGGCAGAGGTAATCTGTTCAGTGTATCATCATCACAGCAATACTGCATAGGGAATGGGCTTTTTTTAATGCGCTTAAAACCCCCCCCAAAAAAAAAACCCCAACCATGACAACAAGCCAGGACAGCTTGACATATAACAACAACAACAAAACAGTTGTCATGACACTTGGCCTTAGCTGTACAGGAAGCGTACGGAGACGTTGCGTTGGTTTACGGTGAAATATGACTTGCCTCTTCGGCCAGCTCTCGAGCGTTGTGTGACGACAACAAGTCAACAAAGAGGGATTCAGATCTTTCTATACACCCACTTATGGTTGATGACATCATGCTGTCACTTGTTGCCATGGTCACTTGTGGATGTAATGAAAAACCCTATGTGAGGGCTGCAAGTGTTTGCGATTTATTAAGATGGATGAATCTTGAGTGTGGAGGCAGCTAAAAACGGTAACGTTCGAGGTCCAACTTAATTTTCCATTAATAAATCACCAGACCCTTGAAATGAAGAGCCCAACTGTCTGCTCAATATCCGCTTAGGAAAGAACTGAGCAGAATATCCAGATGCGTAGTAGTCCTCAATATTGCGCCAGACTTGCAAGCTCACGGTCTGCAGTACAATCATGCGAAAGAAGAAAATCTCTTAAATAGCTGTTGCCTTCGCTTGCCCCTCACAACAAAGAAGGAAAGAGACGATGAGAGGAGAGTCAATTATGTGACAGTGATGTCATGGGACTACTGGCTGTGATGAAGGCCATATGTCTTAGGGGGTTCCCTCGTTGTGCTCTGTGCCCCTGCGCCCTTCAGATGAGCAACTGGAGGTTTTGTGTGACAAGAACGGATCGCTTTCCTGTTGCAGGCGAGGCAGTCACCGTGACGCAAACTCATCATGTATAAACTGTAATAATGATTTTTTTTTAAATGTTGTTTTTATATTGATCCAAAGCCCAGACATTTTTGTTAAAACAAGCTATGTTGGGTATCGGAGCTATGCTCTGTACTGTAGAATTACTGCAAAGCACCACTTTGGCTCGGGATGACAAACTACACTTTGGTAGCGTGATTCATTGTCTTGTTGTGGCAGATAACACGTAAATTACCGCCTCTGGACTGAATCCACGAAGGGAATGCATCCGCAATCTGACCTTGTAACACCCTCTAGGGCTAAAACTGGCCCAACTGTCATGAGCAACATAATAACTCAGCCGAGTTTTTGGAAACACACACACACACACACACACAAAAACACAGGGCTCTTATGGTTTTACAAGATGATACACAAAGCTGAGGCCAGTAAGTCACATTCTCAGATATAGCGTGGTTGGCGGGCTGCTGTGTTCCCAGACCAATAGCTCATTGACACTTACCTAATTCATAATTTGCCTTTTTACAAGCTTCAACTGAGGCGCAAGGTCACGGGGGAGACATGGATACCCAGCCACTGCTGCACACACGCAAAGTTAAACACTAATACACACACACACACAGACAGAGCGCTCACCGAAAGTAGGTGGGAGGTTGAGTAACGAGGCAAAACGATATCTGAGCCTTCCTTTCTTATCTTGGCTTGTCCTCATCTTCTCTTTCACTCTCGCTCCTTCCTCCCACCCTCTCTTCTGGGAAGGCTCTGTTTTATCTTTAACATAATACTCCTCTCTTTAGTTGAAACGGCATGGCATTCCACACAGCGGTAAGTCAGACGCTCCTATCAGCGCCGTGTGAGGTGAGGGAAGGCGGACGCGTCGGAGGGTCACTTTAGGATGTTAACATGTCACACCTGGAGCTTTACATTAGAAGATTCCACCCTCCGATACTCTTACGCTGTTATATATCATCAATCATCAACGCATTCCAGCCGTTATTTTGTGATGATGTGTTGTAATTTAGCTTTTTGTTATTTTCACTTTCCCTCAACCTGCCTGGTCTATTTCTACTTCAGTGATTTCCTAAATTCCCCCAAATGCCTGTGAAACCTCCAGAGAGCCTCTACTTTATTGTATCAGCTGGGCTTTATGTTTAGGTGGAGAGTAGCAATAGTAACGGCAAGAGAGCAAGAGCCAAGAGTCATGCCCTTAGTCAAAACACAACATGACTTGCAACTGCATTGCATTATGGTCTGTTGATGCTACTGTCAGTAGAGGAATTGTCTTTTCCTTCTACAATTCCTCCCTGTGTGATTGTTGAACGTCGGTGCAAAATGTCGAGTCTAGAGAGAAGCCCTTTCTCTTCGATTCTGCATGACTGACTGCAAAACCTGACGTTTGATGTTTTAGATCATTGAAAAAACTTTCTCCTATTGAAATCCACTGTAGCTGTGCTGGAAATATCTCACTGTGATGTCAGGTTGACTACCTTTGGCCACTTATAGAGTAAGAAAATACACCTCCAAACAACAAAATGGACCCAGAAATACAAGATACATTGCCCAGAGCTGTTTTTAACAGTGTTTTGAGATGTGACTAATTCCATAATAAACCAATAGGCTGAGATCACCTCTGTGCCAGGTTGCTTTCTGAGAAGGCATGCCCTCTCCTGGTTAGATGCCCACTGTAGCTGGTTCAGTGAGGCATGGCTGCAGCCTTGTGTGTGCAAGACGACCTCAGAAACATCGGCACAATGCATTGCTCTCTTCTGAGCTGAGGGGTCCTGTGGTGTTCCAGGAAAGAGGAGCTTGTCTGGGAGTTGTTGTACTGTTGACTCAAAGCCACAGAGGCTCCCCCTTCCCCATCGTCCACCCTCCCACCTTCATTCCAACCCCCCCTCTCCCTTTCCTGCCCTCCATCCCTCCTCTTGCATCCCTCCTTTACCGTTTCCATCCTTCCTGCCATCACGGCCTTCACGTGTTCTTCCCAGCCTTCCCCTTCGTCACAGTGCATTGCTCCAAATGCACCAGCCCGGGGTGAGCGGCTGCTTCTTATTCCATGTAAGAGCGATCCCAACTGGGCCACAGCCTAATGAATCATTTCCTCCAAGATACGGTGAGAAAATCACTTTCAGAGTTTGGAGCAAGGGACCAATGCAGCATGAAGCTCATATGCCCCCTCGCCTCTCCTCGGCCTCCTGCCTCTGTGTGAGTTTGTATACACACACACACACACACACAGAAAGAGAGAGAGAAGCTGATGTTGTGTGCCTCTTGTTGTATTGTATCTTGCAGTGAGCTACTTAGGCCCCATGAAGCCACAAACTTGATTAAAATGGTTTTAGCCAAATAAGCATATGGATGTCAGATGTTCTGCCCCCCCGTCTCATTGTGTTCACTGTCCTTCCCTTATACACTAACTTCAACACACACATGAACGCATAGATTCATGCACGCACACACACACACGCACTCATATAACTTCCCGAGAACCTTCACAAAATATCCACTTTACCTCCTCTAACCTGACACACACACACACACACACACACACACACACAGCCTGCTCTCTGTCACGTACCATCTCCCTCCGGGTTTCTGGACCTCCCCGCTGCTCAAGCTGTGTGACTTGGCAGTACACACCGCTGTACAGAACGCAGCACCCGGGAGGTCACCGAGTGTATGTGTGTGTGTGAGAGAGCGAGCGAGAGGGAAAGAGAGAGAGAGAGAGCGAGCAAAAAACAGAGATACTACATTTACGTGTGTGTGTGTGTGTGTGTGTGTGTGTGTGTTTGCACTACATGTTAAGCACCATTAAACAGGTGGCTCCATATCTCTGTGCAACCAGACCCTGAATCCCTCCTCGGAGGAAAAATATCGCTACAAGCCCCGGGTTCCCTCCTGGCCTCTCAGATTCTCATTACTGCACTGTAATGGCCCCTGTCTCGCCTTGTCCCCTCCACCCTCCATATACTTCATGTTTACTCCCACTTGCCCGGCCACGGCTTCTCCCTTGCCCCCTTGGGCTGTTTGGCTTGGCCGCCCGCCCAGATTAGTACACCCTCTGTCCACCCCCCCCCAGTCATCACGGTCATTTGGGATAGACTACGTTCCTTCATGCATGTTCTGAGTTCCCCTGTAGTTCCTCCATTTACTCCCCCCCCCCACCCCCCCTCGTCCTCCTCGTATCACTCTATTACATAGAGGTCTCTGGCAGCTGGGCAAGGAATGAGGCAGTAAAAAGAACATGCCACATGGAAAGCTTTATCTGTTTCCTCCCAACACTTATCTGAAAGCGATGGCGTACGTTACCCCAGAAACTGGGCAGGAATTGCAGCTCCCCTCCTCACACCAGCGAGACAGAGATAATGTCACGTTGTAAAAGCAATGCATGATGCGGTTCTGTTTTGATAATGCCTGATAAGCTCACGCAACATTTTCATCAGCAGCTTATTTGACCACATCGGATGGCCTCCAGTGCCTATAAGAGCAGTATCTGAGGGCTTTTCAATTTCAATCCAAACACCAAAAGGAACGCCAATGAAAACCTCCAGGAATTTGCAAAGCAATCGTTGGGCCTCGCTGCCAGTTTCTTGAAAACACTGCATATTTCTTCTGCTGGTCCGCCATTCTTACATTACCAAGACGAGGCTCTGCCAAAGTGGAATATGCCCCAAGATTTTTTCCTTCTCTTTACCCTTTCAAGTTAGTTACTCCCTTGTCCTATGCCACAAATCCCTGCCCACTCAATTAATGGCTTTGGCTGCACACATTCTTGAATTGGCATCAAACTGTGCTTGTGTTCAGCAATTGCTACCTCCAATGATAAATGCTCTTGGCCTTTATGGAATCCCATCTAGCGGGGCCATTTCCTCAGTGTGAGTGTACCATTTCCCACGTGTGTTATATTTGGCATGGCCGAGGTCTGCTTACCTCTAATTAGCACTCTGACAAATTAACACTATTTGTACTAAACAAACGCCTGCCGTACTTCCAATCACAGCGTGAGTGAATGTAGTTCCTGGAAACGTGTGTGGTGCTCAGCATTGTGCCGCCTACCTCCCCCATTCCTTTTCTGTCTTCCTTTTTTGTCTTTTCTTTTTCCACCTCTGCTCTTTTTCTGTTAATTGCTCAATTTTGAATAAATACCATCGCAAAACATTCTCGTTGATTGCTCACCAGATCAAGCTCCAGGAGACCTCATGATCAAGAGCTTAAAAGGAGGCAAAATGGCTCAGCGCTGAAGTCACGATACCTGATCAACTTCTGAAAGTGCAAAGGTACCAAACACACACACACACACACACACACACACACACACACACACACACACTTGCACACATTCATCTACTGCCTCTCCGGCCATGATCAGAAGCTGGCTATACTTTGCTGTTAAACCACTGTGATATTTGATGGATGACAGCGGCGGTCTCCTGGGGGGGAACGTATCTCAGCCAAACATTAGGCTGTTAATGCTCTAATTACTGTCCATGTAGGGTCATGAGGCAACAAGGATGAATCACAAAGAGGCTTTTGGCTCTCTCTCTCCTGCTCTCCCCTACTGTATCACTTTCACTTCGCTGCTAATCCCCCTAACTAGACTAAGCCAACAGAAGTCCAAACACTGGACCGTATCCACCTTTGTGAAGACTTTTTTTAAACTTAACTTTAGTCTATTTGTTGTTGCTGTATTGTTGTCAACATTGTATTTATTGATTGTGTATATTGTTGTGTTCTTGGTAGTTTTTTTATTTATTGTGAATCTGGGAATCTTCATCAAGTAAACATGTCCTTTGACCTAATGACACTAATGTAGGGCAGTTGTTGGTACACTTACCTTGGTCTGAGATTATCACTACTAACATAATGGAAAATGCCGTCTTAGACAACACGGCAGAATCTTTCATGAACGCTAAATGTCGTGTCTGGTTTTTAATAAGGCCCTGCTATAATGGCTAACATCATTGTCATGCTACTAAAACCACTGGCTGACCACACATGCTTTATGAATAGGGACACGGCCATCCAGAAGGAACCACAGCCATTAGGAAAAGAAATGCATTATGGGACCCATGTTAGTAGTGATTAGGATATGTCTAGCTCTCTTAGAGATGATTGTGTTGATTCCGTTCCAGGGTTCGCAAAACCACCAGAACCTTTCACTGTGGTGGGACCTCATGTTCGTCCTTCAGTACATGGGACTACTGTATTCACTTCTGCTTGATTCTCCCCTTACTTTGTATACATTGATAAACCTTGTTCTTCGCCAGGTCTGTAACATGAATGCCGTAGGAGGCTTGATTCCACCCCCATGTTTCGCTGGTGTGTATTACCAAGAGGTGAATAGCCTACAGCAGGAGCTACCGCAAAAGGCAGCAGGTGGGCCTAGTGGTTAGAGAGGAGGGGGGGGGGCAGGGGTTCACACCATGTCAGCAAGATCCCTACCAGCACCAGGGCTGCTTTCTTTAGCCGAACCTGCACTCTTACTTCCCTGGAGAGAGACCAGTGGAAAGAGAATTTCCCTTACGGAGATCAATAAAGTATCACGTTAATTCTACCGTCTTTGAGTTAGACACCTTCAATACAAAAATATTGTTTTTGATATATTGATTGAACCCTAGTACACTCTACCTCCTGTATCATCCACCTTACGTGTTCGATGGAACCGGCTGTTCTGTACGCTATATCCTGTGAAGTCACCTCAATTCCTTCCTGCTGTCCTCTCCAACGTTTGCACGCCAGGTCATGAGCGCTACCGCAGTTTGACGATCGTCGACGACCGACTGCGTCTTCGGTATGGAAGGAGGGAGTAGGTGTGATGTCAGCTCCGGGGGCCAGGCCAACTCTGTTTTCCTGGAGTGCATCGTGCTGCGTAGTGCGTGTTTTGTCAGCTGGACCACTCAGGAGAAAGGGAGGCAGCAGCTCTGAGACCCACATGTTCGCTCCGGACCTAAAATGCAGATGTATCCATTACGTCAGTGAACATCCACGCTTGACTACACTGAAGTCAGCCTGCCCCCGATATTGGTGACCTACCACAAGCACAAAGACAGATGTCAAGTACGTGTGCGTGCCCGTTAGTCAGTACCGATTTACTTTATAGTTTGTTCTGGGCTGGACCATGTCAGATTTGTACGTGCGTTTAGTTCATTAATAGGAAAGTTACTCACTGGATGTAAAAGTCTGTAAAATTTGCAGCCCTTTTAAAGATATAGATGTTGAACTGATTATAGGTTATGATTGGTGGTTTGGTTCATGTGGAGATTAAAGGATAGGGCGGTAAACTGTTGGGGTTAATGGATGTCCGGGTTTCTCCTCAGCATGAACCATGCCCAGGTCCATAATGGCATGTTGTGGTTCTTCTATCCTTGTGAGGACCAAATCCTCCTCACAAGGTATAAATAATAAAGAAATATTGTTATTTTTAAAAAGGGGTTTGGGTCCGGGTCAAAAGAAAGCTTGGGTTAAAGGTGAGGGTTATGGTAGGACGTTTAGTCGGTAGAGTTTGCGGTTAGGGAATGAATGCAACTGAAACTAAGTGTGTGTGTGTGTGTGTGTGTGTGTGTGTCTCAGCATACACCCACACGCCAGAGTGTGTATTTCGTTTCCCCCCTCCTATCTTTGAACTGTGCTGAGGATATTGGCCGGTACATTTTTAAAGTGCTCTCTTGGACCCGGCCCGCTCTGTTTTCAAACCTGTGGCCGAGCTCAGATACTCTACAGCCCATGTAATTCCCAATTTCCAAAGCAACAACAATAAACGCAACAAGTGGTCTGCTCCAGTGTGTACATAGTAACCTATCTCCGAGAACACACATTTCCTCTCAAACTGGCAGGCCCCTATCCACATACATTTTCTTGGGCAAAGTAAATCTCTTTCTGAACCAGAGGAGAGAAAAAAAAAAAGAAAAAGGGAAAGACAGAGTGTAGCTGTTGGCAGTGGCGTCTGGCAGCTCTCTGACCACGGCGATGCAACGCGACTTGTGCTGCCGAGAGAGAGAGAGAGAGAGAGAGAGAGAGAGAGAGGCAGAATGTCTTATTTTTACTGGCAGAGGAGAGGAGTGCTACCTTGGAGGTGATTCTCTGCAGAGGCCTATACGTCTTACCTGCGAGCGAGCGGGGGGGTGGTAGTACGCGTGGGAGGAGACGATAAAGAAAGCGAGCAAGGGGAGGGTATGACGAAGGGGGGAAAGGGGCCTACGCTGCTGGGGAGTCAGCCAAAGTCCAGGCCTCCCTTAATGGGTTCTCCACTGCTATGTGATCCCAGTTCGGAGAATTGGAGCAGACACCCTGACTCCTGTCTCCCCTGCTCTGCGTGCTGTGACGAGGCTGGCCTGTGGTGGACCGTGGAGGGGGGTGGGGGGGGAGGCGGGGGGGGGAGACGGGATGCTTCTGGTGTCTCCTACTCACAGGAAAGGTAATGGTCGGTAAAACCACAGCCACCTGTGTCCGTGCGCAGCGATCTGAGTCACACGCTGTCATTCGTTCGCAGCGCTCCCCCTCTTCCTCTGAGTCATCAAATAACACTTTACAGACTGGAGCTGCACCTCGTGAACGAGACAAATGCACTTGAAGCGGAGAGGGAGAGCACACACTTCTTTGTTGGACGCGCACCAGACCGTGTCCTGAAACGCAGCCCCCCTCTGCTTCTTGTCGTGGGGCTGTTTTCCCCCCTTTCCCGGGCATGGAGATGGGACACAGAGCCACACTGTTCATGGTACTTATAGAAGCGGAAACATGGTGAAATTGTTTTGATCATAAATTTCCCGTCAATGGTTTCCACTCTTTGGCCAAGGAGCTTTTGGGAGCCCCCCCTCCCTCCTCTGAATATGCCTAGGTGTAGGGTTTCCCACTGTCACCAGATACGTTACTTTATTTTCATGAACTGTTCCTTTTCCTTTTCTAGTTCTCATTGCGAGACCACCAGAGTAATGAGAGGAAAATCATAATTAATCCTCCATCACGTTATTGTGTCTCTGAATCAAGTCATTTATCTTAATCTAAAATGGTCAGGATCAGATATTTTTGAAGTGATTTTAGTGGGTTAGAGTTTGGGTAAGCGGGTGCAATTTGCACGAACCAGTAATTGTATTTGAAAGCTGCGCTGCAGCCCCATGTGAGAGGTCCCACTATGGTTCAGAGAGAGGTAGCTCACTACAGATGTGTTAACTCCTTCTTTGCCTAAACTGGACCATTATGTAATCACCAGGAGCTGCTGACGTATAGTCTTAAGGCCGTTTTGAACTGTTCCTTCAATTCTTCGATTAAGTTTATTATACGACATGAAAGCTATGATTATATGAAAAAGGTACTGTAACTACCCTTCGTTTTAAAGTTTTGGCTTTGTTGTGGTAATCAAGTTTAGCAAACTCAGCCAACTATTTCCAAGTGTGGCAAAAGCATGGAGAGAGCTGCGTGATCAACGGCATGTACCTGAACGTCTCCCATGCGCTCTATCTTCGGGTCTGGCACTGCTCTCTTATGTAACGCTATGAGATCACCCAGCAAAGATTTAATGCTGTAATAGGTATTTGTTGGCGTTGTTACACTCCAGTAAACTTACGCCTTTCTCATTGTATGCATTCATGTGTGAGCCAAACATTGCCAACCCACGACCCAGACATCTCAAATCAATTTCTCTCTGGAATAGCTGGTCGATATCGTACCGCCGCATCAACAATTCGAACACGATCAGCTTCTGTGTCCTCTTCTCCCTAGCAGCTCACTCTCTCCCCGTCCTTGCGCTGGAGGAGAGGACTCGCAGGCCAAGTCCTCTAACGCTGGCAGGCTGAGTAAACGGTGTCTCCGGAACCCTGCGTTAGCCCCAGCATCTCCATAAGCGCCCTTCATCCCCATACTGTTATTCTTTACGATCCTCCACCTCCGCTCCAGCTCAGGGACCTCTCTCTGTCCTGTGGCCGGCCCCCTGCACCCACTCACTGCTTTCTGCATGGAGCCCCACACGGGGTCCGTGCTGCGCCGTAGCTATCGGACCTGTCGCTGTTCCTCGCAGGGGAGTTGGCGTTTGCAAAAGAAAGATAGAGAGCTGAAGCAAAGGGGTTCTGATCTCGGGTTATGAGCCTGCCATGGTTTTAAATCCATATATAGCTTACTGAATATCACATTTGTATCAAAATGCTCCCTCTGCTGCTCGTGCACTCCACCATTTGCCTTCGCATGAAAGGTTATCGTGTGTTTACTGCCGAGTAAACACACAATGGTGTAAGTGAGCCCCCCTAAAAAACAGGCACAATATGAGACAATGCAAAAATGTCATTTAGGATAACAGGACCCGAAATATCACATGTCACACACTGTCAACAAGCCTATATGTTCCAAGTCCTAACAGAGCAAAGTATTTTCAGAGTGGTCAGCTCTAGCAAACGGTTATTCTCTCAGCGAGCGGGAAATTCTGACAGGGGCAATCAGAGCCCACTACAAAAGGAGAATGTAAAAACAACTGAAAATGAATCCCTACGTACACAAATAGCTTATTGCTAAATTGTTTTGGTCTGGCTTTAAGCACGGCCAAGAGGAGGGCTTGAAGTGGGATGGCGAGAGGATAGGGGTAGAGATCTCAGCAGGCGGAGAGCTGAGACTTGGCTAGTTTGTTTGACTGGAGAGCATGTGACATCTTGGTGCTGGAGAGATGGTTAACAACATTTTTCTTACCCAAATGTCTCGTCTAGGACTTCAAATATAGACACCGTAAAACTGAGAGTTATGGTAGATTCAGGGTAATTACTCCCCCTTCACTCACCATTGTTCATGAACACTGACAATTACAGGAAAACAATTCCGCCTCACACTGTTTCTCTTATATTGTTTCTCTGGAACCGTGGATCTGAAAGACCGCATCACAACCGGCCTTGATGTCCTCGATGGTGACATGTTGCTTTTTCATGCTTACCAATGATTGTAAAACATTACATACTCCACATGGATTCAGATGGCTGCCCTGGCGCTGGCCCGTGCACAATGCCAAGGCCACTGGTACAGACCGCAGGCACAGACTCTTGGACTGACATCGACGCCGTTTGAGATGAACCTTTTACTGTCTGTTACACAACTCAGTGCATTTGTAATAACGAAGCGCCCGGCTGTAATAAAACCAGTCAAATGTCCGCTTTTCCAAACCAGAGGAGTTGATCATTTCAGTTGTGATTGGCCTTTGTGTTCTCTTTCTGCGGGGAACGAAACACGAGAAGAAGAAGGCACGTCTCAATTCTTTGGAAATATTTCCAGTTATCAAGAAAAGCTGTAGGAGACCGCTGCTTTCGGTACGGCATGACACTCTCTTTTTGGAAAAGCACACGTACTGTAACTCTAATAGTCTAATGGTTTTCCCTTCAGTTCAAACATGTTCTCTGATCCCTCAGTGTTTATATTGTTGTTACGTTTTACCACGCTCACCGAGCCATGGCCTTTTCTTTGACATCTGGCCCTTTCATCGCCATGGTAATAGGCCAGTTTGTTCACTGGGCCTAATTCTGTGATTAGCTGCCATGCGTGCATTCACGCTAAACACTGTGTCTCTTGCCAAGAGAACATGGCCGGGCACAGTCCGCCCTGGCATGTGCCATCCCTTTCTCTGTTTGTACGGAGCACTGGTCATCATGGTATAACAGTCTGTCCACTAGTCAGCAGAGCAGTATCTTACGATATCAGGCTCACTCCTGTTATCTTGTAAGCCAAAGATATCCGTTAAGGCTCATTTTCTTTCGTTTTGTAATCTGATGTGCAAATAAACGGAAAGATGGTTGATTTGTTTTAAAGGATTAAATAATTTGACAATCCAGGTTCGCTATTTTCTAACAGGGTTTTTGTTATGCTAGTCTTTTTATTCTGGGTCTTTGTTAAAAGTAGCTGTTATCTGCAAGGCTTTCATTTTCCTTCTCCATCTCACTCATACATAGGATATCACTCACTGTTGAGCGAATTCCAACCTTCTCTTGTTACTTGAAAAAATATACAGAGGAATAATGCAATTTGTTTTATCCCTTTTCAAAACAAAACAGATATGTCTGCCCCTCACGACACTTCTATCTGCCTCTCAAAGAGGGTCCCATCTGGGGCGCGTGGTGCCAACGAAGTGTTTTTGTCTGAGCAGTGGAGGTCCGTAGAGACTCTTTGAGACGACTATCTCTGCAGGCGTTTTATGGCCTCCTGAGGGTGCTGGACCTACAGGGAAGGGAAAATCACAGAGTCTCCGAAGCTACACCAGGACTGATTTATCATGAGACATCGCCATCAAAGCACTAAGTATCAAATTATTTCTAAAAGGCATCGTAACCTTATTTGCTTTCCATGTTTGGCAATCAAAGTGGGAGTTTTTGTTTTGTTTGTTTCGAACTAAATCTGTCCTGCTTCCTCTTTCTAAGAAGTCAGGAAGTACAGACATAAGGACACTGAGGAATGTGAAGAGTCCCAATGTGGTTTGTTGGTTGTTAATCTTCTCCGCCACATCGCCACGCCGCAATGCACACAGGAAAACGTTGGCATGTCTATGTTGTAAATCCTGACACGACCTCTACCTTCTGTATCGGCAAGCACGACGAAGACCACACGCTCGCAAGTATGCTCATAATGATCGATTTAAGTCACTTCCTACTCCACTTATAAATAATAATTGTTTGTTATATGGAAAGAAATGTCGTAAAACAGAATTGCGCATTGTGTTATTTTATATCCAAGGTCCTCTCCTTGCCACCGCTCCAAAACACAGTCCTAGCAGGGACAAAACAACACGTGCTAAACGTCCCACCCTATAATAATGAGTTGGGTAATTGTTTATTGAAAAGGGTCACTTCAAATGTCTTCATGACGCCTGTGTGAGGTTTTATTCCTAAACACAATGTGAAGGTTCACAAATTGTTGGACTCTACATCAGTGGCTTGTCTGAATACGTACTGTCTATAGCGGGGCATCGCAAACTTGAAGGTGGCACAACACTTGATTGTAATGTCAACTGGAACAATATTGTAAGTCCTGCTCAGTGTTTATGGCCATGACATAATTCCTGAGGGGGTTTTTCAAAAGAGGGGAAACATATTTTCGGGCTAACCGAAGGATCCGATGGAACATCACAGAGAAACTCTGGAATACATTACTTTGAATTAGGATGCAAATTACAACTCTTTCCACTTTGGATTGGACACAATTAAGTCCTTTGTACGTTTGCGAAGTGCTCTGGGAGTGACAGTCTTTTAAGACGTGGAGCATCTGTCGAGGAAAGGGATCGGGGGTTATGAAAGTAACAGGCAGAAGCTGTGATTCTGGGTCTGGGTCCAACCACCACAGCCAGATAACCTTTTCGGCACTTCACTGTTTATATAAACTAAACAATGTCAACAAGAAAATGTCCCACGGAGTGAATACCCTCGTATCAGTGCGCTACTGTTAATAGGATAAGAGATGGGGCTTGCGTTTTTTTTAATTTCATGACCTCTGAGAAACCCTGCTTATTTGACTTTTGAAAATGTCACCGTTGTCCAATGTGTTCTTCAGGGAAAAGTTGGTTCGTAGTCTTTTCCCCATATGCTAATTGTGCTGTGACTTGCTCCTCAAAGCAAAATGTTTAGTGGGTTATTTAGCTGAGGTAATTGTTTGCAAGAGAATGATTGATGATCTACGCTGACACTGCTTTGGGTCAGGTTGGAGAACACGCAAAGTTACTATCATATTATTTGTCTGTTATGTTTTGGATTAGAACGTAGCTGCGGTCAGTCTGTTGGTGTTCAGGGTGGTGTTATAGGAAAGACTGGCTGAATAGAAACAGCAGTCTGTTTCCAGCCAATGCTCAGACACAATGTTCCGCTGTATTTCAGCAGATGGCACTGGACAAGGGAACAGATTTTCTGGAGGATTGCATTTGTCTGCCTCGTCTCTGCTTCTAAGTAACTCCACCTCACTATGGTTACAATGTCATCTAACAAACAACGACTGTAGCTTGCCTGTCAAGCCAGCGGAGGAGAGGGGTTTGGACACAGTGCTGAGTTGTGTCTGGTGGTAGCAGAGAGCGGTTGGAGGGAAAACCGTGTAGGAGGTCACTCTGTGTACGTGCAAAATGTGAACACGCCGAGTTTCAAAAAAAAATTGGCCGGTACACGTTTTGTTTTTCTTTTCCCGTCAGAAGTAAAACTCGGCAGGTCTAGGTCCTTTGGGGTATGTGGAGGGAAGAGCTAGTGACTGCGAGGTGAATGGGAGTCTTTCAGCGGGGCAGATTTTGTGGGTGTGCTGGGAAGGGGTGGCGGCAACGGGGGAGGTCAGGCGGCTCATTCTGCTGCCCTCCACCCCTCAACCCCCTCGGAGGTCCTTGTGGTGTCAGAGCAGAGAGAGACTAGAACAGTACAGCACGTCTCCAGCCTGCTCTGTAGGAAGGTAGGCTCTGGGCTTGAGCCCAGCAGCACAGGGCAGCTCAGTGAGGCAACACACTCAAGAAACAGGGGGGTGGGGCTGTGGGGGCGGGGCTGTGGGGGCGGGGGTAAAAGGAAGAACAGGGATGGAAACGATAAGCTGTTAACCCACACTTAAAGTACTTAAAACAAGGATAAACATGGAATATAGTGTGTTGTATGGGTTTTAAGAAGAGGAGAATGGAAGGTGTTATCACCTCAGTCAGCATGACGAATTTTAGGGGGATTGCTTGACAGGATTTGTTGGAATAGAGAGAAATAAAGGCATATGGCACTGAATGTTCAGGCTCCGGAGTAATATACTGACATATCACATTACTACTGAAGTCATTTGAGTAGTATTGGGGATTAGGGAATCACCTAAACCTAGGTAAAGGGTAGTGTAGGCGGTTTTAACTGTATTTGGTGTCGAGGGGGTGGTGTCAACAAAACCTCTGTGATGGGAGGAGACAACTTGATAACCCCAATGACATACCCACACTCACACACTCAACCCCAGCATTTAGATTAGGTGTCTAGTGATTGGTGCTGCCTGTCTGATGGTCCTGTAGATTTATCACGGCGTAGCCTGAGGTTCTCTGTAGTCGCCATTTGTGGGTTAGTGCGTCATTCATTTTGACGTCTGAATTGGACTTCTGTTTGAATGCTCACCCTTTCATTAGTTGTTATGATGTCAGTGAGATGGATGAGAAGCAGCTCGCTACTCACTGCTCTCTGAATTGGTAAATTGGAGCTGGCACTTACTCTGCTGAATCCGAATGTGTGTGTTAAGAAAGAGATGACAGTCAAAAGTACAGAGTGATCCACGTGAAATATTGACGAGTGAGGTCTGTGGCTGATGTACTGAGCCAGAGCCTGTATGTTAGGGGTGAAGAACAGGGGCAACAACACACAGAGCAGACGTCAGGATATATTATTGTCTCTTTGACCTCCCTGGCCTCTGTGACTCTTGGGCTGCTCTGACCGATGCATTCCACACATAGCTACAAATCAACACAAAAGGTTTATTATCTGTCAAACCGTACAGTACATAATGTATTACACAGTACACTCATCAAGGGTTATTTTATTAGGAAAAATATGAAGCTATCCTATACAGCTTATCTAGACAATGTGGTATGCTTTATACATCATGTTGTACAATGCTATGTTAAATGTACTAAGGAAATAACAGTATAACATATGATTAAGTGAATTCTACAGTGAAACAACATCCACATATGTGACATATGAACACATTATTTTTATAATCAACATTATTAGAATACAGCAATATCATCATGCTTTATTCATGTAGGTTATTTGTGCACTGTATTTGAATTCATTTGAAACACAAACAACAATACATGCAAGCCGCTAACATATGATTCCTCATTCCTCCCCATCATTAAAAAAACCCCAAACACTTATAATATATTTCTGACCACCAGTTTATATTTGAATTTTGGGGTGGCAAAAGTAAATACCCTCATATAAATAACAATACATACTTACGGTCTATTATGAACTGTGGTTTTGGGTCACCACATCACAGCTCGCACTATATTTGTCTATTTCTTACATAATGTGGCACAGTCTATACAGATATATCTGGGTTTTCTCAGTCACTTAGTGTGCTCATCAGATTCTTCGAGGACAGCAATTACAGAGTTTCAGAATAAAATTGTTCCATCAGTCCAGATATGACACACATGCTTTCAATTTCCATGGATTTCTTAGGGTATTCACTTTTTTTCACATGAATTGCCATTGTGACCCTGAAATAAATGACAAAGCAGAGTCTTTGGTCCAAATTTCAAAAGGATTATCAAATGTCAACAGAAGTCTCAAAGCTTATCATTTGATCATAAGTGAGCACAAATTCAAATATATTACCAAGGGTGATACAATAGCTTATTACATAAAAATCGTATGTGATACAATACCTAAATATTTACTATGGAGTACATACCTTATATTGCATTGCTGTTCTTAAATACAGCAGAAGTCTAAAGGCTTTTATTGGCCAGTAAGTAATTCTCCTCTGAGTTTGGTAGAGATGGTGTAGTCTAAAGGCTTCAGTGTTAAACCATACAAGCAGTTTAGAGACAAATCCTGATTGGGATTTTTTTCAAAGCTACATTGGTGGAGTAGAATTGCAATGAACAAAAAGAGCTCTACTTTGGCAACCTGGTCCCCAATACATCGTCTCTTCCCTGCAGAGAAGATCATGACATTGTTGGTAAGATCCTTGTTTATGGAGCCATCTTCATCGAGGAAGCGCGAGGGGTTGAAGATATGTGGGTCGTTCCACTTCAGAGGGTCGTGGTTGACGGACCACTGATTGATGAAGACCACTGTGTCTTTCGGGATGTGGAGACCTTCAATAGTGACATCTGATGTTGTGGAATGGGGGACGGTGACGGGGACGAAGCTGGTGAAGCGCATGGCCTCATAGATGAAGGCATTCAGGTAGGCCAAGCTGCCTTTGTCCTCAACAGATGGCAGTCTGTCACGCCCCACCACTTCGTCAATAAGCTCCTGCAGTTTGGTTTGGATGTCGGGGTGTTTAGCCAGCAGGAGGACCATCCAGTGAAGGGCAGTGGAGACGGTGTCCAGACCTGCGCCAATCAGATCTGACACAGTCCCCTCTGTATGGGCTTCGGTCAGCCCAATGTCACTGTCAGCCTTGTCAATCACCCCAATGATCGCATCACTCATGTCCCGGGTTACCTCTGGATCAAAGGTCTCTCTGTGCTCCTCCAACTTGCTCCTGACAAAGCCAAAGAACTCATGATTTAGGTCTTTGAAACTCCTGAACATACTGCGGACTGGATTGGGGAAGGATTGAAGCCAGGGCATGACATCTACTAAGCTGCCAGCCCCTACTGTCTCTCCAAATTTGTGTATCTTCTTTAACAAGGCTCTAAACTCAACATCATCATGTCCATAACGTTTTCCAAAGCACAAAGCACAAATCACATTAGCCGCAGCTACTGTCACCTCATGACTGGGGTTGAAATACTGGCCTTGAGCACTGAGTTTAAGGAAAATCTCAACTAGTTCTGTGGCTTCAGCCACAATGTGCTGCTCAAAGGCTTTTTTGGTCTCACTTTTGGCAGATGAGAAGGCTCTGAGTGTTGAATGAGTTACTTTCCTGTGCATCTTCCACTGTTTGCAGTAATTAGAAAAAGTGATACCGTTTCCCCCAGAGATAGACTGAAAAGATGCAAAGTTTGGTCTTCCTGCAAACTCTGTGCTGTGCTGTATCAGAGCCTGGCGTATTGCCCTGTCCCCATTGAGAACCACAATGTCAATGCAACCAAGTCGTATCTGATAGACGTTGCCATATTTCTTAGCTAGCTTGGCGAAGGTGATGTGAGGCATTTGGCCCAGCTGCATGGCATTGCCCACCACAGGCCAGGCAAAGGGTCCTGGCAGTCTTCTCTTGAGTCTGAGGTTCCTGACCCACAGACAGGCTTCCAGACAGAAGAGGAAAACAAAAGAGGCAACCAGAGCAGGCTGGACCTGTCCACTCCATTCCTTGATGATGCTGCTGCCCTTCACACCAAACTCAGTGTCCAACTGAGTCATTGTGTTATCCTGTAGCTTTTCTATCATCCAATGCGTCCAGTGGAAAGACAATTTCCACTTGATTTCACCTGAGCTAAGAACAGAAAATTTCAAGTGGCGCTTCTACCGACTCTTAAAAACATTAAAACACAAATTCTGTATCTTTTCTAATCCTATATTATAATCAAACGCTGATAAAATAAATCCACGCCGTAAATAGGATTTTAAGCACCTCACAGGCTATCTCACCCCTCCTCCACGGTAGCTACTGAGGAGGGCTCGATCAGGTTGAGCGGTTAGCGATGGTGCGGTGCGTCTTCAGATGACCACTTTAGAAGAATGCAGATTCAAGCCTTAACACCCTCGCTTATAAGTATCTGTATGGTGGGAGGGGTCAGCAACTCAGGTTTTTTATTATCTCTCCCCTCCCATTGTGACCACTGCTTGGAGACCTTAGAGTCCTATTCCTTCTCAGGCCTCATTCCAGCAGTGTCAGTTGTAGCTTAAGGGGAGGAAAGCAGCTACTTAATAGGCCTTGTTGCCAAAGACTAAAGGAGATTTATAGTTCAGTTGCCAATGAATATGACAGTGATTACACCTTTAACACCTCGTTACATGACACTGGCCTAAAAGGTATTTGTCAATAAATCTAAATTATGAATTAGCGAAATAGCTCTTTAACAGGCCTGATTTTAAATAAGGTGGGTACCATATATGGGATTGATATAATATTGACTTGTTATATTTAACCTTTTCTATTTCTAATTATGGGGCAAGATAGTTTGAAATACATTTGCTATTTGAACTTTTCAATAGAGATTTTCCATGACCGTTTTTTAAATGTGATTTTGTTTCTGTTATTTTCAAGCCAAGCTGTTAACTATAAACATATAGGAATAAGCTCTGAGATATGACCATGAAAGCTCTTGGTTTCAGATCAGAACACTAAACAGATACTAACAGCACCACTTTATTATACTTCATAAAATATATTGTGTATATCCAGAGCTATTGTTGGCATAATAGCCCTTTAAACAAAGTCACTGAGATAATGTAGCTGTTAGGGTTGCGGCTGTATCAAAATAGCTTTAAACAGAATTCAGAACGCAGTAATAAGCAATAAATCTTCTTATATGGCTGTTTGTGCAATGAAACTTTCAAAAAACATCAACTAGGGTTTCAGTGATATTCAGCCGCAATTCCAGTATTATAGAACTCTCTATTTATATATTTCTATTTACTTTTAAACCACCATGTTGCCCAAGCAGATGTCACACACTTGGCACATCTGTGGCGGTGGGTAAATTATGCAGTTAAGACTGAGAAGTCAGTTTTGTATCGTACCCATCGATGGCCACCTAGCTTACTAAGCTAAGAGGTGTTATCAGATCCCCAACCCTCGTCTCTGAAAAAGTTAAAAGCGACTTTGCTATCTGATAACCGTGTTAGGATAGGGCATCTTCTGTGTTTCATCCACTCACAAAAACCTGACTTACCTTTTTGTGTTAAATCATATAACATGTGCTGTCATATCTTCAATGCTGCATGATGTATTGCTTTGAACAGTTGTGTGGTGCAATGCAATTGATATGGAGACGAATGCTACTGAAACATAACCCAGACACAGACACTGAGTCACGATGACCACTGACCAATGACAGTTCACTTTATTCATTTCAGATATAGCTTATTTTCCAAATCATACACAGCAAACAAACTAACAACTACATATTCCCTATGATGACTCTTTGCCTGAACATTCAAGGCCTACTGTAGTTGAGTTTGTTGCCTTGAGAGAGACACATCCTTAGGACATCACAACATCAATTCCTGAACGCAAACTCTTAAGAGAAATGTGAAATTACATCTATGTAGCTTTGAAAATCTTGCTTTGTAAACACACACGTTTATGAGAATGCCTTATGAGTGAAAAGTGAACAAAGATGAATTGTGCTGCAGTTTTATACTTGTTTTACTGGTGAGACTGTGTGTGACATGGGGTAGCTGCAGTGCCTGTACAGTAAAACTGAACCCTGGACAGAACAAAGCTTGTGAAGTGGCCCACAGTTTCACCAACACAATCAACCCTGTGCACATCCAGACTCCAGATCTCTCCTTCATCCCAAGTCCTTGTAACGTTGTTGGAGAGGCTTTACATGATGAAAGACTTCCTCCTCGTCTTCCAGCTTCTCCAGCATTTGTTTCCTTCTATCAATATATTTAATGCGTTCATATGCTTTGAGTACAGTAGATACAGTAGATTAAATTATTGTCAAACCTGAAATATGTACCTATAAAATACTTTGTAACTGCTTTATGTGGCAAAAGCTAAATATATTCTTACACCATTACAATAAAAAAAAAGGAAAAATAAGTCTTCAAGTGACCAACATTCACACATATTCACAAGCATTTCATATACAGTTATATTAGTTTGTATTGACATTTCAGGGATGTTGCTAATTCCTGCATATGCCATACTTACTTACATACATGCTGAATAGTGGATATAAAATAAGCACACAACTGAGATTGCAACAGTTATACTTATGTACAAAATCTGATCAAGTATAATATTTTGTGAACCATAAATGTAATATCCTTTGATTGCAACAGTCCACAATCTTGAAATTCTGCTTTGTTGAATTCTACCTAAAGGTAACGACATTTATGAAATAATATTCTCAACCCTGCATCAACAACAATTCAAACATAATAGACTGTGTTTAGATATTCATTAAATATTAAATACAACAGATTATAGTGCAGGTTTGCTGATACTCACTGTTAAATGTCATTGGTGGGAAAGTGATAAGTCTTTGCTGGCCTTGAGTCACAGTGTGGGGATAAGGTGTTCATGCTGGGGAAACCAAGCCAAGCTTACCCCTGAGCTTGGCGTTGATACTGAATGGGAGAGGCTTCAGCGTAAGCCCATAGGAACAGTCAAGAGTGAGGGGCTCAGAGGGGTTGCTCTCAAAGCTGCACTGGTGCAGCAAGACTGCTGTAAATAAAAAGATTTCCACCTTGGCAATCTGGTCACCGATACATCGCCTTTTACCTGTGGAAAAGATCATGACGCTGTTGGTTATGTCCTTATCGATCGCCCCGTTTTCATCGAGGAAGCGTGAAGGGTTGAAGATATGTGGGTCCTTCCACTTCAGGGGGTCATGGTTGACGGACCACTGGTTGATGAAGACCACTGTGTCTTTCAGGATGTGGAGACCTTCAATAGTGACATCTGAGGTTGTGGAATGGGGGATGGTGACGGGGACGAAGCTGGTGAAGCGCATGGCCTCATAGATGAAGGCATCCAGGTAGGCCAGGCTGCCTCTGTCTTCGATTGATGGCAGCCTGTCTTGGCCTACTACTTTGTCGATCAGCTTCTGCAGTTGGACTTGGATGTCAGGGTGTTTGACCAGAAGCAGCAGAATCCATTGCAAAACAGTTGAAATTGTCTCTTGACCTGCTCCAATTAGATCTGTGACCGTTGCCTCAACAAAGTCTTTGGTCAATCCAATGTCCTTCCCATGCTCAATCACATTGATAATGGCATCACTCATGTCCCGTGTCACATCAGGGTTGAAGGTCTCTCTGTGCTGCACCACTTTATCTTTCACAAAGGCAAAAAACTCCTCGTTGATGTGTTTGAAGTTTTCGTAGACACTGCGGACTGGATTAGGAAAGGACTGAAGCCACGGCATGACATCCACCAAGCTGCCAGCCCCTACTGTCTCTCCAAACTTGTCTACCCTTTTTAGCAGGGTCCTGAGCTCCATGTCATCATGTCCATATCGCTTCCCAAAGCATAGGGCACAAATCACATTAGCAGCAGCTACTGTAAATTCTTGAGAGGGATTAAAATACCGTCCTTCAGTGCTCTGGCGCAAAAATATCTGCGCCAATTCCATAGCCTCAGCTGTAACATGTTGCTCAAAGGCTTTTTTGGTCTCACTGTTTGCAGAGGAAAAGGCTCTGATGCTAGATTGTGCAATTTTCCTGTGCATTTTCCACTGTTTGCTGTAATTAGTAAATGACATACTCCTGCCTCCAGAGATCATCTGGAAAGATGCAAAGTTTGGTCTGCCTGCAAACTCTGTGCTGTGCTGTATCAGAGCCTCACGTATTGCCCTGTCTCCATTGAGAACCACAATGTCATTGCAACCAAGTCGTATCTGATAGACGTTGCCATATTTCTTAGCTAGCTTGGCGAAGGTGATGTGAGGCATTTGGCCCAGCTGCATGGCATTGCCCACCACAGGCCAGGCAAAGGGTCCTGGCAGTCTTCTCTTGAGTCTGAGGTTCCTGACCCACAGACAGGCTTCCAGACA
This sequence comes from Hoplostethus atlanticus, assembly GCA_034670405.1. Classification (NCBI taxonomy): domain Eukaryota; kingdom Metazoa; phylum Chordata; class Actinopteri; order Trachichthyiformes; family Trachichthyidae; genus Hoplostethus; species Hoplostethus atlanticus. Next base: position 2,987,438 of record JAXDDX010000004.1, read on the forward strand.
GAAGAGGAAAACAAAAGAGGCAACCAGAGCAGGCTGGACCTGTCCACTCCATTCCCTGATGATGCTGGACTCTGTGTCCAGTGCCATTGACAGATTTTCTGTGCACTTGTTCCTCAAAAAAAAAGGTAAAAATGTCTTCACTTTTCAGCAAATTTTGTTCAGTGGTTACTTTTGAGATAAATACTTTAATGATGCTCTTGTATATCCATATCAGATGAGAAAAATATTTCAAATAAGTACATCAAATGCCACTGAGGCCATAACAGTAATTTCAAGACTCCAAGGAAAATAATTCATAAATGTAGTGGGTTAGGGTAAAGTTGTTGCCTTTAGTTAGTCGTTTCAGCAAGATTTAAGGCTTTAGTGCCTGCTTTTGCTTCACTACAGCGTCTTATATGTTTGCAGTTGGTGGGCAGGGCTCAGGATAACTTTCATACTCCTCCCATTGTGGTAGCCCTGCAGACCCCACTTTATTATCTCTCTGCTGTTGGACTTGGAGGCGCGCACTTGTGAGGGACGTCGGGCATCGTGAGCGTGCAGCGTGAACGACTGCCGTCCACACTAGGGAAAGATTAAGCAACTGGTGACAGAATTCAGCAGGAAACGTCTCGAGCACATTTTTTTTTTTTACTAATTGGAAGACTAACCAAACTTGCACATTTCAAATTAACCCGTTCAATTTCTTAATGTTCTTTGTAGGCTGCAGAAGATTCAGCGGGCGCACTTTGGCTAGAAAAGCTTTTTGGATACGGTTTGTCCAATTACAAGATTAAGGTTTATACTTTGTTGTGTTAAATTTGTTTAAAAACGTTTATTTCATTAAATTTGCAGTCACGTGAACGTAAAATTGTTCAGTTCATTTTGTTATTGTCTACAGAAAACGATATGCCTTTGATCTGCGTAAAACTTAGTTGGCACGTTTGGTCAAGAGATGAAAGCAGTTTTCCAGGTAAATGCATTTTCTGTAAGAGAGGTTATAGTCACTCAATACAACAAAAATAACGTAAACGTTATATCGTGCCATGTATTTAAAAAACGAATACCTGTTTAGGCTGCAGCGAGCCACTCGTTTTGAAATTCCTGTGCGCTCAGTGGATTTCTCTGATTCTTTCTTTTTAATCAAACAACCCCTGCAGTCTAGGTTTGAACCAAGGATCATTTTCTTACTTTTTCACAAAAATGTACTGTCTGAAGTCATTCATTATGTCACTGAGCCTAAAATCAAATATGCTTCTCTAACATAAAATTGAAGTGAAAGTTGCGCATCACATACCGAGACTCCAAATCCCCTGACGCTTCAACTGAGCGCATTTCAGACATAACCGGTCCTAAGCGTTGCACTCTTTTGACAAACTTCTAAAATGATGTGATTTATACCACTTTGTCACTAATTCATATTATTCATATCATATTATAAGTAATAAGGCATAAGTAATGCCACAATATATATATAGGATACTACACATAGCACAACAAAACTTTATAATTCTCCAGCTACAAAAATCACCCCACAGAAATCCCCGTTGCGATATCAAAAATACCATAAATAAAAAAAATATCAAGTGCAATAAGATCACCATAAACTCACAGACATGAATATTATAGTGACATATAAAATTAGACTTTTTAGACTTTCCTTTTTGAAATAAGACTCGTGAAGGTGACGCACTAATTCGACTTGTGCTCATACAACAAACTTTAAGTACAATAATTCAGCGTGGACAAGCCATGAAATATTGATACTCGCATTTGGGAGTGCTACAGCATCTCTTCCAGTTTTTGCAAAGTGTAAAGAAGTGTCTCCCCCTTACAAGCCACACTCCTCAAAAGTGAGAACAGAAAGATAGATAGATAGACAGACAGACAGACAGACAGACAGACAGACAGACAGACAGATAGATAGATAGATAGATAGATAGACTCATTCATACCTGTGGGGAATTTATCAAAATACAGTCTGATTTCACATTGTATACCATAAGTTTCCCTTTACACATTCATCCCTTTACAATGTTCCACCATGCTCCACCGTGTCCTTGGCATGCATCACACAGTAAAGTTTATTCCTTATGGAAATCACTGTTCCATTGATTCAGTTAACCTTTCAGTTCAAAGACTGATTTCAGTTCCCAAGGCAAAACATTTTCCTCCCCTGTGCCAAAGACAAAATTTGTGTTTCTTGTTTTCCCACCAACTGTGAAGTTTATTTTTGCAGGGAGGTAATGACCCTAATTGAGGGTACTAAAACATTTCCGAAGTGGGGCACTAACCTAGAGGGACAGAAACAGTACCACACAAGTACAGTTGTTCATTATCAGGGTGGTGGTAACTAAAAATGTGTTTTTTAATATATTCTTTTCACAACTGATATTAGACTTGCTCATGAAGAAATGGTTAAAAGTGGTGCTGGAAACCTTTTCCGAAATCTACTTGAAAATGCCATTTACATTAGGCATACATACACGTTTATTACTTCTATGTTTCTATAGTTAAAACAAGTGTTAAGCTGACGGTTGATTTTAAAGATTCAAAGATGTAAGTTACATTGTTGCATTTTCAACTTTGTCTTCTGAGACAAGAGATGCAGTCCAGGTAAATCATGTAAAAGTGCATCGCTCATTTATTACACGGCACATTAAACATGCACTATATATGTTTTACTGTAAAGTTTAATTGGTTGTTGCATCTAATCGGTTATGTGACAGAGGAAGTTGCCACAACTGGGTCTGCGTAACACCAACGATCTGACAGAAACCTTTCATTAACCTGCTAACAACCACTAACCTGAGAATGAAATACAACGAGTGTGAGTAAGCCTTATACTTAAGTTAATGGAGAGGGATAGAGTGCCTATCTGAAAACTGCAAACTGGAAAACAACAATTAAAGTAACTGAAGTATAACTGCATTATCTGTCCAATATTCTTTAACAATAAAGGTCCTAAACCAGCCTGTTACAGATGTTGAGAGTTTTGCTGGTTCAGAGCGATGCCTAAGAGCTGTTTGTCTTGAAAAATGTGGTGTGGCTGAGCACAAAAGCCTCCAGAGTGATTCCTCGGTTAACCAGAGACATAGCAATGTCTTCGAGTACACTGCTGCACCGGGGATGACTATTTCTTCTCTCTTCTTTTCCTATAGGGGAATCCTTTTCTGGGTGCAACGCGACACCCTAAGCACCCCCCCCCCCCCTCCTTGCCTGAGTCTGCTCCTCATACACATGTGGCCACTCGCATCCCCATCACGCTAATTAGAGCCAGGTTTGTGGCTGAGGGGGTGTGTGTGTGTGTGTGTGTGTGTGTGTGTGTGTGTGTGTTGGAGGGGTGTGTGTGGAGGATCATGTGTGTGCGTTTTGCGTGTGGCTGCTGTGTTTGCCTGTGATTATCCCCTGTAACCTGGCTGTGAAAGGTTGGCCCTGACCCTGCAGTGACTCTAGCTGAGGGGGGTAGTTGGGGGTGGGGCAGGGGGTGGGAGGGGGGGGGTGGGGCTCTATACCATTGCATGTAATGTGCTGGCGGGTGGGCGCGCTGTGTGGAGACAGGACCAATGGTAGACTAGGCTGCCCTGGCTCTGGAGCTAATCATTGTTTACTAGTCTCATTTCCACTTCTCAGTGAGCTACTGTCACGCACAGCACCGACAGGGAGGAAGGAAGGGGGGGGGAGGAGGGGGGCAGCCAGGAGAGGAAAGCCAGGGGTCCAACAGGCAGTTGGGGAGCTGGTGGGACTTAGGAAAGGGGAAGAATCGAGGGGGAAGGCAGGAATTTTAGTGTAGATTAGGTTTTGGAGAGAGGTGAGCCAAGATTGAGAAAGCTGCGGCCAAAAACAACCCAGACAAACCAGTAAACAGACCAACCAAAACATCCCCTGGGCCTGCGCCATCCCAGCCAGCCAAGGAGGTAACCACCGGACATTGCTAGTTTGAGATGGTGTTGTTTGAAATAAGAGCATTTTCTGCCAGCCAGACCACAATATGAGGACAGAGAAACACTTGGAAAAAATTGTCACTGTCTGCCTCGATTGTTGTTTAAAGAAAACAGATTAAGGAGAAAAATGGGCATCGGCACCGTTCACTCCAATGTGCTGATACCATCTTGACTGGCGGCTAAAGAGAGTGGTAGAAGTAAGCGGCATTGTCACGCCATATGCCTAAAAAGTTAATATCGTTTTTCAACCGTAAACTATTGAATTCAGCACCACAGGCTTACTGGTCATCTTTTCACATGGTGTAGATTATGTTAAAATGTGGACTGGAGCTGAATCCAGTTTGTGGAAGCCTTTGTTTTAAATAAAGAACAATGCCAGTTTGACTCAGTCTGAATCTTCACTCTATTCACAAGACAGGTCGCCACTCCATCACAGGCTGTGGAACATGTCTGGTTGAAAATGTTTCAGCGCATTGATAATCCAAGACACGATCATTATTAATACTGAAATATCAGAATAACTGGCTCAGTTTCACACGTCCCACCACCATTAGCCTGTCAAACCCCCCTATGGAGGCCCATGTGGCTCAAGAAGAAGAGTCTTGAATTATTGAGACTTCAATTCCTTGTCTGCGTACTTGCCAAAAAAGCTTTCTGCCAAGTATCCATGGCTTCACTCATCTTGAACTTACCATGACACCAGATTTGAAAGGTTGTTTCTCACAAATGAGTCCACAGCTAATGAAACGGTAGCCGTTGGCAACCTGACATTAGATGGGGGTCAATTACAGTTTCGCAATGCCCAGTGTCCATTTTGGATTGGAATAAGGTTGGGAAAAAGCCGTTCCAATGAGTTTATTCAGCTTTGACCAAGCTTGGTGGTGTTAGACGTACTAAAGATGATGTGGCTGGAGTCAATATCAAACAGCCCACATGAGAGGAGAGGGCTACTTTTGGAGAAGGCTTTCCTTGGAATGATTAAGGTGCCTGGTTGTACTGCAAAAACAAGGATTTAGACCTTTTCCAAAACTATGATTTTAACCTTAGCACAATATTATCTTACACATACGGTACTTTCATGTGGTCCTGTAGCTCACTGAATTGCGTATGTTACTAACACAGGCACAGTTACAAGCTTGATTCCCGGTGGGGCCACCCATGGTAAAAATGTATCCACCATCAAACGGTGGGGTATTTTTTTATTTGCCTGTCAGTTATTATAATATGAAATTATTTTTTATGCAAAAAGTTGTATCTTCATCTTGTTCTTAGTTGGCTTATTGCTCTTTTCCTTACTTATTTGGTCTGGATCCCAAAAGCATTGTCGAGTGCCAAGTTGTTGAGTTGTTTGTTTTCTTGAGTTGCAATGGAATCATAGGATTCCATTTTGTGTGCTGTGTTAACCAGTGAGTACGTGCCTCTCTCGGGGTTTTTCTTTAACATGTTCAAATAGACACAACACGAAATGAAAATATCTGATGCACCAGTGTATATGTGTAAAACCCTAAAATCAATGTAGACCTGGAAAACTCATTGAGTACCTACTGCAGACTATAAGACTCATATCATAGGAATACTATAGTGATACCATAGGAGTTAAAGAAATACTTTCATAAAGTCACTATTAGCTCACCATGGTACCCTTTAAATTCCTATAGAAGTATTCTAGTATTTTTTCCTCATGTGCTGCTCCACACTCACGTTCATTCCTCCCCACGTGCAGGCTGTGTGATATATCTTCACCTAATGTGGCACCCAGGAGCCATGTATTATGTAGTGTGAGGATATTTGTTTCTTATTCCGCTCACTTTTTGCGTGCTAGGGGAAGAGAGCGGGGATGAGCTTGCGTGCCATGCCGGCCTGGCGTGCGCGGAGCTCGGTCACTGAACCCCGGCATCCCCGGGGAGCGGGAGGGGAGGGGAGGGTGAGGGAGGGGAGGGGAGGGAGGGAGGGGAAGGGATGGTGGGGGTTGGGGGGCTGCTCTACTGGGAGATTAAAATGAGACGAGGTAGAAAGCACAAGTAGAAATGGCTTCCAGATGACCCCGACTCCGTTAGATCATCAAAGTCAGGCTGAGATCGGTAGGACACAGTTAATTACGCATTTCCCACCTCTGTGCCCGATCTCGACGAAAAAGAACTGCAGTAATCCTACCAAACATGTTAAAAGGGTACTATAGAAATATCACAGCAAACTATACATCCCTATAGGAATATTATAGGAATATTATAGGCGTACCATAGGAGGCAAAATACCATAAAGTAATATTATGAGATCAGTATAAACTCACTATTGACACACTATAACTCCCTAAAGGAATATCATAGGAATATTATAGTGGATTTTCGTTAGGGATGGCAATGGGTGTGCCCTTCTGTGTCACTTCAGCACAGCCATCCCTGCAGCTTGGACCTACATCTACATGCAAAATGTTGAGCATCTTAAAAGTGGCTATCTCGATATAGATGCGTGAATGTGTGATGTGTGAATTTATCTTTTGAAAAAACAATGGAGGTCAGAAGAGATGACTGTCGAAAATCTATGTGAAAATTAAGAAAATAAATTGGGCAACTTTGGTATTTTTGGGCTCAAAGAAAAATCATTATAATGAATATTCCACTAGGGACTTATAGTGTGTCTGTGGTAACCTACTCAATAGTGAGTTTATAGTGACTTCATGGTAGTATCCTAGTGGTTTTTCTCTCCTTTCTTTATTTTGACTTATATGATATTTAGATTTGTCATATTTGTATATATTCTTCTAAAATGTATTACTATAGCTCTTTTTTGTAAATGTGGGATTGTAACATCTGTCATCCATCATCCCTGAAATGCAAACTTTTTTATGTTATTGTATGCCTGCTTTACATCCGCTTTACAGAAATACAATGGAGAGAGACACACAGGAAAGATGAGCGCTTTAACGTTGAGAGTTCATTGCGGCCTTTGCCTGCCGAACCACCAGGATGACCCTAAAAACACTTTTGATTTACACTTCAGCATCCGTCATGCATACAGTTAATCCAAAAAACTCACAATGCAGTTCTGAACTGTGTCGATGAAGTATTTTATTTGTTGGTCACTGTCAAAGTAGATCAACCCTCACTACACCACATCCACCACATTTTAAGTGCTGGGATAATGCCTTAGTTTCAAACAGGACTACACAAGCGTCTCAGAATGAGACTAAACAGACCACACCACGTTTCGAGTAGTCACGTTTCTGCAATTAATCTTCCATTCTCACTGAACTAAAGAAGTCTCACCCATCTAACCTACTACAATTGAAACAAAATGTTGCCTGTTATAAATTGCCCTGAAGTTAAGTTGCCCATCATTAGCTGTCATTTCATTTCATTTCATTTTATTTTATTATCTGACAGGTACAATGCACACTATGATGCAGTACATTTAGTACTGCAGTAAATGTGTCAGAGTTCATCATAAAGGGTAGTTTTGATCTGCAGTCCCTGGCCAGATGTAATTCATGGCTACCTAGAATCAAAAGCAAATATTAAAAAAAGAAAATCCACACACACAACCAGAGGACATTAATAAGGGAGATGCACAAGATGCCATGTAGCAGATTGTCAGTGACAGGACAACAATATAGAGGATATTAAAACACATAAGGACCTTAATTAAAGAGGTACCACTAGTATATACCAATATTTGACAGACATGGATAGAGACTTTAAAGACAGTGTTAAAATGTCAATATGGCAGCAGAAAGATCCTCCCTAATTTAGTGCTTGCATGTTTGATTATTAGTGATCAAGATCTTAACGGACTAGAAACAGACCGGTATGTAGGAAGTTCTCCTGAATGTCCTCTGACTAACAAAATACTTGAGGATGGAGGAGCCATGCTGCTCAATATTTTATAAACTAGGCATAATTTGCACACTTCAGCGATCAAGTCTTCCCAGTTCATGAGGTTATCCCAATTTAGAATGGAACAGCGGTGGATGCTAACGGGTTTCCTGTCCAAGGTCTCCTATCACTGCTATCACTGCCATTGTCGGTCCAAGTGTCTGTTGGTTAGATTGATCCACAGCTCTCATGTCTAACTTATGTTATGGGTTATTTAGAGGCGTACTTCTAAGATGAGCCTCCTAAGACCCCTTTGCACCTACACGATCGCTACACTACCTATGGAATTGACTTTAATCCCACTACTGTTACTGTTTTGTCCGTCTGATTTATGATCACCCGGCACTGTTCGATCAATGGTTGTACAGTCTTTGTACAGTATACCATCATTATATCCTCGCTTCATGATGCTTAGACCTAGTTTCATGCTTATCATCCTACTTTGTGCAACTATTAGTAGAAAAAATAATTCCAGGTTTTACAATTGAAAAATAGATAATGTAATCTAAGTCAATAAAAACGATAAGTACTTGTTAAATAACAAAAAAGTAAGCTAAATTAAAGTAAAATAAAATACAAAGACAAATCGTTGCACTCACTCTTGCATACAAAACTGTTGGTTTACTATTGCAATAGAATATGTGCTAGTGCTTTCAATACACTCTCCTCCATCGAACCCCTCATGAAAGTGGTTAACCATGAAAACGTCTTGTCTCTTGATACCCCAAAATCACATCATCTGTAGAGCATCTGCTCAGCTCGCTCTAATAGGACATGAAGCAGGTTGTTCGTCTTTGGACGTGAAACAGGATGTTGCTTTTTTTTCTCTTTATCCTTTTTTGCGACTCACATATTTATGAGCTGTTTTGTCTCTGCCTGTCTCCGAGACAGACTGTCCCAGGCTGTGATCCCTGCAGGTGGGGAGGCTGAGCTGGTCCGATCGGGGGCCGGGGCCCAGTGTCTCAGGCACAGGCACACTGAACATGACGTGCAGTATGGATACTACCAGCAGGTCGCTCTTCTCATTGTTTAATTGGGCGGATAATTTTCCGTGATTCCCTCTTTTGCACCTCCATATGTTCCGCTTGAGCAGCTCGCTGCATTTTAGTATCCTGAAAACGAAGCCGGGTCAGCAAGCGGTCAGGTTACCCCCCTTCGTTGCTCCAATTCTTCAGATGGACCCTGGACCCTGCAGGGCCCTGGTTTAGTCTCACTGGTGAGCCTGTCTCATCGCATCATTAATGCTGGAAAAAATGTCCCACTTTGTGATTTAGTTCATCCATATTGCCATGCAGTAGAAACACACTAAATAGAGAAGTATTGGCATAGGGGCAAGAATGAAAACCATGAAGAATGAAAATATTCTGATAAAACACTGAATTACATGTGTATTTCAGTGCGCTAGCCGAGATGCTTAAACTCTACGAGCCATTGTGTGCGTGGGAACAGGCGGTACTGTCTAAGAGACGAGTGTGAAGAGTGTGATATTAGTGTGCGTGGGTGGCCCTATGGTAGGCCTGTGTGCTTTATGTGCAGCACGCCCCATTTGCACACCACAGCCCTGTGTATCTGGGATTGTAAATTGTGAAGCAATTACTGTAGAGCAGAAGCTTTACCAAGACCAGAGAATTCACTGGAATCACTTTAAGTGATGACTGCTGAAGACTGCTTTCCAGACTTGCAAATCCTCGTTGTTTTTTCTACGTTTGTGAAGTGATTTAAAAAAAAAAATATGTTACGGATATGAGTTATATATAACAGAGCAACATTCGCGATAGGCGTAAAGTGAAGAGCTTTCACACCGAGATGTACCGCGTACATCTGGACTGCTTGTCCACTTGATGTAAGATTTTGCTCAGACATTATAACGTATTTATTCCAGTAAAATAATCCTGTTTGATAATGGAGAACAAGAACTCACAGCTTGACAAGTCAGACCCATGGAAGCCTACAGAAGCAACCCCTCGCTCCTGTTGGGACGATTTGATTCGCTATGGGCACCTTATCCTTTCTTTCACAGAAATTGCCCCAAGTATCATAAAAAGTACAGAGGACAGTAAAAGATGTTTGCAAAACGTGTGTGAGGTGTGCCAGAGCCTTTCATACCAAGCCTCTTCCACATTTTGACAAGCAGCCATCCACAATGTCCCAGTATCCCAGAGGGTCCTCGTGCCCAGCTTTAAAATGTCTCATGTTGTAATCAGGCGGCTCCCCACCATGCAACTGTTACACATTCTCTGAATCACCACACATATTGAGGCCCATCCTTGAGCCTCCCCTCTTTCTGTCTTCGCTATTTTTGTAAAACTTTCTAAGATTGTTAACTCGGTCATCAGAGTTCAGCTTCTGAGTTCGGTTGCCGCTGTGCCGACAGAGCCTCGTTTCCTCAAGTGTTTCCATGCCCCCTGCTTGAAGAGTGGAGATCCCTGGAACGAGCTGCTGAAGTGTTTATACATCTGTCCATGGATATAGAAGTAGGGATTACAGCTCTGAGAGCGGGGCTGACGTGAAATACCGCTGTGATCCATTAGGATGACACAACTCTGGCACCCTCTCTTGCCCTTCGATGCTCTCTGAAAGTGTTCGTTGTCATATTTGGCTTTCGGGTGAGGGATGTGACCCTGACCTCCTCATTTTTTCCGAGGGTCAAGGCCTCTCGACGCCAGAGAACATTTTTTGAAGATGTCCAGGGCAGTCCCCCCCCTCCCCCCCAAAGACCCTTTGTTCGGTTGTTGCGTGTCTTCTAGATAACGCAGCTGATGATGGAGAATATCAAGCTCTGACCTACAAGTAACAAACTACTCCCACAGTGGGTGTGTGTTTGGATTACACCCTACTTTTGTTGTGTTGAGCAACCTTGTCTGACTTGGAGAAGCGATCAAGAAGCATGATAAAGCCTCAAAGTTAGTCGCTGCGTTTTTCAACATGTTTCATATTGGAATGTATCTAACACCACTTAGAGGAATGAGCGCACCAGAGCTCTGCCTTGACCATTGACTATTCATGTACTTATGTTTTGGAGTGAATGAAACCGACTCTGTCCTAAGGGACACAAAAGAGCAGGTCAAGAACATTATCTACGTGCTAAATGTGATTTTTTTTTTTGCAACACACACACGCACCGGCACAATCATTTCACACAAATCACCACTCACTTTTCCAGGCTATATTTCACTTTGGCATGTTTGCGAGTCCCAGCTTGCCCCTGGGGTCCACCTCATCTTCTCTGTGATTCCCCCACGTCTCAGACTGCAGCCCGCACTGTGGAAATCACTGGGAACCATTGATCTTTTCAGGTTTTGTACAGCCAAACAAGTTGAAATTCTTTCATTCACCCGAGCTCGCGTGCATGCTCGTACATAGGTATGCACGCGAGCAGGCGTAAAGATGAGACGCCAAGACTGCACATACAAGCAGTTGCACGCACACACACACGCATACTGTTTCATGTAACAAAGCCTCCGCTAGCATGATTGAAGCTCTTATATCATCTTACCTCTCCTCAAACAGTTCAGTTAGCCCGAGAGTCTCCGTCTTTGCGGTCAGGAACTTCAGGCTGGGTCTAGAGAGAAAAATCGCCATTTCCAATGATCTCCTTTGTTTGGGTATGGGACAAGTTCAAATGCTACACACAATGGGCTGGGGTTTTGTCTATATAAGGCATGTTCTTTTTGGTGCCGCAGTCATTTGCAGGGGAATGTAAACACGTAGCTGTTAGCCGACTAATGGCCATTTAGTGGTCCTATTGTGTGGAGAGAGGAATGTCTCTACTGCCCATCGCTGAGTTCGGAGCGGCTGTCGTTCGCCCCGGGGCCTAGATTTCACACTACTGAACGTGGAACGGTATCCATCATGTGAATGTTTCGCACCTTTCACCCTGTCATCTGTAGCATCCTCGCTTCCTGTTTAGATGGATGTACCTCGTATTTTAACTCATCAACCTTTCAACTGTAGTGAACAGCGCAGCGCAGAAGAGGGGGGGAGGTGGAGAAAGTGAAGGCGTATACTGTTTGTCATTTCTTGTTAATTTGCAGTACAAACCCAACAAAACCACTAATAGGGACAATGGAGTCTGTTTTCTCTGTTTTTTTTGTTTAAAGGAGCCCTACAGGCGTAGCTGGAGAGAGTGGCGCTCTGTCATTGTTTGGGAACAATTTCACAGACATGTGCAACGAATACTGATGTTGGCCCTCTATTTCATAGGGAATGATACGCCTTTTCCTCCCTATTCGATACGCTTCGGTAAATCATTGATGTTATACCAACCTGGAGCTGTATTTGAGGCAGATATGAAAACTTTGGAAGTAAGAAAATCATCCTGAAAACATTGGCTAAAAGGTAAAAAGGTCACCCCTTGGTCTTCGGTGTTATAAAATGTGTAATGAAAGCTTTACTCTAATAGATAGATACAAAAATCATTATATTATTTAGCAATATTAGTTAATTGCAGTAATTTCATATTTGTTACAGGGTTAAAACATTGTGTTAAGTGTAGGCTCATAACCCCAACAACATGAACGGTGTTATTGGAGTGTTTTCTGCGGGTCACACCAGCCCCAGGCCCCCCCGTGGAGGCAGACCCAGACACAAACAACCTTAAAATGTGACCCCTTGACTCTGTCCTTCTACTTGCTCCTCTCCCCCCTCGTCCTCCTCGCACCCACCACCGAAGGTGATACACTTCTACATCCCGTGGGTTTCTGTAGGGAAAAGGGGGTCGCCTCGCAAACCAAATACTTTCGGAGAGAACGGTCTCTGAGGAATCCCTCGCCGCGCAATGTATTCCATATGCTCTCCGAGAGGCCGAGAGGCACCCTGCACCTCACATCTGGCACGGACCACCTATGCTAGCTGACATATCCCTCCTCGGACCATCTGACTGCCTCGCGGTGGAGGGAGGCCGGCCTCATCAGTGATGCCGGGGTTCCTCCATCTTCTTTGTTGTCTAGCGTTTGTTGTGCTAGCTAAAGAAATATAGGGACTGCAGGTTTATGTAGCTATGATCCAGGCTATACAGTTACCTTCTGTTATGGCTTTGTGTTGTATTGTATTGTGTCTATGAACAGTAATTTCTGATTCCTTGCAGCCACTGGGGAATTCAAAACAGAGAGGAGTCTGAGCACGATACATAATTGTAAAATCACAGGAATCCAACAAGCCCAGTAAGTGAGCTTTGCCATACTTACATACTGTTTTTGATTACACGCAATAGCTCCTCAAGTTCTTACGGATTTGCTTTTAACTGAAGGTTAACTGAGGACTTGAGGGTGAGTGAGTTAGATAGGTCTGGGCTGCTGAGGTGCACCGAGGTCACCACGGTTGTTTTGCGAAAAGTCTTCCTCAGTCTCGCCTCAAACGAGACCAATATTTCTTCCCTTTCATTTTTAGGCTCTCTGAGGAGAAGGGAGGGAATCGCTCGTCCCTCCTCTCCTCCCTCTCCTCCTTTGCTTCCTCGCTTTATTACCTCCGTCAGCCCTAATTTGGGTTGATGGGGCGGCTGTTGCATGACAAGACACACGTCTGGGCCCCTGCGTGAGAAGGCTGGCTTCGCTCTTGCTGGGCTTGTTTTCTTTGCGTGACCATGTCCCTCCCACTGTCACTCCTGGCACCTCCCGGCTAGGCCCCCCCCCTGACCTCTTTCACGCCCTCGTTAGCTGGCGTGTTGCTGGTTTATTTGCTTTGGCCAGCCGCCCGTGTGAAAGGCACATTCTGACCAGGCTCAGGGAGGGGGTCAGCTTAGGCTAGAGCAAATGGCAGAGGTGTCGGCGGTGATGGTGGCGGTGGCGGTGGCGTTCCTGTTTACTCGGAGAAAAGGCGGATGAGCGGATGTTGCGAGAGCTCCCGCGTTCCGCCTGTATGAGCATGTGCGTGTGTGTGTGTGGCTGGTATATTTGAGTGTGTGACCTCCCTGCCTGGTCAGAGGGAAATATGCCCCCAATGTAACTGCTTTTGAGGAATGACATGCACAGGCAGGTCACTCAGAGTTTACTGTTCCGGTTGCCTGTCCACGGAGAGTGCTGCTGGAGAAAGGGGAGCATGAGGATCGTGGCAGTGTGCGGAGATTTCGCTCGTTCCCACTGATGAAATCCTAACAAATGCTCACGCTAACCTTCATGTCTCTGTACTCTCTCCTGCCAAATTCCCCCCATTGTGTTTTTTGCGAGTGGTTATACCAATAAAGATAGGAGCGATGGGATTGGACTAGCAGGAATCTGAAAAGTAGGATTCGTGCCAGGCGACCTTCCAGCGCAGATACTATACAGTCCCACAGCACATTTGTGGGGATGACATATAGTTCTTTATGAACATCTGAAGAAGATTGTGGGACCTGTGGGGATATTCGCAGCTTAAGGTGTGAAGATTCATACTATGAACAATAAAACTTGAAGTTTGTCTTACTAAGTATCCTCATCCCTGACTGACTGACCTGAACGTGTCTCTTAAAGACCATAATAATGCTCCTACTCATTCATCACCTGAATGAAATCTCCCATCATCTCAGGAGGACGGTGGCGAGGCACATGAGCCGTGACAGCGCATTCAAGGTGTCCTCAAGAGCTAGGCCAAGAAAATGAACTCCCCTGAGATTTGCCCGCAATCAGTGGAAATCCGACCAAACACTCGGGGCAGGCACGAGTGTTGTCATCGCGGGACGTGACTTGGGCTATTCTACATTTCGCTCTAACTTAAATAAATGGAGGATTGACATCGAGGGCAGGAGAGAGCAGCGAGGAAGCAACATGTGGTCCTAATTCCCCCGGATCCAGGCAGGGTTTCTCAGTCGCTGGCTGTGTTGATTTTACTCTCCACAGTGTTTAGTGGACTATCATTAGCTCAACACAACAGCAGGATGAGATTGGACCAGTGCTAAGAATACACTACAATGGTGCAGTGCAGAGCTGTGGGGAGTGTGTTGCTGGAGTTGTGTGAACACATACCGATTCCACCTGGGGTAGGTTACAGCACACACACGCACACACACACACACACACACCGACACACAGCACAGAGATACACACAAATCTCTATGAAAAGTGTGTACGGAAGCCCAGCTGACGTCACTTCCACTAATCCTTTAAGTCAGACAAGAGACGAGCAGCGGCGAGATGAGGTCCATAAATCAGGCGGGAGGTTAGGACAGCAGGATAACACAGCCCGACATAGTCGCAAGTATGTTCCAGATTAACCTCTGCCACCGCCTCCCGTCGGTACCTCTGCTGAGATGGAATCACTCGGAGCTCTCTGGCGCTCCGGACCCTGGAAGTCAAGCGACGGCTGTAAACACAGACGCCTCGTTCTAGCTAGGGGCCGCGGAACACCCAGGGTCCCGCCGAGCCAGACTGCCTTTCGATTTCCTGAGTCAGTGTGACTTTTCTTTTCCCGGTTGTGAAATAGTCTTTTGAACATGTTGTGACTGACCAACTGCAGCATCACAGGGATGAAGCCCATGTTTCATCCCACACATTTAATAGACACATTCAAAGCAACACGTTAAGATTTATTCACTCCAAATGAACACTCATCAAACCCAAATTGTGCAGGTTTGTCCGATACCACTCTATGAAAGAGCTGGACCACATATTGTGTCAATACCCAGAGGACTTAGGGGAGCCACATCCTTATGTTCTGAGACTTCCATAAATGACGAGAGACATTAAAAATGAGCCATGGAGAAGATGAAAAAAAAACAACTTCCTCCACTGTTCCAGGAAACGAACGTTTCTGGTGGTCCCTGACATTAAATTGCCACTAACCTAAACGCAAACACACAGATACAAACAAGATTTGATTAGGATTGGCATGAGAATGGATGCTTTCCTCATTTCTCCCCTCGTGAGCTCTGTCGTTCGTTTATTTACGTAATGGAATATATTCTCACACTTGGATGTGTAAAAGAAAGGAGCTACAGAGAGCTCGAGGTCTCTCTCCGGAGTGAGACAGAAGAAGCAGACAGAGAATACCACACTTGAGCAATAGTGTGGCTTAACTGAAATCAGATCCCTGTGGGCTAAGAGGATGCACACATACACGCATGCATGCATCCACTTCTGCGTGCAGACACACAGAAACACATACACTCTCACCCCATACACCCCAGACAGTTTTCTTCCCTTTGGGAAATGGCATGAGAAGGATAACAGGGTAGCTTTTCTTAATGTCAGTCTCGTAACTTAATAACAAATTGTGAACTGAACTGACTTGTGAAATTGGCGGATTGGAGATATAACCCGCCGTAGTAACTGCAGTCGCTGTTTTGCTGTAGGTGGCCGTCCAGCAAGCTAGACAAAATGTTCCTTTTCTACCTGTGAGGACGTTGGAATTGTGTAGCATCAAACCGGCGGGTGATTCACTCCCTCCCAGTAAATTCTCCGTCGTTGCGGGAAAGGCTGCACCACTTGTGTGAAACAAATACCACGACTTAACCAAGTGTGAATTTTAAAGGCCGAACAACAGCCAAGTCAATAGCAGGGAAACTAGGCACAGCAGGAGAGGATCCAGACAGCCTTAACTTCTTAACCGTAGGCTTTTATGTCACTAAAGTGTGGGACCAAACTAGTAGTTATGAGGTCGGTTTAAATCCTGCTCCAATGAGGAAATATTTCGACAGAAATGCTGGCAAACGATATAATGACTGGCGTTTTCTGGTGATATAATGACAGATACTGGAGTCAAGTGATGACCACCAACACAGAAGTCACTCATCAAGTATCTACATATCTACATTATTACTTCTATTTTCTGATGGCTGAAGAAAACAAAACTTGAAATTGACCTATATTTCCTCAGGTGCAACCAAACCTGGTATTTCTATGTCACCGCTGTAACTGTGCCTTTTGATTGACAGATCAGAATGCGTGAGAGTCCTTCAGCTTTTCCCGCTATTAACCCAAACCTCGGAGTTCAGCAAGGGATGTCGGAGCTGTTGCAAGGTCACGGGTTCAAAAAGGTTAATTCCTTCCCCCGGGGGCGGGGGGGGGACGCAGAGAACCGCATGACGTGACACGGAGGGCAGCGATCCTCCCCCGCTGTTGTGCATGACGTGAGAAGGGGAGAAAGGCTCCAGTTGGGAGGAGAAGCTTGAGGCCCGGAGGTCAAGTTTTCAATCTGAATGCTTTTACAGGTTAACCCCCAACCCCCCTGCAACTTCCCCTTTCCTTCGGCGCCCCCTCCTCACCCTCCATCCTCACCCCCATCACCTCCCCACTCCCAACCTGATGAAAGTTGATGAACGGTAAAGACAGACGTAGAACTCACTGCCAGTTCTCGAGGGATCCAGGCAAGACAGTTCATCTCAGCCAAGTACTGTGTATGTATCTGCAGCCATCTGGCCCCCGTCTCCCACATTACAACAATGCTCTTTGTTGTTTGGAGAGTTTTCCCAGTCACGGCCAGTAACCTGAAAGTACCTTGTTGTTTTTATTTTTTTCTACTCATGCCGAGGCCTCATTCCGTGCTCGCTGCAAGAGTTACACTGTTCCTTTGACACGCCGCCCATCATAAATCTACACACTTAACCGCGGGCCCTCAAATCTATCAGCCTGTGAATGCTGTGTGTCTGGATCTATGTCGTGACATGCAAGGAGGCGGGACCCTCACAGGTGCCCCTGCACAGAGACGTATGGCCGGTGCTCCCCCACTCCGCAGTCACGCAAGCACTGCCCCGCGCCTGGACCTCAGCCTGATTTTACTGCAGCCAGCAGGGAAACCAGACGCTACAAAGGCCCCGAGTCTACATCAATTTCACGAGCAAAGTTACTAGGAAATAAATCATTTCAAGGACTTATGAATAAAGGAGCGGGGGGGGGGAAGGGTGCTTAGGAAGAGTGCTCACTGGACCCGGAAAAAGTCAAAATAGTGGTACATAAAACTAAGTCAATTTAGAGTCCTTTGGCACGTTCATATTTCTGTCAAGAAAACTCAAGACTGCCTCTGACAATGAGCATCCTTTTCCCTCAAAGCAGAGATAGGCCCGTTATTAAGTGTATATTATTATTAAGCGAAAATAACAATATACATCTAACTGCACGGCTAATTCTATTAATCAATCATATTTCCTCCAGACACACAAGGTTCCAAGAACAGGACCTTGTGCTTTACTGGTCATTTGAGATAGGCAATTTGGCTTTTACAAGGCAGGATTCAGCCCAGACTCCATTACATAAAATACCTGCAAAGCCGAGGCCTCTTTTCCTTCACCTGAAATATGTCCACCATAAAACTGGCCCTATTCGCACTCTTCTCAGTCGCAGTCAGAGTGTGTGAATAGGGGCAGTTTTATGGCCGGTCTAATACTGCTACTAAAGGATAACAATCTCCTACCAACCGATACTGTATGAGATCAAAGGAGGTTGAGGTCATAAGTTCTAACTTTAAAGTTTTATGTTTAAAAAGAACAGATCATTTACTTACATGTTGAATTTAACCTGTAAATCTAATCTGCACAAGGAGTATGAAGCGTCATAATCCACCAATCACGATGGCCGCCCTGCCCGTTTCATTTTCCTGCATCATTATTTCAGTATTATGGAGGAAGTACTTTGTATCAATGGGCTGTCTGAGAAATCTGGAGATGGACGCCAATGCATTGGTGCTCATCCAAGCCACTGCTGTACATTTGGCTCCCAAGTCTTAGTAGATTGAGAGCAATTAAAACTGTTTCCTCAATTTTTCTCCACTAAAGGAAACACATATACACATGTTAGATTTGATTGTGGTTGCCACATTTTCACTCTGATAACAAGCGGTTTTATGGAATGGCTTGAAAACATGAACATTCCTCCATTCCCCTCATTTTTCATCATTGAGATTGACAGATTTATTGCAGAGAATGTTCCCAGAAGTCTTAACCGATACATAATGTTCAGTTTCTTACAGTTCATCTAAATTTATGGTTCCTAAAAAGCTGTAAAACTACAGTCCAAGTCATAATCTGTGTGTGGTAAATTATGGAACTTGTTTGTTACGGACCATTAATAACATTTTGAAACTCAAAGACTGACCAGAAAAAAAAAGCTGTTGGCAATGACATTTTGACTATTTTGTTTACAGTGTGCGTCTTCATCATCATTTGCACAGAGCTGCAATTTGCACTTGCAGCTAGCACGGTAACCTCCGTCCACAGATGAAAGCCCTGGTGTGGCTTGCTTAGTCCTCGCTTGCAGACACACACAGGTACACCACAGAAGGCTGCTGTGCTCTGCGTGAAAGGCCTTTTTGGGGCAATACAAATCAGATGTGTATGGCAGTAATTACCCTAGTTTTTGGCTGGCACGCTGTGGTCATTTAGAAGATTAATCAGTCATAGATAAATAAACAGGCTTTGCTCTCTGGATGTCATTCAGCAATCTCACAGTCCTACTCCGACTTCTGCATAAGGAAAGACTGTACTCGGGTGGCTCCTTCCACAAAAGCTACTGTAACTTCAAAATCTTCATTGCACAATAACAGGCAGACAGCTCTCACACAACTATTTCCTGATCTGACTCAACACATGCCACATCAAATGTCAGTTTGATTCACAAAAACAGTTGCACATCTGTCAGAGGGTCTGCATGCTTTGTCTTGAGCCACTGATTCCAGGAACAGTGCTTACCAAATCCTGTCTTAAGTAAAACCTTGCCAAGCCAATAAGTAATTGCATCAAGGAGAAGCGATAGCAGAGTGAATCTTTGTTGAGATTCCCTCTGTTATGTACAGTTCATCTGACTGAAATATCTTCTTCCACGAAACAAATTGGACAATAAGACAAAAAAATACACCCTTCCGCCTTCTCTTTATTTTAATGGAATTTGCCAGTTACTTTAAATGTTGTACACACACAGTAAAATATAGTCATATTACAGAGAATGGTTTCAGCATATGCCCTCCAGCTTCTTATCACTATAGGTAGCAATGAGCTCATTTCTTGTTAGCCTGTTAAGGCTCCCTGCTCTCTGTAAGCACAAGGTAATTATATGCAGGCACGCAAAGTGCTAGCAAGCTAGCTCGGCCCCCAGTACCCTGAGAGACAAGACTTTCCCTCAGCTTCTTTTTACTGCATGCTTATCCTTCTGCTATCTTCAGTCCACTTCACAACCACGTCAGCCGCAAAAAGGGAAGTGTTTTTCTTTACACACATTTACTCACTGTATCCCAATGCGTGATTGAAGCTTTGATTTGGGATTGCTGTAATACAGTCTGAGTGAATCACAACATTCTCCTCAAGTTTTATGCCATGAGTAAGAGAGGGCCCCTGCTGGCTGAAATAGCAGAGATGAGAGTCATCGACACAAATGACTCTCAGGAGGATACTCCATCCCACTGTCGGTGTTCCACTCATTAGCTTATTTTGCTCATTGAGGTTAAAGCAAATTGGCCGCCTCACGTCAGAGCACTCAAGAACACGAGGCAGAAGAGAGCAAGAAAGAAAGAGAGAGACTAGTTTTGCAAGAACTTAGCTGCACCTCACACGGAGGACGTACTTGACCATATAAAACACAATGCTGCCCCCTTGTGTCAAACTAATTTGAGACGTGGAACATGTTTCTGTTCTTACTGAATTGACAGCATTTGAAGGTATTAGATAAGGGTATATGGTGTAAATAGCGGTCTCACTGTGCAGAGTCAGTGCCTTCTTCTTTAAGACAAGAAGAAGTGGTTTGGATATTTGTAGCTTTGCTGGTAGCATTACTTGTGGAGCCTCTGTCCTCTTCAACACTCTTGCTGGTGTAGTAATGGTAAAAGAACAGGAAGCAACCTAGGGGGGGAAAAAAACATGGCAACCCAGTCACAAACATGTCCAGTTCCTACACTAGTCTTAGAGAAACATTTTACTTGACGAAAGGAAAGTTAGTAAGGAGAGTTCTGTCATGTGCATCTTGGAGTCTACCTTGGAAGGAGTTGAGGATGGTGAAGATGTAGTAGGAGGGTATGATCAGAGGCCCATGGCTGAAGAAGGCGACGGCCCAGGTGATGCCCAGCAAGATGAGCAGGCCTAGAATGGAGAGGGAGTTCGTCTTGATAGAGTTGTTCTCCGGGGCCGTCCTCGCCCTGGGCTTCGCGAGCAAAACCAGCCGTGTGATCAAAATGAACATGCTAAAAGTGAAGATGAAAACTACAGCATAATAACTGATGTTCACCCCGTTGTGGAGAGTGCGATCAGAAATCCAGCACCTGGAAATCAGAAGGAAAGAAGGTATTCCAATTACTACTGTGAATGTGTTCTTGAAAATGCAAATATATTTGAGATGAAATTCTCATAAGAATTAAGAATTACTTGCATTTTCACCGAATTTCCATCATCTGTGTTGATGACCATCAAATCATATTTTCCCATAGCAGCAATAGCAATCACCACTGGAGCTGGTGTGACTAAAGACAAAGAAGAGTTGTACTTAAGACTGTTATGGCTATGTAGTAAAGCATGGGCATTGGGGACAATCAATTCAACGGTCTCTTACCCCATCCTGTGATACAAATCTTCATCATGTAATGTTTGATTTGAGCAGGGACATTCCTCAGCTGAAGGTACAAGTGGAGAGCCTCCATAAAACACCAGGTAAAGGTAGCCAGCAAGGCATAGTGCATGGCGGCTGCTATGGCCACGCAAGCACCAAAGACCCCTAGGTTCGCGATCTGCTCGTTTACCAGGAAGGTCAAGTTAAGGAAGAACATGGCGATTAAGTGGTTGGTCAGGATCTTGGTGTCTTGTTTCGGTTTCCCTTTCCTGTGGAATCAGTTAGTTTTGTGTCAGCAAACGCTTTTGATAAGTCATAATGAAAGACGCACAAGCAGTAGGTGTTGCATTGCTGCGATTCAGTACCTGATAAGAAACTGTACGAAGAGAGCTGCTGTCAACAACAACAAGGACAGGCCACAGCCGATAGACGTGATGTAGGTCAGAGCAGTCACATCCACAGAGCTTATGTTTCCAGGTGGAGGTGACTGTGTGTTTTGTGTGTGACAACAGTAAGAGAAGGTAGCAAACGTATTATTAAGGATGTGAAATGTTAGGCGTAGTGTGACAGCTATGGTACAATTGATGCTAAGAAAAAGTCACATGCTAAGATAACTTTAGAGAGGCTCACCATCAGTATGGCAAAGAACGTTAGATGAGTGCATTGGCATACGATGCTGTTATTGCTCTCCTTGGTCTCACAGCCCTCTGTGGTCCAGTTTGGTCGATTCCCTATAAAGGCAGAAGACGCTAGAGTGCTTTTGGATGGTATGATAGAGCGAGCCTTGCTGTCTCACGCTGTTATGTGATGGGATTTTGATTGTTAGAGTATAGAGTATTAACAGGATGTGTGGTACACTACCTTCGCCATTCCAGGAATTGCAAAAGGCATTGGCTCCTTTCTGTATCAGGATGAAAATAAAATGGACATACTCTCTCTTTCCACCACCAATTTGAAGATCATCATCATATCTGTCAACACAATATCTTTTACCTTGTCCACGTTTCTGTAATGGATGTCTACGGAATCTGAGAGATTGGATATTTTGGTTCCCATATCAATTCCCATTACCTCGTTGTAGAGAACCGTGCAGTTCTTCTCATCCTGTTCAGAGTGAAATGTACAATCGAGGCAGTCGCAAGAAAAAAAAGGTATATTCGGGTTTCATAATAGATGTAATTGTACAATCATTATATTCATATGATTCTAACATTATGTGTCATTTGATCCAGTCCAATCTCATGTAATAACAAGATGTACCTTAGACATGTTCTGGAAAACCAAAACTCCAAAAAATGAGCTATTTCTTTGTACTGCCATGACGCTGGCCTCTTTTGAAATATGCACCAATCGAGAGAAGGACGTCTTCAGCACATTTTCATTTACAACAATCTATAAATAAAGAGAGAGATTTTGGGAGAAACTGCAATATTGAACCTTTTTTTAAGTGTTTGTTTAAAATATCTCAGCTGTCTCAAATAGTCAAGTCTTTCTACAGTCAGTGAGTGTGTATGTGTGCACGCTATCACGCCAAACTACATACACTCATATCGTTATCTGGTGAGAGGCCGATGGTGACGTCTTTTTGGTTTTTTAGGGGGAGCTTATTGATCAGTCCTTTAACATTGCCCATTATGATGGCTGCTGTGCTGGCGTTGCCCATCTTTTCCAGCAGGGAGTAGAGAGTTTTCATGACTTCTCTGTAATGGAAATACATAAAAAAACATATTGTGTATATACACAATTATCACAATTATCACAATTATCCTCATGTATATGGCACATATTATTTTTATTCTATTGTTATTATTATTATTTTCTTATTTCTTATAATATCTTTTCATATATTTTAGTGTAAAGTTCTCTATTTTATATCGTATTCTTGACCTTTGCCTTTTACAGCACTTGCTTTTATTCTTCTCTTGCTATGTTTATTGTTATGCACCAAACACCAAGTCAAATTCCTTGTATGTGAAAACATATTTGGCAGCAAAACTGTTTTTGATTCTGAAATATTATGTAATGAGCCTTAATTCCTCTTAACATCAGCAAACTACAATTATCACTGCTCCTGCAACTGCCGTTAACACCAATAGTTTCCATGCTACTACTGCATTACTGTCATTAGTTGCTATAACTCAAATACTCACGCTGCCTTTTCCGCATTGATCGTCCCATCATTATTGCTCTGCAAGGGGGCCAAAGTGAGGTTCAACTCTGGCTTTTTCACTGGTGGGTTACATGACACACAGCGTTTCCCTCCATCAGAGGAGATGTTAAGAATGTATTCCATTGAGCTTTTACCTGCATATCGACACACACACACACACACACACACACACACACACACACACACACACACAGGAATGTTTGATTTCATCGGCATGCTCTTTTGGTTTATTGCTGCTCATCAACAAATGGAAATACCTTCGCAAGCTGGTTGATCATAGGGTGAATCTTTTCCACAAAGCGTGTTGTTTTTGGTTATTTTAATACCTTAAACATATAAACAACACACGATTAGCACCTTGGCACAACAACTACCACTGCCATTGTCACAGTAGCGTGTTTAGTGTGTGCTCTTATGCAAGATTAGTGGTGTGGTTTATTTGTGATTTTACCCTTTATTTTACCCTCTCTCGTGAAGTTGTCATAGTTTGAGTAAAAATCTGAAACACAATAGCAGGTATGTAACATGATTCGTTAAAACAGACAAACGTTCACTGCATAAGAAAAAAAGTGCTACATTCAGTCCAGTGGAAGTTTGAGTCTGTTACTGTTAAGGAGATAAACACTTCCACCAATAGAGGGCGCTCTGTAACAGCTTTTGAATGCAACATACTGTATGAACTGACAGTCTCTGTGAGCAGTAACTACGTTAAGACTGTTTTGTTGCATCTCTTGTAGCATGAGTAACAAAATTAAATTAAGGCGGATTAGATCACTTTTACGATAGTACTCAAGGTGGTTTAAAATGTTTTTTTGGCAAACTACAAAATCCGGCCCTCAAACTGCTCCAGTACAATAATGCGGTAACTCTAATTAGGGCCCAAATGTACTTGACTTTCCAACAGAGATGGTTCCCACAGGCAAAAGAGAGGTCAGTATTAAGTCAACCTGGTTGGGTTAAATAACGGGCATGGTAGGGGGTTTGTCAGCCATACCTGAACTTTTATTATAGCACGCGGAGAACATACTAGGCGAAATTTGGCTCTGATGAAATATCACCATAATGTCTTGATGGGATAGAGTGTCTTCGTTTAGAGTTAAGCTGACATTGTTTCCATGTTTCCTTATTTCCAACGTGCAGTCGGAATTTCCTGTGGGACAACAACCTAAAAATACAAACCAGATTTCATCTATCAAATGACCAGAAGGAACAATTCTGTAGTAGACTAGAGGCTTGAATAGTGTTAATAACTGATTTCGCGACCTGCATTTACTGTTTGACTTTCGTTGACAGATCTGGCACAAATCTTAGTCTCATTGGCCAGAGGATAGGCAGCACCTGAAATAAAATAAAAGTTGTTCACTGATGAATTTTCCGTTAAAGACTATACTCAGTGTCTCCACAGTGTTTTCAAGCTTACCTGAGCAGCAAGATGGAAAAATACATCCATTTAGAAAGGTGTCCATGTCATTGACTATCAGTACATTTTTGCCTGTATAAAGAATTTACAAAATTACAAAAAAATAAAACAACAAATCTGCCATGATGATGAAATACTTAAGTTGTATTGTGAAGTCCTGTTTGAACTGGATATTAGTCTATTTCTGAAGCCAGTATGAGAAGTAAAAATGATGAAAGTCAAAATATGTTGCCATGGTATTGATGTGTTCCAAAAAAAAGTATCTTTAGTTAAACTTTAGTTAAAATAGTTTAGTTAAACGTACTCACATAAACTCTCGCACAAGTTGCCATTAAGGACAATACCAGAGAACAGAATCGTCACAGTAAATGTCCAGTGATACTTTTCATCCATTGATAACAGTGATCTACGGAGTCAAGACAACATGCATAGGATTATGGGATCAGAATCTATCACCAGAAATTGAATATAATCTATTTTAAACTGTTATTCAGCCATATGGCTGGGCGGAGACCCTCCAGTAATTCTTACCTGACAGAAGAGATTCTGTGCATGGTCATTCTCCAAATCCCAGACTCACTAACTAGTGTTACGTGAGGTATGTCACTGATGTCTAAGCTTGATTTACCTTGCAAATGAAGCGTGTCCATCCTTTCACACCACTCTTTGTGTGGCTTTGTCAATAAACAGGTATCAGGCGTCTCACAAAGTTTCCATGAGTCATGTGCCCTGTGTACACAATATAACTACCGCTGAACCTGCCATCCACATTTATGGGTTTCTTTGCAGGTAAACAGAGTTCAATTTATATTACCTTTGTCTGTGCATTTATGTAAAGAAAGCTTGGTGCATGGACACTGCCATAATGGAGAGCAAAAGTTTCTCATGGTATCTGCCCAGAGAGTTTACATCCTCTGTTGTGACTGCAGCTTATATCCCCCCGGACGCTAATGCTAAGCTTGCAATGAAAGACTTGCATGCTGCCATTAGCAAGCAACAGACCAAACATCCAGAGGCAGCTTTTATTGTTGCGGGTGACTTCAACCACTCAAACCTAAAGACTGTACTCCCCAAATTCCACCAGCAGAGACAAGAGACAAGACCTTGGACCATGTGTAGACCAACATGGCTGAGGCATACAAAGCCATTCCCCTCCCCCACCTAGGACAGTCTGACCACCTTGCATTGTTCCTTGTCCCCGAGTACTCAC
Organism: Hoplostethus atlanticus; assembly: GCA_034670405.1. NCBI lineage: Eukaryota > Metazoa > Chordata > Actinopteri > Trachichthyiformes > Trachichthyidae > Hoplostethus > Hoplostethus atlanticus. The sequence continues at coordinate 3,013,466 of JAXDDX010000004.1, forward strand.
CACTTATCAAACGTGTGAAACCCACAGTGAGGACAGTTAAAGTGTGGCCAGAGGGAGCAGACTCTGTATTACAGCAGCGGTTTGAAGACAGAGACTGGAGTATGTTTGCCACCCTGGACTCCCACATGGACATTGATATTTATGCCTCCTCCGTTCTGGACTATATCAACACTACCACCACCAAACAGATTACAACGTTCCCAAATCAGAAGCCGTGGATGAACAGAGAGGTCCGCCTGCTGCTGAGGTCAGGTCAGGTGACGCGCAGGCCTACAGTTCATCCAGGGCTGTCACCTTGCTGAACTCGGCACCACGGTGATAGCAGCCCCCCAGACACCTCCCAGTCTCCCTACACCTGCACTATATGCTATTTATCTATATTTTTTCCACTACGCATACCTTGCACCATATATTTTGTACCCTGTTATTACTATCATTATTATAAAGAGTATAAAGAGTATTCACCTCACACTGTTCATACTGTCAATATTGTCCATACTGTATATTTCTTATCTATCTTATCTATCCCTTACTTAATATTTAATACTTATATTACCACTATACATAATGTACATACTCTGCACTTTACTGCTATTTGCACTTCTGGTTAGATGCCAAACTGCATTTCGTTGTTTTGTACTGTGCAATGACAATAAAGTTTAATCTAATCTAATCTACTCTAAATGTTCCTCACTTCCCCGCTATGTATTATCCTTCTTCTGCTCAAACTAACTATTAAGTAAGTATCTTCATACTTGAGCTACAAAGTCTTTTCCAACTTTACTTTTCTCTCCAGTACTCCAGATATTTCAAGATATTTTATTTATTTTAATATTTTAATATTTTAATTATTTCACATAGACCTGAATGGCAAAAAATATTCAGGTGAGCAGGAGTGGAGGGGGCTGGTGATGTCACGCTCTACAATCTACTCCTTTTATGTTGTCCCAGACTTTGGCTACTTCATACATTTTCAATGACAGCACTTTTTTCAACAATTCCTTTTTCATTTTCATCTCAGAAAAACCGGTATATGTTTATCAAAGCGAAACTAGTTTGTATTTAAAACCTCTTAAAAGTGCCTTCTTTGTCGCCTCCTTGGTTTACTATACTCACATGATGCATTATGCAAACTCTGTCTATTTAGTTTGGACAGCGCAGCGGGACTGCAGATTGTTGTCTTTTAAATGCAAATGACATGAACAAATTAGGGAAATGTGGACAGTAAATAGTCACCAGTGTGTTTTGAGTTTCTTAACACGCCTGCATTTATTATTCTCATGTTTATTTTTCCGAAACACTAAGAATTAAATAGAATTAAGTGGGTATATGCATACATGTGCTTCTGTGTGTGTGTGTGTGTGTGTGTGTGTGTGTGTGTGTGTGTGATGGTAAGGGTTAATCTCTAGCATGTGCTGATATGAAGTACGATCCCTGCAGCTGGGGGCTCTTCGGTGTGTTGGTGGAGCTACAGCTAAGGTTTCATGCAGACGTGTGTGTGCTGCTTAACTGTCCACGGTAACAATGGCCCCCTTGTGTCCTTAAATCACAATGTAAATTACCTCAGCAGCAGCAGACGCTGGCCTGGGAAGGAACGAATGAGAGCTGGATGAGAGCTGGATGTCTGAAAAATGCATGGAGGCTGCCCCCTAGTGAAAACCTGTGGAAATCAATGGGTATACTATGCCGATTTCTGGGCAGCATTTCACACAATTTTAAGTATCATAATCCTTTTTTATTGTGATAATCTGAGGTTGCAGGCTCTTTTACACAATTTTCCTTATTCATTATGTCAACATTTTGGCACTACACCAAAAGTGTTTCATAAATAAATACTTTGACTCCTGCAACCCTAAACACTGAAACACCTGAACATCTCAGAGAGTCAAATAGCACTGCAGATGAACAGCAATGCAGCCATAAATCGACAAGCGTAGCAGTCGGAGCCCCCAGAGAAACAGCTCAAGCTCCATTGTGGTTATTAACATGTTGCTAATGTCGTTACAGCCAGCCTGCTAGCCTGCTAAGGCAATTACCGCCCCACCAGCAGCACTAAACCCATTTAAGACCTGATCATAGTCTGGATGGGCCTGGTTAGATTCATTGATGGAGTTTTTATTGACAGTTTGAAGTTAACTCAACGTAGATCCATGTGGTCAGCCGGGTGATGTCATTGTTTTCTTCATTAATGGCTTAATTTGTTGTTAACACCGTCTAATGTGGGCAGGTCGGAGACAAAACTGCCCCGTCCATTAAGTGGCCATTTGTCCAAGTGGTCATCTGAATGCTAGATTACTGCTCAGTTAGTGATCACAGTCAGTGTAGTTTCACTGTGTCATTAATTCCCATTTGAGTGATTTATGTCTTGCAGATACAGATGTCGTGCCTGCCAGTGTTCATCAATAACTGTCTTACAATGACTTACAATCAGAGTAAAGAGGATTAAATCATAGCTGTTTTTAGCTCACTGCAGGCTTTTCACTCCTTTGTTGTTGTTTATAGCAGCAATCTTCTCGGTGGTTTGATGTATGATGCTGAGGGATGGAGCTACGGGCTCAGCGCCGTATGGCAGATGAATATTTGATGGCCCTTAATGGAGCCTTTGCCCTCCTGTTGTGGCGCTCTGCTTCCCGCCGCCGCGAAACGGAGGACCGTGGTTGAGCCGTGCGGCCGGGATCCATCGTGGTGCTTCCCTGGTGAATTCCGTCGGCCTTTTTGGCCTCCCCAAACAACAGCTGCTGTGATTTCATCGTGCCAGTCGGGGGCTAGCCATAAAGATTACCAGGCAGACAACTGGTGGCAGTACTTAAGTTCCATGGCAGAATAAAGTGTACCATATCCACACCCTAGCATGCAGCTGTATCGCTAGCACTGTGCCCCGTGCATGAACCTCTCAGAGGTGAAAGGGGATCAGAGAACACATACCCCGCATAGTGAGCCGTTGTCACCAGCAGTCTGGTAGAGCGGCTCGGCAGATCACCTGCCATCTATGACAGTGGGACAGCCTCTGGTTACACCTCTGGTCATCCCCTGTATGTGTCAGTATTTATGTCCTCTGAGTATAAAACATTGTCTGGATCAATCCTGCTGAGGAGATTAAGATCTTAACTCAAGACAGATATGACCCAGTCTGCCAGTCCAATTAGGAAAATGACAGTGAGGCAGAGCAGCTATACATCAGCTCGGTGACCTCATCCTCCACACAATACAGCTTCAAATCCATACCTCTCTGACAGAGAGTTACTTCCCACTGATGGTTTGCTATTGGCTTGGTACTGTAAATGGATCTTGTAGTTAATCAAAGTGTCTGGGAGTCTTAAGAGTTTTTGTTTGGAGGGCGTGAGGGAAAGGAGGAGCAGCTTGGCCATGTGCTGGAATGTGACATATCAGAGGTTGTGTGTGTTTGCGTGTGTGTCAGTTGGAAGGGGAGAAAGTGCATTGTTGACCCGTCTGTCTCCCCCACGCCTCTGGCTGACTGAACAGGTCAGAAATAGCTGTGTAATGTGAGGGGCAACTGCCTGAGTGTGTACGTGTGTGTGTGTACACACGTATACAGGCTCAAACATGCGAAGACAGCATAAACAGGTGCTATAAACACACACATGCATGCTCAGATGCACATGCATGCTCGTACATACACACACACACACACACACTCACTCACACGCCTTGGGTAAGCATGCTTTTAGATATTCAGCAGTAACCACACATCACACTTCATCCCCTGCTGTAATACTGTACCGAATATCACAGAAAAAGGAAACATTTTTTTTATTTTATCAAAACAGATTCACTTTGTTTGTGGCATCTTTGAATTTTATTTTATTTTTATTGCATTTATTTATTTATGTATTTATTTATTTAAATATTAATTGTCTTAAGAGGATAAAAGGATTCATGAAGCCATTTATATCGTATTCATGTTGTGAGTGTGTTGTCAGACTTTATGTTGTGAGTTCACCCTGGTGTATGTCTCTCATCAGCCATGATAGATGTGGTGTTGCGCTGAGCTCACTGATTGCTTTCCTGCCTCATTGCAAAACCTGATCGGCATGTGGCTGAAATATTTCACCTCTCAGAAATAAATCAGTTTGGTGTGACTTGGCCCCCTCTTCGGTTACCTATCTGTAACCACGATGCCTGCGCTCGCTCTCCATACAATTGCTTCATGTCTGGGAGGACAAAAAAAGCTAAAGAGGAGGTGTGAAGATAAAATATGGAGTAAACATAATTTATGAACCGTGACGCTTTTAAATAGCAAAACAAAACAGGAGGTCGAATTTCTCACATCAATTTTTCAACGCTTCTCTTTTACAAGGTCACAGGGTGACAGCCTATACTGGCCAGTGCTGCGTCTCCCAGACCTCCACCAAACAAACAAACACAGGAACAGGGGGACATGTTTGTGGTTGACAGAAATGCATTCGTCACCCATCCTAGAATTACAGTAGGTCTACTCCAAGATCACCTTGGTCAGTGGAGAGACTTTAAAGAGTAAAATGATTTACTGTGTGTCAGTGCAGTGACATTTAGAAAACAGACAAATAAATGACTAGACTATTGTCATTTTGTCATATTGTTATTGTCAAACACGGTTGGTCATAGGAAATTGTTAATTGACAGTAATTCCATCCTATTTTCATCTGATTGCACCAGATGAGATCACTGTCGTTGCATCAACATGAAAGACACTATCTAGAAGCCCCTGCCATCATCTCCTTCATTTTCAACATTGCCAAAAGCCCCACATTTATACCCCCCACGCCCCACCCCTCCCCACCAAACAAGCACCCCCCACCCCGACAGACTTTCCAGCATACTATGACATCATCGTTCTTTGCAGCCCATCGCTGGGCCGTCTCGCCATTACATCAGCATCTGTAGCCGAGCGGTCGGTTGTTCACTCCTGCCCATGCCCCACCGCAATGACTTTCCCTTTCTTGCAGGCCAGTACAATAACCCTACCCTGGATCTCAGGCTGGTCTGAGAGGGTACAGTGGAGTGGGGAGGAGATGTGGTGATACTGGAGCAAGGTGGACCAGGTTTGAGGGAACGGGGGTGGGGGGGGGGGTGGGGGGGTTGGTGATGGTCCCTTAATCCTCTCTCGCTTTGCGGGCCACGGAGGCCACACTGAGGTGTGAAGGGCCTGGGAGGGGGCCAGAAGGACCAAGATTACATACCTCTGACCCACGTCACAATAGAGGTGTAAACTAGGAGATGAGTGCCAGAGGAGTGTGAAAACCTGGGGAATAAAAGGAAGGGAATGTGGAAGTGCAGTTGATGACCTGATGATGATGGGCTACTGGGAGGCCTGCTGAGAATGGCATGGTGGGGAGATGAGAAAGACTAACAGGTCTTAGGGGAGGTTAAAGACGCGATGATTCCTGGATGGGTCATTAGTTTAAGGTGCTTGTGCCTTGAAATGCCATCTGTATGTGAACATTTGTCTTTTTACAGCAGATTTTGATTTATGTAAGAAGAATGTCAAAAGAAAATACCTAAGGCTTTACACCAGCTTATTAGTATCAGCTATTCTGTTTTCCCAAAATTCACCGCAATGGTGAATTTGTTCAAGAACAAACACTTGACCACATCCCCTCATTCTGTCTCTAACATACCCCCTAGGTGAGTCAGAGGGGCAAATAAAGAAAGAAATGATCTCACTGTGGGCGACGCCTACAGATCCACTTTCATTATGAAGTGAGGATTTCATCATTCGCGTATTACACAGGGGTAGTGTTACGAATGTGTGGCAGACTAGATACTTCAAGGCAATTTGATTGAAATGATATGCCTTTCTGTGGTACAGTGCTTCTTTACAAACCCTATAATACGAGTACTTTGCGGTTTGTCGCAATCTTTCAAATGGGCCCATTTCTTTCAGACAGTTCTGTTAATAGCAGTAATATTGACTGGGAAGTGCCACCGCTGTCAGGCAGGAGACAGCGTGACATCATTCTGTTGTGTTGAGGTATTGGGTTGGCTGACTGTCTGCCGTCTGTCTGAAAGGATGCCAGCAACTTGATTTGTCTGGTGTGTCTGGTGTTTGCCCCGGCATTCCTGCCTGGCAAAGTCCCAACCGGCCAGGAGTAGCAGGGGTGGGTTGTCTTCCTGCAGGATGCCCAGCGGTAGGCTCACAACAAAGTCGAACTTGCACGAAACAGAAACACAACAGAGTCAAACACATCGCCGCGTCCAAATATGTGTATGCTAGCTACGGCTTTGTATTGTTAACACTCTATGCCAGTGGGGGCCACGAAGATGAAAGAGATATCCGTGACCTCGGGGCACTGGAAATAGTGGTGACAAAAACTCAGAGAACAACAACAATGGCTGCAGTGAAAGAGCAACAAAGGCGCCTGAGGGAATATGGGGATTTAGATTCATAGAGGTGCAAATATTACCTAACGAGCTCAGCAAGCCTAGCCTTGAAAATGTTTGAAGAGTTGACCGTGAGCTGCTAGATGTAAACAAAGGCAATGAACCGGGAGAGGAAATGGAGAGACGTGATATTCTAGACCAATAGCAGAGGGTCACACAGTGGGAGCTGGTGTGCGAAATATTACTAATTTGGCCAGCATGTCTGATGAATTCCCACTGAGGAACTTCATCTCAATAGCAAGTAAACACTGAGAAATGATTCCTATTATGCAGTAAGTTCATTTATCTCAACCCGGTAAGTGCTAGTTTTCTAGACTGGGCCACTGCGAGAAACCAGTTTCTTTGGAGCTAAATCTTATCTTGTCTTTTAGTGTGTTTCCACCCTTATTGGACTTTAATGGCGGTCGTAGTGGAAAGGGATCCTTTTCTCCCCAGAGCTCACTGTAAAGAGCCTTGTGCAGGCCTTTACCCTGATGTGGAAGACATAAATAGGCACCCCAGCTTGACCTTAAAGAGGTCCCTTTGTCTAAGGCGATGTGATCATTCTCGGGCTGCCCGAAGCTGCAGGTGGCCAGGAGCCTCCTGCAGAGTCAGCGCATTAGCCTGTCAAAGGAGCAGATTAGGGAGCCAGTATTGATGAGGGAGAGTCCCCTGCAGACCCCCACTGAGCCACTGGCCCCATGACCACTCCTTTACAACTCAGAACCTCTCTGATTGTTTTTACCGACTAACGTAGCCTTCAAACATAGTGGACAAGACCACGTGAATCCCACATCCTCACATTCATGTATTAATACAGTAAAGGGGATTTTGTAGGCCTCTGGGCTTTACTTCGCCGAATTAATAGAGTCTTTATTTAGCTCTACGTTATGTACGTTGAGCTCCCCGGGAAAGGAATTCATATTCAAAGGGAAAGGTCAAAGAGTTTCTAAAGCCATCCTCATTGAAGTGAACAAACAAACAACAAACTAATTTCTCTGACCAGTTGGATGGCAATAAACAAACATGACCCTCCATCGAGCTCACGCAGCTCTCTGCCGGCAGAGGTAGGGGGGTGGAAGGCTTTGAGGTGGGAGTACACATGAAAACTTCACAGCACAATCGCTGCTTTGAGAAATCGATAAACCCGCTTTTCTGTGAACTTCACGGGGAAAGAGTGACCCAGCAACGCTCACACAGGTTCATTAGTGGTTGCAATGCGCTCGTGTTCCTTAGGAGCCCGCAAGCCGCTGCCTATGGGCAAAGTGAAAGGGCAAGAAGACAGAGGAGTCAGTAGATGTGTTCATTGTGAAGCCTATTGGCGTAATGTGTCTGTCTGCCACACGGGACCGCCAACATGAAATATGCATGTTAATCCATATGTTGAGGAGAGTCTTTCGCCATCAATATTTAACATTCCCGCCACAGAGAGCGATACACCACGAAGCCGTACATTCTCTCATACGAGTGGAGAGGTCCTAAGTGCACCGCCGGCCTCCAATTTCTGCTTGATTATCACAGAGGGCATTTAGATCAATAAATCATCGCTTTTGACAAGATGAATCGAACGACATGAATTTCAAAAGTGAGCTCCAGCTGAAACCAAACAACTTTTTGTGTTGGCCACCTGCCTCAATGAAAGTCGAAAAAACATCAAAGAACAAAGCCGGGAGTCTAGGGGGAAACTATTGATCGAGAGCCACAGAGAGGTGTGTAGAGTTCAGGTGCATAAGAATACATGGGTAATGGATCCATGCATCCGTAGCTTTGGCGGGACAGATGTCGGGGTTATGCGGGGGTGAGGGTTACAAGTTCATCCTCAAGGCAGCTGGGGGAACAACTGTTGTATGAAAGTTGCAGGAGGGTTATGCATCTGACCTTACTACTGAGCTATAATCTCCACTCAACACGCCCAGTAACGGTTATTGTTGATCTCTTCAAACCAACCTATAGATTTCACAATGGCTTGTTGTCTCAAATATGGAGAAATGGGACAACGGCTTTTTATTAACGTGAAAAGTGTCTTGAAAACTTGAAAGAGGACTTTAATACCTTGAGGATGTTATTTGTGGACGACGGACTCTGTTTGATTTTCATTATCTAATTTCTCTCCCACATGAAAGGGGACCCTTCCCCTCAATTAATAATTGACATTTTATTACTTATCCCCCTCATCGTGGCAGGCGGGTGCTTTGAAGTGAGCTGTGTTCTTTTATCAGCATAGTGCTATGTATTGATCGCCGAGAAGATAGGAGCACTATCAAAGGGATTCCTCTCGGGGCAGTCGAGCACCCGGTCACCTCATACTCCTGGAATGTGGTCAAGCGCTGGTCAAATTCTCTCTCTCTCTCTCTCTATCATCTGTCCGGCTCCTCGCATCCTTGCTGTCTCTTCTTGGGTTTTGAGTGCTGCTTATCTGGATTACACATTGGCAAAGAAAAAACAAAGCAGCCAAGGAAATTACATCATCTGAAGTGGAGGGCGAGGACGGCATGTTGCCAAAGGGGGTTCCACCAAAACAAGTTATTACCGCTGTATATTTCCGTGAGCAGACGTAGCATGGCTTTGCTCCATTATCGGTCTGGTCCAGTGCTCCGGCTGCGCATTACGGTGGATGATGATCTCACTCATAATGCTCATTATCGTATCGCTGGAGATGCTTATCAGCTAACTAGCAGTATGTAAACAGTACAGATTACAACAAGGGGAGGTTCGTGGTTTTTCCTATCCATTAGATTTATATAGTGTTTTTTCCAGAGTTGTCGATTGAAAATGCTGAAGAAAGGGAATAAAGAATAAACCTAGAATAACTGGAATAAAACGAGGATTGGTTGGTTATCCTACATCAACAATATAAGAATAACCCGAAATAAAGCATATTAGTCATACATGTGAGCAGTGGGATAAAAGCTGATTACCTCATGTGTGCACAACAATGTTTTGAGAATGATAAGCTACTGTATATCGCACTACACGTGAGAAGGATAATAATTGCAGGAGATTTATATAATCCATCCATATTGGCAAACACCCTTGTTTATTCTGTCAGGCACTCTCTCTCCCACTCAAATACATTTCATACATATAAATCCCATATGTAGTCGTTGATTTGAAGGCCGGGCATTGATTGTTATTTGACACTCATAGACCAATCGTCAAAAGCACTCACAATAAAACATGGAGGGCAATCATAACGAGCGTAGCCTATTTATCTGAAAACATAATGGCATCTGACTGGCCACCTATGAAAATGCATAGTCCATTTTCACCGGTGAACACTTAGAGGCCATTAGCCGTAGCGTGCGAGCCAGGCGTCTTTCCATCATCAATATCCCATAAGTAGGCTGCTGCATGTACACCGAGGACCTGCTGGCCTGCTGGAATTCTCCCAGGCTGTTGCCGTTGTTGTTGTTGTTGATGACTTGTCCAGACTGACTGACAGCACTTTTGTTTTCCGTGGATTAGGCAATCTGACTTCATCACGGTCCGCGAGGGGGGTTCACGTAACGCTTGCCCAGAGGTCACTACACCCATGTGACCCCTGCCGGCTACTGGCTGCCCCGATGACAGCCCGTCAGCCCTCCTGACCAGACAGTGGACGGAGTGACCCCCCCACCCCACTCACATGCACCCGTATGCACACAGACACACACTCTCCTCCCGACAAGAGTGTAAATTTTTAATGGAACATACATTAAGGAGCATTCGCGGGCTGTTATATGATGTTTCTACACAGCTAATATTTCAGCAGACTGTGTGTCAGATCAGGATAGAATGATTGATTTTCTATCAGGCTGCTGCTTTCTTGAATGAATTATTCAGGGTTATAACTTGTGACACCTTCGGCATATTCCATTACAGTAGCTTACAGCGTCTTCATCACCGGTTCATTCTGATTTCGACCACGATAATATAACTCCTGTTTTAAACTGGTAGAGATGAACAAAGAAGGGACTAGGATCACAGCGAAGACGAAAGAGGATTATATCTTCTGCACGCTTACTGTATTTGTTGTCATAGTATGGTAACAGTGTGTGTGTGTGTGTGAGTTGAGGGGCAGGTATACGTGCCTGTTGATGACTTTCTCTGTTGGCCTCCTGTCTGTGATGAGAAATGAGAGACGGCGGTGTCTGAGGTCACACTCTGATTACCTGTCCCCGCACGGGGTCAAATGACTCTTAAATGTGTTGTTTACACTTCTACAGCCCGGGTTAGCCTCTGAACCAGCTACGTTGAAGCCCAAAGTCTGCATAAAGCCGTGGACATCGGGTTCCCAGATTCGATGGGGCTTGGCCAATGTGTCACACAACGAGGAAAGAGGAAGACTCCATGACTCAATAACATATTAGTGAGGTAAAAACCCTGATGCCAATGAAAATAACAAATCTCTGGAATACACTGGAGATTCACAGTATTTCCACCATAAATAACCATGAAGGATCAGGAACAGTCTCACCAAATGACTGTGCTTATCAAATCCGCGTAGAGGAATTGTACCGTTTCAATGTCGACTACGGGCCGCTGTTTTTCTGGGTATGTGATAATTGGTGTTTCATAGTTTGATTTGCGTTCCCAGATTCCTAAAAGCATAAAGGGAGAAATCGTTCCAGAGGGATTGGATTTATGTGTTGATTCGCAGCTTGAAGAAAGGGGATATTGCAGTGTTTTTTGTTTAATAGCTCCTGCATCTTTCAGGAGCGTCTCGGGTTTCAGCTGGCTGGAGTCCTAGAACTGGACGAACAAGCGGCGGATAATTATCCGTGCCAGTGTAAGTACAAATTGCTCAGACTGGGTCTTGAAAGGACTTGCTGAAGCACATCAGAGAGGTTCTGGCAGAGTGCTGGAGCTCTGCGCCTGGCCCTGAGCTAATTCTCACCGACGACCTCTGCTTGTACAAATACAAGCAAATAACGCACAACACACAGAGCCTCACCACTGAGCCTAATCAAAGTTTTTTTTTAAAACTGACACTGGTTACCTATCATGAGACTGTCACCACTGCATGACTCAGTATATTCTATTACAAAAATAACAAGGGCAGGTGGCCCGAGCAGACCAAAGTCATATTTGATGTCCGACATCAGACTACTTACACTTGAGGAGTGAGACACCACGATGACTCTAAGCTGATAACCCAGCAACAAACCTGCAGTTGTTGTGTGGATAAAGGATTAGTCTCCCTCTGCTTTTGCTGCTCTTTGAACCAGAAAATGTTCAAACGAAAAGGGGCTCTCGCATGAAAGGCCCAACTTGCTGAGAAAGCACAAAAATTGGGGCACTTCTTCACATCAAAGGGGTTGAGTCACTTCAGGCAAGACTTTTTTTGAGACCTCTATCCAGTGCCCATTGAAGGGGTGAGCTTATACGCTGCTGCTATTTGTGTTTGCAGGTGACGGGTTTGCGTGTGTGATTTTCTTTTCTCTGTGTGTGTGTGTGTGTGTGTTGACCATGTCTGTCTGGCATATCAGGTAAGGTCTCCTGTCTCCTTCCTACATTGTTGGTGGATAATGAGGTGTGATTAAATATGAATGCTAAGTGTTTGGTGGCTGGGGCCCAAAGCTGAAACCGGATCTCGCCGGGCCCACAGGCACCATAATTAGTAGCTGATGATAGATGCCATTAATGGTGCTTTTCCACACGCTGCTTGCAGGCCTCTTAGCTGGACCTCCACGCAGCAGGCCGCCTTTAAGCCATCCACAGTTAATTAAGTCCCAAATAAACAAACCCCGGTACGACTGTGTAGGTTCTGCACGGTGCTGATTGCTATCGACTACATCTCAAATTTGCTGTCTAATGATCAGCAATGATTAAATATTAAGCCTTTTGTTACATTTATTTGATCTCATTTCCATTAACACCTCTGGGGGATTTCATGTTGAAAGCATGACGAAAACCCTGCAGAAAAACAATATCAGCATTTCAAAGCTTCGAGGGACCAGTGTGACGCCTTTAATGATGAAGAAAAGCCCTTTTGTGCATGCGAGAAGGGCTGCGTCGGGTTTTGAGGGCTCTTTGTATTGTCATAACCCTGGTGTGAGATTGACTCATTCATCGGGAGTGGTCTCCAGGCCTTCATCCTCTGCTTCTCTGCTGCAAGGACTGCGGACACCGCTGTGCTACCTCACTTCAGAGAGAGAGAGAGAGAGAGAGAGAGAGAGAGAGAGAGAGAGAGAGAGAGAGAGAGAGAGAGAGAGAGTCATGTCTACAGCTGTTTGGACATGCCCGCTTTGAGGTGCCGTGGCTTTAATGTGTGCAGCAGATTAAACAGGGTGTCTTTGTGAAGGCTGGATAACTGGTCAGCTCTCCCACACAGTTATCTAATGCTATACACAGGGCGTGCATGTGTGTGCATGTTTGTGCACGTGTATGCGCGTGTTACTGCCGTTGCCACACAAGCACTCCTGCAACAGCTCGACACACCAGTCAGTCTCATTAAGTGATGCCTGAAGTCTTCGTACCCACTCCTCCCGATGAGTAGCCGATGGGCAAAATAGCAAGAGGAACCTCAGTGAACTATCGAGGAGACAGCCTCGGTGCTTCAATTGATTCTTCACACTTGCCATGAAAGCATCACCTGGAGTCTGAGAACTGCCGGGCTTGAATTTGCTTCAGCTATAATATGAGCTACAATATGGCTGTGCTACACGAGGGCAGCAACTGCAGTGGAGTTCAAATGGTGGTCGGGTCAGCAAAGTGTCAGTGCATGTGGAGCGGTTAGACATGCAACTATATTTTTAAGTCGTTATTCTACTTCTTTGCCCGCAGAGAGCCTCCGTGTGCTGGAATGGATGGAAGTATGAAGTAAACAGCGATGTCAATGGACATGCGCTGACGTGGTAAATGTCCTGCTGTGGTTACTGTCATCTTTGTTATAAACCATTTTATTGCTAAAAACAAATAGGTCGTGGTTTTTGTGACGCAGATGATTTCCACCAAGACTGACGCACACATTAACGAAATGCTGTAACGATAATTGCAGTCACGGTGCCTTCAGTCGTCATCCAGAGTAGTGGGAACATTGAGAAGGGGCTTGCTCTGATGTGATGACCTCATTGGCTAAAGGAACATAAAATACAGTGAATTCAGGGCATTTGAATCACATTTAGCCATTTCTATATAAATCCATCTTGAAAGAGTGAGGTTTTGTTACATGTATGTGTGGGACAATCCCCTGCAATAACTCTTTATGGAGCAGAGTTCAAACTCAGAACAATTATTTAGAGGTGGAACAAAGAGAGGCACTTTAGAAGAGCGTGAGGCTCGGCCAGAGCAGTCCGCAACCAGACAGGGATGTGTGTTTACCAGACAGGAGTGAAAAGGTGGCCATTTATGTCTGTGCTCTCAGTTACTGGCCCCAGATCAGGTGTCATTGCTTAATAACCAAGGCGTCCTCCTCACCTTCACCATTTCTGAAAGCGGTTGGGGTCAGACACAAAATTACCCCACCCCACCCTCTCCACGCCTGCTACATTATTCACTCTGTCTTTACCTGAGAGGGCCTGTGTGGGGTTGTAGGTAGAAAAATAGACGGACACACAGACTTTATCATCTGTCTTCTCTTCCTCCAGCTGTAACTTCTGACTGTGCTGTGTGACTTGATGGGGAATCATCCCAGTGTACACACAAATAACAAAAGTATTCTCAAATCAAATCAAAGTATATATGCAATTCCAAAATGTGACAAATGTGATGAATAGCAATATTTTGTTCCATAGTTTTCAACATTTGCTTGCACTGTTGTTTTACCTGAAACAAGTTGTGTGAGACCCTCTCTGCCCTGCGCTCACACCCATGCAAAGCCACATCAGCCGGGACAGTTATCAGTGTGAACACCATGAAAAAAATATATATGTACACTTATACACACAACTCTCACATAAGGCAGACATTGATGATGTGCAACCTACACCCACAAGATCCTCATCATGGTAGAATACATATATGATATATAGTATACAGTATGTATTGTTCATTGCTTGAAAGAGTAAAGAAAAACTCAGTTATTACATAATCCTGCAGGAGGTTTACACAGAAAGCCTGCATGGATGAATGTGTATGTGCATGTACAACAACTTCATACTTCTCCTCTACACCTGATCTGATTTTGTTGACACTTGCTTGACTATGTCACCCAGATGCCACCAACACAAACTGTTCCGATGAGTTAGAATATAAAAAGGGTAAAAAGGAACAACAAACTGAATTAGTCATGTTTCAGAGTGGCAAAGAGATTATTGGGTGTATCCAGGGCTTCCTCGAGCCCATCATATGAAGTCAATGTGACAAGAGGAGCACCACAGAGGGCAGAGAAGCAAGCCTCCTTTTGTTACCAGGTCATTGGGGCTGCTCCAATATGAACCATTGGATCAGTGTGTCACACGCCTCATCTGACTGGCCAGCAGTCAGGATGCAGTTTCCATGGATCATGTCCAATTGGAGCACATGAAATCCCCCTTCCCAGTTTCCAGGCAGGATTCACATGCTGAGGATGTTTTGAGTGTGTGTGTGTGTGTGTGTGTGTGTGTGTGTGTGTGTGTGTGTGTGTGTGTATGGGAGAGAATGAGATATCAAGAGGGAGGATGGACTTTTGAGGTTACTGAAGAAGTGGGGCATGTGATTGTGCAGCCATGTGTGTGTCTGTGCACACAAGTGTGTTTGCGCTTGCGTGCGTGTGTACGTGTGTGTGTGGGCGTGCATGCACCGCTCTCAGCCCTTCAGAAACAGCTTTCTGATGCAACAGAAACCGATGCCTGCCATGCCTCTCCCAGGGTTCTCAGGCGTCTATGGGAATTTGTTTATGATCACTCACCCTCCACGGTGCACGCACAAGCCAGCGATAGTATTGCTGCTATTGGAACTGAGATGCAGCAACAGATCTTTTTGGCATAATACCCCATTATAAGTGTACAAATGTCATTTATGAGTGTATTTAAACTGCAAAGACTTTGCAACATGACTTATATCAGCACAAAGGCACGGTTCTCCTACTGATAGACATGGCACAATTAGTTAGCGGTGTGTTGAATGCAAAATGTATGCTCCTAGATAGTGGGGGGGTCTGCCATATTTATTATTTAAGCTAGAGGCCTGTCTTTGTGCCCCCGAGAGCAGCCTGATGGAACTGAGAGATTTCTGCAGCTACTAACCGACCCTGATACATCGCAGGCTAATGCATGTTAATGAATAGGTTAGGTTTGTTTTCTTAATATGTATGTACTGTCATCAATATTGTATACTGTACTTAGGTGGTTCATAAGCTTCTCGTCCCTTTGTTTCTGTTATTTTCCAATGACCTGAAAGGAAAAGTAGGTGACAGATATTTTTGTTCTGTCTATTTTTCCAACACTTCTGACTGAAGAAATCGAGATTGGCGGCCGTCCTATGAACCGTCGCTACAAACTTGAATTGGCTGCGAGCCTGCAAACTCAGCATGAACTTGCACCTACCTCGGGGTTCAAGATGGGACACGCAGGCACAGTTTCAATATGTGTTCAAATTTCTGGATTGATTAATCACAACAAACATTTTAGCAAGACATTTTTTTTTTTAAATAGCAAAATAATGTAGGATGCTTTCTGAAATGACAAGGCCCAAATACAAAAAAAGAATGACTTGACATGAAAGCATCACCTGGAGTCTGAGAACTGCTGGACTTGAGGTTGACAACCTCACTCTCATTCACCAGTGGCACATAACCCACAAAACCACTCATAAGCTTAGTAATTATGAAAAGACTATCTGACTCTCTCGGTACATGCACGCTCAGGTTTTTTTGACTGGGACAATTTACATTGCATACTATGCCCATGACAATGACCTGTCCCATAGAGGATTCGGACTTAACTATTTACTAATTATAAGTGTAGATAGTAGCCTTTTTCTTTTCTTGACCGTCACTTAAGTGGGTTATCTCCTTTGTTTTGCTGGAGCACAAAAGGAAGCTGCTATCAATCCTTCCACTTCTCTCAGCCTTTGTTTTTTTTCAGTGGTCACTCATGCAAGAGTGATCAAGTTTCCAATATCACACTGAGGGAGAAAACCAATCCTCTGTTCCACAGCGCATCTCCACCTCCTTGGATAGGCTGCAGGTGGGACAAAGTCCAAACCAAGAGGTCTGGCCAATTGAGAGTGGACAGAGGAACCAGGGACCCGTGACTTCTCACACAGCTCACTGGTGGGACATCACAGTTGAAGGACAGGGAGAGAGAAAGAGGAGTTGGGGGCAGGGTGATAGTGTTCTGTGAGAAAATGCAGAGGGTCGGCCTCTGCTCCAGCTGTCCAAAGGGTTTATTGATCAGCGATACCCCTGAGGGGAGGGGGACACCATAACAACCAGCACCTGCCCTGCCCTCGATAACAAGAGCAGAGGAGAGCCCACTACTCATCTCAGAGCAAACAAAGGCAAGAAGGTCGCCTGGGCTGATATGCATTTCCAAGAACCTTGTCAGGCAGGTTGGATTATTAGCTGTGACTCCCATCAGATAAAGGAACTCTTAAACTGGGTTTGTAGTTAGGAGTTGTCATAGAAGTTGTTTAAGTAATGATGCAGAAGTAAGACATAGACATTAAATATATTTCCAGATGGCCACATAATGAAATCTATGAATTTGGTTGAATATTTACAAATCAAATAGAGTAGATTTAGAGTTATTTTCTTTTTGTTTTTTAGACCTCAGCTGGAATTGGAGGTAAGCCTTTATGTTCTCTAGCCAAACACAGAAACACTTTGAAGCTCTGACGGCGGCGCTACATTCCTTTACATTGTTCTCTTTCATTTAATTGGTATGGTCACCATGCAAGTTATGTTTCCTGATCATTTGCAGCACACACGAGTACAGTAGTACGTGTAGCTAACCGTGAAAGCGGTCTCGTGCTACGGGGAATTTCCCGTCCACGTGTCTGAATACGCGATCAGGAAGGCGGGATGTAAACACACGCTCTGATTGGTTAGAGCAACCGTATGCAAATGAGCATACTTCTACTGCTTTTCTGCTGCTGGTCCGGTCGTTTTCCACTCCACCGCTCGCTCACTTTATTTACTCCTCATGCACCGGGCGGAGTCAGTGTGGATGACGTCTGCGAAATGAAATCACTTTGCCACTTATCTCACAGAATGGAAGTTGTCGTGGAGGCGATACGGACTAAATTTGCTTGATTTGCCAGGATTTCCAGCTCGGTCTACTTTTTATGTGTATAAGATAGCCATAACACCGAAGGCCGTGTCTGTGGTAAGTCCCTTTAAGAAATACTGCTAAATTCTGTTATTCAGTATTCCGTTGTCGGCACGTCCCCGTGCCTAGGAAGCAACAAACAACCTGCTGTTGTCGGCGATACAGCTGTCACAAAGTTGCTTAGACCTCTGTAATGTAGGTTTCTCTGCTGGATTGTAAACGCCGTCCGAGAGGAAAAAAAAAGATATTTAGTTTATCTTCACTTGTCATTCACACAGCAGAGCTTTGAATTATACCGGCTTTCCCGGTTTATCTGGGCTCGGTCAGTGAATGGAGTGTGAAGTGTGTGTCTGTCATGTTTAAAAAGCTTAACAACCGCTTCATTCTCCGCGCTGTCTCCATCCGCATGATTTATACTCCACTTATACCGTATAATAAATATTTTGTACATTTTTTTCCTTGTTTTATTTCTATAAAGATACGCGTTACATACGGCTGTATTTTTCATGTTTGCCGTTTGTTTTTTAAGAGCTTTTGAATAGTTGACAACATGTTTTGCTTGCTGAGCGGATGGATAATGTACAGGTTTTTTTTGACAGCGCTAAAATTGCCACAAGGTTCAGGCCGTCCTTTTGAGTAGGGAGCAAGTGTCGTTTTAGCTCATGTGCTTATGTGAAATTGGGTGGAAATGGTATGATGTGAGGCTGTTAGGTGAAAATTGTGTCAGTAATACAGCTGCCTTAACCCCCCCTTCTTTCTATGTCTCCCCTTCCCTCTCTCTCTTTTGTTAGCGTTGCTCTATATGCAGCAGGGGGAGCACTGTCTCTGACACAAAGGCTGCCGGGCGCCTGGAGAGTAGAGCAGTAGTAACAGAATGCAGCCAAGGGTATCTGGAAGTTGTGCCTCTTTTTTTCTGAATCTTCCATGTTCTTGCTCTGTGCTTGTCAAAACAAAGCATTAAGTGGTTTTACACACAGGGCTTATTGTGAACGCACATAAGATAGCGTGAGGTCTGAGCACCCTAGAGACAGGCCAATCTGCTTATGTTGGGTGAAGAAATGAAACCTCCTTCTCAGAGGCTGGCAAGCTGACAGACCCGGGGTAAGGAGAGTGGCTTAGGATTTTCCTCAAAGGCTGTCATTACCCTTTTGCTGTGGACCCTCATTTGGAAGTGTGGTAGTAGCCTAACCCTGCATTACAACTTGATGGTGAATTGGGGGTGAGTTGGTGAGGCAACTTGAATTTCAGCCGTATTTTGATAACTCTTTGACCCACTATATGATTCAAGGTTGAGTGCAGTGCATCGTTGACACTGGAGAGATTCCCAAGTGCTTCTTGAGATTCTTGCCACATTGTGGCAGAGTTGCTTTGGGAAATTGTAATCATGCATTTTCATTATTCCTGTCATCAATTTTACATGCAAATATCAGGCATGTAAATGTGCAGTGCTGTAACGGTGTTTGTTATTGTTTGCAGGAACGTATGCTCTCTATTGGTATGGTAAGTTGCCATGGGGCAGTGCTAAGAACCCAGACTCTTGGCCACAGGGCTGGCTAGCACAGAGAGGGAGACTCTACCTCTCACTTAACCTTGTCCGCCAAACCCCCATTTAGGTAAATTTAGCTCGACTGAGTCTCCCGACCACAGTCAATTGTGTGGTTTCATCACTGGGATGAGCAGAGCCATTTGTCTAAATCAGCACTGAACTCCTCGCCACAAATGGAGGCAGACCTTCTGCTCATTTTCTCCTCCCCAACTTGTCCACTGTGGTTTTAGTGATTCAAGGGCACTCATTATGAACCAGAAAGGTTGTCTTTAATGTTAATGAATGTTTAGAGGAATGACCATATAAAGAATGTACTGGCTGAGGTCATCTGAATAGACAAGACTGGTCCACGGTCTGCATCATTAACATCGCAGGAAACTCTTCCTACTTTGAGCTCTACTCACAGGAAGACAAATGTCGATTAAGACACACATCTCTATACTCGACTCTAATAATAACCTTTCTCTCTCTCTCTCTCTCTCTCTCTCCTTGCACTTATAAGGCTGCGCGTCTTATAGCGCCCCCGTATGGACGATGAAGAAGATGATGTGTTTGAGCCAGACTCCCACTGCTGGCACACCACATTTAGGGAGATAAAGTGTGAAGACCGGGGCACACAGACACCCGGTCCTGCCCTGGCACTGGCCAACGGCATGCTGCCCTGTGGAGTTGCAGAGGAGCCCAGACCACTCTTCTACGGTGAGGCAGACACATGCCGAAATCATACTACAGTACACAAGGAAAAGGATAGTTGCAATTAGTGTGATAACCAGTGTTATAAAACAGAAGCATGAAACCATAATGTGAGAGCCAGTGTGGGAAATGGGTAACAGTGTAGCTGTGCTGTTCTCACCCCTGGCGCCTGATAGTCGTGATCACCGGGGCTTTTATGGCCTGCATGGAGTGTACCCAGCTGCTTTGCTATTCAATAGGCGCCAGACTGGCATTGTGACTCAAAGTACGTGACATGACAGTAGCGCTCACCTGAGTAAGCAGTGCCTAGACAGAGACAAGACAAGTGATTATCAGGGACAGTAAAGCTACAGCGGCGCCATATATAATCACCATTCCAAACAAAGTCCACAACGGTCTGACCTTAAATCTGTAACAGAAACCAAAATGACTTCAATCCAAACATGAGTTTGTTGGTTGTGATTGACTTATGAAACCATTTATACAACGGCTAGTTTCAGCCAAGTAATCTAGTTGGTCAAAGACACATTCACCAGTACTTTGCTGCACCTTGTACCTATTACATCATCCTTGTACCCATACTCGCAGTAAATAACGCCCTCTCAGGTATTATTGTGTTATGTACAAAATAGTTACTATTGGTCTTGATGCTCAACAGGCAACGCAGGCTTTCGATTGCACTTCCCAGCGCACTTTGAGCTTCCCAGAAACCAGGAGGCGAGGTGGCAAGAAAGGGAAGAGGAACAAAGCAGGATGGAGCAGCGACCCCAGCAGCAGCCTGTGGCGCGCAGCGTGGAGGCCCGCATCGGCCAGAAACTACAACTGATAGGAGACCAGTTCCACCGGGATCACCTACAACTGGTGAGGGGGAATAGACACACTCAAAACATGCTCTGTGTGTGTGTGTGTGTGTGTGTGTGTGTGTGTGTGTGTGACTCAGTGTGAGATTGACAGTCACAGTTTAGTAAGTCACCACACACATATGAACACCATTCATTTACCTTTTGATTGACATTTTGATTCCATTTTGACCTGATGAAGATCAAAACTCAAGTTCCTTTATTGTATTTGTCAGTGTCCCATATTTGTTTTGGACAGGCTGCGTGCATACAGTTCCTTAACCCAGTGTCTACCCCCCCCTTCCCTCAAGCCAAAGACATAGCTGAACCAGGACAACCCTTCCCCCACCCCACCACCACCAAGCCCTCCCCCTGCCTCCTCTTCCTGTTTATTTCACTGTGCCTCTCTCTCTCTCTCTCTCTCTCTCTCTCTCTCTCTCTCTCTCTCTCTGTCTTCTCCCGTTTCCTCCCTGTGCTGTTGAGGCAAGGGGGCACGGAGGACGCCTGGCCTCGCACAACTCGCCAGCGCTGTGGTCAGGGTGACACTGTTCACTGAGTCACACAGCACAGTATCTGTGTGGGTGTGTCGTAAAAGTGTGAGATGCAGTTCCTACGTCGGCTGCACCAACACAAATTTAGATCCCCGAGAGTTGCGGAGGTGCAGAGTATTTCTCACATTGCACAGGGGGTTAACAGTCAGAACAGAAGAAAAACAGCGGCTCGCACATGCATTCGCGCGCACGCATCCACACACACACGCACTACTATGCCCAGAAAAAAGCAGAAGTGGCGGGAGAAGGTAAACATGTTGTAACCCGAAGCTTGCCGCGTGAGCCCCGAGGGGAACAGCTGTGGTTCCAGGGAGTCTCCAGTCAGCCCCTTCCCTGGGCAAGGACCCGCCACGGGAGACGCCCAAATAAGAGGCCTCTGCAGTCATTGGCGGAGGGGGGTGGGATCCATAATGATGGTATAGGGTAGTATATGAGGTTGAGGAGGTTTGGAAATAAACCTCAAATTATCAAGTAAAGACCATCTTCAGTTGTCTCAAAACGTCTCTTCTCAGGAGATTGGACCCTCCCTTGTTCTGCACGTTATGTTGCAGCTTGATACAATTATTTCTTTTAACCATAGATTGAACTTGATAATTGCTTCTTTTTTTTTTCTTGCCGTGTGAGAGATACAATTTCTGATTTTCTCAAGCACTCATAAAGCTGAGGTTATTTATACCTTTTGCAGCTCATCATGACTCATTTATTGTGACACTGGCAGACACAGCCAGACGGACATATAGACAGGGTTGCAGCTTTATCTGCGGCTGGGATCCACTGACGCACAGCGAATGCAGGCCTGGGTCAGGGGATGAGGAAGTGGCTTACGCTCCCTAACTGGCTGAGTAAACACCAGAGATGACAGTCAGAGTGAGAACGGCCTTGTGAAGTCACATCCCGAAGCTACAACTGATAGGGCATAAATACACATGCGTGAGAATCACATCCACGAGAAAAGCCAGGGGGGTTTTATTTTGGCGTACGTTTCACCAACTGGTTACAAATGTAGGGATTTGTATCAAGGAGTCGGGGTATTTGTAATGATACTTTTGTGTTTATTTTTGCACTGCAGGCCACTGATGACTCTCTTGTCATTCAAGTGGCGCGCAACTACAGTTGAGGTCCAGTGAGGTCTGCTGTGTCATGTCCTTGTGTCAGGTTCAGTGTGTAGCTGGCTGGCTGAGTGATACATGGACAAACCCAAACAGTGGTTTTGGATGTGGGATTCCACTGCAGCCTCTCACTGTTATTTCTGTCTCTGTGGTATAGTTGTGCGATTAAGTCTGCAGTGAGGTAGGTAGTCCACCTCGAGCTGTGACTGGATCGCTTGGCAGCCCTGTGTGTGTTTGTGTGTGTGTGTGTGTGTGTGGATGTGCGTGTGGGCGTTCTCATGCATGCATACACCCATACTTGTTTTTCTGCTTTTCACTGTTTCTCACTTCTCACTATCACACACTCTGATAGTCACCGCAACAACTCTGGCTCAATAATGTCTTACTGTTTGTCTGTCTTCATTTCTGTCTTCTCCTGTCAGTAGATTATAGCCATCACGCAGTACAGCCACTTGTCCCTAAGCCATCCAAGCCTCTTTGACAGCCATCTTGTTGATGGACTTGGGAGCAATGTGGCTGCGAGTGGTTCTCCATGGGAGCCCGTGGCCCCTGGCAAGGGATTAGGTAGCGGAGTAGTGCTGGTGGATGCTGACAGATAAATTGCTCCTCAGTCTGAGAGGGCTGGAGGGGACGCTGTAGTCCCCAGAGGAAGGCTGACATTAGCCGGCCTGCCATTTGAGACACGGCAATAATGACAGTCACAATGGCAGGAAGACGGCTCCAGTCTGCATAGGGCAAGGAGCAGAGTTAGGTTTCATCCCCGTGTTTTTTTAAGAGAGACTACTCCTAGTGCTTTCGATAGGTGTTGAAAGCAGGGTTGAATATCGCCTGCGTGTGTGTGTCTGTGTGCGTGTGTGTGTGTGTGTGCGTGCCTGCACAGCGTTTGTGGCTTTATCTTTGCACCGTTCCTTTGAGGGCACGGCACTCTCTCCTTTCAGCACTTGTGAAAGAGGGAGGAGTAGAGTTGCATTGGAAATTAAAATGTGAGGTGGTGTCTGGGCACTTGTTTTTCATACATTGGTCGTGATGATTATTGTTGCGATAATGTCCATTTGTGCTTTTCTCTATCATGTAATGTTACAGTTCTTTATTTGACTCTCCTTTGGCTCCTTGGCTCCTCCCTGATGAGACTAACTTAAGAGTTTCTGGCCACTGGGGCTGGCCTGTTGGCTCAGGAGATAAAGCCTAGCCTCTGATTAGCTGGCCTGACAGACAGCCCGCATGGGACACTGATAAAGCACATCAGGCTAGTGTTAGAGTGACGACACGGTGCATCTGGTTAGGCTCTGACTCTGTATGGTCGGCTAAATTTAGATAGACATTTTGACAGTTGGTGGCGTGACTCATGACCATGTTGCGACAGGCCAGCCCACACCTCTCTTTCTCCTCTTCCTTTCCCCCCCATCTGTCTCTCTCTGAGTGTGATAAAGAGGAGGGCAAAAGGTCACTGTCAGGAAATTTCTGCTGCTCTTTTTAGAGATTAGCGTTGCACTTGTTGCAAATACTCAACCTTGATTGTGTAAATCCCTCAGATGGTATGAGATCTGCACAAATCAGCTTGCCCCATCTAATGTCGATCTGATATCCAGCTCCCACTGAGACTCACTTCCTGACATACACATTTAATTACACACACACACACTCATGGCTGCCCTCTTTTGTAATCGCATAGATGGAACTGGTTGCCATCTCTACTGTAATGGGGTTTTAAATGTAAAAGACTTGGGGCATGTCAGTATTTACTAAGTACAGCCCTGCTTCCACCAGGGCCTCAGATATATCTTGGTGAACTCATCCAATCTGTGCCGTATTGCCTGTTTATGAAGCAGACATGGATGTTGGTATAACATTTTTATCAAAAGCCCACAGGCGAGGTTTAGATATATGGTACAACAGAAAACTGTTTTTTATCAAGATTCTCAGCAGTCCCTCAAATAGCCGTTGGCACTTTCCGATTTCTTTTTTTTTTTTCCCTCTCCATTTTTCTCGTGAACAAAAAGCTGGTGAGTGAGATGTGTGCACATGTTGGTTGGAACCTGGCAAAGCTTATGCAACACTCTGCAATGTTCACCGCACTTTGACTGGAGTATTGAAACCCAGAGGCTTATCACAATGCCAGCTCTTGGCTGGTTGTAAATAGGTCAGTGTTTGGACACCACCTCAACATATGGGATACCTAATCTGTGCTGTCATATATTGAGGCTTTTGTAAACAATTGTCAAATGTCACCAAGAAGCAGTAGTGTGTCTTCATGCATTGTCATGAAAAACTAATCTGAAGTCTTTTGTTGCTCGTCTTTAGTTTACGGCCCATGTCTGAAAATAGCTGCAGTGTTATCAGGCGTGGTGGAGTCTGCCTTTCGTCTGCGGATGGGCTGTTGTTATGCAGAGTTGAGCTACTGTACCCCCCTCTCATGCAGATATGTGTTTCCAGAGGCTCCCCGTCTCTCCTCAAGAGCTCCCTAATCCCATTTTGTGCAATTATCTTATCTCCCCTTCTCAATGGTGGAGATAGCATTATCCCTCTAATCGCACACAATCCAATTGGCTCGCAAAACCAGAGAGAGAAAGAAGACTCCTCCTGAGCCGCTGCTGCTGGTCTCTGCCAGAAAGATTAGAAAGAGTATGACTGTATGATGAATGTGTTTATGGCTTGGAATGGCTGTCGGGGAGCCCAGAGTGTATAGGGATCCAGCACACAAGGAGAGGCCGCTAATAAGTATTGTTGGTGACAGAGGCAGACTGTTGTGAAAATGTCTGGTTTTGACCCCTTTCACTCTGCTCGGTGTCAATCAGCACATTTCGCAGCCAACACAAACCCCGAATCTCACACCAAAATACCCCAAATAGTAGCGACTAGTTCCAGCACCGTCTTCTGTGGTCGAGTTTCAGTACGGCGGCTATCCACATGGTCATGTGTTGCGCTAACTTGCACGTTGCTTCTTTTTTTGTTGTTGTTGCAGTATCATCGAAACCAAAGGAACCAGGGGCCGCTGTGGTGGCTGTGGTCTGCTCTGCTCAGCCTTCTGTTTGACAGAGGGGTCATCGCTGGAGGAGGTGGAGCAGGGCGGAGGTGAGAGGACCATTCCCCCCTCACACCCCTTGCATCCATCTCTCTGAGGAATCGGACTCCTAATGGCAATGTCATTTCTAACACGGGTCTGCTGGGGGGGAAAAAAGAAAGAAAGGAGAGAGCGAGAGAAAAGGTCACCGCGGGACGGAGACAACCAACGTTTTTTTTTACAAGGTCTTGTTTTTTTTCTTTCCAAGAAGATGCCATGTTGTTCCCGAGATTCCTCCACAGGACAATGTTCATATTTTGGTAAACGTGTGGTGTAGTAGTTTTGTACAGTACATTTTTCTTGTTGAATTCGTTTGCACTTCAACATGCATCCATCTGGAATGACCTCCATAGACCCTGGGAATGCCTTAGTGTCCTGCCGTAACAGAATGAGCGTTGAGCAAATGTTATAGGCAAGGCAAGACGGGAAGGACTTGAAAGGAAAATAAATGTGGTTGAGGGTTTTTCTTTTCTGAAGTTTCCCAGGTAACCAGTCAACTTTTGACTAATTTCCAAAGAGGCAGTTTCTCAGAACAAAGCATTTTGCACCTCACCTTCCAATTCCTCAATGGAGTATATATCTGTTTTTGATATGTATTAATGTGTTGTGTGCTATGTCTTACTCTTCATTTTTATGGTATTGAGTTTGAACATGGCCCCCCAGTGTCATTGAAACTATTGGGAACAAAGTAAAGCATCCATTGGCCCATGAGGCCAAGTCTACCACAAGGTTCTCCATGTACCTGTCAGTCAGAACACCAGATGTTTGATTCCCTTCAATTTGATCTTGTTCCTAATTTCACTCTCCAATACAACGTATCTGCCAGTATATTAGATCGTGTGCTTTTCATTTGATTCTTTTCAGACCTCCATGCCCTTGAAGTGGAGCTGTGGATCCACTGTTTTTGCACTAGAGTACACCCTTCAAGAGTTCAGATTGTGTTACCAAGCCAACCTCTGTGATGAATGAAGGTTTTCAGTTACATTTTATTTTTTCTCACTGCGTGATTTCAGACGCTTCCATTCATATGTCGAAGACAAATCATCACCGTTGAGACCTGACTGAACACAAGACTAGTATGGATTCCACAAATTCGATGTACCAGTGTTGTTGGCTACGAAGGGTTAACATTCACAGTAGCGCTGCGTGCCTCAATTGAAACGTCAGTGTTTGTAAGTCCTCTTATCTGGGGTGCGTTTCGCAGCCCGTGTGTATTCTGAACACCAAACCAATACTGTTGTAAGTCAACCTGAGAAACAGAATATTCTCCTCTCAGGATACCTTTAGGGGGTTTTACACCATTTTATATTCTGCTGGGTGATCATGTATTGTTTTTGGTGCTCAGATCCTGAAGTGGGACCTTTTTTGATGTATCACCACTGAATCAGTAGACAGCCTGTCTCTGAATTGAAACAAAAATCACAGTTAAAAAGACTGTAATTATTGTTGAAATATTAATATGTTTGAAGACACTGTTGAAGATGCTGTTTGTTGTACTTTCCATTGCTGAACCTAGACTAACCTTTGGACCCAAGGAGCAGTACATATCAGGGGGTTGTAATTATTTGGTCCTTACAATGTGTCATGTGCACACTGCAGAATTAGGGTTTCCTCTCATTAAAAAACATCTTGAAGATGTCTCAGGGATGAAGATATCTTGTAGGCTACTGGTAACCTTGAGAATCTGTTACACGGTAAAGAGGAAAAGCAGTGTTTTTACCCGTTTTGTTTTGATGATGCAACCTCTAGCCGGAGGTATAGTGAGGTTTTTTCCATTTTCAAATCAGTTCAAATCCATCTTGGCTAATATGTCTCATACACAAAGGTACAGTTTGACTGACGAGTCGGAGGCTGACTTGCTGACTGTGGTGGTGACAGGGGCTACTGAGCATGTAGTAGGAGGCATGTGAGGTGCACTGAATGTGGTGATGGTAATAGTTTCCTGCGGATCCTGAACGCTGAGCCAGTCCCGTAGCCTCCCGTCTCACCATGGACTCTTGACTCATGTGTCCTCCTCCTCAGTCCTCCATGTGTGCTGCTCCTTCATTACTTAGGTATTGTTCATTTGTTCACTTTCTTTGTAATTTATTTTTTTTCCTTCTTATTTATTTTTGTATATTTGCCCATTTCTACTGTATACACTTGTGTGTGCAATTACTTCTTGTTTTCCCTTTTTCCTTTGGTCTTAAGTTTGTATATGGTCCAGTTGTTTGACTCTGTGCAGAGCGAGGGCTGCCTGCATTGTGCCTGGTATTCCCTAAGGGTTGTGATTTCCAGGGATGGGCCCAACCAATTCATCATCCGACACATCATCCACCACCCAATCCACCAGTCAAGGGTATATTCACAATGTTTGGTTTAGAAAGGCAGTAGCTTGGATGCAGTTTTGAGGTTTAACCATGTGACTTTTCCCTTAAATTTAACTACTCGTCACCCATCTCAGCTGCAGCTACATTCAATAGCACGTAGGAAACTATATTGATACAGGCGATGTTAGAAAGTGAAAAAAAGATACCGTTATATACTCATATTCTCAAATCACAGGGCATTGGTTTATGCATTCAACTCTTCAATCCTGATCATTGTTTTGTAATCAACATGCACTGGAAAGTACTTTGTTTCTGTAGATCCCATGGGTCCCTTATCTATTGTGTGTTATTGTATAGTATATACTCTGGATCTGGATTGTTCTCTCCGAGGTCTTTCACGGGACAATCTGGCCTAATGTGTCAGCCATATATCTGTCCATTGACCAGGTATGTCCTGAATGATGGCCTGTTTGATTTATTGGAAAGGGAAGCAAGCCACCGTGGTGCCCTGTTTAATTTGTTAGATGAGGTTCCCCCGCTGCACCCACCACATTATGTGAGTGTAGAGAAACCCTTGAGTGGGATACGTATTTTATGGAAACCGTCAGTGTCTTGAATTTTGTAGTCCACTTTATATAAATTTAAAGGTTTGAGGAAGGTTTTGATTTTGATTCTTTTTTTAATTTTTTTTATGAGAACATTTCTTGCTCATGGTCTTTCTTTTTAAAATGTATTTTCTTATGAAAAAGGGGTCTGTTTTTTATAAGGACAGTTCATGCTTGTAAAATCATTTTTAATACGAGTTGGATCCTTTGATGTCCGATGAGATCAAGGGCTGTTTTGTGTAAAAATGAACTTGCAACATTCCTTACACGTCTCATTGTGGTGTAGAAACAAAACCAAAACGATTCATTGTTGTGGTTGATTTGGCTCAAGAACTTAGATCATAGTTATGAAATCATTGCCCATCTTTACAGAACAGATGAACTGTACGTGTATTACTGAAACCCTGGAAAATGCCTTTAACTGCTCAGTTTCAAAAAAGTCTTGATTATCACACACTCTCTGTATACCAAGAAATGAAACCCAGCGAAAATGTAGCATTTTTGTAAACATTGACTGTGTGTTTTCGAGACTGTACTGTGCACTCATTTTGTGTTTATATTTTTTTTGTTGTTGATATAATATGGAAGTAAAGACAATTTGTTATGTAGTGCAATATGCTGTACATAAGGAGCTCTGCAAATCTTTTTTTCTGAATTTCTTGTTTATTGGTACTTTTTTCAATAAAACTTTATTGAACGTGTTTAAAACTTTTTCTCTCTCGTCTCTTTTTCTCGTGTGTCTTTGTTCAACCAAGCAGAAGTCATTATTAACATAGTGCACTTGCTCTCAGGCAAAATGCTGCTCTGTCTTACTCCTCTGAGACTAAGCTTGTATTTTAAGGAGTTCTGTATTGTGAAAGTAAGCCACTGATGGATTAGCCAAGTGTCTGAGGCTAGCCAGGCATTTGAAACTGGCCAGGCGTTTGGCAGAAACTGTGCCCATCACATCCCTCCTGCTGTTAGGTCATTAATTTAAGGGGAGCAGCAGGGCTTTCAGACCTCTTTAATAACCCTGACACACACACACACACACACAAGAACACACATACAAGCAAGTGTAGCATGACAACTGGAATGCTTGACCTGTGTCCCATAGGTTAGCTAAGGGATATGCCCATGTATAGCGCAAATGAGAAAAGCTACCTCACACCGCGTTACTGTCACTTCCTGAAAAAGGTCAAGGCCAATGCCGCTGAGCCTGCAGATTAGTTACACTGTAGCACAGATGCTCTCAGGCCGTGGGGGTGATAGATTACTCATGGCAGATATAAACATGAAAGTTCAGTGTGTGTTACTGGTCTGTATGGGGGATACGAGTGTTTTATTCTTACAGCGTCTACCACTTTTCTTCAGTGGTATGTAAGATGTATAGCAATATGTAAGCAACATAAACGATACTGTTCTTGTGAGCCAATGGGAGCACACCCCAGTTTTTGTGGTTGTTCTCTTCAATAGACCAGACAGGTCAAAGCAGTGCGGTGTCTAAAGTCACCTCCTCCGGGGCTGACGCGTGGCGCTTCTATTGTCCCAGATGCCAGGTATGGTTTCACGCTTCACTGACACCTGACTCACCTGTTTGGCCACTTGCAGCTGGAGAACTCCCTTGCCTGCGGCCCCCCCAGCACAAACACAGGCACACAATGAGTGTGTGTCAGAGGATGTGGTCGAGGCACAGCTCACATCTCAGTCAGAGTTGGTGAAGCAAGTGTTCAGTGTTTCGCTCCTAATCCTGCGGCTTAGAGAAGAAGTACAGGAATTTCAAGCCTTAATAGAGGCTAATCAACAGCAATATTTATACAGTTGTCAAAACATAAAGATGATGTGACTACAGGCCTCAGTGTCATCTGTGCAGATGTTTTGATTTCTTTTGTGAGAGTTATTAGCATCCAAAATGTTTTAAACCGAATGTGTGGGAGGTATAAAACAGCTGTGTGGCAAGGATGTCCCCTGACTCCCTGGCTGTTTACCTCCTGGCTTAAGGTTCCTATGGTCCTCTCCTCTTGGCTCAGCACTTTAATGCGGAGAGCTTTGGCTTTTCCCTGGCCTAAACAATGGCTCCTCTGTTTCGCAGGCCTGGCTGCCTGCTGAAAGAGACACCCATTAGAGAAGCGTCTATC
Organism: Hoplostethus atlanticus; assembly: GCA_034670405.1. Taxonomy (NCBI): domain Eukaryota; kingdom Metazoa; phylum Chordata; class Actinopteri; order Trachichthyiformes; family Trachichthyidae; genus Hoplostethus; species Hoplostethus atlanticus. The sequence continues at coordinate 3,043,827 of JAXDDX010000004.1, forward strand.
TCTGGGGTCAGGCCCAGGGGTCACTCACAAGTGCAGCTCTTGTTTATGTCTGCAAAGCCAATCAAAACACTGCAGCCTCCGTCGTTAACTCCTCCTTGCCTGGATCTGGCTCGAGTACAGCGAGCTCCCAAAGAGCCTGCGCTCGAGTTGAGCCAAAGTAGCACAACAAATTCAGCCACAGCTTCAAACCATCCCATTCACACTGATTAGTTCTGGGCGTCTGACTCTTGAGGGTAAAGTGGTGCCAAACTCCCTAGCCTCTGCGTGGTATCGCTAAGTGAATAAAATGGCTCTGAGAGAGAGAATACTAGCAAATTAGCGCTGACAGGCACCTCAGCACCTGCTCTGCATTACCAGCCGCAGATTCTGCCCCCCAGCACCGAGACCACTTAAAGTACCTCCTCACTCTGGCACACACAGGCAATTACTAAATTATCACCTGTAAGCTCACTCTCTTCATCAAACTGTAATTTAACGCAGGCATGTTTTGAGGTGAGTTACTACAGCTCATTTTATAATGTGTCTGCAGGGGGTTTTTCTCTTCTGTGAGAAAGCATGTTGCACAAGAGTTGGATGTGCAGAAATAAATACACAGTTATGATATGAAATGTTTTCGAGGAAGTTTGCATGAAGTATTATGTGTCACATCCATCCAGTATATCCGCTACTGGAACTAATGTGCTGCGTAGCTCGGTGGTTCCAGCCCAAATGGGGAGGGGACATGAACACTTTTTGGGATGTGCGGCATGTTTACGCAGAAGTCAGCGTCACTTGTCGACGTCTGCTGCTTTACAGTTATCGTTGATCTTAATGAAATGTGGAGGGTAATGTGCAATAAAAGACACGTTTCGACTGAAAAATGTATCACTAAGCTGAACAATGACGATGATAGCTGTGTGCCACCAGTCCCACCACAACCACCACCACCCCCCCTGCTTCACCAGCAGCTCTGCCCCCCACCCCCACCCCACCCCTCCCACGATACTGTCAGCAGCAAAACACTGTGGTCAATCAATTGCAGAAGAAGAAACTCATAGTGAGACAACAGGCGGTTGTGCAGAAAAAAAACAAAAAACCTATTAAACCAATCTCATCATTATAGCAGTACTATTTTGTCCCTTTCAGATATATGTTTTGTTGTTTCAAATGAAAAACATCGCCTTGCTTCAGGGAACATTACTCAGCGGAAACCTCAATGTGCATTTCAGAAGAGATGTAGAGATGCTTGACGTGCCTGAGCAGCAAGGATTTGACACCAAAACTAGCGGGGTAACCACCTCGCGCTCGTCTTAGTCAAGGCACATTAACACACGTCTTTTCGCTTTCAAACAGGCCTTAGTTGTATTTGAACACTTTCCCCTCCTTCTGTCTCCCTCTCTGCACACATCTGGTCGTCTGGCGGACAGTTGTCATGGGAATAAGCAGCTAAGCCAATAGAGCAAGGGGAGAAGGGCTGAGGTTCAGCCGGGCATGCCTCGGGTGCAGCAACTCAGCAACCGTCCCAACGCCACGACCCCCCCTCCCCTCCGCTGTCCCCCTAACACAGCTGACCTCCTCTGGCAAAGACCAGCCCTCCCCTCCCACCCCCTGCCTGCCCTGCTCAGCCACCCTATCACAGCTGGGAGGAGAGCAGTCATAAATTGATCTGTTAATACTTGGTAGCTGATAATCAAATAAACAGTTTTTTTTGCTACTGCAACTGGGGCAGTGATAATAGGGTACAACTCCCTGTCACTCCCTGGCGCTCATATACTGTTTCCAACTTTGCAACTTGCAACTTTTTTTAATCCTCTCTGCTCGGCCAGCCCCCCTTTCTTTACTTTCCCTCTTCAGGAGAGGTTGGGCAATCGCCATACTAGCACTGTGAGTTCCCTTTGTTTACCAAGAGCAACCCAGCAGAGCTCAGGGCTTTGTTGAGCGCCAGTCACTCCCAGCCTCACAGCTGTGACACACACACACACACACACACGCACATGCACACACACGCACAGAAATCTCTGACTCACAAACACTAGCAGTATCCTGCGGTCAAGGGGAGGGATTTAAACTGCTCTGAGCAGCACATGAACCTGCTGAACCTGCCTTCTCTGTCTCCTGCTGGCTATTGTTCTCTACATTTTCCAACTTTATCACTCTTCAAAAATCTTCATACTTTATCCACTGCCATTTGGACCCCAATTAAAAGATATACCCCCGTAAGCCTCCGCACAGTGGGGCAACTGTTTCTCCCCGTGTGTGAAAAAATCCATGCACTGGCACGTCGCTGGGAGAGACACAAGCCCCGGCCCTAATTATGATGGGGGGATGTCACTCAATAGACAGTACATAAACAAGCCGGGTCATTGTTGGGAACTAATTGGCAGGAAAAGGGTTCCTGTAGCCAGATTGAAAATAAGCAGTCACTGTGGTTTCCTGAGGACACATGAGTCGGAGCCCTCTGCGCTGGCACTGCGTGAGGTGTGCAGTAATGAGAGAAGAGGTTCGCCTCGTGCCCAGTTTCCAGACCGACGACTCGCAGGGAGACAGCGAGCGTCTTCGCAGGCAGGCAGGCAGGCAGCACAGATAAAAGGGGGGGAGTTGGATGAAGCCTCCTGGCTGGTACCGGGGCCAGTTCAGTGGGTGCGTTTCATTTTTTTTATTTTTTTTTTGTTGTTGGCCCGAGCCAGTTGGCAGGGCGCCAGAGACGTCAGGCAGCCTTGTCTTGTTAGTACACCTCACCTTGATAACAGGAGTGTGGAGAGAGGGATGAGGCCGAGGGAGGAAAACAACCAAGCGCACCAGGGGTGGGGCTACCAGGAGAGGTTTGCTGTGTGTGTGTGTGTGTGTGTGTGTGTGTGTGTGTGTGTAGGTTTCGGTGCGTGTGTCTGCTCACGCAACGGACCCGCTCTGAACAGTAACAACTGCGAAAACATCGGGGAGAGTGTTAAACTCGGAGCAGTTTTTCCGAGCTCATGTTTCACAACAGAGCACCGGGTCCTCCCTCTCTCTCTCTCTCTCTCTCTCTCTCTCTCTCTCAAGTTTTTCACTTGCCTCCCTTCCCCCACTTCCCACTCGTACTCTTTCCCTCCTTTTCTCTTGCTTATTGCCCCTGTTTTTCTGCACCCCCTCCCAGCATGTCTCACAAATGCACACATACACACTTTCTCAACCCCCTCCTTATAGGCATGCTATCCTTCCCCTGCTCATGCCTCCCTCCCTCCCTCTCCCCCCCCCCCCTCTCCCTCCCCCCTCTCTTGCTGGCTGTTGTTGCTGACTGACAGTGCTGATTTACTCCAGGCTTGGCAGGCTGCCAGCTCATCTCAAACAATTGCATGAGCTAGAGGGCCGGCCAGTGGAGCCAAGTTTGGATGGCAATAAACAAAGTAGTAGATTGGCTCCTCTCTTCTCCTTCTCCTCTCCTCTCCTCTCCTGTCTTTCTCCATGATTTGTACAGAACACTCTGAAAAGCTTTATTGTGTTTTGGATTTTATTGTTACCACATGGTTTGCATCCCTTGGAGGGTTAAGATCAGGGTTAAAGGGATTTGATTGAGTCGTCAATTGTACATGATATATCTAAATAGCCAATAGTTGTAAACAAAACAGACCTCCTTCAAGGTTTTTATATCGCACCTCATCTGAAGCAATACAGCTTGTGGGGATTTAGACATCGACCGAGCATCAGCTGAGCATTTCTGACACTTGAGAGGAAAAGTCTCTGAAAGTTAAAAAGTCCAGGATGTATTACATTGTCTCAGTGTAGCTCTCTCTCTCTCTCTCTCTCTCTCTCTCTCTCTCTCTCTCTCTCAAGAGGTGGATTCACCCAAAGTCACCCAGGGTGCACTGCTTCAAAGTATAAAGAGAGGAAAGTCTGAGACAGTGTGACCAGACGGCGACTGGCCCGTTCCCTCCGGCGTCCCAGCCAATCGCACGTTGTCCCCGCACACTGATTGGATATTGCAATCACCCAGTGGACCGTGGGTAAACTTGTGAACCCGCACTTCTCAAAGAGATGTGCGGGACATCTGGAATTGAGAACCACCAAGGACCGAAGCTCAGAGGACTCAACACATTCCCATCATTTCAGTGCTGGCTGCTCATCATTAACCTCTGGTCACCTCCATCCTGCCGCGGGGAGGACATGAAAACCCTCGCCAAGATAAACAAAACAACAAATACACCGTATCTCGTTAATAACTTTGGGGAGTTGGGATATTTTGCGCGGGGATTATTATAATATCTGTAATGAAGCTGTGCATCAGTAATTATGTTCCTGTTTGGTTTTTTGTATCTGGTGTTTTTTTGGCGGGTATCGGCTCCATTACAACTGGTGTTTTCTGGCAGGCGGTCCCCAGCAGCACCGCACCAGGGGAGCAACGGCAAAGCAAAACAAGACGAGCCATTCCAATGAACAGATTTGCTCATAAATAATTCTCTTCCAAGACAGCTGAATGAATTTCAAATGGAGGCAAAGATGAGGGCGGGACGGAAAAAAACGGACTCAAGAGTGTAATGAGGAACGATGTGCAACATTTGTCTCTGACACTCGCGTGACAGCTGAATTGATTTAGTATAGATTGGAGCCATGAAAAAAATAGCTCACCGAATCTATTCTAATGCTGTTTGTCGTGCGAGAGTTCACCTACAAATACTATTACGGCCTCAAGGCTTTGACCTTAATACCCTGGTGTTTCACAGAGTGCTCCATGTTGAGCTGTAAACCACCTCATGCTAACTGCATGCGATGTGGTTTACTTGACCCCGTGGCCCCTACGTCTACTCCTGTTGCAGATATAGTGCTTGTCTAAGAATGACCTCCCTCGCTTAAGGTGAGGCATTTGGTCTCAATCTTTCTGATTCTGAAGCGCGAGCCCCAAAAAGTCGTAAGATGTAACCTGACGCTAAACCCAAAATCATTTCTGTCGTTTACGGGCGCGACCCACCCAGAGGGCGATGTGAAACTCCTGCGAGCATGTGAAACTTCCTCGACGTGTGTACTTTTGTGTTGCAGCGGGGGAAACACGAGTGCAGAAAGTTGCGCTTTTACAGACTGAGGGGTTGTGAAGGTTTCATGTGACTGTGACTGTGGCTGTGCGCTGTGTTGCGGTGTGGTGAGGTGTGGTGAGGAAAAAAAAGGGCCCTGCCTACCAAACGGCTGCGACGCCGGAGCGAGACGGTGGTGAGCCTTTGTGGTCGCAGCAGACGGAGCGCGGCCGCCGAAACTCACCACACCGGGGCGAAAGCAAGCAGGGGCCTTCGACTGGAGTCTGACCGCTGCGAAAGCCACCAGCGCGCTATGTTATTACATCTTATTGAGCGTTATTACATGGGCTGATCACTGGGTCTGACAGGCAAAAAAAAAATGCCAGCTTGTCAGAATTGCTCTGTAGGGATGTGAGAGAACCGCAAGCTCTCGAGTCCCCTCCTATCCTATCCTCGCCGGCGATGTTTATATAAAAAGCCAGGTTGTTTTCCCGATGAGAAGGGCCTCTGATACTGTTCTCAAGGTTTCCTGGGTAAAGCAGTGTGCTGATCTGGCACAAAGTAGATAACACAGACATAAATAATTCCTCTTCTCCAGCTTCGGTGACAACAAGAGGCATAACACCATTGTTTCTGGCACACCGTGACCTATGATAAATCCTACATTTGACAAGATCAGAGAGTTTCTGATAAACACTCGTAGGCACAGAAGTCGGACTTGTTCGCACTTGAAAACCCACCGAGTGAATTCTCTATCATCTCCCCTTGTCGTTATCTCACCACCGGCATGTCCCCTAATGGGTTTACACTGGAAATCAAGCAGATTAACGGCATTAGGCTTAATAAATCCAGTCGTGGGGGCGATGAAGACGAGGTTGGGGGAATCTAAGCTGCAGCCAGTCCCTCCCTGCTGGGTTGTAGCATGGGAGCACTGCACTAATCTGGTTACCAACGGAGGGATTTCACGCTGGGGGAAAAATGACATCAGCTCCTATGCTCGTGCTGGTGAAGGTGAAAATCAGATACAATAGTGGACTTTGTGAATACGTAGAGGTATGTAGAGAGATGTCGTAGAGAGAGCGCAGTGCTGCGTGGAGAGAGTCCTCAACGAAATGAAAAGATGTTACAATAGCGACAGGTCACGCACAGGAAGGCCCGGGCACTGAAATCAACAAGGACTCACCACAAACTATCTCTTCCTCTCACCGACTATTCTCGGCAAGTCTGCGCCCATGGCAACGCTGTGTGTCGGTGTGATAATGCGGGAGGCCGTAATCTGTCTCATTTAGGCTGGTAGCCCAATTCAATGCGCTGAGGTGCACTGTCACACTGTATCATTTAGCGGGCCTGTCTCAGACCGCTCACTCAAACATGCCGTTCTCTCAAAAAACACATTTGTTGTAAAGGCCGTTCCACCTCCGTAAATAGAGGGCACCCAGGGATGAATGGTGACTGCTTTCTGCGGGCCCCCAGACAATACTGACTCCTACAATGCTTCTAGCTGGCACACAGACTTCAGCAATTAGACTGTGACTGTTGCTGGCAGGGGTCCAGGGTCGGAGCCAGAGGAAGGGGGTAATGGCAATGTTCCCTGGGTAAGGGTTAGGGTTAGGCCCCCCCCCCACTGAACGCCCAGTGGTTTCTCCTCTCCTGCTGTCCTGCCATGTTTCCCCCTATAAGCAACTATCCCACAACCCCCTCAACCTCCACCCCCCCCATTCTCTTGTGCCATGTTTTTTATGGGTCTGAGTCAGGGTCCCGGGGTTTGTTGGGTTTGTTTACCACTTGGTAGTTGGGACTTTTTAGGGGGGAGGGGTAATTACAATGGTGGGGAAAACAAACAGAGGATGGAGAGGAATGGGACTTGGCCCGTGGTCACATGGGATCTATTTATTCATTATTGGTCCAATGGGAACCTTTGTTTGCCTTGCTTTAGGATGTTTGGATGGGGAGGTGCAAACAACAAATACATTGTGGACCTGTAAATCTGCTGATTCATTACTGGGGGAATGAAAAAAAAAAGTGGACCCTTTCTTTCCCATGATGTAGTAAATATGAAGAATTACTACGAGTGCTTAGCCGTGCCTTGTTATTTCAACGTCTTAAAACAGATCAGTGTGCAATGGAGGAGGAGCTGCTGGCGTGACACTGTCTTTCCTCTCTCTCACACTACCTCTGTAGGCCGGTGAACTCGGGCTGAACCGTCCCGTACTGCCGAGGTTTTATGATCTACGTATCATGGTCAGTCACCCCAAACCAGCGCTGGTTGGCAGAGTGGCGTCAAGTGGTTAGCAACACAAGACAAACTATCCAGATACGATCTTGAACTCTTGAACTTATCGCAAATATACAGCTAGAGAGAGAGGACGATCAGTCTCACTCTGTCTCTTTAAGTCATTCTCTGTCTCCTTTCCCTCTCTCTCTCTCTCTCTCTCTCTCTCTCTCTCTCTCTCTCTCTCTCTCTCTCTCTCTCCCTCAAGCTTTCAGCAACTAAACTTGGCACTTGGTATCGAGGCCCGGACAGACAACAAAGTTTCAGGGACTGGGATCCCTATGTTCCTGTGTTGTTACTATGATGTTTAGCTGTGAACAATAGCTACTCATGGCTGTTGTTTTTACGGGTTTAAGCAGCAAGAGTCTGGACATTGTCTTACCCACTTCAGCCTAGTCTAGCTCCAAGGTTTCCCCCCGGGGGAGGGAGTGAGGGGCAGTGGGGGAGGGGGACTTGGCAATCCCCTGCTCTCACGCATCCTGCAGATTAGAACATTAGAAATCACAAGTGAGGAACAAGAGAGACGTCGACCATCTACGCCGACAGCCCCTCCTCCTCCCTCCGTGACCCCGGGGTCATCTGCGTGGTAGTGACCTCTGCTCGCCCCCCCCGATCTCAGCTTGCAGGGATTGGCTCCTTGTGTCACTGGAGTTGTTTACGTACAGAGTGGATGAGCACGGCTTGTGCGTAGTTGGAATGAAAAATATGCACAAGGAAATCTGAGATATTAATCCGAGTTGAGAGTTGAGGGAAAACAATACAAGCACTGAGTTCAATTTGACGTAGACCAGTGACTCAACAAATGACTTTGGCTTCCTTTGCAAATTTGGCCTCAGTGAACAGATGAAAAGGTCCCTGTACTTAGCATTAAGCACAGGTTTTGGTTTGAACAATAACGCCATAAGAAACTATGAAAATCAAAATATTGTTGACTTCTAGCAGTCAGAGTATCTTGTTCACCCTCTGAGTAAACTGTGCCATGTAGTAACTGCTGATAGTGCTGGAAAGACTGTTATCAAACTGTATCTCGTTATCTCCTCCTCCAATCTCTCCTCCCCATTGCTCTCACAGCAGATCATTTAACTCGCTTATTTGAGTTGGCAACACAAGCCGAGTTAATGTTTGTGGCGCAGAACCTCATGCAGCAGTGTTTACCAGTGGCTGTATTACTTCAATGTCATGCTGCAGCATTTTAATAATGAAAGCTGCAGCAGCTGGGCCTCTGAGGGCACGAAACAAGGAACCTTGTCTCTCTTTCTCTCTGACTCACTCTCTTTCTCTGTTTTTTTTGTCCTCTCAGCAACTTCTCTCACGTGGTTCTCGCAGCCTGAAACCTCACGCTTTCAATCACGCCCATGAGGTTGGGTAGCGCGACAATAGGCTCGCACCGATTCCCTGGAGTCTAGAGAGAGAGAGCCAAGTCATGCTGGTGTCGGTGGCACAAGGAGGGTTTGTGTGTGAACTAATGTGATAACCTGCGCAGAGAAAGCACATTATTATCTTAAACCCTATGACTCTGTTGATGTGCAGAAACATATGTATTTAAAGCTCAAGCATGTATGATTTGCTTTATTTACTGATGACGGCCCATATACAGTGTGATTTGTTTACATGGGACACAGTAGTAACCCGGTTTATTGGGAGCGTCTGACTGTTTGGCAGTGTTGATGCCCGAGGGTTAAACTTCTAAGGACTATCAATAAAGGGTTAATGACTTGACCTTTGGCGACCCTCTGGGTAAATCATGCTTGGAAATCCCCTGCGCCGAGTGGCACTTCATCGGCACGGCTGAGATTAATTCCCCCTCCCCCGTCAACATTCAGTCAACCACCAGCCAGCATCCATCCAACAACCCCCCCCAGTCAACTCCCTTATCAGCTGTAGTGCTACAAACACCTTTACGCCGGTTGGTCCATGAATCAACCCCAATCCTTCAATACCCAAAGGGCTTCAGAATATGAGGATGTGTCACCCAGAACTCAACTCAAATGTGTCTTTTGAACTGGTTCAGTACTATGATGAAATTCATGTGCGTGTTAAAGTTCAAGCAAATATCTCCAGCCCACAAAGTACACCTAGAGCAGCTTGGGAAAGTGCCTCTTGATAACATTGCAGATTAGAGTATTTATCTTAGAGTTGTTCACAAGTGCTGATTCCACTCTTCAAGATCAACTAGTGGAATAAATATGAATTCTGTTTTAGGGTGAGTTTTCCCTTTGGGGTGGTCTCTGAATTATGACGTGGATTATTGAAATATGATGTTCCTAGTTGGGATTTAGGGCCACTGGATCTCCAGAAGCATGGCTTAATGATCCATGCCCGATCACACAGAGAGTGATCAGATGATTAGAATTGCTTCTGTAACGTTCCATAAACTCAGAACTCACAGTGACTGACTTTACAACCTGCAGCCTTTTCTTCGTCGCCTCTATCTTTAATCATTGCATCCGCTTAGTGGAATTACTTTAAAACGCATTGTGTCTTTCTCTCTGTCTGTTTCTCTCTTTCTCCCCCCCCCCTCTCTCTCTCTCATTGTTAACCTCTGGTGCGTCTGACCCTGATCTGTGGAGTTAAACTAAACAAGCTGATGTCTTCCTGGGCAGCGATTACTGGCGGAGGAAGCCAGCGGAGGAAGCCAGCGGAGGCTCCGGTCTGAGGTAATCACGCCACTGAGATAATTGCACAGTAAAACACTAACTGGATGTTTATGTCCCGACCCAGGGGGAAGTCATTAATGCCATCCTAATTAAGGGTAATAAAGCCCCTTTCTGCCTTTTGGGATGGAGTGACCCTGACTTGATCTCTGATGCACTATAAGCATCAATTAACACAATCTATCATTCTCCAAACATGTTTTCACAGCTACACACAGCATTAGGTTCCATCACCCCCGTGTCTTAATCCTTGGTAGGGAGGAAATAATAAGCTGATGGGTTTGTCTGTGGTTTAACAAGAGGTGTGTGTGTGTGTGTGTGTGTGCATGTGCACGAGCGTGCACAGGCATGTGCATGATTGTTTGTGTTTTCATATACCAGTTAATCTTCTGCTTTCCCAAACCCCCAGCTGAGTACTCCACCCACACAAATGCACACACACACACACACGCACACACGCACAGGCTCTACTCAACTCCCAGTTTCTGATGTTTCACTATTGTGACATGTATAAACAATGAGTGCCTCTTTGGTGATGAACCATGAATAATTCATCAAAAGTTGAATACAACTCTATAACTCTCAGTTGCATGCACAGTGATATTGGGAAATTATTGATCGAGACAAGCATTTCAAGTTAGTGCTGCAACCACTGCAGAGGGAAAATAGTCACACATGAACTACACAGTCACACAGTCACACAGTCACACAGTGACTGTAGCTCTGGTGGCTTAGCAACAATAACACTGGGCCAGAGTGGGAGAGAAAGAGCACACATACTGATATGAGTAATGGTAAACAGCTGCTTGGGCCGTCCGCTAAAAATAAGCAGGGTTTCAAAATAAGCACAACTGTGTTTAAGAGTGTGAATCACAGTCAAGCTATAAAGAAAGTTTTCTTCTAAAGGATGTGCTACAGTGTTCATTTCATTGATGAATAGATAGATGAAATACAGTAGATGAAAAAATTACTGGTTAGTACTTCAGAGTACTTCCACAAAGTTATCATGAAAGATTGTGCTTCTTGTGATGCTTCATCATTTTCATTCACTCGTGTGGCTGCAGTTAAAAGCAAGCACTCAGTTTAAAATGATGTATATTATCTACTCAGTAGTCTCATGCGACATATGAAGTATCAAAATATCAGACTACAGCCCAGTATTTATACAGCTTTTAGCCAGTGAGGAACATAGTGGAGATTTGATTGCTCAGTGATCCAAAATTTATATATTTATATTTTATTTCTGAATTTAAACTTTTTTATTCAATTAATAAAACACCTGATATATCTCCTTCTATCTTATGGGAAACAAGCAAAGTATATGCTCGAGGACTGATTATTTCCTATGTTAAAAGCAAACAACGGAAATCACTTGCATCTCAGAGAGAATTAGAACTACAGCTCAATGATATGGAGAAGGAATATGCTAAAAATCAAAGGTCAATCTGAAGATAATGCTGTCCACCAGAGCATCTCTTGATTTCCTTCTTACTCACAAGGCTGAACAAAGTATTAGATTTGCAAGGCAAAGAATAAAATCTCTAAATATTGTGCAGCTATCTCAATAAAAGAAGCTAAATAGTGTGGTTGTTAGCCTAGATAGGATGGGTTTTCCCTTTGGGGTGGTCACTGAATTATGACTAACGTGAGCCAGAGATGGATTATTGAAATATAATGTTCCTAGTTGGGATTTAGGGCCACTGGATCTCCAGAAGCATGGATTGATGATCCATGCCTGATGACCATCTGATCACACAGAGAGCCTAGACATATTCAGACTGGGTGATACTTTCATTATTTGAGTTAAATTACTATATGATAAGCCATTAACTCGTCATTACTTTTCGCAGTGGCTATCGAAACCATTAGCAGAGGATATTTTCTGCAACGCCTCAATTTCTGGCATCTCAAATAACGGAAAATATCACAAAATCGCACTATATGCTGATGATGTTTTGCTTTTTCCCACCAATCCGGAACTATCTATACCAATAGTTCTGGATGTAATAAATCAATTCAGTGAGCTTTCAGGTTACAAAATACATTTTTCTAAGTCATTTTCTAAGAGGCCATGCCCTTAGACAGTTTATGTAGTATGACCCCCCCCCCCCTCCTTCTGTCCCTTCAAATGGTCATCCCAAGGTCTCAAATTTGGTTACCCCAGAGCAACAACTGTTTAAAGCAAACTTTAAGCCACTACTAAAACAAATATGTGATGGAGAGATAGAGAGATAGGCATCATTACCACAGCTGGTGTAGCAGCTTTATTTGAAATAAAAAGAGAGCACGATTAAAATGGACGAAAATGCAGATGTTGCTAGGAAAAGGAGGTTTAGCTGTGTGATCAAGCTTTATCAATTGGCTGGCGCAACTTCGCTTCATTGTGGAATGGATAAAAATCCTGATAAAATTATCCTGATTCAGTATGGTTGGATCTGGAATCATTTAATTTTAAGGGCAACATTGCTAATATAATTATTAGCACAATATTGCATGGCAGTCAATAAGATATAGAAGGACGATCAAAGACTCTGTCTTCCCTCGTTCCCTCTGCCCACAATAAAGATATCTTGCACCAAAAAAAATATGTAAATTATGAAAGTCTTGGGTTTGGAGTGTAGGAGTTTCATCTCTCGGTCTCTCTCTGTCTCTCTCTGTCCATGTCCAACTCTCAGCAGGAACCCTCTGGAACAATCCACAGTCCCAGTAACAGGATCTGGAGAGGTAGGGCCTGAACTCCAGGCAGCAAAAACAATCATCTGGCTTCTACTGGGAGTTAGGAGCAGGACCTCCGCCAATAATAACAACTCTCTCATCAACCAGGAGAGAGAGAGAGAGAGAAAGAGGGTAGAGGGAGTAAAAGTGTTTATCTCTTGTGTGGTGTGTAGGTGGATATGAGCCTTTTCTGCGATGCCTCACTTAGGACTGAAACAGCGGAGTTTGTGCGACCACAAACCCAGCCTCATGACCTTTTGTTCTAATGGCACACACACACACACACACACACACACACACAAATACCCACATAAACTGTCAAACTATAACTGCACCAACCTCAGATGCCTCTCACTGCCACCAACACAACACCTCCATCACAGACATACACACACACACGCACACAACGGTGAATGCTATAAAGCACGTAGCTTCTCCTCTACTGGTACTGTGAGGTTCACCATAGGATTGTATCCACCCCACACGACATCACACACCTCACACCATCCTACACCCCAGACAACCACGAGCTTATTAGTCTGTCAATATCATAAAAGGGACGGTCAACATGACACGCAGGTTGTAAAAAGCCACGAAAACACTGCTGTGTTTAGTTAAATCACCGTGCAGCATTTGTGGACCGTGTCCTGCTCCCGCCTCAGTCTTTCTTGAATATACAATTGTTTTGGAAATGATGAAGTGGAAATATAAAGAGTGGATAGCGACACACACTCCCCGCACACAAAGAGAAAAACAAACACAGACGCAATCAAGCAAACAAATTCAGGGAGATCCTGTTTTCCTCTGAAGCTCTTATTCTAAAAATAGTTTGTGTATGTTTATGTGTGTGTGTGTGTGTGTGTGTGCGTGTGTGTGTGTGTGTGTGTGTGTGTGTGTGATTTCAGTTCTACTAAAGGGATTAGGGAGGCCTGTCTTATAATATATTCCGTCTGGCTTCCCCTGAGGCCTGCTGGTGAGGACAGATCCCTGTTGGAGACTGACTCTGTCTGCCTATGAATCACAGCGTGTGTGTGTGTGTGTGTGTGTGTGTGTGTGCATGAGTGTGTGTATATGTGTGTATGTGCTCTTGCGTGTTTGTATGTGTCTGTGTTTGTGTCTGCCTCACTGTCCATCTCATCCCCATCCGCTCTCTGCCTTATCGTCATTTTCTGCCTGACAACTGCTGCCCTCCTGGACACCGCCCATAGGCTCTCATAATTGACATGACCTACATTAGTGTGCAACATTCTGCAGACTAAGTTCACATCACACCACCGATGTTGTTTGCACCTATTTATAAAAAGGATTGCTCCGGTCCCCAGTTCTGATTGGCTGAGTCACACCTGTCACTGTGTAACTCATACCAGTACTAATGTCATTTAGCACTGTTCAGAATCACATTTAAAGCTGCACTTGCCAACTTTGCCCTTTAGTGTCCCCAAGTGGCAGCGAGAGATAACAGTTTTTTAACTGAATTTTTGAAAGTTTGAAGGACTTCATTACCCCCTTCATCACTAAACTGCGCACTCCTCAGTCCGATATTTCTTCTTCTTAGTGGCTGGCATGGGTGGTCATGGTGTAAAACGTTTTTTGGCAGCAGGTTCAGATGTTGTTGGTGAGTTCGGCTTTCTCTGGACAGAATGAGTGGTTTCAAGTCGTCACCATACCCAATACCTGAAATTAATTTGGACAATTAATGTTAAGGTGATGTGTGGGGTCTCAATTATTATCAATCCAGTAGACTTAAGATTCCTTTTATAAAAGCAATAAACTCTATTCTGTGCACCGTAACACAGGGTTTCAGTCCACTTTGTGTCACTCTTACGTTCTCAAATCACTGTAGAGCATGGCCGCTCATGGCTTTCTGCTTAACTATAGCAAAGCAAAGAAATCCTGACTGGGAGAGCAGTTCAGCAGTTCAGCAGGTCAGAGTGGCAGTGGTAGAACTGGGTGGTGCTGCGAAGTGTGTGTGCTTGTATGTGGTGTGTGTACATGCCTGTGTTTGCACGCCCCTTGCACAGACAAGTGTGACCCAGTTTACATGCATCCTCCTGCGACAAGTCTCAGAAAGCCTGTTATCTCCTCTCAGCATCTGCGGGGTCTCTGATGGTGGGGTGAAGTCTGAGGTTGTTCCTGTGTTCCCACGTCGTCTCAGCACCGACCTGTTGACCTGACGTTGACTCTGACGCTCCAAAGCTGCAATCTCACGGTTGAAGATCCAAGTAGTCCATACAGTAATGTTTATCATGAGTCATAGGCATGTGCAGCTGCCGGGCTGTGCTAAAGCATCACATTGTAATAAGGTCACAATGACTAAATGAATAAATGTACAGGAATTCGTCTTGGTTATGTTGGTGCAGAAACTTACACCTCGCTTATTGACACTCTGACACACATGCAGTAGGTTAGAGTTAAAGTGATAGACCTGCAATGCATTTAAGCAGTATACCACCATAACATGTTTGTTGTCCTTTTCTCTCTATTTTATTGTAATCTTGGTTGTGTTTTTATCCTTTGTGATTTTTAGGTAAAGCGTCTGTGAGTACTTAGAAAAACGCTATACAAATAAAATGTATTATTTATTATTATTTATTTATTTATTTATTTATTTATTTATTTATTTATTTATTTATGTATTATTTAGTTATTTATTATTTATTTATTTATTTATTTTAGTTATTTATTTCGTTATTTTTTAATCCACTCAGACCTGCTGTTTAACAAAGACAGAGCCTCGTCATACTCATACGGCTACCAATGGCCATACCCGAGGCAGGAGTGGATTGTGGATCCTGCTAAGAGTTGGAACGACACAGACCTTTCCTGTACAACACCTGGGGGCTGTTTCTGGTTCTTTCATAAGTTTCAGGTCACGGTGTTCCAGTTATGTCCATGACTGCTGAGAGGATTTGTCACCACGGCAGGGACACATCCTGCCGGCTGATTGGCTGTAGCTCAGAGGACTCATAGTATAATATTTTCACTGTGTCTGTCAATGAAACACTATCTGCCAATATCCTTTAGGCATAGATAGTCCTCAGCAGTGTCAATATTTACACAAAGGCTGCATCGGGGTTACCAATCCAAATCAACTGAAAATGAGTTAGATTGCTGCTTGGATTCACTTTCATCTATCATAAGCATGAATGTCACAATTAAATCTTAAGCTGTTTGAATGTAGTCAGAAAGTTCATGTGGAATATGAGTAAATTAGTTGCAACCTAAGAAAACAGATTCTTAGGTTGCATGTGAAACTAATCACTGATGTTGTTGGTACTTGCACCACTTCAGGAGGTTGAAATAAAATGTAGTGAAGAAAATGCATGTCTGTATACGCTCATTAAACCTTGCAAAGTGTATTGCAGGTCATTTTTTTTCTCTCCTTTTCTTTCTCTCTCTCTCTCTCTCGCTCTCTCTCCTTCCTTCCGAGCCTGCAGGGGCTGCCCAGGCTGTTTTGATTTCACAGCGGGTGAGTGGCAGCCTCGACCCCACCTGACCCCCAGCCCGGCTTCTGCTGATGTCAGCATCTTGCAGCAGATTGGAGCGTGGAGTTTTTAAACAAAGCCCCAGTCTCAGCCCTGAGGGGGCTCATCCACTCCGCTCCTTAAAGGGGCCGTACCAATTCAACTGGTGGTTGGGCCATGAAATATTTATGGCACACTTGCATCTCTTTAACGTTCTCATAGGAAGCATCTTGCCTGCCTGTGTTTTCCATTTCTATATCACTTGGTTGATCCTTACAGATTCGACTTGAGTTAGTTGCACCGCTGATATTTTGTTATGTATGGTGATTTGTTGCACAACTTGTTGCTAGTATCATCTCGAGGCAAAACACAAAACACAGGCTACACACGCGAGGAAAGAGAAAGAGAGCCTAGCTTGATGCAGTGCCTGGTCAGGATATCCTGCCATGCCCTCTCCCTGTCTGAATGAGCTCTCTGTGTAGGAAGAACAGACAGCGTTATGAAACCTACTCATAACTTGTCCTCTTATCACCACTGTCTGTCTGCTCTCTCTCATCTTAGATACACTTCCCCATGCTAGACTCCACATTTATCAGATTTATTGGCCTTTTTTACACTACAAAGCCAGAGGCTTTGGCAAACGTTTTCTTCTGAATAATGCCTTATCATTGTTTAATCTGAGGGCTGAAAAAGCCAGCGGCTGGTACAGTGAAGGGCGGATGACCATGCCGTGAGTGAACTGCAAACCTGAAGCAATGCACGATCTGTGCAAGTTGTGTGTGCTTACAAGTGGGTGTTCTTTGCATGCTTCACTTCACGTCTGTGGTCAGCTCATGGTTGGAAAAATAGAAGAGAGCAACAGACACTGTTGGTGATTCATAACAGATATCAGTACATCAGATCTTGCAGAGTGGTATTTGAGAGTTTGACAGTTTGTACAGGAAAGTATCAGAACGAGTGACTGAACAAAGAGGACATCAGCTTAGTTAGGCCAATGTAAACATCCCATACAAAAAGCCCTATACATCCAGATTCTACACACACACACACACACACATACACACTCACTCAAGTCATAGTGCTGGCATGTCGCCTGCACCTGACCCAACTTTATTGCCCCAGTGTGCCCTCTTTGGCTGCATGTATTGTGTAAAAAGGTTTTGTGTGAACAGCTGGGTTGAAGACTCCAGGCTCCAGAGCCCAGTCATCTAATATCTCCTGGCTGGCCCTGAGGTCTCCAGGCCTGGGGAAACACCATCCATAAAGAACATCTTATCTGGAATGGGCCCCCTCCACATTGTGCTGTTAATAAAACACTGCAGAGGCTCTTTGACTGTATTCTAAATCCGACCCATATCTCAGATAACAACCCGAGGTCAAATTAGAAAACTAGAGTGAATTTGTGGAACCTTTTCACTCCAACAACATAATCATCCAGGGCTCTGTTGCATGAGAAGCTGTTGTTTGTTTGGTGGGACCAACCTCCTACTTCTCCAAATAAAATCACACATGATGAATAGGTTGTTTTATGGACAACTGTCCTTCTCACTTACCCACGCAACACAACAAGGCCTTCACTAATCTACGATAGCGTCAGAGTTATTTAGGGCTTTTGAATACAGAATGGAGTAGATTGGGCATATTAACCTCCACTTACTTTATGCCCTTTCTAATTCAATCTAGTCAGCCAGTGCATAAGTGCAATGCTAATGTTTCCCAGACCTCTGAAAATAATACAAGTATCAAAGAAGTCATTATCTAACACTGGCGCCACTGTCATAGCGCCCTGCTGACCATCCCATCATGAGATTCCCATTAGTTTTTCATTAGAGCATTCTGGGTGAGTGTGCAGATCCATAACGTGAAGTGGAGGCGGGGTTACCGAGCAGCCATCGGCAGAGCATTAAGGTCAGAATACCTTCGCCCTCACATGAAGCCGTCTCTTTATTCCTCACTAATATTACTGAGCAGGTGTATGTTTGTAGCCTGTTGAGGATGTTAGTGCATTTAATCCTTGCCTTACACTTTTCAGTGGACTGTAATGATGAGACGGGTTCCTCTAGACTTGAAGGGTGTGTGGAAGTGGAACAACACTTGGATGTAAAGGAAATGCTAGCAACATAAAGGGACACTATACACACTGATACTGAAACCCTCAACTCTATCTTGACAAGAACGGTTGTAGCTCTCTCCTGTGCTACTATCTATAGTTTCATGTAAGTACTCCCTCAAGCCTTTAATAACATATTCTTCTTTACAGTTAAGATGTGAAGGAGCTGTTGCGGTGGAAGGGAAGGATACACAGATACACTTACACACAGGAGTTACTCAGCGCAACCACTGTTGTTTACAGTTGACCGCTGAGGTCCCCCACTGGAAGACTTGGGGTTTAAACTCCTTCCATGACAGTAGTCGTTGAGCGAGCGGAGTGACACTCGACCTTGTGGTCACAGGCTTGCTTTTGTAGCCTTGGGGCCACTGCTGCCCCATGTACAATGCATATCTCTTCTTCTGTCTCCGTCTGTCCTTCTCCCTCCTGGCATCCCTCCAGCGCCCAGAGCAGTCCTAATAGTCACAGGAGATGACTCCGTCTTCCAGACCAATCTCAGTGGAGTCTGGACGATTGTTGTAATCATAATGAGCTCCTTATGAAAGCAGAGCTTTCTTTCCTTGCCTCATTTTTACAACTGTACAGAGTCCAAAATCAATTCCACCAGACGAGTTTTCCACCCCCAACAAGGTTAAGGAAGAGCAAAGGAAAGATTCTTATGAAGTTATTACTCTTTTCTTTTAAAAACACTATTTTAACCTCAATGATGTTCTCCTTGAATCTCTGATACTTTGTGCCCTCTGTTCATGGGGCAATACCATACAGCTCAAAGGGGAACACAGAGGTGGAGGAGTGAGGGGTGAGGTGGTGAGTGGAGTTGAGGGGAGTTTGTGAGGGGGATGGGGTGGGCGTGGGGGAGGGAAGTTGCACTTGGCACAGGCCAGAGGAATCTGATCCAAGATCACGAACGTGCCTTTGACAATAACACAGAGTCAAATGGATCATTTCAGGATACAGGGACATTGAGTTCCCCTGTACACTGATACTGCTATTGTAAAGCTGGACTGTCTCACCTTACACTCACTACAGTTTTGCAATGGTGCTCAATGAATCTGCACACGTCCCATTTTCAGTTTCACTCCACTGGGGGGATTCTGATGAGTTGGAAGTTGCATGAGACTTGAGAACTTGACTTGGCTGCCATATCCTGATCCATAAGACTATAAACTGTATGTACTTTCTCAGATTTGTACCTTCTCCCCTGCTGCTGTGATGTTTTATGGGCTCAGTAAGCTGCTCTTAAAACAGCCTGTCATCGTCTGAGCACAATTAAAATAATAAGCATCTAATATTGAGAGTCATTACAAGGGGGCTCTTAAATGACAGAGCCGGTAACCACAATGTGACTCAGTACACACACACACACACACACACACACACACTCATACACACACGCGGGAGTAATTAAATCTCCCAGCTCAGTATAGTGAACAGTCCTACTGCTAGATTCATGTCCTGACATGTTCCCTGACCTCAGCATGAAGGGAAGCAGCTTGGGGCATGATTGCACACTTTAATAAGTTGGATCTGTGACTTAGTGTATGGGCTACAACGTGCTGCTGGCGGCATTTCATTTGAGTGTTTTCACACGAAAAGTCTAATTTTTGAAATGTATCTTACCTTTAATAAAGTTTCAAACAGATACAACTTTTGCGAGGGGATTGGTGATTGACATAAGCTGCTTTTGAAATAAGCTTTTTTCCTTTTTGGTGCTTGTGTTGCCCTTTCCTCCAGCTCCAGCACAATGTGCAACATGAAAGCCAGCCACTTCAGAGAGCTTGTTGAGCTTTCAACTTCAACATGCGCCTCCTGAGACCTCCACTCACTGTCAGAGCCCTCAGAACAAAGCACACCATCCACACGGCTGCTGCTGGAAACAGTGGGCTGCAGCGTGTGTGTGTGTGAGAGAGAGAGAGAGAGAGGGAGAGATAGTTGGTGGGGAGGGCATAACGCATTAATGCATGGAGATATTGTTTCATAAGGTTGCTGTTTATCCTTGTTTGGCTTCCAACTTGACTGGCAAAGTTACTAGTAAAGTCACGTTGCCTTGGATGGCTGTGTTACTGTGCAATTACCATTACACACAGTGTGTTAGTCATGGAGTTCATGAGAAATTACATCAAATACGAGGTTTATCCTGTCAACATGGACTGAAAACTCATGGTATTGCAATAATGCATTGTATTACAAAGTACAACAACTAGGCCTCGACGAGTGTGAACTGTATCAACTGTTGTGTTTGCGAATGAACCAACTAACTAACATCATTAATGTAATTTCGTGTGTGTGTGTGTGTGTGTGTGTGTGTGTGCAGTAGGCATGTGATGTGTGGCCTGATGCTCCGGGGCCTTGGGGGGTTTTTGATTTAAACATACACACACACCATGACAAAAACACAGAATGACACTTTCAGAAGGACACACAGTCCCTCAGGACCACTTCCTCACATTTCAACACTATACGTGTAGCAATGCAAATCTGCGAGTACGAACCCAGAAGCAAGTACTCACTCATGCACACAGACATAAATAACATGCAATGTATATAATCAAGTGCCCTTTGTTTAGTTTTCCTTCACATCATTGTCAGCAGTTCTGTCGGTCTATTGTTTGTACAAACTGCAAATCATATCCTGAAATGCAACTCAATCTGTGGGTAATGTGGATCGGCAGGAAAGGAAAATACTACGGCGAAGGTTGAAAGCAGAAATGACTCAGAGGATTATGAACACACCTAACTAGGGCAGAATTCATGCTCATTTAATTTTTCTCTTCCTTTTATGTTGTCCTTGGCTCGGACGCAAACACATCTTCAAAGAGGGCAGTTGACCCATGTCCTGCTCCCTTCCACCCACCCACATAAACACGAGTCACCCTGTACCCCTGGCCAACACACTTTTTGTTTTGTTTGTAAATCTGAAGATGGACACATCAAAGCCCTTTGTTGGCGAGCGTGACCTGGCCTGACCGCTATGCCTGGAACCCAAACCGCCACTTTAAACAAGCAGCCTCCAAGCTATGACTTTGGTCACCTGTCTCACCACAGCCTGGGAGGGGGGGGGGGGGGCGATGGAGAGGAGGTGGAGCTGGGAGAAGGTGGTCTCTCTTTTTTTTCCTCTTCTCACACACCTGCGGTTTCCTTTGCACTCCTCGGGTTCCTGTCCTCCTGTCTCTTCTCATACATGTAGTCCTCTTCTCACCTCTTTTCTCCCCTCCCTCTTCCATCCCCCTCCTCCATCCCTCTCTCCTCGCCTCATCTGGGCAGCATTAGCGGGGTCGGTGTCACGCATGGCTCTGATAGGCGAGCAGCAGTGTGGAGACATGCAAAGTGTGCCAGTGGAAAATTCTCCCCTCTACCCTAAACCCCAAGCCCCAAACCCAGACCACAACAATACTGCCACCTGGCTCTGCTTGGACTGGAAGACTGAGGGGCTGTCCAAGAAAGAGAGAGAGAGACATAGACAGAGAGAGAGAGAGATGCACGACTTTGCCGAATACAGAGTGCTGTGAGTGGTGGAGGGAGCTGAAAGGAGGCGGGTCCCGACCTGTCACTCAGGTTGATGCATTAATCTGTTGACAAGTCCAGCTGCTCCCCCAGCTCAAGCCTTCCCAGAGAGGCTCTGCTCACAGCAAATTGGCCGTCCTCTCCAGTCAGAGCTGGCTGACTCAGATCTATGGGCTTAGCTGTTACCTGAGGCAAGGCAGGCCAAGAGGCCGCCTCCCTTCCAGCCCGCTTCCCTAAATTATAGCCCTGCTTGGCTCATAGCGCCCGAGGCCATGTGTGTACAAATGCTCACTGCTGTACACACTTGCTGTACACACATACATGCACACACACACACATACACTGAAAAACAGAGAGAGAAAGAAAGAGAGAGAGAGGGCCTTTTTTTTCGTCCACTTATCTTCGAACAGAGTGTCCTAGATTAGCAGTTCCAGTGGCCTTGGACGTCCTCCCCTGAGACAAAGCTGTATGCTGTAATTATCCTGTAATGGCTGCTAGCAGTAAATGCTACACTGTCAGAAAAAAAGGTACAGCCCCAGCAACAAACGCAACAACTCTGTACCTTTTTTCTGAGAGTGTACTGAGAGTGTACTCCAGAGAGAGGCCTCTGGGCATTCCCACACACTGCCCACTAACTGTACAGCAACAACTGTTGTCCAGACTCTGAGGAAGCACAATGTGTGTAAAGCATGAGTGGATTGTAGAATAGATGGTGGTCTTTATCTATTCCTGATGTGTTTTCCCACCGATATGTCTCACAATATTACATTTTTTTACTCTGTAATGTCTTGTCTCTGGGTTGGAACTGCACTTGTGGAGTGATTTTAGCAAATACTAATATCATTCTGGTTTCTAAAATGAACGACAATAAAGTCAAATAAAGTTTTGCCTTTATTTATTTTGTGTTACAGGAGAAAGGAGGTGTGACGTAGATTTAAGCTGAACATCATAATTGTCTGTGTCTGTCTCAGTCTGTTTCTAAATGAAGGGTATTGTCTAGATGATGCTTGAATTTTTTTTGTGTCTCATGATCAAGTCAAATACATATAGGATAATTGGTTAACATGGTGAGCAGTGGGCCCTGGGACAGCTGCAGCCCATCAGCAATTATCCTGGTGGCCTACAAAAGGAGCAGGGAAGACCACACAAGAGCTCACAGCACATCTGACCCGAGTCACAGAGCCACTACTTCTGAAATGCCCCCAGGAAGGGCCCAGATCCTTGCTCCCTTCCTCAGTGGCGTGGCCCAGCAGGTCTTCTACTCCCTGTCCACGGAAGAAGCCTGGGAGTCCAACTTGACAGGTTACACAACTGGATTGGCCTCTCTGGCTCGGTCCTAATTGGCTCAGGTCCTACTTAACTGTCCGGGACCGCTATATTGCATTAAGCAATTCTTTCTCAGAACGACAGTTTTAGGCCCCCTTCTATTCAATTTGTACATGCCATCTTCCACTTACATCTTCCACTTGCTGACATTATTAATAAATACAATTTCTTCTTTCATCAATACGCTGATGACACACAGATATACGTATATGTCGCTTGGGCTGGATGCCAAAAAATCAATTACCATATTACTACAGTGTGTTGATGAAATTACGTCTCAGAACTTCCTACAACAAAACAAAAGCAAGACTGAAATTCTGGTTATTGGAAACGAAACACAGAGGCAGAACGTATTGGTTCATCTTGACTCTCAATTGTAAAAACCATGTCAAGAATCTCATCCTTGATAGTGATCTCTGTCTTGAGCACCACATCGGTAATATCTGTAAAACAGCATACTATGCGTAACGTCTGTAGAGTTCGGATGCTGTCCCCAGCTGACTTGGAGAAACTTGTCCATGCCTTTGTGTCATCAAGACTTGACTACTGTAACTCTACCAAAGGTCTACCAAAAGACTCCATGGCATCTCTACAACTCCAGGGTTCTCACTCTGGAACTCTCTTCCAGAAAACCTGATTCAATTGATACCTTTAAAAACAACATAAAAACACACTTATTTAAACTGGCTTTTAAGTAGTTGATTGGCTCCTTCTGTGTTCTTTTTACTGCTCTCTCTAGCTGCTGCTTTACTCATTTAAATATTTTTAATGTATTGTTGCTCTTTTGATCTTTTCATGTTTTATTGTTTAATCCCGTCTGTATTATTTTATTTTTATTGTTGTGAAGCACTTTGTGAACTTTGTCTGAAAAGCATTGACAGCAGAGACATACAGTAGTAGCCCAGTTGATGGGACTCAATTCTATTTCTAGCCAAATTCAAACTTAAAAAGTCGACCCATGCAGGATCGAACTAACAGTCTCCATGCCTCTATGGTCATACATTAGAGCTAATAGGATCAGTTATCTTATATTTACATTCATATTTCATCCACCCTACTACTAAACCTCACAATTTAACATTCCTATTTCACTACAAGATGTGACTAAGATGTGTCAAATTCCTCAAATTGTGTATATAGTACAATGATAGGTACATAGATATAAATGGTATAGAAACTATAAATTTCATCAAACGTGTTAAAGCTGCGGGTCAGTTCTGTGTGTAGCTGTGCAGAGGTATGTGAACAGTACTCGCCTTCTTCCAGTGACACTGAGCAAAGTGGCGCAGACATTTGCCTTTCATTAGAGTCTGATTGTTTCCCAAGCCCTGTCCGTTATTGTTCTCCAACCACATCAAACGCGACCGCAGAGCTGTGTTCCTTTGCTTCTTATTCTTTAAAAGGAAAACAGCACAGGTTCAGAACATATTAGCGAGGTCTGTTTCCACCTCTCACAACAATAGCACTATACGGAAAGATACTTTATGTATGGGCAATGTACCATATCAGAATTTCATGTTTGTTTGTTGTACATAATCCATAGACCACCTCCCATTACTTTGATAACATGTACGTTTGGGGCAGGGTATATTTAGACAGTGGTGGCTGCATGCTCTGTGATTTCTGGGTACTGAAGTTCAACCAGTTCAAACTGTTACCTCTTGTTGCCATTTGGAGCTGCCAACGTGTGAAGTTGCCGAGTGCAGCTTTAAAGAAAAGTTGCCTCATGCTTGATCACACTAGCTGTACACACTAGTACCAACTCAGTAAATGCTGCTTAGCGTTCACATAACACTAGAGACATGGTTTCTGTTCCAGTGCAAACTATATTCTCCCTGCTATGAGCTTTGATTACAAATGTACCTACTTTCTGGGACCACAGTTCCAGTTATGGTCTGGAAAGAATAATGAATCTCTTTCCCTACAGAAATTAAACACTGCTAAATTCCTGATGATAGATTACTGCTTCACATTCTGTCAGTGGACTTGATTGACCTTTAGCTACAAGTATTGCATGGAGACCTTCACATCAACGGCAAGAGCCAGCTTGTAATTATTTATCCGATTTTCTCAAGTGTGATGAGACAGGTCAACTTATTCTATTTCAGACCCGTTTCACAACCTATGATTTACAATTGGCCGGTTAGTAGATTTGGATGCGGCAATAATTAAACTTTGTATGCTTGTAAGTGTGTTGAGAAGGAGAGAGACATCGAGAGAGAGAGAGAGAGAGAGAGGGAGATAGAGACATGGAGGGGGCAGAGAGAGGCACAGACAGACACAGACAGACAGAGAATGTGTGTATAGTAGTGCTCCCGAGGTCTGGTGTCTTTGATGTCGGCCGAGTAGTGCCCACATGTCCAGCCCCTCTCTGCCAGGAAATTTCAATTCCGTCCCCCCGGAGCCCCGCTGACTGCTGGGAGAAACCGTCTCTTTTTGATGTTCTAAAGAGGGATCTCCAATGTAATTTAGCCTTTCATCTCTTCCCGCCTCTTTTGTCTGTGATTCATCCAGACTTTGGCGAAGTTACCGACCTTTTTCGCAAGTCCAAAGTAATATTATGCAGCTTTTTTAAAAGTAAACATCTCCCGAGACGGAGAGGGAGAGATGTCTGAAACAATAGACGGAAGGCTAGGGCATATGTTTAGTCTCAATCCCTGCAATCATTTTATTCATCATCAGTGACGCATGGTCATTATTTCTTCTACGATGAAGAATTCCATTATCGTTTCTGAAAGAGGGATTGAAATCCTTCATATATGTTTATTGCAAAACAGAGATTTTGTGATTCTGTCATTATGGGTGTAAACAATGTGACCACACTGACCTTGAGGAAGCAAATACGCTACAAAAGTAATACTCCTTTCCCCCTTTCACTTTTTCAACAAGTGCAGCTCTGAGAACCCCTGTTTGGACCGTAACTGCGCTGCTTCTCGAGCTCCAACATCTGTCTTATTTCTTTTGTGCAGAGAGCGCTTGGCACCGCTCTGCCTTGGAGAACATACAGTTTCTGTTTTTATACGCTACCAAAAAAGAAACCAGCTTCTCGGGGATTCATAAGCAATTTTGCCGTTGGGGCCAGGCACAAACAGCTGTTTTGTGTTGCCCTCCACTTGCTCTGTGTTTTATTAATCAGCCCTTGGTTCACCCTGGTGATTTATGGCCTGATACAGTCACAGTCCTGCATGGGACTGAACAGGAGAGAACACATAGGGACAACAGGATTGGCTGGGGTGTTTGCTTTTGCACGAAGTCGGATTAATGTTCAACCGGCTGTTGTTTGGCTAAAGGGAAGATTGCTTTTCAAGTGTGCACCCCCACCACTGCCCTTCCACCCACCCATTACCACCACCACCATCCCTCTACCCCCCTTCTCTATAACTTATGTTAGCTACATTCACGGAGTTGAGTGGGAGGTGCGGGCGGTAAAACCAGATCCAGCACTCACTGTTTAAACGTGTTTTATGATTTGGTTTATTTCTTTATGGGCTCGGTGACTGGGTGAAATAGTTTCACCAATGAGGCAAAATGAAGGAATCTAACCAAAAGAGATCGTCTGATTACTTTGGAGTAAAGTGGATTGTTGTGGCATAACCGCAACGTCCCTGCATCTGTTGACAATGTTTTACTTTGTGATGTTTTTTCCTTCACCGCTAGTCCTGGGGGCAGGTTGTGAGGTGAACGACAGTCTGGCTCTGGTTGACCCGGGTGTGCATTAGGCTCGTCACCTCTGACTCTCTCCACAGAGGAGGTTAAACAGCCTCTTTGTAACTCCTCAACCCATAAAGTAGAATATACCAGCCTAATAACAGTGATGGACAACGCTTTAACAAAGCTTCTCCGAGGTGGGAGAGCTGCCCTTGACTTAAAATGCACTCTAAAGATGCAGAAAGCATGAGCAGCCTGCTGAAAACCATAGTCACAACAAACAATGTAATTAACAGGTTTTGGAGGTCAGTGGAAAGCGATGATGAGTGATGATTGGATGGACTAGATTTGACAGTGTGCAGGTATGTCCTCATACCCTAAGCCAAATAACACCAGTCCATCCATCACTGAGTTGTATTGCTCCTAATTGCGTACGATTGGACCGCGCAGTTGGGGGATTTGTTTTGAGTTAGCTTCAACCTGAAACATATGGAGGACTATAATTTCTTGGCAGGCTTATGCGGCGAGTGCCTGACCCCTTCCTCTGGTTCTTTTGTTCGGAGGGCTCGGAGGTATCAGGGGATTGCTTATCACTCTGACACAGGATGCCAGCAGGGGTTCATGGTGCAAGAGGGGAAGTGACAGTGTGGCGCTTGCTTGTTTTTATAGGGAATGAGGCGGTGTTGTGACACATGGCTGTGCACCTCAACGAAAACAGGAACAGCAATGACGTCCCCAAAGATTGTTAACCGCATGAATTTGTATTATTTTCTGCAGTATATTTGATAAACACGGTGATAGTGACAAGTTGTCCAAATTGTTGCGTCACTATAGAACAATAGTTATTTTTATATTGGCATTCTGGCTTTTTTCTTCGAAACTGTGCAGCAGAGCAAGAACTTTCAGAAAGGCTGACGTAGTGGGCAGACAGTAAGTGTATAGGTTTTGGGTCTATGTGTCTGGTGAAGGGATGTGGTTCTCAGGTCAGGCTCAGGCGGGGGGGGGGGGATAATCTCCCTCCATCACAGGTGCATTTCCCTCGAGTGTCTGTGGTTTTACACACGAATCACACAGCTGTGTGTGTTTGTGCTCACTCTGCAACAAAGAGAAGACAGCTGCTGGAGCTTCAGTGAAAAGTGTGATTGCCGTTTTACCATGACAATGACCAAACTGATTTGTGTAAGATGTGAAGAAATGCACACCTGACTCAAATAGACTCGTGCATAGAGGTGCTACTGTGAACTGCACATGGCCAAGAGGTCCTATAACTTGAGATCGTGGCGATATTAAGCAATAAGAGGTAGAGGTTAAAGTCCTAAATGTCTTAGATGCCTAGATGAAAACTAAATAAAAAGCTGTCCAGGAGCAAGCGTCTCATGTCATGTGCAAAAGTCTAGTAGCTCATAAATCATAGTTGAACATGTTTGTCTTTTGACTGGTCCCCACAGAATGGAGGACAAGGGTTAGGGCTGGTCAAACGTCTCCACCCGCATGACCTCTTGACCTCTGATCCCTGTGACCTCTTAGACTTGGGGGTCAGGGGTTTGACCCCATCCGCTTTAGCTCAGCAGGCTAATGGCCTGCCACTGTCACTGGCTGCCATGGTCTGACAGCTCTATATGAGGCCTTATCACACTGGGCAAACTGGGGGGCTGAGCCAAGGGGCAGGCAATCGGGTTTTCTGTGTGTGTGTGTGTGTGTGTGTGTGTGTGTGTAGGTGTGTGTGTGTGTGTGTGTCTACATGACATGCATTATGCATGTCTGTGCTCTGCGGCTCTGCATGCAGATACAGTAGCGTGGCGCAACAACAGTGATTTCTGTTCTGTTGGAACCACACATGAACACAGACGCCACAGTTACACACATGAACACAGAGGGCTTGTGTGATTATATTGGGTGAACATGTGGAAGCGTGTAACCCACAGAATATTAAAACAAGGACCACTGTGGTGGTTGTTACATGAATGTCAACGCAGAAGGAGAATTGAGTGTTTGTGTGTGTGTGTGTGTGTGTGTGTGTGTGTGTGTGTGTGTGTGAAGAGGTCCTGTGATGCCCAACAATGGTTTCTCTTCATCTGGTCATGTGGCGTGTGTGTGTGTGTGTGTGTGTTTGGAAGAGTGTTTGAGTGTGTCCCTTGCGGTGCAGCTTGGTCACATGAAAATAGTGCTAATGAGGGACCACTGTTCACAATGGACACCAGTGGTCAGACCTCTGCTGCACAGGCGCTGCCAGGGAGAAGAAAGCCCGGGCCGGGGAACAATGACAGCGGGGCAAGGTTTTCACCAGGCCTCATGGCAGAAGGTCCACGCACCCTGCCCGTCATGTGAGAGAGGTCACAGGCCTCACGGGGGTTCGACGCATCGAGACAGAGAGAGCGGGGGAGCCGAGCCGTGAAGGGGATGAGCCCGGACTTGTGACCGTCGGACTGTGGACGGACACCACTTGTTGATTTTAAAGCGGTAATCTGTGAGAGTCTTTGCTGTGGTGTTTTTGCACAACTTGGCGATAAAACGGCGTGACCGCTAGCGTGACGTCTTCTGTCTTTCCTCGGATTTTCTGTTGACGGCGTTTGAGTTTCTGCAGGTACCGCTCTAATCTTTGTCCCGCTCAGCCATGGTGGTGGCTGGCGCTGCTCATGCTAACCACCCAGTTCTTCTGTTTATTCCAAACACACCCGCTGTTGCTGCTTCCAGTAAAGGCAAACCCATCACTTCCTGTGCACAAGGGTGTTTTAACTGTAAAGACCTACCCACTAGCAAATGTAAAAACGCTCATGAACTGGGTAGAAGGTAGAATGTCATGGATTATTAATGGGATTAGTCAACAGTGCAAGGAAGGGATGTTACCCACTTGTCATGCTATCAAGGGCAACAGGATATCAGCTTTACCATGAAGCATGACTTTTCTGTAACAGGTATATCTCCATGTCAGTGAGGTAACACTGTATACTTCAGCTGGTAATCTCATGCCGTGTGTTAGGTCATTTGTCTTGAGACGGTGCACGGGGCCAGACATAATGCCTCGGGGAATGCACAGGAACTGTCAAATCTAAGGTAAAGGGGGTTTTTGTTGGAGGGGTACAATGGAAGAATACCAGAGTGTGAAACCAGAGTTCTTGGAAAGTGCACACGCAGTTACACACATGCACACGTGCATACACACACACACACTCATAGACACAAGCATACAGACAGTTCAGGCCCTGTTGAGTCAGCCAGTAATCACAGTCCCATTAGGAGTCTTTTGCCATAGGAGGGTTGTTTTAAAACCCCTAATCCCTTGTCCCAGTGGGGGGCTTGTTCTGGCCACAGCCCAGGACCCAGGTGATACAATATAAGAGGGCAGTGGATGTTATTTTGTGTGTGTGTGTGTGTGTGTGTGTGTGTGTCTGGTTGGCTCACAAAGTTTCTCACTGGAACCGAGCCAGCTGACAGCGTTTGGCAGCGCCTGTCGAGTTTTTGTGTGAAAACTTTCCTCTGCCAGAGAACCAAACACATTGTGTAATTGTTGTTCGTGTCAGACACAATCTACTACAATATACAATTATTGCAGCCAGATGAAGATTTTTTTTTTTTTTTTTGTTCGAGTCATTTTGGAAAACAAACGGTCTCGGTGTATTTTGTCTCTTGTTTGCCCTTTGCGGTGCCTAATTAGAGAGCTAGATTAAAGTGACCAGCATGACTCAAGAGAAGCCGTCTCATCCCGGTCCCCCTTCGCGCTGGAGCAGATCCACTAACTTTAATTGCTGGTCTTCATTCATTCATTTTTTCACTCAAAGTGCTCCACGGTCACATGACGGGGGATTAGCTGCTACTCACGGTCACAGTTGGAGCTGTAAAGATCACATGGGCTTCTGAAACACTGATACACACACACACACACACACACCACCACTTTCTCTCGTCTCATTAACGCATCGTCTTGCCTGATGCAACACTAAAACGAAGGCCGGTGAAGATGTTATTTTTTAATCTTCTCTTTGTGCGGGTTTTCAAACTGCATATTTATGAATCCCAGGCTTTATAAGTCAATGTGGAGGGAATAGAAAATGCAAATGTTAAACAAAAGACAGTTGTGTGGAGGAGGAAATTGATATCATGCATATAGACTCATTCTGTTACTGACTCCCCTGAACCCTCCGACTCCTTCCCTGAGTCCAAGTGTGCACGCCTCCCCCTTTTTTTCTGCTGTAACTCTGCTCTTCCGTATGAAACACCAGATCCTCCACGGAAACAGATGCAGTTAGTCCATAGTACACTGGTCAATACAAAAGGAGACCTAAGAGAATGATTGCTCCTTGGCAGTATTTCTGCTAATGAAAACCATACAGAATTCCTCTGGCCAGGGGGAAGATGTGCAGTGGAAACAGTAGATGAGCCCGAGGCCATGAGTGATACATTACTGCCTAACCTTGGGGGGGGGACTGCTTGGCTGACAGTGGGATCAGAATACTGCAATCAATGCCACATGCCACAAGGAGCGAACGCATGCACAGTGGGAATCCATCAAGCCCTTCATGACAAGACAGTCGTAAAGTTTACGCTTGTGCCGAGAAATGTCTTGATACGAGGGGTTGCTGCGTGTGAACGCGGATGTATGCGCTGCAACAGAAGTACGGGGGAAAAAAAAGAGTGGATAGAAAAGGAGTGGGTGAGGAGTTAGCTATTAAAACCATGTGCTTGGGGCAACGCCATGCAGCCGCGGGTGTGCCAGGAAGGAGAGATGGCAGAGGAGGGGTGGGGGAGAGTTTGCCAGCCTGTGCGTTGGCAAGGCGCTCTGCAGAGACTGCCGGTTTCAATTAGGGAGAGAAGTGACAAAAAAAGCTGTGGGGGGGGGGGGGAGGCAAAGGAGGATGGAGGGGGGAGGGAGGAGGATGGCCTGGCAAACCTTGGTCATGGGGATGTGGAAATAAACTTTTACATCCCCAGCTGTTTCATAGTGCCATTTACTACAGAGCAGGTGCAAGGCTATTAAAATCTCCCTTTACTAGTAAAATCACATCAGAATGAAGAGCACAGCCGGTCCGCGTGACGACAAATAAGCAGCCGCAACAGGGCAGTAGCAGGCGAAGATGAGAAGCAAAGGGGGAGGGAGGGTGGGAGGAGAGGTATGGAGGAGTGGAGGAGTAATCTCCCAGGGTCGAGGGTCAGCGCCGCCAGAGGTGAATCACCCCGGGTTCACAAAACATTTATCTGTTGTTTAAAAGTTTGCGTCTTTATCGCACTCTTGGATTGCGTGCTCAGCCTTCATACACGGGCGCGTCTTCATGCCCTCACACACACGTAAACACACACACACACACACAGAACACAAACACGCCAGGCACTCCCTCTCACGCAAAGAGGCGCGATTGTGTCAGCAGCAGCACCGGGCGTCCTGCCAACAGGAGGGGGGGGGGAGTGAAAGAGTTTGTGTAGGGGGGAGGGGGAAGGGTCCACAGGTGCTGAGCCTTAAGCCTGGAGGGGGAGGAGGAGTGGGGGGTGGGGAGTAGAAAAATCAGGGGGAAAAAGGAGAGTGGACGCATTAGGAAAGAGGAGAAGAGAGCCAGCACCTCCCCTTACTAACCTTCCTCTGTGGGGATGGGCAAATGAGGGCCAGGCCGGCAACACACTTTAATGACTCCATAACAGAGAGTGGCCTCTAACAGGACACAGGGGCCACAGGCACGCCAGGGCCCATGACAGACAGAGCCGGAGGGGGATAGCGTGACATCCGAATGTGTCAACAAAAGGAACTGAAGCGTTTTCTAAAGACATCCGAGCCATGACATATGCTTGCCCGCTTGCATGATTAATGCTTTCCATGAGCTTTTCCAAAATGTGTGTGTGTGTGTGAGAGAGAGAAACAAGAGCAATTCAACACGGAAAGTTGTGTATTTCGAAAAAACTCAAGTGTGAAGATTCTCTTTATTTCAGCTGTTGACTTTCTTGAACGCCATTGCCCTCCTCTTTTTTCTCCCTCTCTCAAACACACACACACACACATAAAATTTACCCCTTTCAGAAAGAGTGAGAGGGAAAAAAAAAACACATCGGTGGATTGTATTTGCTCAGCAGAATTTAATATGAGCGAGTTGGAGGTGCTTTTCTTCTGGGGCCAATTCCCTGGAGACACATCCATCTCTGGGAGATGGTTGGGAGGACAAAGGAGGACTGCCCCCGAGGCTCAGCCAAGGCGTGTGCACACATACACACACACACACACACACACACACACACACACACCACACACACACAAACACAGCCCTCAGACAGAGACCGCCTTGTCTGACAACAACTACAGACTTGGTCAAATAGAGGAAGGAGGAGGGAGGGAGGGAGGGATGAGGAGTGGGGGAGAGAGAAAGAAAGAGAAAGAGTTGAAAGAGAGATAGAGAGAGTTAAACAGAGATACACTATAAAGTAAATCTCAGTCTCAAAGAGAAAGCATTTAATAGAGGGGGACATGGACAGAGAGGGAGTTAAAAGCAGGGGGAGGTTTCTTCTGGTGCTAGTGAGTGAACACAGAGTGGAAGAGCGAGCGAGAGCAGAGAGAGAGAGAGAGAGAGAGAGAGAGAGAAGGAAGGAGGGGCTGTAGTAAGTGGTAATGTCCCATGACAGCCTTGTCAGATTGAGGACGCAGCATGAAGACATGTTTATATGTAGAGTTGTGGCAGGCTTGTGTTCCCTTTCTGCCACCGCTTCACTCAGCCACCGTCAACGGCTCTGATCCTCTCAGACGTCTGTCCGCTGACTTCCCAGGTAAAGAGTGGTGCACTTACCACATCCCGTTCAACACAGGATGACTTCACTTTTTTCACCAGAATGAAGCAATATCTCAAGAAAATCGAACATGGAAACCCCTTGAAATATACCCAACCAACTCCCCTCAGCATATCAAAACCAACTGCATGCTATTATACGAATGTAATATGTAGTTTAGGGAATTGGGTAATTGTGTTTTGGTTAGTTGGTATACAAAGTTGCGTAATCACTGTAGTGTGAACCCTTGGAGAATTGGTATCCTGGAACAGCCCCTAGCTCCGCTTAGCTCATTTCCTGTTCCTGGCGAAGGCAATGAGGGATAATAAGCTATACGCTACGCTTACTGCTCTTGATGATGCGGTCACATGATTCCTCTAATACGGCAATCAGAGGAGGGGAGAATTAGAGGAGAAAGGGAAAGGGAAAGGCAGGGAACTGTCTCACCAAATGCCATCTCATGAGATGAACGTGACGGATACACCGAGTTCCTCCGGAGGGAACTAGAAAGACAGTGTGTTGAAAACATGTCATCAAGACTACAGAATGAGATTTGACCCAAAAGGAGATCGCTCATCTTCCTGTCTGAAGTGACAGCTTGAGTGCAGCACTCCTCTGGTGTGGCACACTGTGGCGTAGGAAAGCCAGTCAGATACAAAAGAAGCAGTACCCTGGGGAAAACTGGCAAGACGGGCCGCCGCTCTCCGCAGAAACTTAAAAGATCGTATTTCTAGCCGAGAGGTTCTGCAACGCTGTCAGAGAGTCACTGACGGGCTGTAAAGAAAGAAGAGCAGGCAGTACGCACTGTGCAGCACCGACTCTTATGTCTTTGTCATAAGGTTATGGGTATTACTGCATACAGGAACACATCTAAGTACTACAGGGACTATTGAGTACAGCAAAAAAAACACAAAATCACAAAATATGATCACACAGAAACCAGTTAAATCAGAGATGTGAGTCATTTGCAATCACTCTTGCAGCTTGAACCAAATGTGAGTGTGATCCTACACCACCCCATCACCCCCCCCCCCATGGCACTCCCAAATCATAAACAGATCCAGAGTTACTCCACGGGGCCCTGGTGCTGCCTGGGTCACATTTACCCCGGCCGGGCCGCAGATACCCATGACCAACCACATTACACACTTACCCAATTACCTAGCGAGGCTCGCATCTGACTGGGCAGGTGGGGGGAGAGCGACGGGCACGCACACACACACACACACACACACAGTTGGGGTTAGCGTCCTGCTACAGGGGTCATCGAGTGCACAGTCTGTGTGAGTGGATACTGAGAAAGTGTGTGCTGACTTGTGTCCAGGCCTGGCCCGATCCCAGCTGGGTCGTAGCCATGATACAGGTGCCACACTAGATCATCACCCAGCCCCACTACCCCCCCCTCCCCTCCCCTCCCTCCCCCCTGCAGCCCCTTCATATCCCTAGCCTCAGCCCAGCTAGTGTGAGCCTCTGCAACAGGTGCAGTAGGTTAGGCTGCAGGCCCCAACACGCGAGGAAACAGATTGTTATTGTGGGGCCTTCCTTCCATCATCTCCTCTTTTCACTTTTTTTTTTTTTTCCACCTCTTCTCAACAGCCCCGGGGAGCAATCGAGAAGTCCAACCTGAACGTGTAACTCGACTCTCCGCTGGGGAGTCCTCCTCTTCTGTATTGTGCAAGACGGTTGAAAAGAGGAGAGAAAAAGGAGGATATGTT
The DNA here is from genome assembly GCA_034670405.1 of Hoplostethus atlanticus. Taxonomy (NCBI): domain Eukaryota; kingdom Metazoa; phylum Chordata; class Actinopteri; order Trachichthyiformes; family Trachichthyidae; genus Hoplostethus; species Hoplostethus atlanticus. The sequence goes on from JAXDDX010000004.1 coordinate 3,078,937, forward strand.
GCACACAAAGAGGGTTGGGCGATTTGACGATTTGTGTGTGTGTGTGTGTGTGTGTGTGTGTGTGTGTGTGTGTGTGTGCGTGCGTGTGCGTGTAGTGTATTTTAGGGGCAGTAAATAAGTAATAGGACCGTGTAATGATAGATTGCCAACCCTAAGGCTGGTACTGGTGCAATCAGTCGCAGGATTAGACACACTGCATTTACTCTGTAACAGATAGATTACCATTCATCTGTTAGTCTGCCAATAGCGACGACGTAAAAAGGCAGAGACGTAAACAGGGGTTGCCAGTGTGTGTTCATGTGCACACACACACACACTGTATGCATGCACCTATGTGTTTCCATGTGTGCATATACCTGGGCGTATAGTTACAGTAGTAGCAGTGCTTTTTTAAAACAACTGACAGTATATCCTGCTCTCTCTACTGTATCTGCTGTGCGTCGGGGAGCTGCTGGTTTCTCACTATGAGAAATCCAGATGTGCTCGCTGGCTGCCAGTGAATGTCTTCAGCTGTGTATGACACTGTTGTTGGCCTCCTTGCACCAAGTGTAGACAGAGAAACGACGCCTCAGGGCAAGACTTTCTGCCCCCCTCCCTCTCTCTCTGTGTCTCTCTGCCTCTCTCTCCCGTCTTTTTTTTTCACCATCCTCCTTTTACTCTCACACTTTTACCTCCTCTTCTCATCCCTTTCTCACCTCTCCCTTTTTTTCCCTCTCTGCACTGCATCGTCTCCGTCTCCTCAGAGTGAAGTCGTCAGTCTAACCGGCTCCACAAAGTCTGCCCCTATACCTTCCTCAGCACTGTCCCGGTCTCCCTCTCTCTCCCTCTCTCTCTCTCTCTCTCTCTCAGACAACACAGACACAATCATTTGCAGCCTGCATGGGGGTGACGTCCTGTCAAATGTCAGCTAAGAAGTGAGTCAAAGGAGTCTTTAAGGTTCAAAGGGATGGAGGTGTTTTGTTAATATCTGTGGTGCCAGACACTACATCAAGTTAGTCATTGTTTTGAATGAGTAACGTCCCCCAAGGCTTCAGCATTGACATTTAAGACCGTGTGCTATGAAGCAGATACGTTCACACTGGTACACTAGCACAGTGGTTCCATCTTGTTGGTGCGGAGGCATACAAGGCACAATACACTTTCACTGTAAACCAAATGGACCTGCTTGAAAGTGTCACACAGTCTTGTATCACCCTATGAAAGACGAATTGATGCTGCATCTGGGCCCAAACTGCATCGAGGAAGAACCAGAAGTTTGGAGGAAAGTTTGATGAAATGTGATGGAATCTTATTGAAATCAATGTTTTTTTTCAGTGCTCTACGCAAAAATTGATTGTACACCTCAGTTCACGCCATGCCCCTGGCCTGCACACCACTGGAGAACTGCTGCTGTTAGCCTGTGGGATCGCTGCATGCATCAGCCATGTGATAAGTGATAAGACTTGGAGAATGGATAGTGTCATTCTGCCCTCTGTTGGCAGAGAGATGCCACTGCAGGCAGCAATGAATTTTTGTCTGAAGTTGAAGAATTTCCAATAACACTTTAGATAATTTCATTGATGTGTGTTTTACCAGAGGCCGTGGTCAACTGATCGTTTTCATTGATCAGTGTAAAACCAGCCAGTGGCACATAAGGAAAGCACACACAATGATAAGCAACATGCTACAGAAAAATGCACTGGCATATCTATATACAGGGTTTTCAGTTTACTCTTCACAGATACAAGGATGCACTAGAATTCACCCAAACCCAAATACATACAGTCTTAAAATCACCCAAGCCTTATTTCAGTAACCCCTGTGACCTCATCCAGTCAGGTCATTTGTCACAGCTGTTGTTGGGCTGCTGAACAAGCTGAGCGACTCACTGAGTCAGAACAGACACAGCCGGCAGAACACCGTCTAGACGGAGAGCAGAGCCCTTCCTAGTATTGTTTGTTGGTGGTTAGCAGTGGGGGAAAAACAGGAAGAGATATGTGACTCAGCCAATACAACTGCAGGCCCAGGAGGTAACGTGCAAGCCCACTGGCTTCCTGCCGATAGACGTACCCTCTTTTGCGTGAGGCGGCGGGCAGAATTGTCAGGTTCATGTTATTTGGTAATATGAGTCTATACATCATAGGATGTCACGTATCCCTGGCTAACCCCATCGCACCTGTTGATTGGCTGATCTCAGCAGTGGGGCATCATGCACTACCCATGATCGACCACATGGTAGCAGCACTGGATAAAGAAATAGAGAGGAAATTACATAAAGCACAGTTCTCTGTTTATTTCCCGGTCTCCTCAGGTAATGACAGAAACCCTCAACCGATCTGTATCTCTGACTTGATCTTACATGGAGATGAGTAAAGTTTATGGATTCCCAGAACTATTTATATGGCACCTAACTTACTCTCTCCCCCTTGTTTGACCTGTGTCTATTCCTGTCAAATCCATGTGACTGCATGCACACACACGCTGTCCACGGTAATGATGTCAACCTTGTTGCTTCACCTTCATAAAGGTCAGAGAACTCACAACATTTCTCACATTCTTGTTCCCGCCGCCCCATCCTTCCACCACAAAGACAGTGGTAAATCTGCGTCCCAGACATAACATTAAGCAGTGATCATTTTCCCCCGGCAAGGTGGTTGTTTCACCTCAATGTTTGAGTTAGTGGCACTGTAATTATGTCAGACTTTACAGCTGAAACACAGGCTGTGACATTCCTCTGCCAGCTGGAGGTCTGCCTGTAAATCTGGTACCTTTACCTGAGGGGGAGGCTCCTCCCCAGCGCACACAAACCGCTAGAAACATCCATGTAGAATCGCAGGTGTATGTTCATACACAAGGAGTGGATGTGATACGATTTGGCCCAGAAGAGAGACAGGAATGAGATTGGTTTTTTTTTCCTGCTGAAAAAATAAAAATATGTATTAATTTATTTGTTTGTTCAATCACACTGATGTAGTCACAGCAGGGGACTGAGTGCAGGCCATGCCACAGTGCAATACTGTGATGACACTGTTGCTTTTCTTCCAGTGAGTCGTTTGGAAATTGTGTCTTTTGTTCGGCTGTCACATTATAAAAGGCGGTTTGGCAACCAGTCATTTCAGAGACATCGGGTTTGTGCTGGTGAATCATGACACTTAGCAATTTAGAATTTTCCACTGGGTAAATGAAGGTGCGACGTTTGAGGTTTCAGGCAGATAGAACAAATTATAGTCATTCATGTGAATATAACTGGTAATAGGACTGACTGATCTCCTAAAGTCTGCAGAGCAACCGTGTGGACAACACTGTGGATGCTGCTGCTCCAGGTAAAAATCTGTTTTTCACACACTGAACCAATGTTTGTTGTGAGGAGGAGGAGGACAGCAGCTCCAAAAGGTTGAGGTGGTGGGAAGACATCAGTGACACTGACAGTGATGACAAGTGAACCTATGCCATCAGGTTAACGATGTGCTCCTCACATAATAACATAATGATCATATAAGAATTTAATCTGTATCAGTATAGGAAATAAACGCTCAAATGTCCCAATTTCAATGGGCTGTAAAGATGTCATTCTGGAAGAAAAAAGGTTTGCCTCCATTCATTCTCGAAATGGTGATCAAAATTATTAAATTAAATCATACAGCTGTTATAGTGATATGATCCATGGGGAGCCATGATATTACATATGTTTTAGCACGATGACCTAACTTGCAAGGAGACAAGACACCATAAACCACATTCCACCACCAAATGGAAATCTGAACCTTTACCTGGGGGTTTTCCTCTGCAAGCCCATAGGAACTACTACATTAAAACCACACATGCACATACACATGCACATACACATGCACATGCACATACACATACACAAGAGGTTTCTAGATCATCTACAAGATAAATGCCTCCACACCTACTCTAACCAGTTTATGACTAAGCAGAAAATCTAGGCTACAGCCGAGCCCTCTACTCTTCCACTGTAAACGTACACCCTCCATTGAACATAATTCAATGGTCTCAGTGATCCCGCGTATGTAGGGGAAGATTACACCATGCAGGTGTTGTGGGAATGGAGCACAAAGGTTCTTTTAAGTTCCAATCCACTGAGGAATTCGCCATCAACACACAGATTTGCAGATTAAAACTTCTGAGAAGGCCCACTTAACGTTCCCTTGCAGCATGACAGGGGTGAGCAAGTATGCCACTTATAAACGTCAAACAAGCTGGTGGCCATTCCCCTCCTCAAGGTCACAGGATCTCCCCGGTGGATGGGACGGAGGGAGAGCGAGAGGCCCCCGGAGTTAGGCATGGTCTGCGGCCAGGGGATTTGAGCCATGACCGTGTGCGGGGTCTGCCTCTGAGTCATGACGACTCGGGATGCCAATCGAACCCAGAAACCCGATGTGTCATTACAGCTCTATTAGTGTATGTTGATGTAGTTTGTAACGGAGAATGTTCTAGGTCTACAGTGTGTGGGGTGTAAAGCTCAGGGATATGCCATTACCGCACCACTCCTGCCTCGGACTGTAACTGTATCCAGGTGGATAGCATGGCCGACGTGCCCGCTGCCAACATGCCCCTTATAGGACATGCATCAGGAAGCAAGATTACTCTGTCCGTCCTTCATTGCCCGAGTGAGTGATTTAGATCGTAGTGTACTGATGGTCATACTAGCCTGCTGAAAATACCTCAGCAGGATTTCAACAACTTCACAACTATACAATCAAACATCTATGGAAAGAGATTGAATGTGATTATTATTGCATTGAACTGTTCCTTTCATCTGGGCAACTCTTTCACCAAGCGGGGAGAACAAGGCTGGATCACTGGCTGAGGAGATGAGCGCGGTACCGTGCCACGTGGCTGGCTAAGTGAAGAGTGTTAGCCCGCTGTTGGCAGCCTCGGAGGAGGCGGCTGCCTTCCAGTCGACACTCAGGAAACAAAAGTCCCTTGTGCTGGGATGAATCTGAATTATTAAATTATTAAAGGATTCAATTCCAATTCGTGGAATTCAAATACTCTGCTGGCACAAATCCTATAGAACCACAACAACTAATAGGCTCATCCTCCATCCAACACTGTTCCAATCAGGTTTCCTCCACCTGGCCGTCCCCAGGAAAACAAGGAAGAAAATCTCCACATTACCTCACACAACAGTGTCAATATTTATGATGTACCGCTCGCTAGACGACACGGGGTGTGCTTAGATTTACGTCCTCTCACCACTCTTCCACAGCAAACAGTCAATTCGCAGAGACTACAAAGCCAAAGTGGCGTACCCAACCCTCAGGGCTGGTGAACCCACTGAACCCTGCAGCTCTGGAGCAGGAGCACTTACCGCTGGAAAGAGGGGGCGACTCCACTGCTCTTAGTTCTGTATCGCTGTGTTACTATTCTGCTGCCCTGATGTCTCTGGGGGTTCAGCGAGACAGAGAGAGGAAGACTGCAGGAGACCACGACGGTGTCAAAACACATTACTATAGCCGTTGCGAGGAAAACAGCCCTTAACCTTGCAACCGGACCAACTGGACCTCACAGAGAGAAAGAGAAAGGGAAAACAGAGAGTGAGTGGCAAAAGAGAAAGAGAAAGAAAAGAATAGAGACAAATTGTTTTGCCTATTGTTTTGACAGACAAACAGTGGCACGGGTTGAGAAATCTCTGATGCGCTCGGAGCGGAGCGTCATTTTTCCTGTTGGACTCCTCTGAATGTTTCCAAACCGAGGTCCAAACGAATGAAGAGTGCAAAGTGAGAAATGAAAGCCGCTCAATGAATCCCTCTGGATGGCAATTACAGCAAAGAAAAGCAATAATCTCCTGCCGTTATTACCTCAATATGCCGTACAGCTGTCTGTTTCAAGAGAAAATCATGGTGTTGCATCCAATATCTTTCTGGCTTGATCAAAAAAAAACACTGAAAGGATGTTTGTTTTGCTTCGTTCGCACCTCTTTGTCACGTATCTCTCGTGTTTTTTCCCTCATTTTGGCTGCGTGTCTAAAAAGCAGATGACCTCATGTGGTTTAAAACAGGCCATTCGACATGTGAATGGCTGGAAAAACTCTTTCAACTGTCTCTATGCGTTGCCATCGTGCCCCCCCCCCCCCCCCCTACTCCCCGGCACCCCTTGGCCTGGATCTGCAAAGCATGGCTCAGCCCAGCACCCTGTTCTCGGAGATAAGCTAAGCAAAAGGGCGATAACCCGGCCTGTACGCTGATCCTTGGGGAGAAAGCCCCCCTGAGCACATCCCCGGGGGAGCTTGTAATCAGGTGTGCTGCACGCTGATCCACTCGACATGCACTCAACACATGGACTACTCCGTATACCCACTTCCACACATCCTCGATACACACACACTGCGCCACGGTCAGCCTTGCGGCCGCCACCGCCAAAAGCCATCACTCACACTCACACATCCCAGTAACACCTCCTCAGACCGGCCCGACACCTCCACGGCGGCAAGGTGTAAATCCACTAGCTGCTATGGTGGAGAGAGAGGAGCAGGCAACAGGAGTGTGTGCAAGAGAGAGATCCGCCCCCTCCCCACACCGTGACCCCCCCTCCGTCTGCAGGCCTTACGGGGATGGGAATGATGGGAAGACCTGGAGCTGCGTCCACACCCTCAGGTTGCATTGGGGTGGTGACCTCAGTGCAGGACGTAGGGGAGCTATTGCCCCTATTGCATTTTTTTCCAGAGATCCATGAGTCAGAACATCATCAGCACTACACACACACTACTGCTATTCAAGGCCTGCAAAACGTCTGCCACTGCCCCACCCTTTTTCTCCCCCTGTTCAGGGACTCACATACACAGGCAAAGCTGCAAAGCTGCAAACACACAAACACACGGCGTGGTTGCTCTGGTTTTACAGAACAAAGCAACACAACACATCTAATTCACTTTGTTTGGCACTTATTTGAAATTAAAAACAAAAAAGTGAATGGAAAGTTTCACTGTGGCGTTTTGACGTCTGACTTATCGACTGGGGAGGTTTTCCAAAAGCCACAATCATGCAACATTTGACACGGGGGCATATGGCTCCGTCAGAGTGGGTCTAATGAAGGGTGACCACAGCTTGGTCACACTCCTTCAACTGGAGAAGACCACCCTCCTTAATGATCCCCTGGACGCCCTCGTGTGCAAGTCGTGGCTTTAAGGGTGGCTGTTGTTCTGGCCCAACCACACATCTGATTTCCAGTGGCTCCTGCTGCATACACATAGATAGAGAGGGAACCAGGAGTAGCACTAGTGTCCCTTCAGTCGGCCAAAGCAAACCCCTGGTCCACGAGAGGAGGACCAGAGGCCTCTGAGAGTAGCCAGCTGGCCCCATTTGAAAGCCCATTGCCCAGGCAAATAGGTCAGTGCAGCTGGGCCAGAATCTCCACAAGTGAATGGAAACCAAAGCTCTCCAAGGTCCTGGTCTGATCTGTCGTCAATGAGCAGTGAGTGTCCGGCCAGTGGTCAGTGGGTCGGCCCATTTGACAAGAGCTTTAAGGAGGGACGGAGGGCGGGAGGGTTGGAGGGAGAGATGGAGGACAAGAGCCGAGTTGTGTTGCAAGGCCTGATTATGCGTTCTGTGGGGCTGGTTTCCTGGACGCTGTGTTTGTGTTGGAGCCGGTGGCTCCAGGCAGATGTTGCAAATGAAGGAGGTGCTGTTGTGTGTTGACTTAGTGGATAAAATCATCCCGGATGACATCTGATTGGTGTTGTAAGATTAAATATTTCCCTTGACAGCGTGAAAAATCCCCGATATTTCACCATCATCAGACATCAACTACTTAATAATAATTTAATTATTTTGAGTTGACAGCCTCATATTTTATAAAGCATCCTGCATGAGACGTGATACTATGACTGCTTAGTAAGTAAATCTTCTCTCACCCTGAGAAAAAAAAAAGCTGTCTTGCTTTTCCTTCGCTCATTCAACCTGATCCTATTGTGTAGCTCAAAGAAGATGAACCCTCTGGGGTCTAATGTCACGTTTCCCAGGATCACATATGGCTTCTTTGTCAATTGGTGTTGACACTATTGGCTACTCTAGGTCTTCTGTTTATGTGGCATCTACATCTCTGTCACATTCAGCCTCCAGCTCAGCCCACACACACACACACACACACACACCATCCATCCATCTGCCAATGCAAGCACACAAACACTGCTTCAGCAAACACAAAGCTGACCTTTTACCTTCCCAAGCCCACCTGCATACACAATCTAACACCTACAGAAACAAATAAGCACACACACACACAAACAGTGGACTGGGCCAAACCTGTGGACTGATATACGGCACTGATAACAGTTATGTGTGATTACCAGGCTTTGATAGACATCATGATTGTATTGTTGAACAATAAAGAGCTGGAACAATTTTGAGTGGTGACAAGAGCCTTACTGGAAATGTGCTCCATGACAAAGGAATGAATCACTGTGGACATAAAAGATATGAGCGAGTCTTGATGCTGGTCTACTGCATGGTCTAGCCAAAGAACCAGAGATGTAGTGGAGAGTAAAGCCAGATAAACTCAAGTCTACTCACCTTTTTATCTACAGAATTGAGTGTAACCACCTTGTATCCTTATGATGTAAATCCATAGTAAATACATAAGGATAATTGGTTTTGTTAATATTATTTATACTATGACCACTGACTGGAGGTCAGTTTACCCAGCTTTTTATTTATCACTACTGCAAGTAACTACTCATGTTTAAACCTAGGCTAATTGCTTTTTAAACGCACCAAAACGGTGTTTACTCTCATAATGTTGAAGAGAAAGTGAACTTACGTTCGCGTATTAAAAGTTGCATCATTGCGCAACGCACAGACGAGTTGCCGGGAGGGGATAATTCACTTGAAATCCTCCCTCCGTTCGCTTTTTGTGAGTGGTCGGTGGCTGTGTCAGTCAAGGGGAGGGGGCACCGCTAATTTCTATATGCCTGCATGTCAATTTAGGTCTCAGATTGCGTTCCCGTATCGCTGTCAGCAACACCAAGCCCCACTGGACGTCCTCTAGCCTCCGCCTGGAATACATACACGTTTCTGATCAGACGAGACACTGTGGAAGTGCGGCTACCTGCTCACATTGAAACCTTTGGATATTGCTGCCACCCATAACTGCGTCCGTACACTTTAATCTCGTGTTGTTCTCTGGAAGTGGCCTGTGCCTGCTGTGTAATAAACAGCGGGCTTGGGGAAAGGCGCACCGCACAACTTTTCCCCGTTCTTTTTTTTTTTTTTTTTTTTTTTTTTTTTGAGGAAGAACTTTGGAAGTTTGGAGATACATCCAAATAGACATTGCGGAGATTTCATGTGGCTTATCATTTGACAGGAAAGGAAAAATTTCTTTTGGAAAACTTAACAGAGGGTATCCACTTTCGAAATATGTCCAGCAAGTGCGCGTTTGCGTTATTGAATGTCTTTATTCTGGTGCGGGCGCTTATGGCTCACGAGTGCACGCCGTGCGATCTCCGGACTTGTCCCGTGAAAGCCCCGCGCGGCTGCGACGGCGGCCGGACCTTGGCGAGGGACCCGTGCGGATGCTGTGACCAGTGTACCCGGCTGGAGTGGGAGCCCTGCGGCGGCCAGGACTGGGCGCACGGCTACTGCGCCCTGGGGCTGACCTGCGCCTCTGTCAACAAAACCGGAGCTGCGACAGTCCCTGAAATTGGAGTATGTAAAGGTGGGTAGTCGGTTATGTTCATTTCACAACTGGACGAAAACGGTTTCATTTTTATGGAATGACATGGAAAATGTGTTCTGCTTCGCATTGACTGGAATAGGAGATAAAATGTGGTGCATTTACTGACTGATGTGATAGTGAAATGAAATCTGCCCATATTAAGAATCATAGACCGTCTAATTTCTGCCTATTCTTTTGGCAGACAATCTGTCCCATTCCTCTTGATGGCTTGAGGGCATCACTATTCAATGTCAGTTAAGTCATGACAGCACTAACCGTGTCAGTGTTTACCTTGTCTCTGGCTGCCTGGAGCAGCTCCCCAGGTCTGATGGGCTCCTGACTGCCAGGAGAGGAGTCATGTTCAACTGCTCTTTCTTCTCCTTGAAGCTTTGTTCACTCTCAGCTCACAAGCATAACAACACGTTTGGCAGCAGGGATTTGGCACCCGCTTACATGTCAGCTCTAGTCAAGTTCAGTTGTCTTCGCTACAACTCAAGCAGACGTTTCTAAAAAGGCAGAGAATTGAGATAAGAGCAAAATAACCATTTTCACTCATGTGAGTGAAAAAGCATGGACTGCCCACGGAGTAACACTGATGGTCGTATTTGTGGTTGTCGCTTGGATTGTATTTAATTCTGAAATAAACAAGCTGTCCCCTTGCTTTCAGGAATTGATTACACGATCAATAGGCTTCAGTGTGTGCCTCTCTGTGCTGAGGTCTGCCCAGCAGGTTTTCATTGGCAATCCAATGAATGCACAGTGCTATACTGTACTACAGTTCTTTACTATACTTCTGCTCATGCTTACTCTAACCAGATCTAGGCTGTTATGATGCTGTCAGATGTGTTTGTAACTCTCTGAACTTCAAAGAAATGCGCCTCAAGAGTTTACCTCCGTTAAACCGAGGTAATATAAGTGTAGGGTGTCAAGTTTCTCACACAGTGAGTGAAGTAGCAGTGGCCCCCTCGCGGGACGAGGCATTTCGAGGACCCCCCAGCCCCTCCACCTGCACTGTCTCCAGCCTGTTTCAGGATGATTGAAGGGGACTGACAGGACCAAAGGGGAGAGTAAGCAGCTCCTGCAGGGCGTCCGGATCCCCATGACCCTGCCCTCCCATCATCCCTCTGTGGGGTGGTCCAAGTCAGTGCTCCAGAGGGGTTTACAGGGGTCTCCGGCCCCAGGCCATCCCAGGAGACGCTGCTGCTGATTGAGCTTCACTTACAGGTTAGGCTAGGGTCTGTGGAGGACGTAATCTTCCACCTCTGTGCCCCGGCAACCCTTCTGCAAATTAACAGCTTTGGAACGGTGAGGGAGTTAATGGCTCCTCTGATTGAGTCGTGCCAGTGGTCCTGTGGCTCCGGGGCCCTGGAGCATGCTGCTGACCCCTGATTCAGTCGTGCGCGCACACACACACACACACACACACACACACTGGCATACAGAAAGACAGACACACACAGACACATTGACACCATCCCAGAGGGTCTAGGTGGGGGTAAATCAACACCTCTCAGTGTGTTTTCAGGGGCCACCCTCAGCAGGCTGCTGGCTAGCTGGAGGCTGATCCCAGATTTCCCTCCTCAAGCTGAAGCTAGGGTGATTATGCTTCCAATCAGGAGTAGGGGGTAAATGTTTCCGCTCTCTGATCCCAGCTTTTCTGATGACAGCCTTTCATTTTTCTGGGTGGCCAATATCTGTTGGTGTGACAACCAGCGTGTGGCACAGGTGACGTTAAGCATATTCTGTGAGAGGCATACAGGGGGAATGCTTTTTCACTCAGTCCTTAATCTGTTATTGTTTGCTGGCTGTGGTAATATATCATCCAGTAAACAGCAGGATGGAATGCCAATCCAGTGTAAACACAGTTCAGGTCTCCTACAGTCGAGGAAAACCTGGAATACTCATTGAATTTGGAAATGTGTGTTTTTCAGGCCTGATAAACGTTATAGAAGACACTGATATCCAAAAGGATTTGGAAATGTCATGGAAATGTACTCTTAATCCTTTTGTAACTGGTCAACTGTTTAATGCCAAGCTCTGTTGCCAGTAGATCTCATTTATTTTGAAGGAATAATTACCCAATATAATACATACCTGATTACATGAGTCCCTTGACGTGGCAGTAGCGAGCCAAAAACAATACCTGGTATATCAGATGAGTTGTTCACATAAGATTCCACAATAAATCTGACATTTAAACATAGAAGCGGACACATTTCTGTCGTGGAAATTGCGTTTTAGGGCATGATGCAATAGGCATGAAAAACCATGCAATAAATTGGAAAAAAAAACATTTGAAAAAAGCTTCAGGTTACAGGCGGATCCCGCTGCCTTGCTCTTCCACGTGTTGTGACTACATGTACCTGCGCTCAGGGAAAGTTAATCTCTGGGCCTTCTGCCACATCATATCTGCTACAGCGATCAGTCTGTCAGTCAGGTGAAATCCTTCAACCCTCTGCCAGATAAATATTTTGTTTTGACGTTCTCGCTGTGTTCCTGTCCCTGTCCCTCCCACTCCAAAGTTTCCCCCCCCCCGTGCTCCAGAGCCACTTAACATACCGCCTAACAGAACGGCTGTCTTGAAGGGACGCTGTATCCGCTACACTCCTTCACATGCCGTCCACTTCCCCCCTCTTCCTCCGGTATTATCTAATATTTCAAAGACTTCCTTTTTAGCTCGCTATCAGTCAGAGGGCCTCCAGAGGTCAGCTTCCCCATCCCGGCTCCTGGATGCCAAGACAAGCAGTCTCTGTGGCTGAGAGAGGAATCCCCCTGGGGCAAAGCCGCAGACCCCCGGCTAGAGCCATGCCAGGCCAGACCTGCTCGGAGCAAGCCCAGACTAGGCTAGACCATGACCAGACCAGACTAGGGTCAAGTCAAAGTGGACCCGGCTATGGCAGACCAGATTAGAACAGACCTGAATGGGATCAGGCTGTCTACCCCCCCCCCCTACATCCTTATTCTGCATGCCAGATTTAGCACGCCACACAGACAACCAACACCACCATCTCAATAAAAACTCCCTCCCAGGCACAGGAAGGCTTCTGGTTGGAAAAAAATGTGGAGTTGAAGATCATTTTAAGGTGAAAGGAAATCACGGGGAAAGTTTTGGTGGGAGGTGGGAGAGCTGGGCTGGTTTTGAAAAGGCTGCTTGTGTCTTGGCTGACTGGGAGAGCCACCGACTACCCAGGCCGGCCCGATTGTGACGCATTCTCACCTAAATATGAGATTTCAAGTTTAAAAGGTAATATTGTCATCCCTTTATGAACACCTTCTATCACCCAGGAGTTACTCTAATGTCTTCCCAGGAGTCACATCCAAACAACCTGGAATTGAACACCTTGGAAAAAAGATTGTTGTTGTCGTTCTGGTGAAAAGCCATTCGGAGAGAGAAGTATTTTGATAAGCTGCAATCACGCCTCCACCATGTTGATTGAGGCCCAGGAGCCAAGTCCAGTCCAAGTCCTGTTTACTCTGCTCTCCTCTAGCTTTTAGTGGTCCCTGACAACTATATAGGACTATCATTATAACATTTTTGTCCCAAGTGGGGACAAGCCTCGAGGTGCCATGTCAGGGGGTGCCACGCACTAGGCAAGGGGGGGGTGGGTGAAGGGTACGGTGGAAGTGGCCTTGATAGAGGAGTTGCAGCAGCCAACAGATGGAAACCCTGGGAGGGCCCCATGCTGTTGAACAAAAGCAAACAAATGGGGCTCAACGGCTGAAGTAGCGTGGCATGACTGGGAGGGGAGGAGGGATGGCTGATGGAGGCCAGAAATACACTGGTCACTTCAATACTGCCTCTGCCAGTAGGATGTGTTGTGGCAGAGGTTGTAAGCTGGCTGACCCATTAGCACATAAATGCTGCCTGTGAGAGACAATAGTCGGCTTGCTGCGCTCTCTGACTGGCAATTACTCGTCGCATGTAATCCCGTCTGATGTCTGTCTGTCGGGGATCGGCGGAGCAGACGAGCCAATCCGAGGGGAATTTGAAATTCACGCGGGTTTCCCCTAAAAGTCGTCTGTGCTCCCCGCAGTGCTTCCCGACCACCCGGAGGCGGGCCTTGAGGACGAGCGTTGCCCCCTGATGACCGGCTGCGACAGAGCGGGAGGTCAGTGTGTGTGTGATGCCCGTCACTCCTGCCTGGGCTCCTTCGTCTACCCAGACCACGAGACGTGCGTGAAGGCCAGCAAGACAGGTGAGTCCCCTCCCTTCCTCCACACACACACACACACACACACGTACCACATATTTAACCACAGATGCATGCACACACACTTCAAGTTAGAGGGAATAATGCTATCAATTGAGAGAAGCTAATCCATAACAGATGTGGCTCGTAGGTGACTAATGCTAGCTGCATATCATAGTGATGACACATACGCTCAGGCTTGGTCTGGCGGTGCCCCACTCACTTGTGTGGTGCCATTGTCTGTGACTCATTGATGCCTGTGGTGTGTGTGTGTGTGTGTGTGTGTGTCCGCGGCTGGCTTCCAGAGAGCCGGAGACACGAGCACCGGGAAAGGCACAGGGAGAAGTTTGTGGGACCGTCCAACCCGGCGTGCATGTTCTCCGGGTGCAACCTGACCGCCGAGGGCTGCGTGTGCGAGTCTCAGAGCTGCCACCACCGCTTCGCCTACATCAACCGCAGCCAGTGCCAGGAAGCCGCAGGTAACCTTCAAACCACCTGCACCACCGGTAACCGACAAAAACCCTCCCGACTAGCAACCGGGCCAGTCAGCTTTACTCAGCAGAGTGTTGAGATACGGGGATTTGATATGAGAGTCTGAAATAGATTCACCAACGCTAAGTTACCTTTACGTAACGGCGTTTTATCTCTCTCCGTTCGGGTCCCATGCTGAATATAAACATTGATATAAAGTGCAGTGCAGCAGAGAGGTTTTGCCCTTCTGCAGTACAAATCACCTTTGAGTGGAACACAAGTCTGTTGTCCCAGCTCCTTGTGTGTGAAGGGAAGCATGTTGTCGCTGTCGAATGCAATCACTACTATTCCAAATCTGGTCACTTTTACAGTAATATTAAATGCACACACCCTTTTAAGTCCTGTGAAAGTTTCAGGGCCCACGGACCAATAAAAAGCGTTGAAAATTGCTAGTGAACAAATCATCCGTTGGACGTCCAAGTGGTCTGTCAAACCTGCAGTAATTACGTTTTTGCGCAAGAGAGAGAGAGAGAGAGAGAGAGAGAGAGCGAGAGAGAGAGATTGACGATTCAGGAAGAGAAAGATATTAAGAGAGTGAAAGAGAGAAAGTGTGAGGAGACAGAGAGACAAACAGGCGCAGAGAACGTCTCCATTTAAAAAAGAGCGAGTTACCTAGACCGTTGATGGAAACATGGAGTGCTAGAGATCCTAATGCACGGGACACGGTCTCCGAGGTGTAACCGTATAGTCTGTGGGATGAAGGCCTATAGCGGGAAACCCACCAATGAGGTGAGAGATGATGGAATACAAGAAATGTGTGTTTGCCCCACCAAATCCTCAGCTGTCTCCCTGAGTGACACCTGTAAGTGAAAAGAGGTTAGGTTTTGTTTCGACGGGAGTGTGAGGGAGACAGACAGGCCCTGAACCGGCGACTGTTCCATGAATGACATTTCACAGAATAGGACCGTGCTTGAAGAGTAAACTCACCCAACCTCTCTGTGTGTGTGTGTGTGTCTGTGTGTGTTGAGCAAATCTCATCTCCTTTCTTACTCAACAAGCCTTTTCTAGGCCAGAAAACCACTTTATTGAAACCTGGAGGAAAAAATTGCTCAACTGAAGCATATGATGATGCTCCGAGTCCAAGGCGTCTTGACATGTGACTGATTGTGATTTAGATTCACGTGTTGCTTCTCCTTTGATACTCAAGGTTCTCCCCTCCCTTGGCTGTTTGCTGACGTCTCGTATGAAGAATGGTGCTTTGGATAGGCAGTACTGCAGCTTACTGGCAACGCGCCATGGAAAAAACATTTGAGATTATCAAGAGTGCAAAAAAACACAAAGGTTATTACAGGACATGTACCATTACTTGGCTGTGTTCAGCTATTTGCTTCCCTTGGGACGTGTGTGCATATTATAGTGTTTCGACATACTATTACTGAAGTCTAGTGTCCTGATGAAAAATCTACTAGTCTGCTATGTTTTGTAACTCCCTCATCCCCAAGCTCACACCAGTGAAAACAGTAAACAACATTTTTCAGCAGCTTATGAGTTCTCACCGCCTCACATACCCACCCTTTCCGATGGCCCCTCATTAAGTAAGAGACCACTGTGTGTGTGTGTGTGTGTGCGTGTGGGAAGACACACACGTGTGCACGCTTGCATGTGATTCCATTTGTGTATGTGCCCACATGCGTTACGGACGTGTGTGTGTGTGTGTGCACGTGAGCCAGCAGTGTCTGCATCTGTGTTTGTGCATGTGTCTGTGTGTGATAATTATCTTGTTTGTCTAGATGTCTGGGCAGAGATTTTCCTTTGTGTTGTATCATCGGTATCGGAGCTTCCTCCATGACCCGACGGAGACTCGATCTTATTAGCTCAGAGGCCGCGAGCGTCCCCCCCCCCCCCCCCCCGTCTTTTTGTCTCTGGACGCAAGCGGTTATTAAGCTCTGCGTTAGCGTGCCCCCTTTTTAGCGCGTGACAGCTAACACGTACTGTAAAACTGTCTCTTCTTCAAACGCAGCGAGACATGAAAGCAGACCTTGTGGGCCCCCGCCAGTTGTAGAAACCTTCAGCCACGAATTGGAAAATAGCATCCCCTGTCTCCGCTTGATGCTTGTAAACACACACACATGGTAGTGGTTTGGCCTGGCTTTTCCCTCACTTTCACTCTGACTCACACACGTCTCAGTTCCGCCCTCCGTTCGTGGCTTGTTGTGATCCGCCGTTTTTTGTTTGTGAAAGACTCCAGACGTTTCTGCATCAAGTGTTTGATCGGCTAAAGATGTCTCTTGGACGTTTCCGTGGGATCCCTGCCGCTATTGGTTTGCACGAAGCTGATGTCATTTTGGGCTTTCAAAAACGTTCGGGGCAGAAGCAACATGGCGAGCTGCTGGTCGTATTATCCAGATGTCAGGGAGGAAAGCGGATCTGATAAGTACAGGAGAGGGAGGGGGGGGGGGGGAGACACAGGAAGATAGCAAATCACCACTGAGGCCCAAGCATTTTGATGAGGTATTTGTGTCAAGCACAGGCCCCGGGGTCCCGCTGGGGTTGTGTTTGGTTCATGATAAGGACCCATAGCTGCTGTTTTGATGGAATTCCCCTGCCGCAGGTCTCTGAAAGGAACTTCTAAGGCTGACTTTACACAATGCAACTTTGCTGCAATTAGTTGCAGGTTGCAACTAATACATTTACTGTTGTTATGTCACCAAACTCATCCTGAATGATAGAAACCCAATTCATAATCTTGCACAGAACTGAAGTTGCATTCAAGTGCAAAGCCAACCTACGTCTCAAGCGTATTTGGAAAGTGTCTTTGTAAGTGAATTGGATTCATGTCACCGGCATCACCTAACGCTCCACATCTCTCAAAAGAAACTATGTTGATGCTCTCCAGCTGTTTCTAACAACTACAGTGCATCACGCTACATGAATGCACCTCAAACTCTAAACTATGTTGCTAGGCGGCATAGCCAACCTCCGGAGGTTAACCTGGGAGTGATGGGAGTGATATTAAAGTGGAGCTTTAAATGTGGAAGTCAAGCAGGGGAGCAGTGCCCACCGTGATGCTGCGGTACAAACAGACCTCGCCACCGCAGAGCTGTTGGCCCACCTGTACCACCTCAGCCTGCCCGCCTCTCTCTCTTCCCCCTGTGAAAGGATCATTAGTTCTGCTTGGCTGCAGCCTCTTGTGGCAGGTCTATTACTGGTCGAGCCAGACCGCCGCTGGCTGGCAGGGGTGCGAGACGTCTCAGCTCTGGGTGTTTGTGTGTTGTCTGCAGAGGCCGTGGCCCCTGTTGTGCCCTGCAAGTTACTCATTTCCCCAGTGTGTGTGTGTGTGTGTGTGGGGGTAGTGATTTCAAAGAGGAAACAAAACACAGCTTGTGTGACAATCGAGACAAAGAACTTCCCTGCGAGGCGTGTTGGGATCACTGTCAGCCCACTCACTGCTCTTGGTCAGCCGCTAACCAGGCCAGCCGGCATCAGGCGATGAGAAGCCAAGACACACACACACGATTACTGAGACTCAGACTCTTCCTGCAGCTCAGCCTCCGCTCTAACCCCATATTCGCTAAACCTAGGCCTAAAAATCCCAGCCCCAGCTGAACCACAGTCTCAGCTCCTAGACCAAGCCATTAGCAAACTGAAGTCACCACAGCTGCAGCCTAAGCCAGCTCCTGTCATTGCCAGGCCCACAGCTCCTATCAGCCATGTCTTTTCCTTTTTGCCTAAAAGGGAACAGATCGCTTTGTCCAAAAATACTTACATAACTCCTCTTCCACAATCTATTCAGCAGCTGTCTACGGCCCAGGTCTCTCGTAGACTTGTTTTCTACATGTGCTACCGGTGAGGGGCTTAAGTATTTTTTAAGGTATGGTATCCTCTGAGGGACAGGTACGTGTCTGAGAACTGTTCATTTTACCTTATGCCACGCTCGTTTCTTCACGTTTCTTCCCAGTGACCCTGTCCTGCATCTCGGACCAGACTGTGTTGACCTTTGCCATCCCATGCATTGTGTGCCAGATCTACTTATAGACAATGGCTGTTTGGCTGACATTGTTGGGAGACGCCTTTCAGCCCCGATACAAGATCAGCCCCTCTCACTCAGTTTCATTGGCCTAATCTCACTGGACATCTGACAGCAAGGAAAAGGATGTGTTTCCACGGAGAGCACACATGGACCCCTGTGTACACATATGCACATGCAGGCACACACACACACACACATATACAACACACACAGATAGAAGCACAAATGCACACCGACGCAGAATGTGCTCGCAAATATACACACACAGACCTGCACACACACACACACACACACAAAAGTACATGCACTTGCATACGCTCAACATTACCTCATCCAAACACACACGTTCACAACTCCAGTGGTCCTGCCGAGGACACCAAGATCACCTTTTTCATCTGCAAATATTTAGCCGAAGCGCGCGAGAGAGCGAGGCTTGCAGACTTGACCGCAAAGGGCTGCCGGCTGCTGCCTGCCTACGCCTGGCTACCTCACCGCTCTAACCATCGTGTGAAGTTCCCACTGAGTGTGTCTTTCCCGGTGACCCCTGTCTGTGCCTTTTGGCCGGGACCCCCCCTCCCAGATCCTCACACATATACTCACACCACACACTAATACACATAGTGAACAATACTTGACTTTCTCAGCTGTAGCGGCCGGTGGCACGCGGCCAGGCCCCCACAGCTTTATGCGAGAGACGGCCCTGATGTGTCCCTTTGCAGAGCAACTTTATAAAACCTGAGGACGGACCAGAAAACCCACGGAGGGCAGCTGGACTGAGACAGCTTTGTTCTCCGCTGACTTGCTTCCAAAGTCAGTCGGTGAACAGAACTCACATTGTGCACTTTTTTCCATGAGTAAACTCGGGCTGTCAACACAGCCTCCTCTGCCTAGCCGAGCCGCTCTGGTTCGGGGGGAAAGACTGCGCTCCTTGTGCCCCGGCTCCAACGGAAGAAGAAAAAAGACATTTACAAAGAGGTGTTTTTCTTTCTTCAATGAGCGGCTCAGATGCCAGAAATATGCATTGTTTACAAAAGAGCCCATTCTGTGGTTATGAAGCAATTTCCGTATCCCACCTCTCTTCCAGACCGGCTTCGCGCCTGTGGTGTGTGTGTGTGTGTGTGTGTGTGTATAATTGCAAGTTGTACAGTGAGGTCAAGGGTTGCTAGGTTTTGCTTTCTATGCTATCTCACCAGTCCTGCAGCAGCACATGTTGGCTAATCTGCGGAGTGAATTTATCAAGCATGGCAAATCAGGCCTTTGTGTTTGTGTTTGTGCAAGCTGGAGAATGGCCACCATTGTGATACCAAGTTTGCCGCTGTGGCCGCTGACTCACTAATTACAGTCATTTGTGTTCAGAGATAGAACACAAACAGAGCGGGATAAAAATCCGTCCACCGCTGACTTTTTCCATCCTCTCTGTCCGCCTATTGTGCTCATAAATGTGCCCGCTAGAAAATGATATTAATTGGACCTCCAAGGGTTGGACCGTTTCCACAAATGGATACAATTCCATTCATTTGAATGACAATGCTATGTCTGCCAGCTGCTTTTCCCAGCGCACTCTAACCCCATCCATTATCATAACTGAAAGAGTAATCAGCCTTCTCTGGGACACATTCAATACACAGAAAGTGTTATTCAGTGCAGAACATTGTGCAAGATCGTCCCAGGCCATTTTCTATGGTTTTAAACAGCTCAAGGTTTTCATATGCTAAACCGGTCTTCAACTGAGCAGCACCAGACGGCGTTAGACTTTATTGGAAGTAAAACATTCTCCAATCAGCGCGTCCAGCTGAAGTTTATTTAACTCCCGCATAGGAATTAGGCCAAAAAAAAACCGTTAAAAGGGTTGTACCTCCCTTAATTCAGGGGTTTTCCCCCCCGTTTTCTATGACACTATTCAGCAACAAAGTTTATCAATGAGAGCTTTGTGGCGGCCCTCACTGTTCCCCGGTTTGCCCGAGCAAACAGTACAGTACAGATACCTCACACTCCTGCTCTATTTATCCAGGGCCGGAAAAGTCCAACGTTTCCTTCATCCTCAATTTCATCTGTCAGACACCCCCCCCCCCCCCCAAATACGTCTCTAACGCTCACAAGTCACACAGCTCCTCTTCTTCACATTTTTTTTCTGGGTAGACATCAAACGGCTACTTAAACCGCGAGATTAAAATGCCAGGAGAGCATCAGGTCAGACCAATGGGTTCAGCTCGTAGACTGGATGAGAACATACATACGACTCGGGGGTCGCCGGCTGTGGAGTCGGGGGACTAGCACAGCAAGACCCGTCAGGAGTCTGGGTTCTGAACTGCTCACCATGTTAGTTTCCCCATCTTGTGGCGAAGCCCAGAGGGATCCTCTTACAGGTCTTCAAATGTCAGGGATGAGGCACATCCTGTGAGAGACTCGTGTTGCACGGCGGAGCCGACCAACTGAGAGCGCGCCAGTCTGGGAAGGCCATCAACGAAACTCAGCTTCTGGAAGGGCCACCAAAACCCCAAGCGCTGTTATGCAACCCCCAGCCCGTTTAATTCCCTTTTCCTCAAAACCCAAATGCATGCAAAGATTCTCAAGTATTCCCCTCAACTAAATCATTCATAATTCATTTTACTCACTTATGAGGCCGTTAATTATTTATGACCTCCGTGGTGTTTCCTCTTGTAAATGCCCCGGTGATGATCTGAACTAGATGTGTAATTACCACATTTTCCTCGTTCCCATCCATCATCTCTATGTTGGTTAAAGACCTTCCACACTCTCTTCCTCTCATCTTTCAAAGCGGTCCTACTGAGTGTGTGTGTGTGTGTGTGTGTGTGTGTGTCTACTGTGCTTTCAGCAGGGGATCTGCAAAATGACTTAGCGATTGACAATTATAGGACAGGACGTGAGTCTGCACTCTTCAATCCCTCTCTTCTGCCTGCACTGTATACATTACAGTGACATGGAGAACCAAAATAAACATGTCCCTAAGGTTTGGGGTAATCCAAGCTTTGTAAGGTAGCTACTGTTCTCGTACTATGTCGGTACAGAGGGGCGCACCACTTTTCTTTTCCTGAACAGGCTCCAAAATACACCCCTGAGCCCCTTGCCCAGATCCCCAGCACCCCAGCGCCCCTTTCCCCCCCTAACAAGGGGTATCAGAGCTATTATGTTGGCTCTGGCAAATGAATAGACAAACACTTTCTGGTATGCTAAGTGAAGGGGAGATTCTGAACCAGGGAGAAGAAAAGCTCTGTTGAAGGTTGGCTGGTATTAATGGCTGGTTTTAGAGAGTGAGGGGCTGTTTGGATTGTGAGCCGGCCGAGCCCGGCTGGGTGGGATCAGAGGCCTACAGACAGGATGTGCAGAGAGCCTTGTCGTGTCTAGAGCGCCGCTCTCGCTTCTCTTGACAGGATGCTGTAAAGCTGTCACGGACTGAAGGGGGGGGGGGATCTGATGACTGTGGACAGAGTTTGTGTTGGGTGACTGTGTGAACTCGGCTCTTAGACTGCAACACGAGTAGCACTGTTCCAAAGCTGCTCGCTGCTCAGCTAACACTGCGAGGAGGGAGCGCTCACACACACACACATACACACGCTCACACATGCACGTGCACTCACACACACACACGCACACACAACAATAATCCCTCTCTCTCTTTTGGCTGCCCAGGGAACAGTGTGGGCACTGTTGGCGCCTAGAGCTGGTAGAAGGTGCCGTTACAGTATGCTGAGGTGTGTGTGTGTGTGTGTGTGTATCTGTGCCTGTTTTATATTTTTTTGAGCACGTCTGTGTTTTAACTAACCTATGTCTTATGTGCGTTTCAGAGGAGCTGAGGTGTGCTGGGGTGACGTGCCCCGCTCTGCCGGTGCCCTCCTGCCCCAAGGGCTCGGTCCTGACCAGGAGTTACACCCCCCCTGCTGGCTGCTGCCCCTCCATACCGCCCCAGTGCACGTGCGACCTCCGTGCCTGCCGCAAGCCCCAGTGCCCCAGCGGACAGCGCGTCGTGCCAGTCCGCCAGGCCACCGGACAGCCGGGAGACTGCTGCGACGTGTTTGAGTGCCAGAGAGGTAATTGTTGTTATGCTGTTATGGTTGGGGGAATAGGAGTCAATGTCGTAGTGGGTGTGAGATTCATCGCCTTTGAGGAGGCAATTATTTTCATCAGAGTAGCGCCTTTTTCTCCCCGCTGACCAAATGTCCGCAGATGAAAAGGAAAGTTGCTGATTGGATGGTAATTGCTGTTGGGCTGTTTATCAGTCTGGGCCGCTGCCGCCCAGTGTCAGCACCACGCTTCAAAGACATTCTTTACAGGGGTGTATCCACAAATAATTAGATTGCCTCCAGGGATATTAACTGTAATGGGCTCTCACAAAGCAGATTGTTGGTCTGAAGTAGGCTCTCACACCTCGAGGAGTGAGGAGAGACGAGAGAGAGAGAGAAGAGAGAGCCAGAGAAGGAGAGAGAGAGCAGATGGCGATCATGCAGGCAGCTCCCATATTAGAGAGAGAGACTTTCAACACTCTCAACACCCAGGCAGCCAGCAGAGTCAGGCAGGCAGGGAGGGGTCCTGTGGTGTTGTGGTGTGTTTACTCTGCGCTCCCAGCAAATATTCACTGTTTTACCAACAGAACAAATTCCCATTCTGGCCACTCCACATCCATAAATGAGCGCCGTGTCCCGGAATTAATGGACTTAACGAGCCCAGTGACCAGAAAAGTGCTTAGGCTACGAATTTGCTCAACAGAAGTGCAGTGTCAAAGGGTTCCTGTCTGCTCACACGTCCAAAGGGAAAGGTTCAACAGTTCATTGATGGGAATGCTTTTTATGTGCTCCAGTCTGCCAGTGGGGAGGGTAATCGAGTCCGGCAGGCCGGCGGGGGCTGAATGGCAGCCGTGGGGGCCCGGGGATCAGTGTTTTGATAACAAGTGTCTGCTGCTCTTTGGGCCTGGGGCTTGATGCCTTTTGTGCTGCCCCCACCGTCCGTTAGGCCTGCATGACTGCGTGCCACATCAGAAAGCTCCACAGACAGGGAGATGGATGAAGACACGGCACCGACCCCTAGTCACCTCTC
Source organism: Hoplostethus atlanticus (assembly GCA_034670405.1). NCBI lineage: Eukaryota > Metazoa > Chordata > Actinopteri > Trachichthyiformes > Trachichthyidae > Hoplostethus > Hoplostethus atlanticus. The sequence continues at coordinate 3,102,334 of JAXDDX010000004.1, forward strand.
CGGTCCTCTCCGGCATCTGAACCGGTCCTCGGTTCAGATGCCTACAAATACTGAACCTCACACATATCAGACACCATACCTCTGGGTATCCTGTAATGGAACACATTCTGACACGGCACCCCGTTGTGTCTGCCAGTCCGGCCTGGGCTGATTAACTTGTTTCCATTGACCACTTGGCCGTGGGCTGATATTTAGTCAGGCTCAGGGTGCTGTGTACGATGACAATGGGCCTGACCTGTGTGTTTTGGCCTTCATCGATGATAGAATGTTTCCAGCGCTGGCCGGAGAACGAGCGGGGTCTGGGCAGCAGGGACAGAGCTGGCAACGTTCGCCCCTGAACCTGATGTCATCTAATATTTCAGATGATCCCGTTTGACCCCCATTAACCGCGGTCTACTGTTGATCAACACTTTAGCTGGGCAAACAGATCTGCACTGTGTCCCATGTGGGCCAGCCTAGGACACAGACTAGCTCAGGACTGCACATGTTCCTCGGAGATATTGTTGAGCAGTACGGCTGAGATCATGGAGCCCCATGCTTCCCAATGAGCTCATAAGTTAAACTCATATTTACACATCATCATTAAGTGTTTTAGCAGAACCTGTGTAGTTAATAATACCATTGATATGGATGGAAAGTTGATACATGCTCCTTCTGCATGGAAGTTTTGTCTACCACTGCTTTTTCTTTTGCCTGTGGACCAGAAGGAGCACCATCACGACCATAAAGTCCATAATGAATCATTTAGAGAGGCTACGGGTCAAGGTTTTATGGCCCACGTCCATCCTTACACTTCAATTTAGAGAAGGCTGAACATCACCAAGCATGACTGGAATTTAGACTCCAGAGCTGCAAGTTTGTTTTAGGGATTACCATTAACGATCACTCCGGAAATCACACGTGAGCGTCCCCTCGTGTGACTTCCTGTTGTTTCTGCGAGTGTTTAAAAAACCGCCGCCGCGCCTTTTGATTTTGGCCCGGCTAAAGTGCTTATTATTATTATTGCATTTTCCTCTGCTTGGTTGTGCTGCACGCAAGGCAGGATGGCAGGAAGAAGAGAGAGAGAGAGAGAGAGAGAGAGAGAACGAATGAAACAGAAAGAAAGCAATAGAGAGAATAAGAAAAGAAGAAAAAAAAAATGCACGCTTTACTTTCAACTCAGTTGGCCCACCTGCTTTGTGTTAGGGTGCAGCGCTGGTTGCATGGGGTCATCGGCAAAGGCACTTTGAATCTGCACTCCGAGGTATGGCGTACAGATGCTGCCGTCACCTCCGCTCTGCATTATAAAAACCATAGGCCCGACATCTGCTTGCATCTGTTCCATACCTTTACTAGGTACTTCTCCATGAGGGGGCGGGGGGGGGAGGGGGGGGGCATTTCTTACATAACTACTTCAGTTCCTTCACGTTTGTGTTTGATGAGAAAATACTGCGTGGTTGGTTAAGATCTCATAATGTTGAGTCACACAATTGAGTGAGTAATCTAGTATTGCCGTTGAGATGATTTGCTGTAATCATCAAGATCCTTTGACCAGAAAACGACGGGTGATTACAGTCATTTGTTTTAATGTATTTCTTTTGGGGGGGGGGGGGGGGGGAATATACATCACAGTAGAGAGACAGGAAAGATCGGGAGAGAGTGACGGGGGGGTGACATGCAGCGAAGCACGTCCCAGACTGGCTTCGAACCCAGGACGTTGTGGTTATGTGGTCAAGAGAGAAAGAAAGGGGAGATGACAAAAAAATCATCTGTCTCTTTCTCCCACACACACACACACACACACACACACACACACACACACACACACACACACTCGTAGACACTCCAGGGGAATAGTGTGCAGTGAGCAGCGGGCCTGTTATCACTCTATACTGATCCATACAGTAGCCATTGTGCGGTGCTTGCCCAGGGTTTTTGCGGTACTTACTCTACTGGGCCTGTCTACTGTCTGCACACCAGATCAGAGCAGGGCTGGGCTGATCTCTGCTGTTAGTAGGTGAATGGAACTGAGAGATGCTTCTGGGAAAAGCCAGCCCGGAGCGGTCCCCCTACCAGACCCACCGCTGTTTTCTTTTTTACTCGGCGCTGCAAGAGCCCCATCGCCTTTTCAAGACTTGATAGATCCCTGTGAAATTCCACCTCGGGGAGCTGGCTTCATTGTCTGATGAATGCCATTCCCCCTACAGGCGTAACCTCAGCCTTAAGTGTCTCGCTCAGCACCATTTGACTCGGATAAACAATGATTCTATCGATGGCAGATAATGAACGGCTGTTTATAAATCGGTAATGAATTGTATACAGTAACAACAATCTCACTCTTGCCCAGGCTGAACAGTTTGAGTTGCTCATATCATGTGGTCATGAGGAAAAACTCTGAGTAAACCTCTGGTGTTAATCCCTACCAAATGTGATGGACACCTGACAGAGCCCACGTGGCGCTCAGCTTCAGCTTGATCGGCATCTGTCCGCTTCCTCTTCTCTCACCTCTCCCCTTCTTCTTTCTTTCTTTCTCCCCAGTCTCTCCCAAGTGCGTCCACAACGGGAAGGAGTTCTCCGAGGGGGAGGTGTACCGCATGGACCCCTGCTGGCTGTGTCAGTGCCGGGGAGGAATCTCCTTCTGCTCCAAGGCCGAGTGCGCCGAGCTGGACTGCGAAAACTTCTACATCCCCGAGGGCGAGTGCTGCCCGGTCTGCTTAGGTACAATCAATTTCCCATCACCTTTCAGTGATACGTCCAAACACATCAAGTCTTAGAGAATAGGACTAACTAGGGAAGTGTTTTTGAGGTGCATGGCTATTATCTAAACCCTCCTTGTTACCTTTTAAACCCAGTTGCTGCCGTTTGTCTATGTAGTGGTGATGTGGCACAGACTAAAAGGCCCCGTGTGGCCAGCTGGCAGACTGGAAGGTGGATGCAGGAAAAGGTATAGGTGATACTAAAACCCCTGACACTTACCTCTGGTGGCCCTACCTTAATGGCTTCCTCATAGGTCCAGCTGGATTCCACAGTTGTTAACATACCTGGCATACAAGAGACGCACTAAGGAGCCAGCCGGGGATTCGTTTCCACCGGGGTAACTTAGAACATAAAAACCCTCTTTCACAGAGTACTGGCCTGGCTTTGTAATATCTGGCTCTGGCTTAATGGGGGGGGAACCCTCTTGTGCATGACCCCCCTCACAAAAACACATTCCCTCAAAAAGCAGGTAGGGATACGTGCATTTGGGATTGTTAAGAAAAAACAGGGTTGCCGTTGCCATGTGGCAACCACATTAACCTGCCAGAACCCAGCGGCGGTGGCCCGCCTGGCGTGGCTGTAATCGATTGGGCGCATGAGAAAGCAGGAAGGAGCGGGAAAAGGAGGGAAAGAGCGAGGCTGCGGGAGATTATAGTAGGTCAGTGTTGGAGGTACACCTGGAATGTGCAGGCATTTACATGGTATGGAATGCTTTCATCTTCCTCTTATGGAGAGCTGCTCACTGTATGGCTCGCCGAGGAGGAGTGGTAATACTCCTAACCTGGGGGGGAGATTTAGAAAGAGTTACCTGGTTGTAACTGTACTTAATTAAAAAGCTCAAAACGAGAGCAAACCCGATAGTCATCTGTGAATCATGTCAGGCCGGGTCAAGGTTCAAGTGAAATGAAATGGGTCACCCTTATATTGAAACTTCAATATAAGGTGCGATAGTTAGGTTTGCTGTCAGTGCAAGAAGGGTGGAATGGAGGAGAGAAAAGTAGATCCTGTACGGGTAATCACAGCCAGATGGACAGGCTAGGATCAGATAGGCCAGAATAGGACTCCTGTACGCTCGGGGAGATGAATACACAGCGGCCTTTCTCTCTCCGACACACGTTCAAGCTGCCTCAACAAACACATCACAGCAAAACCCCAGACCACCTTCTAGCTCCCCTGTATTGCATTGCCTCATCCGCAGGCCCCTTGCCTCTGTTACCAATAAACGGCGGAACAAAACCAATTAAAAGCGTTCATCGTTAAATGTTTTAAGACGTGGATGCAGGTTTTCCCAGAAGTGGGTTGCAGGCGTGCTCATACATCACCTCAAACCGAGCAGAATGGCTTCCCAGACTCGCCTTTAAACTGTCGCAACCATTACGGTTCCTGCTCCAGACTTCAAACAAATGACTACAAACCTTGTGATAGCGCGTGTAATGTTCCTTCCCCTTGCTTTCGGGAGGGGGAAATTTATGGCGTCAAAATCCGACCCGGCCCTTTTGACCTCGGGGGTCGCAGCTGAAACAGTATCTGCGTGACGTGCACACGCATGGGGTTTCAAACTCATGTAGGGACAGGGAATTAGATTGCTGTGGTTCCAATTATGAAATCTCTCTCCAAATTACACAACCGCATCCCAAAGCGCCCCCCATACGTTGTCCCTTCTGGTAAATGTAGAGTAATCAATCTAAAACTCCCTAGTTCTTGGTGAGAGGCCATCTTCGCGCGCTTGCTAACTCCCTCCTGGAGTGTTCTGCTTCGTCCAACTCTGTCTCCGGCTAACTCGATTACAGAGGAGTACGTAGGGTAAGAGACACCGGACTGTAGCTCTGTGCTAACGCTCCACTCATGGGAGCAAAACCAAACTGCACACCTGACCGAGCAAAGATTGAGTTTTAGGATTAAGGCGCAGAGTTCTCCTCGGTCGGTCACGTCACACAGAGGAATCATGCTAATGTGGGCCTTTGTCATCAGAGCGTACACATTTTAAAATCACTGCATGACTTTAAAATGTCCTCTCCATCTCCGGTTCCATCTCCCTAACCCGCCCAGGTGTATGTCTTGTCTCCCTCCCCGTCAGATGTGGAGCTATTGTCGATGGACAGCACCAAAGCCAGTTGCTGGGTGAACAACAAGCTGCGAGGCCACGAGGAGCAGTGGAAGGAGGACGACTGCACCTTCTGCCAGTGCGTGGACGGAGAGCCGCACTGCACGGCCATGGCCTGCAAACAGAGCTGCCAGAACCCCGTGAAGATCCCCGGGGAGTGCTGCCCCTTCTGCGAAGGTATGGGGAGTTGGGAGAGAGGATGTAGGGATTGTATCTGTATAGAACACCACTACTACTTTACGAACACAACGACAGTACATGTTATATATATTGAGCTTTAACCCACATACCACATGTAGGAGGCTCCTGCGGCTTTGCTACAGAGGCATTGTCGGCATGGGCTCATTAAAGGGGAGGCCACGGAGCATTCTTGAAGCTGCAGGGTTCTTTGTGTTGCTTTATTACCCTCGCCCGCCAAAATGAGACCCACCTGTGTGCGAGGCCGCGGCGCGCTCTCAGCACAGCTTAATTGGAGTGGATCCCCTTTTTTTTTTTTTTTTTTTTTGTGAGCGTAATTAGTTACAGCTCGTTGGGCTGCTCCTCCCACCGAACGTGGCAGGAGACGTTTGACGGGAATAGCTGTGTGTGTGCGTGTGTGTGTGTGTGTGTGTGTGTGTGTGTGAAGGAAGTTGTTCCAAACTATCCATAACCACGTTGCTCCAGGTTAAAGTTGGCCCCGTTTCAAGATGCGTCTGTGCGGTGCCAAAGTCTGACTTCAGACCAGGGGGACACCCTGTTATCTTCACTGTTAGTCCTAGAGCCAAAACATCTTTACACAGATCCAACTCATTAATGGGAGACGAAGCAAGACAATAAGACAGAGAGGTATAATCCCTCTAACAGTGGGACCCACCCTGGTGTAATTGCCCTACATTTATCTATAATTACTGTTTACTGCTAAAAAAGAGCAGTGTAAATAGGTAACCATTACAGTTGGCACAGCCGGCATAGATGAGGTATTACACCCTCAGGGATCTGAGGACGCATATAATTCCTCCACAAACCAGTGATCATAATCTTTTTCATAATGGTTATCATCGTGTGTCTATGCCGATCACTGATTGACCTCGGTTATATATTTTGAATGCTGTTGTCCTGACCCTCTTGTCTTTCCCGGCTGCCCAGAGCCTTCGTATGAGACAGTGAGCCCCTTGTTGTGTCCTCGCCTGGAGAACTGCTCCCTGTCAGGCAACGACTGTCCCTACGGCTTCCAGCAAGACAAGAACGGATGTCTGCTCTGCCAGTGTCTCAACAGTGAGTGTACCTTCCTTCCTCACCTCATCCAGGACCCCGAAGGGTTAAAATGTCATGCAGGAACTTGCAGAAGAGTTATGTAACATTCTTGGCATGATGAATTTCTTCCGGCATGCTGTTTCTTGCAGTTTTGCATTACGGTGCTGGCCACATGATACTGTATTTGCCTCTTTGCTTGAGGAAGGCTGCTTGGTTCCACCAGCAGCATACACACCATCCATGTTCATCACAGCTCATTTGTGTCCATGGCTACAGACTTTGCGAGGCTTTCTGTCACAGGAATGTTCCTATGAGCAGCCGTGTAGTGACTCATGCTGTTGATGGATGGCCATGTTCCGACGACCTCTCTCTCTCTCTCAACTGTTTCAGATGACTCCTGCCCCGACCTGGGAAAATACTGCTCCCTGCAATGCCCGATGGGATATGAGAAGGATGATTTTGGCTGTGAGGTGTGCGAGTGCAGCATCCCCATGCCCAAGTGCCGACCTCTGACCTGTACTAAGACCTGCCCCTACGGATATGTGTAAGTGTACTCAGCGACCTAATGGGTTTCCCATCCCCCAGTCCACCACCGCTCATTAGTCATCTGTGTGTTCAGCCTGATCAAAGGCTGCTGTGGCTGTCGTTGATGTATCGTACTGATGTATGAGGAAACCATACTCACACACACACACACACACACACACAAAAAAGACTATATATCATCAATGAAAAGTCTTCAGTCTCATGATGAACAATGTACAATGTGGAGCTCTCTTCTCTAATGATACCAGAACTTCTGGAGGGTGGGAGGTAAAACATTGCTTTCTATTCCTATTCCCCCCAAAAATGTTGTTATCTCATATATCATCTTCATCCTTAACTACTAACTATATAAGGTAGAGGAGTGAAACACCAATGTCATCAGGTGATGCCCAGAGGCCAGAGCCTGTTCAGTCCAGGTCAGGAGGAAATAGAGCAGGCTATTGCAACAGTGGCTTGGCAGCAGAGATCAAAGGGTCTTCCTTGGTGGCCAATCAAGGCCCGTAATCTGTGTGTGTGTGTGTGCATGTATGAGTGTGTGTATACGTACATATGTGCAAGCAATTCAGTGTGCGGTCCTCCCTCTTGGCCCCCCTGCACCTCCTCTCCTCCTAATCCCATTTAACTCAATCAAACATCTGGAAGCGCTCTGCACCGGGACGCTCGCTCTCTCCCCAGCACCACTCTCATTTCATAAATCATCTTTCCGTCTCAAAACAACGATCAAAAAAACGCATCGAAAACAAAAGCGTCCTTTATGAAACGTATACGGCCGGGATTCTTCTGGTATCTCAACCGTGCTCTCTCTCGGAGCCACGGCTCAAGATGTGCCTGATATGTCTGCAAAGGATGCCAGCAGAGAGGAGAGTAAGGGAGAGACGATGAGAGGCACCCTACGGGAAAAAGAGGAGCGGGAAGTCCTGCCTTCATCCTTCATAAGCGGCCTCAGAAGTCTGTGAAATCCTCAGAGAGCTAACCAGCCTCACAATGCAGATCTATCTTCTGGCGCAGGACCGCTGCATGCAGGCACCGCAAAGAGACAAAGGACACACAATGGAGCTCTCTGTTTACACTGGATGCATTCATGACATCCGCTGTGTACAGAAATGTACACATCCAAACCTGAAGGCGCAGACCTCCAAAGGCAGACGAATGTAAACCATGCAAACTATCCTTGACTCAGTGTTGAACACGTCTTCTCTTGTGCTAACAGTGCAGATGAAGGGGAGAGGAGGCGAGACGAGGCCAGAAACGTGAGCAGAAGCTGTCAGAATAGGTCAGGGGGCCCGAAGGTGTGTTTACGTTGATATTTTGGCACAGTTGGGCGCCTGAAGCGGGACACACAAAGCAGGACTTAGTGCGTTTCCCCTCCTCAATGGCTCTAAATTATCAACGCAAACTGACAGGACATGCATGACATTCCCCTGCCTATCCCGGCTCTGCACGCCGGGAATTTGTGCCATGCCAGCAGTCCCATGCAGGGCCCCGGCCCCCACAGTGCTTCCTCCAATCCCCACCGGAGCCCAGAGCACTGCTTGGCATTCCACACGCCACCTTTAAACAAAGCCTCGCTCTAAGGTCGCAGCACTCTCGCTCTCTGTATTTGTACAGTGGGGCACTGGCCAACCTCTGCACCCTCGCAGTGTTCTCTCAATAGGTGTTACTGCTGTTTTAGCGTCGAGAGCGGTAGACGAGGTGTTCTGTTTGCCAGGCCTAACATGCTCTCTGCTCTTTGTCTCCTCTTCTGGACCTCTTTCATTTGTGCAGCTTTGGCAGACAGAGATTAATAGAGTAATAACTCCAGCCTAACTAGACTTCTGTTTAATAAAATAGGTATCATCACTTACCTGGAGGGAGAGAGAGAGAGAGGCTAGCCGGGTGGGAGAGGGAATACAGAGGGAGGCTGCAGTGGGAGAAGCTTAAACCGTGTAGCTACAGGTCGTTCTTTCATCTGGATTATCACAATTTATCAACCTGCTGCACATCCATGTTTTATTAGACACATAGTTGGATCCCACTGGATGCCAGGGTCTATTTCTAGCATCTGGAGCTTCTTCTGCAATTCATTCTGCTTTTTTCTGAATGTGTGTGTGTGTGTGTGTGTGTGTGTGTGTGTGTGTGTGTGTATCCCATTAACTTTGAGTCACCCTCACAGATGGACTTAAGTTTTGTTTCTAGTCATTTCCTAGACAAGTGATGCCCTCATCCCTGTGTCTGCTCCATATTTGAACAAACTCCCTTTGTCCCTTCTGCCCTGTGTTCAAATATCACTTTATTTACAAATCAACCATCAGCAGAGGAGCTACTCTCTCTCTCTCTCTCTCTCTCTCTCTCTCTCTCTCACTCTGTACTCCCTAATCAACTCGCCTGCATTAGGGCTGGCCCCGGCTCTTGGATGCTCTTACATGTCAGCCAAAGGCTTTCGGAGCAATAAGGATGGGAATAGGGTGAATTGAAAGCATGTGAATTGGCTTTAGATTGCTCTCTCTCTAGGGTCTTTGGGTTGGTATGATGTGCGCACCACAGGGATCTCACGTGTTGGCCTTTTATCTGGCCCTCTTCAAAGGCAGCTAATATAGTGAGGGGAAAGCAGGTCCAGATGTTGATTATACCAGGCTTGACCATCTGGCTTTCACTATACCACAATGCCATGCAGCTCCACAGACCGCTCTGCCTCTTGGAGATATCCCCAATGCACAATCTCAAATGCTTTTTCTGCGCTATTTGAGCTGCAATAGGCCTCGTTAACTTTGTGACATGTGTTCCTGGTAATGGATTTGTGCGTCAACATGTGTGTATTTTTGCGCCCCAACAGGAGGAACAAGCACGGCTGTGAGATGTGCCGCTGCGTCAAGTGTCCCCCCTTCACCTGCGACAAGCACTGCAGCGACGGCTACCACCAGAACAGGAAGGGCTGCTCCATCTGCATGTGTAAAGGTAACTGGGCCATCCCCCGGGGACGCCATCCCTACCCGTTACACGACTACAGCTCCACCACTTTACACCGCTCACGCCGAAGCACCTTAACGCTAGAAGGCTAGAAGGAGACAAGTGTCTGCCATGTGTTAGCAACAGCTTCTGCCACTCTGCTGCAGATTTGATTTGCTGTGACCTTTCGCTGCTCCGCTGTGGAGACTTTTTATGTGTGCCTGTTTTGAGTCTTGTTTGTGTTTAGCTGGGTCTGTGTGCGCGACTCTAATTAGATTCCCCAACCCCTGAAGTTTAAATCAAAGTTTGCAGACGGCCTATTTACACTCTGCCACATTTGACAAGATGTGTTTATGTTGCTGTTTTAGCTGCATGGTAAACATTTCAGCTTAAAAATATACTTTTTGTTTTCCTGGCACGGTGATGGTACTCGGTACAACCGGCTCCTCACCTCTACAAGGCGGACACACACACAGATGCACACAGACTCATACCGACTCCAAAGAACCCATGTTTACCTGATTTTGAAAGTCTTGGGTCAGTTTCCCCCGTGGGCTGGTAAAAATATTTATGGGGAGGAAACTTTTTTTTCTGGAAGCATGAGCATTTTTTTCTTGTGTATTTTAAAAATTGAAATGAAAGAGAAGAGACATATAAACATCTGTGGAACACGGCGCAATTCATCTGCATGCTCCACTTTGTTCCTCCAAGCTTCAGGAGCCCGGTTATTGGCAGCTCAGGCCCTTTATAAGCTCTATGTGTCCCTCAAGCCAAACATAGGACCTTTGGGGTTTTGGGGTCAGGTGTGGAAAATCAGAGGGAAATGATTTAACTTTATTTGTTTGTGGCTGGGCTGGAAATTGGGGAATAAATGTGCTGCAAAGAAAAGACCAGATATTCCTGCCTGGTGAGCGAGACACTTAGCAGAACTCTCATTTCTGGCTCTAATGAAATTGGACCCAAGACAATAACATAGACCCATTTAACTGTAAATTGTAAATAGTCCGCGTTGAGTTTACAGGGTCCCTGACTTCACACAGGTATCTCACAAGTCCTCAGCCGTCCCAGTAAATGTCCTATGCCCCTTGACGTCTGTGTTTCTAGAGAGCGGCCACGTCCCGAGCACCACCGTCCCCGTCCCGATGCCCAGCTACTGCTACACCTCCAACGGGCACCGCTACGAGGAGGGCGAGAGCTGGCACGACGGCTGTCGCGACTGCTACTGCCACGCCGGACGGGAGATGTGCGTGCTCATATCCTGCCCGGTGCCCAGCTGCTCCCAGCCGGTTGTCAGGCCCGACCAGTGCTGCCCCACGTGTGACGGTAAGTCCCTGAACTACAACTTAAGTTATTTGATCTCATGTTCAGTCTCTGCCAGTGGTGGAAGAACAGTTGTTTTCAATGCAGTTTCATCTGCTTTGAGATTTCTCTTTTTTTTTCTTAAACAATAATACACTGAATGAAACCAGTCACTCCACTAGCATCAAGATATGTTCCATAACAAATATAACTTAATTCAAGTAGTAGTAGAAGTTAAATACGATTCCCTCAAAGATTAAATTACTTCTTAAGATGGACATCACACACACACACACACACACATCTGGCAATACACAGTACACAATCCCAACACACAGCTCATTCACCCAAGGGCTTTGCTCCATTAGCTAGCCTCGGGGCCTTCGACTCGCCGGCCACTTGAACTCAAACCACACACTCTCTCCTTCTCTAAAAATGGAATGCACGCTGATCCACACCCACACCTTTTTTATCCACACCCCTCCGTCTCTTGCGGGGATATTTATGGAGGAGTGACTCAGTTGGCTGTTCAAATATTTAGGAGTGAAAGAATGTCTACAACTTTCAGAAGCTACACACACACACACACACAGTTTGCAGTCAGGGGACAACAGGCTAACTCTTTGCAGATGTGCGCTACTCTATTGGACAGAACGATGTTTTCAACTGAATTAATGTCAGAACACAAGTCGGACACCACCCTGCGCCACCCTAGGCTTCACTTGAATGGATAGAGGTCTCTCACGCATCCATTCATGTAACCAAAGTCCCTGTTTACGCCCACAAGATCATTGTGTCTACGGGTCCCGCTGCACCCTGCAACTATTATGGTCTTTATGGATTGAATGAATATGTGTTGGGGGTTGAAAACGGACCAGAATGGGAGAATAGACGGATGACTTCCTGTTCTGTTCTATCCCATTACTTCTCTTTTACTGCAGATGAGTCAGGCAGCGGTCAGCCAGAGGGCATGGACATGGTGGTGTGCAGAGCTCCTGGGGGGGAACTCTACGTGGAGGGGGAGACCTGGAACCTGGACGAGTGCACGCGCTGCACCTGCAGGAAGGGACGTGTCCTGTGCGACACCGAAGTGTGTCCCCCTGCTCTCTGCCTGACGCCGACCAGGAACAAGGACACATGTTGCCACGTCTGTCCAGGTAAAAAAAAAAAAACTTTTCGGTCCCAGCAAAACATCAGGCTACAGGGGAGTCATTCTTTTTCCGATTAACTTTCAAAAGCATTTTAGATCCAGAGTAGAGGGGGAGACAGAGTTGGGTCTGGTATAAGCATGTGGTTGTGGAGGGTCTTGCATATTGCACTGTGCTGGACAGTTTTATGTCAGGCGCACAGGCTCATAAAGAAAACCAGCCAAGACCGGTTGGGTTTACATGGGGATCCTCCAGGCGACAGCACTGCCCTCACCCAGTGGTCCACACCAGAGGCCTAGCTAGCTCTCTTACTGCTGGAAGGGCATGAGAGTGTAACTCCAATAGCTTCTCACTGATGTTCTTCTGGTTATGGGAATATACTTAGACACAGATGTACAGGCCAAACGCAAAAAAAACACACACATATTTTATTTACAGCTGCACCCAAACACTCTGACACACACTTGCAAACAACATATCCCCAGGGCTCCCAGACATGAGCCCCACAGATCAGAAATGCATGACTGAGCCTGAGAGCTGCTCCTCGAGAATGTGAGGCTGCCTCTTATCGCTGCATCTCAAAAGCAGATTGTCAGAGGGCAGCCTTTGATATATATATGTGCCTGGTCACCAGGAATGTGGGAATAACACACATCTCAGTGACAGGCCCTATGATGTATGTGTACAGTAGTGTAGGGCTTTGTGTGCACTCTAACTAAGGCTCTGGTCATAGGAAGGCCATTGATATTTAGGCCTCCAGGGCGTCTGATGAGAGAGAGATAAAGCCTGAGATTGATCTGACATCCGCCATGTGTTCCTCAGTTGTCGGGACTTCTGTTTGTGTTTAACATACAGTAAAGCACCTTATCTCGAACGCAGCCCTAAAGGCCCAATAACTGTTATGGATCAAGATGTTATACTTCAGGAAGAAGCGAAGGAGCCATGTGGGAGGAGGCCTCAGCTTGTTAAACTTCAATGCAGCTCGGTCTAAATCAGGGTTTTTTTTTGCCTTAGAAATGGGGAAAGTTGTACAAGCTGTGCGAGAGGCCTGAGCTTTGGCTGTAGCCTTACATGGCCACGTCCCGTTAAGTGAGGAAAAAAAAGCCTAGATGGACCTGCCACGCAACCCTTAACGTTTTCTGATCATCATTGACCCCGCAGAGGAGAAGCTGGACCCCTTGCTGCCGGTGAACAGCAGCCAACAGGAGTACTGCATAACCAACGATGGAGACGTGTTGTTGGCCGGAGACTCCTGGAGGGCCAACGCCTGCACCAGCTGCACCTGCAACAACGGCACCATTCAGTGTTTCTCTCAGCGCTGCCCCGCTGCCAACTGCAGGGTGCCCGTCCTACGCAAGGGCCAGTGCTGCCCACACTGTCTCGGTGAGTGTGTGTGGAAAACGTGCTTCGGTACATGAATTCAGTCTGGTTTGGTGTGTTTTGGTAAAGGGAAACTGCCAATTTGACATATTGCCACTCAACTTAGTTCTGTATTTTTTTAACTCGATATTTTTTCAGTTTATTCATACTTAAATATGCATTTGCATTAAATTATATGTTATTTTATTATAGCTCTGTGTGTTTATGAGAAGAACTGTGGTTGTGCAAGAGTCCTGCATCACGTGGTATCACTGGTACAGGACACAGCCTGTTGATGGGAAAACAGTAATTACAAATGCTACATGTCAAAAAAGGGGGAGTAAATGAGAATATGTTGGTTTCCAGTGTGTGTGTGTGTGTGTGTGTGTATATGTGTGTGTGTGTGTATTCATTAGACCTAGCCACTCTGGCGCTACATGGGCAAACACAGTCAGTCGCAGCAACATTCCATGTGACATACACACAGTCCGCTCAGAATGAAAACATTCCTTGAGCATCCGCACATTCACACGTGTTTCCTGTCTCCGGCTGAACTAGCCCCGCGACACTCTCTCTCTCTCTCTATGTGGCGGCACAGGAAGGCAAAGCTCCATGTCAGCTTTTCCTATAGAGGAAAACCTCAGCATAGGCCGCCATTGTTCCCTCTTGATTTGTAGCCGTTTCACCGGGCCTTTGTTTTGGTTATTTGCCCAGTGGAAAACAGAGCTTTTTACGTAATGCCTTTACAAAGGGCCACGGTGGAAGTTAAGAGGACAGCTCCTATAAACACACCTTATCAACAGAGACGCTGGGGTCTATACTCACTGCTGTAATTGTTTGTCTAGCATGTTTTGCGTTACATAATTTCTATGAGTGATGGATGTGATTTTTTTTTGGTGTGGGTGTTGTGTGCAGAAATGACGACGACGTCAGTGCCAGTGATGGTGTCCACCAGCGCCCCCAAGACCAGCGCCACTACTACAGTGGAGAGCGTAGTATGGATCACCACTGTCACTGTACCGCCCATCATCCCTGCTACAGGTGACAGACATCCCCTACACACACACACACACACACACACACAGATGACAACACCACCAAGCACTCACTCAGCCCACTTCTCCACCCCTCCCTTCATTACGCCCGTCATTAAGTTGTGAAGTAATAACCCCTACCTAGTGATTTGGCATCATTGTGGATACTATCCCCGCCAACCCCTTGTGACTGTTTACATTGGCGGGGCGGCGATGGGGACGGCTTGATAAACGAGTGAAATGTATACTGACACATGGTGAAACAAAGTGATAAAGATAAATGGACATGGCCTAAACAATACAATCTGGGGACTCCCTGTGTTCATTCTTTTCTGTTACGTATTGGGATACGGGATATCTGCCAAAACACTAAAGCGAGGACATAAGCTGCTTTTCATTTAGATCGCATAGATTGGGGAAACAGTAATGGAAATCTTGGACGGGGGGAACAGCTTTTTGTGGAGTCTGTGAAGGGGCGGGACACCCGATATTGATGCTTTCTGACTGTCTCCTACAGACACGCCAAGCTTGGGCGAGAACTACCCCAGCCAAACAGAGATGGCCCTCATCTACCAATCAGCGGCCTGGATACTGGCAGGTCTCCTCCTGGTCATCATCTTCCTCATCGTTGCGCTGCTCATCAACAAAAGGAAGAAGTGGGTGCAGATGTCCTGCTACAGTGCCCCCAAGAAGGTGAGGTGTCATTTGTACATCGTCTAAATCGGCGCGCGGTGAGAAGACGGGTTCTGAAGCTCTGGCCTCTCTGGTGACCCGCAGAGCTAAACCCTGATCCTCTCATGAAGTTGGGATTAATGTAGCTTCCCACACTTAATTCTTGCCTAGCACTTTCAACCAAACCTGTCAGGTCTATCGTAAAACCCCCTGAAATGAGACTGGAGTGGCGCAGAAAATTGTAATGGGTCACATACTGTTATCAACAGTCATCTCTATTAGCCCTAACTAGGCTCAGTGCAAGCTAACATGAAACGAGGAGCTTTCATCAGCCGCTAGCTGTCAAGACCTGTGTTATGAACGGATTCAAATCTAAATCCGAGGGATTATGTTTTTCCTTTTCTTCCCTAGACGGTGATCCTGAAGAAGCATGTTAACAAGAACTCAGTGGTCTACATGGAGCCATCCAAGGAGAACAAGTTTCAGAACGTGAAGAACGACTGCGGCATCATCAACTTTTCCCCGGAGATGAGTTCTCCCTGTGGGGACAGGATGACCATCCCCAGGGCCAAGCTGATCATGGGCAATGACAGGAAGCCGCGTTAAAGACCCCCCAGACTCTGTGGACCGGAGCTACCCAGAACCTCCCGCTCTCTCTCTCTGATGTATCCAAGGTGATTTATTTAACAATGCACTGTAGCTAGCTACACACACCTTGGGTGCCTCTTTCCCATCCTTCTCTCTGTTTGACAGTAAAACTGAGGAGCCTCTACAAGAGACAAAACAAGTGACCTCTATTCCTTTTACCTTGTGTCCATATTATTTTCTGTGTTTGGACCTTTACTGTGGCCACTGGGTGGAGTGAGGAGAAGTTGGGAGATGAGGAAGGTGGCGGCGAATGGACGGACGGAGAAAGGGACGCAGCCGGTCTGGGCTCTGCTTTACCACAGAGAACGACGAAGCCGGAGAGAGGCTACTCTGTCAGTTAGCCTTCGACTGCGAACGTTGTTATATCATTGCTTGTTATTGCCTCCTCAGAAATTGGAACTTTGAGCTGATAGGAGGAATATAAAAAGCTTTAGGACAGGGGTTTGGGCACAGTGGCTGCTGGTCCTCTGAGTGCGGCAGTGCTCCGTGGATATAATCATTAAGAAAGGAGGCCAAAGGAACTGATGATCACATTGGTTTGGGACGGAAGTCATTACAACCAAATTCTCATTTATCATAAGAAGTCGTCAGCAGGCTTCACAGACCCACACACCCAAACCCCTGCTTTAGAACGTGTGGTTTCCATCTTAGCTTTTTGTATATTTCTACAGTATTTGTACTAGTTGTAGTGTTATTCTTGGCCACCTATCGTTTTTATTATGGGTGTCTCCATGGTGGCCACATTGAAACATTTTGAAAAAGCCAGTCTAAACATTCCCCCCAAGCCTAGGAAGGACACACTTCCACTACTAGACTGGTTTCTACCTTCACGTGAACCGAGTCATTCCATTCAGAAAACTTCAACAGCAAAACCACAGTTCTGAGAGATGAAATATGTGAATCGTACTCTGTCAACTTCTGTCTGTGATACAGTAGCCAATAGCCTTCATCCTTCCACTCGACCTCGTCCGACTTTGGCTCTCCCAGACGGAATCAGCCCATCGGTCATACTTCATCATCTCAGAACGGCAGACTTGAAGTTGAAGTGGAGTGATGTTCATCCACTGAGAATGTTATTTTATAGTCGGCGGAGAAGACAAAATGGTGCCAGATGGTTCATCTGGACCTATGAGGAATGTCTTTGATACCAAGCCTCATTTCATAACTTTATTTACAGCTGTGTGTGGAGCTACTGTTCCCACAGAATGTTAGCAGTGGTTAGTAATCATCCTTTTTTAAGCCTTAATTCCATAGCCTTAATGTATTTTCTTTGTCGATATCTCGTTTTCCATTTATTGACTTGTATGCTAGCCCATATCAAGAAAGCTGAGAAAAAAATAATATATTTACTCATTCAGATGGACAGATTGTATGTATTGTACAGCAT
This sequence comes from Hoplostethus atlanticus, assembly GCA_034670405.1. Lineage (NCBI taxonomy): Eukaryota > Metazoa > Chordata > Actinopteri > Trachichthyiformes > Trachichthyidae > Hoplostethus > Hoplostethus atlanticus. Next base: position 3,119,425 of record JAXDDX010000004.1, read on the forward strand.
ACAGTTGTCACTGATGGTTCTCATCAGCTCGGAGGCATGAAGTTCAAGGGGAGCTTGCTAAGAAGTGTAAATAATGGTACACGTTACAACATCAGAGCATGTGAAAGAGACATAGCACTTTTCTTTGGAGCCAGTGTTTTTTAGAAAGCCTACTGCAGGATTCTTGCAGGGATAAAGGCCCTAATCGGGGATTTGATAGGCATATTAAGCACATGGAGATGTTAAACCACTCAAGTGAACACGCTGTTGCAGCAAGACTAGGCTTTGTACCAATCTGATCAACCTAGGGAAAGATAGGATCTGAAACGCATTACGAAACAAACTGGGGTTTCATAGGAAAAAGTTGAGATCAGAGTTCTCAATTACATTGCCAGTTTCTCAATACAAAGACCATCCTGATGCCAAAATTGGTTGGAGACCAATTTATATTGAAGTTTTTTTTTTTTTTTTTAGTAACTCAGTAGATTTGTGTCTGTTTGGATCATGACCATGTGCTTTAAAATGAAGAGGCGGCTGTAAAAGCTTACGCAGTTCTTTATTCTTCTAAGTGTAAAAAAAAAAAAGTAGTTTAAATTAGTAGACAGAAGAGTATCTTATTTATTTTTTCACATAGCTTTATTTATTAATACTAAACTATAGTTTGAGATGGGGTTTTTTTTTTGGAACATGAACTTTGGTAGCCAAAGCTGCTGTACATTTTAGATATTGTAAACCATTTACCATTTCTGCTTTATTCTATACAAGCTTATTTATTTCACTGTTGCAAACCCTGTAAATATGTTTCCTAGATGATGAACTGTAACATTTACACTTATTTTGAAAAATAAAATGTGTGAACCAAAGCGAACTACAGTGATACTTCAACTGGGGGGTGGGTGGGGCGGGGAGGTTGCAATCCACTTAAGTGTTGTGATATCATCCGAGATGCTATCTGGTAGTGGTTTTAACCTCACTTGTAGATTCGGAGGATCATGGACATCTGGTCGTGGCCTTGTGCTCCAAATGGGGATCGGTTTTCTCTCAGTTCTCCTTAATCTAAGCATTTTCTCCTGCTTACCGTGGTTGTTCTTATCTCAGTTGCACAAGCACATGTGTTTAGCGGCGGTGGTGCGGGGGTGTTTCTGAGGGGCTTGAGTACTGAGGATGAGCAAGTGGATAATACAGACCTCTCATCCATCCAAATGGCCTTATAAAAAAAAAAAAAAACACCGGAAAACGCCGAGCCGTGCAGACCAGACCTGGCAACATGAGTAATCCTCGGTGCAGACTGTGCCGTTGTTTCGACTTGTCCGTCAAAAGCTTGCTCATAAACTTAAAAGGTGAGGAAGCTTCTCCGGAAGGATCAATAAAGCAAACAACAGGGTCAGTTTCCCAGGCCTTGAGTGAGTCAAATATTGCACCACTAAGCCTGCTACTCCACACACACTAGCAAAAGCAGCAATATTGGACTCCTAACTTTGAAGTGAACTTATCTCAGCATCAGTCTACGCTGAGCAGTAACTGGGGTCACAGGTATATTACAATAATAAGGCACTAGCTCATGAGCTTATGAGGTAGCGTTCAATATACAGAAGCTAATCAGGGTCCTCAGCAGGGTCCAAAGGGCTGTGGGGTTTACAAATGCACTCATTCATTGTACTCACATGCACACTTACAAAAAAAAAAACTCCATGAGGGAAACAAGTGATTTATATTTATTTTCACAGTTACAAAATGTTAAATTATTGTATTTATGACACGTGGTCTCCTTCAAATCCAATTGTTATATTAAGGCAAGTCCAAGTAACCGTCTTGTCTACTTCAGGAAGAGCATAAAACACTGGAAGTTTGGGAAAAATCAAAGTATCAGTCAACATGAAAAAAAACTTCTGTCTTTGGGGTTCACCCTTTCCAAAAGAGGAAGGTATGAAGGTATAACCGTTATGCTCCAGGATGAAATGAGCCACTGAGAGACAACTGAGCCTGGAGCCTGGCTTTCAGACGAGGATCTTGTGGTAGTCGTCCTTATAGCTGTACAAGACCACCACGGCCACCCTGCAAGAACACAACATCTCAGTGGGTCAGTGAGTCTCAGTCACAAGATTTAAAAGAACATTAAAACATGATGGAGTACTTCCAAATCTTCACGTCAAGATGTCTTCACCCAGCAGGGGGTATCAACTAATTGTCTACAATGTCAAATTCTTGACTTCATCATTGCAATAGGAATGTTGTCATTTTTTAATAACCAGTATTGTGTATTTTAAACAACAGTTCACCATGGAAACAAACGCATAATTGGTCTGCTTATGTCCATTAGCACTTAGATTATTGGTTTTTACAACAGAGCATTGGAGATGGTGACCTAGCAGGCAGCTTATGAGCCTGTTTTGCAGCTACACATGAAAGCCTGCCCACAGCAGTTTGGGTGAAAGCAAAGCTCAATCACTGAGACCCTTAAGGATACGTTTGGTTTATAGTCCTGGTGCAGCCAGGTGACTGCTGTCTACAGTGGCCTTTGGCCCACTCATCTGGCCTATGACGCCAGCGCGTTTCAATGAAAACAACCAACCAAACACATAAAAACACCCCGTGAATATACCCATTGTTAGCCAGCCTGCGTAACGCTCATTTATCAGTAAAGACTTTTCCCTCAATGGCAAATCAAACACACAGCACAGACAGGAAATTAAAAACAACTGCTCTGGAGCGGCGGGCGGGAAGCCAGAGAGAGTGGCTTTGATTTCTTTTGTTGCCATCCCATTCATGAAAGAGCAAATCCGTCGAATCCCCTCACAGGACTTCTCTCTGTGGGCATTCGTGAGTGTCACAACACTGGAAGCCCAAAGAGAGAGTATTTAGCCTTGGCTTTGAAAAACAGTGCCGCTTGGGAGCTTGGGAATATTGACCGCTCTGCCCACAACCACAGTAACGGCTGAACCGTAATGTTAACCAACCCTCCCGAACTGCAATCTCCATGTCAATCAGCCGGGGTGTTAAGAGACGGACGTCAGAAGACCAAACAAGGCAAATCCTTTCCCAGATTTCACCTCAGGAAATGGGATCAGCGGAGGATTTGATGTGCTACAGGCAGTAGTTATGCCTCTAACAGCTCCTTTTGAAGAGCGGACTGTCACTTATACACCTGGGGTGGGTGGGCTTGGCCGGGGCTTTGGAGTGGCAGCTGCCCATAAAAGGTAGTCTGCCTTTTTAAAAAGGGGGGGTCTTTAATGTGTTCCACCGTTTGCCTCAGGTTTCAGAATTTTTTAATAAAAAGAGCAAGTCCGGGCTCGACCGGGGCATGTGGGAACACACTCCTCATCCCCTCTACAAGGGGTCCGACTGAGATGAGAAGCCCATGTCGGTTTGTTTGGGAGTAAGCCTCGACTGGGCAACGCCAACGCGCGCACCGACACGGCATCACGCACCTTTTAACGAATTTGAAACGGTGGATCTCCTCGCAGATGGACTTGAGGTAACGCTGCTTGGGGAGACGAGACAGCAGATGCTTGACGCTGACGTTGAACTGCTCCTCGCCGTCATACTGGTGGGGGAGAGAGAGAGAGAGAGAGAGAGAGAGAGAGAGAGAGAGAGAGAGCAAGAGTTAAAGCTGGAGAACGACAAAGAGTAAAGACCAGATGACAGTGAAAAAGCCACCGCAAAGACATTCACCAGATTCAACCGAGCCTCTCCGACATCTGTAATGAATGGCATTGGGTAAAAAAGATTGATCTGCAGCGTTGCAGATCTGCATGCTGTATATTTTTTGAGTTCCTTCGTCCTCTTGCCGCTAATGTGACCTGGGGTAATTAGCCACACTTGAAGCAGGCTTCCTGTCGGCCTGGCTGCACCCGCTGTGTATTGTCACGTGTTTTATATACTGAAAGTGTTTTCTTTGACACGTGTGTGCGCTGTATAGGTGGCCCATTCATGCGTGGCGGCGAGGCCCTTTGCTTATATAACAGTGGTGTTAAGAGCATTTTCATCTTTCCTTGCGTTTCTTAACACCATGTAATTGACTGACTCTTTTGTGAACTCCCCCCTGATAGAAGCCAGGGGTTTTCTGTGAGCGCAGGGGTTTGGAATGTGAATATTAACACCTCTTCAGTGTGTATTTTGTTAACTGTGTGTGTGTGTGTGTGTGTGTGTGTGAGGCTAGCAAGAGGCCTGAGAGCGGCAGCAGGGCAGGTTAAGACTCTTTAGCAGGGGTGTTCCCTCGCTCCACTCCTCCGCAGACAGGACTGTAAGGAAGCAGACGGGATCCCCTCTTCCTGTCCAGGATCCTGACCTCTCCTTCCACCACTCCCCCCCCCCCCCCCGCTGCTCTTTAGGATGTGGCCTTTTATTGACTCTGCAGTGCTCGTGATAAGGCCAACGGGGGAACCAACCTCCAGAGACAGGAAGTTGATGAGCGTTTCCTTCTGCAGGTCCACCTGCGGGGGGGAAAGAACAAGTCGTTAGGAGGGTTAGGATACACACAGAACACAATGGAGCCTGTACATAACACAACATACCGTAGGAAATAGCAACTTGTAGATACATTCTTAAAATACGTAGATAAAATATCAAAATACCCACTCCTGTTCCCACCGGCAGCACAAACCGAGGAAGTGGAACCAACACGCTGCGGGCCGCTCTAACAGCAGGAAATGATAAGCTTATAATTCCACTTTCATAACACTCTCACCAGGCCTGAAAGCACTAACGGTCCTCTGCATTTATCAAAATGTTCTGTTCTGCTGTTTTCTGACAGGCCGGTATCAAAAGGTGATTGCGCCTGTTACGTCTCAATAACTCGTACTTACCGACGCGACACAAACAGGGACGGCAAATGTAGCGGACGGGGATGAATTACTCGGAGAATATCTCGCTATAAATTTACTACGAAACCGCAAATAAACGAAACATGCCTGTGTGTGCCGTTTTGGATCCCTCCCTCATTGCACGCTGGCTGCCTTCTGTTTTGTGTTTACCGTTATGCAGCGACTGGAATGGATTCGCGGCAATCGGGACCTCCAGCAGGGGATTTCAGTGCCAGGCAAATAACTATAAAAAGGGGCCGGCTGCCATTGATGTTTGCTGTTTTAGCTATCAAAACCCCTTCCCTTCATTCTGCGATTTCACACATGAATTCAAGAGATAAGGTGGGAGAGCGAGGGGAGGGGAGGGGCTAAAAGGGGGTAAACAAACAAATGACTTACAGCCAGAACTTCGATGTCGCTGTTCTTGTTCTGCAAATTGCTACCAAGATTCTGCAATCTGGTTTGGATCTGAAGAGAGAGAGAGAGAGAGAGAAAGAGAGAAAGAGAGAAAGAAAGTGAGAAAGAAAGAAAGAAAGAAAGAGTGGGAGAAGAGAATAATTGCTCCCATGGTTAAAATGAAACAGAACAAAAAAATAAGCTACAGAGGGAGTCGGCAATAAAAAGAGACAGAGAGAAACAGAAAAAGAGAGAGAGACAGTAACAGAGAGAGAGAGAGAAGGTGGTGGAGAAACACTGACACCGACAGTGAGCATAGATACTTTAATCAATTTCCAATGTGACAAAGAGACACGGAGTTCCCACCTCAGACCAGAGACTGCACTACGCCTGTGGATCTCATGGTGCGCTACGTGACTAGGTGTGTGTCACAGACTGACCTGAGTCTCATAACGTCGTCTAGCGCTGGCAGAAACCTTCTCTGGGCTGATGACGTTCACATTCATGTTCATGGTGCTGCTGCTCCCATGTTGCTCTGATGAACCTGCGCGCACACACACACACACACACACACAGTTCCAACAGGAATCACAGTGAGAGCCGCCCTTGTCCAACCATCACTTCCATTAATAAGAGCAGTTTGTTGAATGTGTGTGCCAGAAGCAGTGTGAAATCTAACACTTGAGCTTATTCTTCTGTTGCACTCATTCACTCAACAGAGGTGTAACATGTTTGATGCTGCACTAAAGCTCATGAGGTCACCAGAGTAAAGATACTGTACACAGCTGACTTGTGTAAATACTATGGTGGCGACCAGCCAGGGTTCCTGGGTGGTAAGAGCAGAAGACAGTACCTGAGGTGTTGAGGAGTGATCCCTTGGGGTTCTGCAGAGAGATGCTTTCAGAGATTTCTCTGGTGGGGGGGGGGGGGGGACATGGACAACATTAATAAGAACAGCCAGTTCATCTCCAGATCATTTATAAGCCGACAGCAGACATTTGTGTACCTGATACTTCTCTCCTCCAAGTATTTGGTCCGACATTTCTGAACCGTGTGGTCCACCAGGTCCGACTCAGGAATTCGCTTCTCGGACTGTCTGTCCTTCTCAAAGGATTTGACCTGGAGACAAAACAATCACTTTTTCCATATGCTATTCTCTCTTATCCAAACAGTTTGGAAAGAGAATGAACTCACAGAGGTGTTTTCTTGAGAAGAGAAGACCTAGCCAACTAAACATTACATTACAGTAAAGATAGCCCGTTGCTATCTTCAATCAGATTGCAGTTCGACATGCGCAGGTATGACTGGAACTTAACTGAACACAACTATATCTCTGCCGTACTGTAAGGGTGGTGTACCTTGACATAGTTGCCCTCCTTATCAGACACCATGGCCATGCAGGTGATGCCAGCCTGTCTGCAGTGCTCGAACAAGGTCTCCTGAGACTGAACACACAAGAACGACAAAGAGTTGAGTCACACATTTTCTGGTGGGTGAAGGGTGTAACACAGTCATATTGGACGGACTGACGGATGCATGGTTTTCTAACACGCAACTAGCAATTACTGGCTATAGTGGCAGCATGTTGTCACAGCATACGAGACAAGTGAAGCTTTCACCATGAGGATTCGGGTGTATTAGCTTGATGAGGTCTCTCTGGGCTCCAATGGTAGGGGTCCAAGATGCTGACAGGAAGGACTGTGGGGGGTTGCAGTTCAGTGGGAGGTGTTTAGTGAGCTGTCTGTGTTTCTGAGAACTGGAAACCGTCTGCTGATTTAGTGGCGTGCTGAAAGCTCGGCCGAGCTCAGACACGTTCCGCAGAGTAGTTTTCATTTTCCCATCACTCACTCAAAGAGCCGTGAGTCGTGTTTGACAACAAGGGAGGAATTTCATAATAATAGCGGCCCGAGTCGCCCATTTCACTCTGTGACTGATGTGGCTGTTGAGAGAGTGGGGAGAGGGGATGGTTGAGATGCCACTTGGCTGCAGCGTTAAGGTTGTAAAATAACGGACTGGACTCGTGGCCTCAAAAATCCTTCTGTAGTGGAAGTCGGTCAGTTAGGGGGGTGAAAGCTGGCCTGGACTGCCCTGGCACACGAGACCAACGTGTACCCAGGTAGCGCACTCAACCATGCCAATGTATGTGGAAGTATTTATTAGCCTTTACTTAACTGAAATAAAGGATCTATATTTACCAATGTTTTTATAGCAAAAGGAAAATAGTTTAAAGGGAATTAGTGAACCTCCTCTTGCTAGTTAAATAATTGGGGATGAAGATTTTGGGGAGGAGTTTGTGTGGCGCTCCCATAAATACAGGTGAGAACCCTGGTCAGTTTGGTGTTACAATGCAGGTGAAAGAGAAACACTGTGCTGCGATCTAAGGAGACATCAGAGGACCTCAGGAAGAGAGTAGTGAGTGAGCATCAGTCTGGGGGAGGTTAGAAAGTCTTATCAACAAGATTTGGACTCCATCAGCCCACCGTGAGACAAACAGTACACACATGGAGAGCATTTAACATGACAACAACTCTGCCTAGAAGTCCTTCTCAAATATCACCAAGAGCGTCAAGAAAAATATTAAAACTAATAAAAAACAACCCAAGAGATCTACAAGCCTCGATTGCTGCATCTGATGTCATTGTACATCTGTCAAGAATAACAAGACTGAGGAGAAATGGCTTAGATGCAAGGGAAACCAGGAAGAATACAGAAAGAACAAAGCTGCCCGTCTTAAGTTTAACTGTTTGGTCGCAATCAAAAATGCCATGTTCAGGTGAAGACCCAAACCAAGACACCAAAAAAAAAAACCTTCTCCCTACGGTCAAGCATGGTGGTGGGAATGTCATGGTCTGGAGCGGTTTCTCTTCGTCTGGACGACTCGACATCATTAAGAGAACCATAAATACTGAGGGAAACCAGAGAACCCATGAACAGAACGTCAGACCATCAGTCTGGGAACTGAACCTGGGCCGAAAATGGCTGAGCATATAAGCACGCTTTGTTAAATAAATAATGAAAGCATATATTTATTAGTGCATGTTCTTTATTTGGGATATCTTCATTAAGATTTGAGGTTTAGATACGGTATGACGTAATGACCACCCTCTGTAGGGCTCCCAAACTTTCAAGCATGACTGCATGTGTGTGTGTGAACCTGATTTATTCTCATCAAATACAGCCAGACAGTTTCATCAGGCTCCTCAGCCTGTGTGTGTGTGTGAGGCTTCCTCTTTTCTTACATCTTTCACGTTGAGAGAGAAAAGTAAGTCAAAGGCAAGCCATCACCTGAAGCCAGACGGGCAGCTTTGGGCCATATGCCTCTTAGCTGACCGCATGTGGAAGGGGTTTGCCATATTTGGCCAATAAAAGCTGAAAGAGTGGAACCGTCTCCAGAGGATGAATTAGAGCTTACTGCAGATTCAGTCTGTTAAAAGACCAGCATGTGAAAGGTGTTAACATCAGACTAGCAGGGGGAGCGATGGCTGAGACGCTCTGAACAAGGTGTTCTCACCATCAGACCACTGGTCAAGGCACAAGCCTGCACGCACAATTGCAAAGACACACATTAACACACAACTGGCAGAGGAAGCCATAAGGCAACACTTACAACTTCTGACATGTTGGACGGCGATGCCCCTTGTTTCCAGCCAGGATAAACCAAAGGCAAACTGTTTTAACTGCTTTCAGGGCAGGGGAAGTGGAGTGGCCATTTATGTCCTGAGTCAGTAAGTAAGACAATGAAGACCGTTAAAACAAAGGAGAGCAGAAGACAATACCAAGGATATCACATAATAATATAACAACAGATATAACATGCACACCCGGTGGAGGAGGGGTGGAAAGTTAAACTAACAATAGGTTAGAGAGAGTGAGGGAGAAATGTGGAGTGAGATTAGGTGGGCACGGTGAGAGAAAAGCTACGGGGAAAGTGCTATGCCAGGTTGTGGGGAAAAGCCAATGGAACACCAACAGGCACAAACACAGGCCTGAGATCAGTTTGTCACATAAACACGAAGAATGTGACAGAGGCATGGCATCGGGGAGTTTGGGAACAGGCGCATAATGGCACTTCACCGGGGGAGATAAATAACTTTGCTTTGGGCAGACTTAAGCTTGGCCACTCTCCAGTCATAGTGTGGTTTTTCCCCTAACAACAAACAGATAATCAATAAAAGTTTATTGCAACCTTGCCGAACAGATGATTGATGCTTGAGTGAACTATGACAGAAACGACTCCATACTGCTTTAATATGGCCTCCATCAAAGGCAACCACAGAATACAGCCCATTCTCCAGGGTCTTGGCTATTTCAGATACCTCACTGATATGTCTGCTGCTGGCAGATGAGGGGCAGGTTCCCACCAGCAGGGTAACAGCAGAATGTAAGTGTTGCCCTCTGTAGGCAAGATGTGGTTACTGCAGAACAACCAGTGGAAATCACCCTTTTCACACAATGGCTAATTCCCTTAGATCAGGGACTAAATTCACTAAACTTACTCAATTTGGTTGAGTTTAGAACTGCATCAGTTCAAAGATGGATCAGTGGATCCACAGGAGATCACTGAGATGCAGCCTTCTGCTTGAACTTCTAGAGGTACAGTGCTGCTCTATCTAATTCCTCTCTGGAGATTTCTTCCTAGCACAATTCTGGAAGCAACAATGAAGAAAAAACTCAATGAGGAGCGGTCTGCTTCGCTGAACCAAGATACATTCAGGCTTGGTCCTTGATTCGTCTAGACTGCTATTGAACTACTAGGGTTTGAGCACTTGTATAGTGAATTTTACCAACTGTCTATCACCTTTATGTTTGTCATGATGTTGCTTTCTTGGCTAAGTCTCTAGAAAAATACATTTTTAATCTCAATGGGATTGCCTGGTAAAATTGAGTTTAAATACAAATAAAGCCTATATATACAGGGCTCGACATTCCCTATAGCCCACGTGCCCGAGGCTGTCTACTCATCAAGTCGGGCTGGCTACCATTTCTGAAGGCTTGTCCGCTCGGGCAAGTCGATTTTAATGCGAAATAATGTTTAAAACTAACCTAATTCGCTAATTGTTATGAAGACGAGAAAACCGAAGCAACAACTTCTCCAAGGAGGCCGCCTGTGGCGGACTGGGGGGAGGGAGGGTGGTAGGTTCGGCTGGTCTCAGCGGCTGCGGCCAATTAAAGCTGATTGCAGCCGGGCCTTTTTAACCTGTGTGTGGATGTGTGAGCGAGAGGGACGCGCCAGTGTGAGAGGCTGGCGGCGTGAATGCAGGAACCTGCAGCGATCGGGAGGATCGAGGGCCGGCGGACTGGAGGAGAGGAGAGCAAACCAGCAGCAGCCGTGTCTGAGCGAGGGTCCGCGGCCGGAGGAGAGGAGAGGAGAGGAGAGGAGAAGAGAGGAGAAGAGAAGAGAAGAGAAGAGAATAGAAGAGAAGAGAAGAGAAGAGAAGAGAGGAGCGGAGAAGAGAGGAGCGGAGAGCGGACAGTGAGCCAGCAGCCGCGTCTGAGCGGGTCCGCGGCCGGAGTGCCGGGACGGAGGCGAGGGCGCGAGCTGCAGAGGACGGAGTGGGAGAGCGCGCGTCTCCCTCCGCGGCGACAACCGTCGGGGGTCGCCGTCATGTGTTGTAGCAATAAATGTTTATTATTTACATAATTATTTGTTTACCTTTTTCAGACTCCATTACCACCCTGAATTACCATGAGAAGTGCTACCATTCAAGCCATATTTATAAATGAATTAGTGAAAGCATTTGAAAATAGTGCAAAGATTTTATTCAAGGATTTCAGGGTGGTTTCAACCTCTGGCAATCTTATCATTCTAATGTTATGAAGCAGGTCCTCATACACTGGAGGTCTCCCAGATATTTTCAAAGTCTTAACTATATATCTGGGAATGCTATAAAGCACTCATCAGATGGAGCAGTGTCATGACCAACGTGAAACATGTGAGTAATACAGAAATGAAACAATGCATGCAAAACTTAAAATTTCTACAAACAGAGCCATGCAAAAAAAATTGCAGCAAAAACTTACCACAATGGGAAAGGTGCATTTTTTGTGTCAAAATGCACAAGAGAGCATCTAGGTAACCTGAAAAACTAAAATTTTCTTGGGGGGAGGCCCTCCCGGTTTTCCCTCCCGCACTCAACCCGCGCCGCCTTTCCGTCGTCGCTGTGGGGCTTTTCACGCCCCACTTGTCCGCTACGCGCAAAGTGGTGGGCAAGTGCCTGACAGCTGGGGGCAAGTTCATTTTTTTAATATATATATATGAGAGAATGGTGAACTTGTTTTCAATTCATTTCCATTGCAGGACAGTTCATCTATTTTTGCAAATGCATGAATGTAGGCCTATTATGCAGGCCAGTGCAGCATGACGGCGGGTCACTCCCTACCACTAACCTGTGAGACATCATAGGCGATGTCTGCTGAGACGCCAGCGCTCCACAGCTTCTGGACAACTTTGACGGCTCTGGACATGGAGCTGTGGCCCACTGGGACCACCAGGACATCACAGGAACTCACTGACGGCTGACACAGAGAATAATAGAGATTAAGGTGCCACCAACAATGTGATATACAACACAAACACTCAGAGAACTGCAGTAAATTAACTTTGCCCTGAGGGAAGTACTAAATCTCTACTAATGAGCCATTTGAATGCTCCTGTCTGTCTGTCTGTCTGTCTTCAGGCATCGATATTACGTGCAGTTTCCAGGGCATGAAATGATACCGAGGCTAGAAGTCACGTCATTTCACATTCTGAAATATAAAAAAATGATGCGTCTCCAAGAATAACTCTGTGGAGTGAAGAGTCACAGTGATCATAGTTATTAACATGTTTCTAAAAGTGGCTGTGTGGCGGCTGACTGCAGTAATAAGGCATCATTAAATATGAAAGTCTGTCTGCTGCTCCTTCATTATAAATAATTATGAACGTCAGAACAGAGAGTGTGTGTGTCTCTCACTGGCTCCTCCATGTTGGCCATGGCAGCGCAGACTTTGTCCAGCGCCACACTGGCCCCGACTGCAGAGGGGACCGGGGCTGCGGAGGCTGGCCCTCGGACCTCCAGGATCTACCGGGATAAGAGGACAGGGTCACATAAGCGTACCACCAGCACTGCTTCATTTTGTTTATCAATGCTGCACATTTTGATCAATCAGTCAATTTATTTGTTGGTTCAAATGTAGTTTGGATAAACAAGGTTCTACGGTTCAACCTACCAAGTGATCATAGCGCCCCCCTGCGGCCACGATGTCCGGCACGGTCCGCTTGCGTTTCCTGATGAAGGCCACAAACTGGAAGATGACCCCAGAGTGGTGTTGCACCTTGTACACTAGGCCTAGGTTGACCACCACCTATAGCGGGGGGGATGCAGACACAGGGTACAAACTATTTCATCCACATCCAAAAAATCCAGTGATTACAGAAGTCAGCAACATTGTGAGGTAAGATTTGAACCCAACGCAAAGCACCCAGCTCCCATTGGCCCCAAATGCCATCCAACCACCTCCACAGAATCCAAATCACCTGCAGTTTAACTCCCAGTCTGCGCAGCAGCGTCATGAGCTCCTCCAGGTCCTTGAGGCCCTGCTTGGCCAGCTGGGTGACGGCCGTCTTCTGTTTGGTGAGCGAGGTCAGCAATGGCGCCAGGTCCTGCAGATCCCCCTTCTGCTCTATGTACTTGTACAGTGTCTGCAACTGGACACGGCAGAGGACGAAGAGATCCCGTGGTTGAAGTAAAGTTCAAGCACCAATGTGCCTCTGCGGGAATGATTGTTTTTACAGAAGGGTCATAAAACCAGTGGACACTTACGCTGGTGGTAGACAGTGTCAGGTTGCAGAACTTGGCCTCCACCTCGCGCTTGGTCAGCTTTTCACTCTGGGACAAAATATGGAAACAGAATCCTGAACGGCCCGTAGAAATGAAACCGTTGCTCTATTTGGTAACAGCACTACTGTATACAGCCATAGCGGGCTATATCAGCAACAGACACGCAATGTGGATAACATCTGTGATGCATGTGTGCGTTCTTGCACTGACCATGGCGTCACACAGTATGCTGGAGGCCTGGCTCAGTTTGTCCTCGGGGACCCCGCTGTGCAGCAGGATGGCCTTCAGCAAGCTGGTGTGGTTCAGGTAAATGTGATAGTTCCTTTCCTGTGGTCACAAAACGCACACAAACACGTCATTAACCCTCTCCACCGCAATGACAGCCCTCCTGTCTAGAGCACTACTGTACAACGAGTGCTTCAGTGAATAATGACTGTTGTGTCCGGCTGCCCTCTCATTCAGTCTGACTCACATATTCTTAAAAGCTTTTGCACAAAGAGGAGGAGGAGGTGGGGAGGATCACAAACAGGATCTATGGAGGGATCAGCCAGGGGCCAAACCCTGGGTTAACTGGGTTCACATGACTTACAGGGAGAACTGGGAAGGGAGACTGACGCAGGGACAGTGTGGACAGGAAATGGATTGTATGAGGTGCGAGGGAAGGAAGTGGACAGAGCTGCGTATAACAGATTTGCAACGTAAATCTGTCATGGTGACACGCGGTGGCATGCGGTATGTTGGGAATGTGAGCGGAAAATAAAAAAGGGACAAACCAAAACAGCGACACAGGGTGAGTGACGTCAGCAAAAAAAAAAAGAACAATGAAAACGCATCCAGCCCCGTCAACAAACATCTGAACCTGAACTGATACCGGGGCAGCACAGCACAGTGCAGAAAGAAGACGTTTGCTTTGCACAACCTGCAGCGCAGGGAATTCCTGGACTACTTCGGAGATGGTGTAGATGGTCTCGGCGTCGGGCAGCAGGCTGTTGGTGATGGGCGTGACGATGTCGAAGGCACACTCCAGCAGCTCCCTGGGGTGCGCCCGGTCCAGCTTCTTGGGACGGAATACGCGCTCGATGCTGTACCTTGGAGACACAGCAGCGACGTCACACTTATGAACACACATTTTGATGCTCCAAACTTCATTTTCCGATTAGATGAAACAGGGAATACCAGTTATGGGTTACCAAAAAGTTTGGTATTATCGTTTTATCATTTGCAAAACACTTTGTAACACCATTTTGAAAAGTTCTATTAGCTTATTACACATATTATATGACAGTAATACTGGAATAAAGACGTGTTGAGTCCATTCAACTTTACCTCTTCAAATGCATTATATTATTGCGGGCCACAAATCTCGCGAATGCCATCTGAAGTGGAAACAGAGTTGAGAAAACAACATTGGGTGCAGTTGTATAAGGCCAGTTAGTGTACTACACAGTGCATGCCAGGCTGTAATAAATCAAAGTGTGGAAACAACCATTTAGTCCTCAGGGTTTCCTGAGGCAGCCGGGATCTCAGGGAGGCTGCTGACTGCAGGCTCATTGTTATGTGAGCGCATGTGCTGATACAAACGGTTGTATAATTAGTGTTTATGTATGAGCATAGACACGCATGCCTCTGTGTGAGTGTGTGTGTGTGTGTGTGTGTGCTTTGCTCACACGAAGGTCATAGGGCAGTGTAACCAGCATTCCGCTGTGGTCCATGAAGCACGCCAGCTCGCTGCCATCATACAACTTCCTGTCTCTGGGTAGGAGCAGGGGGGTCTGGAGACGCACCGCACCTGAAGACACACACACACACACACACACACACACACACACACACACACACACACACACACACACACACACACACACACACACACACACACACACACACACCATAATGTATTACTGCAACATCTACATAAGATAATATAACCCTCACCCTAAGGGCACTGATGCAGATACAAACGGAGCATAAACAAATATGTACAGCTGGACATCATCATCAGCGTGTACAAAAATAACCCTGGCACCTGCACAGAACCTCTGCTACCCAACAGTACATGTATTGTTCAGCGATCGCTCACTGGAGCAGATGGTAATGTTGGGGTTCCTAGAAACAGGGCTCGCGACGGGTCAGGAGTCCAAACGGTTTGCAGCGGAGAGTCAACAGGGCCTCGTGTTCACACGCACACACACGCTAAACAAGCGCCAGCGTGCTCACCGTGCTTCTTGAAGATCCTGGTGATTGTTTCATACACATACTGCTGCAATTTGGCACTGTTGAAATTGAAGCTGCCCTGGAGGGAGACCAAACAAACAGGCTCTGTTAAGGATAGGGAGACATCGATTAAGCACTAACAGGCCCCTCTGCTGTTCTGTTATACAGACCAGATGAGTGAGGCGCCACAGAAGGTTTGGTGCAGTCATTCATATGTCTGCAGTGACATCTAAAGGTAGAGAGGGGAAATACGTGGGCGTTGGACATCTGGTTAATATGTGTCCAATTCAACGATGGGATATACAATATAAAGACCCTGAGCCACATAAAACTCAATTAAGGTGATCCACTGTACTCTGGTGGCTCTGTCTAACCAACGGAAACAAGCAAAAAAATAGTAACTATTTTGCTATTAAGCACACTTCTAGGCTCATCATATGAAGAAAAACAGAACATCAAATAAATGTAATTTCTATTTCTCCAGAGATCACACAGTAGACGAATCTGTCCTACTTGTGGTGCATCACTGAACCTTCATGTTTTCGATCGTTAATGGTAATGTACCCGACCATTAACTCTGCACAGAAAGATCTTTGGCTTCTGGGTAAGGTCTGTGTGACCTTTCAATAGAATGCCGTTCAATGAGATGAACATCAATTTGATTTATTAAGGTGTGATATTGCCTGTCTTAGCAGATATTGTTATATACTGATATCTCGTAATTACCGTGATATTCATTTTGTCCATACTGCCTCAAATTGGTAACAACGACCTTGTAGTGAATCCACCATCAAAAGCGTGGCCTAGTCAAGCAGTAGCCTTACCTTGTGCAGGTCTATGTCATAGGTGTAATCCATGACGGGCGAGGTGTTCTGGGCGAACAGCTGGCCCACCATGGTGCGGTAGGCCTTGCCGTTGACATTGGCCATGGTGTGCTGCAGCACCTCGTGAAGCTCCGAGTCCTCCATCTGAGGCGGAGGCAGCAACTCGCTCTTCAGCAACTCCTGGGCGGTGGGCCGCAGGGCAGGGTCATGGTTCAGCAGCCACACTATCACCTTCCTCTGGGGGGGGGGGGGGGGGGGAGAGGAAGAGGATATGATAGAGGCACTTATTGTATCAGCTCTTAAACTGTGAACAGGAGAGGGAAATCACATCTCAAATGCTGGCCTACAGCTGTGCTCACCTGCGTTCCTGTCTCATACTCAGTAAAGTCCTCGGGGAAATGGATGGCCTCCTGCAGAGCGAAGAGAGATGAGGTAAGCAACAATTTTCCTTTGAGTTCCACGGGACCAACGCAAATTACTTCTCCTGATTGTTCCCAGTCCTGAGCCTGGACTTACCGTGCGTAGCTGGCTGAGGACAGAGATGCGCTCGGCCCCGGTGGTCATGGGCCGGTAGGACATCTCAAACAGGATGATCCCCAGACTGAACAGGTCCACTTTCTGGAGGACAGACAGAGGAGACGGGATGAAGACCAGGCAAAACTATTTGGTGGATTTGGGGCAGCATTGACAAACAATGACAAGAGTCAGACGCCACTGCACAAGGTTACATTACACGTGACCTGATAACTCGATGGCTACCAGCTGTACTGGAGCAGATAATACTGTTGTACCTGGTTGTACATGGCCTTGGTGTTTCCTTGAACCTCTGGGCTGACGTAGAGGGCGGTACCAACCATGCCAGTCATGTTGCCTGGAGTTGACAGTAATGCAAAAGCAACACAAGATGTCAGCGAAAGAGAACACACAGTGACCAACGTCATGCGAACAGGTTTACACTCTATGCACCTGTTGGGTCTGATTTTGTCATCACAGCCGATCCGCTCTCCTCCACTTCGAATTGACCTGCAGCCTGCGACACATAAACGCAACACGTGAACGCACGAGAAATCAGTGCTCCTCAGTCAGCAGGCCAGGGCTGTTGACTGTTAGCAGACACTAATGCTTACCACGTTAGCAGGATGGTCTGTAGCCAGGCCAAAGTCTCCGATCTTCACGTGGTCCTGGGAGTCGAGGAAGATGTTGACAGGCTTCAAGTCTCTGTGAATCATTCCCTAGTGAGGAAGAGGATGGCGGAGAGGTCTGCTCAATTATCGGTAATTAAAAACATCGCTGAAATTGGGTCTCTAAGTGTGATCCCTGCTGTTAGAGGGGCTTAGTAGCTTTAAAAAGGAGGCTGGAAGCACATCAAACTCTGACAGTAAGAAAGTCCTTGAAGACACATCTGTGCAAACATGGTTTCGCAATACCGAATTTCCTGATGAAAGATTGAAGGATGTTGATTAATTTCTGAAGGGAATATTATGTCATTAATTTCCACTTTGTACTGGCTAAAATGGGCTAGGACATTAGAAGGTGAAGAATTGAGTTGACCTCCTCTGTTTGTTCTGCACTTGCTCTAAACTAAACTGGACTTGACAACGTAAATCATTTTCTCCCTCCATCTCTTTAATCTCAACCTTTCCGGCATTGTCCCACACCCAGAAACAGACACTGAACTGCCCTTCACATTCTTGGGTATTACAAATGTTACAACACAAACACATCTGCTACACACACACACACACACACAAACCTGCGCGTGGATGTAAGCAAGGCCATCCAGTATTTCCCTGAAGAGCCTCCATAACCGGCTGTTGTCCTGGTGCAGGCCTTGGTCTATGGTGTCTCTTAAAGTGCTCCTTTCACAGTATTCCATCTAAGGGGAACAGAGTGCACTGGTTACATGTCGGACGGAGACCTCTAGTGGTGAATTAGGAGCGTGGCAGTGAAGTTTCTTTGTCCTTACTTGTATGTACAAGTAATGTGCTATGAGGAGAGGTCGTTCTGAGTCGGTGCTCTCCGATGGGTCAGTCACTGGCCTTTTGCTTGGCTCAACCTGGAGGAGGACACACCACCCATTTGATGCACTGTGTAAAATACAGACACTAACACACGCAAACCGGTGAATACTGCAGATATTCTAACCTGGGATAGTTCGTCTGTGCTTTCATCGCCATTGTCAAAGATGACGTCACTCTCTGAGTCACTATCTGATGGCCTAGATGTGAATAAAGCAATGGCAGTGAATAAACACAATTTTATGCAGGAAAACAAATCCTGCTGCCCCCCCCCCCCCCCGCCCCTTAAAAGAAACTCACAAAAAAGAGGCACAAAACACTTCCTCTTCATCATCATCCTCATCGTCACTTGACTCGCGTCCGCCACACTTGGCGCTGGAGGACCTCTCAATGGAGGTGGACCATTCCACAGAGCTGGCCAGGGCCGGGGGCGGCGCGTTGTCCTCCACGTTGTCCGGTAGGCCCAGCTCGTTGAGGCCCAGCGGAGGCCCTCCTCCTTGGGGCGGCTTGTCCGCTGTGCTTCTGGGCTCAGAGCTATCGGTGAAGCTCAGCACCCCCGTGGTGGGCATCTCGTGCCTCTCAATCCAGGCGTTGTAGTAGCGGACGATGTTCTCGTGGTTGAGGCGCGAGAGCAGCGTCACCTCGCCCTTGATCCGTCTGAACTGCTTACTGGCGGGGTTGACCCGGATACGCTTTGCAGCATAGTAACACCCGTCCAGTTTGTTCTGAACCTGTGGGAGCAAGAGAAGGCGGGTGGAGGACACAAAGATGGGCAAAGAAGAGAACGTGAGAGAAAATGGAAATCACAGGCAGCATTATACCTATGCAACATAAATAAATCCAGATAAATGTGGCATGTCAAAAATAAGTGTACCTTAATAACGGCACCAAAGGCTCCTTTCCCCAATAGCTGGAGCTCCTCGAACTCATTGAAGTAACGGGAAAACTGCCTCTGCACCCCGGAGCTGAACGGAGCATTGAGGGTGTGGCTACGAGGGATGACGGACGACGCAAAGTCCACAGCCAGGTCTGGGAGATCACCAGACAAAAACAAGAAAAACCTGATGAGGCCCTTAAAATTGAATTGAGGCTTGAAGACGTAATTTGAGCTAGGACAAAGTCAATCTCTATCCAGGGTACCCCCAGGATTCTCCAAGTTAAATTTAAGACCTTTGTTAACGAAATTCAATACTTTGTAAACGAAATTCAATACTTTGGAAATGAAATTCAATACTTTTAAGGCCTTATTTTGAGAATATTAAATTCAATGCTTTTTTAATACTTTTAAGACCCCGCGGGTACCCTGTCTATCTCCAACTATCAAATGCAACCTCCACTTTTAGAAGAATTAAGCTATTCCTATCGCTGTGGTAAAATGACTATACCACACCAAGGCATAGCAAGAAACCATAGAGACCGAGACCAAGTGTAGATATGTGTATGTGTGTGGTGGTGGTGGTGGTGGTGGTGGGGGGGGGGGGGGAATCACCTTCTGGACTAGTATCCTGGTACTGTGAGAAGGCTTTAGGTGATGGCGGGTTGAGGAAGGGGTGGTCCAAGAGCTGCTGGGTAGTCCAGCGATCAGCATCAATCAGGCACACACACCTGTAACACACACACACATACAATGGAAAAGCGATATGGAAAGTTCCACAGTGCAGTAGTCTCTGCATCTCGAATATGCTTTTCACACTACACTTAACCCCGGGCTAACGTCTTTCTTAACCCTGGGTTAAGGACGCATTTAACCCCGGGCTAAGCAGCGTTTCACACTTGCATTTTTGAAAGAGGGTTAACAAACCCTGCTACGAAGCAGAGTTAGCACGGCTTTTGTAGTGCTATCCCCGAAACACGGTGCTAAGAACAATAGTGTGAAACGTTGTGGGGTTAGAATGTAACAGGGGTTAGAATGTAACAGAGGTTAGAATGTAACAGAGGTTAGAATGTAACAGAGGTTAGAATGTAACAGGGGTTAGAATGTAACAGAGGTTAGAATGTAACAGGGGTTAGAATGTAACAGGGTTAGAATGTAACAGGGTTAGAATGTAACAGGGGTTAGAATGTAACAGAGGTTAGAATGTAACAGGGGTTAGAATGTAACAGGGGTTAGAATGTAACAGAGGTTAGAATGTAACAGGGGTTAGAATGTAACAGGGGTTAGAATGTAACAGGGGTTAGAATGTAACAGAGGTTAGAATGTAACAGGGGTTAGAATGTAACAGGGGTTAGAATGTAACGGGTTAGAATGTAACAGGGGTTAGAATGTAACAGGGGTTAGAATGTAACGGGTTAGAATGTAACAGAGGTTAGAATGTAACAGAGGTTAGAATGTAACGGGTTAGAATGTAACAGAGGTTAGAATGTAACAGGGGTTAGAATGTAACAGGTTAGAATGTAACAGAGGTTAGAATGTAACGGGTTAGAATGTAACAGAGGTTAGAATGTAACAGGGTTAGAATGTAACAGCGAGTTAAACATTAGCATTAAACGTTAACCCGGGGTCTACAAGCTTACAGTGTGAAATCCTGAACACTGAATACCCGGGGTCAATTGTTAGCCCAGGGTTAAAGAAAACTAGTGTGAAACGTGAGATAAGTTAACCCAGGGCTATTATAACCCAGGGTTAAAGTTAACCCTGGGCTAACATATTCAAGTGTGAAAAGCTTATAAAAGGTGGCATTCCACTGGAACGATCCTGGCGTGGTCCAGTCTACCTCCGGCTAGTCAACATCTATATTGTGTTAGTGGAGGCAGACACATCAAAAGCCAGGGAAAGGTCAGAATGTCTGGTGAACATGATTTTGTTAAAATGAAAACTCGTTCTCGTTGACCTATGAGTTTATGACTCAATTTGAGAAGCACACTTTCATTTAGCATGAAGGGAATAGAAAGAGATAATGAACTGTCACCGCTGAGAAAAAAATGAAAACAGCCAGGAATGGAGGTAGTGAAGCAGCCTAGCCAAGCTCATGGCTAAAGGCAGCGAGGCGGGCGTCCATCCATACCTGTTGAGGAAGTCCTGGAAGTCAGCGGGCAGGCTGGTGGGCACCGCCACCGGGTACTCCTTCACCTCCTTCCCCTGGCTCAGAGCCAGCAGCATCAGGCCCAGGCTCCAGACATCACCCTTTTTGCCCGTTTTTGTTGGCATCGCCGTGTCCTCGCAGAAGTGCACATGGGCTTGCTCAAAAATATCCTCCTTGCAGATGTCAGCCAATCTCTTTGACAAGCTGTAATCAGTCAGTCGAACATTGCCCTGGGGGTCCAGCAGCACACTAGAGGCCCCTAGCTGCTTGTGGACCACAGAGTTGGAGTGAAGGTAGTCCAAAGCGGCCAGGAGCTGGGCTGTGTGCTGCCGGAGTCTGTCCAGAGGGATGGGGGTGTGGCTGACCAGGCTTTGGTTCAGATTGGTCCCGGCGACGTGCTCCACCAGCAGGTTAACCACTAGGCAGTCCTCCCTCTCGCTGCAGCTCAGCGCCTGGTAGTGGACCAGGTTAGGGTGCTCCAGCTTCAGCAGGGAGTTGAACTCACTCTCTGCCCCGTGGATCTACAGAGCAGATGCAGTTTAATACGTTTTAAGTGATAGAGTGATAGGGTATGTCTTTCAAAAAGGTATTAATATTGATTCTCTCTTTAACAGCGGCAACACAAACAATGGTTCAACTTCTTCCTCATGACTTGCCTGCTTTTTACAAGTGTCAATCTTGTCCTTCTCCTGGCTGGTGAAGAACTTGCCCATGGTCTTGTTCCAGCGTAAGGACCACTCATAGATCACGGCAAAGTCTCCCGAGTTGGCCTCAAATCCGTAATAGACACTACGGCCGAGCCTCTCGCTTTCACCTGACAGAACCATTAACGCAGACACAAAATGTAGAAACAGCTTAGTAGGGCAGACAAAACAACATGGCGTCAGACTCCGCAGAGCATTCAGGAATGCAGTGATTAAATCTTGGGTCAGCTCTTACCTATGCATTTCCCTCTGTGGACAACAAGCTCCCCAAGGGTACTGTTGCAGAAGTGAAGAAGCTCCTGCGAGAGATGGTTGTCGTCGTTGGCCGTATCACGTCTGGTAAAACAGACACAACTCAAATTTAATAACCGGCCAAAATAATAATCATTTTTCATAGAAATATGTTTTCAGTGACATTTCATTTATAGAATCAGAAACTTGCTTATTTAACTTGCTCACTCACTCACTTATACTATAAATCGATTTATGACCGAGGCGTTCAAATGTTATCGCTACAAAAAGTTGCTGGTCAGTGTGGCCAGGTTAACCTTATTGATGTATCCCGCTAAAGACTTTTTTTTTTTCTTGGTGGCTGGTAGTTTTAGTGTTTTAGATGTCAGTATGTGTGTTCCATACCTGTGGCGGGTATTCGAGGTGGTCCGCCGCCGGTTGCCGGCACCTTTCTTAGGGTCAGTCAGTTCAGGCGGAGCTGCAGGCGAGGAGTGTGGGGGGCTGGAGACTGGCTGCTCCATGCTCTCAAGGCGCTCCTGTGAAAAATATAAAGCCACACGATAGGTACATTACAACATACTTTATTATCCCTACAAATGGTTAGCCAGGTACTTTACAACATACTTTATTATCCCCACAAATGGTTAGCCAGGTAAATGTGTGGAGATCAGTAACTTACCAGTTTGGCCATTTCCTTTCTCCTCTTTTCCTCACGTTTCTCCTCCTCTCTTCTTTGGATTTCAGCCATAATCTCCTTTTCCTGAGAAGACGAAGGGGACCATAGTGAATATTGTACTGAACTAGCACCTAGGCCATTAACAGCTGCAGCTGTGCACTCAGATGTGTGTGTACGTGTCTGTGTCTTCCTAACCATGTCCTCCTCCTGCTTGCGCCGCTGGTCCAGCTTCTGCTGCTCCACCAGGGCAAGTTTCTCCTGCTGCCTCCGCTGGTTCTTCAGCATCTCCTCATGGAAGGAGCGTGATGGAGGCTTGTTGTGCTCACTCAGAAAGCCCTGGACAAAGTCTGCTAGCTCATAGATCATCACCTTCGCAGACAAGGAAGTGTGTTACCGGTAGTCTGTGTGTGTGAATGTGTGAATGTGTAAATGTGCGTGTGTGTGTCCTCACCTCCCCACATTGCAGTGTCGCCAGCTTGATGAGCTCAGTCTGCAGGCTCTGGAAGTTTTCATTTGAGAGACCTTTGGCGTTCTTCAGCTCCAGCTCTGGAGGCCTGTTGGTGTCCCCCGAGATGTGAACTTACACACAGTAAATTAACGTAGCAGAGTAGCAGTACTAATCTAATGGCAGCCGCTGCAATAGTTGGCCAGTATGAGTATGGATGCTTTGCAGTGCAGTGGCAATATTGGCCTATGAGAATACATTGCATGGGTCAAGGGCAACACTTACACATCGGGGTATGTGGGCGGGCATTTGACCTGCAAGTCCACAGTCACGTAGCATTCCTGCCCATTGCTCAGCCCGTTGGGTCGCAGGCAGAGGTATACCTCTGGAGGCCTTTTAATCTGAAAATACAGTAAATGAACATTAGATGGGTGGAAATGATCACTTTGGCTAACTATTAGTGGAGCTAACACCCATCTATTCACTAAGGACAGTGCTGGATGATAACGGTAATGCACCTCTACCTTCCAAGAATCCTTGTTCCGCAAATCCTTGAAATCATCTCCAAAAATAGATGCAAGAGCCTCTAGTTCATTTTCCTGCTGAACGGTGTAGTCATCTGTCCCGTCTGTCCGAGACTGCTGACTGCTCATTCTTCTGCCTGTACTACATGGCAGTCACGTCACACTCACACCCCTCGGAAACTACTGCTTCGGTCCTGGTCGTCCTCGGCTGGCTGGCTGGCTGGCTGGCTGGCTGGCTGGCTGACTGACTGGCTGGCTGACTGGATACTTTGTAACCTCAAAAGCTTTTCCTTGGAAAATGTTAC
This sequence comes from Hoplostethus atlanticus, assembly GCA_034670405.1. Classification (NCBI taxonomy): domain Eukaryota; kingdom Metazoa; phylum Chordata; class Actinopteri; order Trachichthyiformes; family Trachichthyidae; genus Hoplostethus; species Hoplostethus atlanticus. The sequence continues at coordinate 3,143,386 of JAXDDX010000004.1, forward strand.
ATTCGCTGTGCTATTTTATCCTACGACAAACTTTTCGCGTTACACAGAGTCGATAAGCGATCATAACAACGTTGCGACTGGCGCATGGCAGTTCCGCCTCGTGTCGCAAGCGAGACGTCATCACGTTGCTGTTCCCAACGTCGCCTCTAGCAGGAAGTAATGTACCTATAGACGGATACCTAGAAATGCATGATCTAATGACTCAAATGAAAGGCAAAATCAGTACAACATTGTACAAATGGAACTTGGTTGTCTTACTTATGGAACTTATTAAAGTTGATTGTAAACCTAAGACCTTTGTTTGTAAAAATAATAATAATAAAATAGAAATTAACACATTTTAAGATGAAATCAAATCAAATTAAACCCTTCATATTTCCTTTGTATTCTATGGGACATTTTCAATGTATTCTATGGGACAGTTGTTTGTCAGAAAAGCTGGATGATAAATCACTCCTCCTTTTTCTCATACAATATTAAAACAATATGAATCCAATACATGAAATCAATCTCCACTGTCATATAAATATCTATGAGGTGCTTATGAGCTCCACAATCCAGAACATAGTGGGAGTGTGATGGTATGCTCACCCTCTGCATCCAGCACCTATCTGTGGAAATACAGAGGAAATTCAGCTATAATTAGGAGGCCCTGATGTCTGGGGGGCCGGCCTGGAGAAGAAGAATGCTCTCACATACCACCAGCTATGATATAACATATTACATACTGCTATCACCTCAGAGTCCCGCTGTCTGACCCAAGATTTCTCATAGCATCACAAAAACTTATGAATGGTGTCTGTATAGTTTTATTTGGGAATACTGGCGTATCAATAAATACAGTCAAAGTTTGCAGCATGCCTGTATAGGTGAGAGAATTGCCTCATAAGGTACAGTGTATGTACATCCAGGGAAATATACAGGAAAGTGGGTGGGACAAATATGCTCCATATTTGTCCCACAAACAGGATTTACAAACAGGAGCTCCTCCTGGTTGCAAACTCACCACACCTCAGCGGCTGCACATTTATGACACTGTTGCTCACCATGACCCTACAAGGAGACGGCTGGGCCAATCAGGGCTGAGCACGGAGACCAGCAGGCCGGTCAGACAGCCAGATCAGACACAGAGCCCGACTGGCATTAACATCAGCTGTTCCACGTGTTAAGGGGGCTCAGCGCACATACCAACAGCGTGGTCTACTGACATATACAATGTTTTCATCTCCTTAACAAGACACCGGCGATGCTGTCCGTACTGGGTCATCATACTAGGCTGTGTAGGTGGTTATGAGTGGTGTGGTAAAGCCTCTCAATGGATATAATATATGTGTTCCCACCTACAGTCTCCCAGTGACAGTTGCTCAGTGTGTGTCAGCGTAACTGAGAATAAAAAATGTAAAAGACTGATTGCATGACATGCACCTTTGTATTAAATTTAACACAATGATATAATTTCATGGTCAAATAGAAATTCTTCTTCTTCTGTTTATGCATGTTACTGAGGCATGAAGTTATATATTTCATGTGATATTATTGCATCTTGGAAACGTAATTACTCTTAATAGTGCTTCCAGAATTTTTCATTAGTGTTAATGTTATGTAATGTTGTTATAGTTTATTATTTAATACAAATAAAAATGAGCATGGTGTTAGAATGAAGACAAAACGTGGATTGAATGAGAGCGTCCACCTTCATGCTAATAGCTACAGTGCCAATCATACTCCAATCACATTAGCCACTAGCCTTTCTATCCTCTACCAATATTTCATTAAAAGTGTGTCAGTCTTGTGATTTTCAACAAAGCATCTCTCCATTGCGAAGGAGCTCCATCCCTCTTTATTAGACGTTTTCCTCTAGCTCGTTGATTTTTGCTGGCAGCTCTTATTTGGACTTGTGTGAACTCTAAGCCCCACCCCTGGTCCTTAGGACCCAGTCTGGGTCTTATTTAAGGGCTCTTCTCACCCTCACCCTTTGTCCCAGTGGAAGCATCAGTCTACCAGTGCAACTTGGTGAGTACATTTCACAACTTGTTTCTCTGGAACAGTGGAATTCTATCTCTTTTGTGCATTAGTTGAGATTTTATGGCGTTTATGTGGAATTCTTTTCATGAAGTCCTTTGTTGTATTTTAAAACTGGTGGTGATTTGATCAATGAACGGATGATGAAATTTCAAATTCCTAATGTGTTTCTCAAGTGGAAATCAATCTCTAGCGGGACTCATGTAGTACACTTAAAACTGGGGTCAACTGGATGATGAGATGATCATTGGTAAATGAGATTTTCCTGCACATATATATAGTATTAAGGGTTCTGTGGGATAGGCTAGATGATGCTGTCAGTGAGTGGCCATTTTGCAAATATATCATATGTTGGCATTTACTTTGAACAGTGCACAAAAAGTGAGAAAAAGTTGGCCAGATGTACCTATGGTCTAATGAATGAAGCTCTGAAGCAACTGGGGCAAGGGGCCATGTAATAAAACAAAAGTGTCACAATGTGCTGACAGATGGGTGCTGGCTCTGCCACAAGCTCCCCCAGACTTGAAATAGCTGCAGATAGAGACTCTGCGGGAGATCCATGTGTCACTTGTTTCGCCCTGTTAGGTACAGTGGGGGTGGGGGCTGCCAAGCCTAAAATAGATCACAGGTCTCTCTGTTATGCCCCTTTTTGGTGCTACCTCAGCAGCCTTGAGATGTCCCAGGAACAATCATGGCTGTGGAGATATAGTATCAGTAGTTGTTCAACAGGGTTGGGACCAAAATAGCACCCAAAGGCATGTCTAATTAGCACTCTATAGATAGCATCCATTGAAGTGGCTTGCATTAGTCTTTGCAAGCCACTGTGATAAGTGGTAATACTTCCAGAGTAGTTATGGGATAGCTCTGGCCCTGAGGGTCACAGCAAATACATATCAGAGTCATATGTTTGATTATGTCACTCACTTATCTCGTCACTTCATCACTCAAGCCACTCCAGACATAAAGTGTCTGCAGTTGTTTAATGAGCACAGGCCTTCATGCTATGCATCCAGCGAGAGTGTGAGTTTAGACAGCTGCTCCTAACACTCAGCCTGACTCTTCTCTTCTCCCCCGTCTGTCCACCCACCCCTTTTTAGACCATCCCAGTGAAGCCTAATCATGTGCGACGACGACGAGACTACCGCCCTCGTGTGCGACAACGGCTCTGGCTTGGTCAAGGCTGGATTTGCCGGAGATGACGCTCCCCGTGCTGTCTTCCCTTCCATTGTTGGAAGGCCCCGCCACCAGGTACACACAAAGTGAGAGGGAAATCACAAGCAGTATCGAGACGTACAAGACGTGTGGTTGAACAGTATTTTCTAAACAGTATTCTCTAAATATAGTGAGTGGCATCTTCCTGATGTTTCCTCTCTCTTGTCTTCCTCAGGGTGTGATGGTGGGTATGGGTCAGAAGGACAGCTACGTAGGTGATGAGGCTCAGAGCAAAAGGGGTATCCTGACCCTGAAGTACCCCATCGAGCACGGTATCATCACCAACTGGGACGATATGGAGAAGGTGTGTGTTGACAGTGATACGCATTTTCAACATTCTTGGCAGCTGTTATTCCACATCCTGGACACGCTCGGGCCCTTTATTTTGAAAATCTTGCTTGTTATTTATTCTGTGAAGGGATGTCTTGAGCTTGTCCTGACATCAGCTGTTATTTCTCCTCTGTCAGATCTGGCACCACACCTTCTACAACGAGCTGCGCGTGGCCCCCGAGGAGCACCCCACCCTGCTCACTGAAGCTCCCCTGAACCCCAAGGCCAACAGGGAAAAGATGACCCAGGTACTCCATAGTCGGTGTTTCACGTCATCCACCGGCAGTTTCATCTGAAATTTGTTCTTGGGTTGATTGATTGATTTCACCCTTCTGCCTTGCTCTCTCTTGCAGATCATGTTCGAGACCTTCAACGTCCCCGCCATGTATGTGGCCATCCAGGCTGTGCTGTCCCTGTATGCCTCTGGCCGTACCACCGGTCAGTACACTACGGCTTTACACTCCTCTTCAGCTTTGCCAAACGTACCCAATTTAAGACTTAGTGTGAGGGCAAGTGTTGAACATACACACACTGAGGGTGTCAATCAGTTTGATGAGTCGCTCTCTCGTTGTCAAGGGCGGATGTTAATCCCTCCCTGGCAGGGTGTAAGGGTGTATGTGTCTATTGATGTCAGCACCATTGTATAGTTTATGATGTGAGACATACTTGACGAGGGCAGACTTGTGTTTGGCTGCCAATGCTCACCCTCACAGGCATGCGTGTCTGACCGTGGGCCTAATCTGTCTGCTATAGGTATTGTGCTGGACTCTGGTGACGGTGTGACCCACAATGTCCCCATCTACGAGGGTTATGCTCTGCCCCACGCCATCATGCGTCTGGATCTGGCCGGTCGCGACCTGACTGACTACCTGATGAAGATCCTGACTGAGCGCGGCTACTCTTTCGTCACTACTGGTATGTTCAGGAGAGCATAACTTTATGCAATGATGCTTCATTTTTTCTTTTCTATGAGAGGTCTACAATTGCCTAAATGTTCTTTCCTAATACTTCTACTAATACTTCTAAAACTTCTGGTCCTTAGCCGAGCGTGAGATTGTGCGTGACATCAAGGAGAAGCTCTGCTATGTGGCTCTTGACTTTGAGAATGAGATGGCCACCGCTGCCTCCTCCTCCTCCCTGGAAAAGAGCTACGAGCTGCCCGACGGTCAGGTCATCACCATCGGTAACGAGCGTTTCCGTTGCCCAGAGACCCTCTTCCAGCCTTCTTTCATTGGTGAGTCATGTTCACTACCCCGACCTCGATTGGTTGCCCTGCGGTTCTCGATGAGTCTAAGACATTTTTTTGTCTGTGTTGCAAAACTCATCTTTTATGCCTATCCCCGACCAGGAATGGAGTCTGCTGGTATCCATGAGACCGCCTACAACAGCATCATGAAGTGTGACATTGACATCCGTAAGGACCTGTACGCCAACAATGTGCTGTCTGGAGGTACCACCATGTACCCTGGTATCGCTGATCGTATGCAAAAGGAGATTACAGCCCTGGCCCCCAGCACCATGAAGATCAAGGTGAGGGAATAGCAAAGGGTTTAATCCATCAATTTCTGCTTTGGTTGAATGATATAGTGACCTAACATTCAATTCAATGGTCTTTGTCCCTTGTCTAGATCATCGCTCCACCTGAGAGGAAGTACTCCGTCTGGATCGGCGGCTCCATCCTGGCTTCCCTGTCCACCTTCCAGCAGATGTGGATCAGCAAGCAGGAGTACGATGAGGCTGGCCCCTCCATTGTCCACAGGAAGTGCTTCTAAACACACAACCAACCTCCTTGTTGTTGTCTACTGTATATATATATATGTGTTCTATTGTAATAAAGATAAGTCCTTGTAACAGTATCCCCTGTAATGTCTCTGTGACTGTTAAACAGGAAAGTAGTTACATCCTATATTGTGCACTGCTACCACGTTCATTCCCTCAACCATGGTGACTGGGTGTAACCACACCAGTAATGGAGATCATTTTGGTAAAGCTGTGAGAATATACATCCATGAGGTGATTAGAGGACACATTATGAAAGCATCTCCATTGTTTACTATAGATCAGGGGGTCTTAAACTTGTTCAACCATGCAAGAAATTCAGGTTCACTGAAACATATTACTACATGTGAGGACCCACCAGAAGTCAAGCCACAACCCAGTTTGGGTCCAGGCTGTACCAGATATTTGTGAAACCTAATGGAAGGCAGTACTTGCCCTCTGCATCCTTCCCTTTAATATGTTTAGATCATATCACAGTCTTCTGGCAGCAGAGGAGCTCTCTTGGGACGACATACACCCACTCAGTCTGGTTCATTTAAGTACTGCAGTTATACGAGTGAACTTTTGAGGGCGGTTCACAGACATGGATTCAGGCTTTTCTCAAGGCAATGATACATGTCAAATATTCAGGAGGGGTGGGGAAATGAGACAAAATCTATGTGGATATTTAGTAATATGTAAGGAACAAAAGTATCGTGACAAAACATTGTGAGTCCATCTGTCTGCCAGTGTGTCTTTGCCTTCCTGTCTTTATGTCCATGGCTGTTTAAGAGGGGCCACCAAAAGATGATCAAAACAAACAGAAACGGTGATGATGATTTGCTTTCACCTAGTGGTTGGAAGGTGTATTGGTTTGGAAACAGCAGTGACTTACTTTCTGGACAAAGCTGACTTTAGTAAACTCAAACTAAAGTAACAGTATGCCAACTTGAGTAAATTATTTCAGAACTCTTTCTATGGAGCTAGAACAGTGACTTTAAATCTCCACCTGTAATGGGAAATGATACAATAAGATACATCAGAGTCACAAGTTGAATGAATTTCTCTCAGGTTAGATTCTGTAAAATGTCGGCTGTAACAAGATATCAGCTTAATACAGGCACATTATTCCAACATAATTGCAATTCCTGTAACTATCAAGTGTAATCAAATACCACATACTTGTCACTTGAATACTAAATCATCCCTTGGTGTTTTCTTCTGTAAATTCCAGGCTTCTTTGTCAGAGAATAGCATGTTCATGATTTTGAACCAGCAATAACACAGGCATATTGGCAATGTGTAGAGGTCCCTTTTCCCATGTGGCATACGAACCTTGCTCTTAAGGTCCCCCACCATGTAACTGATGTAACCTTTGGGAAACTTAGAAAGGCTACTTTTACATCTACGGTAGTCACTAACAGCATTGTTTAGTAAAGATGAGGACAGAGAACCCCCCCCCCTTCACCTTAATGAACAAGGAAATTAAGAGATTAGTAGAAAATTATTTTGCCTGTTTTGAACCTCTGTTCTTTCCCACAACCTGACCTAGCTGACGCTTTGGTGATGTGGTTAAACCAGATCAGGTCTTTAACTTTTATAAAATACCAGCCACTGCCGCATTGGCACACAGAGGTGATGAATGGCCACTGAAACTGTTCCGACAGCTCTGCCACTGGTAGCTGAACCAAAAATGACATTCCTCTTACAAGCCCAGCTCAGAAAGCTCTCACTCACAGCATAAGCAGCTGTGAAAGGACTCCCACATAAGTTTGTCTAGGAATTCTGTTTCCAGAGGAGAAACTGAAGTCTCACTGAGATCCTTGTTCATGTCCTCACACAATATGCGTCCCAGAGTTTTGAGAACCAGTTCATTCTGTAATAAATGGAAATCCTAAATTTAGTGGTATTCCAATGTAATTCAAACAGTAAATTTGACTATCCTTACTACTGTGTCTACAGTATATTCTGTCCAAGGGTAATCATTCTGTGACTAGACTACCAGTGTGACAAAGTCCATGTTTCAGAAGACTTTGGGCATTTGAATTTTTTTTACTCTTGATTTCATTTTCACTGCCTATTCAAGCAAGCAAGCAAGCTTTTTTTTAACTACCAGGAAGAGGATGATACTTTCTTTACATGATCATGCGCCACTAATCTACCACGGTAGCACAATCATGCAGAATGCTCATTCCAACAAATACACCCTCAGATATAACCTGAAGAGGAACCGTTGTGCATAAAGAGGTCAGATAAAGGGAGAGCGTTTACCTGGTACATCTCCAACATTAAACATGTTATTTGCCCATCCTAATAGATATGAAAGTATAATGACAATTCTGTATATTAAATACTGCAGTTGTGTATTGAGGACTACTGTAATTCTTAGCACAACATCTGTTAACCTGGCTTTGAGCCTAAATATTATAAACTAAATAACAAGACACAGTACAGTTGCGTGCATTTTCCAGTGCATTTTCCATTTTGAAGGGGTGAACGTTTTGTAGTACAGCGTTAACCGGTTGATTGGGAATTTGAACATTCAGTTGGCCCAAAGGGTGAAGCACCGCCCAGCCAGGCTATGCTGGACATAAAAAAACACACATCGTAGTCATTGATATTCGAACCGTTTGTAGCCAATCACGGCGCAGTTTGTAGGTAGCGCTGCCATTTGAATGCTCTACGGAAACAGCCTCAGAAGCGATTAGACAAGCCCGTGCACAATGCAGTTAACGTAACCATTTCCAAGCGATTGGAATAGAGTAAAACAGTAGAAATTAAACAGTTCGCTGTTCGAGAAGAGGTACATATTAGCTTCAGGTTGTATGGCAGCCAGAAGCGCTTTTGTTTTCGAGCGAAGCTTGTGAGGTAACGTAACTAGCTAGGTTAGCTAACTGCTTTGCAGCCCGCAGTGAGCGTGGAGCCAGCCATTAACGTATAGTTTTTACTCGCTCGACATGAAGACAACTACTAACGGGGTAGTTGGTAGTTGTTTTCATGGTTAAGGTTTAAGTTAGTAGACGGGGTCTTGATCAAGCGTTTTTTTGTACAGCTAATAATTTAGGTTGAAATATAAGAGAAAGTGATCGAGTCTCGGGTCAGGACAGGAAAGTAGCAGACTTTGCCATCGGGCCAGGGTCGTTTGTTTTGGTCCTGACAGAAGAGGGTGGATGATTTGGGACGAATCGTCTTGCAACGTAAATTTTAAAACTTACTGAGAAGGTGACTAGTGTGAAGTGAGAAATGAAGGTCATGGAGAAAAATGTGATGCGTTTGGTGGCTGTGCAACACCTACGCACAGCGTATGGGATAAAGACAAAGAACTGGAACAAAAACAAAGCACTCAGCTGCAAGTTAACAGCTACCCACTCGGTAAGTTTGAACAGTATTAATTACCAGAATGTCTAGTACGCATTGGCATTTTATTTGCAGTGACTTGAAAACTTTACATCTGACAGTTTGTTATTGTACGTGACGAATAAACAAACTAAGCCCTGAATAGACTTTCTCATTGTTATTAGTATTGGCTCTAATTTCCATATGGTTGAAAGCATCCCCCCCCCATTTCAGACCCATCTGTTTGCATGTCATTGTCACGCATGTCACATATTGTAGATGCCACTTTGTTGGTAACTTAGCCACGAATCTTCACAGCTAATAAATCACCAGCATTAGAATGCCCAATCCAACAAGAAAAAGCCAGAATACTCTAAGGACAGTATTTTCATTTGTAATTCATTGGCAGAGTCAGGAATGTTGTAATATTGTGTAAGACATGGGGCAATAGACAATGTAATTTTGAGCCACAGAATTGTACCTCTAAAAGACCTTGTGTGCGTTACTGCCAGTTAGCAAACCTTGTGATAAGAGTCACAAGGTTGTTGCAAGAGAACCTGTTGCTTTTCAAATATGCATTGAACTTCCTCTATTTCAGGTCAAATGCCTTAAAATGTTTTGAAAAAACTGTCACAGCCCTGCAGCTCCAACAAGTTGGATGAAGTAAAATGAAAGAGTCCTGCTACTCTTGGAGAATACTAGACAAAGATTTAAGGTTAAAAAACATGTTTTGGCTGTAATGGCTTTCATCCACGTTCTCTAAAACATCTAGGAATGTTTGGCACGCACTTTCAGATCTATTTGATCTAGTGAGGCATACGCCTGTACCTGCACTGGAATGCCTGACAGCCACGTAGAAAAAAAAAAAGGATCCTGCCTCAAAACTTCTGACATAAATGTTTAAGAAGAAGAAGTAGATTACTTTATTTGCAACTCGGGGTGCACATACGCACCAACACACACAACACATGCAAGGGGGGGAAGTGGCCGCCGAACACAACACACACACACATGCAGGGTAGGGTGTCAAGTGAGTCTTAAGTGACGGGTTTGATGCCATTGAGAGCTTATTAGGTTGCCACATTGGTGATAGGGCTGTTTCAGCAATGTTTAGCCTTCCCATTGGAAATCTGACATGGAGTAAAATTTGTATTTTATTTTGTCTTCCCCCAGGTGAAGGTTTTTGGGGTACCGCTGGAGAACTTGCCACACTATAATATGGAATGTGGGAGTGTACCAAGGCAAGTGGCAGAAGTTAGTTTCAAGGGCATGTAGTAGGCAAGTTGTCTTATGTTCCCATTTCATTAATTTTATGCTCATCTCTTCTCAGCTTTCTGGTTGATGCATGTATGAAACTGCTCGCACATGTAGACACAGAGGGCCTGTTCAGAAAATCGGGTTCCATTGTTCGCCTGAAAACTCTCAGGGTGAGTGATAGCTTAAGTTGACCTTGCTTTGTGGGGGACCTTGACCCTGGGAAAGGTCTAACACAGTGGAGCCTTGTTTTGTCTGTCTAGGCAAAATTGGATGAGGGTGAGGAGTGCCTGTCCTCTGCGCTTCCCTGTGATGTGGCTGGCCTGGTGAAGCAGTTCTTCAGGGAGCTGCCAGAGCCTCTGCTGCCCACAGAGCTGCACGAGGCCTTTCTCAAGGCCCAGCAGCTCCCCACTGAGGAGGGGAGGACCTCCGCCACCATTCTGCTGTCGTGTGTACTGCCTGACAGAAATCTCAGCATCCTGCGTCACTTTTTCGACTTCCTCTACAATGTCTCTCAGAGGTATTTTCAGTTGGACTAATTCATTTGTGTATTTGACATCATTTATTTCTATGAATTATTTACAAACATCCATCAACATAATTGTGGCACATGCTGACTTTGAGTTACTGTTTTTGTATTTGGATAACCTCATACTTATTTAACTGTTCTGTTTGTCTTTTTTCCCCTGCTTACTCCAGGAGTGCAGAGAATAAGATGGACAGTAGTAACTTGTCTGTGATCTTGGCTCCCAACCTCCTCCACTCTGGGGACGGTACAGAGAAGATGAACACCAGTACAGAAAAGCGCCTGAAGCTACAGGCAGCAGTGGTCCACTGCTTCATAGAGAATGCCCAGAACTTTGGTATGACTCAAGACCCCTCACCGACAGCTCATCTGAGTGTCAATCTAAACTGCACCTTTATACCACTAAGTCTTGGGCTGTGTCTTTGTGTGATAGGTGTGTTACCGCAGTTCCTCATGGAGAAGATTCCAGCCTTGATGGGCTATGAGGCTGGTGTTCTGTCTCCCGCTCATGATGGACTTAAGGAGCTGGACACAAACTCAGGGATGAAGAAAAGACGCAGGTGCAGCTTAGGAGGTAAGACTACTTATTTATAATATTGGAGATTTGATACATTTTTATTAAAGCTATGATATGCAACGTTTTGCCTTAAGACAGGAAGTGTATTGTTACTCTGGCCCTCCCCATCAGCTGATCAAGTTGTCACTCATCTTGATGAGCTGTCTACCATGACTCTATGTAGGCTGAGGCTGAGCTAACCGGCCTCCATAAAGCCCACAATAGGCCTTGAAAAAGCAGACAACAAACCTAGAGAATTTACTACTTAAAAAGCAATGTTTAAATGGTTTTTCAATGGTTCTTGTCCACCATTGTTGTTGCTATGACTTCCCGGTGCTTAGCTCACCGCTGGCCACACCCTCAGCCAAAGGTATACCAAAGGATTGAAAATGGGGGAGTTAAGCATGTACACGCAGGGTCACAGACTGATATGGTATAATATATCCTATTCATTTATTGATATGTTGTGTATTGTAGCTTTAAATGCATCATGTGGTTATTTCTAAGTAGCTTCAGTCAGTGGATACTGTATATGGTTTGGTTTGTCTCACATTTCAGATATGGTCAATGGTGCTCTGACTAAGTTAAAAACTAACAGAACACCCACAAATACCCCCCAGTCAGACAGTCTTGGTAGGTATTGAGGTCCGATTGTGTTTCCTGTCATGAAGCATGATATTGGCAATCCATCTCATCTACCTTGCACATCAAGAAATAAGCTTAATCTTCAAGCAGAAATCAAACTCTTTATTTCACCTCAGATTTAATTTTCGAATGTGCTTGTATTGATATGGATTCACAGCTGCCTTGACGGTGAACAATGAGTGATTTGAATGACATGAAATAATGCCTGTCTGAATCAGCCTTCCTCGTCTTTGCCTGCCTGCCTGTCATTTGTCATTTGCACTAATCTACAAGCTTCACTCAAGACCTACTAATTCTTCAAAGTGACTTGATTCAGAGTTTTTTGAAATAATTGTGCAAATGGTGTACATTTTTCATTCATTAGTCCTTTTTATGATTTTGCCAGTCTTTTCTTCTGCAACTCCTGTGATTGCAACACCAAGAACCAAGCGAAAACTTCCTTTGGAATCTGGTCAGAGTTTTGGATTCTCAAACAAGAAACGTAGATCCATCAAAAAGAACCTTGGTATAGACTTACTTCCCAATACTTTGTTCAGCGGAACCTCCACTCCCGGATCAGGTATTGATGATTGTTTCATCTAATGGCTAGCAACTATTGTGTTTCTTCATATCTTGTTCTTAAGTTTCACAAGGTCTTTCACAAGGTCTCTTTTAAGTTTCACTTTTATCTCTACATATATTATAGCATACAGTGCATCAGGAGTCTTGGACTCTTCCCAAAATGGCTTGTCCTCAGCAGGGAGGTCTAGTAGGAAATCGGTTACCTCTGCAAGGAGGAAGAGCCGTCGACTGAGCAACAGGCATGCTGTCAACAGGTACAACTTCCTTTTTGTCTTTTAGCGTGAGCATACAAACTCTCAAAACTATATTTGCATTCTTGGATTTACATTACATGAGATAATTGTATATTTATTGTGTTTTAATTCATTTTCAGAGTTGAATCTGGAAAGGCTGGTTGTTTTTCTCCTAAAGTCAGCAAAAAAGAAGCACCACGCAAGTCTCTGCGTTTGCGCTTTAGCCTGGGGAAGAGCAGCAAAGATGCTGTAAGTGTGGTTGCCAGAAAGACTTCACATTCTGATTATCTGGTTCCCAGATAAATTAAATCACTGCCTTTTAGGCATCTTCTGTTTGAACTAATTGTAATAATACCTTTGCTATGCATGCGCGGTGTAATTTTAGGGTAAATTGTTGCACAGTGGCACTTTTATTATGGTGCGATAATGTAAGTTTCCTATTTGTTAGGTAGCTAACATGTTTAAAATAATGCATGCATGATTTTGAGGTTGCTCTGATGTGAACAGCTTCACATTTCTAATCTTACAAAATAATCGTTGGAAAGATATTATGAAATGCTCATACTTTGGTTAGCTAGCCATAGGATGTTTGATGCCAAACCAATTTTTAATGATTTGACATGTGCAACATTCAGAAGAAAGAATGCAACATGCATATATGACTAAAGGATCCTAAACTGAAGTGTAACCTGGTTTGGGTAAGGTGTTAAAGGTTTATGAAATGCATTATTTTCTAATGCATTATACTTATATGTAATAATTTTTAAATAAAGTTTTGTTGAGCAACAAGTCCATAATCTTTCTTCTGAGTGAATTGTATCATCCTCTGAAGAACTAACCACAAAAGTCACTGAATTAATATATTTAACGTTCCATTTTGGTTCACATCTTTTGGGCTCTTTTAACACAATAATACTTAACACCTTTAGAGCTTAATCATCTGTGAGGTCTAAGTAGATTCCTTCATTTCTCATTCCATGCTGGTGATTAAGGGATCTGAGTCCATTGGCTGGCGACTTGCCACTCAGGAGAGCACCACCAGTTTTCAATTCACCAAAGACGCAGAGTCCAGCCCGTCTGTTCTGCATAACAAAAGTGAGTCCAAGAGTGAGTATCCATCAAGAAATCCAATCGGCTGTTTCCTAGAAATAGAAAATATTTTTAATTTCAACCTTCAATGCTACAAATAATCTAGTCTTTTAAGTAGTGATGCCAGCTAATATCCCACTTAACTTTCATAGGCTGTAAGTACATCAGTAAGTCTGAAGACAACTTGCTGACCCCTCAGTGTCACTCAAGTACCCACCGGACCCCATGGAGTGCGGAGACTCCCAATGGAGCCCAGGCTTTCAGCGGAGGGTCTTTCACAGATACCCCCATGAGCATGTGCCTTAAGAGCACCTACTTGTCGGAGCCTGCCATCGTTGTATCCAAGCCCCCGATGGGGGCCAGCCTTCCCAAGAAGCTGTGTTGTGCCTCCAGTGCTGAGAGCCTGGAGAATGAGGGCTCCCTCTCTGAACCCCAGTCCCAAACCGGCCCCACCCTGCTGAAGATCAAGGCCTTTGCAGAATCTAGCAGTGACCACCAGGCTGCCAGACAGGGCCACAGCAGCTCCACAGGAGAGAACCTACCAAAACCTTCTGATGACACCCTGATGCCTCCACCAGAGACTCCTATACTCAAAGCTCTTTCTGTAGACATAGAGACATCCAGCTTCTCAACCCAACAGAGGCAGCTGGCTAATGACCAAAACATCACCTTTGGCCAGATTGAAATCTCACCTTTGTCTCCTTTGTATATTGACAGTGCGTTGTTTGAGACTGGTGTATATTGTAGCCCAGCAGTAAAGGCTGTTGACGGTTCCCTTTATGCTGCTGCTGTCAGCAGCCATAATGGCTCTGTGGTTGGAAAAACTGAGATGGAGGCTGAGCAGGTGAATTGCAGCAGGCTGATTGATGCCCTTGACATCCAGAGTCCTGCTCATTTCAAACTTGGTGTCTCATCTGGGCTGCAGTCCACTCCATACAGGTCAGGCCTTGAACTTAGCGATGAGCTCAGCACACCTCCTAGAGTCTGTATCAAGACCAGTACAGTACATGACAAAGTTGCATTCTCCCCAGGCATTGGTACCAAAGCCCAAATCCAACAGCTGGTCTTATCAGAGAGCCTGGAAATTCAAAGTCTTCGGGTGTCAGAACACATTCAACACTTCAACAAGCTCACCCTTTATTCTCCCAAAGCCCCTAAGGCCAAACAAGTCAGGTCACCGCTCAGGTTCGAGCGCACCCCTGTCCGTCAGTCTATCCGCAGGATCAACTCACTTCTGGGGGAGAGCAGGAAACCCACTAGAGATGTGGAGCTCCCCACCAGCCAGAGTGGCTCTGTGGTGAAGGCAGTGAGTCTGGAGAGTGGCCTTTCCACTCGTCCTCAGCTCCAGCCTTACCAGGGAGAAGCACCAATGGGACCATCAAATGACAACATTCGTGCCATAAAGAAACCGCCTCCAGTCCCACCCAAAAAGCTGAGCACCTTAGCCCGTAAACCCAAGGCTTGTGCTCTGGGTGATGTCACCAACAAGGTCCAACCCAAGGCCAAAGCAGACTCCTCTGTCCCTGCCAGTAAGACGGATCCAGCAGGAGCTCAGAAATATCTTGTGCAGCAGGTAGCAGAGAAGGATGTGTCCTATTACAGAGGTTCCCCTAGAAACCCTCTCAGCCAAGGACGGCTGTTGTCTGCCACCAAGCCAATAGATTTGTAGTAGATTCATTCTCTCCTTTTGCTTTCTATGTTGGCTCTTTTCTATGCAGGCGTCTTTGTCTGGTAAGACTGTATATCTTAAAAATTCCCACTTTGATTATCCAGTTTTCAGGGGTTTAATTTATTTTAACTTGTTTTTGTTATTTTAGGGTCTAATGGGAGATGTTCTTATGCTGTTGCCTTAAACGTGTTTTACTCTAGATTTGGTTTAGGTGAAGTTTAGCAATATCGACACATGTCAGCCTACAAGATTGCTGGTTTACATTGTAGTGAGCAGGCCAAATGGTGTACGATTGATGGTATGACTGGAAATCTTTAGGTATGTCTTTTTATTTATACCTTTTATGATCCTTAGTTGGATATATATCTAAAGTGTTAACTGGGGGAGAAAGATAAAGCTATGTCTTCTTTTTTTATTATTACAGAATATTTTCTTAATGTGTTCTTTGCGCCATATACAAAATTATGTTTTTAAAAAAAAAAAGCACCTTTTTTTTAATTTTATTTTTTTGATTTTACAACCGTATTTTGACAAGCAGTATTGATTCAAATAACCTACCTGTCTATCCCAGTCCCTTAATTTCAAAACCATCAATGACTACATTGCCGTGTTAACTGTATCTGACAAATAAAGTCAAACTTCATTTAAATTTCTGCTCATTTCATCTTTTTCTCCCTTGTGGTTTGGAGAAATTAGAGATTTATTAGATTTATTAGTATGTCAGTAAGTGTTTAAAGCCACAAGGGGGAGTCCCACCATCACTCTAGATGGCATCATCCTGACATGCTCAGTTGTAATGGATTCTCCTGCCGATACATTCTCTGGGTTCATTACTTTATTCCAGCAGAAAGCTAAACTCCATGTGACTGTTTGACAAGGTATAAATCTGCTTTGTTGACACTGCTGTAATTTATGTTGTACTTAAGAGTATTGGTTGCTACCTGTTTGGCCATTAAGAGCATTTATTCAATACACTGAAACAAGAAGGGTTAGATTGAGTGGTTGTAGCAGAATTAATTTAGACGAAGTTGTGCTGGACCTGAAAAGATTGTGATATGTGTGACACTTAAGATAATTTTGACATGGACATCGACTCATGGTGTCTGGAAGATATTTACACTTCGGCCAATAGGTAAACCAAACTATATTTGGCGCAAAACTAATTTTGGTCCACCAATTTAAACATTATGGGGCCCTGAGCAGGTACTAACCTTCATTTCAATGAATAAAATGTAGCCTAGACATTTTTCATTTTGGAAAAAAGTGTGAACAGTGACAGGGTGGAAGGTCAAATTCATTGCATGAGATTTATTCTGCACACCCTATTGAGAGGGTTACATGCTTCTTACCTGTAGGATTGATTGAAGTGGGCCGAAGTCTCATGTCAACAGCGCGGCTGTTCCTGCAGTAGCTACTAACTACAGTGACAGTATTGCCGTACTACACTAGAGAGAGCATGCATTTGGTTTCATTGTCTACCTTTTTAAGGCTTTTGCGTTATGATGCCGTGAATATTGCAGGCGGGACTGTTGGGCCACGGCCATGTGTTAAGCAGATGGGTAGCACGGCGAGTCTTTCTAATGCTGGCCTTGATGGAGAGGATGTTTAAGTGCAAGTGTCAGGTCACCAAATTTTCACTTTTCTAAAAACCAAAACAATATGAAATCTAATGTTATCCGTCGGAAAGGTCGACAGAAAGTGTAGTAGGTCTAATAGACGTGCTGCTGATCCTATAGAACCCGTAGAAACGTTTAATCGAAATGACATTCGATAGAAAAACTTTGCAGAGCCGCATGACTTCATTTTTTAAAATCCTGAATTAGAGGAAAATATGAATCTCCTAAACCAGCTGCAGGTATACAATATTTTAAATGTAAATTAGTTTGGGTGTGATGTTTTCCAGAAGATAGGATAGGATTGATACGGCTGAAAGTCCCCTCACCATCATCCACAGGAGCCTGTAGAAAATAAAAGCCCCAATTTTCACTTGACATTTAGGGGGAAAAATGAGATTTGACAAATGTTTTCCTGAATTAATTTGATCGTAACAGGATGCTTTCGTTTTGTTTGAAATGACTCAACGTTGACTCCTCACTCATAACTGCATACTTAAAATAATCTCAGAAATTTGGGCACGCATTGCAAATCAATAATTACATATTTTGGCAACGAAACTAAACAATACGGCTACCAATTTAAATGGGACCATTTTGCTGAAATGCTGGATCCCTATTTGCTAAACCTGTAAGGTCTCGTTTTGTACTCATGCATTATTAATTGCTCAATATAAGGGTTATTTGATAGCCCACAGATTCAGGTACATATAAATAGGCCTATATGTCCTATCTTGAAGTACATCGCATCGTTAGATTGTACTTGAATACAGATCATTTGCAGGCATGTTTTTATGAGTTTTAGAAAAACCACAATTGCAGGATTATTAAGGAATCTTATATGAAGATGCAATAAAAGTTCCTGGATAAACAGCTAATGACCGACTGCTGACTAACTACAGTCTTTCTGTGGTACTCAGTAGTTAGTTTATACTGACCTTGTCTTACTTTATGGTATTTATTTATTTCCTGTAGTGTCACTATAATATTCCTATAGTATTCCTTGGTGGATAGGTGTGTGATAGTTGTATAGTATCCTTATCCTTATTTTCCAAGATTTCCAAGATTACTTGGAAAGAGTTCTTTTTCATAAGGGCTGTGACATTTGGTCTGCCCATATATGAACGTTTCCTGTGAATTGTAATATTGGTTGCTGTATTATAAACATCCCCCCGGTGTATTCAAATATTTGTGAAATGCAAAATTCCTTCAAATGTGTGCGCACAGGCTATGTCTCCATGAAATCCTGCACGGTCTCGTCCTGCCTCCCCCCAGCCCTGCCCTCGCTATTCCTCGGTTGTCTGTTCTTGAAGTGGGTTCAGGGAAGTGTTGAGGGGGCGGATAGTTTTGATTTTCTCTACATCGTGCTTAGCCAATAATGTAGAGGGAACTGTTGTGCACATCTCAGCTGGCAGACATTTAAAAAGGAGACAGTCCGGCGCTGGAGCAATTTGTATTAACCCCCCCCCCCCCCCCCCCCCGCACACACACACACCCCACACCCCCAGCCCCTGTCTATGGAGTGGTTAGTCTCCCACCCATCCAGAGTCCCAGCAGTGTACAGTCGACATTATTAGGTGCCTATCACCTCAGAAGGTGCCATAAAGGACCCACAGGATCGGATCATCTCACTTGTGGCTACGTGGAGTTTTACACAGGTGAGTGAATTTGGACGATTTCAAACGATATTATTCATGTGTAATGTTATCCATCACTTCATATTTGCTAGTATAGGGAGTTGCTAGTTAACTCCATTAGGCGTATGGAATTGAAAAAGCTCCATGTTTCCATTTTATGCAAACTTGGACATGGTAACGTTTCGTCAACATGTTTGAAACAGACTTTGATATTTAATGTCTCTACCTCAAATATACAGACCGGGATGGTTAAGAGATGATATTGTTTTTGCACATCTGTCTCGTTCTGTGTGTAATTACAAAAAGCTCATTCTATCCGTGCGTATTTACGCAGCGTAAAATCGTTGGCTGCTGTGCGTAACCCGCACAATGTTGATACGGTATAGGTGATGAATCTTTTCTTCTCCCTCCTAAGGATGGCCAGCTCGACGCGCATCTTCTGCGGTATGGTTTTCATCATGGGGTTGCTCTCCTCTCCCGTGGATTCAAAAAGAAACCGGGGTTCACAAGGCGCCATTCCTCATCCTGACAAAAACAACCCAAACGAATCGGAGCAGCAACAGCAGCCACCGCAGGCGGGCTCCGGGTCCCGGCGGAGGCAGGGCTCATCCGCACCGGCCGAGGAGGTGCTGGAGTCCAGCCAGGAAGCCTTACATGTGACGGAGCGCCGGTATTTGAAACGGGACTGGTGCAAGACGCAGCCCCTCAAACAAACCATCCACGAGGAGGGCTGCGTCAGCCGCACCATCATCAACCGCTTCTGCTACGGACAGTGCAACTCCTTCTACATCCCCAGGCACGTCCGCAGGGAGGAGGGGGCCTTCCAGTCCTGTTCGTTTTGCAAGCCGAAACGATTCACCACCATGACTTTCACTTTGAACTGCCCGGACCAGCAGCCATCCACCAAGAAGAAACGCATCCAGCGCGTCAAACAGTGCCGCTGTATATCCATAGACCTGGACTAGAGACAAGCACGACTAATGATGAGTTGTGTATTTTTTTTTGGTTTACTATTCTTACTATTCAGCAGCTGGATGGTTCAGAGAAAAGACGAAAGGTTGCCCTACAGCCAAGAAAACACATATCTCCATCTGGGGATGTGCTCCGCTTGCGAGGACAATTACCAAACAGATTGTCTACATGTATCATTCTCCTCTTACACAGTAGCTATGTGAACAAATATGGACATGCAATTCCTCACCAATTTGCCAACGTAGAAAATAAGCAACACTGCACGGGAACCTTGACTTGGAATGGGCACGTTTTACGCACGGCTTTCACACCCCAGTAATTAGGACTGCATTGACCCAGGTTTATTTAAGTCTGTAGTTTACTGTTCAGGACAGACCGGACATAACCCCACTCATTGTGTCAGGGAACCATTCCCGTCGAGACAACTAATTTTGTAGTTTTAATGTGTTTGTTTAATTGGGTGTTTCCACTATGTGGAATGTGATGGTTGAGTGGCGGTATTAGTCAGTGTGATGAGATGCGTATTACAACATTTCAAGAATCCTTGGGTTCATTGATTTCTGTGAATGTGGGACGTCCATCAGTAAAGATATTTTTGAGTTGAGTGCCTACTCGATTATAGAAATCGACACCAGGCTTCTGTGTTAGTTAAAAAACGTACGATGTACAGCGTTAGTTTATAAACTATCGAGATTTAATAATTGTAAAATGTAAAGCCATCAGTAATGTAACCGGTTTGTTTATTTTCTTGGATCAAGTTATCCATAAAAGCATAAAATAAACTGACATTGACATTTTGTGCTACTTTTTTTTTTGTAACCCGGAAGATAAATGGTGTGAACTAGATAAAGGATACAGATAAATGATCCCACGTCATCACCCGAAACACCATCTAACTAAAACCAGTCTACTCTCCCACGAGGAGCTGGTCTCGTCCTGCTTGGAGTCAACCTCTTGCCGAGACGTTCATACTTACACATTTCCTCGTAAAAGGTAGCCAAATGTATGAGGAGAGACACAAAAACCGCGATTAATTGTCAGTGTCATCAACTTCAGCTCCAATATCCGCTTCAAAGATCTTTTTGCATGTCCCAGGATTCAGGGGGATCCGGGGTTCAATTGGCAGTTGAGCGGGAATGAGTTTTGGGGATTTTCTAAACGGCGGCAAAACTCATTGTAATAAAAAAGATCGGAAATGTTCAAGAAATATTGTATTTTTTAATCAATAATAATTAAATGTCATTCTCCCGCCAAGCATTCTTGAATAGCAGCTAAACAACGTGGCATATTAGATTTCAACCTTACAGCCAAATAGACCAACACACTGTAATGTCCAGATTAACGGTTTAGTCTCATACTCAGTCTTAAAATATTCTGCCAATGGAGATAATTACGCTGGTTTCAAATACAAATCAGCTTCAGGTATTTCCTAGAAACAAGTGTTAATATCTTGAAACAAGGCAGAGGAATGAGGCAGGAAAAAACATTAAACTATTTGATTTGGAAACGAGTGGAATTGTCTCAAGCCACTGACATTTATTCACTTGTAAGAAAAGAAATCATTTTAAGAGTCAATACTACATTAAATGGCTTAAG
The DNA here is from genome assembly GCA_034670405.1 of Hoplostethus atlanticus. NCBI lineage: Eukaryota > Metazoa > Chordata > Actinopteri > Trachichthyiformes > Trachichthyidae > Hoplostethus > Hoplostethus atlanticus. The sequence continues at coordinate 3,164,395 of JAXDDX010000004.1, forward strand.
AGATTTTTTTTGCAGTGCACACACAAACCACCAGTGGAAGATTTATGATTTAATAGTGGAATTACTACTACTGATGACTAGTATTGCTAAAATAAATATAACATGCATTTAGTTATACTGCATTGCTCTGCTCCTGAATGCAGGTCTGTGTGGAAGTAGACAAATTAGAGAAAGTGGGTGAACACTTCTTTTTGAGGTGGGAGAGTCTTCACCTGAATTCTCCCTTCATGAGTCATAGATCTGCATCCATGGCTTTGGTCTTGAAACGACAGAGCACCTATATGAGAGCTATTGAAGGCTACATGAACCAAGTCAGAGATAGAGGCTGTAACTATAGCTCAGTGTCAGCTCACGTTCTTTTCCAAACCCTTTAAAGTAAAACAATACAATTTAAAGTTAGGAAATATTTTGTTTATATACAAAATGAATGGCACACGGGAAAGATTTTGGAGGGTAAAAAAAAGTAATTCAAGGTGCAGTTTGACTACTCTGATAATAGAACCTGTCTGAGGTATAACAACTCACATGGCTTCAGGTGATATGCTTTAAACGTTCCAACTTGCACCAAATAAATAAAACCCTTTGCTCACGTCGAGATCAAACAGAAAAGGCAACTGTCATCATTTCGTGCAAATTGCTCAACTTCCAGGTAGGGTCAAGTGTACTGTAAATCAGTGGGCATACGTCTTGGCTCAACATAAAAGTAACATTCATATGAAAGTATATCTTTCATCCAACTGACCTATCAGGCAGAAGTCGGTTAAATTACAACTCATATAAAAATACAGCCTCAAAGGGAGAAAGCTGACGTTTTTTGGCATAAAATAAACCTTTCATTACATAAATAGAGGCTTATCCTGACTTATGCAGGAGCATAGTTACTTTCTCCTCTAATGCTTACATGTTGCATTTGTGAAAATAAAACATATTTCATTCCATACATATACTATTAGCTCTTTTCAAAATAAAATACAAACAAATCAAAGTGGATGCTTTCATTGTGATGCAGTACAAGTCATAAATCTTATCGTCATAACAAGGAAACCATATTATTGCATAGGACAAGAGGTGCAAAAAAGTGCAATACATTTGAAATACGCACACAGTTACCATAACATGGGGAATGCGGCATAGCAAGCTACTACATACAGTTGTTACAAGCAGGAAAGTGCTTCAAACTGTGCCAGACAGAACAAGTGTCATTTAATATGTTGGGTAGACGGGTGCAGGGCCGAGACCTGTTGCCTTCTTCCTAGTCATTTTGTTAATCTTGGCTTTTTTGAGTGCACGTGTGTGTATGTGTTGGGGGGGGGGGGCCAAGGCTAGCGGCCAGACTTGCTGCTATAGGGTCTACTATTCTCTGGCCCTCACCCAGGAGAGGTCAGTCTGGTGCAATGCAACAGAATACAGTGAAACCTCCAACTACTGATTAGTACGCACATGAGTTTATATACAATGTCTTCATCTGGACCTTCAGCCCAGTACAGATCACATGTCATACTCCTTATACGGCTATATCAGCAGTACACGCTGCGTGGTCACTGCTCTAAAACACGAAATGCATTTGCAAGACTTGTTATAAGCTGTAGTGAATGAAAAGCTCTTCTCTGACGTGAAGTACAATGGATACTGCTTTCTTATTCCTTGTCATTCTTGGAATACCGCCCTCTGAGGTATCTGTTCTGTCAACAGTGACTTTCCTCTGAGCAAACATCACTAGGCAGCCATATTTGTTCATACAGCACAGCGACAACAGACTAGTATGAAGTATTAGCATGATCTATCTCTAACATTGTGACTATATTTGCATCCTGTATACCATCTGCAGTATAGGAGGGAATAGGATCTCAGCTCCTGTAGATCTAAGAGGAGCTTGTGTAGGGTCACCAATGTGGATGTGTCAGCTGGCATTGTTGTGAATCCCACTGACCCCTTGTGACCCTTCACAAGCTGGGCACCCAGAGGTCACGCCAGGCTGGATGAATGAGGTCAACCTTTGACCTTTAGGACTCTCATCACTTTGGCTGTGTCAGCCGTGCATCCTCGGTGCAGGCCAAGCTGCATCTCTACAGAGGGGTTGCCCCTCTTCCTTGACACGGTCCACCTCTCCAGGGTGGTGGTCCCACCGTTGGGGAGTAGCTCATTCAAAGTGCATGTTTCAGGGGGAAAAGGGGGTGGGGGGGAATAGGGGGGGGTGTTGCGGGCCAGGCACTGCTAGTCAGAGCCAGAGTGATTGTGTCCAGTGCTGTTAGTAGGACAGAGGAATGGCAGTGGGTCTAGTGAGGGTCTGCCAAGGTTTGGTTGAAAGTCCATAAGGGCGGTACACCATGAGGTGTGACGTTGGGTCAGAGGCAGGTGGTGAATGCTGGAAGGGATGAACGCTTTCTCATCTGCTGTCTCCTCTCCTTCTCTTTCATTCACTCATCTTTTCCCTCAGCTGGAGGACACACTGGCTTCCTTCTGGCGCAGTCTCTCTTTCTGTTGGTGAGACCCAAAGAAAGATTCACTGTGACGTGGAACATGGAGCATCGGGGAACTGCATTTCTCTATGTGGATCAGATCTTACCAGACTGTTGGCGTTGATCTTCTTGGTTTCGACTCTCTTCTCTGCTGTGATCTTCTTGATGTTCTCCTGAGCTTCTTTCATCCTATGACAAATAAACAAGACTTTTAGCTTGAAATCTAAAAGGACTTGATATATCTAGGCCCTACCTTTAACCTAGTCCTAACCTGACCTTAGTGATAAACTGGAACTACACACTGCAAGTACCAGAACTAAACCACGAGAGTTGTACTGATGTAACTTGTTAATACGATGTAGAGACAGTGGCCTCTCGTCATCCTGTCCTTGCTGAAGTTGTTTGGAAGAGCACACACACTGCGGCGGTATCCCCCTTAGGGCACACACACACACACACACACACACACACACACAACACACACACACACACACACACACACACACACACACACACACACACACACACACACACACACACACACACACACACACACACACAGAGTTTGCGGCTAGTGAAAGCCCCACAAGTGTGAAGCAGGGCAGAATGACAGTCGGTCGATGAGATAATGAGGCAGTCTTTAAAAACACTTGGACTTTTATGAGTGTGCAAACAGTATTTAAAATAAAGTTAATTGTACGTAAGCACAATCAGCTGTGGGCGACGTGAGACACCACCTAGTACAGGATTAAGAGAGAGCACATGGATGCGTGGCAGGGCTCCTCCACAGAGGTTAGCGTCTCACGGGGAGGGAAGGAAGCTGCTGTGTAGTGACTATCCGTCTGAGTCCTCCTCCCATGTGCAGCTCCTGCCCTTTGGGCTGCGTCATGACAGTGTTTAACAGTTCTCCCATAACGCTCAGCCTTTAATGGCCACAGGCCCCTCTCCCCTCGCTAGTAAAGCCAAGCGGCCGCCAGGAGGGTCTGCTGTCCCTCGGTGGGATGCCTCTCCCCCTCCAACCCCGACATGACGCCTCAGGTCAGAGGGAACATCATAAATTCAACCCCGCCCTTTCAGACATATAGGAGCAAGGCCCTCGACCGTGCCCGTTTGCCTCCTCTTTGATGGGCCCACCATCGACACGCCTCCCACGTACCATCAGCAGCATCAATTAGACATGATGTGAAGGTGAGGGAGACAAGCAGTCTAGTCCGAGGGGTTTCACTCTGGTAGTTAAGTGTGTGTTTCAAACAAATCCGTTGTTTTCAAACAAATCTCTCCCCCGGACACTAACCAGATCTCGCTTACCAAGGACCTTCACTGGGAAATGAGAAATGGAGCAACTCCGCCAGAATGCGACTCACCTCTCCTTGGAGATGTTCTTGCTCTCTCGTTTCCAGGTATTCTTGAAGTCATTGCAGAACTCGTACCAGAGCATAAAGACGTAACTGGGGGCCACCTCCTTCTCCCCGGACTTTGGCTTGAGCCCAAAGTAGCTCACCATGTCCTGGAACCTGTGGGGAAATGGGGATGGTGCAAATACATCTGCTATTATATTTCATTAAACTACTCTAGAGTTATTCCATTACACAATTAACAGCAAAATGAAGAGGAACGTGAAGGAAGTGTGTGTGTGTGTGTATCAGAATTACAAACAGAAATAAAGGACAACAACAAAGAGACCAGTCCAGACATGGCACATGCAGAAAACGAGGGATACAAAAGTCAGAGAAAGAGAGAGAAAGAGAGAGCTAGAGGGAGAGAGTCCACCCCGCTGGGCCACAGCAGAGAGCCAGTAGCAGCAGGCTCCATTATCACATTGACCTCCACAGCCTGCAGGGGAAGACTGCCAGAGGAGACGGAGACAGCCAGGAACAGGCTGCTGGTCACACACACACACACACACACTAATGTGAAACTCACACATACAGCACTTTCAGGAACGTATTTAATTTATTGGCAGACAATCAAAGATGTAAATATATGAGCACACACACACACACACACACACACACACACACACACACACACACACACACACACACACACACACACACACACACACACACACACACACACACACACACACACACACACACTAGTAGAGACCGCAGCTTGTGGACACATGACACAGTACATACATATACTGGATTCTCCATTTCCACTCTGCAGCCTGTTGCAGGCCAGATCCTCAGACTAATTCAATTGTAACCAAATCTGAGTTCTTTGCAAGGCTCTCAGCAGCACTCAAGCGGCATGAAAAGCAGCCCGCTGCTCCAGACCCCCCCCCCCCCCCCCCCCCCAACCCAAACATTAAAGACATTTTCTAGCCCTGCCTGTCAGAGGGTTGATAAAGAGGGGGCATGATTCAGGAGATGCTCCCTGTCCCATTGACACCAAAAGAGACTCTGACCTCCAGATGCTAGGTGGCTCTTGCGACGCTAATCTAAGGCATGTTGGCACGTTGTGAAATGAGGCAATGTGCTGCGCAGACGGCTAGCTGACGGAGAAAAAAAAAAAAAGGGGCTTCTGCGTGAGCTTGCCTCCCATTTCCCGATGATGCGTCATGTTGCTGGGATGCTCCAGAGAAATGGGGAGGAGAGTGCCGTAGATCATCCCCTGCTCCACAAAAGAAATCAGGGGAACAAGGGTCTGGGGAGTTTTGATTTACCAAATATATGTGCCGTCCAGGTACCTTTGTTGCGGCCCGCATTGGTCTGGCATGATGAATAGGGTCTCCTCTCCACCGTCTCCTTCCCTGACCCTGGGTCATCATGTCAGAGCAAGCACAAATCAAATAACGTCCTGGTCCATGGCAAGCTTAGCGCCTTTCCTCTTCCCCTCTCAAGCACATGCAACAAATAAATACACAAACCTTCATTCAAAACAGATGCAAACACACTAACACATGCAAGTATACCTACAAAACATAAACAAAATCAAGCATAACTCAATTCATTTGTGGACGCGTAACGTCTCACACACTCACTCACACAAACACACACACACGCTATGATGCTATTGCCATGAGGGTTTACTGTAGTACCAGCAGCCAGCATTCCTCACTGACAGCCATAAAAAAAGACCCATTGCAAAACTGTGAGCAACTGTGAATATTTGGGAAATATTTGGACAACCAAGTCGACATTCCTCTGTTTCCCCAGTAAATAGATCGGAGAAGTAAACTCAATGTTTGGCTGATTCAGCAGAAACAAAATGTCATTTTGTGCCTTCATATCACGGCTGAGTGAAGTAAAACACCAACTAGCATTAACAAAGCCATAACTGCATAGTGGCTGTAGAGAGCAGCAGTTGCGCCATATGAAATTGAGCATGATGTGGGAGTAGGGAACTTAATGGGCCGGAACTGTGGACAGAACCAGGAAACCTCAGTGGAACCCAAACATGAACCAGACAAATTAGGACTGCATGTTGAGGAAAGGGCCTCGTCACTCACAGTGGATAGGCCATACCTCCCAAACGCCGTAAAAAAACAAAACATCAAGCAATGAACCAGTTAGAGATGTCAGCCGTATTAACGTCAGATTCCTGTTCCACACTCGCCAATTAAGCTCGGAGAAAATTCACCCCATACGTCACAGAAGCAACCAGAGAGTGATTCCTCGGTGGTGGCTGGCTTTGGGTCATCTAAACTCACTGACTCCGCGTGGGGCTGAGGCTGAGGTATTAGGTAGCACTGGGGATGTGGTGTCTATTGCCTTTATTAACACCGAGTCATAATGTTGTGGCCACTGCTGCCGCTGCTGCGTGTGTTTATGTGCGAGTGATAGTGTGTGGATCCCTCATCCAGCACAGATGTGAGAGCCCACCCAGGGCCCGGTGAGCCCACCGACGCCCATATTCATCAACAGCGTGTCACTTTTACGAGGTGGCTCTGTGGGAACCTGAGAGAGAGAGCCCCCGCTCTGCCTAGCGCCAGGCCGCCAGCCCCCTCTTTAGATGAAATTAAAGGAAAACTTCATTAAAGGCAAAGGTGCTGTCAGCCGCGGAGCCCTTTTGATCAATATGCCCCTCCAAGTTCAACACCTTCATTACAGTGGTGTCACTCACACACACACCACCACACACCCACACCCACACACAGCTCAGCAGATAGAGATATCACTATTGCACCGAGGAGAGAGAGAGAGAGAGAGAGAGAGAGAGAGAGAGAGAGAGAGAGAGAGAGAGAGAGAGAGAGAGAGAGAGAGAGAGAGAGAGAGAGAGAGGTGTAGTCATTCCTTCGTGGTCCTCTTGGCTTATAAACAGCAACATGAAAGCAACATGAAACAGAACTGTTTGGAACCATTAGCTGAGTTATAGTATTGTCCAAGGCAATCAACCTCCTAATTGTTTATAGTTTCCATTTTCTAGCGTCCGGCATCTTTCACTTTCTCCTTTATGTGCTTTCATGATTTATTTTGGAAGTGGGAGAGTTACGATTTAAAGCAAACAACTCTGCTCTCTATCCAAACAAGGCAAACATAATCTATTTGCTTTGTTTGTCCATTCCACCATCTTTTTCCGATATGAAATGTTCCAGATATGATTTCGCTCGAACACAAGCTAAGCGTCTGCCAGTATGTCTTTACGCCTATAAATCAGACGCCTCAGAAGACTCTTGGGAGTTTTCTGCATGAAACATGGCAGATAAGAATGATAGGAACTGCAGGGGAGGAAGCACAGGGTGTTCAGCGTTAACGTACAGTGTGCTGCATGTTGCGTGCGTACAGAAACCCGGTGCCGCTTGTGGTGGGCGTGGACGTTGTTTATTTCTGTGTGTGTGTGTGTGTGTGTGTGTGTGTGTGTGACATCTTCACACACACACACACACACTTCACACATTTCCCCAATCCCTGTCTAAGTCACTCGAAGTTGGCTTTCTCACCGAGACAGAGGAGCCTGGATACTGAGGGGGCCCCTGTGTCTTTACCAGACCCCTTATCAGCTGGTGCTAATAACTACATGCAACTATACAAATGGCTGAGCATTACTGCTATCAGATGCCCGCTATGCTATCTATGTGAAACACGCTAAATAGCCGATGACTGCTGCGTGACGCTCGCCATCCATAACACTTGGCAGCGTTCCCTCGTGTTTTTCAGGAAGCTCAACGTTGAGATAGGATGAGGGATGGAATCCACAGAAAACATAAAGATCCTCTATCCAAACACAAACGGGACTCGGGCTCATAAGTTTAAATGCGTTTTGGCTGGGGATGAGTAGGGAGGTCTCCTACCTTTTCTCTGCTGCTTTTAGCCGGACGTCTTCTGCTGTCTGCTCCTTTTGTGCTGTAAACAAAATGAAACAATGAAGAGACACATCATGGGACAGGTTATGGGGCATTCAATGGTCACAGGGAACCATAGGAAAAAGCATCTCCATTGTGCAGGTAAATTGATGATTGATGATCACTGGTATTACTGCTGGGTGGAGTCCAGAGGGGGGCGCTGTGTTCATTAGCACTGCCCTGCCTCGTCATCTGAGGAGTGTAGAGGAAGAGGGTCTCTGGGTTGAGATGTCAGTGATACAGGGAGCGTGTTATGGAGGTGTCACTTAAGCGCATTGTAAAGTTTGACATGCTTCTGTGCGAGTGTGTTGACGCCGGGGAGTGTGATTTTGTGATGCCTGGGGTTGGGGTGGGCTGTGGTGGAGGTGTGTGTGTGTGTGTGTGTGTGTGTGTGTGTGTGTGTGTGTGTGCTCGCGTCTGCATGTGCATGTTTCTGAGGGGAGCCGGAGCAGGGGCGCAGGGCTGAGCAGCGAGGCTCTGGGAACTGGAGGCTCCTGTGGACTCCTGCCATGTAAAAGTGTCTAAATGCAAGGCAGATGTGTGCGGCGGGCCAGGCCGAGGTGCAAGAATTTATCTAGGGCCAGAGAGTGCCTGTGATCTCAGATTTATTGCATTTTTCCAGATTCATCCTTTTTACAATGATGGGGGACCTTTCCCACTTGAAGATTTAAGAGGGGGAAGTCTCCAAAAAATTGTTCAAAGGCAGGTTTGGGGGTCTTTTGGGAGAGGGTGAGCTTAAGCCTCTAACCAACCACCCCTCTTACTTTTACTCTTTTTTACATGTATATGGGCAAGGGGCTGAGGTAAACCTAATGAAGGGGGGTGGCCGTGGCTTGGAATGGGGGGAGGAGGGGGAAGAGAGTAGGAGGGAGCAGAGGAGAGGGGCCGTGACCAATGGCGTTAGTCTCAGTGGGGGTCAGGCTGGCGCCTGAGGTACCCCTCTGGTGCGACTGTGTGCAGAGGTGGCACTGGTGCCGAGAGACCGAGAGAGGGAGAGAGAGAGAGAGAGAGAGAGAGAGTGGCCCAGAGTGAGAGGATGTGTGAAGTTTCTCTTCCTCCGCTCCCTGTGTAAACATGAAACCAGTAGTGGCTAACTAGAAAGTTATGAGACGCGCATGCTGAGAGGGACAATAAATTAGGGCTTTAAAACTCTGACACACTTTTCCAAACCACTGCTTCACCTAGCAGCCAGATAACAAAGGAGATGGAGAGTGTTGGAGGAGGGATGCTTAGGAACCTCTCAGTCTCACCTCCACCTCATCGGACAAACAACAGTATAGTCAGAGACATCGCAAAGACTTCAAAGTGCCTCGCTGAGACCTGGTTAGACCGGTATCCATAAACCGTCTACTTGATTCACCGTTATCTGGAACTTCGGTGACGGGGTTTCTGATTCACCGACAACAAAGAAAGCGTGAGGATGATGACAGGCATGCATTTCCTAAGAAAAGCTAGACAAATTAAACTTACACAACCGAAGATTAAAGACAGGAATTTGTTTTCAATTAGTCATGGCGTGTATTCAGCACTGAAACACATGCCCCTCAGAAGATCCCCAGAGGTTTCAAAGAGCTTCTATTAAAGGGGAAACAGAAAGGTGGTCGATCTGCGATGTTGAAGCCAAAATGTTTTTTCTTTCGACCCAGACAACAGTTCTGGAGGAGAGGAAGAATCATGTCTCTCAAGAAGAAGAACAAACTGCAAGGGAAATACTGCAGAAATCAAATTAACACTACACTCCGTTAAAATCCAGAGTAGCCGCACTTCATAAATCATTCTTCAAATGTCTATAATGTAGTGCATCTAAGCTTGGAGCCCACGACAACCACGCGAGACGGGCAGGGTCGCCCTGGGTAAATAAAAAAAAGAGGGTGACGCCTTACAAGAGAATGGATCAATGAATTTTGGAGGTGCCCCCTGTAAGATCTGGGGGAGATTATACAGGCCAGTTTAAGAGGCAGAGTGGGTTTGGGTTCACCTGCAGGCCCTGCTGTGAGCTTCTCCGCAGGCTGTGGGGGTTAGGGCTGGGTTATGGGTCAGCGCTACACGGAAACACAACTCTCACAGGGACACGGTACAAAGTTGTATCTTGTCTATCCGTCCGCTGGTATACTCTGATCCTCTCGTATGGGGAAGAACCTACCTACCTACTTACACAGTATTCCCCAACACCGTTTCTTGTTCATTTCAATGTAAAAAAGTGACATTTGGAATCCTAAATATGTCCTACACGATACACACATTCCTCTGTGGTCAGCTGCGTGAGCATTTTACCCTGAGTGAGAAATCCACTTTGGGTGACGGGTGGAAGTTTAAAAGCGTCAACCAACTCTTTGATGTGAGAGCTGTTGCTTTGTTTTGCCGCTTGAAGTCATGGCATCATCACGAACAATGATTAAACACCACTCCTTCCAAAGCACGGGCAACTGCTGGAGGAATTCTGTTTATGAAAGAAAGGTTTACAAGTATTCCACTGGAAAGTTTATGTTCAAGATGTGTTTTTGTTAACCGATGCCATTTCGTAGCCAGTGGCAACCACAGCGGTTTTAAAACCTTTCAAATATTCTGTGATACTGACCAAGGCTCAAGGGAGGGTCGGAGCACTCAAAATAGTTAAGGTGGATAAACTATCTAGAACAATGTCGTGGCAGATTTCCTACTTGTTGCAGCGACCGCTAGACAAATACATGATGCCAACAGAGACTTGGCATGTAGTAACAAACATCTTTTTAAGAATTGTACTGCAAACATGGCCTGCCCTCAAATTTTCACTCTGCGCCGCAAACATATGGCTACAATCTCCTTGTGAGATACCTCATCTGAATGTTTTATAGAAAGAGCCTATTGTTTCACCATTTCCTGCTGCAAGTAATGCCGGCAATTAGCCCTTTAATGCAGTCAAAATGTAGACCTCCTTGTGTGACGCTGGCACTTTTGGTCTGTCACTAAGACTTTGGAAAGATAAAAAGGTGTCGCCGTGTCGGCCAGAGACAGGTAGCTTCCCTTTAACAGCCTGTACCCTGATGTCCAGTCAGACCCCACAGGCTGATGTATGTTGTGTTGGTTCCTCGCCCTGCGGCATCTATGCAAAACCGCGAGGATAGAGATTGCAAGCAGGTGGCCGCTGAATTGGCACCCAGGGCTTTGAGTCCGTCCGACTGTTTTTTGGTTGCGCGTATATTGTTTATCCAGTGCCAGAGATGGTGAGAGCTTGATTGTTGCAAGAGGAACCTACTGGACAGACCGATGTGACAACAGGGGAAAAAACAAAAGGAGCCCTGTGTGACAAAATGAGATGCCCTTGATGACATGCACTCAAATGGAGGGAGTTTCTGTATAAAACTTTGAAGACACAGACTTTGCAGCCTGGTACGTTCAGCTATAGACTAACACATAGCTTCTCTCCATGTCTGAAGCATATGAATGTGCAGCATGGACTACAGCTTCTGTGATATGTGAACCATAGATCATGAAGATATGTACACAGTCGCCTCCAATAATCTACCAACCAAAGAATTACTATACTCTACCTCTCAGTTCCTAATGAACAAAAGTGATCATGGTTGAATTTGCTGGCCCTTTGAAAGTGACTTGGTATCAGACGTGGTGGGAGTCTGTGTTCCTTCCTTTCCTTTCTGTTTGTTTCCTCATCATCCTACGGTGCAGTGTGTAGGTTCTATTCTTTCCATGACACAAGGCACAAAGTTCCTGTAGCCTAAAGGTATAGATACGTCACCAATAAGTTAAAGCTTGGGAACTACTATCACAAAGCTGACGAACTGGGAGGTGGGTTAATCCATCAGTAATATGCTTACGTGGTGGCTACTGCACCTATAATAAAGGGTGGGAGGGAAGAGAGGTGAGCGCCGAGAGGGGACAGAGGGCAAGATGATCACAGAGTGTTGGGGTAGCTTTTGCCCCTGTCACGGTGGTCCGCAGCCCGGTTCCACTGAGGCCGGCCTGCCTTTACAAGGCCGCAGCCAGGGATGTCCTGCCAGCTTTATGGCAGCCCGGAGTACATGAGAACCATGTTAGGGGCAATGTGATCCCTTCTACAGGCCTGTAGACTCCTGTCCTCGTGCTGTCTTACAGTGCACTGAGACGCCCTCTCCCAGCAAGAACAAACACACACGCGTGGACACACACAAGTACAAGCACAAACGTGCATTCATGTGCACATGCACAAATACACATGCATGCACGCACGCCCGTGTGCACAAACAAGCACGCTCTCTGCATCACTCAACTGACTGCCTGACAAAGCAAAAAGCTTAATTATACCTTTGCACTTTTAAAGGTCCCATGCTGTGTTTTGGGAGGAAAATAGGGCTTTTCTAGCTCTGTAAGCTTGGTTTCATGACGATCTCCTCAGCTGTAAATTGTGAGAATGAAAGAATGTTTCATCTTTGAAGACAGCTTATGAGCATGACTGAGGGCAAAGATCCATTATCACTGTCTAGCAGCAAGGATTTGAGTGTGTCATCGGGCATGATTTGGGAGTGGGAGAGGAAATCATCCCTAACCTCGACTGACAAGACTCTGACTGTCTGATGGGGGTGAGGTAGAAAATATTTTGTAATTATAATCAGCGGAGCACTACTTCATAACTACCAAAGATTACATGAACACATTTAATATCATGTCTAGCTCCATGGAGCAGAACGTCCTTATTCTTTCACAATGAGTTACAGAGACACAGAGAGACTCATTCATTAATTGCATGGTGTTTAAGTGGTAATCTGCAAGTTCCTTGTGTTTTTTATTTTGATAAGCGGTCTTTGCTGTGGTGTTTTTGCACAACACTTTCCAGAGATCTGTCGGTACCAGTCGTTTCTTTGTCTGTTCAGCCTGGCGGTTATCGCTGCTCTTGCCAACCACCCAGTTCTTTTTCTTTCTATTCCAAACAAACTGCTGGAAACGTAAAATACATCACTTCCTGTGCGGCAGTGTGTTTTTCCCAGGAAAGCCCTACCTAAGACCGGATGCTGAGAGGATCTAAAAGCTTTCATGAACTGGGAAGGTTGAATTACTATTGTGTTATATCACAACATTTGTAAAAACACACTGCTGCTCCTATAACATGTAATTACAAAATAAAGTACCACATTATGACCACCATACCATGTCAGTACAATGTTTCTGCGGTGGCAGTTGCCTACAGTTTTGGGGACTCTCAGCTTCACTCACCAGTAGAGACGAAGACTTCCATCTTCCTCTTGAAGGGCTGGAGGTTTTCCTCTGAGGAGTTAGCACACACCTTCTGCACATCCTTCTCACAAGCTGGAGGGAGAGAGCAGAGAAGAGAAAAGGTTGTGAAATGTTAAATAATCAAACACTACTCAGCAGAAATGAATTACTGCCTCCCGCCTGAGGGGAGGAAAAAGAAACAAAAAATAAAAAAGTGTATGCAGAGTGTGCTTTAGATTTGTGTGTTTTTTCTTCAGCATTTGGTCAGGGATGTAAAACAATAACAAGCACACCTCAAAGTAAGGCAAATTAATGAATCACATATGATACGGGGCATCGCATTTCCAACATGATGTGAAGTTTCCCAGAGTGTGGTGAGAGAAAGCATACGATACAGAGGTTATGAGTTATAAATCTCTCACCTAAAAACCTACAATAAAATGTCACAATGACACATGACAAGCCTCAGACACCCCCCCCCCCCCCCGATCCAATGAACCAGAAGACGGGAATAGCAGGACGAAACTGTGGTGGACACAATGACTGAAAGAGTGAAAAGGTAACTTTGCGGGGCTTTAGGTGTAAAACCATAAACCTAGTCACCACCAATAACACTTCAGAAGGATGTTGCCTTCAGAGTTGCCTGTACATGCGAGCGTACTGCTCTGGGCATGTGACTGCAGCAGATCTGTTTGCTGTTTGTGGATGGGATTTGTTTGGGGGTGCCAAATGACCCAACTCACACGAGCTCAGAGGAAACAGCTGTGACTGAGCCCGTTCCAGCCAAACCTTTTCCATTTCCTCTCGTCTATTAGCCCGGGATGCTATACTCAGAGACGCCTGGTGAAATAACTTTGGCACATTCCTCCAACCTGTAAGTCATTAATGGATGCAGTAAATACCTTGACTTGCTTATGACTGCACTGCTAAGTAGTAGTCCGCAACACAACAAGAACATTACTGGGTCTAGCCGGAGTCTCGGTTCACCGCTTTGCCGCTTTTCCATCTGTGTTTGGTTCTCACATCTTTGCAGCGGAGCCGTTACACCTGCAGCTTGGTAAAAGTCCGTCTCGCACAGCACACCTTTCATGTACTGGCTAATCTTGAGAAATGGATACATGAACACAATAGGTGCTCGTTCAAAGTGTGGAATCACGCAGCCTAACAGTCGGTGTCCCGGGACGGAGTGAGGCCGAGGGTTATCGATAGAGAAAAAGCAGATAAGCAACCATACAAACGTGACAAACAAAATATCCTGTTTAGACAAACCCACGTTTCCTTACCAGAAATCCCCCAACTCAAAAGGGCCCATTAAAACAGTGTTCAAAACAGCAAGTCTACAATTTAGAGGCGGCTCTCCTCCAAATGTGGTCCAGACAGCAAAGGCCGCAAGGAGGAAGCCCACAAAAAAACAGCAGCTGCAAAGAATAAAAACTAAAGGCTCTAGTTTGGGAAATTGTCTTAGAGTGATAATACATTTGGTGGAGGAGTGCATTCAAAAGGAGTGAACGACTGGGACCTGTGTGTCAGGCCAGAAGGTATAGACTTCACAACCCAGCAATTTCAACTTCTCCTTCGACCACAAATAAAGCCATGCTGTTTTTTTAATGGACCGGTGGGTGTTAATCCTGCTTCTTCTGCCCAAACAACCCCACAAACGTCTCCGTGACAAGCAGAGAGAAACCAGGGGCAGGAGAAGAGAAAGTTCTGGTACTGCTCTGAGACTTTTAACGTCTTGTAGAATAAAAACTATTCTTTTTTTCCCAAGAACATGTGAAGTCATTTCTGCTTTAGTTGAACAGGAAATACAGAAGAAATAAAGGGAATAACATGCAAAAAAGGTTGTGTCCTTGAGGCATAGCAGGTACACGGTATGTGTCTTAGGGTGCCAAGCCATCACGTCGCCTCAAGTGAACACAGTCCTGACTACATTCATCAACATTGATTGGTGGACTCAGCATCTTTTGACCTGGGCTGCTGATGTGTGATGTAGTCCAAACATTATTTAAGAACAAGACAGATTCATTTATTAACTTGTTTGTTTGTTCATTGGTATATCTGAAAGAGAAAGCTCAGCAAAAGCACAGATTGATTATCAGTTACAGCATAAGATGCATTGTGAAATTTGTAATGGTTGGAGGTAACTTCCAACACCAGTGTCTATATGGGCATTGATTGACTGGTTGGTTGACTGATTGATAGATATTCTAAAGCTCTCAAGCAACACGTATAACACTTTTATCTTAATATGTAGGGGAACCCTGTACAATCCATCTCATTCAAATGGGACATTATAGACTAGCATGAAGATTGCATCATATGAGGTAACGTGACAACAGCTGTGCACTGTGGGTAAAGGGGGGGGGGGGGGGGGGGGGGGGGGCATTAAAAAACATCTGACTTCTCCTCCAGGATTTGTTCTATGGCTGACTTTGATGTCAATATGTGCTTACTATTTCACCACAGTAACCAACAGCCCTCACTACAGCTACCAGGAAATCACAACACACCAAGACAATGCATAATTGTAGTGTGGGCCCCAGAAAATGTTTTACACAAACAGTGGATGGAGAGGCTGCGGAGCACCACAAGATGGTGGGACTAGCTGATTGATGAATGTTTCTGCCTCAGAAATGCTGCCATGCCGCGCCCCCCCAAAGCCCCCCCCTCGTCTCTGTAGGTTTGGATTGTGATAAAGCAGCGTAAACACCGAGAGAGGGGACGAGTGAGAGCAACAACAAGGAGAGGGAGAGAGAGACAGAGAGACATAGCAACCACCCGAGAATACACAGTAGTCTGATATCCACCGCTGGGTCAGACGGGGCTTAGTCACATCACTCAATTCCCAAAGATTTGTGTGATTCATTTTCCCCCACCTTGCTGCTAAAAAGATAAATTGTCAGTTGAACTTCAGTTTCAAATAATCCAATAATTATTTCCTTATAAATATGTGGCATTGGCCCGTTGTAAGGCTCACTGTAGACCTCCTCGGCCCTGCTGGGAGAAACCTTTTTCATACTTTTGGAAGTGCTTTGGAAAATATTTTACAGTCTTTGTACATTTCATCAGAGGTCAAACCTCCTCTGTACTCCAGCCCTGGTATATCACGGTTATTTATACCTGGGATGTGGAATTTTCTCACTAATCCCCAATTATATACACTCCCAGTGTACTGTCAGACCTCCGGCTCCCCTCTCTCTGGGATGGAGCCTGCTATTCCCCCTTGGTGAGGCCAGCCAGGAGCCTGCCTCGGTAGGGAAAGGTAAGACCCTCTCTCCCCTTTCCACTCCCCATAAATCAAGCTGTATCAGTCCAGGCCCATCAAACCCTAGCCCACCTCCTACATGCTGCTGAGAACACTGTGTTGACAGGTAGAAACATCAGCGAGGACTTATGAGATGGCACATTAACCCTTGCTCGGGTTTGGAGGCGGGGACCATCAAAATGTCTCTGGTGTGACATGAGAGAATGGCTTACGCTAGGACTGGGACGATACTGTTGCATTTGTCTGTACCGGCCCAGCATCTGAATGGCAAAGTCTAGTTTGGTGTGAGAGGAGATTTCCAGTGAGTTTTACTCTTAAATAGAGATTTGATTAGAATTAAAAACATTCAATCTCAGTGACATGGATGGATTGAAGTTTGACAGTCATTACAACCTTTTCTAAATCACACTGGACATCATTTGCAGCCCATCCATGATAGATACTTCCCAACATGGATAAGCAGGACTTGTTGGATCGGAGCGGCGGTGACGGCAGCTTCAACACGCCGACTTCACACATGGAAGTCTGAGCCTGAGCCTCCGTCGTAAAACAGACCTCAGGCTAAAGGCCCTGCCTGGACCTGACATTAAAGGCCATTTAAAATCAAGACACTGTCTGATTTGCCACAGTGATGAATGCCTAACCCGGGCCAGGCCTTCTGTGAAACACTAAACTCCCCTGAGCAGCAAATGAGCTCTGACTGTTCCTTTTTATTTGATACTATTTCATCCAGTAGCGTCCCTGCCTCGCTGTCCAGCCCAATTACCTGGCAGTTAAAGGGATCTTTATGTATGCTCGTCGTGGGTCTCGCTGAATGAACGTGGAAAATGGAGAGCTTTTGGTGAATACTGTACGGCTGAAAAAGTTACCACCACTTACTGAATACAACTGTCATCATTTCTCATCTTCATCATTGTGGCAGAAATTGAATGGAAGATATTCCTCTCTGTGGGAGTTGAGTCTACAGCCTACAGTAGGCTCAGATCCCCGTGGCCTCCCACTCATCCCTCTCCCCGAGAGGAGCACAGAAAGAGGTCATCACCCTCTCCCCAAACAGGAAGCCCCATCAAAAGAGGATCATGTTTCTGCACAAGCCAGTGAAGGAGAGGGCAGCCAAGCGGACGGGGACTCTGACCCGCTCCCGAGCATCGCCTCTGACTAGACACTGCACACACACACACACACACACATGCATGCACAGACACAAGCGATTATGCTCACACACACACACACACACGCGCCTGTGAATGCAAAGACAGTGCAACGAGATGCGTATGCAAGCACAAACACGCATGTGCACGTTCACACACATAAATACTTGTTGACGGCTAGGACCTGGAGGGGGGCTTAGCAGGAAGAGATGGATTTCTGACTGGTGTCCCACCGCCAAGTCTCCTGACCCTTGACCGCAGGCCCGTCTCCACCTCTAGATCAGGTGAGGGGCAGGAAGCTTTACTCTCGGTCAAATAGATGGCGTGAACCGAGGTGTGATTCAGCGTTCGGTGTCAGACACCATTCAGAGTGGATGGAAGTCATCTGTGCGAGCTTCATAATTAAGACCAGTTGCTTTCTTTAGGCTGGTTTATAATAGCCAGGCATAAATATTTATTCCTGGCGGCTGGCGGAGAGGATAAAAATGGTGAGAGTCATAGGTGGAGCTCACCAAACACCCAGCATTCAACGCTCACCCTGTACCGCTAATACCCCCGAGGACTACCGTGCCAGACTTTGCTGTGGTAGAGATCAAATACGAGGGCCCTTATGTTGCATTTATTGTCTTCAAGTCTTCCATTTTTCCTAATAAATGAGTGACAGCTTGAGGTGGGTCTGGGTACTTTAGTAGACTCTTTGTATTTTTCCCCCAGGTCAGAGAGGAGAGGGCTTTAACAGCGATCTAAAAAACGTTGCAGAGCATATCTAATTGCTTTCATATGCCGTATTATTGGTTGATTTAAATAACGACAGACACCAGGGGCGCTGGGGGGCATCGCCTTTAACCCCCGCGTGGCCCTGGCCAAGACTGACTGACTGGCTGGCCAACTGGCTCGGTTATTGAGTGGCTAGGCGCCCGTGAGAGCTTACCCCCTGACACAATCAGCGTGGAACCCCAAAACAACGTCTGCCTATTACCCCCCAATTGTCCTTCTGATCTTTCGTCAAAGCATTGGAATTTGCTTTTTTTTTGGACTTCACCCTAAGACTTCACTCTAAGCGCTCCGGAGACAGACAGAATGAAGATGCTGCTCGCACTGACGGCTCCTTCATCGGTCTTGAAAGGGGAGAGGTTGCGGTGTTATGATGATACGTCTGTTAAGGCATGATACAATGTCTGGAAACTGGGAAAAGCTGCTTCGGGCCATCCGAGGTCCTGAGTACACCCACAAACCTCTCTGCATACTGGGGGGAAAAGTACATGGGATGTGCATTTACATTTAAACTGCTCTGGTGAAAGAAGACATCATACAGTACATAATTAGACTGATTTACAATGAAACGATGACCTAAGCACTGGAAAACCCAGCCGCGTAGTGTGCAGGTTAACCCTTCATACCCACACCCGAAATTAATGTACTGGTAGATAAAAGAGGGCGTGTCCTACCGGTCCGATCTCTCTTCAGCTTCCTGATGTCCTTGGCGAGGTCATCAAACTTGACCTGGGCAGCCAGGAAGACGTCTTGAGGCTCAGGCAGAGGGAACACACTCTTGTCTGTGCCGGCATGCTGGGACAGGGGAACGAGCGGAAAACAATATCAGCATCCTTTCTGTCACGTATGCCTGAGTAACAGATTAAGACTGTAAAATACCACACCTGATCGAAATTACGCAGGTAGTAGGACACCACATAATCCACCAGACTGAGGCGATTGTCCTGAGGGAGAAATGACCACCGATTAAGAATAGAATGCAACTATGCTTTACATGTGTGTATCATTGTGATTTTATGGTATGGGTCTACCCTGCTCTTGACGTCCTTCAGTTTGGGGAGGATCTCCAGTCCGAAGCCATCTGCCTGGCCTCTAGTCCTGTTCCCTCCATTCATGTAGTTCCCAAAAGCCAGAACCAGACCCACCACTTCCCGCAAGCTATTGCCCTCTAGCAGCTCCTGACACACACACACACACACACACACACACACACACACACACACACACACACACACACACACACACACACACACACACACACACACACACACACACACACACACACACACACACACACACACACACACACACACGGCCTCTGGGTTAGCTACATCTCTAGGCAGCGTGGTGACACTTCACTTGCTGAATCAAGAATGCGACGCGGCGGCGGCCTTACTTTGCAGACATTGGAGACAATCTCCACCTTGCGACGGATGGAGGAGATGCTATCGAGGAATACCGACTGGAAGATGATGCAGTGGGCCCGGCCCGAGAAGTCGGGAATCTGGGAGAGCTCATAGAGGAACCTGGAAAACAGGAGGGGAGGAGGAGCAGGAGGAGGAGGGGGGTCGAAGAGAATGGGGTGTGATGTGTTATGACAGAATTAAACAAAATGTCCAACAGGAAGAACTATTTTGGGTCCTTGGCAGGCTGCGCTTCCCCATGCAGGGCGGCTGAGTCAGTGTTGCTGTTCACAGGCAGGCAGGCAGGCAGCTGATAGTCATGAGTGGTGCTGCTCGGCTGGGTTTGAAAGGTCCACGGGGTCGGGGAGAGGGAAAGCAGTGAGCGGCGCACAGTGATTGATCAAAGGTAGCTTTGGCCTGATGCGGGACGACTCATGTAAACAGTGCCGTGTCGGAGGGGAGCGGAGCGGTAACATCCTGTGTGATTAGGCCCGTTGATGGAGGTAGACACTGAGTAGGGATGACTCAGGCAGCGGTAGTGACAGCTCTGGTCAAACATGGAAATAGGCAGGCCAGGCTAAGCGGCACCGCTGGGACCGGGCCTCGTTAACTGGCCCGGACTACTTAACCCTGACAGGATGGGAACTATGGAGAGACCCGACATCAGTGCACGTGCACGGTCATGTTTGCGCACACACACACACACACACACACACACACGCACACACTAGTTTATGGACATTTATATATATCCTTAGCACTGTGAAGATTGTTTTATCTATATCCGAGAGCATTCGTGAGGGAAGTAATACAACCGGAGGTACGAAGAGGTAAAACAGGCTGTGGATAAATATTTACTGAGTAACAACCACATTAGAGCTCGGATTATTTGTTTTGCGAGAGTGCAAATAAATAGACGAGTGATGCCAGCATCTCTAAATGTTTTCTATTTCCAGTATGCCCTCAGTATGGTTTCGCTGTGAGGAACAATCAAATTAAAAGGATTGCAGAAAACCTCAAAATAAAAATGTTTGTCTCTGTCAGACATAATAAACTCCTACCTGAATGATGTCATGCTGTTTCCTAGAATATTATAAAACTAACCACTAATTCTGCTTTCTGCTGTGAAATTATTTAATTAATTTAATTGGGCTAATTTTATGGGTCATTAATACTGATATCTATATGCAGTTATGAATGTATATCATGATGATTTCACTTTTGAATCCATTGTGTCTGTATGAACGTCTATTTTTCTATATAGTTTCTGTATATAGTATATATATAATACATGTTTGAACTATTTGTAGAAGTGCTCTTACTGTTCGGGTTTGTCCAGCAGCTTCACCTCATCCTCTTTGGAAGTCTCATAATGTCTCTTTATCTTCTCCATCTCGTCACTGGTGGCCCTCTATAATAAGACACAATAAGGCATACTATATTGACAGCGCAACATATGTTCAGTGAGCATGAGAGGATTACATATGAATCTGTGCAGGATTTGCAATTGTTGCCGTGCAAGACGCAGCAACAAAAAGCTGGCATCATTTAAAATAAGCTACAGGCGATGGAGGTGAAAGACTTGTTGTTAGAAATAAAACAAAATTTGGCTTTTTTGGCTCAAGCCATCAGATAACTTTACTACCTCATTTCCTCATACTTACATTTTCATATAAAGCCTCAATGGTCTCCAAATCCACCACAGAGTTGTCCACAGTAAGAACAGCTGGAACAGTAAAGATATTTATTATAAGCATTCAGTCTAATAAATGGATAAGAGCTTGGCCACGGCATGCTGCCTTTTAACTGCTGCCAGTGTTAAACACATTTATTTTTCCGATCAGGGATATAAACATACGATACCCCTATAATTCTGTAAAATGTAAAATGTTGGGTTATAACCAATTATACTTGTAGTAACCCCTATGGTGTTAAAGTATATAGTAGGAGGATGTACTGGCAGCAAGACAGAAGCTGTCCTGAAACTGGAAAACTGAACCACAACCAGGAAAAAAACTGGACTTGAGAGCAATATTGCTAAATCAAGGTGGTACAATGAAGGTAGGGAGATACCAACTGGAGTTTGGTGGCCGGCTACTGCACCACACCTGCATAACAACCCGTTACCATGCAGCTGAATTATACATCTATGAGAGTGAGTAATTGGGAGTATTGTCTGGAGGTGGTGAAGCTGGGAGCGTGGTCGGGGCTGGGGGGGGTCAAACATCCAGGGGCAGACGGGGTACGAGTCCCCAGACACGAGGCTCACGCTCCCTCTCCTCTGGGGCAGGCGGGCTGGGGGGACGCAAGCCTCCCGACCACAGTTCACAGCAGAAAGCCTGTAACTGCTTAACCCCTGGGCCCACGGCTAGAACCACCACAGCTAAACGGTAATGGTTTTTAGAGTGGGGGCAGCAGAGGGAGAGAGAAGAGGGAGAGGAAGACGGAGTGGTAGAATGGATGAAAGGATTGATAGATGGCATGAGCACGTTTCTTTACCTTCTTGGTTCAGCTTGACTCGACGAGTAAAGGGGAAGGGACTGGAAGAAAGGGAGCGCGGAAGGTGGAATGTAAAAGCACGAAAAGAGAAAGTGACTCCTGCTCTGTGTCTGAGAGGTGTCACCGGTTTACGGCTTGGTGGGGGAGGAGGGGAGGAGAACATGATAGGAGGGATGGCTCCAGTGCTCCCAGATCAGCTGGCAGTCATCTGGTTGGTGTCAGCTAAGGAGGTCTGCACGCCACCTACTGCTCTCATATCAGTCACTGAATGTGACAAGCCATCACCAGTGGCATTGACGCTGCACGTCCAACCGAGACCACTCACACTCACGTTTCTTTCCAGAAAATAAAAGCCAAATGTACGAGGCTAGAATTCACGCAGTGGCAGCTTCAGATTTATTGAGTCTGACACCGTGCTTCCGAATAAGAAGGTAACGCTTTGCCCCGCAGGTTCCCAGCCGCTATTGTGGAGAAGCCGTCAATGTGGTCCCAATGTCTGGATCAGAGAGAGCGCTGGAGGTCCACTTCCTACATCTTATTAGAGTGGATTATTCAGTCCCTCAGCCATGCAGCCGTCAATCACAGACCAAAGGGGGGCCTGGTCCGGTGTGCTAAGGAGCGCTCTGATCCGAGGGGAGCCGGATATCTCTCCACACCGGCAGATCAAAGCCTGGCTGCCAACCGCCTCACACCCTCTCCTTCCACTTTTCACTCATCAGCTTCAGTGTGTAGTTTAAGTGGGGCATGTGTGATTTTTGTGTGTGTGAACATGTGTATGTGTGTGTGTGCGGTGAAGTGATGTGTGGGGGAGAGCCTCCCTTCGCCCTTGAACCATGGTGGCCCTTGAGGTCCCCCAGTCACTTGGGTGGGGGCAGCTGACCCCCCCTTAACCAGAGTGCTACCTCCTCTGCCTCCCCTTCCCCTGCTCTCTCCACACCCTCTCTCCCTCCCTAGTAGCTCTAATTACATTACATGTCCCATGTCCTTTTAATTTGGCAACAAAGGGCAGGCAAGCAGGCGAGGCCGGGGACCAGGGCCCTTAGAAGTGCTTATTAAGGCGCTGTCCCTCATTGTCAGATTCAAATTGTCCACTTCACCTACACCTCCCATTAAGGCACAAGGAAGCAGCCTCACACTGGGAGAGAGCGGGCCCTTTTATTGGGCCTTTTCCACCTCTACACCCCGACATAGGGACATGGAGAAAAGGAGGGAAGGGAAGGGAAAAAAACAAAAACAAAAACGGGGCACGGTCTGGTCCTGCACGCCGCTTGGCTTGCATTTGAGGTGGTTTTATGTGGCAGTGCAGTGTCTGTTAACTGTGGAAGGTGGGTTTATACACACTCAGATCATTAGCGGGGTGTCGCTCCCATTAGGCTTGTGGAAACCGTCACTGGCTACAATAAACAGATCTGTTGGCCGCATGCTCAGACTAGCAGGCGGCAGGCGCTCTCAGCCACAGTCCCAGGCTCAGACCGTCTACGCTGTCCCCAACACACATATTATGTGTTTACACCGCACGGCGTTGCATACACACACACACACACACACACACACTCACGCCTGCATTTTCCACAGGGACACACAAGCATACAATCATTCCATGCAGTTCTGCCACTGCTCATGTTCAGATGGGAGATTGCAATTTGATTTTAACCAGCACAGGAAGGATTTCAACCAGACTGACAGACATGCTGAAAGGCTGATTTTATCCCAGTGTTGCTGTCTCACATTTTGACAAATCGAGGCATTTCCTGTCCCACCGGGGTAACTGGGAAAAACAAAACCCCAAATTAATCCGTAGCTACAAATTAGTGGCTGTCAAGGAGGCGGGAAATTATTTTGTGCTGCAAGGTTTACTGTCTCATCTCTAAAAATAACTCATCTGCATTTCATCAGGAGTCATCCCTAATTTACTGTTAAACGCGACTGTAAATTCACTTTATTACTGTTGAATCCAAATACGAGCTTCTTCCTAGAAAGAGATTAAAATGATATCCTACTGTGCCTATGCTGCCAGACAGTCCTGCTGAGAAACAGATATCGGTGTCAGAAGGTATTCCTCACCTTGCTGAATGTCCTTCATCTCCAGATGCAGGCTAGATATGAGGATGCCAACTGCCTGCGAACGCTTCCCGTCCAACAGCTTGATAATCTGGGAAGAGAGAAGTCAAATACATTTCTATTGTGCAAGTGGTGATGGGGTGAGTGGGATTCACTGTAGAAACGGTTAAAAAAGGTTTCAACCCTTTACCATTTGTGCAGAAAATGTATTTAATTCTCAATACTTTTTAGGACAAAAGGAAAAAGACTATTAAAAAAAAACATTTTATGTACATATAGGCAAGAGAAAACAACCATTTATGCACAGCAGACAGACTTACCCTTATCATGTAGCTTTCTAATTTCAGCTAATCATATTTAACAAACATGAATTTTGAATTAAACTGGCTTTTAATCACACTCTTTTTAAAAAAAATGCTATATTTGATTTCTTTGAAAAAAATATCTTCAATTAAATTACTCAACCAATGACATGAAACAAACGGAGGAACAGATTGGGAATTAAGAGTTATTTTCTGCTCCGAGAGGCCGGGGCTGGCGGAGCAGATGATAGACGATGAGGGAGACAGTCACTCGTCTGTGAATCTTCTGGACTGCCCCCTAATGACCACACTAATCAACCGACGTTGTCATAACCCATCACCGTGACGCAAAAGACTGGGAAACACACACACACACACATGGCTGAGACACACTTTGTCAAGTTACATCAATCAGGGGGCAATGTTCAACAGAAAAAAACACCACCCCCTCCCCCCCAAGTTCCCCAAAGAGCATGTGTGTGATATAATCAAAAAATATCAAGTCGCAGTGAAAGTACAAAGGCAAAAATGGCACCATAAAAGGACAGTCTAGAAGAGCAAGGCAAAAAGAAGCAGGGCTTTTATAACAAACTATAAATTCACAGGATTTTTATTTGTGCCTACACATGGTCACAATTACTTATGACTGAATTAACCATAAAGCCAGAGAGAGTTTTGGCAAGGTAAAGCCCCGCTCTAAAAGTTAATGTGTCAGGCTTCTTCATTAGGTATTACGGCGTGGCCGGCTACTGGGCTGTCCAGTGGGAACTGGGGAGCAGAAGCCTTAGAAGTGGGTATTGCATTACAGGGCCTTAGTGGGTGCCATGCTGCTTCCAGCTCTATTACCTGGATCACTGGGGATCTCCCACTCTGGGGACTTGAGAAGGCTGCCCAGAGTACCAGGCTTTCCCAACACCTCTAATTAACCACTTTGGATGGGCCACACTAAAAGCGGCCCAGGAACCTTTCCCGCTCGCCGTGGCTCCAGAACTCGCCAATTAGCCCGAATAGCTGACTTAATGAGAAAAGACAACTGATGCTGGATGCTTGGTGTCAGACACGCAAAGAGCCAGAGAGCCAGCGGTTCCGCCTTGCGATGCTGATGCTGAGACTGGTGTCAGGTAGACATCAATAGCTAACAGCTCCCTCCTGTGTACAACAGGAGAACTGCCCGTCTCTCCCCCGCCCCCGAACTGCTTACTCAAGCCGATTTCATTTGAGAGAGCAACGGAGACGATAATATACACAGGTCAACGAGAGAGGAGAGAAGGTGAGAAGAGAGAAAGGAAGGGAGATAGATGGGAGAGAAGGCGAGTGACCAAAGCAAATAAAGAAAGATGGGAGGAGACACTCGGGAGTGACAGCGGTTTGAGTTGCAGCAGGTGGCTGATGTTAGGCGAGGTGGGCAGGGTGCTTCAGGTTCAGAGCAGATCGTTTACACAGCCACGGCTGAGCGGCCAGCCTGCTCCGTGGTGACTGTCTGTCTGGCTATCTGTCCGGAATCACCCGGGGGAAATGTTACAATAACAGATGGATCAAGACTTCCCATCAATAACCGACTGATGATACACTCAACATCTTCCACCTCAGCCGCCGGTGTTAATCTTACACCCACTCTCCCACGTCATAGCCAGTGCTTCAAATATGCCTTTGATAAACCCTCTATGATTGCTCGTGAGTTATTCCCAAAGAGCGGCGACTCTAAACCAGTTAAAGCCACTGTTTGTGTAAGGAGATATGCGGTGTGTAAACTTGATAGACTTGATTTACGCGGGTCGAGGAAATTGCCGTTTTGTGTTTACTGTATTACTGGTGTGCGCATGTGTCTACACAGCCCCCATAGCTGATTTCTTCATCTCCGTTATTACCCCATATCCATCTGTCCCTCCATCCATCCCTCCCTCCCCAGGCACACCCCTCATCCTCCCACCCTGAATGCACCGACACGCGCATCCTCTCCGGTTCCTCCAGACCCCCCCTCCACCCCCCCACAGGTGCCCCTTCTTCATTGCCAGTGGAGTGAAGCCACATGCGTGCAATTATACCCTTGGTCTGGTCTGGGCTGGGCTGGGCGGGAGAGCGAAGGGAGATTTTAAGGCTTCTCTTCCATGTCATCCCCTCGGCTTTGATATGGTAATCAGCGGAGAGAAAGGGAGTAAACAAGCGCTTTGATTTTTTTTGTATGGCACACATGATAGAGATTAAGTCACTCATGTAGGCATCAGATACATCCCCCAAGTTTAAACTCTGGTGTGCAGAGTTGTTGGAATGTGGGGAAATGGCTCATATACATAATGTACACACACACACACACACACACACACGCCATTCTCCTCCACTCGTCTCCTGCCGCTGAACAAAGCCCCGGGCTGTGGGCGCTGACCATGATCTGGCAACACTTTCTGAGCACAAGTGCACTTGTGAGGACGCACTGTCATCTGTCACACGTGCACTCAAGCATGCGCACACACATAAACACATGCATATGTCTGTGCAAAACACACATGGACGCATGGATGCAAACACACACAGATCCGCTAACATAAGTAGAGTACGGCTATTCGGCTGCAGAGAGAGAGTGTGTGCTCTTCATGAGGCCGACACAGACAGGAGGCAGGGAGTCTGTGTGTGTGTGTGTGTGTGTGTGTGTGTGTGTGTGTCGACTGGTATTGGTAGTGATGCAGAGGGACCATTGGCTGGTCAGATTCTGCAGAGTAAGTTAAGACGGCCATGTTGAAGCCCTCGTCGTCTCCTCTCCTCTGTCCAGACCGATGGCCCGGTCTGGGCTTGGTGGCTGGATGACAACATGGTCGGTGTTTCTTTCTTCTCTCTCATCCCCCTCTCCATTTTCACCATCAAACTCATCTTTTCTCAGTCCTGCTTTACTCAGCATCCATACCACACAATGCGTCACTATCGTCCATTTCTCCCCCTCAACGCAGTGACATTTAGTCTTCTTCCCCACTTTTATCTCTTCCTCCCCAAATACCTTCTCTCTCTCCTCCCCCCTCCAGATGAACTTCTGGGAAGTAATCATCGGTTGATGATTCAGATAATTTCTCTTTGACTCAGAGTATAAACCTTTGGGGATAAAAAATTGAAGAAGTAAACAAGTTACGTTTATTTTGACGACCTTTCTGATGAGCTGGACTGCCAAGTGGGATGAAAGCAGCCCCGCCTCTGCATATTCACTTTCACAGTGCCGTCTCCCTCTAATCGTAGAGCTGGACTGCGACCGCTCTCACAAAATGTATAAACATAGATCCAATCATGGATATCCAGCCAGCCAATATAGGAGATCTATACCAAAGACCATACAAGGCCTTCTCTCAAATTAAAACCAGCAAAACAAATTGTACAGCAAGTTTCCTGAGTGACATGAATTTGTTTCACTGCTGGGGTCAAACCTCTTAGAGGTTGAGGTAAGGCCTAGACAGGAGACAGATGGCAGGATTTGTGTCTGGATGTGGCTGTCTGAGTTGGATCAAATGTTGGACAGATTGCCGCTACAGAGTGACCAGGGATGGGAGTGATGGAGACATAGGATAGAAGAACGCCTGGACACTAACACACTAACACACACTGAAGCCCTCTGGAGTGGACTGGAGCCTTAACAAATTGATCAGAATAGGGGAAGAGTATGGATTTAGAGGGGACGGTCTGGGCCAGTGGGAGATTTTTTAACTGCTTGGACGCCACAGTGAGGACCACGAGGCAGCCAGGACGCTGACACAGCTCTGGCTGCAGCAGAAGTGCAGAGTTGCAGCATTTGATTTGACATCAACAAGTGTGTCTTTGCTAGGCAGGGGGAAAAAAAAGTAGATCCGATGCAAAACATAAGAGCTCAGTTATTAGTCACCGTGGATGATTAGAAGAAAGAAATATGGAAAGAGTATAAAATAGAAGTACCTAGCTTTGATTCTTCTATCATCTTAAGTATCAGCTTTAAGGATTGCAAGGGTAGGAAAACAACAGCATGATTTTGAAGCTCTGCCTAAGTTAGAATCATACACAACTAGCCAGGGGGGAATGAACTCATTATAAACTGATAGCCTGGCTTGACCCAGTACAGGACCTGGCCACTGCAGGCAACAGTCTGGGGGAGGAGAATCACAATCCATTTCTTCCTGGCACACTTTGCGTTGTTTCTTGCTTTGATTTACGATTAAACATGACAGCGTACAAAAGAGGCTAGATAAGAAAGCATGCTACTAACACCCTCGGGTGGCTGCAGCAGCAAGACAAAAATGTTTAAGATAATAATCTGCAAAACAACATAAATGTGATTAATTGCACTACTGTTATCATTGAGTGTTTACAATTGGATGGAACGTCCTGCAGCCCTCACCCATCACTTTCCAAAGAGCGCTTTCTCTTAAATTAGCCTAGAACAGAGGGAAAACTTGCAACAGCCAAGAAGATATAACACAAGCACAGAGGAGTGAGGTGAGCGGTTGAATTACCTTCTTGGTTTTGGCTTTCTTCTCGTAGGTGTCGGACAGGGGCTTCTTCTTCGGCTGCAGCGTGGCCTTGGAGAAAAGATCCTCAAACTCGTTGGTGTTGAGGATGTCCGGCTCCTCCAGAGAACCCCACAGTGTGTTGTTGCTGGAAACGGGAAGAGAAACATACAGTATAAGTATGTATATGTATGGTGGTGTCTGCCTCACTGTATTTCAACGTAAACACACTCACAACTGGGGTTCAAGTGATGATGAGTTGGTCACAGTTATGATGAGAGTGGCTTACAGAGTTGACTTCTTGTGCAACGTGAAAGCAGCTAGGCTACCTTCACTCTACCAGAGATAAACAAATTGTGTAGTCTATTTGTAGAAGTTTATTTGATGTTTATTCGATCTGCCCAGTATTTATTTCCATTTTCCATTTTGCTGTACGAAAAAAAAAAAAACTTGGCAAGAACTCCCCCTAAACCAGACTGAAATCTCTCTCTTTAAAAAGCAACGTTTATGAGCTAGGCGATTAAAATAACAAATGTTCACATTGTTGCAGCAGTGCTGAGATTAAGATGAGCTTGTTTCTGTAATAAAGGGCCTTTTCCAGCGAATGAAGAAGAATATGGGAGGCACTGTTGTGTTTCATCAGTTGCTGAGTAACGTGGAAAAAGCAAACAGAGGCAGAAAGGGGAGGTGTCCCCGAGTCAAGAGGATCTCAGAGTTCAGCGCTCTCCTGCTACCTACTATCCACTTCTCTGTTCGCTGAAACTAAGACATCTAACCTCTACGCTCTTCTCCTCCCCGACTCTGCTAATGAAAGGGACATAATCAACCGATGCAGTCAATAACTGAACTCATTCTTACGGAGGGATTTTGAAGGATAGCCTCCATAATACACTGTGCATCACTAATCACTGAGTTAGTCCTTTTCCATCATCTTTCATACATCGCAAATGGTGCTTCCAGGCTGTAGATTAATGTCATGTGTTTATGTCTGTGAAGTCATGGGTCTTTGGCAGGTCAGTCTCCCCAAGTCAAGGACCATTTACAACCAGAGACAGAAGCTGGACTCAACATAACAACACAAAGGTTGGCGGGCTCGTCACGGCTTAAATACCAGAACAATCAACTGCACTGCCAGTGACTCAATTAGGGTCAAGCAAGTCCAATTGTTTCTTCTTGCAGTTGGCATCTTATTCCAATGGTGGAATTATTTATCTGCGGCAGCCAGGAGGCTTTCTGCTGAGGACATAATGATACTGGCCCAACATCCTTCCTTTGATTTTGCACTGCTTTCTGAGGGACATAACTCCAATGGACAGCCTCTGACCCCTGCAACCCGTGGAGGGAGCTCGGAAAAGTAAATTACACATAAACCTCTAGAAAGCTTTCCATAACTTTCTAATTGACCAGATCATGCTTTTAATTGAACCTGAATCCCCCCTAGATCCTGTCCCGTTTTCTTTGCGCGGCTCCCCCAGGAAGCCCGCCTTGTACACTGTCAACTGTACTTCGTGTTTCGGGGCGTACGTTTATACGCCTGGCGTCATTTCAAAGCTTACAGTGGTTCCCCCTCATAACTCAGAACCTCACACCATTAACAGAGATCACACAGTTGATCCAGCTATAGTTAAACATCTGACCCATTTAATGCCCCTTAACTTGCCCCTTTACTGTAAAATTTATAGCTGACATGAAACTGCTGTGGCCTAGTCAGTCAGTCCTCCAGTGCTGGCCAGGACCAGAGTGCGAACCACAACTCAACTCCCCCCACTAAACCATCCATGGAAATACAAGGCCATAAAGCTGGAAGCCTGGCATCCAGAGGCAACAACCACAGCCACTGTAAATGGACTGGATAATCCACTTACAATTACAGAGCATCTCAGTGGGGCCCCTCGGACCGGGGAGCGCAGTGTAGCGAGGGAATCTGGGATATCTCTCTGGGTAGGAGTGTATGATTTTAATGTGAGTTGCAGTGTGTCACCGTGGGCAACAGCCGATAATGATGATGTATGACATGACGGTTTCAGCACTGGGACATACTTATTGTCCTGGATCTGTATCCTGGTCCAGTACAGAGGCTTCATGGGAGAGGCTGGCTCAATGGTGGGCTTCCGTGGTGGGGCCTTATCCACCTGACCAAACCCAAAGCCCCCCATGGGAGGAGGAGGCGGAGGGCCACAGCCTGGAGGGGGCGGAGGGGGTGGTGGACCAGCTCCAGGTAGGCCAGGAGGTGGGGGTGGGGGTGGTGGAGGTGGCGGGCCACATCCGGGGAGAGGGGGAGGTGGAGGAGGGGGTGGTGGTCCCGTGCAGCCTGGCAGTGGGGGAGGAGGTGGGGGGTCCGTACTGGCCTGGCAGGGGAGGGGGAGGAGGCGGAGGCGGAGGCGGAGGTGGAGGTGGTGGTCCGGGAGCCCCTGAGGCCGGTTCGGCTTTGCCCCCCAGGCTCAGTCCGATAGAGTCCAGTTTGAGTTTCTTAGGCACGTTCTGGTTGGGGCTCTGGGCCGGCCAGCCGCCCTCACCCTCGGGGGTTTTGATGAAGGTCTCCCTGTCGGTCTGGATGCACACGTTGCGGAAGGTCTTGCGCGGCAGGTCGTCTTCAGTGGACACGCAGGCCTCGCACACCTCACCGCGCTCCTGACCTGCACTGTAAGCCCGGTCTCTTTGCATCTTGGCAATGACGCCCTCCAGCCGCGACGCTGAAACGGCATGCTCGCCTCGCAACTGGAAGATCTGGAGCTGAAAGTCCGCCTGGAAGGAGCGAGAGCCACAGCAGAAGGCCAGAAACAAAACAAACAGTATCAGAAACTTCCGACTCATTTCAATGCATGTAAAATGATATGGCACTGCAGGTTTCCTTGACTAAACTTGGACAACAGTGTGTAATTATCCATAATGAAATGAAATGACATGAATACTACATTGAAAAATCACAAATGACCCTTGCTTTGTTTCTGACTTCATTTCCATCTTTTGTTTCTGACTAAAGTGAACAACTGGCTACATAATGAAAATCTAGTAAGCTCAGTATTAATTTGACAGCTCAAACACTGAAACAATCCGACCAAAGGGAATATTTATTTGAGAGGAAAAAAGGGAATTGTTTTGCAATGAAGCTTACACATGTTCCTTGTTAACTTGTGGTCAGTTTAGAAAGTGAATTAGGCACGTCCCCTCGTAGCCTAACTGCAGTGCATGTTTCTCAGTGTCAGGATCAGTCCTTTAAAGGTCAGTGTCAAATTAAAGGCTTTAAGCAGGCAAAGACTGAGAAACCCATCATTTCTCAGTTTGAGAGACATTTCAAGAAAACTTTCCATAAAGCAATGGTTCAGTGGTATATAGGACAATTATTCTCTAATATGGCTAGAAATAGGTTCTTTTTTCCCTCCGTGGTTATATGTTTGACTCTTGATCAACAAAGAGACAAAACAAAACAAAGAGACCTGTGAGAAACTGTTTCGATCTCAGCGTTACCATAGTTCATCTTTGTTGTGAAGCCTCTGCTGAACAAAACATTGCCACCTTCATAGAGGGTGAGAAGTGAGCTTTCAGGTTGGAGACGAAAGTGATTTCAATCACAGATCTCTGTGTCTGTTAGTAATGATCTTCTCATGAGAGAAACTAGCAGGAGCGGAACATCTGGAAGTCATAATATCACAGCTACATATTCTGGGTGTGCGTAAAACATGGCAAACAAGATAGTTTATTCTGGGTGGCAAGCACACCTGGAATTAGATAATCTGTGTCATCATCATGTTACTAGTAAAGTTAACACTCTTTCATTAGTCTAAAAACCATTACATACCTATGATCAGTGTCTTTCCAGTCACTGATCATAGTGGAAATCAGAAAGCAATCAAGCGTTTAAGAATTCACTTGAAATGTTTACTATGTAGTTTTACCTTCGAGCACTATATAACTTATATGTTCATGAAGAAGAATCTGCCCTCATTTAGGTGAATGTATCTTAAATCAGTGCAATAACTGACTGGAGTAATACCATGTTCAAGTCAGCATAGAAAATAATTGAATAAATGAGGGGCTTCAATCCATTTCATTTTTGGTATAAAAGTGATGAATGTCATGATCAGGACACTTATTTAAAGTTTAAATTGTTACAATATTTTAAGTCTCATATTTTGATCTATTTTGATGATTTTTATAATAAGAATATCCTGTGTCTTATTTATGCAGTGTAAGCTCGCACAGAACTGCCAGACAAAATGACTGATGAAGTGTGATGAAAGGTATTTCATTTTTACCTATCCTGAACTTGGAAAGCATTGATTCTCTGGGAATGTGAGTGTGCACAACCGGAGAATGAGAAAAGAGAATGGACTTCACTAACAGGCTGTACAACAATGCACATCCAAAAGTCAGCTTAAACAGAATACCCAGCATACCGTGATGTCTGATGGGTTTTAGACTGCCATACTGAGGTAGTACTCGCTAGGAGTTTGCAGAAAGTCAGCCACTGACTGAAGATTACATGCTTACTTAGCGCCATCTTGTGTAAGGGAAAGAAAACTGCCATGTTTAACCAGATGTTCCACAAGGAACGCTTTTCATGAAAGCAATTGAATTTAACAGAACTCATACATCTGAATCATCATCACAACTGCATCGCTCAAGCTTTCTTAATCATTTGCAACACAGTTTGTCTAATACTGCATCTACTGTAATACTGTAAGTGCATCTGTGACCTATTCTGCTGATATTTGGCCTCACAATCCAGCTAAAGGAACTAGTCTTCCCTCAGAGGGATGCCCCAGGCATCAATTTCCTCAGGTGTATGAACTGTAGTCAGTAGTGTGTTTCAAAACGTTTGCAGTAATCATGTGATGACCTACATGCATCTTCTCCAACTCTTCCTTGCATTCTCTCTTCAGCTGCAAGAGGGCAGCCTGGTGCTCTGAAAGGAGGCAGAACGAGGACGCTGCATTAGAACACACACCTGATCGGTCAGCACATTAGATTTAGTGATCATAGTCATATCCATTGGAGGGATTCATTTCACACATTCACATTCAACACATTGCTAGTATTTTATGGCATTTACAGGGTGAGAGAGATTGTCTATTGTGCCATGATGTCATGTAATATTGTGTTATGAACTGGTAGTCTGGTCAATTCTGTTGAATCACTTCTACTCCATGATAGTGAAAGGGTTATATTTTTAGCTCAACCAACCTGTTTTAAATTATATTGCTGGATAATGTGAATGCCATAACAACATAATGAAAGCATTCTGTCACGTCAGTTCAGTAAATACTCATGAGAAAAATTCACCCTGAAACAGAATTTAACAACAACAACCTTGAGCTTAATTCCACAGTAGTGTTAGTAATGAACTAGGAAATGTGCCCATATACCTATTAAGTTGCCCTGGATATTGTCATTGCGTCCATGAGGCAACTACAGGATTTGTCTCTTGATTTGGGGAGTGGAGTTTTGGCTCTCATTTCTATCTTTTTAATGCTTCGTGTTCTTCTTAATATTTTTCATGTTCACAAATTGAGACTGAACTGTCCAAGATCATAGTAATGATCTGAACGCATGCACACACACACACACACACACACACACACACACACACACGTGCATTTTCCATGCGGTTTTATCTATATAGCCAACAGTCTTCTAACCTTTGCTCTGCTTTTCGAATTCCACATGCTTGTCTAGATAAAGATAAAAGATGACAGCCCGATCCGAGACTGAAAACCACCAGAACGGTGCACACTAACTGGTCTTAATCTATTTTCAGAGATGAAGCTACAACACAAAACATCCAGGACAGCTTTTAGGCAACACAGCATCACTACACCCAGCACATATAAATAATGCACTTTTACTGTAACTGAATCAGCGTACTGACAGTCAGTCATGTTTGCTCTTAACCTATTTGTGTGTCAGTCCATGCTTAGAGTACAGGATGGGCCAGACCTGGCCAGCTGCCCAGAGCCTTCTTGATTCCATAAAACATATTTACCTTGCTTAGACTCACACATGCAATCCTGTGGTGCCACAAAACAGCGTCCACACAAACAGCAGCATGGCTGTGCACATACGGCTTCACTATGTTCTGTCTGTAAATGGATTTCAAAGAATTTCTCACACCCTGCTACTGATACTTAGCTAGCTCCTTGTGGTTTGTCTCACTTCTGTCTGCTCCAGGTTAGGAGGGTGGTGCCTCAGGGTCTATTTGTGTTTCAGTGTACAGTGGTGAGAAGCAAATAAGGACAGATAAAGGCACAGGAGAATTTCCACACAGAAGATACCGTTCTGTGATAGATGCACTGGCCCCGCATTGATGGAGCTAATCAGTGTACGGTGTGTCAGTGTAAGCTTGTCTGGTTTGATCCTAGGTCAGCACTCCTGGTCTGAAATGTAAATACAGGTAACATCATCTCAAGCTGAGACACCAGGTTCTCACCTGCCTCGGTGTACCGGAGCCCCACCTTCTCCTCCTCATCCTTGGGCTTGGGTGGGGGCCAGATGGCCTGCAGACGCCCTGGGGTCCGGTCCTCGCTGTCTGTAGGGGAGGTGACCTCAGTCTGGGGGGGATACATGTAACATCATGAATACCTGGGTAATGCATTGACACTGATCTAGAATCAGAGCATCCGTTTCTCTCAAAAGGCATTACTGTTGTTTCCTCTTTGTAGTAAATGACCAAGAAACACTGTCATTATTTACACCCTGTCCTTTGGATATCCATTCATCCATGCAGAGTTCCAATTATCTGTCATGAATTTAAGCACTTGAGCAACTTTCAAATTTCAAGCAAGTGTGGTTGTGTGTGGTGTAGTGATTTGAACTGATATAGCGGCTTGACTACATACGTTAGCCTCTGTGGAACTTTTGACTTCACTGCCAGGAGATTTGGATCCTCTCTCAAAGATAGACATCAGAAGCTCCTTCTCATTCTTGATTTTCTTCTTCACGGCCTCTAGATCCATAGGTTCTGTCGTTTCCTTTTTGACAGTTTTGGGGCCAAAGAAGCTCTTAAACGTTTCATAGGCTAAGTCTGAGGCTTTCTTTCTTCCGGGTGTGGATGTGGTGATTTCTGGTGCTGGAGCTTTCTCTGTCACCCCCTCTTCTCGATTCTCAGGTTCCTTCTGACTGGGTTCAAGAGGAGGATCCTGCCCATCTGCAGGCCTGTTGGTCCCATCTTGGTTGTCTAGTTTGATCAGCTGATTGAGCTGTCCCAGCACATTGCTTTTAGTTTCAGCCACTGGTTTGGGCTCAGTCTGTTTCTTGACCGGAGTGGTTGTAGTCTGCTCAGTGAAGAGCTTGGCTTTGATCACTGTCTTCTTCAGGCTGAGCAGAGCCAGGTCAGCATCCTTCTCCCTCTGCTTGATCTCTGTCAGCGTCTCCCTGTCCTCCCCCATCGCTCCCTTCTTCAGCACCCGCAGCCCACTGAAGAGAGGTGGCAGCTGGAAGGAGGGGCCCGGAGAGAGCCCCGTGCCCCTGGGTGGGGATGAGGTGGTGGAGGTGGGATGGGATGGCATAAGAGATGGGGTCTTTGTTTCTGGTGTCCTCGTGGCACTCATGTTTGGCCGGTTTTGGGGCGAGGGAGGGACTTTGGGACTTGACTTGATAACGGCTGGGGACTCTGCAGGAACAGATGACAGTGATGTGGGTTGTCTGAACCCAGAAAGCTGCTTTGTCCTACTAGTAGTGTCCGACTGCTCTTCTGGACTGGGGGAGGCTTGGACTGAGGCTTCAGATGTCCTGGGGCTGGAGGGGACGGAGGAAGATACCTTGCTGGAGGGAGGCTCCCTACTCCTCTCCTCGGCTCCAACCTTATGCCCAAATATCTCCCTCTCTTGTCCTTTGTCTAGGTCCTCTGTCTGCTTTAATGGAGAGGTGGGGGCAGTATAATCACCTGCAGGAGGTCCTGGGGTGACGGAGGGTTCAGGCACAGAACAAGAGTCTCCTCCAGCACACATGTTGGTCTGATCTGTTGCCACATCTATGCTACTGGAGCTAATACCTGATTTGCCAGTTGTGTTCACCCCTGCCCCCGCTGTTTGCACATCCCCAGGCTTTGTGGTGGTGTTCTCCTCAGGGCTGAAGCTATCTCTGCGTTCAGAAATGGAGAGCAGATCTGGCCGAGAGTTAATCCTTCTGACGGACCTGGCTGTGGACAGAACAGAGGTGTCTTTGAGGGATCTCTCCACAAGACTGTGTGTTCTAAAAACAGGAAGCTGGTAGTCTGCTGCCTCAGTGGCACCTCTGACTGGACTAGTGCAGGGTAGATGACCTGTGTTGCCATCACCATGATCCACTGTAGTACTGTTCCCATCAGGGAGGAGGGGCTCCGTAGTCCCAGTAAGCTTCTCTGATTGGCTAATGCTGCTGAGGGGTCCCTCCTCATCTTCATTGTCGCTATAGGTTTCCACCATAGTGACCTGAACCAGATCTGAGTCAGCTGAGGTTGTAGCTGCTGCTTTACTTTGGTTGTTAGACTCAATTTCCCATGATTCAGCATTCTGCCCTTTATCACAGGGAGTGGTCACATCGCCCTGAAGCATATCCCACACTTGAGCTCGTCGTTGCTGTTTGTAGCTCTTGACCACTTTCGGCCAGTGTGCCCTTGCCATCAGGAAGGTTCTTGAAAGACATCAGCACGGGCGTCTCCACTTCTGCTGGAGAGGCAGACCTCTCCCAGGTGAACATATTGGAGAGCTTATTCAGGAAGGAACTAGGGGGCTCCTTCCCCTGTCCATCTGAGCCATTACTTACACTGTCCATTTTTACTCAACCTGTGGCATGCATTGCATTGAGAGTAAACAGCGGCAAACCAAGCCAGGTAGCAGCTCCGGCAGTGTGTCCATTGAGAATGTCACAAAAGGTTCATCTCCCCACCTCCAGATATCCAACCTGCTCCTATTCCACTCTTACCGTTGCCTGGGAACAAAAGGCCTTTGTGTGGGTAAATCCCCCCAGCTCCTCTTTCCCTCTCCAGGAGGGTGCCAGTTATAACAACACTATAATAAACTATAATACTGTTTAGCTACACACAACGAGGCTACACAGTGAGCTTTGTCTATATCACATACAGACTACTATCTACTGTATGTTGTTTGTTTTCTATTGTCGGTACAGTTCACTTTCCTCTGTATCCTGGAGAATGAGAAGTGAAGTGAAGTCAAGCTGTTCACTGTCCTGGTATAATCTCCCTGGGAAAGCAGGAGGAAGGAGTTCAGCGGCCTTTCACAAACATCAGAAAAATCCCCCAACTATTCCAACAGGTGAAGCGGTGTTGTCTGGTGAGTTCCGGGCTCTCGTCCTCTACGTGCCGGTATACAGTCTGGAGGCAGTGACTGAATTTCTGTACTGGCCTGCGTGGGTCCTTCCTCTTTCAGCGTGTCTGTCTCCGTTTACAGGACAGCCCTCTATGCAGTTATGGGTGTGTGAGAAAAGCTCCTCAGGTTGGAGAAAAAAAAAAAGTTCCTCGCTGGTCTACCCGGTCTGATCCCGCCTCCCTACCGCCCTGCCTGGGAGGGACCTGTGACGGCCGGCACCACAGGTGTCTGATTACCTCTGCTCACTGCTATAAAATGGCTGCCCAAGGTAACAGTGTAAACACAGAGGGAGAGTTAATCCTTCAGTAGTCAGGTGAACAGAGTGGTCTAGCCCTATAGCCCAGCCCAGCGTTGCACAGCTATGTGGTGGGCCATTACAACACAGGGCTTAGGCCACGGTGATTAGTCTGGCCATAGCCAGCTCTAGCTAACACTAAAACCTTGTGTGATCAGCTGCTGACGAACAGGAAAGAATTCTGTTGGAGAAAAATGACATTTTGTTTCACTCACCTCAAGCATGAATTTTGAAATGTTGAAATAAAATAAGGACTGAGCACATGCACTGAACGCTTTGATTTAAAATGAATGTTTTGTTTTGAAAGTTTGACACTATTCAGGTAAGAGTTTTCTAAGAACGTTCAAAACGTTTAGGAAGTTTGTATGTGACAAGAGGCATTACAATCAATACGGAAAGAGGGAATACCCAAATAGCTTTCAGGAGAAAATACTTCAAAGAGGAACAACATTTTAGCTTTAGTGAAATGCAGCATTCTTCAGACCATATTAAGGCCATGTTGCCCTTAGCAACCAAAAGGTCACTCCTCCTGAATGCATTCCTTCAGACTGGCTGACTGAATACGCTCCACGCCGGACCTACCGTAGAGCACACTGCAAAAAGAGTGCTTTGTCATGTTCTTAATCCAGTCTTACTCAAATTAAATTAACATCATACAACATACGTTTACCCAGTTACTACTAGCAGGGATTATTTTAGCCTTGTTAGATTTTAGTTAAAGCAAATCCATAGATAGTTAGGGGGCCTTGTGACCAAGGCATTATGTTATGTAAGTAGTTGTACTTCATACACACAAAGTACACTAAATCCCCTTAAAGGCTGGATTCCTAGTAGGACATAAGGCATTGCTATACCACCACTGGTAGCAAGACTGTCATAATATTTGACACATGTTGGCTCAACATAGAGGACCAATAATTCCCCATCATACTGCTGATCAAAAAAAACAACTATCAAATGTCCACTAGTGGATTGCATGAGTATTGCATCTGTCCCGCTGAGAATGCATCACACTACAACTGAAGTATGTTTGTTGTGATTCTTTGAGTGACAAGCCATTAAAACCGATGGGAACCAGACAGTAACAATGGATCCACGCCAAGAGTGAACATGTAAGATGCTTGACTTGATTTATAACGATCCAGAGTGCCTAATCCTGTTCAACACATCTCAGGACAATAGAAGAATAGATGTACTGGTATGTTCACTGATTGAGGGTACAGGCGGGGGAGTTATTGTGCTTTGGAAAAACAACGCCATGGCAGGCTGATACGCTATCCACCTAGTACCACACCCAGATAATCAGCCTCATGGGCACCAGGTATGGAAGTCCTAACACCCTGCCAGATAGCATGATGGAATGCAGACAGACTGACAGACGCAGTAATAGCTTTCCTCATCATTCTGTCAGACTAACCAGAGGCCAGCTTAGGTTACTACGGTACTCTTTCTTGGTGTTGCGTAACTAAGACTGGGTTGTATCAGAGGGCGGCATGCTTGATGTTGACACTCGAGGGATAAGAGTGTATCGTTTGTTCCTGACTCATCTGTGGAAGTGTTTGTCAAGCTGCTGAGACGCCTCTCTTTTGACCTCAGCCTGTTTATTTGCCTCAGCGAAGACTGCAAACACCTGGAGACAGCACCCACGCAAGAGTGGTTTCTGTGTGCGTTTGGAAAGCACACATACTGTAGGATTACCCTAGTCACATGCCCTGTAGCAAACACCTTATTGTGTGTGTTGCAAGCTCGGCAAAATAACAAAGCTCATGCTCTGTATAGCCCAATCCATAGGAAAACAGGATACAGGAACCTTTCAACTAGTTCGCAAGAGCAGCTGTGATTTCCCCGTCTTTGTTCTGAACCAGAGAGGTTTGAGCAGAATGAGTTCAGTCAGTTTTGGCTTGGGACCACAGATTAGACCTGGTAATACATGTTGAAGAATTCACGATCAGGTGGTTAAATGCCTGAGCGGAGAGAAATCCTCATGGGTCACAGAGTGCTATGGTACACTGCTCTGGGTGTGAAAGGTCACATTGGTCTTTAAAAGGCATATAGTAGCATGTGTGGGATTGACTGCTCGTGCTGCCAGTGTGTGTGTGGGCCCTCACCGTGCGCTCAAGATTGGGGTAGTAGGGTGTGTCTCCGATGATGTCATCCTCGGGGGGCGTGATGCGTAGGAAGTCCAGGTGATCGGGGCGTGGGACTCGGGACAGGGGCTCCTGGGTGTCGTTGCCATCCAGCATCCAAATGTCATCCTGGCGCAGGAGGGAGTCCTCTATACACACAGACACACACAAAAATTCAATAACAGCATAATAAAAGGGGTAATAATGTGTAACAAGGCTAAACGTGAATGGCACTGACTGAGGAGTAACCTGTATGGATAATAAAAGTGGGTTGAGGTAGAAAGCAGGCATCAGGATCTTTTAGTGTCACAGAGGCAGACAGAGAGACCCCTATTTTGCTGCAGGCCGGAGAACAGATAGCTATTTTTATCTGCACTTAGCCAGCACACTTCCATCATCAACTCCAGGAGCAAGCCACACTGATCCAATAAGGACATTTGTGTGTAGAGCTCTGGTCTCAAAACACAAACGCCACTGTCTGCTATTGATTTGTGCGCAAGACACATTCACCGGAACAGAGACACTACATGTAACTTAGAGAATGGTGTTGCTCAGTGCTGCCACTATAACATCACTGACAAAATCAGACATGTATACATTCCTCGTGTGTGTGTGTTTGTTTGTGTGTGTGTGTGTGTTTGTGAGTGCCTGCACGTTCAATCATCCGACTGCAAGGAGAGTAATGCTGCCCCCTCCTGGCCAGATAGTCACACACACACACACACACACACACACCATACCACCTAAAGCCACAAGCACACTTTTACCCAGCATGACACCAACCACCCTCTGAAGACGGCTAAGAAAACAAGGCTAATAGAGAATAAAAGTTAATATCTCCCCCTTTCATATTGACTCTGCTACATCTGCAGCAGCATGCTGGGGAGGCTGGATTT
Source organism: Hoplostethus atlanticus (assembly GCA_034670405.1). Classification (NCBI taxonomy): domain Eukaryota; kingdom Metazoa; phylum Chordata; class Actinopteri; order Trachichthyiformes; family Trachichthyidae; genus Hoplostethus; species Hoplostethus atlanticus. The sequence goes on from JAXDDX010000004.1 coordinate 3,205,865, forward strand.
GTTTAGTACACTTCGGAGTGACTGCCCTTTCACATTTACTGCTCAGTGACACATTGCCGACGCAGCCTTACCCACAGACCCTTGCTGATGTGTTTATGCCCGACAAAAAAAATTAAACAAATCACACAGTATTAGCTTCAGGAACCAGACTAGTGCTGCGGGCGCTATCACCAATGCAGGAGCAGTGTGGTTTATTCTGTTGTCACCATTTCATTGGTCACGTTTCCTCCATAGCATGCCTTCACGCATGCATTCGTTCTCTCAAGAGAATCAGTCATGCAAGAAAAAGAAAGGAAGAGTACGAGTTGGAGATGTGGGGCAGGGAAAGTCAGGCCAAGGAGGAGGAAGTGGAGATGGAGGAGAGGATGTGAGGATGAGAGAGTGTGAGAGGGAGGGGGTAGTTTACTGATCTTGAAGCTTGGTGACCTCAATTTCCTCCAGCTGTAAGACAACACCAGACGAACATACTGCTGTCACCTTGACCTGCACGGGTAGAGTTATGGGACGGAAACTGAGAAACACGCTTTACTTCCTGTTCAACAAGATGCTAAAATCTCACGTAACTTTAATAGGTATTTGGTATCCTTGAGTAGGGCATACCGTATTACTGTATTAGTCATTTCAAAGCCTTGAAATCCCCCGTGAATATCTCCCCAGAGTTTGAGTCTCAGCCAAATGGTTTCAATTCAGTTATCGGAGCCCACACGCAACATTAACTGGGGGGTTTCTTGCCAGAGCAGAAGAATACTTCAGAGAGCATTTGAATTCAGTCTAAGTATTCAACACAATAAGTCATTCTGAGACAGCGGCTCTGCCTGCTCTCCCTCCAGTTCGCTGGGAGTTGGACAGCACAGCAAAGTAGGATTAGATTAATAACGTTTCATTATGATAATGCAGCACTGCAGGGTCCCGCAGTGGGAAACGCTGACTGCAGGCTGGGTCGGGTCCAAATGCAGAGTGAAGGCTGCTGCAGGCCAAGGAATCTACTGTTCAGAAGCAGCTGTGCTCTCTCCTCACTCCCAGGTTCCTTGATAGGCTTTCAGGTAGGCAAGAGAGCTAATAATCACAGGCTACCAAACCTATTAAACACATTGAGCAGATAAACAAGAGATAAATGTTAGAGGTTTTCATCCCTCATCCAACATTGAAATATTTATGGTTAAACGAGCTTATTGTGTGTGCCCATGCTCCAATTAAATATGTATATAGCGGCCCATGCTGCCACCATCTGGACAGGGAGGGCAACAGCAGGTGGACAAACACTGCAGTAAAGCAGTGTGGTAGGGTAGAAATAAGACTTGTGTAGTGGACAGCAGCTACCTTCCTGTCTTGTCTTTCACCAATGAAGTGATCACAATAGGAAATGTAAAGTATAGATGAGCACTGTTGGGCCTTCACCTTTACAGGCTCCGAACTAAGAATAACACTGCATTGTGATAACAACTGTAAACGGATATGGAGCAGAGTCTGTTAGATGCATTAGGTAATGAATCTCTCTCTCTCTCTTGCCTCTCTCTCCTATGCACTGCTGACTGGATCAACAAGACAACATCAATCTGCCAAACATTGTCTGGATCTATACACATGCTATGTTCCCCTTCAGTCGCTCTACTTTAAGAGAGACTTTAATATCTTCCACATACAGGTGTGTTTCCTCAGGCAAACTTCTGTGTGTGCGTGTGTCTGTCAGCAGCTGTTGACTGACAGTGCAGTAATATGAAAGTGAAAATCAGAGTGTGTGAAGTGAGCAGCTGTCAGGACAGCATGGCGATTGTGTATGTGCACGAGAGAGCGAAACAGGCCACCGGGCCGTTTCGTACCAAGCTAGACTCGGGCCATGCTAGGCAATTCAATAAAAAAACAACCTGTCTTTGGTGGCACGCCGCTCAGAGTCTGTTTAATATCTGATCCTGACAGGAGAGGTATTATCAGCCGTGATGGAGTAATCCACCTGTCACTCTGTCATCCCTCATCCACACAGAGGCTGTGTGTAGAGACTTTATTGATCACTCTATGGAGCAACAAATGATTTTCACACCCAGCCAACAGATCAAACACACAATGGTGATATTCAGCCTCTTTTAGCGTCACTTATTTTCCTGGTTATTATTATTACTACAGAGCTCCTAACATCAAAAGCACATGAATACAGAGAGCTGGCACCAATCACCAAACACCACTCTGTTCATATTAAAGACACACAGCTGTTCCCAGTGAGTCCAGCGCCTAATTTCTCCCACTACAAATCTACAGCCTCATCATTCGAATAGAAGAACTGAGCCCTGTGGCGTGGTGAATTTATCTGGCAGCCTCCACCCCCCCCCCCAAATCACTTCCAACCAGGAGGGAGGATCATAGACTTTTATATAAATCATGAAAATGCAGCAACTGTAAATCTCCTGGCTTTTTGCACGCCCCAGTCGCAGCGGTTCCTCCAGGCAGGCTTGCTGGCTGTGCCTGGTGTCTGGCTGGCTGGTTGCGCTGCCAGTAACAAGGTCCATTTAAGCATGGGCGGCCACGAGTGGCGACTCGGGAGAGAGCGTTGTGGTACCCTGAGAGTAAGAGCAGTAATGTAGCATGACATGATGCTCACAGAGCCATCATTACTCATCGCAACTGCTGTCCTGTAGGCTGATGGGATACGCAGAGATGAGCGAGAGGGAAGGGAGCTTTCATTGCGGGTGACAGGCTTCTGACTGGGAGAGAGGAGAGTTGACTTCACTTGAGTCTACAGGTGTGTGTGTGTGTGTGTGTTCAGCATAATGGGACAGCGACTAGAGAAAATATACCTATGAAGCTCATCATGTTGAAAACTTTATTCCAACAGCATTCCATTCAAAAGCACTGTGATCCAGCGTAGCCAACATTTCCCAAGGTGCTCGAGCAGCAAAGCTACTTATTGAAGAACACAAGTTACAGTGTGTGAGAGAGGGAACTTTGTGCTCTGTTTCTCTGGCTGTCATACGCAGCTTAGACCAACAGCGAGAGAGAGAGAGAGAGAGAGAGAGAGAGAGAGAGAGAGAGAGAGAGAGAGAGAGAGAGAGAGAGAGAGAGAGAGAGAGCTCACTTGGCCTGTTTTGGCAGAATCCACTTCATTATCTGAATAGAGCTGGCCCTTGTCCTCAGTGGGCGGAGCCACGCTGCATGGCCGTGCACTTTCTGTTGAATGACAGTTAGCAGGGCGAGCAGGGCGAGACAGACAGATGTCGGCTGACTCTTGCTCTGCACTGATCAGTTTCATATGACCTTGCTGGAGTGACGTAATGTGATTAAGGTATCGCTTGCTATATCGCAGACAACAAAATAAGTAGGGAAGTGTGTATGTGTGTGTGTGCACGGTGGTGTGTGATGGGCAAGGCAGAGAGTGAGTGTGATTTTCTGAAGTAATTTTAAAATGGTATTTGGGTCACCTCCTCCCCTCCCCCCTACAAAAAAACCCTCTTGAATAAAGAGAATAAACAAAATACCCACCTCTGCCACTATAGGGTTTTCAGAGAGTGTCTACAAGCAACACAAAGTGCTACAGGCATACACAAATGCAGGCATACACACATAACACACACACACACTGGCAAATGCAGAGGTGTGGCAGCCTGCATTGCAAAAGCATTAGCACATGAACTAAACAAGAGGATGTGTTAAAATCAACATTTCCATCTGTGTAATCCTCCCATGAATAAGTCCTGAGCCTCAATCAGACAGGGAAAGAGATCGGATTAGAGTGAGTAAGATATTGGCAAACCATGACTGACCATGACTGACCCATTTAGCCCTTTTGGCTAGACCCTGCAACATCCATTTATCTGTGTTAACCTTTAAAGTATACGCTGCTTGCCCAAACTCGGCATCTATTGCAAACCTAACCGTCCTGGTAGGGGGATCCCTCTTTGAGTAGCCCCCTCCCAAGGTTTCTTCCAATTTTTCCCTATAAGGTTTTTGTGGGAGTTTTTTCTTGTCCTCTGTGAGGCTCCAAGGCTGGGAGATGTCGTGTACTAATCATTTACTGTTTTCACACATTTGGACACTGTGAAGCCCTTTGAGACTATACAAATAAATACAAATAAATATGATTTGATTTGATTAAAGTGTATTTAATAATTAAACACAAACAAGGGTAATCTGGTGGCCTAGACACAGCAACATCAACAGCTTTGAGCCTTCACTGTGCCATAAAGCACGTGGAGGGCATGGTGTAAGTCTATCCTGCTCCTTCTTTAGTTATTTATAGAACACTTATCGATTAAACATGAGTTATAGCAGCACACAGTAGCATCTGAGCGGGGCGTGGAGAAACTTCGCCCAGTCTTTGGAGACACATAATACCGCCGCCCAGATCTCATAATCAAATTGAAAGCAAATGACAATTTTGGCCTTTGAAAGAACATGGGATTTTCTAAAAGCGGATGAGGAGGAGTCTCATGCCAGACAATGTGGATAGTGTGTGTGTGTGTGAGTGGATGTGGATGCCTAGGTGTGTGTGGGCAGACAGGGACAGAGAGTCATTATTTCAGTGGGATCAGGTCATCTCCACATGAGTAATGCTACGCTCTCAGTTAACCTAGCGCCACGTATCTCTGTTTTATTTCCCCCTCCAGCTGTTGATCGCCACGTCGGACAAGCTAGTATTGGTCCATGACATAATAAAAAATTAAAAAACAGTAAAAATTGTTTGCTGGTGTTACTATAGTTACAACGCACTGACATAAAACAGGTCCATTGTCCAAACTTTATCCACAGTCTATTACTAAAGTACACAGTCAGTGGAAGGCCATCTGTCTGCTGCTGCAGTTTAATGGCCAGATTGTGTGTATTAGCAGAAAGGGATCATTCACCAAGTTACTAATGCAATAACAATAAAGCTTCCAGACAAAGAAGGACAGCATCAACTCTGATTATGCAGTTTGGATCCTCGTGTATAGTGGCTGCAGTGATGGGAGATAAACCTTAAGCCACGTTAGAGACCTCGTCCACTGATCAAAGGACAGGAGGTCACAAAAATGCCAAGGATGTCCTGGCTACAAATTGGAAAGGGGAGGAGAGAGCAGCCTTTGTCAAATGACCATGTTGTTTTTTACCCTGAGGACCCTGACGTGAAGCTCAATTTCTATACCTTTCGAAATCTGATTTGTTTCTCTATGTGTTTAAATCCATTGTAAGCATGAGATACATTTTATTAGGCCAGATTAAAAAAAGAGGCCTGGCAAGTCGGAAGTTCTGCACACAAGGAAATCCTAATCCCCTTTTTTTCTGTAACCCCTGTGCCTTTGAGTCCCTGGTCCTTTTATCAGTTTCCTGTGAAACGGGTAAGATGTGGGTTTAGGATATGAGGCAGCAAATTGGCAATGCTTCAGTTAACATTGTGCTCATGAGAACCCTGGTGGGGTCGAACTTCATGTCAACTTTGAGCCTTTGATCTGGGACGCTCCCACCAATGTCCGCCTTCCCTTGCAGCACCGAGAGAGTTAAAATGGATCATCAGCAGAGAAACTATTCTCAGGCCCTGCTTGCCCCCTTCCACAACTCTGCTGGGTAGTTTTTAATTTGTGGTCACATGTCAAGGCCAAAACAAGCACATACCAGTCCAAACCTGAACGGGACAAAGGGAGACGCTTTGGCAAAGAATGCCTATGCATTATTGTTAAGATTTCCATTGGTCTAAGTAAAACATTTAGTGGGACACGCAGCAAATAGCTGGAGTGGCAAAGTAAAACTCCCCACCGTGAGAGGAAAATGTTGCTGTCTGACAGTTACCATGCTGCAGTAATAGCTAGAGCATTTCAACAACAACCTCAGTGGGTCTAGCTGAAAAACTGCAGTGTGCGGAATGACTAAAACACACACACACGCACACACACACACCACCTAATACACCTAATACTTCCTCAAGGCATCTCTCTCTTGCTCACAACTCACTAAATAAAAGTCCTCATTAAATAACAGTCCTTGCCTGGCATACGCACCATGCAACTAAGGAGATAAAAGCACTGGGGTTGCACTCAAGGAGGGAGGGGCGTCGTGATTTTTAATAACACTAACTCACCTGTTGCTGTGGAGTGGCTGGAGGAATTCCACTTGCAGTTGCTCGGCTGTGTGCTGAGGTTCAGATCCAGGTGCGTGATGGTCCGCTTGTTGCCATTCTTGTCGATGACCTCCGTGGTGACTTTGGCCTCGTCTCTGTTACCGGAGCTGTCCCTTTCTGGGTCCATGACGTCCTTATCCGATAGCAGCACAATGCGGTGGTTGAGCTGTGGGCTGGCCTGCTTGGAGGATAGAGGGGACAGCACTGGAGACATGCTCTGGAGGCTATTGGAGGCAGGGAAAGATGTGTTGAAGACCCCAGCGAGAGACGGCGACGAGGGGATCTTTGTGTGGGATTTGGCTGGAGGGGACGTTTCGGTGGTATGGGACAGGGGCAACTGTAGCCCCTCGGGGAGCTTGTTACCTGCCGTTTCCCTACTGACTTCCAGGGTGCAGTCTCTGGCTGATCCTCTCCACTCTCCATACCCCTGCTGACAGCTGCTCGTCCCCGGCTGTGGCATGGCTGACCCGGCCCTGTCTGGGCTTGTATGGCTGACACGCTGCACTTTCCCATCCACATCCTGTACCTTGGCCACCACCCTGACCCCCGTGTCCCTCTGGTCGATCTCCTCATACAGCTGCTGAGCAGGTTTGAGCACCGACGCACGCAGGGGTAATGTCTGACCCAGAGAATCAAACCTTTTAATTGGTCGAAGGTTGTTCCCACTTTCCCGTCGGGACAGACCCTCCATTAAGCTGCAGGACGAAGACTCATAGCCCAAGCAGAACTCACTGTCGTACTCCGAGAGGTCATTACAGAAATCCAGGTCAGGGTCAAAGGTTCGGCTGTCCTCCGTGAAGTCCCAGCCCTCACGGGCAATGTGGAACGGTTCCTCCATTGGCAGGATGGGATTACTGGCTGCACTGGCATAGGAACCAGTTATTGGGGTGTCAGAAGCTTGGGTGGAGGCTGGGGTCCCTAGGATCTCCTCCACTACTGAGGCAGCAGAGATAGGACACGTTGTTCTGAACAGATGGCTCAACGGTTGAAGACCCACTCCTAACTTTCTTCTTCATCTTGTTATGTAGGAAATCCTCAGCACTGTCCAGCTTCTTGCCTCCCAGCTTCTTCAGCTTTCTGTTCTTGGACGGGGCTCTCTTATTGTCTGGAGACACGGTGATGGAGTGCTGATAGTTGCTGCTGCTGAGAACCTGACCTCCGAGGTAAACGTCTTGACCCTCCACGTAATCCTCAAGCTTCCCATCCTGGTTACCCATTCTGACTCTGTTAGCGCAATCCCCGCACAGCGATAGGAGATCAGCCAGTAACTGGTGGTGCTCCGCCGCCAGCCAGCAGAGCTCTGCAACAACCTCCTTTGTTGCCTGCTGGGAGTTGAGGAGTTCGCCGGAGGAGCCGGAAGACTGCCCTCTTTGTTCGGACACTGTGAGATCCTCCTTCGCTCGGTCACGGTCGTTATCGGGCCTTTCCCAAAGAGGGGCGCGGCTCTTGTACGTAAAGCTCGGGGCCCGCCTCTTGGGCAAATACAGGCTGATGTTGCTAAGCTCGTGGATGGGTGCGTAAAGAAGCAAGATGGTATGCGTGCCCTTCATGATGGGCACCATGTTAATCACTCTAGCACTCTAATTAACTGGTCAGTCCCCAGAGAGTGTGACTGGGTTTGGACAGCAGAGGAAGAGTCTGAAGGTCTCTGGCTGTTCATCCCCTGGCCTGTCCAGCTGCTGTTGGAGAGAAAAGGCTCTCCTTGAGACGAGTAAACACACAGGTAAAAAACTAACTCTGTAAATACAAGACATGTCCAATAAACAACTGTCATCTTCATCTTCTTTCATGATACATAGTCATATTTTGGACTTCAAATGACAAATTGGTTTACACGACTGTATATTTTCAACCAACCATTAATTTTAATCAATCATTACTACTTTGAAGATGGGATTGACATCTTCCCACGCAGCAGATAATTTTGATGCCAGGACAGAGCTACTTTTGGAATATGGCTGGCAGCAAAGGATATATTAATGCTGCTCATATCACAACAGTGGCCTCAACCAGGTATAAGACTGTCAAATACTTAATAAAAACTGCATTCAGTCAATCACAATCTCTGCATAGATGCAACTTGAGGACAGAGATTCTACTTTAGACGTGCCTTTCCATCCTCTTTAACATCCCAGTGTAAGGAGATATAAGCCTTTCAACATATCAACATTTCACCAGCTGCGCATAAATCCTGACAGTCAAACAAGGTGACGACATCCACAAGCAGAGCCATATGCTGGACTGTACTTAGAGATGTGTGCAGACAAAATAGGAACGTTTTGCCTGTGCTTCAGTTGCTGAGCTTAACATTTCACAACATCTCTGAACTGTTTACATCATAACATAACCCCGAGGGGTTGCTGTCACCTTGTTAAACAACAAGCAATGCATGTGCCTGTATTTGTAGGAGAAATTATTAGCAGGCTCCCAGGTTACTGCTGTCCACCAGAACTGGAAAGACAGTCACCAAAATAAATACTAAAATTTAAACTAAGAAGAAATAACATTAGTATTAGCCTAAAATGAGCTTATTTTGTCTGACATTATCTATCCGCTTAGAAGTTGAAAGAGCACGCGACAGTCAACTGCACCTGCGCCAGGTAAACACACAGCTGTTAGTAAAGGATAAACAGCGACTTACCCGATTTAGTTGCATGGCAAATATTTTCTTCACATCTCCTTACTGCAGCCTGCCAGTGTCCACTGCTGCCTCCTAGGGAACACAGGGCTGATCCGCCGTGACTGATAACAGTTCGGTCCAATGGGAAAACTCAGCGGTTCTTTCTCGCTCTGTGATTGGTTGTTTGGCACAAGTCCATCCCCCTGCATTCTGTGTCAGTGCAGCTGCAGCTTTCAGGTAGGCTACATGACGGGTTACTGTGCACCGACAGGGAAGGAAGAAGCCAAGTTTGGCTAAGGAGGACGTGTAGTCGCTGTAGTGGCCGTAGTTTAGCTTAATTGTTGTAGCAATTTCTGGTATTTCTCAGAGTTAACGTGGTATTCTCTTGTACACGCAGAAAGACTGTGGAAATAGTCTCGGTTTGCAGGCCCGAGGTGACACCATTTCTAGTGAAATAGAGTCACCTAGTGGCTAAGTGGCATACAGCAACGGCTATTAGATTGTAATGTATCGACTTCCAGTGCATTTTAAGATTACACGAGTACATTGCATCTAAAGAATAGCCTACCTCATCTTCATGCAGTCATGCGTTACCAATCTGACAATTTAGTGGGTATATCAAGGAGATGGAATCAGGGGGATCAGAAAATAAGACAAGGCCACTTATTCTTTGTTTGGCCATCCTGACAGATTTATTGGTAAACTCATGGGGATATAATGTCAGATTACTCACCTTCAGACTCAGACAATGCTTTATGCAATACATGATCAATCAATTAGTTAATTAGGAATATAAAATAAAAGATCCAAATAGCAGTGACACACAGATAAGTGTGTAAGCAAGTCCCAAAGTAGTGATCAGTGGTGTGGTAGTATGCAACGCTGGTGAAATCATCTTGATAAGCTAAAATATTTAGAATTATTATCTTACCAAACGTTTGCTTTAATTATGTTATACCAGAGCATTTGGACAGTGAAGGGAGGGAGGGAGGAAGGAAGGATAGAAGGCAGGGAGGAAGGAAGGATAGAAGGCAAAGAAAAGTGGGAGGAAATCACAAACCGTGAATGGAAAGGAGAGAGGAAGGGCGGAAGAAGAGATGGAAGGAAAGGAGATATGGCGAAAAGAAGGAGAAAAGGGAAGGAAGGAAATACCCGAGTTACGGAACTGAGTAAGGAAGAAGGGATTTAATAATTTACGCAGAGAGCGCGTCACCATTTATCAAGTCACGAAATTGACGCTAGAGGGCAGCATTGCACCATGAAAAGTCTCCCGTCCGCCATCAATACAGTAACAAGTGCATTTAAAGACATGTTTATTTGAAATACAATCAATCAATACTGAGGCATCGATGTGGAGATGGACGAGGCTGAGTAGTATAGTTGAGGAAGTAAAGGTAGGCTGGTGTACTGTGACCCAACCTTGGGTAATCAGTACTAATGAGGCTGATAGGTGGCCATACTCTATTATGCCCACAGCCATTACATTTACTGGGTATTAGCAATTTCGTCATGCCACAACATGGTTTTTCATTAGTGATTAGACATAATAATTAGACTACATGCACGTAAAATGAAAATGTCCCTTTGGCAGACTAGGCTATATTCCACAATTTCTATATGGGTTATAATCAGAGATGTAGTGGAGGTTAAAAACCCCTAAACTCAGTCTGTCCATCTTATTATCTGCAGAACAGAGTTTCCTCAAACTGATGGAGGTTATATGGGCCTTTTAAGGTAAAAACGAAAAAACGAGGTTTCTGAACATATAATTCATTTTTGTATATATTGGTGGATGTTTGCTTTATGATGATCACCGACTGGAGGGCACCGTTTACCCATCCTTTTATTTACCACCACAAATGGTTATAAGGGGTTAGAAAGATTTCCCTGCATGGGCCAATGAGGTCACTAATGATCAATTGTCCCAAGCCTGTGTCAAAATGTAGATCTAATTGCAAGAGCCCGAAATATCACCCGACATGATCCTTTACATTGCATACTTTGGTGTCGATCCTGCGTCTGCAAACCCAGAAGCGTGCCTCTGTCCCGGGGTGCTGACCATGGTGCTGATTTTGGACGAAGCGCTGGAATAGGAGCTGCCATGTATCTCCTGCGTAACGGTGGAGCTGCCCTGTTGAATTTCATTGTTACAAATCAGCGTGTTTTCTGAGACTCCGAGGCGCATCTGGAAGAGAGAGAAACGCGCAATCCGTTTCTCTAATTGGACGGCGCGATGCATTTAATTGTTTTTGATCGCGTCTAGCAGATTTGGGGGAAGGCATCGTGTGTTGTTTTTTTTTTTTTGAATGTTCGCGCTTGCACGATCATACTAACAAGGTGACGTCGAAGATAAAGACCCAGCTGCTCTGTCTTGACTACACGACTTGGCTTCCCCCCTTTTTCTCCCCCCGCGCCCGTCCCCCAGTTGCTCCAGCCCACCGATGCTCGCACACTCCACCGGGCGCTGGGCAGTGAGCGGGGCTTGAGTGACACAGGCTGCGGTAGTCTGCCCAGGCTCCCCCCCCTACATGGCCGTGGATTAGCTGCATGCTAATATCGACAGGAGTAGAGAGGAGCCAGCGGAGGCTTCCCGAGTCTGAACGGGCTCCTTAACAGCCATGGCTGAAGGTGGAGAAGGAGAGGATGAAATTCAGTTCCTCAGGACTGTGAGTATACGTTTCCTGCCGTTTCCTGCTTGACGCGGTGCGCTCGGGTAGCTTGAGACATATCTGCAGCCGTCGGTTTCGGGAGACGTGGTGCCTTGTGTCTGGCTGTGATGAATTCGGTGGATTGCCTATCGCTCGGGTTTGCATGACCGGTTTGTATTTCATCCTATAGCCTTTGATGCCTGCACCTTGTTGCGGACCTTAAGAGGGGTTGGTGGTGCCCTGTTGTTTTGCGCATCGTTCACTGCCAGCTATTGTCTTTTTCTGCAGTTTCGTTCTCAAGAAGTTGAACAGCACTGTTTGCCCTGCTATGTAAAACTTCTGCCGTGGACCCGTCATGCTCAAATGGTCTGCAATCTGACACAGGTTAGCTTTATTATGAGACATGATTTAACAACTTAGTTTTTTAAAAGAAGTGTTAAAGGGCATATATCCTCACAGCATCCTTAGACTGTAGCCCCAGGGGTCCCATGCAGTAGCAAAGGTATGTGAATGATTTGATGGCAACAATTACTTGGGGTAAATATTTTTTTACCCAAGCTGTCTATTCATCAGACTTGCATTACATAAAGCCGTCAAGACAATGTGAATATATATTTGTGAAAATGGAGGCTGCAACATGAGGTTAAATGGGCTATAAACTATTTGGTCTTCTTAGCTCTAGCTTCCTGCTGTATGATGAAAATGTACACCACTTGGTGAAATTGTTGAAATTGAGGGTTTGAGCTAGAAAAAAAAAACGTCTGGCAGCTGCTGAACAGGCAGAAACACTTTTGGCAGGTGACAAAGATAGCCGTGGTGACTATCCGCTCCCACATCTCCGGGAAAATACATCGGGAGGCATCATATCACGTCTGAAAATACTCACTCGTCTCAGAGAGATGGAGCGGCGAGTTGGAGGTGTTTCAGACAGACCCCGAGACAGAGCGAGGTGTTTGGTGCTTGGTTTCACGTGTCGCTGCCAACGCTGCTCGTGGTTTTTCCCTTGGTGAAGATGCTCGCAGATGCACAACTCGCTGCACTTCAGGCAAAGAGAAGAGACATTTCCTTTTTTTCCGTGTGCAACGACAGAAAAACCCCACACACACCTTGCAGTCGCATTTGGCCTTTATGGATGTAAAGGTGTGTTGAAATGTCTCACTGATGAGCATTTCTTGGCTTGAGGAGTTTCGAGACACATTTGCCTCAATAATCCATCACATTTCAAAGTTGATCAGCAGCGGTGCCTCTAGATAAACTGTCAACACGCCACCGTCTGAGGAGAGACGGGTGCAGCACCATAACACTGCCTTTGAGGTTTCAGAGGGGCTTGGACAACATTAGCGATGGGGTTTGGACTAAATCCGTGTTTGCATTGCATTGGAAGCCTCTTGTATCCCAGGGATTGACAGTAGTAGTTAAAATGGCCCCCCAGACCTCCACCCCACCCCCTTGCAAAAAACGATACCTCCTCCTCAAATGCCCTGCAGCTTTCCATGCCTTGTTACCACCACCACATAGCGGTCACCACATCAGCATGCTCACCATCCCAGGAAGAGCTGTGACATTTCAGCACCGGCTGGGCTGGGACCTAAATGCCAACCGTCCACCATCAGGATTTCAGACACAAACGTGTGCATGTTGTGGATTTGGTACCTTTTGCTTGTTCGGCTGTTTTGGTCAGGTTTGGCTGCAGGTTTTTTTTTCTCCCCAAGTTCAAATGTGACCCTAGGAGATGAAATGAAATGACACTGAGTAATAGGAAACCACTGTTCCTTTAAAGGGCTTAGCAGCTTGTTGCATCCCTCCACACAGGGAAGCAGCTGACTGGCTGGCTGGTGTCGGGATGGGGGTGCAGTGAGCGAGCTTGGTGTTCATGAGTGTGTAAGTGTAGTTCCCTGTGTGTCTTTGTGCACAACTGTACGTGTGCGTGTGCGCGTGTGTGTGTGTGTGTGTGTGTGTGTGTGTGTGTACCGAATGCAAATGCGGAGCTGGAGCTGTATGGTGCAGTCAGGCTGCACCAGACGTGCCACAGCAGAGCACGGTGCAGAAATTATTCATCAGGCCAAGCAAGGCGCAGCGGAACTATTCAGTGTAGAAGAGTAGCACACACACACACACACACACACACGCACACACACACACACACACACACACACACACACACACACACACACACACACACACACACACACACACAAATACTCTGGCTCTAACCGATCTCGTCTTTACATTGCTACCACTTAGTGGCAGACAATCTGCGAGGACATGTAGTGGCTATGTTTCTCGCTGGCATCCAAATGTTGCCTGTTATGGGAGCCGAGGAGCTTGATAAAGCAGTTCACAAACTGCCTTTTCTCTAACAACTACACAAAGTAATTTCCCCGGAGTGGTAGCAGAAATTACCCCTGCCGGACCGCTGCCTATAAAGCCAACTCAGAGAGAGAGGGAGAGGAGAAGAAGAGGAAGAGAGAGAGAGGATTTCTCAGCCACGGGTAATTTGATGTTACAGGAAGAGGAACGGTGCTGATGGTGGCGAGCCGGGAGACTCGGAGTGAAGCTTTTCTCCAATCTGCTGTTTAATGTGAAAGGGGGCAAGGGGGTGTGAGGAGGATAATACGGTTGCATATTCCACTGGCGCTTCAGTCTTTCTTGTTTGGAAATTGGAAATGTCCTTAGATGCACCAGCTTTAGCAGCAGTGGCTTCGTCACAAGCAGTTTTGTGAAAAATATGAATAAAATATCAGCTTATGGTTACATGGCTGCGGCTGTTCATTACATAAGAACAGATTTCAGATCTGAATTACCAGCCTACTGTGTGCTGTGTCATTAGAGATGAGGGAGAGTGGAGGAAGAGTGAAAGAGAGAGTGTATCAGAGAGACTTATCATGGCGACGTTTGTGTGTTTTTATCATGAAGCCTTTCTGACAGGACCACGGATTAGGACACACATGACACCACATGCAGTGATCTCCAGTTGCAGACATGATCTGAACAGTAAAGAGCACATACACACACACACACACACAGAACCGTCAATTGCGAAGATTCCTGCAGGGCGAAGATCAAAGTCTGGTGCTCTATTAGCAGGTGGAGTGGGAGTAGCGACAAGGCCAGGCTAGGAGTCTGACTAATGCACTGTGGCAGCGCTTGGCTTGTTTATGTGAAGGCACTGGTCTCACCTGGCAGCCAGACAACAACCGTCAGTGTGGCAACACGCAGCAGCGTTGTAATGAGCCAAACAAGCAGACGGCAACTTCGCCTCGTGAGAAAAACTTTGCTCAATTAGAGCTTAAAGCGGTGAAGTCTTAATGTTGCTGCTCTGCGGCTAATGACAGCAGTGGCAGAGCTAGCTGCCTCCTCTCCCACCCCTCTGTGAGCACCCTGCTGGGTGTCTCTCTCGCTGTCCTTTGTTATTGTTGCTCTCTTTTGCTCCGTAATCCTCTCCTCTTCTCCCTGCGCCCCCTGTTCTCCTCTCATACACATTGTGATCTATCGTGGTTTTGCATCTTTCTGACATGCCCATCCATTTGAATCTCCCCGAGAAGACGCGTGCGTTACGACGTGTAACGGCACACCGTACGTCTTCTGGAGGCTGTTCTCAGTCGCTTGAAATGGTTTTGTGAAATGCGACTTCCTGTGAGGGTAGAGGCCATATCTTAGAGCTCCACACTGGGCCGGGGCCAGCCAAAGATGCCCTTGATCTGCAGTGCGCAGTGGGAGGTAGTCTGCTTACTGGAAAACTGTCTGGAAGGATCTACAGTTGTCCCATGTCCCCTTAAGAGACCGCAAAGCCCAAAACGGCCACGTCACTCACTGCTGACATTTCAGAAAATCTTCACTTTATCTTTTCAGTGGGTCCAGGTTGATTCCCGTGCCATTGAAAGCAGGTTTTAGCCCTAGAAGGATGTCTGGCTCGCTTTATTTTGGCGTCCTGCTCTCCGCCAGTTGCCCTGTGTTTTAATTATTAGAGATTACCATGAAATTATTCCCAGGGATGGGAATTGAGTTCTGCACTACCACAGTCTGCTTGACACGAAGGCGGGTAGCTCTAATACTATTATGATGAGGTCCGCTGTCATGGTTGAATTAAAGAAGTAATAGCTCAGTTTCATTAGGAACCAAAAGGCATTTTGAGCATAACGGTGCAGATTTGAGCTCAGAGATCCAGGTTGAAATAGCTTTGTAACAAAATGAGTCCATGAACCCTGCACATTTCTGCCTTTTTGAAGCAACCTACTCTTTTTTTTTCTTTTTCTTTCCCCAGCGCCTTACCATATGTTTTTGCCAACTGTTACGCCCACGTACGCATCTTAAGTGAGACGCAGGAATTTGATGCTCTGTGTGAACGATTGCGCTTCCATCTATATTTGATTTATATCTACTAATCTAATTCTTCTTCTTTCCTTAGATGAGTTTGATCTACTCAAAATGCTATGTTCTATGCAAAAGGCGTGATATTGATCAAACAGACACTCGCTATATCTGCACTGCGTGTGAGCATATATTTCCAGCCCATATCCCTGCTGCAGTATTGATTTCCCCCATATCTCCCATTAGCACCACCTGAGAGTCCTGGTACAATTCTCAGTGTTGCACTTTCAAAACTCCTATCGAACTCAACTTGCAGGAAAGTAAGTTGGGGGGGGGGGGAGGGTTGGGGTGGAAGTGTTGTTCAGCAGAATGCTGTTCCTCTGTGTTGTGTGATAGAGACCGACAGATAAGATAGGCCCGGGTTGTAGAGGGAATTAAGCCAGCAGGCCTGCCCAGAGACAGCCCAGTGTAAAGCTGCTGTAATGAGCTATCGATTGTGCCACCAAATGAAGAAATTTCCCCAGTAATGTCAGTGGCATGCAGTAACCGGGCCTGATCGACCTGCTGTTCCAGAGCATTAATATTTAACAAGGCAATGCAGGAAGAGCCTCCTCCCGAGGAAGACCCTGGAGTTCTTTCCTCTCATGGTTTGCTCTAAGAAAGCTCCTCTTCTCCTCCAACATGTTTCTATTTCTATTTCCATCTGTAGCTGCAAAGGCGTTTGTGTGGCAATGCAGCCTAATGCATGATGACATGTTTGTCTGATTTGTGTGCATTATTGAGAAGCTGCTGCGATCCTCATAGGCTTTGGATGTGCTTTGTGCGAAGGTGTTTGATGGCAGAACATATTGCGGTATACCCGTCTTTGCCCCAAGCCGAATTGTCCTCAAGGTAGTTAGTACTCTCTGCCAGCTGACATACTTAGCAGCAGCCTTAGATAGTTAGCCCCACTTGTTGCGACTCCCGGATCATTTTGCTTCCCATATGCCTGGCTCCTCTGTAAATCCAGCCCTGCTTAGTAAGCGGTGTCATCCCAGGGTTTCCACTGAGATGAATTATTGCTATGACTGATGGTTCAGGATCTTGTCTGGTTGCCCACTTGCCCGTGAATGACATAAATGATGTCCCGTCTGGCTGACATGGAACAGGTATCCCCCTGTAAAAAAGAGTTTCTACTAACCTGACATGTGATGCTTGAATGCTCAGTGTCACCTCAAACCGATGCTGCAGGTTCGGTGTCAACCACCCACTCAGATTGGTAGCGAGGTGTTTTCCAGATTTAAGAATCCATACTGGCCCCGAGACATATCGGGTTTCAGCCAATAGAGTCAGGTAATCTTCAGAGGAAGGTATCACAGCAAAGAAAGGAACTTCAACTAGCAATGCTAACATACTAAGTGAGAATAGCCAGAAATATCCTATCAGTAATTTCTGCAACTCAGGTGAACATGGTTACATAGAAGAACATATAAAGAAGACATGTACAGTGTTTACACGGTAGTTTACTTGCATACATGCATGTCTCAAGGATCTCGCTAAAACATCTTTAGGATTTCCCCTGTTTGTGCAACCGAAAGTCACGTGACGTTTAAAAACAGCCCTGTTTCCACAGAAACAATGACACTGTTTCTAACACATTTTCCCATGGAAGTAAAAGTCACTGAAACATTCGGTACCTTTGGCTGTGGCTGTGAATCATTCTCCTCCTACATGAAGCAGCTCTGGTATCTGCCGTAATTATGCCCAATGTTCTGTCTCCCCACTGTGACCCTAATAAGCCGTTCAGAGCGGCGTTTACTGCTGCAATCTGCTGCTGTCGACATTCACTTTACTCTCCTTTATGGAAGATAGTTTAGTGTCAGTCTCTGAGCTTAAGGGGTTTTAATGCAAAACTTGACAGTCCGCTGAAAATAGAAATGGCAGATTGTTGTGCTGTGTGGGAAAGGTATGTTAGTGAAGGCATCTCATCGACTTGGCTGCCGGTTGTGTAATTGGGTAATTCGCAGGATCTTTACACAGCGTTCCACCCTGCGCTACCATAATTGCTGTGTTGAGAAAATCCAGCGATTTTTGCTCCTCCCCGACGGGAGCCGACCTCTCGGCCCCTCCGTCCGATATTGACGATAGCGGCGTTTTCCCCCCACCTCATAAAAGATTCATACCTCTTTAACAACCTCTGCGTCTGGCCTCGCACCACGCCAGCACAGACAAGGAGATATCGCCCTCTTTTATTGGGCCTTGTTGCTGCAGAGTCAACGATGTGTGGAGGAAAACAATGGATTATCCTGCCTGGCCAAGCAGCCGACAGGGCGGGAAAATGCTGAGTGCTGACGACTGGGGTGGGACATACAGCGACACACACACACACACACTATCAACCCACCTTCCTTATACCCCCCAGCCCAACATGCTTGCACTTTTCTAATGTTTCATTACGACACCTTAACTGGTCTCCTGTCTTATGGGACTCTGCAGTGCTTCTGTGGAGAGGCACCTCTCACCGCTGGGGCTGAGTCTATCCCTGCAGGTGGGAGAGCGCATAGAGACGGTGTAGCACTTTTTTTTTTTTTTTTTTTTATCCCTCCACTGGGCTGAGTATCTCTGCAGCATTGCTCAGTTTCCCCCCCCCCTCAGCCCCTGGCGGCACTCCCTCCTGGCTTGCAGAAGTGTTACTGTGGCAGTATACCGCCAAGGAGCTGACACCTCACAAGTACCTTTCCTCCGGCTCCTCGCGGCCTCTTGCTGAGACACATTAGGATGCCAAGGGTTGATTTTTGATGCAGCAAAAATTGCCCTACAAGAGGTTGTCATCCAATATTGGGCCAGATGTCTTTTTTTTTTTTTTTTTTTTCAGCATTGCAGCACTTGTTTTTTTTTGCATCTCCTTTTTCATGAGGTCTTGCCTGGAGCGATATTTCTTTATAGATTTGGCAATCATCACTGAGTCTTTCTTCACCTCCTTCTCTCTTCTCTTCTCTTCTCTTCTGCTAAACCCTTCACCTGGGCAGCTTTGTCAGTCTCTGACCAAATGGAGTTTGACACAGTGGCGTCTCAGTTGTAGTTCACACTTGTCTATCTTCTTCTTCAACTTTTTCTACCCACAAGCACCCACAATAATTTCAGGTCGGGACTTGAAGGACAATGGGTATTTTCTATTTCCCCGAGTAGCTGACACTGCGTTCGCTGGCATTACACATATAGGGAATAAGTGTAATGCTGTTAGAGTGTATTCCCCAGGTCTCCGCGGAACAGGGTAAAAGAGCGCTGTCTTAAACAGTCATTTCCCAAAGGTGTGAACGGATAATCCCGTTACCGTCCCAACACCGTGGCATTCTTGGTACGAGCCCAGCGTCGAGGGTACTGTTCCTTCTAGAGCTGAGGAATTGTGGGATAGCCGCCGGAGGGGCCAGTCACGCGATGAAGCCAGAGCCCGATCGGATAGGATCTTCATCACCCGACGTAACCTACATGAGTCACATGCCTGCGCTGAGAACCACGTCTACTGAATCCAGTGGCAGATAGACGGAAATAGACACGGAGCTTTTTTAGGTACAGCAGATGGCAGCACGACCTTCTCTTATAGGTGGGGTTGGGCACTTCCAGTTTCTTGACCTAAAAGCAAAGCGTGTATTTCCGTACCCGCAGTCTTTCTCACGGTTCAGATGCGGAGCGTTGAGTCAAAACGCTTCACATCACCGAGACTCAACAGGAAAGGATACAAAATACACCTGCTTGTGTTGCTCTCCCGTCGGACCTCCGCGAGTCTTTTTCCCCCCTAAAAATACAACAGACCTTTCTTGTCAGAAAGCACAAGCAGCCTATTTTCCCCTCCTCTGTGTACTGCCAGAAAAAAGAAGAAACGTCTCCATTCCTTGGGTATATGAAGCTGCCTTGTGGAGAGGAAGCAGAGGGAGTGAATAGTTTGTTCCTTTTTTTTGTTCCCCGGCGCCCCGGCCCAGCCACGGCGGTGTCACGTCACCCCCTAAGGCACCCAGCGCCACAATTTAACTTCACAAACAAAATGACCACACCACCCCAGTCTCCTCGCACAGTCGTCTTATCGCCGTATCTCAAAGCACTTGGAAATAACACTGATTTTTGTCCATTCTGTCTTCAGTGGCAGGGACAGCAGAAGCCTAAAGCAAGCAAGTGATGAAAATGCTTACTTAGCCTTTCACATTAAAGCCGGTGCCGGTGGAAGGAGAGGCGCTGCTGCAAGGTGCAATGAAAGCGCTTTACGGTCCCCGTCCTCTACTCCTCCGGTAATGGAGCGTGCAGGCAAGGCTTTAGACTGCCAGGATTGGGAGAAGTTTTGATCTGCCTGCGGGGGCGACCGGGGGGGGGGGCTCACTCGGTAACGTTTCGCGATGGAAACTTTCTCCTCAGATGACCTCGCAAGCCGCCATCCGTAATGGAACTAAAACCTTTGACTTGTTTTTAGAGAATGACTTGTAATATCGGCACTCCGTACTCCATGATGTACTCTTGCACTGCATCATTTACAGCAGCCACAAATGTACTTGTCTTTTTTAGGTCTAACCATTTTTCACTCCAAGCCGTTCCTGTCCAATCTCGGAGATGGATTGCTTTGACCCATGTGGTCGGTGCTACTCACAGCTGTAGAGTGGGAATGTATGGTGATCAGGTTATTAGATTGCCTACAGTGGTTAAGGCAGCCTAAAGCTCAATATGTGCCAGATGACTATCTCACACACACACACACACACACACACAACCTGAGAGGATCAAACATGGCTATGACTATTGAACCACTGCAGATTAGGTTATCTTCCTATAACTTAGTGGTATTTTTTTTTTTTTAGTCAACCTTTATTTATACAGGGAAAGTTGATTGAGCATGCTTGCATCTTCCCTCCAATCACCTGCTGCACACTCACACACCAAGTGACAACAGAAATAATATCAGTCTATCCACACTCTCAGCAAGAAAGGGGCTTAATAGTACAAAATGATTCTTTTATTTGAAAACATTCAACTACGATACGGGGCGATGTAGTAGAGATCCATCAGCACGGTCCCTTAGCGAGGTTGAAACCCAGGAGCATTTTATTTCTCGTTCGTCATCGTCTTATTTCAGAGTGGAAATGTTCTATTGATACTAAGAGGTGGTGTAGATATCGCAGATTCTAAGTCTGGATTTGGAGCACACGGTGCACACATGGGAAAAGGGTATTATTAATATTCTCCAAACTACATGGCGTATCCACACCGTTGCGGTCCCGGCATGCAGCTGCGTGCGTCCCATGCGACGGCGGGGAGGAGGGGGGGGGGCCTTGCTGCTGATACTGTACAATAGATACAATAGCAAGCTGTAAAGCTGTCATACTCAGCAGCCTCAGCGGTGCTTTTAAAGAAGGCTGGGATGTTTAACGGATGTCGGGATTCATTGATGGTGTCACACTGACCTGGGGAATGTAATGATGTGTGTGTGTGTGTGTGTGACTTTTTCTCTCTTTTGCTCTCTATCTTTCTGTCTCTCTCTCCTCTCTCTATCTTTCTGTGTGTGTGTGTCTGTTCAGCAGTTTGCCTCAAGACGAGCATTAGCACTCTCCCATTTACACAGCGGCACTGAGTCACGGGAACAAAGCACTTGCTCTTCTAGTCAAACTCTCTCTCTGTCTCTCTCTCTCTCTCTCTCTCCATCTCTTCCATCTCTGTCGGAGTCACACCACTCTCCGAGAGAGCAAAAAAAAAAGCTACAAGTCCATGAATCACTCCAGCAGCAAATCTGTACAAGCGGGGCAGAGGGGAACTAGCATTTCGTGTCTCGCAGCACTTTCCTCCGATAATGTGGGATATGAAAAGATGGCGCACACCTCTCACTCTCATGTGATTGTTCATGTGAGTAGATTGCATCTGATAACTGGAGAGCAGCAAAGAGAAGCACCTTAAATTGATCCTAAGTGACAAATATGACTCTTTGGATCCTGATGCTCCAGAAGTATAAAGGTATAGAAAAGTACTTTGGGTATAATGTGTCACTACACTCACCACGACCAGAGAGCGTAAACGGACACCACTTCTGTTCTAATAGTGCGTCACAGGAGGGCGCAGCGTTGGTGTTTGGCACCGAGGATATTCACTAGCATCCTCCCCTCCCCTCCTTTCATCTTTTCTCGCCTCGCCTCATCTTCCCTTCTCTCAGGTTACGGCTGGGGACACTAATGGGCCTGGAAAACACCTGGTCTTGTCTGTACCCACAGTGTGTGAGAGAGAGAGAGAGAGAGAGAGAGAGAGAGAGAGAGAGAGAGAGAGAGAGAGAGAGAGAGAGAGAGAGAGAGAGAGAGAGAGAGAGAGAGAGAGAGAGAGAGAGAGAGAGAGAGAGAGAGAGAGAGAGAGAGAGAGAGAGAGAGAGAGAGAGAGAGAGAGAGAGAGAGAGAGAGAGAGAGAGAGAGAGAGAGAGAGAGAAAAGTGGAGGCGTGTATCACAGTATGTAGCCAACCGCTGCCCAGCTGTATTTTGTTCTGCAGTGTCTGACCAGCTGTATCAGCCCGTTCAGACCCAAGTCTCAGTGTGTGAGCCGGGCCTGGACAGCCTGGCCAACAGCCCCCTGGTGCTGATGGAGACGTATTACCCAGAGCCTCTGTAGAACGGCCTCACACAGGGATGTAGGCAGGTGGAGGCAAGTGCTGTGTGTGTGTGTGTGTGTGTGCGTGTAAATGCTTTTGGCTTTGTTTGCTCCCCTGGGCAGGATCCTCTCCTCTCCTCTCCTCTCCTCTCCTCTCCTCTCCTCTCCTCTCCTCTGATGCTACCCCCTCAACTCTCTCCCAGAGGTCTGCTCGGTGCCACCCTCGGATCAATTTGCTGTTGATTCGCCAGATTCCTTGGCACAGGATCAATGTGAAGAAGACAGAACAAATCTGACCTCAGAGAGAGAGAGAGGGGGCGAGCGCGGCGCTGCTGCAGCAGCAGGAGTTTGAGGAAATGTTTAACAACTTCAGTTTTCTTCTTAGCAGAAGGGGAGGCTTAATTACCCCCTTCTTTGTGAATTCTTTGACACACACACACACAAACCCCAACGAGCAGCAGGAGATTTCAAAATAGCAAGGTTGATTCACCACGTTTTAAAGAGGCGACAGGTTTTTGGGTGGCCTGCGGCTCGATCGGGAGTCAAGGTGTCGTAGGAGCCGCAGCCCCTTTGATGGATTGAGAACGCATCGAGTTACCGCGAAGACACCGCTCAACGTTGCCACTGTGCTTCGAGAGCTGTAACACTGTGTTTGTTATGCAGTGTTTATTATATTCTCTGCACCTTTTGATGCCTAAACTAGGAGCTCTCTCAGATGAAAGTAGACGAGCGATGCTGGTGTCGTGAGTATAGAGTATTCTGGGTGTGGTACACTGCAAGCCGGTTGGAAAGACGAGCCTCGGGGGAGCGCGCGTGAAATACTGTAGCAATATAGTCCCCGAGTCATCACACCCGAACGCAGGCTCACATCGCTCAGAAAGGAAAGGGAAGGTTCTGTCTTCCTGCAGTGTTTCAGCTTCAAGCTTTACAGTAGATCTTGCGGTGGCTCCACAACCGATGCTCGGGGAATGCGGTTGTCAAAGCAGCTCTGCGCGGCGTTAAGAGTCCCCTTTCCAAGAGCCTGATAATATGCACCGCACTTCCTGCTGAAATGCTGCACACCTCTCTTCAAACCAAAACGCTCAGACTGACTCCCGCCTCCTCCCTGAGAGCCCCTTTTTGGTTCGAACTTCCTTCCATCCCTCGCAGCACTTCAGAGGAAGCTTCCAACTGAGCGAGACAAGCCACGCTCCACAAACTCCTCATCTTGGTAGTCCGGAGGGCTGCAACCGTGAAACGATACAGCAGGGGAGGGGAGAGGGAAACTAGAGGAGAGAGAAAGAGAGAGATTTGTGTTCAAGTTGGCCCTGATGCCCTGATGCCAGGACTATTTCCTCTTTCACTGCCCATCACGGCCCATTTCAAACCTCTGTAATCACTCCCTACATCAGTAAGTATTTATTTGCAAGCATTTTTTGTCTTCGAGTACACAGAGTTCATGCCCCCAAACCTTTGGTACAAGGTCAGCCCTTCACCGTTTGATTGCGGTACTGACAAGCTTCTACCCTCAACACTTTGATGATTGATCTTGCGAAAGGAGAGGGTGTCACTAGATTGTCACGCCAAGCCTGAAGGAATATTCCACCCTCGGATACTCTTACACTACTAAATCATCACTCCGCGGCACAATTCCCGGAGTTACTTTGCGATGAAGTGTTGTAATTTACTTTGAACCCACTTTCCCTCAACCCGCCTCGTCTTCATCGCCTCGTGTTGTTTTTTTGCGAGCCCCCCCCCCAGAGAACAGGTGCGAACTTGTTCCATTTAGCTGTGGGTTGTACGTGACCGGAGAAAGGTCGGCTTGATTCTGTGGATATCCCGCCAATAACTTGTAAGCAAACGTTAATGAGTATAACTGTGATTGCTGGAAGAGGAAGAACAATTTACAACGTATGTTAGCTCAAGTTCATATGGGAAATGAGGTATTGAAATTTGAATGTGTGTTTTATATATAAGAAAAATATATTGTAAATTGTTCCTCTTCCAGTAATCACATATATTCCTCAGTATACTTCAGTATACTTGTATTGTATACTTCTTTACAATATATTGAAGGTGAAAAAACAAATATCTACCAAATATCCAATATCAAGCTTTTTTTTTTACTTGTAGGTGGGACAGAGTAATAGCAGTAGAGCGAGATGTTACAATGCTGCATTGCATTATGGTCTATTTAGGCTCTTGTCAGTGGAGAAATTGGTCTCTTCCTCTTCTACGATGGATTTCTCCTTGTATGGTTGTTGAACTGTCAGTGCAAAATGTTGAGTCTAGAAAGAAGCCCTTGCTCACTGACACCAAAACGTTTACCACTGATGTTTTAGATAGCTGAACATGTATCTCCTATTAAACTTCATTGTAGCTGCGCCACCAAACAACAAGATGGGCACAGAAATGTAAGTAGCTGTTTTTTTAACAGTGGATTATTCCTTTAACTTACCTCAGTCTAAAGTCATATACATTTCAAGACAGTGATTGGTTACTGCAGCCTTGCCGAGGGGGACCTTTTGGTGAGTCTACCTGTCATTACTTTCTCCACCGGTGCCAAAGCTCCCTCAGGCTCAACGTGATTGGTTACAGCCAAGGAAATAAGCTGAGCTGTCATTGCGGGCCCCGCTCATCATCGGCATGCTTTTAGCACATCTCACACCAGTCTCATAGGAGCATGTTGGGAGTTTTTAAAGTGTCAGTGTGCACTCAGATCCTCCTCCACACACACACACACACACACACACACACACACACTGTGGAGATGACAAATGTGTGGATTCAGAGAGCACAAAGAGAGGGAGAGAGTGTGTGAGGGAGAGTTAGTTATGCCAAAGTCGAAATCAATGTCAAGTAGCCCTCAGAGACTCGCTTCACTATTCACACATTATTATGAAAGATGCTCCAGTGACTCGTGTTTACTTCTGACACTCCGATTAGGCTTGACCTTTTTCATTAGCGCTGATGAAACGGTGCAGAGATACAGCCTGGGAGCAGGAACCTCTTCCTGCTAGGACGTCGCCTCTAGCTTTTTGGAAACTTGACCCATCCCAAAAACGAGGAAAGCGCCTGTCTTTCCTCCCGGCTGGGCCGACATCACTCTGCGCTCCACTTTATGAATGATTGATAGCAGTGAGTGCCCCTTCCTCTGTGGCAGTCAGGTGAGTGTGTGGGCCCAGGGGGGAGGGAGAGGGGGTTAGTGAGATAGAGAGAGAGAGAGAGAGAGAGAGAAAGGGAGAGAGAGAGAGAATGTCAGACACATAATTCTAGTCCAGTGCGGGGGTGAGACAGGGAACAGGGCCAGACGTGGGCCAGACAGGGGCGGGGACATGATAGCTTGCCTCTCTGATTAAAGAGTGTGCTGTGTGTGCGCCTCTGTGTGTGTGTGTGTGTGTGTGTGTGTGTGTTTGTGTGCACCTTGGCACTCAGACAAGGCAGGAATGCGATGCGTGGATCGATGCCGGCCTTATATGGCCCTAATCAACCCAGGACAGCCTCCCACAACAGGGAGACTGATCGTATGTTCCAGTGCAGCCGATCCATCCCAGTCTCTAGTCACCGTGCTGGGCTATTCATTTCAATCTGCATCTGAGTTGAATAACATTTTCATATCGATCCAGGACTGTTAGCATTATCCAATGTCTCTCCCATAATAGTCCCACGAATGGCACAATCAATCGCAGCAGTCAACGTGATAGGTCCGCTGGATGTGCTTGCTAGGTCCTGCAATATGATGTGGGACTTTATTTACCACTTTGGCATTGCACACAGTATTTTTTAACAATATGGGGATTTTTTTGCAGTGGGGGAAAAAGACATCGTAGACGGCGTTTCCTCTAACGTGCACAGAATTAGAATCTCCTCCCGAGGCGCGTCTGAGGCATCGACTTGAAATAATGTGCTCTGCATATGTTTGGAGCACCCTGGGGCGCGTCACATCGGCTTCCACGCAGCGCTTCCAAACACACACACACACACACACACAGGCAGATGATTATGCACGTGCACACAGAGACACGCAGACGCAAATCTGTTTGTTTCTCTCTCTCTCTGTCCCGCCCTCAGCACATGCGCACTGCTGCACTGTAATGGAGTGCTTTGCTGCTACTACTACTACTGCTGCTGCTGCTGCTGCTCTCCTCTCAGCACAATCTCCTCATATTAAATAATGCAGCTGGCCATTGTGCAGAAGCAGCCTCTCTCTCTCTCTCTCAGCAGATTCCGCTTGCTCTGCTTTCTTAAAGAGTGACTGTATCCAATTCAGCAGTTACTACTACTACGATCATTTACACATCAGTGGCATTAGATGTTTGTTTTCAGCCGTCACGCACCTGCAAGAATGTGTTGCTATCGTGCACAACTGGCTTTGCTCAAGTATGTAATTGCCGTAATGTACCTTTACGGAGACAGAAAACAGGCTTAAAGCCCACAGCTCATCTCCATTAAAGATTAATGTCATTTATGTATTCCTGCTTCCTATTTATGACTCTCTTGAACCTCGACGTAGCGTGGAGCAGCTATGGATAATGTTAATCAATGATAAAGTGCTCACTGATTCCCTCATTACCCATATGCCGATGGCTGTTTGGGCTGATGGAACCGACACTAATATTGTTAATTGTTAATATTGTTAGTTAATTATCAGTGTCTGACCGCCAAAAGTAATATAATATACCCCCACAAACACACACACACACACACTAATACAGTATAACACATTCATATGTTTACTGAGACCATTATTCCCTTTTAAACCCGTAGCACACCAATCAATCGCTTCAACCTCGTTTCTTCCGTATAAACAGTGTAAACAGCCTGAAGGAGGTTGAGCCGACGCAGAGGGATCAGCCATGGATACTTTCTGTCTGTTTGATCATGTTTAGGGGGAATACCGCCCAATTAGCTTGGCATACAGAGAGAAAAAAGGATAACTCGCGTAGGTGGGAAAATATATGTTAGTCATCATATGTTAACTCTTTGTGGTGGAGTGCTGAGAGTTATCTGATGATTTATAGGAGAAAATTGTCAATAGAGATGGTCAGCTACTGAACACTTAATCAAGGACACTTCAGCAGGGCGGATGCTGGATGGCAGCAGGGGGTTGATTGGGTTAATTGAGCTTATGGTGTCCATCTCCATAAGTGTTTCCATCTCCCAATGTCCTTCTACCATTTTGTGTATGTGTGTGTGTGTGTGGGTTCAGATAGGCGTGTGTGGGAGTATTGGGGTTCTCTCCGGACATGACGCACACACACACACACACACACACACACACACACACACACACACACACACACACACACAGATTGAAGTCCCTCTGTTTTGTCTTGACAGGATGATGAAGTGGTGCTCCAGTGTGTGGCCTGCATCCAGAAGGAGAATCGCAAGTTCTGCCTGACCGCTGAGGGACTCGGCAATCGGCTGTGTTACCTGGAGCCCACATCAGAGGCGAAGGTAACTCCATTGTTCCACGTTTTGCTTTCATTTGATCCGAGCTGTTTATTGGAACAAAGAGATGCATATTAGTGGCGTGGGCTGTTTCCGTTCAGCTCCTTGAGCAACAACGAACGTCATCTACTCCATTAAACCCGAGCAGTTTCACACACACACACACACACACACACACACACACACACACATATATAATCAACAAACTTCACATGAGGCATACATTGTAGGAAAGTGAACAGGATGCGGGGATGCTTCCACCAAAACAAGAGCTCCATGGAAACCAAATATCCATTCAGTTCATCCTTGTTATTGTCCACCAAACACAGTCAGTGAGGATACTCAGAGATGAACAGAAAAAGCAGCTCGGCACATCATCAAAAGCACAAACAAAAAAAAGCATCACATCCACCGCGGTCTCCTTGATGAGCCCGTCTTCCGAGAGTTCAGGGACGACGGCGAATCTCCGCAGGCCCGCCGTCAGACGATAATTCCCAGAAACGACGCCCCCTGGTCTTCTTTGATGGATCGCTTCATAAACACTTTGCCCCGTCGTTGGCTATAATTGCCTACAGCTTTAATACAGCTGGGCAGCTCTGTCGGCGTTGACGCATTTTGCTGGTTTGTGCAACTAAGTGCAAAGTTTTAATGATGACGGATGAGTTAAAGTTGCGCAACCTTTTTTCCATTAATGTTATTGTACAAAAAAAAAAAACAGTTGTTAGGCAGACATGTTGCAAATATCCGACTGATTGGCTGAATCATAGCAATCCCAAGCTATACTCCAGCTTCATTGTTCTCTGTTGCCCTGTTGCTAACCTAGCATTACTGTTTTCCCATAGCGGAGGCTGTTGACAACGAGGCCTAATTGGCTTTTTCCGCGTTGATTGTTCTTTTAATCATAATCCATTAGCATTGTCTGCGTTTAATTTCACTGCAGCTAGGATGCCAGGCGCATGCATTCAACACAGAGACGGTGGGCATGTGTGAGACAGACCAAAAATACATGGAGAGAGGGAGCGAGATGAAGAGATGAAGAGCCTGGGAGAAGGGGAGGGAGAACGAACGATGTAGATTAAGAGTGTGTTAGTGCGTGTGAGCGAAGAGCCGTGTACTCTCGACATTTAATATCTTCTCTTCATTCAACGCTCGCTCCTGCTCTCCTCCCGGCTCTCACCAAAGGGGGGGAGGGGAGGGAGGGATCCAGTGGGAGGCGAAGCTTCCACCCCACATTGTATGGTAATTATACCTGACAGGTGTGATGGATGTTCTCCCCGTCTGTCACTTTGTCTTCATTGCCTGCCGTTTTTTTATGAAAAGGCATCACTCCCCCCCTTAAGGATCAACGACGGAGAGGTGGAAAAACCCAAGATGGCAATTTAGGAGTGGGCTTGGAGGATTGACTGGGATGCCCCCCTTTCATTGGTGAGCTAGTCTAGCGGTGGAGCACAGGACCAGGAAGACAGGAGGACGTTGATTTAAACCATGCACAGGTTTAAATGGCAACATCAATCAGCCAATGAGCAGCTGGTTGATTGTGATATACGACCAGCGGCTCTCGCCTGTCAGCGACTCTATACGACCACTGGAAAACATAAAACTCACCCCATAATGTCAGTGATGTTGTGTGTTTGTGAATCAAGAGAGTATACAGCTATGCTAGCACCGACCTATCGGTTCTTTTTTACCCCTCTTCAGTTAACAGGTGTAGCGATTCCTCCAATTGAGCTGAACAGGAGCGGCAAATTACAAGGTCGTCTCCTCAGGGTAATCAGCTTTTTGACCTTCTCCCTAGGGAGACATGATCCATCCTAGCCCACCGCCTAGCTATCCTCCCCTCCCCAGTCACACACACTTACACACACATAAACAGATATAAATAATAAAACCAAAGCTGTCGCCCTGCTATGACCTGTCCGCCTGAGGACACCCAGGCAGGGCTGGACATCCATCAGCCCCTCTTCCTCTTCTAGCCCAGTCTTCAGAGCTTTCGCGGGGCAGCTCCCTCCCCACCTACTGGTACAGCCCTGTGGCCTGGGGAGGGCAAAGGGCATGTGGGCGGGATTCCTGCCCACCAGACCCCCTATTACTTTTTTCTCCCCTGGTGACACGCCTGGAGAGAAGGCAGGTGCAGAGGCATTACTGACCCAAACGGCGTGCTGCAGAGCTGATACATTGCTGTACAGATTGAGTGAGAAGGATGTGTGTGTTTTCTAAATGTGAAATATGTGTGTATTTCTGTGTGTGTGGGTGTGGTTGTTTTTTGAGTGCATGCCTGAACATAAAGTGCTGAAATGAGACATCTGGTATGAAAAGAAATCAATATCTTACTCCCAAAATAAAGCAAGTCATCAAAGCGGATGTCGAAATGAAGTTGTTTTGGTGTGTGAGTCCTCTGCAGCTGGCCCCCGAGAGACTCTCTGGAAAGAGATCCTTGGGTTCCAGTACACTGGCATGTGTCGCTCCAAATCAAGTCATCTCTGTTTGTCTTTACTGAAGCGTTTCCACTGTCCCGCCTGGAGCATCCATGCTTCAACATGAGTTCATTTGAACAATTATTAATAATAACGAACCATCGCTACGCATCGGAAGCGCCGTTCGTTTTAATCCTAGCTGATCTCAAACGCTTTAACCCGAAATTAGGCTGTCTGAAGTTGGCAATTGAGGTTAGATGTACCTGTGTGAATGAACCAGTTCAGGGGAAGTTGAGATGCTCGGTAAGGAGGCCAAGGAGGGTGTTTAGGTTGGCGTCATTTATCTTGCAGCCATACCCCACAATATCTCCGTCCCCGCTTGCCTCATTCTGTCAGCCAACTGCCCCTGTCCTCCGCTGTCCCCATCCGGTCCTGCCCTGGTTTGCGATCAGATTTGGTGTTTCCTTACGTTTTTTCTAATAGGACTCTAATAGACCTGGCTTACCGGAGAGCTGGAATGCCGCAGGCTGACCTGGGAGCACTTAATCTACATTTAAAGCACCTTTTAATGAATATCATCAACTCTATTAGGGCGAACCCGGTTTAAGGGTGCTAAAATTGCAGCAGTCAGCACAGATTTTATGGACGGGCGTCTAATCAGAATACCCTGCTAGATTCAGCGAGCGGTTCCCATTTTTCTTGGTTATCTGTGGATGTTTTTGCTTACGTGGCAAAGAATACTTTACCAGCCGAATCTAAAATCAATATAGTTGGAAGAGAAGTTGCTGGGGTGATCATTTCACTACCGGCTGCTTTGGTCAGGGAAGGGACACGCAGCGGTATAGTTCACTGAGGCAGCTGCTTTAGGAACGGCGGTCATGTTGGATGCTTCGTTTGCCCTCTCAATCTGTGGATAGACAGAACAGTCAGGTCTGGTTCTCAGTCACTCATCCACCTAAACGTTAAAGGGAGAGCCGACTCAAAAAAAAACAACCTAACAAGCATCTCTCTTGATTGCCTATAAGCTGAAAAGTTGAGCGGAGGGGGCAAGAGAGAAGCAAAGCAATCACTCATTGTTTTAGAGGAGCCATAAAAAAGACTGATGGCTGGAGGCTGTCTCCGTCAAACAGGATTGATTGCAGCGGTGTACCCCACCAGTGAATATTTGTATCTAAAAAAAAACAATCAAAAACCTTATTTTAGCTCTCTGCTGTATGGAGAGTGAACACAACGTCACCCAGATGTGTGTGTCCTGCTGCAGGCGTCATTCTAATGTTATTCTTTCATATTGTGTTTACTGTGCGCCCCGTCAAGCTGCATATGTTATATGACTTTTATTGCCATGCCACTGTACCTGCTATGTCAGTGACAGCCATTTAAAGCTGCTCTAGGCAATTTCACATTTTGGTGACCCCCGAATGGCGACGTTAAAGGATTTTATCACCCAGAAAACATGTATCATTCCTCGGACCTCTTCTTCTTCGTTGCAGCCATCATCGTTGAGTCCAACTCACTGTTGTTTAGTGTATTTCCCTTTCTATTTTTGATTTGTCACTTCCTGTGCTGGTGAGAATATTTCCCACCAGTGACCCTACCTGGGGGTGAATATATGGGGTCTCTATTAAGGGGATGGGACACTCTTTAGCCTGGTAGTACGGGTGTATTTTTACATCCTGTCAAAATGTTTCATCTGTGGTGGTTTTTTAAGCCGAGGCCTACTTTCTCTCGTTGCAGTATGTTCCTCCAGACCTGTGCATCTGTAACTTTGTGCTGGAGCAGTCTCTGTCAGTGCGGGCCCTGCAGGAGATGCTGGCTAAGAGTGGACAGAACAGTGAAGGGGTGAGTGATGCCGCACACACACACACACACACACACACACACTATAAGGCAGAAAGATTGAAGAGGGAGTGTGAGATCGATCAAATACTCGCTCCGACAAACCGCAGTTCAACTTCATAAGCCATCCCTGCGTCATGTATGCCATCCTACTCCTTCTAGACGTCCCAGCGTCAAAGAGGAGGGTTGTGAAACTGTTTATTGTAACGAATGCAGTCGGCTGAGCTGAATGTTCCAACTTGTTTAGTCCCTATAAAGAGATTAATGGGTGAAATAGGCCCATTACGATGGCCTCGGGACCCTGGCTGCAGAGAGGTCCGGGCCTCAATGAATAGTAATGCGGATGAAGGGAACGCTCTGGCATTGCTGCAGCTTTTCTCAAGTGCCTTGTGCTCTTTTGCCCATTTGATTAACACCGAGGCTTAAAGGGAAAAACAACAAACGTGAGCTCGGCAGTTTCCTCTGTAAAAGAAGCGTCAGAAATATCTAAAAGAGAAGAGAGAGCTTGACTTCTAATGCTAAGAATGAATTTCTCGAGGCATTTTTTTTTTAAAGAATTGCCACCATAATGAACGTAATAGGATGATGGGAGTGAATTCATAGAGGGAACGTGTGTATCTAATAATTCACATTTGGTTGGGTTTCTAATTAGCAGTGTTCTCATTCATCACTGTAATCTCTGTTCCTGTGTCTGTGTTTCCTTTGCTTTCCCCATTGCTGTAACAGATGTGTAATTCTTCTTAATGTTATCTTCTATTTCCTGTGTATAATCTCCGTGTTCCTCATGTTAGAAACGCGGCCCGGATCGATGGGTATGTTCACGACTCCATACCATTCACCTCTCACCCCTAATGCATGATATACAGTAGTAGGCTTAGTCACAATAGCAATTTGCTCTCCTTCAGCTTATCCACTATAACACATTCCCATTCAAAAGATCTCCTTCTATTTGAGGTACCATAGACGTTCCACTGAATGCCAACCGTTACAAATAGTGGTTTATGCAAACACCAGAGCTTTGCTGTGGAAATGACTAATGGTTTTATGGATTTATTGTGTACAATGAGTGAGCAGATTGTGTCAGCGCTCTTACCGACCTGACAGAGACAAATAGAGCTTAGTATAGACTTCCCATTAAGGTTCCCCGTACACAACAGTTACGCTCTCACTTCCCACAGCTGAAGAAGTGGTGCAGCACCAATGCTGGATTAGCGTCAGATTAACATTAGTCTTGTCCCCAGGGGGATTCAGATGAATGTTCATTGCGGTATCATTTGTTTTATGCTCACTTGTCCTGCACAACCCCCCATAAGATGAGCTCTCATTTGTCACAGTATCTTGTTTCACTCATACTGGCTAGATGCTATGAGACGCCGTGTGATGATGCAAATAGGTCAAAGTCAGGGAAGCTTTATTTATTAATTTTCAGTGATTATAGCGATCAGGAAAAAATCCCAATTGTGATTTAGTCAAGAAAGCTCTCAGCCTGGCCTTGAGAGTCTTTTCAGCTTGGGTCAGCTCTCCCTTTAATGCCACACGGCTAATGATGGTGAGAATTCCCATAAATCCTGAGTTGTTGAGGTTCATATTCATTGACTTGACTTGTGAGATAAATGGACTTGTCAGGGCCGGAGCTTTGCAGCCACACTGGACTCCCACTGCAGCAGAATGATGAAGTCAAGTCCATTGGTTCCACTATCGCTGTGGGGATTGTAACCGCTAACTGGCAGGGAATTATGGGCAGCAGCAGAGAAAAGCAGGGTGCTCAAAATATTAAATGCTAAATTAAACCTCAAAGAGACGTATTTAACTGCTGGTCCACCCTCACCCATCTTGCATCAGCACCTTTTTAGAGCATAAGTCTCCATAACATCAAGTTTAATGTTGTAGGTCTTCATACTTTATGTAAGACTTTGTTGTGACTTTTCTGCATCTCTTCGTTATTGTGTTTTATTAAGAAACCATGCCTAACTACGCATCTTTGTAGCAAATGCTGCAGAGAAGCTGGTTGAGTGGCCATTTAAACTGTGTTACCTCAGTCTATTCTCTCCCCTCACGTTTATCTGTTTTCAATACCTTCTACCTATTCATCATTCTTCGCCTGCGCTGAAATGTCACTGGAGGAAGCACCATTAAAGGGGAAATGGAGGTTGAATATGTCTCGGCTGAGGCTCTGAAATCAATATGTCTTTGAACAGATGGGCTTATCAATAGACAGTGGCTGGAACAAATCGGTAATTTCAGGCTGTTTTAGCAAGACGGCATTGAGACACAGAGGGGATCTTTGAGGACCTGGAAAAACAACACAATTACAGCCACTGGAAATGCCAACTTCCATTTAGCTCAATAACCACCAGTGATCCCATATCTAACTCCGTGTGAAGTCGTCATACCTTGTCAAAAATGCATTACAGCTCTGATGATCTTGAACTGTTTCACTTGTTGACATTGCATGAGATCACAAGTCAAAAGGACAAATGATGGGAGTCTGTCAGTTAAAGGGACAGGGCTGACTTGAAGACCTCTGGCACACCAGGACACATGCTCAGTGGTATTTCTGTGCTGCTGCCATCACTACCACCTCCTCCTCTCTGTGCTTGGTGCCAGCTTGTGGCGGTTCCCAGCGCCCTTATTGAGAAACCCCAACGATGTGGCCACACACACACACACACACAATGGTGTGTGGCTCACACACCAGGAGGTTATGTCCTGCTAAAGGTCATGTATCTTCAATTGATGTCAAGATGGAACTTGTGGTCAACAGCTGGACGAGCTAGATAGGTTGTTCCTCCTCTTATACCACTTTGATTCAATAGCATTTTCCTTTATGGTCCACTGGGCCGAGAGTTAGTTTTGCTCATTTCAATTGTTCAAGATAATACTAATACAACTACTACTACTGCTAATAATAATAATAACTTCATTTGTATAGCACTTTCCTAAAAACAATTTTTATAATGTGCTTTACAATGAAACAGTGAAGTAAAGTTAACACAATTACATAAAATAAGAAGAAGTATAAAAACTTAAACCAAGAAATGAAAAACATGTAATTACAGAGATACAATAGAAATCAAACAGAAATACAAATACAAACAGAGCAATTTACAGTCATGCTTAAAAGTTTGTGAACCCTACAGGGGGTGATCATTATTTCATATTATATAAGAATAACCTCATAAAATCCTTATATACACCTCAAGTCTTAATGAGCAGCTTTAGCTCTCAGACTGAAGGCCTGATGTTCTGTTCAAGAATTGTCTGGTATCCCTCAGAATTTCCCTGTCAGGTCGACCAAGACCAGAGGTCATTTAGATTTGGGAGGGCCAAGCTAAACTGTTTCAGATTTGCCTTCATTTAGCTGGAGACAATTTTGGGAAATCCAGCACTTGATGTCCCTAAGGAAGTTTCTGAGAGTCTCAAAGCAATTAGGGTCATTATGTCTTAAGGGTAGATATAACTGTGTGTCATCAGCTTAGCAATGAAAGGAGACACTATGCTTACAATGATATGACCAAATGGGAGCATGTAGAGGGAAAAGTGGATGGGGCCAAGAATTGAGCCCTGTGGAACCCCACAGGGGATATCTGCTATAGCTGATGATGAGTTGCCTATTGTGACAGAAGATTCTGTTGGACAGGTAGGATCCACTGTTCAAGTTGGTCAATTAAGTTGTATGAGGTCAAGAATTATAGCATCCTCCTTCATCCTCTGTTTAAAAGGAGGTCATTAGCTGCTTTAAGAATGGCTGTTTCTGTGCTGTGTTAATGCTCTAAATCCTGATTGGAAATTTTCAGTGGTGTTATTATTTTCCAAGTAAGGTATAAATTGGGTAAAAAAATCACTGGGAGTTGCTATTAAGGCTTCAGAGAATACAACATTTATAGAATATGTGTTTATTTCTAACCAGCTCGTCAACCTGCTGCCACAATTGCCACAATTTCCCTCATTGTTCTACATCTACTGCCCAGCCTTGTGATAGCGACGTGGGTCTCTCCACTCAGTTTATTGGTTGTGGAGATTGCAGCTGGATATGCCTCTCTGCATTAAGCTCAGTGCCTCAGCCAGCATATAGCACCAGCCAGTGGCACATAAGTAGCCTGGCAGCCAGTGCTGCAGTCTGCACAACACAACAGCATCAAATCACAGGCCAGCTATTGTCCCAGCAGCTAAGAGAGAAGACGGGGTGGGGGGGGGGGGGGATGTATACCAGGATGGATTTAAGAAACACTGGCAAGCTTCAATGCGTCTCACAGATAAGATTAGCATTTTGAAAAATCTACAAGATGGCACCAGCTTGTATGAACTGAAAGTCTTAAGTGCAAATCATAATTGTCCTGCAGAAAGCTTGTACAGTTTTGCATGACATTTTTTGCGATTAAAACTGACAGCTGACATGTTTTCTCACATGTAGAAAATATTTCATGACCCCAGGGGAAAGACAATGATAATACATTGTAAAGTCTAAAAAAGTCAGTGTGGATTCAACTTAGATTGGATTCAAATAGAAAAGGCAGCAACAGACAGGAAGACAGGCAGAAAGTCAGCAGAGAGCCACAGTTCTTTCTAAATATATGCCACTCTTTCTTACCTTAATGCTTCCTAGAGGCTCATAAGGAAGGTGAGTAACACAGGGTTGCCTGCCGAGCAACATCGACAACAAAAAGACGCAACTCTGCAAGCGTATCCTGTCACTCTTGTTTATCCCCTTTTCATCTCTGCCAGTAGAGATATCATTTGTTACCCGCCTGCATCCCAAACCCATAAGCAGTGGACTCTTTCCTCGCTAATGTTGACATAGCATTGGAGACAGAGTGGTTGCGCATCATTCCCTCATTCCTTTACCTGGAGCGCTGGAAAGATGATCCTGTATCCTGTTCGCTCATGGATACAGGAGCAAGATATCTCCTACGGCAAGTCAGATTGCATGTCTTCATTGGGTTCAGCAGATGGGGTGGCAAACCCTCCTTAAGAGATATGTGCCCCCGCAGCTTAAGGTCCTCATCATGGGCCAGAAGGTCCTGGGTGAGGTCAACATTCAGTGCCAGAGGTCTGGTGTAGATGGACGCTGTTGGAGGGAGACCGCCGGGGCTGTGCTGTCAGGAGGTGGAGCTGTCATGTAACTATGTGTTTGTGTGTGTGTGTTTTTGTGTGTGTGTGTTGTCGTCTCTGCAGGCGGCGCATGGCGGCGGACACAGGACTCTGCTGTATGGACACGCCGTCCTCCTGCGGCATTCCTTCAGCTCTATGGTGAGAGAACCATCATCAAATTCAAACTATATTATCGCTGTTGTGGAATTTAAATTTTACTAGCAGTTTGTAGACAGTTGCACGTACAGCGACATGTGAGCCAGGCGTCGGGCTCACCTGCAGAACGAAGTGTGACAGCTCTCTCTCTCTCGTCTGGTTTTGATGTGCATGTTGGCCACAGTACCTGACCTGCTTGAAGACATCGAGGTCACAGACAGATAAGCTGTCCTTTGATGTCGGCCTGCAGGAGGATTCAACAGGTAAAAGGAAACCTCTCAACTGCCTGCTCTGTCTCCCTCGATCTGTCTCTCGCTGTATTTCTTTGCCTCTTCTCTCCTCTACTTTCTGCAAGCCTCCCCCCTCCTCCTTTCACCTGACTTTCTCGTGAGTGAATTTCAGTGTGTGCCTCTGCAACATCTCTGTTAATATTCCCCGCGGAGCACTGCTGACGTAGAATGTGGTTCTTCTGTCAGCGCCGATTACATCTATCCAGAGCACTTGGTAGTTTTGTTGTTCCATCCTGATGCCTGGGCCCACTTCGCATCTGCATTATTATCCATTTCATAACCACGCAAAAGATGAGCAGCCACTTCAGTGGGACTTGGAAGGCTTGTTGCTATGGTGCCTCCAAGTGTGTGTTTAAGTGTTTGTGTGCGAGTGGTTTTGTGCAATTGTGTGTGTGTGTGTTTTCCAATTTCTGCCTACTGTCCCCTAATTGTGTGATAAGTAATTACAGGTGACATTTGGGTGACTTCCAAGAATGGACTGCAATCACAATCTTCCTTTTTTAGGATATACGTTTATCTCTGTGTGTGTGTGTGTGTATGTGTGTGTGTACGTACCACTGTAGGTGAGGCCTGTTGGTGGACTATCCACCCTGCCTCCAAGCAGAGATCTGAAGGAGAGAAGGTGCGTATCGGCGATGACCTCATCCTCGTCAGTGTCTCCTCAGAGCGATACCTTGTAAGTTTGTTGTTGATATTGTTTGCCATTTAGTCCTTGGCTTGTACAGCTTGGTACAGGTTGTGAAAACCATTTGTAAAAAAAAAACGGCTTCCTGCTTGCCGGTGTTGTAAAATTCGATATATCTGAGAGAGGTTGTAGGCTCCAGGATGATAACAGAAGCTGAGTCTGTGTGTGTGTGTGTGTGTGTGTGTGTGTGTGTGTGTGTGTGTGTGTGTGTGTGTGTGCGTGCGTGCGTGCGCATGCTCGCTTATGTGCACGCTCACATAATAGAGATAATATATCTGAATAGGAGAACATCAGCTCTGCTTCCCTGATGTGACAGAATTTCAGATTATCCCAATCCTGTTAGTCTAAACTACACTCTACCCACGACCTCTCCCCAGCAGGAGGCTTAAAACCAGCTGGAAGTGAAAAGCTTTTCCTGTCTAGATGACTGCAAGATTTCAAATCATTACATTGAGCAAAAATAGATCTACACTGGCAATGAAGGATACTTTAACGCTTGGCTACTGGGGGGCGTTGAACCTGCGACCTTTCAGTAATGGGACGGTCTCTTGATAGCAGCCATAGCTTAGCACCATAGCGCCACTATCCTACCAGCCTTGCAGCTCCTCCGTGCTATTTTCTCTGCTTTGACCTGAAGCCTGCGGTATGTTAGCTGTGGGAAACATATCCCCAGTGATGCATCGAGCCGGTGACAGCAGCCTGTGTTCACGGCCCCATGGCGGCCGGGGCACGGCCAGATGACCGATATCGCCTTACTGCCACCAATGTCAATCTAGTAGCCTGTCTCTGCTGTCACCTACGTGATGGTATGCAGGGACACGCAGCACCTAAGGGTAGCAGAGGGACTATGGGGGTTGGGGTAGTTGGGGATGGTGACCAGAATTTGGCCCATATAGAGTTTGACACACAGACACTGAAAACACACTTGTACACACACACACACACACACACACACACACACACACACACAGAGCACCACAGCCCTCCAGACAGTGTTAGTCCCCAAACACTCATGGCATCTGTCAGTCAGTTTTATGGTGCCTTCAGCGCTCCACGATAAACAAGAATTCTCTTCTGCAGCGTTGACTAGGGAGGGTTTCAAACTTTAGCTGAACCCTGGATGAAAACCAAGATTCAGCACCATTTTTGACAGTGTTTCGACCTCCGTCATTTCAATGCTGCATTTACACTATGCATTTATTTCTATCAGAACCCACATTTTCTGATAAAAATGTTCGCAATCCAATTTTTGGAGGGTTATTGTGCAGACTCATCTAACACAATTGTCCTGTTTACTCAGCTACTAGCCTACAAAGTAGCCAACATTTTTTTGTAGTTTTATATGTATATATATGTATTGGTAGAACCTGCCAATAATCCAAAATTTCTATCATTTTCTATTCTATTAATTTTAATCTCTCCAATTGTTACTACTTACAGTCACCAGTATCGGACCACACAGTGTATGCAATTGTTGCATGTAATCCTTTGCTGTGTCCTGCAGCACTTATCCATCTCCAATGGCAACATCCAGGTGGATGCCTCCTTCATGCAGACCCTGTGGAACGTCCATCCCACCTGCTCCGGCAGCAACGTAGAGGAAGGTAGAGACCTGACACGAAACCCCATCCTGCATACTGGTCTTTAGATTTGATTGACCAACACCTTGACCTCTTTGATTGTCTCCACCATTTTCAGCCTTCTGTTCTCCCTCCTCCAATAGGCTACCTGTTGGGCGGTCATGTGATGCGGCTGTTCCATGGCCACGACGAGGTTCTGACCATCCCGGGGTCAGACCAGAGTGAAGAGCAGCAGAGGTGCGATACAGACAAACCTGATAACAAGCCAGCTGTAGAATAGAATGCAAAGAATACAATAGAATAGGTGTCAAATCTCAGTAATGGCAAAGCAATGACACTGAAGCGTGCCGTCTCAGTGAGAGGAGTGTGTGCATAATACATGAGAAACTGACCTGTGAGTTACCCACAGTGCCCCTGCGGAGGCGACAGAAAGATGCTCTAGCCAGCGTGACACTCTCCGGGGAGCCAACATGGCCAGCATGCTATTTTTATCTGCGGCTGCTTGGTGCTAGCACAGATATGGTAGGCAGCAGAAAAATGGCACACTGGGCCTGAAGTGGGTCAGAGCAGCGGGCACGGCCCATCCACGCACAGCCAGGTGCCAGGAGATGTGTCTTCCTCATGGGCACACACACACACACACACACACACACACGAGCATACACAGTGTCTATTTTTAGCACAGTACATGGCAAATATGGCGGCGGGATTAGATGTTAGTTGTCAGCTTTGGCTTTGCTCCTCCTAGGCCCGTCCTTGAAATTGAATAAAGGCAGCAAGTTTTTTTTTTTAGAGGTCTTAAATTTTCAGGGACCAATCAAACACACTCCGGGCTGTCGCCACGGGCCGATGAGCGATTCCTTTTATCTTAGGACCCAGTCACCCATATCACTGATAGACACTGTTGCTGTGGGTTATCTGGGCGCACACGTCTCCGTTTGAAAGATGCGATGTTGTCGTCTGCAGAGTAAATATGGGCCATGCCCTAGTGTGTGTGTGTTTGCGTGTGTGTGTGAGTCTCACATCCTCCCAGCTAATATCACTATGACAAATGAGAGTAAAGAGGCGGTGTTCTTCAGTCGGGGAGAATGACCTTGACAATGTCAGCGGCCGTTAGTAAAAGGTAGTAAAAGCATCCAGACGTACAGGTCACCCACTCGTGCTCTTCTGGTGTCCCCAGGATAGTCAACTATGAGACGGGTAAAGCCGGCGCCAAGGCCAGGTCCCTGTGGAGGCTGGAGCCGCTCCGAATCAGGTGGGTTGTGCCTCACTTGATCTGCTCTCCATTCCCCTGCTCTCCCTCTCTCTCTCTCTCCTCTGTATTCTAGCCATTTTTTTTTTTTTCATCATCCATTTGTTTTTTCCTTTTTGCCTCTCTGTCTGCTGCTCTTTCTTTCTCTTTTCTCTCTGCATCCATTTCTCCCTCCCCCCCACCTCCGTCTGCCTCTCTGATTTGGCTCTGCCTCTCTCTCTCTGTCTCGTTCTGCCTCTCTCTCTCTCTCTCTCTCTCTCTCTCTCTCTCTCTCTCTCTCTCTCTCACTCGCTCCCTCTCCATGTCTTTGATGTTGCTAACCGCTTTGAGCTCTTTGACCCCGGCTATTTTGCAGCATCACGGGGATGCAGCCCTTTCCCGTTCCATCTCCCTTCCCATGTCAGAGATGGGATTTGTCACATCTATGGTGTGTTTGACCCCGTTTTGTTTTGATCCCGACAACGTGGGGATTTCCTGAATGGAAACAAAGTGCATAATTAGACAAGTGTTTTCAGCTATTTGGTAATTATTCTACGCAGCCGCACGACACGCCAGCTAATGAACAGCTGGCAGCGATGTTTGGATCAACTAATTAGGGGATATTAGGCTTCCAGGGCTTATGAAATCCAACTTTGTCTCCTTGTGTGTGTGTGTGTGTGTATGCGTGCGTATCCATGGTGACCTTGACAGCTGGAGCGGGAGCCACATCCGTTGGGGCCAGCACTTCCGACTGCGCCACCTAACCACCGGTCACTACATGGCCCTGACCGAGGACAGGGGGGTGGTGCTGCAGGACCGGGAGAAGTCCGACACCGCCTCCACCGCCTTCTGCTTCAGAGCCTCCAAGGTGAGGACACACACACACACACACACACACACACACACACACACACACACAGACCTGTGCCCAGTGAGTCTAGTGCCCTAGTGCACATACTTGCTCACCGTTCCTCAAGGTGACCTGTGTTACGAGGGATTAACCGCCCACTTCCTCAAGAAGCGTCAGTGAAAAGACATGGAAAATCATCTTTTTTTTTTTTTTTTTTTTTCAAGGACAATGAAAATTCCCGAGTTGGTTATTGGACCAACGAAAGCCACAGAGGTTAATTTAGCTGAAATTGCCGACTCTGAGTGAATTGACTCACTGCACCAGTCTTGACCATTTAGCACCTACTCTGGGTAATGGAGTTTCTAGATATGGCCGGTGGTTTGCGAGCCAATTAGTGACCCAGCCAATGTGAATCTATCGCGCGTATCATAGAAAACCACTGAGGTCATTTATCACTGGACTCATCATGCCATTAAAGGGTTTCAGTTATATCTGATCCTAATTGGAAAATAAATACAATCCTCTGACTGTGGTGGATAGGGCGGTACCCCTAGAGAGCAGACGTTGTTGACGGGTTTCATCAGGAACAAATCTGTACGTGATGTGTGTACTATGTGTGCATGTGCTCATATGTTTTTCTGACATGTTCGTCATCTTCTCCCCTGATCCTTCCCCCCCATGCAGGAGAAGCTGGAGCAGAGTCCCAAGCGGGACATCGAGGGCATGGGGGTGGCGGAGATCAAGTACGGCGACTCGCTCTGCTTCGTCATGCACGCGGCCACGGGGCTCTGGCTCTCCTACCAGGCGCCCGATGTCAAATCGGCTCGCCTGGGACCCCTCAAGAGACGAGTGAGCAAAAAAAAACCAACTTAGAATGCAGAGGACGAGAACAAATAAATAACTGAGATTCCTTGGAGCAGATAATTATTTTCAGAGTAATGAGTTGATTGAGTTGAGATGATTGTGTATTAGCTTGTATTTGAGCATCTCTCTCTCTCTCTCTCTTGACTAAATATAACCCGTGTCCCTTGGCTACT
This sequence comes from Hoplostethus atlanticus, assembly GCA_034670405.1. Classification (NCBI taxonomy): domain Eukaryota; kingdom Metazoa; phylum Chordata; class Actinopteri; order Trachichthyiformes; family Trachichthyidae; genus Hoplostethus; species Hoplostethus atlanticus. The sequence continues at coordinate 3,248,715 of JAXDDX010000004.1, forward strand.
GTGACAGAAGTGATAGGAGTGTGTATGTGTGATAATGTCTGTGACAGTGTGTGTTTGCCCCCCTCCTCCATGTAAACACAGCCAGATAGCCTGTAGTGTCAGCACCTGTGTTCCAGCAACACAGCCTGGCTCAGCGCTGGCCGATAATGGCTGGGGACATTCTCTCCGGCAAAGTGCTCCCTCTTTGTTCTTGTCGCCCTCTTTCCCCCCCGTTTCTCTCGCTCCCACGCCACTCCCCCTGCTGCTAATGCAACCAGTTCAATTACGACGTCCCTGTCTCTCTGGTCACTCTCGTTCCCTCTTCCCCTCCCCGTCTCCCCTCAAGGCCTGTCTGCATGCGGAGGGTCACATGGACGACGGGCTGACCCTGCAGCGCTGTCAACACGAGGAGTCCCGCGCCGCCCGCATCATCCGCAACACCATGCGACTCTTCAGCCGATTCATCAGGTACTCGACTCACGGCTGTTACTTACTGGTACACACTGAACATCCCCTGAATTACTGTCCCTATTCCTCTAGCCACGTCAAAAGGGATCCAAACTATGACGTCACTGCTATTGATGATGGTAGACTGACATGATTAATAGAAAACAATAGAATAGAAGACTAATCCTCTCCATACAAATCCCATACAACTTACAGACGAAGCCCAAGCCCAGACATCACAAACCCCCTCACAGTCTGGATGTAGCGTCCCTCCAGATTGCGAACGCACCCAGTGGAGAGTTTGGCTATGGGCCTTGACTGAGTTTTGACTGAGCGGGAGCCAGGGCCCCCCCCAGACAGCTCACTCTCAACGGGCCAGTCATGCGTGTCCGAATGGCAAAACATGCTACGCACAGCCAGCTGTGAAAGAGGAAGCCGCGGAGTGGAAAGCTCCAAGTCGTCTCATTTGCCGCCATCAAACCGGGGCCCACTGTCCCCGATGTCTCGACTCGTGGCAGTCACGGCGGTAACATGTGAGCGTCTCTCACCCTGTTTCAGCCCTACCCCCGACTGTGACACGTATACCCCCCCCCCCCCTCCCCTCGCTTATGAAAGGAGCTATTTTTAGCAAGCCAGCGGAAATCAGCGTTTCAGCATGGATGAACCTGGAGGCTAAACATTGTGTTAGTCATCTCAGCCTCTCCTCCCAGCTCCTGATCAGCGGCTTTATTGGCGGTTCATTGCATTGTGAACGTAACAAAGGGACTATCATGAACACATCTGAAAGCGTGTTTTCCCCCGTAACGTGACTACTGGTCTCAGAGATTTCTAATGCTGATGTTATTCTCCTTTTTTCCCAGAGACCTGGACTGTCTGGGGATAAAAAACAAGGTGTTGGTGGCCCTGCCTATCGAGGAGGTGCTCCAGACCCTCAACGACCTCATTACCTACTTCCAGCTCCCCGACGCCGAGCTAGAGCACGAAGAGAAGCAGATCAAACTGCGCTCGCTCAAGAACCGGCAGAACCTCTTCAAACAGGAAGTGAGTTTGAGCCATTCAGGAAAGAGCGGGAAAGTCACAATCCATGAAATGCCAAGTTGTACTACTAAGTGAGAGCCGCTTTTGCAGTGCAACGAAACAATAAAAGCCCTGGAGTCAGGAGTTTCAATTGTGACTGAGGCAATTTTAGCAAGTGGCCACACAATCCTGTATGAGTGAGGCAAGAATAGAAGAAAGACACAGTATTTTAAAGGCTAAAGCTTCGATTCAGTATGGTTTGTTTCAATGTTACGTCGTATTTTGAGGCACTGCAACTAAAAGGGTCAGCAGTTTTGTCTAGGTCTGTGGCTGACACCAGTGCACTGGAGCTTTCTCCTAAGCCTCTAGGTCCTAAATTGCTTTCATCAATTACAAAATGTCAGCTGCCTTCCCTGAGTGGCCCTGTCAAGTACGCCGCTCCGAATTCGCCGCAGCTCAAACAACAACAACACGAATGTCCCTTGTATCACGATGTCCTCGAGCAATTACTTGATAACATAAACACATCTTGTGGCGTATTTATATCATGTTTATTATTTATTAGCGTTAAAATACAATATGGAAACCATGCTAATTTCATATTTCAATAATTCATCTTTCAGCATACTAACCTCCCTATCTATATTAATGTACCAAAATAGCTCCTCTCTGTCCCACCCCCTCATATATTACATCTAGAAGGTCAATTTGTCATCGTTGACAGCTGATTCAGGACTTTCCCGGTATTATAAATCATCTACAATTTCCACTTTCGCTATTGCGCCGCCCTTTTAGCATATCTGATCACTATAGATATTTCTCTGTAATATAAATCACAGTGACACGACCGCCAGTGGGAGGGAGCCATAGGGTTGCATTCAAGATGGTCGGCTAATTGACTACTGTAGACACGTATTTCACCAATCTCATACTAACGAGGTACGTCGGTACTACATGATGTATTTCAAATTTGTACACTGGGTGTGTAACATTTTAGCAGCTTCATGTTGAGTTGCACCCCTTTGGCAAAAATACATCTCAGTCATCTCCGGGCTCACAGATCTTTATTTGGCCTGTCTTCTCCCGTTCATTAGGTGAAATCAATAAGCTGTCATAGCGTTCGTCTGGATTCACCCGGTCTGTCTCTTGTGTGGAAAGAATGTTAGATACCAGATAAACTCACTGCATCTGTACTATGATATCCAATGGCTATATGTGTGCACTGTGCATCCTTTCGTGCATGCTTTCCTGTGTGTGTGTGTGTGTGTCTTTTTCATGCTTATTGTATTACTGTATGTTTTTAGGGCATGCTGACTCTGGTGTCCAACTGCATCGACCGCCTGAACGTGTACAACAGTGCGGCCCACTTCGGGGAGTGTGCCGGGCCAGAGGCCGGGGCAGGATGGAAAGACATTCTCAACCTGCTGTATGAGCTGCTGGGTAAGATCCCCTCATCTCCCTGAAGCTGGTTTACCACACACACACACACACACACCCATACACTTATACTCATTGCCTACTGTAAATCAATCTTGGAGACATGAGTCGTTGTTTGTCGATAAAGTACCGTCTAGCTATGAGACGCAGTCCTGCCCTGTCACTCAGAGAGAGAGAGACCAAAAAAGAGAGAGTTCAATGGTGATGGAAAGCTGTGCTGACCTGGCATTTAAACACCCCAATACACACACACACACACACACACAGCTGGAACAAAGACTGGATGGCATGTGGGGCATTACATACGAAAGGGATTTCAGGTTTATGTGAAGTTCTTCCAGGGCATCAACTCAACAAGATCACACACACACACACACACACACACACACACACACACACACACCCACACACAGAGCCAAGCTGGGCTGTCCCGTCATTCCAGATGGGCATAGAATCCATGAAGGAGCAGCAGCATCAATTCTCATTATTGTCTTTGGTGGCTGTTGTTTTGGTTCCTTGTCCTCCCTATGTTCCTGCAGCCCAATGATCGTCTGCCATGCCTACCCACAATCCCTTTCACCTCTTGCCCTGCTACCATATGCGCTGTCAGATGGAGACATAACTCTCTAAAATCAAATGGCTGGGACAAACACATCTCTTTTCTGCTCTCCCTGCCTGTCTGGGAATCCCATCCTCTCCTCTCTGAAACGTTACTGCCACTAGTTGGGACACATTTGGGAGCGGCACTCCTCTCCTCCTGTTATGGCGTCTGGATTCGCTCCGTTCCCGGGGAGAGGAGTTTGGATCTGTGTAAAGCTCCTCCTCCTTTCTCATCCCGTCCCTGCCCTCCAAGTGTGTCCTTCACACTCTTGTTTACACTGATTTTCCCCCTCCTGGCTGGTATTAGCGTTCCAGCCACGTCTCCACTCTTCTCCTGTTCCCTCCTCCACACACCTGCTCCAGTGCAGCACTAAGTGGATTTGGGATGCCTCTCTCCTTTTTTTTTTTTTTCCTGTCTGTCTGCACTGGGTGACCCTGTCTTTTTTTGGCTAGGACATATGGGGGCGTGTGTGTGTGTGTCATACCCTCTCTATCTCCAGCATTTTCTTAATTAATATGTATGAGGGTGTCAAAGCAGAACTTCTCTCCTTCCTTGGCATTGGACACACAGCATGTCCAGCTTTGGGTGACATTGTTTTTGTTATTGTGTTGTGTAAGAAGCGAGGTTTGGCAGTGCGCTGTAGGGGACCCATCAAAACCGCATCCGACAAAAACAAGTAATGGGATTTATCTTGGCTCTTTCCTTTTTAAGTTTTGACCTTTTTTCTTTCCTTTCCTTTCCTTTCCTTTCCTTGTGTCCTTGTAGCGGCGTTGATCCGAGGGAATAGGAACAACTGCACCCAGTTCTCCAACAACCTGGACTGGCTGGTCAGCAAGCTGGAGAGACTGGAGTCTTCCTCAGGTACAGGCATCAACACGCTCACACATACTTGGCTAGGATTGTGAGATCTACGGCAATCTATGAGAATTCACGCAACACATTCAAGTTGATGGCGCCACTCGTCAACAGGCACGTGGGTTATAAAGGCTTACAAACAGATTCTGCTTCCTGATAGATATACACACCTTTACTTTTTTATATCCTGTTGTAAGCAATGTGCCAGCAGCTGCGGGATCTGAGTGTTCCCCTCTGAGGTATGCGGGGGGCGTGTCTTTGAGGAGCGTCCTTTGGTGTCTTTTTCCTCACGTCCTCTGCGGATGTTGGCTAATTGATGAATTTTTGCGGCCGTGCAGGCATCCTGGAGGTTCTCCACTGCATCCTGATCGAGAGCCCCGAGGCCCTCAACATCATCCAGAGAGGACACATCAAGTCCATCATATCGCTGCTCTACAAGCACGGACGCAACCACAAGGTGAAATAAATTCCCAGAACTTTGTCACGTTTCACTTTTTTTGTTTGTCGATCTATCCAATAAAGTTTGAGGTAAATAAAGGAAGATTTATGGTTATACCTCAGATATGGAATATAAGTAAGTAACCTATAGATCACACATAGATCCTACATGGTAAATAGAGGTAAAAATAGGTTTGAGGTCTTGGTGAAGGGCTTTCCTCCTTCAGTTAAACTCACATTGCGTGCAGCTTTTCCCAGCAAAGCAAAGAAAACGCAGTCTCTAGGATGTCGTCAAAAAGTTTTAGTGAACGCACACAGCAGCTGCCGTAATTGCGTACCGTCTCTTTATCCGGGATCCAGTCTCTCTTAAGTTGTTTCCTCATTAGGGCTCAGCAACACAGCCGCACAACAACGGCTCGGTGGATGCACATTCATTTTCATATCAGTTCCCTCTGGGCCTCTTTGTCACAACTTCTTCTCTTTAGCAACTAAATCTTTGTACTTACCTTTCAGCAGCATGCAAACATCCATCCTTGATCGTTGCTTCCTGTGGGGGGTTTTTGCGTGCAGAGTGTATCCCCATTGTGAATCAATCTGTTAGCATTGAAATGAGATCTGGGGCCAGGCGATCAGCTGGCCCGGGTCATAAATCAGCCTGAATGTATCATTTGGCTATAGAAGCTGGAGAAAAGGGCTGTTGATAAAGCGTAGGTGCTCTGGCCTGCCGCCCTTGGCTGAGCTTCCCGGCCCATTTAATTCCACTGCTTTGTTAAGCTGGAGCAGACCAGCAAGCATTAAAGGATATTATCGGACATGTTTTCTCCCCTGAGCATCTCTTAGTAATTACGGTGTCATGAAAAGAGGCTCTGACTCCGGTAGTTACCTGGACAAAGATTAGGGTTGCGTCAGTCCTGGAAAGGTATGGATTCATATGCAGTGTAATAGAGAGAATGATTAAGTTGAGGAAATGTGTTATTGGTGATTAGGGAGCTGTTGTCTTCTTCCTCCCGGCTCTGTCGCTCATTTTTCTCCCTGGTGCTCCCTACCCACCCCCCTCTCCAGATTCTGGATGTGCTCTGCTCGTTGTGTGTGTGTAACGGCGTGGCCGTGCGAACCAATCAGAACCTTATCTGTGATCACCTGCTGCCCAAGAGAGATCTGCTCCTCCAAACCCGATTGGTCAACGATGTCCAGAGGTTAGATAGCCGTCCAATCACCATCCCTCCTTTCGACAGCATGTTTTTCTGTTGATATTTTAGTTTTTCTGTGACTTTTTTAAAAATGATCTTAATAATATTGACGCTTTTTTTAAACAAATGCAATTATCTCACCACATTAACTGAATTTTTCATGTTTTAAGGAAGATTTGATATTATGACTAAATATGAGACTACGTTTCTTTTTTTTGCCTCTTATGATTTCACGTTTCTTCGTTGCCAGTATGAGGCCGAACATCTTCCTGGGGGTGAGTGAGGGCTCAGCTCAGTATAAGAAGTGGTACTATGAGCTGATGATTGACCAGGTGGACCACTTTGTGACCAGTGAGCCCTCGCACCTAAGAGTGGGCTGGGCCAACACTAAAGGCTATGCCCCCTACCCTGGAGGAGGAGAGGGCTGGGGGGGCAACGGGGTTGGAGACGACCTCTACTCCTACGGCTTTGATGGACTCCACCTCTGGTCAGGTCGGTGGGAGGAAAGTGTGTGTGTGTGTGTGTGTGTGTGTGTGTGTGTTTTGAAATGAGCTGAGATAACGAGCTAATGTATTAATGATGAGCAGTAACCCAGGGTTAGGGCCAGATTGTGTCTAGACAGTCCGTGCCCTGCAGGGACAATCTCCTTGCCCAGAGTGTGTTTCACTGTGTGCATTTGTGTGTATGGATGTTGCTGTGTGTTGTCCAGTCGGTCAAATTTCTAGCCCCATGTCTGTCTGTGTGTGTGTGTGCGTGTATGTGTGATAGAGAGAGAGAGAGAGAGAGTCTGTGGGTGGTTGTAAGTGTCACTATCACTCACTGGGTCATATTTCTTATTTGTGTCTGTGTGTCTGGGGCAGGTCGTATCCCGCGGGCGGTAGCATCCATGAACCAGCACATCCTGACTTCAGATGACGTGGTGAGCTGTTGTCTGGACCTGGGAGCCCCCAGCATCTCCTTCAGGATCAATGGGCAGCCCGTCCAGGGCATGTTCGAAAACTTCAACACCGACGGCCTGTTCTTCCCTGTTGTCAGCTTCTCCGCAGGGGTCAAGTGAGTGTTTGTTTACGTCTCCTGTTTGCTGTCTGAGTCTGTCGAATTCCTAGATGATAAATGAGCTCTACACCCAGGCGCCGACAGGTGGAATGGACACACAGGCAAAGAGAGATGTATGCTGCACACACAACAGGGCACACACACCTACACACTTCCACACACACACATACGCCTCAAATTTCTTCTCACTCTTTCTTTGGCCTGTATGAAATCCATCTAATCTAATCCAATTCCTAATGCATTAATCCTCAAATCCTTGAGATTGGACACAGGTGAAGTCGGCTGGCTTCATATTCCCCCTCTGTTGCCATGGTGACCACGAACACTGTGACTGACAAGACTTTAAAATGGAATTTCAAGCTCCAGCAGACTTCCCATGATTCCATGATTGACAGCATTTTCCTATTACAGCTCTGACTCTTTGAGGCCCACGACTCCACAGGGAAACAGACTAGTCTCCATCTGATTTCACTTAGCGACGCGAGCTAGTGCACTCTGCATCGCAATTAGCAGAAGATCAAAAACGTGTTTATTATCACGGAGACTCACAATGCTCTAGCCACATGGTAATATAATCTGTTTTACTTTGAAATCCTACCATTATTTTGAAATGATACATTTTCTAAGATGTATCGGGGCATGAAATCAATCCTTGTTGCATGATGAAAATTATTTCCTGATAAGTAATACCATATCATCATCATCCCATCTCACTGGGACCATTTGAACCTCACCAGAGACTCACTGAAACAGCCTCTGTGTTGAATGAGTACACTGTGAAGTGGATGATCTCTGTGGATACTCTCTGGATACTTGGAAATTTAGACACGGCTCTCCATGGCTCTCGGTAGTAATTAAGAAGCAACACTACAAAGCCATGCTCATGGCATGGATGTGGTGTTATGTTCAAGGACACTATTCAGCCTTTAGGATGCTGGGAATCTTCAATATATGCATTGCGAACTGCCCAAGGAAATGACAGCCGCCATCCTCACTACTTGGTAATTGATGGCTGCACTCAGAATGAAATGGGTTGCGTCATCACTACTACTTCAGTAGCTATGTCGGTCAGGCCTCTGGAGAGCGTAGTGGCCTGAAACGTTGCTTCATTCTCAGAGCCACACTTGTCACTCGCAGAGTGCAGGACAGAGCTGATTGAACCGGGTTGAGTAGGAAATGGGGTTACGTTCAGTTGGGCTGAAGCTTAGTGGACGTTGTATTATTCTTACAGGCTCGTCTGCTACTCCCTCACATTAATGGGTGTCTGACCATCACTCTTAACCATTTATACAGTGTCCATACATGCACAATGTTTTTGGAGGAACTCATTGTGTTAAAGAACAACCTAAGCTGCTATCCATAACTTGTCATCTCCTTAGGGCACGTTTCCTGCTGGGTGGTCGACATGGTGACTTTAAGTTCCTGCCTCCATCAAGCTATGCTCCGTGCTACGAGGCCCTGCTGCCCAAAGAGAAGATGAAGGTGGAACCGGTGAAAGAGTACAAGAGGGACGTAGACGGAGTCCGAGACCTGCTGGGCACCGCCCAGTTCATGTCCCAGGCCTCCTTTATCCCCACACCGGTGGAAACCAGCCAGGTAGGCAAACAGTGATTCAAAACCATACAGAAATTAGGCAACACTTGGTTTTTTGCTTCCTAATTCAAACGTTTATCACCCTCTCACTGTTTTAACCATGTTATTAGCTTCCTGCCATGTAACACTTTCAAATTGTCCTCTAAATGTTGTTCCTACTTTCCCCTCTTGTCTCAGATTGTCATGCCGCCCCATCTGGAGAAGGTTCGGGACAAGCTGGCTGAGAACATCCATGAACTGTGGGGCATGAACAAGATTGAACTGGGCTGGTCCTATGGCAAGGTGAGAAATATGAAGGAAAGCATATAACACACTTGTCACATGGATCATCACTCTGGATCAAAAGCTAAAAAAACATAATCCATGCATTTTTCTCAATATTACACATTGTCTTAACAAATTTGACAGCTTGAAATGCATTAGTCACTAGATTTAGAAGTAGAATTTAACCATCGAAAAAAAAAAAAAGCCTGTACATCATCTTGCTTTCTCTTTTATAATTTGCGGTTCAAACCCAAAAGAGGGTAAGTGGAAAAAAATACTCCCATATTCCATGTCCTGTGCTTTTCACACCATTTGTTTTAGATGCTTCATTGTAGTTTGTTTGTAGGTAGCCGATTCATTGTGTCAGATTCATTGTGTGAACGTATTGTTCCAACCGAGGGCAGAACAGGGTGTTTTGGCAATTTCATCGCGGCAGTAAACCAAGAGGAATGCCTGGACAACATTTAATTTCATTCATTTCTTTTCTCCCTTGTGAAAAAGAGTCAAAGGGGTGTTATTTTTTTAACTCATTGGATACAGGTTTTTACAGGCATTTTCCTACAAAAAACTCACTGATGGATTTTCTTGGTTGGTTGGATATCAGCCAAAGGATAAAGCCAAAGTGACCTGTTTTGCCCAGCTGCCCTTAAAGGTGCAGATGTAATACAAGTAACAATATGCAACACAGCTCTTATGTCTATAATACAAATATATACATATATAAATATAGATATAAGAAGTCCTCCCTCCTCATGTCCTCCCTCTCTGACTAATATCTACAGTTTTTTTTGCATCCTTTCCTTAACTGAGTCATTGATTTGGGCTGAAAACATAAATCAGATATATATATATACAGTATATATATATATATATTAGGTCAGTGTGTGACTCACTTGCCCCATAGGTCTCACAGGTTGCCATTAATATCAGATTTTCATGAGGTCTCGTTAGCTCAGCGGGTCACTGGTGCCGTCGAACAGTGTTAAAACAGCCAAGGTCCACTATTAGCTGCAGTAGTGGTTGCGGTATTCCACTGCAGTGTCATTCAGTCTGTGTTTATCTGTTTAAATCACAATGATGACAGAGCAAACCCGAGGGAATACAGCACTGGCAAGCACAATACCTCTTTTAGTTAGCATGGGTTGCATGGAAGTAGCTTTTCGCTGTTTAGGCCACAGATATAATTCCATAGGAAACATTGCCTGATGAGACAATTCCCCTAGAGTTGTTGTACTATTCACAAAAGAGCTGGCTGGTGTTCATGGGACACACAAACAGCTGCATATCTGTACACAGCCCTGCATGTTTTCTTGGTAGACGCACACCACCGCCATGCCGCCGCCTCCTCCGAGGAGCATGGCCAAAGGGATTATTTGGCACAAAGTGCAGCTGTCAAGAGAGGAATTACACCTCTCGCTTGGTATTCCAGTCTTACACCTCTCCATCTCCCCCAAGAAAACATGCTCCTTTGTTCTTCTTCTGCTTTCATAACATGTTCACTAGAGTAGACTGTCTTTCACTGTGACCAGTAGCACCCTGTATTTAGACTAAACATCTCTGTCCCCTTGTTGGTTCGCAATAACCTTGACTGTGAGTTATAATGTCCTAGCATTTCATATTTTTAATACACTTTCCATATAATGTACTTTGGGACAATGTTGTAGGCAGCAGAGAAAAAATTAATTGGCTGAAATGTTATTTCTGTTGACTATTCTCTCTTTTTCTCCTAGATAAGGGATGATAATAAGCGGCAGCATCCATGCCTGGTGGATTTCTCCAAGCTGCCCGACACTGAAAAGAACTACAACCTACAGATGTCAACGGAAACCCTGAAGTATGTTCAGTGTTGTGGATTGATTTTCTCTACTCTCGTACTTTTTTTTTCAAGAAAAGAAGAAAGAGAGAGTGGGAGTTAGTCAAGGAGGGAAGCAGGCAGATAGATAGAAAGAAATTTCCGTTTCCAGTGCTGTGCTGTTTTGGTGACAGTCCTCCGTCCTTCTCCACTCGTCACTGCCTTGCAAAACGTTTGGTTCCACTGGTTGGTTCCACCCCTCACGGACCAAAGCACGAGATCCCCCAGAGAAACTTAAAACCAGTGCTTTACATAATGCTCTTCAAACGATCATGAGGAAAGGTAAGGTTTGCTGTGATTAACCTTGATCTGTAGCAGTGAGAGGCACATCTGTGTGACAGTGATGGCTCCCCGAGTGTCATCAAACTCCTTTTTACTGTCACTTTGTCCTCTCATACGGTGTGAAGAAAATCTGTCAAAAGCACTTAAAATCGAGTGAATTCTTCTCGGGATTCGTTGGACTTTTTCTCTTAACGGATCTGGACAATTTAACCCATCATTGCTCCCTTTTTGAACATTCACAATCAATGGATTGCAGCTGTTGGATCCAAATGTATTGTCTTATTCTAACATGTTATATCCATCAGATTCAGCATAAACCATAAATTCATTCATTCATTATATTAGTATGAACCCAAAAGACTGATGTTGTCAGATTGCATCTCCCGTTAACCCAGTAAGTGTATTCCCATAGACATGAATGTTGTTTTTTTTCCCCACAGGACCTTGCTAGCATTAGGCTGTCATGTAGTTCAGGTCAATCCCAATGCCGAGGACAACCTCAAAAAGATAAAACTCCCCAAGAAGTAAGTCTGCACTTACACAGTATGTCAGAACACACTTCCATTAGGTAGGAGGAGCCAAGTTCAGACTGTCACTCAGAAAGCTATCTATGTGATGGAGCTACATATTAAGAAATTCAGATTTCACCATGAATATTGTGAGTAAAGTATCAATTAAAATACGTAATACTGTGTCTAAGACAAGTGATGTAATGGTAAATAAAAAGATAGGTCAACTCTGTTAATCATCAAAATCATCAGTTTATTATTAGTTAGTATGATTAATTGTAATTGTACTATTAATTTGTGTCATAAAGTTTTATGCCAGACTCAGAAGGTGGGCGAACTCTATCCCGCAAATAAATAGACGGGTAAAGTGCGTCTCGGTTGATTTACCCTCGGCTACATCCCTGATAAGAGGAAATGAGATTTTCTTCCTATCTGTTTTCTGTAGCTACATGATGTCCAATGGTTACAAGCCCACTCCTCTGGACCTGTCTGACATAAAACTGACTCCAGGTCAGGAGTTGCTGGTAGACAAGCTGGCGGAGAATGCCCATAACGTATGGGCCAAAGACCGAATCAAGCAGGGATGGACCTACGGCATACAGCAGGTACAACAAGACTCACATGTATTCACCTACAGCATATACCCACTGACACTAGACGGGATTTCACCATCGTGTCTATGCTTTAGCTCTCATACAGCTGTGTATAGCCCAGTTTCAGACCAAGCAGTATATATATTATCACATATTTAAACCATGCTGTAAATATCAGAAATATGCACCATAGAAGTCCATATGTACAAGACAATGCTTTCATTTTCGTAGACGTCTACTAAACACTTTTAAACCCTATGTGGCCTAAATTTCGCCTAGACGGCTATAAACCTTTTAGATGTCTTTTAATCGGCTAATCAGCATGGAATGGCTCAGTGGGTAGTGACCAAAGAAGAAAAGAAACAAGCACATGAAAAAGCCTCACACTCAAAAAGCACCCAGGACACTCTCTCATGTAAGAAAAACGCTTTTGTTTTAAAGACAATGGCAGCAATGCTCTTTGGTTTCCATGTGAAGGAAAAAGCAACTGTCTTTACTACTCTTCATTTTCTGTGTGCAGACGTTTCTCTTTCATGGTGCTTAAATGTACCTACCGCACAGTACAATACCCAACCAGTGCACATGTCATACTAAAGGTTTTATGTGGTCTGACATTTCCCTGCTATATGTCACTACGTTTTCTAATACACAGGGAAGACTTCCTCTCTTAAAGGGCAACAAGCCACAGAACATATTGCAGAAAGCATGCGGGATACAGCACATCCCCCATCCTAAAAATGACACATAGATAGATGAAGTGCTAAGCAGCGGTAATGGCAACAAACGGCCAATTAACTACTCAATGACTGAGATTGACAGCATAATCGTAACAAACACCATAGCTGGCTCCCTGGAGCAAGTCTACAATTACAAAGATGATGAGCTATGTGTGGATAGTGGGGGATCGGGATATTGTGAAGGTGTGTGAATGTATGTGTGTGTGTGTGTGTTTGTGAAATTCTGACAGTGTTTGCCTCTGCTCCATGCAGGATCTGAAGAGTAAGCGTAACCCCCGCCTGGTTCCCTATGCTCTGCTGGATGAGCGCACCAAGAAATCCAACCGGGACAGCCTCCGGGAGGCTATCCGCACTCTGATTGGCTATGGATACAACATTGAACCGTCAGACCAGGAAGGCGGTGAGTTTGTCTATCAAATTACACAAATGATGAAATGTTGTGTAGATACGAAGAATGGGAAAAAATGGGATGAAATATTAATTAAATTATTGATTTATTTGTTTATCTATTTTTGTCTGTATTTGTTTCTTTGTTAATTTATGTACTGGTTAGTTTTTATTTATTTATTTATTTATTTACGTAACTGCTCTGTGTTACATGTATATAATGCAGAAGACAACATAAAATTACAACACATTTAATTTAGAATCAGTCTGCTAAACTTAGCCACGGTTAGCATAACAGACAGCTTATAGCATTAGTAGCATCCTGCCGCTACAGCAGTGCAGCATAGCAGCAGACATAATGTTAGACCTGTTAGCTCTGGATGTAATGGAAATACAAACTGGGCTTTGCCAATAAACAGTAAACAAAAACAAAACAACAAAATCAAAATCAAACCCATCAAAGTGTTTGTAGCAAATCTCCTAACTGCCTCTTGCGACACTGCGGCTGTCCCCTCCACCCAGTAGGACACGTGGCGGAGCGACTGAGCATCGATAAGATCCGCTTCTTCAGAGTGGAGAGGACCTACGCGGTGAAGACTGGGAAGTGGTACTTTGAGTTCGAGGCAGTGACGGGAGGAGACATGAGAGTGGGCTGGGCCAGACCCGCCTGCAAACCAGATGTGGAACTAGGCACGGACGAGCTGGCTTTTGTCTTCGATGGATACAGGGTAAGCTCTGTATTACACTCAAATTCTCTGTTACACTTTCTTTACTTGTTTGTAGAAAAATAATAAAAAATAAGATTTTAAGCCTGAATATGAGAGTAAATGACTCGTAAACATGGACATTTTTTGCAGTGTATGTACTTTGTGTCATATTTCTGAGCTTTCCTATAGCAGTTTTGACCTGCTGTGAATGGCTGTATGTGAGCGTGTGTTTAATGCGCTCGTGCATGTACTTCCAGGGCCATCGTCTGAACATGGGGAGCCGTTTCTTCGGGCGGAGCTGGCATGCTGGGGACGTGGTGGGCTGCATGATCAACATGGAGGACAAGTCCATGATCTTCACCCTTAATGGAGAGATCCTCATCACCAACAAGGGCTCTGAACTCTGCTTCGCTGACTTTGATACAGAGGATGGTGAGTGAGTAAGAGTGTGTGTCTGTGTGTCTGCAGAGCTGAGCTGATGACAGTTGTGCAAGCTGAAGGTCAGGAGGGTGTGAGACTGATAAGGTGATAGGAAGAGTTGCAGGTTGTTTGTTCTCTACAGCTTTAAGTCATCTTTTAATAAAGCCTTTACATGCAGAGCAGGGTGAGTTAACCTAAAATGACCATGCTGGGGAAATAAGTGAAAAATAAGTGGCTCCCCGTCACCCTTATTTAATGTGACACTTGTAAATTGCCTTTTAGTAAAAGCTGGATTGATTTCCTTTCGCCTCCTGCTGTGTGTGTGTTCTCATAGCCTTGATTCTCTCTCCTCTTCTCTCCTCCTCCCTCTCCCTCCTATTCCTCCTTCTCTCTGTCCTTCAGGGTTCATTCCTGTGTGCAGTCTGGGTCTGTCCCAGGTGGGCCGCATGAATCTGGGGAAAGATGCCAGCACCTTTAAGTACTATACCATGTGTGGCCTTCAGGAAGGATTTGAGCCCTTCGCCGTCAACATGAACCGAGAGGTCACCATGTGGTTCAGCAAGCGTCTCCCGACCTTCGTCAATGTCCCGAAGGACCACAACCACATAGCAGTAAGGACAAAGCAGTTGTTTAAGCAGGAGATGTATGTAGCAGCAAAGCAGAGAGTCATACTACTCCGTAAAGAAATTGCTCAGGTGATGATCGCAGAGACATTCTCCCTCCCTTCCAGGTAACCAGGATCGACGGCACGGTCGACAGCCCTCCATGTCTTAAAGTCAGCCACAAGACGTTTGGCACCCAGAACAGCAACGCCGACATGGTGTTCTGCCGGCTCAGCATGCCCGTGGAGTTCCACTCCTTCTTCAAGTCCAGCCCCGCCATAGACATGAACGGAGTGTATGACGAAGAGTCCCTCAAAGTCAAACACAGGTGCTGTCCACCCCGAAATCATTAATTTAAGCCATAAGCTATAATATAATAAACTACCTAACAACGCCTCGTAGGTGTTCTAAAATCATTGAAAATCACAGCCTGAGTGGCTTTTTTATTATATGAAGTGGAAACGCAACAAACATATTTTTAATCAATAATAATTAAATGTTAGATGTGCATTTATCTGTTTTTTTTACAATGGCTTTGAACGTGACTTAGCCAATCAGAACTGAAGACTAGAACTGTTTAATAAGACTAGATATAAAATACAGCCACAGTTACAATACAGAAACACACAAACACAATATGCCTTCAATTTAATTTTTATTTAACAATATCCAGCTAACATGCTTAAACAATACTCCTGATAATAATCACTTGCTGAATGTGGTTTCTCAAAAGGTATCCACTGAGATCTGTGAAGCACAGCGATGAAGGTCGACGAGTGGACTACAGCAGCATCACCACGGTATGAAATAAAGCTTAAAGGTTTTGTGAAGAGATATATTAATTTGCTGTTCTCCTTTTCTGTTGGGTAACTCTTTTTCTTGTGTCATTACAGTACTACCACTCGGTGAGGGTCTTCGCCGGTCAGGACCCTGCTGGTGTGTGGGTGGGATGGGTAACCCCCGACTACCATTACTATAGCAACAACTTCAACCTCAGCAAGAACCGAACAGTGACAGTAACCCTGGGCGACGAGCGCGGACGGGTCCATGAGAGGTGAGGCCATTGTCATGGAAACCTCCTCCTCCTCATTTGGGGATGGAGGCTGAAGTGACTTTGACCATTATCTCTCAAAATAATATCTCTCTATGATTTTATTAATAATATAATATCTCCTTTATTTTATTTCCTCTTTTTCCCATGGCACTATAGTCACTGTTGGCATCAAGAAGCCAAATCAGGTCAGGCAGTCAGTAGCACTTCCTTTATACATGTGCACTGACAAACTTTTCACAACACTTGAGAAAATTATTAATACAAATAATTGTTTATTGAGCAGTAGCTACATACAAAAAGGAAGTAAAAGTTGTTTTATTGTGGAAATTTAACTGTAACAATGAATCTTCACACTTTTGCTGTAAATTTCCTCTTCTCGTATAACTACAGTATTTTATCTGCTCATGTCAACATCTGTGAAAACATGTGTGACGTATCCTTAACAATGTGTTTTTTGAAATTGTTGTTAGCTGGCTGCTTTACAAATGTGCCACGGGACTGTACAGAATCTCCACTTATTCATCCACCAACCAATTTTCTCTTTTGAGTCTTTCTACGATCTCTTTTTTTCCTCTTCCTCTTCCTCGTTTATTTCTTTACTTAACCTCTTCTTTCCCTTCCTCCCAATCTCCTCTCTGGTAGTGTGAAGAGGAGCAATTGCTACATCGTGTGGGGCGGCGATGTGACCAGCGCTGCCCACTCGTCCAGCCGCACCAACGTGGACCTGGAGATCGGCTGCCTGATCGACCTGGCCACCGGCCTGGTGACCTTCACTGTCAATGGCAAAGAGATCTTCACGTCCTACCAGGTACTCAACGCCGCCCGCTTGTGTTTGAGTGACTATGATTCTGTCCATCCATCCACCCATCAATCAATTCACATTCGCTACCTCTCTAACTGTCCATCCATTCCACTTCCTGTGTCTGTCATCTTGACCTTGAGAGCAACTCATCATCTCTCTGCACCGTAACTTGCCGACAGAATAGTGACGTCTTCCTTGTTGAATGTCAGACTTATTATCTGCCTGTTCAAATGTGCTCTCTAAACTCAGAGAACCAAATCTCAAAGAACTGCTCGAAGGCTATAATCTTCTTATGTTCTCCCTCGCTGAAACATGGTGAGGCTTCACTGAGCACTGAGTCATCCAGCCTGTCGACACTCTCGCACACACACACACACACACACACACACACTCACACGTATACGCACTGAGTCGTGGAGTTCCATGACACATCACACGCTCCGGTTTTCCTGCTAAGCTGCTTTCTGCAAGTCATGCTCTCTTACTGCTGCTCAGTCTTTTGATGTGTACATCCTGTTTTGGCCTGTTATTAACTCGCTGCTCTTTTCTCTGACTAGGTGGAACCAAACACCAAACTCTTCCCTGCTGTATTTGTGCGACCCACCAGCCCCAACCTCTTCCAGTTTGAGCTGGCTAAAATAAAGGTACAGTCCCCTAGATGTAACATGTCAATGAGTTCAATGATAAACAATAAGTCATTAATCGATCCATCACTGAATCCATCCATCCATGTTTGTCCTCTGGCCTCTCTCTCCAGAATGCCATGCCTCTGTCGTCAGCCATCTTTAAGAGTGAGCATAAGAACCCGGTGCCCCAGTGTCCGCCCCGTCTAGACGTCCAGACCATCAGCGCGGTGCTGTGGAGCCGCATGCCCAACACCTTCCTCAAGGTGGAGACGGCCCGGGTCAGCGAGAGACACGGCTGGGTGGTCCAGTGTGTGGAGCCCCTGCAGATGTTGGCTGTACACATACCTGAGGAGAACAGGTACTGCAGACGGTTTAGATGTTCTCATAACCATAACCTCATAGCAAACACCACTCATCTCCAAGGGTGGGGTTTGCTGCACCAGGACAATTCAGACAGTGTTGGATATATTGTCATCCACAAAAGAAGTATACTAAATTGACTGAATCCCTTCTTTCCATAGGTGTGTAGACATCATGGAGCTCTCTGAGCAGGAGGACATGAGGGAGTTCCACTACCACACCTTGAAGCTCTACTGTGCCCTCTGCGCATTGGGTAACACCCGTGTGGCCCACGCCCTCTGCAGCCACCTGGACCAATCACAGCTCTTATACACCATTGACAACCAATACCTATCGGGCATGTTGCGTGAAGGCTTCTATAACGTCCTGATCAGCATCCACCTGGAGACAGCCAAAGAGGCGCGACTCATGATGAACAACGAGTTCATCATCCCCGTCACGGCCGAGACGCGCTCCATCCGCCTCTTCTCCGACGCCTCCAAGCAGCACCTCCCGCCCGGGGTGGGGCTCAGCACCTCGCTCAAACCCCGCCTCAACTTTGCTCCGCCCTGTTTTATCAACACCAAACGGGAGCATCTGTACAGTCCCCAAATCCCATTGGATGCATTAAAGGAGAAAGCGATTTCAATGTTGACAGAGGCTGTCCAAGGCGGCGGGCACCACATCAGAGATCCCCTAGGAGGAAGCGTGGAGTACCAGTTTGTGCCAATCTTGAAGCTGATCAGCACGTTGCTCACTATGGGCGTGCTCGGCAGCGAGGACGTTCGTAAGATCCTGCTGCTCATTGACCCGAACGTGTTCGGGGAGGCACGTGAGGAGGTCGCCACTGAGGCCACAGAGAAAGAAGGCCTCACAGGAGCAGAGGAGAAGGCGGTGGAGGCTGGAGAGGAGGAGGCCGCTAAAGAGACTAAACAGCCAATGAAAGGACTATTGGAAAAAAGGCTGCCCGAGCCTGTCAAACGACAGGTAATGAGCACACACAAGAACAGATCCAGGATCAGCTTAAATGTATTAAACCTTTAAGTAAAACTTTAAAGGTAAATTGTAAAAGCTAAAATCAATGAACATCTAGTCGGTACCTGCCCCACTGTTACAGTCCCAGTAGTCAGCCAAACATAAAATGGCTCTGCCTCATATTGAACTAATGATCTCTTGGCACTTCAATGAGATAATGTAAAGTCATGAGACTCTTTGTACGCATTCCCAGCAGATCTGGACTAACAGGTGTGTATATGTGTGCAACAGCGATACAGTATTCATGTGCCTGCTTGTCCCCCTCCCCTCGTCTGCTCCCCAGATGTGTGAGCTGCTTCACTATTTCTGCGACTGTGAGCTGAAGCATCGTATCGAGGCCATCGTGTCCTTCTCCGACAGCTTCGTCTCCAAGCTGCAGTACAACCAGAAGTTCCGCTACAACGAGCTGATGTTGGCCCTCAACATGTCTGCCGCCGTTACTGCGAGGAAGACCAAGGAGTTCCGCTCACCTCCTCAAGAACAGGTGAGATGGGCATTGTGGATCTTCATGTAGTGATTAGGGGTGGGCGATAATCGTGTTTATAATCGTAATCGCGATTTTAATTATGTAATCGTGGCAAATTTTCAAAATCGTTGATTTCGATTGTTATTTAGGCTACAAGAACGAGGAACGTCTAGAAGCGCCAGTTAGCAAAGCAACCAGTGTGAGTGTCTGTGTGTGTGCGCGCGCATCAGACGTAACACCACTTTCCCGCGAATGAACGGGCCAAATACATTCCCCAATGCTGCGTTCATGAACTGTCCCCTTAAAAAAATACTACATCGTATTCAGTCACGTCCCTCCGCCCCGTCCAATAACGCCGTGTTCAGACAGGTTTTGACCGTTCGTTTTTTGCGAGCCGCGAGCGAATGTGTCAACTCGGGCAGGAAGTCAGACACAGGAACGGTCAATTTCAAAATAAAACAAATTTAAAAATAAAACAAAACAAATAAAATAATCGTTCATTAATCGTAATCGAGGTAAAAGTTTGAAATAATTGCGATATTGATTTTTAGTCATATCTCCCACCCCTAGTAGTGATGCAGATTCGGGATAGCCTCGATATCCCTGCTGTTGAATTATAGTGTTAGAAGGACACGGGTCATTTGCTGTCCCCCATCCCATAACTCAGTTGAGGGCTGTTGAACCGCTGCCCATCCGTAGCATCTGATTAGCTGCAGATTGGCTGCTTTGTCCAAATGTATTAGAGGAAGTTCCACATCAGACATACAGACTTCTGACACATGCACACATTAATAAGAATACAGTACTGTCTTCTACTACTACTACTACTACTACTGTCACTACTTCAAATGGTGTATATAACTTTGAAAGGGTTCAGGGGAAGAGTTCAGTAATTTTCCAAATACATGTTGTGTAATTCCTTTCCCCACTCCTCAAATCTCCCTTTGGTTTTTTGACTTTTCCCATTTGTTGAGGGTACAGTTAATGGAACTGTAAGAGTGAATGAGAGCCGGTCCTTGCTCTCTACGTGTTCCTCTAAGCACTATCTTTGTGTGTGTGTGTATGTGTGTTGTAGCCTCAAGGCCATGTGAATTCATCCTTCCGGTCTGTGTTGTCAGTGCTCCAGTGACACACACACACACACACACACACACACACACATACACTTACAGCCCCTCAGGGTCACAGCTGGAGACAGAGTTCGGCACTTCACACTTTAATGACTTGTCATGGTGTCCTTCAGTCTGTGAGCGCCTCGGGGAGTTTTAGCCGCTTAAGCTGTTTTTCTATGAATGCTGTACAATGAGATCACACCATGTTCAGATGGCTTTTGAAGCTAAGGAAGGAAAGACATGGAGTCATATGGCTAAAGGAGTGAGGATTATTGCATTTATTTATATATGGTGTGTGTGTGTTTGTATTCCAGATCAACATGCTGCTGAACTTCAGTATGGGCGAGGACTGCCCATGCCCAGAGGACATCCAGGAGGAACTCTACGACTTCCACAACGAGCTGCGGCTCCACTGTGGTGAGACGGAGAACGCCCCGAGCCTTGATGAGCCGCTCTGTTGGCTTTAACGTGACACGATAATCTATCAGATCGCTCTTAGAAGCCATTGAAGTAGCCGTGTAGACCACCCGACAAAGGAATAATACACAGTAAAATGACAGCACCGGCGATCAATAACGGAAGATGGAAAATAGAGGAAAGATTTAGAATTAGTTGAACACAGTCTGACACGGAGGAAATTGGATGCAACGGTTTTCAAATTGTAAAAGGCAATTTTCTCTTTGTTGTCAGTTATGTGATATGTTTTGGTCCACTATATCCATATGCGCCTTCCCCTTATTACTTGAGCTGCTGCTGTGTCAATAGCAGGGGAATTGTACCGGTCCCTACTCTGTTTTTATAAGAGAGTCTCTCTTTCCCTCCCTCTCTCTCTCTTTCTCTCTCTATCTCAGCCGAGGTGTTAGAGTTCAGTGGCTCTCAGATTGCCCTGACATCTTGATGTTTTGATAAATAATTGAATCGCTCAAGCCCTCTAGGGTACTACCGATCTAATGGCTTTCTCAGCCTCGCCGCACAGCGCTGACCTGTCATGGCGCCCTCCATATGGAGAGCGGCACGCCATTGCCAAGAAATGAGGGATGCATACCTGGCTAACCCCACAGGGAGCCATGGAGGATTGAGATATTGCTCTTAATATGGGTTGTACTGTGTGTGTGTGTGTGTGTGTGATGTGTAGGAATCCCTATGGAGGAAGAGGAAGAGGAGCTGGATACGTCTATTAAAGGTCGCCTCCTAACCCTGGTGTGTAAGATCAAAGGCCAGTCTCAAAAAACAGAGGAGGAGCCCACGGAGAAGGAGCAAGCTGCACCATGTAAGGATCGTTATTTTACTCCTTTATAGCAAAAGCAACAAGTCTCAATACACGTCACCAGTTACTCTTTCCCTCCTTACCTGTCTGTTTACTGGCTCTCTCTCTCGGTCTGCGACGCCGGCTCCGGGGGGGAGGGGGGAAAATTGAAAAAAGAAGCAGGGAGCCGCTGTGTTGCTGCACTAGCGCCCACCATCCTGCCTCCAGTTGCCTGCCGATGTCATGTGGTCTCCATTTCAATTTCTTCTCAATTTCATTATGGTAATATGGAGCCGATGGAGGAGAAGGCTCCAAGAGTAGAGGAGAAAGAGGGGAGAAAGAGGAGGAGAGGAACACCAATGATACAACCTAAAAGACTCTTCACCTGATTAGACACACACACACATACGTGCACAGGCAGCAGCTAAAAACTCGTGCACTCATGACATTCAGTGTTAATGTCTAGGGTGCCACATCAGAGGACAGATTGTGTCTCATTTTCGTTCTGTCACTCCAATCAAGCCGCTGATTGCAAATTATTACTGGTACAAAACACAAACACATTCATCCGTGTCCTTTTGACCTTGAATGTAGCACAGCACTGTGTTAATGGACGACTGTTCACAGTTGGATTATACCCGAGTATTTTTATAGCAATATATACCACCTTTCATGAGAACTACCCTGCTGTAACAGATAAAACAACGATTTTGACATGGGTGTTTATTACCTGCATGGGGACTAACTAATGTGAGGCAGCCATTACCCCTGAAAACCTGTTTCCACTCTTACCGTCGCCGCACCGACATGTCTAGTCATCTTTGTCTGTACTAAAAGTGGTGCTGGCAATGAGAAGTGGCCAAATTGCAGATGGGTAAATTTGCGCTCCACTGGGATTTGGTGTGACCCTGACGGTGCCGCACATAAGACCGCCGCATCGATCTCCAGGGAGCGAGGCGGGATGAAAATAGAGGAGTGCGTATTTCTCCCCGCTAAAAGACTCCTTTGGGTGGTGGTGATAGCCTTTTTCTGGCTGTTGTGTGAAGGCTGATTGATTAGAAGGCTGGTTTGCGGTGGCAGCCACAGTTCAGGATCATCACATCCACTTCTGTTACAGCTGGAGGATTCAGAAAACCAACAGACTGGATTCACACATTGGATGAATTTTCTATCAGCCAAGTGTTTTCTTGGAGTAATGTTGCGGCTTGATTGGAAGCCATATTTGTTTGACTTTTCTTGATGGGGATGTTTATTTCAATGGCAAGATATTTGGGCTCAGTGGAGCCAGACAGGGTCTCTGGTTGTAGAATTCATCCTCAACAAGAGCATCCAAAAACGACGAGCATCTCTCCCCACTGTTATCTAACTGCTAAAAATATCAGCCACCCTCACCCTCCTTGTCTCTCTCCTTCACCTTAGCTTAGCTTGATTCAGCAATGACCTACGGTCTCCAGTGCAGTGTGTGTGTGTGTGTGTGTGTGTGTGTGTGTGTGTGTGGGTTTCAATTACATTTAGCTGGCCTTTTATTAGTCCACTTTGACATCTCTTTCTCATGCTCGCTCTCCGCTAATTCCGAGTCAGCGGGGGGTCAACACCGAGACTATCAAGCTATTTACTGCTATCGATGAGGGCCGAAGGTCTGCCCGGAGGTAGCAGGGTGGCCAGGGAGAAGACATTATGAATTCTCTAGTGTGACTCAGTGCTATAACTTCTCCTCCCCCTGCCACATCATCAAGCCCCATAGGACCCTGAAGATACAATACTGCCATTACTCCATGGGAGTGGCTCAAATAAAAGGAGAGGAGCAATAGTTTTCCAGCCTCCAGTGATGGATGGTTTATCCACCAGAAGCTTTAAATTCTCAGCCATGATGTCTTGCCTTTAGGAAATGTGTGTGTGTGTGTGTGTCTGCATGTGTGTGTCTGATTTCTCATTCCATAAAAACCACTGTGTTCCACCAGGGTAACTCTAGACAGGTCAGATCTGTTTGTTTGGGGCGTCGGGGGAAGTGCTTGGGGGTTGAATTCATGAGCAAAATGGGAGAGAGAGAGAGAGAGAGAGAGAGAGAGGGTGGGAGCGAGCGAGCTCGTCTGATAGTGTGACAGAATGGGAGTCAGATGTTACGAGGCAGTGAGGGAGAAATGTTGTTTCGTATTTCGGAGAAAACCAGCGCCTCCCCCCTCCCTCCCCTGCCCTCTCTTTGACACCCTTGCAACTCTCAGGGGCGGGATTGGTTACCGCTGACTGTGGCATTCCTCCCTCCCGCTCACACAACACACACACACACACAGACTCGGCTTGCATGATTGACAGCCTGCTGTCAGATACTCATTGGAGCACCCAACAGATCCAATCAGCCGAACAGACGCCGGGCCTTTTTTCAAAACACAATCGTCTAATTGCTGATACTTTAAAGGCAACGGGGAAATCAATCGCATGTAAATGGTTCCATCCGCCGTGGATCTGAATTGTTTAATTGCTTGTGTCTCCTTTGTGGCTTCCTACACCCATAACAGACTCAGTATGTATGAGCACACACACACAGCGGGGCCCTATTGATCCAGCTTTAATGAAGCCTTAAGGGTAACCCACATATGAGCTGTCCAAACAAATGTCTCAGTTTAACCACAGAAGCAGAATATCGCACCGTACTATTAATACCTCGTAGACCTTGTGTCTCTTCTTCTTTTTACGTAACAGGGCTTCCTTTCCGCTCCACTGGAAACGTGCACGTGCCTTTTCGTGAATGAGTGTGTGTGTTGTGTTTTTTTTCCAACCGATTACCTCTCCTTTTGAAAACGGGAGACTTGTAGAAGTGGATACGCGAGTGCAAGTTCTTGTAGCCTGAGAGAAGCCGCGTGAAAGACTTTTTTGAAGGAGCTGTCATGTTCTGCACTCAAGGTCTGGTTTGCATCACCGAGCCAGTTTGGGAATGCAGTCTTTGAATAGTGCTTTTTTTTTTTTCTTTTCTGGATTGTGCTGGTTACAAATGTGAGCACCTAGTCAAGTGGAGGCCTTTTAACATCAGTATAATAGAGCTTTGTGCGTGAGTTGGTGTATGCATGAGAGGGAAGCGGCTTAAACAGTGTTGCTGTGTCTGCAGGTGTGACCTTGGTGGATGGGGAGAAGGTCATACAAGGCAGTGCAGCCAACATTTCATCATCAAAGGCAAATCACATCTCATTTAGCGTCAAAAATTACACCAATCAGCATTCCAAGTACACTTGTCTTTGCCAGTACTTAACCCTCATAATATCTGAGTGTTTTCTATTTCATTCTCCATTATATTCTATAACATAAGTGTGAGGTAATGCGGTATAATTGGTATTATCTCTGAAAGGAGTGTGGGAGGTAATAATAACATAACCTCCAATAGAACATAAATGTTAAGTGACGTGGGAGGTGACGGGCTCCCTGCCAGGAGTCGTCAGCCTAAAATAAATGACCTTTGGTTGTTAACTACTGTTGCATAATGTACATTACATCTCATACATAGGAGCATCTTATATCACAACAAGCCCAAACAATGAGAGACTCACTGGGAGATCAGACCCGGGGGAGGAGACGAAGTTTGACCTTTGCCGTGACATTTTGGACAGGACGTTCTTCTTTCTGTCTGTCTGTGTGTCTGTCTTTAAAAAGGCATCTACATGTACTTCTGTACTACATGTACATCTCAGTTGTGTTATTACGATATTATGAGAAGTAATTGTAATTCCTCTTGATGTCAGCATCTGTTCATCGTTATACTGAGAACAAATCTCCTCTGGTCCTTTATACTTAATCCTTTATTTTCATGTCTCCTGACCTGTGCAATAAAGAGCTAACAGTCCTCGTTTACCCTTTAACCCTACAGCCAACCTGAAGGAGCTGATCTCTCAGACCATGGTGAGCTGGGCCCAGGAGTGTCACATCCAGGACCCGGAGCTGGTCCGGAAGATGTTCAGCCTGCTGAGGCGGCAGTACGACAGCATCGGGGAGCTGCTCCGGGCCATGAGGAAGAGCTACACCATCAGCGCCGCCTCGGTCCAGGACGCCATCAACCTTCTGGCCTCCCTTGGTCAGATCAGATCTCTGCTGTCTGTCCGCATGGGGAAGGAGGAGGAGAAGCTCATGATCGATGGACTGGGGTAGGTTGTAGACCTTGTAGACCATTAGTGGTCTGCAAAAGCCTTCTGCCTTTTAAAAAAAATATAAATAAAAGGATTGGCATGTGTCTCCATCAGACAGAAGATGTTAACTCAAGCCAAGCAATTGAACATGCTCCTTAAAATGTCAGAAACTAGCACTAGGAAACATTAGGACCATTTATTCTTCATTCCTACTGACATATGAGGTTTCTGCAGCACTGGGTTTTTTTAAGTAATTGTTTAACATTGAATATCATTCTCTCTTATATCTGTCTTTACTTTTCCTATAAAGTGACATCATGAACAACAAGGTGTTCTACCAACACCCCAACCTGATGAGAGTCCTGGGCATGCATGAGACTGTCATGGAGGTCATGGTCAACGTGCTGGGAGGGGACAAGTCACAGGTACTACAACTAATACCCCTTATATTTACCACTGCTATATTTACCACTGTGGTTTAAGGACATGCTTTCAAAATACCGCCGTGTCAGAAGTGATGTCAGTTTGTATTTTATTGTAGTTTTGTCCATTATCATTTGCGGGGTATGGTTGCAGGGTGAGTGTGCACTAATGAAGACTTTGTCCCAGTGGGTGGGCATTCTCCTCACGCTGACAGCATCAAGAGTCTGGGATGGAGGGCAGAGAGGGCAGATTGTGGCTGGCTGGCTGTGTGTGAAGGTGTCAGGCCGTTTTAGACGTTAATTAGGAAGGAAGACGTGCAGGGGGAATTTATAGCAACAAGCCTGGAGGAAGCCAAACAGTCATTAGAGTAAACTCTGTTCCCCACAATAAGGCAGTGCCCTCTCTAAATCGAGCTCCCTTTCACTCTCATATTACTGCTGTTTTAAATGACAAATTGTCAGCAGCATTGCAACCTTCAGTTATCGAGACAAGTAGTCTACTATATTTGTGTACACTTCTTATAAACGCACTAGACTGCTGCCAGAGGAGGATTTCAAGACAGAAATGCGCCATCTGCTCTTGTCTGTTAATTTCTCTGTTCTTGATTCTTGTTTCTGCGTCATCAAGCTATTCCTGTTCTGAAAAGTAGCACTCCTCTGCCTTTTCACTGGTTGTGCACTCTACACTTTCTGTCTTGGATTTTAAAAACCGAAACCAGAGAAAAGTTTGACCTTTCTTGGTCTTTATCTGCCGCCCCACAGGAAATCGCCTTCCCCAAGATGGTGGCCAGCTGCTGTCGTTTCCTGTGCTACTTCTGCCGGATCAGCCGTCAGAACCAGAAAGCCATGTTCGACCACCTCAGCTACCTGCTGGAGAACAGCAGCGTGGGTCTGGGTGGGTACAGCAGCGTCGCCTCAGCTCTGTCTCTCTCTGTTTGGCTTTACCTATTAGCATCATCCACCATGGGTTGTACCATGGTGGATTAGCCGTTGAGTACCGATGCAGAGCTCTGCTTCTGTGCTGCTGCATTCATTTACCAGATGAACACCGTACGACATAATCAGGAATCAACTGAAACTAACACACTGAAGTAAGAATATGTGCTAGTAGATATTCCTACTTTTCCCACATTTCCCTTAAGAAAAATAACTATAGTAATCCTACAATTAGTTTTAGAAGGATGCTATATAATTATCTTTAAACATTTAGAAATATTATAGTGTTACCATAGAGGATAAAAAACTACAAACTATAAAGTATGATAAGGTCACTAGAAAACTCACTATTGAGTACCACAGGCACAATAAAAGTCCCTATATAAATTGTAAGCAGCAGGAATATTATGGGAATTTTTTAGTGATTTTTCCTTTTCATGGTGGTTTCCATGTTCTGTTGTGAGCCAATGGACACATGTTAGTGCTATGAGACAAGGGCCATACCTACCTGGACAACTACCTCCAGGATGTATGACAGAAGCATGCTAAAGACTCTTGACAGCACTCTCGTTAGTATGAGTGGTATATACATCCCATTGGGATCACAAGGCTTGTGCTTTAGCTGTGGGCCCTCATATATTAACCTCACTCCTGAGAAGAGCTGTGTGAGTGTGCGTGTGTGTGTGTGTGTGTGTGAGAGTGTGCCTGCGTGCGTGCGTGCGTGCGTGACTGCTGAGAATTCATCAGGAAAGAGTGACTCATCTCCCATTCTGTTAGAAGATGGCGATGCCACAGTCCCAGTGAGCATCCCGCTGGGGAGAGAGTGCATCTCCCTTGGATACACATGTGCAGACACACACACACACACACACACACACACACACGGACACACACACACACTTGCTCATACGGCAAGGGCAACATTTAATTCTGCTCAATGACAAAGTAAAAACATGAGATAATGCAATTTCAAAAAATCCAATTCAAATTTAAATGCCATTTCCACAAAAGCTTGCAATATATAACTCCACAATATTACAGATAATCTGTTTACATGCGGGACACTGTGGAACCTATTATGAGTACGACTATCCTGTCCAAAGTGGTAGAGGAAACTTTCCTTTGACACTCATTAGGCAACCTTTAGCAGATTAGCTGCTAGTAGGCTTGGAAAGAGAGGAAACACTGCCCCCTGCTGTTTGGTGGAGGTGCTCCCAATACATCCGCTCAAAATGGACTAATCCTGCAACAGTTTATTGCAGTGTGAACACAGGCACAAGCTAATTGTCTCTGGAGATGTCAACCAGAATAGATAGTAGGTAACGTCACCCTATGGATGTGCTTTGTTTTGCAGCTTCCCCAGCTATGAGGGGTTCCACTCCTCTAGACGTGGCTGCCTCCTCAGTGATGGACAACAACGGCCTGGCTCTGGCTTTGGAAGAACCTGATCTGGACAAGGTAGGACGTAGGCTCCACTCACTATCTGCTTGAGTCAGTTTAATTTGATCAAGATTACGGCAATGGAAATCTGAATTGATGCACCTATAGGTGGTGACCTACCTGGCGGGCTGTGGGCTCCAGAGCTGCCCCATGCTGCTGGCTAAAGGCTATCCCGACATCGGCTGGAACCCCATCGAGGGAGAGCGCTACCTCTCCTTCTTGCGGTTTGCCGTCTTCGTCAACGGTATGATGGGTGTCACTCTCCCCTCTGGCACTGTCACTCTCTCTGTCTCCAGACATGGTGTGGCAGGCGTCAGGCTCAACATCACCCAGCATAGCTCCAGCCAAGTTTGAAAGCCTACTTGGAGTTTTAGCCCAAGGTTTAGGGATAGTGGTGTGTGTGTTTGTGTGTGTGGAGTAAGTGTGTGTGTGTGCTTTTACTACTGTCAATAATTACGTATTTGCTTGTTTGTATGCATTTGTTCACGTCCATCCACATGATTGCTTGTGTGTTCCAGGCGAAAGCGTAGAGGAGAACTCCAGCGTTGTGGTGAAGCTGCTGATCCGTCGTCCTGAGTGTTTCGGTCCCGCCCTGAGGGGAGAAGGAGGCAACGGCCTGCTGGCTGCCATGAAGGAGGCCATTAAGATCTCTGAGACTCCCGCTCTGGACCTACCCGGCTCGGTGCAAGGAGTCAGCTCCGACACGTAAGACACACAAATCGAGCCAAGCTTACCAAATCAAAGACTTGCACAGATTTGCCCACTTGTCTTGTTGCCTTTCTATGTCTAACTGCTGCATCTTTACTAAGAGGCCCTTTGAAAACTGATTCCTCTCTGTTTTCTCCTCTCTGACCCATTACCTTTTCTGATGGCAGGTCTGCTGATGGTGATGACGAGGAGGAGGTGGTTCACATGGGCAATGCCATCATGTCCTTCTACTCTGCTCTCATTGACCTGTTGGGACGCTGCGCCCCAGAGATGCATGTACGTTTGATGGACGTATCACAGGAGTATCACGCAGTTTCAGTTCCTTTTTTCTTTTTGCTTTGACTCTCATCCGTCCTCCTCTCTTCCCTTCTTCAGCTCATCAACAAGGGGAAAGGGGAAGCCCTACGTATCCGTGCCATCCTGCGCTCCCTGGTGCCCACCGAGGACCTGGTGGGCATCATCAGCATACCGCTCAAAATGCCCATCATGAACAAAGGTGCTGGTCAGGATGTTCACACAACACAACGCTTGACGCAGAAGGGCATCAAGGCCTGCGAAAGCACAACAGATATGAAACTCTGAACGTTCAGTGCGAGGCGGAAGGTTATCGATTTCATCTCGCTGCTCATGCCTTTTTAATCAGCACAACGCTTTACTGCACACTCCCATTGCTCTGAGTAAGCCAGATCATTTCTATAGCGGGCTGTCTTGCTCTATTGATTGATCTGCATAAGCACGGCGACACGCGCCTCTTAAATTTGCTGCTGCGAGCGTTGCCGCCTGCCGGCTCTGTCGGCAGGCCAGGAGTAGAGGCAGCGAGCCGTGGCTCCACTAGAAAACTCTCCATCCACAAGCTGCGTCCTGCCTAATGGATACATATGACTCTGCGTATCAGAAAAGGGTTGGCGTTATCGATACGGGCTGTTCTGCAACTGTGTGGATTACACTGTTCAAAATATATATTTCTGTTGAAAAATAAGTTCTGTTTCCTTATCATTATCCCCCTCTGCCTTCCTGTCTCTGTCCCTCTCTCCCCACCACTCTCAGATGGGTCGATGACAGAGCCAGACATGTCGGCCAGTTTCTGTCCGGACCACAAGGCCCCCATGGTGCTGTTTTTGGACAGGGTGTATGGTATTGAGGACCAGATCTTCCTGCTCCACATGCTGGAAGTGGGCTTCCTGCCTGACCTGAGGGCCTCTGCCTCTCTGGACGCGGTAGGCGGGGCACAACTAAATAAAGGGGGAGAGATAATGAGTGGCCACCCTGTTTAACATGAACCTCATCAGTCTCAGGATCAATATCATCGGACAACTATTTCTACTAATGAAGATCCCTTTATTTAGCCTCTGTTCAAGTTTCTATGTAGTCTATGTAAGCCTCAGAGTTTCCCCACTTTACTCAAGCTTATTAACTACAACATTTTATAGTGGATTTTTAGTAGATGAGCAACAACTTTCAAAAGTTCAAACAAACAATCAAACCTTCAAAAAGGGAGGTTGTGTATTCAGTGCTGCAGGGAAATTGTTGACTAATGTATGTAAGCCGATGTGTGTTATTGTGTGTGTGTGTGTGTGTACACTGTGTACGCTATGTACACAGCATTGGCAGGGGTGATTCTCTGGACAGAAAGGACAGTCCCTGGTAAAGGCTGGACTATCCGTCGTGGAGGCCCCCGAGGCAGCCGTCTGCCCCGGCCAACAGTGTTAATGTGGCAGCAGCTAAGAATAGCCCCTGATCACCAGCTGTCCTCACTGACATCAGGCAAAACAGAGCACTGATCCACAGTGAAAAACACCCTGACACAATCCATGCCGCACAAGTGACAACCCAACATCGGGGACCTTCTAAATCAGCGAGCTTATGAAGCTAAATGCTAACGTCTTGATCTGCACAAACTATCGACTGAACATCAAATGGTGCTTATTGCACTATAAGATCGTGTTATGTAGTTTACACTAGGCGGTCCCCTTTGAACCCGTCATCAGATAGACCCATCTGTCACTTTAGACTGCGTGTTGACATAACTGCCATGCCTCGCGTGACCCCCCGGCCTTCTCTGTTTACAGGAGGGTCTGCGTACGACCGAGACATCCCTGGCCATGAACCGCTACATCGGCTCGGCCATGCTACCCCTCCTCACCCGCTGTGCCCCCCTCTTTGCCGGCACCGAGCACTACGCCCCGCTCATCGACTCCACCCTGCACACCATCTACCGCCTTTCCAAGGGCCGCTCGCTCACCAAGGCCCAGAGAGATGCCATCGAGGAGTGCCTGATGGCTGTCTGCAAGTGAGGAGCTCGAGCTTTCCAGACTATTGTGATAATACACCAACATTGAACGAGTGTGCTACCTAACCAAGCTCAACCGTGAAAGTGATCAGCCTTCTAGTCTTAATTCGATCACAAGTTACTGAGACAAAACTGAGTGTGAAGATGCTCTCGGGAAAGCCGGCGCTCTAATCTCTCTTTCATTATTCTGCAGGTACCTTCGTCCCTCGATGCTGCAGCAGCTCCTGCGTCGCCTCGTCTTTGATGTGCCCTTGCTGTCCGAGTACTGCAAGATGCCTCTCAGGGTGGGCGACATCTTCCTCACTTTACCCTGTCTTTTTTTTAATCCCTTAGCCAGCCTCTATTTCCCCCATCTGTCATTTTCCCTGTTGTTCTGTCTCTCTGCCTCTTTTCTTTCTTGTCCGCATCATTGTTTCTCTTACTCTCTTTATTGCTCCCTTTGCTCCTCTTTTCTTTTCTTTTCTTCTCCTTTCCTAACCTCTCTGTTCTGCCACGCTCTACTACCTCAGCGTATTAGTTTGTCACCCCACTGGGTGGTACTCTTTCTCTCACACACTCACCTAGCTTAGCCAGTGTAGAGAAACAAGGGGCTGAAGTGTGTGATTAAAAAGCTTGCCGGCTCCACTCCTTCGCTCTGTCCATCTGGGCTCTGGAGAACGATGCTGGAGATGTAATGTGCGGCGAATGGCCTGTGGAACAGTGGACACGGTTTGTTCTTTACTTCCATGTTCACGTTTGGGTTTCATTTATGCTGAGAACAGATAATTGATCTCCCTTGATTTATCATCTACTACACATACATGGTGCAGTGCCAGTGTGTGAATGTGTGTAAAAGCAGTGGGTGTGTATGTGCTCGTGCCTGTACCCCGATATAATGTGTCCGCATATGTCGCTAAACTGTCCTATGAAGTCTCACTCTGTGTCTTCTTCTTCCTGTGTCTCTCGAACCTTTGCCCCTCTGTGTTTCCTCCCCAGCTGCTAACCAATCACTACGAGCAGAACTGGAAGTACTACTGCCTGCCGTCGGGCTGGGGCAGCTACGGTATGGCCTCCGAGGAGGAGCTGCTCCTCACCAAGAAGATCTTCTGGGGCGTGCTTGATTCACTCTCCCAGAGGGTGAGGGGTGTGGGGGGGTGTGTGGGGGGGGTGGGGAGGGGGCGGCATCAGGGTTCACTGAATCAATGCTGACCCTGTGATTACAACCGGCCAGCGGTTCGGGTCTTCTTATCAGACTGAATGCCTCCTAGCCTGAGCAGTAGAGATTTACTTAACCTTGACAAAATGCTGTCTTGCTAATTTAGAGGGGTTTGTTTGTTTTTCTTGATTGCACATTATCACCAATACTTCACAAACGTAATTGTACACGGTTCAATATACAATGCCCATTCAGACATTTGAGCTTATCGTTGATCTATGTACATAGGGCCGGTGATGGGTGGACACACATATCTTGAGGTCTCTTTGTGATGCGGATGTCTGGACTCAGCACATCCTCTCTAAATGCGTGCTCATGTAAGGAGGCGCTGTAGAGGGCTGGGCTGAAAACATCAATATCTGGACAGCCGTCATTGATCTAAAGCCTCCGGCATGCTGGTTCTTCAGCTCAGGATAATTCTGCATTAACGTCTCCTATCCGCCGGCCCATACACCGTGCCTCATTGTTAGATTGCAATGGCTTCGATATTTTACTTGTTCAGACAAATCCTGGCTTAAGATCTGAACGAAAAACGAAATTTATTCCTCTCATTTGTTAAAGCAAAATACTACTGGCGTGAATGTACTGCGACAGAATCTCAGGGATAGATATAGAGGTAGAAGTCGGCCATCACTCTGAAGAGTATCCGTCTCTCCTTGCAGAAGTATGACCCAGAGCTATTCAAGATGGCCATGCCTTGCCTCAGTGCCATAGCTGGAGCTTTGCCACCGGACTACGTGGACGCCTCCATCAGTACCACTGTGGAAAAGCCTGTTTCTGTAGACACTCAGGGCAACTTTGACCCCAAACCCATCAATACAGCCAAGTAAGCCATATTGGGGGCCAGACAGCTATGTGAAATAAACTTACATCATGCTGTGTTATATATATATTTTAAAGAAATATACATGGCTGTTAGACTTTATGCGTTTACGTACACTTTCCTCAAGCATGCTACAACAGGTGTGCTAGAGTTGCATCCCAGTGATTAATCGTCGCACTCCCTTTACAGCATATCTCTTCCAGAGAAGCTGGAGCACTTTGCCAACAAGTACGGCGAGCATTCCCATGACAAATGGTCGGCGGAGAAGGTAAGCCCTGGAACGAGACCCTCCACCGGGGAAAAAATGTGTATTAGATGGTGTGATATTAGGCTTGAAATAATACGAAGCTATTTGCTGCCTTTGTTTATTATTGTGGTCCCTTGAACAGTGTTTTAAAAAACGTTAACTACTACCATCCCGGCGGGGAATGATACTTCAGTCACACCAAAATCAGCTGAAAATCATTTTGACCATGTGAAAGTGCAACATCCATCAATCCAGATGAAATAACTCTGCTCTTTATTTTGCTGCTTTCTGTGGCATAGCGCAGCATGTTGCTCTCTTTAGTGGTTCAAATCTCCCTTTGTATTTTTATTAAATGGGGTACTTCCTGCTGATAAGGCCAACTGTTAACACAATTGTTCTAGTCACCACTTAGAAGGGCCCTGCTCTCCTCCCTTTTGTGCCGACTGCTTAGCCTGCTGCGTTGTCTTTTCACATCTTTAATGAGGACAAACAGAGATCAGCGAGACGCGGACGTGCCGTGACACTTTAATGTGTTGTTGCGTACCACTTAATCTCTTACCCGGTCTTTCAAATGATGTATCACGTCTTTACGGGATTGCTTTCAGCCTCATACATCCCAATGTGTCTCAGGTGCTGCTGGGTTGGAAGTATGGGGACTGTATAGACGAGAAGGCCAAGACTCACCCTCAGCTCAGGACCTACAAAGCCCTGACAGAGAAGGTACAGTAGGACCATATGGAGCGGCAGATTTTAAACAAGGCAAGCATTTATTTCAGAGATGATCTGCGGATTTATTCCTCACCCCCCCATTTTCCTGTGTGTGCTTTTAGGAGAAGGAGATCTATAGATGGCCGATACGAGAGTCTCTGAAGAGTATGCTGGCTATGGGCTGGAACATTGACAGGACCAAGGATGGAGAAAGCATGTCTCAGCAGCGGGAGAGCGAGAAAATGCGAAAGATCTCTCAGGTGTCACAGGTACAATGAACATGACAGAGACTAGTACTGACCTCAAGCTGTACCTACATGCTTGTCCTTGAAAAACTTGCTGATCCTCTTCTACCAAAGATTTGACTTTTTCCGTTACACCTTTTGCTCTTGAACATCGGCAGGCAAATGGTTTCAACCCGAGCCCGATAGACACAAGCAGCGTGGTTCTTTCCAGAGAACTGCAGGTAAACCCACCATCGCTTTATTGTACTTTAATGAACTCCCCCTCTGAATACGAGGTGAATAGCAATATGTTCTGAGTGCTACTGGGTCATGTGGGCGTGAAAGTGTTCCTCGCTGAGATGTGGGTCTCTTTTGTCTTTGATCCAAGGGCATGGTGGAGGTGGTGGCTGAAAATTATCATAACATCTGGGCCAAGAAGAAAAAGAGTGACCTTGGAAGCAGAGGTGACTCGCTAATGAAGTCAAGCATAGATGCATTTGTGTGTGTGTGGGAGTGGTGGTCTCATAAGGAGGCGAAAACAAACTACACGATGCAGAAATACATCACACACTACATGTTTATAATGCATTATATAAATAAATGCAGTGATTTGTTTTGGTAACCCACCATTTGAAAAGCTGTCAACTCCCAACTGTTCCAATACGGTCAGACCTCCTCTCATGATTTCAATAGATTTTCTCTTAATTATCCCTCAAAAAAGCAGAGTACATAAAGCACTGCTATTAATGAGGCGGTGTTCAAAATACAGAAAGATGCTTTTAAAGGGTGAGAGACAGATTTGATAACTGTAAAATGCTCTAATAGACATATGAAAACTGAAGCCACAGACTTTTGTGTCAAATTTTATTGTATTTTCTAACATTATTATTATTACATAAAACATGAATCTGATTTATCCCTTATTGGGCAATTAATAATAATATAAATAAAAATAAACTAGGTTAAATGTAAACATTATATATTTATTATATTTATATTTTGTATATATTATATTAAAATATATATTTAAAAAATGTGTTTAATGTTTTTACATATTTTATATTATACAAATATCATATATTATATAATATTATATTAAATAATATATGATATTTTACAAATCAGTTTACATGTTTTCCAATGGTGAGTTACAGATACATATCACTCTGCTTTTATTTGTTTATTTGACATATATTTGTGCATCGTGTGATTTATTTTTGCTCCGTTATGAGACTGTTATCCAACAGTTACCCAACAGTAGATGTGTGCTGCTGTGTGTGCCTGTGAGCATATGCATGTGCCTGTCTTTGATTGAAGAGGCTCAGCTGAGCGATGCAGCCACTCTATTACACCATCTGTCGTCAGATACACAGTGAGACAGCCATGGCTGAAAGAGCCTTACTGAACACTGGGCTGCCGGTGCTTTCAGGTGGGGGAACACACCCTCTGCTGGTGCCCTACGACACGCTGACGGCCAAGGAGAAGGCCCGCGACCGAGAGAAGGCCCAGGACCTGTTCCGCTTCCTGCAAATCAACGGCTATGCTATAACAAGGTCGGCACACATACAGCATGTCTTTCGCTGAATGTATCACCATCAAGGCCCTGCAGACACCTCATGACTCTCACCAATTTTGCTCTTCCCTTCTCTGACAGCTAATACTAGCCCGCCACATGTAGAGAATGATTCATTGCCCTGGCAGCAAGCCAACCCACTACTCGTGCATCGTAAAACCTCAAAAATGCACCAATGTCAATATTTTCTCTGCCAGGGTTTCTCAATTCATACAAAATTTACTATTGGAAGGACAAGACCAATCTCAAAGCAGCGCTATCAAAATGTTCATTTTGTGTTTTATATCTTGCGGTCTTGTGGTGCAGAGGTCTGAAGGACATGGAGCAGGATTCCTCTTCCATGGAGAAGAGGTTTGCCTACAAGTTCCTCAAGAAGCTGCTCAAGTACGTGGACTCGGCCCAGGAGTTCGTCGCCCACCTGGGTAAGGGCATAATGCACGAGACATTACTACAGGAGACAGTTAATAGTAGCGTTGCTCATGATCAAATCTTCATCTTCGTATTCTGAATCCAGAGGCCATGGCTACCAGTGGGAAAACAGACCGGTCACCTCACGAACAAGAAATCAAGTTTTTTGCCAAAGTAAGTACGTGACCTAAAAAATGAGTGCTGCGAAATATGATGTTATGTTATTCTATGTATTCATCGCTGTCCTCCCTCAGGTCCTCCTCCCTCTCATCGACCAGTACTTCAAGAACCACTCCCTCTACTTCCTCTCCTCGCCCAATAAGAACCTGAGTAGCAGTGGCTACGCCTCCAACAAGGAGAAGGAGATGGTCACCAGGTACACAGTCACAACATTCAGTCAGGTTGTTGACCGCCACAAACTATCTAATTCTTTACCAGAACAATGTTTTAAAGTTGTAGAGCAGCTTGCTAGATTGCTTTTCCACCTTCTTTCCCTGAATCTTCTCATTGTGATTTCTTCATTCCCTTTCTTGTTCTTTTCCTATCCTTAATACGTCCAGCCTGTTCTGTAAATTGGCAGCTCTTGTCAGACATAGGATTTCCCTCTTTGGTAAGCTGATTACTACTCATTGGGACAGAAGTGTGTATATGTGTGTGTGTGTGTGTGTGTGTGTGTGTGTGAGTGTGAATGAGTTCTTGTCAATTTACCAACATGTCCCAAGCTGTTTCTGTTGGGTGATTTTGGCTCATGCACTCTCTCTCTCTCTCTCTCTCTCTCTCTCTCTCTCTGTTATGAATAAGCATCTCTTCTTGAATGTATTAACAGCAGTTAAAATAATACTTTGAGTGCACAACAAACCTAAAAGCTTCTTGGGTAAAAAAAAAATCTGCAAAACTGCATAGAGCCATCCCTAAAACCATAACAGCTTGGGCCACTTCCATTGCAATGATTGACTACGTGAGCCTTGATTATTAAGATCTTGACTTTGAGTTTGATATTTGAATGGATCTATTGAACTTGAATCATTTCTGTTATGTATCCTTTTTTTTCTTTTTCCATCTTTTGGGATGCTCTGCTATGTGATTTTGGGAGGAACATCAATATCTATATATTATTGGTATAATGAAGTTGTATTATTTAGGTTACATATAATATAGAGGTGTATTATTATTATTAGTAGTAGTAGTAGTAGTAGTAGTAGTAGTAATATTATTACTGGTTTTATTTTGATAGTTTTTTCAACCACACCTAATCCAGGCAGCTTTTGCGTTTTTTTTCCATAATTGTTTAATATATCTTTCTCTTCCCATAATAAAATATTATTCACAAAAAAGTGAGTGCATGTGTTTGCATGTGTGTTCAGGTACACATGCGGTACCAAATGTGTGTATGTTGACATGGTACTGATGGTGTGTGTGTGTATGCGATGTCTCGTAGGGAGTGACTCCACCACCATGGTGAGCTGTCTGCATATCCTGGCACACACCCTGGACACCAGGTGGGTACCCCTCTGTCAACACACAAAACTCACAGGAGACTTGGCATGGAGGAGACTTTTCCTCAAAATGGAAAGTTTAAATAATCTTAACTAAAGCCACCTTGTTCAAAAAAACTTGCTTGAGAAGCCAGTAAGGATTTATCCAGCATAAGGCTAGTGTATACCTAAACTAAACCAAACTAAACTAAACTAAACTCTCTAGCACCCTCAAGAGAAGCATATTTGTCATGGACATTTTCTTTTAAACATTGTTATTATTCTGCTTGTCTTCTGGGAAGCATTGGCATTAACAAAGAGCACCCTCTGGCATTTCAATAAGCCAAATAAACTCTGTGCGCTACATGCTGCCCGAGGCGTGTAGTGTTCTTTAGAGACAATGTGCTGTTTGTTAATGTAGCTCACACATAATGAGGCTAAAACAGCGATGCATTAAAGTGTCTTGTTTATGCTGAGGAGCTAAGGCTGATGCCCACAGGCTCTCCGTCTTTCACTTCTCCTTCCTACGGGGGTACATCAAGGCTTAACAACTGGTAATTAATTTAGGAATGTTATGAATTGTGAAATGCCTCGCTGAAAATGGACAAACTAATCATGTTAATGCATCATGCTATTTGGGGGTGTCATGTTTCTACTAACCTCGGATCTAAATATCCACATAATTCAGTGAATACATCGTTTATGTTTTGTAAGGGCGGTCGAGTGGATGCTCATGTCTCATATTTCATGGATAAAACCTGTAAGGACTGTGTGGGAATGAAGGAAGTGCATATTAGAGCTTGTCCTACCGTGGGTAAACAATGTTGTCCTGTGCATACCAAGATATCTAGTGGTTTATTACGGCCTTGCCCTTGGGTATATCCTCATCTGCTTTCCATGATTAATCACCCACTTCCATTCCTTTCAGGACGGTGATGAAATCCGGCTCGGAGCTGGTGATGGCGGGTCTGAGGACGTTCTTTGAGAACGCTGCGGAGGACCTGGAGAAGACCTTTGAGAACCTGAAGCTGGGGAAGTTCACCCACTCCCGTTCCCAGATGAAAGGGGTGTCTCAGAACATCAACTACACCACCTGCGGCGCTGCTCCCCATCCTAACCGCTCTTTTTGAACACATCACTCAGCACCACTTTGGAGTCGACCTGCTTCGTGAGTGCCGGCATCAAAGAGACGATCAAAGTGTGATAGACTACTGAAAAATGGGATGTAGTGCCATGTACGGTGCATTGTAATACAATGGATTAGAGCTACGATTTTTCTTTTTTTTCAGTGGATGATGTCCAAGTATCCTGCTATCGGATCCTGACCAGCCTCTATGCACTGGGCACTGGGAAAAACATCTATGTAGAAAGGTATCCTTAATCGATCAAAGCTTCAGTAAGGAAAACCCATTGACATTCAACGTCTTCACCACCCTGTCTCTCTTGTGTCCCCCAGACAGCTGCCAGCGCTTGGTGAGTGTCTGGCCACCTTGGCCGGGGCGATGCCTGTGGCCTTCCTGGAGCCGCTGCTCAACACATACAACCCCTGCTCCGTCTTCAATACCTAAGACCGCCCGCGAACGAGCCAGTGAGTCATACAGTCATTCCAGTGTGATGGAGTTTGGTACCAGGGGCGGACCAAGGAGGCGGGTGGACCAGCATTAAGGCAACATTACGGATAATGAGCTTGTCATGAGTTTCACAATCATCTGAAGAGATGATTGAGATGTTCTCTGTGTTATTTGGTATGAGAAAAGGCAGATTTTCCGATAAGTATGGTGCCAGTACCCTAGGGAGATGTGTGTGTGTGTTTTTGAAACCCTGTAATCACCTAATCATGACTTCATTGCCACCTCTTTATTCCCACTAATAGCAATATCAGCACACCTACCTAGATATTATTCTGTCTGGAAAGACCCCTCCTCTTCACAAGAGATAGGAACAGAAGAATGTTTGACCCAAAGGATGTGTAAAATCACATATTAATCCTCCGTGGTGTTTTCAGTCCTGGGCATGCCAGACTCGGTCGAGGAGATGTGTCCCGAGATGCCGCGCCTGGACGTTCTGATGAAGGACATCAACGACATGGCCGAGTCCGGGGCGCGCTACACAGAGATGCCCCACGTTATCGAGGTGGTGCTGCCCATGCTGTGTAACTACCTGTCCTACTGGTGGGAGAGGGGCCCCGAGAACCAGCCGGCCAGCGGGGGCAGTGTCTGCTGCACCACCGTCACCTCAGAGCACCTCAGTCTCATCCTCGGCAACATTCTCAAGATCCTCAACAGCAACCTGGGCATCGACGAGGCCTCCTGGATGAAGAGGATCGCAGGTGGGCATGGGCTTACTGTAATATGCAACTGTTTTGGGGGGGGTTTTGGTGACATCTTTGGTGCTAAGTGGTCATTGCTGCAGTGTTTTTGTACTGCGCATCCCAGAGATCACCTTTTTCCTTTGATTTTCTATCGATGAAGTTTCTCTAAGCACCAATCTTTTATTCTTCTGTTCAGCCATGGTGGCTATCGCAAACTTCTCACGCTCCATCTATCTTTTTGCTGATTGTGTGCAGTGTACGTGCAACCCATCATCAGCAAGGCCCGCGCCGACCTGCTAAAGAGCCACTTCCTGCCTACACTGGAGAAGCTGAAGAAGAAGACGGTGAAGGTGGTGGCTGAGGAAGAGCTGCTGAAGGCAGACAGTAAGGGAGACACCCAGGAGGCCGAACTACTCATCCTGGATGAGTTTGCTGTGCTCTGCAGGGACCTGTACGCCTTCTACCCCATGCTCATCCGCTACGTGGACAACAACAGGTTAGCATGCTGACTGGTGGGTAATGAGTTCTTTTGTAGGATCGATGAGGAGGAGATGGTGGAGGTATAGGTGGTGACAGTATTGAATATTTTGTTCCTTTTGCTGATGGGAGGTTTGTGTGAAACATTACAGCATGTCGGTATGAAGGAGAGGTAATAAAAACACAGAGTTTGTGGCAGAGGGTATGATTTCATGTCGCTCCTCTTGCCACTGCAGGTCCAGGTGGCTAAAGGAACCAGACGCCGACTCCAACGAGCTCTTCAGAATGGTGGCCGAGATATTCATCCTCTGGTGCAAGTCACACGTAAGTTCTCTCTTCTCCATACACTTTGAACTACAAACAACAGGAAGCCATGACGAATCGGGCCATTGACATTGAACATTGTGTGTTTGCATTTGGCATTTCTCTCTCTTCAGAACTTCAAACGGGAGGAGCAGAACTTTGTGGTCCAGAATGAAATCAACAACCTTTCCTTCTTGACTGGAGATAGCAAGATCAAGATGTCTAAGGTAGGGCTTATATGTGCTCTGTTAATTCAGAAGGTTCCACCACTGTGAGCCTTTCTTCCTAACTGTGGAGCTTTCCAGTAGATTCTCAGTCAGCACAATAAAGCCCTTCTAGCCAGGCGCCATGACCGCTGATGGTAACATCTCTCCCATCTCTAGCATGTTGAAAGTTGAGCCATATTACGAAACTTGTGTGTGTATTACAGTAGAAGACAAAAACTAACATTCACCCCCAAAGGACAAACAACAAATACTCACACAACAAACATTCCACCCTTTGCCAGCAGTGCAGTGGTCAGAATGTATTTGTTGTAGTTTGTTGATCTGCATGATTTGGTCTTTAAAATTTACAATGCAAACAGAGGGTTGTCATTACAGTGCATCTAAAAGTTTAAACTGACTGTGTCCTTCCATGTAATTGTCCTCTCACCCTGTCTTCTATCTGCCACTCTTTTTCTCACACAGTCCCTTAAGAAAAAGGTAGATGCACTGCATGAGCTGTTAACCTGACAGCTTATTGGTTTATATGCTCCAGTCGCCGGGGCAGAACAGCCAATAGCTTGCGCCTCTGTGCCATCATATTAGCTGATCTTTTGTGGCCTTTGCTCTATTCATCACTATGTCTGACATAACTGTGGTCATTCCTCATCACATTGTGGGTGGAACATGTCTCATCTGGACTAATGAAATCCAACCTTGCTGCAGCAAATCATGCAGTCACATGTCA
Source organism: Hoplostethus atlanticus (assembly GCA_034670405.1). Classification (NCBI taxonomy): domain Eukaryota; kingdom Metazoa; phylum Chordata; class Actinopteri; order Trachichthyiformes; family Trachichthyidae; genus Hoplostethus; species Hoplostethus atlanticus. The sequence goes on from JAXDDX010000004.1 coordinate 3,290,964, forward strand.
CTGTGTGTTTGCAGGTGATGGATTGTGGTACACTGGTGTGTTTGGCCAATGGTTACCAAGTGTGTGTGTGTGTACACGCGCAAAAGTGTTAATACTCTATGCATGCAGAAATGAGCCAGCTGCTTCAATTTGCCTCCTTAGAAAATAAAGATAATAAATATCCAGGGTCCTCTTCCACGCGTTCAGAAAGCAACACACAAACACACACACAGTTTTCTTTCACTGGTAACATCTTACTGTACCATCAGTAGTAGATTGTGGGCTAGTGCTGCTTTTCAGCTAAAGTCTGAAATGCTTGAGTGGTGCAGATTTAAGCCTGGCCACAGATTTTGCCAGTGTTGAAAAATAAACACCTCAGTTCCCTCCGGCTTTTGTTCAAATATGAGTGCTCTCACTGTGAAATAAGCTCCAGAGAAATACTTTTACTCTCAAGTCAAGGTATCAATTTAAAAGTTGAAAGGAAGTGTTTTGGTGCAACATTAATCTGACTTAGAGGGGAAAAGAGTATAAGACTTCTGATATATTACCAAAAGACCAAGATTCTTAGCATTTTTTCTGTAGTATTGCGTGTTGGCTGAGGTAAATATTTTGTTATTTTCAGTCTGGAGGGCAAGACCAGGAGAGGAAGCATAAGAAGAGGCGTGGTGAGTTCTACTCCATCCAGACCTCGCTGATCGTGGCTGCCCTGAAGAAGATGCTGCCCATCGGCCTCAACATGTGTACCCCCGGGGACCAGGAGCTCATCTCGCTAGCCAAGACCCGCTACCTCCTGGTGAGACCACGCAACCACACTTTATGTGATCGTGCACTGGGCACACATTGACATGGGTCATATGGGATTGTATAGCCAATATGAACCCACCATTACTATAATACAACATTATTGATAGCACAAAGTTAAAACAAAGCAGTACTAACTCTTTTAGTCCGTGTACCCTTTGAGGGTTATGGCACATCGGCACACATTTTCTTCTCTCTTATTGTCCGACAGAAAGACACAGATGAGGAGGTCAAAGACCATATTCGGCAGAATCTGCACCTTCAAGAAAAGGTGAACAAGTCAAAATCGCGTTCATTATCGTAAATGATCGTTAGCTTCTCTGTACTGGATCTACTGTATGCCTCCTTGACATCTTTCATTGAAATGCACTCACAGTCGGAGGACCCTGCAGTGAGGTGGCAGCTGAACCTGTACAAGGACGTAGTGGTGAAGAGTGAGTGGCCTCCCGACCCTGAGAGGACGATGGACCGTATCCAGAGCATCTCCGCTGCTGTCTTCAACCTGGAACAGGTCTGTCACTGGGCTCAAACTCTCAACTATCATACATTCTACATTTACAGCCCCCGTTTTGAGCTATAGATGACACTAAACAACTTATTTCATTCATGTTAGGTGGAGCAACCACTGAGATCCAAGAAATGTGTCTGGCAGAAGCTGCTGTCCAAGCAGAGGAAGCGAGCAGTCGTTGCCTGCTTCCGCATGGCTCCTCTCTATAATCTCCCCAGGTATTACTGTATAGTGTACACCTACAGTGGACACGCCCCTCTCCTCCTATTGGCTCTCAAAGCTACACAGCCTCAGTTATCAATCCAGGGCTCATCAAACAGTAGCCTAGAACTCCCTGAGCTGCCATTGTTAGTACTAGCAGATGGCAAGCTGTGTAGCATGTAGCATGTAGCGTCACCTCTCTATTTACTGGCCAAATACCCACACACTCTCTTTCCTTCGCCGCGGCTCACGACTCTCATTCCTCTTTTCCCCGTGTTCTGACCCTGCATTAATGCACAGCCTCCTCCCCCCAGTCTGTAGGACAAATGTCTCGCCCGCAGCTGTTATCAAGGAATAGAGAAAAAAAAGGACACTAGCAATTTCATGCCCTGCTGCTCTGTAACTCAATCACAGGAAGGCCAGGCAGAGAGCAACAGTAGGGAGGAAAACAATTATCAGGCCCAACCTGGGGGTGGCCATCTTTAATATGTGTGGTTGGCCTGACAGCATGACTCATTTATCCGCGGCTGGAGTTGCTGTCAGTCTCGTGGAATATGACTCAGTGTGGCTCATAATTATAAGATGGCATTTACGACGCAGGGGTTAGATAGCAGAGTGGGTCCGGCGTTATCGATTTTTTGTCTGGAGTGGTCGTTGAATGATGACTTTCATTCTGTTTGTGGGACGGCTGTGAAACTGTTTCTTCCCCGGCTGACGTCGATGTCGTCCTTGGCTCGTTCTTACACTTTCAGTACTTTTTTCATCACGTGAGGAGTTTGAAAATTACCCTCTGTCATGTTTTGTCTTCTATATCTACTACTTAGCCTTTAGCTTTTTTGTCTCTCTCTCCTGAATGTCACACTGAATTGTACCTCATCCCCTCAGGCACAAAAATAATAATTACTTCCTGAATGCCTACCGACATATTTGGCTGGAAATAATGCATGAGAACACAGACTATGACAGTCTGCTCTCCATGCTGACGGTAATGTAATACTGACCTGATGTTTCTATGACCTGCTATTCCTTTCTTAACCCTCCCCCTTCCCCTTCCCCCTGGCCATGGTTTGTGCTACAAATGTTGACTCCCACTGTTGCCACTGGTGTTTCCACTGGTCCATCTGTATAGCAGGCCTGTATCTCCAGATACATGGCAAGACTCAGAGTAGTACGATCAATTCATCTAGTCATGAATTGTAACTTCTGTCTTCCGATGGGAGTTGGAGATATTTTTCTTTAATTTCCGACTGTTCTGCAGGTCTAGAGCTTGGACAGGTTGAGAGCATGTCCCTCAGCACTCATTCTTATTGTAACCTACGTAACAGTTTGCTCCAAGGTGACCAGTTGGATGTGCCAGTGCCCTATACTAACCGGTATTAACTTCTGCTAGTGACTTTTTTCCCCCCTTTAGCTCTATCTAACCCAGGCTAATCTCCTCTCGCCCCTCCCCAGGCATCGCTCTATTAACCTCTTCCTCCTGGCCTATCAGAGAATATGGATAGAGACAGAGGAATACTCTTTTGAGGAGAAGCTAGTGCAGGACCTTGCAGTAAGTACTTGTCTCATCCCACGGCGCCATCATGTAGGTACCTATGTGCTGTGGAGGCTGGGGGTCGCCCCCGCCATGCTGCTGTTCTCGTGCCATTGTCACAAGTGCCTTGACAGCACAGCGCCCACCAGGTGCCACCGGGCCACCGTCAGTCATCCATGTAATGTTGCCCGAGTACCGACTGTACGCCCATCTCGGACAAGCATGGCATCACCGCTGATGCCAGTGCCGGCTCTATTAGATTGTTCTGTTTTCCTAAAGCTGCGCCTCATCCAACAGGGGTAAGCGAGCATCCAGCCACGATGCTTCAACTTACCAGTGAAATATTATGGAAGCTGTGGTGTCTTTCCTACATTTTCACCGCCATGACATTTTGAGGAATTTGTTGTACTAAAAGCAGAAGCAATACAGTGCATAGCTGCTTTCTTTACAACTTCACAAAAAAATTCCTCAAAAACATTTATCATTTTGTAGCCCAGGAGAGAAAGTATGATATAAATTGGTTTAAAATGGATGCAGGCCTCATGAAATACAACAAAACAATTCTGCCTTCTGATCTGAAATAATCTCTGGGATAAAGTGGTGTGTAAACTGGGCTCATGGAGAGTCATGCTTAACTCCATCCTCCTCCCTTTAACACTGCTAAACACATACCTTGACACCCTGTTGTCTGACTGGTGTGTGTGTGTGTGTGTGTGTGTGTGTGTGTGTGCATTTGCATGGATGTTCCTGTGTCTGTGCCAATGCCTGTGCTTGTGGTTTATTGCCTGCATGCTACGGTAATAGTGTTAACAGGTACTTCTGTCCTATTCTGATACAACCTGTTTCCCTTAAGGTAAGTGATGTATAGTAAATTGACAATTAAGTATTATTGTAGCTGTAGTTTGTGCTTAGTGTTGTGATGCAGATTCCTCAGTTTAACGGATCCCTGTATATATATATAACACCACAGTGATTTTTAGCTCCTCTTAGGCTGAGAGTGCACGGTAAATATGTAGAAATGCTCGGCTTCCGCGATTGTGCACGCTGACATGTGTGGGTCTGTCCAGAAAACCCAGCCCAAGGTGGAGGAGGAGGAAGAGGAGGAGGTCGACAAGCAACCAGATCCTCTTCACCAGCTCATTCTGCATTTCAGCCACAACGCTCTAACCGAGTGCAGGTAAACACACTCCGTCACACACCTGGCCAACTGGCACCGACAGAGTTTGCTCCATCTGTGCCGGATAATGTTTCTGGCCTGCCCCGTGGCTAATAAACTGTAATAAACTAAAGCGTTGCTATATTTTTTACACACCAGGGGAGACACGCAAGCAGTTTTGTTACTATTTTTCCATAGTCTTGCTGCTGAGGTAGATTGCGATGGCTGAAAATGTAATTACCCCCAATTGCTTATGGTTTGCACCGCTATTTCGTCGCTCTATATGCTGTGCACACCACATATTTATCTTCCTTTTCTATATAGTTCTTTGGAAGAGGATCCCTTGTATATTGCCTATGCAGATATGATGGCAAAGGTACCTTGTTTTTATTTCTCTAATTTGCTGATACTGAAAACCTGTACACAGTTTTGGTCATGTTTTACAGGTTGCACTTTCTGTTTTTCTCTCTCAGAGTTGTGCTGAAGACGAAGAAGAGGAAGACGAGGAAGAGAAAGAGAAAACATTTGAGGTGCTAAAGAAGTCTCAGAAGTCTCGTTTTCTATCCGCCTTTGACTTTGTTTTTCAGTCATATACGGCAATTGTGCGTATTATTTTGTCCTACAGGAAAAGGAGATGGAAAAACAAAAGACGCTGTACCAGCAAGCCAGACTGCATGACCGAGGGGCTGCAGAGATGGTGCTCCAGATGATCAGTGCTAGCAAAGGTAGGGGAACACACACTTGCCTGTGAGCATTTCTGCAGTGGAGCCTGGGGTCCAACTGTGATTTGTTGTCTTCAGGTCGACTTGGTCCTATGGTGACCTTCACCCTCAAACTGGGCATCTCCATTCTCAACGGGGGAAACATAGTGGTCCAGCAGGTACACAGCGCTCTTCTTGCAGGACAGAAAGTGTATATTTATTGATATCATCACACTATTTACAGTGCTTTAACCTCCGTGCAGAAAATGCTGGACTATCTGAAGGAAAAAAGGGACGTCGGCTTTTTCAAAAGTTTATCTGGACTGATGATGTCGTGCAGGTAATCCTCGTTTCCTTTGCTTGCTTTATCGTTTTCCGAACTCCGACATAAAAATATACAACACAGGAATATAAAACATAGAAATGCAACTTAACTTTTTTCCCTCTTTTGTCCCTGTCAGTGTGCTGGACTTGAATGCTTTTGAGAGGCAAAACAAAGCGGAGGGTCTGGGGATGGTTACTGAAGAAGGTTCAAGTAAGTGGGGAGAACAAACATGGAGAACTGTCTATCTAAGACAGTCCTTGTCGTTTCTTTCCTGACAACATGAAAGATCAATTATCACACTGTTAGGAGGCTTTAAATCATATTGATATAAAGAGAGATAGACCTTAATGTAATAATAACACATAATAATAATAAAACATATTGTTTATAGTAGTAGTCTATTATGTCTTGTAGTAGTCTAGTATGATTGAATTGTTAGGTTGTTATTACCTTACTTATCCTAACCTAAATATGATTTATCCAGCTTTCATTATGTTTTGTATCACTGTATGAAAAGGGTGATACCGACAAAGAGAGTTCAGGCAACCTATCTGCTACACTCAGGTTAGGGTTGTTATCCATTACTGAACCACAAACTGGTGTGAGTACAGATCTAAACATGTATCTGAACTAAATGGAGATAATAGAGTATAGGGATCAGATTTTTCAACCAGTCAGTGTCACATGGTCCAAACCACAGAACTCTTGTTTACCTGACATCAACTACAAGTGATGTTTCAGAGTAAACATTTATAACTCCTGACGTGACATGATGTTTCTCCTTTTGGCTAATGATTGGCCCATGGAATTATTGTCCTTGAGTCAATACACATGGCGCAGCATTAGCTTGACAGTACATTTTGCTCTTTAGTTTGTTGATGGACAAGCCCATCTCCATGTCACGTGTGTCCTCTCGTATGTCACGTTGTATGTCATCATGTCTGTGTGTGTTCATCATGCAGGTAAACCTGTGCTACTGTATGTCTAAGTCCTGTCTAGGCCCTATCTCTCAGTGAAAAGCACTCACACTCACATCCACATGAAAAAGGTTAATCTATGGCCTCTATTTGAGCCGATGGGGTGCATACAGTATATAGATATGTTCTTATCATGCATTTTCCAACTCATTTTCACCTCATAAGCCCAGGCATAAGTGATGGTGACTGTTAGTCCTGTACTCTTTCTCACCTGCAGTCTAAACACCTGCCTAGAAAGCAGACTCCTACCTGAAATACTCCTGGTTATAGTTAACCGCATGTCAGTGTCACAAAGTAATGTCAATATGTAGAGATATTTCTATAGGGCTATCTTTCTCCCTTGTTCCTACTTCTGATTGAAACTCAATGTCTTCTCCTTTGCTTATGTCTGCTTTTTTTGTTTGTTTGTTTTCTTCTGATCATGTTTTTTAACTCATCGGTCGCAGTCAACGTGAGTGAGCGGGGTAAATACATGGTTTAGATTCTACTCATTTTACGCAATGCCGCCATCCTGATTGCTCTTCGTCCAGCTCCCTCCTTCCCTCATTCCCTCCCAACCCTTCCCCTCCTCCTCCTCCTCCTCCTCCTCCTCCCTTGTCTTGAATGTGATATAACCCCATTAGTGCTCTGGACTGAAGGAACACATGCATGCTCCTATGACATCTGAACAGATTGTTCAATCCATGATCAGCTACCCAAACTGACTCAAATCTCTCTCCTCCTTGTATAAGAAGTCAATGCTTGTTGTTTGTGTGGGATCTTATATGTCTCTTAATGTTGATAATACTAACCAGTATTTTTTGTAAGAAGCCGTGTAATAAGAATAAAATTTCACAAAGCTTTGTTTGTAAGAAACAACCAAGCTTTGCTTATGTGAAACAACAAAGCTCAGTTTTATTCCTATTATCAATAATCTTATGCACTGTATGTTATGTCTGTGTGCTCTGAACACCCAATGCAGTGCACATAACTTTATGCTGCTTGAGAACTAGACAACAGCTTTATGAGGAAGTGAAAGCTATGCAAGCCCTGGTGCCTGTGTTGATATTTGACACGTGGGGAATGTTGGGTCTCTGACCTTCTCGCCACCAAAAGGGACAGTCGCCAATCTCATTTCCTGTCCCCAGGTTCCAAGGTACTGCAGAACGATGAATTCACTAAGGATCTCTTTAGATTTCTGCAACTTCTCTGTGAGGGCCACAACAATGGTAGGTGGACACCTCCTATGCTGTTCATCAAAATAAGTTAGCTCAAGTCTCTAAACAACAGCATGTTTTAGACGTTTTGCTAAGTGTTTGACTCCATGTTTAGATTTTCAGAACTTCCTGAGGACTCAGACAGGAAACACTACTACAGTCAATATCATCATTAGCACTGTAGACTACCTGTTAAGACTCCAGGTAAGATATTATCAGAGATGGAGTACTTAGACTCATTCTATTGATCAGAAGACTTATTCATTCACCTTCTACCTTTTTGTTCTATCAGGAATCCATAAGTGATTTCTACTGGTACTACTCTGGTAAGGATGTGATGGATGAAGCTGGTCAGAGGAACTTCTCTAAAGCACTGGCAGTGGCCAAGCAGATCTTCAACTCTCTAACTGAGTATATACAGGTACCTCAACACTCACCTCTTCAAAACAATAACTAATTCAAATTGCTTAGTCATATGAATGATATGAACTTTATTGTCCAAGCAGTGTATTGTCTGTGATACTGACCACAAAATGCTTATTTTGCTGCTCTACCTACCCCTGCTCTGTATCTACACTATGCTATGTCTGCTCCAGGGTCCATGTATTGGGAACCAGCAGAGTCTGGCTCACAGCAGGCTATGGGATGCAGTGGTGGGCTTCCTGCATGTTTTTGCCAACATGCAGATGAAGTTATCTCAGGTATTTATGTAGTCATGTTGTTACACATCTTTGTCTGTGGCAGTCTAGCCTCTTATATCTCCAGCCACTAGAGGTCTCTCCAAGCTCAAGGATAACCCCAGGCCACTGCAGTACAATTACAGGTCACTTGCCACTCGGCTATATGATGCATGACTCTATCTATGAGATTTCCTCCATTCCCAATGAGCCAGGTGTGGGATGAGAAAACTGTCCAACTACCTAACCTTATCTCAGGGTCATCAGTAAGGGCTAGGTCTGCCAAAATGACAGAGAGGACAGGTGGAGGGATTTGGATTTAGCTCATCACTTTACACTTTACGGCATGCTGAAAGGCTCCAAGGCTCCGAGGAAACCCTAAATGAGTCAGTCTGACCTAGCCATCTGCTCCTGGACAGTATAATAACATTAGCCCTGGTGCTGATGGATGGATGTAACCTAGGAGGGCCCTCTGGGTCCTAGCAGAGTCCTGGTGGGTCCCCACAATCTGAAGCAGCCTTAATCTCTCAAATCCTACTCAGGGATATTAGTCAGGGCCACAGTGCCATTAGAGGGAGGCCGTCACTGATTTATCTGACGTAGTGAAGTGTTGGTCACAAGATTGCCTGCTGTTTCTTCACCTCCTAACAGGACTCCAGCCAGATTGAATTGTTGAAGGAACTGCTGGATCTACAGAAGGACATGATTGTAATGATGCTCTCTCTTCTCGAAGGTTTGCTTTCTGCTGACTCACTGAGATTATATGAGATGTGCCAGCAGCTGCAAGGATATTGCCTCTTTTATGACCGACCAAATCTCATGAAACAGTTTTGTTTGCTTGAGATATTTTCAATTTAATACAATATTTACTGAAGCAGCTTTGCTTAATCTGCATGGGGAGTGTTACTTTTTAATGTGTGTACTGACAAAACTTCCGTCACCTTCTCCATTACTCCACAGGTAATGTTGTCAATGGTACCATTGGCAAACAAATGGTGGACACCTTAGTGGAATCTTCTAGCAACGTTGAGATGATCCTTAAATTCTTTGACATGTTCCTCAAGTTAAAGGACTTGACCATCTCAGACAACTTCAAGGAGTATGACCCTGACAGCAAAGGGGTCATCTCAAAGAAGGATTTCCAGAAGTCCATGGAGAACCAGAAGCAGTATTCCCAAAGCGAGATTGAATTTCTTCTCTCCTGTGCTGAGGCTGATGAGAATGACATGTTCAACTATGAGGTGTTTGTGGAGAGATTTCATGAACCAGCCAAGGACATTGGCTTTAATGTAGCTGTGTTGCTAACCAATCTCTCAGAGCACATGCCTCATGATGCTCGCCTCTCCACGTTCCTTGACTTGGCTGAGAGTGTTCTCAGCTACTTTGAGCCTTATTTGGGTCGTATTGAGATCATGGGTGGAGCCAAGCGCATTGAGAGAGTCTACTTTGAGATCAGTGAGTCAAGTCGTACCCAGTGGGAAAAGCCACAGGTCAAGGAGTCCAAGCGGCAATTTATCTTCGATGTGGTCAATGAGGGTGGGGAGAGTGAGAAGATGGAACTCTTTGTTAACTTTTGCGAGGACACCATCTTTGAAATGCAGTTAGCCTCTCAAATTTCAGAGCCAGACCCGGTAGAGCGGCCGGAGGAGGATGAAGATGAAATCCAGAGTGTGGCGGAGGAACAGGAGGAGGAAGAGGAGGAGAGTGTGATGTTGGAGTCTTCCTCAGCCTTTACTATTGCCTGCATCTCCATGAGAAAGAGCCTAGGCAACTTCCGCCAGCTGCTCACCCTCAAGAGCATGAGGCGACAGTACAGAAAATTCAGGAAGATGAGCGTGAGGGAGATGGTGCGCGGTTTTTTCTCATTCTTCTGGATGATTATCACAGGCCTCTTCCACTTCCTCTACAGCCTAGTTTGGGGCTTCTTCCACATCTTGTGGACCACTATGTTTGGGGGTGGCCTTGTTGAGGGGGCTAAGAATATGAAGGTGACAGACATTTTGGGAAACATGCCAGACCCCACCCAGTTTGGGATCCATGGAGATGTGCTAGAGACGGAGAAGATGGAGGCGAGTGAGGCATCATCGTTTGCAGAGATGGGGCAGATGGCCCAGGGAGATGCAGCAGAGGTAGACCTGATGGCTGAGTTACTCAACATACAACCCAAGAGGGAGGGCAAGCATGGGAGTGAACCAGGTTTGGGGGATGTGTCGGAGGTGGTGGTAGGGGATGCTCCATCCATAGCCAGTGCTGTGAAGCAGAAGAAGGCACAGGTCAGTAGTCAAGTAAAATCAAGGGGAAAGCACGATAAAGAGTAATAAGTATAGCTCTAGTAGTAACATTGTCTTATCTAATAGACACTATTAGTGTTGACATTGTACTAGGTGAGAGGCATTTGTTGTTATACCAGCACAAAATGGTCCCACTTAAACAAGATCATCTATCATATGTCTTGTGAACATTTCATTTAGTTAGTTGTTGAAAGGAACTGATTATTCCATTTGTTCTAAAGGAGGCTGCAATGAAGAGGGCTGCTAATGGAGACTACCAATCTGAGTCAGAGAAAGCAGAGTGAGTGTTCCCACAGGGTCCTTCATCCTCAATGGGATTACAACAACTGATTTAATTTTTAGTATGAACACAATCATCCTAGCCTCTCCGCTATCTAACAGGATTTAGTCAACTCCTGGTGGGATGTGAACTGAGGCCAAGGGTAGACTTTGTGTGTATTTTCAAGTTTGTGTGTAAGCGCCTATGTGTGTGTGGCTGTGTATATCTATATGTGCCCATCCGTTTACAGTGCTTACCCGTGTTCTGTGGGCATGATTCCCACACTGTACCTTGCAACAATCTGTGTCAGTCTGTCACTAACAATGAATGTTTTGCTCCAGTTCAGATGATGGAGAGAAGAAGGATCATGACAAGGCCAAAGAGGAAGCTTCTCCAGAGCACTCAGCGGAGGAGAAGAAAGCCCCGAAGAAGAGGCCTGGCCAAAAGAAAGAACCACCAGTGGCCTTCATGGCCAGCTTCTTTGCTGGCTTGGAAATATACCAGACCAAGATGCTGGTCAGATGTTTCCCTCTTCTGCATAAAGCATAAATCAATTGTCATGTACTGTTTTTGGTTGCTAGACACATGATATGACTGATATGGAAATTATTATCTTAACAGAACTACCTGGCCAGAAATTTCTACAACCTCCGCTTCCTGGCACTTTTTGTCGCCTTTGCTATCAACTTCATTCTTCTCTTCTACAAAGTAAGCTCATAGTTTCGGTACCATATCATACATAATGCCATGATTTGGTAAATACATTAAAATGTCTCTTTGGCTTTCAGGTGACTGGTGATGACTCGGATGAGGAAGACCCGTGGAATGGTCAAGGTAGAACCGGAGAGGAGGAGGAGGAAGGTGTCATGGAGTACTTTGTCCTACAGGAGAGCACAGGCTACATGGCACCAACGCTACGCTTTCTGGCTATACTACACACTATCATATCCTTCCTGTGTGTAGTGGGATACTACTACCTGAAGGTACAGTAACACTTTCTCGCAAACGAGCACAATAACTTGAGACTGTATGCCATTACCTTTAGTGCATCTATTTACTGATGGAGCCTACTTCCCTATGTGACCAAGGTGCCCCTGGTAGTGTTCAAGCGGGAGAAGGAGATAGCAAGGAAGCTGGAGTTTGATGGCCTCTACATCACCGAGCAACCCTCAGATGATGACATCAAGGGGCAGTGGGACAGACTGGTCATCAATACGCCGTAAGTCCTGCAGAGGTGGAGGAAATATTGGCATTAACTACAGTTTCTAAGATCCGAACCATTCAGAATCTCTGATGAACAAATACAAATACTAATTCATTTTTTTGTACTGTATTTGACAGTTCCTTCCCCAACAACTACTGGGATAAATTTATCAAACGAAAAGTAAGTGGCTTACATCATTCATTCACTGTAATCTGATATGTATGAAAACCCTACAGTTCATTAAACCAAATGTGCTGATGTACAGTATAGCTGAAATGTCGTTTCTACAGCTTACTATCAGCTACAGTGTGATCCTGTTAGTCCTCTGTTTATATTTTGCTGCTGTTTGTAGGTCATCAACAAGTATGGAGACCTTTATGGAGCAGAGAGGATAGCAGAGCTGCTTGGCTTGGACAAGAGTGCCCTGGATTTCAACCCTACTGAGGAGACCGTTGCCAAGGAGGCTTCACTAGTGTCCTGGTGAGAGATTAGACTGGCAGGGTAGAACAGCCAGTTGGCTTCTCTATTAAAGAGAAACTCACAACAGCCCATCTCTTTTAACAGGTTGAGCTCAATCGATACCAAGTACCACATCTGGAAATTGGGGGTGGTGTTCACAGACAATGTGAGTTTAAATACAGTTTGAGATGATTAATGGTATTGATTATGGATTGATAAGGATTGTTGGGTGAATGGGTTTGAGGGATGGATGATGGATGGATGGGTGGACGGATGGATAACACCATAAGTTGACTGATTAATTTGATTAATCTGATTAATTTCCAACTAATTGCTGATCATTTGGTTTCAGTCATTCCTGTATCTAGTATGGTACACCACCATGTCCATCCTGGGCCACTACAACAACTTCTTCTTCGCTGCCCATCTGCTGGACATTGCCATGGGCTTCAAGACCCTCCGCACCATCCTCTCCTCTGTCACACATAACGGCAAACAGGTGAGAAGTAGGATGCAAGTCCGCCACCAAGCAGCAGGGGTCAGTGCCGAGTTAGTGGTTGAGGTTGTGTTGTACGCACCACCAGCCTCTGTGGCCAAGGCAGCCTCTGTTGTTTGTTCCCTAAAGTGCAGCATGAGGCCAATATTCGTCATCGCTTCCCTGCTCTCACAGCCATTCTACTGAAGCTTGTCCCTGCCACACTGGTGGCGTCTTGGGTATGCAAGTCAAAAGCCTGTAGTCTGCTCCTCCACTCAGAAGTAATGTAATACTGGCGCCTAGTGATCTACTGCCTGATTTTGAACCAATAGGTTATTTAATTGAGACGACGAAATGTAAAACCTCAGATAGGATCGAATCTATATATTAAAGCCAAATTCCAACTGCAATGATTAACTCACTAATTACTGCATTTTACCTGCATTAGATTTGCATTAGTGTGTGTTGGGTCTGACCACTACTGAGACACACCCCTTCCTGCAACCGTCCCAGCCCTCTAGCTGTGCTTTGTTATATACCAGGAAAAATAAATCTATCCTGAGGTTTGGGTCAGTTCAGGTCGTGAATTTGCTTTAAAAAAATGTATATTGAAAAATATTTGACATCCAACTCATCAACAAATAACTAATCTATCACTAGAAAATAAAATGCATTTTCTGTTTACATGTTTAATTTGTTTAACATGTATTCATTTATCATTTATTGAGTAAATACACACATTTTGTGATGAGGTTTTACTGATTGACATCTGTATGTCCTCCTGTAGCTGGTGTTGACGGTGGGCCTGCTGGCAGTCGTGGTCTATCTCTACACTGTGGTGGCCTTCAACTTCTTCAGGAAGTTCTACAATAAGAGCGAGGACGAGGACGAGCCGGATATGAAGTGTGATGACATGATGACTGTAAGTATCATCCATGGGAGAATATCAAGATAACACATTGCATCTACATGTATGCATGCACTGCATAGAGAGTTTTTATTTGAACCTTTATCTACCATGGGAAGTTTGAGCACTCTTTCTTCTTTCTCTCTTTTCAGTATAGCTCAGCTTCAGTCTCATGCACACATTTACACTTGATAGCTTCCTCGGTATACCAGGTTAAGTGAGGTTAAGTGCCTTGCTCAAGGGCACCTCACCAGTAGTTGATGAGAGAAGGGCGTGCCTAACTTATTTACTTATCCCCACCCAGAAGACAGTATGGGAGTGTAAACTGGTGACCTTTGATTCACAAGCATGCTCCCCTGACCTGCTATCAGATATCAAAAATACTGTACAACCCTTATGCATGGACACCAAAAGACTCCCATTGACTCAAACTGTGGCTCACACTAACATCACACTGTCAGTCAGACTCTCACACTTCAGTATTACTCTTACCTTTTCCGTTTGCGTTTCCGCAGTGTTACCTGTTCCACATGTACGTCGGCGTGAGGGCAGGAGGTGGCATCGGGGATGAGATCGAGGACCCAGCAGGCGACCCCTATGAGCTCTACCGTATCCTCTTTGACATCACCTTCTTCTTCTTTGTCATTGTCATCCTCCTGGCCATCATCCAGGGTAGGCGTGTCCATATGCACCCTGCTGGTGTAGCGGGAATTAGTTCACAGAGATCAGAGATCAGCAGATCGCTTGAAAGTCAGTCGGTCTTTGTAGTTTCATAGTCGTCCTCCTCTCTGGGGGTTTGTATCGTATTTTAGTTACACAGAGAGAAGCGAAATAGGTCTTTTTGATGGTCTTTCCCTCCAAGCAAAACCTCTTTTTAACATAACCTCACTGAAACTCACTAATGTCTGAATTACCAACTCTTTATTACTCTTTTAACCCCCACCCCCCATGCACACACACACACACACACACACACACACACACCACGATAGTAATCTCACAGCTGTATGTCTGTCCCACAGTGTATAGCCTCAGTAAATTCCCACAAACGCAAACAGACCGATATTCCTTACAGAGTTTGCCGTACTCTCCATCAGGAAACACACTGTATGTACGCGGTATTGAGGCTCTGTCAGGTGTGAAATTGTGCCTGGATCGATTGCACAAGAGTATATGATATGCTCACAGCAATTCCTGTGTGGTTACAGGTTTGATCATTGATGCCTTCGGAGAGCTGAGAGACCAACAGGAACAAGTCAAAGAGGATATGGAGGTGAGAGTAGATTTCATTTTCACTTGCCAAAATGATAAATTATACTTTTGCAAAAAGCAGCACATTTTTGTCATCCCGACAACCACGAGGCCGTGTACAATGAACGTCTATTCCCTCTCTGTCCTCAGACCAAATGTTTCATTTGCGGCATCGGTAATGACTACTTTGACACGACACCTCATGGCTTCGAGACTCACACCTTACAAGAGCACAACTTGGCCAACTACCTGTGAGTATCTACCTCTCCAAGTATTTCACGTAGTGTTCAACAATTTGCTTTTTAACTTTTGTGTTTTCCATTACACTTCATCAATCATCGTTGTCATTTTCACCAGCTTTATTGCCTCTTCTCGGTAATTTAGCCACATGATTGATGGCTTCTCCGCATTACAACAGCATTAGTGCCAAAGTTACTAATGGCCCCAGTGATCCAGAAGACTAACACCCTTTATGTACTTTCTCCATCGCTCCCTCGCTCTCCCCCTCCTGCACGCCTTTGCTTATCCCCTGTTTCTTTATAATGCCCATCACAATAGAAAGTCTCAGTCCATTTGCTGTCATAGTGAGCTGGCTGGAGGATGTGAGACTGACCTCATTATCTCTCTTCATTATTATTTAATGTCATGAACTTCAGTGGAAAATATGTTTGTGATAGCGTGCTCTCATACAGTATTCATCACTATTTGGCGTGCTGCGATGCCCACAGAGATACAGCGGCCCGTTGCCATTTGCACTGGATTTGGGAAACAGCAGGTGATTCAGTGACTGAGATAGGATGGTTCAGACATTGGCGTCAGAAATCGCGGTGTCTCTTAGCGACACAGAATTGCACCGTTCCTGTGAATAGTGTGTTACAGATGTCGAAATCCCTGAATGTGCCTGAATAAAGGTTTTCACTTTCACTCCTTTTTTTGGTACATTTTAACCGCGAGAAGGTCAGACTTTTTGGTAACCATGCATTGAGACTGTGAACATTTCTCACGGGTCCTCATGGTGTGGTATTTCTGCTTTATGTCATTGGTCTGCTTTTCTCAACAGGTTTTTCCTGATGTATCTTATCAACAAGGATGAGACAGAGCACACCGGCCAGGTATGACTTCCTTTGAGGAATCCCAATAATCAACCAATAACAATGAACCAGTATGATCCTGTCACTGTTAGAAATAACTCTGTGTGTGTGGGTGTGTGTGTGCATGCCTGTCCACCTCCAGGAGTCATACGTGTGGAAGATGTACCAGGAGCGTTGCTGGGACTTCTTCCCGGCTGGAGATTGCTTCCGCAAGCAGTACGAGGATCAGCTTGGATAGAGCGGACGCATCCTCTCCACTTCTATCTATGCTGGGAGGGCTGCAGGGATATGTAGTCCCACACCTAGCTGCTGGACTACAACACCACACAACCGTCCCACTACCAGAGCCTCTAAATGCTATGGGCTGGCCTGAGGAGAAAACTACATTTTTATACAAGAGAGAAACATCTCCCACCTATGTCAAATGTACCCTCGTCACCTTCGGTACAGTGCCAATCTAGGAGAGAATGACCTGCAACTTGCCCAAACATTTAGGTTTTCAGTTTTTGGGACTTTTTTCCTCGTTTCTGACAACGTGTTGCCTTTTACTCCACATAACCCCAAACCATTGCACAATTTTCTTTTTGTCTTTTTGAGAAACACTGGGTTGTGTGGGGTTATGGGACAATGTGTGAGTCATATTATGCACAAGAACCCAACTTCAATATTTTGAGAATGTTGAACTTGAGACTTAATGCCAAAAGACAAGCGGAGGAGTACAGATTTACAGTGCTAAAATGTGATTTGAGAAACGATTTTTTTCCAAATGTTGTAACCTTGCATATTGAGATGAAGTGGTGAAGAGGTTTATTATATAGGGTAAAGATGCCTAAAACTATTCATCAAGTGCCTTACAGTACTGTATCTACATTACAATAAAGCTATGCAAAACTTTTGTTTTTTCTTTATTGTATGTACGTACAGTAGTTTTTCCGGGAGCAGCGACAAGCAGCTGTCCAGATGTAGTTTGTGGCTGATGAAGAACAGCATTGGTTTTTATTTATTTTTTTGCTGAATGCAGCATCTTAACTGCAAACGTTCATGGTACAAAGAGTATAAATGACACTTGTCAAAGATATACCACACGTCAGAATTTACTGAACACCTTTAAACAGGAACAAAAATGAAATTGCTATTGTATGGCCATTTGTATGTAGTAGCTTTGCTGAACTGTGCATTTCTTTTGATGGGAAAATAAAAGAAATCAATGCAAGAAGTTTCCATTGCACTGTTCTTTCTGGGGATCACTAAACTATTTGGTGTTAATGCCATTACCAAAATGAAACATTTTTATTTTTAAGGACTATTCAAGCATAGCCTAATCACCTGTAAGGAGCTTGGAGAGTATATGTGAGGGTTTATGCTATATTATTAGGAGTAGATGTCCACTCCTGGCCGGTCAGAAGGGCACGACGGGCCCTCAGCAGGCTGCCTGATGGGAGTTTTAGCCTTGTTACCCATGGTGCCACCTGTCAGCTCACATCATGTCACCACACCTCAGGCACCACACAGTGCTGGAGCCTGCTGCTGAGAGCAACTCTGCCTCCTCAACTCACCAACTTAGTGCTGGAAGCAGTTCTGGCATGTTGACTGGACTCTACAGTTCCAACACATCATGGTGAGGGGAGCGTTTATAAGATTAAAAAGTGAATCATTGCCATTTTCTGTGTACAGTCAATACCATCTGTAAGATTAAAGATATAATCGCAGCCACATTTCTTACTTATTGATTTTAATAGTTCTGGCACAGTCTCATAAGTTGATGAATATGTTTTGGTACTTTGCGTAAAGTAAAATTAATAACAGAGGAAGTTATTTTTTAGATTTTCTATTTTCTAAGCCAATGGGTTCCTGCATTATTTAGCGTATTATGTGCCCATTATGGCACAATTGGGAGAAACAATAATGTGGAAAATCACAATTATCATGATTATTCTCAGTAATTTGACATAATGAAAGCCGCGGGAATCCATGCCCCAAAATGATATAGCAACAATTACGCAATTAAATCACTGCGACAAATTATACCTTTCCATTGTTCAAACTGAGGAGGCAGCAAAATAATAAAAAGCTCAGTACAAGCGTAGGCTGTGAATTTTCCTCTCTCTCAAGTGGCTTGTTGACTGAGTTTACATGCAGAGTAATATTTCAGCAAATATTTGGAAAATATCAATATTCTGGTTTTGGAAGCGTCAAAATGTCAATACGAGATTTGATGACAGATTTGTTGGCTCCTCGCAACTTCCAGATCTTACCATGACTTGCAGTAGAAACAGTAGAAATGAAGCTTTAATATTGCTTCATGTCACATGAGGTAAATGTTAATAGTATAGTGACTAGTTTTGTCTGTTTTGTCTGTTTTGTCTGTTGCTATTTACTAATGTCTTGTTGTTTATCATTGTGAATCAGAGTGAAATAACAGTATTCACATTAATGAAGGAGATGAGCATGATGGGATATTTAGTTAAATATCCCATCCATGTAAGTATGATTGGAATAAGTTGTGTCATAGCAATCGAGTACATTACATTTAAGTGGTGTACCATTAACTGGGATGAGGATCATTTTCAAAGTAGTGATCTGCTTGTTAATACACTCTTGAGGGGATGCTGCTGGTGAGTATCCTGAACTGTTCAATAAGTAATCCATATCTCTGCTTATAGTATTTTCTCAGGCACGAGACATGACTCACTCACCAGACGCCTTATGCCCACATACAGCAAACCTGTTTCACTGGCTATTTCTGAACGCCTCAACCTGCAGGCTGAGAATAGATGCAAGCTACATCAGTTGTGGTGAGGAATCAGCCTGATGCTCCTCTATATCATGCTTATCCATGTCTTGGTCAAGGAGAAACATCAGCATTAAAAAGTGGAGGATGCTCAGCGGACAGCAGCTCTGTAATGTGATTACGGGTAGAGGGTAAAGGGACAAGGTGAGGAGAGGGGTCGTTTACAGAGAGCTCTCAGTGCTCCAGGGGCTTGATCTTCTAAGTAGGGTCATGAGGTCAATGTCACAGCGCAGGGGACATATTACACTTAATTGAACCACTCATCATTTTGTGGACTAGACAGGTCTACCCAGTTCACACGGCTCTGCAACATTAACAGATCCATAGTTTAAAATGATTATAAGATCGCTTGGTTAGGTGCCAATTCGATGAAACGACCTTATGCTGAATTCAATTAACAATATTGTTTGCGTCATCTCAGAACAAAAGCTAAAATGATTAGCTAGCCGTAATGCCCCGACCCCTATTTGTCTCTCTCCAAGGGCCCCCCCCCGCCGCCCCCCAAATAACCTATTGCTGATGTGAGGCAGCTGCACATTGTTCCCGCCAGTATCGGGCCTGTCATTCCGGGCTCCTCGTGGAGCTCTGCGCTGTGAAACGACAGATAGGTTGGAGAAGGGAAAAAAAAAAGAGAGCAGCTTGAGTCACATCCAGTTCTGTCATCGGCAGCTGGCGACCTGCAGAGAAACCTCCAACTGGTGACACGTAACTGCATGGTCCCCTTGATGCATCCTGTCACTGTTAGCCTTTTATGTGTCGTCACACCGTAAACAACGCCTAAACTGCTAAGCAAGGTGCGCAGAGGGGAGTGTCATTTCCCCTCTCTATTAAATGAGCTTAATTGACTGTGATGGCCATTACGGTGCCATTGTGATTTAATTGGATAACTGAATTCCAGGCGACGTCTGACTGATTTGTAGAGCAGCACGCTGCCTTTCCCTCGGCTGCTGGCTCAGTTGTCATCCAAACTGATGCCCTGCCGCTGTGTCATTGGAAATACCAATCATGTTGTGTGTCCTCTGTATAAAATTAGGCCTAATTGATCATTTCCATCTTTATTATCCTCAATTATGGTCTCAATTACCTCTCTACTAGTCCCAAGTCACAGTGAAGCGTTGCAAAAAAACAAGAAATCAACAGTTGATACTAATTAGATCTGTATTTGAAGGATTGTCCTCTGTGAGGGTCCAAGGCTGGTTGATGTTGTGTACTAACCATTTGTTGTTTTCGCACTGTGAGGACTAACGGTGATGAAGGGCTACACAAGTAAAATGTGATTTGATTTGACTATGCCCATGCACACAGTGTTGTTGTCGTTCATCTCAGGTTGCACAACTAAAAACTAAAATCCAGTTTCATGACTCGCCCCATCACTCATGTTAAAGATGATGTATGCTTAGAAGCTGCAGCGATATCAAATCCAAAGTGTAGCATTATCAGACACAAACACATCTGACAGTTCAGCCGGTGTCGCTGTAGGTCCCAGGGCTCACTCCGAGGCAAACTGAGGAATTGGTTAAACACACAGGCTTGAGACACCAGCCTTGAGGGAGTGGCTCAGTCTCTTCTCAGAGTAAGGCTAGACCAGTTAGCTCATCCTAGCTCAGGTTCCTGCCGGTGGATACCAGCATCCTGCTTACATGTCCTATTCACCTGGTCAACCTGCTCCTGTCCACTCATCATGTTTGTCTGTGTGAGTGAGAGTGATATGTGTGTGGGTGTGTCTCCTATCTGTTCCAGGCTGCAGCTCGGCGGACTTGGCGTCCCCCACTCCCAGGACGATGCTGACTGAGCGGGCGTTTGCGTTCTCCTATCTGGGCAGTGTTGGCGCCTGCGTGGTCCCCTAGTCCTACAATGACACTGACTGAGCTGCCTGTTTGCTGTGATGCCGCCCCATCAGATATGTATACGCTGCTTGCCCAAACTCGGCATCTACTGCACGCCCGACCGTCCTGGTAGGGGGATCCCTCTCTAGTAGTAGCCCCTCCCGAGGTTTCTTCCAATTTTTCCCTCAAGGTTTTTTGGGAGTTTTTCCTTGTCCTCCGTGAGGGTCCAAGGCTGGGGGATGTCATTTACTAACCATTTACTGTTTCACATGTTGGGCACTGTGAAGCCCTTAGAGACTGTAACGGTGATTAAGGGCTACACAAATAAAATGTGATTTGATTTGAAATGTGATTTGCTTAATCTGTGCCGTGAATGTACACTGTGTCTAAAATTGAGTTTAGATTCTCTCTAAAAAACATGAAAAGCACTTATCTAGGTGTGGGAAGCATTTTTAACTCAGTGTTTCAAGGTTTGTGTGTGTGTGTGTGTGTGTGTGTGTGTGTGTGTGTGTGTATCTAGGTGCATGTGTGTGTGTGAGTGTGCGCACTAAGCACTCTCCATGCTAACAGAATACCCTCTGTCTTCTGTTCACACGCTGCAGTGTTGGCATCCACTTCTTTGACAGATGTGTTCCTCCCTGAAGCACACTCTACATCAATGGAGTTGGTGTGTGATTTTGCGTGTCCGTGAGTGTGTGTGTGTGTGTGTGAGAGAGAGAGAGAGAGAGAGAGAGAGAGAGAGGGAGAGTGGGAGAGGGAGTGGTTGAAAATGAAGAGAAAAAAGGGCGAGAGAGATGTGAGAATTTAGAGGGAAAGAGACAGACAGGCAGGTGCCAGAGCCTGCAGATCCCAGGATTAGTTTATTTTAAGTCTTTCTTTCCCTGCCTCCACTCTCATCTCCTCTGACTGTAAACTATGTGTGACTTCTCATATGGTCAGTGGATTCTAAGACCTGATTGAACTGGATTGCAGCCTCACAGAAGCTTCGATCCCAGCATCGCCCTGGAAATTGGAGTAATTATGTAAGATGTCAGTGGGATTGGGGCAAATCCTCATATCCGCTGGGGTCATTGACCCTCCCTCAGGGGCTTGGGCCCGGGTCCCATGTGGCCTTTATTATGTTAGGCTCACAGTCCCTTTGAATGACACATTAAATGACTGAAGTTGTATCTGCAGCATATCAGGCTTCTCTCTAGCTCTGAAACTCATGGGTTGGTAGGTCAGAGGTTGTTAAAGTTGACCAAGTTCTGAGAGAAGAAACTAGATGATCCATGCAACAAAGAAGCATCAAATTTGCCCCAAGCCGCTTTCTTCTGTTGTTTTTCTAGGGCATGCATGCCGGTCTGAGGAACTTTGCTGAGTGTTTTGGTTTAAGAATATTAAAAAAAGAACCTCTAGTAGCAGGGGTGTTTCCCACCCCTGGTACATGAGACCAGATACCCTCTTGTTGTACTGAAATGATAATGGATGATCAATTTACACTTCACTTTGTCCCCGTTTGCCACCAGTATCTTCAGGCTCCTCTACTACCAGCGCATCAACGTGTGTTCAGCATCTCCGGTATCTTGTCCTTGGGCTTCTCCAGAGAACCAGATCTTAGGTTCTTGTCCAGGGGGATCTGTTACATGTCCAAGGTCGTGGGCAGAGGCACTGGAGCCCATGGCGGCGGAGTAACTGAACGCTGCTTTGGCCAGCAGTGCAGACGTGTGCTGAGGTGAGGCGAGTCGTGCTGAGCTGGGTCGAACTGAGCTGAGCAGGCTGCTTCGTACTCCAGGGGTGTTCTATTGCGCTGATACGGCAGGGGACAAGTCAAGTACAAATACAGGTCTGACACCAAACCAAACACAGCAGAGGGAGAGAGTGGAATAGAGTGTGTACGTACTGTATGGTCAGAGAGTTCTTGAACCAGTGCACAACGTGGGGTTGTCGCTTTGCAATTTCCGCCTAGCCACAGAGCACATCGGATATCCCTGGTGGGTTTTTCGCGGGCCTACAAATGAAACGGAGCATCAAGGAGTGGAAGATGAGAGCCAGGCACCTTAGGTCATGGGTGTCACAGCGAGAGAATGAGAGAGTGTGAAAGGAAAGAGCGAGTGTATGTGCGAGAGAGAGCGAAAGCGAGAGGGAATGTGTAAGAGCGGAGGTGATAGAGGGCTGGGAACATGTCTGGTACTTGTCTAGGGTAACACCTGCACTAACTTTAATCTCATCTCACACCACCTCCTCCTCTTCCTCCTCCTCCTCCTTCTCCTCTTCTATGTTTTACTTCACAAAGAAAGAAACCCCTAATCTAGATGAAGTGTTTGATTCATCCTTGTTTTCTGGCTGTGTGTAACTTTGGGCTCTTATTACTATGCTGAGCCATATTCCACAATACGACTTATTGTAGTATAATCTTCCGCCTTGCATAGAAATGAAACAAATGGATGGCTTTAATCAAGGTAATAGTAGGGGAGGTCATATGGAAAGAGCATAAACATGCGATTTGCCAATTAGCACTCATCATCCTGGCATCATCCTGAGTGCCGTGAGCCCCCTCAATACAATTCTTCAAAGCAGGATGCAACCTCTCTACATAAATTAAGCCAATTATGGCACGAGCGCAAACCCACGTAATTCACACCGACCTGAATGGCACTGCAGAAACTGATTGGAGAATTTGCAATAGCACTCCACATAACTAGATACAGATGTTGGTATAATCAGATCCGGAGTCGCTCCTCCCACCGATGAATAATGCATGCTGTGGTGAACGGAGAACACAAACGAGGTTGACACTGATCGTGACTCCGACGTGAGTCAAGTGAGGACGCGGGGGCTAAAAACTCTCGGAGGCTTTTTTTTATTTTTTATTTTTTTAAAGAGCAGCTCTTCCTCCTTTCTTCTCTGCGGGGTTTCCACACCACGGCCCATTTACTCTTCCTTGGAGCCGAGCCAGCGTCGGCACGTGTCATCTTGAGGGATGGAGCTGTGGGTGTATTGAATGGGGGGGGGGGAAATGTGAGTCCCGTTGGGCCTTCTGTCATTTGGGCTGTACATAGCAGCGGGGTAAAAGCATCTGCTCCTTGATCACGTTGGTTTTATATCGGTGGGAGAGTTCATAGAGAGCAGAGTAGCAGAACTAGCGACAGAGTGATGGCTGGAGAGAGGATGTTGTGGAGCTGAGGCTGGTAATCCACACGGCACAGGGCGTCTATATCTGCAGGCTTCCCTAAGGTTAATAAAGAGGCTTGCAATAACACCATTTAGCTCAAGACAGCCCTGAAGAGAAAAGAGAAAAAGAGAAAAGAGATCCAATAATGTCATCTGATCCTGCATGGAAGCCTCTAGTGAACACTATAGGTAATTTCAACATGACGTGTTTATAAAGGCAATTTACTGTTGTTTTTTACTCTGGCTTATTGAATTTTGTGCCCCAGCACTTGATGCACTTAGTTGTTAGCTTGTACAGCGGTAGGTTATTGTGCACATAAAAACAATGCAGGCACTTGTCAACATAGCGCAAAATAATAGCATGTAATGTGCTTTGTGTTGCTATATTGCTCTGAGAAGAATGGAACAAGTTATTGATTTAACCACAGCTACTGTATTATATTATGACTTTTTCAATTTCAAAATAGTTTTTTATGAAGGATGTAACTATAGAAACTATAGGCTCCTGATAAAATAGCAAGCATAAAGCTGCAATCAGTGTTAGAGAGGGAACTTGTGGTGGCCACTCCACTTCAATTGGTTTAGATGAATGATTTGGCTTGTCTGGGCGTAATAACTGCTATTCTGGGTCTGGCTGATTTTGACCTCCACCTCTCCTCCACCAGCGTATGTGGGGGTGATATAGGAAGACAAGGGCGGCCATGAGTGTGTGTCCCTTTCATGCACATTGCTTTTGGGTCTTTGAGAGGAACAGCAGGTTATCAGCAGGCCATTTCTGCGCCCCATCCCCTGAAGTGAGGTGACCCATTTTTGGCTCACACATGCAGCTGCAGTTGGCCCCGCGTCTCACACCCTAAATACTGTACAACTACCATCCGTAGAGATCAGAGAAGGCGTGAGACAATGACAATGCCTTGTACAAGTTGTTCAGGTTTTTGTGCAACACCTCTACGATGAGCTCTATGAAAATATCTTATCTCAAAAGAGCATATCAGACTTTCAGAAGCACCGCTTATGTAAGTTATCCAAAGTGACTACCTTGGCTTTATTCTCTTTATCGCTCGGCTCGTGATGCCGGTGCAACCTCGGCCAATTAGCGCTCAGCACCCCAGGAAAGCGAAATCTCATCAATAAACCATGGCACATTATTTAGGATGGAAATTAAAGATTCATGCTCGAGACTCCTAAAAAGACAAGGATGGCGCTTTCAACCGTCAAAGTGCACTTCCAGGGATATCATCAAACTTTTGAAGAGATGTCACTTTGATTATTTTGCTAGACCGTCCGGCTGTATGAGGCCATACTTCTGACAGCCGATGCATCAGTAGTTCTCAGTCGGAGGAAGCCATCTGTGTTTACTTTCCATTAACACTGGATTTCTCTCTCATCTCTCATCTCTCTCTCTCTCTCTCTCTCTCTCTCTCTCTCTCAAGGAGCTACTGTATATTCCGCTTTAGGCTATTATCTACAGTCAAGGATGTTGAAAAGGGGGCCGATCTCACTGATTGCCACTATATATATACCTGATTTATTCAGTTGCCGGTCTGTCAAGGCCTCCGAAGCATCATTCACAATAATATCCAGAGAATAGCTTGTGACTCATACATGCACAAACCACGTCCTAGTAGGCACGTCCGTGAAAAACCGAAGCAATATGGCAAGCCTGGTTTGGGGCTATGGTTCGCACAAAATGGGGAATTCAAGGAGGCGCGTGTGAGTGGAAGCCGAATGAATGCGATAGGCTGTGTGTGTGTGAGAGAGCGAGGTAATTTCGCGGCGTACGATGTGATGGGTAATTGTGTTGGGCAGAACGAGCACGAGAGAGACCGCATGATGGGCACCCAAATAAACACCTTATCAAAGAGTTGGGGCGATGCTAGGAGGGCCCACAGGCATCGGCCCGCTGAGGACTCCCGGCAGACATCTCACCCAATTAGCAGCCAGACCTCGCCTGATGCTTTGGGCAACAAACACTGTTTTAAACTAGCACAATTTCAGCGTGACTATTTCCTCTGCTAACAATAGAAGGAAGCTAGGCATGTCCAGGCATACAGGCCCCCCCATTCCAACACACACACACACACCACCTGAGGACATAGAAACGAATTGGCATCCTCACTGATTGGTTGTTTAGAATGACTGACTACATTCAGGCTGGATAATGAAATCTAAAGGTGCAGAGTTCATCCAGGACAATCTCGCAAGAGTTTGAGGTGGGTGGAGTCTGCCGGTGCACCGGGGGGGACAAACGGGGCTACCGCTTGCCTCTGCACCTGTTTTAACAAGTTTGATTTGTGGCCTCTGCTGCAGTGCCAAGGACAGGACTCATCAGGCGTGCCTGGCACCGGTCCACCTTCTCACAGCTTCACAGCTTATAATGGCTGTGGAAAGATGTCCCTGTCACTCTCCCAGTCACCCCCACCCCGCCCCGCCCCGCTACTCTCAGGACGTCACCTGGAGGATGTCACCTAGCTTACTGTATCTTACCACACACAGGACAGAGGAGACAGAACAGGAGTTTAGAAAATAAAAGTATAAATGGATGACGTGATGATGAGTTTTTTTTTTGTCTTGACATTGAATATTATGGGTTCCTTGTTTGCCTCATTTTGGAAATATTAAGTCACATTCCCAAACTTTTCTGTCCATCTATTGTACAAAGGAGTTGTAGGGGCTTTCTACTTGTGTTCCAGTAAGCCACTACTGAGACGGTAGTAGTTGGTTTTGACGCACGTTCCAAAGAAGATCCATGTATCCAAAGTTGATGTTTTTGCTTCGTATTTATTAAACACAAAATTTACGTTGTCAAACAAAAAGAAAAATGTTTCCAAACCAGTATTCTGAAGTATGTGGAAGTGTGTGTGTGTGTGTGTGGTCGAAAACTGTAGCTTCCCCCTACCATCCCATTCAAAACTAAACATTACCTGCCATATACAGGTGCCCTCAATCAAATCAACTTACTGACATTTAGACATTTCAAGATAAAAGTCCACACATTTATCAAAATAAAAGTCCACACATTTAAACTACAAATACTACAAAAAATGTCTTCTTATCTATTTGAAGATATAATGTTTTTGGATATTTTGTATTTATTTATGTATATATTGTACTTTTTCATACCAAATAAGCTTTTCATAAGTTTATTTACTCAACATCTATCCACTTCCACTTCCACTTCCAAATCCTCATTCATGCCTAACCTTTCAGACAAAATGACTTCACACATGTTCACAGTAAGGTATCTCTGTGTCTCACCAACTCAAATGGAAGTGAACCTGTAGTCTGCTGTGATCTGTCAGGAGAGGTATTCAACATGTCGGTCCTCTTCTTTAACACTAGGCTATAGCTCTTTCTTGTTCACAAACCCTCTCTTCTTTCCTCCTTCAAACAAACAGTGTCCTTTTCCTCCCTCTGCTCCCTCATCACCCCATACTTTTGTTCTGTTTAACTTTTACTTTCTATGAAGTGACAGAAAGCAAAAGCGAATGTGTTTATGAGAGATAAGAAAGAGATGAGAGAGAGGACAAATGGGGCAGGGCATTGGATTAAGAAAAAAAAAAAAATTTTCATTGCACTTTAATGTTTTGTTTGAAAAACTGAGTTCTATAACTCAATTCGTTCTTGGTTAGACCAAATAATAGCGGGGTTAATTGAGGTGTCACTGCAGTCAGCTTAGGAAAAAAAACCTGTTGAAAAGAACAAACAGATATTTACATTTTAAAGTTCACCCAAATTTAAAAAGGTCAATCTGAGCAACTGAATGGACGCCTGAGTACAGGTAATGAAAATACTGTTAATCTGGATTTAAGAAAGGGTGAAGCGTATTAATTTGATGATATTTCCAGTCCTGCTGTGCCGCACCTTTTTAAGCTGTCCCCAGGTTAGGTTGGCCAGAGTCTGGGCACGACTGAGAAAACCTTGATTTCCACCTTCCACTGTGTCTGCAAATTACCGCCGAACAAATTGAGGCAAAAGTCACAACAGATGCTGCGCTGAAGGTTGAAGGTACGGACCGCTGCCCTTTGCATTCCAACCTACTGAATAGTTACAATCGATAGAGACAACATCACCAACTTCACGTCTCACATCCCAAATATTCACTCTAGCTGACTCTCGCCAAACACTGGATGTGTGTATTTACAATTCTAAGGTTCCCTCGGGTGCCATTAGAAAGGGTGACTATGCTGGCCTCTAGTCCCAGTGAGGGGCTAAGCTGCTGTAATTTGTGGCTTCAGAGCGGCGAGGAGAGACGGTCCCGCCGTGTGGTCGCGCTCGGCGCCTTCCAGAGCTCCGATAATGAGTCGGGGTTGGCTCATTAAAAGCCGTGAGACTCGCACAAAGAAGCTGACATCAAAAGCTTCCACGCTGCAATGGTAAGGCTCCACACACATCCCTTTGACCGCGGCACTAATGTCACAATACTAAAGTCACACAAAAGAGCTCTGTGATGCTGCGCCCGCTCGCTTTTGCTTGTTGTCTGGCATCGAGACGCAGCTATGTGTTTGCCTCTGGAAGTCATTAATCATTCTCTCATGCTCTTCAAAAGAGTGGGATAAACAAGGATAAAAAAAATAAAAATAGATAGCAGAAATGGACACTGTGTGCACTGTAATAAATTTCAAGTTGGTTAAACTTAGAAACGAAAGTTCACCTGCTGCCTTAAAAACGTGAGTAAACTCAACTTGAAGATAAGCTTTGTTTCAACTCAAAAGGTTAAGTTATACAAGTTGTTTAACTAATGGTCATTTGTTGTTTAAACTTGATACTCTGAGTTAAAACAACTAACTATGTTACATTATCCATTCAAGAAAACTTGCTTTATCTTGTCAAACAAACATACAAAACCAAGTAGAGGCAGCTGTTCTTCTGTTCTGGTTTGTGTCCTACATACAATTAGAGACAAGAGTGAGTGAACGCAATACTTAAACTAGAAATCCTTATTTTAGTACACAATGATAATGTGGTGAGCTGAAGTTACTTCACTCACAGATGACACACTAGAATCAGCGTTAAATTAACCCTAAAGCAGATTCTAGTGTGTCATCTGTGAATGACATAACCTCACAGCTAGCTTTCATAGCAGTATGCAGCAATTGTAATACCAAGAACAGCTTCAGTGAAATGGTAAGGCAGGTCAGCTCCCCCACTATGAACCACACCCATGGTGTCAACCACCACCAACCAACAAGCTTTCCAACTAAAATAAAGAACATAAACAAACAAATACCTGCAAAACATTATCTCATGAACATGAATTATTTGCATGAACAAGAACAACAACAGACAATGGCAAAGTCAACAGTCTCCCAACGCATGCTGGGAAACCAAAGGCGGGGCATCCCCAGGACACCGCCCCCTTCCCGTTTCCCTTTTTTCAATTTAGAACTTACAGACATGAGTTAAATGAACGTTGACAACCTGGACAAAACTCACAATTAGTCAAGTCAATGATAACTTTAAGTTTAACATTTGAAAACGTATAAACTTGAGTTCAATATCCAAAACTTGTCATGACAAGTGGAATTAAAGAGAAGAAATAAGTTAACTTAACTTAATGGGGCTATCAAATTTTACAGTGTGGTAGAGGGGGTAGAGATGGGGTCATCACTCATGTATTCTGGGTATTCTGGGTATTCTGGGTTCTGTGTACAACTATAGTAAATATCACGTACTTAAGACAATGTAATTTCACAGTTACTGATGCTGTACTGTATTCAGTTCAATAAGCCCAAACATTGTTATTTTACTTTGAAGTTTGTAGTCCTCAGAGGGATGTGAACATGGGTGGCAGTCCAATACAGAGTGAGGATATTGGGGGAAAACGTGACTTATGGTCATGGACTTTGTGTTTACAGTGAGACAGAAAAGGATTGCTTAGTCGTATCATATCATTGCAGTTGGATTAAATGCAGATATAGGGAGTAAAGGTTCTCGCTGCCATTGACTCCAACCATTTATTCCTTCTTTTCCTTCCTCCCGAGGCCCGCAGCTCACCACCACTGAGCCCTACGGAGCCACAGGGGGTTTGATGCTGTGTGAGTGCGACAGGCAGCAGACGAGATGGACTCTGACAGCTCTGCTCCACCACTGCTGGACAGCAAATGTCAGGAGCCAGACGGCATATGTAGATGGGAGTGGGGAGTCTGGGCTGTGTTTTTTTGGGCATGAGTGAGTGTGTGTGCGTGTGTCCGTCTGCCTGTCTGTTTCCCTGATGAACGTGTTCAGATGTATGCATTGGTGTGTTTAAGGTTGGGAGTGGAAATCGCGGCTACTTCATCTTAGCTAACTGGCCCCCGTGAACTCTGAAGTGTGGGACATAAGACAGAACTTAGGTAAGTCTTAGTGGATGTGTCACGGCAATCAAGTCAAAGCTTCGGAGTTCCTGAAGAGGGCAATGAGGTCAGGCTCACAGTATGGATGAGGATAGCTCGATGCACACATGCGCTCAGGCATGAAATGCTTTCCAAGGAATGGAGCTGGAAGGCAGAGAGAGAGAGAGAGAGAGAGAGAGAGAGAGAGAGAGAGAATGAAGAGAGAAAGCAGAGGGAGCGTGAAGTAAATGAGTCACCATTGAGAACACAAAACTCCATTCTCTTCTCTTGGAGCTGAGTCATATTGGTTTAATGTTGCTCCTTGACTTTTTTTCCTTTTGTCGTATTATTATAAATGATCTATGGCATTTGCCCTAAAACAGGTCAATTCTTTCCCTGTAAAGGATACTTTTGCATGGTGAATGGCTTGATGTCATTCGGAAATCATTTCACAAAATCTGCCAACATTAATCTTTCTAGATTTTCTTTCCTTGCAACAGACAAATCCGGCGAGCCTTTTGGCCAAGAGTAACATATCCCAGGTAACGGCAGCACAGTGAGAAGGCCCTTTTATAGCTGTTGTAGCCCAATAACAACCTCCACGTCACAGCCAGAGCCTCAACGTCACTGTCCCATGTTCCCATGCCACGTCTGGCTGATCCCGCACGTTAAGGGAAGCACTCAAGTGTGTTGCCGAGAGACAGGAAAAAGCACAAGTCAGTTAATAATCGCTGGAGAGTTCATATGAGAAAGGAGCCTTTGGGACTTCATGCTCCGTGCTCATGCTCTGTGTGTGTGGCAACACCAGCGTTGATGCCATAGAGATCAGTACAACTCCAGGCCACACCCTCCACTATTTTCAACCCCCTTAACCTGTCAAAAAAAGGTTCAATGTGTTTCTACAGTCATCACAACTAATGTGTTGGGGCACCAAGAGAGGAATCTCATCTTTTTCTTTTTGATTACTGAGTAGTAAATACCACGGATGCTAGGGGGAGATGATTGGAGAGCAAATCAATTTTCCGAACATGCAGCAATTCACAACCCCTTGACAGACAGATTATTTTAGTAATAGTAACAGGAGAGAGGGAGTCTCAGTGATGTATCAGCCCCTATTTCAATTTATTGTGTCCAGAAACATTGTTGGTCAATACGAAACTAGAATTGAACTATAGCAGTCAAAGAATAACTGAACAACACAAGACTTCGGAAAGGTGAACGACGTTTGGGGAACATATCAGGGAAGCTAGCACAAAATATGCCTTCAAACCAAGTTCATGAGCAGCGAGATCATGGCCACGTACTGTATGACAACAACACGGCAATATGATTGGCATGTGCCTTTATAGAAGAATGTTCCCATTTGTTTAGACTGCGAAAGATTTTACTGTGAAATCTCACCGCCACCAAAATTCTCTGCAAACGTCAACTTGAACGATCTGAAATCCTTGAATACTGCACTGTCAGCAAAAAGGCAATCTTGACTGTAAGATATTGCGCTACTTTGAAATGAATCTTTTTTCCAAGAGATGCATTTCCTGAGGAAGGTATTCAATTTTTAAATGTCTTCAAACATCTGACGCAATTGGCTATCTCACATTTAATCTTTATGGATCTATGTGCTATGAGGAAGGACACTAATGACTGAGATATGAAAGAGACAAAAGCTCTATGCTGCTGCAATGGGGCACCTGAAATTAATATTGTATAGGCATCGTTTTGGAAAGTTTGTTTGTGTAGTTCTGCAATACAATGCTCGCTAAAACGTTTTCATAATAGCGGGTAATGACATCTTGATCATAAAGTGAAAAATTCCTGTGCAGTTCTCCAGCTAGTAGAGATGGTACGCTCTACCCAGCTATCCTTTTGACTTTGAAACTTTATGACTCAATGAGGCACCTGTCTGTGATGCACTTCCTAGTCTCGCCTATCTTTCATCTGACTCATCAACATGAATGGAGCCAGCATGAAGACCTGTCCGCCAATGCTGGGAAGCAAGTAGAAGAGAGCCCTCGCCTCCCAGCATGACTCTTTTATGTCGGAGCCGTGGTGTCAAAACAGGAAATACTGTAGGTCAACGGAGCAGTGCTGCTGTGAAGCCAAGTAACGCCTCCCTTTCTCCACCAACACCTCGCTGAAGAAAAAGCCCGTGCACCGGCAACACGGTAACACCGACAAAGAGAATTTCCCTGGATTGGGAACGACTTTGGGAGGAAGCATCAGAGTCATTTTTAGTCTCTTTATGTTGAAGTAGGCCTATAGGTCAGCAGGCATTCTCATCACCAGAGGGAGAAGATTGGGTATCAGTTGTTCAAACCCATATTCCAAACTGGGTCATGCTTTTTTTGGTAGCAGTATCTAATTTTATCTTTTGGGCCACATACAACATTTTTAGAGTGAATGTTCAAATTGCGTTTAATTACTAATTCATTGTTGTATCTATGAGACGGTATTGAGGGTATTAAATATTAAAGGTTGTCTACATAAATAATGCAACTGAAATATTGATGTAAAACTCCTCAAGTATACCATGGAGGCCATTCTTTCGAGCTGGGTGTGAGAGGTGTAGGTGACTGTTGAATGTGTGTGTGATGTGCGGCAGGTTGAAAATGACATGGGTGATAAATAACAGATGGCCTCATACTCAGAAAGAAATGGTCTTACGAAGGTCACACGGAAAGGTGCTCGCGGCAGACTTTCCTTTCAGAGCTATAAAGCCGAGTTATGACTTCAGCTCGATATGACTTACACTGTCTTGTTCTGGTGGAAGACACTCGGCCCCCTACCAGCTCCAGGGGTGCTGCTCTGTAGCTTCTGCAGCAAGCAAGCAAAAATAGAGAGTTCCCTACAGGCATCAATAAAGTATCACCTTATTTTCCATCATCATCATCATCATCGTCTATTCTATTCTACTTCCATTGCAATTTCAAAAGCCATGATGGTATGGCAATCGCTGATACATCCGCATTAGTCACCGCTGACCTAGCAGAGCACGATTGCAAAACTTCCCCTCGCAGGAGACAACCATCATCTCCCATAAGCAGCATGAGCAGAAAGCGTGGCCAGGGGCCAGCTCACGCAGAGAACTGGTGCATGCATCCTCCGTATAGCGTGATTCACTGAAACATATACCTCAGGATATTGCATGTGAAAGGGCCTTCCCATTAGGGTTAAACGTAGCATTCATATAACAATGTCCCGGGGCGATGGATGCAAGAACTCATCTCACCTAGGGGTGCCTCATCATCCTAAAGGAATTGAGCTAAACCGCGAGTACAAAATGTTCTCCGTGGCATGAAAAATGGCAAAGATTTGATATTCACACACAGCCTCCGTGGTCCACAGAGGATGATTAATTAGCACGTTGTTTGGAGGATCTATTTCAATGCTGTTTGGAAGGTTTGACGGCTTGTCCTGGAGGATTTCTGTCTCTCTCTCTCACCTCAGAGAGAGAGAGAGAGACAGATGGAAGCATTCAGCGGGTGGTCCTGAATTAGAATAATTAAAAGGACACAGACAGCCCTGCAATGCCAGACAGAGAGAGAGAGAGAGAGAGAGAGAGAGAGAGAGAGAGAGAGATCAGATATTGAGCAGCCATTATCAATCATTTGCAGTCTCCTTGCTTTCTTAGTATTCCTCTCTGGGGTCAGACAGGGGTAAGCCTCATTGAAAAGGTGTTACATTTTTCTCCTCTACGCGGTGGAAATTTGGCTGCTGCTGCTGATAAGATTCTCGGCGGCGTGGGCCTAGCTCATTTGAAGCCTTGACATCTTTTTTTGTTTTGTGGCCAATAATTCAGAGAGACAGCGACTGGACGATCTGATAGGGAGTCTGGACAGCTTGTCCACAATGTCCACAGCAATATCTGCCTCAGTATGCACACCAGGCGCATGCACACGTCAACACGAGCGTTAACAAGGGCATCGGCTACTTAACGGAGTCAGTGAGAATATGAGGAGAATAGTTATTATAACTGATTTGGCGGCTTATACTTTTTGTGTTTTTTGCAAAAGGCGTTTTGTGAAATGTTCTTTATTTATTCCTTCCATTCCACTTTCTTTCAGATTTGATCTTTGACCGAATCCTTCATAGATAGATAAAAATGGGCCTCAGGGGTAGTGCTTATCCTCTGTCACAGCATCATACAGAGGAACATGAATGCACACACTCACACGCACTTGCTCGCATTGTGTGCACAGACACGCACTCACACACATGCCTCAACCTGGGTCTGGTCCAGACAAGGTCATTGTTGTTGACGTAGGCGTGTCGGGGGGGGTTGGGTATTGGGTGTCCTTAAAGGAGTGCAAACTGTGGGCCCACAATAACAG
Organism: Hoplostethus atlanticus; assembly: GCA_034670405.1. Classification (NCBI taxonomy): domain Eukaryota; kingdom Metazoa; phylum Chordata; class Actinopteri; order Trachichthyiformes; family Trachichthyidae; genus Hoplostethus; species Hoplostethus atlanticus. The sequence continues at coordinate 3,325,368 of JAXDDX010000004.1, forward strand.
CTCAATCAGAGTTGCCCATCACCTAATCCCTTCTGTCAAGGCAACATTAAAGTTGCATTGCGGAGCAGGGGCAGGCTCATGTGCCACCCGACCCGACCCGGTACATACAGCAGGTGTGTATGAAACTGGTTAACCACTCGTTTACTATTCCTGGGTCTCGCCCAGATTCTAATTTAGGAAAGTAATGATGATGTATCCATGACTCTGAACATACTGCAGCTTGCATCGAAGAGCTTTGATCAAATGTCAGAGGTTTTTCTTTAGGAAACAAAACACCACGCAATCGTCAAAAGGTTTAAACGGGGTATTTGGACACCACGTTGGTTGAAAGTTCAAGTTCAAGTCTTTTATTGTCATATGTACAGTATCACTTACAGTCATACTGGACGATGAAACGTTTGGGACGAGGCGCGTTTCAACTGGGTAGGTGTACATTAAATCACACATCTATATATAAAACACAAACAAAATAAGACAATTAAGGGCAGATAAACTAAAATAGGGATAAAAAATGTATGATGAAAAAGCAGCAGGATTGACAACAGTTGTAAATAAGCTTATATATATACATATATATATATGTACAGATGTACAGGTATAAAAGTGCATGTGCATTGGACGTAAAATGATGTGGGTATGAGGTTGTGGGTCAACAGTTCAGTAGCCTGATGGACTGCAAGTAGAAGCTGTCCTTCAGTCCTGCTCCTGTACCGTCTACCAGACAGTAGCAGGGTGAAAAGTGTGTTAGCTGGGTGGCTGGGGTCTTTGGTGAAACAGAAAAAGCTAGTGTGTCTTTTTAAGAGCTCCAGACACACTAGTCTTCTCTGGTCAGGGATGAAAGGGAGCTGCACTGCAGGGGGATTTGTAAATCCACGGAAACAGGCTGAGAGGTATTGGCAAATCGATATGTCAAAAAAAGGAGCTGTTGCTTCTGGCCGGAGGGAGACAAAAAAAAAAAAGGAAAGGCAGAGGCAACAGCAGATAGACATTTGTTGCTCATCAAAGCCCATTAGAGAGGACATCAGAAGACCCAATTCAACATGGAGAAACCAATCAACTAGATAAAAAGTGAACCATTGATCATTTCATTGTATTCTACTGGATCCTTTTCATTTTTGATGATGATTATGATGATGTCCGATTTGGCTAATAACAAATCAATGACATAGTGTAAGGACACTGTCTTCTGGTAAAGAAACTATCTTCCTTTACACGCGCAAAACATTATCCGATCTGAGCGTGGTTAAAGAGATCTGCTGTAGGGTTATAAGAAAGAAAAGGGAATATATGTTAGAACTGAATCGCTCCATGTAGAGGCTGATCTTTTCACCTGCGTATCGGTGCACAATTGGGTCAGGATGTAAGCAAGCCCCTGTGGACTGTGGACAGATGCGATCCATCTCGCTGTGTTGATGTCTCTCTCTCTCTCTCTCTCTCTCTCTCTCTCTCTGGCATGCAGTGATCAGACGGACCTGTGGAACTACAACCATGCCTTGGGGATGCAGATGACAGGGGAGGGGGATGGCTGAATCACAGTGGGCTTCAGTAACTCCCTGACATCTGCCATCATCAGCTATCATTAGGAGCATACTCAACATGTGTGGAGAAAAAGATTCAACGGGGTGTACTGGAAAACCGTTATTCTTTTTTTTTTTAAGGTCAAAGGTCATATGTTGCAATTGCAAATTACATTGGCAAAGTTAATAATGCATAATGTTGTCAATATTTCAAAATGACTTTTGTAATATAATCAATACAGGAACACGCAAAAATAGTGGGTGAAAATCATCAGTAGAGATTGTAAGGCAATGACAGTGTGTGCGTGTGCATGCCTGTGTCTGTGTGTGTGTGTGTGTGTGTGTTTGTCTTTGTGCGTGGATGAATCTCATAAAAATATGACTGTTCTGTAAACTTTGTGCAGGTCAGCGATTCATCGATAATGATGAGCCAGGTGCCTGTCCCTTGGCTAGCTGCCTGGAAAACGTATTAGATTAGAGTCGGGCAGGGTGGAGGGTAGATGGGTGGGTGGGGATATACAACACTCCGTGGGGACAGATGTGGCAGGATTTTCATGAAAAGCATCAGTCATGTCATTGGCATATAGCTCTGACCTAGTAGAATTGCCTCAGTCAGGGGATCTATATTATGCCTAATGTCAATTCGAAGTATAGGAGGGATTGTCATCCATCTCTATTACACACTAACCAGCTCCCACTGCTCTATAGGGGGCAGGGGCGGTTCTCTACCCTGTGTGTCTGTGTAGGGGGACACAGCACCTGCCAACAGAGGTCATTTCAACATGTTTAGCCGTGGCGACCACCTCCAGTTACTGACATAATCCAGACTGTTTGATAAAACAATGTTTTTGTGGCACTTTTAGGTAGTACTTCATATCCTCGTTCCAGTGTATGGGACTGTAAATGTACAATGTAACCGCTTCACGTACTGTATATTTACAGTTTACAGTATGGTATCCTGTCTGTCGTCGGTTTCGTCCCTGTTCAACGTGAGCCGATGCCATAAATTAGATGAGGGAAAATACACCACCTACATATATTGGCAGCAACTGGACCCATCAGTGTGTCTCTTTGGTGATTTGATGGGAGCTCATGGGACAGATCAGCACTCATCATCTGGATTAAGACATATAAGGGCTTTACAATGATAAAGCCCTGACCTCAACCCAGGGCAATAATGCCTAATGCCCAGTCTAATGCCAAACATATAATTCCCCAATCAGCACAAAAACACACACACACACACACACACACACACAGAGGTCCCACGTGAAAAAAAACACTCCTGTCACTTCAGCAGTCTGCTTATCTAATCCGGCCAGGTCAGGGCTCCCATGTGAACACAGGGGGCAGCGGTGGTGTTTTATGCTCTGCAGATGAGCCTGCTGATAGCCACACTGCCTCACCCCCGAAGCTGTTCAAATACTCAGAGAGCCGCGACTGGTGATAACCCGAGCCACCGTCTCTTCCTGCTGCTCTTTAAGGGACAGATAAAAAGCTGTGCCATTGGAGGTAATTAATGGTCTTGTGCTATGGGACACATACTCGTACTCACACACACACACACACACACACACACACACACACACACACACACACACACACACACAAACAGGAGATCCCGCTAGACTGGCTTGACTAACAACACCCTTCTGCCCACACCCTCCAAGCCACCCCCTCGGAGCCACCCCTCCACCTCCTTCTCTCTCCTCCCTCCATCCCTTTTCCCCCTCCTCTCCCCACTCTCTCACTCTGTGGTCTGAGCTGCATGCTCACTGTCCCGAAACATGATGAACCATTCAGCCCTATGGGAATGTCTCCTCCCAGCTAGCTAGCGTCAGCTACATCTGTGTCTGTCAGCCGGAGTAGATGCAAGGCAGCAGCAGGAGGAGCGGTGACTTAGCTCAGGGACCAGGCATCCTCTCACTGGCAATCTGCTGCGACTTGACTGAGAGACCGAGAGGCGGCACAGTTCATCCAGCTCAGCTCAGATCGGGAGGGACAGTTCTCCCATTTACTCTCATCAACTTGCTTTGGCTCCTGAACAGATTCCGCTCATTGATAAGTAACTGAGGAAGGATGCCCCGCAACTTGAGGATACTTTTCTGGTCTGGTCAAACGATGGCTGTTTTGGATGTGTGCCTCTGAGCAGGGATGACCAAAGCCGCCGGGTGTCCATCCTTCTCCTCCTCCTCGTTCTCTTTCTCCTCTGCCTCCTCCTCTTCCTCTGTGCTCACACTTTGTGGACCCCTCTGGCATGCAAGGGTCAAGTCAGCAGGATTTCTCATCCACCTCAATCGTGTCTCCAACTGTGTTATGACTCTGTTCCTCAGCGCCACACTTGACCCGAAGGCTTCCCAGGCAAAACAAAGGGATTAACTATGAACTCTGTTCTTGCCAGGAGACACTGCCTGCCCTTCTACAGAAGACTGTGGGATCTGACGAAAGTCAACTGTGAGTATGTGTGTCTTTGTTCTCCTGTGGCTTCTTTCACCGTCTCTAGAGAAACATCAGTGAGTCAATAGGCAGTTTTTTGATTAATGCACACGAGTATGACCTGGATAGAAGGGGAAACAACGTCATGTGTGCACAAGTGCCTGTCTGAGAGGTCTCAGCATGTATTTTTAATGTAGCCTTTTACCTTAATGAAAGCAACAGAGTGGATGTGCTCCCGGAAAGGAGAGATGTGTGTCTCTCTGTTCTTCTGGAAGACTTACCGTATAGAGAAGTGCAGTACAACAGAGTGCAGTATGGGTCTATTTGGCCAAACATCACTCTCAAATGGCAGCACAAATATATTGATGTTATCAATGATGAAATAGGCAGATTCAAAGTCTAAGTCTATTAACCTCTTGCCCCTTTGCATTCACTTATCTGTCAATGTATCACCTCCAGTCTGTGTCTTTCTTATCTCAGATTCACCCATCGTGCACCGCTTTGATAACAGCTCTGCTGATACTGTTTGCCTGTACATGATGGTGTTGGTGTTGGTAATCCCAAAACCGTTCTCCATCGTCCTTCATCCATTTCTAATCCCTACATGTTTCTCTACTTGTCAGTATACTGACAAGTAGAGAAAATTGGTTGAACTATAGTTCAACCAATTTTATGGCACAATGAGTCTTTTCTTCCTAACCCACTCTCTGCCTTCTACTCTTTATCTCCCTCTTTTTTTCCAAAATATATTTGATTGGAGAAGAACTATTGTTGAAAAACCTGATGCAAAAAGTAATCTTCAAATTCTTAGTTTTTATTGTATGGTCATGAAATCTTGAATTTGTTGAATTTGTTTTACTTTTCAACTGCATTTCAAATATGTCCTTTCCATTATCCACAAAGAAATTCTCACCCCTCTCAAAAATATATTGTTCTTCAAAGCTAAAGTGCCACTCCCTCACCTCACCCCCCCCCCTCCTTGGTTGAATGGAAATGACAATAAAAGGAAGGATTAAGCACTGGAGTGTGATTGTAATGAGTCCATCCAGTTCCCTCAGACCTTATAGGGTGTTAAAACAAATGTAGAAAGGTCTATTAGATATTCTGGGATAGGTTGCCACAAAACTGGGATTGGGGACAGACAGACAGACAGACAGACAGACAGACAGACAGACAGTTGTGAACCTGACAGTAGACTGGTTTACCAGTGGAGCTTCATGTATCGCAACATTAAATCTCACTGCTTGCCAATTGCAAATGGTGTCTGGTAGAGCTGTCAATGCTGTGATGTACAATTTTTCACCAACCTTTTCATGCACGTATTCTATGCCTTGATTTCCTATCAAACTTTTGACTTTTTGCATGCCGTCACATCTGGGTTCATTTTCCCCAAATGTCACGCATCAATATAATAATGTCATGCTGAGAAACTGACAGTCGGCTTGACAGCGAGAGACCAAGCGAGCCTGACAGTCTGTCATCAGCGTATGCGTGTATGTTTGTGTGTTTTTGTGGGTATGCATGCATGTGAGCCAGTATAGGTGTGTGACCTTTTTTTCCCCCCCTGCATGCCCACCATTGTGTGCAGATTCAATTTCACATTGCACACAAATGTGATACTGGAATAAAAGAAAAATTGGCGTGTTATGAGTTGGGAAACAAACAACAGACAACCTAGGGGCGCAAATAGAGAGACGTGCAGACTCAGGTTTAGCACACCGTTCACACAAGAACACAAATGAGTGGAGTCAGATCAGATCATTATCCTAATGATGGGGCAGTAATGCAATGTTCCAGTCGCTCAAAAAAAAAAAAGAAAAAGAAGAAATCCTGGAGGCATTCAGTGTTTTCATTACAGTCTTATCAGCAGCTATCAAAACTACTGCTGTGTTCCAGGAGCAGATCATAAAATTCAGGTAATGATCATATTTATCATTTCTCTACTGAGCAGAAATGCAATTAAAGTGTTTGCCCTTATTGTTCTGAAATGACAATTGAAGCTAGTGGAAAAAAATGTTAAGGCATTGATTAAACCCAATAGCAAGAGAGATGCACGTTAAACCTGACATTCTCCATCCTGATGTGTCTCCATGATTGATGATGATGGTATTTGAACCTTGGCCACCAACATGGATGCTAAGAAGACATTCTTGCAGATTGAGAGCTACGTCTAGTATTAGGAGCAGCTCTAAGACACCTCTTTTACACTTTCTTCCTTCTCCATGGATGGAGCCCCAGGAGGATTCAGGCCTCTCTCAGGTCCTCCTCCAGAATGCCACATCTGCAGGAATCTTAACCATGGGTCACTGGGCTGACTTCAGCAATGCACGATCCATGGTGCCAAAGAGCTCTGGGCTGCTCTACACAGCATATATACTCACCGCTTAGACACACATGGCGTTCTCTGCCTCTTTGGCTCCGACTCTTCTCTTTCTATCCTCCTTCTTCTCTTAGTCTCTCACTTCCTCTTTTTCCTCTTTCTTTCTTTTCCTTTCACAAATGCCACACACACGCTACTCACTCGCCGCTGTGCAGAGCGGTCGTGGTGCAACCAAAGGAGAGTGTAGAAAAAGGTTAAGCATGACCAGGAGGCCTGGTGGGAGCCAGTGCGTGCAGAGCTACAGCAGGGGAGCATCGATGGCCAGCTGCCAGAGGACCTGCAGGAAGCCACCCTCCAACCTGTCAGCATCGCCACTCAGTATGGAGGTTTAGGATGGATTTGTGCTACCAACTCTGTCCTCACTCACCGATTGGACATTGTTATGATTGATGTTTCAGAATACAGTCTGATACTAATAACAAGCCAATCACACCGTATGTACATTCAAAGGCAGACTCAGTTTGCTTGGAGAGAGTGAGAAATGCCTGCTCTTTGCACCTCTCTGGGGCAGTTTGGCAGTGATTCATAGTAATGACTGGTGTAATGTTCCAACACAGACGTACACAGATCAAATCTCAGTCAAATATCTGAGTTCAACACAGGAAGGTAGGCTAGAAAAAAAATCTGCAACTGTATCTCTGTTTTCTGAAAACCTTTTTACTCTCAGAACAGACAGCGTCACGTAGCCATTCCCCCGTGTACGTCACATTTGATGCTACACTGCATCCATAAAAAAAGTCCCCAAAACAGGCCATAACAGGCTATCCTGACTATTTATAGTGATGCAGAGCCCATGTTTACCCCACACTCTGAGCTCTGAGCCTACCATTAAAACATGTCCTGCTTCAATTTAGAAGCTATTAGCTAGGCTTGGCTGTATTGAGGCCAGGAGTTAGAACAAGTGCATTTGGTGTTTGTGTGTGTGTGTGTGTGTGTGTGTGTGTGTGTGTGTGTGTGTGTGTGTGTAAGTCAGTATCAGTGTATCAGTGAGTCAGGAGCCTCTTTTTGTCCCTCAAACGTGCTTACCTGTCATAATTCATTCATTCTTCTTTCTGGCATTGAACACATTGACTGACAGTTCAGCCCATCTTCTTTTCCTCTTACTTGCTAGAGAAACCTTTCATGCCACCTATCTGAGCTGTCAAATTCCTACTACAGTGGCCTCAAAGCAAGTAGAAAAGCAGAAAATTGTATGAAAATTGAAAATTGTAAAAAAAAAAAAAAAAAAAAAGGTAAGGTTAGCTAAAGGAGTAGCTAAGCATTGGAAACCAAGGTGCTGTTTTACCTCATCATAAATCGGTAGCAGGCTTCTGCTAAAGTCAGCAGTCCATCAGAGACAACGAGAAAGGTTACATTTGTGTGTACAGTGACAGCACAGAGAAGGTGACGATGATGATGGTGCCACCTGTGCTTACCAGCAGAGTGACATGGGGTTTTGAGTGATGTGATTTGAAATGCCATTCAGTAATAAGCTGAGGGCCAATCCAAGGGCTGCAGCTCCCCCGCAGTGTAAGGAATGTTATTTGTGTGGGCCTCAGGCTGCCACTGGCACTCCTGCTAATCTGGCACTGCCAAAAGAATACCAATGAGTAGGGAAGCTATTTCCAAAGTATCGGTTAGAAATAAAGTCTAAAAACATAGCAGGGAGGGTTGGAAGAGAAAGAGAGAGAGAGAGAGGAACATGTCCCTATGGTGTTAAGAGTTCTCCAGTTGAGTAGGCATTTTGATGTAGCTATGAAGTGGCTGCAATGAGTGCTCTCTGGTTAGAGAATGTGAACACAAAAACAGGAACCGTTTACATCATACGGTTCAAGATCACAAGGCATGGAGAGGCAATACAAGCAGATGGGGCTTGGGTAAAATAAGGTGACTGGGTAAAACTCCATACTGTTATAGATGTACAGGTGACATAAAGTAACCTAGCTCTCGCCAGCCTCATCACGCTTTCCGTGAACAGATGTTTGGAGGAGAGAAATGACCACATAGGTGTCTCTGCTTAACAATAATTGTCCCTTTTTTCCATGAATGATCCCGCTGACCCAAAGTGCTTTGCAGAAGGTAGATTACTGCAGTGCTATTTTGTGATAAAATGACATTACGTGTGATGATGAAAGAAAAAATATTCAGATGGGCTTTAAAGTTCTGTCTCTTATGCTGGGCTATAGGCAATGGTGTAATTGTCAAGATGTACAATTTGTTCATAATGATATAGGGACCGTTCTGACATGGATTATCGATTCATTCAGCAAGAGAGATTGTAGCTTGATAAGTTCCCTTGAAATCAGCTATTTCTGATTTACCAGGTGTTTCAAAAGTAGTATATTTTATATAAATAATAATAATAATAAAGAGTAAAACATAAACAATGCTGTATAATTTAGTAATTTTAACTTATTTAGTTATTTTAACAAAATAATTCAGCATTCACTTGATAATATTAAACATTTAAGCATTTATTAATACTACAAATGATACTAGAGAATAATGTCTATAAAATGAATACCTACTTTTGAAACTGTATTTTTCCACTCTATCTTATCCCTCAGAAATGATCTCATCTCATTTTTCATAGTAATACAGATGGCATGCTGTGTTTATACACTATTAATTTACAACACACATAGAGCGAGGAGTCAGATGACGTAATGACCTGGATTTTTGAAATGTGCCACAGATGTTTCCAAAGATTGCCTAAAAGCCTCCATATGTGTATACTCACATCTGCTGGCAGACGCTCTAATGTGGTGCAGACTGCAGTTTAATGATATTTTAATTAATAGATGGAACCTATGGCCCCACACAAACTAGAGCAAATAATATCCTCATGAGCAACTCCATGTATAAGTCATTCTATTATTTTTGTATAGGTGAAGTCATTGAGATCACCTACTATTTTTGTATAGGTGAATGCTATCAACTCTTATGCCTGTATGACTCATAGAAGAGCTGCTTCAGTGCTTTTACATTAAGGTAGGGTTATTTATCTAGAAATTGTAAACACAAAGCCTGCAGTATCACCATGACATAAGATTCAAGTGTGAACCTTAATATCTAAGATGTACCAGCTCTGATTTTTACTGAAATGATGTCATCTAGTGGCTATTAAGGGAACTTCTTTCCTCACATACAGTACTTTCAGATATGAAGATAATGACCTTTTCTTTCTTTTCTTTCCAGGAAATCTTGCTCAAAATGGCAAATCCAAACATTCTTCTCTTGGTTATATGACCATAAACACATCAAGACCATGGAGGGAGTAAACATACTGAACTCCACTGTAAATACCAGTGCAACGGATATCCACCTGGTCACACACAGTCTATGGGAGATGATCACCATTGCCACTGTGTCAGCCATAGTCAGCTTCATCACCATTGTGGGGAATGTTCTGGTAATGCTCTCTTTCAAAGTCAATAGCCAACTGAAGACAGTGAACAATTACTACCTGCTGAGTCTGGCAGCAGCGGACCTCATCATTGGTGTGTTCTCTATGAATTTATATACCTCTTATATACTGATGGGTTACTGGGCCTTAGGAAACCTTGCCTGTGACCTGTGGTTGGCAGTGGACTATGTCGCCAGCAATGCCTCAGTCATGAACCTGTTGGTGATCAGCTTTGACAGATATTTCTCCATCACTAGGCCCCTGACCTACAGGGCCAAAAGGACACCCAAACGGGCTGGAGTTATGATTGGATTGGCCTGGCTGGTGTCACTTATTCTGTGGGCCCCACCTATTCTCTGCTGGCAGTACTTTGTAGGGAAAAGAACTGTGCCTGAGAGGCAATGCCAGATTCAGTTTTTCTCTGAGCCTGTGATAACCTTTGGGACAGCAATTGCTGCCTTTTATATCCCTGTATCAGTCATGACAATCATATACTGTCGGATCTACAAGGAGACAGAGAAGAGGACCAAAGATCTGGCTGAGCTTCGGGGGATTAACTATCCGACAGACCCTGGGGTAGCCCAGCCTCAGAAGACCATTATCAGATCCTGTTTTAGCTGTAAACTAAGATCAGCTTCACGTGACAGGAACCAAGCCTCCTGGTCTTCTTCCAGCAGGAGCAACGCTGCCAAGTCAGCAGCCACCACCAATGACGAGTGGTCCAAAGCTGATCACCTGACCACCTTCAACAGTTATGCCTCCTCGGAGGACGAGGAGCACCCTGTGTCTCCAGGGGCCTTCCCGCCATCCTTCAGGAACCAGGCTTGCGAGTCCAGCAAGACTGCAGTGGGCAGTGAGAGTGAGCAACTCAGCAGCTATGAAGATGATAGCTTCTTCCACACACCACCCAAAAGCAACTCTCAGAAGAGCAAGAAGTGTGTGTCCTACAAGTTTAAACCTGTGGCCAAAGACACTGATGCAGAGCAGCAGAGCAAAAATGGGGACACCAAAATGGCACCGTCAACTTTCTCCTCGGCTGAGTCCATGAGCATTCCCTCCGCCTCCTTGACATCTAAACCTATGGACGCCACGCTGAAGAACCAGATCACCAAGAGGAAGAGGATGGTGCTGATTAAGGAGAGGAAGGCCGCCCAGACTCTCAGCGCTATCTTGCTAGCCTTCATCCTAACATGGACTCCTTACAACATCATGGTGCTAATTTCCACCTTCTGCTCGGACTGCATCCCCCTGTCCCTCTGGCACCTGGGCTACTGGCTGTGCTACGTCAACAGCACCGTCAACCCCATGTGCTACGCCCTTTGTAACAAGACCTTCCAGAAGACCTTCCGCATGCTGCTACTCTGCCAGTGGAAGAAGAAAAGGATTGAGGAGAAACTCTACTGGTACGGACAAAACCCTGTGGTCAGCACCAAACTGACATGAACCTTTTATTTCCTCATAGTACGATGGTGTGTGATGATGGCTATAAACCAGACATATGTACTGAAGGTGATCTTGGATCTCTGAACTTGAATTATACCTGATAATCAAAAGTACAAACATTAAGAAGGTTGTAGAATATTAATAGTATTGATCCTTAATGTTGGTTATTGGTCAAACTACAAAAATGGAAGATCATTATCAATCATGAAATTATCCCAAAATAATCACTGACACTGTATATTGGTTGAAAAGAATACCCGCCCCCTCCCCACCCCCCCAGTTGATGCTCTTATGTGATACATACGGATTGTAAATATTGTGTTTATATTGAAGATGCACATTTTGGTATTGCTATTTTATTTTAAAGGGCTAATAAGTGTTGTCCTGATGTCAGAATCTGCTTGCTAAGTCAAGATTGTAACTCTGATGGTAATCAAAGCCTTTTCACATGTGCCAACAGATTCAGCTTCATTCTTTTCACAATAAATTTTAGCAAATACTTCACACATATACATTTCTTTCCCCCAAAAGCCCTGAGAAAATAGAATCAAAGAAGAGTAATGATAACGTTCCAGGCATTAATAAATCACCCTGAATTTTACTGGTCAATGGGTCAAATACAAACTAAAAAACTATTATAAAACGGTAGTAATTTCATTTTAACTATAGGTCACAAACTTGCTAAACAATGTCAGTGTTTACATACACAGTGAGTGAGAGAGGAGGGTTTAAGAGCACATTCTCTATTTGTTACAACCTGTTTATTACTCTCCATCCTCAGGATATTTTTTTCTTTGAGCATTGGATTGCGTATTTATTTCCCCTGGATTAGCTAAATCAATATCTCATCATATATTAATGTGTATTAATTGCAAATCTGTAAAGTACTGTAGCAAAAACGCTGTTTGTTTGATGGGAGAGTATTTGAAAAAACATGTTTTACATGTGTAATAAGCTATGATGTCATGAAACACTTTTTTTGTAACTGTGATAAACCAGTCAACCTGCACTTGGAACTTGGGAAATGAAAGAAATGCTTTGCTATGTGTCTATTGATATGATGTATGGTGATAAAAGAGCTAGAAAAGTTTGTGATGAATCAAAAAAAAAGTTTTCTTTACAGTATTTTGTGATCATGTCCATGCATTTCTGAATAAAATATGTTGAAGTGAATGTCAAGCATAGAAACTATTAGGAGTAAACTTGATATCATTATGTTATACAGTATCATTCATCCTTCAATCATAAGCCCTGAAAAGGTCCTCATAGCTCGTCCTTCTTGCACTCTCCACTGTGGATCAGTTTGAATGTGTCTGAAGGTCTCACCATCATCCAGGCATACTTGCACAGGCGCTCCTTGTTGCAGTCCTTTTGCCAGTAGATGACATTCCTGCGGTTGAGGTTGGCACCGGCGCAGGCGTCATACCACCAGCCCCCTCCCGCCACCCCCTGGAACTCCAGCTTGGCACAGTTCTGGAAGTAGTTGTCGTTGTCTCGGTCTTTAGTGGTGAATTTTTGGTTGTCGTGCAGGTAGTTCTCTGTGTCCTGGGTGAGGGCGTCTACGGCTGTGCCCTGGAACAGCCCCAGTCTCAGCCTGTATGCGGATCCTTCATCCTCCACCAGGAATGGATCATACTCACCCGTCTTAGTGATGGCATCTCTGTCCACCAGTTTCACCCCCAGCTTATAGTGCCCAGGGCCCCGGGTGAGCTGATGCAGGTATTCGTTCCCCAGCCAGTGGTCCCCGGTGAGGACCCCGAAGCCCTGCTTGTACTCGGCCCAGGTACGATCGAAGTTCAAGCTGCTGTTGACGGTGATGTGCTGCACCACGGTCCAGCCTCCCTCTTGCATGGCACAGTAGGCCAAGATGGAGGAGTCACCTGGCTGAATCAGGTACACCCCATCTCTGGCCTGGCCACCAGAGGTCATCAGCATTTCATGGCAGTCCCTAGGCAGCACTGTTGGGCAAAGTACCAAAACAATCACACTAACTGTGAATTTTTAAGGGATATCTCAAAGTAATAATAATGAACTACTATATATAGACCGATTAAGCTAAATTAGGGCATCTATTTATAAAACATCCATTAATATCATGATGATGCAGACCAATGTTTAACTTGTCATTCTTTTGCTTGTCAGCAACAAGTTATAACCTTGAGAGCAACAGCAATTACAACACAGTTTCTCAATGACTCCCAGATAAGCGTGATAAAGCATTGATATTTTGTCAAACTATTTGTCTGACAAACTGTGTCACCAGAGATATGACACACACCCAGGAGAATCCACACAGACTGATACGTTATCTGTGACAAAGGGCACACCAGCAGTTCAAAGTGATGTAATGGAAAGCAATGGAAAATACTGTCTCAACACTGTGTTATACGCATTTAATTTCTCCAGGATGTACAAACGTAAGCATTAAAACATAGTACATAGTACATAATACATAGTACAAGTCTACACATACAAATATACCTCTCATTCCATGGTTGAGGACCAACTTGTGCTCCTCTGGCGGTAGGAGATTGAGATTCTCAGCTTGAAGATGCTCAGTGCGTACTCCGGTCAGACTGAGCAACAGTGGGAGCATTGCTAGCAGCCAACATCTCAGACACCTCATCATTTAGCTTCCTTCACCGTCAACATTGTTCAGTTAGTGATACAGTACTGCAGGCTGCTTATTTAATTGATGAGGAAAAAAATTGCTGTAAAATAATTGTATTGGATACGCAAAAAAACAACAACCATTGAATGCATCTTGAAACAGAAAACAAACGCACTCACCTTCAGTGGAGCCACATACGAGGTGATACAGTGTCAAAAAAAATGCTTATGCTCTGTACTTGAATCTTGTCCCGCGCTCACACACACTCTATTTGGACTGCACAGAATGAGAAGCGCAAGAAGGCAAACAAGGCTGCCAACTGACGAGTCCAGTTTCAGAGTCCACTGAGGTGCACTCCCTTCCACACAGGCCTCTACAACCTAGTCGCAGCTGGACTTCAGCCTCAGGTTCCCATCACGACGGGAGACAGCAAACCTGCACTTATCGAGTGAGATTGTACATATCATATCTCTGATTTGTTTACAGCACTTCAAGAGTGGATGAGGCTGAAGTCCAGCTGAGGCCTGTGACATCTACTGCTTTGTTTGTTTGTTTTCTTGCTCTCATTGTTTAACGCAGTTGAGGTACAGTGTGTGTGCACACAGGACGTTTGACATTTAGCCACGTACTGGCAGCTCCACAAGAGGTGTGCAAATTCAATTCACATTACAAAAGCACATCATTGTTGTCTCTTTCCAGGGAGAGAGCAACCTTTGTTTTGGTATTACAATCATCACGGTGGTTTGCATGTTCAGGTACAGTACCAACCAATGTATTTTTACATTCACAAATGCCTCAGTCATTCTGATACATCATTGAAAACTATATCATGTAGCTGACAATAATTACAACAATTATCGTCAGCTACATGCATATAGTGCCTACATGATATACAGCCTACTTGAGAAGATATTTGGTGACTGAAGAAACAAGCAAACCAAATTTCCCACATTTATTACATATTTCAAGTCTCTCTAGCAATTGTTAACTTGAAATGCTACTGTACATGTAGTGGTTGAAGTTGCAATGAAATACAGTTAGTACCACTGAAATCAGCTCAGGACAGGTACATGCTAAAAGGCACTTTTTTCTATGGAAACAAACAGCAGTTTCTATTTAAGAGTCCATCATTTGAAATGTTCTACTACAGCTTCTTTGAACTTTCTGAAGCTGCTGCCAGAGGAAAATCCATTATCTGGATCTTCATTACCATCACGTAAGTTGTGACAGGAAAGAATCAATGACCTGGGAAAAGGATGACGAACAGAAGACTTGTTTTGTGCAATAAAATTCAAACAATGACACTGTTGATGCTCTTGTTCATGCATGCAGCACTCACCTTTCGCTAGGTCCTCTGCAGTTCCTGGAACAGACTTCAACAAAGGTTCCCGGTGCCACAACTCCAATAACTGCTGATTGAAGACTTGAAAGTTTCTGCAACAAAAAATAAATAAAAATGGTACCACAAGGGTGTGTGTGGTTGGGGCAACACAGGGTTCATGATCACTGTGTCAGGATGGGGGGTGATTACAGCATTCTTAATTCTTTATTTATTATATTCTTTATACATATATTCGTTTTTGCTGCTTTGACAATTTAATTGTGCTTATATAACTAAAGTATTTATCTATCTACAGCTCACAGAATAAACCTGCCAACACTTACTTATCCAGTGGATGGTTAGTTGAGCCACTATAGCCACTTGCTCCAAGTTCCTCCCACCAGTTTTTCAAAACTGAATTTATCCACTTTAAACCAACTAGAAGATACCTGTGAGAATAAAAATAGAGCATCAGTTTATTTGTGTACTGTACTGTGTTTCAATCTGAAATCACTTTGTTGTGCTGACAGGACGATTCACCAGAACGGGAATACTCACTCCTCATATGGATTGTTGAGGACTTTCTTAACCAATGGGAAGAGGTCAACACACCAGCCAATGGTAATGCTGGGGGAGTCCTCGTTAATGCTGTAGGGGAAATGTCATTACAGCAACATTTACTCCACTTTTAGTTTATCTGACTCTAACTCTTTCAAAATGCAAGTTAATTACCTTTTGGTTATCAGTGGAAGAAAATCAACCATCACACCAGTGTCTTGGATTCTGGGGAAGGAAAGTGATGTCATGAAATTTTTGAAATGTGAGCGCACAGACTGAATGTCAACTAAAAACCATCGGCTACGTACCTCAGGAAGTATGTCAACATTTCTTCAACATTTCTATGCCACAATGTTGAAGCCACTTTCAATCTCAGATTTCTTCCAAACAGCACATTGGTCATTGCGCCGTGATCCCCCGAGAGCTGAAAAGCATTTTTCGGTTGAGATACTTTTACATGCATATTAGTGCCACAATAAATCATAACACAACACCACACAGAACAGAAAGAACAGAAACAAGGTCTGTACGGAGATTATATTTCTGACCTCATTGAGTGTGGAGTTGTCAGTGTGTTTGGAACTGGTTCTGCCAGTATTGTGGTTATTATTGACATTTGGCGGGAACTCCCAAGAGTCCATATAGAATATCTTCTGTTGCATGTCCTGCATGCAGCTCATCTCATTCTCCTTGTTGGCCATATCATAAGTCCTCCCGGACACAGATTGCTTCTTCCGAACCGCCGTCAGATGATGGGTCTTCCTCTTACATGATACTACCCGCCTCACTCTGCCAGGGGTGTTGCCAGACCGTCCCACTGGATATCTAGCAAACCAAATCACACAAAAATGACTACGCACTTGTTACAAATACGACTATTCATAATGCAACCACAAAACCTGACCTACCTCTTTTTGTTGAATTCTTCCTTTTTATCATAATCCACCTCAAGATAAGCAAATTATCAACAGTTACACAAATATGATAAATAACACAATTATTTGTAGCAAAGGAGGACCAGCATAATATGTCTGAACATTCAAATCAAAGTATTGTAGTGCCCAACCCAGCTCACCTCCTTTGTGTTTCTCCCATGAGAATAGCTCACTTTGTACTGGACCTTATCCTGGGGCAAGGCATCTTGATAGTCTCCCTCCTCATTGTTAGAGTCCATTACAGACCTGGAAAAACAGAAGACCGTTTTCAAACAATTTTATAGTAAATTACCATGGCAAATAAATAACCTATATGACTTGGAGATATCCCGTAAGAAAATGTATTGCCTACAGACACACACATCTGCCAGTAACCACCAGAAGAATATGTTTTTTGCCCCTATACAATCTGCAGCACTTACATTGCATTCCATTCCATTACAAGGTGGCATGTTAAGTCAGTCTTCCAAGTCTACAGACTTATGAGCGAAATCATTTAAACAGGGAAAAGGTTGTAGCCTGTACACAGGATAAGCCTGCGCCGTGAACTAAACAAATAAAAACGCAATTACCCACAATCCACGTGCGCATTGTTGTCGTTCTTATCACGATGACGTAATCAGGAACTGTTCTCGGGACAAGCAGCTCAGTGCCTTGTGAGTCTTTACTATTATTTCATTTCTTTATATTTATTCACGTTCAAACAATGGTGACGTTGGTTGTATAGGGCCGTCGCCTTATTCCCTTCCGTTTTGTCAGTGATGCTGGGAGGTTAAATGAGCCGCTTTCTGTAGTTAGCATAATGTTAGCTAACATCAACAAAGCGCTAGTCCGATAAAATCAGCTGTCAAAACAAGGATGGCGCTACAGCACATCTGTCAGAAATGGTCTCTTTTAAGACCATAACAGCAACTTTTGAAGCTGGCGGTGCAGAATTATCCAACAACTATAACCTCGACACAAAATTATTAACCGACATTTTTCTATCTGACGACGTTCAGCACTCACCTTTCTTTCCTCTCCTCTCCTATTCAGTGGTGATAATCGCAGCGTTTGAACTAAACTCTGATTACTGGAGACGAGTGCCGACTGATCAAACAGCTAATTTCCACTGACGATACCACCCACACCATAAAGCATCCTATTGTGCAGTGTGCACCCTCTAGCGACTACTAAGATGCTGTTGGTGCAAAATTCAAATCCAAACATCCCTTCAAAGCAGTGGCCCAGACCAGTGGTTTTCAATCATGTGCCATAGTAGCCCAAGGTTTTAATTCTAACCAATCACTAAAGCAGTTGATTTTACTGATTAGCACATATTCAAACAGAGAGAGGATATTCATTCAGTGAAATCAGCTGCTGTAGTGAATGGTTGGAATGAAAACATGCATTGGGCCTGGATGGCACATGGTTGAGAACCACTGGCCTAGGCAGTGTCTGTCCTGTCCTGTCCTGATCAGGGAGGCATAGTAACCATATCTTACCCAAGTACTTTTTCTGTATCTTGACCTGTGTTGTACTTGATGACACTTGCTTAACACCTTGCCGACCTCACTCAGAAAGCACTACTTCCCTGAATGCACAATGGAAAAACAACATCAGCTGCTTATATTGACACATCATCATTTTCCATACTGCTCTTGCTGACTGGGCTGTTTTTGTCTTTGCTGTCTCATCATTCTGGATGACTGCTTTTGATTTCCTCATCAAGAGACAGACATCAACACTAACTAGCTGTGCACCACTGTTACTGTAAAAAGTAGGTAGCTAACTTATTGCACTTTTACCTTAACACTGGTTCTGCTCTTAGATGTTTGTTTAGGAAGGAAATGCACATAAGATTTCTGGTGACTAGTAGTTCTCTTGCCTACCTATGTTGAGTGCACTTTTGTGAGTCGCTTTGGATAAAAGCAGTCTGCTAACTGACTGTAATGTAATGTAATGTAATGTAATGTACTGCCACTGAACATTGTGTAACCTGGCCCTGAGGTCAGACAGTTTGTTGGAAGGCTTACTATCATATAAAAGAGACATTGATCCACTTTGTTTTTTGAAGCCAGTGTCATGTGGTGTTCAATAAGAGGGCTTTTAAAATCATGTGACTGCAGAAACAGAAGTGTGTTGGTTATATGTTTGTGCGGCTACTTTTCCTTCTCTGTTCTCTGGTAGCCCAGTGTCAAGATGGTGCCTGTTTTTGCTGCCTATGCCATGTTAAGCCTCGCACCTATATTGGTGATTGGTGTTCCTCCCATTTGGACCCAGCCAGAGCAGGTGCACCTGTCTTATCCAGGTAGGTGTTTGATCTGCTTCCATTTCCCCTTACTAGTCTATACTTGTATCTAGGTCATATTGATTACAGATCAGAGGTTTTCTACACATTCTTCAATAATATAACAACTAAAAGTATTTACATTTTTAGAAAGTGGAAGTCTCTATCACAATTCTATGTACCGTGGCTCTGTGTTATGTTGACACCCTGCCTGCCTCACTCTTCGTAAGTCGTTCTGGGGCACCAGCTAAAATCCTCAAATGTCGTAAATGTAGCCTAATCATGGAAATTTACACTTAGACTAAATGGATGACTTTTGTATGGAATGATTTCTAGATGAAATGAGTACCTGGCCAGTTTAACTCAGCTTTCTGGTGGTTATGCCTTGCCAAAGGTGAGATCAAAACTGCCACTACTGTGCAATATCTGCTTTTTCGTCATCGTCTCTTGGCTTTGCATCAGGGAGTGAATACGGTAATTCTATCTGACCGATCAGCGTCACCCTCCCAACAATTGACCTTTTCTTCCCAGGAGTCCCAGGTTCCATGGAGGTGACCTGGACCACCTTCAATAAGACAGAGAGCACGGTGGAGTACGGCTTGATGGGGGGTCGGCCCTTTGAGATGACTGCCAAAGGCGAGGCTACTCTGTTTGTGGACTCAGGAGAGGAGCGGAGGAAGATGTACATCCACAGAGTCACTCTCACAGGCCTCAAACCTGCTGTGGCTTATGGTGGGTGGGGCTTTGATGTTATTAGATGGTTTTCTCTGGGTTTGTCAGAATGGTATATGATATGAGTCTTATTTATAGAGAGTTCTTCCCCTGTGTGAATTTTAGTGTACCATTGTGGCAGCGATGTGGGCTGGAGTGACATCTTCTTCTTCACTGCTCTGAATGACAGCACTAGTTTCAGCCCCAAGTTTGCTCTCTATGGAGACCTGGGCAATGAGAACCCTCAATCTCTGGCCCGACTGCAGAAGGAGACCCAGCTTGGCATGTACGATGTCATCCTGCACATAGGTAAGAAGGCCACACTGACAGAGATATGAAACATTTCAACTGTACTGGGTAAGCCGTTTTAAGGGGCATTTACTGATTTATGACTGTAACCAACCAAAGGAATTGCAACACTGACAGCGAAGTAATCGAGTCATTGTATTGATCAACAACCCTATCAAACGCCTGCAGATATATTATTGTCACTATTGCACATTTAATATATAATAATTGTATGCTATTCTGATTCAACATTATTTTTTTTTTTTACAGGGGACTTTGCCTATGATTTGCATGAGGTATTTCTCTCTCCTTTTGTTTTCCAGTATCATGAACCCTCGTCAAACTGCTGCCCAGTTAAGACCGAGTGCTGAATGGGGGAGTCATTAAAAGCAAATCCTTTCATCAAAGGCTTATCCTCTGAAAGCGATTCAGATATTCCCCCTAATTCCACAATGACAGATGAGATTAAGCCAGTCCACCTTCCTCCACTGTCCCCTTCCCCGGGCTCCGCATTATTTATTATCAGCACGTATAAAGGCCCTTAGCTGTGGTTAAGACACACTGCTTATGATTAGCATTACTGTGCAATGCCATAAGCCTGTGGTGAAAGACTGGAATTAGGGTCATGTCACCCAAGTATTTCATGAATTAAAAAAAGGGCATTTAAAACCCCACATTTTAAGTCCCAATAACTCATTTCCTCATCCGAGAACAGCCCAGGACATAACCTAGACTTGGACGTCCAAATATCAACAATATAATTTTCCCTGAAATTAGATTTTAAATTGCCGTGTTCCTGCACCATTCATACACTTTCGCCAATATGGAGAAAAAACGCTAGATGCAATCAGCAGACGACTGCAAAACTTTAATCACCATAATTCACGTTGTGTTTTCAGCTGGAATGTCCCGAGTTCATCCTTGTGGCTTCATTGATATTGTAAATAGAAAAACAGTCTGAAAGATCATTAATGACTGTGGCAGCTAAAGCTGTGAGGACAACCGTGGGCTGCATTGCAGCCAGCGTTAGGATATCTAAGAAATAATCGCTTCTGGTTTCATTGAGGTTTACTTGGTATGCCTATGGGACATTCCTGAAGCTGTCTGGAAAACTGACTTACCGGATTCCTACACATTTGTCTGAACATCAGTGAATGGAGAAAAAATGGCACATTTAACAGTATTATAACCCTATGTCATGATGTTTAACGGCTATATGACACTGTTGCAGGACAACGCCAGGATTGGAGATGAATTCATGAGGCAGATCCAGTCCGTAGCAGCCTACGTGCCCTACATGACCTGTCCAGGGAACCACGAATTTTCATAGTAGGTGGTACTCTCTTGCCTCTTGCTCTCTCTCGGTTCTACTTTTACTCTCTCAGCGCGTGTTCTCACATTCTCACGTGCACAGACGAACGCACGTGTCGCGGACGTTCGGTGCCAGTGTTATGAACAGTTCCTATTCGGTGAGTCAACATGGAAGCTATCTGCCTGTCTCCTGCTCCCTATTAGCAAATGTTTTCCTTACAGTTTACATTTTGCGCCACATTCCGCGCGGGTCACGTATGATTGGTAGCAATACTGTTATTAACGGGTTTTGGGCAAGGACAGCGGCACATGCTGTATTTCACGTTGGTGAGAGAGACTTGCCAGACTTGCCCCTTGACAGGATATATCCACGATCTGCTACCGTAAATGTGAAGTGTGTGTGTGAGGGGGGGGGGTGGGGGGTGGCGTGAAGCTGAGAAAAACAACCTTTCTGGTCAACCACAGTTTTTCCACTGCAGAAAACACTTTGGTCTGTCGAAAACTATTCACTGTACCATTGGAACAGATGGGAGCTATTTCAGTCTCTAAAGGCTGGAGCGGCGTCAGGAACCACCAACATCTAAACAAGTCATTGCGCTCCAAAACAAACATTTAGGTAACTGGGAATGATCAGCTACCTATCTGTTTTTTGGTCCGCGGTGGTGGACCTCTGTGTGTATTTTGAGTGCTGAAATTTTCGGACTGATTTTTATTAATTCATGTGAGTGAGTATGAAGTGATGAGAGATTCAAACGCGAGCCAGTATCCAAACCCCATGCACCTACAACAACACTGTGTGTACTATTTGGCTGAGCCTGTCAGGGGCCCCTCTCCGTTAGATATCAAGCGGCGTGTTTTGTATTGATAACGTGATGCTATCGCCGTCTCGTCTCCCAGATGTATAAGCTGTCAATTCACTTAGAATTGATCAGAATGGTGTGTATTGATAGTCTGACACGGCTGAAAATTGTGCCTCTGTCCCTTAGCGGTTCATTAATACATTTATTATTATCCTGTCCCCCAGATGTTTACAGTACGCCACCTTGTCAGTCAGATATTTGCGTCAGTGTCAGATTTCCAGCCCGATGAAAGACGTGCATAGAGAGAAGAAACAGACTCAGGAACCTCAGACGTGTTATATCCCGAGGATCGACAACTAACTTCTCCTGAATTCCGAGCCCATCTGCTAGAGTTAGATGTGTGCGTACGTGCACGTGCATTACGGGGGATATAAAACTGCCTGATCCCGCACCATAATATTTGCATGGCCCTGGTATCCTCAGACAGTCCTCGTCTGGCCTCGCCTTGTGTAATGCGACTAGTGCCTGGCCTTAATTAAGGAGCTGCTAACAGTAGTCTGTTTTTCTTGGCCCTGCGTCCTGACATAAGAACCAGATATCAAGAACCGGCTCGCTGCATTACATAACCAGAAATCGAGCTCCTTTCTCCCTCTCCTATTCCTAAATTTGTGTTTTGTTCTGTGGTACTGTTGAGAATCCGAATCTCCCAGCAGCTGGCTTCTGTTTTTTTTCTCTTGCTCCCTGACTCACTCTCTCGCTCTCGCTCTCGCTCTCTCGCTCTCTCGCTCTCTCGCTCTCTCGCTCTCTCACTCTCTCTCTCTCGCTCTGTCTCTTTCCAACCTCAAAACCTAATGGGTAAAAGGCAATTGAAACAGGCCTGACCACAGAAGTAGTCAGTCAGCATTCCAGCAGGATGAGAGCAGCGGGTCCACAAGATGCTAAGGCCCCAATCAAGACCGTCTTTGTTCCCCCAGCACAATGTGTACGGCTCATCCAGCGCTCGGTAACCGTTGCCATTTGAAACAATGGACTGTGATGGGAGTTGGTGATATGCTTCCTGCAGGCTACACTGGTTCCTTTAATTTCTCTAACCGCCTGGATTAAGCGGGCATCTTGTGGACTCAAAGCTCATCAGTTGATGAAAGGGCGGATTTGATGAAGAGGGGAACAGTCCTGTTGGGTCGGTTTAGCCGTCAGTTCATCCACATAGCGTTTGACATCCCCGAAGCTTGGAACATCTACCAGATTTGTATCTCAATCTTATTTTCATGGAAAACCAAACACACGTGGAAACGGGCATGTTTGGGGTTGCGGAGAATGACTCACGTGTTGCATTCCCATAATGCAGATTAATTTTCCACCCCCGAGCCAAGAAAAAAGAGGAGGGTTTTTAGGCTACTGTTGACTTTATTTCTACACTCATTTCTACATTTCTACACTTTCATGGTCTGGAGATAGGAGGCCACGGGGTGTCGTGTCCCACGGTGTCATCAGGTACCCTGTTATCTGCTGGTTCCCGGCCTAACCACAAGATGGGAGTATGAACCCAGGAACGTGTGACTGATCCTGGTTCAGTGCCATGGTCAGAACCTATGGCTCTGTACTTGAGCTCCGTTCTCAGGAGCAGATCTCACCCTGGTTTCGTGGGATTTGTGGGATTCAGTCAAGATATAACGTCATGATCACTTTGCATTTTTGTGAATGACAACGTGAAAATTGTGAAAATATATCACAATTTATGGAATTTTAAATGACGGGTATTTATAGAGTTGAGGATAAGGATATGAGGATGATGATGATGATATCTTATATATAGGATGAGAGACACCAAAGGTTATAGGGAAATGCTCAATATGGACATAAAGAGATGCTGAGCTCATCATTCTCCTTGTAGTAGGCAGTGCTGAATGATGACAGATCACAAGCTGACCTGCAGCCAATTATGCTGGCCTTGGTCATATCATCCTGACCTCAAGGTCCAGATGCCGCAGGTCCCATTCGCTTTAGACTTATTCAGCATTCGTAAAGGTCTCTATGGTCCCCCCCGCCCCGTCCTGACTGTGTCCTGGGCCTTTGACCTCTGACCCAATCATACTCTAGTTACCCCTAACCCTACATTACCCTCTCACGTGACCTTTAGCGATCTGAGCTGTCCCACCCTGCCCGACGCCTTGTCTCTCTCTCTTACATAAGATAGGAAAGCAATCACTCCCATCACCCAGCTATGTTAATGGGCCGGAGAGAAGATTGGCTCCCTCTTTTATGCTGAAATTAACAGCCGTGAAAAAGAAACAGACTCCTGGATTGGCGTCAAGGGGAACTTTCTTAGGAAGCCTTTTTTTTTTTTTCTCCTTTTTTGTGTGTGTTGGGGGTCAACAGAGGCTGCGACATTTGGACATTGGCACATTACTGGGTCAGAGGATCACAATGCTCTGGGGTTTTGGGTTAGGATTGTCTTGTCTGTGTGTCCTGATCTAGTGAGTCTGGTGAAATGCGTTGCAGTTGATAGATTAGCAGTGGCAAAGGTGGCGGCAGTGGTAGATTGAATTGATTGCCACAAACATCCTGGGGAAGCAGCCACCGATCGCCTGGCACAGCAGGATACTGGTGTATGGTTTCTCTGAATGTCTAAGACCAAGCTGAATTTACTGCTTTTTAAATGCATTTATTTTAGAGCAAATGTCACCACCACAGTTGGATAGCCACCTCTATCCAGTGATCTACTACCCTGAGTCCTGTGGCCAGTTCAGATGAAAACCGAAGAGGGACGGCTAACAAAGGAAGGGCACCATAATTCTACCGTCATTTTAAGAATGGCAGGTTCATGATATTTTCTAACCAAGCCGGGGATTGCGTTCAATGTATCCTGAATGGTTTGCAGTCTAGCTTGCCGATGAGCTCTGGCGTAGGCACCACAAAATGACAGAGAGCGGCGGCCTGTGGTGCTAATTGGTATCGCTCAAATGCTCAAGGAACGTAGATTGCACAGTCATTGCATCTAATTAGCTTTCTCCCCGTCTCGTTTGTTCACAGCAACTTCTCTAACTACAGAAATCGCTTCAGCATGCCCGGCCAGACGGAGAGTCTATGGTACAGGTAAGAGAGGAACATATATTGCTCCTATTGAATTACAGGATATTTGACTTATTTAGCAGTTTGCTCTAGTCCAGATGAACTCTGACGTGTTGTGCTTGAGTAGGTGAAAAGACCACAAACTGTTTTAGTCAATAGAAAAATAGTCAAGTGGAGGAAAGGGAAATCATTTTTTTCCAACCGGGGGCCCCCTGCACAGTATCATGTGAAAGTTTACCATACCTCCTGCGGTACTTAAGTAACCATTAATGAGCTGTAAGAGGCAGAGGAACTGTCAGCAGAGGAGAGTAGAGCTGCCCTCTGTTAGCTTAGTGTGCCTCTCCTATCTCAGGGGCTACACAAAGGAGCTATACATCGGGACTGCTTGACTCATAGCCCGCTGCAGTCCCCGTTCTCTCAGGCAGTAAGATAATACCCCCGCTAGACCACAGGCCAGCCAGCTGCCCACTCTCCAGTCCCCGGGCCTAGACCCAGACAGGCCTGCTGGCTGGGAGCCCCTTCCCATCACGTGCCCGGTGCCCCCACATCCACAGTAACACAGTACACCTCCAAACCCCATGCTGACTGAAATGATTGAGAGACGCACGTGAACTCGCACTCGCGTCTCTCAATCATTTCAGTAGAGAACGCAGTAAAGTGAGTCACGTGATCTGGCGCTGTAGTCAAAAGCAAATTAACACGCCGCTACAAAGCAGCGTGGATTTTATGATTTACGAGGGTATTTTCCGCACTCTGGAAGGGGAAATGAGGTCTGCTGCTTTGCTCATCGGTTGACTTTGCGCATGCTTCCTCTAGTGGGTCAAGGCTGTGTATCGTTTTAACGGTGTGTGTCCACAGCTGGAACCTAGGGTCAGCCCACATCATCTCCCTCTCCACCGAGGTTTACTTCTATCTCGAGTATGGCCAGGAGCTCCTCTTCAAGCAGTATGAGTGGCTGAAGAAAGACCTGGAGGTTAGTGGCCACACATCTGTTTATGTTGGCTAAGTGGTCTCTTTCCTTCCTTCCCCTCTCTCTCTCTCTCTCTCTCTCGTTCTCGCTGTCTCTTCACCAGTGTCCTGTCGTTTTTCTAATAATTCTAAATAATTTTAATCTTCATCTCACATTTTCAAGTGTCTTGTTTTCATACAAAAGAACTGCAGACATGTACATGCATGTGTTACCCTCTTCCTTCTCCTCCCCGTCCTAGGAAGCCAACAAGCCAGAGAACCGAGCGGTGCATCCATGGATCATCACCATGGGACACAGACCCATGTACTGCTCGGACGACGACCAGGACGACTGCACCACGTTTGACTCCTATGTATGTCTAGCGCAGAGCAGCTTATCCAAAAAGAGAGAAGACGATAGATTCATACACTTTGCACAACGTACACAGTAGCAAAAACTGTTGATTTATCAAATTGACATTGTGTAAATCCACATTGTGTAAATCATCCACAAAGCACTCCATGTTTATTTTGTGTTGGATGTGCGAGGAACAGCATGGAAGCTTGTTTAAAGCCTTTCACATTAGCAGGATTTGTTTTCTGCTGCGTTGCCCCGACACTTTAATTGCCCTTGGTAGCAGACCTGTCACGCCTCGGGCAAGTTGGCCAGTCCACATCGCAAAAAAAAACCCTTAAAGCACCTTGATCTGGGTACACTGTTATAATCACTGCAATTTGGACAAAATAGTTTCCATTTGGACCTATTGCTCTCGGCGCTTGGCATCGCCGCTGAGGCACGGGCATGACGAGGCTCCACCAGATAGTGTTTCGGATTGGTACTGCCAGGTCACACTGTCTCTCTTTCTCTCTGTTCTATGTCAGGTCCGGCTGGGACGGAATGACACCAAACCGCCAGCCCCCGGTCTGGAGGATCTATTCTACCGCTATGGTACGGGCCCCCTGTTTGACGACCAGCTGTGTGTTGCTAATGGGTGTTTAGGATCACAAATTCACATGCTCAGACAGACTAATGTCCCAACACTTGTGGAGAGCAGAGCAATCCAAACAAATCCTTTATTAAAAAAGCAGACCGTTGGCCTGGCAACCATCCCAACAGCCCTTATCCAAATGTTTTTCCTATATTACATTTCTCCAGACTTTTTGTTTGTTGCTCTCAATAGTTTAGACGGTGGTGAAGGTTGTGGGGAATCCTAAGCACTCATCAGTAGGTGGGAAATCTGAAAATTTCAAGTGAATGCAGTAGATTATGCAACAAATTGTGTTTCTTTCATGCCTCTTAGTCGAGATGTGTCATCTGCCTTATGTTTGTATATTTGCACACATGAGGGGGGTTGCTTTTTTATCATATCTTTCCTAGGAGTGGACTTGGAGCTGTGGGCGCATGAGCACACATATGAGAGACTTTGGCCTGTCTATGGGGATAAGGTCAGTTCTGTGTATCTTGTGATTCTATTGTATCTTGTATTTCTTATGTACCCTTTATGATTCAAGTTAGTATGACATGATGAACTGTTTAAGTGCCCCGTGTGACTCCTCAGGTCCTGGATGCACGCTTGATTATCTTTCCTATGGATTGTGTTTAGATGCAAGGCCTGTCTCGTGGAGAGACGGAGCAAAGTCCTTCACCCAGAAGCACTCTCACACAGAACCATTAGCATGACCTTGTAGATGTTTAGAAGCTAGCCCCCCTGTCCTCCCTTTGATTTATAATCTCAGTTCAGACGTTTCCCTGGCAGAGGTCTGCATACCCTACCATGTGTTTGTACCTCTCTCCTGAGCTCAGTTCCCTCTTTCTTAACTCATGACATTCGTATATCTTCCATTAGACATTTTGGATCAGTAAACAAGACTCACCATCCTTTTCTCTCTCTCTAGGTGTACAATGGGAGCACTGAGCAGCCTTATGTGAACCCCAAAGCTCCAGTTCACATTATCACCGGCTCCGCTGTAAGTAACACTCACATCACTGTGTTCGCGCATTGTAGGTTCCCCACATAGATCAATACGTGAATTGACCTCAACATCATCAAAAACAACGTGTGCAGCAGCTGGGCCGCCCCACGAGTATAGTACCAGCTGTTCTGTTGGTTAAGTGTTTTCTGATGTGGCAGGCAACGGCGCAGGGCATGTTTCGTCAGCAGACCGCAGATGGATTACTCATTGGCATATCGAAGCGCAGGCCAGGCACACACCAAGGCAGAGGCGTAGTTGTAAATGTCACACAGGGCCCCGCGGAAGGAGCCCGAGAGAGACATGCGGCTCACCACTAAGAGGACAGAGAAGATGCAGTTTAATGGCTGTTTACTTCCTCTGCAGGGCTGCAGGGAGAGGACCGACCCGTTCAATCCCAACCCCAAAGAGTGGAGTGCTTTCCGCAGCAGGGACTACGGCTACACCCGCATGCAAGTGGTCAACTCCACACATATTTACCTGGAGCAAGTGTCTGATGACCAGGTGAGCCACCATGTTGACCCCCCCCCCATGAAGTGATATATTTACAGGCGAGGATCATTGTTCAAGTAACAAAGGAGACTTTTGTCTGTGTTGCAGTATGGCAAGGTGATCGACAGCATCTGGGTGGTGAAGGAAAAACACGGCTTCGCTGCCTGGTTCTGAAGGCCGCTACGGCAGGAGGAGTTAACGCTTAAATCTGTGAACCAGAGAAGATAACCAGAGATACAAGGAAATGCACTTTAAAGCCCAATCATTCTGCACTTTTCTTTTCTGCTGTCAGACCAAGTATACGCCAAGAATGGAAATGGTATTTTAGGTCCTTGGTCACAGATGGACAAATTTGATGGTTTCAAATTGGACACCGTTGAATCGTCTGATATAGTCTGATTTGCCTGATTTGCCTGATTACAAGATCACCATATGATGACTGAAGCGTGTTGTATTTGTGAATAATATTTGATCACTTTTTAATGTTTTCTTAATCTACACAATGTTCTGTAAACGGCATCAAAGTTTGTCATGAGTCTCAATAAACTGCTTTTTCTGTGGATCCATGTGTTGGGTTGTTTCTTCAGAGGCATCGCTGTAGCAGCAAGTCATCTGAACAGAAGACGGCAGACAACAGAGGAGCACTTGTAACTGTAAACGTATCCCAGGTCACCTCCATGCTGCCTGAGTAATACACAATCTGGGCCTGTCAAGCACCAGGTCCCGTTCTATCAACCTTCACGCCACATTTTCCATAGCAAAACCTGGAAATACACTTAGGCAGATCAGGTCTCCCTCGCATTGCTCTATCAAAGTGACAGATTCTTCCTTGGCAGACCCTCTCAGGACACTGAAACCTCAGTTGACTTGTCCATCACGATGTCTACCAGGGACCTGAGACGAAAAGACAGACAGAGGCCTACACAAAGTTGTTATGTAACTCAGGGATGCTTGTGGCTTTGGGCAGATGCAGACTGGGAGAAGGCACTTTTCCTAGAAAAGTGTTGCTCACGCCATGACTCACACAGCTATGGTGGTATTAATTCCTAATAGCAGCGTGCAGCTCTGATGGATATTGGCAGACCACCAGCGGTCTGTGTCTGTTCTCAGTTGTCAAGCTGTCTTTTCAATGCCAAACTCTAATCATCACTCGGCATAATCCTGTTGTCACAAGGCAGAATACATATACAAAGTCAGTGACTCCATAACGGTTCATTCATGAGTTAACAGCATGCCATTTGATGGACACTTTTATCCAAAGCACCTATGAGTGCACACATATTTAGCATGGTGGCCCCGGGGTTAATGCAATAGCAGCAGTGTTATCTTCTACTTCATCTTCTACCTGAATACAGGACCACTCGAAGCACACATAATCTGGTCGCTATAAAGTAACAGAATATTACAGCAATTTACGCGGTACTCAAAATGTGTCACAGCATGTTAGCTAAAGGAGGCCAAAGGTGCCTGTCAAGAATGAAGTCAGGCATCAGTAGCATGTCTGTAAGTCTAGCCGTGGATTCGCTAGACTTCACTCTGATGTGGATACCCTACAGTGTTGGGACGCCTGGCAGGAGCAAGAGGCCCAAGCTTACGGTTATCACACATCACACTCACATGCTCTCGGTGTGCCTACCTACTGTTCACTGCCAGTCCCACATAGCCTTATTATTGTTAAAGTATCTTTGATGAGAAGGCCTAGCACCTGCTGAGCTCCTAACCTTTGACCCGCTCACGCTACATTCAGTATATTGGAGTAACCCCATTGAGCGAGAGGCACATGGAAGAAGTAGTGCTATCTTGGACACCAATAGGGGTCTGGAGACGATATGCTGCCAGACTGTGATCTAGATTGATTCCAGTTATTAGTGACCACATTTACAATCCAATAAAGCTTGGTTGTTTTTCTATGTACAAAATATGATGCATTGGATGGGTTATAAACAATTTCTCAGCTGAACAAATAAAAAAGCGATCTGGCTTTTAGCACAAAGTTCATGTCCTAAATAATGAGTGTGTCACATGGCGTGCACGTTTCTTCGTTTTTTTGGTTCATGTGATTTCCTAAAAAAGATGAAAAAATATTGATCGCAATCCAGGAAAAAAAGAACGGGGGAGAAAATAACATGTCACTTCAGATCGCATGCCTGTTGCTGAAATATGATGTGCTTATTACTGTCTACGGTAGAGACACAGCAGGTTTGCGGTACTGTGGTTAAGGGCCTTTTGTTGACAGAAATTGTTGTGTCATCTTCAACGGGGCAACGTCCTTTCTACCACGTCCTTGTCTACTCCATCTTCGTCAATTCATTCCTCAAAAACCGAGGGCTTTGCCAGTTCAGAGGTCACATTTTGTTTGCTGTCTTCACACTTTCAGAATCGAAGCGGGCTGATAACGGCCCTTTGAAATGCCCCGCTTTTCTTGGCCTCTCCCTGATAGCGTGGACCGGTTAGCGCGCTGTCGACCTGTTTGGTAAGAGGTCAAGGAGATCTGGCTCCTTTTTGAATGCCGAGGAAGTGGAGAGGCTTACCCTGCTGTGTGACCGCGGACTGGAATTTGCCTTGTTAGTCCTCATCAGGTGTTGGAGTCCATTACCAAGCCGGGCTCTTTCTTGTAATGATCTACTCTAGAGGTGTGACCTGACGTCTTTACCGACCTCGACGTGACTGTATCGTCTTCCCACTTCGGTTAACTTCATCGTGGTAGACTAATTTGTAATGACACATCTATAGCCGTTTCCTCCTCCCAGGCTTACGGCTCAGTGAACCCAAAAAGTGACAAACCTCCTTAAGACCACATGTGAAGTTGGGAAGCAGATGTCTCTATTTAGCGCAGCACACGGGGGGCTCCGTTTAAGACGACTCATAGTTCTCTTCGGTGAGACTCTGCGGCTTACCCACATTATTTATCTATTTTCAAGTCTCTAGTAGCGCAACAACAAGTTCCCTCAGGAGACAGGAGAGGGCTTCTGTGTGGTATTCCTCTCCACGGGAGATCAAGAGGCGGCAGTGCTTAGTCACAGGGGTAAACTGTGGAGACTGGGAACATGTGTAATGAATTCAAGGCCTCAGATGCTGGATCTCAGGGAGATTTCATCAATCCAGAAGCTCAGTGTGCTTCCAGAACCAAAGCGCCACTGTTGAGCAGCCTCAGACCACCACCAGGACAAACAGCTAAGTACAGGCTGCCCAGGCACATTTCTCCACATTCTTGCCATAATTCCCCTATTAATATCAACACCACAATGGCTTACAGGACTTGAGAATGTGGCATCAACAGGAGCAGAGCATGTGCACTTTGAAATCGCCACAGTAAATCTGAGGCAAACGTCGTAGCGGGAGCTTTGAAACAATGTTATTATACTCGCACCAAGTGTGTCGGGAAAATAAAAAACACATTTTCCTCATAAGAAATGTAAACTGAAATGGATTGGACTTGGGAGGTTGATGAAAACAGTATATTATTTCTGGAGATACGGCAGGCAAGTGGCCTGGGTCGAAATAACAGAGTTGAAAGCGCAGTCTGAGAAACCTTCAGTGATAAACCGCAATGGGGAGTCTGGCAGCACGTGTCCCGTCTCCCCCCCACACAGTGTAAATCACATCAATGTAACAGGGAGACACATTCCCAGATTCAAATGGTGAGTAGCTTTGATTGATTGCCTTTAACACATGTAAGTTGTTACCATTAGTAAGGCACTCTTCGGGGATAAAGTTACCTTGAATCCTACAGTTAGCCATCCCTGTTAACCTTTAGCTTCAACTGGGAATAATGTAGAGTTCCAATCTATATAGTAGCGTAGATTAACACTGGCCTGACTCAACCCCCATCCCCCAATTATAATGTACTGTGTATGATTATTTACAGATGGAAAAGTTTCCATGCAGTTTGGACCACAAGCACAGGAACAGGCAGCTCCAACACAAAAATGGAGCTTGTGAGTATCTGTGACACTGCTCATGAAATCACCCCCCGATCAGTGGTGCAGCAATTAATCAGGGAGGCATTAGGTCAATTGCAAGGACATCAAGTTAGTACCCATGATCTTCTGCTCTACGCAATTTTACAGTGAAAGGGATTCCCCTCTGATTTGTTGTCTCCTCCTCTTTTTCCTGTCCTTGTTTATACCTCATCAATAGTCCCCACTGGGCAAAAGGACTTCAGGTTGCATCGGCCATGCCACACGAGACGAGTCATGAAAGCTGTGGCGAGCCAACCTGAGACTCCTCTCAGTCTGCAGGAAGCGATGGCTTGTGCCAAGGGGGGCACAGATTCAACTCATTAACTCTGAGCCTCGACACTTGAGGGGCCTTTTGAGCGGTACGACAACAGGGGTATGCTACCAAATTGGCTGCTGTTGGCAGGCAGCACCGGGGCATGTCTCTGGGTACAAGAAGTCCATGTCTGGGTCTGTTAACTCCAAAACATTCTTATTCAGCCGCCTGCCTAGTTTGGGGGAAGCTACGTTGTCAGAGTACGATCTGCCTTTCTCCAACACACAGTATGACGTTGGACTTCTCACCCGTGACGGACTATGAAGAAAGGCTGGCTATGGGAATGAGCAAGACTATGCCGTCTGGCAAAGTTGATTAATCCACTTACATGTCACATATTGCAGTGATAATCTTCATGTCGTAGCAATTGCAGTATTGTTTTGTTATGCGCTTGTTTCATAGCACCGGGTAAATACTTTGCTGAAGTTGAAGTTGATACTGTTGGATTGTGCCATGCTACTGCATCGATGAAGACAACAACTGCTGGAGACATTGAAGTCAGTGCATGCCAAGACACGAGGATCCAATGCATTCAATACATGCTTTAGGGCTCTGTCATGCCCGCAGCAGGGACGTGGGTGAAGGCAAACGGCATGGCAGGGCTGTCTCTTCTCGCAGCTTGGCACTGCTGACCAAGACTTCTACAGAATGCAGCATGCCATGCGAGAACAATGCCAGGCTTGTTATGTCCCGAGTATCGCCAGGCAGTCTCTCTGTCTCCTTTCACTTTGGTTGCTCTTACTTATGTTCTCACACTTGGCTCCAAATATCAGGGAGACCTTTGGTGGAAACATTGCTAACAGCATAATGCTTGTTGATCTGTGTCCACTGTCAGATCTGCATTACTGTAGAGCTATGGCGAGGTGAATGGTCCACCTTTTGTGTTTTCAGGTACAAAGCCATCACTCTTATCAGCATTCGAGATCTGAGCTCTGGCAATGAAAAGGTCAGCAGGTGGCTTACATGTCCAGAGTGCTACAGGAGTGGTAACACAAGACGTCCTGTAAGTCTCTGATTTTAAAGCCATTTAGATAGGAATGAGGCGATAAACAGCCATAATGGATGTCGTACTCTAAACCAGTCGCAGCCCCTTTAAAATGTTGCAGAGCGAGTCTGAGGACTGTGCAGTGCAGACTCCCAGGCACGTGTAGAGACCGTACCTCATACTCCTCACATTGAGAAGCAACTAGAGTGGTGTAAACCGCAAGCCCTTTGAGCGTTTTAAACGCTGCTTGCTGCCTCTATTTGACACGACGTTCATCTACTGGTAAGCAAGCCCAGCAGTGCCCAAAGGAAACAATTTAGCTCTGTAAGAGTGTTATGACAAGGGCATAACCTGACTCCAGACATTAGGCAATATTTCAACACCTTATTTCCCGTGGGGAATCGGTGTGGGATCTCTCTTTAGCAGCTCCAGAGGTCTCCACCATGCTACCGACGGGGCAGCGGCCACCGGATCTTTCAGCATGTCAAAGAAAGCAATTACCACTGCTCCTTTCCTATCCCCCTGAGGTGTGAGTCTGTCTGGCACATAAAGACTGTCATCTCACCTCCACTGACAAGTTCATGTGTCAATAGAGGAGACCTTCCCTGGCTGTGAGGGCAGCAATGAGCCTCAAACAGTCAAGAGTGCTCTGTATGGCCCCTGGTGCTGGCTGACACACTGGTCAAATGGAATGGTGGCTCAGGAAAGTAACTGTGTGTGTGTGTGTGAGTGAGAGAGGGCAGGGTGCTTGTAATTGAGCAAGAGGGGAAAAAAAGAGAGAAATGAAGGGCAGCATTGAAAAGCTGTCTCCATCTGCGAAGCCACATATCAGGCTGTAAAGGTAATCATCTTTGGGACAGGGTATCCAGTGTTGTTTTTGAAAGAGTGCGATCATACTAGACCGTCTCACTGACGGTAAGGTGGTTTCGAATGTTTACGGAGAGCGCAGAGATCCAGAGGAATGGGCAACGTGGATATCTAGTGTACCTTGAAAACTCTCCTCTCCTCACCAGCATGTTGGACGGTGACTGACTGACTGACTGGCTGGCTGACTGACTGACTGACTGACTGACTGACTGACTGGCTGGCTGACTGACTGACTGACTGGCTCGCTGCAAAAACACAGATGTCTCAAATGACAGGATAGAAAGTATTCAGAGAATCTGTCCAACAACAGCAGGCGGTTTTGTCGTTATGCAGCACCTTGATGTCCTTGGCCTTGCGACATGCTAGAGCTGGACTCAGACAGGCAGGTATGTCCCCCTGTCTAGACCCACACGGCTACCTTACATCTGTCTATACCTAGACCAGCTGGATCAGGCTTTCTTGGTTAGGCTTTGACACTAATTTTAATGCCATCGATGGATAGAAAAGCTCCAGATGTGATGCAGCTTTCGGCGGGTGAGTTATAGTGTGACTAAATTACATGACATTGCACTGAGGTTGAGGTAGAAGGCGGCCCACAGACCAGCGCTCAGTTTAATATGACTAGTTTACTACACAGAAATGATTTTTTTCTTCTTAGAGCAACCACAAACACAAATAGAAACCACACATTGACAGTATGGTACACCCCTCTTTGGTGATAAGAGGTTTTGGACCCATTTCTCACAAGCATGCCAAGACAGCTAACGCAAACATGCGTTGCAGTGTTTTTCTACCTTACAATAAACATGTTTGCCCAACCATTAAATGGACCTGGACGCGGATCTGGGTAGATTGAAGCAAATCATCCCGTGGCGGGGGGAACTGCGGCCACTGGCTGCCAGTGGAGCTTGTTTAAACATACCCAGACTGAAAGACTTAATGGCCACGCTAACAGCAGTCATACGAGATGTAGTGTCTACTGAGGCTGGTGTGCTGTGGTTGAGAAGGGGAGAGAGTCCCAAAGCGGAGGAGAGAAAGGAGGGATGCTGTGGTTGCCCTCTCCTTATGTAAGCTCCAGGGAAAGGAGGTCCAGAAGATCCTGTTTTAAACTCAACTTCACTATTTGTTCTACCAGCAAACCTAAAAACAACAGAGTATACGATCTACAGTGCTGAGGCAGCCTGAAGTGTTTTTCTTGCCACCTCAAAGCCTTTCTGCCAATGCGCCAATGTCATTTAAATTATACGTGACTGTGTGGATGGAGCACAGCACAGAGCTCACCTAAACTAGGTTTGTGTTTTTGTAAGGTAGTGGTGAGTTTGGATTGCATCCTAAATATCACCTTACTACTTATGTTGTGAAATACATTTGCTGATTTGATTGATTTCCCTCAAACCCGTGAGCAAACAGCACCGCAAACAGCAGTTCAGTTACAAAGAGGCAACGTCTGGACATTTTGTTCCCATAATCTCAAGAACTGAAAGACGGAAATAGTTTGAGAATGATGGAGCCAAGAGTTGATACTTTCACAATCACATTAATACCGGTAAGTAGAGTCTGAAATGTTAGCAGCATCCCCAAAGAATGTATCAAATCGCTAGATAATTTCATTTCTGCCAGATATGAGCTGTTCCTCAGAGGTTTCCACCCTCTTATCTTCAGCCCCAGCATTCAGGCTTTTCTATGCAGAGAGGAGACCACATGGTGATCAAAACCCCTGGAATGTCAAAGGTCTTTGGGACCATTTATCTGATAGAGAGTGGGCCTGGTGCTACAGCACATTTTGACCCTTCTAACTTGGACCAGGCCAAAGCAGAGAAGAGGGTCCGGATATCAAAAGCACTGAAGATCCACTTCCTGTGTATTCTGCCTAAGACTAAGCAAGCTTGTGCTCCTTGTAAATTCAGAAACCAAAGATATTTTCTTATTTCTATCGAGTATTAAAACTGTCCCGCCACATAGATTTTCATGGATTTAGACTTTCCACAGAATATAAACAGAGCTTGGGTGTTATCCCTCGAAATCTGTAATATTCTCATGCTTGATGTGTTGGGACACAGTATACAAAACATTGTGACCCTTGAGCATGATTGAAATTTGTCCTCACACAGTGATTACAGTCCCAGTTCAGAAGTCAAGGGTCTACATACAAACAATGGAGTGATTTCAAATAATGTTTATGTTATTTTGTTTGTGTTGATGAATTTATGTGGACATTCTTTTAGATTTGGCTCCAAGTTTGAAAAGCAGTATGTTAAACTAAATATATGAAACTAAATAAAGCACTTATTTCACTTATTTTACATCAATAAATAAGGATTGTTTTTATTGGTGGTATCATAAATCATAAATACAGAAATCATTTTGAGCTGAGGCCACCTGCGTCACTCAAATTCACCATCTTCAGCTTTCTGGTGATACATCAATAGTTGTTTCTTATTGTCAGAATCATCTAATAAAATTCAGAAAAACAACATAACATTTAGTTAGAAGTGTGAAAAACAACATTGATATTGCTTTGAAATAATATGCCAATTTTCCCATAATGACATCCTTTTCCAATTGACCTCCCACCTTTACCGTGTCCTCAGATAGTAACGATCATAAGACAAATCCATCTTGAATTTGGACTCTGAAGAGGAGTTCCAGACAACCGGTCGATGTGAAACAGCTGTGAACAATAGCAGGTGCAGATCATGAAATCGTGTGACAGACATGCTTAGGGACTACGGGGAGTAAATATAACACCCGTGGCCAAGTGACAACATAGCTGTTGTCTGCTTAACAGATGAATATCGCAAAGGTATAGAGGGAGAAAGAGGTGAAAAAGTGGGTGAGAGTGGAGAAAACGTGAGTCTGCAGAATAGAAGCAAACGTCTGTCGGTGGTTTAAGACTTCCCAGTCTGCATAACGGTGGCTATCCTCCACATTCCAGCCTATAAGAGAGCAAGATTAAATACTTTTGGAGAGGGATGCTGGCCGTCCTTCCTGCTGTAGTTAGCGCAATCGCCTTCAAAAGAAAGTCACAGAGGGTATTGTGATGAAACCGTTTCCCTATGTTTGAGGAGATCTGTTTCGCTTTATCTCAAAGGTCAATGAGTGTTCGTCCCAGACTCAGCATTCAACAAGAATGCCTTCCAAAGCTTCATATGAAAAGTGTAGTAATATGATGTCTGTCTTTAGTTCGGAGCATCTGGTTATTGTGGCGGAGAAAGGAAGGGTTAGGTTGGTGATATATCGTGGAATACATATGGACTGGGTATACAGACTGGGCAGCCAGCAGCCAGTCTTCCCTCTTTGGAGAAGATACTCATCTAACACACTCCTCTTATAGCTCAGTGTCTAATCTTAGTTTTCTCTATTTCTGCTAGAAACTGCCATGGGGTCAGCTGTGGGTTCAGCATGAAGGTGAGATATTCCTCTCATGTTTGGTTTAGTACTTCCTGTCTGTGCTCCGAGTCTTCTCCGTGGTATGTAAACTGTCATGGATTGAGCTGTTCTATAATATCTGGTACTTCTTTCAGAAGTGCCAACAAATCTCAACATGATGGACAAAAATATTACAACAGCTTCAGGACGAGACAAAATGACCCTTCTTTGAACCTAATGTGATGAGTATCATCCAGTACATAATTGCTAGCTGCAAAAGTGTGTGGCGTTTGAATGCACGAGTGTGTGGGCTCATCAGCACACACTCTTATCAAGTATACACATGTGGCGTGGCTTTCCAGTCATGGCTTCGAATTCGTGCCATTTCCACGGCTGTGTCTGATCCAAACACCAGTCAGTCAACCCGGCCCTGCAGAGGCATGATTCACTCCTTTGTGCTGCGTGACTCAAAAGCCCTCTTCCCTGCCTCCGCTACTTCTCAAGTCCTTACTCTCACTCCCCCACTGTCCTCCATGGAGTTAAGCTTGCCATCTGACCCGCTGCCAGCTTGGACGCTCTTCCCAGTGGTCAGCTGTGGGATCATATACTGTATGTCCACATAGCAACAGTGTGTGGACATACACTCAGAGGTACACAGATTAGAAAAATGACAAACAGATGGCTGTGGAGGTGTTACGGTTTGCAATTGTTTACAAAAAAACGGATCGGTTGCATTCCCTTGTCTACGTATTGATTCCATATTCTCAATCAATCAATATTGAGCTGCATCCCCTAAATCGTTCTGCAAAAAAGGTACAATGCTGTTAGCTCTGGTGAGAGTCAACACATGCAGATTGTTGCTTTTGGAAAGTGAAGAACTGACTCTTTCATGAGGTGGCAGTCTAAAAAACTCTCAGTGAAATTCCTTTAAATTGGTCCAACAATGAAAAAAACACAAATAGTGCCAAGTCCAGCTGAAGTATCACATAAGACTGAGCCCAAGCGGGGCGGGTCCGCTGCCGGGTGTTAAAGAGGACCAGATGACGGGGGCCGAAGGTGTTTTCGGCCCTGGGGTTTCCGATTGCCTTATTTTCTCAGAAGATGGGAAGAGAAGAGCAGAGCTGCAGATGTTTAGGCTTGTTCTGCTGCCCTGAGGTCTCATGTGTGTTGGTCTGGATTCAGACTGAACGCTAACTGACACTGATCATGCAAGACAGCCTATGTCAGTCTCTCCCTTTACTGATCTCACAGGTCTTGCAACAGCAGCATATTTAAAACAGGATGTGATGTGACCCAGAACGATACAGGGTTGAAATGAAATGACCTTTAGGATCCTGAGAGCAAAAGGTTGTTTCAAGAGTTTCCAATAAGACATTTTCTCCCGAGGATGCTGCAGAAAAGCTTTCCTGCTCCTTTCCTCGTGAGCTTTGAACTCACGTCCTCACTTGTTCACCCTCCATCGGTGCCACACAAAATAGAATATAAAACTATAATGAAAGCAGTCACTGAACTCAAATGAGAGGGAAAGTTAGTCTGGCCGGCGTACAGAAGCATGGCCTCATATGGGCCTGGCAGCCAAGCACTACAGAGCAGCATGGGTGAGCCAGGGAGGGGCCCCGGGTTTCTATCCCACAAGAACCAGAAACGTCCCCTTAAACATTCGTAATAACCCACATGGGGCTATTATTGGTTAAGGAAAGCTATGTCCAACAATAACATCTTCATTATCAGTAACTGAACGGGATCTCAACACGATCAAGTTAAAAATGACACTTAAGTGATCATTATGTGTTAATGGACTAGTAATGATTACTGAGAATACTGAATTCTCTGAGACCATGGCACAGTTTTGGGATTTTATCTGAAATAGATGTAAATGTCACCATTATTAAAACCATGGTTCATTATTTAACATTGCTATCCTATTTAAGTAGCCTTGAGCACACATTCTCCTGCAGTGTTTTGTGAGAATAAAGGCTTTTCTGGTATCCAACCCTGACCAAAAAATGTTTATCATTTCTGGAACGGTTTCTGGCATGAGTCAGTAAACTTGATAATCAGAGAGTGATGTCTTCCCTTGGTGCAATGTGGGTTCGCCCTGCAAAACATTGTTATCCGCAAAGCAATCAGCACAATTTAGTATTTTGCTTTTGATTCATTACAATCAGTAGCGTAAACATTCACACAGTAAATTGAGTTACGACGAACATAGCGGGGCTACTTCTTTGGCAGAACGTACTGCATCTACAGGAATGAGTGATTGGATTTACTTGCCACGGCTTAATGACATAAAGCTTTCTGTTATGAGACACTACCTCTCATTTAGAAGAGAACGATCCGTGCCCAATGCTCAAAGTTAATTTCTGGATAAACAATGAGCGTCTTTGCTTCGGGGCAACACGGTTCGCTATTGAGCTGCAAAACAATGGCGCCCTGTTTTCTGATTCTAAAACATCTGCAACACGCCTAAGTCAATAAAGCGAGATCTTTGTCGAGAAAATTTACAGCTCGCGTGGACTCACATTAGCTCTGGGCAACAATTGATTACAACGGGGCGATGTGAACTCACTGTCTCCACAAGCCAAGACACACTCAGGCTGTCCCAATCACTTTGTTTTACTCATGAAGCGACGACGAGGGGGAATACCCAGGCTTATGTGCTGAAAGGGTCCTATAGTATATGCCACCTGGAAAGCAAAACAGGTGAGAGGATGGGGAGAGAGATCACCAGACTGTCTCCAAGGCTTTATTTTCCACCGGGTCCCGTGGATAAACATCAAGGAGAATCGGCCGTCTGAAAGTGAACCGTCAATGGACACTGACAGATCCAACTCTCGTCTCCCTGCCATTTCTGCCAAAATAGAAGGGACAGGAGATTCCATAGCGGCTTCTCAAATAAGCAGCCCACGGCATGATACCAGCCCCTCTCACACACACACAGAGGAAAAGGGGGGAAGGAAGATGAGATGGAGCAAGACAGAGACCTGACTGTCCTTCCAGCCAGTGGAATGGGAAAACTAAACACCTTGGTTTAAACATTCAATAAAGGAATCCACTCATTCGTAAACAACAGAGCCCTGAAGAACGAGAGAACTCACACGGCTTTATGATTCATTTTTATTCCTCTTCAGTAAAATGTTAAAACAAAAAAGTTAGAAGTATTTGCTGCAAGTTCCAACTCTGAGGAGTTGTGCCAAAGCGAGGCTGACCAATCACAGGCTGCCTCGGGCTCCGTAGTGAACGGTAGTTGCATTCAGTATTGCAAATGATCTGCATCTATAGCTGGACAGAAGGAAACTGTCCCGCTCGCTGTCGGACAAAAGTGCCCTCCAGTTCCCATGCCTCCAACACGACTGGCCTTTACACATCGGCTGACAGATGTGATGAGCTGATGAGAAACAAACTAATAGTAAAGGTGTCATCTGGAGGTCCTCAAAGAGTCATTCAGGCATTCTTCCTCTTAAGAGTGTGTGTTATTTTAAACATCTGCCCTGCTGCTCGGGCCTACGTCCTGCTGATGTAGGTGGCCTCTGAAAGAAAACAGTACTGATCTCTATGATGTACACCTTCGACTGCGACCAGAGGGGAAAACACACACTCTTGAAAGGACACAGTAAATCTCAGGGCCAAATGAATGTGCAGCGTTGTGCTTTCCGAAGTCTACAGAGGATTTGTTTGAGCAAAAGAATCTGTGCAGAGGTAAATGACAGATAGATTTATATGAGCAAGCCATCAAAATCAAAGTTACCGTCATTAGACCTTATCGCCGGTAGTGGAATGTCCATAAAAGGAAAAAGAGGAAGTGATGTTGTCAGAGCGGAGCGATTCGGGCCGCTGGTCTCCTGTGGAATCCTGGGAGATATCGGGGGATGACGGATACCAGCTGCTGACTCAGTGACTCATTTTTACCTCAGCAGGGAGAAGGAGAGAAGGAGAGGAGGAAATGGGAGCGCAGCAGCTCTCACCCAGACAAAGAACAGACGCAGGCAGCTCCAACGGGGTAGACGGGCCAAGACAACACTTCACTAAACAATTTCTGTCTGCTGTATCAGTTTGTGCTGTCCTTTTCTTGCTGGCACTGGGCTCGGAGCATTTTGCCGTGCGGTCACTTGGGTTTTTATAAATAAGACGCGGTAAACAAGTCGTCTTAAAAAGTAATTCGTCTCCGGCTAGTTCAATGAAGAATGTGCTAAAGCAGATAGAGCTGAAACTTGGTAGAAAGGGTCGTGTGTGTCGACTTGGTAGCTAAATGGCCGCAACCCAATTGTAGTCCACTTCACACTGGTCAGCATCACTCTCTCTCTCTCTCTCTCTCTCTCTCTCTCTCTCTCTCTCTCTCTGTCTTTCTCTACCATGAATACATGTGTATGTGTGCACGCCAAGCTGTATTGTGTGTGGCTATTGGAATAAACTATCATTTTATATGTTGGCAGATGACTAAGGATCAGTGTCATCTCAGGTTATGAGACCACGGGGGACTGTGGACAGCAGACGAACTCCACTGAACCCAAACACAGTGCCTGAGCCCTGGTCACACACACACACACACACACACACACACACACACACACACACACACACACACACACACTTTTCAAACCCAGGAAAAGTGCATATTCTTTTGTAAGAACATCTCTAAGCTCTCGGCTCATGGAGTCAAGTATCGCAAGGCTCCAAGATCTGATTGTGCATTCCACTGCAACGGGATTCATCCCAGATTTTTGATTTCGCTGCTCTAATGTCTGCAACAGTGGTAAATCCTTCCCCCAGCGTGAGCGTCTGGGGGCGGCGGGGGTGCCTTTGAAGATGTCTCCAAGTGATAACTGTGTTGGAGCTCTCATGAGTTGCTGGCCCACCATGAATGCAGCCAGGGCGAGCCTGTGATTACGGACATCTCCCTGTGGATTAAGCTCTTTCCACTAGTGGGGGAGTGGGGTCAAATCACACATAACTTTGCATGGAAATGTCACTGAGTAGCGCATCTCTAACATCTCTACCCAGCATTGTGAATAAGACTTAATTATAACGACAATCTATAAATACGTTCAGTGAGAAGAAAATCACATGACATCAGCTGTGACTTCTTTGGAAAGGACCTCCCAAGATAAACAAATTACAGGCTAGCAGTTCTCACAGACTGCCACAGTGAAATAATGCAGCACACACACTACCCATAAAAAAAGATTGCTCCTCACACAATGAGCACACACACACACACACATAATTGTTCATCCACTCAACTCACTAATGCAAACGAACAGGTACAAACACAAATATCACAGAGTCAGAAAACACAGAGAGCAAGACAGGAGACAGCAGGAAAATGTGAGTCATCGGTTTTCCAGGTACATACCCTTTCTGCCTGGGAGCGTGTTCTCGGGAGGTTATGGGAAGCTCTGTGGTGATATAGTAGCGTTGCCCTTATATGGAAGCCAGAGTCCTCATATTTTGTCCCGCTGTAAGAGGGACAGCCACTGTAAAAGCCTCAGAATAGAGTAGGAACAGCGGACCTCAATTACATAACAGGCTTGGCAATGGATAAATCTGCAAGCTAACGCAGCGGCTTGAACCTTGAACCAGGAACCAGGAATGCAGGATTTGTCCGCTGTTCGTTAATCCAGCAAAAGAACAAACAGGCCACTATTGTTGTCGCCGGTGAATTATTAAGCCCTGTGTAACCCTTTCAACCAAAAAATAAACACACATTAATGAACATGTCTGATTTTGAGTTTTGACACTGATAACAATAATGAATGAATGGAGTTTGAGTTTGACCCGTGCAGCCAAATATCACATATCAACGTTTCATAGCATCATACTTCTTGAAAGAACAAAGGTCCTTGAGTATGTTCCACTCAGCTTGTTGTCTGAAGAGGCCCTGTGTGTCTGTGATTATCTGCTGATGGGTTTACAGAAATCGCCAATGACTCAGAAGTTTTCAGAAATCGAAGGGCAGGTTTTCATTATGTGTCAAACCGCCTTTTTTCGTAAACTTGTCAGCGCTTGGCACCCGATTGATTGAAACACAATGTCCAGAAAATGTGATTTGTCATTTAATGATAATTGATATCAAACAACCGTGACGTTGATTCCCGAAATGAGAGAGGATAACAAATAATCGTTAGTTCATTGTAAAATGCCAACAGGTTTTATGGAAACAGTCACTGTTTTGTACACG
This sequence comes from Hoplostethus atlanticus, assembly GCA_034670405.1. Lineage (NCBI taxonomy): Eukaryota > Metazoa > Chordata > Actinopteri > Trachichthyiformes > Trachichthyidae > Hoplostethus > Hoplostethus atlanticus. Next base: position 3,369,490 of record JAXDDX010000004.1, read on the forward strand.
TGAAAAGAATGTGTGAAGCAAATAAAAAATCTCCCCATAGCAGTTGCATAGCTTATCACACATTGTCATCTGTGACTGGTTAGCCACATGAGAATATAACCACATAAAGCATGTTGCTAGGCAAAGATAAGCAGCGGTTGCTATGCGGTGATGAGAAATGAGGAAAACATGAAGTGGGTTATTGTTAGTAAGGAAAATAAAGCAATCAAGTATCTACATTTTTAGAGGCTTACATCAGATTCAGCTTGTTTTCTGGGAAACATCTTATTTACAACAGTCAATAAGACTTGAGACTTGGCCTGAGAATCTCAGCTTGAAATGTGTAGTACATAAATAGTAGTAATTAAATGTAATTCCTTGGAATAGGCAGAGGCCATAAATAAAATAACAGTAATCAGCCCGGGGGTACTAAAGACTGTGTAATCTGTTTGGAGATCAGTTATATCTCAGATTACTTCTTGAAGAATTAAGACACATTTCAGAGGTTGACATAATACATCACACGGTTTGAAAGAGCAGCACACAAAATGCAAGAACAGAGGTCAAGTGCAGCCCAACACAAAGATTGGACATATATGAAGCACCTTACTTTTGAAACTGGTAGGAAAATAATAATAATAATAACACCTAAAGGAACAAAAGATTGAGTTTTTTTTAAGCTCTCTGTAGGTCAGTCCAAGAAATGAAATAGAAGCGAGATGAGGATGAGATGGTACATGTCAGACTGTGGTTTATTTGTCCTACATGTATTTGTGACAATTGAAATTATGAAACAAAATTGTAAAACTTTGTGTCATACCAGGCCTCCTACAAAAACACTCCTACTAAATAAGAAAAATATTACAAGATCAGCTATTAGTGACGGATAACTTCCACTGATCCCATTGTTGGATAATTTGCAATCCGTCCCCATGACGTTTTTGGAGGAATCTGTCTGGACATGCAATATAAAATATATCAACAGCCAATATGCAGCCAGGGATCAGAGTTAAGCTTGGGTAGTGAAGATAAATGTCCCATTTTGTTCCCAGACAGGAAGTAGCGTTTCACAACAGCCAATCAGTGAAAACATGCTTCATCTTTTTATTCAATAAGTCACTCTTTTGGAATTCGCCTAAGGAACTGCGAATGCGTGATGAAAGGGAGAGTGAGGCCGGCCTTTTATTGATTACTGGAATCGCTTTTCTTCAAGTCCAGTCACTTACTAAAACCCCTGTATGGGAGATCATCGGGAGTTCACAGTGTTCCGCAACGTGACGGTTAGCACACGATAGACTACTAATAATAATCTGATGACAAAAAGCTGTCATTTGTAAACGTTTGTGGAAAAAGCCTGAAAAAAGGTTATTCTCTTCTTACACATCTTGATATAACAGATGAGCCTAATAACACTTCCCATTACACTCTGTAAATTTTAACCAATTATCCATTTAACTTGATATTTTATGGCAGAATAGTAAATTAAAGTAATCAGATTATGTTTTTGACTTAAAGTAATCTAGCGCATTGCTGAAAACCCTGTTTGTCACTTTCAAACAAAAGTGCAAACCATACTAAGCCCAAAAACATTTCATGTGCAGGTAACACTTTGATATAGAATATAATACTGGAGGTACTTAATGGAAATCTCCCCCATACATAAGGTTTTTACAGTTACCAACACAATTACAGTTCTCATTACTAGCATAGGATTATTGTGTTGTGTATCAGATTAGGTTTATACCCGGTTATTACACTGGAATAAGGCCGCTGTAAAGTGTCACCCATGCATGCTACTGAAGTGAATCTTTAAAGGTGGGACGTGCCACAGTACTTAACACTGTGTCCATTCACTCTTTACAGGAAATTCGTCCAACTGTGTACCCATTTCAGATACCAATGTAGCAAAACGTAACAGCGAGTCAACGCAGCAGATTTTCTGTTGAAGAAAGAGGCTTTATTTTCCTCTCCAGCTGTGGCTGTACTTGTTGGCAGAGTGTTTGTTCTTGAGAAGAATCCTGGCCACAATGTGAAAAGCCTTTCCAGCTGAAGTTTGAACCCTTAGCTATGATAAATGAGTGAAAAGCGCTATAATTCACTTTTAGTCTCCGGCGGGTCCTTGGAGACAGGTTTACAGTGTTCATCCAGACAATTTGCATAGTAACTGACATCACCTTGTCACAAAGAGACTTGAGTGGAGGTCAACTGAGAATGAAGGATTAGAAAAATAAAAATAAGTTAATGACATGTTGAAATGAAGTCTCCAGAAGCTACTGAAATGTCGCTGTTCTGTTTTCCAGACTGACAAACTTGCAGGTTGTGAATCGGAGGGGGTGTCCGGTGTGCTGCCGCGACCCCTGACAGTCAGCAGAGAGTCAGACGGGTGACTCCGTGCCGTGAGATGGGCCTGTGATAAAACTGACATCATATATACAGTATAAAAGCTGCTTTGTTTAGGATATAGAAAGTTGGATTAAAACAAGGGGACGCTGTTTATGTGAAGTCTCCTCCCTCCTGTCATAGCTGTGGTTAGCCACAACATTCCCGCCACAGATACCATTTTAGTCATACCTGCTTATATGCACAAGCCACAGGTCCAGACAGACAGAAAAGACAGCACAAATAATTACTCCATTTGTCCAGATGACTATACCATTCAACCACCCCAAAAAAATTGTGAAGAACTTTGAAGAAGACCATGTATGGTATTTGACCCTCTGTATTTTTATATTTTGTTGAAGGAAAGTCTGAAAATCAAATGACTCCCATGAGTCAACGGGCGATGCAAATGACTCGTTCACAACTGTAGTAATGGTTCAAGTATTAATACATCACAAATATGATTGGACTGCAAAAGCTGTTGTTTCAGATGGAACGTTACCTTGTGTTTACGATGGATCTACGGGAATGGAAGATTTTATATGTTATAATTATAGTTCCATGGAGGGAGCATTAGGGAAAAATGAGTCCTAGTAGTGTGATACGCCTTAACTTTAAAGATGCTGTGGTTTTTAATGCCTGGTGTGTGGCACGCTTGTAAATGTCAAAGTGGATATGCTATCTGAACGCCGGCATGCTATTTGCAGGGAAATAAAACACATTTTCCCAATAATTCTATAAAATATTTTAAAAAAACATCCTATTTCTCCCTCTCTGATTTTAGATGACGTACAAGATGACGTTGCTGACTAAAGAAGTGAATGATTGATCAGCTGAAAACTGAATTTTGGTCCGATTACTGATAAAACAAAACAGGATATTAAGAGAACTGTTGCAACAGATGGGTCAGTATTAGTATATTTATCATTAGATATACTGAACAAAGGAAGAAATAAACCCTGTTATTTAAAACAATATCCTCCGCAGCACAAAGACAAAATGGAGGTTTAGACATTTTAGATTTTGAGACACTAAACAATGCTTTCAAAATCGATTGGATCACTGAGTATTTACAGAACCAAGACAATATTTGGAAAACCTTTCCTAAGTACCTTTTAAGTGAAGTAGATGGCCTTGAATTCCTGCTAAAATGTAATTACTCAGTGGATAAGATCCCAGTTAAAGTGGTCAGATTTCATAAAAAAGCATTAGTAGCTTGCACATTAGCTTATAAACATAATTTCTCTCATGCCCCATTTGTCATGTATAATATCTCTACTTGCTACAATGCATCCTTAGCAAATACCTTTTTCATGAGTCACTCGTCCCTTTGGGTGGCAGTATACACCTTCACAGCTCCACGTCATTTCCCCTGCCTGTCTAACTTCTAATAACCAGGATTCAACCAGGATCTCTATTCAACAATCTGGAAAACCTATCACAGTCCATCACATTTTGGTCAATTAATAGCTATGATCAGTCTCAGAAATCAATGTCTGATCCTCTGAGGATTATCTTCTGCTACTGAAAAGACTGTTTTTTCAAAAAGGTATTATGGACTTTTGGCTTTGCAAGGTAAATATTTCATGTGGAGTATTGAGTAACACGTGCCTTGGAGACATTTCTATTTCTGTAATACAACACTTTTATTTTATGTGCAAAAAAATATTTTCCTAGGCAATCACCATGGCAGGTTGCAAATTCTGAATTCAATAAAAAGCTTTTCATTTATTCCTTCACTTGTGTTCAGTGTCGCATAGAGGCAGATTCCAGGGCCAGGGTTCATTATTGAAACTTCAGCTTTAGCATGGTGACCGAGTGTTTTCTTTCTTCAGAATTTGCTGCAATTTGATTAATGTGGATATTCAAATAAAATATACTCCTTTTTCACAGACAGACACTGTTGTGCTTGTGTCGCTAGGCAATATGAAGACAGATACAGTGGTCCATTTAGTATGAAACTAATATTATACAGGCCTGCTTTACATCATTTCTCTTCTGATGTCTGTGAAGTTTGTCCTTTTCCACTGGTGACAGTTTTGAGGTTTGAAAGCTACTTGGGAAAAGATCTTCTATTGCAATACACTGAACCATTAGTAGGTAAAAACACAGAAAAAATGTCACACTATAATATTAAATCATTTAATGTGTGTCAGATTGATTTAAGCTATATAGAATAAGTATAATTGTATTCTATTCTTCTGTTCATACAAGTGATTATTTGTCTCACGGTGATATATATATTATCTATTGTGATAAAAGGAGTGAAAAAAAGTAAGAAAGAAGTGAGTAGTGAGAATGGGGCGAGACAAAACAAAGAGAGGGCAAAACATTTGGGTTTTTCAATGAAATCCCAGAAGTAGAAAAAACGTAGGTACAACTTCCAGCAGCATCAAGGGTAGAAAAAACTAAAATGAATAATCCCAGCAGAACTGAGGTGAGCGGTTTTAAATGGAAGTGGCGAGTGGACACGCTTACATTTTCAGTTTGTGTCTTGAAGGTGATGATCAAACATAATATTGATGATGTCACACAATACCATATCACACCATATCATCAGTGCTTAATTTGTAAAATAAGAGATGCCGGGGCTCAACTCGCCTCTCCCAACCAATCCCCCCCCCCGGCGGAGGAAAAAGGGTAAACTTTTCCTACCTCTGTGTCGCCAGCCCAGAAGCCAGCTTTGTGCTGCATTAACGTTAACCGTGAATCTGTTTTGTCGGCTATCAGTAGCTAACTAAACGTTGACGTTGTAATATTTTTTTATTTATATTATTTATATTATTTTATTCAGTCTGTCTGTCTGTGTGTGTGTGTGTGCGTGCGTGTATCTATTTACATATTAGGCTCTGATTGGCTCGCGGCCTCGCGCACCTACTCTTGTAATGTTCACTGGACGTAACGTTGTTTAATACCAGTTTAAAATACGCGTTGTTGTCGCACTTTAGAGCCTGGGGCTCTGATTCTGAGTAAGACATTTGCCGGGGCGCAAAATCGGATTCTTGGCATTTGCCGGGGCTGTGCCCCGGGCTAGCCCCAGCACAAATTAAGCACTGCATATCATTCATTACACAATCCATGCCAACCTTCACCAACATTATCCGCTAAGGACACCCAAAGTACACAGAAAACCTAATTGTTATGTAACTTCTCCTCCAGACTCATTAGAAACTCTCAGAAGCCACTCATTAGGAGTCTTCCCTCTTGAGAAGCAAGATGCGTGCCAAGGGCCTTTACATGATTTCACTGTGAAAAGCCTCTTAAGCCATGGAAAATCTCCCTGTAAAAGAGGAGAGTTAAGCTTCTGTGGTTATCTGTCTCATGTTTACTTCCCCCTGTTATATGTGTATTTACGATCAAGCCTTCTTGATAGACAACAAGTGATTTTGGAGTTGATGGCTGGGATATGTTTTACAGTCTTGGTGTGTTTATGGCATTTATGTCATCTCCTCCCCTTGTTGCCACAGGCCTCTTCACACACTTACACCTCTGAAATTGATCCCACCTACGAAAACATATCGTCATTCAACTGCAAAAGGTTATGTTTGGTCCAGCAATACCTAGTCCATAGTCCATGGGTTGGCTAGAAAAACTTTCTGTTCCTTACTCACAGTTGATCATGTTAATTTCTTATCTTTATTAATCACATTCTTGTGATCATGGGATTTAGTTGGACGGTGGACAAGTGGACGGTGTCATGAACATAATAAGATATTTCCTTTTCATGGTATATTTGAAGATGTCTCAACTAAACAACGAACAAGGCAACAAACATGTTGTCCTCCATTAATGATGCACTCCCACTCTGGGAGTCACCTTGTGGTTGCTTATTGTATAGGACATGAATAACTGAAGAGGAGCCATGACTGTGGGAAATGTATTTGTGTGACTGGTAAATATCTAATTTATTATTTCATGTTGACCTGTAATTGGGCCAATCATTGTACTTTTAAAAATACCAGAACACAGAGGTGAGATGCATCATTTCCCTAATTTTGTCAAAATACGATCAGGTGTGAGATACCACGTGTGACGGAGACCGATCCATAGTCTCCCCTGATTTTGTTGTGGGAGACAACTTGTGTCTTTTATCAAGGTCCTATTTATATAGGAACCACAAAATGGAAAAACATTGAACCCAGTATTGCTTTGGATGCGGCTGCAGGCTGAATTCCAGCAAACTCACAAACAGCCACTATGAAGTAAGCCTCTAAGCCTCAGACATGACGTGTTGGAGGCAACCTGGCCATCGAGAAGGTTTCACATCTACATTAATGAGCCCCTTGACTGACCACGGAGATTTGAAGACATGATCTAACGCTGTAACTTTCTCAAGCCCGTCAGATTACAGTTTTACTCTTCACTGCACAGCCTGTAGTTCACTTTGTAATATCATCCAAGATGGTATTGTCATAGATGTTAATCACCATGAAGGCTTGGGGCTATTCATTCGAGAGTGAGAGAGAGTCGTCACATTCACTCACAAGGTCTTTTGGTCTGCTGAGAAACTTGTGTCGGAAATATTAACGCGACGGTGTGGCCAAAATCGAGTCAAAATCATAAACAGTCCAGCATTTGTGGTACGGATATCTCTTTCTCTGACTTCCGTCTCAAGAGCTAGATCAACACAAAGGCACTGGAGCTATCAGTATACTAAGTGATTTAGCAGAAGGAAATCGGTTGTCTACAGAGGTGGTTGCACAGAGGCACGCTTGCTAGTTTTCCATGATTGCATGTTCAAATCACAAAAAAATATACCTCACTGTTGAGCCACCGAGGTAAAAGGTTCTGTTGCGCTGCCAGATGCAATTGCCATTTAGAAGGCCTGGCAAGGGGCTTACACAATGAAATACCTGCAGTGGTGTGTAATGAAAACCTGTGCTGGCACCACCAAGTAGGAGCTAGGGTCCTGTGGCAGGAGAGTTGAGAGATTCAGTGTGTCTCAAAGCTGAATATACTGTATATTACTACAGTCTTCTTGGGAGCAAGACTTGGTGCTTGGCCTCCACAGCACCACACCAGCCAAGCTTTTGGCACTTCCTCGAGACACATGCCCTCCACATGCGTATTCTTATCCACCGTCCACAGACAGGTTCAGGTATGTGTAGGAAATAGGAGAAAGACACCTGAGTTTACATGTGCATTTATGGCCCCTGCTGTCTCTGTGTTCTTATGTTGAAAAACCTCCTCACAGCATAACGACTGTGACATAAACTCTACTGTAAGCTTAAATGATAGCATCTGCATGAACGCTGGGTTGAACAGCTCCTCAAACATGACTCAGTTCTTCATGTGTGGTTAGATAGCAGTCCTCTGGCTGTAGATACTTTGTTGTTTGTTTGTGGGGCTATAATCCAAATAAGAGTACAGAAGAACATGCCACAGTAAATTGTTGCTTTCAGCTGTTGTTCTATTCTGGCCAAAATTATTGCCACCCTTGCATTTTTTGAAATTGGAAATTGAAACAACTTTTTTTTTTTCAAAAGTTCATCTGTTTTATCTGTGAACAAAGTGCTGATCTGCATTGCCAAAGAGCTGTAAGTTGGTTTCAGGTCCACAGAACATTTAGATTTGTCCAGGTGGGTCTTGGCAAAGATCAATCAGGTCTTCTTGTGTTTATCTTTCAGTGTTTTCCATGACGTCTGAATGTAAAGCCCTTCTTGGTTCAGTGTCAGGTATATAGTACGGGCTGAAACCATCACCCCAGACCTTTCCAGGTCAGCCTTGAGGTATTTGGATGTCGTGCAAGATGTTTTTTCAATAGCTTGCACCAACCTTTGATGACATCTGAGATCAATTTTCCCATGTCCTGGGATATTCTTAACAATTCCATGAGCAGTAAACATTGTGAACGGTGGAACAGGAATACCAAGGTCTCTAGAGATGGCCTTACAGCCTTGTGAACGCTTATGTTTGGTGATAATAGTTTTCTGACATCCTCTTTTCTCTTCACCATTTTAACAGACGACCAGGGAAGCAGACTTTTCTATTTCATTCTTCCTGGCCGCTAGAGGTGGTGCTTTAGACATGGATCTTGTCCATCTTGCTCATGCGCAGGTCAAGTCATTAAACCAACAAAGTCACCTGAGACATTTGATGACGTAGGGCACGCCCCCAGTAGAAAACTTTAAAATGCAGAATTGGTTTATTTATACCATATACCATACCTGCAACCTGTCACAGGTGAGTTGAATTACACTGCAAATGAGAATCTATTTCCTCCAACAAAATCGATTTGAATTGTTCTAAAGGGTGTCAATAATCATGGCCATGGCCACTTTACAATTTTAGAACCAATTCCATTTTTTTTTCATTCCTCTTGTTTGATCATGGGTTGTTCTCAATCAATAAATGAATGTGTGAAGACCGGAAAATTGTTTACATTTCCAATTATTTCAGAAGATATTGTACATTATCTGCATAAAATGCAAGAGTGCCAATAATCTTGGCCAGAACTGCATGTTCTAACTTTGTGGGTAACATGGTAGATCAGAAAAAATACTAGTACTAAAGTACTAAAAGTACTTTTATTTAGAAATTGTGTTTAAACATTGTAGACGGCAACACAACCAGAGAAGATTGCTGTACACAGGAGGCAGCATAGCATGAAGCATAGGTGTTAAGCCCACCTCAGTTAACTTTCCAGAGTTTTTCTCTCAGCTCTGTTGTGTCTGTTGGCTGTAGGTGCAGTTGGATCCTCTGTTACTGTAGAGGTATAGGCACCATCAGCTTTTCCATGTGGTGAAAATTCCAGACCACATCTGCTTTCAATATATCCACATGTCCAGCTGTTTCAAAACTATACTAGTCTTATCCCAACCATTCCAATGAAGCTATAAATATGACTGGATGACATTTCCAGTATTGTTATTATACAAATGCATACACCATTGTGTTTGTGATTTTTGTGAAACAGAGTTCAGTTCCACAGCACAGCTTTTCTAATGGGTGAGCTGACTGATGCTTAGTCCAGCATTTGCAAATACTGAAAATGTCCTCAAGTATTTTTGTATGCAACAAAATATTACTGTAGACAGCAGAGAGTCAAGGAAAAGGATTCATTTATTTGCTGTTGTTTATGCCTTACCTGACAATGCAACCACCTTCATGATTAGAGTAGCATCCAGAGGATTGTCATACTCTTGCAGATGTTGGAGACATTACACCTCTCCATAGAAGGAGGATGCATCATGGCAAAACATGTCACTGATGGAGGTCTCGAGCAGAGAAACGTGCATGTTTTGAAATCAACACTGCAAAAGAAACAACTATGACTTGAGTTTTCACGTGGCGGCAATGTGTTATTTTGTTCATCTGTTCTCCGTTTCCACATGTGCACTACAATTGTACTGGGACCGCAAACTTGTAAGGAAATCAGCATTGCATTGTGAAGGAAATACACCACATGATATCCCATGATATCCCTCCCCGAAGACATGCAATCTGCATGAGACATCAGTAGCTACTGCCTGGCTCCTGTCCCAGGTCAGACTGGATGGAGACAAGACAGCGCTGTAGAATATTGATGTGGAATTGTTTAATGACTTTTCAGAAAAAGCATGTGCTTCAGGATCCTGTGGGATAACAGGGTCATTCTACTGCTCTCCTAAAGTTTCTACACTTATTGAGGCTGCCTACAAATTGTATTCATATTTTATTTGCTATGATGTTTCTCAGTAGGTTTGACTGTAGAATTAGATCATGATAAGGTTTCTAGAGGATGAAGTTTCTTCCGGAGAGCTTATAAAAAAGATACTTAGAGTTTGTAACACACTAGATCAATGTGCCAGAGTCTTGTTTCAGTCTCTCATCAGCGGCCTGCTGGTAGGACCCTAGAGGGGTAAGGTCCCTGATGACGGCTCACATAGTGAGTTTGCCGGCTGCTGCTGAAGATAAACACCATAACTAGAAATGCCACTTTCAGACCACCCAGGCCATGCCTTGTCAGTTCACTTATTCAGTCATATTGTGGTGCAACTGTATTGCCAGATCGGTTTATATTACCTGCGTGTATTATTTTTCAAATTAATCCCAAACTTTGCACTTTTCTATTATCCAGTGAAGAGCACACATTTCCTCCCTGGCTGGTTAATGTGTAGCTTTGTGTCATGTGTGTTTTGCGCTGTCCATCACAACCTTTATCTTTGCAAATGCTGCCACATAACTATTCCCCCCCACACCAACTCATCAACTCAAAATAGCCCTTTGCCATCATCTCGAGAGTTCATGTGGTGATAGGATCTGGACTCGTCTGACCCCAGCACTCATCTGGACTATGGAACTGTGTCAAGCTGCCCTGGAGGGAAGTCAGTCTGCCTGGAAAGGCCCTTTCATGGGGTGTTGCTGAGGGACTGCAGCCAGTTGGTCCTCTTAGCTCTCAGTCCATGTTTTCCCAGGCAATCGTTCATACACTCCAACACTTTTCCCATGTTTGAACACATTACGTTTGTTATTTCAAGATAAGGTTAATTATTATCATTTTTCTTTCTATTGCTGTATTTAATCTGTAATTTTTTTTTTTTTTTCACCTTATCTAGTTCTTCTCTCTTCTATTGTTAAGTGCCTTGGGTAGCTTGAAAAGCACTCTTAAATGAAAGTTATTATTATCATCTTTGTTTATGTAGGTAGGTTTCGAGTTGAAATCACCTGAATCACAGTCCAGGATCGTGAGCCCTGATTTACAGTAAAAGACAAGCTCTGCAGGTATACATCCAACTGCTAAAGTCAATAATGCCTTGATCTGCTTCCAACACGGCCTCCCAATGCTAAACTATTTCACAGATGAGGAGCACAGCGCTGTTTCTCAGCAGATAAATGTGTCCCCTGGAGCAGTGTCAGCATATTTCAGTTGACAGCTGATGCACACATCAGGTCAAGTTCTCTTGTGTGCTTAGACCTTCCCCTCTAACCGAAGGGGTCAAGCCCAAAGACCTCTCAGGACAGAAGCACGCTACAGCTTCAACTGGTCAGTGCAGATGGTTAGGAGTCACGCCATGGGATTTGTTTCACCCAACAGTCTTGATTCGTAGCGAGGATAATGCACTAACTAACAAGGGTTTTCTAATAATGTTGCAGGATAAAACAGCCACAGGCAGACTAGAAAAAAAGTGTATGTAGGGTGCACTACACCATATTAGCTTAGTGAACTTGCAGAATCTGTGCTCTGCTCCATGAATATTCTTGAGCATGTATGATTGTCAAAAAACATATCAGTCAAGTGCATTGCCAATAGATTTAATTCATTTTCCACTGATGTTTTTTTCAAAATGAACAAAAACTGCTGTGCTGTGTCAGCAATTTAAAAAATAGGAATTTGTATTCCAGATAAACTGTTTAGCCATATGGTGGGACACTTCCAGTTTGGAGATGTTCATTCATTTCAGTGCATTTTTCTCGCTCTCGTCTGTCACCCCCACAGTGCACAGGAAGAGCTCCTATACTGAAACATAACTAGAAAGCTCCGAGCCAGGACACTCTTATGTAACAAAGTGGGAATTGTAGAGTAAAATGACAATCCTATTAATCTTAATTTCCCTTTATGTTTTCAAAGATTCAACAGATTTAAGCCATAGTGTATTGCTTGGCATTAATCACGGGAAATTATAGCGTGTGGTTAACTTTTTCCACGTACCAAGACCAAAATATTATATAAATCATATATATTCACATATTGTATCAATTCATCCCCTGTAAAAATACAATCCAGCAGCAATTTGGCATCTGGCCTGCTTCGCTATGAGTTGGCTTTAAGTATTTGCTGCTTCACTTGATAAGAACTTTCCATTTTTAAGTTTCTGTTCATTTCTTCACTATTCATTCCGCCATGACAAGACGGAGAATAGCGGGAAAAAAAGTGGAGTTGTGTACCAGCGCCATTTAAAGTCCATTGGGAATCCTTCAGCTTACTGAAAGAGATAGTCCTTGTAATCAGGCACCAGTCACGTCTGTCCATCCTTTATTTTCTGACAGTACGTTATAGCGTTTCCAGTAGTGTTTGTGACAATTTGTTCAGCTGCCTTACATTGTTGCCATGCCAAAGTTCAAATTGTCCAGAGCGCCGTAAATTCCTGTTTTGGAAAACTCAAGTTCTTATTTAGGTTAAGAACTAAAGCCATGGAAAATCACATCGCCAAATTTCTACAATATCACTCACTCTTGTTATCCTGAGGAGTTGACCACAATCCCTCAATGCGCTTGAAACAATATTATGATGGAAACTGAGCATTACCTGCTGTGTCTAAATTTGAAATTTCAAAGCAACATTCTCCATTTCTACTCACCAAATCAAAGAATAACTAAAGAGTAACTTTGCAATAATATCCAAACTTTTGTACAAACCTATGTGGTTCAAGCCGTTTTCTCATAGCAGTTGTGTTGATGCTACTTTCTTTTAGCAGATAGATAGCTCCGTATATTTGCCAAAGTGGACGTCCTCAAACAAGCAGCACTCATCTACTATCTGGTAAGAAAATTCAAAGATCACACATCTGTCAAACGTGTTGCTGTGTGTTGAAAGAAACCTGGGCAGAAACACGAGTTAGAGCAAGGTAAAACAGCGCGTATTGTCTGAGAGGTCATACCGACAGATGTTAAAGTGATTCATGTGATGATTCAGGGATGTGACATTTATTCGTCTGCTGCGACCTGTCCGGATACTTTACTGGGCCTACTGTCCTACTGGATAGCTGGCATTCCTCTGTGGTAGTTCTGGGATCAGTCAAATATGCTCTGCACACACACACACACACACACACACACACACACACACCAGTCTTGCCAGTCTATCTTACTACGGCCAAAAGTCTGTTTGCGCTAAGGTCATATGTATTTTACAGACAGTACATGTTCAAGTAAGGTTTCTTCTCTTCAGACCTGCAGACTTGTTTTTGACTGGAGGTTGACTGAAGTCCTTATTACCACCGTGTTGAATACCTTGAGTTGAGGTTAGACATAACTCATGAGACTTCTGTGCAAAACATCCAAGAAGACAAGTAAGCATTTTGAGCAGTTGTGGATGAAGTCAATGTTGATTTCAAGTCTACTATTGTTTTTTATTGGGGAGTTCAGGCAAGTTGTAGCACGTTTTCTCCTTTGATTGTGGCATAGAGGGGTTTTCCAGGGGCGGTGCTCAGTGAGATGTTTGTACATCACCACTGACCACCAGCCTCCTTGGTGGGCCACATTCAGGGACCTCTCATGTCCCATTCCCCCAGACTGTCTGTCAAGCGTGCATGTTCTACAAGACAACTTGAGAGAGACTGCATGCCACATGGCCAGTCGACAAAGACGCGAGACAGATAAATGTCTCTTTACACAAACTCCCTTTCACAATCACTGAAAAAGGATTACACACAAGTGACTCGATGAGCTTGCGATGCTGGCGCCAAGTTTGTTCGACGTCTCACTCAACTCGGGCCTGCTGAAATGAATCATTACAGCCCAAACTGTGACAGATATGACCTGAGGTCAGCCTGCATGGTGAGTCGTGATGCAGTGAGGCTTGTTGCTTGCAGCCCTGTCATCTAAGTTTCCCTCATAGAAACAGTTCAGTATGTATCATGAAACATTCTAGGTTATTAGACCGAATAAGATCCTGACATACATTTGTTTGATGGGGAGCTTTCATTCAAAAGGCCACACAACAGGAACAGGCAAACATTTTATATGGACTAGGTAAGGTAGTTGGACTGTGAATCCTCCCCTTCCTCCCACCCCCAGAAAACACCACAGCACACACACCTCCAGGTTATGGCCCTGTGTGTTGCTGAGGTGTACAGTAGCATGGAAACATGAGAGGCCCTCAGGAGGTAAAAGGGATTCCAATAAATCCTTCGTCCAGGGGAGAGCTCCCTCTCCCCTCCATTAAAAACACTCAGCTGTCATGGCTCTTCTTTGTACTCAGCACTGCGAGTGATTTCAATGTCAACTACGTTACTGCTGTTGCTTTTCCAAGAGTAAAGGTGAATGGGGCAATTAAAATGTCTATTTGTTTAGGCGCTACTAATGCACAGTTTTGGCAAAAGACTATTTATATGATTCCATGTTGTAGACGCAGTGAAATTAAGCCTTTATTTTCTTGTCAAATGCAGTAAACCAGAGGGATTTGGACCCACAGCCGCAGCACTCACTTTCCGTTGATTGCAGCATTTGTTGATACAGAACATCCTAATCACTGATGTTATGTAACCTTCAACAGCTTTGATTCTCATGACGCATTTCATGGAAACAAAACAGCATCGACCTTGATTAAGCAAAAGAAATAAGCTCAAATCAAGGGAACACATGACTTTAAAAAGTCTCTCTTCTGTCGTTCAGTGAGCTTCATTGGATTTGGTGCAAATAAGACAAGGATGCGATTAAACTATTCAGAGCCTCACGTATGATGTGCATGTCACTGTGAACTCATATGAGCTGTCACTGATATGATGCTGGTTTGTTTGGCAAAAGCACAGGGTTGAACATGAATCCACCATTAAGCATTTACCATCCAACTTGTTTTACTTGAAGCATAATATAGACAACATTATAGAGGCGGTGGACAAAGCTCTAAGTAAGCCCTTTGACGTTTCAAACACTGATCTTGTTTGAAGCAGGTCAACTAGGGCAGGATTTAGAGCTTTCGCTGTTTTGGGTTTTCCAACACTTCAAATGTCAAAATCCACCTTTTCATGTGTTGAGATCGAGTTACAACGTCACAACCCTTAATCCACAAAAGGAAGATATTCTCTTTCCGTCTCCTCTTCAGTGCTGCTTCCCTAACTGACAATACAATGTGTGTGTTTCCATACCAGCTCTGTGGTTGATTGTCATCTCTTTGAACCCTGTTGTCAATTTTCTGGATTACAATGTCAGTGGTTTGCCTCTTCACAATCATCACATTAAGCTGCCCAATAATTGGGTTCAACAGCTGGAAAGTAGCTACAGGTCTCTCTAATTCTAAGGCCTGTCAAAGATCTGATGTCATTTGTCTTTGATGGGTATTTCAAAGGTCATGCTAATTTAGGAGACACAATTTACTGACACAGTTATGGTGACCCATTTATTTATCAGTTTCAGATTCCTCAATGGCACGCCATCATGCTGATGATGGGCTTTATGCAACCAACTAGCGAAACTGTCAAAAATGTACTAGAATAATATAAAATTTGCAATCAGACTATTGCATTTTGGATCCGTTAGTCATTGTTTTAGGATTATTTGGGCACCATTAGCTGATTCTTCTGGACTTCTGGCAAACTACATACATTGTAAGGAATCCACCTCTCTCAGCAATGCAGGTCAGTAGGCTTGTTTTTCATTTCCCAGAGACAGGATGGAGGTACCCACATGTCCCAATTACATGTTCTGATTATAGTATCTTTTGTCAGTACATCACAACTGGACTTTGTCTTGATTGGCACCCCTCCCTTAACAATTGCTTAAATCTTTCCAAAGGGTGGTGACGTGACACCATGTCGGCAAGCATCTGTCCTGCTGACGTGTCCTTGTGCAAGACACTGAATGCCTACCATCTAAAGGAGTGCTATTCTGTAGCTGATCCTGCACTCTGACCCTGTGGAGGGGTTACATTGGACATGGACATTACAAGGGCACTCATGAGGCATTATGATCCCCTCATAATCCCCTCATTCATAATACACTTGTACTTATAACTCAGTATGAATTATATAGTATCTAGAATGTTTTATGCATCAGTAAGCATTATGCATTATTGTAAGCATTGTCATAAGGCATTATGAGTGCATTATATGTTCTTATCCGAGTGCCCCTATGATATACACTAATATGGTAGTCATAGAAAGTGATACTGAGAATTTCCCTTCGGGGACCAATAAGGAATCAAATAATCATGCACTGAATTAGGAGACACTGCTGTCTATAAATCAGGGCTGTGACTGTTCTTGCATGCGCCCTATTAAACAAATTAAATTTCTTTGAAAAACATGAAGCATGTTATTCTTCTCCCGAGACATAGTATATATATATATATGGAAACAAATTAATCAATGTGAACAATATGGGACCTTTAAATTTTCTGCAGAGCCTCCAAGCCCAACCAGCAGCTTTTCTTGGCTCGGTCTCTGGCTCCTGATGGGGTCTGGAAAACGTATATCCCAGCAAGGGGCTGCACTAGATGCTGCTGTTCATTGCTGTGGCCCAGCAGGCTACGCACCCCTGTATTATGCCTCCCAATGGGAGCTCCACCGGAAAGTGTCAGACACGAGACTTTGCCATGTGCAACCTGAAGGAACCAAAACACTCAGCTTCTGTTTCTTCACTTTTACTGTTTCACTGACACAGCACAATGCTCAGGGCACATGCCCACTATACAGGACCTCCAATGTAGTCTCATACACAATGCATGGGAGCGGTAGCACTTACCCCAGCAGGACTTGGACATGAATGGGTAGATAATTATGAGATTGGCTCCCTCAGTGGAACTGTTGTGCTGTGTCACGCCATATTGAAAGTCTCATCCATCAGCCTCAGTTGGCTTGCACCACAACTCCTTTCAGCAGATGACAAAATGGCCTTGCAGGGCCAAGACTCACAGGCCCAGCTATCTGTAAACACACCATGGGTACCAGTTCATGGTAAGACGGTCAGCTACACTGCTACTCTGATCACAGAGCCTGGCAAATCTCTGGCTTAAAACGTGGTGATGTTGGTTCTGGTATGTACTGTGGAAAACCTCTGAGCTGTTTGATGTGAATATCAAAACATAATATCCATTTTAGAGGAAATATCCTGAATCATTGACATGGCAGTTAGGATATTTCCTGGCACATTTTTGTCCAATCAGTGCTGTCTGTGTAAGTAGCAGGAAAACAAAAGGCCTTCAGTGCAGGAGTGCAGTGCAGTGCAACCTTTGATTGATTCACCAGTTTGTCCTCATCAGCAGTTAGAGGAGTTTGATGAAAGAGTCTTTGACCTTTCTGCTGATTTGGAACATTACTCATCCCCTGATATTTCTTTAAGCCCTTGACGAACTCCTGCTTTCTCCTCAGTCTGGTATCATCTGCTAAAGAAATCTCAGTTCAGACTCTTGGAGATGGATTTGGTCCATGAAGTATCACCACTGACTTATAGAATGAATCTCCCTGAACAATTGATCCCCACTGGTAGAGAGAGGCCACACTGAAGAGGAAAATGCTATGTTAGTTTTAGTGCAGTATTTAATGTGGACTTAGAGATAAGGTAAGGCTAAAACCATGCAAAGGGTTATGAAGAATAACCCCTTAAAACCAACAGGAAGCCAATGTGTCCAAGCATGTGTTCTTGTTTAGCTGCACTATCTGTAACTGTTGCCCAAATGAGATTAATTCCTTTACTGCCACGCCAGATGTCAACACGCAACAAAGTCTAACGGAGTAAATACATATGCAACTCTCAAATATCTGCTCAATGAGTTTAAAGTTCATTCATGCTTATATTGCACATAGAGCCAAAGCTCCCGATTGGAAAATGTTGCACGCAGCTGCCTGGTGACTGGTTGCAGTGCTCCCCATGTGCTGAACAAATCACAGAGTTACATTTGGCTGTTAACATGTCTTCTTGGCAGTGTCATTGAAGATGACACTGATTACCTACAGGCATTGCCTTGCACCGAGTTGAGATAGTCATTGATAAATCGTCATCAACCATAAGAACAGTTTTCAAGTTTTTTGTGATTTAGTTTTAAAGTTGTGGAAGAAAAATGGTGCTAAATGTTTTGAAAGGTAACATGTACCTCTACACTGTAAGGAACCAGTGACTTTCTATCTTCCTTTAGAAAACCCCACTGCTAACTCAGTAAATATCCTCCTGCTCCCCTCTTCATCTGGGGAAGCCTCTTAGTGTGTCCAGAGGCATCCAGACTGACGCCCGCCCTCATCTAACTTCAAAAAATGCGGGGTATCCATTTGGCCCCCGGAGACATGTCTCGTGCATACTTCAGCTTACCGTAAACGCTTTGACATGAAAACAAGATTTATACTTCCACCAGTGGAGGGAACCTCTGTTTTGTGGGGGGACAGAGAGGGCAGGATTCAGACAAGGGGAAAAAAAGGGATTCCCGGTACTCTTAAAGGGTGATGACCCAATATATTTCACATCCCTTTCTGAGAAAGTTTTTTGAGTCAGTCAGTGAAGCGAGTAAGCCCCAAAAAAGCGTGTTCCAGTAAATCTAGTTTTTTTTCATGTGCTATATATATACTTCTACTCTCCTCCATTTTTATGACACCCTTTAGTCTCGTGTTTCCACCAAACCCATCCCCCATGCACAATTATGTGCCAAAACCTGGAGAAATAAACTGATTAGAGAGGAAATTCACCATGCATGTGGCAAACACATGGTGTGAGAATGAATCACCCCTAAATGTGGGGTAATTACAAATATTTATTTAATAATTCCTTTAAAACATAAATGCCTTTTAGTAATGACTAAATATGAAAGAAAACACTTACATATTGCTCTACAGGTATCAGAACGTGTGTGACATCTTTCCACTGTTCTCCATAAAACACACCAAACAGCTTGTTAGCATTTTCACCAGTTCTCAGTATTTAGTTATTATATATAAAAAAGAATGTCTTTAGCAGTAGTATGTAGTATTTGATGTCTCCACCCTACAGTGCGAACATCTGCTGCAGCGGGCGTACCCCCACAGAACAAATGACTGGAAGTGATGCACAGTCCCTACGAGACTTTTGTCTTTGGAAGGAATCCGTTTTCCCAACATGCATGTTGTCCAGCCTGTAGCCAGTACAAGAGTCACCTTTCCTGGTATGATAACTGGAATCTACGCTTCACACTCGCAACGTGTTTATTCATGGCCATGGGGTGAGATCAATCTATGTCAAGCAGTAGATATCCAACAAGATGCCTCACCAGGATAAGCAATACAATGTCATGGTCACAGGTAGCACCTGTTGCTTGTGCCGGGAATCCTGACAAAACCGACACCCTGATGAATGGATTTATTGTATCATGGGAATTCAAATAGAAGCCATGATACATGTTTTGACAATGTCAGCCAGTAAGGCATCTGGCGAACAGTCTCACACAAATATAGTTTATATCGTTCATGTCAAAATGAACATAAGATGTTGTTTTACATTGATTGATCACCTGAAAGTTCTTTATTCATGGGGCTGTAATGTGCAGTGGTTCACCGATCATGAACCAAAAGAAAAATAATCAAAAGTGGTCTGTTTTAGTGCCCTCCTGAACAACCAAGACAACATGAGGCGAAGCTCAAATCCCAGACTGCAACTAAACAGGAACCGTGTTTGAATGAGTTACTGCCCCAAGCTGTCCGTTGGTGGATCACATTAGTAAACTGGCTTTACGATAAATATTGACAGTGTATATATTGTGTTATGCAAAATAAGGCTGTAATGCCCAATGTAACAATGTTAGATGTGCAGTGGAAGTCAATTGCAATATTAACTCCATCCATTTGTCTATTAATTAAAAAAGTGAGTCATGCTGTCTTGCCTTCAGTAGCTCTCTCTCATCAGTGGCGTCCAGTAAGCTCAAGCCACATTAAACAAAATGCCTAAAATTATACCTTTATAAATAGATGTAATAACTCATCTGCATCTATACTTACATGCCTACCGACGGCAACGTTCAGCTTCACTTACATTTGCGTATTTCCTCAACCACCCCCCCGCAGCTTCAACAGTGGTAGGGAAAAATAGAGGACTGAGGCGAATTTCGCTGATAGATTTTCAAGACGTAGGGACTACAAACAGTGGTCAGCACTTCCCTGTAAGTATTCTCCAAGCTGTTAGCGAGACCCTCACACGCCCAGTGGTAAAGGATTCAACTGGAGTCAAAGAAAGCCAGAACAATATGTGTGTTTGGGTACATTCTTAGGCAGCGTTCCCAGACACCAACAATGGATTCTGTGGCACTTAGAGTCTGCGCTGGCTTTGCCAATTTGATTCAAAGTAGATTAACGAGAAAGATCGTCCAAGCAGGTGATTGATAGAAAGAATGAAAGGTGAATGCAGTGGACAAGAGTTTCCTGTCCATGTCACAGCAGAAAGATGAGAACATTTTCTAAGATAGAAACCATCTTAACAGTAAAGATGGAGGTGGTATCATGAGAATAGTCCATTTGTCTATGTTGTGTGTATCCATGCCATATGGTAAAAGAACTCTTCTTGAATTGAAGTTTATGTCTTTGATGCTCTGCCTGTGGGGCTTGGCAGACCTCTCGCCACTGCTTGGAAGGTGCAGCACAGCAGGCAATAAATAAAAAGGACCTCCTCCTCTTTATAAAGAGCAATGCAGATAATAAAAAAACTGTCATCAATTAGTTTCTTCACTATGACCCTGACAGCCACCGTTGATTGGTTTCCAAGAGAGGAGCACTGGAATGGGTCTAGATGGCACACTCCCCAGAACTCAATGGACACTATTCTGCAAAGCCAACTGTTTTGAATCAGCAGTAAATACTGCATGCTACATTTACAGAGCTTGAAAGAGATGCCAAATAGTGAGAAGCACTCAAAGGAAAAGCCACAGAACTGGAAGAATGCATGCCGTTTATCTCTGTGTGTGAACTTCTGGATAGGGACTAGGTGTAAACATACAAGGAATAGTTATATTATATATGGTTTGTATTGTACATTGTGCATGTTATGGTGAAAGATGCACTCAAACCAGTGAATTGCAGTTTTGAGACTTTCTCTCAACTCAAAACAGGTCATACTGTGAGAGACAAAACATAAATCGTGCAGTATGAGTTGGGAATTCCAGGACAGATAATGCTTAAGTGTGTAACGTATAGCTTAGGGCAAATCTGTGCAATAAAGCTACTGGAAAATATTAAACATACCACCTGGTTCTACTCAGCCAAAACATCTGCAAGAATGAGAGGAATGTCAAAGATAGTGCAGTTTTTGCCCCAAAACCTAGGGTTTTGCATCATAAAAAGATTTGAATCAGTGGTTAGTATACACAAACAATGTTATCTGCAGTGTGACCCGTGCAGAGCACCGCAGAAATTGGAGGGGATGGCAGCACTGCACTCTCTGTCAGAGGTTTATTCATTCCGGTCAAAGATGAAAAAATATGCCTTCAGGCAGTAAAGGTAGTTTATCTTCTGCCGTCTCCAAAGTAGGTCAGTCATGTGCTGTGAATCATAAAGTGAGCAACACCATCTCACCTCCACTTGTCCCTCAGTGCACTGGGGGGGGATTCCTACCCCAAACCCTGACTCAGTGGGGATCCTCTCTGATCCTCTCGCCTAAATAGTAAAGAATGTCCTTCCTGTACATGAGCGATGATATGGTCCACGCATGTTCTCCAGTTGATTTGCACACCCTGTTAACTCTAAGCACACGTGAGCAAATCCTGACACTTGGGATGAAAGAGATCCGTTGGCCACTGGTGCCCAGGAATGTAGCTAACCCTTTATCCAGCAGCCCATAAGCACAGGCAGCTACCAAACTGAAGTGTATATGGCTTATATATACACATGTATAGATAATGCATGGCTCTATGGGCTTGCTTTTCTAGAGAAATGTGGATGGTGCACGCAGGGTACCATCACCTTTGTTATTGTTATTATTTTAATGGATGTTTCTGTGCCAATATGTAAAAGGATGTAGTTATTTGCAAAAGCTATATTAAGGCAAAAGTGTGGGGAAATAGTGGATAAAATGGATAGGCAAACCTAAAATGAGAAAATGTCAATGATAGTCATTAATATAGCCCAACAACCGTTTCCACACTTGAAGAGAAAATAGGTCAAGGGCTGCCCAGTTCAGTCTGCATACCCTTGACTTCATTCAAAGCTCCGTGCTCCAATAAAAAGCAATGGAAGTGTTTAAAGTTATACTGTAGCAGCATTGAGCAGCCGGGCTCCCAGTGGACCAATCCAACACCGTTGAGTGATTTTGACAGAATTAGAACCTGCATCAGCACAGCGCTGATGATGTCATGGGAATGATGCAGACTGGCATACTGTGGAGAGCTATGTTTTAAGTGGGGGCGCAGTGTCTGGGGAGGTGGCAACATGGGGAAGTTTGGCTCCACCCGGCTGCCATCACTCAAGGCTTTTTCACTATATGAGTCTAAAAATCCTTCAGGAGCTACATGGCGAGAGTCTAACACACTTCCTAAAGTCGATGTGGAGTTTAAGGGGAGATGGCCAAGAAAAGCAGGCTTGCATAACAAACTGAATTGGAAGTGTGTGTGTGGGTGGGAGGATGAAATAGTGCTGTTAACCTTTGGTTTGTTCTGTAAACCCCAATACACAAAACCATCAGTGGAGTATTTCTGTTACAAATCTGCGTTGCCTGCTTCCTATTGAGGAAATGTGGGAGAGACAGGCTCCGATGGTGTTCTGTTTGCAGGGTTTGCATGGGTTCTGCTCTCACCACACTGACAATGCACCCATTTTACTCCAGTAGGAATGTTCAGATCATGTTCATATGAGTTGAAACCTCATCCATAATTCTCCGGTGGTCCTATCCAACAGAATTACCATCGGATTTGTTTGGAAACAGTAAAAGATAACATAATTCTTTTGGATCTCTTGTATTTCGCAATGGAAACAGATATGTTCCCAACAATTGATGATTCTAGCTGAAAGAATCTCAGCAGCTACTCTTGCTGGCCAAATTGCACATACTACGTACTATGATGTGCACACGAGTGTAAAACGGTGACTTGGAACTGGACATTTCCATTCGACAACAGAATAATTTGTTCAACAGTAAATGACCAGTTTCATTGACTTCAAAAAATGTGTTTGCTGTAAAACATGTGGAGGATAGTTGAATCCCCCTCTGAACTGTATCACCTTCATACATCATCACCAACTCAGAGCGGAATTCCACCCTAAAACAAAATCTACATCTGATGTATGACAGAATCACAATCAACGTGTCTTACATGAACAGCTGTCTCACCAAAGTGGAAATCAAAGCACCGAGACAGTTCGTCAAGAGGTAGAATTTGGAGCTGCTCCACTAACAGGTGAAAGGGAGATTGACTTTGGGGACTTAAGGGCTTTTAGACCCAGATAAGTTTCATTTCACTCCACTAATGGTTATGAATGTGCTCCTGTTCCCATAAATTCACTGTGTACAGTTACTGTATCCACAACGTCTCCTTATCTCTGTCAATGGAGCAGGTCCAAGTTTTCTCTCTTCTTGACATTACTAACAGTCTTACTCCAATCTTAGCTGCCAGAACCATGACTGTATTTTTTTTTTTTTTTTGCTAGTTTTTAACTATGAGTAGTGCTTAAAACACTCACATACAGCCGGTTAGCCATGTTGTCCAGGGGCGACAGCATTGCGGTCTCCTCTGTTTAAAGCAGTGAAGTGATTTCAATGTACCAACTCTTTCAAACAAGATACACTTTCCAAAAGTCATTATCCACTTGTGTGGTCGTCGGGAGCTCCTGTGTGATGAGACCTCTTGTTGGCTGACATCTTGTAATGGGTCTCAGTGCTTTCACAAACCACAAACACTCTCTCACACTCTTTCAAAACACCTTTAACATTCCTGGAAGCAGCTTTCTTCTGAGAGTTGAGTGGCATGTGGTCTGTCAGCTCATTAGTCAAAGGTGTGCATTTGCAGCAGCGTACAAGGCCTTCGTCCATTATTGCCATCGCTCACGAAATCTGACGGCTCTGTGCTTGTACAACTGGCATGCAAGGAGCACCATGGATGAGTTGGTGTCTGTCCGTGAACAGTAAGTGAAGACAAGCTTTCGGAGCGTAGCAGAGTCCGTCCAACATAATCAGACTCTGACATCACTTGCCGGAATCGAGCAGAGTCACTGCCACCAATTAATCTTCTTCTTCCATACAAGGAAGAGCTAGCTGAATACCACCCCAGTAAAGCTTAAAACCCTCTCTCCGGTTCTTTGCAATTGATTTCGATTTAACCCTTAAACTATAAAATGAACTTGTGAATATGCAGCCTACACGTTCATCTTACTAGTGCATGACACATTCTTGGAGAACGTCTAGATACAGACCAGTGAGACGAAGTGTTTAAAAAGTGTATTTTTTTTACCATAGACTGAGCAGGTTATTATAATGTCAGTTCATAGAGCATACTGTCATATTTGTTTTCACCAAGCTACGGCAGCTCCAAAGCCACCGGTAATATCCATATTTCCCCCCTTTATCCTTTGGAAACCAAGCATGGATTACGATCAATGATTTACCATGCCCAACGGTCCGAATTCATTTCATTTTCCAGAGAGCAAACAGCTGAAAGAAAAACCTTTTGGCCAAGTCTGGCAAACAAAATGGTCAATTCCCTTTATGAGTGATGAGGTTTGATTCCCAAATATCCATGGAAGAGCGTAGAGACCCTCTGTCAGATAAGAAGAATGGTGACGGTTACTCACGCACTGTGCTCCCAACGTTAACCCGGCCAGTTAGGATTTAACACTGCCAGGAACCCTTGGCCATGCCTATCTAGAAATCATCTATACATCTTCATGGTTACACCCTCTAATGCTTTAGCAGCAACTACATGTATTGGCGTATCACTGACTCATGTTGTTCTGTGTGACTAGAAGCCATATAGGCCTCTT
This sequence comes from Hoplostethus atlanticus, assembly GCA_034670405.1. Taxonomy (NCBI): domain Eukaryota; kingdom Metazoa; phylum Chordata; class Actinopteri; order Trachichthyiformes; family Trachichthyidae; genus Hoplostethus; species Hoplostethus atlanticus. The sequence continues at coordinate 3,394,404 of JAXDDX010000004.1, forward strand.
ACTCAGTCTTTCCACTTTCAACTTTTTTTTCCCAAGAGATGAATTGCAGCACTCAAATCCCCAGGCTATATCGTGACAGATGAAGTAAAAAATGATGCGTCCCATGATGGCCTGCTAGCCAAGAGAAAGTTGTGAACGCACGCACGCACATTTGAAGCACACCTTTTTTTTGGCAAGACACGCATGTTGGTTTCTGCAGTAAAAAGTATAGCTGCAGGGGGCTGACTACAATGGAGCATCATGCACTACCTGTTCTAATCTGTTGCTTACTGTCATAAACACACGACCAGTGCAGATTCAAAGGATCGGCTCATGCTGCTCTGAGGAAATGAACTAATATGTCAGGTTTTCAATATAACACATAAAGGACTCAAGTTGATAGTTTTGACTCTAGTTTAGTTTAGTTTTGACAGTTTTTTCAATAAGATAATCCACATTATAAGAATTATAATGTTTGATGATTACACAGAGGGGGTACTCCCACTATCAACAGGTATTCACGTTAACTTCACAGCAGCTGTTAATTCTCACTGAAGCATATCATCACTGCAAATAAGGTGCCGATGCACATGTTAGATTCTGTCTCTGTACCTTTCCCCCAGCTAGTTTAATTTCTGTTCATGGAGCAGTTTGGTCCAGTTTCTCTGACCCACTTACAGTGTATCAGGGTAATAATTAAATAGCTAATTGGTGTCTGTCCAGAGTTGCTATCATGCCTGGACCTGCATAATTCCCAACACAGCAACACAGGAATGAAGTGTCTTGAAGTGGTAATGTGCAAAGTTCTTGTTTTTCTGATTTGGCTGCTCAGTGAACAAAGCAAATAGCTTAAACTGCTAAAGCCTATGGGCACACACATACAAATAAATTGTATCTGGCTATGAGAACGATGGCATTTTGTCATGCAATCAGAAATAAAGGAACATGTCTTACCAGTTTATATCCACTAGAATTTAGTCGACAAAATGCGACAAAATCAAAGCATACCCTGTCGGGCCCCGTCGGGCTCGGGTCAGGTTGCAGACCTCTAGCACAGTGATGTCTTTTTTCCTTGTTGATGACATTTGAATTTCTGTAGGTGGCGCTCTTTTCTTTGTCTGCTCAGCCATGGTGGCTATCGCTGCTCATGCTAACTATCCAGTTCTTCTTCTATTTATTCCAAACAAACCACGGTTGCGGCTTCCAGTAATGTAAAAAGCATCACTTCCTGTGTGCCAGAGGATTTATCCCTGGAAAAATCTACCTGATACAGGGTGGAAAAAAATATAAATGTATTGATATGAACATGATTAGTACTTTAATGTATAACCTATATGGCAGTATAGCTTATGCATTAAGATAGAGTTTAAATACACAGTTTAACAGCTAGGTATTGGTAAAATGATCTCATAAGATACTATTTTATCAAGGGTGATGTGGACAGCTGACACAGAAATGCAGCAGAGACATTCTACGACTTAACACAAGGGAACTCTCCCACCCACCCTAACTGACGTCTGTGTGTAAGCGCGCATGTGTGGGGAGAAGCAGGGGGAGAATGCAGCAGAGTAAACATTTACTATCTATGGGCTGCTTCCGCTGTAGTATTGGCTCGGTGTAGTGGGCATTCATCAGAGTTTGGCACGTCTCTTTGCCACCAGCTCTCACTCCCTGTAATCACCGCCTTGTCAAATGCTGTGAGGTCACTCGCACACCCACAGAGACATGCCCAGTCACACCTTCCTATGATACCTGGGCCCTCCAAAAACTTTCCCCTGAAATCTGGGAGTCTTGTCTATACACTCCATCCCTGATCACAACCTTCAGGCCATTTTCCATGCGAATAACAGCTTGACCCCTGAAGCATCATTACTGCTTTCTCACTTCCTGTAAGTTTCACCAAGGTGAGCGCTACATGTTGTAAATCCTGTATGTCACAGACACGCCAGAGGTCATAAAAGGCTCACGTTCCAGTGGTATGTATACACTGGGTTAAGAACAGCTTTCCAGATGTTGTGTCTCCTCACTATCATGGGTCCATATATCTAACCTATTTTTAGGCACCCCACTATTTTAGAGAGTAAGTCATCAGAGCGTGTACGCGGTGCAGCAGTGTTTTTCCAGAATGCTTCCATGTCTGTCATACACCCCTCCTTAGCTTTGCTGCATATCCACACATCTGCACAGTGGTACTATTCCAAGAATTAGCTAACACTGAAAAGTCCAAAAGCTTCTATCTTCAGCCAGAGGTGAAATGCAGAACAAGTCTCTATCAGATCGGAGAATATGACAGCAGATAGGCCAGATAGAGAGAGAGAGAGAGAGAGAGAGAGAGAGAGAGAGAGGCTCATAGGTTAATTGCTCAGCCATAAACTTTACCCTTCACCTGCTTGGTGATGTCATGATTAGGAAAGAATTTAGGCGTGTGAATGCTTGATCAAATATTTACACTGGGTGAACTTCAAATTCCACATCTGCTATTAGTAAATGCGTACTCAAAATGCAAAAACTGAACACGAAATTTCCATCCTTATCATGTATTTTTACATTTAATTCAGATTAGATCCCAGTGGAATCCTAGAGATAAGTAGCCTCCCACCCTACCCCTTACCCAAGTGTGAATACACACTGACAGGGAGTTCAAGTTTTACTCAAGGCTCAATGAGGCCCCTGGTGGTTAAACTCAAAATAGCAAGATTAGAGGCACGCCATAGTGAGAAAGAAGAAGTGAGAAGTGAGAAAATATCATAGCTAAAATATGAGTATGAGCTGCTATAAATACACTCGTGTAAGTTATGGAATATTATATTATTTCGTTTTTATAAGGAATACTCTTTGACATCCACTCATAGTGAGTTTTGTATTCCAGGTTAAGGGACTAATAATTACTTAATTTGGGCCATATTGAAATACAAACATAGATAAATTATTAGGAGGTAACAGTCACTCATCATGAGAATTAAGAATATTTAACGAAGAACTAAACGTTTTACAGGAAACGACGATTTGGCTCCTGCGCGTCTGTGAAATATTTGTCCGGTGATGGAAACCCAGCTCTGGAATGCATTTTTTCCTACGTGTGCGTCTCGGATATTAATCTGACTGGTTGTGAGGTAAGAACACAAGTCCGTCCCTTTTCCTCCAGTTCTCTGATTGGTTGAGACGGGACCTTAGGAATGTCCTTAAACTATTTAAATAGTACTTAGATTCTCAACGTCAGAAGAAGAAGTCTAAGCATCGGAATAAGGACAGACCAAGAGAGATATTATAACTATCCAACCAAAACCAATAAACTGAAGGAAGAGAAAACGGGACAAATACTCTTGAGGACGAGCAAGGACTTTCTACCTGATTTTTTTTTTTTACTCTATTTCCAAAAGGCATTGTTATTTTAAGGTTTGTACATTTTAGTGCGATTTTATTTTATTGATGAGCAGATGTTTAAAATGTCTGTTTTCCATTCCCAGCCCTGTTATTTAAACCTATGTTATTCTTTGGTTGAAATAGGGATCACTTGAGATTTCAAGATGATGCTGTCTGGCATCTTTCTGCTATTGATGCTTTGGAGTTGTGAAGGCGCAAGATTGGCAGGTGAGTCGGCGATGGAAAATCTTTTCTAATAGTTTTGTACATGTTTAAACTACATCCATTCTCTAACGAAAACTCCTTACAATATTCCTTTAGGGACTTAAAGTGTGTGAGATTATATTGACCTTACAATACTCTATCGTATCACTATAATATTCGTATAATATTCCTATAGGGATTCAGTTGTTGTGATATTTGTATAGGCCCATTAACCTTCTAATATTTATTATAGGATTAGTAGAACTGTTCCTCGTGAGGGTTTTCTTAGAGTTTTCCATGTGTTTTGAGGGCCACTCTATTATTAGGAGACAAAAAAAGTTACTGATGCTGTTCTCTTCCTCAACAGAGAGTGGGGATGACAACAGTGTGTATGACTTATTTGAGCTCGCTCGGGTGCACAAGAGAAACCACGGAGTGACATTGGTCAAAGGCGCAGATCCATACAGCCCTGCCTACAAGATCCTGAACGCAGACCTGATCCCCCCCGTCCCCGACAACTCCTTCGGGGACCTCATCGACTCCATCCAGGCCGAGAGGGGATTCCTCCTGCTGGTCAACGTCAAGCAGTTCAAGAAAACAAGAGGCAGCCTTTTGACTATCGAGAAGAATGACGGATCCGGACCCATTTTCGAGATCGTATCCAATGGCAAGGCGAACACTTTGGATGTGGTCTACTCCACCGGGGGCAAGCAGCATGTCGTGTCCATAGAAGATGCGGATTTGGCCACTGGACACTGGAAGAACATCACGCTGTTCGTTCAGGATGACCGTGCGCAACTTTTCGTGGGCTGCGATGAGATCAATGTATCAGAGATGGATGTGCCAATCTATAAAGTGCTGTCGCAGGAGATCGCAGGCATTGCCCGACTAAGGATTGGAAAAGGAGCTGTGAGGGACAGATTCATGGTAAATATCAAAGCTCTTAATTGTTTGGGCTGAAATAAAAATAACCTAATGCATACTTGTCTAATGATTTTTGATTTTTTTGAAACATTTTTAGTGCACTGTCTTTTACCATTTGTATTGGATGAGTGTTTAACACACAGCAAACAGGAAATAATTCAGACAAATATCTCTAAATGAAATGTATCTTCCTTCAGGGAGTGCTTCAGAATGTGCGCTTTGTCTTTGGGACCACCCTGGATGCCATACTGAGAAATAAGGGATGCCAAAGTGGAGGTAAGCCTTAACATAGATGAAATAGACTATATTAAAGTGAATGGTTCTGAATGCTACAGTTGTAAATACTGGAAGACTAAATACCACAATACTAAATACCTCGATGGACATGTTCCGTGATCTGTGCTGCAGTTCACCTAGCCGTGAATGGAAATTCATTTGTCTTCCCTTGCAGCTACCTTGACTGATGTCATGACCCTGGACAACCCAGTCAACGGCTCCAGTCCTGCCATTAGGACTGATTACACCGGACACAAAGCCAAAGGTGAGACCTCTTCTCCTCAAGAGACAAAGTTGCTGTCTCTCTTCTGCTAGTCAGTTGCAAACTTTTTAGAGGTGAGGTAATTGACCGGGCTGTTCTCTCCTGTATTCAGATCTGCAGTCGGTCTGTGGCTTCTCCTGTGAGGACATCGCCGGCATGTTTAAAGAGCTCAAGGGACTCGGTGTGGTTGTTAAACAGCTGTCAAATGAGCTCCGCATAGTGGTAAGCACTAAGGACCAGCTGGGTCTGCTGTTTGTCATCCTTCACTCTGTCTCCTCTTTGTCTTTCCCTCTGCTTCCCAATGCGTAGCCACTTGTCGCTGTAATGGCAGTCCCTGGCCAAGTCCCTAATGAGACCCATGTGAATACACAAATATGTTTGGCTGTCGGTTGCACTTGCACTGCTTCGCTAGAGTCAAGCAATGTCTTAATCACGGTGTCGGTCTGTGATTCATTCGTATTGGAACCTTGGCAATGTTAATATTTTCCATCCTTGTGACTGAACAATCCCCCTTCTCTCTCTCTCTCTCTCTCTCTCTCTCTCTCCCTCGCAGTCTCAGGACAGCACAATGCTAATGAACCAAATGAAGATCCACAGTGGAGTCTGCCTCCACAATGGCATCGTGCACATGGACAAAGATGAGTGGACTGTGGATGGCTGCACTGAGTGCACTTGCCAGGTTAGTGTCATCACACCAGCTGGAATGCTAACGTTAAACCAGCCAGTAATCTGTGGTGCAAAAATATAGCTGCATAGCTCCCCTTATAAGCACATAGCCTCTGTCTGAAAGTCATCAACAGACCTTTGAAACTATTAACAAAGCAGCATGGGGCATTTTTGCCCTATCAACATCAAAATCGCAGTCGAGTCAAGGGTGTGCATGTATTGTGTAATTAGTGAGGTGTTAGGAGAGTTTCAGTGATGTTTATGTTTTCAATCAACACGGCAGGAGTCCCCTGTCCCTGATAAGATTGCTCTATTGTTCTGAAACATAGCAATTAGTCTTGGCACAGTATTAGCAATTCTTCCATTTTTTAATTTGTTTTTGTTGCTGTAGCCAGCCAACTAGTCAGTCATCATCCTTGTACTAATTCAACTGTTCCTCTGCACAGAACTCTGCTACTGTGTGTCGCAAAATCTCCTGCCCTCTGATACCCTGTGCTAATGCCACCGTGCCCGACGGAGAGTGCTGTCCTCGCTGTGGAACACGTAAGCCCCATTTTGGTTCATCTTTGGCACCCTTCACAACTTGCATTGTATTTGCCTGATTTCTTTCCAAGTCTCTCTCCCAAAGTAATGGTCCTCATACTGGATGTCTTCCCCCCCCTACAGCAAGTGACTATGCAGAAGACGGTTGGTCCCCCTGGTCTGAATGGACCCCTTGTTCAGTGACTTGTGGTCGGGGCATCCAGCAGCGTGGACGCTCCTGCGACCGCATAAACAGCAACTGTGAGGGCACCTCTGTGCAGACCCGTGACTGCTACCCCCAGGAATGTGATAAACGCTGTAAGTCACTCACCATTCTTACATATTACATATACATATTCTCAGTTTGATAGAGTAATGAATTAATCATGTGTGTGTGTTATTCACAGTCAAACAGGATGGTGGTTGGAGCCATTGGTCTCCCTGGTCCTCATGCTCTGTGACCTGTGGTGAGGGCGTTATCACCCGTATCCGCCTCTGTAACTCACCCACACCCCAGATGGGTGGCCAGGACTGCCAGGGACAAGGACGTCAAACCGAAATCTGCCAGAAGTCACCCTGCCCCAGTAAGTTGAGTTTCATTGCGTAGTATGTACGCAAGTATGTATGTAAGTGTCTCAATTCAAGAAAAATGTTGTCTTTTTAAAAATATTTATTTAAATGCATTTTCTTTATCTTTAGTCAATGGAGGTTGGGGACCCTGGTCACTGTGGGACACCTGCACTGTTACCTGTGGTGGAGGAATCCAGACCCGGAAACGTCTCTGTACTGATCCTGCCCCCAAACATGGAGGAAAGGATTGTGTTGGTGATGGCACTATGTCTCAAGTGTGCAACAAGAACGAGTGCCCTGTTGGTAAGCATCCCAATATTTAATAATTAGAATAAGAAATAAGGTGCAATCCATAACAGTTTAGCCTTCAAAAGTACTAATTATTTCTTCCTACAGATGGCTGTCTCTCCAGCCCCTGCTTTGCTGGCAGTAAGTGCACCAGTTTCATTGATGGCTCCTTCAAATGTGGCAAGTGCCCAGTTGGCTACACTGGGGATGGCATCACCTGCGAGGACATTGATGAGTGTAAAGAAGTCCCCGATGCCTGCCACATACACAACGGGGTCCATCGCTGCGAAAACAGTGAGCCAGGTTACAACTGCCTGCCCTGCCCCACACGTTACGCCGGTCCTCAGCCCTTCGGCAGAGGAGTGGAGCAGGCCACTGCTAAAAAACAGGTTTGAGCTTTTACTTGATTGCTGTTCAAGTGTACATGCAACATGCATTTGAGGCTAATAGGCTAACTGCTAGCATTTATTCATCATACGTATTTTCCTTTAGGTTTGCACAGCCCGTAACCCTTGTCAGGACGGTAGCCATGACTGCAACAAAAACGCCAACTGCATCTATCTGGGTATCTTCTCTGATGCCATGTTCCGCTGTGAGTGCAAGCCAGGATACGCTGGAAATGGCTACATATGTGGAGGGGACACTGACTTGGATGGATGGCCCAACACTGACCTGCTTTGTGTGGAGAACGCCACCTACCACTGCAAGAAGGTAGCCAGACCCCACATGGACAGAAATACAAAAGGCCATTATTACCCATCTCAACTCTATCATTGTGATGATTGCCTACCTAACCAATGTTTTGTTCCCTTATAGGATAACTGCCCCAACCTGCCCAACTCTGGCCAGGAAGATCATGACAAAGATGGCCTGGGTGATGAATGCGACCATGATGATGACAATGATGGGATTCCTGATGATAGGGTGAGTCATCACACTAGTTTTTTTTACCCCAGGATCTTGTTTTCCTCAGACACCAGACATAGCAATCAGGAGTAGACCTCTTTCCTCTGGGCAATAGGAATGTTAGTCTGCATGTTTCCATGCTTTCTCCAGAGACACAAAATAGAAAGACAGTAGTATATAAATTGTGTAATGTCATTTAGGCGTGAAGCCAGAGTTCAGGACAACGTAGCTTGTTGTCCGTAACTCTTTAGTGCGGATTGGGAAAGTACTGTGGAGAACAAATACTAGCTCACTCACAGTGGAATATTCTAGCATTATAGCACAAATACGATATCCAAGTCGTGAGCAAATGTTTGTTCCTATGTATATAATTTCTTCATGTAGTAACATTTTCATCGTGACTGTGTTTAGTAATTGAATTGTGCTATTGATATTTCTCTATGAATTTAGGACAACTGCCCGAAAGTGTACAACCCTGCCCAGTATGACGCAGACAGAGATGATATTGGTGACCGCTGTGACAATTGCGTGTTTGAGGCCAACACTGATCAAACCGACACCGACAACAACGGGGAGGGCGACGCCTGTGCTATTGACATTGACGGTGATGGTAAGCGATCTCTCCAAATTCCACCCACAGTATGTTACTATCACTTATAGCTTCCAGTATGGTTGAAAGCCTTCATATGGTCATGTAGGCTAAGACAAGATTGTTTTCAATTGACAGGCATCCTGAACGAGAACGATAACTGCCCATATGTTTACAACGTGGACCAGAGAGATAGCGATAGGGATGGGGTGGGAGACCATTGTGACAACTGCCCTCTGGAGCACAACCCTGATCAGGTAATGTCAGATGTCACTCTACACCACTAACCTCTCACCTCTCACCTTTCCATTACAACCCCCCCCCCTGAGGGAAAGAGCTTGATCTCTCATTTAACTATGTAGAAGCTCCCTCTGGAGACAGGATCAAGGCCACAGATTGCACCTGTGTTCTGCCTTAATGAAAGAGCGGAATGTGAAAGCCTAGAGAGAAAGAGTGCAAAGCTCCTCTTCTCTATTCATCAACTTTTGGAACAAATATGAATGCATGTGTGTAATCTTGCCAAGGTGCAAGGACACTGGATTCTTGTCTGAAGGGACATTGCTAGCATACCTGAAGACAAGGAGCCACATTTAATAATGTCCAGAATAGCACCACTCATATTGAGGCTTGTGAAGAACAGTTACTGAAGTGAGGACAAGCATTCTATAGTGTAAGAGTCGGTCTTTGAGAATCGTCGTGTTAAAGGAATTCCGTTCTCCTACAGATCGACTCTGACTCAGACCTCGTGGGAGACCAGTGTGACAACAACCAGGACATTGATGAGGATGGTCACCAGAACAACTTGGACAACTGCCCCTACATCCCAAATGCCAACCAGGCCGACCATGACAAAGATGGCAAGGGTGACGCCTGCGACCATGATGATGACAATGACGGCATTCCTGATGACAAAGACAACTGTAGACTGGCCTTCAACCCCGACCAGCTGGACTCTGATGGTGAGTCACTCCCTCTTATGTTGGGTCAACTGTGGTTCTATGAAACGCTGGTGTCATTCACTGTGCTAATGCACAGAATGCACAGAATTGGATTTCCCCCTACAGAAAATTGTTAGTTCTAAATATCTGTATTTTCCTTTTAGGTGATGGTCGTGGTGACGTGTGCAAAGATGACTTTGACCAAGACAATGTGCTGGACATTTATGATGTCTGCCCAGAGAACTTCGCTATCAGTGAGACAGACTTCCGCAGGTTCCAGATGGTTCCTCTGGACCCCAAGGGCACCTCTCAGATTGATCCCAACTGGGTGGTCCGCCATCAGGGCAAGGAGTTGGTGCAGACCGTCAACTGTGACCCTGGCATTGCTGTTGGTATGTAACACATTGACAGACTGTTCTAACAACAGGAATAACACCACGAATTACACATTGTCATTATCGCACTGAAAATATGACAGATATGAAGTAGCAGTTAGCCAACTCTAAACCATCTCCCATCCTTATTCAGGTTTCGATGAGTTCAATGCAGTGGATTTCAGTGGAACATTCTTCATCAACACGGACAGAGATGACGACTACGCTGGATTTGTGTTTGGCTACCAGTCCAGTTCCCGCTTCTACACAGTGATGTGGAAACAGATCACACAGACCTACTGGTCCCACACCCCCACAAGAGCTCAGGGATACTCAGGCCTGTCCATCAAAGTGGTCAACTCCACCACTGGGCCTGGGGAGCACCTGAGGAACGCCCTCTGGCACACCGGGGACACTGCAGGACAGGTGGGTTTAGATTAACTTTTAGTCAATGGCCCTAGCTTATGGTCATAAGATATAAGTAAGTACAACATTGGAGACATTTTTAATTTTGATCTTTGCAATTCCTCCTTTCCAGGTGCGCACTCTGTGGCACGACCCCAAGAACATTGGCTGGAAGGACTACACTGCCTACAGATGGCATCTGATCCACAGACCCAAGACTGGACTTATTAGGTGAGTTCAAATCACATATACCTCTGAAGACCACCTTTCAGCCTCCTTCAAAAATGCACAATAACAATAAGTGCTGATGAACTAATGTGGTTAAAATGTCTTATTTAGAGTGGTAATGTATGAAGGCAAGAGAATCATGGCCGATTCTGGAAACATCTATGACAAGACGTATGCTGGTGGAAGACTAGGCCTGTACGTCTTTTCTCAGGAGATGGTTTACTTCTCAGACCTCAAATACGAATGCAGAGGTAAGACACGTGTACAGCACACTATTGTTGGTTTTTAAATGCAAAACTGCACTTGATAATGACCTTGGACTTTGATTGTAACATATTCTTTCAAAATCCTTCTCTTCTTTCAGATACATAATTGGACCACAGAGAGCCTACCAGTCTGTGTCAGTATAAATATGTAATGTAAGACCTGGGACAATATCTCTACAACTCTTTCCTTTGAGACATGCACATTGGTGGAAATGGAGAGCAAGTGAGCTGATGTGAGGTAAACTGACCTCAGGACTTAAGCCAAATGAAAGTTTTATGATGATTCTGCACCACTGCACCAAACACAGATCATGAGCATAGCACTGCTCAGAAGAAATTGGCCCTCTCACTTTGTTGCTCAGATCTGGATTGGAGGAGGGCCACACAAATTGCTATGCACTCCTGAACTGTAGTCGGTTGGTGATATTCCTCTCCGGATGGGGGTCCAAAGGGAAGAGTGTGTTTTTTTTTTCCTTTTTTATTTTCAAAATATTAATTCAGATCTGCTGTGGACTCAAAGATACGTGTTTCAATATGAAGAAAGCAGTAGAACTTGGTTTGGCTGGCTCTTGAAGGAACTGTTGAGGGACCATGGACAGTATGGACTGACTGTTACTATCAAAGAGTGTGAATGTTGTTTGTGTGTGTGTGTGTGTGTGTGTGTGTGTGTGTGTGTGCTTGTGTGTTTCCCAATGAGAGCATAGTAATGAAGTCAATTTGTCTTGTTTTGTTTTTTTATGACCCCAACCCCCCCAGCCTTGCAGACCTGTATATGCAAGGTCTTCAGTATAGCCAAGGCTTAGGGCTGGCCCGCAAGAGTATAACTAGTCCACTCAGGAAAGAACACTAGAAGAAACAAGGAGAGAGCACAAAACCCAGGAGAGCACAGGGCCCCAAAACAGGCATTCACTGCTTTGGAACAGTAATGTTTAGTGGATAATATGTCAATATCTCTGATCTTTTCTGAAGGTGTCAAGGGACGTAAACAGTGAGGGCCAGTCTATTTCCTGTCATGAGTGGACCATTGTTAGTATGGCTGTACATAGGTTCTTATTTATTTAGTCATCAGAGATTATTGACACATTTGCAGTTATCTCTACATCTTACCATAATAAAAAAATGTCAGCCATTCCAAATAACTGGAATCTTGAATACTTTATAACGTCCTCTCATGGCAAGGTATTGTATTACAATTGACCAAAATCTTCCAGAAAAGTAAAAAGTAAGCATCAATTATCAAAAAATCATTCTTGTTCTGCACAGTATGCATGATTGGTGTGCCTGAGCATGTGTGTACATTTCTGAAAGAGGAAAATCAAAGGAAACCCTTTATGTACAAATATTACCTCATTATTTCTTTTTGTATTGAGGCCAGCAAAACACAAGAATATCTTTTCTTAGCAGCAGAGTATAAATTGGTTGGCTTATTCTTTTTCTAGCAAGACTTTAGTCATCATTTATATGCTGTATATAAGATATTTTTGTAGCAAAAAAGGCCCTAACAGGAACGTAATGGATAAATGAATTTTTCTTGAATATGTTGCTATATGTATGTCCTGTGCATTTTTTGATAAATTATTTGTTTTATGTTAAGAGGTTATTTCATTTGTGTAGATATATGCTATTTAAATAATTTATCAAGAAACGTGGCCTCATACGGAAGCGTTTCTGTCTGTATAAACTCATTTGCACACTGACATGAGGATGTCTTTGTTGTTTTGGTTTTGTATTTCTGTCTTTTTGTATTATTAGTGAAGCTTTTCTATAAACATTTGTACCATAGTTTCTACCCACAAAGTGCTGTTTATACTCCTACCAGTCATTTTGTAATGTCAACTGAACAATAAACACTTCAAGAAAAAATACTGTCTAGGTGTTTTTTGCGGGACTTTGTCTTTCAGTGATTCTTGGCCATGATATCTACTTTGACTGAGGTTTACTCCCTAGAAAAGCAAAGGGAGCCGAGCCATGCTGTGTCAACCAACTGGAATCTATTAGTTGAGTCTAGAGAAGCCTTGGAGAAAGGGAGTATCCTTGGGAGTCAACAAAAGGAAAACTCAACATGAAGTATAGCCCACTTAAACAGCACATCTATCCAGATCTGATTACACATTACAGAGGCATCTCCTCACACCTGTAAACGACAACCATCCACGTGAGTAGTAGACAGGAGGAATGTTGCACTCTAGAGTGATAAAGTCACTCACTTTAAGAAAGTAAACTGATGTTATGTCAATGTGTGCAGGCTATGTCAACTGTTGTCAAAAAGTATGCATGGAAATTCTACAGTTTTCCTAAAAATATTTGAATAAAACTTGAAAAAGATGTCAAACTAGAAGAGGTATTCCACAGACAAGGTTTGTGGGTAGTGTGTTTAAAGATCCTGCACTAGTATATCATCTGCAAACAAAATTGAGACAGCTGATTTGGATCTTTTACAGGGCCAAGCAACGCTGGAGTCTAAAGCACTGCTCATGGTCATGCCAGCAAACCCAGACAGACATTTTGCCGCAGGTTTCTTTACATTAGAACTGACCTCATTCTTATGGAATTGAGGTCAGTAGACCGAGCTCACTGTGTTTCCATTACCCCAAATGAGCAGTATATCTTCCCTGCAGGAAATGGCAAATGATGTCTGTAATACAGTTAAACCACTGCATATATATTTCTTTTGACTCATTACAAAATCTATAATTGTACAATCTGTAATTGTATTTACCCTTATTCTGGCAAAGATTTCCATAAAATCTGAGCGATTGTAATCCAAGTGCTCCTATATGACCAGCAGTCTAAGAAGGTGCTCTGGGCCTGGGCAAGTGTTTGGGTGTGCTCCTGTGGACCTGTCCAAGGTTGCTGTGTAGATTCCTGGAGAGATAGTACTGCAGGCTTCACTGATAGCAGGGCTCGGGTTGGGGGTTTGACCTTGGAGGCTCACCTGGCCAATGTGTTTTCAGTCCAATGGAATGTGAGATAATTCCTGCAGCTTAGAGTTAAGAGTACAGGGTCAGAATGTGTGGGTGAGGTGAGGAGTGAGACATACAGGCCCGTAGGTGTCCACTGCCATAAGAGAGGAAAGGCAGAACCTCTGGGTTGAGGTCAGCCAGGTGCAGACTAGCTACTCATATACTGTGTAAGCAGGAGCAAATAGGAATCATGTCAACAGCTCCACAAAACTCCGAAACAAACCTGAAGTTATCAGTTCTCAAAGTTGGCAACCTGGACAAATGGTTTTTCAAAATAATAAAACATTAAAATCAAAGGTTTCAGATGATCATCCTAATCTGATCCCACTCTATAGGGGCAGGAATTAATGGAATGCTGTGCATATTAGGGGAGGAAATTGAACTGGGTCTGGCCATCACTCCTGTGGAGTACACCATCATCCCTCTGTCCTCACTGGCAGCCATGTCTGATGTCTGACCACTCTTTACTAAAAGAGACACATTATATTTCATTCTTATATTAATACATTATAGCCAGGGCTAAAACAGACCTTACTCCACACACCCATATTTATGTGTGCAGTAGAACATTCTGCGGTCACCATACCCAGTTATTAGGTTTAATGAGAGCAATGTTCTATTCTCATATACTATGCTGGGGTTAATACAAAGGGTGGCCCTGCTGTTCTCTTTCCTCGTGCAGAGCCATAAATACATATGAAAACAAAAGGGCACAAATTAAAAGAATGTTGGTTTATTGACAAACTAAGGATGAGAACAATGCATCAAAATCATTTTTTGGTAATATTGATACATTGTAAAAAGCATTGTATAATTGTTAGTGAAGGATAGACACATCTAATAGTCTTTCCCACTAAGACTTCCCTCTTTGAAGTCCAGTGGTGACATCCCCATGCAACTGGGTCTTATTCCTTACAGGTCCCATTCTCCAGCCCGCTGAAGCTGGTGGTGTATGCATCTTGGAGCAGTTCTGACAGCAGGGCCTCAGAGAGACCAGGGGTATCTGTGTCTTCGTTAGGGTCCCACGGCGTAGTGCCCCCCGTCTCCAGATCCGGGCTCCAGCTCTGCGTCAGCAAACACTCATCCAACAGGCTATGTAACTGATGCTCTGTAAGTCTTGGTGAGTCATGCTGGAAGAAGACATACATATATGAATGGTACACACACATGCACGCACAGGGTCACATGCACTCAAACACACACACACCACTCTTCCACCCACCCAGACATACACACCTCTGGCAGTCAAACAGCATCAAGATCACATGATCCTGTTATTACTGAAGTGGAGATAGAACTTGCTTTTCAACAAGTTTTCAACAGCTGATATCTCTCTAACATCCTCTCCTCAAACGTGTTCCTAATGAAAACTTTTTGACAAATCCGGACGATAATGTTGCATTACTGTATGACCTATGATAGCGGTGGTATTTTGCAATAATATATTGCTCTGCTGTTGAAGTGCCCTGTGCAGAGTTGGATGGTGTCCAGGCAAAAACACTTCCAGTTGGACATGACATTGTTTTTCTACTGATAAGTCGGGCTCTTCACAGGAAGCCTGCTGGGACTGCATGGGAGTTCAAGGAGAAAAGTCATCCTTCTGAAACTAGGTTATAATGGCGGCAGGCTTCAGGATTTCAAAAGTCAATATTTATTCCTGTGAGTGATATCCCAGACTCCCATTATTTGGCAACTGCAATCGGAATTTCTGCTCTCAAATTTATTTGGATAGAGAAACTTTTGATTTCTTTATTTTAATAATAGGCTGAAGGATGACTAATTTACCTATGAATGAGTGTGCAAAGATGGTCGCCATTTGTTGGTGTTAAGGTACTTTGTTTAGGATTACTGCAACTCAAGAGCATCTTTGCTCCAACTAACTTTTACTGAGCATTATGCCAAAAACTAGAGAGAGAGCTAGACCCTTAAACATCTGAGGTTAATAGTAATCACTGTCATCATTCGCCCAGCATGTGTAGCCATCTTTCTTCCTCTCCATTTGACCCCGAACAGAATGTCCCTGCCTTAAGTGACCTCTGCTGGCTTCTATACTAATGGTACCAATCTCATGCCCTCTGAAATAGACTGAAAAGTATGTCCCCGCAGTTGTTTTCCCCTCATCCCCACATCCTGCTGAGTCACACAAGACAAATTCACATTCCTGTGTCTCATCTATCTCCCCCTAGGCAAAGCTAAAAAAAATTGTTCCCCAGATTAACCTGTCCATGTTCAAACTCCAGAATGTGATGACAACCTTTAAGTCATGTCGGGCTGGGCAGTGTTATTCATTTACAACGCCCACAATTACCTGACGCTGCATATAGTCTTCTCCCAACGGACAGGACACCACAGGCACCATGAAGACATTCCAGTCTTAATGCCCCCTGCTGCAGCCCCCATGGACATGGCAAGACACACCCCCTTGCTTGTGGACTTGACCTTCACCTTTCAATGGCCAAGGAGGATGAAAAAAAGCCAATGTGCTTGGTATATGTGTGTGTGTGTGTGTGTGTGTGTGTGTGTGTGTGTGTGTGTGTGTGTGTGTGTGTGTGTGTGTGAATGCATGTGAGCATCCACTAAATCCACACATTGACAGCACATTAGATACACTTTAGCCCTCTCTCAACCATCTACAGTATCTTCTATGATTTAATGGGAATAGATTAGATTTTGCTAACAGAAAAAAGATTGTGTTTATAATGGCAACTCTAATATAAATGTGCAGAACCATGAGTGAGCCATTATTGCAACTTGAGACCCATGCCAGTAAAATCCACTGGTCTATTATAGGCATGTCAGTGTTTTGAGTGTTCATGAATGGGGCAATAAAAAAAAGGGTATTAATGGTCAGAAATGCCTTTAACCAAACCAGCCGCCGTGGAGAGAAAGAAAGAGCACATTTTACTGCCGTGAAAAAGTGCTTGCGACTCTTCAAAAGCGGCTGACCTCAGGTGCCCCTACTGCTAGGCAGGCCGGGGTAGTCTCTGGGTGACCGATGTGTGTTTTCCCCTGTCTGTTTGTCTCAGTGCCTATCTAGTCTCTACAGATCCTGTTAAGCAACAGTGTTTTAGCTCCACTCTGGGCTTCAGCTGCCCAGACACCACATTCATTCCAGCAAACAGCACAAAGAAAAGTGCTGCGTTCACAGGAAAGCGATCCAAAGGAAATAAAAAATGATTTGTTTGATCGAAGTGATTTTGGACAGCGCTCTTCTCCCATAGGGTTATCACTTCTACGGGAAGAATGAAGTCAAGCTGAGTTTATCAGACTGTAATTGCACTGGGAGACAGATCATTAGAACAGGAGAACACGCAGCTCTTCTGAGAACTAGGCGAGTTTTAAGCTGCTATGAGTGGCTATTATGAGAGTATACATGTGAGCATATTGAGGCTGGAGTGAATATGGAAATATATTTCACGACCAGTCCCCAGTCGAAAGAAGTGTGCAGCTGTGTGTGGTGCTGTGCATGGAGCTGGTTTCCCCCCAGCCATACATCTTCTAGCAAAGACATATGAAATACAAGCTGGACGTGGCAAAAAAGGTCCTACTTACCACTGACACTTCCTATTGGGGGAATTTGCAGACTGTTTTCTGGCCAGACTATGTCTACTCATATTATATTTAACACTGGCTTCCTGAACACTACAGGAAATTAAGTATGGAACAAAGATTAATACTAAGTACTATTCAGGAAAATGTGAGAAATTGATTTTGATTCTTTTGGGCATGGGTTAATCTAGCAAGAGAAGAGTGCCTCAGAAAGGACAGAGGTGGTGGCAAATTCGTCTTAAATCCCTATATATCCCTATACGGAGGTTATTAGCAGAATCCTAGCAAGACTGCCTCAGAGATCTCAAACTGCTCCCTGTGCTCTAGCTCTGGCACCTGCTTTCCAGACCCAGCTGGCTCAGCCCAGGCATTCCCTTTTCAACATAAATTTATCGTATACATCTCAGTCTGGTCTGTAGCCACACAAAGCCACGTGCAAAGAATATAAGTAGTAAGGGAAAAACTCCCAGTCCCTGTTTAGCAACTCTTGGCAATGCTGACATCATGAATCCATGCATTGTCATTTGTCACAATCAATGACTGCAAAGAATGCATTTGAATAGCACCAAAATGATGGTGAGTTCAATGTGCTGTTCGCCCTCCAGACGGGGGAGTCCAGTTCCTCTCCCAACAAACAACGGCAGGGTGGGCCGTCCCCAGATCTTTAGTAAGAGATGAAGGTTCTCAGTCACTGTCCTGTCTCAGTTACCCACTAGGAGATGAATCTGACAACACCAAAGCTGTCTAGCCCTCCAGCTATCCCCACTATGGACCACCACCTCTGTAGAGCTCACTGTTGGGCTCCTGTACACACAGGGTTCAGGGCCAGTGTTACCACTGGCGTGGGCTGCTCGTGTTACAGGGTCACTGACTTCAGTCACATACCTCAGCTCTCTCGGTCAGAGACCCCGGGGGCCAGCAGCGCTCCACTAACAGAGGGGGGAATTCTATTCATCGCATACCGTGTGCTCCGGTTCAGTTATAGAGACTTACACACATGAGGTAAGCCAGTGCTATTCTCTGCTATAGTACACCAGTGCTTCATTACAGGTTAGAAGAACAACAATGTCAGATAATGTGGTAATTTTCCTCAGAACCTTAGGGGCCCTTTGAGGTAGCCCATTTAGCTCCATCTGTGAACATGATAAACTAATCTCTTTATCTTCTTGAGAACTTCACTTCCTTGGTCTCAACATTTTTTTTTATATATTGACAGTGCCAATAAGTGCCATATAGTCAGATCCAGAACCCTGACCCCAGTCTGGACGAGGACTGTAGTACTGTAGATCGGAGGATGAGAGAGGCTGATGAGAGAATCCCGTTTTCTGCCTGGCTCCTCTCCTCTGGCGAGCTTGACCAGTCTCCTGTGGAAAAAGTGTTGTGAAACTGCCGAGTTGGCAGAACAGCAGCGCCCAACACCGTCTGAATAGCGAACGTAACAGATTCATGCCAGCTTCGAACTGCCACGGTTGGATGTCCACTTTAAGTTCAAAGTGTGTGTGTGTGTGTGTGTGTGTGATACCCTGTTCTGCTCTAATGCATCCTCCGTCTGAATTCTATATATTATCAGTTTCATTCTAGTATGTATTAGTATTCTATGTTGAATGCACTTATTGTAAGTCGCTTTGGATAAAAGCGTCTGCTAAATGACTGTAATGTAATGTAATGTAATGTAATGTAGTAGTATTGGTTTCATTGTCATACTATGTCATACATGTAAGTCAGTTTTTGCTCACATTGCTGTCAAATCTTTGAAATCATATATAGAAGTGGTCAGACTTGCATTGTAGACTGAATTCTATGTAATCTGGACACTGGACATAATCCAGTCCCAAATTATGGGATTACAAGCATAGAAGTAAGAAGATGGAGAGTACAAAAAAAGTAATGCAGACAGTTTTAACTCAATGGAGATGAAAAACAGCTACACTGCAAAACGTTACCATACCCAGACCAGAACACCTCAGACCTGCTGTTTGTCTGGTATGATAGACAGACATGAATGCATGTGTGTCCTGGCTAATGTGGGACAGATATTATTTATGATGTTGGCCTGATTACAGCGGGAGTGCCCTGCTGGAGCCATCCTGCCTTACTGTACATTTTGGGATTGTCCTTCCTTCTTCAGTTGATCTAGGAATGCAGCCAAATGAGGTGGCAGGAAAACTAGCGCTAGATGGGTTGGTGAGCATCCATCCTACCAAATTCTGCTTGAACTGTTGAGGATAGCACTGATAGGACTGGTGTTACCTCCTCTTTCTGGAACTCATTTATTTTGTTGTCGTTATCAAGAAAAGGATCACACACTGGAGAACAATGAGGGTCATACCAAGTGTTTGAGTACAGTTGAGTCTAGGTTCACAATGGCTTCCTTCATATCAGTTAAGGCCAAGGTCCTGCTGCACAGAGAAGTATGATCAATAGTGAGAGGTAGAACATCAGAGGTGAGAGGAGAGATTCCTTGGAAATTAGATGAATTTCACTGGGTGTGGGGAGGCATCCAGGTCTTGGAAAAAGGAGAAGCGGCGATGACGCACATTATGTTGGTCTCAGATCTGAATCCAACACAATAACAATAGAGTTTAGATAAATCACTGCAAAGAAGTAAATCAGGTCTGCACAATAATATTTGAATCTTATTGCACAACCTTTTATACCACGTTGGAATCAATCAAATTGAAGAAGAGCAGGGGATCTCTAGTCATTTCTGAATTACGTCAACAATTTAGGACACCGACCTTTATAAGATTTTCCACCTCTACAAAAGTTGTTACACTCCGACAGCAGCCCAGACTAAACATGATATGGGGTCTGCATACTTCTCTCAGTTTTAAAAGCCCTTAGAGGGAACACATCCAATATCCAAGCCATCCCTTCCAGGTAGTTTATAGTGATATTTCACATCAGTAAAACATTTTTATTTTCAAACAAATTCACGAACAGTCAGCCTCTGACATTAGCTGCCTCTGGGATGTAGATACTTCTCGCACTCACACTCACACTCGCACTCAAGCAGACAAAATGACTTCTTGAAAAGTTTGAGGCAGAACACAGAAACAAATAATATTATCTGGGTCATATTAGCGTAGATTGTATATGTGTTAGACGCATGACTTTTTGAAATATTTCTTTTCAATTTTTTTTCTCACTCTTCTCTAATCTATTTTATCATATTGATAGTAGATAAAATGTATTCACAAACTGGCCTTTTCTTAGTTCTTGTGCTGTGAAACCACTAGAGAACTATACATACACCCTATGAGTTGGTACACACTTGAAGTGGGCTGTCAGACATGTGAACAGACATTTAGGTTGGGCATATGTAAGGCAAATCAAAGTCAACTATTTTATGAGTATGCTGGAGCTGCGTGGAACTGTATAAAAATTGCGCTCCCAGAGAAATTCCAT
Organism: Hoplostethus atlanticus; assembly: GCA_034670405.1. Lineage (NCBI taxonomy): Eukaryota > Metazoa > Chordata > Actinopteri > Trachichthyiformes > Trachichthyidae > Hoplostethus > Hoplostethus atlanticus. The sequence goes on from JAXDDX010000004.1 coordinate 3,415,084, forward strand.
ACAATTAAATCTTTTTCTGACCACAAAATAAGCTTTATAGCACTAAGAATATGAGTGTGCCGTTTACATTGAGTCAGTCTGGGTTTCAAAATGCTGGGACAATGCAATGAATGTCTAGCAACACCAGTAAGTTATGAGACTGGTGGTTTTGATGTTTTGTGATCATAATGAGAGAACAGTTTCCTCAAACGAAGCTTGACTTCAATAGCAAACAAAAAAAATTCCATTTGTTTCTCCTTAATTAGGCCAAGAATAGGTCTGGGCTGCATGGCACAGTGCCTTCTTTGATGGGAGGGTGTGGCTTACATCACACATTTGTTTTTATCACCTCACAGACTTGTGAGTGAGAAGGGCATCTTTTCATGTTTAAATGATGTTGTGCTTCACCATGGTGAGCTCTGATCTGTTGGTAAAGCGGTGAAGAGTAGTATGTCTTTGGAGTTATGTTCCATTAACAGCCGAGCTGTGGCCAAGCGCATAGTAGATTCTGATGAAACAGGTAGCCTGTTGTGCAAGGTTAGGAAAGGCTACCCCACTGAACAATGACATTGTCAAACCACTAAATCTATCTCTTATGTTCCCTTCTATTACACACAAAATTGAAAGTCACAAATGTCAGAGAACGCAGAAATCAGGCCTATCCACCTTTTGTTCTTGAAACATTTTTGTGGTTTGTCCTTAGCTACTGGGTTTTGGGGAAGTGTGACAGTTTTAGGGTTGTAACTCTGCAAAGGGTCCTAAACCAAGGCTGGGCTAAATGGTTTCCAGGGAGAGAGATGGGATAGGCCTGCAGAGGCAGGATGAATGCATGTGTTGTCATCAACCCATCTCTGAGAATATCTCTTTGTCTATGGATGTGCGTGCATGCAGTAGTTAATATAGATAGCATAGTGTGTGTTCCTGTGTGTATGCATTTCTATATGTGTTTGTGTGCGTGCATGCATGCGTAGGTGTGTGCATATCTGTGTGTGTGTGTGTGGGTGCACGAGCATAGCTGCTTTGAACTCACAGTCATTTCTTGGCCCTGGCCCAGGATCTCCAGCTGCTGTTGGATCTCTTGGAGGCGCCTCTCCTGCCCTCTCCTCTCCCTTATATCCTGCAGGACCTTCTCTCCTGGCTGCGGGTCCCCATCAAGTTCCCAGCCAGCCTCCGAGCCATGACCCTGACATACAACAGACAGGACTGGTTCTCACAGGGAGCGAGCAACTCATCTCACATGTGGATGTGTTCATTTGACCAAAGAGGTGCTGGGGTTCTCCAACAAGCACAGTCAAGGCTGTCACTCAGGAACATTTAAATTGAGATCAAAATTATAACACAGTTTACAATTTTTACTGCCTTCGTGTCAAAGTGTGCCTATTTGGATTCAAATGTCATCATGGTGACGTGCCATAATGATGAATTGCTTGACCCAAGGACAAAAATGCACAGATTTCTTCATCCTGCTTTATATTGATGGCAAAGCATTGGACACGTATAGAGAGTGAAAATAAGTTCTCATTATAAGAGCTGCAGAAAACCCAATACCTCAGCTGTAGCTATACTACACATGGGGTCCAACATAAATCAAACATTTATGGCATCCCCATGCGCACATAGTGCAGTTAGTTGCATCCATAGCAAATGTTGAAAATGGGTCAGGAGGGAATGGGTGAGTCATGCCTGGAGGACCATCCACGGATGGCTGATAAATGAGAAGACCTCAGCAGCTTGTCTTTCTGACCAGAGGATGGATCTGTTTCCCTGGGGCTTGGTTAGAGAGGAAACACTAAACTGAAGTCATCACATCCTAAATTGCACACATTTAGATGTCTACTACGTTCCAAATATGAAATAGGTCGTAGGTCTGTCACACAGCCCACCCATAATGAAATGCTTCACTGGGAGGAAGGAATGAGTTCTGAAAATGTAAAAGCAAGATGAACAGTAGGTGCACAATCTAGGCTACCATAACAGTGACACGTCTCAGGTTAGGTTAAATTGGTAATATGTCCCCCAATTCATCTCTTTCATCTCAAGTTAGGATGGAAAGGCCCTTACAAAAAAAGTCACATGTGGAAATGACATGTGGAAAACAACATGTGAGTGTTCCCACATGTGGTTTTTGGACACATGTGTTTTAGTTTTTGACATGTGAATAAACCCAATCACATGTGAAAATGTCGAATTCACATGTGATTTTGTGACACAGACTTCATTTTCACATGTGTAAACATTTTCTTCACATGTGAATAGGGACCATCACATGTGGAAATGTCGAATTCACATGTGACTTTGATTTTCACATGTGGAAATTGAATGTGAGTAAAGCATATCACATGTGAAAGTGCAGGTTTCACATGTGACGTTTTTGTCAGGGAGGTATGGCAAAAAAAGACTGTACTGACCACTGACCAGTCAATGACCTGTGGTAAGGTTATATTTCGACCTCTAAAAATATAGAATTGCACTATAAAGCAGCAGCTAGGTCAAAAAAATTGTTGGGTCTGGGAGGATGTTGCCAACCGCGGGGTTGTTTTGGAGCGCCTGTCCAGCACCATGTGGTTGAAATCTCCATCTCTCTTGGTTAGTCTGGATACCAGACAAGCCTATGTATGATCTAATAATGTTGAATTGATGGATATTTCATGAAAAGTAGACATCTCAATAGAGACTTGCTAAGGGGCAAATGGTAGGTTACTGGAGAAGGCTGGATCTAGCAAAAAAACGTATGAACTTAAACTCTAAGTTACTAAATCCATTATGACACATTTATGGTAGGATGTAATCTTAGTTAAACTCAGGGTAGGAGGAGAGCTCAGCAAGTTGACCAGCATGGTTTAGTAGAAGGACGGATGCTTCTCCCTTTGTTGCAAAGCAGCCTTGCCTACATAGGAAAATAGGATTAAATAATAAACACTACACTCAACTAAAAGATACCAGCTTAATTTGAACATTTGCAGATAAGTTTCATACTTTGCAGTAGTAGAAACACCTCCATTCCTCAAAACTGTGTGTGGCCTCACCTACCACTGCCCTGGGTCTCCCGAAGGGAAATAATGACAGCTTCTATCTGAAGCGTCTTTAAAGTGGTCGTTATAAAGTGGTCGTTATTAGAGCCCTTCAGTTAAGAATCACTCATCCAGACTACAAATGCCGGGACCACGGCCGGATCAGGCTCCTGTCATGCACCAGAGTGAGAAACACAGCATACCAGCAACCAGGCAAAATAAAAATTAAAGTCTAGCTTTACCACCCTCCTCACACCACTAAATGCACGTTTCTAAAAGAGACCAAATCTTTTGGAGAGACAGTTTATTTCATTTGGAAAAGACAGCTTCTTCTGCCCTACTTTTTAAGAGCTATAGACAGCAAACTGTTAAATGTTCTGCAAAGTCTAGCAGTGATAAGTGATAAAGCTGTATGTGTATGTGTGTGTGTGTGTGTGTGTGTGTGTGTGTGTGTGTGTTTGGAGGCAATCAAACTGTGTTAACTAACATGACTTGATATTATTGGAAACCTTGGAATATACAGTTGCATTGAAAATAGAGGACTATATAGTGTATGTAATCAAAGGTTAGCTACACCATACAGGTAAAGACATTTTAAATGTTAGTGTTGAGTTGAATTTCCCTTTCATACAAGATTCATCAGCTGACATGTCACAAGTTTTGTGTTAAATTGTAGATATACAATTACTCAATTGTAAAAAATGAGAACAAAACGGTTAGACCCCTTTCCTAGGCAATGGCAAGGATACACAGAAGTAGACTAATCTTTGCTCTCGTGCCAGTCAAATCATCATAGTGACTCATTTCTTGGAGAAGATGTTCCTTGACCTTAATAGACTCCAGCAATTGTTCTAGTTTTTGTGTAGAGCGCTCTGACTGCTCCTGGAATGTGTGTTAGCTGGAACTCAATATGGGGTGAGACTAACCACCTTCCAAAAAAGAGCAGGGGATTGAGCAGGGTTCAGGTTTGTCTGAACATCAACAAAATGCTGGTAATTGGCTCTCTGCTGAGCGGCCACTTGACATGCTGTTGAAGATCTCCAATAATCACATCACCTATCTGGGTCACAAGATCTCTGGGAGGCCACAAGGACCTGGACTTTGCTTTCTATAAGTATGAAAAACATGTCAAACATGATTAGAGTTTTAGACCAAGTATGTAAGCCTGTTGATGAAATATCAAATGAATTCTTGGTCATAAGTTGATATTGAGTGTGGCAATGTAGATTTAGAGAAATTACACTGATTGTGTCTAAATTGAATGCAGAATGAATGTTAGGAAATATAGTAAAAGGCCTTCCATAGGCGTGCTAGGATGACTCCTGAGAAGCTGGCTTTCGAAAATCGAAACTCTAATTTGAAATAAAACACAATTCAATGACCTGACAATTACCAAGAGCAAAACCATTCTTAGTCTATTATTTAGCTGACTTTCAGATAACTTGAATCAAGCATGCATTTCTCATTCATCAAGGGGGTATTCTGAGATCAATTTTAGTATTTCAAATAGCAGTTGTCATGGTTGAGTGTGGAACAGCTGAAATGGTTGACGGATGATACAATATTGTCAAAATAGTGAGAAATAGGAGTGATTTTTGGTCAAACGCTCTTGGATGCCTAACATTCAAAGCGATAGCAGTAGTGAGTGCGCTACATCTTGATGTTCCCACTAAAATGAAAATATAATCACATCATGTCAATCATATTAGCTTTGTGAGACAGTGGAGGGAGCCACTGAGTCTGGTAGCCTGGAGCCTGGAGCCTGGTAGCCTCTTCCAATATGGGTCGCATCTGTGGTGCATATTGCCAAACATAACAGCTGGATCCCCTGATGCCTTCTCAGATACGTCTCACCAACGGCAACAGAAACAGGACAAATGATGAATCACGCTGTTGTGTCCTGCTGTGATGTGTACATTTATACATGGCAACAGGGTGTACAAGTTTGCTTCACTGTTTGCTTCAGGCTGTTTCTGGTATTAGGAAGACTCTGGGAAGCCAGATTAAGGTTATAACAATAAGAGCCACTGGACATGCTTCATGCACACTCAAGACAAGCAAAACAAGGCCAGAGGCGACTATTCCAGGCAAGTGTCAACTGTAAAACAAAAGGATGGCACAGTGCCTAGCCCTTCATTATATCATTATAAAGTGCCTGTCAGTCATAGTCAGTCTCATTCAGTAAAGAACAGCCTGTACAAAAGAGGAAAGCCAACATGTCTTTGGTACTGCCAAGATAATTCCTTATAATATGTTGACAGACAACTGCTGCTCTAGAAAGTGATTTCTATTGACTGGAAAATGTACTCCAAATTCCACTTGCAAATCTAATCAACCAAATAGTGTCCACAGACACAGCGCACTAAGTCTTGCTGATGGCCTTTGGATGGATCTTGCTGCACATTGAAAAGAGAGGCTGGTGCTGTTATGATGGAAAGAGGAGCCAGCCATGCTGACTCACTCAGAGATGGCTGGTGTAGTTCAGAACAGCATGCTCCTCTCTCTCTAGCTCCCTCTGTTTCACTCTCTCCGTCTCTCTGCAAATATGAAGTAGTATAGTAGAGGCTCTGGCTGTGCCACGTGGACCCAGGCTACCTGCCAAGGCCTGTCCACATGCCTTGCCACGAGCACTCCCTGTGAGAGCTCTGGAGTACGCTGCTCGGAAGCTATGGCTGGGAGTCTCTTGACTTCTCTTTCTCGCGCTCTCTCTTTCGGACTCACGTCCTGCCCAGCCGTGACCCGTAGTCTTCTGCTCAGTTCTGAGACTGCCAGGCTGACACAGCTGTCAGCCTGGCATGTACCCACCTGCATGCTGACACCTGGGCAAGAACGGTAACACAACAATGACTCACCTTGCACAGAGAAAAGGTCTAACCCATAGTACTCTCTTCCCCTCCCTCTTCCTCTATGTAGGACAGAGAAAATAGTAAAAAAAACAGACAAACAAACACCAAAACTACCCCATAACACTGTCAGGTATGTAGAATCAACATCTTATAAATGTCCCATATATATTATTTGTTTGGGTCCAAGTTATCTCTTTTCCTATCCAGTTTGACAACAGCATGCTGGATCCCTGGTAGATGACTTGGTGATTGCTGAACATTCCTGAAGTATTAGAAGATTCACTTCTGGGTCATCTGGACTTTATAGTTGCTTTTTGGGAACTGAGGGTGGTCTGAAGCAATCACTGTTGCACAGATCAAAACCTCATGGTGCATCCCACAATCAAGAAAGCATGTTGAATGCAATACTGCATTGAAATATCCACATCACTCATATGTGTTCTCCATTTCTCATTAAATAATACACAATTGGAGCACGGTGCAGACAAAGATCTGAAAAATGTCCAATAAGTAGATCTGATCTGTTTGAAGTCCACGTTCATGATGTTTGGAAATTCTGTGCTTGAGCATAATCAACTGGATTGTCTGCTCCCTTAACCTCAGCAGAGGAGATTCACAGGACCACTTCCACCCAGCAGTGCTTCACTTTACTCCCCTCAATAATATGTAGTGATTTGCCAAATAATGACACAGACAAAAAGAAATTTGAAGGGAGAGCTTAGGAAACACAGTCATCTATCTTTAATATTTATCAAAAACATCTGGAGGAAAAATATGTCCAAGCATCTTTTTGCACTTCTTGTCCCCTCAAGAATCCTGCCGGTGACACATATATTGTCAAGTGCAATATCTGACCTTCATTTCAGCTGCTAGCAATCTTGCACAATGAGATGGTTTTCATTGATTAAAAACAGAACGTGAAACCCTGAGCACCATCAGAGTTGCTGAAGGTACGGCTAGCCTATATCAATAACATTATTCCATGTGGGTCTGAAGGTCAGGAGACAAGGGACTGGGTTTTCATGGAAACTAAAACCACTGAGTGGTAAACTATGGCTTACTGGATATTTTAACTTTCACTCACAGTTAGCAAATGACTCGGTGACTCAATAATCCAGTATAGAGTATCAAACTAATGAGTGGAACACACAGAGGTTAGCTCTCAACCATGGCAGGGAAAAAGCACTTAACACAACAGCTACTGTGGGTAACACCACTGGGAGAGATGTTTATAATAAGACAATAAACTGGTTCTCATAGGAATTACAGGGTTGGGAAGGGTGTGGACGCTATTCTTTTAGCAAAGTTACCCTTGCGAAAACCACCAAGCAAGCCACATAACAATATGACATCTCACTTCTCACCAGACAACCAGCAATATCTTCCTGCAGAACACAACGTCTGGGCCTTAATCGTCCATAGATGACATTACACTTTCCAGAGTAACACACACTTCAATTTCCATTGTGTTGTTCATGTCAATGCCAGCGTTTATCATGCCGATACAAATGGCACCCATGTGGTTTTCCAGTGTGAGAGGTACTGAAGGTTGGATCAAAGCCAGGAACAGAACATATCCACATCTCTTCTGTAGTGGATTAACATGTTTTCATTATCTCAGCGAGGACAGTTTCTTCCTTAGCACAGGATAAAATGTCTCACTTCTTTTATCTTCCCGCTGTTTTAGGGATTACAGAGAAACATATTGTTCTATTGAAAACTGCACTGACCTATTTTTACATATTTTTGCTATTTTGAAGCCAAGGCACACAATAAATCTGGCAAAAAGATTACTGATCAACTAAACCTTAAACATCAAAGACCTTTAAATTGCGGCTTCTCATCGTATGGCACTTCTTGACTAATTTGAACATGTAAACTATTTTGTGTCACATTTATAAACATCGTGATTGTGTGAGGTCAGCTGGCATAACCTATCCGTCATGAAGTGTAATACAACGTCTGGGTGATATAACATAAATACTTATGTTATATAGCCCTAGCTTTTGTGACAGTTAGCCTACATCTTAGATTAACAGAAGATGAATGCAGCTTTTCCACAGCGGCTGATTTATGTGAAACGATAAGTAGGATAGGATAAGTTTGCAAAGTATAGGCGACAGACAACATTCACGTGCTGGCTACACTGTGTTGGTCAAAAGGGCGTAGTGAAACCATGGGTTCTCATCAGCAACCACATAGTGTGACTAAGTGACCTTATAGCCTGGAAGCAAAAAATAGCCAGTCAACACACAACAATAACAAAGTCGAAGTTACTAAGCAAACATAGAAGTTCAAGCCTTGATTGGGGGAGGGATCCAGTGGGACAGCGATTGAAAACCCTAATCCCATGCATTAGTTTTTATCATAACCACACTTTTGAACCCACGTCTTGATACAATGATATATGTAATTCTGATCTCACACAAAAACATACACACACACTACCACCAAACACCCAACACCAGCTGATTCTCATGACAGAGGCCTTTCTTCTGGCACTAACGTGTGGGTGGTGCAGGCATTACCACACATTGGTACAGTAGGAGTGGTGTACAGTACATTAGCGCTATCTGCCAACAGATGTTTTTAATTAGCAAAAGGCTACTTCAGCTGAAGGCTGAGAAATGCAGAGAAAACATGAAGAAAAGAAAAGAGCAATCTTGTCACAAGTACAATATTATTATTATCCTGTGTCCAGGAAAAACAATAGATTTCAAGGAAGAGAGTTGTGTTTTGATTCCATTCAATCCAGATCATTCAAGTAGGATATGTGACCTGACCTCTTCCCGATCAAAAATCTTCTTTGATCAAAAATCAAAGAGCCAAAAGAAAGGAATACAAGACCCTTTCTCGTGTAAGCTCTCTCCGTGCTAGACACCACATCCTCACTGAGCAGCGGCCATGTGAGGACTGATTCTGAGCATCAGCAAATACTGAGCCTCTTGTGGTTTATCACCCATATTCAAGGAACAGTGCACCCTCCATTCAGCCGGCACAGTATCCACCTGCCCGTGGCTGGCATTACAGAGATGGGATGAAAAAGAAATAGCTATAGCAAAATAGGTAGTTCCAGTTGGTGTGTTGTATCACTGACAAGGCAGGATACGGGGGAGACCACCCCTGGCTTAGCCTTTTTCATCTGCTACCATGAAATGTGTGGTCTAGGACACCTGAGTACAAAAAGGTGTCTGCAGGTTTCATCAACTGAAATGTAAGACTTGTTAAGACCTTTTCATGCCAGTTAGAGTGAACACAACTGTAGACCTGTCAGAATATAGTCTGCATGAGTGAACTCAGCGCACCAAGAAACCACAACATTTTTAAGACTCTCTAAAACTAAAATGCTATATTTGTATTCAATACCACTGAAGGCCTTGAGTTTATTGTAATTTAAGACATTTTAAGACTTGTTCAGGACCTGCAGGCACTCGGCTATATGTAGATAATAAGTATGCAATATAGGCTATATGGGATACTGATCTTCTTGTCATCCAGTCTATAGTAATCTCTGTATATAGTAAGCCTTACTGCAGTGTTAATGTCTCCAAATGAAAGGGATAGGCTTGTGCCGTTTCTGGAGCTGGCACTTCTCCACCTTCACCAGCCCTGTAATTATATTCTGATGGGGGGGCTGACTCTCCTCTGTGGCAGTATCCGGGCCGGTGCCAGACCCCACAAACTGGAAACACCCTGCCAGGCTCAGACCAAGGCCCAGTCACAGAGCCTGCTGCTAAGGTGAATGCACAGGAATACGTGGGGTGTTTTTCTCACTGAATACCAATCGTGGCTTCTTGGGATAGGGATGAAGCCAAGCTCTACACTCACTGATTCAAGTCCTGACTGGTCCTCTGTGAGTGAATGCTCACTCGAGAGGGGGAGAATAACTCCTCTTCCATGTAAAACGTGACAGTTCATCAATCTGATATGACTAAATCCAGGAGAAAACTCCAATAGGAAATGGGAAATCTGTGCCATGTTTTAATAACGTGGAAACGAGACAGAATCAGAAGTGTTGAAACAGAGATACGATGTTCCGTTTTGTGTACTTTGGAACTCGTACTGGTATGAACAGGCACACAAGTAGGTTCCTCAAGTACCGTCCAAACGGTTTCAATTAGGAAACCTGACTGGTGCAAGCTACTGCCGAGAAGAAAGGCAACCGCAAAACAAAAGCATATTTACTTTTTACGACCACCTTTGGATTTACCACCACTGAGGTGGAATGAACGACTGGTCCTGAAAGTGATTTATCATGAGTATCGTCTAGCTTTATATGTATGCCACAATAGTAAAAACATGATTAAGGCAGAGTGAAAGAAATTGGGTTTTGTTTTTAAACCCTACAGGTGTGGCCATCACAGATTTTCCACTTTTTTTTATTTCTTACACTGCATGCAACAGAACTACATCTCTGTTATTCAGCCACAAAGGAATTCTTTTAGAAAATCATCATTTTGTCTTTGAGTCATCTGCTACCAGTTGTTAAACAACAGTTTTGTGTAACATTGATTAATTTATATTTGACAAGGAATAGCCTGCAGAAAACTGCGGTAGGCCTTGGCAAGATGACTAAAAACACATTCTTATTTACAGTAAGATCCTGCGGGACTAGCTGCATGGGGAGGGAAGGTTACACACAGTACAACCACAGTTTTAGACTATTGGCCGATAGACACTCTATCATTTGAGAGGTAAGAGTCTTACTCGGGGGAACAGTGAGAAAGTTACTGAGGCAGGACAATGTGATACTGATTCACTTTGTCTATCTAGATTTTCCCTGCCGATCCGTGGATTTAAACAGTTTAATTCCATGGATCGAGGTTTAAATCTGTCTCTGGCCTTCACACTGCCACTGCCCTTGTATTTCGTCCTGCAATGCTGCACATTATACACATTTTTACCAACTTGACCGTATACTTTAAAAGGTGTAATCCTCTTCAGCACGACAGTGAAAATACTGAGATAATTTACTATCTCAACAGACTGCTGCATGGCTCTGTATAAATTACTTCTTGTGTCTAGTCTTTGAATGGTCGGGTAAATCTACGGTGGGAAAAGTGAAAGATTAAGGCCAAAATCTCCAGCACCATAAATATTCAGATCAAGCACTATTCCAACACTGGGATTCAAGGACCATAGTATTTCCGTGTCCACATCCAAAAAGTGATAGCAGTAAATGTCACCCTGGGTTCACAAAACTTCATCGTAAAGGTTTTAGAACTTGAAAAACATATTTTTCCCGTTGACAGTCGATGATGAGCACGCCACCTGGCACTGAAAATGAAGGTCCTGAGATAACTCAATGAGCTCACGTCTAGGAGCAGGCCCAAAACCCAGCACCAAGGCCTGGAAAAATATGACAGGTATAAGTGGGTCCTCCATAGTCAAACCCCCTTACTGATGTGGTATTGATGTACATTTTCACCTGCGGTGATACATTGTACTGATCAGATGATCATTACCGGCATTTCTATAATATATTCTAAACTTGGGAATTATTACAGAATTACAGAAATGTCAGTGACCTTTACATAATTACAAATCCTCTATGTATTGTATTCTGTTATGTACAAATGTTATTATAGAATAACTATAATATGAATGCATCAATGTAAATGTTTCCTTGTCAGCATTAAAGCCTGGAGATTTCACTGCCCATAATCCTTTTAGCAATAAAATTATGCTCTGACATATTTTTACATTGTAAAGTTTACTAGAGGCAAATTACGCACAAGAGGCTTTATAGTATAGACTTCTTATGGAAACAGTGGGTCAGCCTTTAGTTCCAAATTAGAGCAGGAACTTACACAATACTACTTTTCCACATTTGCGAAGAGGGGCAGGATTCCCTGAGGGTCTATAACAAAAGACTTTACAAGATGCTGCCATTGACGCCTTGCTGCGCTGACCTTGTAATGAGGCTTAATGATCTTGACTCAGAGCAGCCCTAGCTGGTGTCTGGAGGAGTTAATGGCATTCCAAGAGAACCCAGAGCTATTACACTGTAGACAGTAGGGCTGATGGGTACATACCTGAGACATGCTGAGGTTTGTGTAGGAGCCTTGCACCAAGAGACGATCTTCAACAGGAAGGAGAAGGTGGAGTCTGGAGTCAATGTCAATCAGCTGCTCCAGGTCAGATGGTTCTGGGGTGTACCCCTGGCCCGTCGGGATCGACACAGCACACGTGTCCTCCTGGAAGAGGAGCATCACTGACATAAGCAATGGCATATTGGGGATAATCCTACTTTATTTGTGGACTGCCAAACATCATCTATCCACAGATTATGACTTAGAAACACTCCTGTGTCAAATGGATGGTGAACAGGGTGCTGATCACTCTGCTCCACAGAGCTTGCCAAGTATATAGTCAAACGCCAAAGATTTAACAATTGCCTCTTCCTCACAATGTGTGACGGTTCCATTGGGGCTCCGATCATATCATAAGGAAACAGCGGGTAGGTGGTGAGCTCATCAGGACCCAGTAGTGAGGTAAGTTGTCTAACAGTCCTGGTGCTAAGCTCAGAGGCCAAAGAAGCTCAGAAATCCACAGAGAGCGCCAAACCCTTCTCAGCTGTGACCTCATCACACTGTGATGGGTGAGCAGAAGACTGGATCAGCAAACAAAAGGGTCTATTAAGATAGATAGATAGATAGATAGATAGATAGATAGATAGATAGATAGATAGATAGATAGATTGGTCTTTCTGCTGTTAAGAGTGTTACTTCGATTTCAGTGAGACAGTTAAGTTACAGTTCTGCCCTGTACTGTGCACTACTCCGAATGTGACACGCTGACACATTGACAGGGTTGCATGTTAGCCAATTTCAAGCCCTTAGTTGGAACAAATCTGCTGTTAAGATGACGCGTAAACGAGAGGGAGTGCTATCCAAGGTGTAGAACATATTAGCAGTACCATAGGCAATGTTCCTTACTGCTATTCTACATTAAGAACGATGAATTAGCTCCCTGGTTATAAGAAGTTAGGATGGCAACCAATTCCATTTTTAATAAAACACGGCTAGCCGGCTGGAACTATCTTTTCTATAATACAGTTGTTCTTAAATCCTGTTGATAAGTAGTAATAGTGCGTTTTATGCTACATGGCTTACAATGTGAGGCCTGGGGTAAGAGGTGAACATCTAAAAGAGATGACCTGCACTGCTGGAGCACAAGATTTTCAAAGGTTACTCACTCCTACTGATTTATTGCCTGAGGTTACCAGTACAACATGGAGCTGAGGAGCTTTTTAAGAAGGGAGGCAGGTCAGCAGTGTCACAAAAGTGTGTCAGGAGCAGAGTGAGACAAACATTGCGCAGTGGCTCATGGTTGACGCTCGTGGTCCTAGAGGATTTGGCCAAGATCTGGGTCAAGTCCACAGAACTGTCCACAGGACTCCTCACTGCCAAAGTCCTGGTGACATAAATAATGTGCTTGCTGTGCTACGGCCATTCATAACAGCATGCCTCGCAATAACAGGAAGTCATCCTCCAGCCAATAAAAGAACCCTGAGCATCTGCGCTCCCCTCGGTTTCATATCTGCCTCCACAATTACTGCAGCATTGTTCTAAAAGTCAAGGAAAACATCATAAATAGAGCAGACAGACTACAAAAAAAGTTGGCAAGCTGTCGCAGGGATGCATAGCTGTCGGGGTCAAACTAAATGGTACCATATGCGAGAGGTAAGTACTAGTCTAGGTTCCTTCTCACTTCCCAACAGGCTTCATCCCATCTGACTTCAAACTGGGCTTCACGGCAGCCAAGTGGGCTATTAAGGCAAATTGCAATTGAAAATGAAAACATTTGAAGATTGGATGGCATAGATGAGTACACAGCAAAACACTACTGTTCCAGGTGGCGAAGGTGAATCATCACAGGGAAACAAGAGGCCTCAGTCTCTTGGCTTTACTCTGCATCAGCATACCCTCACTGCAAGTTATAGTGCATGTATAGCATTTGGAAGTGGACCATATGAAGGTTCCTGGCTCCTGAATTTCACATAAAACACCACAGAGGGACATGTTACGAAAACATGATTAATAAAATGGATCCATAACATGCGATATTCCACGTGAACTGTATACAGCACTTGACATCTGGTTCACAATCGGAAGCGCTTTGAGGAGTCAGAATCTGCTGCCAAGTGGTCATCTAAACATGAATATCTGACCAATGTTACTCCATGTGCTGTTCTGTGGGCCAAAGTGTGGCTGAGTTATCAGGCCTCTTCAGATTTCACAATGTCATTCAACAGGCCAATCGCATTAAATGGTAAAACAGATTCAAAAAAGGAGAGATAATCAGAAAAGAAAAACATAATGTCTACATGGGCATCAAATACTGTGACTAAATGCTGCACTATGGAAACAATAACTCCTTTGTAAACCAGTATAAAATAATGAGTATGGTGCTTTAACATTGCTCCCCATAAGACCTCTGGTTGTGGAAGGAAGTATTAAGGCATCTGAAAATGGGAGACTCATCCTCCACCATATGTTGTCCATTAGGGCTTCATGTCAGCCTACCTCGCTGTCTGTGCCTGTGGCATTGTCCTGTTCCTCTTCCTCCATTTCTCTGAGGAGTTCAGCCAGACGCTCCCTCTCTGCCTGGGTCATAAGCACTTGGCCCCCCGTGCCACTGGCCAGCTATTACGTTTCACGTCATTGTGAAGAAAAGACATTGAGTGTCATAATTCATCACATTTCAATGGTGCCCTAGTAGGCTTTAACCTCACTTTTAAACAGAAGACAGACAAATACTTTCCTTAATGGAAAAACAAACAGTCGTGAGACTTGTTCAGAGTCATGTGATATACCCAGACACTGCACTTGGCCCGACATGAACTTTGACATACCTCAATGTTTTTCTTCACAAAGTCTTCTTGTTTTTTCTTGCCCCTTAGAGCGCCACAGTGGCTGCCTTCGGGTTGCTCTTTCCCTGTCTCCTCCTGGCCCTCTTCAGATGACCCCATGACGCTGTCTGGGTTCTTTTCACCTGATAGACAAGGCATGCTTCAGATTCCGGCAAGTAAACATGGAAAAAAAAAAGTCAAACCTCTAATAATAACCATTAGCCAACTCTGACAAAAATCACTCAGAAGAGAAATCTTTTGATTTGGGGAATTTCAAGTTAATCTTATGATCTGATTCGCTGATCACAAAGAGTTTGCACCAAAGTAATTTTGAAACAAAGAGAACTATGAGGGATTTGTAAATACTCAGAGCCCTTCAGGGGATCAGTAGAGTATCATAAAAAGCCACAAGATCTTGATCAGGAAATTGTTGGGTAGCATGGTGGGTAAATTCTGAGGCATTTACATATGTAAAACCCCAGTCATATCAGAGTTACTGTTGCATTACTGTCTGCACCGAAGCACACAGAAGTGCAAAAGCAGTAGCAGTATGTTTCCTAAATTAATGGCGCCATCAAGTGTACAATTTAGGCAGTACACCTGAGAGCATGCTTATTAACAGGACAGCAAAACAAGTACTAAAACAAGCATGTTGCACTTTCTATTATGTTATATTTTCACAAACTCACTTTGCTCCTTGTGTCCGCCATCTGCTTCATACTCTTGGTCAGGAACTTGAGTTCCAAACACAGGCACAAAGTCAGCTTCCTCTCTGGGCCCTTTGAGTTGAAAAAAACGATTTCAAATGTCTCATTGAGTGACTGCATATGACAAGTCTCTTGTAACAATGATGCTGATCTGTAAATGGCTTATGCTTACCACTGGGTGCTTCCAGGGCTAAAAACAATCTTGTGTTCACAGCTTCATGAGCACATTCAGAATGCTCTTTGGACTTATTCTGCCGCAGGAAAATTCACAAAGTGTATTATTTATATCCCAAGTGATACAAAGACCAACTCTATTATCTAAAAGAACACTGGTATAGTGCATCAACAACACAAGTATAGTGCATACCAGTAGTTCCTTCCAGAGTTTCTCTTTAAGTTCGTTCCCCTGACACTTGACTTCTTTTTCTTCACAGATCTTGACAGCCAGGATTTCATCAAGTCTTCTCATTTCCTCAATGGCTTCCTGCAGTTTAGAATCTTCATTCTCTTCATCAATGAACTCTACAAGGCACTGACCTGAAAGAAGCACAAAAATACTATGATAGACTGGTGTAATAAGATTGGCCCATCGTGAGAAATATTAGCTTCAAGTGAGATCATGTCTTCCCCTCTTACATAAGTCATACTGCAGGTTAGACAGCACACTCACCTTTGGCAGGACTTCTACCTGAGGAGTTGATTATGTTTTCTCTTGAACTGCTCTGGTCCTGCTGGGAGTTGTTTTATATGGTTATCATGCAATGATATCATCAGATTTTGCAATAATCAGAGGTTTCTTTTTACAGTGGCTAACTTCATAGTCAGAGTCTCCTTTCCTTACCTGAATATCAGCTGTATCGTTGGTCAAAACAACAAGGGACAGTGGACTAGTGGGACAAATTCTGTCAGCATGAGGCAATGACACACTGGACACACG
This sequence comes from Hoplostethus atlanticus, assembly GCA_034670405.1. Taxonomy (NCBI): domain Eukaryota; kingdom Metazoa; phylum Chordata; class Actinopteri; order Trachichthyiformes; family Trachichthyidae; genus Hoplostethus; species Hoplostethus atlanticus. Next base: position 3,431,418 of record JAXDDX010000004.1, read on the forward strand.
GCTACCAATTTGCTCACTAGAAGCAGGTCGGGAAATCTGATCCAAACCACCTTTGGTAACTTCCATGGCGGATTTCCCAAAGTAGTAATTGGTTTATCCACCTCTCATCAACAACAGCGTCAACCAGACAAAGGCTTGTATTTATAACTTTAGATAGCAAGTTGGTTTACCTAACCGCTAAGAACAACTTTAGTAACCAAGGGCGCAAACTCTCCCGGATGTTGTGACAATGGCGATATACAGTGGTTGCTATGGATACGGAACGAAAACGAGGCAGCTCAGCTGATGGGCTTCAATCAATGCAGCTAGCGTAGCGGGTAACAAGCTAGTCATTAGGGAGCTAGCTAACCGTTAACTGTAGTGGCCATAGTCCCCTTGTTATCCGAGCTAAATTTCTTTTAGTTGTTTCCCTAGTAAACGTATTCGATGGAGCTGAGGTATTCGGAGTCTTGATAAATGTCTACTGTGTGATTGAGCGAGGGTGGAGGACTCGAGGCCGTGTTGGTGTGGTAGGTAACGCAGAATCATTTTTGTTCAGTTTAGCTAACGTTAGCAAGCTAACTAGGCTAATATTGATTATCGAGAAAGCTAACAATAAAATTCAGCTACGACGTGTTGTGTATGGTATCTTTCTGTGACTACACCTAAATTCCGATGGTACGTAGCTAGTTACCAGTCTACGACATAGACTGTTTGAAAATCTGGCGAGCTTTGTTGTCTTTTGTTTTGGCCTTCTCTGTAGCTATCATAACAAGGAAGCGCTGAAAAATGGGTGTGTGGCTACTAAGACCGGAACCATTCAGAACCAGAGCTAGGCGTTGTAGATGTAAGCTAATATAAGGACAGTTTTGACTACCATTAGCGTCATTAAGGTAAAGAACTGAGCATTGTGTTAGAGTTAACCATAGCTTGCTTAATAAACTGCTTCGAGATTATTGTTTGTACGACTGTTTCCCCCATTTTATTTCCCCATCATATTTCACTGGCACCTGTCCAAGCTATGCAACATACTTGCGGCAGGGCAGGTGTCAGCATATAGTCAAGGCTATGGCGAATGTTTTATTGCCCTGCAATATTTAGGACTCTGAAATTAAATGCACCTATGATTTTCCCAGGTTGAGTTGACTCTGCAGGGGAAGATGTGCAATGGAATGGTAGAGTCAATAAACGCCTTTTGGGCCCTCATCTCAGCCAAGAAACGACCCCTTTCCTTGCTGCTGGTACTGACTGTGGTATCCACTGGGCATGGGTCAGGTAAGGAGCTACATTAGATGGGGTTTATGATTTCACCTACATAGTACTATGAGGCACTACGTGATGGGTTATTTCTGTACCCGGTGTACCCACTGTACCCAAGTTAACTTGTTCACCTATAAAGGGCTGTTAACCCAAAATAATGTACCTGCTAAGAATATTTTTTACTGGCCATAATATGTATTTTTCATAGAAAATATTACTCAACTTGTTGTCATTGTTTCATTGTTGTTTTTATTTGGAGTGTTTTGGCTTGATTTTATTGACTCACAGCCAGAGAGTGTACGGTGGCCAGCAGCGACAAAGTTTGAGAACAGGCTCAAAGCTCAAAGAAGATAACCAAGGCGTTCAAATGTTATTGTCTCAAAAAGTTGCCAACTAGTGTGGTGGGTGAAACCTATTGGATTATCCGCCAAAGACAAATGTGACCTGCATTTGGCACTTGATGGGTATTAATTTCAGACACTGTCTGTGCCGTATTAACCATGCTTCTCTCTGTTGAGGAAATAGCACAGAATTTTAGACAGAACAACCTTGTCAGGACAGAAATGAACAAATTTATTGTCAGAGTACTGAGGAATATTTGAGGATGCAGCCTTACTCCCACTCACAGAGATGATAGGAGAAAGACAGAGGGTGTGAGGCTGTTTATTTTCCTCTGGCAGCATTATATAAAGGTACATACATATCAAATAGATATGGTTAATTTCTGTTCTGTTTTTGACTGGGAACTACGAATGCTAGGAGACTTGTGACGTAACTGCAAATCCTGTATCATAAAGATGGTTAACATAGGTCATTCTGTTGCTATATCCCACTTTATTGTGTAATATGTCTGAAAACAGGCTCACTAGGTCTAATATTTGGAGTCATAGTTTCAGTGAAAAGCTTAGCAGTTTTTCAGAACTCTGTCTTCTCTCCCTAGGATGTGTGAGGCCATACATGGTCCAAAACAGCTGGGTCAACCTGACGGAAACAAACAGGGGCTCCTTCCCTGTGGGTACAGTACTGCAGTACAGCTGTGACCCCGGTTACCTGGCAGATGGGCCCAGCATCCTCACCTGCACCCCGCTGGGACACTGGTCCTCTGAACCGCCTCACTGCATACGTAGTGACGGTAAGATATTCTGTCCATCTCTGTCTTCTAAGCTATGAAGTAACGTGGATTAACTGTTGTAAACAACCAGCCTACTCAACTGTTACGAACATATTCTTTTAGATGGAAAATAAAGAACTATTTACTTTCAGTCCATCTGTAAGATTTCCATAAAAATCTGTCACCATCAGCCACGCTGTTTGCCACAGTACAAACTCGGGGACTGCAACCCGGCCCTTCAGCCATCTTCTTATGGCTGTGGCTCGGGCCTTATGCTAATGATAAACTGATGTGTGTATGATAAGCTTGCGGTTAGCCAAATGTACTATTATAATTATATAAATTATTATTATATTTCATTCCCTGTCTGTTGCACGTGTCTCTCGCCCTCAAATTGTGTGTGGCCTTTGTAAGCTAAGCCACTTTAGGTAGAAGGGAGATGGAGAAAGACAGTTAACATTTGGCACAGATGTCTGGTTCAGATCGGGTTCTGGTCTCAAGAGCTCTCAGGGTGGTTTGGGTAGGGCCTTAAAGTCGCCATATATAGGCGGGTTCGTGCTTCAATTTCACACCCATGCAGCCCTCTAGTATAAACTGTCAAGGTAATGTTTCTCTGTGGTATTTGCGTACTGAGAGGATATTGAGAAGGCAGACTAACTGCTAACTTGTTCATTACTTTTGAAAAACAACACAAAGCACATGTGATGTTTTGTTGGTCAAGTTGGTTAAGTGAAATAAACTTGAAAATGTTGAGTTTGTTAGTAATTGCGAAAGACGACAAGCTGATCCCATCTGAATAAATGATAGTTTGTAACACAGCAAGATAAGGCTGTACCTTTTTAAGGTAATCTGAGAAGGCTCTCTCAAGAATCCATTGGCAACAACAATCAGACTGTAGCAACAATCACAAAAGTTGAAGCAGTCCACTTCCCCATGTTCTGTTTGAAATCCTGTGAGCTGATTTTCACTCTGATCAACATATAAGATGCACTGTTATGTTTAATCATACAGTTTATATATAGTTGCGAGAGGTTTGTGAAGCCTCTTGAATTACCTGCATTTCTGTTTAAATGTCTCCTAAAATATGGCCTGATCTTCATCTAAGTCATGACGGTAGATAAACACAATGTGATTGAACAAATGACACACAAATACTTGTACTTTTACCTCCACAACGGTTAGGCGATATTGTAGACCATTCCTCCTTACAGAACTATTTCAGTTCATTGATATTTTTGGGATGTCTTGCATATGTGCTTCTTAATGGCTTGCTTCAGGTCAAGCCACAACATTTCAATAGGTTCAAGGTCAGGTCGTTACCCTGATATTCTCCTGTAGAATTTCCTGATGTACTTTGGAATGATTGCAAGCAGTGGAGGCCGCGAGGCAGCAAAGCAGCCCCAAACCATAATGCTCCCTCCACTATGCTTCACGGTTGGGATGAGGTTTTGCTGTTGGTATGCAGTGTTTTAATCTCCTCTAAATATAGCATTGTGCCCTTTTGCCAAAAAGTTACATTTTTGTCTCATCTGTCCACAGAACATTGTACAAATAGCTTTGTGGAACATCCATGTGGTCTTTGTCAAACTTGAGACGGGCAGCAATGTTTTTTGTCGAGAGCAGTGGTTTCCTCCTTGGTATCCTCCCATGAACACCACTCTTGTTTAGTGTTTTTCTTATTGTGGTAATTCAAAAAGGTTCACAAACTATTTCTCACAACTGTGTGTCTATGTATGTATATATGTATGTGTATATCTGTTTTTTGTTTTTTTTCTCCATCAGTGTGTCTACCCCTGTCAGAGCCAGAGAATGGGGGCTACACCTGCCACCCATCCCCCTGTCGAAGGTTTTCCCATGGCACTGTGATTGAGTTCTTCTGTGATGAGGGCTTCATTCTGAAAGGAGATTACAAATACCTGACCTGTCAGGATGGACAGTGGGATGGCCCCATGCAGATCAGTTGTGTCAGCCAAGGTTGGGAAGTCCTCAAACTCAAATCTATCACATGTTTACCTTACCTTTTACCTCTCTGTCCTAAATCTTCAGTAGAGAATTTGTCAACTATAACTGTCTCTCCAGGTAGTAGTCATAAAAGTTGTATGGCTGCTCTACAACAGGTTTAATAAAGATAGGCGGAGTGTGTTGTATGCACAAGAAAATTGGTGTCACAATTATTTGATTACTTTTGTGGATGTTGTCCTCTTTCTCTCTAAGGTTGTGTAAGGCCCTTCATGGTGCAGCATGGCTCAACTAATCTGACAGAAACCAACAGGGGCTCCTTCCCTGTGGGTACAGTACTGCAGTACAGCTGTGACCCTGGTTACCTGGCAGACGGACCCAGTATCCTCACTTGCACTCCACTGGGACACTGGTCCTCTGAGCCACCGCGTTGCATACGCAGTGACGGTAAAGACAAACCTCCTGATAACATTGTCTGCATTTGCAGATGTGTAGATGCATGCATATATCTCTGTCTTTAGCCACATAGACCCCCTTTACGCCTGGCAGAAACCGGTGTATTGGATGACTGGTGTTATGGCTTCCTTCTAAAGTTTCAATTAGCCACAAAAATAGACACCTACGGACATTTCCAACTTGTAATCAAAGTTGGATGACTTGGTCTTGATAAGGCTCTATGAGGCTCTAATGATGTTTCATGCTAAAAAGGGGTTTCTCACGTTCCAGTATTCAAACAAAATGTGCCTTTGCAATTCAAATTAAATCAAAGAGTGCCACCAAACAAAATGATATGATGCGATATGGTTGAGAAATGTGTCTCACATTAGCATTTTTCCATTTGCTACTAATGCAACTGTGAAACACAGGTAACCAGCAGGTGGCACTATTACCTTCACCTAGATATGTTATAATAAAACAAACAGAAAACTGGCTGGATTGGATTTGGATTGAGCAAGAATTCCATAAATGCAACGTAATTACACAATACACAAATCTGTAAATCTGATGATGGGTTTCCTGTTTTTTACGGACAGTATGCCTGCCACCATATGAACCAGAGAATGGGGGCTACACCTGCCACCCGTCCCCATGCCGAAGTCTTTCTCATGGTACTGTGATCGAATATTTCTGTGATGAAGGCTTTATTCTGAAAGGAGATTACAAATACCTGACCTGTCAGGATGGGGAATGGGACAGCCCCATGCAGATCAGCTGTCTCATGGACCAAGGTAAAGGCAGATTAGCCAGCACATGTTCGGTCTATGTCCATCTCTGCTGGAGTTGTAACACACTTTTGACAATATGAATAATTGATTTCAAGTGGACCATTTATCCATCTTCCAGACAGAGATCCAACTCTACCATTGGGGATGCCCACCTTGTCCATAGTGGCATCTACAGCCAGCTCAGTGGCCCTCATCCTGCTTCTGGTAGTGCTGTTTGTGCTGCTGCAGCCAAAACTCAAGTCCTTCCACCGGTGAGTCTGTCCTTACAATTGTCACAGAAAAATGTATATACCTGTGCTTAAAATTGTAACTGCAATCAGAGGGTAGGTGCATGGGTGACACTAGCTTTTGAAATGACAAATGGATGGATGCTAACAGTCCTCTGGTCCCCCACACCCAGGAGGGAGCAGGGGGTGTCCGGCCAGCCTGTGTCAGTCATGGTGGAGGGGGTTCAGGTGACCCTGCCCTCCTATGAGGAGGCTGTGAGTGGAGGTGGCGGCGGGGCCTCAGCCTCAACTCTGAGCTCTGAGTCCCGTGTCCAGATAGTGCTGTCAGAGGGTCAGCATGCCACAGGGCCGGAGGCTGGCCCCTCCAGGCCCTCCTCCCTCAAACACCAACATTCAGAGATGGCTGTGGTCCACCCTGTTCCACCGTCCTCCTCATCCTCACCCTCACCCTCATCCTCTTGCTGGGGCATGGACCATGCAGGTGCTGCAGCTCCTCCATCCTCAGAAAGGAGGCCTTCTACAGGCAGTGACCAACACAGCCTGCCCCTCCTGGAGTCTGAGATGGACTACTCTGATGGTAAGGCCCTCTTCATGCACACTTTACACATACACACACTCATTGTCCACATATTAGTTGTGTATAATCCCCACCTTGTGTTAATACAGAGTGTTGTTTGTCCTCTGCAGATATGCCTTTGTTGAAGGAGGCCTGAAACATGCTGCAGCCCTTCGGACTTACCATAGACCACCGGCATTGCTGTTGACCAAGTGTTAAGCAAGATGCCTCTCCAGCGTTCGCCATTACAGCAGCTGTCAACACAGACAAGCCCAACTAAAGAGGCACTGAGTGAAGCTGTGGGTCACTCAGTAGTTCCCCTCACCATCCCAAAGGAGGGCAAAGAGGGGGATTTACATGTACATACATGCTTAAAAATTTTATAGGAATTCTTACACTATGTATGTCTAATGTCTGTCACAAACATCTGTTTTCTCTTTTAACCATTGGTGTAGCTTGGAGCAAAAGGGAAAAGAATGAGCACGGCTGAAGGTGTTTTAATGGCTTTTGAGGAAAAAATGATGATGAAATGATGAAGCTGCAAACTCATTTTAGGAGCTAATCTCACCGGTGTCTTGTCCGCTGTATGGTTTTATCACATATCACATCATGTAAGCCGCACATTAGGAATGATGCATGAAGGCCAGACAACCTAGATTGTCTATGAAGTCATGCCCACCCACACCATTTTCTTCTGCTTCTTTTGTGATTAGGAATGGCTGAATCACACTTTGGGGTGTTATTAAATGTGATTCACATCACAGTCTGCTTTTCCACCCAAAATTTGGTTGTGTTCATTGTTCATTATATTGAGGGCACACATTACCTCCGCTCATATAAAGTGATAAATGTTTCAGGCCTGCTTTTACCATGTGTCCTGAACCATCTAGTCTCTCCTCCCTCCAGGAAAAGAGTCTCAAAATGTATTCTCTTCATATTCATACCCCTGCCCCCGATGGCCTTAGCTTTCCACTTCTATGCACAAGCAACTGTTATATGGACAATATGGAATTTAAAAAATGAATGTCAGTTTAATGCCTCCACAGCTTAGTGACTTAGTGGCTTTGTCAGAAACATCACTTGTACACCTGAAAATATTATACAGTTAATTTATTCAGGCTGCTTTGAAATTCCTGTTCTAATGAAGTCTAAATAGGAAAACTAAATTGAGTATTTAATATATTAGTGTCCAGAATGCTGTTGATCAGCCATGGTTCCTTTTGATGCTTCCACAATTCCCAGAAAGGAAAAAAAAAAAGGGTCTTTTCACTTAGTAGCTTCAGTTTAATTCTACTGCAGGCACGTAATATGTGACACTGTACACATGACTGGTTAAATCCAATACAAAAAACAAATAATTGTACAGCTTAGTGTGATGTCAGTGTCCACTTTGGCTTTCTGTTGAATTTCCTTTGGGGCTGAGCAATGGATTTTTGTGTGAAGATGGTATTTTAATATTTGTAAAAAGTTTTAAGTTAATTTTACTCTGTATATACCATGTGATAATTTTGATTAAATATTATTTGAGGTGTGCAAATTGCATTTGTCTTCATTCCTTGTTAGAGGGGGTTCACATCTTTCTCTCACTAGATATCTCACTAGCATTGTAATGCTGTTTGCACGCAATACCAAGCATCCTTTTTTGCGATTAATACTGTGGAAATACAAATATCTTATGACAAATTAGGCCATTCTCTTGCGTTTTAAGTGTTTTTTCGTTATACAGTTTACCAGGCGTCTGTCAGCCATCTTTGATATAGTTACAATGGAGATGTTAGAGCATACCTGTCTTTAACAAAGTCTAAAAGTTTATTACCTTTGTTAAAGTTTGTTACCTATGCAGACACACACACACACAATGTCTACTACTGCTAGTAAAACCCCAGCAACCCCTAGTAATTACATGACTCCCTATTTTCATGCCACTTAGCCTTACCTCTGAGTGGCATGTTCCATGTCATTCAGTTACATGAGCCATGTCTGCTGCACATTCTTGCACTCAACCCCCCTAGAATAATAAACAATAATAAACTTTATTTGTACAGCACCTTTCATACAGAATTATGCAGCGCAAAGTGCTTTACATTAAAATAAAAAATAATTAAAAGGAGAGACAGGAAGATAAAAGTCAAAGTCAAAATTCAGCATTTTAAAACTAATTGCAATTGTCAAATGTTAAAAGCGTAAAGAGTGCTGATTAAAAGCTTGCTTGAACAGATATGTTTTAAGCAGTCGTTTAAAAGAGCCCATAGAGCCTACCTCTCTAATACCCCTTGGTAAGGTGTTCCACAGTTGAGGGGCATAGTCAATCTTCTTTTGGGAGCCGTTATGTGCTACCAGGAAGCCAGCATTAGACGACCTAAGGGCACGTGCAGGAACATAAAACAACAGGGGATCTGCAAAGTAGGCCGGCCCTAAACCATTTAGTGCTTTATACACAAGTAGAAGGACTAGTAGAAGTTAATTCTAGAGGGCACGGGGAGCCAGCGCAGTGTGGCTAGTACTGGAGTGATGCGATCTCTCTTTTTTGTTCTTGTTAGTCTAGCTGCCGAGTTCTGAAAAGTAGCCTCTCAATTGATTAATTTCACTTAAAAATGAAACAAAACTTAGGAGTCTTTGATTCCCATACTACTGACTACTAGTTAGAACAATGTCATAGAGTGTAGCGCTGATACATGCTGTTTGGAAGAAGAATGTGGGAATAACAGGCGAACCAATTCTAAAAAAAATGTGATTTTATTGAAATAAGAGCTGCTTGGTGAATATAAATCCAGAAGAGGTCTTGGGTCATATTTTATGGGGTAGCCTATGTACCTTCTCCTATAAGTAACCTTACTTAAGACCGTTTAGCGTCAGAGCTGTCACATAGCGACCACCTAGTAACACCCTACCAACTACTACAACTATTCCTACTGGTACTACTACTAATACCACTACTACTACTGTTACAACTATTGCTTCTAATCTCACACATTTTCAGGTCATGTAACTTTCTAGTGCTCTCTGTCTGTATCACAGGAGTGAGGAATGAGGATTATACACATAATATATCAGACAGTGACTGTTTTTCTTTGGTCCATGCTCAGAATATTGATGTAGGATTCTGTTCCCGCTATGATTCCCTCTCAAGTGACGGGTTGTGGTCCGGGTTGTGGTCTCCGATCAACAACCACGTATACTGGCTTTCCTGTGTGAGAGAAAATTGACACGATATTGCTGTATTATTTGATCTGAATTCAAAGAACAAGGGGTTACAAATATGTGGCAAAAGTGTATTCTTCTGACTCCATCACCTCCCAACCTCCGTTCTAGCATAACACAGGCAGCTGTGACATTTACCCTCAGCTGGTGACTTGAATGTGTTGTAGCATCTGAAGAGCAGCGTCAAAATAAGGGCCTCGCAAATCTGGAAAATAATGTAGAGCAGGGGGAAGAGAAACATGGGTCCAACAACCTCTGGGGGAAAGGCCAGCCTCATGATGGTGGTACACAGCTGGATGTTCTGACACCCCGTCTCCATGGAAATAGTCCTCCTGCATCTACAAAGGATAAGGTGGGGTGAGCCATTTTTTAAGTTATGGTATAACATCATCTCTTCCATTAGATTAGAGGAAACTTGAAAATGGCACTAGAGGTGTACATACCCAACACCAGGATTTCATTTGGGAACATAGGGCAAATCTATGGGCTCTCCTACAGTTCAATTCTGACTGGCCAAAATATTCACTCTTGATATCAATAATTCACCAACAACTTGTCTAAATTACATTATGCATATGTTGACTTAAAATTATGAGATGAGATTTTTACTAGTCACCATCAGAAAATCAATTATTACTAGTAAGAATGGATAGGAGGCTTGTCACATTTAATACTGAGATATCAAAACTACTTTTGTAACTAGTCAGAATTTAATTTTATGAATTAAATGCAATTGATATCTGATATTGAAATTTCTACATTCTTCATTTTCTGCAGGAAATAGATTGGATATTTATTTGTTTATTTATTTTTCTGTTGTAAATTAGAGGCATAGTTTATCAAATGCCGTTATTGTCACTCACTGTTATCATATTTTGGATAACTTTACATTCACATGCACTTGGTTAAACAATATCATGAGATTGGGAAATGCAGTACTCATTGCACTGGACCAAATGATCCCAGTAGAGAATATAGGATGGGTATAGATGACAATACGGCAACAACAAAGTACTGAAGACAATGCTACCAAAATACAACAATCATATAATGAGAATAATAGAATAATCAATAATGATAGTGGTGTGAAAATACTGTGGTGATGGTTGATGAAGGCCTTAAAGTAATGGATAGGCATATCAGTGTATTTTTTTACTCACTGATGACTGATTTTGAAGATGGTGGACAAGGCATATCCAAGTATATAGCCAATCAGTGGCATCAGCGCAGCCGCAGATATAACTTGGGGTGAGAAAATCCCCAATATTGTCTTCCCAATGTAGACGGCAACAATGACAGCAACAACCACACTGGAAATTACCAGGATGCTGAGACCAACCTGTCAAGAGGGCACTTTGAGTGAAAGCACATCACAAAAGTCAAATGACCTCTCTGACAAGTTACTTTAATTTGGATCCCGTAACATATCACCCGAGAAGAGGGAAAAGCAGTGAGCTCTCATTCACTCCCTATTTCTGGCATGGCAAGACCAAGCCAAAAGTTTTTGTTAACATCCAGAGCTAAAATGTACTTTTTTGTGATGAATAGTTTGAGAAAAATATTATATTTATTATTTCAGGTCATTTCATCTTCTCAAACATAAACAATCTTTGATGAAACTAAAAGGGCCAACTATTCATGACATGAGTGTGGCTGACCTTCTGAATGACTGCTGAATAGCGTGGCTTGTAGTGATTGATGGCAATGCCGATGCCACAAGGCACCAGGGTAAAAAGGACAGTGAGAGTGATGTTGGTGTATGGTAGAGCATTTTCCAGATTTAAGCCTTGGCAGTAGAGAAACAGCAGCAAAGGCATCATACCCAGGGCCATGATAGTGGAGCACGTGGTCAACACAATGCTGGAAGGATATCAGAGAGAGACAGAGAGAGAAGAGAGAGAGAGAGAGAGAAGAAACTTCATTATCATGTCTGAAATGGTAAACGCATCTGACAGTATAGGATCTTGGCTGGCATGTATGCCCAAGTGCTGTACATAGAATTGATGTGTCCATGTTTTTTTCTTGTGTCATGTTTCTGTTATCTATGGACTAACAGCTAAACTGACAAAGCTCAAATATTGAGTCAGTGAAGGAAATCTTTAAACAAGGCAGACAGTGTTTACCTTAGGTTCATGTCGCCATTCAGGGCCAGGGAAAAAATGTTGGAAAGGGTTCCGCCTGGACAACAACCACAGATCAGTACAGTCAAAGACTCAATGGACTCCAACTGCAAGACTTTGGCCACGGTAAAGGCAGTCAGGGGCATGATGCCGAACTGGGACACTAGTGCGATGGCAACTGATGTTGGCTTGAGGATATGGGCCTTAATTTTGGACATCTCCATGGTGCAGCCAAGGGACATCATAGTGATGAAGAGGATGATGATGGTGAAGACATTTAGGACTTTCTCTGTGGTGGGGGATCTCTGGAAAACCGCACTCCCATTGAGAGAGACATTATAGAAGCTATGTCTCCCTGTGGAGAGTCCTTCTGTCAAGTTCATTGTGGCACTCATCCCAAGGCAGCTCTCTCCTTAGTGTACTGTGGCTTTACCCTGACGTACAAACCAAAGTAAACACATAAACATTTGTCAGTGGAGACAAAGGAATGTCAAGTTAGTTCAGCTGTTGAGATGCAGCAAATCAGAGCCAGGAGATTCATCTACTGACAAATAGATAATAAAAGCTATATTATGTAACTTTAAAATATTGCCCTATCTTCAATCTAAGTACTTTGTTGAGGCTTGACCCATCAGCGCTGCATGAGACCACCTACTTTGACCTATTCTAGCCCCTGTGGTCACTGGGGTCAAGTGAACCGCCACTTGCATTTCGGTTGAGTTATTGTTTTGCTGCCCTCTATAGGTTCTTTATCATACTGATGTAATAGTCCTATGTTGGTCAGTAGTCCAAAGAGCAGTAAGTCAAAAACTGTACTCAAAATGGATGATATTCTCTTTATGAGTTGTTATGGGAAGGTAGATCAAAAATCCAGAGTAGTTGTTGAGGCTCAGTGCAAAACTCAGTGCAATACGATTTTTCTACATATATTTGTGTGTGATTTTTTGTGTTTTTGAGTTGTTGTATTGATGGATCGAGCACCAAGTTGAATTGGTTGTGCGCAAGGTTTTCCATTCCTGAGAAATTGAAAGATTAACCTTCAGCTGTGAAATTATTTAATTTGCTTGAGCATAATACAACATTCACTCATTTGAGGCAAAAAAGGCTGCGTTTTCCTCATGTTTTATAGTGCTTGTCTTGTTTCCTTGGCAGCCATCCGTTGGGCCTCTTGTCCACAACGGTGGCATTCAGGCAGTGACAAACAGAGTGGACACAGTAGGAAGTCCAGTCACAGATGCACTGAAAGAGGCCCTTAGTTGGCCCTTAGTTTTCTTTTAAAAAGGTGTACCGTATGTGTTTTCTCAGTGACAGAATCATATGATTTTAGAAGACAATGCAGAAGATAATTCTTACATTTATTGTTTCTCTAAATGAAAAATGACAGTTGCAGAGGAATATAATCACGTATTTTTCTGTGTCCAGAGAGAAATAATGAATTGAATTGTTATTCTAAAGTGGAATTGGAATTGCAAATAAATAAATAAAACTACGTAGAAGTTCTAATCATTCTCATTTTCAGGACTCTAATTATTGAACATGTAAATATTTCCTTACCTTCATCGTGCGTCAACTTCTACTGCTTGAATCTATGGTCCTGCCTGTTGCTACCACTCTCGTCTGTCTCCACACTCACACTTCCCCATCCCTCCTCACATTCTTCTTTACTCTAACCCCCCTTCTCTTGTGTGTAGAACCCCCCCGGTCACAGGGGATCATGATCACATGGTGGGTGTTTGTGCAATAGACTCTTTCAGATGATTTTTACCCATCAAATTTACTTAATCGTATTGGGGAACTCTTTACACATATTCTCTGTTATCTTTTATCCACTCCTGCTGAAATATCAACTTGTTCCCCCCTGGTTTGCCTCTACTGTGGGAAAGCCCTGCCTAGCATGTAGGCTTCATTATGTGGTCAGATAATTGTTTCTGTCGTACTGAAGAGGCCTTTTATCCACTTCGCTGCATTTGCATGTGTAAACAGACCATCAGTGGAAATGATGCAACCAGGCACAGGGTTAAATTTCCCTGCCGATGCTATTATGTCATATATGTCAGATAAGGCAAAAATATTGCTTTTCCCTAATCTCCAAAAGAGTGATACAGATTAGGTCAAAGGGGCTATGTGTATTTTAATCTCCATGTACGTCATGTGCAGACATTGCCTAGCCTGAGTTTTGTTTTATATATCCCCCTGGGATCAATAAAAGTATCTAATATGACTTCTAAGCAACCTATTAAAATGTTGTGGATGGCACCATGATTAAAATGATTTTTCTTTACATGGGTTACTAGCAAGTAAGTAAGTTTAAGTTGTTGATAACATTTGTATGTAACTGAAAATCTAATAAAGAGATTGTTGAAAAGTAAGTGTAAATCCCATTGACACAAAACTCGGCTATCCTTGACTCCAGAACAGCTTCAATGCACCTTGGCATCCATTCTCCAAGTCTCTACTGGAGGGAGGGAACACCATTCTTCCACAAGATATTCCTTCATTTGGTATTTTTATGATGGTGGTGGAGAGCGCTGTCTAACACACCCACTTATGGAGAATATGGTGAAGGATGACTCACCTGACCATATCACTTTTTCCCACATCTCTGTAGAACAGTGCCGATGGTTTTTGCACCACTGAACTCTCAAATGTGCATGTATGTGTCTTTGGTATGGTATTGGTATGTGTCTTTGTATTGAGGGGGTTTTGCACTGCAACCCTAACACCTATCCTATGTATTTACAGATATTACCATCTAATGTCACCAACCCCCAGAGTGAATACAGTGAATAAAATGTGTGCCTTGCAAGCCAGGGAATATTTATTTCAGTCTTGTTGAGAAGACACGTCTAGAATGTCACCTTTTCCTTATTGGTGCTGATATTTTCATCTGCCAGTGCTTAAAATGTCCAGTAATCCCCTTGCTTGTGATAGATAATCGTGGAGCTGAGTGTTGCTGGCTGGCTGATCATGCAACAGGCACGTGTATCTGGAACATTTTTGTGTAGGTCAGCTGATTCAGACAGGCAGTTCACGAGATGTGTGTCCACGGGCAATTTCCAAATTTTCACTCTTCTGGATGGTTTTACAATAAAAAAAAGCTGTGTAATAAATGCATTTGAGAGATTAATTTTTGAGTGTGATTATTCATTTTTTTCATTGTTTATATGAACAGCAAATGTCTGTGCCTGGGCTACACTTTAGTCGATTTTCCTGTTTAATTTTTTGCTGGCTTGATTCAAAGAGGGGTTGTTTTTAGCAGAGGGAAGAGACAGAATGATCAAAGGTAAAGGTTGAGTGGGATGCAGACCAGGAATACAGGTTTTCTTAAAGGTATACTGAAGACACTAAAAAATACGCCTGTCAGATTTTATTTCTTGCCTGCACCCTCTGGTGTCTATTTTCAGAAATGTAGCCTGATGTAAGAGCATCTATATTGATCAGTTCATTAATGATTAATAAAACTGCACACATTAAAGACCATACTATATGTTGCAATTAATGTATGCTTTGAAGAACACAAGATGACCCAGGATGAGCTTTCCTTTCTGCAAATACAACAAAACAAATGACTGATAATGCACATCCTTGTACAGCTGCAGTGGGTTATTAGGTACTGTTAGACCACTGCCGAAACAGCCAAATAGCCTGTTTAAAGGTCCTATGGAGGGAAACGTACAACCAGGATGGTGAGTGGGGGAGGGCTGCCAAAGCTAGGCCACCATCTGGCCTCATAATCATATGCTGGGAGAAATGCCTAGTTATTGTAGCCTCACACTACCCTGACACTAGCTTGACAAAGACCACTGAAAACAGTAGCATTTAGCATTATAGCCTATTTATAGCCATTTAATTTGCATGCTTACTGCCATAGAATTATGTATGCCTGTTTGCAGAGAATATCTTTCAACAAATATGGATATCTGACAGTTTTATGGCATCACTCATTTTATTTAAAACAACTTAATAAAATGCTGTTTTATATTATAGTTTGTTTGCCACTGTAAAACAAAGGCTATAAGGTTCCCCTTGAAATAATAACACAGAAGGTCCTAAGGCTAAAAAGGTGCGCTTTCAACTTGCAGAAGATTAGAGTAGGTTTTTGTGGGTGCGTCCAAATCAGGGGGCTTCTGGGGAATATAGTTCAAATACCAAAAATAGGACATATACACGTGGGCAAAGAACGTCATTTCCCACAAGACCTTATGTTGTTGCGCCTGCGCCGTGTATGTTTTCCCGTCCATGTGTAGGCGAATCACGTGTGGAGAATGCGTTGATCGTCATGTCTCTGCTGTAGCAGCTGGACTTCGTGCTACGTTTTATTTTTTGCCTCCAGTTGTTGCTACACTTTGTTTTGACAGCTGTTTGTTTTGTTTTCTCACCGAAGAATGAGCGACAACGATGACATCGAAGTCGACAGTGATGTATGATGTCTATTTTTTATCTAGAAGTGGCTAGCCTGCTCAAGTTAGCTCAACAGTAAACGCGTTTTTACATTTCTGTCAGCCTACGCTAGCTGGGTGAGCTAGCTAGCTAGCTAGGTTGCTTGGCTAACGTTTGTTTTTCAGCCAAATATAATAGAGAGCTGGTAGACTAAATGCTTTTTAGATTCCTGGCTAGCTGGCTTGCAAATGAAAGCCATGCAGAAAAGTCTGATGAACGCTTTGCTTCGGGTTTCCTGGGTTTTAAGCTGTTCGTCATTGATTGCTCCTTCGGGACAGCCCAGCATAGGACAACATCAGCTTCCTACATAGATTGTCAGTGTTAGTCCTGGTCGTCGATATTGCTTTATTGAAAGCCGATTGTCCAGTAAAACATAGTTTATTAAGAACTACTAACATTGTGTTGACGTGATGCGACGGCCATTTGTGGCATAAACAACCTCTTATCGCAAACAAGGTCAGCTCATCTGAGTGGTGTATAACGTTACCGAGGGAGCTCTGTTAAAACTAAGTTGTGTCCTGTGTGACTGACTTAAACCGAGATAGGTTTACATTTGTTTATACCCAGGGTTTTGTTAGTTGTTAATAATATGGTGGCGCTTTGAAAAGATTCACGCATGAAAGGGTAATCCTATCACGTCAGCCTAAGCGCGTCCTAGCTATATTTAGCAGACAAGCTAGCTGCATAAATTGTCCGTTTTTCTTTTGGTCTTTTATATAGCTACTGCCATGCCTTGTGCAAACACAAACCAGTTACTCCGTGTGGTGGGCTTGCGTTCTCCTGTAACGAAAACGGATGTTTATGTCCTCATGCTTGACAATTAGCCATCTTAGCTATACAGGTATAGCTTGGGTTTCTCTGTTATCCTCTGGTTCTTTCGAAATATGTTCTCATTCATCTACGACGAAAGTCCAGTGCTAGAAGAATTTACACTGCATTTATAATAGTCCTTGCTAAATGATACACGAAAAATCCATACCAAAACAAATACCAACGTATTGGAAAGCTATATGCTGTACAAACCTGCAGGGTTTGATTTTTTTGCCATAAATCTATATGTTTCACCATGTTTTGTTTGAGCGTGCATTTGAAAACATTTCACATCCTTAATCTGGCCGCATATTTCTCAGAAGAAGGGATTCCCCTCCCCCATTTGATTAAACTGCATCTCCAGCTTTGGATCAGAGCTGTGATATATTACTCTCTGAGGCCATATTGGCTTATAGTGATGCATTAATCCTTCATTGGTAAACATGTGTAATGTTAAAGGATAACATTTTTCCTGTGGTATTCAGGTGGTTCTGAGAGGAGTCAGAATTGTGTGAAATGCAATGCACATTTTTCCCTCTGGTAATTACCCTCCAAATGTCATCAAAAATTCAGCCCATGTTAATGCTAAATGAGTATGAGGCCGTGGTTACACCTGTCTTTTCAATGCGATCTCGGTCATCCGATCACGCCAGGCTGCATGAAGTGACAGGTGTAGACGCACAGAGGTCGCTTTGTGCTCGCATTGTGTTCGGATCAGCCAGGCCACCTTGCGAGGTGGACGAGCTCGCTTTGTGTTCGGAACTCTGAATAGTCTAGACGCAATCAGGCACCTCAAAACGCATACAGCGGGGACACGTCATCAAATCACGCCCATTTCCCTCCAGTTCTGCCGCGAATTTTGTTATTTACCGGGAGGAAAAGCCATGGATGACGAGAACGATAGCAGGGCCTGGACGAATACCGAAACAAAATATTTACTTGTTTTGTGGGCTGACTCGACTGGACAGTTTCAGTTTCAGTTTCGCGCCACTGCTGTTGTCTCCTCAATAGCAAACGCCTTGTACGGGCCCTACCGCGACTACACACAATTCTTAACATAAAGTAAAGGAGCATAATCTCCCGCACACCCAGCACCATTTTCAGGGATTGTTGTTATGGTTATTTAAATACTGCGCGGGAACCGGAAATCCGAACACATATCTGGCCAAAGAGCTCGCATTTAACTGTCAAGTCTAGACGCACCACTTGTGTGTTCCGATTAGCAGATTCCGATTACCGAGATCGCATGAAACGACAGGTGTAACCACGGCCAGAGGACAAGGAAAAACTCCCACAAACCCTTTTGGGAAAAATTGGAAGAAACCTTGGGAGGGGCTACTCAGAGAGGGATCCCCTACCAGGACGGTTGGGTGTGCAGTAGATGCCGAGTTTGGGCAAGCAGCGTATACATATCTGATGTGGGGCATGACAGCAAACAGCAGCTCAGTCAGCGTCAATGTAGGACTAGGGGACCACGCAGGTGCCAACACTGCCCAGCTGCAAGTGAAATGTTTGTCATGATGCACAGTTTGCACTGTGAAACATTCCAAAATTCACCAAGACTGAAGTCTGAGAATAACCGTGGCAACAGCCAATGGGAGTTTAGCTCAAGGAAGCACATTTAGCACCCAACCACTTGTGTACATATCCACATCAATTTCAAACCAAGCGAAAGATATGTCATACAAAATTCTCCATTAATGTTATCCTTGTATTAATGTCACTCAAAATACATTTGTAGTGTAAATGTAGCCTGTAGCAACCATGAAACACCTATTTTGTAATTTTATTTAGAGTTCTGGACAAACTGTTCTGGACGAATGAGAAAATGTTGACAGAATCGGACAGTGTGTGATCCCTGTCTTCGTGTGTGTGTAGTGTAAACAGCTTCCCGCCAGGACAGCTAACCTTAAAAATTCCTGAGTAAGGCTTTCACCAGGACGTGAATGGGGTCTAACATTTAAAGTTACAATAAGTTTTCACCTTGAGGCAGCAAGGTGTAATGATAGTGTGACTCTTCTCGCCCTCAGTTGGTCATGTTGCCGTTCAAGTTGGTCAAATTGTTGCCCCAACACTCTCCCCTCCTCTTTATGAGCTGTCTGCCTTGAAATGGCATCTAGCCTGAGGCTGGGGTAACCGGTGGTTTTAAATAACTATTTTAAAACCACTGGCAGCATGGAAGAAGCAGACAGCGAATGCAGGCATTCTGCAATAAAAAAGAAACAATGATTTTCACTCATGTTTTTTTTTACTTTTAAGAGGATTTATCTGCTGCTCGTTTATCTTTGCTGGTTGGGGCGTCTTGATTGTTCCCTTGGCGGTGCAGACTGTGTAATCGCTACAGCCTGGGTTCAGAGCTGGCCAAGGACCCATGTCGCACGTCTTCCCTCTCTCTCTGTTTCCTATCTGTCCTGTCACTCTCTACTATCAACTGTCAAATAAAGAAAAAATGGCAAAATATAATTTCAGATCTGCTGTTCTTTTCGTATTGCTTTCTTCCATTGTTGTTCCTGCTATGACTGCTCTGTCTTGTGGCTGTGCTGTATAGCCACAACCCAGCTCACCCCTAGCCGTGCCCATACGACACTCCCACAGCAAAACGTCCTGAACATCGTTGAAAAGCCAATTTCAGGCAAGCAGCGAGCTTTAGGATCACAGACTGATTATGTTTAATATATCCTATTTATCGACATTTTAATGTGAAAACATGTACAGTTCACAGCTTTAAATAGCTGCCCGTGTTGTTTCCTGTATCTAACAACAAGGACCAGATGGAAAACAAGTCAGCGACTTTCTCGTGACGTCCTTGGTGTTTCATCTTGTTTATTTTAAGAATTTGCATGCTAACCTCACTTACTCTTACAGGCAGACAAGCGAGCACATCACAATGCGTTGGAGCGCAAACGCAGGGACCATATTAAAGACAGCTTCCACAGTTTACGAGACTCTGTGCCTGCATTACAAGGGGAGAAGGTGAGAAGGATTCATTTTCTATATTCCAACCATACCAGCAATGCAAATATTCATTACATGAAGTTAAGATGCATGGGGACATGACCTAAACGGTCTCCGTCTCTATTAGTGTTTCTTTATAATCAAGACTGAAAACTATAACTAAACACCCAACAGTTGTTTTACTATTACTGTAAAATCAATTGCTATTACTGTCACATTTGTGTAAATGTATGACCACAGTTGGCTAGCTCAGTGTTTTCTTTAGTGTTTTCTAACTGTATGGACACTTCAACATTGCCCCATGGCTTAGCTCTGTGATTTCTGCTGACAGAGTTCTGTCAAACAGGCTTCCCGAGCACAGATTCTAGACAAAGCCACAGAGTACATCCAGTATATGAGGCGAAAAAACCACACCCACCAGCAAGACATCGATGACCTGAAGAAGCAGAATGCACTGCTGGAGCAGCAGGGTGAGTGGAGATTTCCTCAACAACATCCTTGTGTTTTGTTGTTTCTGTGAGATGCTTTATACCCTGTGCTTTTCGTCCCGACAGCCCTGTCTCATTGTCTTATCGGTATTTCTGCAGTTCGTGCACTGGAGAAGGCCAAGGGGAACACTCAGCTCCAGGCCAATTACTCCTCTGATAGCAGCTTGTACACCAACCGAAAAGGGAGTGCAGTATCTGCCTTTGACGGTGGCTCCGACTCCAGCTCCGAGTCAGAGCCAGAGGAGCCGCCCAACAGAAAGAAGTTGCGTGTGGAGCCCAGCTAGACACGGGACCCCCTGGCACTCCCACCAGAGACTCTCTCGTCCACCAGCCCCCACTCCTTACCTGTCCACACTCGATCCAGCCTTCTTATGCCAGTCCAGGAGACAAGGAGACCGTGTGAGAGAGGTGCTATTATGTATAAAACGCTTCTACCTTTCTCTTTCCTGGCCAATATCCTGTCACTCCTCTTGTGGCTCAGCAGCAACTTTCATGACCCCCAAAGTGAGGCAGCTCTGCAGTTTTAAAGGACTTATTGCTTTTTAAACCTCATGATAACCATTAATAATCAAATGTGGAGATGACAAGGTGTAAAGCTTTAGCAAAGCTACAACAAATACCCTGAATTTTTCTTTTGGTTGTTTTGGACAACCTCGTGTTGGAAGAGTTTTGAGACTTACAGACCTTTGAGAAATTGTCTTTAGGTATAGTTTACCTTTTTAAATATTCATACTTTTTCAGAAAATAATGTGAAGTTGCTTTGGAAAAAAAAATAATGCAAGATGCAACCCTCTTGAATCAGTGTAGATGGCTGAAGATATTGTCTTTGAAATGTTTGTGTAATCAAATGAATCCCTATATTTAAAGTGATAAAATGAAAATTGATTTCCTATCCCATATTGTACTTTGGTGTTTGGCTTGAGATTTTTCAGTGGACCCAGGTGGATGAACAAGTTGACCTCTCGTTTTAGTCTATTTCTCACTCAACAGGTTCAACTACAGTTCAGGCCAAGATTATTGGCACCCTTGCGTTTTATGTAGCTAACGTACAATATCTTCTGAAATAATTGGAAATTGAAACAACTTTCGGTCTGTATTATTTAACAGCACATGATCAAACAAGAATACAAATATTAAAAAAAAAACTTCATGGGGTCAAAATTTAAAAGTAGCTATGGCCATGATTATTGGCACCCTTTTCTAAAACTTAGTTGCACAGCCTTTGGCAATGATGATGCTTCCAAACATTTCTTGTAACCATCAATAAGCTTCCTACACCTTTCTGCTGCCAGTTTCTCCCACTATCACAAACGGCTCCAGTTCTCAACGTTTCAAGGATTCCTTTGACCAACTGCACATTTCAGGTCTTGCCATTGGTTCTCAATGGGATTGAGATCAGGCCTCATCACTGGCCACTCCAGAACAGTCCAACGTTTTTCTCTTGAACCATTCCTGGGTGCTTTTGGATGTGTGTTTTGGGTCATAGGTTTTAGGTTTGTCCAGGTGGGTCTTGGCAAAGACCAATTGGATCATCTTGTGTTTATCTTTCAGCAGTGGGGTTTTCCGTGGCCTCTGAATGTAAAGCCCTACTTGTCCGGCGTATGGTATGGGCTGTAACCATTACCCAAGACCTCTCCAGGTCAGCCTCGAGGTCTTTGGATGTGGTGCAAGGTGTTTTTCGATGGCTCGCACCGACCTTTGACGACATCTGAGATCAGTTTTCCTCTTACCACTACGTCCTGGGAGAGTCTTAATCCCATGAGCAGCAAACGTCTTAATAACATTGCGGACTGTGGAAACAGAAATACCAAGGTGTCTAGAGATGGCCATATAGCCTTGTGAACACCTATGTTTGGTGATAATAGTCTTCTGATATCCTCACACAGCTCTTTTCTCTACACCATTTTCACAGACAACCAGGGAAGCTTAACAGACTGTAATTGGTTAATTTATTTCATGTGGGCAACTTGAGTTTAATCTATTTCCTATCAAACTAAAACTGATTTGAACTATTCTGAAGGGTGCCAATAATCATGGACATGGCCATTTTTCAACTTGGAAACCATAAGATGTATTTTTTTTTCTCATTGTTTGATCATGTGCTGTTGTAAATCGATAGATGAGTGTGAAGACCGAAAGTTCTTTCAATTTCCAATCATTTTAGATATTCTACATTATCTGCGTAAAATGCAAGATTGCCAATACTCTTGGCCACAACTGTATGTGTTTTCTTCTATTTTCATTATTCTCAAAATGTGGGTAAGAGGAAAAAACCCAAATGGATACTGAATGTTACACAATGCAGTTAAAAGGCAGTGACCTTTATTTTTGTTAATGGAAGACGTCCATATCAGTGTGTAGTACTTAACACTGTATACTCTTAAATGTTGTCAGTTCTGCAAAGAAAAACTTTCCCTGGAGTTATTTGCCTGTGCTGGGAACATTTGTATCTTTCTTTTTTTCCTTTTTGCAGAGGTAAATTAGTGTGTATGAAATCAATATTTGTTTATTCCATTCCATGGAAATTACAGGTATGTTGTACATACTGCCAACGATTGTCTTGCACGTTGAGGCGTACCTTTACTATGAGACTATAAATAAAACTATTTTATCCTTTTGGGATGTCTTTATTTGTGACTTGACATGTTTTGAATGTGATCAGATGTCATCCTAGTTTATGTACAGTAGACAATAATGATAAACTCCACAACTCCTGTGTGTCTGTCTGTGTGTGTGTCTAGCAATAGATGGATAAATGGTTCATGATTGGTGTGCTTGAAGAATCTACAGAGACCAAGAATTGGCTCACACAGTGAAGGCAACCAAGTGGGAAATTTACTGGATTGTCATGAAATGTTAATGTCTCAAATGTTTCTACTTGACTTTTTTCTTCAGTTAGACAGATAAGGCATCATTGATGATTCTGATATTGCTACCCTCAACTGTGGTGTCAGTGGTACAAATAAAAACAGGATTTTTTTCTTCATTTTTCCACTCAACTTCAGTTGTGTGTGCGAGTCAAATCAACTCACTCACTGATTCGATTCTTTTGAACGATTTGTTCGTGAATCGGCCATCGCTAATCTGACCATCTCAGGTCTCAATCTTTTAGGCTGTGCAACTCACAATAATCATGTGAATTTGAGCCCGATCAAATTAGCTCCTTACCAATGTATAAATACGTGGTTTCAAACGTTTTCTATATTGAGCAACAATGTCACCAGGTGGGCATTTTAAGCATTGCAAGTGCAAGTAAAAACACAAATAGTTCTATGAA
Source organism: Hoplostethus atlanticus (assembly GCA_034670405.1). NCBI lineage: Eukaryota > Metazoa > Chordata > Actinopteri > Trachichthyiformes > Trachichthyidae > Hoplostethus > Hoplostethus atlanticus. Next base: position 3,455,027 of record JAXDDX010000004.1, read on the forward strand.
ACACTGTTATAGCAGGGGCAGACTGTCAGGTGTGTATATCAGGTGTATTACGCTGCCTGACAGACTAATACTATTGTTGAGCAGGAGAGGAGTTGGAGCCTGAGTTTGTTGTGAGAAATGTCTAATGGCATGAATAAGTTGCTATGAAATTCCTAATATATATGAAATATATAAAATTACAAGAACTGTAGATATCTACTGTACATGGAAATATGTAAGTATCTAACCTATCTTTGAAACCTGCAGATGTTTAGATAATAATGTTCCTATTGGCTTAGTGGAGTTAAAAAAATAAAAAAATAAATGTACCCACTCAAACAACATCAAATTTGAACAATGTATTTATTAAACATATTTGATCACACACACATATATATATGGAGTAACAATGAAATTCCTGTAATAGGGCCCCATTAAATGTATTTGCATTTAATGTAAGCCATTTTCATTACATTTGTTCATTACATTTTTTCCATTTTTCCAATACATAATACACAATACAATACATAATACATTGTAATGGTTGTGATACGATGGATGAGTCTTGTTTTAGCTCAGCAAAGTAGAACGAGGCCAGGGTCCTTGAACTATGATCAAGTGGCAGGGTTGTCCCACAGTTAACCAGCAACGTGGGCCTATTGGCGTCAGCCTGCACCATGGCTCTTTTGTCCTCAAACTGGGTGCTGACTTTGCCTTGACCAGACAGTTTTTGAGTGATGGCCACTGAGTTGGGGAGGTCCGAGGTGAGGACAGGCTGGGCGGTGACCATGGTGGAAGCAGTTGCAGTTGCTGAGCAATGATGCATAAGGTTAATTTACTGATTCTACAAATTTGTTTCTCAGTAACAGAGATTACCATCATCGAAAACCAAACCTGAGTATGAAAATATACCCCTGATTGAAGGAATGAGTTCATTCCCTTTCAATTCACGCAAGACAAATGTAAGTTGAAACTGTATTTAACATGATAACGACAGACCCATCATTCCCAGTAACTAAATAAATCAGATATAAGGACTGTGGCGGGCTCGCCACAGTACCTGGGTCCGTGACAGACAGAGACGTAGACAGGAGGAGAGTTAACTGGCCAGCAGGCCGTTTTATTACATCACAGCAATAAACCCGGCCCGGCGTTGTCCTCGGCGCGCGCATCTCCTCCCTCCCGGCAGGTCAGCCGCAGAGCACCAAGGCTGGTCCAGACCGCCAGTACGGTGTCCATGATAGGACATCCTCAGACCTCAGAGTAAACGGCATCATTCCTCAGACTAAACATTGTCAGTTCTCGTGTCTCACAGTAAACGGCATCGTTCCTCGGACTAAAATACTTCAGTTGTTGGCCAAAAGTTGTCAAGTCTCAGGTCTCCTACCAAACGGCATCAGACCAAACGGCCTCGCATGAATTATTTATTTTTTTGACGGTGCTGTTCTTCCAAAGTTGCGTGGAGTGCAGAGGTGAGTAATGTCTGTTGTCATTAATTCACTTGTTTACTTAGTGTTTACGTAGTTAGATGTAGCTAACGTTAGCCACCAAAGATAGCCAAAGTTAGCTAGCTAGGTGGCTAACATTAGCTACATCTACTAGGCTAACTTTAGCTTACAAAACTATTGCAGACGAGGTAAGTAAACATTAACACTGGCAAACACTAAATCTATATATTGTGTGTTCTCCAGTGTAAGATTTTAACCCGTATAACATTTGCAAAGTGAATTAATGATAACAGACATTACTCACCTCTGCACTCCACGCAACTTTGGAAGAACAGCACCGTCAAAAAAATAAATAATTCATGCGAGGCCGTTTCGTCTGATGCCGTTTGGTAGGAGACCTGAGACTTGACAACTTTTGGCCAACAACTGAAGTATTTTAGTCCGAGGAACGATGCCGTTTACTGTGAGACACGAGAACTGACAATGTTTAGTCTGAGGAATGATGCCGTTTACTCTGAGGTCTGAGGATGTCCTATTATGGACACCGTACGCCAGGCTTCCAGGGGCGTCCCGCCCCGACTGGCCAGCCCTTCCAGGCTGCACCCGGCTGCATCCTCCGAGCTTGGCAGGTCACCGTCGCCGCCTCAACGGCCGCTCTCCCACTCCGTCTCGCGCCCTCGCCTCTGGCAATCCAGCCGCGGACCCCCCTCAGACGCGGCTGCTGGTGGCTCGTCTCTCCCCAGACAGTCCGGCTCGACTCCTCCGTCTCCTGCCGACTTTCAGTCATACTGCCAGCCTCTCACACTGGCGCTCTCCGCAGCCGGTCCCGGATCCAGGGTAGAGTCAGTCCACCCTCCTCCCATCTGCCACACCCATCATTCCCACTAACTAAATAAATCAAATACAAGGACATTTTTGTATGGAAAAAGATTTCAAAAAGTTAAAAGTTAAGTTTTGGAATTTTGAATCGTTTCTGAATTGATTGAAAGGGAACTGACTCCAACTGTGTGTGTTGCCGTAGGTGAACCTACCTGCCGCTGTGCTCATCACATCCACCCCTCCTCCTCTTTTTCTCTTGGGTGGTGTTGTCTGACCTCCTGCTAAGATGAAAAGTTTTGTTTGAATCTCTTGAATCTCAACAATTGGGATAGGGAGATCATACAATACCTACCTGTTGCCACTCCCAGCATCTTCAGCTTCAGCATCAACCCTCTTCCTTTTCTTGGACTCGACCTGGGCGATGCCTCTGTTGGACGGAGTTTTTGGATTTTGAAATCCAGTTTCTCAATTGATTGAAAGGGAACTGACTCCAACTGTGTGTGTTGCCGTAGGTTAACCTACCTGCCTCTGTCCTCATCACATCCACCCCTCCTCCTCTTTTTTTCTTGGGTGGTGTTGTCTGACCTCCTGCTAAGATGAGAAGTTTTGTTTGAATTTCTTGAATCTCAACAATCGGTATAGGGAGATCATACAATGCCTACCTGTTGACGCTCTCTCCAGGTTCAGCATCAACCCTCTTCCTTTTCTTAGGAGCCTGGGTGATGCCTCTGTTGGACCCCTCCATTGTGGTGGAGGTGCTGGAGGAGGCCTGCTGGCACAGGGGTGGCTGTTGGGTGGAGTGAACCACAGCCTCCCCACTGTCAGGGTTCAGGCTCTGACTCTCAGAGTACGGCTTCACACTGGAAGACAATCAATCAGTGAGTCAGCCAACTTCCTCCACCCACATCAACACATAGATACACACAGCATCTTAACACAGACTTACTGGGAGCTGCGGCAGACGCTGTCTAAATTGTGGCTCATGCGGATAAATGGATGCAGGAAAACATCAAAGGGTGTTATTCTCTTGGTGGCATCGAGCTGCATCATCTCCTTCAGCAAGTCCACAAAGTTCTTCCGGTCATTGACCTCAGCCATGTCTGCCATCGGCTGCCAGGCTAGTTTTATCTTGAAGGAGAATAAAGCAAAAAGGTATATATCTCACATATCTCAATCACCTTCCTGGATCATGACAATGGAGCTAATGACCCTAGACAAGCCAAGCAAGAGGAATGAGACTTCCTTGTGAATATTTTAATTGTAAGTTATGTGTGGGAAATTTCCTTGTTCAAGTCCTAAAAGTTGATTGATCAAAAGAGACCACCTACCCGTTTAAGGTCATCCAGGGACTCAAATCTGCAGTATCGAGTCTCTGCAGATGGGATGCCCCACCCATTCCCATACTCCGCTGGTGTCTAAAAAGAGACATTGTTCTAGTAAGTTAATCTATCCTGAATGCAGTGAATGATACAGACTGAAAGACAGACAGACAGACAGACAGACATTCTAGGTGTAAGACCAGCTAGGGCAGAGCAGAGGAGAGGTGGTACCTTGAGTGTCCAGGGATGGTTGATGGAGACAGTGTTTTTGGTGAAAAACCAATTTGTTTTGGTTCCACAATGAAGCAGATGGTCTGGTGGCTGACCCTGAGTCTGCATTATATACCTTATCCGGAGACATTACACAACATCACACATCAAGACTTGGGCCCCAACAGACGGTGAGTTTTTCCTGTCTAATTTTCTCACTGACTTCCATAGTAAAATTGGTGTGGAAGAACATTTACAGTTTATCTTTGCATTTCTTAACAAGAGGGTGAGGATTTCAGGGGCAGGACTAGAATGGTATCCATAAATCAAACAACATATAGTGCTGGAGTTCACTAATAAAAAAACACAAGATTAAAAGACATCTTAAAATAGACTTCTTGCGGTGTTTAAGTGCAACACATACCATGTCATATTCACAGTTGCCAGGATAGAGTGGGACGCCGAGGAACAATTCCACAGCCACGCAACCCAGAGACCACATATCAATGGCCTCTGAGAACGGGAGACCCAACATGATCTCTGGAGATCTGAGAGAAGGAGGAACAGGAGCACATGACATCAGTTATGAAAACTAAAACCAGAGCTCTGCTATGTTGTCATTTGCTCACCTGTACCACCTGGTCTGGATGTATGAACCCAGCTTCGTCTCTGAGACATTGACGGCTATGCCAAAGTCAATGATCTTGACTCTTAGAGGCCGCTGGAGATGGTTCACCACCATTATGTTCTGAGGTTTGAGGTCTGCATGGATGATGCCTATGCTCTTCAGATGATGTAGAGCTGTGGCCATCTGAAGTCATGAAGACATTCATTTCATCAGAAAGTCAACAATTTTAACAATCTTTATTTTAGAACAGTTGATAGCCACTGTAGTTTTCCCCCTTCATTTTGCATTAATACTGACTTTTCTTTAAGTTTCCAAATATTCATCTTGGGGATGCAGCCAAACTGCAGTTCAGCAAGCATGCAGTAAAAAGTTGACATGACAAAGGCAATGAAGTAAAAAAAGTCAAGACCTGATCCAGAATGGGACGTATCTCTTTCACAGGAAGAGAATTAAATGCTCTCCGCATCCTCAAGTCATGGAGACTCATATCGAGCATCTCAAACTCGAGACAGAGGCTGCCATTGTGGATAAAAGAGGTGTTCCACTGAACAAGGTGCTCTGGGTCCAAACCCCTCAGTTGTTCAAGGATTTTCACCTGGGGAATACGATGCGATGTTACGATGCGATAACCAAGCCTCTTGTTTTACCCCCCCCGGCTACCAGAGATCACGCAACTCAGACAGGTGTGTGTGGAAACAAAAAGGGTCTCCGTTAGGTTTGAAAGTAAAATAAAGTTAAGTAACAAACTTCTAACGTAAGATTATAAAACGTGCAAGTTGAGTGGCGCTGGCAGTATTGCCAGGGAGAGAAAACTGCTAAGCCATAGTTGGCTGTTGAAAGAGAAGTTATCGTTACGACAAACTCCGTCGGGCGTTTCTCTCCAATTAACGTGGATTATCCTGGTGAGTTAGCTACCTCAAATTAGCTGGTACGGAAGCCAAGAACGGCCATGCTTGCAAATTTTTTTTTAATGCCGTTATATCGAGATCACGAGTTAATTATGCCGTGATCTCGAGATAACAAAGCCCGTTTTCTTGAGATAACGAGATAATCATCCCGTTATCACGAGAAGGTCGGACTCGTTTCCTCTGATTACTTATATTGTTTATCAGAGATCAGGAGTGTTATGCCAGCATGCATAGATGGCGTCTTGACAAATGTAGCAACTGATTTAAGCTGAAAATGTCAGATCAAGGAGTATCCGTTATCGCAGGGGTCTCAAACTCCTGGCCCGCCACTTGATATCAATTTATAGTGAAATCCGGCCCGCTGCGTTCAAGGCCGAATGTCCGAGAAATGTCCGATTTCCGAGTTGACCCTTGAACGCAGCATAATCACCACGTGAAACCAAGCGGGAAAAAAACAAACATTTGGCACGCTGCTAACGTTGTCAAGGCGAAAAGAAAGGTTGATGTCGAGCACAGAGTGTTTCAGGAGAAGTGGGAGAATGATTATTTCTTTGTCGAGTTTAAGGGGAATGCCACCTGTCTCATCTGCAAAGAGAAAATTGCTTAAGGAGTATAACCTCAAGCGGCATTATTCAACTAAACATGCGGAGCAGTATGCAAAGTACCAGGGAGATGAGCGGACACAACGAGCTGCACAGCTAAAGAAAGGGCTGTCAACACAACAAAATTTCTTCCAGAGAGCAAGAAAGGAGGCCGATGCGGCACTTGAAGCAAGTTATGTCGTGAGTGAGATGATCGCCAAAGCGGGAAAGCCGTTCACTGAAGGTCAGTTTCTGAAAGACTGCATGCTGCAAGTTGCAAATATTGTCTGTCCAGAAAAAAAGAGTCAATTCAGCAACATCAGTCTGTCAGCCAACACAGTGGCAGAGCAGATCACTGAGCTATCAAGTGACATTTATGAACAGTTACGTGACAAAGGCAAAAGTTTCAGTGCATACTGACATTAATGACATGGCTCAGCTTGCCATTTATGTCCGCGGTATTAATGACCAGTTCGAAATAACAGAAGAGTTACTAAGTGTGAACCCGATGCAAGGCCGTACCACAGCCAAGGATGTATTTCAGCTGCTGTGTGACACAATTGAGCAGGCTGGCCTCTCCTGGAAGTCGCTGGTAGGAATAACGACAGACGGCGCACCATCAATGATAGGGAGGAGAAACGGACTGGTAGCGCTTGTTCAAAAAAAATTGGAGGAGGAAGGTGCAGATTCTGCAATTGCTCTGCACTGCATTATCCATCAGCAGGCACTGTGCAGCAGGTGCTTGAAGTTTGACAATGTGATGTCTGTCGTTGTGAAATGCATCAATTTCATCAGATCCAGGGGCTTACAGCACCGGCAGTTCCGTGCCTTTTTGGAGGAAATTGACACATCATATGGGGATGTGCTGTACTTCACAGAGGTACGGTGGCTCAGCAGGGGAAATGTCCTGAAGAGGTTTTTTGAGCTGAGAACAGAAGTGAAGACATTCGGAGGGCAGGCTGGACCTTCCTGAGCTTGATGATCCCAAGTGGCTGATGGACCTAGCTTTTCTAGTTGACATCACAGAGGAGCTGAACACACTCAACCTGAAGTTGCAGGGCCCAGGCCAGCTTGTCACTGCAGCTTTTGAAAATGTCAAAGCTTTCATGACAAAACTGATGTTATGGAAAGCCCAGCTCTCTGAGAAAAAAACTCTTCCATTTCCCAGCGTGCAGGTCTCTTGTGGAGGAGGGCACAGCATTCAGTGGTGAAAAATATGTTGCTGCCATTGAGAAGCTACAGCAGGAATTTGACCAGCGGTTTGCAGACTTCAAGACACACAGTGCCACTTTCCAAATGTTTGCTGACCCCTTCTCCTTTGATGTGCAGAATGCCCCCAGTGTGCTACAAATGGAGCTCATTGACCTGCAGTGCAATTCTCAGCACAAAGCCAAGTTCAGAGAGGCAAATGGAAAAGCAGACATGCTTGGACAATTTCTGAGAGAATTACCCCCATCCTTCCCAGAGCTTTCCAGGATATTCAAGAGGACCATGTGCCTTTTTGGAAGCACATATCTCTGTGAAAAACTATTCTCCACCATGAACTTTAATAAATCAAAGAATAGGTCCAGACTTAGTGATGTCCATCTTCAAGCCATACTGAGGGTTTCAACTGCCACCTCCCTCAGAGCAAATGTGGCCCAGCTGTCTGAGAAGAAGCACTCTCAGGTGTCTGGCAGCAAGCATTAGGCAAGAAAAGCCAAAAATGACTGTAAAATAGTTCATGTTGAGAAGTACAGTTGTTTGAACAGTTGAACGTTTTTTTTCTGTTTTTTTTGTGGAATACTTGAAGTGGCCCCCTTGTGACAAGACTGGATGCTCAGCGGCCCTCAGGTAATTTGAGTTTGAGACCCCTGCATTATCGCATCCCTCCCATTGATCAACTCCCAAACCCACCCCACAGAGCAGTGTGTGTACGTCATGGTCCACTCTTGGGAATTTAAACAGAATGGTGGCATCCAAACTTATACTCAAATGTATGAATTACACTGTGTGGAAAACACGTTAGCAAACTAATGTTAGTTGCTGTCAGTCAGTCAGTTCGACTCATTTTTGCCTGTTAGACTACATATTAATCTACTCTTCCGCAGCTCGCGTACAGTAGGCTACGTGTACAGGCCCGTGTTGTAATGGAAATCGGTCTTTTGTTTTCTCGAGACAACGAGATAAATTAACACGTTATCACGAGAAAACGAGCTTTGTTATCTCGAGATCACGAAATAATTAACTCGTTATCTCGAGATAACAAAACTCGTTTTCTCGAGATAACGGCATAATTAACTTGTGATCTCGAGATAACGGCATTAAAAAAAAAAGTGCAAGCATGGCCGTTCTTGGCTTCCGTAGTTCTCGGCTTCCATACGAGAACGGCCATGCTTGCACATTTTTTTTAATGCCGTTATCTCGAGATAACAAAGCCCGTTTTCTCGTGATAACGGGTTAATTTATCTCGTTCTCGGCTTCCGTAGTAAAGCAAAACCAGTCAGGATAAAACATTTTTGTGTGATGTGAGGTAAATATGTTGTTGTAATGAGCCGCCCACCTCTGTCGGCTTAATTGCAGCCTAGAAGCTAAGTAAATGCAACATGCACGCAACACGGTTAGTAAAGCACATAAGGCAATGTGTGTGTATTTGAATTGTGGTTAAAGCTGGTGTGTGTGTGCTGTAAAGATATGTAAAAGGCCAGATATGTGTATTATTTGTGAAATGGAAATAACAAAATAGACAATTTAGTTCTGAAATGTTTATTATAGTTATTGTAATGGGTTTTTTGTCAATTTGAATATGATGGATAGTGAAACAGGAAAAATTCAGACTATATGATAACTGTTCTGCACACTTGTGTGCAGGCTGGTTTTTTTTTTGAGGGAGGATTCTTTCTGTTGACAACGTGGAGCTGCTTCGTCTGCTGTACGGATCGTCATCGCTGTGGATGCCTTCACCTTGTCCAGACACTGACACTTGGATGTTGTGTCGTTCTAAGGGGGCGGTAGGAACCAAATCAAAGGAAACTTAACTAAGGAGGATTCAATTTATTTACACTTTTTTTCCCCTGAGATCTCAGATTATTTTTTGTTGTTGGGCCCAACTGATTAAAACTACTGTTTTAAAGATACTCAGGGTTGACTAACAACTTTAAGGGAACCTTCAAAATAAAGACTATTGAGAACTCATAACTGAACCAAACTGGTCAACCAGTGAACACATTTCATTTTCTTGTATACGTTGTACATTTGTGTACATTTATTTGTCCTAATTTTGGTTTCATGGTATATTTGAGCTGGTAATTTTGAGTTGTAAAGCCAATTGGTGTTCTAATGAAAACCTTGAGTTAAAAAAAAGGAAGTGTACCAGAGAAATGAAACAGAACAAACTTTTATAAATATATATTTTTTATTATCCTTTCTAAACCAGTGGTCGTGTGTGTTTTTGTGTGCTGGAGGTCTTACTGCTCTCATGTAGAGTTGCTACTGCCAATCTCCTTACCCAACCTAGTGAATTTAGTGAACCTGAGAACCAGATAAATTTGTAACCAAGCAGAACTGTATTATAGATATTTTGAAGAACCCCAGAGATTCCCCACCAAGAGGGAGGTTACAGGTGAGAAGAGTTACACACTGATCATGGAACTCCTCAAATACACAGCAGGCAGGATTTCTATATAATAATAACTAGGACTGCAAAATGATATACTGTAAGGAGAAAAAGAACAGTTAAGATAAAGAACTAAGAAGAAGAATATGAACATTGGTGAAATGGTGAATTAAATAAAAAAAAGAATGACTAACTTGCCTAACCTATTTGATGGGGTAGTGTGGGAGGCCCAATGAAGCATTACACCACTACTAGCTATATCTAAATAAAAACTAGCAGTATAAAAACAAATATATTCTAATCCTAAAATACATAATACTGACACATGATACTGACACTTATTACAGTGAGACACTGAAAACATTTTGAGTGAATGAGTTTATTTTTGGAGGGAGAATTATGAAGGTTTGTTTAGCAAAACAAGTGAGAACTTTTTATGAAATATACAAGGTCTACAATTCAATACAGTGTCTGGTTTACAAACAGGTTTACAAATGGAAGTGTCATGATAGTTCCTGCTGAGGTCCAATGCTGGAGTCTCACTGTGGCTCTGCGCGATTGTGCCAGGGGGCAATACTTCATTGCTACCAAAGGACAAGTTCAGACTGTTACACAAGCTCATAGCCAGGAAGCAGGATTTCACACTGTACAGTGTATGCCAATCAATCAATCAGTTGATCAATCAGTTGATCAATCAACAAATCATCCACCCACAGTACCTACCCTTGTCTGGTAACCTTTGTGCAAAGCAGTAATATCAAGAGTAAAACACACACACACACACACAGTATCTGTATGTATCTGTTTCTTTTAAGGACCTTTCCAGCCATCCTTTCATTGGTGTCACTCAAAGACGCCCTCTCCCAGCACACCTAGTACCATGTAGTTGTCAGAGCTGCTGGATGGCTCTTCATTAGGAGGCAAAGTATCCTTCAGCGTTGGCATGGAGTGCTTGTTGAAGCAGTTCATTTTCACAGCTCTGGTTCCTGGTTCTTCTGTCAGTGTTCGGGAACAGTTTATAACTTCTAGGTTTTGTCATCTGTACATTATATAACTAGTATAAACTAGTGGAGCCTGGGGAAAGGCCATATGCTCTTGACCAATTATCTGCCCTCTGCCCAAAATTCAAGCCAATCATATACAGTCTTTCATACTAAAACTGCTGTCATTGGCTGAACACAAGTGAGGTCTGGTAATGAAACTTTAAATTGTATTACCTTCCTTGGTAAAAGTTGTGAAATGCATTGTAAGAATTTGTCAGCAGCAGATATTCAGTCATTTACTATCTGACAAACTGATACTAGACAATTCTAGGGAGGAAAAGTAAAGCGGGCTAACATTTGACCATTAGCAAGTTACAAGCATTCAAAAATTTCTCACAAGTATTCAAACTGGAATTACAAAGACTTTTATTTCAAGTGTGTAAAACTTTATTTTTCAGTGGAACTTTTTTCAGTGCTGTTTCAATGCTGATGTTTCCTTTTTCAATTCAGGTTTTGTTTTCAATGATACATTTTTTTTTATATGCAAAAATTTAAAGTCACTGTTGTAGCTCCACAGTTTTTTAGCATCACAAACCTATGGGGGCTTAGCACAGTGTTACAGTGATGTATGTCACCTGACCCTGCTGTCGGCCATCAACGAGCCAGCTCTTTTACAGGGATGGAGGTTTTATGCTACCTTCAAGTCACAGGAAATATCGTAATTATGATTAGTAGGCACATGAACGACTCAACGAAGTGTTTCTGATACCGATGTTGGTGAGATGTGAGCATGGAAACCATCTCAGCAGCTGATGGTAAAAGTGATGTATTTCATTAAATATATATTGTTTGGCAGTTATTGCAGTTATTTTTGTCTTCAATTAAAACGTCAATTGTGTGATAAATTTGTTCTTCTCTTCCAGCAAGAATGTGCAATCCTCCACCATCAAACTACTTTTGTTACAGAGCCCATGTTATTATTTCGAAAAACACTTGCGACTTCTGATGTAGGAAATACGAGCTTTCGAATAGCACATGAAGGCAGCACATGGTAACAGCCAGACATTGGTCAAAAGCCCACAACTACTACTATACATGGAAAAGTCATGCTTCATCCTATAATTTAGCAGTTCGACATGGCTAAACAATACGACGTTTTACTCAGACTGCTGATGCTTGGAGATTCAGGGGTTGGAAAAACTTGCTTGTTGCGCAGGTTCACGGAAAATGAATTTCATCCTTCGCATATTTCCACAATCGGTAAGTTCTCCGGTGACGCCTGTTCCGTCTGTGTACGCTACGTAGTGTTTGAACAAGACCAAAACATCAATAAATACATTTTCCAAACCAATGGAGAGGCGGGAACTTCTACATTGAATGTAATAATTTACTGTAACAAGTATTCAAGGAAGTATTAATGGGATTAGGTACAAACTGCCCCCAGCCTTTAGAGTCCACCCTCTGAAATAGATTTTAAAATTATGTCAGCACTGATTCATGAAGCCTTTTTCACAATTCCGATTGTGGCCATATCATAAAATCATTACATTCTAATGAAGACTTAAGAAAGACACCAAGGGATGCAGAATTGGACACTGGCTAAGTAAGAAATATGTGAGGAACTTCTGAGAAAGCACTGCAGGTCTGTGCCCTGTACACATTAATGAAGGGAAGGAACAGGAAATGTGTTGGTTTTTCTGCTCTCAAATGATTTGATTTTTTTCCACGTTTTCTTTCTTACTACAAAATGTGTGGACTGACATGTACTACCACAGCACATTAGTGCTCCATATCACTGATGTCTCTTTTCCTGTCTATGTGATAGTCTTTGGTGAAAGTGTGGACCGGTGGGCCTGTTTAACAGATAAGAGGGAATTATTCCTACACAACTAAATGAATACTGCCAACACAACAAAACAGCCTGTTATCCAGTGACTCTCCAGCAGCACATCGGCACATACCAGGGCAGGCTGTAGTTTGTTGAATATGTGAAGGTAATAGAACATGCAATGCTGCGGCTTAGAGTGTAGCCTAGTTTGCGGTGTTTAAGCTCTGTGAGCTGTAAGCTGGGCAGCTGAATTTCAAGAAAGCTTGTTTTCTTCTTCCTGGTTGGAAGTGTTTTTGAGTCACCGGTGAATAGTTTTTTAGGGAAAGTGTCACTGATGCTGTGATTGATGAAAGCATGAGACGTGCCAACCATCTTGCCACAGACCTGCGTCACCATCTCTCTTAAGTAGTCCAACAACTGGGTCTATTTTTCATAATCAACTGTAGGCTCAAAGTACAGAACAATGCACTGGTTCACTGTTTGAATAGTAACCCTAAGGAACTCTAACCCTAATTACTCAATAGAAAAGTCACATCCAAGTCAACTACACATTAGCCATTTGAAGCATTGCGTTTTGTATTAAATACTATGTAAATCAATCCGAATGAATGGAACAGGAATCGATTGATGTAAATATGAAGCTGCTGGAGTTCCTTTACTTTCATATAAACCCATGACCTTCTGACTTTGTAACTGAGGTGATTTGTGAGTGGTCCGTCTCTTTCTTCGGCAGCCAGTGCTGTGGAGTCACATTTCTTTGCACCCATGTCCTGTTACCCAGCAGGAAAACACTATAGTAAATTGGGGATTGCCCTTCGGGAGACATGATTTAGAAGTTAGCACTGTGGAGTGATTTAAATACTATTCATTAGGGATAATGGTGTCTCCAAGCAACTTTAATCAAGAGCTCACAAACATGCAAAAGTCCATGCAAAATACCCAAAAAGCAGTTTGAGTAGGATCTTTCACTATTTTGGCTCAGTCGCTTCAAGTGACAGCGAATCCTTTTTGAACTTGTAATTTAGATTTGCACTTATGAAGACGGTCCTTTTTGAGTTTTTGATTTGTAATTGGAGTGTTTTTCTTGGTCATGCAGCCCTGCCTTCTGGGAAATAAACTGTAGTTGTTTTTTTTCTGTTTTTATAGGAGTTGATTTTAAGATGAAAACGTTAGTAATAGATGGCATCAAAGTACGAGTGCAGATATGGTAAGTGGCTTGATGGTTACATGGTATTTCAATGCGTGTGTGCTGACGCACATGGAGAGGCAGGCTGTTTTGTTGACTTGTATTTCGTCTTCTATGCAGGGACACGGCTGGCCAGGAACGTTATCAGACCATTACCAAACAGTACTATAGACGGGCACAGGTGATCCCTCCATATTAACACTCCCCCCTAGTCAAGTTACCTTTTACGGTTGAATATAACAATCATTCATTAATCCTTTTACGGTGGTATGCTCTTGATTCTGTCCTTGTCCTGCTTTCTTTTGATTCTCATCCAGGGTATCATCCTTGTATACGACATCACGAATGAGCCGTCTTTTCAGCACACAGTGAAGTGGGCCAGTGATGTGGATGAAGTAAGGCGAACACCCACTCTCTTCTTACTCCCTCACTCTCTATTTTCCTCTTTCTCATTGTCCAGAGTGACCTGGTGTTTGCATCCCCCCCTCAGTGAACTTTGGATGCCTGCTCCCAGCCCAGTGGCCTGGTTTGAGTGACAAGCTGGTGAAGTCCCTTATCCCCTTCCTGTCTGTTTTTTGCAGTATGCCCCTGACACGGTGCAGAGGATCCTAGTGGGGAACAAGTCTGACGAGAAGCTGAACAGACAGGTGACCAAGGAACAAGGAAGCAAGGTTTGCCTTAATCTCATTCTATGTAGTGACACAACTTTTATTTTTAATTTTTATTTTTTACAGGGTGTCATCTCTTAAAGGAATACACCAAACTTGATGGGCAACTTACCTGTTAAGTGATGAGAAGATAGACACCAAAATCATCCACATGTCCCCGGTAGATTGTTCTTTGCGATGCTCCATGCTAACCCTTTAGCGTATATCATGTTGAATGATAGTAGGCCACTAGCATGTGGCAGCTCTAAAGCTAAATGGTAAGTAATCATAAATGACATGCAGCTAAGTCTGGTGGTTTTGTGCAGGAGATTGGTAAAGTTTACATAAAATATGATCCAAAAATAACATACTGTTTTGAATTACCAGAGACAACTTTTCCTGTTTACATAGGAAGTGAAGGCGGTGGGCGATGGGAAACTGCATCCAGCTAAAAATCACTGCACGTGGTTGCTCACCGGAAATGGTTCCAAAAACAAACCTGGCTACATCAGTTATCTTGAGTTAAAATCTCATTTTTAAAATGTAAGAATCTATAAGCCATATAATAAAAACTAATAATATCACTTTATAATATATCTGGATAATGCCAGTTGCCTACTATCATTCAACATAATGTATGAGAGTTAGCATGGAGCACTGGAACGATTGATCTACCAGGGACACAGTATGATTTTGGTGTCTATGCTCTAATCACATAATAGGTAAGTTGACCAAATGGCCAATCTGCCCAAAACTTGGTGTATTCTTTTAATTGTAGTGGAAAACATCCTTTTGGTTTACTTATTTCTAATCATTCTAACCGATGTGCAATTGCATTTTGTAGCTAGCCGAGACCTATGGATTGGACTTCTTTGAGACCAGTGCTTGCACCAACAGTAATATCAACGAGGTGGGGCACAAGGTTCATCAGCAGAGAAACTTGTCTGTCACGTTAGGAATGTGGATACATGTTTGAGGGGAACTACCTATGCTGGAGTGTTGTCATTGGCGGTATTGTTTTTATGTATTTCCTCCTTCCTTCAGTCCTTCACCCGCCTGACAGAGCTGGTGTTGCAGGCTCACAAGACAGATGTAGCCAACCTGCTGGGATCCCTGGATGATTCACTGGACATGGCTACTCTGGAGGAGGAGAAGGGCTTTCAAGACACTGGTGACACCGCTCAGAGGACCTGCTCATGTTAGCAAGAAGACCATCATAGTGCCAGTACCTTTTTCATAGACGTTTTGTGTCACCGCTGTGACTTAATGCAAGTATGGTGCAGTTGTTTGTGAATGAGAGAATATTTTGTTGAACAGATTTTGCCCACGATGCTGCCCAAATAGTGCCCTGCCCCTTCTTCAGATATTTTGTGTTCCTTGTTGTCATTGGACTCACCTATTGTAGGTCTGTGGAAGTAATATGGAGGTAAAAGCAGTTAATAGTAGCTACCAGTAGAGGGACAATTTTGTTGCACCATCACTCTGAACCTTGTAGCCAATATACTGTATATCTACAGTTCCTGAAGTCAGTTCTGTGGTATTGGTATCATTTACTCCAATAACAAAACCAATATCAACACCCACTATGTTTACATTTTCCTTTTTGTAGAAAGTTGTTTTCCACTAGATGTCTACTTTTATTCCATCAAGTTGCTTTCTCATCTTCTTTGTACAAATCTACAAATTGACTTGTAACATCTCAGTGTGGATCTGACTATTTCAGATCAATCCTCAGCACTACTTATTAAGGTGAGGAGTATGGACGCAATAACGAGGTAGCCAGAGGACAAAGTTGAATTATTTACACCTAGAAACTCAAACCGAGCGGGGATGGATTCATTTACACAATGGATTATTTCCTCAAGGGAGACTGTCGTGCTCACGCATGACCTTCAATGAAATGCATGTTTGTTTGCCATCGGTATATTTTATGAATGTGCTTGGTATTGCTAACTGTACGTTGTGCTTTTGAGCAATGCTACTGCTGCCTATTCTATTATTGTCAAGGTCTATTGAGGTGCCACAAATCTTCTCATTTTGATATGTTTAAGTATAAGTTTGAAACTACAGTACAAAAAAAATCAAGTTTAAAAAATGTGTAATATTTTTGAGGTAAACTGGAAGTAAGGTTCATATTTAAAACATTGATTGGATATCGAAGACCTAGACCTATATCGAAGTCACTAGATTGGGATTGAGAGTGACGCTAGGTCCATTCAGAGTTTAGACAGTAGAGTCATTCATTTTTCATCGCATGCTGTGAAAGACAGGTAATGACGTGTTTAATGTTTGATGAGCAAGAAACTGATATAGCTCACATAATCACCGTGAAGCAGAATGTCATAATGCATGCTCCTTTTCTCACGCAGCACTCTGCAGTAAGCACGTATACCTGTACTATTCACTTTTTAAGAACTTCATGATCTGTAACCACAAGGTGTTTGGGTCCAAAGCAAATGCATTTGATATTTTAGGTGAAGTTGATCTCAATCTGACACGACACTCCTTTTTATAAATCCTGCAAAAAAGAAAAACCTGATGTGCTTGATTTATATGACTCTGATTCAATTTACCTGTGTGCTTTTACAAACTGTAATATGAATCTATCGGCCACCGGTACGAGTGAGGAGTATTGTATGTCGGACGTGGATCAGTTTCCTGCAGAGCCATTTGACACCCATGGAAGGCAGCTTTCTGTCTCAAGTCAAGTCAGGTGACCAGAGGTTGGATACAGTCGCACGCTGAGATCCTGTCTGCCATCAGTGTGGAAGCAGAGGAGACAAGATGACGTTCATCGCCAAGACCTTCTACGACCTGAGAGCCACCACGCTGGAGGGAGACTCGTTGGACTTCAACGTGTTGAGGGGACGAGTCGTCCTGATCGAGAATGTGGCGTCGCTCTGAGGCACCACCACCCGGGACTTCAGCGAGCTCAACCAGCTTCAGAGCAAGCACCCCCATCGGCTGGTGGTCCTGGGTTTCCCCTGTAATCAGTTTGGCTACCAGGTCAGTTGAGCAGCTCTTTAGCCTTGATACTGCGTTACATTTTAAGCATCTAGCAGACTCTCATCCAGAGTGGCTTACACTGATTACAACTGGAAAATAAGTTTAATTCCTAGATCAAAAAATAAAGAGTGCAAAGGTCATGGCCATAGTGCCCTTACAATATTACTGTCATGATAGAACAAAAGGGAAAATAAATAAGAGCCAAGAGAGAGAAAGCAGGGATTTTTAAACTACAAGGAGTACACAAAAACATAGAACAAACCAGCTTCCAAAAACTCTCACACCTGAATGTTTGTGTGTTTCGCAGGAGAACTGCAGCAATGGCGAGATCCTGAACACCCTCAAGTATGTGCGTCCAGGCGGTAGGCTTTCAGCCCGGCTTCACCATCTTTGAGAAGTGTGACGTGAATGGAACAAACACACATCCAGTCTTCGCCTACCTGAAAGACAAACTGCCCTATCCTGACGACGACCCCCATTCCCTCATTCAGGATCCCAAATTTCTGGTCTGGAG
This sequence comes from Hoplostethus atlanticus, assembly GCA_034670405.1. NCBI lineage: Eukaryota > Metazoa > Chordata > Actinopteri > Trachichthyiformes > Trachichthyidae > Hoplostethus > Hoplostethus atlanticus. The sequence continues at coordinate 3,472,678 of JAXDDX010000004.1, forward strand.
TCCCATCAGCAGGACGGACATCTCTTGGAACTTTGAGAAATTCCTCATCGGGCCAGAGGGAGAGCCCTTTAAAAGATACAGCAAAAAGTTCCCCACCACCGACATAGAGCCTGACATTCAAAGACTATTGAGACTAACCAAGACCTTAAATTAGCCTACGCCTCATAATGACTTCTCATCCATAACAGTCAAAGCTGAAATGCTGCTGTCCATCCTTTTAAGCCTTATTAAATGAAGGTGATATTCTGAAAAGATGTGGGAGTATCATCTGAGGCCTTGTAAGCGCTTAAGAGTAGTGGATACATGTATTTGTATTTTTCAAACTTCAAGGAAACTTAACACAACGTAGGTTCACTTTTGAACAAATGTGCATGTATTTTTTTATATTCTAGTTGTCCTAATTCAGAAACATAACATACTTGGTACTAAACACTTGATCGTGTCCTTTTCTCTCTAGTCCCACGCCGGCCTGGCCAGCAGATGGCGCTACTGATTTGATTAGTGATTCAGATGCTTTATGACTGTCATGCATGCCTTTTATGAATCAGCATTCACCACATGAAGTGTTTTTGTTGGAATAAAACTCTGAAGAGCACCTATTCTATCTCCCATTAATGCTTCCTTTTTTTATAGCTTCACAAAATCCCGTGAGACACTTTTTATTGTCATCTAGATTGTTTTCCTATGATGAAACGTTGACAAAGGAATGATGTCTGAAATAACTCTGCGTAGCCATGAGGCCTGAGAAACAAGAAACACAGAATGAAGAATTACAATACATGTTGTCATTGCCCACTTCATCTCTTGGTAACTCAAAGGTCATTCCCCCTCATTAGCTGCAGTCCTGTCAACATTCACCCTCCTGAAAACATTCCTGAGTAAAGATGTTGCATGATCGGCATTTCCATGTGTCTCCTAAGATCAGTGCTGATACTGACCCACTATATACCTCATGCCTGTACTTTTATACAGCAGTGACACTTGATGTCAAGTCCTAATCCATGCATCTAGGAAAACGCCTGCCCTCCCCTCTTCCAGCTTTCCTTTTCTGTTTCAACTGTTCAGTCTGCATTATTGGCAGAGCCTGCAGATTAGAGAGGGACTTCTGACTACCCACCCACAGTCACATCAGCTGATGATGTCAGAGACACAGGCTGCTGCTGAGCAATGCCCTAATGCCATTTCTCTGGCAAGTTGCCCCAGGGGACATTTGTGACAACAGTGAAAGGTTAGCGATTTCTGTTTCCGTTTGTAGTGGGGTTAGCTTGACTCAGTCTCTTTGCACATCCATGTTAAATGTGTACGGTGTCATGTTGAATGGGGGCATTTCGGCGTTACATTTCGCAGAAGCCCGCTGTCCTCTGCTGTAGGTTTTCAACAGTCGGTAACTAACGTTGACTACCAACAAGCATTATCTTATAGATGCGACATTCCGGGAGCATCGGCTTCCCCCCCCTTTCATAGCTTGCAGATAAAAACCACCAAGATCGTTTCTGTTCGAGATAATGAATCCCTCAATACTTAATAAAACCTGGCGCACCTTCCGGTCTGCAAATGTAACCCTCATTCATGCGCTCTCCTTTATGCCTCCCATAGGGGCAGCAGAAGCATAATGACGACTCTTTCGCTCCACCTTCTGCCCGTTGCATTACTCCATTACCAAAGTACCATATTAATATACCACAAACTAAACCTACCATAGCAACATATTAAAACACAAAGGTGTATACAACCATCAGTAGTACGGAGCAGAACGAAAGCTTCCAAACAGTTCAGAGTGAAAACAGGACAGACTAGTAGCTGCAATAGCAACAAAGAGTTTTTAACAGAGGAGAAGTAATGAGCAGGGTTCCTACACGGTTTTGATAATCAAATTCCAGGACTTTTCCAAGGCTAGTCCGACATATACCACTATTTCCATGACCAATATTTGTCAGTGTCTATGTTGCAAATGTCACATTTTTATGTTGAATAATTGATCTGAATGTCTCAAGTCTTATTTCTGGCTACAACTAGGGCCGATACTATCAGGAAACTTCTGCTTTGGGTTTTCAAAGGGAAGTTGATCAACAAGCAGCCAAGCTCGACATTAAATATTTCACTTGTTGGAAAAAAGATTATCAACACATTTCCATGACATTTCTAAAACCATATGCATATTTTCTATAACTTTTCCAGGCCTGGAAACACATTTACTGAATTCAATGACCGTAGGAAGCCTGAATGAGTGGTTTTAGATTTTTTTTTATACCTTTACTTCCTCTCATGGACACTTTGCCCAGTTCGCAGGTCCGTTGACAGTGACTGAAACCAACCCGTATGGATCAGAACGGTGAAGAGTTTTTTCATACCCTAGTCGTTTGTGGTATCAGGAAATTGTGTCAGAGTGAGACCTCTTCATTTTCTCTCCCCCTCTCTGACACTACACACTACAGGTGAGCACTGTTACCACAGTAACGTTTGCTTTCTCCACGAGGCCTTCTCGCGAGACTCTGGAACAGAGGGGAGGGTGCCTGAATGATCTCATCCCTCCAGCAGCTGCATAGCGCAGCGAGGCAAACCAGTAACTTTTGTATCAAACTTCTAAGTTGCGTCTGAGATGAAGACGCCGGGGCAATTTCGACGTTAACCGGAACGAATACATCTCACGCGAGAATAAGAAAGAACGTTGCCCGTTTGCGTTTCGGACTTAGGACCTTCCGCGAGTTAAACAACAAAAAAAAAAGGAGGAAAACCGTTCCGCGTTGTGTGACATCCAATGCTTGAAGCAGAAAGGAGAAAGGTGAGTCGGAAACACGGTGCTACAGTCATGTGCGGGGTGTTGTTCAGGAGTACACGGTGGCCGAACAACATCTGTCTGATGAGGACAAAGCAGATCACTGTGTCATGTATAGCTGCAGTGGAATATCGGTGCGCAATCAGTGCCAGGGCTCTTTAATTAGTGGGTGAGGATCGTGGTAGGCGAAATGGATTCGGGTGAAGAAACGTTTCTACCCGGGCTGTCAAAATACATGGGTGATACATATCCGGTGCATCGGTGTATCACGCTCAGTCAAGGGCAAGGCATTGTTCCCAGTCCTGCTTTGGGGAGACGATTCACAGGTGGCATCGAGCACACTAGATCACCACTGGGTGCATGGATGTCTCTCTTTGTAATTGTCACCACACCGATCTGTATTTTCAGCATGTTATACCCCGTGTTGTTGCCACCTGACGGGGCATTGGAGGCTCCAGGTGCCCCTTCTGCCTGCCCCTAACAGGTCTGACTTGTTTACAGCCTTGAGCCTGCCTGGTTCAGTCATCTGGGTGAACAGATTAGGCCAAGCTGACTGCACGGTGAATGTGACGCTCAGTGTTTTAAATCTGATCAATATGCCTTGTTATTTGTCGTCTGTACATGTTGGTGTTTATGTGAAGGCAGCATCTTTAGAACATGAAGGTAGACACCTGCTACCACATTGCATGTTGTTCAGTAAGCCTGCTTTTCTTATGTGAGATACCAAGTTGGATGGACCAGACCCTCCATTAGCTGCTGTGTTGCTCATTTGTGAGCAGGATTTACACTAAAACAGCTGTTTTTTCTGTTCAGAATAGAAAGTGACACGACTGTAAAGAAACAGAAAGTAAGTGTCAAGCTACAGCCTACCACAGTCCTGGGAACTTGATAGAATAGGGAAGATTTGTCAATGCAGGGCCGCAGAGGCACATTTAGATTTGCTTACATAAATGGTAAAAAGATGGAAGGAAATTAGAAATCAATGGACTACCTGCACTATAGCGCCTGATCAGTAATTGTGTTGTTGGGGTTAGATAACTTGGCATGCGTCAGATGAAGGAAGGAAGCTTTGGAGATTAGCTTTGGGCAAGGATCAAGGATTTTTAGCATTCTTGATAGGCTTAGCTGACCCACGACAGGCATGACTGATCATATAGCTCCACTGCCATTTTTACTATTCAGACTAATCTCAGTTTTGCCCCGTTTTGCCTTTCCACGACGTAGCTTGTTCTAAAGCATAGTTATTATTCACACTGGACCGCTTCTCGCCTCTTCTGATGGGATTTCTTATAGAGAGTTAATCTAGTGCGAATGCAGCAGCTTTATATCACTATTGGGGAAAAGCATGCCAGCTCTATTTTAATCTCCCACGATGGGCCATCCAGTATCGGCTTCATGCTACTGACAAAAATACCACTCAAGGTTAAGATGAGACATTAACGGCGTGTGCCTCCCACGGCTCATTCGGGGACATCAGACAAGTTTGCAACCGTGGCATTATCAGACCCACCCGAGTGACAGCAGGTTGACAGGATCTGTCGAAAGATGAATGTTTTTTTTTTTGTTGCATTCATCAAAATTTGTTATACAGCTTCCATTGCTTTGGCACCATACACACGACTCTGCCTTGAGAGAAAAGCCAGCTGCTCCTGTAGTTTCCTGCAGGGGTAATGGGTCCTCACCGTTCCCCTCTCTTTCCGTAGGACAGTGTTTCTCTTTCAGTTATTATACCTCTCGCGCTGTTACAAGTGTTGTCCTGCTTGATTAGTTGTCGTGTCCATGCCTACGCATTCACAGAGGGCAGCTTCCTGTTGCTAAGTTAAGATTATGTGTCTATTGTCTCCTGTGCATTGGCTGGAAGGGAATAGCAAGAGCAAAGATGGGAGACAACAACAAGAGGGGCATTGTGCTGCTTTATAACGTGCCTCTCTGGAATGTGTAGGCTGTAATTATAGTAAGTGGCCATCATGAAATACTTAAACTAACTGTTTACTTTTTTGATGAATCATGAGATTAGTGAGACATTGTTATTAATGCTGGAGTTCAGAGCGAGCTATTCTTTATTGATTTAATAACCCTTCCATCCAGCAATCATTAGGCTAATCCAATTTCTGAGTGCAGGTTTCGGCCAAGCTCTCTTCACAGGGATGCACCGGTTCTAGGTTGTACTTTTTGAAGGTTTTTCTCGACTCGCCCCGGTGTCTGTGACGGGTTACCGCTTGACCTCAGGTTTTGGAAATGTGCAGTACCGCCTGATTGGCTGCAACGGCCCCCGGAGCCTGTCTCTCCCCGCCGCTTCTCTTGTGCTTGTTGACGGATCAAGGCAAACTAAACAGACCTTGAGATATGTCCCCCGATGGTGTGGCACACCAACTGGTCTAGTGTCTGCCACAAGGCCAATTCCTTCCTGCTTGTTGTTTCTATGGCAAGGACTAAAATGAGTCATGTAATCCTCGGGTTTGACATGACCACCGCAACAAAAAAGGAAGCTCAGTCAGTTTTGATATGACTGATTGCACCTGGCCTATATTAGTCACACTATAGTCAGAAGTCAGATGATGATGATGATAATATGGCTTCCAGTGGTGTTCAATGCTAGTGTCATTTCTCTGGCAGCTGAGGGGGTTGATGAGTTTGACTGTAATGAGGTGTGACTGTGGGTCTGCGTTTCCTGCTAAACTGTTGGAATGCTCTGTCTTTGTCTGGCTGGGGCAGGCCACTGTACGCCAGCCAATGGAAGAAACCAGAGGGCTCGGAAGCTACAATAGCAATGATGTAATCCCTTTCAGTGCGCTGTCACCGAGTAAATGCGTACAGACAAAGAGAAATGCCCCTCTCTTCCAACCCACCCGCCACCAAGTTTCGGGAATTCAACCCCACATAAATGCCTGGTAATTTGGACTATACAATTATCTATGTGGGAGATCGGACCGGGGCTGACACTGAGGGAGTTCTGTAGCGGGACAGGTGCAAAGTGTGATCTGGACCTGCACCTGACTGACAGGTGGGTCTCTCCCGAAAACGTCTGCCCTACCGTGTTTATCTGGCGGTCTGTCGCCTATGCACATGAACTGAAGTAACCTCTCGGCGACTGGGACTTTTCTGTCATTCAGCTTCAAGCCCTTGATGCTAAACCCAAACCCACAGTCACAGCAGAGATCAGACAGTGTGTACTTCCCCTCAAACCGCAGAAGTGCTGAAAATAGGAATAAGTTGGGCAGAGATCGGTAGATGGAGGAAAAAAAAAAACAACAACGCTTTGACAAACAACCACTTAGATTTAAAAAAAAAAAAGCTTTCCATAATGAAATCCGGGGATTGTGATGATGATGTGTTACTGCATAGCGACGACGTGCTTGGTGTTGTCTTGACATGTCTGTCAGTCGCTACACTGTCTCACTGTTTGGCCTGCATACTCTCTCTGGAACGGATTACGGGACTCTGATCCCAAGTTAAATCAAAACATCAAGCAGCAAAGGCCCGCGCCCCATGCAGAGCCCGTGTGGGCAGTTAGTGGAAATATTTCCCCCGTGCAAAAAAACCACAGAGGCTCACTGTTGTCCCTCCTGTGGACAGAAATCTGAGAAGCAGGCAGGAATGCATGAGGGCTTGGCCGTGGCTGAGCGCCGCACAGATCTCGATACGCAGACAGGTCGGTTCAGCTTGTCCTCATTCCTGTGCACGTTTCAAACTGTTTTCCTCACTTTCAGGAGTAGCGAAACCGGGCGCTACAAATCCCCGCACGGGTTTCTACCCTGAACGTGTTATTTAGAGACCCCCCCAGATACAGCAATACTGCTGAACAATCTCTAAAAACAGAGAAAGCATTCTTGCTTTGTTCTCTGTTGTGCGTCGTTTCCTGTACTGCGACTCAGAAATACCTCTTCATATTGCTCCAAGATTCCACATCCTCCGCTGTGGAACCAGGGAATCCATTTCCACCCCTGCGAGTTCCTGCTCCAGCCTTTGCAACGCTGGGAGGGAAGAATGAGTCTGCTGTGAACCTTAGAGCTTCCTTATCCTGGATTCAGATGACATTAGTACTCACTGAAACAAAGAGGGGAGTCAGGTGGAGTGTGACTGCTGTTGTTATATGTGGAAATGTCCCTATTATGTAATTGTCATGTAGTGGGGTGGTTCAGTATTCCTACCTCAGTCTTAGCACAAGGACATAAAAAGAACTCGATATTGAGTTTGATCAAGACAGATGATTGGTTAATCCAATGTTCCGCAGCACACTGTGTTATTGAATGCGATAACATGTATGTATGACAATGAGAGACTGAACATTTCCACTTTTGCTCCAGGTGCAGAGGGCAGATAGGGCCGCCTAATAACAAACATGGCTGCTTTCCCAGCCTTTCCTCTCTCCCCTGCCTGTTTCCTGTGTATTTCATTGATGTATTCCTGGATACCCTGGCTGCCGCTTCGCTACAGGAGAAATGCATATCGGTGGCCTAAAACCGAAAGCTAGCAGATGTCTGTCAGCAGTTCGTTCCCTCGTAATAAATCTAAAGTTAGGTTTAGGTGAATGTGAATGAAATACATATGTATGTTAGATTAAAAGGCGACGCTAGACCAGATGTTTTGACCAGATACTAGCTGCCTCTTTTTAGTATCACATTGTTGAATGGGTGTAGTGGTATGTCATAACGACACTGCGTGACTGTTGTGCAGAGCCAGTGCTTAGCTCAGTGTAGTTATCATCACCATTATTGCGAGGGGCGAGGTAAGGATGTGTGGTGATGCTGTTGCCATGTGTAACAGGAGGCCTGGTGTTTATCTGGTACTCATCCTTGCCTTGGATGCTGATTAGGAGGAGGCCACCGGGGACCACGCTGCTGTAAAGAAAACACCTGCACCTGTACACACCCCGGTTTGCTGTTGCGCCCTGGATGTTCACCTTCTGCTTCATTTTAAACAGACCCCAGAAACTTTTTATCAGATTTTTTTTTTTTTTTTTTGAGAGTCTTGGATTTGGTGTGTGTGCATGCATGCACGAATGTGTGTGTGTGTGTGTGTGTGTGTGTGGCGGGGTGGGGTGGGGTGAATGAGAGTGTGCCCACACACAAGTTCCAGAGACGCTTCTCAAGGTGCAAATGAAGGGCTCACACAGAGCTCCAGTCTAAACTCAGCATGTTTTCCTCCTCTGTGACTTGTGGGGATGCAGAGTCCTGATTATTGCCAGCCGGGGGGATAAGAGGGGCGTGCTAATTGCATTCCGCTTCACTCGGCATCCACGAACCGAGACTAAAACAGAGGACTTATTGGAACAACTGTCTGATGTTGTCTGCTTAATAAAGTGTACGTTAATCTGCTTGCCTTTTTTTACTGTGGTGCCTTTCACACATCAATGGGGGGGGACTCTCTGTATTTTGGTGAGATTTGAAAGCGCAGCGCCGCGGGCTGCTAGTTTTAAAAAGAGATGTGGCTTGTATGGAAACGGTTTGGGAGGACGAGGGAGGCCACAGTTGCAGAGCTGGCTGGAGTGCGTGTTCAGTGACTGCAGCGCAGGCCAGCAGCAGCAGCCCCGCCGTGCAGGTTTGGACATCGGCTTTCTGGTACGGACAGTGATTTAGCAGGGCACCGCTGTTATGCAACACTGGCGGAATTATCGCAGTCCAAATGACTCTGTATGAATTGATTAACTCTGCGGCCCGACTGCATATAATTGGACTGGAATTGCAGCAGGCCATGCGCTGGACACGTGCCAAAATCAATGACTGGAAATGGTTCACGTCTATAACTTTTGGTACGCTGCTGTGGATTGTGTGTCCGCATCAAGGCTTTCCTCTCATCGAATAAGGCTGAATGTGATAAAAACTGAAATGTGAACCTCCATGCAGAACTATGTTACTCAGTGCAGCACATTCAGAAAACGTTTCTGATTATTGAGGTGCGTCTGTGCCTTTCCACGGAATCATCAGTTGGGGAAATCAGCCCGTCCTCCATGCTGTACGGGCTCCTCCAGAGACACGGCAGAGAATTCCCCTGAGTTTTGTTGCCAGGATAATAGGTCCTTCCTGTTGTATCCTCCCTCTCGGCGCTGGTCCTCTTGACACCTCACACCGAGTTACTGAAGCGTTTCCCCTGTACTCAGCACCTGCAGCCCATGGTCTAATCTCGTGAAAGTGCTTACCTGGCCCTTCTAGCTTTTCTACTATTTCTTATAAGAAATTTCAATACTTGCCCCCATTTTTCTCGCTCTGTCTTCTCGCTCTGTTTGAAGGGGTTAACTAAAAGCGCCCATCTTTTGCAGTATAGGCAAGCAATTCATACCCGGTGGCATCAGAGCAGCTATGTGTGAGGGGTTTAATGAAGCTTTCACCTTGACTCCGGCCTCACAGGAAGGCTGGCTGTGATCTCTGGACTGCCTCACTCTGGGCTAGGTCCCATCGTTTCTCACCGATGCACACTCATGCTCCTCTGTCATTGGTATTATCCCACAGGGAATCCTTGCGGGCAATGCATCTGGTTAGGGCTGCCCCTCTTCAGTTGTGCAAATGAATCAATCAGTTCATGTATTTAACCTACAAGGATGAAGAGGTGTAATTGTTGCTCAGCTGGTGATCGTTTGATTGATCATTTTGATTGATTTGAGAGTCAACAAAAACTCTGAGTCATTATAAGCAAGATATTGGGATGACACAGACATAAAATGCATCTGGTAAATGTTGGACTTCGTCACACAGTGGAGCTCATGGCAGCTCCTCATATGTTTACTCAGTGGGTTCCTGACCCTTCGCGTACTGGCTGTTTCGAACCGTCACATCAGCTCTTCTCCCGTCACATCACCTCGCCAGAACCTGCCCCGACAGCAACATCAACATGAAGAAGAATAAGCCGACATGTCGTTGTCCCGAGGTATTCCGTTTTTTGTTCTAGGCAATATCTCACAGCAACACAAAGACCCAGGATTGTGGTTTTCAAGTTCCCTGAGAACCAACTATTTCTCTGTTGCTGTCTGTCTGTTATCTGATCTGAGTGTTCAGTTATTACGTCTGTGTTTTGGTAACAGATGTTGCAATGTTGCTGTAACACGCAGGCAACATGGGCGGTGATATATTCTTCAGGCACGTCATCTAGTAATGCAGTGAATGGATCGTTTTTGAGCAATTAATAGGTTATTTCCACTTTGTTGTAGTAGCTCTGGTCTTTTTGTTCTTCGGCCTCTGTGATTGTGCTTGTATGCTGCCTGTGTAACCAGGCAGAGGATGTGAGAGGACAGGGGAGTGGATGACTTCCAAACATTGCAGCGCTCTGCCATATTGACACCTCTGCAGAGAGAATCTGTCAGGTCACTGTCGACTAACCTTGCTGCTCGTACACAGTTTGCTACTGAGGCATCATACTGAGTTGCTGCTCTCTCTGTGACCCCCCCCCCCCCCCCCCCCCACACACACACACACACATACACACACACATGCACACAAACAATCTGTTTTATTGTTACAGTTCCACTTTCATTTGAGTACAGTTAAGTAATTGAAAAAAAAAAATAAACATTGATTTTTTTTTTTTCAATAGGAACATTAGCGCCATGTGATTGGCAGTCCGATAAAGCTATTTGTACGTGTCATGCATGCACGTTTTATCTAAGCGTGACAATTTTCAGGTATATTATCGAGTATCTCCATTGTATATCTACTGCTAGTAGCTACGGGCCATAGCAGTAAATGGGTGTTTTGGCCTGGGCCCAGCTTGGACTGGCACTGGGCAAGTGACCAAATAACCGCTAATGGACACGCCAGGATGCTCTGGCACGCTGTGTGCGTGACCACTAGCTGCCTCAGCCCATGTGCCAGTGCAGTCAGCACTGTGTGCCACACACGGAAGCATCTCATGTCCGGCACCGGCCTTCCCACATTCAAAACGCCATGATGTAATTGACATTTTGATTGACACCCCCGATGGCCGGCTCTGTTTACTGTTCATACTTTACAGCTCTACCTCTCTGGTGGCAACGCGACATTGATCCAGTGGAGCCGTCAAAATGAGTCCATACATGCTAGCTACATCAAATGCGGTCCCTCCCTCTGATTTGTTTTGCCGGTGAACAACTGTGATCTGAGACTGAAGCGATAGCAGGCCAGGAAGCGGCCTGGTGTTTGGAGGGCCCCCAGGCTCAGCCCCGGCCCCCCTGTCCTCTGGCACGTGGAGAGGCTGAATTATAGGCTGCAGACTCGCAAGCTTTTCACTCTGCCCTGCCTCCCCCCCGCGTGTCAACGCTGTGTTAATTATACTGTTGCTACGCTCACATCCCTTCTATTTAAATCCTCCACTGCTTCATCCCAACACACACACACACAGACATACGCCAGCCCCAAGCTGAGATGGGGGTATTTGTTTGATAACAAATAGGTTCGCTGCCTGTCTAGCCTCAGATCTTTAAATGGGGGTATTTACCTTTTTGTAGGGAGCATAGAAGAAAGTGACTGCCCCTATAAATGCCTCACTCTCGCTGCCCTGGCCCACACTGCCCCATTTAACAAGGCACTCTGCTGGGAAATGCTCTCATTGCATAGGGGTTAATAAAAGTGCCCCGGTTGCTCAGTCCAGCAAGGTAAACTTTGGTCAAGGGTTGTGAGCACTGCCTGCGTTGTCAGCTGTGATGGGAATAGAAACGGCTGCACAGCTGATAATTCCAGATGCAAAGACTGGCCAGGTGGGAGTTAATGCACAGCCTCTAATAAGGGCTGTCATGGCATGGGAAGCAGGAACAGTAGGTGAAAGAGAGTTCCCAAGAGCCGGGAGTTAGTCAATCACGCAAATAATAATACAATTGGAAAAAGCCTCCGCTAAGCCCGCGGCGTTGGCATTCTGAATTTCAAAGCTTTCTCTCGCCGAATGTCACGAGAATAAAATTCCCACATAAATCATGAATCTCTTTCACCTGGAGGGAATATGGTAGGTTGCAGTGAAAAGGTAAGCTGTTTGGCAGTGTCTCTGTATGGGAATGTGTTCTCTGTGTGGAGGAGGATTGAAGTGGGCTCGTCATATTTAATACCTCCAAGATGTTTTTTGAAGCTTGTGTGTGAGTTGTGACATCCCGCATCCTAAATGTGTGTGTTTTTAAAAACATTTTTTTTTAGATGTGATAGTATGTTTGCCTTTTCACTGAACCCCAAGTAGGCAGATCCCTGATTTGTTGCAACTCCAGTCAGCCAAGGACGGTGATTATTACGAAACAGGATTCAGTAACTGTTTGTCAACTGTTTGGCAGGTCACTTTGAGAGAGAACTAGAGATGGGCACAAACACAAGCTAAGAAACAAGTTTAGGAACTGTTTTTTTTTTTTTTTAGCACCCAGCCCTGCCTCACGCTCTCACCTCTCTCAAGTCTTGGCTGTCCAGAAAAATTGTTGTTTCAGCTATTTTTTTAAATGATCATTTTCTGCCAATATTTATTTAAAAAAATGATCTGGGGCCCCGTGTCCAGGATGTCCAGGAGGAGCAAGGACTGACTGGGTGAACCTGAGGGGGCTTTGCCACAACCTTTTGCTATAATGAAGACAACAATGATGGATTTTAGAAAGAGGACACAACAGTGAAAGCTGTGTTTTTTGTTAGATGGTAATTTAATAGCGGCTTTGCAGTTGCATCACAAATCTCCTGTCAACCACGGCTGGTGCCATCAAGGAGTAAATACATAGCAACTGGGCTAGAAACACCTCACACACTTGTCAGGAAGTTAGCTGACCAGATGCTACGGTTAGCTAGCTCGCTAACTAACAAGGTGACATTATCACAAACACAAAATCCATCACACGCATCAGTGATGAACTCCAGTCAAAACGGCACAGAGATTAGCCGTGTCTGTTCCACACTAGTCAGATGGCAGTAGTTGTAAGTGTAATGCAAGTGCAATCCATTGTCATTAAGAGGACCTCCAATATGGCCGCAGGGGGTGTGCTGCATCACCTGAACGCCCTCTAAAAATGCCGATTAAAGGGGTATTCCAAGCAAAAAGCAGATTATACCCAGAGGTAAATTTGTCTGGAAAGCACACGTTTCGAAATTAACATGGTTAATACTAAAATTAAAAAAATATATTTTTTTACTTTTTATTTTTTTGTACTTTAATGTTCAAGTTGATACGGGCCCTGTTCTCTGTACCATCTTAGTTAAAAAATAAAACAAAACACTGTTTTTTTTTTTATTGAAAGTGATTTGATTTATAAATTTTTTTTTTCTGAGTTTTAAAAGAAATGCAATAAATCTGCACTACTATATTTGTGATTTTAGTAGTGATTTGTTTTTCAAACACAGCCATCACATGTTTTATTGCAGGGGCAGCCCTGATTGCAGGCTAGACAAAGACCATAATCTATAGGGGCGGTGGCTGGGAGGTGGCTGGGAGCCAACACCATACAACGGTTCATATAATTGAATTGTGTAATTCTTTTGTTTTTGTTCTTGTTCCTTTGATGTTTGGGAGAAAAAAAGCAGTTTAGTTTGTCCGAGTCAAAAATAATTCTTCCTAAAGTTTTTTTTCTTACGAGACGAATCCATCGTGTTGTCTGTTAGCGGCTCTGGCTTTTGGTGTTCGTTGAGGTTGTTTGTGTGTCTGAGGTTTTGTCTCTGTGTGTACCTGTCCATGTGCATCAGGAGCTCCCTGTCTCTCTAATGGAGTCCTAGGGTTGGAGGCGGGCAGGGAGGGAGGGCAGGCAGAGGGAAAGTGCAGCCTAGAGCAGACTTCCACTTTTAAATCGCCGTTCCCGACTGCAGCAGCCAGGCAGCCACCTCATTAGAATTTTTCACATTCCTCTTCAGGCACCGGCACTCCGCTTCCTCTCCAGTGCTCTTTATACCACACAACTTCTAAAAGCTGATGAGCCTGGGTCTGAGCCGCTCCGCCGAGGCAAGTCATCTATAACCCCCACGTCAAATATGAGGCACTAAACCAACTCAGGCTTGTCTCCATCGACTCATGCCTTTTTATATGGACCATAAAGTCGTGGAATTACTGTGCAGGATGTTGGTGATGGCTTTTCATGCTGTAAATTAGTGGAATATAATCCAGTGGAAGTTTGTGGTCTGCTGTCAGTCTTTTGCTCTGATGGGGCGCTGTCAGCTATCAGGGCAGAGTGTAGTAACTAGTAGTCCTTCTGCACTCTGGACAGGGAGACCACCTAAGCTGTTAGCAGTGCAATTAGCTCTTTAGAGGAGGCGAATGGCCCTCTACCAGTACAATACAGGCTTTCATTGTCAAACTCCTGGCCCACCAACAAACACTGTCATCTGCAATAGGAATGGGTTTATCATCTCGAACTTTGAAGTGTTTCAAGTGTCCATTTATCTTGGCGCCTCTCCCACATGAAATGTGAAACACGGGTGGAGTTCTGTTTAGGGTTTGAGAGGAAGGATCGAGGACGCTCCTGCTGGAGATACTGTCAGTGGATCTAGTCTGGCACTCCTCCAGATCTGTCTCCTTGTGTAGGGCTGTGAGCGAAACTCACTTTGCCAGTGGTTAGCTATGCCCATTACTCACTGAACCGTGCTGCACTGATAGCGAGGGAGCCGGAGTCAGAGCACATGACAGAACAATAGTGATGATGAGATGGAGATACGCTGCCAGTGGTGTTTGAAGTGCTCCAACTATTCATGGTGTCTGCATCGCATGTGTGGTCAGTTGAGCAATTCATCCAATTAGTGTTTATTGTGGTGTGCTACTTCATCCGTTCAGCCTTCCCCCAGATTAAAGCTCTCAGTATAGGTGGTGGTTATAAAGTTCTGATAGATTCAGGCCCTTTGAAGAGAGAGAAAAGTATTTTATTCTTGGTGGGATCAGACCGTCCCTTGTACAGTCAACATGTTGCGCTTCTCTCTCAGAATTTGCCCGAACATGCCCCTTTTTTTCATTTCCCTTCTCACACAGACGTTCATCACTTCCTCCTCTGAAATTGGTGAGATTCCAGAGCCTACGCTCGCGGTTGGATGATGCGTGTATCGCTTGCCTGCCAGCAGGCATTCCTGTTTTCCTATGAAGGTGTCAGGTTCTCAGGTTTGCTCAATCAGACAGGTTTGTGCCTGGGTCTCAGCCAGCTGCACATACAGGAGATAGTGAGTGAAAGAGAGAGGCAGATGGAGGAGAGGGAAGCGGTGGAGATGCTTTTTTACTTCCATCTGTTATGTTTATGGGCAGCCGTGGTAGGGTGCAGAGAACTCGCTTTACCCCTCACTCCTCAGCACTCCCACCACTACAGGAAAGGAAGTGGTGTAGGAGTCAGTGGATTCACTACATATCGCTGTGGAATCTTTTCTCTTCCAAAGCTATAATTCTCTGTCTGCCCGGTGCACGACCCCGCGGCCAAGCTCGCTCACTGTGGAACAGTTTGAGGTTTGACTGCAGTCTGGCTCGAGCCTTCAGACTCTCTGCTTTTGTCTCTGCCAATACAAGCTGCCCCAGAAAGGAAGGTTGTTCCTGTGTCATCCCCCCCAAGAGCTCATTCGTCTGTCAGTTATATCATGTTGCTTACCAGGTGCTTGTCATGTCTGAGATAGCGGGAGATTATAGAGCGGCGAGTCAGTGGATTAGAGAACAGCTAGCATGGTCGTGATAGGATTCACGTACACACACGCACTACAGGAACAAATAATTTGATGTCCTTTGTTGTAAGCCCCCATGTCATCCTGGCCCATTACTGCTGCCTCCGTTTTGTATCCAGCTGGGCCCGCTTTTGACTTCCTGCGCTCATGACAAATTCATCCTCCTAGTCCTTTGATGCCTCTCTTCTACTCTCTTTCTCCTTTCTCTCTCCTTCTTTCCTTCATCTATATATCTCTACCTCCCCTTGCTTCTGATTCATTTGATTTTCCTGGCAGATCTCAAATCCACAGCCATAGTGAGGTTCCTGGGCCAGGCAGTTTCAAAGGCTTCTCTGTGCTGGAATGGGGCCGCAGACTTCCCCAGGCCAGGACAGAGGGAACTTTGTGCCTGCTGCCCAACAGCCCAGTCAGCCCCTAGAGCAGGGAAAGGACTAAGAGGCAGGGAGAGCCAGTGGGATGAACGGAGGGATGCCTATTTAAAAGCCACTGGTGCCAAACAACCCCTCATCCCCATTCAGCTGAGCAGTAATTACAAGCTTGTAGGGCAATCTTTCGGCTCCTTTGTCGGGGCTCTGGAAACACTTGCCCAGTCTACTGGGAAACTTCAGTCCCTTTCTGTTTGGGGAACCAGTATGTTGTCCTTTCTCTCTGGGATGTCAGCTAGCCAAGCCAGCTCAGGGAGTTCCCACTTAACTCTAAGATAGGAGACCCTGGCTTGGAGAACCACTAGCTACCCAAGCTGTGCCCTAAGACGGTGACTCAGGTCTGGCTTTACTTCCTCTGATTTTTGTGAGTCAAATTTAAAACATGTTCATGTTTTGAACACTTGTATGATTCATTTCACTGCACATCTGGCTTTACTGCTGTCTATTCTCCACAGTGGATTTGTGTGTGTGTTTCATCATATGGTCTTGGAAGCCCCCCTATCAGACTCAGTCACCTGTAATGCACACTGATCCCTCATAGGGGCATGTTACTCTAGCGGAGCACAGTCCTCTGTGACTAGACTTGTCCCTACAACCATAACAACTACTTGTGTCTCCTCGGAGGAGTGCCATGACATCAGCCCGTCTGTGTCTGTAGCACTGACTTGCTCATCTCTCGACAGGCCCTCTGGAACAGCTGGGCCGTCAGAGCCCCAATTACAGGAAGTTAACCTCACTTAGTCAACAGACTCGAGCTGCCTCGACATGTCCCACAGACCCGTGAAAAAAAAAAAGCATTCCGCTTCACTCCTCTGGGGATGGGTAGAGGATGGGAGGGTGGGAGACTGTGGCATTAGGATACATTCATTTGAAGGTCTTTTATTTTTCCTCAGTTTCTCTCTCAGTGTCTTATAAAAACACAGAGCATACAGGCCTATCTGTAATGGATGAACCTAAAATGAAGTATGGCATGAACACATGGACACATTTGTAATGAATTAACTCTCTCAGTCTCTGTCTCTCACACTCTTCCTCTTATTCTGCCAACACCACAAACCCCGTCCACCCTGTGTCTCCATCAGCGAGGAGATTTAAGTCCATGGCTTCTGTTTTTCTGGTGTGCCGCGGTTCTATTAATCTGTCCCTGTGGACACTCAGCAGCATGAGGGCAGGAGGCCCAGCGCTCTGGGACTGGACTATGGACGGCAAACAGCACTAAAGCGTCTCCTTCCACTCCACTCTCACACCCCCATGGCTAGGTGCCCATTCATTAGAGGGCTATATAGTTAGGAGCCTTGGCTGTGTGCGAGATGGAAAGTAGATCAGTATCTATGGTTACATGTAAAATATTTTATTCTGAATGAATTCCTGCAGCTGTTTGCATTAAAGCTAAATGAAGTGATCGTTGCATTAACATGCACCAAAGCAAATTGAATCAAACCTTTTGACATTCAAGCATACCAAGATGAGTCATGTGATGTGCACAGTATTTACACCTCTGCTTTTTTAAAATCAAGCAGGAGTGTCAACAGAATATACTCACTACACAGAATTATATGTATGTCAACAAAGTATATATCTAACCATAACCATCGACTTTCAACTATTGAGGCATTTCATACATTTTTCAAAGTTCCAACAAGAAAGTTGTATTGCCCACAGACCAGTTCTGCAACCGCCATGCTTCAGATTCTCCCCAAAACTCATTCACATTCACTTTGGACATTCAAGTGGACAAACATGCTTAGACAGAAAATGATGTAGACACACAGAAGACAATGGAAGGGAAGGAGCGCTGCATCAGGTCCTTAGTGTAGAATGGACAGGTGCTCTTTAAATGTAGGTAACAGCTGAGTCAGAATAAGCCAATGCACGGGGAGTTTTTGTAAATATACATTAAGGTCCAGTCAAAACCGGTAGTTCCCAGCTAAAATTGGTTCCCGGATGGAGGCCAGACTAGGCCGCAGTGCGTTGGTTCAATGCTTTTAATCCAACTTGCCAAGTGAAATAAAGGCATTTTTCATTTTTGCAATAAGACAGAGTCCTTTTGGACAGTTTTTTGCTGGTGTATTGCGTTTGAGGTGGTTACGTGTGGTTTGACTTGCTAGAACTGCTGGACCCTGTTCAGTCATCGTTATACATTTGTGGCTCAAAAAAGGTTCTATTAAATCACAGCAGGGTTTTGATTAAAAAAAAAAGAACAGTTGACAGTTGGACACAGTTTGTTCACAACGGGAATCGTGCCTCTTAATCTCACAGCAAGCTTTCCATCTGTTTGGTTTGCAAGATATTGGACTGACAGGAGGGGGGGGGGATCTGTTGCTCAATATGAACAGGTTTAGAGGTTTGTTGTCAGAAATCACCCTTCCATGTTTTGAAGCCAGGCTGACTGACGATGCTTAACCCCGGGCGTTCTGCAAACTGAATAACCCCTTGAGCATAGAGATTTTGTACTCTGCACCGTATTCCTGACTTTTAAATGAATGTTGATATTATCAGACGTACTGCACTGTCTCTAGGGAACATTTGACCCATCTCTCAGTAGTCTGTGCCTTAGCGATGTTGTTGTTGGCTGCAGGGTACTATGTGCTACTTTCTGAGATGGAGCAGGGTTTGTTTTCCCTCTTGTCATCTGTTCATATGCCTTTTTATTATTTGTATTTAACTTGTAATCACTCTTGTCATTCATTCAGAATTTACTATTTCAGGTGCTCTAACGTTTGTACAGTATAGTGTAGTAGCACAACAGTACATCCGTCACTGTTCACACGGATGTCTACTTTCTGGTAGAGTATCTGTGTGTGAGTTAGCGTGAAGTTGACGTTGATGTTGGGGTGCCGTGTGAAGGTGGCTGTGCTGTAGGCCCGTCACAGTGCGCCGATTGCCAGTGGCTAATGTGATCACAGCTACAGCCAGGCAGGGCTGACTGAGAGAGGAGCCTTAATCTCCTCTCTCTCTCCTAGTGTCTTGCTGCCAAATTGGCCCGATCTGCCAGGCAGAGGAACATCACCCACTTCACCAACGACTTTCAAAGGGCCCCCTGCTTTTTGATGTGCAGCTCAGAATCCTGTTTTTTTGTTTTTTTTTTGGTGGGGGGGGGTTCATTTCTCTTTTTGATGTTCATCTTGGGATGTTTGAGCCAGAAAAACTGCATCTTGGCATTATGATTCACCAACAGTGGCTACCCGGTTGCACGCGAGGAGACGAGTCACAAGCCCAGGATCAGTGACAGGGTGAAGTCTAGAGCTCTGCCAGTTGAAGAGATTGAGATTTATTGATAGATCCAAACCTTATGATTTCTCTCTCACTCATATCCAGGCTAGGTTTTTACATAACTAAGTCCCGAATAGGTTTATTAAATTGCCAGAAAAATCTACTTTACAGTTTTCATAGGATAAATGATTAAACCAAAGGCATCATTTTGCTCAGGTTTTAAAGAAAAACAACAAAGTTAAATTCATTTTGAATTTGGCTGAGCTTTCATGTTTCCCCTAGATGCTTATGCTGAAATTGGTTTGAAAAGTAGGCCCCCTTATCTGAAATTGAACATGTCAGTGACTTTTCACTGACTCATAGAAAGCTGTCAGGGGAAAAAAACTCCCATCCATATTCTGCAGGCAGGTTTGTGAATCCAGATATCCCCTCTCACTTCCTGCAGAAAGGAAATGTCTGCACATTTGTGAAGATGTCCTGGATGTTCTAAAATGAGCTGTAGCATCTTAACTCTAGACGTCACACATCACCTTTGGAAAGGTTGCATATGAAAAGATACCCTGTCATATGAGGACAGATCTCATTTACTAAATGCCCTAAGATTAGAACCAAACTGTTATCAAGCTATTTGGATTTTGAGGTCATGGGGGTATCAGGTATCTATAGGAGCTGGAAAAAGTTGCAGAATAGTCAAATTATTAAATTTCGAGAGCAAATGTGCTTGCGTACCACTAGGGATGAAAGAGAGAGTTTGTAATTAGACTGAGTAGTGTGCGTTCCACCATGTCAAGACAGGAGAGGGTAACAGGGCACTGATCACAGCCAATTAAGTGTAAGGTAGTCTGGTTCTGCCAGACTACGGTTCTTATTTCAGCAGCTGTATTATTTAAAACCTGGTTTCCAGCTTAGGTTCCCTTACTATTTCCACTCTTATTCATGTCAGGGAAAGTTGGGTGTCAGTAGGACATGGATGAGTTTATCACAATTCTCATGTGAAACCTTGTAACGCCAATATTGCCAATTTTCATGTTTTAACTTCAGTTGAAGGATTACATGGTCTTCTATGGGTTGAGAACATTCGACGACCCTTTGGGCTTATGAAACCCTTTCAAAACCCTTTTGGATAAACTCAAAAATGCATGGTGATCATTCTGAAAACAAGACTGTTTTTCACCCGACAGCAACGTTATGTTAATTTGCTCCAGACACTTACTCTCTTTTACCCACTCTGTTTTTCAGGATTTTATGTTTGGAGTGAAGAGAATGCCAAGTGGTGTAGCAGACCCAGTCAAAGAAGCAGTATGCAGGCTTGAGTGCTGAGGAGGTGGGCTTGCCCCTTCAGTGCTTCCCCCTCTTCACTTGTTGATCCAGAGAATCAAGCTGCTCATGAAGTCAGGAAACGGCATCCCACCCCAGAGGCATCCATGCCTGCCTGCTGAGCGTCTTTAGCCTTTGGCACTGGTGTCATGACCAGCCTGAAGCGCCTACCCATGGAGCGCACCGTCGGGGGTTCCATCCCCGCCACCGACGAGTTCTACACTCGCCACCTCCGCATGGTCAATGGAGGGGCTGTGCCAACCCGCACAGACAATGTCCATCCCCCTGGCGGCACCGGAGTGCCTAAAATGGGAGTACGGGCGCGGGTGGCTGACTGGCCCCCTAGGAAGGACTTTGGAGGGGCCCTGTGGCAGCCGACAATGGAGCCTGAGCACCCTGGCATGCAATCTGGCGGACAGAGTCATGTAAAGTTAGGCCATTTAATTAGCCCTCAGGACTCATCCATGCTGCGTAACATCCACAACACTTTGAAGAACCGAACCCAGGCCCAGGCCAACAACTACAGCCCTGACAACCGTTATCTGGCCCCAGGAGACTACCAAGGCCCTGCACACAGGAACCCACGTCAGAGACGCATCCGTCAGCGCAGCAACAGTGACATGACCATCAGTGAGCTAGAGGGCAGTGGGGACAGTGGTGAGGACTGGGGTCCACCACCAGGGGCCAAGTGGTCACCTCTCCACCGCGAGTATGGTAGCACCTCCTCCATAGACCAGCATGGTGCATCTGGAGAGAGCTTCTTTGAAATGCTAAAGGGTTACCAAGGGGAGAAGGCTGACCAGCGTAGCCCTGCTCCAGAGAGACTGGAGGACCTGCTGAATGTTGGGTCAAAGCAAGCCACCATCGATCTTCAGGAGGACACAGACAGCCAGCCTCCTAAAGCCAAGGACCGAGATAAGCCCCACAAGAGACGTACTAAATCGGAGACCGGGGGTGAATCGATATTCCGAAAACTTCGGAATGTGCGAGGGGAGTCGGACTCCCCCAGGGCGGGGTCTGATGCAGAGGATGGCCGGTCAGAGGAGATGGGACCCCCTCTCAAGCCCTGGGTGTGTCAGAAAGGCTTTGCTCACTACGATGTTCAGAGCATGCTGTTTGACATGACTGATGTCATCCAGTTGCGGCAGAGTGCAGGCAAGAGGAAGAACACCACCACGGGGGCATCTGCTGCTGCTGCAGCCTCAGCCACCTCCACCCTCTCCTCCACCCACAGCCTTCCCTACAGCTCCCCTGGTGGCAGCCAGGAGGAGCTCAACGCAAGGGACAGCCCTGGTCTGGATGCATTGGAAGAGCAGAACAACGAGATGTTGCTAAGCTGCCCCTGCTTCCGCAATGAGATTGGCGCCGATGGCACTGGCAGGCGTAGAGTGGGAGCAGGTGGGGCAGGGCCCCATGGGCTGGTGGGTGGTGGAGGAGGTAACAGTGGCTCAGGGAGTCTGAGTGGCGAAGGAAACTTGTATGAAACTTCTGTTAGCCCCCACTGCACCAATGCTGGAGTAGCAGTGTTAGAGGGACCAAAGGAGGGCCCCAGCACACTCAGCGACAAAGGCAAGCAATACATTGTGGAGCATGTGGACCTGGGAGCCTACTACTATAGGAAGTTCTTCTACCTTAGGGGTGAGATACACTTTAACTGCTTTCATTACATTTGCTCAGTAGCATATAAATGTGTTGTTAAAAGCAGTAATGTTGAATTTCCCCAACAGATGTTTTTAACGGTGTCTGTTTCTTAGAGCACTGGAACTACTTTGGGATGGACGAGGCGCTGGGTCCGGTGGCAGTGAGCCTGCGCAGGGAGAAGCTGGAGGAGGACAAAGAGCATGGCCAACAGTACAACTACCGCCTCATCTTCAGAACCAGTGAGGTCAGCCATAGTGTCCTGCCTACACACCGACCTCAACACCACGTCACACCACTCCTGACTGCTGTGGGATGAATCTGCCCACAGCCATTAAAGATGCAGTCCATGATTATTTTTCCACCGAATCATACCCGGCTTACTGTTTTGTTTAAACATTGGGGAAGTTGAGAAAATAATTTTGTGGCTGACGAGAACGAGTTTATTGTGGTGGTGTTTTAAAATGTTTGTGTAATTTCTCAAATGGCCACTTGGGGACGTGTAACAATCCCTGAGCCTACCTTTCAAGGAGCGTATCTCCTGTATACCGAAGCCTGCCAAGATGCAGGTGTGTATAGCTCAGTTACTATGCGTCATACTAGGAAGACCAGCTAGAGGTGGAACCAGTCTCAGTCCTTGTTCCTCATTATGCAACCAGCCCTCGGGCTCTTCAGCTGTCTCACCACATCAGCACTGTGTGAAGAAACTTCAGGAAGTCTACTCATCCTCCAGCCTCCGAGGCATGTCAGTGCCACAAAACCTCAAACCACGTTGTGCCGAACTTAACTTCTCTGTTTCAGTGAAAATAGTTTGTCATATTTAGTTGCATTTTTTAGTTCCAAGTCTTTTGCATTCGGTTTAGTGGATTTTTGTGCTTGTGATTTTGTGCTTTGCCTCTGGATTGTGGGAGTGTTTTATCATACGTACGTACATTCCCAGACAGAACTATAAGGCACCTGTTTGTTTTTACTTCTGGATAGAAGTAGGACAGGTGCGTGTGATTACCCCCCCCGCTACTGACCAAAATACCTTAACACCCCCCCCCTCCTCCCCCCATCCAAACATGGAGAACACAGTCCCATTGTCACAGCCCCGCCCTGAGGTTTGCAGGAGAGAAAGCCTCCGTCCGTTCCAGCTGCATATGATAGCTGAGTGATTGAGTTCACTCCCAGAGCCCAGCACAATGCAGAGTCTGTGTACGCAGAATGCTTGGTCAAGCCCCTCCTTCCCTCCGTTCCACTTTGTATTTACCCCAGGCCAAGGCTTGAATCATAACTGTCTTGTTGTTTTATGTCAGATTCTTTAAGGGCAAAAAACAGAAGATGGAATTACTCTTAAAAACCACTGCGGCTTGTTTTGTCTGGGCAGGCATGTTTCAGTGCCTTCCCTCTGCAAGAGAAAGTTCAAAGCACATTAAGGTTTCCCGAGGTGCATTCTTTCTCTTCTCATACTCGTTTTATTTTTTTATCCTCCTCCTCCCTCCCTGCCTCCCCCTCCCCCTCCCATCCAGCTGACCACTCTTCGAGGTTCTGTCCTGGAGGACGCGGTGCCCTCCACCTCTAAGCACGGTACTACCCGAGGGCTGCCCATTAAAGAGGTATTGGAGTACCTGCTGCCTGAGCTGGATGTGTCCTGCCTCAGACTGGCCCTCAACACGCCAAAGGTCACCGAGCAGCTGATGAAACTGGACGAACAAGGGGTATGAGGATAAAGCATAACCTCCCAAAGTACTGAAGCAGAGATTCCTGTCAGTAAAGAAAAGAAAAGTGAAAGCACAGAATAATATTAATGAAAATCTGAGTGTCTTTTAGAAATCTGTTTTAGGGGACATTGTAAGGACCAACCATAAAGCATTGATTAGAATGATTTAATGTTGATCCTGGCTTTTGGACTAAATATGGGTTTGTCTCTTTGTGTCTGTACGTTTGCCGTTGCACAGCTGAGTTTCCAGGTGAAGGTGGGGGTGATGTACTGCCGGGCGGGCCAGAGCACTGAGGAGGAGATGTACAACAACGAGATGGCGGGCCCCGCCCTGGAAGAGTTCCTCCAACTGCTGGGGGAGAAGGTCCGCCTCAAGGGCTTCACCAAGTACCGGGCCCAGCTGGACACCAAAAGTAACTGCTCCCACACACACTCCTACAAGATGACACAAGATGTCGCTTGCTGGCTCTCTCTCTCTCTCTCTCTCTCTCTCTCTCTCTCTCTGTCTCTGTCTCTGTCTGTCTCTCTCTCTCAACCTCTCTCACATACAAACAGATTTGACCCAGATTATCATGCATCTTCAGAGTGATTGATCATTGCAGTTGATAGCGGAGGGTATCAAAGTGTCTTTTGCCGTCTAGATCGCGGCCTTGAGTTTTATCACCAGCAATCCTAAGGTAGTTTCAGTAATCCCAGAAAGGACTTGGTTTATCAGCACGGGTCCCGGCTAGCCTTCAATTTGGGTTTCTCCCTCTTCATATTACACTGTGCTTTGCTCCTTTAACTTGTTTTTGTCAAATATTTCCTTTCACTTCACCTCATTTGGTGCTCTCTCTCCTGCTCTGTCCTCCACTCTTTCACTTTGATCTTTGCTCTCTCTGTCTCTCTATCCCTTTGTCCCTGTTGTGTCCACACCACCGGCCCCTCAATGGTCCTAACGAGCGCAGAAATTGGCAGCTCATCCCAAACTCGGATGTAATTGCTTCAAGCTATTTTAGGTTGTCAGGCTGGCCATACAACTTGACTGAAACCTACCAGATCAGTTGCTTGGATGTTAGACAGAAGTAGTAAATCACTTTTATGGTTTATGGTCTTGTTTTCCACCCACACACTGAAACTTTAATCAAATCGTTTGGCACAAACTGAATGTGTCCATTGTTCTAGACTGCAATATCAAACACAAATGCAAAGGGCTCCACTTACAGGATGCATGAGTAAAATCAATTTATTGTTGTCATTATGGACTTTGGTTTTAACAGGCATCTTTTCCAAGCAGACACTGATCCACAGTACACGATCCTGTAGTAGTTCTGGCTATGGTGAAATTGCATCCTGTCTTGTACAGAAAGCATTGAGCAGACAGAATGCACATCTGAGAGAGACGGGTGGCAGCAATAGTGCAATGGCATTGCAATGGCTCCTAACATTGTATTGCTATTTTCCTCCAGCGGATTCCACGGGCACCCACTCCCTGTACACAGCGTACAAGGACTATGAGATCATGTTCCATGTGTCAACGCTGCTGCCTTACACGCCCAACAATAAACAACAGGTACAGTTTCTGTGAAATACCGTTAGCATATCAGGAAATGGAAAAATGAAAATGTGTGGAGAATTGTTGTCCCAAAGATAACTTGCGAGTAAATGTGTGTCATTGAGAGGAATGCCTTATATTGTAGTATGTCTTTGCTATCAGATCCAAGTCCCATTTCTCCATGTTAACATGCTTTATTGTTTTCCGTTGGCCAGTTGCTGAGGAAGCGCCACATAGGGAACGACATCGTGACCATCGTGTTCCAGGAGCCCGGCGCTCACCCCTTCACCCCCAAGGCCGTCCGCTCCCACTTCCAGCACGTCTTCATCATCATCCGTGTGCACAACCCCTGCTCCGACAGCACATGCTACAGGTGAGGCTTTTTATTTGACCGGGAGAGATCAAAGTGTAAAACTGAACTCAAGGAGCAGACTAAAGAAAATTGAGGTTTTATTAAAAAGTTGGAGAGGTGGAACTCTAAAGGCCAGAGAAGCAGGCTTGTCATCAGAAGGCCACCAATTCAAATCCCCAAACCAGGCAAGGAAAACTCTCTCTGGTCTCTCGACATGTCACGGTGCCTTTAAGCAAGGCATTTTACCCCCAGTTGCTCCGCCTTAGTGCAGTTGCTCTGTGGCTGTAGTGGGCAGCCCCTAGGTGTGAATGTATGAGGACCACATTGAAAGAAGTCCAGGAATTTTTTCGTATTATCATGACAATTTTACTTCACATGTATGCATGTTAAGTGGAAGAAAGAAAGGAAGGAAGGAAGGAAAGAAGGTAGGTAGGTGCTGGGAAAGATCATGTCTGCTTGACAAACCCCCTCACCGGATAAATAATGGTTAAGAAAAAGCCATGGAAACGTTTCTAGTTTGCAGTCGTACAGAATTATGAGTATGATTGACGTTGCGGTTAACAGTCATGAATGTACACCGATCAGCCACGACATTAAAACCACTGACAGGTGAAGTGAATAACATCGATTATCTCGTTACAATGGCACCTGTCAAGGGGTGGAATATATTGGGAAGCAAGTGAACAGTCAGTTCTTGACGTTGATGTGTTGGAAGCAGGAAAAATGGGCAAGCGTAAGGATCTGAGCGACTTTGACAAGGGCCAAATTGTGACGGCTAGACGACTGGGTCAGAGCATCTCCAACACGGCAGGTCTTGTGGGGTGTTCCCGGTATGCAGTAGTTAGTACCTACCAAAAGTGGTCCAAGGCAGTGTGATGCTCTGGGCAATGTTCTGCTGGGAAACCTTGGGTCCTGGCATTCATGTGGATGTTACTTTGACACGTACCACCTACCTAAACATTGTTGCAGACCAAGTACACCCCTTCATGGCAACGGTATTCCCTGATGGCAGCGGCCTCTTTCAGCAGGATAATGCGCCCTGCCACACTGCAGAAATTGTTCAGGAATGGTTTGAGGAACATGACAAAGAGTTCAAGGTGTTGAACTGACCTCATCCACTAGCAGAGTTTTGAGTTTCGACCTATCTCCGTCCAGAACGTGGCCCCCTAAAAGCGCCACACCGCTCTTAGTGTGCCACCAGCTGTGTCGTTCTCATGCAGGTAGCTAGCTATTAAAACAAAAGCATTGACTGGAAGGCATGGGTCGCTGTAGCACATAAAAGCCTGTTGCGTGACCACTGCACCGTCTCTCCAGAGTGTGTGTGTGTGTGTTTTCCTTTGTGTGTGTGTGTCTGCGTAAGTATAAATTTGTTTGATTATGGTTGACCAGGAGAGATTGGCCCTGCAGCGGCTGTCTAACTGATGGGAGTTGCTCTCTCTTCCTCTACTGGCTGATTTTTGGCCGCGTGATGATTTACACTTCCGCATTGCTACCCCACCGCAGACACACACACACACACACAGGCACAATCTTACAAGTACACACACACTCACAATGTGTGCTCTCCATTTTTGTGGTTCTCGTTGTTTCTCTTGCACACACACACACACACACACACACACACACACACACAAGTATTATGTACACATACTTGCTCTCTCTTGCGCTCCGTCTCTCCTTTTACCTCGTTCTCACAGTCACTTGCGCACACACACACTCACACACACACACTTTCCCCTTGCACACATACAGTAATTCACTCAAAAGCTCACTCTTCACACACTCATATAATACACGTGCCCCTCCTCCCCCCTGCCTGCCACTTTGCCTTGGGGCAGCGAGAGCCGGAGCAGTCTGAAGGAGTTAGCGCCACGCACATCAAGGGCTCTGTTCACCCGGACGTGCAGGCGAGTGGGTAGGATTGTTGGGAGCAGAAGTCCCTCAGAGCTCACAGAGTCCACGTCGGGAACGGACCGGGTCAGACCTAGCCTTCTGTCTCTCAGCTCACACCCGCATCCAAGTCGGGCTAATTTATTTTGAGCCCTCTTGCCCTCCTTCTCTCTCCCCAGTCCCTTTTTTTTTTTTCTTCTGTCCACCTTTTTTTTACCCCTAAACCTTTTGATTTGGAGTCAGGGAGTGTTTTGAAGGAAGAGAGAAAAGGGGAAAGGACGATATGCTGGTTGTCCTGGTTTTTCCTTCTGGATGAAATGGAGAGGCGTAGGACACAGGAGCCGTGAGGACGATCTAGCTACCCCACCCAAGCCACTCACACACTCCCAGCCTTTGGATTCTATTCAAGTCCTGTGGATTTACCCACCACACATCAAGACTCCAGTCCTGACTGTTACAGGGCAGCTTTTTATTGATGGGGGGTCCTGGAAGAGAGAATTGGAAGAGCATTCAACTGCTACAAGGATCTGCTACTCGCTATTGAGTGGTTGTGTTGTTGTGTTGTTGGATTGTAGCAAGACAGAATCAAATCACCAGTACAGCTACTACGCCTATCACTGTGACGAGGAATGAGGATGTATAGCTCAATAATAATCTGAAGACCATAGGTCCACTGGTCAGCAGGTGAGGGGTGTGTGTCTGTGTGTGTCTGTGTGTGTGTGTGTGTGTGTGTGTGTGTGTGTGTGAGAGTGTGCGTGTGAGTGTGTGTGTGGTTTGACAGCAGGTGACCTGTGCAGTGTGAAGTTGATCATCTTTGTACTGATGACTTTGCCACTCACTGGATACCAAAGCTCCATGGATTTCAGCTGGTCACTGGTTGTCACACATGCATGCGTGCGCAAGCACACACACACATCCACACACACACACACACACACACATCCACACACACATCCAACCCTGCACAGACGCTGCCTTGAATGGCGATTACACACAAAGACATTGTTTGTTGTGATTTCTCCAATGACTAAAGGGACATAAGATTAATTCAACCTTCTGTTTCTGAGTATCACTTCTCTAATCTCTACTAAAGTATAGGTTATGATTTGTTGAGTCATCTAGTTATTAATAGCCTGTTGTTGCCTGCTGCTGAGATTTGGATTATGTCCAGGTCATATTGAGCCAGACCGGAGCATTAGAGGAGTAAGTGGCCTGGGGCCAGCCGGGTGCTAATCTGCTGCTTTCAACGTCTGCCTAAAAGTCACATAGGGCCAGCAAGCCAGATTGCATAACTAGAGCTTTGTTCAGGCTGTTCTTGCTTGCAGGCTAGTTCTAGCTATAGCCCTGCCTCTCCATACATGATGTATCAGAGTGCCACTCTGTGTGTGTCTGTCTGTCTGTCTGCATTGGGAGCTGGCTTGTCAGCTGTATTTGTGATGTACATTATTTATATGGCGGGTTTACTCAGGCATGGGTCGCAACATTCCAGCTGCAGGCTCAGCCTGCATTATCTGTTTAATGGGCTGGATGGAGACTTGTCATGACCGTCACATCAGCTTACCCAATGCTAAGTCTCAGTCGTTCCACACTCACAAGGCTTCTACTGTATATACTACTGTCTGTGTGTGAGTGTGTGTGCATTCATAGCTTCCATCGCTTGCAACTCCTTGAGGAGTTATGCAGATCAAGAGTGGGTGTTGGCATGCTACCAGATGTATGCAGTCAAAATGTATTTAAAAGCACAGCAGGTTTGAGACAGCATTAGATACCCGTTTACTAATTGATAGAAATCCAACTCGAGGACCATCATTGTGTAGAATTGGAATAGGAGAGGTGGAGGGTAACAGGAGGAGAGCCCCGCCCATAGGAAGTCTAACGCCCTCCTTTCTACTCACAAGTGAAACAGGTCGAAGGCAACAACACCTAAGGGGAAACCTTTCACTGATATCTCCACTATTCTTTACGAGCCCATATGTTGTTTGTCCTTGGGGCGTACTACTCACTGGTGCAGTGTGTTGCTACAATGGCGTGTAAGGTGTGTTTTAGACATGCCTTACTATAGATTTCCAAATATGGATTATGATTTCAGTTTATTTATGTATCAGTGACCTCATACTCCCCTCCCTACACTTCTCTTTCTTTCTCCGGCAGTGTGGCTGTCACCCGTTCCCAAGACGTGCCCTCCTTCGGCCCCCCGCTCCCCAAGGGTGTGACCTTTCCCAAGTCCACAGTCTTCAGGGACTTCCTGTTGGCCAAAGTCATCAACGCTGAGAACGCTGCCCACAAGTCAGACAAGTTCGGTGCCATGGCAACACGCACACGGCAGGAGTACCTGCGGGACCTGGCGGAGCGTCACGTGACCAGTACGCCAGTAGAGCCCACTGGGAAGTTCCCCTTCATCTCTCTGGCCCACAAACGACGGGAAAAGGTGCGTCCCTACAGCGGGGCGGAGCTTCGCAGCCTGGGAGCGGTGACCTGGCAGGTCCACGCCGAAGACCAGGTGGCCGGCGCTGAGCGCGAGTGCCTATTGGCCGTCTCCAACGACTTCATCATCCTGTTGGACCAGGAGGCCAAGGCGGTGGTGTTCAACTGTGTCACGCGCGATGTCATCGGCTGGTCGTCGGGGAGCCCCGCCTCCATGAAGATCTACTATGAGCGCGGGGAGAGCGTGTCGCTGCGCTCCATCAATAACAATACAGAGGACTTTGGAGAGGTGGTCAAAAGACTGGAGGTCAGTGGGACATGATGTCCTGACAATACATCTCATCAGCACACACACCATCTGTTGTCGCTATCATCACTGACACATGGCTTGTAATGAACACACCTCTGATTGTCATGAACTTTTATTTTATATTTACATTTGAGGTGTTTATCTGACACGCTTATCCAGAGTGGCTTACAGTGACTGCAACAATAAGATAACATTTCTAAAAGTCAGTGGTAAGGAGTACAAAGGTCAGGGCCTCTTCCAGTACTCCTGTGACCACAGTAACAACTATGGAAGAGAAAAGTGCTTAGCAGTGTTTTGCTGGTGTCGTTGACGTTCGTTCCAGTGGTAGAGGGTGTCAGGGGACATGTTGTGGTCACTTTCCACTTGCACGACAACGGAGGTATGAAATCATATCGTGGCTGTTATGATGGCAACATGAGGGCGTGGCCTCTAATTACACCGTCAACTGAAGCCACAGCTGTTGTGTTGTGACTCTATGATTATAAGCCATGCTCAGCATAATACACGGTAATTTAGTGACATGATATCATCACTGCGGTGCAGGTAAGGCGATGCTTTATGGTGAGGTATTTGGATCATGCTTCTGACAACGCAATTCTAGTTGATGATGGTAAATAAGGTGACGACTTAACACTGCCTGCTACCAGTAGCGGCACGTGTCATTGTATGATTGCGTGATATTTTTTTTTTTTGCCATAGTCTTTGTTGTGGGCATCCTGGCATGCATCAGAGCCGTAGCCTGATATCCGGCACTGCTCCTGTTGTGGTTTCGCTCCAGGGCCGTTCTAACCACTATTTACTTTCCAGTCAACTTCACGCAGGTAGGGGCAGCGCTAGGCAGGGTGTGTAACCGTAGACAATTATGAGGAAGTCTACCGAAATATCCAAATGAAAGGGTTTTATGTTCATAGGTTGTGATGGATAGATCGTGTTTGAGCTTGTGTGAGGTTGCTGCTAGGGTCAGGTGAGATTTATCATAGATGTGCTTGAGTAGAAGACAGTATATTTGCCTGCAAAAGGCTCACAAGGGTTTGTTAGAAATTGTTAGTGCATGGTGCATTCCTTACATTCCTCCTCTGATTCCTCCACCTGCACCTCCACCCCTCCACTCTATCTATCCTCTAGCTGTTGACCAAGGGCTGTCAGACCACGGAGATGACCCTGCGCCGTAACGCCCTTGGCCAGCTGGGCTTCCACGTCAACTTTGAGGGCATCGTGGCGGAGGTGGAGCCCTATGGCTACGCCTGGCAGGCTGGGCTCAGGCAGGGCAGCCGACTGGTCGAAATCTGCAAGGTGTCCGTGGCCTCGCTGTCCCACGAGCAGATGATTGACCTGCTCCGAACCTCCGTCACCGTCAAGGTGGTCATCATCCCCCCGCACGAGGACTCCACACCACGCAGGTAGAGTAGAGTGGGCATACACATAATGCTCTACATGTGCAGGAGAGCTCAATCGGGACTATCTAGTTTACACTGACACACACACACATCTGTCCCATACACTTAACCAGATGAAACATGGATCACTAAGACAGCTGTCTGGGGCTTTTATGAGGCTGTCAGTGTTCTTACCATGAATGCTTCATGTGCCGACAGAGGCTGCTCAGAAATCTACCACATGCCATTGGTGGACTACAAGAACCACAAGGAGGGCATGCCCTACGAGTTAAAGTTCCCATTCCGCACCAGCAACAACAACAACACCAAGTGGCCCCGCACCTCGTCCAGCCCCCAGGCACGC
This sequence comes from Hoplostethus atlanticus, assembly GCA_034670405.1. Lineage (NCBI taxonomy): Eukaryota > Metazoa > Chordata > Actinopteri > Trachichthyiformes > Trachichthyidae > Hoplostethus > Hoplostethus atlanticus. The sequence goes on from JAXDDX010000004.1 coordinate 3,504,547, forward strand.
ACTGGCGGCATGGGGGGAACTCTGATCAAGGCCCCGTCTTCAGACTTCACCGACCGCAACTCTGCCGCCATCCCGCGCAGCGTTTCCAGCGACGGACGACCCCTCAACCCCAAAAGGTAAGACTCCTAAGCATTCAAGCAAATCTACCAAAGAATGGCTCAGGAAAAAGAGGTTTAGTGTGTTTTGGATTGGCCAAGTCAAAAACACATATTTTTGCACACAGGAATATGATTTATTGTTAAATAAACCAGTATCAAGTCAATGATATCATATTTATTTGTGCATGTTCTTTATTTGGGATATCTTCATTAAGATTTCAGGTTTAGAAAAGGATTCCGATACAGGTTATTCCTCCTATAATATATGAAAAAATGACCACCCTCTTGTAGGATTCACAAACTTTCAAACATGACTGGAAGCCCCGATGGATCCACAGTTGTTTTCATTTTCACTCTTGTCTCAGTTGAGAAAGTGATCCCATATTTCATTCCAACTTCCATTAAAAGTCTTAAATATAACTTGATGAAACTCTCCGGCGCCCTGCATTCAGAGCTGCTGTCTGTCTACCTACATTATCATCCTCATGTGTCCCCCACAGGTATTCCCCAGGGAACGACAACTACGCTCTGGCCTGTTCGATTGTGATGGGCCGCTCTATGCACAACGCAAACTCGCCCTCCACTCTGTCCTACACAGACAGCAGCACTGCGGGCTCCAACCACTGGAGGCAGAAGTCCATGCCCGACGGGTGAGTTCAACCGTCCCTGGCTAAAACACTCGGTCTGCTGAGTGCCATGCTTGGCGCTATGAGCTGACAAATGACGTTCTCCATCTCTCCTCCCAGGTTTAATAACAACAACCGCCACTCCCCGGTGTCATCTGAGCGCCAGGTGGCGGGCGAGGGGGTCAATGGGATGAAACCTTCCCCCGGTACTGGCAGTGGTGTCGTATGGTCCAGAACCGGGGAGGGGGAAGCAGCCAGCATCCTGGGGGATAAAACCAGTACAGGTAAGAAGAACTCAATGGAGTCTGGGCTCAGCTCCAGTGACAACAATATGAAACTATCACTCATCTACAGACTGAACTACTCACACGTCCTTGCTTTCTTCAGACCCTGTGGTCTCCAAGGTAGTGATGCCTCGACTCCAGCAGCCAGAGCAGAGTGGCCATGTGTCTCCTAACAAGAACACTAAGGTGAGCCAGCAGCAGTAAACACTGTACTTACCTCACACCTCTTGGACAGGGTGTGACAGGGTGATAAGGGAAACCAAGTAGCCAAAAGGGCTGCCGTTTAAAGATTACCTCAAAGATGTTTCCTAAATGCTCTTGAGTAAAGGTATCTCATGTGTATATTATGTGTACCTGTGCCAAGAACAAAACAAAATTTCCCAAAATCAGCTAAAATTCTACCGTGGAATGAGCAATCGCTTGTCATATTGTGGATGTGTCTGTTGATATGAAAGTAAACCATCCATATACTACAAATACGACACTAATGTTGCTGAATCCTCCAACACACACTGTGAGACCATCTTGTGAAATACAATACTGTCAGAATTTAGAGAAAAATGAATGTTTTCACTATATTAAATGAATGATTTGCTGTCTTATCTCTGAATAGGCGGATGCTCCATATTCATCCAGCCAATCAAGCAGCAACACGCTCTCCAGCAACGCCTCCAGCTCCACCCACAGCGATGAGAAGTGGTATGAAGTTGGCTCGCGGTCAGGGGTGCGGAGTGACCTAGAGCTCAACGGCTATCTCCAGGGGACGTCCACTGACAGCGGCATCGATGCCACCTCCTTCACCGCCACCCAAAGCAGCACGGCCTCCTCCACCGGCGCTTTCAGGGCCAAAGACAAGATCCCATCCTGGCAGGATGACCCAGCAGGCAGCCGCAGGACCACCGACGCTTCCCCCCCAACATCCGACTCCCTGGTCCCCCTCGGAGGCGGCGAGATCCCGGCCAAGAGCCCCTCGGCTTTCCCCCTGGCTCCCGATAGCAGCTCCTACACCCTCAACGATGCTGCCTCCCACTCCAGGTGTGCTGCCGTTCTATGAGTCAGCTGTTTAGGCAGCTGAGGAATTTGTTCTCGCGCATCAATGTTTCATTAAACAGACAGTGATTCATTGTAGTCCGGATATATCCTGTGCTGTCCCAGATGGAAAAGTCCAAAGCTCGGCGGTTTGGTGTTAGAGGAGAGAGAGAGAGAGAGAGAGAGGAAGGAGGAACTCGGTGTGTGTGGTTGTGAATTTGTGTGTATGCCAGTCTCTCAGCATCCGTGATAGAAAGGGGAATGCTTGAAGTTGCTAGAAATGCAGACCGTGAGCTCAGCACCGTTCCCCCCTCTTCTAAATCCCACTTCCATTCAATCAACCCAAGCTTTCGTCTTTCTCTTCTTCACTCGCCCATAAATAACTCCTGCGCCACGAGACCTGTACACCAGCAACGTTGTTTTATAGTGCACACACACACACACACACACACACACACACACACACACACACACACACACACACACACACACACACACACACACACACAACTTGCTTGTTTGAAAGATGGAGCGCTTTCATGTCAAACTGGGGAGAAATGTTATTTGAAAGTGTTGGAAACGAAGCAAGCCCAAGGACGCTGCATCCTATATTTATTTATGAAGGCATCAGTTGAACCCATCTACAGAAAAATATAGTAGGAGGTGCAGTGGTGGGAAAGTGTTTTTGAGCAGGTTTTGTAGTGTGTGTGTATGTATCTGTCTATTTGAATGCAACTCTGAAAATGTTTTGACAGTTTGGCGCTAGAAGAGGAAAAGTGGCATTCTGGGTGATATCAAAATAAAGCTGTTGATCACAAAATTAAATACATTTATACATTTCAGGCTCTTCCCCTCTGGATACAAGCCTTCAGTATATTTTCTGATCACATAAATATCAAAGTCTGACACCTTCCTTCACTCACTCCTCTCCCTCCCTGTCTCCTCAGCACCCTGAGTTCAGGTCACTCGGGGTCTCCCCAGGAGGAGGGCGCTGCAGCGGCCACCTCCCCCACCTCCCTCTCCCCAGGGCCCAAGAGCTTCTACCCCCGTCAGGGAGCGACCTCCAAGTACCTGATTGGCTGGAGGAAACCTGGGGGCACGGTCAACTCTGTGGACTTTGGCAGCACTCGCAAGTGAGCATTAACGGGAGGAATGGATGGGCCATGTTTTTGCTGAGCATCTGTGAATGTTTAAAATGTGTCTCACGCTGTCTTGGGTGTTGTGAAAGGATTTTCATTCAGTGTAGAAATGCAGCCTACTGTTGGTGTTTGAGGGTGAATATTTTGTCAGGCTTCCCACAGATGGCTCACTTCATGTTTTTAAAATCGGACAACACTGCCACACTGTGGTGTAGCTGAGTACTGAAGCTCCTCCAGTATTATTCATTCATTAATTGTCTTTACCCGCTTATTCCTTTTCATGGTCATGGGACTGGAGCCTGTCCCAGGCATACACTAGGGCAGAAAGCAGGGACACACCCTGCACAGGTTGCCAGTACATCCTAGGGCTAGTACAGCTAGACAAACACACTGATATACCTATAGGCAATTTAGAGTCTCCATCTTCCTGGCTAGCATATCTTTTTAATGTGGGAGAAAAACTGGTGTACCCGGAGGAAACCCACGCAAAACACGTGTACATGCAAACGGGGGCTGGTAATTGAAGCAAGGATCTTCTTGCTGTGAGGCGACAGCGATAACCACTGAGTCACTGTGTCGCCCTCCTGCAGTATCACTCTTTTTTTAACCTTTACTTTTCCAGTAAAGATTGAGTGAGCATGCATGCTCTTTTTCAGCCCTGCTACACATTCAAGCAGTTAGATATATAGTCCCTCAGGAAAAGGGACCTTATGTCCGTCCCTCCATTTGATCATTTGTTCTTTATGTATAATACTTTTTTTATATATATTTTTGCCTTTATTGGACAGCTGACAGTATAGAGAGACAGGAAAGATTGTGAGGGAGAGAGAGGGGGATGACATGCTACAGAGGTCCCAGGCCTGATTCAAACCCAGATCGTTGCCTCTTTGTCCAGACGTCACCAGAGCGATGGTCTGCTGGGCGGTCAGCCCCAGCTCAGGGCCAATCTCCGGGGCTCCCAGTCCCCCCAGCGCCACGCTCCCAAGTCCAGCCTGGAAGAAGACCTCAAGAAGCTCATCACACTTGACAGCCCCCCACCCACCTCACACGAAGAGAAGGTACCCAGAAAGGCAGTGGCATTATAGTTAGCATAGATTTCAAGTTCTGCCAACGGTATTATTTGTTTATTTGATAGTGATTGATATATTGTTTTAAATATATCGAACCTTTTGTGGCTTTGACTTGCCTCTGTCTCGCCAACCCCCCGTCTGTCTCCGTCTCTCACCAAAGCCACTGTTTCCGGGCCCGCCCCCCAGCCGTCGCTCCCTCCAGAGGACCCTATCGGATGAGAGTATCTACAGTGGCCAGAGGGAGCCCTCCTTCTGCAGCGGGCAGCGGGACACGCCCACTGACCTGCTGTTCAGCTGCTCCACCATGCCACGCTCGCCCACCGCCCGCCACGCTCCAAGCAGGCGCCCATCCCACAAGTCTCTGGGTGAGCCTTCAGTATATGTAGTTTATCATAGAGGTGACTTAAACCAGGCTTTTAGTTCCTTCTCCAAAGGTTTCAAATATTATGCTCCTAGTACAATAAAATGTGGTATCAGTGTTGGCCGCAAAATATACCCTATTATCTATTATTGGAGATGAGATGGGAATGTCGTTCAGTGTGTTTTACCTTATGGTTTCCCGTCCCCAGGAGACCTGTCAGCCCCAGACAGCTCAGTGGAGCAGGAGAGGAAGAGGCAGCAGCTGCAGGAGCCTGTCCTCATGCCCCTGCCCGACACTGGGGCCGACGGCCCACTGGACTGGGCCCACCTGGTGGATGCTGCAAAGGCCTTCGAGGGTAGGCGCCACACCCAACCTAGTCTTGAACCTACAGTCTTTTCCCCAATTCCTTATGTTCTTGTATCCATCCCACAATCATTGGAGTTGAAAGCTACAGTAGGGATTTTGGGTTGGGCTGGTGGGAAGAGGATAGGAAAAGGATAATATGCTTGATGTCCCGATGCAGCGCAACCGTTATCTTTGTTCCCACCAGATGAGGGCATTTTTATCTCTCAGCTGAAGTCTACCAGATCTAGTAGTGAGTCTTTAATCTTTATGTCTTCAGAACAGAGACTAGTCCTGCTAGCGGCCCAAGAGGAAAGCTCCAGGGCTGAGAGCACGGCCGCCACCAGTCCCCAGCAGGCCGAGCCTCAAGCAGCACCCCCAAGACACCCCTCGCCTGGGTAAGAGGCTTTGGTTTGACATTGACCAATCTTCCCTCTAAGCCAGTGGTGTCCAGTTCTCTGCCATGGTAGACTATGCAGGTTTTCAGCAGCTGATTTCAATTGGTCCTCTCTGGTTGAAGGTTTGCTAATGAGTGAAATCAGCTGTCTGCATACGCTTCCATTGCACAGGACTGGACACCACCACCGGCTTAGGTAACATTGCCTGTGACCGCAGCTTCATTTGTGATGTGCTGATGGTTCTCCCACACTGTGTTGTCCATGGCAGCTGATGTTCTGGGTGTCTCTCCCCACAGTGAGAGTCCAGCCTGTCTGATGGGGAAGGTGAGCCAGCTGGAGTCCATGGTCAAACTGCTACAGGAGGACCTGAAAAACGTGAGTTATATTCTTTGCACCATGGGAAGTCCACTCCCCTCAGTGTGTTTCCCATGGCACTATGGTCATTAGCAAATTCAAGTCAATCAGTTAGGGGTGAGACACTTCACTCCTGCATAAATGGCTCCTAAAATATGGTCAGAACAGATAAACACAATGTGATTTAACAAATAATTTTTATTGAACATTTTGTTCAAACATGAACATCCTAAGTTGGAACAAGTATGTTGACCTCCAGGATAATATCTTCTATGAAAGGGAGCAATTGAAGTCAGGTGACCCAATCAACACTACCCTGACCCTTCCTCTTAGCCTTGCCTATTTGTCGTCAATTATTTGTATGAGCTCTTGTTTATTGGCTCTTGTTTATTTGATACACTTATTTGTCTTAGCTCTTGCTCATTTGATTTTCTTATTTGTCTCATTTGTTTAAGAAAAGTAGATAACTAACTTATTGCACTTTTACCTTAGTACTAGTTCTGCTCTTAGTTGCTTGTTTAGGAAGGAAATGCACTTACGATTTCTGGTGACTAGTAGTTTTCTTGCCTACCTAGGTTGAATGCACTTATTGTAAGTCGCTTTGGATAAAAGCGTCTGCTAAATGCCTGTAATGTAATGTAATGTAATCAATGAGATGACAGTCACTGTGGGTTAGAGGTGTCCTGTCATATAAAAACCACACAAAGTTTGGTTATCAACAGTCCAAACAGTCCAAAAAGAGATCTGTTGAGGTGGAATATGCCCCTGTCAAAAAACACAACAGAAGAGTTGTTGAGGCTCATAAGGCTGGAAAAGGTTTTTTTTACCTACTGTATGTGGTAGCTTCTGGTTACAGCACTCCTGAGACACACATTTTGTAGAGACCTGAAATGTAACACGTGTGTATTTGTTTGTCACCACCAGGAGAAGGATGCCAAGGCGTCACTCCAGGCGCAGATTCAGAGCCTGCGAGAGGACAACCAGCGTCTCCAGGAGGAGTCCTACAGCGCCTCGGCCAAGCTCAAGAAGTTCACCGAGTGGGTCTTCAACACCATCGACATGAACTGACACGCACCGCCAACGACTGCAAACTCCCAACGGGAGCCTGAGCAGTACCCAAGTTCATCTGAAACTCATCCGTTTTTTCAATACTCACAACTTGACGTGCTCTGTCACTACCCAACGGGTAACTCGTGGATCTCCCAAACAATGGGACTCTCACTCTCGGTATGAACTGTGTCACTTCGGGTCTTACAGACCGATGCCAACGTGGACTTACTTGCCATCCTTCTTCAGCTTCGTGGATCTTTGATACGATCACCACATTGGAAAGAACAGAGGAATGAGGAAAAAGAGGAGTGCGGCTGATGTTTAGCAGATTTGACCAGCATGGTAGGTGTGTAGGTATCCCTGCATGTCAGAGAGAGAAAGATGTTGACCTTTTACCCAAAGGATTTAAAGTGAATATCCTGTGATTTATCTCCCTCTCAGTTCCAAGTGAACTGACAGATTTTAAATTATGAATTGCCAACACAATTTCAAATTTCTTCACCCCATGCAAGAGAGTTATTGAACGTAGTTCCAACTTGTTCTCATAGAGATTGATGCTTTCTAAGGATTGAGTGTTGTGGATTTACTGGTGTCTAGATATGGTTCAGTTTTTCCATTTCATTGAGAACAGCACTGAATTATTTTTATTTGTAACAAGCTAAAAGAAACTATTTGAAATGATGGAAGATGTTGCCCCCCTACAAGACGCCATGATTTTTTTGATGGCAGTGGGGACAAGTAGACACAGACAGGCTCTTGGGCGACGAGATTGATAGCACATACTGTAAACACTGTAAGGTCAAGTGCCTGTCTGTGTCGCATCTGTAAAAGATTGTATAAATGTATAAAATGTAAGATTTCTAGAGGGTTACTGCAAGTAGAAGTTCTAAAGGAATACTGGTCACAAGCTGGTTAAAAAATGAGGTTGATAGTTCGGCGTCGGCCATTCAGATTTGTCTTGTAAATACAGAATGTTAACGTGTGTTTTGTCACCTCTGCCCTCGATGGTATCTGTATTTCTGACAAAGATGGTGGCCCAGGAAAGCAAAACGGTAGCCGTGCAGTTACAGCTCTGCATTAACTCATCATAGTCAATCTGTATGAAAGGTTGGCGACGATACTTTAACTGGAAACAGATGGTTCAACTGGAAAATGTCATGTTTTAATTGAAAATACTAATTCTATTCTTTCCCTGTGCTCAAAGAGTAACAGTACCAGCTTTGCCTGCTACAATGGCTTGATTGACAGTGCCACCTAGTGTTGACAACATGTAAAATGCTACATGGAACTGACCCCCCCCCCCCCCCCCCCCCCCCCGATCCATAGCATGTTAAAAGGCCTCACTAGAGAAATCAGACCCTTAATGCTCTCTATAGATTTAATTGGTACCATTCAATACGTGACGACATATAAAGATGTTATGTGAATCCTGAAATCCCAGCTACAGAATTGTCTGTAGCATGTGATTCTGTCTGTAAGCCCAACCTGAATTTGGTCTTTAGACGAGAGACCTTGAATACTATGAGTCCCTATTTAAACCTCATTCCTGTTTCCTTTTGTACCCTGATACTGTACAACCTGTATATAAAAGAGAAAGACTTTGATGCTCATTTGAATTTGCACCTTCATTCTTTAAGATGATTTTTGATGCATTTCTGCTTTATTAGCTAGGATATATAGTGGAGAGTGACAGGGGAAATGGGAGAGATGGGGCAGGGGGAGGACACACGACAAAAAAGACCATGAGCCAGACTCAAACGGAGCATCCGGCTTTCGCCCCCAGGCCCTTACACAGCGGCTCAGCCCTGCACCTTCATTCATAACATGTGTGACAGCATGTGATTCTGTTTCCTTTTGAGATGTGACGTGTAAAAAATGTTTATATCTATTAAAGATATTTTGTTGAAATACAGCATGTTTGTCTTGAGTGGTCTTTTGAGGTATGGAGTGGCTATTTTGAGGCCTTTAGTGGGATTGGTATGGTGTGTTGTCGTCTAATGTCGGAGTATAACTAGTCAGGAGAGACTAGATTTGTAAGTTTTAATGGATAATGAATCAGGTGAGTATTGGCGGTGGCCTCTGGTTGAAATCAATGTTTATGGGTGAAAGGAGAACCCTGTGAATCTCAGATGACCAGGAAACTCCTGTAGTCTGCTCTTCCATTGGGCAGAACGGATCCGCTGATGACCAACTGGAGCCCGGCTGGGGATGGGGCAGGTATCTGTAGGGAAGTGGCAGTTTGTCATTGGTTCCCTTGGAGGGAAGGAAAGGAGTGTCCTTGCTTAATGGGCGTATTGAATAACAGTACCTGGAGTAGCAATAAGTAAATATGAGCCAGGTAGTCTTCCACTAAGCTTCATTTAGTCTGTTTTCCATTGACAATACTGCGTTAGCTTTAGCTTTTAGCCACATGATCAATATGAACATAAGTAAAGCAAGGCTTGCAGTACATTTTCTAAAGAGTCTCCCACTAATATTTTAGACACAAAATCATGTACAAGTAATGTGTGTGTGTGTGTGTGCTGAAGCTGTTTGAAGTGGGTTCCCCAGTACCTGTGTAAAAGGATACCTGTCAGTCGTCCTGCAGGAGGGCGCCGGCTGCTGCTGTGTGTTGTGATCAACAGAGAGCTGCTGTTTTCCCACCTACGGATGATTGCACAAGGCAGCCGCCCTGACAGAGACTAGCCTAGACGGACAGATTGATGCATGAGGATAACCTGCCAGACAGAAACGGCAGAGGAGAGGCCAAGGTGACGACGTGGATAATTAAGAAACGACTCCAATGTGGTGTCTAGCAAGAAATACGCCTCCCGGTGTGTGAGGCCGTGTTTAGGATATTTACCGGAAGAGATTACAATGTTGAGTTATCTCCACTTCCTGAGATGCAACGTCACCTGTCCTCCCTATAGGTTCTAGGTTCAGTTGACAGATACCCCCCCCCCAACTCCCCTCCCACCCCCCCAGTCAAGCATTCGTGCATCCGTGCACTGTGCTGCCAGGTGTAATGTTATGGCTGGCAGCTTACTTCACTAGCAGTGGTGTGGCTGTGAACAGGCTGCTCAATAATTTAGCATTAATGCAGATTATGGGCTGGCCCCCTTAAAGCAGATTAGCGAGCTCCCTGTCTGCCTGCCTGCCTGTCTGTCACCTTGTTAATGATGGCACTCCTTAATGCCAGAGCAGCTCATGGGACGGGGAGATATTATACTGATCGCAGGTCATTGCAGCGTGGGTGGCATGTGTGTAATTTGTGGTTATGAGGGGGGGATGGGCCGTTACGTAATCTATCGCTATGGGAAATGTATAGAGAATTGGCTTTTGTGATAGTAGAGCTTTGGTAAGGTGGGGGGAGGTAACGTGAACTCTGCTCTTTTCTTGTTAAAAGGTCTAGGGAGGAGAAATGTGCAGTGTAAGCACCGCGGGGCCCGACGATTGGCTTCATTTTCTAATAGGCGTGCCTCCTCACGCAGGTGTGTGACCTCAGTTTCCCCCGGATGCAGCATTTACTGAGAACAGCAGTTTTGAGTTGTGTGAATTTCCTGAATTCATCTTGTTCTTGCGCCTGAAAGGAAAACCCAGCGTGGATTGTACTTTCAATAATGAGGAATTCTGCTTTCATCGGTTTAGCGTATAAAAGCATTCAAGGTGTCTGTCTTTTGTGCAGTGTGTCTGTGAAGAGTGTGTGAGGTGCGAAATACCTTCAGAAGGAATGTGTGGTCGGGGGCCTCGCAGAGCCAAGACCTCTACCTCCATATCAACACACTGTACATGGAGAGAGAGAGAGAACAGAAAAGCAAGCAAGATTGTTCTGTGAAAATAAGCCACCATGTGTGTGTGTGTGTTCACTCTACATGCATGCATTCACAAATTGGCCATGCCATGTATTTCTGGAGTGTATTCCTCGGGGGGCTTTTTGAGATCTCATTTACAGCAGAAAAAAAGGTTCATTCGTTCGGGTTGCCATTTAAGCTTGAGCGATTCGAGAGTTTCCATGAAAGGGAGAGGAAAAGAGGAAAGAAGAAGAAGAAGAAGAAGAAGATACAAGAGAGAGTGGAATGGCAAGAGAGAGAAATAACTGAGTGCATGTTCGTCTTGCACAAAAATGGAATTCATAGCAACGTAGAAAATACTTTGAGTTGAAAGAATGTGTGCAGATAATAAGATAATAGGCTGGTTTAAGGAATGAACAACCTCTGATACAGTCAGGTTGAAATAAATACAGCCCCTCGCACATGAGCCTTGAATGGAAATTGAAAATCATTATCTGTGATGCTCTTTCTCTGGAGCCTAGTTTATAGATAGAGAGAGAGAGAGAGAGAGAGAGAGCCGGTATCTCTGGGAGCCACGACAGTAACTTGTTTTTATATTAGCATTTCAATATCTTCCTAATGAAATGTTTCTTATTTTCAGCATCAGTGGGCGCTGCTGCAGTGTGCATCTCTCTCTGCCCTCCTTTCCTCTTCACTGTGCATTCAATGCTCTCTCTCTCTCCCTCTCTCTCTCACTCGCACACACTCTCTCTCTCTGCCCATCTTTCTCCTCCCTCCATTTTTCTCTTTATCTTCTCTCTAATTCCTTCATCCCTCCCCCTTCACCAACTTGATCTGCCTCTCTCTATTGCTCAGCCTCTCTCCCTCCCTCTCTCTCTCTCTCTTTCTCTCTCTCTCTCTCACACACACACATGCTCTCTCTCTCTCTCTCTCTCTCTCTCTCGCTCTCACTCAGACTCAGGCACATGCAGACAGAGAGAGAGGAGATGAGCGAGGTGCGCACATGTGAGGATCTCCTGAACTGCCGGGGCAAGGCAGGACTGGTGAAGAGAGAAGAGGAGGAATAGAGGAATACTGCAGTGACCAGCCAGCTGCTCTCTCTCTCTCTCTCTCTCTCTCTCTCTCTCTCTCTCTCTCTCTCTCTCTCTCTGCTTCACTGCTTTCATCCCCTGCCTACTTCATCCCTTTTTCTCCCCCCTGCTGCCAATTATACCATGAACCTGCCTGCTGCTTGTTGCTAAGGGGGAGCCAAACGGGGGAGCAGAGTGGACCAGCCATTATTTTGTTTCTAAGGTAATGAATGCTTCGTTAGTGGCAGCTGTCAGGTGTCACAGATGTTACATTGCATGAGGCTTACTCGCCTGCTGAGACTGCATGACGGCTGTGGGGGACTCACAATGTGGTACTGGGTGGATCTAGTGCACGGCTTGTTTTGTGCATGTGTGTGTGTGTGAACTCTGTACCAGTTTATTCACTTTCTATTGGCTTGTTGGTTTGAGCTATCACCGAGGTCCAAGCCTATGTATGTGTGCATACAATGCATGTGTGTGTGTGTGTGTGTGTTTTTGCCCTTTTAAATTGGTGTGTGTGTGTGTGTGTCAGTGTTCCATCCTGTTCACTTTGACACAAGCTTTTAATTAGCGTCTGGGACGGGGCCTTCTGTGGATTGGCATGCTCGGACGGCTGGACGGGGAGGAAGTTGTTCCCTCGAATTACAGCTCCCTGCAGACCACAGGGGACCTATTGGAATACTATTGTTTTCTTTAAGCAGGTGCTGGGCAATCTATACCCCGCTCTGCCTCTCTATGTGGCCCCTGCAGGCGGATGCAAAGATTAGCTGTCGAATGTGTTCAGACTCTTAAAAAAAAAAGAGCACCGCCGTGCTAGCCAATGGGGAGCGCTGCATTCTGGGCTTCTGGTGGCAATAACAAACAGCGGAGAGCGGATGATTACTTATTCACTCATGCGCATCCCCATGCTCTGTGGTGTAATAGATTTAAGTGTTCAACAGTTACACACTATGGGGGGACAAAGCTTTCCAGCGCTCTGCTGTTGTGCCGTTGAGTCTTAACAATTGAATTCAATCGTTTCCTCTCGATATCTGCACTTGTTAAAAGTTGTGACACCGCAGAGCCACAATGACATCGTTTGACTCCTCCGACTCGCTTAGCTATAGCGGATGCCCCCCTGTTGCCAATTCAGTCAGCGTATGAAAATTTCATATTGTGCCCGTTCATGTGTGCCTGTCATGAAATGCTGCCTTTATCCTCCGTTCTCTCCCCCCCCCGGACTCTCCTCAATAGCTCGGCAAAGAGATTCCTGTTCAAACGCAAATAGTTATTACAGTAAATAGTGAAGCCCAGTGAGACATTTGATACGGGCTTTTTCTGTTCCTGGCAGCTTTATCCTCTCGCTGTCTGTCTTTTATAAGTACCAAAAATTATGAATGTGTCAAACAGTGTAATCCCACCCCACCCCACCCCTCTTCCCTCTGCACGATTAAAGGACTAACAAATGCTTTAACCCATTTAATACACATAGGAACCTTCAATGGCAAAGGGTAGAGGGGGGCTGAGAGGGGGCCGTCGCAGCCCGGCCGCCAACGTAGGTTCTGGAAATCCTTAGTTAAGCAGAATTAATTCTCCTGAGAGAGGGAGAGAGGAGAGGCAGCGTAGAGAAAGTGATGGGGATTGTGTGGAGGTTGTGAATAATCCCTTAACAACAGCTCTCCAGGCCTTACATCACAGCAGCACACACAAAGCCTTGGAGGGGGGTTAATGTGGGGAGTGCAGACAGATCAGTGACCATCACATCGCCGGAGTTAATGGAGAGTCGACGCTTACCTGTGATTAATGTTAGACATGCACACACACACACAAACGCACACACACTTGCATAATTTGCCACATGCATCACACACACATCAATATTACATCAGCGAGGCCTCATTTATGTGTTATGAGCATCAGTCCTGTTTAAAGAGCGCTGACTCATCAACCTCATGTAGCTAAGCAGAAGATGTACAGACCCCAATTGTGCTGTGTACATAATTGTTGGCCCTTGGGGGGGCGGTGGGACGCGTAGCCAGCCTGACTCCCCCCAAGCTGACGTGTGTTCAGGATAGTTGATATTCACCTGGCTCTATTACATCTGACTGCCTGAGCTCGCTTATCTGCCCTGTATTGTGACAGGCGTCTCCCTTCTGAGAGAAGAGCAAACATTTTGGCAGCCGGATCTCACGGCGATAAAAGGCTGGAGGAATTTTAGCCCCCGGAGGAACCCGGAGCAGCCAGAATGCGATTGCTGTTTTATCAAATAATGGCTTTATTTGCCTTCACTGTACAGATCTCATGAGTGTTGGTGGTAGTAATAGTGGGTGCTCATGTGTTATTGACTTGATTGTATTTGCTTTTCTGACAGGACTGAGTGAGAATGGCGGAGGGGTCTAGAGACCAGGGGGGTGCGGGCACCACTGATCCAGAGGAGGACTCCCCCAATATGATCGTCTACAGAAAGGCAAGTCTATGTGTGCTACACTATCTCACCTAGATGATGGAAGAAACTGTTGCTCAGAGGTAATGATCCATAGACAGGTTCCTGGCAGCCCAGTGCTCTGTCTCACTGTGTATAACACACACTGGTATCAGTATCAAGGTGTCAGGTAGCCTCAAGGTACCCTTCACCCCGGCAGGCAGTATGTTCAAGGAAAAATCCACAAAAGACACTTTAGCACACGACAGCTGTTGGTGATGTACCTTGTATTTCTGGGTCACTTTGGTTGTTTGGCGGTGTGTTTTTCATCTTCCCGTGATTAATTGGCCACATGTAGAAGGCGTGACGTCAAGTTGAGTTTAACAGGAGGAAAACATTCAAAGGTCTAAACATCAACGGTAAACGTCAGGTTTTGGTGTCAGTCACGCAGACACAAAGAACAAGAGCTTCTTTCTAGACCCAATAATCAATCATACAGGGAGAAATCCATTGTAGAAGAGGAGGAGACACCAATGCATTGTGGGTACAATAAAAGGGTAAATTACACAATGTCATCACAAAATAACACCTGGAATGCATCAAACGTGACAGTTTGATGATATATAACAGTGAAAGAGTTTCTGAGGGTGGAATTTTCCTTTAAGACAGACTCAACTCTCTCTCTCTGTCTGTCTCTCTCTCTCTGCCCTTCCTTTCCTTCCCTCCCCCCCGGACCCTCTGCCCACTATTCTTTCCACCATCAGTCTGGCAAGCTTCAACCTTCCAAAGTTTTAATAAGCTCTCAATCCCATGCGGGTCTGGGCAGAGAGAGGTCCTTTCAGTGTCAAGGGTAATTACATCGTCCCCATGGCACTTCACTTTCAATAGATGCCCTTTGATTGGAGAGGGTGAGTGGCATTGGTGGCTAATTATGTGGAGGAGTGGTAGGCTGGGAGGAAGTGCCTGATTCTCCAGGGCTGGCTTTGGAACCGGCCAATGAGGAGTAGGTTATCTCTCCGGCCAGCACCACGACGCACTCAGAAAAAGTTCCTTCTCGTCCGTCGTATCCACCTGATGAAGATAGTGAGCTACGTACGAGCCGCCCACAGTTGACAGCTGCTGTCCCGTTGTCACAAATACTCCATATAGTGAAGTAAACAGATTAGTGGAGAAATGGTGGGAAGAGGATGTGACATAAGTGTTGACAGTAACTGGTAGAACTTTTCTTTGAGTTGTGTGTGTTCAGATTGCGTCACCTGTGCGGTTTCGGGGCCTCGGTGACAGCTCTAAGAATTTAATTGCGCTTCCGTCTTTGGGCTGAGCATTTCCAGTCTCCCGGCTCGCCTGGAATAAACTGTCAGCACATGTTTTGTACTCAAGTACACAACGAAACTAGGTGAATCAATTCATGCCACTTTTGATAATGATGATGCTGATAGTATATACTATGAACAGTGTGTCACACTTCAGCAGCTGGCAACGTCTGTAGCGTGGATAGTGCATAGCCAGCAACAATTCGCCCTTCTGCTGTAAATACTCAACGTGCTAGGATGGCAGCGGGTCGTTCCAGCCTCTTATTGTCTCTGGCAGGAATCCTGTGGGCTTTGACAGGCTAATCTCAACTTGGCCGGAGTGCTGCCAATGTGTCCAAATGAGGGGCCCCGACTAATCACATTAGAACTGTATTCCTCATGGTCCTGATTCAACAACCTCAGTATGAAAGCAAATGGCTTCTGGGATTCCATGACAGGTGTCACATAGTAGCTGTCAAGCATATATGTATATGTGTGTGTGTGTGTGTGTGTGTGTGTGTTTTGTGTGGATTTAAGTGCCTCTGCTGCACGGAAATGCTTGAAATGTTTAATTAATTGTTGTCATTATCTTACTTGTTTCATAAGAAGCTGCCGTGCTGCAGATAGGAGATAGTGCTTTGAGACTGAGTGCATGCAACACTGGACATCTTTATGGATTTTACAGCCAAGCTTTATTATATAATGCTACATGTGCCTGGAGGCGCTGCGTTTAGGAGTCTAGTTTTTGCTTGTCAGGACGCTGCCTCGGGGAATATTCATCATTTCATGTTTTAGTCATAGACAGTGACAACAGGCAGCTGACTCTGAGAGCGACAGGATATTTCTACCCTTTCTGCTTTGAAAACTTGATATTGTGGAATTGATTGGTTGCAGAAAGTCCCTCTGTATAATGGAAGGGCTTTGAGAAAGGAAGGGCTACAACAGCAAAACACTTTTTGTTTCTTTTCACATCCAAAGAAATAAGAGTTCTGAGAGAAAACATCAAAGAATGTGTCAACTAAATACTTACGTATCTCACTGTGGGCCTATCCTACCCTAAGTTTAATGGACAGCATATCTTATTTTCTCTACTTTTTGATAGTGATCACCTCAGTGCCAGTGTTGCTGGCTTGAGATGGCAGAGAGGCCACAGGAGAGAGTGGTGCGCTCATGGCCTCCTGGACTCTTGTGGGTGGGCAGCCTGGCGCAGTGTAAAAGGGGCTGCTTGGAGAGAGGCAGATGCCCACAAATATGTTCTGCCACCTGGGAAAACACTGGCAGCTTCCTCCCAAAGGCCCCAGTCAGCTGGAAGACACAGCAGCATCTTACTGCAAAGAGCACAGGCTGGTGTGGTCCCAGTGAAGAGATACTGTGCAGCATTTTTATGACGTGTGTAGAAGATAGGGGGTATGTATACCAAAGCTCCATTTCTTGTATTGTCATTTAGTTTAATGTTATATTGTAACATCATTAACCTACCTGGATATGCAGTTAGACAAAGGTGACTGTGACGTATTTGGCCATTAGTGAACAGAAGTAGGTTGCACACATACTGTAGCACACAAGTGCCAGCATATAAACTCAAGAAAGAAAGAAAGAAAGAAAGAAAGAAAGAAAGAAATCAAGCTGTGATGAGAAGCACTGCTGTGCTGGGAAATGCAATTAGGGTAAGGAGAGTGGCCACTGTATCTGATGGGGTAAAGCTCACACACTATTAATAGTTACTTCTCCAGTCCTTAAGTGTGTGTGTGTGTGTGTGCGTGTGCGTGTGCGTGTGCGTGTGCGTGTGCGTGTGTGTGTGTGTGTGTGTGTGTGTCTTTTCCCCCTTTTTCCCAACTGTGACTTGGGGCCAAGAGCTGTGATGGCTGCCTTGCTTTCAAAACACATGGCTAATTGTCGCCAAAGGACTCGCAGCCCAGGGAGAACAAAGTGTTAGTGCCGTGTCCCTTCTTGGTTGCATTCAGGTCATTAAATGTTTGATTGGATGACACTTGGCAGCCAACTCATACCTGAAGGCGTGCGGTATAGCTAAGGTACAGTACATATGTGGTACAGCCATGCAACGCTCTCATCCACGAGCCAGTAGCGGGTAAATATTGATAATGACCCGAGCCAAAAAACACAACTTGGTGCCAGTGGCCTTTGGGGTGTGTAGCGTTAGAGCACTCTATTACTGTCCCCCCCCATCAGCTCCGCCATGCAGAGAGCAGACAGTGCAGTTCAGCTAACAATTGACTTGATATGATTGAGTTACGTTGGAGCTTACAGTCCATCCCATCAGACACCTCAGAGCAGATATCCTCTCCCATTAAATGGATGTAAAGTCGAGGTGCCCTGAAAGACAAATCAGAACAGAAAATTCATCTATTTTCAATTCCCCCTCTCTTTCTCCCCCACTCTCTTCTTTTCTCATTCTTTCTTCGGCTCATTGCTAATTAATAATTGACGATCATTTCAGGCATTCCATCTTTGGAAAAATATCTGGTCCACTGAGACATCATTCCCCTCCATTCTTTTATTCATATCCAGCACATTTGTTCTCATCACTTGTTTTTTTTTATCTATTAATGTGCTTCTAAATGTGATGAGAGGAAGAATAGAAGGGAAAAGAACAAATGGCGAGTGGAAAATAGATTGTTGTTAATCCATTACCAATCCATAGTTTCAATCAAATTGGACAGAGCTTCCATGTTGTATGTTGTGAAACATCAAACTGCAATTGTGACGGTTTTCCCCCGTAGCGGGAGCCACAGGTGACTAACACAAGTTATCACACCTGACTCACACCGCTGAATAGATGTTGAATCTAATATACCCCGAGTGACAGGAGAAGATTAAATTTCTGTCAATGGCAACCCTAACCTCCCCCACCATTCATTCGCTTAACACAGCAGGGACTGACAGCTGGCTGGGTTTGGGATGAATTATGTTTTACTGCTGGAAACGGCTAGGAGGACCGCTGGGCTCTCTAGTGGTGCTGGTCAGATGGACGTCTGCCTGCCCATGAGTCACACACTATCGTCACTGGCAAGTGCCTGTGGGGCCCATGGAGGATATACTGTATCTCTGCTCTTTTAAGACTAACCTCCATCCGAGGTGTCTATGGGCCCCTACTCACTATTCCTGTGTGCACTTAAGATAACATAGTCTAGATGAATGCGCTGGATATCACCTCTGCAGCTGTAGGGATGAGTTCTCCTAGTGCTTTATCAGGTATGACTGGTTTTACACGGTCTCCACCAGCACTAAGGGAGCCTTTATCTGAGGCGTTGGTATGGGCTGAACTATCAGGGTCATATTGAAGCCTGTGTGCCTGTATGCTAAGTGCCAGTGTGGGTTACTTTCCTAGTTGGGTCAATAAGATAAAACAACAGTAACAGTACAAAGCTCTTATATAACCAACTCCTGTCTGTTTAGTGCGTTGGGCATTCTTACATTTCCAGCTAAGCGGATGGTCCAACACATGAAAATCCTGGAAGTCAGCTGAAAAACAAATCATAATTGGATAATTCACGGTGTGTTGGCTGCCTGCATGCTGTGTTGACAGGATTATTCACCTCATCCATAGAGAAGAGCTGTGACTGAAATAAAAGGCTTTGCTCCAGCGAGGGAAGTCCTGCCTGTGCCAACGCTCCTCGGCTGTCTCACCACTGTTTCTCTCTGTTGACAATGTGCTCTTAAAGCAGCGCATCTAATGCAGCCAGTGCATCCTTATTGGGAGCAAAGTGTAAATACCCATATGTATGAATGTGGTGATGTTAATGGGATGTTGTGTGTGTGTGTGTGTGTGTGTGTGTGTGTGGTTTGGGGGGGAGGCACTTCTATATGCCTTCCACTTATCGCAGTCTGAAAAGGTTGCCTGTAATTGCACTGTAGATGGAACCCATTTTAAATACCTCTTACTGTACTCTGAATAACTGCAGCATTTCTGCAGGACACAGACGGAGTTCACTTCACTCTTCCAGAGCAGTTGATACGGAAATACTGGAACTGTGTATAAAATTACAGCGATTGACTTGGGGAGGATTTCCACATTGGATCCCATTTCCATTAACTGCTTTTCAGTTTGATGTGAATCAATGAGCAAACCCGGTGTCCTATTGAGCTCTTGTTGACAATGTAGAATGAAGTCCTGAATACTAGTGGGACATGTGAATCGTTATCATCCCTGACCGTTACTTTGTAGTGGAAGCATGTTAAAAACAGCTAATTCTCGGTGGCCTACTTGCCCCGGACTAACACAGCAATGTGTTTGACAGCAGCGACTGGCAGGGCAGACCGAGGCCCAGCGGTGGTGCTGACACACTAAATTAGTAAAAAAACAGGAGGAAGGAGAGAATGAGCTGTACCAGTCCCACTTGGTCTTGCTCAGCTGCCTTCACTTCTTAACACGGAGCAGAACAGCATGATGCTAGTAAAAACAATAGGGAAATGGGTTTGAAACAGCAGAATTTTTCAACATATCGAATAAGTCTCAGTCAGGAGGGGAGATCTGGAGTCGAGTTTTCTAGCTTTTTTTGGCAAAGAATACAAAGAACTCCTCAGATTTCTCTGGGTAGATGCCAACAGTGTAGCTGGGATAGGGGTTAACAGCCTTGAACAGTACCCTTGATAAAATGTATACATCAGGTTAGAGAAGGATGCCACTCTTGCATCCTTAACCACTTTATGATACTTTAACAGTGAGTCTTCAATATCATAAAAGATTTGTAGCAGGTTTTTCTTTCAATTGCATTCAGCTTTTCTACACTGTAGGGCCTGTGTTGCATCATTAAGCCATGGAGATGGATTAACTATGTGAACTGATCTGGTTTTCAAGGGAGCAGTAGCATCCAAGGCTAATGATCATAGGTCATTAAAGTGGCTAACAAGATAATTTGTGCGTGCAGTGTGTGCAGAATGAGCCATAGGTCTGGTTTCACTCAATTTGGGAAAGGCCAATGAAAATGTAATAGTTGATTGACCATTAAGGATGCCGGAGCGGATGGTCTGGATGCTGGAAAATATCAACTTTAAAAGGAACATTCAAGTCACAAAACTAAATCAAATGCGTGACCAGAGTTGTCCATTGAATGAGACACATGTTGGGTTACATCAAAAGATTTAGTGATATTTAAAAACAAATATTTGAAGCATCATCAATAAGGATGAGTCTTGAAATCACCAGCAGTTACAACTTTGTCAGTTTTAACAGTAGAGAAGTTCCCAAAAGGGCATTTAGGAATGGTTTCCTGAGCATAACATGAGAAGATTTCTTTCTCTTTAAATGTTGATGTGTAATAGTCAATCTCTAGTTTAGGGACAGAGTTTGATACATGTTTATGGACATGAGTTGACTCTTACTGCAATGTTGTGTTACAATCATAATTTGACCCAGCCATTGCAGGCTCCTTGCTGCTCCATTCTTCTTCTCTTGCATGGTTTAGGTGCTTCACTCTTCAATAGCAAGTTTGACTCAGACTTGTTCAAACCCAAACCTCTGGGGGCCTCATCTAGAAATGCTTCTCTCGTCCCATTTTCCCTCTCACTACACTGCTAATCAAAGGAGAGGAGTACTTTGTCACAGTTGGCAGTTTTTATTGTTGTTGGTCTATTGTGTTCTTGCCTTGACCAACTGGCTAGTGATTAAAATGTCCTTAACTGCTGAATAGAACTGATGAAGTGAAGCTCTCAGATGAAAAAACAGCTGCAATTCAATTACCAATTACCTTATATTTCATATTTGAATGTTTTACATTTTAATCTTTGAATGCCTCATTTTTTCTTGTCAAGGCTTAGACGTGTAGTAGAGTCCTCAACAAATGAACAACAACAGAGAAGAAACTAGTCTCACACAATCACAAGCCAAACATGACACGCAAATGACTGCTAATTACCTCTGACAAAGACAGACTGCAGTACCAGGCAGCTTACAGCGTGTCAGACAGCCATGGTTGGAAACCGAGTGTGTCGATCATCAACCCTTTGAGCAACCTTACCAACTCAATCACATCACCATGTGCCAACACTCCCTTTAATATTGTTTACAATCACATCTGATAGGTAGAAATGAGTTTCTCCCTCAACATATAATGTCTGACTCAAATGATTTAAGGCAGGAGAGAGTGGAAAGAGAGAGAGAGAGAAGAGGAAGAGAGAAAGAGTCATCTGTTTGACCATAGGTAATGATGGAGTGCTCTGCTCCTGGAGTGGTGTGACTCTCTATATTTGTCTCTGGGTTGAGGATGAAGCAAGGATGAGTCAGCCAGGCCCCAAATGTTAATCACCACGGCCAGCTCATCTGACTAAACAACCCTTGGAGATACCGGACCATTTGGACCTGCTCCAGAGCATGGACCTGTATCCCAATACCACATTCACTGCCGTGGTTCAAACCGTCGCCTGGACCTGCTGCTCACTGCTTCCTGGGCTTCCTCAGTGAAGCGGTAACGTCCCGACAGCTGCTGCCCAACAGTGGAAAATGAGATGGACAAATGATTGGATTGTCTTTGTGCAGGTTCAATCACAGTCGTAGATATAGTGGCCTATAAAGTGCTGCCCAATTTGTCAAAAATAAAACTGTTATCCTTCGGTATCCTCAGGTAGCTTCAAAGTCAATTTGTAAAGTCGGGGAGGTTGTACCATTTGACAGTATGTGAGGGAGTCAGATAATCAGTAGCAGATTTTCTGATTTAGGAAGCTTGGAAATAATAGTATTGCCCTTGTGGGAGACCTTGTGTGCCGACTCCCATTTCCACTCCAATTGTTCAGTCAATAACTCATACCACAGTGGCTGGATCCATAACAAAGACCTGATTACTTGTATCAGACTGAGTGAGTAAAGACCTTAGGAAGGGAAATGCAGACCCTGGATTCAGGTCTTGTAGGCTTCGATTTGATCAAGGTTGAACCAGCTCTTGGACTTGGGTTATACTTTGCTATTTACATCCATGGGGGCATGGGGCTTGACGCTGATTTGCACTAGCATGTTCATATTTCATGTACATATACCCGGTGAGTATCGAGTATAGGAGTCCTCTGAGACCAAATATCCTATACAGAGAGTGAAACAAATCTTTATTGAGTCCACCTTTCCTCTCAATTGCTTACATGTGTACATCATGGGATTAATTTGTTTAGACACTCAAATGCACATGATGTTGAATTTGACACCATTGCATTCTCTCTAAACGGAGATTAGTCTTCATAAAAGGAAAAGAAAGTAGGAAGGGAGTGCCGAAGCTTTTAAGCCCATAATCATCACCGGAATCGATAGGGCCCAGGGTAGAGAGGAGCTCGGACGATGCTGCAATAGGGTGGTAACACGAGAAGAAGCTAATATGGTTATTCCCACGCTTTGGAGGCACAGTCGGCAGTAACGAGCAAATGCACATGCACAAACATATGCTTCTTTTCCACAACAATGCCCTGGGTTTGAATGTTGCAATGAAAAGTTAATGAACAAAGTGCTATTCATTTGCCGCCGGTCTGGGTATGACATTTGCTTTTCTTTGGTGACCACACCCCGTCTCCCAACCTCAGTCCCACTCTGCAGCCTTAATTCTCTCTACAGGGCTGCCACATCCTCATTTGGGGACCGAAGAAGACTAGAGGGATATTTCCCAAACAAGCTGGGCTTTACTTTAAAGTTCAGTGGGTCCTCTCAGTTCACACACACCAAGAATCAAAGACCAAGCGTGTCTTGCAGGGTGTGTGTGTGTGTATATGTGTGTAACTAGTGTAACTAGGTCATGGAATGCTATTGAAGTAACTGTGACCGTATACAGCCTGTGACTATTTATACTCACATCTCATTGTTTGTGGCCATGTTACAGAAATGCACCAGACCTGTTTTGGCCATGTGATAAGCTTAATCCTTAAAAGTTATTATTCTGTGGTGGTCCAGATGGATGGCATATTTAAAAAAGGCTTTCATTCCCATTTGAACTTATTGCGCATCAAGACTCATCCACTATAAATGCACTTGCATAAGAAGAAAGTAGGTGGATTAGCAGATGTTAAATCTCTGTATAAAACAGACCATGGTCTCTTTACAATCACCAATCACTGTCTAAGCCTTTGCAATGTTTTACCAGAGTAACACGAGGTCATGGGTGTTTTGTAGCGTGAAAACCCAAATACCAAATACGGGGCTAATTTTCTAGAGTTTGAAAGGACCATCTGCAAACCTTCCACTGCTGTGGGGAGACAGTGACATTTTACATTTTGGAATCCAATATTTGTCCTTTCTGTCTTTTTAAATCTGTACTTTCCAGTGCATAATGTTTTCTCCATGTTTTATGAGAGAAATATCCCAATCCCTTGCCAGGAAAGTGCTTTCAGCAGTCAGCCTTTGTGAGGGAAATAAGATAATGGTGATGTGCAAAGTCCTAAGGAAGGTATGGCCGAGCAATTCACCCTCACAAACCTTTGCTAAATTACAGCCAGCTGTCACACACAGATAGGATCCAGCCAGGGAGAAACACAAAAAAGGATACTTCACTTTATTTTGAAATATAGCGGGAGGATATTACATCACAAACCAATGGCAAACTCCTTTCTAGGGAGCCTATTCAATAATTCAGAGGGGTGCGATGGTTAGGTTGCAAATTCTAGCTTTGCGGACATAATAGATGGTTCATTTTTGGTTCCCCTGAGGTAAAAGAATAAAAGATTCATGAGCAAAGTTGAGCGTTTTGGTTGTTGCCCAGACCTGCATTAGGAAGCACTGACGGTGGTCTGTCGACATTATAGATAATCAATCAGCAGCGAGTAAGGACTTGATGACATAAAATATACAAAGTATAAAATCGAATCACTTTTTATTTGTGTAGCCCTTAATCACCGTTACAGTCTCAAAGGGCTTCACAGTGCCCAACGTGTGAAAACAATAAATGTTTAGTACACAACATCCCCCAGCCTTGGACCCTCACGGAGGACAAGGAAAAACTGGAAGAAACCTTGGGAGGGGTTACTCAGAGAGGGAGCCCCCTACCAGGTCGGTCAGGCGTGCAATAGATGCCAAGTTTGGGCAAGCAGAGTATACAGGGTATATCATAGTTTATTTGGGTGGGACATCCGGATCTGATGTGGGGCATCACAGCAAACAGCAGCTCAGTCAGCGTTGTCTTAGGAGTGGGGGACCACCTGGAAACAGATAGGAGACACACCCACACACACACCCATACACACATCCATGTACTCTCACTCACACCGACACTGAGTCTGTGTGATCCAACAGTTATCCACGTTATTCATGGATTTCATCATTCATTTCAGAAACTGCAGTCAACCGCAGTCAACCTTTTAGGTAAGGCTACCACTCTCCCATTGTCAAGCACTTGTTTTCATCCTGTGATGCAATCAAGGGAGCTTCCCCCGCCACCTCAGGCCTCATTCCGTTTTATTAAAAGACGATTAGAGGATGATGGCGTGCCAGGGAGAGGATGACAGCATGACAAAGGCCAGCGCTGCTGACATCTCCTCCTCAGGTCCCTATCAGGAAGAGGAATTATCCCCCCGGGGACCAAGGGCAGCAAAGCACATCACAGGTGTGTGAAGCTGCCTGCTGCCCTGTGGCAGTATGAGATGAGATTTTTCCTCCACTTGTCAGCCCAGACTGCTGAATTTCATTACCTGTACCTGTGAGTTGGAAGAAACAAGGCTTTATTGCCAGCATGGGAAATCTGTCACCGAACAAAGCTGTTTTCATGGCACCACCGTCTTGAAATAATGTTAAAAAAAAACAACTAAACCTAACACTGCACACTGCTGGTGAACTCTAACAGCAGGTTTGGTTTGTGTGAGTTTCCAAGGATCTGTACACTGTAGGTCCAGAGGCACATTTCCCCTGTGCTCCACTAGCCAGGCACCTCCTCTCTCTTTCAGAATGGGCCTTTGCACTTAGGCCCTGTTGTCAGAGTAACACTCCTTGCCCCTAAAAGCCTGTCAGCATCCTCACACTCAAGAGGAGAGCCAACACAGGTAATAGGGACATCAAGTCGGCAGTAACAGTGCGGGTGACTGTTATACACCGTAGTGGAAGGGGGGAGGGATGAAGCCTAATGATACGCAATGGAGCTGTAAAATCATCTATTATACCAGTAGCCATGACAGAAAATCCATGTGTCTTGAAAAGGTCAAGGGGCTCTCTTACTCACTGATTGCACGTGAGCATAGGAACATATGAGGAGTAGAGATAATGGCATGGGATGAAATGCAGCCATGATGGTGTGTGTGAGGCATTCTCTCCTGAGATGTGTAGAAGGAAGCAGGAGCAGATGGTGTCTTAGAATCATGACATATGTAAAAAAAAAAAAAGAAAAACATTAATTTAAAGACTTTGGTTAAGCCAATTAAGATGGCATGCACTTGGCACTTGGCTGCAAAGTGCGTCTGGTGCGTGCTGCACATATTCATGCACAAACACACACACACACACACACACACATACACACACACATTCAACATTTGGCTAATGACAAGCTAAAGTAGTGTCTGTATTTGTGTCCTGTTGGACGGGGCTGAGCAGAGGGGCGTGGCCGGACCTGCCCTCCACTTGCATTTCACTGTAACTAGAGAACCCATCTTGTCATCTCAAGCCGCTGCCTCACATGCTAACGCCATATGCTTTGTGGTTACATCAACCCTATCAGATATCATTTTCCTTTATATAGCGCCCAAGTCATCAATACTATTTTAGACATTTCCACCAAGGACACATTTTGTTTGGGTCCATCATTGGTAATGGGGAATTCGTAGAGCATAAGGAAGACTTAGTTATGTTATCTGTTTCTAAAGCCCCAGACCCACGGGTCACTCCTCTCCCTCTCCTCTCCTCTCCTCTCCTCTCCTCCCCGCGGAGCTGAGTAAACACTGAGTTTGTCTCCTGTGTTTCAGACATCAAGAACGGGCTTGTGGGCCCAGTGAGGGTGAGGCGAACCTGTTCTTGATGATACATCTTCTCGCTAACCCAATTACCACCGAGCCTCAAGGAACGGGACCGAAGGAGTGGCGCAACATCAAAGATAGACAAATGGTCCTGAGGTTTTTACCACCACCTCAAACCAACTTCCTGCAGAAATTATTACATGATTAGCTCGTGACGTGCCCTAGAAACGAAAGCCAAAATGAAGATATCTTGATTTAGAAAGTGGAGAAATTAGAACTACACTGCCGCTGCGCCCCGCTCAGATTTCAACAGCTTTTTTCTTAGCCTGACATACAGAGCAACATGCTGCGACTTAGAAGTGAAACTTTACTGAGCCTCCTCCCACACTGAGGAAATGTATGATTGAAGCTAACAAGTTGGCAATCATTGATACTTTGTCTTTCTCTCTCTGCGTGGCAGTTTTTCACCCCAGCCACTCACCCAGATATATCGAGAACTGCCACTGCTATTTTGAGTGAGCACCAAACAATCAGCAAAAGCGAAGGCGGCATTCAATACCCCCTCTCTCACACGGAAGGTAATGGTGAGGACGAATAGATTTCAGTAGCCACAGATCACCTAAATTGGCAGCAGCAGAGGGATCGTGCCCAGTCTGATGCCCACAGAGAGGATCTTAATGGTGTGCATCTTCACTCGCATCCTCAAAATAGAAGTGTTATCCGTTGCCTCTCACCCGCCGCTGCATCACTGATTTCCACTGTGCCTCAGTCACATTTTAGCAGCTGAACTCGGTGTCGCATGCGGGCGAGCATGCTGTGACTTAGAAGTGAGACTTATCTTAGAGTTCTCCCTCAGCCGAGACACCGGGAAAGGGTGGTGACGAAAGGAAGAAAGGAAAAGTGATAAAAGAAAACCCTCTCCGGTTTCTTCACCCAGAAAGAGGGAGAACTTCTAATGTGACAGTCAGGCAGATATGGCATAGTGGCATTGTTCTCCAGCTGTCACATCCCACTTCTCCCTCCTTGTTGTTTTTCATTAATCCACATGCCTTTGCTTTTCTTCCCTAATTACAGAGCAGTGGCTCTGATGACACCGAACCTTATGAGATTCTAAACCTGTGGTCCCACAGGCGCTCCACATGCAGGTAGTGTGAGAGGTGTTTGTTGGGACTTTAGAAACTAGCTGGTGTGTGTGTAATTGCTTTTGCACTGTGCCTTTTAGCTAATGAGATCTGAGGCCGTTCTTGCAAAAGGGCTAACTGCAGGTGATGTGATTCTGTCCCTGTGGAGCAACTGACCTTTTTTTTGTGGCTTTTTGTAGCCGTATCTAATTTTTGACGCTGTGAAACGGAATTGGCATTTCAGACGGACTCTACGTTCTAGATAGAGCAGAGCAAAAGCAGCCTATAAAAAGCAGCCAGTTGAATTTGAGATTGCCAATGCCCTTCAAGAGTGCCCTTCATTTCACACAATGAGTCTTAGAAGTAGTCTTTCTATGTGTAGGGCTCTTTGTTTTAAAGTGGACTATAGTCAGATGACTCAGGCTCCTGTTTTCTGTGCACTTCAAGCCCTTAGCAACCCATGGAGTGTCTAACAACAGACAGTTACAAGTGGGGAGATGATCTTTTTCTGTCCTCCTTGAGTCTCATCAACAGAAAGGTGACCTGATGAGTCACTGTGGTTTGTGGGCAGGCTTATACTCTCCTGAGTATAGCCTGTCTTAGCCTAGCCTAGCATAGCCAAGCCACTCCATCTGCTGTTGCTCGCAAGTACCTTACATGTTGTTGCTAACCCCACAGCTTTGATTTTAGCATCTCCTTCTGCATCGTGTGGTTTTGTGGAACATACAAGGGAGTTTGTTAATCCCTCTTTTCAAATAGGAGAGTAAGAAAGCAGTGACAACTAGATTATCCCTTCCTTCCTACGAACTTGATCTGTAATTGTAAATTTAGTCAAGCTGGCTTTCTGCCCATGCTGGAGGAGAACTCGAGAAACTTTTAATTGCTTGGTTTCTCTCGCCTCTGTGTTGCCATGGCGATTGAGAGTCTGTATACACACACACACACACACAGCCATCCCATCTCCGAAATCGTCGCATCGCACCAGTGTCAGTATCCATAATAAGGGATTCTCAACTGGCGCAAAGAAGCGACAAACATCCTCATCAACACTCGGTCCATCCCTCCATATGGGTCTGATTGGTTCTGAACGAAGCGCAGAATCACAATTGGACACTTCTGGATCTCAGCCTCCCTCCCCGTGGACCATCTGGCTGGGTGGGCAATCAAGCAGTGCCTAATTGGACTCTTTTTAGAATCCTGTACCTCTGGGCCGGTTTGTCAGGACACACTCTGAATTTGGAATGACTACTCAAGCAAAGGAGAGCAGCAGATGCCCGGTCTGTGAGTGTGTTACAGATGAATTAACAGGGCACCGCTTGACATTGAGGAAAGAATGCCACTTGAAACATTTGACTCGAATGCGGCAACTGGTATGCGGGAATGGGCACAGTGTCTCAACGCTGCAGTGTTTATATCTTTGCTACCGAGCTGATTCCGCAGTAGCTTCGTAATGCTCTTAATGTGTTGCCTCATCCCTGAGCTTTGAAACGGAAACCTAAAGAAGCTTTCAGGGATGTGCTCTAGCCTACGTTTAACCTTCAACGGGCGTTTCCCCCAAACCAGTAGCCCAGAGTGATTACGTTTTGTTTTTTCTCCACACGTGAACAATTAACTTTAGTGCATTTACAATCCAGCGCCACTAATGATTACAGGGATTATATGTGAAAAGTACCGGCAAAGGGAAAATTGCTTCACTGGAGTGCAATAGCATTTTTCAGCTACAGTGGTTGATGGGAAAACAGTCAAAAAAAAGAAAAGGTTTTTCCTGCGGGTATTCCTGTGGAGATGACAATTTGGAAGATAATAATTTTCTTCAGAGCATTTGGACATCGCTGATGCGCAATATTAGCAATAGCAGATAAATTGGTTTTGGTAAGTGATAACAATGATAACAACTGGCGAGAGGGCTTTGAATTAAATCCGCACACGTTTCCAGCCACCACCCCTCGGACGGCAGGGCTTTTCCAGTCTGCTGCACTGCTCTATGAACGGCTTGTCACACAGGGGCCTCCAGATCCAGCAGAGAACGCTGCGGGACTGTGGCGCTGGAGCCCCCAGCAGCTCCCTCATCATGACTAGGCATGCTAACGCCCAGCAGTCTGTGCCTGGCTGGTGGGGGAAAGGGATGAGGGAAGAGGGGAGTGTGTGTGTGTGTGTGTGTGTGTGTGTGTGTGTGTGTGTGTGTGGTGGGGGGGGGGTCCTTATTCTCACCTCCCTCCCGAGGGCACAGCACACCAGCTGGAACTCACTTCATTATGCACCCAGTATGGTGCAGAGGTCAGAATGGCACAGAAAAGTATTGTGTGGCAGGTAAGTGTACTTTGTAGAGAAGTTACTTCACAAAACACTGAGGTGCATCTGCCGACAAGTTGCGGTGCCGCTAGGAGAGAATATAAGCAGTGGATATATATACAGTCACTTGTAATTTGCAGCCACATCGAGACAAGAGACCTGCGCTGTGGAAAGTAGGTCAGCCATTAGTCTCGCTAGTCCGACTCTTGGACGTCCATCCCATCGTTTTCCTCGCTGACCCAAATGTCTTTCAACAATGACAAGTGTGTCTGAGTCCACTGATGACTGTTGAATCATTAATGGCCCTATTACTGCCTGATACATCTGTCAGCAGCGGCGGTCTCATTTCTGAAGACTGGGCTGGTTTTTTAATAGCCTCATCCAGGGCCATTTTTGGAACGGAGCGCTGGGTTTCAGCCGGTTGGAAAAGCGTGTGCTCCGTAGTTTAGGTCCTGCCTGCCGTGGCTCAACATGTCGCATTTACTAGATGGTCAGTGAACACCTACTTCTGCCTCACCCAGGCTCCCATACAAACATCGGAACACAGAGGTGGCACTTTGTGTTAGTACGTATTATCCACTGAATGAAGTAGAGTGAAGTACATTTCATAAACTGGTTGCCTCACTTGTTGGTGTTGTGCCACATGTTCTTCACCTCAACTACGCCCTCCCCGAACCTTCGCCCTCCTACAGGGTGGCAGAGCGAGAGTGTTAGTGCTGCCCTGGCTGCCCGGGCCTTCAGAACCATTACTGATAAGATGGACAGATGACACGTACACACACACGCACACACACACACACTGCAAATGCAAATATACAGTGACACCATACACAAGCGTTCTCGATGATAACCGTTTATAGCGCCTGGTGGCGAGGGGGCAAAGTGCTGTTATCGCAGGCTAGCAGCGATGTTCAGCTCTCGAAAGCCCTCCACACCAAGCTGCAAACACCATTAGCTTCTACAGCCAGGAGATACGACGTGCACTTTCTGCGGCGGTGCCAAGTGCTTCTTGTCCGCTGTCATCCTATAGGGCGATAATGCATTTCTTTTGTGTGCGCCGCTGTTATTATTACACAAGAACAAAAGAACGTAATCCTTTCCATGTTGTATCTCAGGGGTGTGTGTGGAGTCGCTCGGTGTCGTATGGGATGCAGCTCATTTCAAAGCTCTCTCTCCCCTCGTTGTTTTCGCGTGGAAGGTTTGTCTTCAAAGGAAAGATTGGAATGTTTTGCTGGTAATCTGTTGGCCGATTGTGCTTCTGTAAAATGTTTAAGCTCACATGTAGACCAAAGCAGGCCTAAAATACCATGCCTCTATTGACAACACGGAGGGCAGATGTCTCTCTCTCTCTCTCCTCCCTCCCTCTGAGAGATTTATCAACGGATTCAAGGCAGTAATTCTCCATAGTGGATGTTCAATAATTCATACAAAGACACTCTCCCAGGCTGATGGTGAGAGAATGGTAATTGTCTTGCCTCGTGGTTTCTTCCTCCCCCTCTCCTCTCTGCATTGTCGGCGTCTATTATTAAATCCATATAGATTTGGAATGTGTTTTGAAGTCGATTTACGGGGAGCGAGTGTGAATCATCCATTAAATGCTTTGCCAGGCAGGATGATTACCTTTGATTTACCTTTGATGGCAGAGTAAATATAGCATGCTGCACACCCTGCTTCTCTGTCTGTCTTTACCCCCCTCCCTGCTCATTCAAAATCAAGCCAGCCAAAAAGGCAGGCTATCTGATCCACTGATTGAGGCCCACGGGTTTAGATTGGGCTCCCTGGTTTCTGGGATTCAGGCACAACGGCATGGCATAACTTCTTTCTACCAGGTTTCACGCGTTATCAACATGTATTTCCTTTAAGACTACAAGATCATGCAGAATTAAAGACGATCAGGAAACCCACTGGGCTTAGGAAAAATACCACGTCTGCGGGTTTAAAGTGAGGTAAGAGGCTCTATGCGGCGAATGCACACTTCATCCCAGCTGTCCAACGCGTTCCACAGCTGAGAGCGCCGACTTGAAGGTGCTAGTTGTGGTGATCGCTGCAGGTTTAAGGCGTGCCGAGCTATCTGCTGCCACTGCCGAAGCGTCTCTTGGTGTCTTGGCTCGAGGCTCTCGGGCTGAGGAAGGAGTTCACACATAGATCTGCCAGTTTAAATGATGGATGAAAGGTGGAGGAGAGAGAGAGAAAGAGGGCCCAAGATATATGCTGGGATGGCATAAACCGCAAGCACAGCGTGATGCTCTAAGTGCTTCTGATATCAATGATGTTTTTACCGCCGTTGACTGTGAAGGTGGCGGGATAAGTAATTAACGTGCCGTAGCCTTCCTTTGACGGCAGTGGGAGTAAATAGAAATTGCTTCTTTAAGATCTGAGAGTGCAGAGGGCCTTATCAAAATAAGCTCTGTGCCAGTTGAACCCTTGAAATTCACCAATCAGATTCGTCATACTGCAGAAGTGTACATGTGTATGTTTATGTGTGTGTGTGTGTATGAGCATCTTGAGTGTGTTTACTTACTATACAGATGCATAGGGAGCCATAAGAAATGTAATGGGGAGTGTAACGACCTTATGTGGGCTCCTGATAATACAGCCAGGCGTGCTAAATCGGGCTCTTTTTTAATGTAGATTGATTTGTAGAGGGGAAACTCCATCAGGCCTGGCCTATGGCAATAGGGAGCACAGTGCAGGGCAACACTAACAGAGCACTGACGAAGCCCGTTCACATCAATACATGACCTGACCCGACTGCTCCCGCTCACAAATGACCGGGCCAAGGACTTCACCTGACCACAGCACTCTGCAGGGTTGATTTGTTTCAGCAGTATATCTATATATATATATATGTGTGTGTCTGCGTGTTTATGTGTGTGCATATAAATATTTCTGTGCATGTGCCTTTGTCCTTGACTGCGTTTGTGTGTGCGATCTCCTCTGTGTGGTGACCAAGCCAAGCCTAATTTTAGGCTGTTGATGTGTGATGTGTTTGGGGCTCTGGCTGCATCGGAGGTGTGATGTTTATCTCCGCCTCTGGGGAATAGCTGTGACAGCCATTTTCAATGGGCCAAAGCTCCCCGGCCAAAGCCCTTGTTCCAGCTGGGCTCGGTAGCCACAACACACACACAGACATTTTACGCATGCAAGCAAGTACACACATTTGTATCACTATATTAGTGAATTTTATTGAGTGATACCACTTTTACCTGCCTCTCGGGATATTAAGGTTTGCTGATCCGGGCCCATTCCATCTTTGAGGCACTTCACACTGAGTCTCGTAGACGGGAATGTCCTATTGGGTGTTGCCTTATACCGTCTTCAAAAGTAGGCGTGTTTCAATCCTGTGTTCAACATGGTTTGCGGGGTCGACTGATGGTTGACCAGTGTATTACCTGCGTCACAGTCCAGTGTGAAACGTGTGCCACACTCATTCCTACACCCTTACCTGAGCTTAATCCTGATTCTAACCCTTAAACCTAAATAGCCCCTTTTATTGAGTCAAATCTGACAAAGTGTCCTCACAAGGACTAAGAACTAAACACACACATACACACGTCATCCCAGAATACGTGAGTTTTTTTTGTTTTTTTTGAGCTGTAAACATGACCTCCTTCTGGCCTCCCCACAGATCGAAGACATCGTCATGCGGATACAAGATGAGAAAGCAGGAGGCGTAGCCATCCGCACCGTCAAGAGTTTCCTGTCCAAGATCCCAAGCGTGGTGTCAGGTCGGTCACCTTATTTGTGTGCGTGTACGTGTGTATATGTTTGAGTGCGTGTGAGTGCATGTATGTATGCATGTATACGTGTGCCACGGTTGCACGTGCGTGTGTTTGTGCTGCATGAGGGCTCGCCTTACCCTGTGCATTTGTAATTATGTGTTGAGTGTGTTTTGTTGTTCCACGCAGCGAAGCGAGCGCAGGGAGAAAACGAGCGAGTCTGAATCAGTAAAGCAAATATGACCTTTCGGACTCATTTAAATTGCTGCTGCTGAAGTCGGAGGCGGATGATGTCTTTACCAGTAAGACCTCGGCCGCTGAGGATGATGTCCTTGTCACAGTAGCTAGTTTTCTCTATGTGGGTGCCTCTGTGTGTATGTACCGATGCCCTTGTGCGTTTGTGTATACGTCTGTGTGTGTGTGTGTGTGTGTGTGTGTGTGTGTATGAGTCAACAGTGTTGGAGGGGATGGGGGGGGGTTGCACCCTCTCTCTCTCTCTCTCTCTCTCTCTCTCTCTCTCTAAGGCTTTTACTGAGTCACTCCTTCATGCCTCCCCAGGCCCTACGCTTCTCCCTCTCACAGTCTCTGCCAAGTACAAACACTGTGCCAAATTTTGTGCTGTCCAGGAGTGGAGAGAGAAAGGACTGCAAACCTGTTATTTATATATATATATATATATATATATTATATTTCTCTGAAGACACCTACTCAGCTTTGACAGCTTTGACCCACAGCTTTGATAGTTTTTGAGCCACGGCGTTATGGCAGTACTTTATGTGTTATATTGTCACTCTAACGCAGTAACAACAATGTGGCATCACAAAGACTTGGTCACCGCTTATTTGTGTTTGTGGATTGCAGCTTTTTTTTGTTGTTGTAGAAATGACTTTTTTTTGTTGCGGTTGTGCTTTTGTGATGCCACTTCTAACCGCTGTCCATCTCTGACTACCAGGAGCGGACATTGTTCAGTGGCTGATGAAAAACCTCTCCATTGACGATGCAGGTATGCCCGCTGAGAAATTAAACGGTCAGTGTAACTACAATTCAGCTGTATTGAAGAGAAAGGCCATCCTACCCCCCTTACCCTTACCCCCCCTTACTGTGTCTCCTCTGTCTTTTCAACAGCTGAAGCCATCCACCTTGGAAGTCTGATCGCTGCCCAGGGCTACCTCTTCCCCATCTCTGACCACGTCCTCACACTAAAAGATGATGGAACCCTTTATCGCTTCCAGGTATAGCAAGACGCTAAGCTCTGCCATGGGAACACCCTTGGTGTGTGTGCTAGTGGGCTTTTCAATAACTAACATCTATAGAATAAGGAGATGATAATAGTTTATCAGTGCAAGTTTATTGCATGAGGCTAATGGGAGCAATCCAATAAGCCTATTACTCACCTCACCAAGGTCAATACTCACACTGGACACTGAATGTGTCTGCTGGCGTTAGTGTTGGAAGTGGGCTGCAGCAGAGGGCCTGCAGGCCAGCTGTGGAGCTTTTGGGAGGCTTGTACTTTGTTCCGTCTGATCCAGGATGAACTTTGACAGGTCCCACTGATGGCTACGGGGCTCTACCGTGACTCACTACTGTGACTGGGCCATTAGCATGCTAATCCGGCCAGCCGGCTACAATAGGCTGGCTCCCCTAAGGGAAGCGCTGAGCTGGCTGTACTCCGTCTGCACTTTTCACTGTGTCAACCCACTCTGCTCCTCCCCCCCTCAATCTACCTCCGAATCCATTTTTTCTGCACGTGTATTGCCCGAGATTAACAGCCGTTATTGTGCCTGTGCCCGGGAGGGGACCGCGTATGTCACCCTTGCTCATTCAGTGGATGCTAAAAATATGTCCCTCTGATGTTGTCATGATGCAACGGACCCACGTCATAACCTCTAAAACGAGTCCACGCCTGGTGCGTATGAAATGCATTGGCTAGTCTCCGCGGCTGAGCGGTGAGAAACAGTGACAGGGGCTTTCTGGTGCTCTAGAGCCATGTGGCTATAAATAGGTGCTATCCTGGTAGGAGACCCAGATTTAACGACAACCGCCGTCTGCGCTGTAATTTGTGACAAAGTTGCTTGTTTCTGCACACAGCGGTGAAATCTCATGTGGTTTTTATCCTCTCTGAGATCAGCCTTTTGTTCCGGGGCTAATCATCATTTTATTAATAGGAGAAATGAAACGTGGTCGAGCACCACAGGGAACTTTGAATCAGTATTATCAGTTATAGCCAATCAAATATAGATAGAGAGAATATACTGTAGCCACCGTTCCTCCATAGTTACTGTGTGGAGCGTTGATCACCATCCAGACAATCCATCCTCTTTTGACGTAGTATGGAAGCCCAGGTTGGAGAAATGAGATGACACCATTCATGTTACTAGAACAGTGTTTATCTGGACTCATAACACTTATCATATGAGTGAGTAAACTTGACCTGTTTCTGTTTCTCCTCACCAGTCTCCTT
This sequence comes from Hoplostethus atlanticus, assembly GCA_034670405.1. Taxonomy (NCBI): domain Eukaryota; kingdom Metazoa; phylum Chordata; class Actinopteri; order Trachichthyiformes; family Trachichthyidae; genus Hoplostethus; species Hoplostethus atlanticus. Next base: position 3,540,293 of record JAXDDX010000004.1, read on the forward strand.
ACTTCTGGCCTTCCAACTGTTGGGAGCCTGAGAACACAGACTATGGTGAGTCACAGTTTTATTCTCCAATAATCACAGTTCCTTCAACTGTCTCGACAGGTCAAACTCAGGCCATACGGTAGATCCGTTGTGAACACTCACCCAGTATTGATCCACGGGGGCCATTCCCTGTAATGTATCTGTGTGTGTGTGTGTGTGTCTTGCCCCGAGGATCCCCTACCAAAGCAAATCCTGTGTGATAAGATTAGGCCTGCTGGAATAAAGGGCCAGACCATGATATACGACCACATCTCCAGGTGTTTGCATGGCATTTACTTGGGCTAGTTATTTAACCTCACAGCCCCCTGCCTGGTCCAGTAATACACAGGACACATCCATTACAGCTGAGACTTCAATGAACAGGGGAAATATTCCATCTTATTTTGTTGTAACAAAATAGACAAGCTGATTGTGTCTGACTTTGTGATTTGCCCTCTCTCTCTCTCTCTCTCTCTCTCTCTCTCTCTCTCTAGCCATTTACCTGTGCAAGCGCACCATGCAGAATAAGGCCAGGCTTGAGCTAGCTGACTACGAGGCAGTAAGTACCTTGTCATTTGTTGTTTGAAATTGCCAGGGAGCTCCCAGTTCAATTTTGTCCCCCTGCATGGGCCACAAAATGATGACATTGTAATTTCTTTGTTTGCTTTCACCTAACTGAAGTCACAGAACAGTGAAGCGACGTCCTCTGGGGCGATAAAATGTCAACATCTCTCAACATCTCAAGTAAAAAAGCCATTATTAAATTGAAGACTTTCATACAAACTTTCATTTTCACTTTCACTTTCATTTGTCATTATATGGTAGTTTACTGGCCTCGAAATGTAAACTAAAACATCAATACTCTGCATCAATATATCAGTGCAACATCATGAAGGGCAATTACTGATATACTATTTCTTCGATTTATTCATCAACCCTATACAATATACACTTTAATAGCTGAACAAACACTCTCACTATTGTCCAGTAGACTTTCTTTCTCTCCTATCCAGGTCACTTTATGCCTCCGGGCCTCCTTCCTCTCTCCATAACATGCCTGGTAGTTGGTGTTCGCAGTGTTTTCTCTCTTTATAATGAGGTCATGTATCTTCGACAGATGCTCGTCGAGTGGAGTTATTAAGGACATACCATTGAGGGTATGCAGTCTTCATGTGTATCTTATGGAGCTTTACAGAGATGATTTGAACTGAGGGTTGGAGTGCATAGTATATACTCATGACATTGTAGTCAGGCTCTTGACTTCACCTCCTCCTGGTCTCACATCAGTCGCTCTCCACTGCTTGTTTCCTGGTGGAGCAGGAATGCCCGAATGGCTCAATGTATACTGGATGGATAATGTAATCATCTAAAGGCCTTGAATTCAAATATCCTTTTCCCCCTGCGCCGTAACGCCCTGCTTGATTGGTTGTTTTAGGAGAACCTTGCCCGGCTGCAGAGGGCGTTTGCCAGGAAATGGGAATTCATCTTCATGCAAGCTGAGGCGCAAGTCAAGTGAGTGGAAATACATACATGTGACTCAGAAAAACACCACCCTACGACCTCAATGTCATCCTAACATGAGGCACGTGGGAGAGCTGTGGCTTCAGAGAGTTGATTAAACTAGAATTACACATATTCATGTACTCCCTTGATGTACGAATACACACACACTCTGACACATGCGCGCACACTAACCTTTTGGCTACGTGCACGATTTTGAGTGTTATTTCCCCAAGGGAGGAAATATGCTTTCATGTGCAGGGTTGGTTGAGCATCGGGCCAATGCTGTTCTCATAAAGAATGCATTACTTCCCTGCCCTGCTTTGCCTGCAGAATCACTTACTTTAAATTCAGCATGTATTCCTTGATGTAAACTTATTTGTGGCATCCACGTGATTCTCTCCTGCTGCTATCTTTTTGCAACACCTCCATCTGGTGGTTGGCGTGTGTAAGCACAGCGCTAATCCCACTTGGACCAGGACAGAAGAGCGACTATGCTACTTTTCTTTTCTCCCTGACTTTTGAGATGCTCGAAGTCGTTCCGTTGATCAGCGACGGCTGTCGGTGTACAAGTGGCGGTAACGGGGGAAAGCATTAAGTCCTCCTACATCTGGAGAGTCAACTAGGCCAAGCAAGGGACGATCAGCAAATGTCAGTTATGTAAGAGCCTCTGTCCCAGCCAGTGGCAAAACAAGACATTGCTTGGTGAAGCGAGGACACAGGTTATGACCCACACTCTTGAGCGTTTTGCTCTCTTGTCTGGTCCGTCAGTGGGATTGACATGTGTGTATTCAGTGTGTATGTGCCTGACCGTTCCATCTACCCCAGAATCCATTTATCTGCACGTCTATGTAGATAAATGGATTCTCTAGAAGGCTATATTAGAAATGAGCACGCAGAGAGCATGAGTGGCCTGCATGCATAGTCCTATGTGTGTGTGTGTGTGTGTGTGTGTGTGTGTGTGTGTGCTGTAGAGGTTTGACCTGACATCTGTTCCCAGGATCGACAGAAAGAAAGACAAGGCAGAGAGGAAGATTCTGGACAGCCAGGAGAGGGCATTCTGGGATGTCCATCGCCCAGTGGTGAGTTGGGACTGATGTGAGGTTGAAATGGGAAAAGAGAGAGAGAGGGAGAGAGACATAAATGAATACAGATGTAGCAATGATGTGAAAATAAAGAAGTGGACATGAAAGAAAGCCTGTTCAGCAGAAAGGCCTGTTTTGTTGTTGGTGGCCGAATCAGATTTGGTGCCAGTCCGTTTGCAGCCTTTGTGACTGTGGCATCGCTGAATGGAGGAACAGCGTTGCATTGTGTGGCCAGGGCAGGCTGCTGAAACACCGTCATCTGACCCAGAAACACTCCCCTCTCTCTCCCTCTCCCAGCCAGGCTGTGTCAACACGACAGAGATGGACATCCGCAAGTGCCGGAGGGAGAGGAATCCACACAGGGTAAAAAAGGTAAGGCGGTAGAGGAGAGACGTGATAGCTCTGATTGCAGTACAGATGATTTGTCCAACACAGCTCTAACAAGTGGCATCATTCATGTCAACCAAGAACTTCAATTATCTACTATCTTTTTAAAAAAAAAAGCACCATATTAAGTTATAATGTTTTGATTTTGTACTGTCAATCATCGTGGAAGAGTAGGTGTCAAAACAAATATTTGCAATTTTCCGGTTCAAGAGTTGGAGATCCAAGAGACAGGCTAAATGATTTTAAGTGCAGTAACATCAACACATTTCCCTCCTCCCCTGTCCAGTCGGTGTACGGGGTACCAGACGACAGCCACAGCCAGCCGAGCCCCGCCCACATCACCTCCCAGCCGGCCAGGAAGCCCACCAAAGAGGACGTTCAGAAGGAGGTAACTCATGGTGTCACAGTCCTCTTGTGATAGGTCATTAGTGAGACTGCCACCATTACCGCCTCTCATCCATCATAATGACAGCCGGGGGGAGGGAGGGAGAGGGGGGGGGGAACGCTGACTGATGAGCCATTACCTTATTTAGCTCGCTCATTACTCTCCATCAGATCACCTTCTTGAACATCCAGCTGGATCGACACTGTATGAAGGTGTCCAAGGTGGCCTGACAGTCTGATGGGCTACACGGAGCAGTTTGTGGAGTATGACCCCTTCGTGTCGGCCACCGAACCGTCCAACCCCTGGCTCAGCGACGACACCGCCTTCTGGGACCTGGAGGCAAGGTGAGGTGGGAGGGGGGTGGGTAGCAAACGCTGAGGTCAGGTAGAGTCTGGAGGCCTCGGGGTGCTGTTGGTTCAATTAGGGAGGGGCTCTGTCTGTTTGCATCACCTCTCAAATGTACACTAATGATAGCAGACTGAATGCTGACTCACCGGTCTCGCTCCACTCTAATGTACGTATTCTATTCTATTCTACTCTGTGACGGGAGCAGTCGTGACCCCAGCCAGCAGCGTGTGAAGAAGTGGGGCTTCTCTCTGGAGGAGGCTCTGAAGGACCCGGCGGGACGAGACCAGTTCCTCAAGTTCCTGGAGTCCGAGTTCAGCTCAGAGAACCTACGGTGAGACACCAGAGTAGCTATCAGGGTATCTCTTTTCTCTTTCTGAGGGCAGTCCGCTCACTTTTAGCGTTTCTATTCTTTATTTAGACGGTGGGGAAAGTAGAACGGGAGACAGACAGGATTCGAGGGCATACATGTGGTTCTAGAGAAAGGGGGGGGCTGAACTGCTCCACTGTCTCTGAGGATTTCTAACGTAGCTATTGCAATCCGGCCCCGCTTCATTTTTTGGCCGATGGCTGACCAGATATCATGTGCGCCACCGACGCGTGTTTGTCTGTGTGCCCAGGTTCTGGTTGGCAGTGCAGGAGCTGAAGCGACGGCCGCTCCAGGAAGTGGCCTCCAGGGCCCAGGAGATCTGGCAGGAGTTCCTGGCCGAGGGAGCGCCGAGCTCCATCAACCTGGACTCCCACAGCTACGAGCGCACCAGCCAGAACCTCAAAGACCCCGGACGATACAGCTTCGAGGACGCTCAGGTGGACAGCTGCAGTTGTTTTCGTCAGTGGGATTCAGATGCCCATGCATGTTCACACAAACCTGCATCAGCATGAGACAAACACACACACACAGGACATCTTTACCCAGTAATGTAGTGGTAAATAACAACCCTATCCTCATGTAACTGCCCGTTTGATAGTTCTTATATTTATAGTCTACCCCGGTCACTCTCTCGCTCAACGATGAAAAACCTCCACCCCGCTCACAAGTAGATGAAAGGGGGACGGGCAAATAGAAAGTAAGCGGAGGCGAGAAAGAATGCGGGAGCCTGTTCTCGCCGGGGCCTAATGATGCGAGTAATGTCCCTGAGTAGGCTGGTCGATCGGCGCACCGAGGATTCCTCGTGTCCAGAGTGTGTTTGTGTTGTGTGAAGGGGGGCTGCCTCTTTCTGGCAGGGCATTACTCAACCCTTTCTCCCAGGACTCCTCCTCCTCTCATGTTAGCATGCCTGGTTGAGATCAACCGGCCTCCAACGCACACAAACACACACACACTGACCACTATTGCATAACCGCCATCATGTCCCCATCCCCCACGACACCCCCCGTCTCTCACCCGTTCCCTTTATTTCTCTCTTTATTCCCATTTGTCATTTGTAACCCCCAGGCTGACCCATACTCTCTCTCTCTCTCTCTCTCTCTCTCTCTCTCACACACACACACACACACACACACTCACCAGTCCTATCTTTCTATTCCAGGAGCACATCTTCAAGCTAATGAAAAGTGACAGCTATGCACGCTTCTTGCGATCCAACATCTACCAAGACCTCCTGCTAGCCAGAAAAAAGGTGAGCTTGCACTCCCCGACCCTCACGTCACCGCCACTCTTTGCATGTCTTCCTCGCTCTCATTTCATTTCTCCTAATGCTCGACTCTTTGCTATTACTTTAGTTGAAAGCCAAGATCAATATGCCTGTTAATCTGAAATACTCTGGGTTCAATATATAGCATACAGTCAGAATTGATTGCATTCAGTGACCTTGACTAAGACCTAGAGTATCTGTGTGGTTTTCACACCTGCACAGCAAAGCAAACACTCAACATTTACAGTTGTAATATGGAGCTTTTCAGCGAATCACGTCTACCTCTATTCATGCTAGCCTTTCTGTCCTTCCTGTTTGGACACTACTCCCCCTGCTGGCCTGTCACTGACTTCATTCCATTTCCCAAACTGCAACCCACCACGCTGTCCCTGGCCCCCGTGTGGACAACGCCTTGTCCCCTTTTCCTCACTATCTACATCACTCCCGACCCCATCGCCACCCTGACCTGACCCAAACCCTCACCCTGCTTCCCCCCCCAAACAGCAGCCAGCAGACACTGAACAGGGCCGCCGCACCTCCCTGGAGAAGTTCACCCGCAGTGTGGTAAGTCATCTGGAGCTGGGGCTGCCCACACCACAAACCACACTGGATGGCTCACTACCGGTGGCTTTTGCAACTATAACCATATTACACTCTATTATGGTCCATCATACCTGTAATAGAATGTGTAATTGTGAAGATGATAAAATGATGGTCATGTGAATGGTTGCAAAACAAACATGCCAGATAAAAAAAAAAGCTCCTGCTGAGATTCTGTGTGATTCACGTACTTTATGTCGTTTCTACATCTCAGGCCGGTAATGCTGTGTTTTCATCTTGATTGACTTTACAGGGCAAGTCATTGACGGGCAAGCGCCTGACAGGGCTGATGCAGTCATCCTGACATAGCCTGGGCTGGAGGGGTCTAGCCAGACCCCCGTGGAGGGGTGACCGCCACACGGGGGCAGGGGCAGGGACTGGGGCAGGGACAGGCATGGTAGAGCTGGGCTGGGTGTGGAGGCTCTCAGACATTGCCCGAGGGACTGCTGCCATACTGGGAGGGTAGCACTGGGCCTGCTGGGGTTAATACCCCCCCACGGAACCACTGAGGACAGGACGATGTTGACAAGGGGAACCTCAGCCAACGCACCACATGACATGCAGCGTTCAGTACAAGCACATTCAGACCAGGGCTGCCCCCCTCTTCGTCTATTAGTTGACAAGTTGGTTGTTAGGGTCTTAGTCGACCAAGTTGATCAGTCTATATTAATGGTTTTATTTTGTTTTATATAAGTATTTTTTTGGGGGGAAAATTAAAAGCACATCTCTGGTAATGCAACAACATTCACCGAAAGATTTCTTGTCATCTAAAGGTAATTTGGCATGATTGCAAACACGAAGGAAGACAATAATAAAAGAGCAATTTCACGGACTATTGGATGAGTCGACAAATCCTAAAACAGTTGGAGGCGGTCCTAAATCAGACACACCTGGTTATAAACAAGGAGAGAGGCACCGATACACACACAGATCTACTCTACTCTGTACTCATAAGGCAGCCAGCAATAAAGACAACAGGAGACCACTTTGGTTAGATATTTATCCAATCTCTTTTTATATCCTTGGAATTTATATCATATCTTGTTTCCTATGAAGCACATAATATATGTCAGTTAAATAACGAGCATCATTTTTGGCAGTGACCAAGAGTATATTTCTGTTTTCCCATACATTATAATTATTGCAGTCTGCAGAATCGATTTTTTTGAGGGTATAATTTTTCATGCTTCATTACATTCCAATATCTGGCATAAGGGCTTAATGTAGCATCGACAATGCATCGTTGCATGTTTCCTCAAAATGTCTTTGTGGAGAATTAATGTTTCGTTTCTACAATAGTGCTTTGTAACCAGGATGGCGTGAGGACAGACTAAAACACACTTTGGTAAATTAGTAACCGATTACACACCTTAGAGGCTTGACTACCCACAAATAGTTTTCAGGCTGTACACACACACACACACACGTGAAATTTGTCTTTCCCAATAAAGAAACGTCGGTGTGAAGAGCTGAGAGGGTTTAAAACGCAGTGCCTCTAGGTTATCTCAGTCCTATTGTTTGAATCAAAGTGGTTTGAGATTTAATTTCATACTGTGCGTGGTCATAAACATTCTGTGTGAATGTCACTTTAAATCAAGTCACGTAGGAAGTGGCGTCCACATGCTTTTTGGGCTCCAAGTACAGTCTACTGTTCAAAGCTGCCAGTGCCACGGGCCCATCTAGTGGTGGGTAAACCACAAGACCGTTACGAGTGTTTTGTCAAAACTCGTCACTCTCCAATCAAAGGGAGAGAATACAAGGCCTGCTGCCCAATACGGGAAGTTCATTTTTGTTTCGTTGCTTTTGTATTGCATGACTATCTCATCCTTCATTTTTTTTAAACGATGAAACATAGCCATTCTTTTTGAGGAAAATGTACGTCATAACTCTTCACTGAATAACCTTCATGTGTTTTAATGACTATTGGTGAAACTGTGCATGTTTGTTAGAGAGTGATGGAGTGCTCGCATAGGGGAAGACAACTGGTTTCAGCCACTCAGCAAGTTTCTGGACTCTCTGAAAAGACAGGAGGCGGACAGGGGAAAAGCCCTTTAACTACTGAATTGGAGCGACACTCTTGTGAATGGACATCAAACCCGCGGAATGCATTCGTTTTCGACCCATCATGGCCTCATACTGAACGTGGGATGGAGAAGAGCCTCTGCTTCATTCTTCTTGGATGGACAGGAAGTGCTTGGACTGAGGAGATTTTAGCCTCACAGCTCCCCAACTGCCAGTGACTGCTACAGTGACATCAGACTACACGGCAAATTGAATGAAAGTATCTATTCCAGACTATTATTTTCTATTAGAGTCATGCACTGTACAGGTCATATTTATTACCATTATTATTATTAACAGAAACCAATAACCTTGATTATAAGGTAGAGAGAGATGATGAATTCATCCAGTCGATGTACCGAATATTACTCTCTGCACAAACACAATGACACTATGTACAGAGTGCATTGTAGATATAAATTGGCTCTATAGATTTTCATTATCCAAAAGCACATTCTATGGTATGGGCACAGTACTATGCATGTAATCCAGGGCATTTTGTGCTTTTAGTTTCTCAATCAGCAAAATAACTACTGGCACTCTAAAACACTCAAGCACCTGCTATCTTATTATGGGTACCAAATAATAAAACCTCTGGACCTGTCTGCTCTGCGCCCCTCATTGATGCTTACTCTTCTTTAGGCCGAGACCTTCCCAGTGCCGATGTCCTCAACAGGCGCTCATGGAAAGCGTCAATGCTTTTATCGGGTGTATTAGGAGACAAAGCTGCCGAACGGTTAAGTGCAAATGGAAATCCTAACAATGGCATATGGAGAGAAGAGTGTGAGGTTTTGATGTTGATTGTGTATGGTTGACATTCGCCAAAGGTCCAGAGAACTCAGCCACAAACAGGTCCAACACTTCACACAGGAGATGACATTAGGGCACACTAATGACGACTGATCATTTCTGTCCTTAAGAATCAGTCAAGTATTAGTGTCAGTCCCAGTAACAATAAGCGAATGTGACGGTAGACACTGCCACACTGGATCAGCAAATACTGCAACTAACAAAACTCCACTGTACCACCAGTTAAAGGCAACCACATGCCACATGAAGGCATCTATCTTATTTCTGAGCTATATTTCCATTCTTTGGCCCCACATGGTGCTTTAGGCTGCTTTAGCATGTCTTGACAATGTATTTATTCCACTACTAATGCATCCTTTCCAGGTTGTTGCTCTGTTCCAGCATCTTTCTACTACGATTCTTCTTAGTAGTGATTTGACACATTTAAAAGCATCCATGTGAAACCTGCTTTCCCATGCCATCCAACAAGTTTACTTATGGTACCATCTGTCTTCATCCTGTCACCTTGACTTTGGCTCTCAACTGTCTTCCCTTTTTTGGAAACCCCAAACCTGTCTACTCCAGTTATTATTAGCACTCCTCATTTTCACTGGTTTATTCTCATCTGATCTATCTAGGCCTACTTTCTGATCCACATTTCTTTTGTTCAGTAGCCCAAGGTCATTTCAGCGTAGGTTTCTGTCTGCTGATCTTCTCTGGCTGACCTCCCTGCATGTCACTAATAATACACATTCCTGCCTGACTCCATGTGTTGGTTTGCGACCAGCTTCAGCTTCTCAAGAGGTGCTGATCAATGCAAGGTCCCTGTGCTGGAACTTTTTCACCTCCACTTATGAGTTACCTTCCACTACTGATCTCACAAACTCAAGGGGTTTTCTTCCTCTATGCCTATTCATGGAGTTTAATTGGGTTGATCCAACCTATTGAACCAGTCTTGGATGCTACTGCTTATTAGCACATGCCCTTTCCCAGTAACGCCGACAGCAAGCTGTCCACGGTCTTTCTCACAGGAAACAAATAGCTTCAAGAATTACCAGGGCAAAGATTCATTCTTTATTTTTTTTTCAGAACAATAAAAATAGTTTAATAACAAACAAAGACTTCATTCTCTCCGTTTGGACTTGTATTTACAGCTGAAGATGAAACAAACACCCAGTCATGTCCATTTCATCTCCTCTTGGCTCCGTTCCCACCCCGATTCTCCCTCTCTAACCCCGGTAGAGAGTTCCAGGGCCTATTGCTGTGTCTTTGACGAGGTATACAGGCTATTACATGATTGGTGACACTTATTTCTAAGCGGACATCACTGACTTTGCATTAGGAGCTTTCGTTTGTTCAGAACTGCGCCAGATTAGACCTGTTCATATAAGGTAACGTTTAGAAGACTATGATTCATGACACATGCTTTCACTTACTGACGTGACTTTGGAAGCTAAAGACATGGATGACCCATATTACTGAGGAGACCACATAATTGATACAGAGAAGACAAGAGAATTGACTAGTCTCAGATCCAGTCCGGGAAATAAACTGTTACAGGGAGGGTGCCTGAGGGAACTCAATGTTGGTGGTATGAGCGCACAAGCACTTATGAAAGACATATGATTTAAGTACCCCTCTTCCCCACAGGATTAGCAGTTCTCTTCAAAAACGGAGCAACTATTACATCGCAGCTATACTGAATAATCACATGGAAGGACACAGAAATCTTAAAAAGTATGTGCAACCTAAGGACCTAAAAGGCTTTTTGATACAGTACTTCAAGCGCCTACTAAACTTCATAAAGCAATCAGGCCTTCTAAAGCACTCAGTTTTAATGTCACAGATGACTTGGATTTATAGATTCAATTTCTTGCCAAGCGCGAGGCTCTGGGAGAAATCATGACTGACTCGCAACAATTATATTTCTCAAATGCTTCTGAGAGGAATCTCAGTAGTCAGTCCCAATCTGACAGTGAAATGACAATTTCAAAAAGAAAGTGAAGAGGTTCTGAATGGAAATTGTAATGGCAGACAAATTAGTAGAGAGCAGACAGAGTAGAAGCTTGTTATTGCAATTTTTCCTTACAGCATGATACACTGGTTATGGTGGCAATGTAACTGCAACATCCCGATTCCCTCCTGAGAGCTGATTATAATGGGATCCTTGTGAGGCATTATTGTCTCTCCTTGCCAATTGAATACAATCACATGAATCAGGGCTGAGTGGCTGAACAATCAACAGCAGAGTGAATGAAAGATGCCTGAGTAGTTGTGGCTATTGTGCACCTGATCAGGACAGAGTTATCAATACAGTCTGAACAAACCCAAGAAGTCAGAATCATACAAATATCAAACAAGTCTTTCAACAGTTCAAAAACATAGAAATATCATACAACAGAGAAAAGATGCAAAAATGAGCTAAATTATTATGACCCAATCAAGTCATAGTGAGATCAGCAGGGAAATACAGAGCAAAAGAGAGAAGGCAAGAAGGGGAAAGACAGAATCTTAGAGTCCATGTCAGAGTATTAATACAGTAGTCCAGAGGTTTGCTTGTATTAGTGGTGGAGTTGAGCACCATCTCTATGGCTGGAGTCAGGGGTCACTGGTCCAATCAGGTTGGAGGGTCATGGCTGTCAGAGCTGGTTTCCAGTGCAGGGCGGCAGGCTGGCACAGTGATGAGAATAATGACGTCTTAGTGTCACATTAGATCACACAGACACAGAGCAGGCTGGGCCACAGGGCCCAAATGCAGCCCTTGGGCACAAACAGTCCAAAGGCCTGGCCTTTAGTGTTCCCACAGTTCAGTGGAGCTCCAGCACAGTGCAGGAAGGATGAAATGAAGCTGGATCTACTCGCATTTCAAATGTTCAGAAGTGATCGATACATATTCTCAAGGGAGCAGTTGGTTAAATTAAGCCACAGGGCCTATGGAGGTGGTGGATGGCTACCCATCCATTTCAGTCAGTTATTCTAGGCCCAGTTCAGGAGGGGCATGAAGGCTCATCAGTTTTGAGGGTTAAACCCGGCTGGCCACTCCCACCCTTGGGGCCACATGCCATGGTGCTGGGTGCGCCTACATAACACAGACAACATGGGTTAGATTCACAGGCACTTCAGTTTGTTAGTCACTTGTTTGATTGCTGTTTGAGTTTTTGTTATTTTTGCATTTGTCAAGTGGATCCATGATTATGTTTGCCTGCAAAACCAAAGCGAGCTGTATCTTCTTGATAGGCAGATTACTGCAACAATGATGCATTTAACCAGACTCACATTGGCACACATCACCACTCAGAAAACTATCCAGCTATTTACTTTGTTGTTACTAACACAGTATAACTCAAAGTGCACTAGCAGTCTGAATGGTGATCCATCAACAACAGTATTTGTTAAAAGACTACACCAACTTTTTGGGAAATTGTCCCATTGGTCAATTTACCCTTTATGTGACAACTCTGGATTAGTAAAAGGTCTATCTTCTTACGTTAGATAATGCTAGTTCTTACTGTATGCTAAGGTATTGCATGTGCACAGGACGGAGAAATCTACCAGAGACACAACAGATGATTTTGGTGGTTCTCCTGTCATAACATGTTAAAGGTAAGTTGACCAACGAACCAATTTCCCCAAAAGTCAGTGTAGTCCTTTAAAATGCTACATGAGAAGATTACTGCTGATGCTTACCTTTCATCTAACCAGTGTCCCATGTCTGTAAGAACTATATAGGCTTCTTCATCAAACTAATTTTCAGTGGCCTGTGGCAGTCCTTCCATCGGTTCCTTCATTTTCATACAAGTATAATCCAGAGCTAGAGCAGAAGAGGAGACCTTCATAGTCACATTGACTACTGATCCAGAAACATCCAGTAGCTGAAGGATGGGTCTGTCATGACATTCAATCATCTTCCAAACTCATCATCCATGCCTTTCAATTTAAGATAAATTGTTCAAATTTCCGTTTTCTCTGGCAAATCATCCAGAAGTGAGGAATAGAATTATATGTCTTCCAGTGTTTTTGTTTTTGTTCATAGCATATTTGCTCCTTCTGCTCCAGTGGGAAAAGAAAATTCTCCAAAAAACGATTCCTTCTGTTTTGCACGGAGAGCAAGTCACTTACCAAGAAACACTGACAGTCACTCGTTGCCTTTAAAGTTAATATATAAAAAAAAAAAAGTGTTCATAAATTATTCAACAATGTTCAGTAGATAAAATAACACTTGCATTTCTGTCCTGAAATCATCAGTTTGTGCTTTCCGCAAAAAAAAAAAAAAAAAACATCAAAAAAGAAGCAGCAGATTTTTGCCAGAGGTTAATCCATATTAAAAAAAAGTCTCTTTAAATCTCAAAAGGTTTTTCTCTATCTGTGTCGGTTGGATATTCCATTGCGTTTTGCGGACGGCTCTTCCAGCTCGTCGTCCTCAAAGCCGTGAAAGGTGGAAGTGTCACTCTCCGAGGTGGTGCCAAACAACTCCTCTGCCCCCGTGAACGTCCCGTCTCCCTTCTCTTCTACACCGACGGCTGGCATGCAGGACAGGAGAGGAAGAGAATGAGGAGTGCATCGAGGCTGGACACCTAGCTAGAGCACCATAACAAATGAACCTAAGGCTGGGATCACACAACAAACTGTGCACACTTGATGAGTGTGTCTTGTCATTGTGTGTGTGTGTCTTGTCACTGGGGATCACACACTTGAGGATGAGGTAAAGGCGGAACAGAAACATGAGCTCTTGCACGACTAGAACATGGAAAGAAAACAAACATGGAGGTGGAGCATTTTTCTTCCCACACTTTCTGCATTTTCTCATGCTCAACTCTCACTGGATATTGCTAGTGGGAGAACATCAAGACCTGTCCAAATTAAATGTGTAAAAAAAACCAAACATGTTTGAAATGATTGTACCAACTGGTCTGGCCTCAACCCTCACACACCACAAGAAACTTTCTACCAACCATGCATTGCGATGAGCCCAGAAATCAGTTGTAATGGCCAAATCATGGCAATAATTGTGCTAACAGCCATGTAGTGTGCTCCCAGCATAACATAACCCAAGAGAGTCAAAACACTCAACTATTTCACTGTATGTACACTCACTTGTGCAATGGCAGGCTGCGTAGGGAGACCCAGATTTACCCGTTTTCTTGTTGGAGCCCTGGCATTTATTACAGTAGTTATTGGGAATGCCGGTCCCAACTGGACCCTTCGGACCTACAAGGGAACGGCAGGGAAAAAACAAAAATAATGAACCTCTACTGCCAGGATCACAACATTATCAAGTAGATACAATGCGATGCATCTGCAATGGACTGATGCAATGGATTCTCTCATTTGAGGTGAATGAACTTCTATTTGAATGTAATACATTTAAGTGTGATCATTGTCACAATGCCAAACTCAGCCCTGTGCTACAAGAAACATTTTATCTGCCACGTGTTAACACAGCAAATAATGTACAAAGTGTCTGCTGTCCAAAAACCTGTAATGAAGTGGATGATGAGATAATTACAGCAGAAAAGTGATGCGTTGGGAGCCAGAGATGACGGGTTCAAGCCTCCAAACCCTGGTGCACTGTTACTACTAGGACTACTTAAGGTAATTAGCCTCAGCCCAGCGTCCAGCTCAGCTGCCTGCTGTATACAGGCAACAGAGTAGAAGTACTGCACATGCTATGAAACTCTTAGGTATACTACACAAAGACTACCTGTAAATATATGACGGTTAGTGATGGGTTGTACCACACAGCATAGACCCCAGTCTGACTCTTACGTTTGTGTCTGTCGGATCGCTGTGTGGAGGGAGATCTGGACGACACAGAGCCTCTCTCCCCGGCTCGGTCCTGCTCCGCCAGGTGGGAATGGGTGTAGTGGTAGCTCAACCCTGTACGGTTCCTGTAGCGCTTCCCACAGACTGCAACACACAAGAGCACAAAACACAGTTGTTCAGTCCTACCACTCTGACTATGACTGGTTGCAATTAATCATCTACCAGTCATTTCTGCGAGGCACATCAGGGACAGTCCATTTCTACGTGCATGTTTTTTTTCCTTTTGCTTTTCTGACCACCTGCGTTAGGACAGAGGCTTGTAAACCTCAGTATCCCTTCATTGTAACGAGACCTTCCGACAGCGGGAGGTCAAACACACACCAGCCAAAAATCAAGCTTTCATCAGAATGTTCACCTGTGTGAGCCTTACAACTTGTACTCAACAAGTGGAGTTAAAATAGCACCCAATGGTAGCTTATCTACCTCCGACTCCAAAAGGAAAAGGAATGAACATTTAAGGATTTGATTAAATTAGTCAGTCAAATAAAGCACAAACACAGGAGACAGCAAAACCCCGTTTTGGCAAGGAGAGGACTATATTAATAAAGTCACAGCACCCAAGGGCACTTTTCAGCTTGGGAAAAGCAAGACAATGTGAGGCCTGGATCATTCATCACAGCACTTGCAACACTACCACTCAATAACAATCTATCAAGCCACTTCAAATATCCTAGAGAACTACCGTCAAAAAGAGGCAACAAGTCGAGATACCTGAGGTCGAAGATTTTGAGTTATGCTTTTGTTTGTATCTGTCTGAAACAGAGAAAACACAAAGCAAAAAGAAAAAGGAAAGGGAAAATAGCATGAGTATCTGTCGCTCAGGAAGAGTCACCACAACAAGAGTAAAATCCAATACCCCCCGCCTAGGTTTTCCACATGCAACTTGCATGTCTACGGGAATACTTGAGACATCAGTGACACTCATCTGTGGTTCGTCTCGTTTCATCTCCACTAAACTCAAGGCCTAAAGAATATGGTAGAGGCATGAGCCATCTTGCTGTACTATCTCTGTCAGCGTCTACGGTTGAACTTTTGATCACAGTAACAGTAACTGCGAAGGTATTTTTGGCATCTTGATCTGTAGATGTGCCATACGGACACAACGTTGAAAGTATGACGGGAATGAGACAGACTACGGGCCTCATTTATGAAAGGTTCTTGAGCGAAAATGTTGTAATCACAACAAAATACAAGTTGTACAATTATTGGGTTATACTTGTTTTGTCTAATTTTCAGTAGATTGACAAGAAAACAACCTTCTGAATCAAATAAATGTAATTGCTTTAATTTTGAAATAATAACAGAAGCCAAAGAACATTTAGATAAATGAGGCCTGAGATGCATTAAGGAACTTAGATATCCAATATGGTGCATCATGTATTGGATATACAAAAATGCACTGTACTTTAAAGTACTTAAAACTCTCTGAATGGTACATTGTCCCACTCAATGACAATGACCAAGGAGTATTTTATGTTTTTCCACAATATATGTTATACATTACAATTAATGTATAAAAGTACCCACATATATTGTGATATTTTGTGAGTGTGTAATGTTCAAAATTCAAAGTAGATTTTAGCAAGGTTAGGAAGAGACTTTCAAAGTTAAATTTTTACCTTTTGAAAGGATTTTAAGATTGAGTATTTTTTTTTCAATTTACAATGGTATGAATTAAACTATATGTTGTGATACACATTCAGTCCCTAGCAATAGTGAACCCAGTGATGTTCCTTCCAAACTAGCCAAATGAAAGCACATGGCAGCACCACACACCTCATGTTGTAGAACTCATCTGTACTTACTGTCACAGACATATGGCTTGTCAAGGTTGTCCAGATCTGCCCTCCTGCGGCCTGAACCCCGACCCTGGGGAAAGTCAAGTCAAGTTTATTTATAAAGCCCTTCACCGCAAACCATGTCTCAAAGGACTTTACCGAGATGAGCCTATAGATCTAGCTAGTCAACGATAAAACACAAAACTAGATAAACAAATTTAGAACACAGGAAACAGAGGCAGAAGACAAAACAGCATGTTAAGAGAGAAACCCAACCAATCTAACCTACCCGACTCCACCAGCCTTAGACCCTTCTCTTAATAACCAATCACTATGAAAACCAGGCCTAACTCCTTCCAATGTACAAATACCACGTACAGCATGACATTTGCAATGCATAGATTTCATGTAAAGAAAAAAATCAACAAAAACTATGTCAGACAGCCAAGCCTTAGCCACTCCCTATGCAAACCGGGTTTACTATGATCCTATCACACTATGTAAAATTCCAAACGGACAACTTTTATGACATTCAAGCTATGGTTGACTCTATTGAAATACATCTTGAAGCTTTGACAGAGATAATTAATATTAGAGAAAATAACTAAAATAATAACTAAAAAATAACTAAAAAACAAAGTCAGCAAATTTTACTTGCAGAGGGAGTAGCCAACAAAAAGACAAGGAAATACCAACAAATACATTCCCCTGTCAAGATGACGAGATAGACTGTTAGTCCCAACCACAACAAGGCACTGTGACAATATCTCTACACAGATACAAGTCACACCGGGGGAGCGTAGGAACAAGAAGTGCTTGGTCATAGACAAGATCTATTGTTAAACATTAGAACGGGGTACTGAGTAAGGCTTGTGAGGACCAAAGACAGGTTACATTTTTCATACCATGGAACTGAAAGCACTATTTCCATATTAAGCTCTGGCGCAGCTGACAAATAATTTCTGCTGACAAAAAGAAAACAGATTTTTTTTTTTTTTTGGAAAGAAACTGCTTTGCATGAAAATAAGCCCTAGCAATTGCCCCTTGAACCTCTAGTGGAGATCACAAGCACATTAGAAGCGATGTCCTTCAGATCACTTACTCTTCCTTTGCCCCGGTGTCTCCTTTTGGGTGTGTCCACCTCATAGTCATCGTCGTCATTGAAGGCATCCTCTGCGGCGTCTGCCTCAAGAACCCTCTATGCCAGAAAGAGAGGAAGACCATTTCAACACTCTGCTTTGGGTAGACCAAAAAAAAATGCACAGGGAAATCAATTGTTTAATTCTCCATGCAATATAGTCTTACAATTACATTACATCTTTTTGTCCCCATAAAACTTTGATGTTGAAATGCTTACAAATCATATTTTAAAGCTTTTTTTATTCCACAAAAAAAGTAGTAGAAGGGCAGAAGTTAATATCTTCTATATCAATATCTATTTGTTTAATTAAACTATCAATACCTCCATTTATTTGACATTTAAAAAAAATAACTCTTTGTCTTGACAGGAAGGACCATTCCATACAGGATGGTACAACACAGTGTAGATTTCTTTAGCATGATGTGTGATGTAGAATAAATCATTAAACGATCATTAAAATCATTAAAAGGCAATTTATAACAACGTTTAGACTGAACACACTCCCATTTCGGATGCCCATCAGGCACAATGGTGCAGAAAGCATAAATGTCTCTGGATATGTACAGAAATAACAATCCGACATTTTTCTAAGTAGGAAGCGTGAGCCACCATGTGCCAAGTTTTATCTTCCTGTTTTTCATGCCTTTGCATGTATTTTTACTGGGATGTGTGATGTTAAGAGATAAGATTGCCTCCAACTTTCCACAGGATCGTGGGGATTAATCACGTTAGGCATTGTGACCAGTAAAACGGGGGAATTATTTGGATTGAACAGACAGGTGATGCACAAAAAACAGAAAAAAGAGAAAAATAAAATCACATCATGGAGCGTTCAGGACTAATGTTCCCTATAAGCTGTGTGCATCTGTGCAACACAGTTTGAGGACCTGCGGCTAATTTATCACATTAACCAAACAATAATATTTTATATCATCACTCATTGCTCCACTTGGCTCTGAAATTTAGTTGGTAGAAGTGGGTTTGGAAGCTTTTATGGACTTGACCGTACCTTTTGGTTTAGTGAATTGTGGCTCCTCTCAAAACGACTACTGCCTTGACATAATATTCTCACAACGATTTCACATGTCACATGGCTCAGCCAATAAGTGTATGGCAACAGCTTGACTTGCAACAACCGATATGCAGGACTTCCTTTTTATTTAGTTAAACAAGTTACAAATTGTCCTTTTTCCATATTGTAATGCAGCCTGCTGTTTTCAGAAGGTTTTAGGGGAATCTAGAAATATGCACCTGTTAGATCTGCTACCAGACAACTAATTGTCATCGTTAAGATTGGGGCATAGCTTTTTAGAAATTATGAATTTAACTTGGAAAATAGAAATAGGTTACTTTTGAATTAAATTACAATTTAAAATTGCAATTAGAAATTCACCAATCTATAACTCTGAGAAAATAATGAATTTAAAAGCATGTTGTTGTTGTTGTTATTCTTGTCCGCTTAAAGCATCAATAGAGTCAATGGTATCACTGAACATTTACATTTGAAGCATTTGGCTGACAGCCTTATCCAGTATGTTGGTAGGTAGGAGTCTTCAACAGGATACATGGCTGCTGATGGGCACACACCGTTTCAAACCACCGAGCAACCTGCCACACAACAGCGGTGAAGCCCTGCTCAGGACTCACCTGGATCTCCAGCAGGCTCTCCTCGTCGTTCTTGGAGTTATTCCTCTTGTCCAGACCCTCTCCTCGTAGCAGGGCCTCCAGCGTGGTGCTCTGGGTGGGCAGGCTGTCCTTGGACATGAGGCCGCCATCTGGACACACAGGAAAAACACGATGAATCATCAATGTAACCTCTGAGGAGAAGTCACAGCACTGCGTGGTCATACTGTGGAGGCATGTGAAGTCATATTACTAAAGTTTACTTCATCTCTGACTAACAGGGTGTATATCTTCAGTGAAGCAATGGGGTAGGCACACTGCTAATGCATCATGAAGCTGCAGTATGTGCAACAGTCCTGTAGCATGTGCTGGCTTTCCTCCTACATCGTCATCAAATGAATTGTGATAAGAACAATGCTGCAATCTACGGCCCGTGGGAGCAGCTTTCTATCAGCATGTCCATTATTTCCCCTCCCATTCTGAAGGAATGGAGCCCAAGACCACTCACACTACACCTAATAAAAGCATATGGCAAATCAATGGAGCATTTGTCTGTAATAACTGCTGTCACGTTTTTTAACGCGTCATCACAACTATTTCCACAGCAATATTATTGACAAAATCCTACACACAGCCATATTCAAAAAGACTATCTAAAGGAATGTAGTACTCCCACTCTAACTGTCAATAATGCTGTGCTACGAAACATAATTAGGCTCTTGACTTAGTCCATAGTCTATGAGGTACTATGTAGTTCAGTGGCTTATCGCTCCAATGTGAATGCACCATACATATGTCCTCCTACGTTGAGCTGGAAATCAAAACAAACAGTGTAGGAGGGAAGCAGGTTGAGCAGACAAAGGAGAACAAACAGAAGCGTTGACAGTCAGTCAAATCCACACCTTATTTGCACAGTCTCTTCTCCGCAGAGAGCTTCATGTTCATCCAGTAACTTTGGAGGAGGTTTGAAAAGAGGACACACTTCAAAGCCCCTCAACTCCAGCTTTTTATCAGCGCCTCATAGGAGCTCATCTTACCACCGACTGCGCCCACTAAAAAGACTTTTTCACAATATTGAACATGCTGCTTAAGCAACAAAGGTCTCCATAGGCGAGAGGTAAGTATAGGAGGTAGGCGTGAGGGGCAGCTTCTCTAAAAAGGGGCCTCTCCACCACGTGGCGGCAGCCCCTCACCATTGTGTCTGCACACGTTGACTTTCAACTCTCCGCGACGAGACGCCCCCCCCCCCCCTCCCTTCCCAACCCATGGGAGCTGAGGGGCTAAAAATAGAGCCGGCAGCAGCCTGCAGCACGGAGCTGATTCTGCATGCAGCCCCAGTCTCTAGCACACCATCAGTTAGACAACCTGCCCAGGCAGCTAGACAGCCAGCCAGCCAGCTAGGACTCTCTGGCTGCTGCCCTACGCCGGCCACCTCTGGCCAGCTACACAACGTGCTCCATAGAAGAGATGCCAGGTTAAATCAGTTAACGGTTTCCATCCGCTGGGCATTTGCACATAGGGCACACAATCCACTGTTGTTAAGGGAAGAGGCTGTGGGGTGGTGGGGGGGGCTTAGACAGTAGGCAGCGCAGTGAGTGAGAGCTCAGTGGAAAACAATAGGCTACAATGGGATGTGTTTGGGAAACAAAGGCCTGGTTCACATGCTATCTCTCCATCTCACTTTCCCTCTCTCGTTCTCTTAGTGGCTCTCTCCCTCTTGCTCACTTTCTCCACTTCCCAAACATTCATTCTTCCATCACGCACCACAGAAAGTCGATGCAAAATTGAACAAAAGCAACGAAACGGATAGTTTTCTGTTACGTGCTGAATTTCAATTTCTAAGAGACCATTAAGACAGCGAAGGATGTAACATTATGATTTTGTCAGAGAACACAGGGATTCTTTCTTTCGTCAAGCCTGTTCTTTAGTATAGTGTAACATCCCAGTGGGTCTGCAGGCCTTGGGCACAGAACGGACCAGTTACTTGAGATCAGGAACACTGGCTACAAAACACACAGCCAGCATGGCAGAGTAAGGGGAAACATGGGGAGATGAAAGGGGTGCCAGAAAGAAAGAGACAAAACCAATCAACAAGGGAGAGAGAGAGAGAGAGAGAATATGAAGGAGTGGGTAAAAGTGTTGAGTGAGAAGTGAGCTATTTCAAGTGGCAGCCAGAGAAGGCCAAACTCCATTCCATAACATTTATTAAATACTGTCTGCAGTGGCCGAGCCCCAGTCTCGCTGCTCCCAGCAGTGGCAAATCTAATTACATGTTCTACTTCTCACAAAACAAGTTTACCAGCCGGGGTGAACACAACCGCATTTCATCCTATGAATAGTGACTGGCAGCCCGCTCTGCTCGGTGCGCTGAGACAAGAGTGATATGCTTTTAGCGAGATTATTCCAGATCATCACCAGTAATCACATGAGCTGACGGAGGTGGTGGGCGGGAGACGGGGAAGGAGACGGCTGAACCGGGGGGGGGAGAGAAACCGAGAGGAGCAGGTGGCTCGTGGAGGAGAGGTTCTTACCTAGCTGGAGACCGTAGAGGCCCAGCCGGGGGTCGGTGGCGGTGTGCAGCCGCCTCTTCTTTCTCCAGCAGCGGGCGGGGTACGTGTACATCTGCCCGGCTGCCACCCCTGCACAAAGACACATGTACACACACCCACAAGTAAGGCTCAACTCTTGAACCACATAACTTTATACCGCTACAGGCTCTGACATCCTCGGTGTGTGAACAGCTTAGTACCGTTTGATCTCATGGATAAAAAAAATATAGATACATTGGTACATATTACTAGACATGGAAAACAATCTTTATATTTTTAGTCAAATTGTTTGCACAGTGATTACCTTGACCTGCCTTTTTGCTCTTACACATTTCTGCGATGAAGTTAATTTACACATGAGCAAAACTAAGACTATTACATTTGTTGAGGCCACTGTCCCTAGCTTCAGATGCCTTAAGTGCCAGCACCATGTTTGAACCTTAATGGACCAGAAATAATCCTCACAGTGCACCACACTTTGTATGCTTGTGTGTGTTTACCCACCGGGGCTGCGGTGGTGGCGTTCCATCCAGATGTAGCAGTTGTTCTGGGCCACGCCGGTCTGCGAGTCCAGGAACGGCAGGCGCACGCTGCGTTCAGCGCACAGACGGGCATTGTAGCTGCGGCACTGCTCAATGGCCTCCTTATAGAACTGGTCGCCCAACCTGCGGGGGCAGCGTTCACAGCAGAGGTCAGCGACACTGAACGATGTGGTTGACACGGACACGTGCAGGCTCGCCGTTGATGTGGCAGCTGATCAACAGACATGTGGCTAACCAGAAATGTGGATACGCTGATCAACCCTGTTAGCTTTCATGACTGGCTTGATAATGGCCGTTACTTGGCTGGCTGTAGACCGTTCATTCTAGGGTAGAAAGCTGCGGCTGAAGCATTACGTTAACTAATACAGACCAATTTTTGGATATTGAGAGTGTCGTGCCTCTCCATCCGAGGAGGCATTTTGACATTTAAGGTAGCACCTCTTCTCTTGCTGCTGGAGCACAGATCTCCCTCCCTCCCTCCCTCCCTCCCATTCAGCTATGAAGATCAATCTGCCTACATTGCTACCTAATTGAACAAGCTTGATGATGAGGAGTGGATAAATACAATAAAATAAATTAAGCCCCAGTGGCTTCTATGAGCCAAGAGCTATTCATAAAACTCTGTGTAAGTACATCACAACCTTCTTACCCCGCTGAGACTACACTCGAGGAGATCAAGGACTGTCCCTTAGCAACTGTCCACAACACAAATGATGCTGATTAACGTCCGCTCCCATGCAGATCAGCCCAGTTCGATCAAAGTAATCCAATGACTGAGCTTCTCTCTCCTGTTTTTGGCTCGCCGCTGGGGAGAATGTGTGGAAGGGAAAAGGTAACCTAACTACTACACCACGCTGTTGCTCTCGCTCCCAACGTTTAACTTTGCGGGTGCCATGAGTTTTGTATCGTTACCTCTGTGGGCTCTCTATGTGATCTGGTTCTGGACCATGTGTGAGCTGTGGTGCCACCGTTGAATCAATGAAGCGACTGAATTAGGGTTTTGCAGTGTGGAATCTGATTTTAAGTCTCTCCCACAGACTTAAAGGAGTTGGTGCCAGTATATGTTCATTAATATATATATGGTCTTTAAACCGACCAGCAAGCAGCTCTCGTAGCTAGTTCTACTTTTCTCGGTGCCAGTGAGGTTTTGGCAGTCCCTCAGGGTTTCACCGTTAATATTCAGAGTGAAATAGAGGAAGATATTTCACATTCAATCGCTGCCACACGCCTGGTATGGTAATTAGCCTACTTAATTAATCTCAGCAGAGTAGCACAAGGGCAGCTTCTGATTTGACTACATCAAAGATGGGGCTAAATGTTGGATCTCTGAAATGATGGCAACGCATGTACGAGATGATATCTCTAGTCGACTGGCGGCTACAACCACCTACCCCGACCACAGGCCACATCACAGGGCCAACAGCAATAACGGCTGGTTCTCCCAGCCTGAACATGGCAACTCAACCTCCACATGATTAAGTTCCTCCACGTGTTCTCAATTACAACATTAGCAGGCAGCCATTTTGAAGTGAAACTAATGAGCTGACGGCTGCAAATTGAGCCTGCAAATCTCTAGCTAGAACTGGGAGGTGGGAGTCTGACTTTTCTCTGGTCTTCTCCCATGTCACCAGATCTGATCTGACTGTCCTCACTCCTTGACGAGACAACGTCCAGCAGAGAAACAGCCGTGTTGGGAAAGCTGTCCTGCACAAAGACAAAGCCACAGTGTTGGAGGCTTCTGGGAAAAAGGGGCTTCGTGTCGGTGTGACTGAGAAAAGTAAACAGTCTCAGGTACACAGCGCGAGGATGGGGGGCAGGTGGAGGTGAGGAAGAGGGGAAAAGAACTTAATAAAAACAAGAAAAAGACAACAAACTACAAGATGGGGGGATTCAAAAAGGAGAGAGAGAGAGAGAGAGAGAGGCACAAGAGGGAGAGAGGGGAGGTTAAAGACTAACCATCAGATAATGACCAATAACTACTGAAAAGCTCCTGTATTTATTCCTCATGTTACAACACAACTAGGTTAGTGGCTTCATTGTGGTTAATCATCATGTCAATACAGCTCTCTGCCTCGTAAAGATATAGTGTTGCTCAGCTTGTACAATGCCAAGATACCGCCTTTTGTGAGGTGTGCTCGGCAGCCTTTTAAAAACACAGGAATTTTTACAAGAATCACACCGGGCTGCACTCGTACCAGATTGGCCACATGGCGCAACACACGCTCAGAGGTTTCAAGGAGTCCATTTGAGGATAAATATTTGACACACTTCTGCGGAGTACATTTTAGAAATTGTGTTCCTCGAGGCACCGCTACGTTGCATGTACACCGAGTGTCGCATTTCTCACTGCCAACAGCCTACAAACTACCCCGTGTAGCTCTGTCGGGATACAGTATGACATATCATTTTACAGAAAGCAGGCCAGTCCTAAACGGTCCCTGAAGTAGGCTCAGCTACGAGTGCGCGCTCAAAGGTTACGCACGGCGGAGCAGTGAGAAAGCAGCACACTTGAGATTACTCAAGTGAAGCAGACCAAGGGAGCAGGCTGATCAGTCTCCGTGCAGAGGGGGGGGAGAGAAAACAAACAACCGGCGAAAGTGTCTTCTGTCGGGGGGGTGGGGGGGGGGGGCTGGCTGTCAGTGCAACGGCATGTTCTCCGTCAGAGCCCCGCCGCCCCGAGCAGCAGGTGCACTGACCCTAGGTGAGAGATCTTTCTATAACTTGTAATGAGTGATGAGCCCCACACATCTGACAACACAGGACGAGGGAGGAGGGAGGGAGAGAGAGAGAGAGAGAGAGAGAGAGAGAGAGAGAGAGAGAGAGAGAGAGAGAGAGAGAGAGAGAGAGAGAGAGAGAGAGAGAGAGAGAGAGAGAGAGAGAGAGAGAGAGAGAGAGAGAGAGAGAGAGAGAGAGACATGCCGCTCACACACACCACCCCCATCTCGCCACTCGCAACTTTTTTTCCCCTGCTCTGGTCTGGGTGGCACGTTTCTGTTTTTCCACTGTCCGTTATCTAGGGGAGGTTTGCGAGACTCTGAAGTGGTCGGCGTCTAGCTCTGCCCGACGGTGAGAAAACAAGTGTGGAAGCAGAGCGAACGAGAAACACTCCGACTTAGCGTGCGCTTTCGGAGCTTGAAAGCTACCTCGGAGGCATGTGCTACACATAATCACTATCTTACAGTTGAGAAGAGAGAGGGAGAGCGTGTGTGAGGGGGAGGAACAAAAGCAAATCTTGTGGCCAGTGGGGCCTCCACTATCAGTGTGTTCCTGTCAACGGTTTGCAGTGTCACATGGCCGCATCCGTAATGTCAGCATGTGTCAACACACATTTTGCATATTTGACGACAAGTGAGTACAGGAGCAGTGATCTGTAGTCATCATGACACGAATCCACCGTCCCCTCGTCTATTCCCGGAAAGGCCTGAGAAAATTTGCACAGATTTCCACTCGAGAGAGAGAGAGAGAGAGAGAGAGAGAGAGAGAGAGAGAGAGAGAGAGAGAGAGAGAGAGAGAGAGAGAGAGAGAGAGAGAGAGAGAGAGAGCGCAAATGGAAATAAGAATAAAAGCAAATACATCTGTTCTGCAAAACGCAACCTCAGCCTCTTCTGCTGTCTTCAGGTCTTTTACATTTGCAGGTGCACTGCTTCTTCACAGGAAGCTAGAGCTGTCACCTAAGAAGGGAGGAGGAGGTGGAGGAGGAGGAGGAAGAGGAGGAGGGCCCACAGAGTGACTGCATCCTGACAACAACCTCCTGATTACACCAATCAGAACAACACAGCCAGGGTGAGGGCAGGATGAAAACCAGACCATACACCTCCACACTGCAGCGCCAACAAACAGCAGGCGTGACTCACTCAAAGTCTACTCAACACAATGACAAGGGAGCTGACAAATGGGAAGGCCCGAAGCTTCTGGTCGATGCGAGGCTAGGAGAGCCGTGGCTGGAGGATGTGATACAGAACTCCAACCGCGGCTGCAATTTTAATAAGGGGCTTCATGAGGTACTAGATTAATTAAATATCCCAGACTCCATTTTATCAGCAGCTTCTAGAGATTATTGTCCTCCCATGCTTATACAAAGGACGGTCCTCACACAGGCACACGCAGGCTTATATGCTGCCGCTTCATCCACCACATCCCTACAACAAAGTCAAACCAGCCATTCATTTCCCTAAAGTGAATCATCTTAATACAAAAAAAAAGGTCAAACTGGTCCACAGGAGCAACATCCAATTAGTGTCAAGTGTGACTAATTATAATCTGACAAACGTGTGAAATGAAGTCAGAAACCCGAGACCGAGGCTAATTATAGCAGATTGAAACACTTCATTAAGCACAGCTTATAGCAAGGAGACATTTCACATCAGAATGCTAAAATACCTCCACTTGACAGACACATTACAATATTGTCCGGACACAAGAAGAGGAAAATAGTCCAACAAGATGACAATTAAATGAACTTCACAGCCTAATCCTGATCCAATTGTTAACACAGGCACGTGATGATGAGCGGATGGTTAGAGCTACAAGGAAGCATCACTTATTTAACATCTACGTTTAACATTTTAACATCGACTGCTCCAGTGGAGCTGCTCTGTGGCCCGCAGTCGAAGACTGTGGCGGTACTGGGCAGCTCCCAGGTGTGAGTGCGTGGAGCGGCGTGGGTGTGAAGCAGGGCGTCGCTGGAGAGCAGCAGGCGTGCTCAGTCGACTTTCCCTTTAGAAATAAAGGTTTAAATAAAAAACAATACGCAAAATGACGCAGGATGAAACACTCCTGAACGATTTACAATGAGTGTGCAGCTCAGGTTGTCAGGGTCTTGCTCCCTGACACAGGACACATGGGCCGGTCTCTACAACCAATAGACCACCTTGCTGCCCTTCATAATATCATGCACACTGGACAAGATGGACATTTTATTAACCCACAGGAAATTATTGAAAATTTTACTAGACTGCTCACCAGTACCTGAATGTTTACAATTAGATTTTTTTTTTGAAGTAGGCTATCAAATAGCCACTGCTGGGCTAGTACCTTAAAATCATCACACTGCATCCTTTCCTGTGCGTAGCACCAACAGCATACCAACAATGGCAACAGTGTGGGTGATGTGTAAGGTGGTGTGTGGTCCAGTCCTTGTACTACAGTCCATGGAGGTGCCAGGGTACCTCTGCGGAGGAGCAGATGGGTCTACTGCTTGTGCCCAACACTTCCTCTCTGTCGGAGCATCTCTTGACAGATGGGCCCAGGATCCTGGACCCAGCTAATCTCCAGCACTCCTCCACTTAAAGGCACAGTGGAGTGCCTACTCTACCTCAAGCCTTACAGTTCACAGTCCCAAACATCCATGATGATGGTAACCCATTAATAAACACTACATGCTACCGTCGTGTCCAGCTGGTGCTTATTTCTAGACATGCCAAATAATTACACATTTTAAATAAATAAAAAATAAACAAGAAACAACAGTAGGCTGATTATTTCCTATTCTAACTTGCTGTGTCTATTAATGGAACTGGTGGAACAATACAGAAGAACAATGGAGAAATGGTGAAAAAGGTGCAGCACTGCTTTAAAAGGAGGATGAAAATGATAATGGCACGGGCTATCTGAGCGCTGACTGACAGGGTATTTTCAACGGGGAGCTCAATTTGCTGTCACTTTGTTCGATTTCGGGGAGCAGGCATGCAAATACAAAATGCCTCCTCCCTTGCTTTTACCGGGTCCTGACCACGTCTGCGCTCGGAGCAGCCAAAGTTGACATGTCGACAATTCACACCAACTATAAACGACTTTCGGAATGTCACATGTTATTCCGTAGATATGCCCACACACGCACGAACAAAATTAGCTTTTCGTTATTCGGTACGACGCAAAGGCACGTTGTCGACACTTTTCAAATAAATTTATAGCCCAAGAAAGACGACACTCTGTGCTAGTGAATTCAAGCTCGTATGGAGGAAAAGCTCCTCTGGTCCCATTCAAAATGTCACGCTGCCTGAAGCACATGTTTGAGACTAAATGTAAAATCTTGTGAAATAAAAGAACTATGTGAGGCTACTTTGCCATGCAAGAAATACCCGAAATGCATTCGGACAGCTCAATCTGTCATATGCACACGACTTGTATCAACATGCACGCACGGCACCTTTTAATCTACGAGTTGGCAACAAAGTAATTGTTGAGAATTTCTTTAATGTGCCAAATTACTTACGCTTTTAGTGGATTCTGAATGACAGCCGCCATTTTGCTACACTGTAACGCAATATCGGCGTCTTGCAGTTCTGAGGGAAACCTACGAAAAACGGACCAATCAGAGCTCGGGTTGAAATCATCGACCAATACATCTGCAGCGTACGTGATTAAGGCGTGGCCTATGGGGTAAACTGTCAAAATTATTTTAAAGGGTTTTCCCTTGTATTTATATTGTACACAACTGAATTCCACCACTTTTAAAGAGACCCTTACTGTAGCCGGCATTGATATCCACAGCAATTCCTCCTTTGGAGTATTGAGACCACGCACTGCAAATGGCACAGATTATCAACAAGGAAGCATAGATTTCATTATTTATTACAATACTTATAAATGATTTATCATCTTCAAGCACCAAGCAAGTCATTTTCCCTAATTTTGTCTGATGCTGCAGTCTTGGAGAGGAGTGGAGGACAATGCTCACATGTACACACAGGCCTGCACACAATCCCTTCCTCCCACCTAAGTAGCTTGACAGACAGACAGACAGACAGACACGCACATACACAAACATCAAAGATAGGAAGGCAATTCCAGATTATGTTTTGACAGACAAGCGCTGATATGACTTTAATGTTATGCAGTTCTTTCACAACTTCAGCCAGTATCCAGACAGCATTGCTAGAATTTTCACCTGTATCAATAATTTCAGCTTGATCTTCAGTCAGGAGTGTTGAGTAAGGAGTGTTGATGATAGCACCCAATCCCATCAAACATGCTGGACACATCAGTCACATAGTTTATCTCTCAAACACCACAAAGGATATTTGAAACAACATACTGCACAAACCTGTAGCGGAATGAACTTCAGCACAAGACATCTGACATGATCTATTTCCTATTCTATCCTGTGCAATATTAGCCTCTCAGGGGAGGGGTCGTGTGATGCAACATTCAGACAGATAGGCCGATTTTGAGACAAGGCAGATACATCATCCTTCCAGACACCACAACCAAAAGTTCCGAGTTAGGAGCAAAGGGAAAATGACTATCTACAAGACTTACAATCAACCGAGATTGATTACCCACTTTTTAAAATAAAAAATAAAAAAACAAGCATCATTGTAAAGGCACCCCAATGTGCTCTGTAATACATCTAGATGTAACGGCCTCATTAGTCAATGAATAAAACTATTTATGACACAAAAGATAATGTCAAAAAAAAGTTAGTTAAAGCTTTGAATCACTAAATACAGTTCATTATCTCAACATTTCAACATGTAAGTTGAGCTTTTGTTTAGGTTTTACTGATGTTGAATTACATGGGGTATGAGTATAGTTAAAACAAACAAGCAAACAATGAGGAGAAAAGGTGTGGCTCACTTATGGCCACTACATAAATAGCCATACAATAACTCATTAGCATCACACAAAAAATAATATGACACAGTAGCTTTCAATAATAGATGAAAAACAATGCAAAACTGTAACAGGATAGTTGAAACACAAATGTTTTCAGCTTAGTCAGGACTCCTTATCTCATCGGCATGTGCTCACAGAGACCTGGAGGCATGCATGTGATATGTAAAACTGGTATGGAGAGGAATTTGTATATTCTTCAGCTCTGCAAAACAAAATCCACAGTCAATATTGTTAAAAGTCAAGGTGTGTGAGGAACACAATGTGGACCATGAAACAGATACACTCGATAACGTATATATACACAACTGAAATGCCACCCATTATAAGAGTGAGGTTTAATATTGGTTTTCAGACACCGTCCTCGAACAACTAAAAGGCCATGGTTCTCTCAGACTATCATGCATGCCAGAGTGCTACTAAGTTTTTTTTTTTTCCATCTTCAATACATAAATAATTTTCCCACATCTCAAATGTACACTCTTCTAACATAGTTCTATGTCGCCATACAGCCACAATCGCGTGGTAATATATAAAAGTTATACCAGCACAGACACAGTAACCTGAATGATTTTTGGCACACCAGATACCCACAATCTAGACCTAGATTTCAGATCAATTTGCGGCAGACTAATTGATCAGCTGGATATCTGGGTTTTGGCCATGGTAAGCAACAGCTTTTTACAGCTGAAAAAGGCTTAGTGCAAAAACTAAAAGGTTGCAAAAGAGCATGCAATGGAACCTGCGGTTGTATCTGCATGGATAAAAATATCCCCTTACCATTACACATACACATCAGAGAAACAATGCTCAATAATAAGGATTACTTAAAACTAATCAGAACAACCACACAGGGTGCTCAACTAACTAATACTCTTTAAATGATACATTTTTTCTGTTTTTTTTCCCCCATAGTAGAAAAATATTTCAACAGCCATATCAACGTAAAAGTAGTGATTTGTGTCAGTGAGATTCAAAATATTCACTGTCAATAATCAGAGTGGAAATACAGTTTTCACACTCAGTCAAGTAACACACGTGTTCCTGCTGTTCTACAAGGCCACAGGAACTCAGAAATCCCAAATCTGTCAAATGTCCTGTATTTACTAAAACAAAAACGTTCTCGCCACAGATACGGGACAGGACCATTGGAGTAACGGAGGTATAGCAGTAACGGATTGTGGGCTGAGTGAGTGAGTGAGTGGTTCTCTCTGCTGCTCTGAGGAAGGAAGGCCGTCCCCGTTAAAGGTCTCCAGGTTTCTGGTTGCAGCCAGTGCACACCCGCACAGGGTGGTCCCAGCCCCGCGAAGGGACCGGCCGGCGCTCCGGGGAGCAGTCGGCGCACACTCCCTGTCCACAGGCGCGGCAGTGGTGCTTGGACAGCTTGGCAGTGAACTCGCGCTGGCAGTTGTGGCAGGACAGGATGTCCTGGTCAGGCACCCAGTAGGCAGGACGGGCAGCATCTTTCACTAGACCTGAGGAGAACACGCAACACACACAAACATACACAAGTACACACAAACAAGCATACTTATTGGTAAGAGTTTTCCATTAACATAGAAGATGCAGTGTGAGAGGAAGGCTGACAGCAGCAGAAGCAGCCTCCATCTTAAGTCATTAGTTTCATATTCTGTCTTATTTTTCTTAAAACAAGTGGAAGAGTCTGATTCCAAGGCAGTTTTGAAAATTTTTCAACGAGGCAGAAAGATGAAAGATGAGTAGAACGTTTGGATTGGGTAATAAGGAGGTCGGTTTAGTTGTGATTGGAGCAGAGCGTGCTCTGGAGTATTTTTAGGGTGGTGTTGAGGTTGGAGTGAGTCTGCTAATGTGTTCAACAGAATATCAGTTTGCCAGAAACAAATGTTAAACTTCCAGCCATATCTATTACTAATAAATGTAGCCTACTACAGATGTGTAAAATGATATATAGCATTCATGTACTAATAAAGCTTTGGAGTAAATATTAATAATTATATTATATACTAATAATATAATAATAATATTAATACTATTTAAAGTTTTCCAAATATGAGATTGGCCTCAAACAGTAGCCTGAAAAAAAGCCTGGTTTTGCAGATTGCTCCAGTCTTGTTAATATATACCTATCTCTCCCAGAGCTGCAAACTGTCTCATTTATTTAACATTGACTATCATGTATCATACATTGGGCGTCTTCCATTAGGTCTTGACGTTGTGCAATAGAAAAGCAATATGTCACATCAGCAGAGTCAGCCATGTCTTCAGTCTATAACTGGTACAATTCAGACTCTGAACTAGTGAGCACTGAGAAGGGCCAGCCGTCCCCTTTAGCCTACTGTTGAGGCCATTAGCCAGGTTAGAAATTATTACGTGTAATGGTGTGAACTAGGTGTGAATATCTAGCCTGAGTGTGAATACAGCGTGGTGTAGATGAGTCGGATTTTGAAGAGTGTTGAGAGAGGGTGTCTAGGGGGGACGGATCTGGGACGCCAGAACTTACTGTTGATCCTTCTGGAGACGTTACAGACCTAATTCAATGGAACATCTGTGATGGGAGGAGCCCACCTGATAGCCCCAATACCATACCTGCTCAACGCTTGGTTTCCACATGGACGCTCACCCAAATAACACAAGGGTTGGTTACATCCTGTGTATTGGTAAATGAACCAGCCTTAGATATAAATAGTCTAAATCTCAAAGCCTACATTTTTCTAGGCATTTTAACATGATTCTTTTAATTGACCATAAGCATATGAGTAGTGCCCGACAGGACACTCAAAAAAATGCTTTGTGTAGGCCTATGGTTGTAGACTACAGAATAATACAATGCCCATATTGCATCATCTTGATAGAAATATGAGAGTCAGTTGTCGTCATTCAATAAGCTGCTATATAGTAGTGAGTTTCTGCACAGATGGTGGACATAACTGCACACTAACTCTTACACAAATGCATAGTGAAATAGAGTTTGCAGGTTACAGTGTAATGCCAAACAAACAGACTGGATTCCTGGTCAGCTGTCTCGCCTTTGCACTGAGCAATAGATGCAAGGACTAAAGGTCAGAATGAGGTAGCAGAATACCTCTACACGAAAGCGCTGCCACAAAATAAACCTATCATTATATATATATATATAATATATTATCAAAAGCAGTTTTAGGCTCCAGTGCCAGAATGTCTGGGAAGATTTCCATTTCCTAGCCTATAAACATTTTTACTGGCAAGAAGAGAATATTACAGGCAAATGCAAATTCTGTATTGGAGCACCTGCTTCATGAATCAGGCAAAACAAGGTCATTTTGTTGAAATCACTCATCTGAGTCCCACAAATAATTTCAGCAAACAGCGTCACCCACTGAGCGGGTGGGAAATCCACTGCCCCTGTTTGAATTCAAATTATGTAGCAACCAATTAGTCACTCTGAATCGGAGTGAATATGATGGAGCAACATAACAGTTCAAATCCCTGCGAGACCTTTTACATTTACATGACTTACTGCGAGTGAGCAGGTAGGAGATTAGTGTCTTGCTCAAGGACACTTCAAAAGGACAAATCTCTATTAATGGACACATTGTTCTGCTGCAGGGACCCTGTGAGCTTTTGGTAATGGGACAGGCTCTCTTCCCTCTAGGCCATCCCATATTCCCTATAAGGGACATCTAGCTGGCTAGACTCCTGCATAACATCTAGAGTTTAAACTAGAAACAAGATCCCTCTGCTATTCAAAATGGTATGGATTCTTTCTGACCGTAAACAAGCACAATCCCCCTCTGCCACCAGAGGGCACTGTATCTATACACTCACATTTACTGGGTCATTGATTCCTATTACATAATAATCTACTTTAGGTCTTGTTTTGGGCAACACTCACCAAGTGGGATGTCAATAGCAGTAACCACAGCCCCTAGGGTGTTGGTCACTGCCTCTCCAACCTTCCTGGCTAGGGTTCCGCCTTCGTCCTCCTCAAGCTCCGCCTCAAGCAGCTCTAAACAAAGAAAAAAAAAAACCTTTGTTAAAGCCATAGTTCACCTAAACCTTAAATGGCTTCATAATAGAGACAGAGGAAATCTAGGCAACATTTGACACAGCAGAGGAACGTGGGTTGGAGGAGGCAGGTGTTTACCTGTGTGTGAAGCTCTCTGCTCGAAGCAGACATCGCAGACTCTAACAGGGACGAGACCCCAGCCTCTCTCGGGGACGGGTGTGGCTTTGGAAGAGCAGCTATCGCAGAAGCCCTCCCCGCAGGCACGGCAATGATGCTTGGTGTCGTTGTCCTGGAAGACTGCATGACACTTATGGCACACCTTGTGTAAGACAAAAACAACAAGAGATGTTGTTATTGGCCAAGGCCTAGGAGGAAGAGGAGAGCCTATCCAAGCTTTACCTTATGACCTGCAAACATGTTGTGTAATAGACGCTGAACACCATGGGTAGACAGTAAACATGTCTCTGGACAGGAAAGTGTTGACTCGGCTGTGGGTGGGTGGCTCAGGGCGAGGCTGCGCATGTCACTCACCAAGATGAGGGAGTTGGGTTTCCAGTAGGCTGGGGCGATCTGATCTGTCAGCCAGGAGGTGACGGCCTTGGCAGGCTTGACGCCGAGCTCTGACACAGACTGCGCCACCAAGTTGACTCCATCCAAAAGACGCTGCGCTGCATTGCTATTGTCCTTCAGAAAGCCATCCGACTGTGGAATGCAGAGACTGAATTTACTACACAAGTAGAAAAATCATTGCCCAGATACATCATTCTAGGTGGGCATAATAAAGGATAATGGAGAAAATAGAGTTTGGATTTCATTAAGAAGCTTGTTTCTCTTACCCCTGGCCATATATGCTGGATCTCAGTGCGGACAACTGTATCCACAGGGTCCTGGTTCCCATACCAGAATTGACGGCTCCGATAGATCACTCCACAATTGGGACATTCGATCACATACCTGCACAGAGAAATATACAACACAATTTCTATACAAATAGCACTGCAAATATGTTTGAAGTATAATTTG
Organism: Hoplostethus atlanticus; assembly: GCA_034670405.1. NCBI lineage: Eukaryota > Metazoa > Chordata > Actinopteri > Trachichthyiformes > Trachichthyidae > Hoplostethus > Hoplostethus atlanticus. The sequence continues at coordinate 3,575,154 of JAXDDX010000004.1, forward strand.
CTGCGAGGCATCTAGGTTAATGAGAGTGGAAATGTTAGGGCAATTAGGGCATGTAAACGTAACGCAACCCTGCCCCATTACACATGACCCTTCTGGTCATTCCCATACATACCCAGACCAGGCGTATTTGGCAAGACCCATCCATGGTGAGTCTGAGGAAGCTGAGGTCTTGGGAATAACTATCACTTCCTTCCCCCCTTCATAGCAAGCCTGGAGTGGGAGGAAACACAATGATTTCGGCTTTAGGGTCATCAGCCATGGAGCGAGGGTGATACCAGTGTGAATGGTAAAGAATAAAGGATGCTATCTTGGTGATGTAGGCCTACAGTTCACGCTAAACTAAGAGTGAGCCATCATGCTTACCTTACAGGTGTAAATGCGGTTATCATACTGAGCAGAATAACGGCAACGGTTCTTGGCCTCATGGCAAACTCCTTCTCCTAAGTGGTTCATGCTGTTCTTGCAGCCAGATCTGGGAAAAGGGCAACAAGACAGAATGTCAAACAACTGAACCAACAAGAGGAGGCAGGAAACATGGCGATGGAGAAAATTTGCTAAAAAAAAAACAGAGATAGAAAGACACTGACCCACAGCTGAGGCAGAGGCTTGAGCAAGTGAAGTACTCATCAGGGAAGAAGCAGCTGTGGGCTACAAGTTCACCTGCAATTTCACCATTGAAGCGCTCACTCAGGGCCTGGAAGGAGGAAAAGCAAGGACCAATAGACCAAGACTACATAAGGAGTACAACCATTCACTAAAGAGGATCCAATGTGGACTTGTTATCCATACACAGATGTTGGAATACAAACTGAATACCTGCAATTTCAAATAGCATAAACCATACACACAAAAAAAGTGATCACTACAAATCCGTACACGATCACCTTTCTGTGTTGGCTTTACAATAACACGCAGCCAGTTTGAAACAGGTTGGAAGCCAGCTGGTTTTTGAGCTATATACAGCCCTACCTGCAGGGCTTTGAAGATGACCACAGGGGTGCGGGGGGAGCGGGTGGCGTTGTTATCCAGGAGGCGCTCCAGGTTGTCCTGCAGGCCGTGAAAGTCAGTAGGGGGGCTGAGGGTCTGTGTGCCCCGGTACTGGACGGAGCTGAAGGCCTCTGGGAAACGGCCCAGCTTCCTGAAGCGCTCCAATAGCAGTCGATCTACTGACTCGGATGACTTATCTGAAACAAGAGACAGATGGAGAGATTAATAGACAGCGTAATAAGATTATAGATATTCCTCTAGCTCTACATCTATGGCATGACCACAAAATTGGATACAGCACACATACATCTCAGACATTGCACTCAAATTGTCACAGAAATTTGTGAGAGGAAAAATAGGGTATACTTTATTTTAAAATAAAATAATGTAATATGGAAGAATCCTGTAATTCAACCATTAGCCTACATTTTCCTTGCCAGCAGTCCAAAAAGTAGTAATTACTTGTTGGAATGCTGATAGCTGCTCCTGATGCTGTGTGAAACAGGCTGGTGCTCGCTATACCTGTTATCATCTGTTAGGTTAACCCTCAATTTAGTTTGGAAAACACTTGTCCTGTCTGCTGACACAGACCTTCATTCATAGTGATGCAGCAACAATGTACTGTGCTAGTACAAGTCTACACACCATATTCTACTTAAAGAAGCCAAATCAATTACACTGCACCTGCTAACAGTGGGACTTACGAGCAAGCAAAGTACTGAGAGTTTTGCCTCTACACATACCTAAACCAAGCAACTTAGTGTGGACTGTTTCATGGAAGATGACCACTGCAGGGCCCAAGCTGGACAGTGGGACGTCCAGGCCGCAGCGGGCCGCTGTGGCCTTCAGCTGCTTGGTGAAGTGCTTTAGGTAGGCGTCCGAGGCGTCACCGAGGAATTTGAAGAGGTCGTCGTGGAGACGGTCAGCGTGGGTGCGGTAAATGATGAGGTCGGATATGGCGAGCACCTTGAGCAAGAGACGGGTTCTCTGACCCTGCTTGGAACTGTTCCCCAGCAGCCCCTCCGTATCGATAACCACCACTTTACGGACAGGGTCAAACGCCGCCCACACTCCCACCGTACAGGACTCTTGCGTGGGAGAAGTCTTGAACACCTCCCTGCCCATGAAGAATGTGTGGTTCAGGGTGTGGGATTTGCCCTCTCCCGTGTTGCCAAAGATGGACACCACCTTCAGCAGTCGCTCAGGTTCGCAATTCAGTTTCTTCACAAATGCAGCTTCATCTTTTATCTTTGGAGGAATCAGAGTTTATTAGTGAAAACAAGTTATTTAAATAATGAATTTGTCAAAAGGTTGCATCCAAAGAGTTAATTTTTTTAGTAGTAGACCTAAGCAAGTGTCATTTTTGCACTACTCACCTGCATTTCCTCGTTCTCATCGACCAGGAGAAAACTGGACACTTTCTCCAGGGGTTTTGCTCTCTGAGCTTTGGTCTCATCAGCTGTTTGGACAGAGGGCTGGACAGACGTCTGGACAGAGGGCTGGACAGACGTCTGGACAGAGTTGACCGCAGCGGGTTTGGGCGGTGGAGGATAAGAGGTGAGCTGGTGTTTCTTTTTGTTACCTCCACTGTGGGTGCGCTTCTGACAGTCTTGGCACAAGTTAACTTTACAGTTCTGGCAGCGGACCACAGACCTATGCCGTTTGCCATTTTCTGAGGCTCCATTACCTCCTTTGCAATTGTCACAGTAGGGGACATGCCCAGGCCCTATCTGAACCCGCTCATGGTTCTTCAGTTGCTCCTGACTGTGGAGCTCAAGCTCACAACGAATGCACTGCAAGCTTTTGCACTCATCACATTCAAACGCAGCCTCCTCAGAGCCACCACAGGCATAACTTTCTTGACATATTAGACTAGTATTGACTCCCTTTTCTGAAGATGAGCCATGGCCACTCATCGTTTCTTACAAGGTAAACTTGAACACAGTGTAATGCTAACTGGAATAGCTTTGACTACAACGCCAACAATATCCAATAGCAGCGAATGAACAATACACACCATGCGCAAATACTGTGAAAATTGTGCTTTACAGGATGCCCAGTACAAAGGCTCAATCAGTTAAAACAGTTGCATGGTGACAGTGCCCCCTGTGACCTCTAACAATTCAGGATGTGCTAATAATTCACACAGCTTATCAAATCAATTTTAGCAGCATGAATGCCAAACACTTAGAGTTGTTTTAGTAATATGACACTCAGTGCAAATACACAGTGAGGCAATGAGGTGGAATCAGCCGTCTGCTAGAGCTAACCTGCTTTCTCACTTATTTTGCCTCTAGTTTGTTCATTAAACAAAGTACGCTTTGCTGCAGCTGCCAGTGCACGCGAGACATAAAACACTGTTTAGGGTTAGTATTATCTTACTAAAGTGATGCAGAAACAAGTGCAGATAGCCAGTACCACCAGAGACAATGAACTCTCCCTGAAAAGATGAATGTGCAAATGTTAACCTATCCGCTAACAACAGGCTAGCTAGCAAACTGGTTCTCAGTAGCTCGCTAACAAACTCAATAGGATGATTTGGCATCCTAGCATGAGTACTTACATCAAGTTTCGATTGACAAAATCCAAAGAAAGAAATATATTATTATTAGCAAGCCAGCAAGCCCCAACAGTTACTATTTGTTCAAGCGAACTAGCTAGCCTCCAGTTTGTCAAGTGAGCTATAACAACCTATCAACAATAACAACCAGCCAGTCGATGTCAAATAGTCGGATATCCTCGGGTCGTTCTACAATAAAAGGCAGCACGGGAGGGGAATTGGCACACTTCCGTTTAAAGAGTCTTTAAAAAGTGTTATTTCATTGGTATCCTTCCGAGCAGTGTCATTGTTTTGTTCATCAGCCCCCTCCCTAGTAGCTTGCTGTAGCTACGTTATTTTTGTTGCCAGGTCAGATCAGCTGATCAGATTATTTTCAGTCACAGGGTCAGAGGAGGGCGAAATTCGGTTGCATCATGGGAAACGTAGTCCTACACTATAGCTGTAGTCAGAGGTGCACAAGTAGGTGTGTTAACATAATTTGTTAATAATAATAATAATAATAATAATAATAATAATAATACATTTGATATTATTGTTATCATACGAATTAGCTTTCTCTAATACATCGCCTACTGTGATAGGCTTTTATTGGCCCACAAACTACTTCTTTTTTTTTTTTTTACTTTTCTTTAGTCTGGGAAACGTTTCAACACTGCCCTGCTGCATATATATATATAGTGTATATATACTGTGTATATATATATACACAGTTCAACACACTCCCACCTGACAGCTATCCAGTACAACCACATTCGTTATGTCTTGCTCAAGGGGACACTGACAGTTGTGAAGGGAGGGGAGGGGGGAGTGGTACTAACTCCCTTTCTGCAGTCAAGTTTTTCCCAGTTCAGGGACTCAATCAACAACCTGTAACTCTGTAATCTCTAAGCTACTGCTGGCCCAACCTTTGTAAAACAGAAAATGATCACAGCATAGATATGTTTATCAAAAAGGACAAGAAGAAAGACATAAGAAATACCACATATCCAAGATTTATTTTTCTTTTGATTTGTGTAGTCTAATAGCCTTTCTTGGTGTGGGTTGGTCTACTGCAAATTTGCCCCAGTAGTAACAGTAAATCAGCAGGTCAGGTTTGCCATAACACAAAAGTAGAAATTCAAGTACATCGTAGGCTAGCCTTGTTCTAATTCAGCTGAAGGTATTGGATTGTGTTGGAATGGCTGAAGCCATCACATAAATCCTAAAGCATTAGTAATAAAAATGTAACATATCTGAGTGAAGAATATTATGCCTATATCCCTTAAAGTACATTTTATTTTGCAATTTCAGTATGAAGACCTGTGGCCATCATTTTACCTAAACCAATTGGTTGTTTCAAAAGTAATTGGAAACATGGTTCAGGCTTTCAAAATGAAGACTGATTTAAATGCCCTTTGTCTTGTTAACTAGCACTTCAAAGTATCAGCAGGAGACCATTTGTCCCTGTAGCAGTGGCACTTTGGTGGTTTTCCCTCCGTTTTTTCAGTGGCTTCACCATCCATTGCAGGATCCTCAGACTTGATGTTCTCTGATTAATTCATGAAAGCAATTTTGTAAAACATTGAATCAAAGAGAAGCAAGCTATTGGCCTAAACTAAATGTGTTTATGTGTGTCTATCCTGTAGTACATTTACTATTCCTTCATATGATGGACTTCACAGAAAAAATAAACAAACATGAACAAAAAACATCAGTTAAAATATGAAATCAACAAAAGGTAAAAGCAAATGCAGCAGAATGTGTAGCCTCCCAACAGTGCCATGAATGCCGTGGCTTTTGTATAGTGATTGTCACATTTCTCAAGAGAGGAAGTCAGTGCAAGTTAATTTATCTTATCCCAAATTGCTTCAGTGCACAATTCATATTCTGTACGGTTACTGAGAGGCATTTTCATTAGGTTCCACGTTTGTCTAATTCCCAAAAAGAAGAGTAGCAAACTCTTATGCCACGTCAGATGAAACAGAAGAGTTTCTTCCACCCGCCATGAGAAAAAGCCTTTAAACGACCAAACAGTTTGAGTTCTTTGGATTTCTTCTCACAAGAAATCAAGCAAGCCTTGTGTTTCATGGCAGCAAATATAGCACAGTCAAACACATCTTTGAGGTTCTTCTGTGTCAGTGCTGAACACTCCACATAGTCACAAGCTCTTATCCTCTGTGCCAGCTTCCGGGCCTGGGAGAGGTGCACTGGTTTGGCTCTGAGCTGGTCCAGATTAATAAGGACGTTCACACTGTGGCGAAGGTCCGACTGAGTTCCAACCAGAATGATGGGAGAGGCGGGATTGCAGGCACGGATCTGCGGGACCCACTTGGAAGTGATGCTGCCAAAGGACACCGGGTTGACAACGCTGAAGCAGAGGACGAAGACATCCACATGGGCATAGCAGAGAGAGCGAACGTAGTCAAACTCCTCCTGTCAAAGACCAAACTGTGAGATTTCAGGAGCAAAGGGTTTAAAAATAATCTTAAAGTGGCGTGGGACATTTACCTGTCCAGCGGTATCCATCAGTTTGATACGAGTTGGGATTCCATTCACATGAACCAGGCCTGTTTGGGTGATAGGGAGTTAATTGGAAAGAGACATCAGTTGTGTTATTGTGACCCTACAAGAAACACTCACTTACCAGAAAAGACATCAAAAGCTGTCTGTCTGTATTCGTTGGGGTACTCATTGAAGATGTAACTTAAGATCATGCTGGTCTTCCCCACAGCTCCATCCCCGACCAACACACAACTCAGTGGCTCCTTCAGGCTGTTATCTTGGATTGGAAAAGCTTGTGCCATGTTTTCTTTAATTACTCCATTATTCCAGCTCGTTGGAAGTCCGTGCAGGGGCGCATTGTTAATAATACAGTATGGCTCTTACCCCAGAGGGCCCGTTTGTGCCAAAGGGAGAGGGACACCTCTGATTTGAAAGAACAAAGGCGCCCAATCAGACGAGTGCTCCTCGAACACTGAAGATGTTTCCGTTTGATGTAGATTTACTTGGTCACTCCCACCGAGAATCACAGTTCACGATTTGTAAAGATCAGTCCGTGACTTCATTACGAAAAAGGCTAGTAGCCTAAGTAAGTACAGAACAATACTATTCACATTTCACTGCAAAACTATGTATATATATATATAAGTCCATGTAGGAATAGTACAGTACTATTATAGTGTATAGTATTATTAGTGTATTATACCAAAGGAGATTTTTAAAAACCCACCATATATTCAGTTTTGATTGTCACAGACACACTAACAGTCCCTATAGGTATATTATAGCGATTTTAAAACGATGTAACCCAGTAATTTATTGTTGGTCATTTGTGAGAACTACTGCTGGATATTTACTGTAGATATTTTCGTTGAGTTCTCAGAAAATCTCGGAAGATGAATAGGGCTCTGAAGATAAGATTTGTCATTATCCCTTAAAAATGTGACCCAATTGTTTTGCGATTAATTTTGGAAGCATACTATACAAATACCACGCAGGTGCTATAAACTCGCTACCGAGATACACTATAAATCCCTATAGGAATATTATAGGAATATTAAAGAGCTTTTTTGTTGGGTTTGGAAACCCTAATTTCTATTGTGTCATGTGAAATCGACAGAAGCAAATTCTGTATCATCATGGAGCTTTATTTGCTTCGGCGTCTCTAATGGTAAACAGGCCAGTGACTTGACATACACTACAATTAATGCTGTACAAAACTCAATCAATAATTTAGTGTTTTACTCATTTAGGTCTGTAGAGGGAGCTGTTGCTCCAGCATCGGCCTCTCTGTTTTTCTGTATCTGGGCTCCATTCAGACCGCCCCGTCGTTCATGCTGCATTGAAGTTCTCCTCGTAACTTCCCAAAGGTCAAAGATGCAAAGATTCAAGATTCAAAGGTTTTTATTTGTCACATGTTATAGCAGTGACATGCGTGGTGGCATGCTCTGAAACACTATGCTAGAGGTAGAAAATAAAAAGGTGGGCTAAACTAGGAGATACTACAAAAACTACTACAAGAAACTACAAATAAAAAAAACAAATAATAAAATAAGTTACGGTAAAAGTTAAAGTTGTCACGCATTCAACCTTTGGCCAGAAACAAAATAAACCCCTCTGGAAAAAGTAGTTTGTGGTGGTTGTTTTTAATTTTAGAAATCATGTGGCACAGAGCTGCTTTTTGCTGCAATGGAAAAAATGAGAAAATGTGTATCAGGCATGTAATTGACATTTTAAATAATTTAGTAGCCAAGTAAAAGAAAAGAAAAGAAAATCATTCTACAATTCCAACTATTTCCATAGTTTACATAGATAAACAAATAATAATAAAATGCATCTCTTTTCCCCTCAGTTTTTCAGCTTCCATGTCCTCCATTCTCCTTAACATTTCATCTCGGTAACTCAGGCATCATAGAAATCTACAACTTTTCCTAGTCGCATTTACCACTTTGTTGGATCGTTCAGGTGCACTCAACGCGTAGTTTCAATATTTCCGACAGCCCCCGAAGGCAGCATTACTGTCCCTCCTGAATGGCACTGTTGAGGGGGCATTGTTAGACTGTCAGCAGCTGGACAGTTTGCAGCAGAAGTCTCCATTTATACTTCATGTGCCAAGTTCCATTTTGGGCTGGGGTTATTTTCGGGGTGACTGGGTTCAGACATACGCAGAGCAATATACTTGCAGACCTTCAATGTTTTACTCTAGGTTAATCTTCACAACGAATGCCAATATACTGATTTTCCTTCAAGTGTACAACTGAGGTAGGTGGTAGCTTGTGAAGTTTGTGCAAATTCCAGCGCATGCTCACCTGGATGTGCCCCTGGGCAAGGCACTGAACAACCTGGTAGTCCAATGTCCAGCAGTATAAGAGGCGGTTGTATAGTTCAGTGACTTGTCCCTGGATAAATAAAGGTTTGAACTTTAAGAACTGAGCCAAGTCATGGACAAATTTTCCACCGCATGAAAATCCCCAGCTGTAATGCAAAAGAATTGTGCAGGCATTGTGAGATGTGATTTTAGAGAGTGGGAAACATTTGGGGGTGAAAATACAGCTTTAAACAAAGCGTTGTTCCTTATCTGTCTGAGCCTGCAGGAAATTCTGCAAGCATTGTGTTGTAAGGTCCCCGCTTCCTGTTTGCCGTTGTCCCTCACTCTCTCGTTCTCGTCACCCTTTCTCTCCCCCCTTTTTTTTCCCACCACCTGCAGTGTGAGTGATAGGGAGTTTATTCCCCATGGTAGCAAGACAACATCTGGTCCCCCTCCACATCATGTTACCAGCTCCCATGCTACACTTCTGACAGCTGTGAGTCACAATGCTGTTCCTTAATCCAAGGTAAATGTCAAACACAGGAAACACTCTCTTAATATCTCTATTTCCAAAGAGCCTTTTTTTGGAAACAAACACTTTTAACATCTCAGGTCAACCAGTCAACTGACCTTCAATGTTTCAAATGCTAATACAAATGCAACTAAATGCATATACGATATAAAAGTGTTGCATACCTTAACCTGTGCAGTAGATGTCAGCAGTGCACTAATGGCTTTAACAGTGGGTCAGTGTCTAGTTAGTCCATCCAGGATGCGTATCTGTCACTGTAAACATGTTTTGTTCTATGCGTTCTCACGCTCAGCAAAGCGTGACCATTAGTTTATAAATGCTTTGCATGACTAGACATGCAGAAATGTATCCTGACACAGATTTGTAGAAGTAATCTGCTTAGTAAAGGTCTCTCAGTGTGTGCTGCTTAGGTCACCAGCACAGTAGAGCCCCCGCTATAGATACGCACAGCACACTTAAAACATATAGCAACATATAGCATAGGATAACAATACACAGCACTCTTAACCCCAACCGTGTGACTGCCTGACCCCTTTGGCTTTATGTTAGATGTAGGTATACTGTACCCAACACAAGTACTGTAAAGACTGGTCAACCCAAACACCCAAACCCCCCCCACCAGGCTCCCTGAACCACTACTCTGTTTAAGAGTAAACACAGTGACTCAATTTCCTGTCTCATGCTAAATCTGACAACAATAGAGAAATCTGTCAGATAGGTGTTAAAAGATTATCCCCCCCCCCCCAAACCAGAGATCAGCATGGCATAGATAGGGCAGAAAACAAGTGGCTGACACGAAGATGAAGTGATAAACATCATTTGCATAAGATTTCCTGCATAATGTCCATTTAAGCAGATTCACCCTCATGCATAGGCTCTTAAGTGGTGAGGATTAGGGAGGAGGGAGGGGACCCCCCCCCCCACCCATAATGGAACCCCTTTCCCTTTCTAGGGAAAGAGCCTCCTTATTCCCTAGGTGTGGCTTGGGAGTGGAGCTGGGACACTGTAATATGCTGTATGTATTAAAGAACCCAAACAACAGAGGTGACCAATTGGATTTGACACCAAATGTATTGTAGAATTGTCCTGTTGTAGTCACTGGGCTTTGAACCGGTGACATGTGTAGCACGTGCTCTATCCGTAATGATGTTTGAATGTCATGCCATGTATCCCTCCAGTTCTGCAGAGGCAGGATACAGCCTCTTCCCAGGTCAACTCGAATTCTAGCACCTTTTGGTCACTGGACAAAGTGATTCATGGGAATTCAGCCCTCTGTGGACCCCCCCTCCCCCCCCACACACACACACACCCTGTTGCTCACATTCTTGACTTGTCGCCAGTTATTGCAGTAGAGCATAAAGTACATCCACAAATACATTGCACTCCTGTGGTTCAGGACATATCGTATTGTCTTTTTTTTTGTTGGATGCAGTTAATCTGATTCGATTTCATAACCAGCATCATAGCGTTTGTATGTGAACCAGCTTATGGTAAGTTGGCCTGTCCCCATTTCTAAGTAGAGCCCAAGTGTTTTTTGGGGCTTAGTTTTCTCAGCTAGCATGCATCCCCATCAATTTAGTTACTCCTGCTCCATTAAACCCTGGCAGGACTCCAAGAGCGGTGGGGCTAATCCCACTTTACCCTCCAGAGAGCGTCACAGGGGGTCTGTCCCCAGTCCCTCATGGGATATAGCCCTGCTCCAAAACTGTCAAACAATTCAATTCAATTCAATTCAATAGATCTGCCTGTTGATTGACAGTGGGAGGATGTATATAAATTGATGAATGGATTGATTGAATCTACTTTTAGAATGCACACAACAGTGTCTAGTGTTGTCCTCATCTGTAAATGGTGTATCAGAATAGGGTTTTAAGCCTATTGGATTTCTGGCTCGCCTTAACGCTTCATGTGAAGGAATCAGTCGAGAGCAGCTAATTACATATCATTAAGTAGAAACCAGAATGTTACACATTAGTCACTGTATGTCTGGAGGTTGACTAACCAGGCTAACCAGTGATATACTGGTAAATAAAATTAGTCAACTGTGGCCTCCAGCCAGCAAACCAACACCCATTATAAACAAAAAACAAAAGCAAAAAGCATCAATGCATGTTTTTCTCCTCTTCATTTAACTCACATCAGTACTTACTCTGATGTACACTGCAAATAAAATGCTGTGTAAACTGAGTTCAGGTGGGCTGACCGTGCACTGCATCTCTGAATGTAGCTCTGGTGGTTTTTTCCCACCAAGCATGACAACTACAGTTTACGATTCCCCCATACAGGTGTGTCACCTGGCATGCCGTGCTGGTTCTCTTGAATCTACGTCAAGCGCAAGTTCCTCTCCTTAGCGAGGAATGCTTAACAGTCATCCTGTTGTCACACTACTTACCAAGACATCCCACTTGAGTTTGAGTCAGACATCATGGCGCCAATTTTTTTTTTAAACAGGATTGATCATCTATTTCTTGAGAACCATTTATCTATGAGTCTTTACTGTTACGAGCAGGGTTTCAGTTTAAACCAAAGACCAGTTGTATGAAAAAATGCTTTTTAAGTCGTTCTCTGAGAAGTTATCAAAGTCGTGACGATTTCGCCACATTTGATGAATTTCCTCAACATCAGACTGTTTGGTTGAAGCGATGCGTTACGGGGAGCTGATAACAATATCAACAGGGCTCTCACACTTTTGCCTTTGATGCATCTGTGTTTTCTCCTTATTTAGTTACAATTGGCTCCACATCAATCCGCACAGCAGCATATGGTCTTTCAAAGCACGATTACAATCTGTAAACAGGAAACCTCTGCTGCAATTGGCCGATTGCTCCCAAAACGAGAGAACAAGATCTTTTCAAAGGGATAAAGCTCTCCAAACAAACACAAAGCATTGTTCCTTGCCATAACACATTTCAAGAAAAATTGATTCGAAATGAAAGTGAAGCTGTTTGTGGAGCTTGTTTACTTTGGTCAGTGCTCCAAACGCAGGCGGGGGGGGGGGGGGGATTCTGGAGCGGCTGCAGGGTGCATGTTGACGAGATTGTGGCTTTATAGATAGCTAACTTAGCTTGTCTACATGCATCAAACTAGTGCATTTTTACTGAACGAGTGTAGCTAGATCGTAATAAGTGCAACAAGCAGCTCCGAAAGGGGAGGGAATGGGCAGGAGATTAAAGCAGTTTCGCGATAAATCGTATCGACTGAGCATTAAAAGGCACTCTGCAAAGAATGGATAAAAAGAGATTTCCAGATTGTTCCAGATCTCACTGGGGCATCTCACTGCTGTCTGACCTGTCAGTCAGAGATCTACCGGCTCATGTGACGGGCATGAATGAAACAGCACACAGAGTAGAGAATACAGAATAGCATCCTTCATTTTTTTCCCATGCGGTAAGAAAGAGGCCATGTGTTCCAAGCACAGAGGCTCTATCACAATGGCTCTGCATCTACCTTATTGTGTGCTAGCAGGGGTCACACAGAGAAATGGCATTGATATCCAGCCTCTGTGAGTCTGTGGGAAAGAGAGCTGCCTTTCCTGTTCTTTGAGAGAAAATGCTCTGCAGAAAAATGGCAGGAAACCTCCAGGGTCTTTTGATACGGGCTAAGAAAGTGAGTCAGAGTACTAGAGTGCTTAAGGGTTTACAGTCCATATAATGTCAGGGCCATCTTTATCATACCGAAGATCTCTTACCCACGGTGGAGAAAAACTCCCTCCATAGGTATTTATTACATTAACAAGGTTCAGAGTGTCTATTTGGATGCCTGTGTCTCTTTTGTCCCTCTCAAAATTACTGCAGTATGTCAGATATGATATATATGTATATAATGTAGCATCCTGACAGGCACACCTACTGTGTTGCCCAACTCCATTCATAAAGCTAGTTCCTGCCTACAGGGGGAACTGGAGGCCCACTTCTATACTGTTGCGCCATTGCCCACATTTTCCTGCTCACACCAACTCTGGTCGGGTTCTGAGGAAAATACGTTGTGCAATCCCTTTTTTTCCAGACCTGTGTTGACAACCACCATTGTGCAAAGTTGATGACAGAGAAAGATAAACGTCACCCACCAAGTGAGCAGAGCATATGGCTGAGACAGCTTGATTGTGTTGCCACGCTGGCTCGGTGGCATAGGCTGCTGTGCAAACACAGTGAGTGTTGTGTTTACCAATACGCAGACGTCTCCCGCTCTCCAGAGAGTTTGACTGCTACACATTGATTTGATACCCTCAGCGTCTCTCTCCCCATCCCTGCCTCCCCAAAGCGTCGTAGAGATGATCTCACTAAGCTATTTCACCTCAGGGCCTGACACCCCTCGGGCCAGGCTTGGGCAGCCGTGGTGGGCTTGAGTGTAAATGAGATTAGGGAAATGAAATCAAGAGCAGCGGAAGTGCCATTCCTCAGGGGCGGGGCCAGGCTAACGAAGCAGGAGGCAGCTCTCTGGCCCGGGGCTCTAATCGGGTCAGGCCTGGTCCAGTCGCCAGTCCTGGTCCAAACAGATTGGATTAAAAGATCCAGTGGTGGTGAGTCATGTTCTGTTTGCATGAGAAGAACCAATGGTCACGCCGCCCACAGACTATTATGGATGGATTAAAGAATGTGTTTACCATTGCGCAATGATGGATGAGTCTGATCTGAGTGTTGTTTCTCTGCTGTCACATGAAACTAGACAAACAAGAGCTCACACCACAGTGTAATTGGTTTTTGCATTTGTGGTTGCAAGTGATGTGCTCCGACATGTCTGGCGCGTTGCTCTGATTCAAGACACAAAGCCAAAATCAATCTTTTGCTTTCTCAGTATGACATTAACCATATGGAGCATTATTTTCATCTTCTGTTTGGTTGATTGATGGTTGAAAGAAGGCGTGTGGTTTACTGCCAAATCATCAGCCATTGTTTGCGCTCTACTAGTGTGCAATCTTCCTCCGTGCGGTGTGGTGGCCTTTATGACCGCACAGCTCTCATGTCCAGCGGTATAGGAGCCCAGAGTGGGGTGAGCTGATGCCCAGTGGACAGAGCTGACCTTGGGGCACGGCCCAGTATGGGGAGGCCGGGGCTCTGAAGTGGATGGACTCCATTAGCGACCCAATCCCTTTCTCCTTAACGCACTTCCAGGGTGACCTTCAGCCCTCCACTGACCACGCCAAGGTCAAGGGTCAGGGTTCAGGCTGGGTACACATTAGCATGCAGGTGGAGGATGGATCAGTGAGAATAATGTTTTTGGAACGTGTATCCACTATGAGCAGTGAGAGGCCAAGCACACATCCTGAGGACATGACCTCAAGCTCCACTTCTCAGTATTGTGCATGTTCCACGCAATCAATGTGCATTCTGTTCACAGGATAATGACCGACATCTTCCTAGAGTGCAAGTGACCCCGGGAAGGGCAATAGTGTTGACGATTAGGTTTTTGAACTGCATGTGAAGCACCACGATGCTTCCAGACTATATATATTGTCAATGTCCTTGTTTTTATCGATGTAATGAGCAGCCTACTTTGATTTTTTTATGGTTTTCAGTTTTATATCCACTTAGAATCCCCCAGGAATCCACAGTGGTGATAGTAAATCGTAAAAAGGTCAGAGATATGGACGTGACTTGCACCCGTCTTTTGACCAAGCATCCTCTAAGTTGCTGACCCCAAGGTCACATGTTCACTCTGTCCCTCTCCAAGGAGCCCTAACGGACCTTAGTGAGGGGCGGTTATTGATCGGTTAATCTTTATTTCTTAGTATGAGAGCTGCCAGATTGACAGCTTAATAAATTATCGTGCTCTAATAAAGTTGTCATTTCAAATATATGTGTTTTGGGTTGTTGTTTTGAAAAATAAATAAATAAACAAGTAAAGGTTTTCTTGAGCCTTCATAAGAACATTGTAAGATGTGCTTCTGTACCTCACAAATGTGTAATCTACTCTGACATTAATAACAGTTGATAACAGCCCTGACAGAGCAGCAGATGTTGTCTAGTGTTGTTCTCATCTGTAAATGGTGTATCGGAATAGGTTTTTAAGCCTATTAGATTTCTGGCTTGCCTTAATGCTTCATGTGAAGGAATCAGTCAAGAGCAGCTAATTACTATTTACTGTTCAGTAGAAACCAGAATATTACACATTAGTCACTGTATGTCTGGAGGTCTAATCAGTCATGTGCTGGTGAATAAAACAATCAGTCAACTGTGGCCTCCAGCCAGCAAACCAACACCCATTATAAACAAAAAACAACTTTAGTCACATTAGTCTACTTGGGATGCTTGTTGACGTGTGATGATGTTTGGGACAGCTTCCTCCATACAGTGTGAACTGGCTGATATTGAGTTTGCAGCATGGCTTCATATTGTTCTTTATACTTGTCTTTGGATTTGGAGGATGAGCTCCGGCATTTTTCTGGGGGAAAAAAAGGATAAATGTAAGAATACATAAAATAAAATGAAAATGAAATTGAACTGTAAAGACACAGCACCTTCATCATGCTAATAATAGAACCATAGAACCATTATGTACAGTGGATGGATGGCATGTTGACATACATACAAGTAGGGAAGAGCGAATGAATGGATGGTACATGTATACAGAGTTAAAGAATGGAGATGGGTGAATGAATGTGAAAGGGGAATGAGTGGCTAAAGTGTCTAAAGTGCAGGGTAGTGAATGAATGGGAATGGATAAGGTGGATAAAGTGCAGGGCAATGGCAATGAAAGAATATGAAAGGGAATGAATAAAGTTCAGGGTGCTAGGTGATAAGTGGTGAGGTCATCAGTTGAGTTGTCCTCAGTTGAGCTGTAGAGGGGGAGGGGAGGCGTTAAAGAGTCTGATGGCGGCCAGCAGGAAAGACTTCCTGTAGCACCCTCTGTCGCACCGTGGTGGAATCATTATCCATGATGGCCAGCAGTTTGGCCAGCATCCTTCTCTCTGCCACCTCCTCCAGGGTGTCCAGGTTAATGCCCACAACAGAGCCAGCCTTCCTGATCAGTTTGTTCAGCCTGTTGGTATCCTTGGCCCTGGTGTTAGCGCCCCAACACACCACCGCAAAGAAGATGACACTGGAAACAAACGACTGGTAGAACAATGGCAGCAGAGAACTGCATATGTTGAAGGACCTGAGCCTCCTCAGGAAGTAGAGTCGGCTCTGGCCCTTCTTGTACAGGGCCTCGATGTTGCCGGCCCATTCCAGCTTGTTGTCCAGGTGAACTCCCAGGTACTTATAGGACCCAACCGTCTCCACATCCATCCCCTGGATGGAGACCGTGGTCGGCTGGGCCCTAGTCCTTCTGAAGTCCACAACCATCTCCTTTGTTTTGGTGACGTTGAGCTGTAGGTGGTTCTGCTCACACCACACCACAAAGTCCTCCCCCAGGCCTCCTTACTCCTCCTCCTGTCCTCTGAGTCGTCTGAGTACTTCTGCAGATAGCATGTTTCAGAGTTGAACCTGAAGTCATAGGTGTAGAGAGTGAACAGGAAGGGGGACAGGACAGTCCCCTGTGGGGCCCTTGTGTTGCTCACTGCCCGATCTGACACACAGCTCCGTAGCTGCACAAATTGTGGTCTGCCAGTCAGGTAGTCAGTCACTCGTCTTCCATCTTTGCCTTGTAGGCTCTCTCCCCTCCTAAATAATTATAAATATTTCTCAACAGAAGTCCTTTTCCAAAGTTAAAGCACTAGCAGTAGCAACAATAACACATAGATTTAGTCATTATCTGGTACTAGTTGTTAAAAGACCAAAACAATTCATACTGTGTATTAGGAGAATACATGTGTTATAAATGGTGTGACAACAGTTTGACAAAACTTACCAAATGGTGTGCAAAGAAGATATTCAGATATATTTCAATTTCATACAAGCATTTCTCAAAGATCTAAAAATGTTGTATCACTTCTAAATAATGTATCCTTGAATAAAAAGTATCAACTGAGTACAAACATTGTATTAGTTTTTGATAAATGATGAAAACAAACAGTTCTTGCTAAGTGGACTTTTGGACCTCACTGTATGTAATGATAGATTACATGAACATACAGATTCAGCTGAAGTGCTCTTTAGACTTGACTTTCTGTCTATCTCTCTGTACAGTACATGCACATGTCCACTGTTGTTGAACTGCTTCATTTCCTTGTACTGTTTCATGGCTCAAACCTTTGACCCAGTTTTAGTCTGTTTCATATAGTATCAGCACACTGTGTATGTGGGTTTCTCCTGGGCTGAAGAAACACGTTGTCTGGTTTGGGATGTGGTGTGCGCACATGTTTTTGCAACGTGATCAAAACTCAGACAGGGAAGGACATTCCATCGGCCCCTCCACCTCCCAGCTCCTCTAACACCCCTCACCCCTATATCCACACTTCCCATGTAAGTGCAGAGTCTTCCAGGAAAGCATGGCCAGTGTGTTCTTCTCTGTCTGACTTGGTGTTCTGAGAAACAGCTGCAGTCATGCTTGAAAGTTAGCGAACCCTACAGGGGTGGTTATTATTTCATATATCATAAAGGAATAACCTCATAAAAGTCCTAATCTAAAGCTCAAATCTTAACGAAGATATCCCAAATAAAGAACATGCACGAATAAATATGATATGCTTTCATGGTTTATCTAACAAAACTGGTTTATTTTACAAAATCTCAGATATCAAGATACATAATGCAAGAGGGGGCTTTACTTATTTTAGCACCTACAGTAAGTTATTTTAAACTATTTTCATTTTACTACATGCACAATTTCCTCTAAAAAACATATGCAATTGGTAAATATTGATCCTTTATTTCAGTTAAGAAAAGGACTGCATGGTAAAAACATTGTGCAATTGCACAAGGGGTTCACAAACTTTCAAGCACTGACTGTACCTCCCACCACCAGTGGCACTGCAGATTACACAGGGAATGCCTGTTCTGATGAGCCTGGCAATCCAATCATAATGAATGCTGTGTGTCCGTGTAGTATTTCCAAGTGTAGTATTTAAAACTTGATTTATTACTTACTATAGGAACACCTGACTTTGACCTGTTATATAAAACTGTGTACAGGGTTGGGTACTCATCCAGAAAAACATACTTGACATCTGAACTCGAACCCAATTCTTTAGGAAAACAACTCTAGTAACAACATGATGGTTATCTTCATTTATCTGTACATGTACACATACATGTCAGCATTATCTGAAAAAAGCTGTCACGTATTTTATCTGTTCATTCAATGACGCACATAGTTATGTGTATATTTTAGAAAGGACTCAGGGTTGTTACTACAATACGCCCATGTTTCAGTTTCAGTGTTTTTATTAAAATAGACTTTTTGGAAAAAATTTATACAGTTTACAAATAGGTTCGCACATCCTTTTACAACAAAGGTTAAAAACATCATGGTATACAAAAGGAAAAGTAATAGAATACATTGAAAAATTCTTCTTTGTCATAGCAATGATAAAAATGTCAAAGGAAAAGGTTAAATGTAATAGATTGCGCTGGCTGCCCATCTGTCCCAGCAGTCAAAAAGAAAACAGGTAACAGAGCCTTTCACCAATCTCTACAACAGTCTGCTTGCCTCAATCAGAGAAGCACGCTCTACTGATACCTTTACATACATTCTCTTTATCGTTTGGCCAAACAGCTTTACACATTAAATTGTAAGATGATGTAATGGCCTAAAATACGTTAGTCAGCTAAAATGTCACCACTATTATACGCCACTGAGTCCCTAAGGAGTCTGAAAATATGATCAAAACTCAATTAAACCTGTATAGCAATTTGTCACTTCACTTTCAGCAAATATAAAAACATCTCAATGACAGGAACTCATGACACATAATTGGATTACATGGAACATGTAATTGTATTGCCACTTTAACCCTTTCCATAATGTGGAGTGCTTTACATTGTCTTTCATTTAGTTCCCAGGAGTGAGCATTATTGTTCTGGAGGTAGGATCACTCTTTAGCTCACAGAGCAAAGCCAAGGTGGCTGCTTCGATAGAAAACAGGTGGTTGTCCTCAACCTCGGGACAGCAAAGCCTCATGAACTCTGCCAGGCGGACTAGGTACTCCATGTTGTGACCCGTGTTGCCCCTGCAGATGGCGATCTGGGAGGCAATCTCCGTGTCCGAGGCAGGGCCGAGGTAGATGGGGTTGTCAGAAGTAGCGATGTAGACAAGGGCCAGCAGCTTGACCTGACCATTCTCTCTGGGGATGAACTCCACCATCTCTGTGACGTATCCCCCCAGCGCGGCCTCTCTCGTGTTCAGGTACTGCAGGACCTCTTCCATCTGGGAGTCAGTCACCTCGTAGGCCACTCCCCAAGTGCAAGCCTGGAAGGGAAACAGGTGGTGGGAAGATGAGTGGAGACTAAATGACAAAGGCACGGCACAACTAATTATCAGGTAGACAGCTTTGGTGTCATACACACACAGGGCGTGTTTGGTCTGAATAGCTGTTATCTCCAACTGTACATCCAGAATCAGGAGAGTGTTATGTAGTCTGTTTGGGGACAACACCACCATAAAATAAAGGTCATTTTGGATGTAATCAGAGATGTAGTGAAAGGTAAACCCACCTCTTTTCAGAATATAGTTTACCCACCTTTTTAGCCTGACATAAATCTTTATGAGCTAAATCCACAGTATAAATCACAGTAGGTGAGTAGGTGTCAAACTGATGTAAACTCTAAGAACATGTTAATAATAATAGAAGAGAAGAGGATAGGGTCTTTTAAGGGAAAAAGCATATTATTTTTTCTTCACAATATAATTGACTTTTGTTTATATTGGTGGTTGTTCGACTGGAGGTCATAGTTACCTTATTATTTACCACGACAATACTGGTAAATAAAAAGTCACCAAGTCAGTCTCCTGCATTGTCAATGGGATGGCTGCTGATTTCACAGTGATGTAGCATTGTACACTAGACAACTCTCTAGGTTTGGGATGGTTGTTCATGTTCACAAGTAGTGGCTAGGTTAGATTCTTAAAGTCATATTCCCCTTGTGTATATTATTTTTTCCACAGTCAAATGCTGACCTGTAATATATAATCCTACAAATGCAAGACATAATCTATAGGGTAGAACACAATACAGTATGTACTGTATGCAGGATCAAAATAGACGAATGTTACTTCACACTTACGTCATGATCTTCCACCAGGGTCACCACTCTGGCTGGCTGTGGTGAGAAAGGACAGAGACAGACTGTCAGTCAGAGGACATGTCAACTCAGCTCATTACAGGATTGCACCAAGCATTTTTACACTTCAGAAGTACCAGTCAAAAGTTTCAGAACGCCCCCATTTTTCCAGTTTTTATTGAAATTTAAGCAATTCAAGTCCAGTGAATAACCTGAAATGGTACAAAGGTAAGCGGTAAACTGCTAGAGGTTAAAAGTATGTAAAAAATAATGTAAATTTCAGAGCCAAGGTGTCAGTGAGTACAGTTTCCTACATTATCAAGTCGAGTGGCAGTAAGAAAGCCATTTCTCAAGATGGCAAAATAAGAAAAAGAGGTTTGCCTGGGCCATGAAGCACCACCAGTCCACTACTGAAGATTGGAAGAAGGTCTTATGGACCCATGAATCAAAATTGGAAAAATTGGGGTGTTCTAAAACTTTTGACCAGTAGTGTATACCTTTAAAAAACATAGACGATCATTCTTCATGAGGCTTCAGAGGGAAGTAGTACTACACAACTTACCTTCTGTTTGTCTCCTCTGTAATAATCGTCTCCATGCCAGAAGCGTCTTTTATATCCTTTAACGTAGCCGACTGTGCGCCCCTTGTATTTGAAATCAGGTTTCCATACCAAGGAGCCATAGCCAAATATCCACAAGCTACTCTTCTCTTTGATGATGTCCTGAGGTTTCATTATAAAGACTTAACTGGGCTTTAAGAACGAGACAAAGACGGCAATGTATCCCTATGTATTCCTTTTCCTCTTCTATCCTGCCCTAGGCACACCGATGCTATTATAAATGTCTATTAATATCCATGGCTTTTATTTGCCAGAGCTATATGAAGACAACTATCCAGCACCAGAAAGTGTTGCAGAAATCTGTCGAGCAAAAAAGTTGTTATAGGATATATGACTGTCTCTACGGCATCCTGACGTAAATACACGTGTATTTGTTGTTGAATGTACGTCAGAGAAGGACGTTCCTGGACAATGGGCGGGCTTAGATAAATGTATAAACCAATCCGAATCTTTATAGGTATTAAACCCCACCCCCAAGATTTGACTGTGGTCTCGTCCAGTAAACAGCTACAGCTAGAATGAAGAAAAATCCATATCCACAGAAATCCAAAGAATGCAATTATTTTTCACTGGGTAAAATGAAAGGCATTTCTTTCTTTCTTTGTGATCAAAGGCATGTATGCTACAATTATTTTATTTCTTAGCCATGCCTCTTTTTTTAGTCCGGGAGTCCCCATTGTATCCTTGAATGTCACTTAGATGGCTCTTTATTGTCCAAGAGGGGAAATTGCAGTTATGCAGCAGTACAAAATCAAGAGAGAGGCACACGTTAACAATACAGTACAATACTATAACAATAAACAAGTTCGGATAAAGGTTGTATAAAAATCACCAAAAATATACATAAAATATACAAGGTAGTGCAAGAAATAATACTTTAGTGCAATACAGTTGTGCAATTAGTTGTCATGGTCCAGCAGCTAAGCAGATTACCTATAAATAGAGGTATTTATTTGGACGTGTTAGATTTAGGTTCTCTTAAGCTCATTAGTGTCTGTGTTCTGCTTGCATGTCTCCCCGAGACACTAGCACTAGATACACTTGTGCCTAGGCTGTTCATTGATGGATGACTGCTTGAGATTTATTTTTCCTTTGATTTATTTTTCCTTTGCCTTTCTAGTAGCCACTAAAACATGTATATGTTCCTTATAAGGCATGATCTCATAACCATTGGATTACATTTTATATTTTACATGATCAAGAAGTCATAGAAACAAAGAATAACTTACATTTCCCTTGATACACATCATATGTTTATTTTGCCACAGCCAGACAGCATAAGACCACCATATTTACATCTGTGTCGACGTTGTTATAACAGATGTTTCAAAGCGTGTTTACACTCGAGATTATGATGTCTTCTTCCCCACGAATGGACATAAGCTCTCTGATTTAGGAGTCTTTCCAATTCTCCTTTGTTATTCGTTCTATTCGCTCGTTGTTGAAACGGTCCTTGTTGTGAATTGGCTTACAGGCGTCTGTATTAAGCGCCGGTTACTCTTTTACTAATGCGCCTCAACCAATGAGGTTCCCGTCCATTGCGTAACCCCTGTGATACAGCAGCCGAGCAGCATCTGACACGCGTTGTTCCCAGGTCGGGGGGAAGGGTCTCGGACCCGCGTCTGACAACCCGCATAGACAAATTCACACCAACGCCTGACACGTGTCATTCCCGGGTCAATGCCCAAGTGTGTGGATGCTTTACGTTAATATAACGTGTAGTTATAGGGGGGGGGGGGCTCCATGTTAGCGGGGGACCCCCTTGTTGTAATATAGTGACGTTTTAACAAACTATTAATTGGTCACCTGAAGTTATAGGCTATTCTCACTTGCCAATACTACTACTACTACTACTACTAATAATATTAATCTTTAGTTATATAAAAAGCATGTATTTATTTATATTATGTATTTATATAAAGATTATTTATAATGTACCATTTATTGTTTTCACACTAAGGGCTATACAAATAATTGTGATTTGATTTGATTTTTCGAGTCTCTCACGCAGGGTTTACTGCCCCCAAGTGTTAGATAAAGACAATGCTCCACTCTTGAGACATCAGGCTTTGCCAAGCAGTGTCCACATTTGTGACTTGAAAAAGATTTGTGACAAAGAAGAACAATCTTCTTTGTTCATGATTTCCATTCTGATTGATATTATGTGAAGATTCACCTTGATGGATGCTTGGAAAATTGATTATATGGGATGCATGTATTTCACAGTAAAATGATTTGTAGTGGGAGGGTCACCGCCAAGTGTGTGTTTATGTATTTATGTGTGGGTGGGGTGGGGAGGCAGTGTGAAAATGACAGCAATTGCAGGGATGTATGTGAAAAGGTGCACGAGATGTTTTAAGTAACAACCTAATTTGCTCTGGTGTGTGTTGGGTTGTTACGGTCCTCTGTGTTGTGTTCGCTTCAGAGCTGGATCTTGGCAGCGGCTGGTCTCTGGGGGCCCTGTTTGCTGCACTCACGCTCCAGTAGTGAAAGAGCATATGCTGATTTTGTCACCGACGCAACCCAAGCATCTGCTTAGTTTTGTTAAGTAGCTGAGTCTAACCCCTCCCTTTCAGTTTTCAATCCTAACAGGTGACTCTGTATGAAACATCATATGTAGTCTTGTCCTGTGGCCTCAGAGCCTTTGCTGCTCATAGATAGGGTCACTGGAGATTATGCTCTTCAGCAAGGCATGATAGATACAATAGATACAAATTCATTTATACAGTAGTTAAGTAAAAAGACCACAAGAATTCTTTATTTTCACATACAGATTTTTTAAATATATATATTTTTATCTGCACAATTCCTTACATTGCTGCCAATTACAATACTGTCCACTGAATGATTGCTAGCACATTGATTTCACATCACATTGACACATGCCTGCCATGGACATACACATGGAATCATTAGAAATGCTACAAGGCCGAACATTTTCTAGACAATGAAGCCACTTCCACACCAGGTGACACAAATAAAGACTCTACATGATTCCAACATTTAGGCAAATCAGGTTCTCTATTTGACGACTTACACTCAACCATTGAACAAGACCAACAAACAACAGTGTACCAGATATGTATTCATTGTTATTTTTTTTTTCTTAAGAAAAAAGGAAAAACAAAAACAAAACACCAACAATATTTTAAAAATAAATTCAACTTTTTGGGGCATCAACTCAAAAACAGATGTACATTTCATACTTCTAATCTTAACATATAAATATACATTATATACAAAATAATCTTATAAAACATAGAAAGAGAAAGATCAGTGCTTCATATTCTTAAATTACTAATGAAATACTAATCTCACAAAATAACATTATTGGTTCAGTAATTTCAATTGAAGGCGTCCTTGGTACGATAGTCACTTCATGTATTTCTTTGTCTTTAATTATGGGTGATCTTGCATAAGGTAAAATGAGGCCTTATCTTGAGTTTCCCTGACGCTGTAGCATATTGCATCAATTGTTTTTTTTACGTTAGCTCCATTTTGTTGTGCAAAGAAATCAAGATAAGGCAGGGCACAATGTTGTTCTTAAACCCGTACATAAGGCTTTGTGATTTGGGCTACATACATACATTCTTTATCAAAAGGATTAAATTTACAAAATTGACATGCCTCAATTATTCTTCAAAAATGAACCGTTTTCAGTAGTTTTTTTTGTCACTTTTTTTATTTAGCACAATGCTCATTTTTGCTTGCATAGCGCATAGCCAGGCCACTGAAAATGGAAATGTCTGGCTCCTTCCACAGGCTTGTTGGCAGTAAGTTGATTTGCTGATTGCTGATTATCGCAAGGTGGAGAGGAGCACATCCAGATAGTCCTCTTCTACTAATCAACATGCTGGCATAAACATCTAGGCCTGTTGCCCTTGGATGAACTTGGACGGACCAGACAAGGGTCTGAATCTAAAACATCAAAAGGGCGTGTCCATAAGTCAGATTTACTCATTATTTCCCAGTCTTTTCAGTCTTTACATTCTAACAAAAATTAGTAGCTTGAGTTCTATTGCATTCAAAGAGCACACAGGCTCCATCCAGTTATCAAGTTTTCAAGAGCAGCAAGTTGCATTTAAATAAATCCCAGTCTCTCTACACTTGTAAACAGTCCAGAAGATATCCAATGTTCAGAATGACTAATATCTTCCATGTATTATACCTGAGAGAGAGAAAAAGAGAGAGAACAAATCAGTATCTCAGTAATTGAATGTAACCTCTGCAATAGAAGGAAAGTTAAATTGTCCATTACTAAGTAATCCATGACATATGCAGGGCAATGCTCAGAAGAACCAGGAAAATAGTTGAAACACTTACCTCAGTTGCTATGACGCATTCATTTTTCTCTTCTGCTACTACAAACACAGACTGGTACATTGAATCTCTGGAGGAACATACTGTTGATATTCTACAATCCGGCCTTTCTCTGTGAAGTAAAGATACGTCATGTCAGTTATTAAGCACAATACCCATGGTGTCTTATATTAATCTGAAGAGGTTGACGTTCTAATCACTGTGATACTGAATGATGTTGAACACTGCACCGTGCTTAAACAGGGGATTATAAGCATGGACCAACACCTTTTGTAGGGATCTTACATTTATCTACACACAATATAAATGTCACACCTTATTGCAACATGAGCACTTACCTGTACATTCTACTCAATGGTATTTTGTCTTCTATTGTCTTTTCACAGTTTTCACCTTTGTCCAAAAGGGACAGTTCACCCTTGTACCCCTTGGAGGTTTTGTAGTCCAGGTGGTAGTGGTTGATGTGTTTGTGGTTGGACTTTTCCCTGGGACAGTCCACCTCCAAATCGATCTTTTTATTGGTGTTCTTGAGCTCTAGAGTGGAGATAAGGTTCTCCTTCTGAAAGTCTACCTTGGAGAGGTTGTTCATGGCCTCTGAGTCCTGCTCTTTGTCTCTCTGCTTCTTGATATGTCGTAGGACTACCACCACCATGCAGAGAAGCACCAGAAGAGCCACAAGGCCAACGCCCAGACTGATGGCTGTCCAGCTCAGGCTCTCACTGGACACCCCGCCCTTGTTGGGACTGGGGGTAATGGCTAAAGGAACATCATAGGACTGACACTGGGAGCCACTGTAATGGGCAGGGCAGATGCAGGTAGGATGGCCTTTGACTCTGGTGGTGCAGGTCCCTCCGTTCAGGCAGGGTTGAGAGGCACAGCGGTCTGTAGGCTTGTCACAGTTGCGGCCTATGTACCCTAGGGGGCAGGTGCAGGTGTAGTCATTGATGCGGTCTATGCAGGTGGAGCCATTGGCGCAGGGGTTCCTGGCACACTCGTTGATGTTGATCTCGCAGCGCAGCCCGGTGAAGCCTGAGCGACAGCTGCACAGTCGGAGGTTGCCATGGATCACACAATGTCCACCTATGCAAAACAAAGCGTCATTATCCCTCACTCACATTTCATATTATTTAATGTATAGATGTACACCAAGAAAAGATAATTGTTTTTGATGCAAAGAGAATATGTTGAATTACCATTGGTGCATTGCAGTGAGGTGCATTTATCCACTTTCTTCTCACAGTTGAGTCCAGTGTAGCCCGCTGGACACTCGCACATGTAGCTACGGCCATTATCCCTCTCTCTGCACTTCCCATTGTGGAAGCAGGGTGTATCTGCGCAGGTCAGCATCCTGTGTTCGCAGTGTGTCCCTTCAAACCCCTGTGGGCATGCACACCTATAGCCGTCCTCAGTATCCTGCAGGCAAAGAGGTATAACGTTCACCACCAAGCTCTTCCTCAGCGACCCTTTCTAGCACAGGTCACAGATTCTGCTCAGCCCTGCCAGGTTTGCTTATTGAGCCCTATTCATAACTGCCCCCACGCACCCCCTTTATCCTCAGTTTGAATTCTATTTACAGTAGAGAGTCTGTGAACTGGGTCATCCAGCGACTCGACAATCTGTAGCATCCTCCTGGACTAGCAGATAGACTGAGGCAAAAACAAAAACAGGAAAGCCTGTGTTGTGGGAAAGGAGAGAGAGAGACTTCCGGACTCACCAGGCAGTGGCCTCCGTTCCGACAGGGCTGGCTGTCACACTCCCTGACCTCTGAGTCGCAGTTGACCCCGGTGAAGCCTGGCAGGCAGGTGCAGGTGTAGCTCCCCTGGCCCGTATTCATACACGTGGCTCCGTTGGCGCAGGGTTTGTGGTGGGTGCAGTAGTTCAGGTCTGCAAACAAATGTGTGGAAAGGTTAAGAACACGTAAAACCACTGGGTGCTCTAGCGGAAAATGAGTTTTGTGAGAAAAACAACTTGCTCATGGAACAATGGGGACTCTACTTGTGTTCTAGGCGCTCTTGAAGTGAAAGAGGAGGGCTAAAGAGTGTCTAAAAAGCCTTTAACATGTTTTGACCAAATTCCTTGTTGGTTTAGACATATTAATAAAGGCTTTTTAAATTATTGGACACTCCTTAGCCATCCTCTTTTCTTCAAGAGCGCCTAGAGCACCAGTAGAGTCCCTTTATCGACTTCTTATCGACCCCTTTGTTTTTAGATTCTACTGAAGCCAAGGATCACACCTGTCAGCTGGGGTTGTCATATTAGATCAAGGCAGCATTGTTGTATTTACTAACCATACCATTCATCCCTAACCAGAATTCAGTTTGATTATTTTGCTATTTTTTTTCCCCGTACAGCTTTGAAAAAGAAAACAGACAAGAGGTAGGGGCTGACCTTGGTCACAGAAGAGGCCTCCCCAGCCTTCCTTACAGGTGCACTGCCACGGCTCTTCACAGGTGCCGTGTTTACAGGACGGGTGGCATTTACACACATCACAAAAGAGGCCCTGCCAGCCCTCTCTGCATCTGTCTCACACACAAACAATACACTATAACTGTAGGCTCATACACAAACATGAACACTCATGTTCTGTTGTTACACACACACTGAAAGTCATACTCGCTGCTACTCATGCACTCTTATGAGAGAGAGGGACCCTAATAAAAAAATCCTTTTCAGGGTTGCGGGGAGGCTGGAGCCTATCCCAGCATGCATTGGGGGGAAGTGGATTCAGTAGCCTCAGACTCAGGTACTCAATAGTGAGTTTACAGTAGTAGTTGTTATCATAGTTTATGGTATTTTTATTGCCTATGGTATCACAATTATCAGAAGTAGGTAAACAATTTTTAATAATAAAGAAAAACAATGCTGTTACTTTAGCCATGTTTAGCTTATGTTGTCATTTTAACAAAACAATTCAACATTAAATTGATATTAATAAACATTTAAGCATTTATTAATGCTACACATTATACTTCTGGAATAATTACAATGTTGACCTACTTTTGAACCAGTCTGTATATAGTTTAGCTGTGATATTCATGTAGTAATATAAATCTATATTAGGGTTACTACGGTTTTTTTGGGGAAGCAGAGAGAAATGGGGGTGGGTGGGGCTGTTGACAATGCTAAATGAAGAAAAACATTGTAGGTAATCTGTTCTTATTTGTTTTGAATATAATAATTTGGTCGCCTTCTGTTTTGGCCATTGCCAAAACATGCATAATGTCATGCCAATAAATTACCAATAAACTGAATTGAAAACAGAGAGAATCGTTTATTAATAGGTAAACATGCAGCCATGGCTTTATTCCAAAATACGTGCATACTCACTTGCACTCCCCAGGAAATGTGCAATTCCCATTCCTCTCACTGCACCCCTCAAGACAGATTGCTGTAGAAAAAAAAGAGACAATTTAAAGACGTACTTAAAGCTTTAGACCTAATAAACTTCTAATTTGACATTTATAACAAGCTCCTAATTTGGCATTCACCTTTGAAAGCTTTTCTTCGCAAAATAAAAACCTGTTACCTGGCCATTTCAATGGAAAACCATAATTTGCTGCGTCTGTTTTGCGCTGTATGTGACATTGATTTTGCACGGTTACACGACTAGTGTTAAACGGCTGGTTAGTCTAGAGCAGATGCTTGTTCTCAAAAAGCGGGACAGCTGCCCCATTGTTGTCGGTGGGCAGGTCGAGCCCCGTTTGCAGCTGCTGCCCTCCCGGTGCAACAATAGAGCCCGCAATTTAGTGGCGCGTGGCGGACGATAATGCCGCGATTAACCCCGGCGCGTGCTGCTTGGGCGACCGCCGCCCTGGATTAGGCTACCCGCACGCGCCCAGAGAGAGAAAGCGGACCTAGTATCTCTCTATAAATTGCAGATAATTCCGGTCCTCAGTTCTGATTGGCTGAGTCACATTCGAAAAATACAGGAAACACGCACACCTGTGATCACATAACGGTTAATTTAGATATTAACGTACTATCCGGAAATCACCACTCCCACTCCTTGTGTGTCGCTTGGCAACCTAGTTCTTTAGCCGCTGTTCAAAAACTCCATTGCTTGGCGGAAGAATAACTTTATTGCCAAAATTTATAACAATAAAATAAATTGGACACTTAAATCCTCCCTTTTTAATAAAATAGTGGTAATGATATCCTTCCGCTCGGATTGGCGTCTAACAATGTGTGTTATAAAGCAGGGCCTCTCATATCTTACTGCTTAATTTTAATCATAGGCCTATTGCATTTAGGAGCACCTTTGACCAGGGACATGACATTTGACATATAGACAACATTTCAGCAAACCCTACCTAGACTTGTAACTTTAATCACAAACAGAAAAGTGCCCATATGGTGTCTTTACTCTGATTGCTTACGTTCTTGGCAGTATTCTCCCTTCCATCCTGGTAGACAGGCTATTTGCCCGTCAGGCTTGCAGGTGTAGTGGCCAAAATGGTCGTCTCTTGGAGCGCATATTTTGGAACAAGTGTCCCCGTAGTAATTTTCATTGCAGATGAACCGGTATGAGTACCTTAGCTCCGTCTGCATCCCGGTCCGCACATCCTGGGACCACTCATGCCCTATTCCCAACTGTCTTTGGATGGCAAAAGAACTAATCAAGAATTCAGGGTTGGTGGTATCTGCAAAGAACAGAACATCAAACACACACATAATAAGAAAGGCCTACAGTAAGGCAGCCACATTTTGTAAGCATCAGGTGACCACAGCCTATGATGTAGTTGATGTAATTGTGTTTTGACAGTTTAACAACTGTTCTTTCAGTCATTCAAATAACAATAGGCCTACAGCATTTTGAAATTTCCTCTTCCTTTTTTGTCAGCAACACATGTAACCATTATTCCCCCATTACAAAGGACCGAACAAAAAAGGTGTAAAATACAGGAAAGGCCGTCATAGGATTTTTGGCAAGGCTTCCATATTCTCACTTCAACCCCTACACTTTCCCACGCCAAATATAAACCAGGGGAAGTGCAATTGTGCTGGACAGATTTGATTGCAAATAAATGTTCTGTGGCAGGCAACGCGTCCTAACAAACACAAACTCATAATGCCAAAAATGTCTAATGCATTTGCTGCCATGTATACGTGGGGGGTTATTATTGAATTATATCATAAATCACAGGCTACACTGACATATCGCCCTCTAGCGGTGGACAGACAGAGCGCATCTCACCTCCAGGTAGGTCCGATGCAGGAGGATGCCAGGCTTCAATGACTAATGAGAAAGCACCCTGTGGGGGACAAATCGAGAGATAAACGTCACCACAAACCTGAAAATATAGAGATGGCACACATACCTTATGCTCGGCTCTATTGCGCTGAAATGCTGATTGTTGAAAAAAAAATAAAAATAAAAATAAAAGTTGTTTAAAAACCTATCCATAATGACCTTTCCATCGGCTACCATGGGTGGTTATCTAAGTGTGGTGCTTGAAAGTGTCCTAAGGAATGGTTGAATTAAAAACTATAATTTACTAGAAATGATCCCAATCAGAGAACGGATGAGAATGACTACTCTAATCATAGGTTTCACTCCCACGCACAGTGTAGACCGATAGACACAAGGATGCAGTCGGCGCTTTTTAGGCTTACATAAATCGTAACGACACGAATTCATAGTAGTATATGCAAGGAATTTGATATATAAGGATAAGATATGAAAATGAAATTAACTGATTTTTCTTGGTCATTTTGGTGGTTGTGATGCCTAATGATCACTGGCTGGATGTCATATTGTTTATCCACCTTTTTAATTACTTCTACATATACAATTCAATATTAAATAAACACCAACACCATCTTCCAGTATGCGTGGCCCCTGAGATAAAATTTTAACAAATGGGGAGGTCGGTGAGTTATTTGTTTGGGCGTGAAAAAGTTTGGGTGCCCCCTTGGTCCAAACAACAGGGTAGGTGCTCTTACCGGCCAGGTGAAGTTGAGCGGCAGACGTAGCAGGCCGTCCTGATGGATGCTGAAGGACCCGGTGCCCAGAACAGGAGTGGTGACTCTGGCAAATATACAGTCCCCAGGAGACACCACCGTCTGGAAGTTCTTCAAGCAAACCCTGAAAAAAGTCCTGCAGCCAGCACTGCGGCAACTAAGTCCATTCGCCAGCAAACCTCTAGTATTCTGAAACTGATGGAGATCTACCTCGAACACACCTGATCCCAGACCCTAAAAGGACACACACAGTGATCACACAACATGATGAAACATTTTCTTTGTTTCTAGAAATACAAAGTCCTGTGCTATATTGCAAAAATGTAGAAAAATACCTGAGTAACTAATGTTATAATGATTGCGAGGATAGAGGTGAACCAAACGGCCATTCTTTAGAGTTTGATGTGCGTATCCTTTGAAAATCAAGTTGTCCTCCCACAAAACGCTCCTATTCCAAGTGGAGAAATGATGAAAATGGAGTGATTATAATAAAAAAGTGATGCTAATAAATATAATCCTTCTTCAAAAGCCTGCAGGGCAAGATCCAGCTCCGCGACCTGTATCCAAAAATAAGTTGAAAAAGCCCGAGTTATCCAGTGATAAGAGGTTAGACAAATACCAGTAACGTCAATATCCACAGAGAAGTCATTCTTCTGTCTTTACGTTGCCCATCCATCGTGCCGGTCAGATGTTCGTGTTTGGTGTGCTGATGCAAGTCTTGCGTTGCCAGCAGTGACGTGCACATGTGGTGGAGCATCAGCGCATACTGACCCTTAATGAAGGATGTTTGACGTCCCTCCCAGTTTATATACCGGAGTGGAGTGTCATTAGAGACGCTGTCAGTCGGTAAACGCCGCCCACTCTCCTCTCCACCGTCTTTTTGCTTTGAATAGAATTAACATTTTGCATATATATATATTTTTTTTGGTTGATAAAGAATATTATGTTTAGCCTCACCTGGTGATGTCCTGCTTGTAGCCTATATTTTTCATCCCTCACCACAAATAACTAAAGCAAAAGTCAATTTAGGAAAGCTATAGCTATAATATAATGATATCATATGAGATGAAAAAAATACCCGAATGTACCATATAGTCACTAAACTCACTGTTGAGTACCACAGACGCACTATAGGAACATTATAGGAATATTATAGTGATTTTTCTTTTTGGATCACTAATTGGTCGTGCGTCTTTGCGCGCCTCATTCTCCAGGATGCGTCTTCTGGTGTTTTTTTTGTTGTTGACGCTTCTGACCTCACGCCCTTCTCTCTTGTCTCTTATATTTATTCTAGATTGAGAAGACGAAGCGGGAGATAACCTCACAGCTGTATGATAATGGGTTCTCTTTCCAAACACTTAGACACTTCGTCTAAATCGTAAATCTTCTGCGGATCCCGTGTTAAAAAACCCGAGGCTGCTCGTGCAATGGTCCTTCCAGGATTCATGGTATTGATTAGAGTTTGCATTTGCCAGTATTCAGATAGCTCATTTTTGTTTTACTTATCAAATGTATTTTCAGATCCTTTGCACGAGCCCCGTGTAATCAGACACTGTTGTCTTACCTGATTGGTTGATGATCATTCACGCACGCACACACACACACTGTATGAATCAAATAAATTAAAGAAAAAAAAAATCCAAGTGCCTAAATGTCTACAGGCATACTGTGACAAACACACACACACACACACACACACACACACACACACACACACAGAAAGAGACTCAGAGAGAGTGACTATATTTTCCCTTATACTTAATTATTTATAATGCCTAGGAAAAATACCCTAACAAGCACAAGCACCCAGCTGTTCAGTCACTTCATATTACATTCTAGCTCATAATTTCCTCAACTGAACATTTGTGTAAATTAAAGTCCAGATTGTATCCTACATGCAGTGTAGCAATGTTTATTGAACTTACATCCACTAGTTGAAAAAACCTTCCTCTCTTTTCAACTTTAGGCAATTGTTGAGAGAGGGAAACCAAAATGAACCCAAAACAGTATATGGAGGTCGTTAAGCAAATAAATTGAAATGCTATATACATTTTTATCACACGTGAGCTCACGCTGGGCGCAGGCATTGTTGGCTTTATCACCTCTGCACCAGGCCAACTTGTCTGGGAGGATTTACAGTGCGAGAGTGAGGGAACAGGATTTAGGAACTGTTCCCTGACCACATGAAGGTGTCTGGCTGACCAGTGCTCCTGCAGAGATGACTTCATCTCCAACCCCCCACCTCTGACTTATTGGTTTGAGGTTCCACTTCAGGGCAGAGACAATGGACTATTGAGTCTGGAGCTGTGCGAGCAAGAGGCCCGGACATCTCATACCTCTACCACATTGAAGCCCTTGGCGTTCCCACCATTGACTGTATCACAAGGGTCCTGTGGAGTATCAGTGCAGTCCTCTAATGCCACCTCTAATGTAGTGGCTTTACCTTCTGTTCAGTGTATGGTATCAGGAAATTTGACCTTACACTTATCTATTGGCGAGGCATCTCTGTAGTTTATATGGGTGCCATAGATTCAAGAGCAGCATCAATCTCCTTTGTAGAGAGACCTATATCCCCTTATACACGTCAAAACATCCATACACTTTAATAATTGATGGACCACAGCTAAGGTTTCCCCTCTGCAGCTCCAGTTTCTATGCCTTGTAAAGCTTTTGACTGTACTAAACAAACAGCGACGCTTGGATTGGAACATCGTCTGTGTGGCATGAAATAAAACACTGTCTTACATCAGATATGAGAGAAGAGCCTTCCCGGTAATGGAGTTACCAGACGTTCTCAATATTTACATCACAAATTCCCTATTTTATCCATCTTGTTGCGCCCTTATTTATTTTTGAGTATTTTAAGATTGAAAACCTGGCCTGAATATGACTTATTAGTCCTTAGCTGTAGGGTTATTTACTCTTGGCCAATACAAACAATAACCTAACAGGCTCTTTTCTCCTGCGTTGCTCTAGAATAAACACAGCCCTGGAAACCAGACATCGGCCCTGCACAATTCCATCTGCAGCCTCTATTGCACATCATTTTTCTTTGTGACAGTGTTTTGTAAAGCTGACTTCTGATTGCTCTATGGCTTTTCAGCTGGCATCCGAAGCCTAAAAATAACATTTTGATTGGGAAACGAAGACGTATGAATGCGCTTTTTGGACGCGGACTTAATAGACAAGTTGCTAGTCATGACAAATTGTCTGATGTAATTGTTTTTTGCTTGGCTGACCTTTGCGACGTCTGTATTCACAGGAAGGTTTGCCTTGTCAAGTTAAGTTAACACATTTAACATGATGTTGGAAATCCTATTACTTAAAACACAGATATTTTAATCCAATTAGGGTCACACTGTTTCAGCTGTCGTTCACTCTGGACGTTGGTTTTCCTTCAAATGTAAGAACTAAGTGACACAAGGCACATTTGCTCATAGTTTAGACCTAGTGACAGAATTAGGCAGTGTTGACACTGATTTATTTCCAAAACACATGAGGATTATTGTATCCTTCACCAGTAAAGCAGGGATCAAAGGCCTTCTGTAATTAAATTACCAGCAGCAGAATGCCAATATGTCTTTACTGTAAATCTGTATTTGGCAGAAATTTTTATTTGGTAGAAAGTGTCAAAAACCAAAATGACTTGATTGAAATGCCAACTGCCATATATATCCTCTCAAATGGTGACAGAGCCAAATAGGCTAGAAGACAATTTTTTTTAATGTTGGTTTGTACTTGTTCTGATTGTAATAGCATTTATTTTTGATCAGTAGTGTTTCTTTAATCATTTCTTATGTTGTCTTCTTAGAAGGACTGAAGCTGAGCGGACCCGTTTCTTTCCCTTTTATCTCACATCCAGTGTCAGTGGGCTGTACGGCCTGATACGGGCCTGCTCTGGTCACACTTCCAATAGTATCAACAATCTGGGCAAGTGCAATAGGAAATTAGCTACAGTGCTAACAGATGGCCCCTTTTAGTCCAGAAATCTGCCCTCTTTAATGCACAGCAGTTTAACACTTCTTTACAGCGCATTTGATCTCTATGCCCCAATCTGTCCAGCAAATCAATGGGTCTTTTGATGTGCGCTGCCAATGGATCTGAGGCACCTAACCATGTCGCCCTCAGAGGAGAAATCACCTGCTGCCGTAATTAGAAAGGCAAGGGTTGTTTGCCTTCCCTTCTTAACCAATGCTGGCAATAGATACAGGCAATAATCTCTTTATGTAGTTTTGTTGGGGTTCTTGTTTCAGCTGTAAATGTTAAAATGTGGGGGGGAAATGTAAGGAATGGTCCCCACAGACTTGTAGGTAATGTGAGGGTTATATTAAATGTTGAATTTCTCCAGTGGTTAGGAGAGAAACATTGTGCATCTAGTAGTGAAACTGCAGTAAAATATTTTGACGCAGCCTGTTGCTTGACAGGATGTCTCCAAACCTGTTTGTAGTGTTCTCAATGCTGCACTACACGGCATCCTAGTTGATTTAGTGTTCCATCTTGGTAAATGTGAGCGTCATTTCTGCAGCTACGACAGATTATCCCCGAATCAACTGATGTCTGCAGGTCATCAGAGATGAACATATATAAACATCCAGTGTACACCATTATTACTGTCATCAATCAAGTCAGTATAAACCTTCAAACCTTCATCTGACATCAGGATGAATTCAGAGCCCGTGCCATTATGGTAGTCTGTCAAATCGGAGCCCAGGGCTGTTTTGGAACTTTCCAACCACCCTGTTGCAACTGTATTGACAAAACAGAGCCATGTCAGCACTCCTCTACCCTCACAACGCAACTGACAACACGCCGACACCGTTTAGCCACCTAAATGCCCTTAGGTAGCCATTACCTAGGGGCATTTAGGTGTCACTAGACACAAGTAAAGATGCTGGCTAGTGAGATGTCTGTTGGATGGTGACCTCATGACATGAAAATATGCCCTGCGGTGTAAAAGGAGGTTCGACAACAAACTCGTTCAAGACTTAGGTTGGAGCGTGAAAATGTGGCTCGGATCATCTGAGGCCGTGTGTGTGACAGCTGCCGGTGTGCCAGCAGCGTGCCAAGAGCCCAGCAGGTTTGAAAGAGTGATCTATCCATTGGGACGGCAGCGCACACTTCCCTCCTAGCAGCCAACCGGCCCTTCAATACAGACTATTGATCCTAACAGACCTCCGGCTCCACCTTCGACACATGGAGCGTCAGCAGGGACCGGATGGACAGCACCACATCTGTCGCTCTTGTCTAATGATGTCACATCCTGTTCAACTTAAAGAGATGTATTTCTGTTTTACGGCACCTGTCTGTCATTGTACTTCCTGTTCCTGTGTTGTTGTTTTTTTTAACATTTTTTATTGATGTGTATTTACTTTTAATACTTTTGAATAGAAAGGGAATGACTGAAGGACAGGCACAGCACATGAAAGCCAAAGCTGTTGTTTTTACGTCCAAGCAAATTCTGAATGATTACAAGTCCAAGGCTAATTGTGTGTGCGGAAGTAGCTAGCCATGAGGAAGTCCTTCCTCTGCAAGAGTCAAAGCATCATCGCTTCAACGCAAGACAAAACCCCACGACAGGAAAGGGAAAGAGAAAAATGGAAGAAAAGGGAAGAGTGTGTTAGTGTGAAGAGGGTTGTTAAAACCACATCAGTTAGCTCCTCAGCATCACCATCCTGAGACAATGGCCCCTCAGGACTTGCTGGCCTGCAGTTGACACATAAATCTACCTGTTAGTACGAGAAGGGAACAGGTGTATTCCCTCATAAGCTGCACTAAGGCGGTTTCTCTGTCCCCAAGTGGTTTCTGGTGGTTTTGGCAGCACAGATGAAAGCTTTACACCCAGGGAACAGTTAAAAATGTCTGCTGTTTATTTCTTCTTACGTTTGTCTGGCTTTGTGATCAGAAACCAGTGTTAGTCTTCAAAGTTGGAAAGGACTTTGACCTGATGTCACGGCAGGGGAAGTTCTCCATAATGGCTGAACACTATCAGAGTGATTAGGATCTGGTAATTTCACCTTGGCATGCCATGCTGTTAGATGCTGTGATTGGGCGTGATAAGGGCTTGTGATTCTGGTTTAATTATCCAGACACTTAATGATCCCTTATCTGCTGTTCTTCCTCCACTTCCTGACCAGGGGCACATGACCTCCACGGTCCACCAGTCATATTATTGTTTATTTATATGGAAGGACCAGGAGGTATTTTAGGAGGGTCCGTTGTTTTTTCCGTCGAGGATTTGAAATTCCTATTTTGTCTTTTTCCCATTTGGTCTACGCTCGGAGAGTTTCCTACCTTTGCTTCCGATTTCTGTTCCTGGGTTCTTGGAAATTTGTTGGGCTTTGTATGCCTGACTGTGGGAATGTATGTTCACGGGCAGTGGACGGTGATGTGTGTCTTCGTAGATGATGGCCCAGGGAGAGTGAAGCTTGCCAAGTGAATACGAAACAAAAACTAACTTGGAAACTTGTCGGGTGTCCTACCAAGAGTCATCAAGCATCACTTACAGACACTTTTCAGCATCCATCAGAGTGAAACCATTTGTTTAGATCCCATTTAGTTAGCTGAACTGCAACTGACCTCATAACTGCTAGCAGTGCATACAAACCCATCTCTACTCTGCAGAGCAAACAACAGGTACGAGTCCTTTGTGTAGAGCGGTTGTTAACCAAGACAATTAATGCCCCCGGCTGACGACACTAACAGTAGTGTACAGCACAGAGGGAAGATGTCAAACAATGCTTTCATGGCCAATTTGTGTTCCCCGTGGCCAACGAGTGGGCTTCACGCCACGTTTAATACCGCTCAGGCCTCGCATCCATGCTTACTCAGCCTCACAAACGAGACAACGGGGACCGTCGGAGTGTCACCTGATTAATTCTCTCTGTGGGAGCCCGGCGGTGAGGAGACCGGGTGCAGCCTGTTTGTCTAGTGAAGCCTCATTGACGTCGGAGCTTCTCTGGTGAGACTGGGAGGGACGTTTATGGTGATGAATAATGGCTGACTGCAGGAGCGATGCAGCCGGTCTACTTTCTCAACTCGGACCTAAAGGGGTAATGGCGGCAGAGTGTTATTCCAACATGACCCCCCGTGACTCCCCGGTTGCCCCGGGCCTTACTCCTCTGACTTGGCTCTCATAGGAAATTTTCCTGTCTCTGCCCCCGATGTACGACATCTCTCAAGAGCTTCATGTTCTCCAGCCTCCGTACTGAAAGAATACATGTCATACTTTTAATATTTCATCATTGGAGAAATACATCACTCCGTGCGATGCTCACACGCTACGTAACCGATTTCTTCCTTATGAGGGAAAACGGAGGAATGTGTGAGAAGTGCGGTAGCGCATTGCTGCCCAGTGGATCGGTGACATTAAGATGCATATCCCTCCTCGATGCAGATACAGGGATTTTGATATGTTTTCTTTCAAAGCTGCAGCACTTCTAATGGGTTTAGATGAATGGTTAAGTAAACTGCGCCACGCTAATTAATCTTCCCGTGCAGAGCTTGCATTCTCATACACCCCGCGGTGATTTATTGGCCTGGGTGATGAATGACACAGATAGCGTAAGTGCAGCCCTAGCACATTTAACCCCTGTCCAGCAGTAATTTGTTTATCTTGCCCAGGAGAAGCAGCACAGACACTTGTAGGAGGAAAATCAATGCAGTAAAATGCCACGATATTTACCCTCATCATGTTGTACTGATATTTATTTGTTTTTATAGGTTATAATAATAATATTTATATAAGTAAAGCATGAAAGAGAGAGAGAGGTGCTAGTTTTGACTTTATACCCATCGTTTACAAGCAGAGGATGTTCTCTTTTGCCCGTGCAGAAAGACATGCATGCACGGTCGTCCTCTGTGCAGGTGAAGCGTGCATCAGTTATTGAGTTCGAAATAGGAAAGCATTGCTGTTAATGCAATTGAGTTAATTTTTTGGTATCAATCTCAGCAGTGGATTTGGAATTGATGCTACTGTGTTATCAGTGCTGTGGCAATCCACCAACATAAACGTTTTACTGCTTAAAAGACCATATCTTCACATCTTTACATCACTTTGACATTACTTACCATCATGAATTCACGTCATGAAGATTTATGGCACGACATTGATACTGTCTCATTACCTGTGTGACTAATGGCCCTGCTGTGGTAGCAGACACTAGGCCCCGGTAAGATGTGTCATTGTAACCTAAGTGCAAGCATTGCATCAAAACAGCTCTGAGTCAGAGAGGGCAAAAGCTGCATGCTCACAGACCAAACTGTATGATATGTTGGGACTGATAAGGCTCTGAGAGAGCAGCAGTGTGTACCCTCTCACGGTAATTACAAACACGGTGCTGTGAGAAGCTTATGTAATCCCTGAGGAGCGCTGAGCTGACCTGTCACACAATACAGCTCACTGAGCCTTTCATCTGTGTGGTCAGATGCCGGCTGGACACCGCTGACCACGGTCAGGTCCACCGGTGTGGTGTTAATGGACCCCTGTACACCTCTGATGTGTGTGATGTGGCTTCACAATGTTTATTTTATTTAACCAGGCCTTCAACAACGACTGAAACCGTTCTCTATAGCATTTAAAATGTGACTTATTGTTTTATAGATTTAATTGTGCTTTTTGTTCACGTCATCGTTTTGCACACCGTCTTGGATTTGGACTTTGCTTTCCATAGTTGCGTTGTTTGTGGTGGTGACAAGTGTCCACTGGTCAGTTTGTGTCACCCGCTCCGCTAACAGCCGTCACCCTCCCGCCCTCTCACCCCCCCCGCCCTCTCACCCTCACCCCATCCTCAGCCTTACCCCGAGCCTGGGAGCGGAATTCTGGGAACATTTTTCCATGTGAAATGCCGAGGTCCAGTCGAGGGGTGTGACGCCACTGCATTGTTCCAGCAGCAAAAAAAGGAACCGCTTGTGATGAGGCCAATTCCTGTTGGTCCCAAAAAAACAGGCACTTTCTCACACCGACTTCCTTCCTCATTGGACAGCACAAAACAATCCCAGACTCGCCAGCAGAGAGAGAAAGAGAGAGAAAGAAGGAAAAAGGGACAGAGAGAGAGAGAGAGAGAGAGAGAGAGAGAGAAGAAGGGGAGAAAGAGAGGTTTTCTATCAGTCTGTGCAGATTGTTTGTGTCTATGCAATCTCCAGTATTCACCTGACACTCTCCCTACAACAGCTAAAGGTCCTTTATCTGCAGGCACAGACCGCAGCAAAACATGTTTGCCATTAAGCATTGTAAGCTGTCCTAGTGACACGCAGCAAGCTGCTCTTATCTTTACTGCTTGTATGATGGCACATCATGAGTGGATTTCAGTGCACTCTGCCTTTTACTGTCCCAGAATATTTGCTTTTGGTTCAGTGAAGAGAACAGGCGGTGATTGTGGGTCAACATCCGGCCGTGCTATCAATGCTATCAAATACACTTTTAGGAAAAACTCTTGGTGACACATTGTGAAAGTAGAGAAAGAGAATGAGAAAAGCAAGAGAAAGAGAAAGAGAGAGAGAGAGAGACCCAGACAAT
Organism: Hoplostethus atlanticus; assembly: GCA_034670405.1. NCBI lineage: Eukaryota > Metazoa > Chordata > Actinopteri > Trachichthyiformes > Trachichthyidae > Hoplostethus > Hoplostethus atlanticus. The sequence goes on from JAXDDX010000004.1 coordinate 3,615,532, forward strand.
GAGTGAGAGAGAGAGAGAGAGAGAGAGAGAGAGAGAGGCAGTAAAGCTCAACTGATTGAGAGAGCAGGACTCAGGAAGCACCTGCCTGTGTGGAGGGCTGTGCGTTTATCTGACCCCGCTCACATCAGGTGGTTTCCTTGTTTACGTTATCTCCCCCAGCTCCCTGTGGCCCAGCCCTTATTGGCTGCCCTGGACCACTCCTTTTTCCACCACATTCATTGATCTTGAGAGGGTTCGCCACTTCCCCCTTTCTCCTTTCCCACCAGAATGACCGCAGAGAGAAGAAACACGCAGCTAGCAAACCGAAGGTGTATGTGTGGCGTCTGTGAGATGCAGTCTTGCATGCATGCGTCGGTGTGAGTCGTATATGCACCTCCTCTCCTTGCAGCCTCGCCTGTCTAGCTCTCACTGGCAAACGGAGGAGGTCTATTTAAAAGGCTAAGACCACAAGCTCTGCGTGACCTCTCACCTCTGTCCTCAGAACGCAAACACGGGAGCCTTGAAGACTGCTTTCCTTTTCCTCCTGTTGCCTATACATGGGCTCAGTGAAAACAAGCAGCCTCATCAATCAGCCTGAATGATAGCCCTGATCCTGCTGTGCCCCTACCCCCGTCACCTGTATTCCTCAACCCTAACCCAGATGGCACGATTTAAACACTGATAAGCCCCGAGGTCAGGGTGTTCAAATGTTTTCATGCACTGGTGAGCGGCTGTTGGTCATTCCAGGAATCATATTGAGACATTTTGCTTTTCTCAGTGTGGTACCCTTTAAAAAACGTTGACATCCAGTTCTGATTGAGTTGTGCTGAAGCTGCCTGCCTGCTTCCTTTTCCCTTGTTGATATAATTACGGTTAAATTACAGCTTGGCATTCATGGTAATGACTGCAGGTGGGCCAGGCACAGGTGCTGTCTGTAATTATAGTGCACATGAGATCCAGAAATCATTATCTGGGCTAAATACATATAATTGACCTCTGCAGATGCGCTCCTACGCTGCTTTATCAAACGTTTTACTCTCGCAGGAGGCAGGGCTGTGCATTGTGTGTGTGTGTGTGTGTGTGTGCACCTGCATGCTTCCCTACTTGGTTGCGTGGGTCGTACCCTGCCCCACTCCGCGTTGGTGGAGGTCTATTTTTCCTGGCAAGGTTTTGAGCGTTGGTGATGTCACAGACTCTGCGTTGGTCAGCCAAGTGGCTCATAGGGGGCTCATGGCCAATACCCAAGAAGCTTCATGTCTCAGTCAGAGTTATGACTCCCTAACGCATTACTATGCCCTATGAATGACTATAAAACCTAGACTATCCTTATCAAGGACATAGACAAGGTACATAGGCTCATACGTACAAGATGGTCAGCTTCCAGTCCTCTGTCACAAACAGACCCCTCACCATGGACATTTTCCTTCCCCCTCTCCCCCTCTCCTTCCTCTATGCGGTCCCCTGCGTGGCCTTTCAGCGGCCCTGCCTTCCTTACTATCTTGTTATCTCAGCAAGTGCTTCCTGCGAGCACCTCGCTCCTCTCGGGGACATGTGGTAGAGCTTGCACTGTGTTACGTCCACGGGGTATTGTTCTCCCACAGTTTGACCATCGTAAATTAGCTGGAAACGATTTGTCAGACATGAGAAGGGGGAGAGCCAAAGAGAGGGAAAATAACAACAACAAAATCATGGCCCCGATGTGGCCCCGGCAGTGACCCGTACATCGTACAGATATGTTAATCGGTCTCTCGCTCTAATTGCGGCAATTCAGGCCATTAAGAAAAACATTATCCAGAGCCCCCAACTCTGGGCTGACTGGAGGGAACTTCCACATGTTATGCCTTTCTCAGAATACTAGTAACTGATGTAGAGGGTGGATACTGTATACATTGTGAGAAGCTGTTCAATTCTGGCCTATTCATGACAACATGGCCCAAAAGACCAAAGTGGACTAAAGTTTAATTTAAGATTAGTTTACTTTAAACAGGATGACACATCGCTCCCCTCCCTAATATGGAGGAGAGGTAAGCTTTTTGACCCAATCCACAGGAAATGGTGCAATTAGGAAATGTATTTGTGTCAACCACTTCCACATTGAGTAAATGAAATGTGAGTTTATTTGAAATCGCTGGAGGAGCCACCCCTGTTTATTCCGCAGGCTGATTCCTATCGAGCATCAACATGACCCTCTTTAATGAGGGAATTCCTGAACATCAGAGGATGTCTCACGTACATCCTGGCCCTCAATCGGCCCTCATGCTCTCACCTAGATGGTCAAGGTCACACAGAGGTGGCCTATTCCAGGGGGAGGTCACACATCCTACTACTCCCTCGGTCTCCCTAAAGGAACACATACATGGAGCTGCAGGTTGGCTGAGTATCGACTCCCTACTATATATCCCTCTAACTCCTTTAGTTTGGCTGCAGCAGAGAATTCTTAACTATGGAAGTATTTCTGTTTTGGACTCCCCCAGCTTTCCTGTCAAGCTCTTCCCTGTACCATCCCCTCCGGGAATCTCAGTGTCACGACCAATGTTCCCATGGATGGAAATGACTCCCGGGGATGCAGAGATTGACATTGAGCAGAGTGGGACCAGAAAGTAAAAGTCTCTAAACAGTCAAGAGGCCTGTCAGAGGGGCAAAAATAAAAACATGCTATAAAACATGGCCACAACATCAGCTTGTCTTTAGCTGTGACATGGGAACCCCCTTGACTATGCCTGCAGTCATACCCCCCTGGACAGGGTGGGCAGGTCACACATGAGGCCCTCCGGAGCACCGGCAGCTGGGTCCCTCACTGCTACCTCATGCCAGGCTAAACTATGCTGGGAACCAACTAAGTCAAGCACACAACCTTGAGATTAGCCCTCGGTGCACATAAAACGTCCGTTAATAACCAGCACAGCTTTTTGATATAAGGCCAAATAAGTAACAGTTTAACAAAATTGCTTTGATAAGGAAATGTTGCAAGGCGAGGGAAAACGGACCCTGGCAATCATCAGGAACATGAAAAATGGCTGCGATTCAGAATGAAAACAACTCCCCCCACCATAAAATAACAGTATTCCTGCAACTGTAAGGGGAAATCAGAAGGAAGTAAGAAGTAAGTTCCTCCCTTATAGGAGAGAGGATTGTTCTCCAGCTCTGATTGTTTATGCCAAGCTAAGCATGTTTGCTTTAAATTATGTCACAATGTATCACAGGCGTGTCGCTATTTCTGCACTGGAACAAATACTGCATGCCACATTGACATGGAGTGCATGTGCATTTGCTTAGCTCGGCATCTCTCGATTTCCTAACCGGCAAACACTATGAAAAACATTGAGCTCATCACCAGAACAATGAATTACATCCAGCGACCACAAGGATAATCTTTTTCTTTCATTCGTTTTTCCTCTTATTTTGCTAAAAAGCGTTTTATTTGTAACATCCATCTTTGGTGTTCTGAGAATGGAAGTTGTCTGCTTCCACCTATGATATGGTTCAAGTCTACCCCGTAATGAATAGGACAGACAGACCCAACACCCACACTGGTCCGGGTGCATCAAGGCAGAGGGGAAGATGGCCACTACCCCAGATGCCTCTCTCTGCCTGGCCTATTTTGTCCCACCATCAATCTGCTTAAAGTGCTGTTACCATGGCACCCAGTATTCTGGAGGGAAAGATGGCAGGACGACAACATTAAAGCGGGTGATGTTTTGTGTGATGTTGGATGACATTGGAAGCCCGAAACGTTTGTTGGCTCCCTTTCCCCCCTTTTTTACTGCAGGTGTGTCTGGGGGAGAAACAAAGAGATTCAATTGGAGCCGGACTGCGAGTTTGGCTCGGCGCTCTCTGGGCATCCCGAGTGTGCGAGGTGGACTTTTGTAAGCCTCAGATCTGGCCAGATATCAGAGGCACTGCAGATGCAAATCTGGATGGAGAACAAAAGACGAGGCAATTAAGGGTGGGGAAAAAATCGAATCAACAAAAGCTTTTTAATCTACTGCCTGAGTTAGTTGCAGTTGGACAAAATTGCAGTGGCAGTTTTTACACTTGCTCTAACTTTCATCTATTGATTGTGAACTGATTTAAATTGCAACCTTTTGTAATTGTTTTACTTGCTCCTGCACAAAATATAGGCCACTGAATTGAATAGTCCCTGAGGGATCTCTGGTTTAAGATTAAGGTTTAAGATATAAACTGTCCATCGCTCTACGTCGACGATGTGAAACACTATTATCTAGAGTACCGTTTCATTCCCAAGCCTGTCTCTCTGCTTAGAGTGGGCTCATGAGAGAGGGAGATAAGCATCTGGGCCACCTTCAGGCCGGTTCCTGTTTGTCCTGTGGGAGAGGGGGTTCTCCTCGCTCCTGGTTGCTGCCAGGAAACCTATCAGGGCACAGAGGAGAATGGGACCCTATCTAGACAACGTGGCTCCTCCTCAGACAATGAGGCTCTTCTCTGGGCAGGGCCTGGCAAGACAATGTGGGTATCTCGGTGGAGGACCCGCCTTGTCTGCTGAGTGCGTTGAATCGAAGTTTGCAACGTCCCATAAATCTAGGAGTGTTGAATACAGTGCCTCTATAAAAGCATTAGCAGTGTTTAATAGCTTTGGTTTGGTTTAATGATTATCTAAACTACGTCTTTTACAGAAAGTGTTGTTTGTTTAGCATGACAACACAAAATCGACCGGCTTCGAGGGAACCAGGCTTTCAATAGAGTAGAATTGAATTGTTTAATTGTAGATGATGTCATCTTGCTATCGTTGACACAAAGCCTACTGACAAAACTAGCTCCTGCTGTAGTTTTGTCAGTGACACAATTCAATTTGGAGGAGGCTGTGTCATTTCCCTCGCTAATCTACACCCATTTCCCCCATATGGGTGTCATCCCCCGGTGTGACCCATTCATAGAATTGCAGGGGTTTGTCACTGTCAGACCGCACAATGTGCATTGTTCCTGTCCCTGGCTGACAACCTGAGAATAAAGCATGAGATATAATACATAGCAGCAAGACGGATATATATGGAGCATGTTATTGACAGCAATTACAGCTGACATGCAGTAAAATGTATTTGACTTCACCAAAATGTGTTGTTGTGAAGTGTCAGTGTATGTGTGTGCAGTGTACAGTTTGTGTGTATATGAGTGTGTGTGTGTGGGTGTGTGTGTGTGTGTGTGTGTGTGTGCAGGAAGAGGCAGGGAAGAGGCCATTCTGCATCATGTTATGTCGCCGTGGCCCACCCGTCCTGAGACCCGGTTCCCTCTGCGTTCCCACTGCTTATTGTCACTCCAGGGCTGACGGAGCTATACCTGTAACTGATTAAAGTAAAACCTGGAAGCCATTTGCCTTCACTTTTTCCTCCAGACCCCTCATAATAATGGGAAAGTGCTCTGGCCCTGCGAGCAAAGGCACAGGGTTGATGGGAAACTGCGTGTCACTGCAAAAATGTCTCCTTTTAGGGCTCTGTGAGCGCTGTTACACCCACACTTTCCAACCCAACATAAATTTAAATGATGAAATGGCATGTGGCTCTTATCTTTATTTATATAATATAATGGATTTTTTTTTACTACTTTAGAGAGAATGACAAAACTGACCTCTAGACTCTAGACAGCCTTAACTTCTCGTAGAGGAAGTCAACTTGAGCTGGGTTAACTTTGTTTAAAGCGACGTGTAAGTTGTTGGAGTGTTGGAGTGCTGCCCCAGGTGCAAACCGCCGAGTGCCGAGACACCCTGTTTTCACACAGGGAAGAATGACACGTTTATACTCGCGTTGACACATTTAGGCAGACAGGCGCCAGTTTTGGCAGGTGGATCAGGGTGCAGACACGCCTGTCGGTGCTCGTATTGCCGAGGCAGGCACAAAGTTAATAAAATAAATGTTGGTTCATCAGATTTAAATGGACTTCAGATATGTTTTTATTTTACAAAATCATAAGAAGAGTCCCTAGGAGCTGTCAATGCCCTCTTGTGGTTGTCCTCACAAAGAGGTGCACATGCAGGATAATATTGAGACGTTGCTTTGTTTTAATATGTTGCACCGACTCGCAGCGCTGCTCTGGAAAGGCAGGACAACAACCTACTCATCCAAATCACCACTGTTCGAGTTTGATTCTGCCTGGGCATCGGTACAGCAATCACTGGGAGCTCATTCTGGACAAGGAGGGTGTACGCTGATTATCCAAGGATTTACCCCACTCTGTAATCAACTAACAGACTGACATCATGTCCTGGACGGGGAACTCGGTAGTAATCCAGCTCTTTATGAGCATCGTAACGAGCATTATACAACATCATTGAGCCATTACAGTGGAGCAAGATGTAATCCATCACAGACTGAAAGCAAAAGAAAGTTATTCTGGATCATTACAACACATTCAGATCCAGTATGATCAGCCGATAGAGGTCAGCTCCACTGGCACAATAAAGGGACAGTTAAATCTCCCCCGTCACCCATTGCACGTCTATTAAAATGGCAATGGGTGACGGGGGACATTTTGGCTATTGAGTGTACTCACCCTTTACAATACATTTTAAGACACCTGAGAGACAGATCTGCTCAGCTGCTCACAACGCTTCCTCCACAAATCAACAAGAGGACACCAGACGTGTCGGCCTCTGAGAGCATCACCAGTGTGTAACCAAGTACCGCAGCCTCGCCGACCTGTGAGTTTACAGCTGGCGTTGCTGGTATTGTTTCAATATGTTCTCAGGACCGGAGAGGGACCAGACAGGAGATAAGGGCTGCAGCACAACAGCTTGAGCAAATAAACAACAAGCCCAATTACCTCAGGTCTTACTAAATTGTGACGGATCGGCGTATGGGCTGCTCATTGCCGTGGATAAGACACCCGCATCTATCTCAGATTGCTTCATCTACTCGCACACAGTATCTCCTAAATGTGGTTAATCTGGTCTGAAGAATTATCACTTTGCTTCAACGCTACGTAGCACCGTGATAATCTTCAGCGAACGAATGTGGGAAAGCGGCCTGTAACCTTTCAGTGTTTTTTTTATTTCATGACTGGAAGGTTTTCGCTGACATCGCGTGCAGTCGTGTTGTATTGTGGTGGAAACGCAGGCTGCTCTGGCCCCGGTGACTTCGGATGGTTGCAATAATTAGCCGTCCCACTTCATCCTCATTATACCGGCAGCACCAAAACACTTTGCTCTCATTAGGACCGAGCCATTGTGTCCCCCCAGCAGTTAGCAGCCATTTTGCCTTCCCTATTAGAACACAAAGAGAGGGGAGGTAATACAGTTTACCCACAAATCTCCCTCTGTGTGCCCACTGGTTCACTCCACTCATTCAGGCAGGGAAGTAAAGACCATCTGCTCATTTTATAGAACTCCGATCTCAAAACAGTCCTTCTACCCATTCACCGGTTCCATTGCCGTTGGCCAGCAGATTACTTGACCAAAAACCAACCGAAACTCCCTCCAAAATAACAGGGCCTTTTTGTATCACCGAAGGCCAAGGTTGATCAAGCCACTGTTAGGGACAGGGCCCATTGCTTTCAATGTGAATGTGAGTCTTTGCTCCTCATCTCCGACTGGCGGAGGATGAATGGCGTCAACCAATGGAGGAGTTGGACAGAGAGCATTAGAGCCACTGCCATTGCATGGCAAACGGATGGGCAGCTGCTCCTCTCTTCCTATAGCGGGGCCTGAAATGACCAAATATATTACAGTTGCACGTATAATCCATTTTTTCGAACAGATTTAGAATAGTAAAAATAAATGACTCATTCTTTTGTTGTGGCTACTGACTCACTCAAATACACTTTTCACAGGGCTCAGCCTCCTCCCTCCATCCTGTCCCTCCCTTCCAGACAGAAGTTCTGGGAGTTTTCCATGCTCTGTGTAGTGTGGCCCACGAGTCTACGCCTATGACTTCTTCGAGGCAGTCGCACATTGCGTCCTACGGCCTGTTTGACGGCACACCAGGTGGGACCAAACAAACACACATTAATCTGTGCTTTTTATGAATATTCAGATACAGCTGTCTGTGACAAGGAGATAGCAGCTGGTGCGTTTGGGCCCCGCTGATATCCCAGTGCCATGCCTGGACAGAAGCCCCTGCATCTGGGCCAAGACAGGCCCAGCCGGCCCTGGCAGGCCCACCCAGGCCCGGGATCTTCCCAAATCCCACCACTGACACCCTCTACGCAGGTGGTCAAAGACTCAATAGACACCTTCAGCAGCCTGCAGCAGATACAGGATGACACCCACAGTATGTCACTACTAGGGTGACAAACTAGTTGGGTGGACAGCATTGGAGATGGCAGATTGAAATGCATATGGTTTTGAATGTATGGAAGTTCAGTACAAAGCTTTAGACGTGATTAAAATAGATGGAAAGATGAAAAATAAACTTTGTTTTTTAAAGCAAACACTGAAACTGTGAGTGAAAGTGCATACGGGTGGCAATATGGTTTTCATATTATTGTAGTAAAAGCAGATGTTGAACAGATGGGACTGCTTTGTGTATATCACATTTGATTTCCCATCTACGGCTTTTGTTGAGGAATTGAAACTGAATTTCTGTTAAGTGAATCATAAGCACATTTTCCTTACTTACCCACTCATGGCCCAGAGGGATGGAGCAATGCTGGCATGATTTGGCACCAGACTGTTTTGGAACCAATAACTTGGGTGCTCAAAATACATAATGGTCGCATTTTTCATTATGGATAAATGTCACATCGGCTTAGGGTGGCATTTACATTTTCCCCGGCGACATGAGCGTAATTTGCCCTTTTTAATTACCGAGCGTAATCTCATACTAATCCAATGATATTGCCACAACAAGTACTACTAGTGCGGCGAGCTGGTTCAAAGACAAAGCCCTGCTATGGTGAAGGAGTTTATGTTTGGTGTGCCTGGCGTTGGCGCCTCCCTCAGTCTGCTGGTTGGCCCTGACAACGTGGCATCGCAGTGCCAGGCTGTCAGCGTGCCAGACCCAGAGAGCAGCTGCCAGGCCAAACCAGCGGGCACTAATTCAGCCAGCCATAGGGAGCCCCCTTCCACCCCGTCTCCTCCCCAGTCCCTCCCTGTGGCTATAACCACCCCGCTCACACACACACACACACACACACACACCTACGTACACAATGCAGGCTTTAATCCTGCCAAACTTGCCAAAAGCTAATCTCCTATCATTTTAATCAAAGACATTTGTAGCCGAGGATGCTGCCAATATTCTGATAACTAATTACCAGAAATACTGGTGAATAAACACCTTTTCCTTTGAGCAACAGTGGCCTTTCTCAGTCAAGCAAAGCCTGAAAATCTCTCAAAGCCAGTGATGCAGGAAATGTGGAAGACAGTTTTTCCTTTTTCATACGCAAAAGATCAATAACGGCTACGTGAACAGATTTTTGGAGAGGAAGATTTGAATCCCTTCATCTTAAAAACCATTGGGAGCTCATCCTGGGGGGGGCTCGCATCGTCGTTGACACATGTCCGTGTTCATTTGCGCGAATCATTAACATCCCGCTCGTTTTGTCATTATCTCCCGTGAATGAGAGTGCAGTCACTGAGCCCTGGGGACTGAGGCCGGGCCAGTCGCTCTGTGGTTGGTAAAGAGAGGGCCAAAATGCTCAGAAGCGTTCAGCAGAGTTTCTGTGGTTAAATCCTGCTGTGTCCTTACCCTCGGCCCCTGGGCTAAGCTTGGGATGCGAAGGGCAAACTTTGGGACCTTTGTTGCATGTCACCCTCCTCTCTCTCTCTCTCTCTGCCAATCTGTCCCTGTCTCTCTCTATTGTGGACCATCAAAAAAGGCAAGAATACCAAAAACTGATCTTTAACAAAAGAAAAGGGAGTGGACTATCGGCGTAGAGTGCATAGGACTCCCCAAGTAGGTCTCACATAATCTTTAAACCCTCATGTTTGGGTGAAAGGCTTCCTGCTCTCTCCACATCAAACACATTCTCATCTGCTGCCGTCACCTGTCACTCATCCTGTTTCCGAGCTCCTCTGCTCCAGCTGAAGGTCGCAATATGGCTGATTCCTTTGGAGAGCCCCTCTAGGTCATCGTGCTCCACGCTGTCTGGGTAAACATGGAACAGCAGTGCATCAAGATGCAGATTGTGTGTGTGTGTGTGTGTGTGTGTATGAGCGATTTTACATGTTTGTGTGTGTGTGTGCATTTTTAGGGGTGATCATAGGCCTTCCTGAGTTGAGTTTCCTCGCAGGGGCTCACAGCAGACGCTCGTACATACCGCTAGTGAGGCCTGCTGAAATATTGATGCTGTGTTTTGTTCTCATTTTTGCTCTACCTGAGTGGCCATCTGGATAAGTTGGCTGCTCTCACGTTAAATATTAATCCTCCCGTTGAATATGACCGGGGCAAAAAGGGGGCTAATTTTGTAAAGAGAGAGAGACACAGAGGGGGATGAGTGGGTGAGGGGGTTGAGTATAGAGTTGAGTATTCTTCAGTACGTTTCTCCTAACAGATGGGCTGTGATAGTGCAGCGTCATAGAAGCTCCTGATAATTGATATTATCCACTGTCCCAAAAGTACAAAGGGATTACACGTGGTTGCATGAATAATGAAATTGACGTTATTTTATCGACATGTCACTAATTTGTTGTGCCACAGCTCTGAACTGCTGAACACCGCCTATCGGCCTCTTTGTTCCACACTGCTCAGGTAAAACCAACAGATCATGTTTCTCTAACAAGCCAATCCAATGAGCCACTTTTGTCCGATTCCGCCACCTAAGGCTAAACTCAGACAACAGACCGACTCCCAGGTGTGAGACGTGGCTAACAATTAGCTTGGTCAGGGCAGCTGAGAAACGTGTATGTGGCAGGACTTAATCATCCATGTGTACTGAACCACTGGGGACAAATTTGCAGAGCTCACTTACAATGGGATTACTGACGGCCCAGTGGGCCAAACTCCTGTGTTCAGCTCAACGTGTTAATAGAGAAATGCACTGTGAACTGAATAAGCACTCAGCCGGCCAAGTCAACTGTGAATTTTAATGATGTGCTTAGGAGTGCAAACCGGCTAATATGACGATTTTAACAAGGTGCCATTTAAAGGGAGTGGTGTTCAGTAAACGATCCCTCCTCCACGCTTAATAATTAATGAAAGCCTATTAATTATGAACAAATCTGATCGAGAGGAGGGATGGTTGCCTAGGAGCATTGGCCCGCTCTGAACACCGTGTCCCCTCGGTGTCGTTGGTAATCAGAGCCCCATCGGGAAGACGGTAACATGGCAGGAAGTAAATAAGGTGCGGGAGGGAGACACAATAACATTTGTTTTGGGTTCTGTCACAAGGGGGACACGAGCCCGGGTAATCAATAATGCAGTTTGGCATGTGTCCGGATTCCTTTGCGGCTCAGTGTAATCCTATTCTGACATGCTTGTGCCCATTGACAATACACTGTGGTTGTATAACAGGAATAGAAATCCAAACCTGTTGCACCTTTCGAGCAGGCTATCGACTATAGCTGTCATTTTGTGATGTGTAGAGTTTGTTACCAGCAAATCAACATTGTGAATGAGCAAGTCTGTGAAACAACATTTTACTGTGATGATCGTTCATCTAAGAACGTATAGTTATTATATGTTGAGCAAACAGCAGGCCTCCTGGTTCCCACTGCACAAAGTCAAAACAACAATTGACCCAACACAGTCAAACCTCCATTTTCGGATACAAAATCAACACAGCTGGACATCCTAAAGTTTGTGTTTATGTCTGTATGCTACCTTTCCGACTTGCATCTAAAAATAGCTCAGCAACATCCTGCTGTGATGCTGAAGGTGCAGTCATCTCTCCCTCTGAAGGACATAACACTGTCTGAAGTTTGGGAGCCAGGGGGGGGGGGAGGAGGGAGGAAACTGTGACTACCGTGTGACAAGCGCCCTGTTCCTTCCTCCCGAGCCTGAGAAACAGGAAGTGGAGCTCATAAGGCATTATTGTGACGGACAGGAAATGCAAGGTCCTCTAAAATAAGAGCCCCACTCTGGCTCTCAATGACAGGAGCCTGTCCTCCACAGCCCCACAGAGACCTGTATTCTGTCTTCATGTTAAAGTGACAAAGATATATATACACACACAGACCGGGAGGCACACCAGTCAACCAACAACACACTACATTTACTTAGGCGCAACAGAGACCAAATCCACTGTAATGTTCTCCCCACACACCAAGTAGATCTGCGTTGAGATAAGTGTGTTATACCTTTGTTCCACGTTGAACCCGCCTACATACAGTTTGAGACCAGCTGTGTTTCAAAGGGTTAAGGGAGGCATATGGGTAAGATCCTCCCTGCTCCGTCCTTAGCAGAAGCTGAGGAGGAGCCGGTTGCTAAGAGAGATGCTAAGGCTTTGTGCCGGGCTCCCTCCCAGTTAATTAAAATCCTACTTTATCTGTTTCATGCTTTCATTTAGAATGGTCTGGCAAGGGCCCAAGCCTCTGTATGTAGATAACCATGGCAATAAGATGTGATTAATGCGGGGGGCCCATTTGTGGCGCAGGCTGCAGCAATGCCCTGCTGTTGTTTCCATGCCTTGTTTTGTCTTCGTATCCTGTTTTGATCCCAGGCCTCGCGTCTGAAGATCCAGGCAAAATGGCTGCGGTGCCTGTCTGTAAAAATCTCCAGCACACGAGATGGATAAGATCTGCTTTCTATTCCCTCGTCGAACATGGCAGGTGTTGGTCATATTCATCTGAACTAGAGAAATGACCAAAAGGTACTGAAAGCCAGCATCAAAGCTCAGCCTGTGCCAAGTCTGATGTTTTTTTCAGTGATCGGTAATCAAAAGAACCGTCAGCTGACAATGTTTTTGCTCAATTAACAGCAGATCCATCAATGCTCGTTTCTGCTTTTCACCCTCAATTAACTGCAACACAGAAGCCAAGCTGTACAGTCAATCAATCACGCTAAGCTTAACCCATTTAGATTCAATGGGTATTTGGTGCCGTTTTTGGCAAGAATAATCAGCCAATGTGTATTCTTTGGTGTTTTGAAAATGGGCGCAGGAATATATTTTGTGATAAAAATGATCAAAGAAAAACAACTTTGGAAATAAAACAATAACTGGATTTCTGCTTATAGTTTATATTACATAAACTGGTATTTGTTAAGTTGACAGCACATTTTCTGCAAAAATTGCAAACCTTCAGAATTCAATGAATTTCTACTCAAAAAAGTAAGCAGAATTTACAGGCAAAACACTTTTAAAATATGAATTTAAGTGAAATACAAGTGCAAAACAGGCATCATTATATGCATTTTGCCACAAAGAAATAAAGATACTCAGCAAACTGGCATACAAAAGTGCTAAATAAAATACATACAACAAAAACAGGATTATTTTTTTAATATAACGCATGAACAACACTTGGTTTCACAACACGCCTTTAGACAAAACAGAATATTTACTGCCATCTACTGGTCACTGTAGAGCAACACCAAAGAAAGAACTGAACTGAATTATAGGGCACGTCTTTAGAGGCTTTACAGCACTTCTATGTCTTTCTGAAAGAGCTGAAGGACTGACTGAGTGTGGACGGGATGGACTGGGGTGTTGGGAGAAAACTGCCTCCCCCCAAGCCAGGAATGTTGGAGCTGAGACTTGGAGGAGCCACCTCCATCCTCCCAGGAGTCTTCATGTCACCAGATACCACCTGGGCTGGTGGTATCTGGAGAGAAAAGCCTCTTCCTATACATGGGAAGGCAGGGAGGGGTGGCTGTTGGTCTTTCTCTAGCCTTCCTCTACCCATTGTGTCCATCACAAGCTCCTTGAGTCCTAGACCTGCAACTTGAGACACAGGGCTGTTGAGAGACAGTTGCTTCCTGAGGTCTGACAGGTCCTGGGGTACAGGACTCTGTTCCTCTGCTGGAGGTGGGGTCTGCGGCTGGTGCCGGGGCTTGCAGCGAACCAGCAGACCCTGCTCTGTGACAGGGTAGCGGTCCGTGGCCCTCTCCTGGCGCTCCCGACGCATCCGCTCCAGCTCCCTTAGCTCCCTGGGCAGCTCCAACACACTGCTCTGTAGACACATGCAGGTATACAGTTTGTGCATCTGTGTTATTGTAAATTATTGAACAGATAGTTCCGGCTCTAGTTCTGGATATTGCCCCATTCCTGTGGGGTGTTTGGTAACCTATAGCCAGAGGGATTTCCTAGATTTTACCTGTTATCTAAATTCTGAAACAGGTCTTGTAGAAGAAGGGACTACATTCAGGCAGAAAAACACTTCCTCAGCTCAGAAACTTGAAATGAGGTGGGTTATAACTATGGAGCATGTTAGCAACTGGTGAGAAGCTTTCTAAGGCAGGACTTCTGATATAAACGACTGAGGTGAGAGTTTTGGGTGAAACTTGTGGGATACCAACTATTACCTCCACAAAATGCAGAAACAATTGTGTGTGCAAAATTGAGTCGGACTTTTGATTTCATGGACAAAAATGAAACACTACTTTTATTATGTGGATGAAATCCACATTATTTATATTATTTCTGTGGATTTATACATTTGTATTTAAATTATCACCAAGTTTATTTTGTGGTACGAAATCTATTTTGTTGACAAAACAAAAAGGTAACTTGGTGCTTCAAGGTGCCACATTCACTGGCAGTGCAAGTGCATATTTCAACCAGTAGATGGCGAGAAGGTGCTGTGGAAACATGAGAACAAAATATTCTGCCTATTCTTCCACCTTTGGTAGGATACTCAGCTGTGGTCAGGCAGTGGAGGACAGTATGGACCAATATCACACAAAGCATGACTTTTTAGAAGTGCCTACTCTATCCTTCTGGATCATTATTTGAAATTAATGGAGCGGGAATCTGTGTTTCATTTGTTCATTCTGCCTCCTTGTCAGAACTGAATACACGAATGAACCAGCAGAATGAGGCAGCAGACCATTCCTTGGCAGGGGTGCTGATTAAGCAGCAGACAGCAGCGCATTAATCCCAATAAAGTGTCCACAAAGTGACAGCTGGAAATGAGAAGACAGCAATGGAAGAGAGACATATAGCAGGATTCCAGGATTGCTAGCTCTAATAGTCCAAAGACCTTAGTTCATGTTCTCTAAATCATAAGCTGTTTTCACCCAAATTGCAGCTGTTGTAATGGACATTATACAAGGGGTATTACATCTGACCAAGTAATATGATTGGTCAACAAGACAAATCAGCATTACAGCACACCTTGCCATGCTCAAATGAGAAATGCCTCATCATCAAAATATTACTCTGCCACTGATAAAAATGAACTGAAACAATTGATGTTGCCATGGTGACAGTAGCTTGCTTAAGATGCCTGCAAAAATGATTGTGATGATGATGATGATGATTTTTGATGTTCATTTTGATTAGCTGTATGTGGAGTTGTTTGGATGAGTAATTGGAAAAAGATGAGAAGGATACAAAACCTGAAAGAGGAAAATACGGATACATCACATTGTCCAATGAGGAGCTGGATCAGCTAGAAGTCAATAAATGAACTCGGCACCCAATTTCTTAGCCTGTCAAATGTTTCCAAGGACTATCTGCAGCTTTAAGAACTAAATTCATTATCTGACGTTGATGCTGTCACTTCATCCTCGCTGACTGTGAGATTTTCCTGACAGCATTGCTGAAAAAGAGCATATGCACTCAGCAAATTTGTGCTGGGGAAAAAAAAAATGTGTCTGTGAATTACCCACCATGCTTATGTGCTCCATATCATCTGGTTCTTTGTGGCTACTGTTTAGGTACGAGTCCACCAGGCCCATGTAGTCAGTCATAAGAGTGTCTAGCAGTACCAATCTCAGAGGCTGCAGGTGGATTACTGTCAGAGCCATCACCTTCAGCAGGGGCATAGGGCAGGGACGCATGTACCACATCTCCCTTTCCTCCTGTACAACCACACACCCGTGAGTACAGCACACAGGCAGAACTGCATATGCAAACAGTTTTTTTCATCTAGGATGAGATATAGATGGGGTTGTGTACCTTGGAGAGCTGCGACTTCATCTGAAGGGATGAGAGGCGGGAGAAGGGCACCTTCAGATGGAGACTAACCACCTCCTGTAGAGTACTCACTCTGTCTGGAAGGAAGCCCCCTGTCTCTGAGTAGAAGCACATCACATCTGCCACCTAAACAGATACAGACAATTAGAAAGCAAAACAGAAGACAACATTAAATATAAACCCAATAAAAAAAAAACTCTACAAGAGCCCTGCAAATCCCTGACTAAAGCCCCATTCGGACAGGGATTAGTTTCTCTAGGGGAGGTCAGGTAATTCAATTTATTACAGCGCTATTCAGTCATTTTAATCCCGTCCGTAACGGCCATGTCAGTGATTTTTCCGTCCTACCCCAGTAATAATTCCAGCCCCAAATACCTACTGTTTTTCAGCAAACTCACGGGTGCACTGATAATTTTAGTACCGTCCAGATAGACATCTTGGTAATTTGAGATATATATCACAGAGTTCGCAGACTGTTTTAGAACAAGAATTCTGGCGGGTATACTACTTCCTGGTGCGATGATCTTTTGCGCGCAATAGATAGCCTACCATATCGCCAGCTGTCATTTTATCGGTTTGAAATGGAAGCACTCGAGGAGGCTTTTGCTCTCTTGAATGAGATGAACGTACAATACAACGTTAGTGCTCCTGCTTGGGAGCCCATGAGAAGGCGGAAGATTAGAAGAGGCAGGTCCCGCAAACTGCTTCGATGGGCTATTATAATGACGGCTGCCGGTAAGCGCTCCTTCTAGTAGTTCTGTTTGGTTTCTGCTTTTTGTAACTGTGACCGCGAGTGACGTAAACATCTGGGTACGTCCGACAATTACGTTCCTCCGTCTGTAAATTTTAATCCCGTCCGGATCAGTGACTGAAATTACCGAGGAGCCATGCAAATGTTTTATTACCCACGTTACCCTGTAAAACTAATCCCGTCCGAATGGGGCTTAAGAAACAATTGATTTTCAAGGTGTATTTCCAGAAAATGGCAGGCTACGGTGCAGTACCTGTGTGTCAAAGATGTTGGTTAGCCTGACTCCAAACTGAGCAATCAGACATCCAGCAATGCCTCTGCAGTCATGAAGGACCTGTACCAAAAGGTAAAATTCCACAGAGACGTTGCAATCCTAATAATCATAATTTCAAGTGGATTGAATTTCTCACGCAACTATTTTCTTTGCTTACCTTTAATATGTATTGATTTTCCAGGATCATGGAGAGGCCGTTCTTAAAGGCCTTGGCTCCAAGCAGCAGGATGTCAAATAGGTATACCTTGTTTCTAGTGGCGATCTACAAAAATGAAAAATAGTGGCAGTTTTTCATTTCTTGTGATGAAATATTATGTCCCTATCTTCAGAAATCTCCCTCGGGTTCTCTTTCATTCTGCTAATCAATATTTTTAAACTACATATGAATATAATTCTTAGTGTTTAACCTGAAACCTCTCTCCTCACCTGCAGCCAGCAGAGTCTCCCATGCTGGAATACCCCGACTCCATCAGCTCCTACACCAATCACCTGCTGCTTCTTGATGTGCATCACCTAGTAAAGAGAGGAGGACAACTCAAGTCAGTGAGGTGACTTGGACACCTCACAGGGCACACCTCTCCACCAGCTACACACTGGTGACAAGCTGTCCATGTAAAGTTAGATGCAAAATATTCAAGGACTTCATGCAACAGAATAGGAACTATAAACTTACAGCAGGTCCAAACTTCTCGTGAAACTCATCAATGACCACAAAGTTGATATACTCTACATTTTCATCGTCATCTGCAAAAAAACAACTATCATTACATTTTTTTTTTACAGGCATTTAGCAGACACTTATCCAAAGTGACTGTCCAAAGTGCATTCAACGTAGGTAGGCAAGAGAACTACTAGTCACCAGAAATCCTAAGTGCATTTCCTTCCTAAACAAGCATCTAAGAGCAGAACCAGCGCTAAGGTAAAAGTGCAATAAGTTAGCTACCTACTTTTTATTTAAACAAACGAGACAAGTAAGTGAAGCAAATAAACAAGAGCTAAGAGGAAGAGTCAGGGTAGTGTTTCATCAACAGGTGGGTTATCATCTCAAGAGAAGCGAATGATCTTTGAATGAATGGTCAAACTTACCCAATATGATGCTCTTCTTGTAGGGCTGAAACTCTTGTATAGTCAAGTGGTCTTCAAGTTTGTAATCAGGATTTTTTCTGTGCATCAGATTGCATTTTGCAGTTTAGGGGCAAGCGATAATAGCAACGATCAGCACTGTGTCACCAATACTTACTTGTATTAATTACTTACCCAGTGTCACTCTTTGTTTCACCAGAAAATTCCACTGTAAATGAATGTATACAAAACAGATATCTCAGATACCAAGACCTGGGGTAAAAAATCCATTGCTAACTGTTCAGCCGAGCTGCTCTGTCCCTCTCTTAAGTCAGAGGGAAAGCTTAGACTAGCTAGTACTCACCATTCACAATCTCGTGCCCAAAAAACAGCTTCACCCCGGGGAATTTCCTGCCATTCTCGACATTAACAACTGAAATAGTCAAAGCAAACAATGTTGCAGTCAGACAAATGCATGCAGTTTGGTGATAATAATAATTGAGATAGCTAGCTTGGCTAACCTAGCTAGCAAACTTTGATCACCAACTTAATTGGATGATTTTTATGTCACATTTTAACGTTACAGCAGTGAGGTGTATCATGTGTGGCCTGCAGCAATGGTCGTTTAACAGACTTCGCATTTCTACCAATTATTTAACATCAACAATGTTGTGCAACAGCACTGCAAGTTACTAAACGTTTATCTAACCGTCCGCTAAAAGCACAGTTTTGTTGGGATTGATGCGATGGACGACGCCAAGATATGACGAAGTTTTGAGGGTCAGTTTGATGCGCTTTCCTTTGAGGATATCCATGAACGGGAAGTCGTTCACTGTCATTTTTACCAGTTAGATAAGTTGTTTCAGTCAATATAAACAGTGGTGCTGTTTGTCTGTCCACGCGTGATTATTTTTGGCTTGACTTGTAGCTACATTAGGGCGCTCTCACGTGGCGCATTCAGTAAACTTAATGCTGCCTTCACGTGCTGCTCGTTAGATCCTGCTTTCAACTTTCCAGTGAGTCTTGATCGTTCATGTGCGCCCACCTTGTACATTACATTACAGTAATTTAGCAGACGCTTTTATCCAACTAAACTTTACACATAGGTCCAGTCCCATGCGAAACGACACCCAATACAGTATGGAACTTCAGATCAAACACAACACAGTATTCATAAATTATTACAACCATCATAAACAACTCCACCATTCTTGAGCAGTGTGGGGTTAAGGAATTTTCAGGTAAGTGGGGAAAACCCCAAAAAGTGGGGAAGTTTATTATTATTATTTGAGTAATCTGTTTATTCTTATAGAATTCTCATTAACTGACCAACAACCCAACAGGTTAATGTGTGGTCACTTTACTGTACGTTAGTGAAGAGTGTTGACATGACGCAGAACATCCACCAGGGGGTGGAAACAGCCCAGGTAATGGTCTATAGAGGCACTGAGCTGTTATTCTACAGCATCAAGAGAAATATGGCCCACGTGTTCTTTAATACTCTTATACTTTAATTGGTTCCCCAACAATCTAATATGTTTCCATCTGATCAAGATGAAAGAATATGATGAAGAGTGTGTGTGTGTGAGAGAGAGAGATTGTGTGTGTGTGTGTGTGTGTGTGCGTGTGCGTGTGTGTGTGTGTGTGTGTGTGCATGAGAAAGAGGGTGTGGGGGTGCAATATCAATATCTCCCTATTTTGGTGCTCAGATCATTGGCGGATGCAAATAGACCAGGTGCCAAGATAAATACCCTGAGGAACTCCAGACTGAACATGTTGCAATCAACAGCAATGCATTTGAAGCCATAGGCAGAGTTGATTTAGCAACAAATCATTCTCTATAATGTCAGAGACAGCATTGAAGGGGGATGAGTTTAACAAAATGTACTCCTGTGATAGAAATACATGTACATGTCTAAGAGTCCATCTTTAAAGTTTCCCTATCGGTATTGTGTTTGTGTATCATGTTGGTACTAGAATCATTGGTTTGAGGCTGGGAGGAGACTGAGCCAAGGATCACCTGTGACGCAAACATGCAAAAGTATGCTGATTACACTCATTCCTTCAAAGCTCTATGTATCCAATATCTTGTAACTTTTATTTGATTTTAGCATTAAGTTGGATCAGCAGTACTGGGCTCAGTGCCTAGGAAGAAAAGTGGTAGAGGGCCTTTTACCACATGGGGGCAAGTTAAGGCATCACAGGCCCCCAAACAGTCTGTGTAGACTATAAATCTATGTCATTATTGAGATAGCAGTGGCAACACTGAAGATGGTAGGCCCACTATCTCACCAGTAATGGCCAGCTGCTAATAGATAAGTTCCCATGACTTCACCTTGCCTCTGTAAGGAAACGAATGAACTAAAGCTCTGTTCATTTCCAGACAGCTCAGTTTGATCAAAGGGAGTGCACGCTGGGGTGCAGAATGCATAGGGCTGTCTCGGATCTTATCACAGATTTCACACATTAGTCAGAGCCTTTGTCAACATTAAGACTGTGTTGTGCGCTGTTCCCCTTCAGCCTATTCAATCGAAGTCAAGCAAAAGTTGAAAAGAGGCAAACACTAAGTTCCAGATCCTGAAGAGCTAATTCCCTTTTTGGTCAATTGAGACATTGAATTATAGGTTATGTTATCTCTAAGGGTTGTTGCATCATCCTTTGCAGCATACATGGTGGCCAGGGCTTGTTATTTAGCAGGGTAGACTCATTAGACTTTGTCCTGCATGACTAATCCACTAACAATCATTAACATTAGCCAACTTATCGTTATTCATATTGACATGTCGTCTAGTCTATGGAGACACTCCTATCACACAGCTCTGTCCTCCACCCGGTGTGTCATTAGAGTCAGCAGACTTCTTAGGGCAGTTGGAAAGGCTTGCAGAAACATCCTCTCGGGACTCCCTATCCCTGTACAACAGCTTTGTGCTCCATATAGGCCATAATGGAGCCTCCAAACACTGCCAGCTTTAGAGGAAGGCCCACCCTTTCCTGTTCTGCGGACTGCTCAGACAAAATACTTAGTAGTGTAGGGAAACAACCGAGGGAATCTCCTAACACAGGGCACAGAAAAAGGACACAGAAATAGATGCGTTTAAGGTCCCCCATTTCATATGGTTTTGTCTGAGTTACCCCCATCTGATAAGGGAGAATGAAACTTCAAATGAATGAGGTAATGGTGGAGTTGAACTATTCCCCTGGAACCCTATCTAATTCTTTGATTGCAGTAACTCACAGCTGGGAACAAGGAACCGAAAGTACACCGCAAGTCTAATATAAAGTTCAAAATGTTGTTTGCATATAAGGAACTAAGAAACTATCCACCACATCCACATTGAAACTGGATAGCAATCACGTCACGCAAAACATTTAAATTGCAGTAACAACATTACATTTACCAATCAAAGAATAACGCCTTACTTTTGTTATCCCCCTTTAAATATCAAACTGAAGTTGAATTATCCCACCCTATATCATACCCCTGAACTACAGTATATACCACCCCAATCCCCTGATGAGTTTTAGATGACAAATGGCAGAAAAGTTCACTAGTTTAGTTCCCCTTATCACACTCACTTACAGGGGAGGCAACTGAGTTATCGCGATTTGTTAAGGAGAGGACACAATAATCTATAATAGCAGGAAAGTAAGACAACGACTAATGTAACGAATTACTGACAATTACATTACAATAACATTACTTTTGGAAAAAAAATGAGCAACGAGGAATGAATTACTTTTTTTTTTTTTTTTTGAGTGACAAGCCCAGCGCCGCCGCCCACTCAGAGACAAAGATGAGTGTTAATTTGTGTCATCTTCATTGACGAGTCGGGGACGACGCTGAGCTCGCGGACGCGCATGGAACCAAGCACAGCGATGTAATGCTCCCATCGCGGACAACACAGATGGACAGCCTGGTTCAGCCACTCGTTGCACAGTATCTCGCCATGGGATGTCAATCAAAAGAAAACCACCAAAACGAAAATATATCAAACGAGAAGGAAAAGGAAGATGCGTAAGTTAAATCATCTTTTCATGGATTTAACGATGCCAGGGGAGGTGTATACGAGGACACGTGTACTTATTCAACAGTAACTTGATCATTTCAGTAACCAAGAGGTTTTTTTTTGTCTTTATTGTGGATATACTCTATCAACAAGGGTGAAAACATGTTGATTAATACAATCGCACTGACGCTTTAGGCTACTGTACGCCTCTCCATACAAACTTTTAGGTTGGGTTATTATGATCAATCAAATATATTTTCCTCGTGCTGAAGTGTGTTACTCATTTTGCATTTTGTAGAACAAACGGTATCCTAGGCTACTTGTTTACTGGTCACTCAACGGTTTAAACTGGATGTCCGCCATCAAGTTATTTCCCCAACTTGAGGGAAGGAAATGAGAACAATGAACAGCATAACTGCACTGCAAAATCCCAGGTGTTACTTTTGATGTGCAAACAATAGCTTTCATTTTTGTAGAACATATTAGATACATTCTTTCCTATTTGTAATATAATCTGTTGTTCCCATACCAGTGTGGTCCGTGTTATCAGGGCTGCACAAACACGTACACAAACACATACTTCTTACATGTCCACACACACACACACACACACACACACACACACACACACACACACACACACACACACACACACACACACACACTTATCAAAACAAGCCCTCCTGTCCCTCCTCTCCCCCCTCACTCCTCTTTTGTCCTTCTCAAGGCGAGCGTCTCCGGGATGCAGCTCCAGGTCTAGAGTCTCTCCTCCCGGGTGTCCTCAGAGGTCCCCCAGGCCCGGCCCGGCCCAGATGACCCATGGCAAGGTCACGATGTCCCTGGGACACTTCACCAAAGGGGCTAGCTGGGAGGAGCTCATCCAGGCCTGTCTGCAGACCTTCGGTAAGTCGAGTCTGACCTGCCTTGCTGCTCTCACGTTGGCAGTAGTGTTCAGTAGTTTGACAAAGCTGAAGTACGCAGCGGTGTGTACAACAGCAGCAGGTATCTGTGTCCATCTGTGTTGCTGTTGAGCTGTAAGTCTTTCTTAAAAAGAGAAATATACACTTTGTTTTGTTGCATTGAAATGATGGGGTGGCTTGCGCCCAAGGGGAAAGAGGTTGGTCTCTCAAAAGATTAAAGATAAGAGAAAACAACATTACTCTGCTTTGTTTGTGAGATGGTTATCTGAGAACTCCATGGACCTCGAGGTGAAACCACACCATTCTGTGTGCTTGTGTATTTCATCGGCAGGCCCTGATCTTCCACCAAGTAGTAGCATTTTCTTCAGAATCAATCCTAGATAACAAGTATGGGCACGCCTCGAAGTTCAAATGGAGGTTTCACAACTCTCTTGTACTGACTGAAAATACAGATTGATTGCTTGATTGTGGTTTTACAGTTTTAGGCTATAATTGTATTTCTCACCTCAGGCAGTAATGTGTATTTGTAATCTGTATTTTTTCATTTGATAATCTATATTACAAATTAGCCATATTACGGATGTTTTCATAAATAGAACAAAACTGATTAGTGAGTAGACTTCAACTGATCAATCAAGTGAAGAACATAGGCTTTACCAAGTTGTCTGGAGGGCTCTCAGAGTTATGGTGATTGTGTCTCTGAAGAGACGAGCTTTCAAAACGCCGTTGCCTAGATACAAAAATGAAGCAAGAGCAATAGAGAGGTGGTACAAAGGGCTGAACACAGTGACATCTCATAACTACATTTATCTGTCGAGAGGGAGAATAGGGTCATAATAGCCTGCTGTTCAATTCAAATTCATGAGAGCTGTCATTGTAAAATAATTTAAGGAAAGAAGAGTTAAGCAACCCCGTGATACAGTATATGTAGCTTGGTTTTAAGTAACTGAAGTGTCATTAGGCAAACATCTCATGAGATATGTACGTGCTCATGATTGCGTTTGACAGTTGACAGTGTGTGTCGATTGGAGTTTGGCTGGAATAGTGCAGAACGGCCCTGCTAGGCCTGGCTCACATCACAGGCGAACCCCTGAGGTCCATGGGCCCTGGCACCTTTTCAAATGTGAGAGTCCACGTAAGAGCTATTTGAAGGATTACCTGATGGCAGCTTCAAGCCGAAAGGTCAGCTACCCAAACAGCGGTCCTTAGATGCTGACCAGGCTTTGAAATGCAGAGCACTATGAGGCGAGGATCAATAGCCGTTGACATCATCACTGTCTCCCTAGACTGCACATTCAAAAAGTGTTCAGTATCGAGACTATGGCTGGATATCAAAAAGCATTACTGTATCAATTTTTTTGTAGCAATATAAATTTTAAGGCATCAAGCGGTGTTGAAATGTATCGAAAAGCTTCAAAATATTCAATTCTTACAATGAGAACTCAAGTTTCCTATCGGCCTGATCCTTAAAGTATGACTAAAATGTATAAAATATGTCGTGCAGAGGATGTTGCCCATAAAGTTGGAGTGACTCCTGATAATATACAGAGAGATAAGCCGTCGGTCTGGTCTGACTTGGATTCCTTTAAAACAAAGGGATCATCCATCCACGCCTGTCAAAACACGGAAAAGCAACACACAGGTTTGAAGCGGCTGATGAATGTGTGAGATAACCCTTAAAGTGCAGCAAGCGCTCCCATGCCCTCAGCAGTGTTTGTCATCATACAGTATCCCTCCTATCCCAGCGTAGCAGCCGGGCCGCTTTCCTAATTTTCCAGTGAGTAACAGACAATCCAGAGGGGATTTCCTCTGCAATTAACCCGGCAGAGGGAGGGGTTAGTGGTTGGAAAGTTGTGAAAAAAAAAAAGGATTGAGCAATTGTTTACCTGATGGAGAATGAAGGCTTCCTGTTATAGATTTTCCAAAGGTCTCGGTTCGGTTGATTCGCACCTGGCTGCTAACTGTGTTTTCAAAAAGTAAAAAACATGACCGTAGATTCACAACCGCCATTTAGTTAGGAGAAATACAGGAGGGAAATAGTAGTAGTCATTGTGTGTCACGGCATTGTGTGTCACGGCACTATGTTGAGTATGTTGAGGAGAGGTAGGAATAATGTGATCCCCATAATACCTTTTATTTTGATAGTAAACAGGCTGGTTAGTGAGTGAACTCCAGAAAAAGTGTAAAAACTGTGTATATTCTCAACTCCACCACTTCTTTCCTTGTTATTATCAACACAGTAGATAGTATAGCTATGCCTCGCTCTCGTGTGTGAGTAATAACACAGACTGGCCAATTGGAAACCGGGACTGGTGAGGTCACTGACATTCTCCGTGTCGAGGTGGTAGCGATTGTATAGCGGCACAAACAGAAACACACCCCGTGCAGGATATGAGGGCAGGATTAGCCGGCTGCTGGAGTGGCCCGCTGCATATAGATAACAAAGATTAGAGAACACGTTGCCATGGCGTCTCAAGTATTTCCAAGGTGATATGGTTTAAAAGTGGCTCCATGGAAAACTAATGTCCTTGATGGTGTCAAGATACGGCCAACTGTTAAAAAAAAAAAATACATTTCACACATTTGTTGTTGTACAATGTTTTGGTTGTAGCTCCGTATTCATCTTTTCAATTCATTCTCTATGGAGCTTGTCTCTGGCTACGGGAGACAAAAAGTAAGACAAAACTTTCCCAAGGCATATAAATAATATTTTTCAAAGCTTCAGTGCTCCCTAAGTCAAATGCCGACTGAATGCACTGAGCACAGCGGTTTTACGCTTCTCAGATGATAAGTGGTGCGCTTGAGTGGGCAGATAACTGTATTGTCTACCTGTGTTCAAGTAAATACATATTCTGGGAACAGTTATAGGTCACATCAGACATCGTGACATCATGTTATTATTTTCATACCCATGTGGTCTCGGTATGTTTCTTTCTACATATTCTTCAGATGCAGTGGTAGTTGACAGGATCCTGTGATGCCAGTCGCACTGCAGAGACAGACAAACCAAAATAGGAAAGGTGCTCTGGTTACAAAGACAGGAAGTGAGATATGTGAGCAAAGCAGACCACAGACTCTTTTAATAATATTACTAAATCTATTATAGTATGTACATCGATCGGTGCTGCACGCGGCTACTCCGGTCCTCTGTTGTCCACTGATGGAAAGATCAACCATGTCATTTTCATTAGCAGACGTTAATACTGGATCATTAATTGAGTAATTAGTAAGGTAATCGTACACAAACACAGTTACATCTTCCTCCAAGGCTCATATCTGATTATTGTATTTGCTATTTGATCATTATATCAAATTAGTCTCCTATGCGATGAAATCTATAATTAAATCTAATCTAACCCATAATTCTAAATGTGATACGATTGAAACTCGCCACACATTCAGCTCTCCTTACAAATTACACAGATTGGCCTAATGGGGCCGCTATGATTAAAGGTCAAAATGTGAAACTGAAACGTAATATCTCAGCACCACTGGTTCGATTTTGATTGAAACTTAGAGGGTTGATGCGTCTTGTTGCTGATTGGCCCAAAGGGGTGCCTGCATCATTCGTGGGGGACGACGATGTTTGCTTGTTGTAGGCAGACATATGCCGTCCCACTGTGCCAGCGGGGGTCCACTGACGTGTGTGTGCATTGTTTTCGTTGCAGACTCGGATGGCTGCGTGTGTGGGAGCAGCCACCTGTTGAACATCACCCTGACCATGCACCGTCTCCATATTTCATCCAGCGATCTCCTGGATAAACTCACCGCTCTATATCCTTCCACAATTCAAAGATGAATGCGGCCAATTTGTGGTGCCAAATATAGCACAGGATCAGATCTTTCACTGGCTCCGCTGAGCGCCGCTTTAGTTTGTTGTCTCAGCAGCGACGGCCAGTCAAACTCATACTTGGCTCACAATGCCGCCGTAGCTGTCACTGTAAAACTTGATAGGCAGCGGCAATTTGTGTTTACGCCAGCTGTCAATCGCTGCAGAGCTTTCAGACCTCCGTTATTTTAGCTCCGCAGCATAAATTTCCTTCCCTCTGTGCTGTAGTCTTTCTCTTGCCATCTTGTATTTAGGCCCGTTCAAAATGCTTGATTCCAACCTATTCATTTTCCCCAACGTCTAGATAAAAATGTTTTTTCTTGTAGTGCCTTGTGTTTTCAATACAGGGTAATCTAGGCTTCCATTCAGGAAACAGCAGGTGGCGTCACGAAGCCTCTCAGAGGAGCTTACCGGCCCCGTCAGGAGCCTTGGGGTTTCAGGTGTTAATTACCTCTGGCTCTTTCCAGTACGAGTCCTCTTCAACTATATAGAAACAGAGGCCCTCCATTGCTTGAGGAGGCCCCCTGCTCACGTCAGACCGCAGAGCGGCGTGTGCTCCTCGTCGCTATTTTTAACCTCCTTGTTCTGAGGCTGAAGACCCAAAAGGATACATCAAATGAATGCGACGTGCGCGTTAGGCTCAAGGAACACACACAGGAGCCATTAACAGCCTTCATCACAGGCTGGCTTTGGGATGGCGTGGGCAGTTCTTCTGCTCCCATGACGCAATTAGCCTTTTTATGTGCATCACTTGAAGCTGATTTCTGCCGATCGAGAGCCAGAGTGTCAGTCTATTTTTAAAGGCTGCTTCATACAATAAGGACACGATTCTGGGTTTACTTTCTATGGATATTGATCAAAACACGATCAGTGCATGGTGCTGTATGTGTTTTCTACTTTCACTAAAAGTGGCCTTGATTTAATGCCTTCTGCAGTATATGACACGTGGATTGTGTCTTCTCTGCCCTGTTTGATTATTCACTCACGTCTGTTTGCCAGAATGATTCACTCAGTGATGCTCATCACAGTTTTCCCTTTTGCGGTCACCCCCTCCCACATTACCAAATGTCAGTTCTGTTTGTCTTTTCGTTTAGTTTCCTCAGTTTTTGTTCATGAGATGTTTGCACCAGATAATCAACCGCGTGCTCATTATTTGCTCCAAACATTTCATACCTTTCCTGAACAGCGTTATAGATTAATCAATTCACGGATACTGTGGCTAAACCTGAAACGATGCAGACTCTGAGCAACATTGTAAATCACACCTTTAACCAACAGACAATGAGACCATCTGTCATTATCATCAGTCAACATCATCCATTCCTTAACTTAAGTCCCTACATTTAAAACAGCGGTGGACAATGAGCAGTCTGCAGAGTGCCAGAGGATCTGCTACCTCATCAGGTCAGTGTCTCCCAACCACAGTGGGCCTAAGTCTAACAGTGCTAGTATTTGTGTTGTATCAGTCACGTGGTATCGTGTTTCACGTCCAGGTATTGGATCCAGGAGTTCTGGATGATGTTCCGGTTGCACCACAGCCTGTCAGACAGCCTGGACCAGTTCCGAGAGCTGATCAGAGACCAGGGACAGGAGTGCCTTTCTCCTCTCCTGGAGACCAAATGGATGTAAGTGTTTCTCTCCGACCAGCTGGCAACTGAGACGTCAGGCCTGCGTGACTTACAGCTGCTGTTCAGTCATAGAACATACTGAAATTAATCATGACGCTGTCATTTTCACATTTATCAGGCTGTACCATCGCTTAACCTTTTTACATGACATTGCATTACAGTCATTTAGCAGACGCTTTTATCCAAAGGGACTTACAATAAGTGCATTCAACGTCAGCAAAAATCATAGGTGCATCTCGTCCCCAAACAAGCATCTAAGAGCATAACCAGTGCTAAAGTAAAAATGCAATAAGCCATATATATATATTGTAAACAAATAAAACAAATAAGCAAGTGCTAAGAGGGTCAGGGTAGTATTTTTACATTGTTGATAGTGAATGTGGTCCATGGTGTGTTCTAGAAATGAGCGGGACTGGTCGTGGAAAGCCAGTCAGAAGATCAAGGCTAACAGTAGTAAAAAGAGGAAGGTCTCTCTTCTTTTCGACCACCTGGAGCCCATTGAGCTGGCTGAACATCTCACCTACCTGGAGTTCAAGTCCTTCTGTAGGATATCAGTGAGTATATGCACTTCAGCGTCAACATAATAGACCATTTCATTGCATACAGGTTGTTTTTTTGTGTGTGTTCAGAATTCAGGAAAACCATTAGGTATTTCCTCCCCAAGGAAAATCCTCTGTTCTCATTTCCAGTTTGCAGACTATCAGAACTACATCCGCAGCTGCTGCATGAAGGACATCCCCATGATGGAGCGCTCCATTGCCCTGTGTAACGGCATCTCCCAGTGGGTCCAGCTGATGGTGCTGAGCAGGCCTACGGCGCAGCTGAGAGCAGAGGTCTTCACCAAGTTTATCCACGTGGCGCGGGTACTGGTTTAATCACCTACCACTATTACAGTTTCTATTCCTTTTCTATTCTAGGGATTCTTATGGAACAATTTTCACTGCGTTTGCTCATTGCTGGCTTTCTGTGTGCCACAGTTCCCCGCACCTTATCCAACTAATGAAGGTCTATTGTCACGTAAGATGAACAACACTATAGATGCTGCGTAATCGCCGGTTGCGTAACGCACATTCAGAGGGCTGCTAATGATTCTGAAGAGCTCTGCGACAGGCTTTTAGTGCATCAAAGATTTCACCAATACAGAGATATTAACTGAGTGCAAGCTAATGGAGTCATCAAGTGGAACACACACACACACAGACAGACATCGCCGGGAGGTAGAAAAGAGAGAGATGACTAGTGAGTGCGGTCGCCGATCAGGCCGTGTCTCGTGGAGCTGCATGCAGCCCATTGAGAGGTGATGTGCTGGGTTCAGTGAGCTGTCAGGTAGGCTTGAACTCTGGAGGACCTCTTGCACCGCTACACTAATGCACTAGTCTGCTGCCGCTCACTACCGTCAACCTCAAAGCCCACTGCAGTGGCAATGAATTTTGCACCATAATGCTCTAGCTACTGCATAAATTGAGAAGTGAAAGAGAGGGGAAAGCTCAGTAAGAAACTGCCAGCAGTATGAGTGGCTTATGTAACTAGAGGTGGATTATATAACTAGGGCTACCTGGAGAGAGTTTAATTGTGTGCATTTGTGTGTGTGTGTGTGTTGGATGGATGGTTACATGTGCATTATGTGTGTGTTCCCACCAGAACCTTCATCTTATGCATAACTTCAACACACTAATGGCGGTGGTGGGAGGCCTTTGTCACAGCTCCATCTCCAGACTGAAGGACACCAGCTCACATGTACCCAGTGAGGTCAACAAGGTACCGGACCACCAGGCCACACAGTCCACTTTATCAAGGTTACGCTGACACAAGAGAACAGGGATAAAAGACCTTCTCACCCTTATATGTGACAGTGAACTTCATTCCCCACTTAGCAGAATCATTTACAATAACTTTGAAAACCTAGAGAACTGAAAACCGCAAGATGTTTGAGTCACCGCCTGTTTCACTTCACACAGGTACTGAATGAGATGACGGACCTGCTGTCCTCCTGCAGGAACTACGACAACTACAGACAGGCTTACAGCAAGTGCGCGGGTTTTAAGATCCCCATCCTGGGCGTCCACCTCAAAGACCTGATTTCGGTCAACGAGGCCATGTCGGACTTCGTGGAGGACGACAAGGTGAACGTCCAGAAGCTGCAGGCTCTCTACACCCACATTAATGATCTGATCCAGCTGCAGCAGACCCCTCCCAGGCTGGACGCTAACAAGGACCTGGTCCATCTATTGACGGTAAACCTAGTGCAACCATTGGTGTTTCATGTGGAGTTTCTTCGCTCTTTGGATTTGTGTTGTGTTCTAGGACGTTTTGTATTTTGCACCACATTTGATCGTATTTAATTGAAGGCCAGATATGAGTCGGTGTGTTTTCAGTGTGTGTCAGGGATGTGATGAGTGATGAGGGATGTGTGCATCTATGAGTGTGTGGGTGACAACTGAGGGCGAGTGCAGATTATTGTATTGTATTATCTGTTTGTCCTGCTTTTATCACACTTGAGCAACAGAATTGTAGTAGTTTACCTTGTAAACCAGCATCAAAACATGTTTCAAGGATAAATCTACACGTCCTCTGTCGGATGATCTCCTGTACATTAACGTTGCCGTCTCCTTGCCCTGCAGCTGTCCTTGGACCTTTATTACACTGAAGATGAGATCTATGAGCTGTCTTATACCAGGGAGCCCAAGAACTGCAAAGCACCCGTGAGTGACAGAGGCGACTGTAGATCAAAATACAATCGTGTCATGCTTTTGTTTGATTGATTTTTATTAGGAATCCAGTCGGCACTAGCTAACTGGCATGTGATGTTGATTGAGCAGTTCATAGAGAGGGTTAATAATGCTTCTGGATTGCTCATCTTATACCATACTTGTTTGTTCACCTGCCTTAAAGCTGTTGTAACGATTGATTGATTTTTTGATCAGCCAGCCACCCCCTCTAGACCTCCAGTGGTTGTGGACTGGGCACCAGGAGTGGCCCCTAAACCTGACCCCAGAACCATCAGCAAACATGTGCAGAGAATGGTGGATGTGAGTGTCTCCTCCGCACAGTTACATAACCGTAATCGTTTAATTAAACTATTGTGTTCCTCTGGATGCTGCCGTTTTTTGGAGTTCTACCCTCTCGGTTATTGTTCACTAACAATCCGACAACAATGGTGTTTGCCTCTTTGTGTTTTTCGCAGTCCGTGTTTAAGAACTACGACCACGACGAGAACGGTTTCATCTCTCAAGAGGACTTTGAGAAAATTGCTGCTAGCTTTCCCTTCTCCTTCTGTGTCATGGACAAAGAGAAGTGAGTGTAGTGGTTTACTGTACATTGTGGCTTGGTCGACGGGTCACATACTCTCTCTCTCTCTCTCTCTCTCCGAGTTCATTTGTGACTGCAGTGGAGAGGAAGCAAAAGTGGAATCTGTAGTGATGAATGTAGCAACAGGAAACAAAAATAGCTGCAGAAGTAACCATAACCCTGCCACTGTATATATTCTCTCATATTCTCTCATGCATGCCCAGTGGTACACGCAACACGTTAAAATAATATATGTGACGATCCAAAATAAAAGCGTTTCATTGTAGTGGTAAATATATGAGACAATTTACCCACTGGGCCAGTTCAAGTAAGGCCTGCACTGAGCATCACCATTCATATGTAATTTGGGACTAAAACATGGCTGTGATACCGGTCGTTTGCCATCTGTACTGTCTACTGCCCCAATGATTAATCGGTGTGTTTGTGTTGGGACCGTCCAGGGAGGGCCTCATTAACAGAGAGGAGATCACGGCCTATTTCATGCGAGCCAGCGTCATCTGCTCCAAGCTAGGCCTGGGCTTTGTCCACAACTTCCAGGAGACCACTTACATGAAGCCCACCTTCTGTGACAACTGCTCAGGATTTGTAAGTCACCACACAGAGGATGAGGGTGTATATTAGATCATCAATATATATATATTTTTTGTACCAGTGTTTTTATTGCTCTGTTAAATTGCAAATACATTATTGAGATATTGAAGGTCACTTTATGGTACCGTCTGTATGTTGTTATCTGAAAACCCCCTCTTCTCCTTCACAGTTGTGGGGTGTCATCAAACAAGGCTATAGATGCAGAGGTAATTCATCTCATTGCACATTGGCGTGTTCCATTTATTTTTTGCTGATGATGGTCAGGGTACTGGATTGTCAGTTTTTACACTTTTTGTCGCTTTTGTTTCTTTCCACTGTTTTTTTTGCATCTGAAGAGCCTCTCTAATCTCTTTGTCTGTGCCAGCCTTTGTCTTCATTCATTCTACACCGTTTCCATTTATGCAGCCTGTGTAGATTAGTTGTTCAGACAAGGTACAGGCAGTGTGCGTGGGGAGCAGGTAAGTGGAGCTATCTTAAGAAGGTGTAATGTGTGGTTTTCTGTGTTGCATACTGCTGCTCAACCTTGCAGCACATGAAAGAATGTGGAGTCTGCAGTGAGAACCACAGTTGTCCCCTCCCCCTTCCCTCAAAAGATTTGAGAAACAAATTGTTTACATGGCAGTAAGCACGCAGAGATGTGAGAGTTGCACTTGCAGGATGCAACAGCATTCAAAGAAAGGAAAGTAGTGAGTGAGTAGAGTGCTAACCGATACAGGCAATAGGTACAGCCGATGAAAAGAAAAGAAAAGAGAAGAGAGAGAAATGAAAGCTAGTTCCTGCTCTGACATGTTTGCATTCTTTTGGCCTGCTCAGACTGTGGGATGAACTGCCACAAGCTGTGCAAGGATCAGATGGCGTTTGAGTGCAAGAAGAACGCCAAAGTGACCAGTGCCACTGACAGTCTAACACCAAGCTCTACACCCGGCGCCACGGGCACCTCAGAGGGTGGGGGTTCAACACACACAAACACACCCCCACACACACACACACACACACACACACACATTATTATCGCACAGTCATGTGTGATATGTGCGTGCTCACTCACCACTGACACATTTACATGGGTGGTGAGAGTGTGCATGTGACATAGTAGTGATCATCAAGTCACTTTGACTAGTGCCATCTGGTGGCAGAAAAGTATTAAAGCATGTGGTTCCTCTGAAGGACAAAGAGAGTTGTTTCATGTAATCACCATCAGCCATGCTGTACACAAACACTAAAAAATTTGATTTCATGTGATTTAATCTCAGTTTGACCAGGTTAATGGAAAAAGAGAGTGGGAGCTGGTTGGGTGATTTCCCTGCGTAGACTCCAGCTGTCATGAGACGCTGTTTCACTTCACTGCCTTTTACAGTAATACTGAAAGCTTCCTGTCTGTTGCGACAGAAGTACTAAAGTTGGAACTGATGAACTTGAATTGATGAATTGCCTTATCTACCAAGTCCCAACTTTTCAAAATGGAAGGTCAAGCACATCATGATTGACTATCCGTATTGTATTTTCTAATGATTTCCCATCGGTTCTAGGTTCAGAGGAGGGGCCTTTTTCTTACCCACCAGATGAATGCAAGGACTGGAGCCCAGAGTCCCCAGTCCCCACCCACGTGAAGCTCAGAAGGCCTCTCAGGGTCCATAGTGGCACCCAGACAGAGGGACCCAACCTCGCCTCCACAGCCCCGGGCCCCAGCGGCCTTCAGCCTTCTCTCCTGGCCCCAGCGCCCCCCACTCTCACGCCGTGCCCCAGCCCGGTGCCCCAACGCAAGCAGCGACACTGTGCCAAGTGGGAAAACAGAGCGTCCCTCACGTTAAAACCCAAGGAACCAGAGGAAGAAAGTAAACCCACCTATGAATCTCTGGAGTCGGTGAGTGTCGGAACGACATTCCACCACCACAGATCTTTGTCCCTCTTAACTGCTTTCCACTCCATGACTGCACCACAGGTATAACATGAATGTAATGTGTCATTCTTAGGACCACCAGAAGCTCCTGAAAGCCAATGAGACACTACGTAGGAAGCTGAGGGCGGCAGAGCGGGAGGTGGAGATACTAAAGACACTGCTGAAGAGACACGCCCTCCACCCTGTTGAGGAGGACTCCTCCTCCTAGCCTGACATGCGGGGCCTCCTCTAGGGAGACTGGTGCTGCCCCCGCCTGGCAGCATGGAAGATTCTGGATTCTACTTACTGGTCATAAACACTGCAAACATTTGATCAGTATACTGAGACCAATTAGACCAGAGCCAATCAATTATATTGTATGAAGTGGGATGCAGTGGATGCAGCCAATCAGAGTATTTTATTGCTTTGGTACACAGACAGTCAACGTACCAATGTACCAATGTACCACCAATGAGGCCATGATAACTAACTAGATAAATAACCTTTTCTGGGGTGTGTGGGCTTTTTGAGGGCAGCTGTAAGTATCTGTATTCTGTAGCCCAAAGAGTCATTCAGTTAATAAGTATACCGACTTAAGTTTAAAAAGTATAGGCATCCAAATATGTTGGAGTAAGCACGGTGTCTGAAGTATTACATTTGAGGTAGTGTGAAGTGTCAGGGAGTAGCAACCAAAGTATTGGCCTTTTGTATGTCAAAATGACTTAGTTATAAATACAATGGATGAACTACTTGGGATGGATTTATCAATTAGTGATAAGTGTTTAAGTTAAAAAAAATATGGGAAGTTAAAAACTCAGTGGAAGTCAATGGTTAAGAAGTTTGCTGCAATATTTTCTAAAATGCTAAAATATTGATGTATAAATATTGATAAAAATCAATATATGAAGAACTCACTAAAGAATGAATAGCATCAAAAGCACATTGACACGACACATTAATGGAGTACAACATGAAGTTTGAAAGGCAGTATGCAAAAGTTGCATCCGTTAAGAGTATAAATAATATTCTTATTTCTCATTCTTTTCATTATTTATTATTCTTCATTATTATTATTATTATTATTATCATCATTATAACTATTATTGTTAACATGAGGGATGACAATAGCCCACTGATGAGTGTACCAGAATGACAGGTGTACATTGAGAAGTGCATCACTGTCCCATGTTCATATTTATTGTCTGAAACACTACACAGTTCATCATATAACAACAGATAACTGAACATTTTATATTCTGGTACTCTTAATGAATTATTTATGCTTGTGTATGTGTGTTTGCATTATAGTTACTTTTGTTTTTACTGTTCAGTCATATCATTTCTATTATTGTGTGGTCCATAGTAGCAGTATTGTACTGTGTATGGGATGTGTTTATAATGTACTGTAAATACAGTATATCCAGAGTGCCACTATATGGCGGTGCCATCATAGTTACTTCAAGGTTCATCCTTTCTCTCAGTATTGTTCTCATTGTTTGTTATATTAAAGAAATATCTTCCAGAACATCCTCACTGTGTTACTCTACTTGCCCACTAGGGGTCGCTAAAGCCTCATAATATTCCTCCCTGGTATTTCTGCTTTGTGTTGCTGATTTTTTAATTCTCCAATGTAAGTAAGAGTAACACTCACAGGGATGTTGCGCTCTAATTAGATATCAGTGTGTTTAACATTAAGGCAGAGATTTTCTGTCTCATTAGGGAAGCTGAGACCTCACAAACTGATCCTTTCCATCCCAGTTTGTGGGTTAATTGTAACTTTTATGATACATTTTGAAAATTCTTCTAAAAAATATCTTGTGATAGTGATAACAACAGCAGAGTTTCATTAGACAAAACTGCAACATAGACCTGCAGTCAGTGGGAGAACTTCAGGTGAAAACCTTGTAACTCCAGATTTGGTGATTTTGATGTTTTAACTTCAATTGAATTAATTTAAATTGAAGATTACATGCTCCTCTATAGGTTGAGAAAATATGCAACTAGTGCGTTTGTAAAGATAAACAATATGGTATATGACTGATATGTCAAACTTTAACCCTTAAAATGCCAAATGCACTGTTGTTTATGTCACCCTGAGGTCTCAACAATCTGCTGTGTCCCTTGGCCAGTACTGCTGTAATGAGTCCAGCTCCACAGTTAATGTTGACCTGTCGGTAATGAGGGCAACTGTCTGCTGTTGGAGGAGCACAGTCAAATCAAATACCTATGTGGACAGCAGGTGATACGGCAGTGCGTGTTGTGATTCAGTGCATGCATTTCTAGAGTGATAATTCATGCAACAACACAGAGCTGGAGTCGTAACACATTATTTTACCTCTGGCAAAAATATGTACTCAAGCCATTTGACTCAAATTATATTGCGGTTCTTCATTTCGTGTCGCTGTAATGACTCGTGGCCTACTGTATCGCCTAGTGGTGATAAACCAAGCAGAAACCCAAAGAAAACGAATAGTCTCTGAGGCATAGCAGCAGCTTCCAGCCTTGGTGACAGCTAATTTACTTCTATTTGAATGTGACACCCAGCTGCAGGGAAGTAACACCCAACTCACCCAGGCTCCACGCGCACTAATGCAGAATAATTTCCAATATCATGGCTGGCTGGGAAAAAAATGTGACAGAAAGAACATGTGCGAAACTCTAGACGGTGCCCTTCTGAAAGCCTGTTATTTTCATCAGGGCTGTAATACAAGCTTTTGGAGGAGAGATGCTTTTTTACACTGGCATGTTGAAGTGGCTATCATAAAGATACACATATCAGTATAAAACCCATTTACAAATCCATCAGGGAATACACAGCATTTAAGTCCGAAGGAGGTCGCGAGGCATGTGTGAGCTAACTCATTCTCTACTTCATGCAACTCGGCCCTCCATACGTTAAGACAGTTTGAGCAAAAACTCAAAACATGACACTTCAGAAGTTAGCCTCATTACTGCAGGCAGACAGAGATGATTTATCACCCAGACATCAGTGCACTTGGGGGAATTGGGCCATTGTGAGATACCCACAAGTTAGCTAAATCTGCTCAGTCTAATGAACACACTCTGAAACTAATTAGGGAAAGATGTGGGAACATCCCATTATGTCCCCCCCAATGGCGGAGTGTGGGCCACAGAGAACACCGTCAGAACACAACACATTTAACACACGGAAGAGCTCATCTCGACACCAAGAACAGAACTACAGTGCCTGTAGGATACAGAAACACCACCTAACTCTACTAATTCCCTAGATTATTAAACCGAGTTCATTAAGTTGTAATGATGGCCAAAGGACCATTGTGTAAGAGTGCAGAGAGAGTGAGAGAGAGAGAGAAGTATTTTGCAAGAAATATTCTAGAAGTGGCATAAAACTTATGTGAAGCCGTTGTGAACTTTTTAATTAACCTTGTTGATGGCGGAGGAGTGTAACGAGAGGAAGGGAACGCTTTACCGAGAGAAACATCATCATTTCACCGCATCCTCTGCGGCCTTTAACTGCCATTTAGTTACACCAGCCCGGCCCTTTCATAATATGCATGAAGCCGCAAAGAACAAGAGGCAAAGCCCGGGGTTTACTGCACGGACAATAGATTTGTGAACAACATTACCCGCACGGGGGAGGCGAGTACATTTACTGGACTTTCAGTACCGCCGCGGGATAAAGCTTGTTTGGGGTGTAAGAGCACAAACTAATCTATGGGGTCCACAAATCCGTGTCCCATTAATTTCCAATGGGGTGGCACCAGACTATTTCTTTTGCTGGATCACAGATAAGATAATTTCTCTTCCTGGCCTCTTCTGTAGAAAGCTACAGCAGTAATAATAATGGCTCCCATTTGTGTCTGGCACAGGCATATTGGCTAGAGAGACAGAATGGCAAGACGTGCTGGTTAGATTTTATGGTCAGCATCAGAAACTAGATTTATAAACATACTGAAGTGTCACTTTCAGAGGATAGTGTGTCTGAACGCTGCAACCTCATTCATTAATTGGATTGGTTTCTGTGTGTCCCTGCAGCCTGTTAATTACTGTATTGATAACACACCTCATGAGAGAAAACAGGATGCAGCTGGTGGTTTCATACTGTCGAGGTGATGTGAGATTAATGGAAATTCATACAATCAGTGCAGCTGTCAGAGGTATGTTGATTTGCACTGTTCACTACCGCCCCCAAAAGTGTATTTTGGTGGAAGAAGATGGAGGAATAACAAGCAAACCAGTGTTCAAAGTTGAAATTATATTGAAATAAGTGTTGCTTGGTGGTTTGGACACATGCTGAATTGAAGAGTAGACCCTAACAATTTGCGAAGGGTTCTCAGCAGTATGTCTGTTTGCCAGTTATTGCAAATGCAGCCAAATTGCAACATGCAGTTTCATATAATGCCCTCTCCCATACTTAGAGAGAAAAGAGAATGGCATGAAGCAAGGCTAGGGTAAAAGCTGAATACATACTGCTGGAAAAGATTGCAAAGGAGGAAAATGTTTTGAGGAAGAAAGGAGGGGGAGCTGGTGAACAAGAAGAAAAACCTGGAGAGACAAAAGCTGATGCTGCAGTGCCGGAGCGACCACAGCGCCATCGACAATCAACACAATCATCTGAAACAGCGGATTGCCAAGATCAAGGAAAGCGAAGCGAAGCACTGCAGCAGAGCAACAGAACGAGGAGGAGAGGAAGTAGTGGGGGAAGAGACTTATCACACTGAGAGTTCCTTAAGAAGGTAAGTAAGATAGAGTAGATCAAGCACTTGTCTGAGGCAGTCTAAATCTGGACCCTCTAAACTCAACTTCTTCTTTTTCCAGCGAGCCCTGGGAACTAGTTGTACTCCCTCAGTCTTTCTGAGAGGGATCCAGCTGCTTACACTGGGACAAAAACAGGATTAGATACAGTACAGATCTCTGAAATAAGAACTTGTCATCGCGTTTTGGTGGACAGAAGTTTTGAGTGCCAGTGAATATCATCTGAATAGAAGAGACAGCATTCGAGAATATATTTTTTTTACAGTCATGCTCAAAAGTCTGTGAACCCCTTACTTTTGTTACATCTATAGACAATACTACAGAAAAAGAGAAAAAAATAGGACTTTGGGTTTCCAGAGTTCCAGTTCAGAAAACATAATACCATGAATACCATGAAGAATATGTATTTCACATGGCATCCAGTCCCAGAGGTTTCAAAGGAAGAAATAAATGATCACCCTCCCACTTGAATATGTCACACATAAGGTGCATTTTCAGTGAAATTGTCTTGTCTGATATGTAATACATGTAAAGCCTCAGGAATTTGGCTCAAATGCCATTGCCACACACTGCATGCTATGCTCAAGTTTTGTTGGCAACAAGGCAGAATGAGAACGGTGTTGAATAGAAAATGCTCAAAACCCATGACTACAACCTAAATATAAAGTCTGACCAATATTTGATATGAAATATTGAACAAATATATTATAACCATTTAGTCCAAAACTGTGTGTTTACTTTTGCACTTTATTTATTTACTTTTATTTTTATTTGAACTGCATGCCTTTACTTGTTCAAAATGTTCAAAAAGTCAAGAAGTACAGCATGACTGTATCTCATATTATCATTATTATATTTATACCTAAGTAAAGATTGTGTTCTGTGGTCACATTGAATTACAGTAAAATATGTACAAGCATGTCGATCTTCTATTGCACTTAATGTACATCTTGCAGGATACAGTAAAACAGAGAGCATTAACTTTGAATTCATTTTCATGCTCATGTATTCCACATTGTACAGGCATTTATTGACTTTGCATAGCAGAATGTACAGATATTTACCCAGTCTATCTCTACACCATGATAGTGTGCTCAAATAGGCATCTTTCAGCAGCAGCAGAGCCATCAGATACTGTAATAGCCTGTGTATTCCCTAGAAGAAGAGAGAAAAGAGGAACTGGGGAGACAAATTAAATAATTGAAGGAGTTTTTTTTTGTTGTTTTTAATGAATACATCACTTATTTTGTGCTAGAACATAAAACGAATCATCTGCAATAACTGTAACTGGTTGTCCACCAAAAGCTGCATATCACATTCAGCTAGGTTTCGGTTAATTCTGTGTATTTAGGCCCTAGATCAGAGTGGGGCCATGGTGACAGTGTTTCTAGGCTCGGGAACTACAACCAAACCAAAGGACGCTCAAATTGCAGGCAGCATACCGACTGAAAAACTACCACTGTAGTCTGAATGCGGTTATGCTTATAATCCTGTTCAGAGTTGCCCTAGAAGCAGTTTGTCTGTATTTATTTATAATGGTCTGTTGTTCATTCCAGCAATAAGGTTTGGTCCCCAAAGAGAACAAACAGAGAGAGAAAGAGAGAGAGAGAGACACACACCGTCAGTCCAACACCTCTCCAGTGCGGCTGATAGAAATAGCCACAGGCTTTAATGAAGGACAGCAGGCTATTTAAGCTGCTGCTGGTTGCTTTGGCTGACCACCCACAGCTGCCCTCTCCACCGCCTCTCGGAGGACGGTCCACGTGTACAAATGTTCTATATGAAAATCATTACAGGATATGTACTTGGCACATTATAACTGCACAGAAAAAAGTGCCGGTGCCGATACATCCCTTTCAAAGCCAGAAATAGAGCTGCATCTACTCTCTGTATTCTCTTTGAAGGTCAGATCTCCAAGAAGGAAGTGGAACGTGGAAGCTGCATAGTAGCTCGCATGATGAAAGAAATAGGTTGAGTTACACTTTAGGTAGTCCAACACCCTTTTCTATTCAAAACCAGCTGTCTTTCAGCTGTAGGGCGTGACCATCGAACAGCAGATCAGGGCCAGTTTTCCACTTGCTTCCTGCAGAGTCACTCACAAGCAGTTTCAAAGGACTAGATGTATCTAGAGGGGGGAGTTGATGCGCACTGACGGCATACTAGTCTCCCAATGAGGTCCATGAGCAAACACTCCTCCGGGTTACTGACAAGCTCACAGGGTGGAACCACTGTTTGGGAGGCCAGTTAGGATGAATACATCATTTGGATATCTAACAGGGAAACTGAGATATTGGGACACCTTGAATGCTGCACAAAACCCCACTAGTGGGAGGGTATGGCTCGTGCCTGCTACTCAGACTTACTTCTCACCTTTGTTTTTTTTTGTTTGTGTCAAGAATCATCACGCTGATCCCTGGAGTCAGTATGATGGGTGCATGTTAATTTGGGTCAACTTGAGAGGAGTTAAACACATCACACACAACTCTCCACCATCTGTGAGCAGCCAACCCACAGGGAGTGGCCAATTGTTCCACTTAATGTGATGTGATGCCTTCCTCTCCATAGGCCTCCCCGGAGAATGGCCATTAGCAATGTATTCACTTTCTTCGGAAAACGGCTAATGGGAAGTGAGACGGTCCTCTTTTGTTTCCTGATATTGAAAAGTGGAGCATTTCTGATCAGCTAACAGAGACAGACCTGGTAAGTTGTTTTTCTGAAATGGCTGCACGTAGAGCTACTACCAGAGGAGCCGCAGAGGAGTCACGGAGTCACTCAGAAGTTATAGCCCTCCGATCAACCTGCAATGCCCCAGAAAGATGACTGACTCCTGACTTTCTCCTGCCTAGTGAACTGTTAAGCGCGAGGAAACCCACAGGTAATGTGAGTTGACAGCTCGGGCTACTGCTGCCACAGCTCTTCATTTATACATCACACTGCCGGAGAACCTTTCACCTAGCATGTCAGGAAACCTCAAACTCTCCCCGATCCCAGAGAAACCGGCGAGAGGTGCAGTGTTGTCGAGCAAACTGCGGGGCGAGGCCACGTTGCCCCTGTAAGTTAGTTGTGGGTATTTTCATGATAAATCAAGAGGTACACACACACAGGTATGGCTAAGCATGTATGTATACACTCTGATGGAGCATACGTATCTATGCTAGTGATTCTTCATCTCTCTCTCTCTCTCTCTCTCTCTCTCTCTCTCTCCCCCCCCGCCCCTCTCCCTCTCATACTGGGTAACCATGGTTACCTTAGGTGTCACTTTGTCAACCTATTTTAAGAAACTACCCCTTATCATCTGTTATATAGTATCACTCACACAAATTGGAGGAGGAAGCTACTCCACACGCTATGCCGTTGTTACCTTGCTCAATTACATAATGTTTAACGCACGCTGATCTGTTGATGGGTGTGAAAACAGCACCATGTCACGTTGAGGCTGGAAGTAAAGAAAAAAGGCATCAGCTGGCTAGCTGGATAGCCATCTTTATTTACCACAACATCTCAGATTCTGCAAAACAAAGTTAACCTATCACATAAATAAAAGATTTTATCCAACTTTTATCCAAAATTTGTTATTCTGAACTGAGCATTCAATCTCAACCCTGGAGGCGAGGGGGGCGAGACCTTGGGTTTTCCAGCTGTCAGTTACATTCATGTTTTACATTAGATTTGTGTTTCTGGCGTGAAAGTGGGGACGTCAGTATGGAAATCCCTTACTTAATCTTTACAGTAAAATAGGATATCCACCTCTGAGTCAATGTCAAGCGAGAAGTAGGTCATTATGCATTGAATGAGAGATTAAAAAGGACCTGATTAAATCTGCAGCCAAGCCATCACTCAACTTAATGAGCACTTCAATAAAATATGGATATGCCGATAAAATATGTATACTTCCAGCAGTCCCCAGTGCCAAGGACCGGACCCGACTTTAGTGTCCGACATCTTTATAGGATGTGTAAGCCTCTGGAGTCATGGTTATGTTATCATAAGCCTTATCGCCCTAATAAAACCGCATTTGGTCGGGTGCATAGGCCAATTCCCTGTTACATACATGAAAAAAGCAGCACGGTTGCTAGTGGTCGTAATACTCCCATTACATCCCACAGATAACCTAACAACAGTTTCTCC
Organism: Hoplostethus atlanticus; assembly: GCA_034670405.1. Lineage (NCBI taxonomy): Eukaryota > Metazoa > Chordata > Actinopteri > Trachichthyiformes > Trachichthyidae > Hoplostethus > Hoplostethus atlanticus. Next base: position 3,658,592 of record JAXDDX010000004.1, read on the forward strand.
GTCAATGAGCAGAATAAGTGACAGTTCAGGAAAACGTCCTGCCGAATAAGATCTGCAAATACTGCATTTCGGATGAATTATACATACAGAGACTTGTATGTATTATTCAGCTTAACAAGAGGCAGCTATGTCAATTACAGTGTAGACATGTTGTCAGATACCATCCATACTCAGACCATGCAGAAGCTTCCAGTAACGACTCTCGTAAAGGTTAGCACCCAGCACAAGTGGATTCCTGTCATTTTCTCAGATGGCATTGTTATTTTTCAGCAATCACGTCAATGTTGTGTTGACCCTACTGGCTCTCTCACGGCATCACGTTACACAGTGTGTGTATAATATCAGATCAATATTCCCCCGAGTCAGAGGAATCAGAGAATATCATGACCACAGTGGTATGTACTATATCAGTCATTCCATCCGCTACTGCTGCGTTGCGTTCAGAGCAACAGTGCAGCAGACACCGGAGATAGATGACCATACTAATATGGCAGAGCAGAGCGGTCATTTAAAGAGCCTTGGACGAAAGTGCTCAAATGGATGAGCAGTTAAAGGAATTTATCTCTCTTCATCTGGGATCCTGATGATTGCTCTTCTCTCAGGGGTTCAACGTGTGAGCATTGATTCTTTTAAACGGCCGGCCAAGTTAACACATATTCTGTCGAGCAATACAGAACATGCCATTGACACAGAAAACGATCATGTGGTGGAAAATCATAGATTTTCATCTGACTGCAATTATGGCCGGACTGGTCCTTGGCCAAAACAAGACACACATCTCCTGTGGGTCCATTAGAGGCTTTTGAAAAGAGCAACAATGTGGTACAAGCACACACTAACAAATAGTCCTTCCTGACCTTTTGACATCCACAGGAATCCTAGAGCCTCTTGTATTGTTTATTAGGCCCAACATGAGCCACTGTGACAGTGTGCATTGAAAACAATGGTCCTCTGGTGATTATTGTTCAAACATCACACCACAGAGAAGAACATTAAAGGGGAACATTAACAGGGAATGCAAGACTATTGGTTTGAATCGGGAGGGAGCAGAAGAGCATTTTAACAGTGTGTACATACACACGGAATAATTAGTTTTACAGTTTTTGTTTCCCCAGTTGACTCAGTTTCAATCACAATACAGATTATGCAATCTACTGCCATCTTTAAATCACCATTTTAGTTTTAGTATTGTCTACAACACAGTGGGATTATGTGCATGACAGAAATGGTAATATACTGATAAAGACATTCTGGGACAACCTTATTTCCACAGCTGCAGAATGCACAAAGGCCGTAAATAAACCACAACCGTTATCAAGGCTCACAAGTGCAAGCATTGCAATAGGGCTGGGGAACTACGCTTGCTAAAACTGCAGTTAAGACAGAGTACTCTGTGTTTCAGCTGAAAACGCTGTTTTCTTAGTGTTCCAACTTTTACAGAATGGATTGGTAAGGTTTCCTTAAGGTGTTTTTAGGTTCTGAAAATAAAGGTGCAACTCCTTTTTCGTTATGTGTCAAACACCTGGTGCTGTCAATTACCAAAAATAAAACTGAAGAGAAGTATAATACTGAAGGTGAATCTCCCCACCTAGTCATGAATTCATGCATGGCAAACTGTAAATTTGTCTTAAGTATCTAGATTTGACATGACTGCTCTGTGACTGAGTGTGTGTGTGTGTGTGTGTGTGTGTGTGTGTGTGTGTGGTGTGTGGGTGTGGGTCTAAGGGGGCAGGGGGTACCGTGGCAGAGGCAGAGACCCAGGTAACTGACATGATGCAAAGAGACAGGGCAATGAGTCACCCAAGCCCTCAGTGAGCTTCCTTGCTTAACCCCCAGTGGCTCCTAAACGATCACCTATTTATAACCCTTCCTCCTCGTCCTGCAGCCACCATCAATTCAAACATTGGCAGACAGGGCAATCTTGGTCTGGGCTCTATTCTGCTCAGAACCATATTGAAGAAATAATGCAAGATTCGCCCCTCTTTGGTTTTATAGAAAATGTGCTCACTGTATGTAATTGTGCTCATGCACTTAAAGCAGAAAGCTCTAACATATGCAGACTGGGCCGGTGACACACCAGGGAGAGCAGCTCTGACAAGGCTGGGTACGTTTAATTCGTCTTCTTTTTGGACTGATGGTGGTGGGCTGTGAATAAAACCATATCCCCAAGTAGTACAGGACAGACTGTTACGCCTGGCTGACTCATCTCCTGGTACCTCCACACAGGCAGGATTATCTGATCCACTGGATTAGCAGGATTTTGTTCATTAGTACTAATGCACTCGTTTGAAATGTGAACCCTCTGCAGTATTATTCTTGAAAAAAAATCTGTGAAATTGCATTTTACAAGAGCTGACAGGGTGTAACTATTGAGTCATTGTGTTTTCATTGTACAAATCAATAATGCAAACATTGTATACAGATTTGTGTATAGCTATTTTTTTCTTTTTGCAGCTAGGACCACTGGCACAGCACCACTGCATTAGAGGGAATCCATCATACTAATGATCCTGAGGCCACTTCATTATTCACAGAGAAACAGCTCAGCTGTCCAAATAAATTATCATTGGTGTTCCATTAATGGAAGTTTTCAAATCTCGCCACAGAGGATGCCATTAATCTGCCCCCAGCCTCTCTCTGGAGTGGCACGGTCAGTTATTGTACCACTGCCAACACCCTGTGAAGTTTAGAAACTCCCCACTCTGCTCATTCACTTTACCTCTGTAAGAGAAAGTGCCATTATGATTGACGTTAAGCACTGAAGCTCCAGCCTGGATCCATCCCAAGTTGCGCACTTAGCATTTTTCATCTAGCGCTAAGGATGTGTGCTTTAGGTGAAGAGCAGAGTTACAAAGTGGTGCCTCTGTCCTGAAATTCTGGAAGACAAACTCTGACCTTTCCCCCCCCTGATGGAGTGCTTTCAAACAGTACGGCGCCGATTGCATTTGTGTGTTAGGTAATTGCAATGCCAAAAGCATCAGAGCTCCACACACATCCAACTCGGGCCAACTTCCAGAGACATACCGTTAATATTCTGATTGAACATTTGTAGGACCTTGAAAAGTCACACACCGCAACTTTCACTTTAATGAAATTGCTTCTCATAATTTTGGCATTCACTGACTATTATGTTTTTTCATTATGACAACCTAGGAGTCAAACTCATTTTAATTTTCTCTGGATGTAAGAGGGCAATAAATCCATTTCCTTTAATGCCCTTCAGCTCTGGTTAGGTTTACTATCAAACACTAACAAATAACTAAAGTGCAGCTCTTTAATAAGGCTCTCATAAATTAATTCACTGGGAGCCTGATAGAGGCACTTTATTTTATACAAGAGATTTTGTGGTATTTATCTGCTCTTAAGCTTCATTTGCTTCGATGGATGAAATACCCACTGCCTGAGTGAGGGATGTAAACAGCTGGTGTGTTACTTCCTCATTCATCACCACCTCTACCTACTCCCTCTCTGCTCTGGACACCCTTGTTCATTTCCTGAAGCACTCTCTGCATCCATATCAGTGGGTGAGTATGAGGCAGTATTTGGCTGCTACGAGCAAGGGTTTTCAGTTGGAGGCTTGCAGCGCGCCTCCATGTCTGGAAGGAGCTGCAGCCTCTGTTCCTGCCAAAACCTTCCCACATGCCAAGCCTCCTCCTGCTCCTGCACCTGAACCTGATGCCGCAGGGATGGAGTCTCGTTGTTTTCTGTAAACTGACCTCTTTGGCCAATTGGATCAACTTCTTGCACAGCACAGATGAACACCAACAACAAAAATAGATTATACGTGAGAAGAATAACCACAAGTATACGAGTAGGCTTACAATCTGCTATCGATATGAGAAGAGAGGGGCAGAGCCAATGGTAGCTTGAAATAGTGTAATTAGGTGTGCAAATCCTAACAGAAATGATTCAGACAGATTTAATATTGCTTTCTCATTGCTGTACATTAGCTCTTTTTCATCTATACCATGGTTTTGCTCAGGTCGGAGGGGTTGTGTTGGTTAAAGTGTTTAATTGAACAGGAAATATTGCCCAGAATATCCCTTTGGGAAAAGCCGCTTAAATCCCTGTTTTCTTGACAAAAGCTGGAGAGGGCAGATCAAATTAAGTGGTTTGATACGTTCTCTGCCAATCGGATTAGGTTGATTAATTCCCAACAGTGTTTAAATGATTAAAGCTGGTTAATGGGCCTCGGGAAAGTCCAGCATGTCAGAGTTGGCTGTGATTTCAAACAGAGGTAGAGGAAAATCATCATGGGAGATAACTGTAACAAACACTCACAGAATAGAGATTCTGTGCTTTTCTGTTGCTCTGTGTCAATATCTCACATGAAGCATGTGCATATATGTGATCAGTCATCCTTTTGGCTGTGGAATTACAATACTCTAAAACACAAACATTCACTTGACAAATAGTGCTATCTGCTATGTAGTGACACAGTACCTAAATATAGAGTGGAAAATGGAGCAGAAGAAAGGGGCACAGCGAGGACCATAAATATTCACAGTCCAGCTACAGAAGGCTGGCGAAAGCTTGGTCCAAGGAGAAATCTTGTCTCATAAACTATGTTTATGAGAGGTATGTGGTATCCCGCCACATTTTAGATTTGGATGTTTTAGATTGTGGATGTTCCCATGTCATTTTGACATTGATATTTACTGCAGGATGGCATTTTAAATTCTGCTACAAAGGCTAATGGAGACACAGAGGGAGAGACAGGAAGAGAAAGGGAGGAGAGGGAGAGGGAGGGAGGGAGAGAGGGGAAGAAGATAAACTGTTAGCAGTTCTGTTCCTCTTTTCAACCCCTCTTCTAATATACTCCTCTCCTGAGGGAGTGTTATCCATCACAGAGATGGGAGTGTTGTTATGCCACATTGCCTTGTCCATTTGAACACAAGGTGACTCTGGGAGAGACACAGCTTATGTAGCCCCAGTCTTATAAATGCAGCCCCATGTTTCCCCTGTAAAGTCTCCATCAGCACCTTAATGCATCTCCCAGTGAAAGTGACAGAGCCGGGTCTCGCACATTATTAACTACAGACATTTTACGAGCCAATGGAAGAGAGTGCTCTGAATAAGACATGTGTCCAGTGTTCAATGGCTGTATATCAGCCTTTTAGGGTTTGGACTGTTAAAATATTTCCATTGGCAAGGCATTACAGTCCTATGATGGGCATAGGCTCACAGTGTGTTCCTTCATTAGTCTAAGCCCCTCTGAATACAGTAGTTACATCATTATTATTCTCCTGCAGAGGCAAATGAATTAGGCTTAATTCTGGTGTGTGTAATCTATTATGTCACTCTTTTGCTGTGCTTGCATGAAAAGTACATTTATATTAATGTTATGTAAACACTGTTTACAATGATAAATTTTAGCCATGCTAAATTGTAAGCAGCTTACCACATTATGGTTAAAAGCACAACCAAATTGGCAGGCTTATGATAAATGCATGGGATGTCTGGAATATTAATCAAATCTAAATGTGCAATGAATTTAATAGTGGCTTATTCATGAGCTATTTGGAGCCAATCCCCAGCGTGGTGCACCTTTGAGGAACTGGTACTAGACTGTCCTTTTGGAAACTCAGGAAAGTTGGCAGCTCTGCGGAAACAAACAATTAAAGCTCTGTAATTTATGGCAACCTATCCAAGGTGTTTTTCTGCCTTCTGCCCAATGCATGCTGGGATAGGCTCCAGCCCCTCCCTGACACTGGATAGCAAGTGGGTGAAGAAAATTAATGAATGAATGAATGTGAACTGAAGGAATCACACTATAAAAAAGTAGGAGGCGATGACATTTCATTTTTTTAAAAATGTTTTAATTTTATAAAAAAATGAAACGTCTTTGAAATGGCTTATTTAATGTGTGCTTTCTAACACTCTGGTAGGAGTGGGTGTTTTGAGTGGGAGACAGTAACACTTTAAATAGCTTACACTTAGAATTAAGTTTTACAACTAAGCCAGGTGGTGCAATGAAACAAGACAACCTATTTTGCTGCTTAGCAACGAGGCACAATTACACACAGCGGGGAATCCTGAACCCCACCCCCCCCCCCCCCCCCCCCCCAGACAGCCACACTGCACATTGGGATGGAGGAAGACGCCCGAGGTAACAGTTTGGAAATGTCACATCAGAGGTCGGTAACAGAGCGTGCGGCGCCTCTCGCGCAGCCAATCACTTGGCCAGACTCACTTCAGCCCTTGCCAGAGTTGTTTGGAGGCTGAGCTCATTGTGAGATTGTGCGTAAAATCTACCTGTCAGACTCCGGCACGCTGCAGTGTCACGCCAGGCAGGATACGGCGAGGTCTGTCCGTTCTGACGGACGCGGAGTTAACTTCCGACGAACTGATCCCCGTTGTGCCGCACTGGCAATATCCCCAAATTGATCATGTGAAGTAGAGAGGTGGGCTCGTCCGTCTCCATCGACTCAGTTGCGGGCGCCGAGGAATGATGCTGAACAAGTCTGCGGGAGGATCTTGTACTACAGGTAAGATTCACGACTGATTATCTGAGATGTTTACGACTATATCCAGTCAAGTTATGGAATTTGGAGTATCAATATTTAGAGGATAAACGCGGTATCCACTTCGTAGGGAAAATATTAGATGTATATGACAGAATAAGTGAAAAAAAACATGGACTATTCGCTGACATGATCAGTTAGAAGTAATTTGTGAAAGAATGATTTGTAATCTAGTGTAAAGCAATAATTGTGATGTCTATAAAATAATGAGAATAATGTGTGAGAGACAGAGAGGGAGGGAGAGTTGGTGGAGGGGGTTTAAAATCAATAATAATTGAGCAGTCTGCCCACATGCTCACACATGTATAAGTGTATATCCTGGTGTGTCAGATTAATTATTTGTGGCTATGGGATGTGGGTTTTGTTGTCTAATGTACTGTGTAATGGAATTCCCTCTTATCTAGAGAGTGGCTCACCCTCAAAAGCATATGAGAATGGAGACCGCAGGACAAAAAAAGGAAAGCGCATAAAAGATACTGGGTTTGACTTGTGTCGGGGTCTTGTGTGCTTATAGGCTAAGCCGCTGGCCCATATTTATCAAGCTTCTCAGTGCTGATCAACGACTACACCTACTGTGTCTGTATGAGCTTTTCTTCTAGGGTCAAAGAGGCAAAAGGTCTCCCAGATCAGCAGATCAGCGTTTCTACTCTGAGAGGCTGGGCGAGTCTCACCACACTATTATTATTTTTTGTGTGTGCGGAAAATCACTAAGTCATCTTGTGTGTGTCTCCCCTGCATGTGGCACATCTCTCACCAGTAGTGCATATAACACAAAAGCATCAAGTGACGCTGATCTGATGTGCTACTCTCTGCTCATTGTAAAACACAATGCAGCTGCATCAGTGGTTCTGATCTTCTTTCATCGTTAGGCATGGGATGGAAGATTAATTTGATGGAGGAGGATCCTCCAGGGACCGACCATGTGCTCCTGATGGCTATTATGTGTACGCAAATGTGCTTGTTAGAGAAAATATTTGCTTGCTTCACTCTGGACATGCTCAAAACACACAGCCTCTCATTGGAGGACACGTTGCCTTAGTGACAGCCTCTCCTGATACTGTTTATTAAAAAAAGGAACACTTATTTTTTGTAACTGAAGTGAATTGTCCCACTCTTCAATAACAAGTGAAGCGTATTCATTATCTGTGTTAGGCTCTCTTCCCATTTGAAACCATGTTAGCTAAGTGAACACATGCCAGTTCATAGTACTGAAAGGTTATCAGTATGCACTGCAACATACAGCAACATCTGCCACACTTTTACTGGTTGTTCTGTATTAGCAGTCTGGATATGGTGGACACAGCTTCTTTTTTCCCCTCCATGTTTATATGAATGCCGGGGTGTAAGGTGCAACAGATGAACATACAGCAGCTGGTGATTTGGAGGCTCTGGCTGGTGAAAGCTTGTGAGAGGAATGCCGATATCCAGACAGGAACATATTGAATCCTGATGTCCTGTTCCATTAGATAGTGTGTAATGCTTACTGGCAATCCAATAGCTGTACTGTGCATAGATTTTCCTTAAAATGTACCTTGATTTAATTGAACTACCTGTCACTCCACTGTTGTTTATTGATTATTTTGTAACTGTACTTGGCATGTTCTTCCAGCTTCATATCTTTTTGGACTCTATCCTCTCTGATCTGCCAGACGTTTGAACCTGCCCCCCCACCATGGAGAGCCTGAGTGAACTCCAGAATCCCCTGCTAGACAAGACCAGCAGACACGTGGTCCACAACGAGTACCAGGGCTACCAGTGTGACTACCCAAGCCACCCTTACCAGGACAGCCTGATTGGCTACTTCTACACTGGGACCAGTGGCAAGAATAAGACTCAGCAGTTCCTGGATGCCACCTCCCTGCACCTAGCAGTGGAGGCCTTCTACAGACCCAACTTTATTCTGTACAAGGATGACACCAGTCTCCACAGCAAGGACTCAAAGAGTGAGAGCTTTGAGACAACCTTCACAGAGAGCAAGGACACTGTGTTGGACGGAGTCGCCACGGAGAACCCCCTGGACAGCATGCAAGGAGAGAAGGACGTGAAGATCCAGACGGTGTCCTACGAGGTGGAGGAGGAGCAGGGTCATGAGTATGAGGTGAGACGTCACATGAGAGAGCAATGAACGAACCTAGGACGAGTCTTGTGCACATGTGGTTGTATGCAGTAGTGTCGTAAGTGGTTGAGGAAGTGGGTAGACCTGTGACCCCACCATCATAGAGCTTTTCAGTGGTAATTACCCTGATAGGTGGTGTTGTATGTGTGGAGAAAAAGAGTATTCCTCACCTCTGCTACTACATATGAGAAAAAATGACCGTAACCTACAGACGCTAAAGAGATCGTTTTTTTGCAGTATTGACAGAGCAATTACAATATGGAGGCTATTCAACATGCATTCATAACTGTCAGGACCATCTCTGAACAGACTGTAAGTCATGGTGGTTAGTGATGCTCATTATTTCATTTACCATTCTAATAGACTGCCAGCATGATTCATTTTTCACTCTGTTCTCTAAATGGCCAATTTTCTGGAGTATTTCAATCCAGTGAAGGGTAATTGCACTCTTTTTGTTTTATAATTGTAAGGGGAAAAAAATGACACATCTAATTATATCTGTCCGGGCTATTGTTGTATTAGGACTATGATTACACTCTCCAAAGAAAACCGTGACAGCAAAAGAGCAGAATCTTTTCAGAAGTGGCAAAAGTCGAATTTCACCGCGGGAGGTTGTGAAATACGCAGCGCTCTGAGTTGGTAGAGGAAGAAGTATAGCTCCCTAACTGAGCTGATGATCACGCCATCTCCTGTCACTTGGAGGTCTGGCAGATGGATAGAGACATAGCAGTGACTGCCATTAATGCCATAACTAATGCCATCCTTTGAGCACATTAGGCGAGGACTCCGCTGATGCATGGCCCTCAGAGCAGGTGAGCCAGGAGCTGAAGTTATTCCATGTCAATTCAAAGAGCAAATGAATTTGATGAACACTCAGATGAAAGTTGGGTTTCCAGTTGGAATATGAGAGACCTTATCTCTCAGCAGCTGTGTTTCGTGGTTATTCCTTCCTCTGTGTGTGCGTGTGTGTGCATAGATTCATGTGTTTTGCAAATGTTTGCACACACACACACACACACACACACACACACACACACACACACACACACACACACACAGTCACAGAAGCACACAGTGTGCTTGTGTATTTATAGATTAATTCAGAGACTTAGATTTGGGTAGAATATGTGGCAGATGTATAGCTGGTGCACAGCAGCCCTCCACAGCAGCAGATCACTCATTTAGAGGACTTTTACTGCAATCTAGCCTGAACGCGAGAGGGAGAGGGAGAGGAGCTGCACTACTGGATGCTTCTCACAGATCCTAAAGTGCCAGGATACAGTTGTTGGTGGTTTGTGGCTATTGTTTCCACACACTTTCCCTTCAAAATGCCACCAGTCTTTGTCAGCAAGTGTTACACTGTGACAGGGAATGAGGATATTGCTGGTAATGAGAAGGGGAAGTGAGATGCTACTCAGATCTGGATCCAGGTGGAGGATGCCAGTGTGATGCCACCAGTCCCTGCTAACAGGGTCCGGGGGGTCTGAGTGGCGTTGAGCCTGCTGTCCCCTGCTGACTTTAACAGGCCCTCTGGGAGAGCTGTTGCGAGTGTTGGTTAGCGGCAACATGCCTTGGTGGAATGCCATTAGTTGTACTGGTCGCAAAAAAACATACTGGGAGTCTGTCAGCTGCTGGCCAGGCTCCGTGTCAGGCAGGCTGTCAGTAGACTTGAATGCACCAGTCACTCAGTATTGTTATCAGGTGTTGCCACAAAGATAAAAGGATAGTAGTTTGTGCCTACCAGTTTATTCATGCGATGACAGATTATGTGGTTATAACCAGCTGCTGTTTTGATGGATCACACCCGGCTGTCCAGGTGGACAGTGTTCATAAAGCAGATAACAGCGAAAGTCCACAATCTTTCCTCGGCAAAGCTACTTCATCTCTTGAGAAGCGGTTTGGAGAGTGCCTTGCTCTCACCCACCTCTAAGCAAGGTTTCTACACAGGTGCTCTCCCAAAATAGCACGAGGGATAATTACATCAGATCCTGTGTATTGGTACACGAAGATTAGACCGGGACCTCATGCCAAAATAGTCATCAAAGGATTATGTGGCAAAGGTGGTCTTCAATGTTTCCCTTTTCTTCCCTGCCCACCTGCCTGACTGTACTTTAATTATGTTCAAACTGGATTATTTACTTCCTGTCTTACATATCGATTTCTATTTTGCGTCTTCCTTCAGTTCCCCTGCAGGCAAAAAAGAACAACAAATGAATCCGGTTCCTTATGGGTTTGGGGGGGGGACGCAAACAAACACCCACTCAGTCTCTGGGACAACTGAGGGGCATATCGCCATCTCCTCTTAAAGGTCACCCAGCCATATTGCTTTCTTTGCTCCAGCCAATATAGCCGGGTAGCATCCAACTCTGCAATTCATTAGCCCACTCAGCCCCTGTGGGCCTGAGTTGGGTATCGAGGCGCCGGACGGGGACAGATCGCACAAGCCTGTTGAACGCTCGCTGCCTCTCAAGATGTCGGGTGTATCGAGGAGAGCGATGAGAGAGATGGGGGAGGTCTCTCATGCTGTAGAAGCAATTTAGCACATAAATGACACTGTCTTCTTGCTGTTTCCCTTGTCACCTCGCCATGATGGAACAATCCGTTAATCCTGTGTTATCTGTCAGGCCGCTCATGGGTGTTGACAGAAGTACCAAATCCTCTCTGGCTGGCTAAGCACATCCTGTCCTGGGTGGTAGTGGAACAAGGGGCAGATAGGCTGGCCTGAGGGGCTCAAGGTGTCGTGAAGATATCGAAAGACCACGTCTCCCTTACTCCTTCACTTTTTAGGTGTCAGGTTCAAGATCACACAGATTACCTTTCGCCTGATTCTATGAACATGTAATTGCAGATATATGGTCTCGCGTAACGTATTTCCAGTTTACTGTCAGTAACCTTCCCTGACAGTCATGTAGCAGTGTGCCAAACACGCTTTCTCTGACCTTACATTATTGTTTATCAACCTCTCTCCCAGAGTGACAGCTCCAGTGACAGTGAGAGTGAGGACAACTTCATCGTGCTGCCCCCTAGGGACCACCTGGGCCTCGCCATCTTCTCCATGCTCTGCTGCTTCTGGCCCTTGGGCATTGTTGCCTTTTACTACTCTCACAAGGTAAAGGCCCAGAGACTCCAGCCCTATTATTAACTCTGATTACACAGCATTCAATTTAAGGTCAGTGAACACAAGTGCTCAGTCAAGTGCTACCACAGCCCATTTTCCACACCTGTGATCCTCCTGCAGCAGTATCAGATGATTGACTGCATAAACTCAGCAGGTTCGATCCTCCTGTCAATCCTGTGGTTTCTCAACATTGATTTTTTTAGTACATTGTAATGACATTTTATATAAGCAATGCATTTCAATTACATTATACACTCATGCATGTTGACAGTAAGTTGTTGCATCCATAGGTCTGTCTACTATCAGTGTCTTTTTGAGTTAAAAAGATGAGGCTCATGCCCTGCACCACTGAACAAGCGTACTCAGTGTATTTCACTGCTTTTGCAACATCTCCCAGAATAATTGCACAGAGTCCATTGCACAGAAAGAGACTATAATGTGTCAGAAGAATAAATAGATTAAAGGGCAACATCATTTTTTAGAGGAAACCAAAACACCCAAACAACACATTCGTCACTGTCTAAGGGATAATGACCTAATTGCCATGGCAACTAATGGCTCCCTGAGAGCATTTCTTGTTTTCTCTCTTTTAACTGTGGCTTAACACCTACTCATACACTCTGGCTGCTGATGATTAACACCGGCTCATTTCACTCTCTGTTTTGTTTTGTCAGACCGGCAAGGCCATTGCTAAGGGAGACTTCTCCAGAGCGGGCATGAGCTCCAGAAGAGCCCTATTCCTGGCTGCTCTTTCCATCACCATCGGAACGGGGATGTACGTGGGGGTGGTCGTGGCCCTCATAGCCTACCTGTCCAAGCCTGGACACGTATAGCATTGGGAGCCGTTTGCTGGGGGCAGACAGAGAGTAAGAGAAAGAGGGAGAGAGAGAGAGAGAAGAGAGGGAGGGGGGAGGGAGGGAAAAGGAGAATTTGGATGGATCCCTTTGCTGAAGCCATCCTGAAGGCTGTCCTGTCCTCTTGTACCTGTGCTGTTGCCTGGATGTCTGGAAAATGGACCAGCCATGTGGAGAGAAAAGACTAAACCAGAAAGAAAGAAGAAGATGAAAAAAAAAGTGGATGCAACAGTACTTGGACTTGCATACACACCGATCTGGACCATATGTTTCACGGATACAACACTCCCGTCAAGCTACACCATCACGACTAGAGGAAAGACGGTGTTGAAGAAAAGAGAGACTACTCCTCCACAAAGACTGTGCTGTACTTACATGTTAGACATATAAAAACAAAACATCACGTACCCATAAAGAAACTACCTACCTTTTACCACTTACAGCATCCCCTGTTGTTTTCATATCAGCTCTATATGTATTCTCTGTCAATACTTGTTGCAGATAGTGTCGTGTTTACGCTGTAAATGAGTTCCACGGAAAAAGTCACCCGTCGGGTTTTTACGTGATTGTTTAGTCTAGAAATATGCCGGAAATTGAACCACAGTCAGTAAACAGACAGAAGAAAGGGGGAACAGTGGCAAGTTAATGGAAACAGAACAAAGGCAGTTGTCAGAGGGAGTGCACACAACGCTGCGGAGCAATGGTCAAGAGGATAATTTGTGTTTATTGTGTACTGTAGATTTCGTCAATAAATACACTTGGCATGAATAATGAACCATCCGGCTCTCTGTCTCTCTCCCTATTATTCATTGCCTCTTTGAGAAGAGAGTCTTGGAGAGAGAGGCATTGATCGTGTGCTTATAGAGGGCTGTCACAATGCATTGTTGGCCACTGTGAGTTATATTGACTATTTGCTATTGCAGACACGGGCCTCTGCTGTAACTGGCACCGCTTCGTCTCTTCTCCGTCTTTGGCATCACTCACTGTCTAGCCTCGAGGTGACTTTAGCTGCCAGAATGCTGAAAGTGTCAGGAACAATGCCTACTCTCTGAAGTCAGGATGTCAGGACAAAATGAGAGCAGCACTTTATTTTTCCTCCAGGAGTTGGAAGGACTATCGTGCTCGTCCCGCTCATCCTTCCCATCTGCCATCTAATCAGCACATACAGTATGCCTCCTTAAAGCCAGAGTGGCACTAAACCAGTCAAACTTTCACACAGGTTTGAACTTTATGAGGATTCTATTGACCACACATTGAACTCAAATAAAAAAAGACACCATTCTGGGGGAAAACAACTCATCATTCACTGCACTCGTCTAAATAGAGCAGATGGCTTAGTAAGCACGTCTTACAGGGGAGCTTGCACAGCCTGACCTCTCCTATATTTGTTTATTTCTCATTGCCGCTTCTCTTCGAGTGCATCAAGTCTCTCTAATGCACGAAAAGGCTCAGTGGGGGAGACGGGGGCGAAAGTGTCATCAATGGGAGCTGTGTGAGGTGCTGAAGTGGGCTCACTCTGAGCGTGAGTGCAGTGCTGCATGTGTTTTCTCTCCCTCGATAGATAGGAAACCTCACCCACGCTTGCCCGCTCACTCACAGCATCCACGGCTCAGACCACCAGAAGCAAACCGATTTTATTAGTCATCCACCCCCATGTGGATAAAAACTTTCCAAGAGGCTGCAGGTTGAATCTGAACCTCTGCAGATATTCCATTACATTTCTTAATATTCTTCTTGGAGTCGGTACATATCAAGACTGTTGTTTACTGAAAGGAATATTATGTTGTCCTCGTTATTGTGATTCTAAATATAAGTCTCCTCTCTAAAATTAACCAAAAGACTGTTGTTTTTGCAAAGTTTGACAAAGTCATACCCCCACCCTGTCACATCTAGCAGAGACGAAAATGAATGGGTTTCTTTACACACAGAATTGAAGTGAAAAACACATTTCTAGAGGAAAACAATGATGAATGGGCTGGAACAAAATGGATAAGAAACTGAAAGGGAGTGGACAGACAAAAAGACATTAGAGCTGAGTGTTACATTAATAAGGACCATGATGCACTTGACTGTTCATGCGACTGTGAGGCATTTTCAGATTCTATCGTTGCTTTGATGAAATACCTGTCACCGATCCCTGCAGATGGACAACAGCCGCATATAAACAACATCTTCACTTTCTGCTTCTGCAAAAGAAGATTTCAATTGGTTGTTACATCTAACATATACTTAACGTTTTTGCAGGACCATCACAATTTTATTTAATTACCAAGAAATAGATTTTTATTCTATGTGTAAAGTGGATTCCTCTACCAACAGAAAAAAGGAACTACAGTGTGATACTGCACAATAATATTCATCATTAATAGAAGGAAGAGCAAAAGTCTGAACTCAGCATCCAAAACCACAATGGGAGGATGTGAACAAGGAAGGCGGAAATTGCCTCTAGTTGTTTCCTAGTTATCCTAAAAACCCGTGGCTTATTATTTTGCGAAGGTCTTAAATCAGAACTACAAAGTTCATTTAGTAGATCAGAGATGCTGGCATGCTGTTTGAAGTTTGTCCAGGGACCATTTTCTATGCAAGCGGCTAAATTTAATGTATATTTCATTATTCCAGGGACAGTTTCTAGGTCAACAACACCAATGACAAATCTGGCAACAGATGGAACTAAGCATGTCCTGTGCTCTAATACAGCAGTTTACATGTAGAAATACATGGTAGTAGTAAGCATGTGACAGTACTCGCTCAGCATTTCAACACATACGACACACTGCTGCTCCATTGCACTCAGAGCCTGATCCTGAACCTGATTACAGCGCCACCAGTATCCTTACTGGTGTACTGCAATGTGTTGAAGACACTGTTTACATTCAGATTGATGGAACAAGTTCTTCATACAGGGACTGAGAGCATGTAGCAACTAAACACGGATGTATTTTAAAACTGTATTTTACTTTTAGATTAAATGTAAACATTGAAACAAACTATATTTGGAGTTTATATTTGGGATCTGAAAGCTCCTATTTTCGATCATTAAATCCTACACTTCAGGAATCTGTCTACATACCCGTTATATAATGATAAATCCTAGGATCCTAGGAGGAATTCATTTATTTTTATCACAGCAATATCGCGGAGGCTTTCCTCAGTTCTGCCGCCAGACCCCTTTTATATTATAGAAGCACTTTGGCCAACTGACTCTAAACACAGACATTCAGTAGAAGAATTCGGGGGATCGATAGTCTACTGTCTACCTGAAAAGAATAGCAAACCTCACAGCAGAAATCCCAGTACTCATCAAAAAAGACTTCAAGTTCTGCAGTGGTTGTGTGCTTTCACTCACTTCTCTTACCTGGACTTTTGAATCTCCTTATCCAAATAACAACCTCAGCACAGCAGATAATGACGATAATGATGATAATGATGATGATAATACTACATGCTACAGTTCTCTGTGCTGTTATTCCTCCAGGATCCGTCCCTACAGCGTCTTAGTGCTTAGTAACCCCTAAGTAACCCCCTATCAGTATTCCCATGGGGTTTATAGCACTATCTTCTCTGTGAGCACCAGGAAATGAAGACATCCCCACGGAAACGCTTAGCACACCAGTTGTCAGCATCCATTTCTAAAAACCCATCTTTCTCTCTCTCTCTCTCTCTCTCTCCCCCCCCCCCCCCAACCTCCCCAGTCCACAGCGTCACATCAGAGTTAAGCCCATCTTTGAAGCATTTTACACACACATGCTTATCTGCCCTCACACCTTTGACGCACAGCAACGTGCCTCACTCTCTGGCGCCGGCATTTGCCAGGACACACTCTGGACTGATAAGGGCCTCACAGCCTCATCTTCAGCTTGACTTATCTGTGTTTAGCAACAAGGAAGCACTGTCTATCTGTCCTCGCTTCTTCCCAGTCTCTTGATAAGAACAGACTGGACACTTTTTTTTTGTTGTTGCTCTGAGCATTACCCAACACTACTGTCTTGTGCCAGCGGTAGCGTCTAATGCAGCTCTCAGATAAGACTCAGAGAGATGTGATGGTTTTTAATTGCTACCTCAGTATCTGAATAGGGACACTTCACAGGGGAGGGAGGCATGGGAGGGGCCGATGGGATTTTCTAATAGAACAAGCTGGACGCAGGGAAGATGATATGGTAATATTAAAGTAAACTGGGACCATCACAGTGTACGTCTGCCCAGATGACTGCGGTTGGCACTCAACACTGGCCACAGATGGCCTGCTGAAAATATCAAGCTCTGAAGGCTGGAGTGGACGGCTGTTGGTGTCTTGCCACACATCATAAATCTTACTGGGAAAAGCAGTCAAGTCCAACTTCAAGAGATAACCGATATCCATTGCTAGGCCGAGCAGGAGTGACAGAGAGGATTCTCGGTCGACGGAGCTGAGGCTGTGACAGCTAAGGTTATCCAGGGACAGTCACAGCACTCGCATCATTCTGCTCTGAGCAGTCCAAACATCATTTTTTTCAGGGAGGAAAAAAATAGAAATAAATGTTTGAGGATTGTCATGAGGATGGCTTGGATGTTTTGAACTTTCTCTTAGTCTAGGAAATTCCTTTACGTTGGCCTTTGTTTGATTTTGCAGCTATGGTGCGAGAGGAAATGCCAAAAGGTCAGATGGTGAGGAACTCAACTGTTTATTTTCCATCATGTTATTTCCTTGTTCCCACACCTATTTTAGTCAGACTAATCCATCATATTGAAATGTAACAGTAGTTACTAAGGCACAGGCAGGGATAATCAACAGTAGACTTTAAACAGCAGCCCAATCGAAAGCCATGTTAGGCAAAAACAAACATGATCGTCACACAAATGAAATCATATGTTCCGTGACAAACTCTGAACTCAGTGGATTGAAAGGATTGGAAAGAGGATTTTCACCCGATGAAAAAAGCTGGTTGGCTCTGGGCAAGTGAAGCGTGATCGACACCGGGTAGCTTTGGTAAAATGAACCTTGGAGATGAAATCAGCCCCCAGCCAAGACAGATCATTTAGCTGCGGTATCAATCCCATCTCCATTAACCCACAGCAGACAGCCTCATCACTGACTAGTGCGCCAGAAGGATGACAACAAATGACAAATATTGATCAAGATATCAGATCATAACGTCTCAGAAACCTGTCATGTTACCCATCTGTCGCCCTGACATATTTGACTGATTTTCATCATGTGCAATAAATCATGTTTCACCATCAGGATTTCATATGTTGTCAATATGTATCACATAGGTGAACTCCTAATTCAATTCCCATGTACAGCAGTTTACAAAGGAGCAGCGATGATTCTCATTTTGAAGACAGCTCAAGACTACCACCATGTGGCCAAATGAATGGTTGCAGCTTTAAGAGAACATAAATCAGGAGCGCTCAGAGCCTGTTTTTAATATAGAGGATCCCATTTTATAATACAGTTACATTTTAGGCATTTAAAACTTAAAAATGAGTGCAACTGTAGAGTAAGCTTCAAGTAACAGAAAAATAATACAAATAAACACAGATGAATTTCCCCCCTCTATGGTCCACATGTTTAGATATAGTAAATACATACATGAGACACACAGGTTACACATGACTGGAACTGGATGTTATAGTGTCTGTGTATGTGACCCTTAATCTCTGAATCTCTATACTCTCCATCGGTTCAACCTGGGGCAGTGTGTTCCTGAAGCGATAAGAAGGGAAAACAGATCCTGTGGTTGTTTTTGGTGTCTTTAGAGAACAATTAGAAATAAACCTTTGGAAGCAATGAGACTGCCAGACAGCTTGACTCGAATCAAAGACACAACATCTATGACATTTTGTCTTAAGCGATCTTTGATCATTTGAGCAGCACATGGGGATTTGATTTATTGCAGGGCTGGAATACAGTGCATTATGGGATCATGCTTACATTAAATGTATTTTTTCACCTCAGGATGCTTGTTTCTGTCCTTACATGAACCTGCTGTTTACTGTTTCAGCCTATTTATAGTGAGCCTCAGCGTTTGGAAATAAGCCTACTGATGTTTTGGCTCCATATTCTTATCACTTTGGGTTCAAATTGACACTACATGTCAATTTTTCTACATGCTCTCCTCTATTCATATGGACAGGTTAGCTTTATGTTCAATCATTTTTAGCTTGGCAAAAGACCTTGCTGTGCGGTGACTTTTAGATGTCCAAAACCCATTAACCCGATCAGACTCTTGATATCTAATTCCATCATTAAAAGATAAATCAGATATTCTTTCTTTAGGAAATCAAATGTATATCCAATAGATTTCAGCAGTGACTCTATTAAATTCCTCTTGAAGCTCTGTTGCAGGGGCCTGATGGTTGAAAGCTGGATTTATAAGTCAATCCAATTAGAGTCACAGATGGATTCAGAGAGATAGACTGAAATGCAAAAAGGCTAAAAATAACATTTAGTGGTGAAATGACACAATATCTACAGTATGAGGTTAAACTGCAGACTATCCGTTTTAATTTGGGGTTATTTTTGTGCTCATGGTGTGTTCATGGTTCACTCATTTCAGGGTGTCCACAAGCATTTGGACAAATTAAGTGCACTGATTTCTAGAAATCTGCAACATAAACTTTTTATATCTCATCGTCAGCTTTCCAGCTTTCCACCCTTTTTACATTTCAGTGTATCTCCAATAAGCTTCAGCTTTTACAGCAACCTGCTCTAAATTACTAGGCAGGTGTGCTTGGTTGGAAGTAAATTAGTTATCAAACCACCCTCCACTTTTTTACGTTCCCTTGATGAATAACTTAAATGGCCACGTCTCCCTGCTAATTTTCTCAAATATTTCACCGTTATTTAACTGACTATGGATCTAAAACATAAAAACGCTGCATTTCTGTACAAATCCTTGCAGAGCTCTCTGTATGCAGAACTGCTGTTTTATAAAAATCTCAATGTGAGAAATATTTATGAGGAACCGATTGTAAAGAAAACTGTAGAAGATACCTGTTTTGTTTGTTTGTTACCCTCATATCGATGAGATGAGAAATGTATGTAAAGATACAGCAGATGTATTAAGACCTTGGTGTTAGTTCAGTGGCCAATTGCAATTATATGTTTTAGTCAGTAGAGAAACTTCTATTATGACTATTATTATTATTCAGAAAATTATAGAAATGGTATAATTATAAAAAACAAAGACACATACCATACCTGATTACAGAAGCTGATGCTGCAGTTTATATTATGTGAGTGTGTATTGTGTTGTTTATGTTAAATGCCTTCCACGTGGTATTTTGTATGCAGTATCAGAGCCGTATGACATCATGCATTTTGCAGCACAAAACTGCGGAGGCTTCAGCTGTACTGATGACTGTCTGCAGCAGAGGGCAGAGCAACACTACATTTCAATACTATTCAACATCACTAGATTTCACACTGCATTTCCACTCACCAAGCAGTATGAGTAAAAGATCCAAATGCACTTAATCCCACCAGTGAAATCATATCGCTTATAACCCCTGCAAAAAGAAATTGAATGTTAATATTGCATTAGTCAAAATCTTTTCATAAACCTCCTCTGATCTCACTTTGCATGGATTGAGATGATCTTATGATGGTCTTCGACAAGCAGCCTGTCCATCATAAGGGATATTGTAAAATAACCTCCTAATATCCAATGTAAACAGCTTGATCTTCAACAAATCTGATCCGTCCTGGCCATCCATTCCATTTTCAGAGGATTAAATAGCTTTTCACTTAGAGGAATAATCCTCACTCTGCATATGTCTTGGCCTCAATAACCGAATTGGGCTGAGGGTCTATGGAAGTGAGGGCCTGGTCTATTGCAAATCATTTCAGTCAGTCATAATAATTCATAATTTCAGTATGGTCATGGGGCTCCATGACTGAGAATTCTACCTATAAAGAGGATGTACAAAAAACACACATTTCTTTGTTGCAAGTCAACTTCTATACCTGAATCTGAAGGGACTCCGACTGAACCCAAATTTCAGGTCAGGTTCTGATTAAAATATACTGTTATTAGCAACATATCATTTACAAGTTATGAGTAATTCTAGGCTTTAGTGAGGTCTGGGCTTGGTTGAGGACAAAAAAATCAG
The DNA here is from genome assembly GCA_034670405.1 of Hoplostethus atlanticus. Classification (NCBI taxonomy): domain Eukaryota; kingdom Metazoa; phylum Chordata; class Actinopteri; order Trachichthyiformes; family Trachichthyidae; genus Hoplostethus; species Hoplostethus atlanticus. The sequence goes on from JAXDDX010000004.1 coordinate 3,679,298, forward strand.
GTTCAGGTCAAGTCAAGCTCAACGGCCTTATGCAGGCCTTGGTCAAGCGTTAATCTCTCTCACAACACTTTATTCTGCAGAAATACACACAAAGGAAACTGAACCATATCAGCAGTGAAAGTCACGGTATCACTTGGAAAGAGAGAGAGATATCATGACATAGAGAGCAGGGAGATCGCCCTCAAAGCCCCTGTGTTGGCAAGCATCCGCTCTGCTGAAGTGTCCTTGAGCAAGACACTGAATCCCTGTCAGCTCCAGGGGTGTTGCTAGCTGTTGTCTAAAGTGCCTCAACCTACCATAAGTGCATATGTTCTTCAGGCTGGGTAGCCTTCGTTGGGAATCAACCCCCAGTTTTAGATTCTCACTCAGTTTTTGAAGTGGTTGAAGCAGCTCAAATCTCCACCATGAAATACACCCATCAATGTTATTCCCAGATGCAGTGTATGAACATTTCTATTACCCTGACACTCTCAAGTCCATTTTCTGGCACTCTTTAATTACTGTGCGTATACTTATCGCTGTCAACAATGTAATTAGCAACCTTTTCCCCATCCGGTGACATTATCGTTCCTGTTTGAGAGGCTTTCAGTGCCGAGACATGCAGCAGCATACTGATCATAGTCGTCCCATGCCCTTTGGAAATGCTCTCCATTTAATTGGAATAGAACTCAATTGTTCAACTCATTAGGAAGTAGCTAATAGAGGACGAGATGTAAAGTGCGTCTTGGATTGCGGCTATTGTGGCCACGTCCCATGTTGTGAAGCTGAGTTCAAGTGGCCTGATACAAAGTTTTATGTACATACTGGGCCAACTCGGGAAAACGAAGACTGCCAACAACTAAAGCTGAAAAACTCTGGCTAAGTGTTTAGATAAGAGGATGAAACAGCTTGAGTGTAGCTTGGTATTAGCGTCTATCAAAGTGATTTGAACGCAGGCTGAGGCCATCCCGCTTGGGGGTGCTTTCACTCTTTCTCCCATCCCAAAAGCGCCGGTCCCTTAGTTTAATCTGAGATTGAAGTCTCTCAATTGCAACGGATTATAGCGACCAACCCAAGCATGCAGCCGGGGACCGTTTCGTAATGAGCCAAGCCAGCAGAGCATCAAGTAGACAACAAGTAGCTACTCCAACAATGGGACCATGTAGGAGCAGCTCCGTGCAGTTAAAGGGTTAATGCTTTGCACGTGTTCAGGTGGTGGACAGATGAGATATTTTTGTCCTGCAGCGTCTACTGTATCTGATGAGATCCATATGTATGGACAGATTTAGACCACTCGGTTTGATGAAAAGTGAAAGAATTCCCAAATGAATGGACAACAAAAGGCCACATTAAAAAAAAGATGGTTTCTATTTAATGCTTTGTATTTCATATTATACATATTATGAAATGAAAACACAAACATTTTTAAGACTACAAGAAAATGTATTTCAAATTGGGCCATAGTGAGATATTAATATATCCATTATATACAGAGCAATATAGGACAACAATTACTTTCTTCCTCTTAAAAGAGTATTGTCGGTGGGATGGTTCTTAGTTTAAAATGTTACCGTTCTACCAAAGTCATTTAGTAACTGTACAAGCAATTCAATCAGGAAAGACACTAAAATGGATGCCATGAATGAAATGTAGACCTTCAGGTATTGGCTGCTCATTGGTCATCAGTCGGTCGTCCTAATTAGTCTAATATAATAAACATCGACTGCCTTGATAAAATCTCATTCATCTGGTTCTATATATAGCTGTGGGATCTATATACACCAATATTAATATTTTACTCCCCTTCAATCAAACCAATAGCCTTCTCTACAATGCACACGCAACAACAATTGTAAGTTTGGAAGTAAAACAGGAAAAGTGCATTGGTGTTTCTCTCAGTGAACAAGCAACAGCCAAATGGGTATATCTTCTAGAGGAAGTCCAAAGTAATGCAGGTCAATTTAGAGCAGTAATCGAGGATGAGTTCAATGTGGGAAAAACCTACAGGACAGTGAATTCTGATGGACCTGGGTAAGTCCTTACAGAAGCTGAAAGCAGTCCGGCCACTGCATTCCCTCATGAGAATAACAGTCCTCAGGAACTCGAGAGTCTCTATGGACTTGTTGCCTCCTCTGCTGGACTCAACGGATCGCTGGGTTTCTCCTCGGCCGCTTGTCTCTCCTGTTTGCCCTCCGGCAGTCTGTCGCGAGGAACTGTCCCCAGCACTTTGGCACTGTGCTCCTGTGCCTTGGCCCTGAGTGCGGCGATGCTGTTCTCTCTCAGTTCTTCTTTAGAAATGGAGGACTTGCCTTCTGACCTCTTCTCCTCCGCCTCGGTCTCTTCTGCCCTCTGAGAGTTCGGCTGCTGCGGTGCATCTGGCTTTCCTGTTGGTGGGGCAGCCGCTGTCTCCATGGACTTTTTGTGCATCCCTGCAAAGAATTGCGGGTATTCAGATTTAGAATAGCGTCTGCTGACTGGAAAGCCATCTTGGACTGAAAATAGTAAGGAAAAATAATTTGGGTTTAGAATATAGTGTTTAAATGGAGGATGGCAATGTATGATCAGGGTATACTGCAGTAAGTTGGTGAAAGTATTTTATGTGTTGTGAGGAAAGCTGAAAAGGGACACGCTTAATAAATCTACCATACTCGTCAGTGGATATCAGTCAGTCAGTATGACAGTGAAAACTCACCGAGCAGCCAAGGGGCACAGGACTCCATGATGCCGTCCTTGGCAGACTTGAGGATGGACTCCGGCAGGGGGATTGAATGCCTCACCATGGCACCATACAGTCCATACTCCGCCATCACACTGCTGCGGCCCCAGCACTTCTCCCTCTTCCTCCACTTTGCTCTGCGGTTCTGAAACCATACCTGGGCCCGGGGAGGAAATCATTCAGTTACTAACTACACGAATCAACACTGGCTTCAGCATTATTACCAGGACTGGAACACCACAATCATCTACACTGAAGCATTGATGAAAAACAATCTGGTTGCAGCTTGCAGCAGTTTTCTTTTCCTAATGGAGGAACTATTCATCCTGGGGGTTTTTTTTGTGCAAGAAAACTTTTAGAATTTCAGCACATGCTTTTTGCAAATCGCCAGTGTGATGCATGTCACTTAAGATAACTGCTGCGATTTGATTCAGTCCATTGATTTCCCATAACTGCTTGGCTACAGGTGTGAAGGATCCCTGCCTCCTGTCAGGGCTCCTCTCCAGCAACCTGTGGTGGCATATAGATGGTTTGACACATCAAGACACTTCACTTGGCCACAGCCAACAGCTGGTTGGGGCCCCAGGCTATCTGTCAGCTCAGTGAGAGGCCAAATTGATTGTATACCACAACACAGGGTTGTTAAACAGTCTACTTAGCCACTGCTCATGGCTGTGTGTGAGTGCTAAAAAAAAAGAAAAGGAGAGGCTGGCAAGACGATTCTAGAGGAGGGAGGGGGGTAGATTGAAAACGATCAAAACCGTTTTCAAGCTATTTTTCTCTAGTAATTCTGTTGATAACCCTTATTTCATACAAGATACTGTTTTTTTTATGAGAAATTGCTTCTCTGGCCCGTCAAAGGAAGCCAGTGTGGAAGCCGCGAGGAGAAGCGACCCTGGGGCACGCCGAGGCTGATTGAAAAATAAGTTAATTTCAGGCCCAATCGATGGTGGGCAGGCGGGCAAATATCACGGGAAATTAAACTAGCGGGACTCGGGGGAGCGGCGCTATTGACCCGTGCTAATAAATTCAATGTAGTTATTTCATTTGAACTCCCTGCGTCTCTCCAGCACCAGGCAGCCTCCCGAGCTCGTCTGATTTAACTAATTACACTCAATGAGAAAATTGGGTGTTAATTTTATTTGGGATAGGAATAGGCCCGGGCTTATTTATTTATTTCCTTTCATTATTTATTCGCGGCTGTACTGCTGGAGCCCGTAATGAGAATGAGATTAAAAGGCAGCCCCGGCAGATGGATGGTCCAGGTCACACTGCAATCTTCTTCCGCCTTGATAGCTTGATTAGGTCGTTAGCGGCTCCTTCTCCGAGAACAAATTGTTTCACATCCAACTGCGCCTGATGAGAGATTATCTGCCCTGGCGAGGATGCTGGAGGAGAGGTGTCTTTGTTCAGACAGGAGGGGAGCATCACTGATCAATTTACTTGGGCAACACTTATCTCCCTCTTAAACATTAGAGCAGTAGCATAGGGGGCAACAGGCAGTACAGTCAAATACTGAGTGAGGATATTAGGTTATTACCATGGGGTGGGATAAGTAAAAAGCTGGCTAAACTATGACCTCCAGTTGCTCATCATAAGGCAAACAACCACCAATATAAAAAAATAGCAATTATAGTTTCTGGAAAGCATTAATTAATTAATCGTGTTTTCTTTCCTTAAAAGACCCTCATGTAACTTGTATTTGTATGATATGATGTATACCTACTATGAATTTACCTCATAAAAATTTGTGCCAGTTTTAAACTCTACAAATAAAAAGCTGCCCTGGTTATAACATTAAGTTATTCGCCTTTTAGATACAATGAAGATGACATACTACTGCTAAACTGTAAAGCCTCAATGGCTTTATTTAGCCTGCCAGTCATACATTTCTTACTATATTATGCAGAGATCCAAAATGTCCCATTCGTTGAGGTGTTTTGAGAATTCAAATTCTCCCGGTATTATAAAGGTAAATAAACTCATCCAGGATCTAAACAGTGCCACGGATCTAGGGCCTATCAGTACTTAGCCTGAATAAAATTGAATAGCCAGGTTATTTTATGGCCTGCTACATGACGCGTTTCTTTCTTTCAAATGCAATATATTTTAACAGAAGAAATACGTAATAGGTAATGCACGCGCCACACAAGCCCACTCAAACGGAACTGAGACATTTAAAATATAACTAAATTAGCTTTAAAATAGGCCTAATAGGGATTCAGCAATTAGCGATGGCCCGTGAAACCCCCACTAGAATAAAGCCTACCAATTCATAACGGTGACTAGGAACATGAATCACAACAAATGAAACACACCCCCATTACACCAAAATAGACTACGCCAAAATATTTATGCTTACAAAAACAGGGTATAGACTTTAGATTAGCACCAAAACATTGTGATGATAAAACACAGGAAGCTGAATATACCTGTATTCTGTCTTCAGGTAGCTCTGTTTTCATGGCCAGCATCTCTCGAGCATATACATCCGGGTAGTGTGCTTCATTAAAGGCCTTTTCCAGCTCCTCCAACTGGTATGATGTGAATATTGTCCTGTAAAAAAGGGGTGATCATTAAGGAAGGTTTGACAAGTTGACCAGAAGGTATTGTGCTAAGTGTGGGCATGCAGAAAGATGCTGGTATTATTCACTAAATGAAAGGCCAATATAATAAATTAATAAAATGAATACTCAGGAATAACAACGTATAACGAAATGCTGATGAAACATTGACATGCCTCAAATTTCGCTAAAATACTACATTTCAAACTGGTGTTTCTCTATTTACACTTGTGTAAAAGATAAAGAAGAAACTCAAAACAGAACAAAACATATAAATATTAGTCTACTTGACTCTACATGAATCCTATGAGAATGAGAATAGGCCTATAGTAATGGAAGAAAATATTATTAACCTCTACCATATTTGTCAAAAATTCTCCTAAATAATGGTAGTTGTTGAACCATATTTCTGTTAACTAGACTACAATAAACAAAACAAAAACAAGGTTCAGTGCTATTGCATATTGAAGCAAAGTCCCTACAAAGAAGATTCCCATTATTTTTTCCAAAGAAAGAAAAAAATAGCCTATTTGAATGTCTGTGAATGAAACCATTTCTAAAATAATAACAATAACAAGCCTATAAGTAAACACTAACCGGTGACGTCTTTTCTTGCGTTTCTTGCTTTGACTTATTGACGACTTTGACAGTTTTCGTTCATTGGAAGACAAATCCTCGGAGTCTGATTTAAACAAAAAAAAAAAGGCAGGCGTTAAGATTACTGCCGTTAAGATACTGCTATTAGAGCATTTTCATATTATCACAATACAGTTAGAATGAAATGTTTTACAAAACAAAATGCAAACTTGTGATTACCCAGCATCACATACCTGCTATTTATTGTTACTATATTTACTATTATTATTACTAACTTTAAAATCACACACACCACAGAGCCAACTGGAAAATGCACAATAACAATAACAATAACAATAATAATAATAATACACTGCACAAATTGCTATACATACATAATAACCTATATTAGTCACATTTTAAACGCAATAATTTTGTTGCTATAAGGGCTAGATTTTCAATAAATATAAATTCAATGAAGATCACCTGAGCTGGCAGACTGGCTGGCGTCCAGGGGCCCTATGGATCTGCTGTGCGGCTGCAGGTGAACATGTTGTGCGTCCGACAGCACAGTCTCCAAAAACGCTGGTTGACCATAAAACGACGGAATCCCACCAGGGCCGATTAGTCCCATCCCGACACCCACACCCATGCCGACGGGGCCCAGCATAGATCTGGCGGCGATCAGGTGCGCCCCGTGCGGCAGGGACTCCAGAGGGCTCCTCGGGGCCGCGGACGGCTCCTTATTTAGCCCCAGTATCTCCTGGATGCCAAACCCGGTGCACCTGGGCGGCGGATGGATTGCGATGCTCTTCGACTGTGTATGATGGCTGTTAGTTCCTCCATTTGCGCCCAGAGAGGTTTTTTCCGATATATTCAAACTTTCCGACAGCACAGCGCCTTGTTTCCCCGTCATGTTGTCTTCGATGGTAGTCGCAAGGCCTATTTCTTATTTCCCCGTCTTATAGGATGGTCCCCAGTGCATGATCCACTGTGTAACACACAAGAGCCCTTTAGAAAATGGTCCTTTTATCCAACAGGTCCATCCCAACAAGAGGCAGGACTGAGCAGCCAATCAGCTGCAAGGATTCAGGATTCCTGTGGATCATGGATGCATTATACGCCCTCTCGGATACACATATGCATTTTCCTGTGGACTATACCATATGGATAAACGAGAAAAGGATTTAGGCTACAGAAAAGGAGCAAACAAAATGACTGGCTTGAAGCCTGCAGGCTGCAATGCGAAAGACAAAATGCTAAGAATTAAATCCTCCTCACAAAACAGAACTAGCAATGCTATAACAGGCCTATTTTAGAGGGATATCAGAAAGATATTACAGCAAAATATCTTGTAGGAACAGGCATATTATAGTGATACCATAGGAGACAAATTACTATAAAGGATGATAAAGCCACTATAAACTCACTATTGAGTACCACACTGTAAGTTCCTATAAGACCATTATAGGAACATTATGATTTTGCGTTGGGGCTGCAGGCCTAATTAAATAGTCTATATCACACCTCTTACTTACCTTTGAAATGCTGCATGCTCAGAAAATTATCTCAATCTCCTAGAATAAATCTGAATATATTGCCTTTCGCTGAATGTCTTATATACACTGCCAGCTATGATCTCTCTGCCCATCCACTGCCTCACACGAATGGATAATTGATCTCCAGATGCTGTGGGAAAATCATCACACGCAAATCAAAGGCCCTCCCAAAAACGACAGCTGGACGATATGGACCTACACTGCATGCATGGCTCTGCAAACCGCTAATCCCACAACAGCATAGGCTACAGAGCGGATTAAATCACAGGGAAATTTCCTCGGAGAAAAATGGAAAATGATCCAGAATATGGGCCACGTGCGTGATATAAATAAATAACTAAATAAATACATACAATTGTTATGATTAAATTATGTTAATAAAGCCTTTATGATTATTGTAATAATGAGAATAATAGTAATATAAATAATAATACATTTGTGAAATATTACACACAACCTGCAGGACAGATGTTATCTGAACATTAATGATTAATGGCTAATTATGGCTAGTGATAGGATCATTATGTAGATCTAAAAATATGGATTAGTGAAATTGTGATCTGCTGGGTAAATCTGAACGTCTTGTTAAAGGTAAACTGATCAAAGATGCTGATTATTTATAATAATTGTTAATATAGTTGCTGGAATTTTTTGTTTTCATGTTTTCAACCCTTAGCGTAATAAAAAAGGAATATGTTTTTTGGTGGCCATGCACGAGGCTTATAGTTGTAGAGAATTAGAGGTAACAAGAACATATGCTTATCACTGGGGTCTAATAGGCCTTTTTATTTGGAGCATATTTACCATCTCCCCTGGTGTTCCAGTGTAAATGGGAGAAGCAGAGCAGAGGGTGGAGGGTTGAGAGGAGAGGCTGCTCTCTCCCTCATGGATCACACACTTTCTGCCAGTTCCGGATTGGACCTGGCAAAGAAACATTTCAAACACATGGAATGGTGTCAATTTATTTTGTTTTCTTATTTTTGAAGTGTATTTATTATTAATTGTATTATTTGTCATAGACCTATTTGCTCCATGAATTCGTTTGGAAATAAAGATCAAACAAAATTGTGACTGGCCAATTATAAGCAGATGAGGAGCTAATTTATGACTTCAAATTGCTGCCAGGTACCTTCACAGTGATAATGCATAACAAGGTCTAGAAATACTGATCAATGCAGGGCAGCAGGAGCATCGCATGTTCATTAAAGCGCAGAGCAGGAAAAGGGCTGGGCAACTTCAATCAATTAACTAATATCAAACCTGAGAAGGCTTATGCTACTGAAATTTGATCCAAACGACAATGCGTAGATCTCATAGACATACACAATCCACAAGTTATGAATTAAGACTCATCATTGTACATACATGCAAAGAGCTAGGCTCGGCCTCTGGGCCTGACATGAAGAAACAAAAGCAGACCCATGACCGATCTGTCTTCCAAAGTCATATTTTATATCAAACGGTGGAAATTGAGCCACTGATTAAGGAGAAAAATGTTGCCGCTGTAAATAGTGGATGTCCAGTTGAAACTAATTAGGGCCTAGTTAGTGGAAATTCCATTAATGAAGAAATCAATGTTATTAGGATATGCTAATGACACATCAGCCGGCTGGGATCAGCCCATTTATTAACACGGAAGGGTGTGTGTCAGGATGACCTGTCAATTACAGGCAAATTACAGCCCGCTCTCACTCCATCATCACTTCTGCTGCAATCTATGGAGGCGTTTTTGTTTGTTGATAGTGAAACGCTCTTCTCCTCTCTGTGGCTTTTAATAATCCATCTCCCTATGAAAATGGCTGCATCCTGATTTACATGCAGAAGAGAGGCTGCCTAATAAGACTCTAGATTAAGGGAAGATTTAGTTCAGTCATTCGTGTAGATTGGGTTGCCCATCAAAGACCGCAGGATCTGACGGCTGCAGATTAAAAAGCAAACAGCTGTTGGAAAAAAAATGTTTATCTGCCCCCCCTTCTCTGCTCCCTTCCCTCTTCCCATTTCTGCTGTGGCATTTTTAGGTATAATGTAACATTATGACCAGTGTCCTCAACCAGGGGTCACGGAGTACTTACAAGTGGAAATACTCCCCACTGACGGAAAAGGGCCACGGGGGTCTGCCCCAACGAGGAGGAAAACCTGACTGTACAAATCACATGTTGACAGCACCACGATTCCAGTTTTAGTTTTAGAAGTGGAGTAGTTGAGTATTTACTACTGATACAGCCTAGCCAGCCTAACCTTCAAACAGTAGTCTGCAGCAGGTCATAAACCGATAAACAGGTGTAAACAAAAACCGCCCTCTATACCATGAATATCATAGATCCTCCTCTTATTGCGATTAGAAAAGCTTGAGTATTTGTGATAATGAACAGGTAAGGAAGTTCCACTTTCCAGGAAGGTCGCAGGATGATGGGCTGTGCGGGGCTGCAGTGTAACATAACTATGCATTAGCCCAGCCCCCCGCAGACTTTGATATTTAACATATGCAGAGAGAATGAAGGCTCACTGGCGCCCAGCTCCTGGAGCATACAGATGTGAGTTGCTAAGGTAGAGCCAAGGCGTCGGAGTGCTGAATCAAGCTGAGTGCTCGGTGTTGAAACAGCGTGCAGGCAGCTTGATGACAGCACACATCTAGAGCCGAGTCAGGGGAAAAAGTGAAGCACAGCTAGAGGCTCTGCTGCTCCCTTTCCAAAGCACTTTCAGGGCGTGGAGTGATGCCCCCCCCCCAATGCAGAGCAAGTCTGCTAGCCCCAGCTTTCTCATGGCTCTCAAACAATGGCATGTTTGGTAGCTGCCCGTTGGCATTGCTTAATTAGGCGAGGAGTTGATTAATTTGCACTAATTGACAGCTAATTTAAGGGCTTAGGGCACATCGGATTGACGTTTGTCGGGGCACTGGGGCTCTGTGAGGTCAAGGCAACGCATTGCGGATGGATGGAGCTGTTTTTCCTCCATATGGATGACCAGCTCCGTGGGGGATGACCCGTTTCTTCAAGATCCTGTTTGGGGGCAGCAGGCTGTGGGTGACGGGCAGCCACCAGTGCATGCACCATATTGTGGATGTCAGGTCGCTTACCATGTCAACGCTTAGTAGACTGGTCAATGTTCATCAGTCAACATCAACAAATGTCCACATTCAACCTAACCACGGCTACCTCAGCCAAGAGCTCTCTAAATTAAGTAATTAGTAGCAAGACCAACTTTTAATACTTTGTCATGGTGAAAAGCTGAAACTTATAAATAAAGTACATATGCAAAAGAAGACATTACAGAAAATACTGGAGGTATATGTTGACTACAAAAGGTGCTTCTTATACATTCCTGCCCATCAGGCCATGCTGTGCGTTCATGATTCCCCACCCTGCCTGTCCCGGGACACTCCAGCACACACAGGAAAAACACTCTTTCTGGCAATAAATTATATCTAAAAAAAAAAAATCCATATTTTCCGTAGGGGTGAATCAGGGTCCGTGTGAGAGGCAGGGGGTGAAGCCACTGAGGCAGTGGCGGCCTCTGTCCGTGTGAATCGGAAAGACGATTAGGGGCTTATTAGCGGCCTGGGCAGAAGTGTAACTTGTTGGGAGTGAGCGGGCAGAGCCCCAGCGACATCTCCAGCTGAGAACAGTCCGAGGCATTGTCTTACCTAATTATGGCGGATGGACTTCTTTTTGTTTCCCTTTCGGTATGCCTGTCTGATTCCCTTTTTGCCTGGCCGCTAGCTCCGACCACGCTGGAAGTGTGCTAATTAGAAAAGAAATGGTCCTAGTTATTATGTCAACTCTCATTAACAGCGATGACAATGAGCAATATTATTTTTACGCAATGTTTTGTGCAGGGGACCCTACTTCCAATGCTCATTAAATGAAAAAAAAAAAAAAAAAAAAAAGCCCTGGTAGTGGGGGAAAGCACTCTCACGTCGGAGCTCCTTACATGTCCAGAGCCGGAGAGGTTGCTGCACTTTGTGGAGTGGCAGAGGCATGAAGTTATTGCCCTAATTAAAAGCTGAGCGGTCTCTAACAACAGTTGCGTCATCAAAGTTAGCTGTTTCCACTGTCAACATTTGGGAAAGTTTAAAAGATCAGACAGTCATCTTTTCATTTTAAAACTTTATTATACAACTTCACAAATTGCAAAAAAAAAATTGCAAAATCATGTTTAAAACAGAAATAATAAATAGGGAACATACAATCAAGGCTACAGTGACATTTTTAAGTAATTCACCATTTGCAATTATCATAAAAGTAAAGGCAGCTATCGAGGAGGACAACATGTACACAGAAGTGAGAATAAGAGTTTGCAGCCCTTGGATTCCTCAGAGAAGAAAGACCTCAGCTGTGTGAGTGAGCAACTTTTTCTCTCATTCACTATTTGATTGCAAAGTCTCTGAACGTCGTTGTGGAGGTTTGTTCCGAGTGTATTCATAAAAGCATGGATCAGATTCACCTTGTCATCCCAAATTGGCTGTTGTTTGCAAAAAGCATTGCGCAAATTGTCACTTCTTGGGCCGCTCCAAGATGTTCAGGAACTTCCCCCTGGTCATTTCCCTGGCTGGGGAATAAGAAGACACCACGTCACATGTTGTTTACGAATGCAAAGCATGTCTTAAATATCTGCAGTGTCAAACTGGGTGGTAATTTATACAAACATCTGTTCATTCTGGACATGGAAAACAACATAAAACGGAGACTGGCTACCAAAGAGAGCCCTGTGATTGCTTGATTGCTGTCTCAATGCAGATACCACTCAGACGTATGGGTGCATGAACGAGTGCATTTGTGTATATGCATGCAGCACTAGCATGAGAGAATAGAGGAATGGCTTTGGGGTCGGGAGTTAAGGAGCATATTATGATTATGGAAAATGGCCATGTCTGAAATCAGTGATAAATGGCAAAATAAGGAGAGTAGAACCACTTGTAATGCAAAAAGGACACCATTCAAGCACTTGCAGAGATGAAAATGAACAGTAAACGGCTATGAAATGCATGCACAGTTTAGGCTACACGCTCCAAGTGGATACACTCTTCCTCAGAACTGCATTTCAGGTGGTTCCCCTCTCCTTATTTTTCTAGTTTTTTGCCTCCTTTGGAACCCCCCTTCCATTCTCCACACCCTTCACCCTTGACACCTGTGATACAAATAAAATGCAATTGTTGAAACTGTCAAAAATAATGAAGATGTTTGGGTGGGATCCACTAAACTGGGTTTGACTCGTGTGCTATAGAACAGCTCCACAACAGAATGGTCCCTGCTGCAGGCCTTTTGTAAAATGGGTCTTCAGTGGGAGAGCATCATTCCAGAGGCTCTTGTGTAATTATGGAGACTGCAGGGATTTTTCTCCAGCATCACTACACACCCTGGAGAGGCATCATCCAGGTATAGTAATTGCTCTTTGTTAAAGATAATAAGAGGATCAGGCTCTTAGCTCCAGTACAGTTTTCATGAGCTGCAAAGCTGGGATCACCTCAATGACTTTATAAAAAGCATTCTGTTCCTAACGGTCCTTCCGCATCACACATACATAAAAGTACAGAGCAGCAGAGTGAAGACCAATTTCAAATGGGCATTGAGCAGAAAGTCATCCAACTTCATAATGCCTGCAGGAAGAATGTGATCAGGATCTTAAATGGCCAGGGTTGTTGTCACACCAGTGTGAGAAGAGACTGCTGGTGCACAGCAGAGGAGCTGAACCTCCTTGTTGAACCTGACACTGGTGCTGATGAGCTGCTGTCTGGCTGTGTGCTGGTGAGAAGGCCCCACCGCCTTCCCTGCCCACAGTGGCTAATGAAAAAGACGGGTCGGTTAGTAATTTAGATGAGTGTGGAATGATAATGGTGCGTCTGGGCATGGGGGCCACGTCACCTTGAAGTGTCCATCATCGGGTTAAACATGACGCTAATTGGAATGGGATGGATTCATTTTGCACTGGGCTGTCTCTTCAAATAACCCTACACAAAGTCATCAGTGGACCCCAGGACACACATACGGACGGTGCCTTAGATCGAAATTAAGCCATCGGAATTAGGTGAGGCAATGCAATTACATTAGGATGACCCTAAAACTACCGATGCACTGACGAATTTTCTCATTAGGGGCAGTTATGCTAGGAGTGGTAAAGGGCAGCAGTTAATATTTTTGATTTTTAAAGTGTCATGCTTCTCTTTCTCGTTATCCCTTCCTCCATCTCGTGATGAGCTCAAACTGTAAAACTGATCAGGCTGTGCCGCTCCTCCTGAGACCCCTCGCCCCACCGAGCCTCTCATTAATTAGAGTTCAGTTCAGCCTCCCCTTACTCATATCATTTATATTATCAGATTAAGGACCCCATTAAACAGAAATCAGCCCTCAATTCATGATGTGTGGCTTGCCTTTGATAAAAAGTAAATATGGGCAAGAGTTTTGTGATTCACAGTGAAGGTGGCCAAAATCCAAATAGCAGCAACTGATTACGATGTTTGAAAAGGTGGAAAAAACAAAGCAATGAAGTTTTACTGTAGTCAATCTATGCTAAATGCTAATCTGTAGCAAAGATGTGCAGACAGAACTTTGTAGGACATACAAATTGGACCTGCCAGGAGATGTCAATCAAATGATCACACTAACGATCACCCATGACAGGAGGAGGAGCCATCAAAATCTGATTTTGTGTCTGCAGGAAGAGTGAACAGATGATAAGTTGTTCTTTTATGGAAGTTTTTAAATTGGACTTTAATAAAAGGTAACCAACAGGACGATCCACAAATATTTCAGTATCCACAAAAACAATACAACAATACTCACTTTCACTTGTGTCTTGTAAAATGAAATTTGAATGACTTGCAAATGTACAAATCCATGTATTTATATTTGTAGTTCCTGAACATTTTCACATCTAAATTTTGCATTGTGATCCACATTTGTTTGTAGACCACCTGACATTTGTAAGTCCCTCCCTATTTATTTGTGGATTTTTGTCCAATTTGTCAGGCAGCAGATTTGTAGAAACAAACTACAAATATAAATAAATGGATTGGTACATTTCAATTAATTTGTAAAATCCTTTACAGTACAGTTTAGTGCATTTTTGCACTAAAATGTACTTGGATATCATTTTACAAGTGAAAAAGTATTGTTTGTGGATACTGAAATTTTTGTGGATCATGGTATCTGTGGATTACCTTTATGTCCAATCAAAACCTTACAGTAAGATAAACAAAAACGGATGTGGATAGAAACCTTCACACGCCCACAGATTTCCGCACACATGCGCGCGTACGCACACACATATGCCTTGTCACAGGCCAGGGGGAGATCAATACTGATTAGGGGGACTTAGAGATTTGTTTAGTTGATTAGAAAGGTCAATTACTAATTTTGCACTAAGTTAATCAGCATCTTGTTACAACTGCCATCCACATTAAATGACACCTTATGGATTGTGAGGGCCATGTCCTCGCCCTGTTGATTTGTTGCTATCTAATTATCATTTAGCCCTAACTGGTCTGAGATCAGAGCCTACAATGGAAATGTGAGGCAGCCTTTGAGTTCGATGAAACAAAGACAACTAATATGAAATCTCATCATCCAAATCAAATATTCCCCATTGCTTGACTGTGTTCCATTTTTACCCAAGCCATTTGAAATCTATGTCCATGAATAGAAGCAATATGTAAACAATCTCAGCCAAGTTATTGCCACAATGAGGGCTGAGGGCGTTCTGGCAGACTGATAACGGAGGACTGTCTGGCAGCAGCAGCCAGCCTGCCAGAGGATCCTGGCTGCTCCCAGCTCCCCCATCAGTCCAGTAATCCAGTGGCTGTAGATGTGGGCCTGATTACTGCTGCTCAGGTACAATGCTCCAATGGGGATTAACCTATATCTGCAAACACAGCTAAATATACCCTGGGGGTATTTAAAATGTTGTCTTTTTTTCCCTAAATTAAACAGCAAAAACCACAAGCCCACAACCGAGGAAATTCTAGCAGTGAATCAGTGCCAACCCAAACATTTCTGCTCTTTGCTCTGTAGTGGCAAACCATTTTCACCCGGCAAATCCCGTGTGGGTTGAACGTAGATGCAAAGGAAGCGCGTCCGTGTAACATCTTACTTTCCCCTCGTTTGCGGTGAGTGATCTAGGCGTCATTGTCACAGCCCACTCCCAGCCTGCACCCCCGGCTCCCCTGTGTATAAAATGAGAGTAATCATCACTGCGCCCCCACCCTTCCCCCCTCACCCACCCACCTCTTCTATGGCACACTCCTGGTGAGCTGCTGGACCCCTGTTAGCTCAAAAGACAGATGACCACCTGGGTTAACTGGAGTCCTGGACCCCGGCCCTGACTGCCCCAATTCACTTTCATTAAGAGTTAAGAGGACTTATCTGACCCCCACTGCCCATCTCCGAGTGCCACTCGGCTATTACGGCCTGTAAGCTTTATTTAATGGATTTAACATCCACTCTCATCGCCCTCCTCCCCCGGGACAGGGGAGGCACAGAGGAGATGACACACACACACACACACACAGAGAAACACTTGCAGGCACACACATTCACTCCCCCCACCCCCCCCACCCCGACACCCCCCGTCTTGCAACACATACACCTGACGCTCATGTTTGTGTTCAAAATTCAATTACCCACTTATTGATACTTCACAGGGATATTTAAGATGCAGACACGAGCTGTGATTTCCCAGGGGAGCCACTGGTTCCTCTTTATGTCCCAACCGAGAGGGCCCCACCCCTCCTCTCCTTCCCCCACTCCAATGCATTCTCGCCTGGCTGACACACACACACACACTCGCGGATACACTCACACACACCCAAACAAACACGTCTGCACCTCCCCACCCCTGCTCCAGCCTATGCCTGTTCAAGAGGTGTCCTTATTAATAGGCAATCAGTCAAAATTCATTCATTAAAAAGCCTAAAAGGTTTTACACCCACACTATGATTAGCTGGGAAAGAAAATCCAATGAATTCCTAATGCCTTTATGGAAATGAGGTGTCATTTCCGATCTGCTCAGGGAGGCGGCAGGCAGGCATAGCTGAGGAGGGGTGTGTGTGTGTGTGTGTGTGTGTGTGTGTGTGTGTGTTTAACTCTGCCTCTTTCTCCCTCTTTACACAGCTCTGACACTGATCCTGCTCGAGATACGAATATGCCCCCACAGCTGCAGCTGCAACCTGTTTCTCTGTTTGCAGATGCTGTTGCAAAATGTGCAAAACAACGATGGACATACCAGACTATAGCCAGTACCACTGTAATGAAATTATATGGTTTCCATTTCCATAGGTGATGCTAGTATAATCTACAGGCTGCACTTGAGCAAAGTTTACCAGACTAGAGAACAAATCACAATATTTGGCCACAAGTTGCTGATTTTCACATTCACCTTGTCAATGCTTCTGAATACCCCATCAAATGACGACTGGATGCCCGTCCCATCACTGCCTGCTACCCCAGCTTCTAAAATTGAAACACTGATTCACACACACTCAAACAAGGCTTCCCTGTTTCACTTTCCTAACACGCGAATCCTGGTACCACCTTCAAAGAGAGGCACCCCGACACCGCCATTCATCTCCACTCTGAGCCCATAAAGAAACTCGGGAGAGGTGAGAAGAGGAGGACAGCGGAGTAGGAGGAGAGGTGAGGAGGAGGAGGAGAGAAGGAGGAAGGGTAGCAGTGGTGGGGGGGCAGGCGTCCCCTGTTCCTCATTCAGCGGCTGTCAGCGCAGGCACTTCATAACCACCCGCCCCGCGGTCAGCCCGCCCTGATGGATTGATGGAGGCACATTAGCACCAGTGGAGCCAGTGAATGCAATCATATTCAGCAGCAGCACGCTCTTAATAGGCCGGAGATTGATCCTGAGGATGAGGAAGAGGTGGAGGAGGAGGAGGTGGTGAATGCAGGCCCATTAGCAGCTGTCAGGGCAGGGCGACCTTCAGTCTCACCTTCACGCATGCAGCCACACTAGGGGTCAGCCTGGGTCTACTCTGGGTGGCATCATGGTGGGGGACGGGTGCTCTGGGGTGCTCGGCAAGAGACAACAGGTGGCCCGATAGCCACAATATACTGAGCTGTGCTGTTTTTGCACAAGCACCTCTGCTAGCGTGTTACGTCAAATTGTCATTGTTCTTTTTACCAATGAAATTGTTACTGAAGGAAGACAAAGATGCATTAACAATGACACTGCAGCTCGGCAACAATCAAAAGTAATCAGCAGCGTCTAGAGCAGAAAGCCTTTGTTAATTGATAGAGCTCCTTTGCAGGACAAGTGTTAAATGGGAGCCAGTAGCCTTGAGCCCACAAGTGTGATAGAGCACCACCACTAACTCTACTAGCTGTGCTACCAGCCGTCTCCATCGCTGAGGCCTTCCAGTGCGTCCCAAAGGAACACTCAGCTTTCAATTACCTCCAATAACAGCACTTATCAGAGTCCTCAGCTTTCCCCAGAGAGTCGGGGCTTGATGCCCGGGCTCAGCGGCCCACGACAGGGGCATTCATCATGGGGCAGAGCAGCAGCTGGGGCCTGGGGAAGAGGCACGCGTCAAACCCCTGTGGGACTAGACCAGGCCAGCGTCACACAGCCACGACTGGGGGGGGGGGGCTCCCTTGAGACTAAGGGTGTATCACAGTCGCATCCTTGTCATACACCCATGTGAACACATACAGGCATGCACACACATAGGGCAACATGTGCATAGTGCAATTAATACTGCTTGGGTTGTAGTGTCAAATAGTTTCATAAGGTAAGAAGTGGGAATAGTGTTCTTTAGTTATGTCTGGACAAGGTCCCCTTTTCTCACTGCGGTGGGGTGAGTGAGTTTTCACTGCTTGCTTGTGCTCTGCCCATTAACCAGCTTCCTCTTTAATGGTCCACATGTTGAGGGGGGAGGGGCAGTAAATCCTGTCCCCTGCCCTCGCTCTGCCGTGCCTCTGCAGAGGCTCGTTTACGGGTACTGAAGAGCACACAAACATGATGAAAAAGTAGCTGAGATTTACAAGGCCTCCCCTGACAGCCGGGAAAAGGAGAAAATTAAACCAGAGAGCATTAAACAGGCACCCATTACAGGGCTGCTCCGAGACCAATAATAACCATCATTGTGTCCCGTCATCCAGAGGTACATGACATGATTGCAAAGCCCGCAGTCCTCCGTGTATGACAGCTAACATCTTTATACCAACCAGATTACATGCTTCTCAGGACTTAGCGAGCGCAAAGGAGATAAGACACGTTTTCAACAAAACTAAATCATAGCCAGTAAACTATGCAAGTAAGCAAAGGCGTGCTAAACACTCGACAGATGTTCCCCTCTTTTCCACACAGATAGATGGTAAAAACATTGCTTGCGTGATAAGCCTTGAATTGAAAAGCACTTGGGTTGCTGTGCTTGTCAATGCCTGTGATGAGGTTAAAGTTGAGCATTATTAAGTTAGGATCAGTCAGATATCGTGAATGAGTCCAGATCTGATCAGAGTGCATAGACAGTGTAGACGGGCAGACCAGTTACTGAGTAGAAAATCTAACTTTTTGTTTACACGCTGCTTTCATAATTCCTGCATTATGTAGGTATTTATTGCATCACACCATTGCAGCAAACCACTCCTATAGAGTCGTCTCCCTTGCCTATAATTTGATGCATTGCTTGAAAAATTAAAAAGTTTCCATTTATGGATCTCTTAATTTGTATCAAAGCCTTGACAAATCATGTTTGGTGTAATCCGCTCCTGAACGAGCCTACTTCAATCATCCTGTCTTTATGGAATTTTACAAAGTGGTGAGCTCATCGTAAGGCCAACAGTGCAGGCTGGCAGCCCTCAGCACAACTTCTCTACCTCCTTCTGCACAACTAACACTCACCATCTCACTGATTTGTAAAATGTCTGGGGTAAAGGCCACTTTGCTATTGTACAAGATTATAGTTTCCTATTTCATACGGAGGGATTTTGGATAAATCTACTTGATTGGGAGGAAATCTCCACAAGCACATTCATCTCTGGTTCTCAAACAAAAGATAAAAATGAACACTGACTGCATAACCAGACAGGGCCAGTGAATGAGACATTATAGCCTATGCATTCAGTAAGCTTTAGGCTTCCAAGTGCTGCTAACTTCCCATTTTTCATTCATTTAAAATGTATTTGTGGCTATTGGTTAAATTATTTGACATACCCGATCCGAGTAAAGGGGAGGCTATACCTCAATTCTTCATTGTTGGTTTTTCATCGGCAAACTAAGTATCCATTTTTCTCTTAGGAAAATATGAGCACTTAGCTACATCTCTCTAATCCACACGCCACAAGGATTATGACAATGGAGGCAGTAGGCAATGGATTAAAAACTAGATTTTGCATCCATAAAAAGCTTGAATACTTGTTGTTTGGGCTCCTGCTGACATGCCCTTGTTTCCCATTGTAACAAGATGGTCCAAGATCCATGAAATCAAGACATCAAGGTCAACTTATGAATGATGTTTGACAGCACAGTTGATATATATAATACCAAAAATATGATTTCAAAGTATGCAATCCTGTTTTTGGATTAAAAAAACCCACACAAGCTTACGTGCAGTCAACCTGCTTGGGTCGTGGTTTATATGAAAGCACAAAACATTGCTGTGAAAACTCTTCTCCATCAGATGGATACAGAAATCTAGAAAGACAATCAGCACCATCTAGTGGCAAATTGAGACGTGACTAACTAGGCAGCTCCGCAGCTAAATGTATCAACAACAAGAAAAACGCTGTAAACAAACTGTATTCACAGCTAACACACATTGTATGACTGTCAATTCAGAATGGCAAGCTACCAGATAACTTAGAAAACTAGCAAAATTGTATATATTTTTTCCCTTATCACAAGTTTATGAGTAATGTACATTGAACTATGTGTTATTCATGTACTTACACTCCTCTAAACCCAGCTGATAAGCCAGGTTTTGTAGTCCTTTGACCTTCTCCATCAGGTTGGCTGTGGTCAGACTGCCCAGCTCTAGAGAAGCAGGAGAGGACCCATAATGTAAGATCTAGGCTATATTTAGGTAGAAGACAAAATATCATCCCGTTTGACAAGATTATACATCAAGGCTGTCTTCTTGTTTACCACCACCCACTGCAGGGAGACAGGAAATGTTTGCACATAACAAATTAACGTATTTTGTTCAATACCTTTTAACATTTCGATGTCCTCACTCTCCAGTTCAGCCATCCACTTGGGGGGAGAATTAGTGATGGGCTGTGATGTAAGACACAATAGTCTCAGTATAAAAGGCTTCTCAGCAGATATGGTAAATCAGCTAAAATGTATAGATTACATAAATAGATTACATCTAGCAGATAAATATCCAGTAACTCAAAGCTAGCCATGATGAATTTAACTCACATTTTTACAAGATGCAGCGAATTCTGCAACTCCAGGCACTGAGTGAGAGATTACAGGATCAATAATAAGACTGACCAAAAACATACTTGTATACATAATCCATAGTTACTAATAACACAAGAGCATATAGAGGGCAAACTTACATTGCTCTGGCCATAGGTCTGGTGACGCTCTATCCAGCTTCTCAAAACTCAGCAAAGAGGACTCAAAGTCGTCACCTATCAGACACAAATGGTGTTTGTTTGCAATATTTTCTGTGAAAAACATTAATTTCCCTGCTGTGTCTACATACTCTAGTTGGAGTTTCATGAAGAATCAGTGAGTCGCGTAAGTGTATATATGCAATTTGGTTGATGCTTTTATTCAAAGCCACTTATGGTATGGTGAGTGTTTACATGTGTAATATGGGAAGCCCCAGTGGATTCACCATAGCAGTGCAGGAAAACATGCCACTCCTTGATCTATCTAAGGCTATCTTGAGTTATTGTTAAATCAGATATCTTGCTGATATCTGAAGGCCTGTGCTCTACCAGCTGAGCCAATTAATTGTACCATATGTTGTATCGGTCTGAGCAAGCGCTGTGGAGTAATTCAAATGCAGATATCACCAGTAGGGTTCAACTGATTGAACTTTTATCAAATGTCAGATATCAGCCAGTCAATGTCGTTCCTCCCTGCAAACCCTGTTTTTCCTTGCACATTGTATTTATTCATTTAACTGTTCAATTATGTTTTTTGCAAATTAATTCTTAATTTAAAGTATCACAGATTGGAGGGGTGGGGGGGACACTCAATACATTTAAAGATTGAACTCTGATCACCACTGTTTTGTTTTGTAAAATAACAAACTACAGGTATTTTAATTTTGATTCAATTTTAAATTACATATCCATATGTATAATTTTTAGTTTTTAGTACAGAAACTTACAGAAAAATCCCAATAAAGTATGCAGCAGTAACATATCACAATACATGCATGGCAAACCGTCAAAAAACGTCAAACATGGCGATAATAGTGAATATATATATTGGGAGATCTTCGATGATCCCTAGATGGGTATTGACCTAAATGGGTAGCTTTTATGTGGTACAGTTGAGAGTGAGTAAAAGCAAGCTTTATTACCAGCACCACTAGTTTTATCCCTCTAAGTCAAGCTCTACGACAGGTTCCAGCTTGCTGTCTAGTATGTTGTGTTTGGGAGTCTGCTTGCCTATCCACTGGATAAAACACTGTGGCTACTGTAGGCTTTAGCCAACGCGAAAAAAACATCCCTAAACAGCAACAATATAGCAGTAACATGTGTATTCTGTCGCCTCGGGATGTTCAGGTAAGAAAACATAAGAGCCGCCAACGGTTTTGTGGACTTAATCATGTCAAAATGTCAATTTATACACATCATAGCAGGGTAAGGAATTAGAATTTACCTCCATTTGGAGACGCCATCTTCAGAATAAACACGTGACACACGACAACCAATAGCAGCCACCGTCTTCGCGGTTGACGTGTATCGGAGGACTTTCCCAAACCTTCCGCTAGATGGCGGCTTTTTTTCCCTGTCAGAGAGAATCCAGGTGTCACTTTGCCTACTTTCTTTTCGCCTAAAAAACGGTTATGCCAACTAGCCCGCTTCTTTATTGTCTGGGAGCCAGTGGCTACATGTTCATGCATGGAGCAAGATGTTTACATGCAGCTTTTTATGCAGCTGTTTGCATTAATTCATCAATTAACAGAATATTTCGGTCACCTGTCAGCTAGCAGTATATGTGGGAAAGAAAAGATGATCCCAGTAATCTGTGCAGTCTTCTCGATGCTCAAACAATCTGATGTTACAGGCAATTGTATTTTTCATTTTAATGAATCACAGACCTCAAAAAGCCAGGGTATAGTTGCTGCTGGAAATGCACTCATCCTTAGGAATTTACTGATGATGCCAGCACGGGAATACCATAATACAATTCCATCCAGACAATGATGGATGAAAGTTGGGAGTCAGGACTGGTGGGAGAGGGTGGTTGAGTTTGCAGATGAATAATGGAAAAAACTTGCATGTCACAGTCTCATTTGTCAAATTGTGCAGCATTATGGAGCCTATAATGAAACATTGCCATCCCACTGTGTGTGCACCTCCTGCACACCATTTGCTATGAGTCACACTAGTCTTATATAAATTAGGGGGGTGATATATGGTGTTGTCACCAACCAATTCATAACGCTGTGCTAGTCTGAGTTTGCCTAGACTGCAAAAATCAAAAGAGACAGCCAGACATTTTAACTGGGTCACTCATAATCAGATTATGTGCTGATGTGTTTGGCTGCCACGTGTTCGTTTACACGGGTCGACCCAAAACAAAGTTACTTAGGCGGCGTTCACATCGAACAATCTGACATCCGTTAAATTCACGGACAAGTATGTGTTGAGACCACCTAGGTTGTGTTGTTGTGGGCGTGTCCTTTTGAAGATGTATATGTATTTTGATTAAAGGTTTCACTCTCCCCATTGTTGTTACCAGCCCACCTACAGCAGAGACAAGTATACAGTTCTATACTAAATCCTAACTAATAAATCTCCTCAGATGAGGTTCCTTAGGACAAAATATTAGCAAATATGGTATCCAAGGCCTGATGTGTATCTATTTTGTGGTCTTTGACATGAAAAGATGGGTAGGATATAAGTATAACACAACAGAGCACATTAAAAACTATGAAAATATCAGAATTTATGGATAGGATGTAATGTGCTTTGTTGGCTCTCTACATAAATAGATTTAGTGGCTGTGCACAACTGTACATTACTATCTGTTAACAACAGGTATATTGAAACCCCTAAGCTCATCAGAATCTCATGTATGATTATCTGAGAAAAAAAAAGCACACTTCAGAACAATCAAATGTTTCCAAAACAGATGCGATATGCTCCTATCATCTTGTGCATCTGATGCATAAGTAAGGACAGACCAAAAGAATAATATATTTTAGTTTATTGATCACGTTGAAATATACACATCACACTGAGAGTCAGGAGGAGTCTTGTAGTAAACAAAAGCCCAACAGTACTGGACGCCACTTATGGCTAAATACAATACAAAAATACTGGGCACTAAGATCAGAACCAGTGAGAAGTGAAATACTCTTTGATATAACAATGTAACAAAGAGTGTAAAACTGCCGAGCAGAGAAACACAATATGAGAACATTTCAAAGTAAGGGTTAACTTTCACTAGCTCCTTTCAGGCACTTTAGCTTATTATCGTGACAGAAGTCAAGACTGGACTGTGTGTTACATGTTAAGGCAGTTCGGTGATGATTAGTGTTCCATGTCTGTATTTTGAACTACTCTGGCTCTTGTATTGCACTGGTTCAAATCTGTCATCAAGCATCCATCACATACGACAAACTAAGATACTTAGAAATGTTGAGACACAGAAATGCTTGGACAGGTCGAGACTGTACCGTAGTGTATACTTCATGAAAAATAGGTTTATCTGTAAACACCATAATAACATAATTGTGTGAGAAACATGTCCGATAAAAGTCCCTCATATTTAAAATAGTGCTTCACATCGTTAGTGTCGTCTTTGATCAAAGCTGGCTAGAACTCCCAGGAGTCCAGCCACTTCAGGCCAGCCATGGCACTGCCAGGGTCAAGTGCCAGAGGGCCCCTCATGCCATAGGAGAGTGGATGGAAAAGGTAGAAACTGCAATGGTTGGAGGACAGTGAGGAACAGAAGGAAGAGGATTTACAGTTGCACATGTCTTAGTAGGTAATTATCAAATGCAAAATACTTTGTTACGATACTAAAATCTGGACAAATAGGACAAAATATATAAAGAATTAAAGGAAAAATCCACCCTAAAGCACTTTAACACTGAGATCGCTGTGATGTGGGATTCTAACAGAAGTGATAACAACGTAGCCTCAATAGACCAGAATGCAATGCACATATACAACAGCATAAGCATTTTTCCTTTAACTAGTCTACTGGTGAACTCACCTGTAAAGGATGCTAAAAAGAAGTACCACCTGCCCAACTCTTTGCAGCCAATAAGAATAAGGTGGGCGGAGCAACAGGTCAGCGCTTTGCAACAGGATATCCAATGTAATTCCTGAGGATGAATGAAAAAAACAAAACCTTAACCAGAACCCTCTAACCTGACATGACCAGTGCTGACGTGGACTGATTCTGTCTATGTAGTGCCATCAGGCTCAACGGGATAGGATTGGTACCTGTTAGCATGCTGTTGAAGAGCATGGCAGGGAAGTAGTGGTGGTAGTAGAGGATGCGGCCCATGGTGTAGAAAGGTGCATAGTGCAGCAGCCAACCCAGGAGTAGCTGCCCTCCTTCTCTAACGAGCACCCAACAATGCTCTGAAACACACACAGAGGAATGCATGATATTTAGAGGACACTTTAATCCAATGTGACTAAAAAAAACTTGATGAGAGGCTGTCGTGAATTATCCTACCTCTTCTTTTTTGGTCCAGCACAACGCCTCTTTGAAGGGCTATAGAGGCCACTGCCACCATGATCACATACAGCCCCAGACTAGCCAGGTTTATCCACCAGACCACCTGAGGAAGAGTCCTGTGTTTAGTCATCCATGTGTGTTGCTCAGACAGACCGAGCACAGGGAGATGAAGCAAGCAGAAGGCAGACTTACAGGATTGCCCAGCAGGTAAACGCGATACTCAGTCTCATTCACTCCAGAAAACCTCAGTCCCTTCAAATAAACAAAAGAGCATCTGCAGTGGTGAGGAAGCAGTTACGCATTTAGTTCAAGCGGTTTTCACAATCATACACCACAGATCATGCAATGCACCTGATAGTTGACGGGCCAGTGCCAGGGTTTTGAGTGCATCTCATTGTCTTTGGGCTTCAAACCGCTGTTACCCTGAAAAGAAACATTTTTACAATGACCCATTACAAGTATCGATTTTGGCAAAGCGTCACTCTTCGAGCACGGCAGAGTTGGCTGCTCTTCTCATTCTTACCCTGATCATGACGATGTGGGACTCGAGTAAGATTTCCAGAAAATGGGGCTTCAGCACTGACAGGCTAATGTTGGGCACTGTCAATACACACAAAGGAAAGAAATATGTTGGTCAATGTTCATGTCAAGAGGTGCAGATAAAAAAAAAGGCGGACATGAGGAATGTATCGTACATGTGGGATTGATGTGATCTTCAATGTTCCACTGAGAGTTTGGAGTCTCCTTCAGGTAGGGACTGCAGGTCACCTCCACCTGTTCCCAGCCCCTGAACAGACAGAAGACATGCAGTCAGCTTCAGCCGTCTACCGCCTGAATGAATCTCTGGCACAGAGAGACCGGAACACACTAGAGACCTTTCTTACCACTTGGGAAGAGTCTTGCCGGAGGAGTACAACACACAACCAGAAGCTCTGTGCAGAAAGCGAACTTTGCTGCGCAGCACCTTCACCAGGTCTCCCTTCCGACCTCCACACACCTCCACCTGCCACAGGTCGTTGGCGTCTCCTGTGCCATTCTAAGACAAGGCCAGAGGTAATGGGAGGTTTAAGCTGGGGTTCATACCAGGGTTGGACCGATAAATCGGCTTGTGGTTATATCTGCCTGATATTGGCCTTTTATTAAATAAGTGGTCTGTAAAACCTGCAATGATTTTTTTTATTTTCTTTGCATTGTATTTATTCAGTTAACTGTTCAATAACACTTATTGTAAAGTAATTATTTGTTTAGTAAGGTAGTAATCGGCTTTTCCACCCTGACAAGAATAGAATTTGGGAGTGAATATCAGCTTTAATACAAAAATATCAGTATTGGCCTTCAAAAACCCATATCAGTCAACCCTAGTTCACAATTCTAATATCCTTCTACTCACAATGCCATAGCCTGTAACCTGGAAGTGTTTCTTGGTCAGAGGCGCCTCGTGGAGGTGGCTGTGAAGGTTACGGGTTGTCCTGATGGGACCAGGAGCATCAAACGTTACAGAGCAGACATGTGAGGTTACTCAGACAAGAGAGTATATTAGTGGGGATTCAGTAAATAAGCTTTTCTTTTCACTCCGTGGTGTCATGGTGCTTACTCTTTGTGCTCCAATTGAATGATGTCCCCGTGGCGAACCAGCTCAGGGGTCCCAGATTGTGCTTAATATAAAAGAATAAAGAATAAACAATAAGAAGATTTCACTTTAATGTTTTGGTATCTCTTAACAGTGAAACAAGCCCATCTACTCACTATCATTGTCATCCAGCCTATGGACCAGCCACAAGTTGTTGTAGTCCTTATGGAGGTAGGCTGTCACCTGTATGTGGACACAGAGAAGACACTTTATACAGAGGAATGAAAAAGGAGGATAATATGCTGTTGAATTTAATGATGTTCCACAGATGAACCTGTAGCCTGACCTGCTGCTGCTTGGCCCCCACTCCCTCTGGGTATAGGTGCCAGTGCGAGTGCAGGTAGCCTCCAGCGATGCGTAGGTTTTTCACCGTGATGGTGGAGCCATATGCCAGGTCTGCACCAGGGGAAAAACAAAAAGATATTATTGCATCACACTGGCCAGCACAAAAACATAGAAAACCTCATAGGAAATGGATTTGTAACTCACACTCAGGCATGGACGCGTTGTGTAGATTGTTCCCTATTAGACGGGACTGGAAGGCAGAGCTGAAGAAGCCATCTCCTGGTCCGCTGATGAGAGAGCAATCATGACTACCCAGAGAACGTGGTGGATGTTGTCACACAGTATTCAGCCAAGCAACAATCCCAGTGTAACAAAAATGCAGCAATCATATTCACCTTTTGTTCAAAACAACAAAGTGGACTGCAAATATTGTAACATAGAGGAACAGTGGAAGTAGGATGAGTCCAAACACCCGGGCCAGGAAGTGTTTCGCAATGTCCACCTGGCACCAGCAAATAGGATGGAGAAAAAGGAGAGAGGGCTGAATTGTCAAACATCCAGCATAACTCATCAACAGTATCAGTTACCAGTAGGATACATGGCATGCTGCTGGTTACCAGTGAGAGGTGCAGGTCCCCCAGAAGTCTCCAGAGGTCCCAGGCTGTGTTCAGTCCCACCAGCAGGATGACAAACAGCCCCACAAACTTCACCCCCAAAGCCCCAGCAAGGTTTACACCAGTCAGTACCAGCCACAGCCACCAGGGGGTGCTAAAAGACCTGAAAACAACAGCCAGCAGCGCATTATCAGACACTTATCGCTTATTAGTTGTTGCTAACAATAAACCGTAGCTACAAATATAGACAGTGAACATCACTCGCTCGTCACTTGAAATGCAACATCAAATCAAATCATCATAATCAACATAGGCTGCTGCATGGCCTGACACTGAAGCCCTGCTGTGGACGAGCGGCAGCTGCTGGGAAGCACAAGAGAGACAACTACAAATAAAAGGAGGCCAGTTCTACAGGTGTCCTACCTGTATCTCTGCTGGTTGAACTTGACCATGCTCAGCACTGCTCCCATGATAAAGAACATGAGGATGGGGTCCAGCAGGATGTACTGGGAAATAGTGATGCAGCCAGTGTCTGTCGGGAGAGTATCAATAAGCACAGATTTGTTGTAATATTGTTAACAGTCAACTCTTTTATTTCAGCAGGAATATCTCAAAAATGTATGCTGCTCTCAAGCTCACAGGAAGTAGAATTACTGGTTGCATCCAAGCTAGATGGCTCTGGTGTATCTGGAATATTGTGATTGTGATATGACCTGCGAGACATGTGAGTGCTTAGAAATTGGAAACTGTCTGAACCACGTTTTCCACAGTGAAAGAAATCGCAGGCTTGTGCGAACTGGAAGTTACCATGGTTAATATTGCGATCTTTATTTTTTTCTGATTAGTTGTGAAGCCCTTTCGTACAGGTGGACACACATACACTCACCAAATATGAGCACAGCAGCAGTGATGAGAGCAGCGGTGTGGGACTGAGACAGCTCCAGCACTATGAGGTAGGTGAAGATCGGGAGACAGGAGCCCAGTACAGCACAGAACTGGAGGGAGACAGGTAGGACAGACACATCAAACCAGCGTCAGCAGCCCCGCTATACCTTGTCCTGTTTAAGTGGTGACAAGACGACATAACCATGGAATAAGAGTAGGGTTCCTACAGAGAAAAGAGACGTACCCCTCTCATCCCCCAGTAGTTGTGGTGTTCATATTTGTCTCCTGGCTTTATGAAAGGAAAGGTACCGTCATAGCCGGTCATATAGCCAGCCAGACCTATCAGCATCTGGAATGGAGCACAAGGGAACAAGACTCACCAAACTAGAAATGTAATTATTGGTGCAGTTAGTTTAACGGCAGACAATCCTCTTAGGAGACTGCAAAGACAGCATCATCTTCCATCTTACTTTCCCCAGAGGAGGATGGACATCAAAAAAGAAGGTCCTGTTGATGTAGTAGCTCCCCATCTTTCCAAAGTGTGTCTCATCCCAACTGAAACATGCAGGATTCATAATGTGACATCTGCATGTATTTATCCACACGCACAGAATTGATGGCTGTTCACTTGGGGGTGTGAAGGAGGAATTTCACTCACCATACATGAGGGGGATCCATGATCTTGAAGAGGCGAGTGGAGAAAGAGAGCACTGCCACCAATAGAAACAGCACTGTGCTTTGGGACTCAGCACTGGGAGGGTAGATTCCTCTGTCTGACCACTGAGCAGATGTCCCATTTGAAGACTGACTGTCACCCTCTGATGAGTGTTCAGCTGTTTTAGTGTTTCTATCGTTTGGCAGAGGATATATGGATGAAATTTGATTGGAGCCCTGCTTCTTTTCTGAGTTGAGAAAGGCTTTCCTGTTCCGTAGTGTTGAAGTGTCCTCTGTTCTGTTCCAGTGTGTAATGCATTCTTCCTTTGCCATTAGGGAGTTAAAACTGTTAACAAAGTCGAGCAATGCCAGATCCCTCCTAGGCCAACAAGTAAGATCCAATAATACTATCTAATCAGGCAATACAAGTAGCGAATCACAGGCTCCTAGATACTTTCTGCTGAGTGTATCAGTGAGAAAGGATTGCATGAAAGGCTGCTTTAAGCATGGCTATTATCAACATACAACATTACAGCACCAGGTATCTGTCTTCAATATTGCTGTAGCTCCCAGCTGTCATCTGGACACAAGGCAGGCAATATTGACGCCGACCGTCGCACTAATGCCATTCATACTCCGAAATTCATAGGCATAATATGAAACGTCTTATGTAATTTTTACATTTTCGTCGAGCTATTCTATGGCATTTTCAACACAAATATACTTAACGTTATCCTAGCTTGCTACTTCATAACCTAGCATCCCCTCTCCTGATATCATCGTCCAATGGAGGCATGCACAGAATAATAGATCACAAAACAATGACGTTCAGTAGCGTCCTTACATTAGGCCTGTTATATGTTTTGGAGAGCTACATTGGCAACGCAGCGACAGCACGGGCGCTTATGGGTCTCACCAACGATACGCGCAAGAGACGAAGGGCTTTCTGGGATATGTATTCTTTTTAATTATTTATGCGAGCACAGTAATTGGGGTTGGACACAATTTCCCAGCATCCCTCTGAAGTCTATAGTCGTCCTCGGTTAACCAATGGGACGCTTGGTATAGGCCGAAGCGCCTCCTACTTTTGCTGTGATTGTGCGGTTCTGTATGGCCACTAGAGAGCGATAGAGTACAAGAAACGTTTTTTTGCTCAACAATTTATTTGATTTTCCCTTGTTTTATCATGATTAATAAAAGTAGTTAGTTGACCTCAGTTTTGATTAAACTAATTCATCTTGTAAGCCATATTAATGCGCTAACCGAAAATCTACCATTAGTACCTGTAGACCTACTCGTCTATGGACCTACTTAGGTGTTGCTTAGCAACCAGTTTGTTTAGCTACTGCTAACTTTATTGCTTAGCGGAACAGTAACATTGATTACTATAATTCTAAGTTAATGATATACCACGACAGCTAACAAATCCTTTTGGCTGTACTAAAATAATTGTAAAGCCCTACCTCTTGTGGCTTGTTGTTTGGACAAGCTACATTATTACATTAAATAAGAAATTACTATGTTAGGAAATCAGTAAAAAATCTACACAATGCAAAGTGTGTGGGTAGTTAATACTTCAAAGGAAATCAAAGAAATTCTATTAATATTTTATAGTTTTTTATTTTGATGACTGGTAGTGATTACAGTCAAGAGGTAAACAAAATGAATGAACATGATATTTTCATTGACCACAGCATCACAACATGACATTTATCTGGTTTACAAGGCTTTAAATACCCCTAAAAGACAATGTGATTTTGACCTCAATGTAAGACTTGACTAGTCTGGTACACGAGGCGATGAATTGAACAGTGAACATACAGTGGACACATTGGCACAACTGTAGGTTTATAGTATGAATGCAGATTAAGGGCATAAGTCATTAAAATAAGTCATCCTCTAAAGTGAGAATTGTGCTAGTGAGATCTCTCAAGCGAAGTTCAGTCCATTAGATAGAAAAGGCCATTATTTTCTTAAACCTGAATGTGGAAGACAAATAACTGTGTGACTGGGAATTCAAAAACCAGTTGAGTATATTGACTGTGATACATTCATGACATAAGGACCCTAGAGAGACTATTTGAAAGGAATAATGTTCATTTCCCAATCACAACCTAATCTTTAGGCACATAGTTGTTACGGCACAGAAGTTGATGCTTGCATTTCAAAAGCAGTTTGTCTTTGTAGTGAACTCGAAGGACAAAATGTCTGTGATTAGAACAGTGCTGCCACTTCCAAAAATTATATTTCATTGTCTGCTCCACAGGGCAGGATACATACACTTCTTCTGGTACAGTGTCAACCACTTTCCTCATACATAAAAAGATATGCTTAAAAAACCTTTTTTTACAGAAATATATAAATCTACAAAGCTATAATGCCAGATTTTTTTCTTCAATTTTCCGTTTTATGTCAAACAAAATATTGGTTGTACTATATGCATTAGTAGAATATGTAACAAAAATAATACATAGTACTAGATCTGTACAAAATATCCCAAACCTCTCCAACCAAGCCTTTGCCTTTACACGCAGAGATGCACACATGGGAATGGTCTGATGTGGGATCTGGGATCCAACGGCAATGCAGTGGAATGAAAACATCTTTACCTGTGTGACAGAAAAGCCAATCTTCTACTTTAAGCAGTGATGTTCGTGGGGTAATTTGACCTACTTTTTACTTTGTTCAGTTTACCCACTTTTTTTTTGTACCTACTTTTGAGCTTGTATAAAACCTTGAAATAAACATAACATAGAAAGCGGCCTAGAATCAACCTCTGATAAGTTAGGCTACATCGCAATATGGTCCTCACATGAAAATAAAACAAATTAATACTGTTATGAGAAAATATTTGCTATTGTATCAATGGTTATTTATCTAGTCCATCTGTGACCGCTACATCACTGATAAATCATTTGGTTCAAACAAAGGAAGGTTGACTATGGGACCTATTGTACCCTTTACAACATATTATATAGAGCATCATATACATCTACAGTCTGTCCATGTCCATATGTAGGCTAATGCTTGTGAATGATTGGCCTGAGTTGAGTCCCAGTTCGTGCTCCGGAGATTCTTCCAACTTCGTGGCAACTTTGTAGTTAATCTTGAAGAATATAAAGGCAGTTGTGGGGAAAGTTATTCAAGGAAAAGTTCTCTCAGTTCTCACAGCGATCGCAATAGTTTCGCATTTTCCGATGTCTGTCAACATCACGGGGGTCCGTCTAGTCCGGGGACAGTGGGACAAAGGGTCAATTACAATGACTGAGTGAGATAACATTGGTAAGACGTTTGATAGTGATGTCCGCTGTAGCAAAAGTATTCACAAGATGTTCATTCAACCTGTTTTATGGCGTTATGGTGGCTGTATGCTCAATGACTTTCCTTCTGTTAACCTTTCACAATGTTACTGACAGACAAATAAGACTAGAGGAATCAAGTCTGCCCTCTGAAATAGGTTGCTTTCTTACTTTGCAGAGGCCCGTCATGTAAATGAAATAAATAAGAAACAACAAAAAAAAAGAAGTGACAGAGAAAATAATGTGGAAAATATATCTGCATATCAAACTGCCCGGGGTTACTGAATAAAACACATCAGTCCACAAAATCCCTTTAAGGCAAATGGAAATCTGGTGAAATACTAAATCCCATGTAATACATTCACTGCACGGTTCCTGGTCCTCTTGTGTGTGTGTGTGTGTGTGTGTGTAGGGGCGGGGGGGAATGAATATGTCGTGTGCTGTATGCAAGTGTGTGTTGTGTATGTGTGTGTGTGTGTCAGTGTGTGTGTGCATGCTATGTAGGAAACGAGTTTGGACGTTTCAGCGTTACTGTTGGAGGTTTAGTGCCAGGCCCCCACCCCCGGGGGGAGGAGGGCGAAGGGGAGTGAGGGGATGTCAGGGGGGGAGTAGGAGAAGCCAGCGCTCCAACAGTCACTGTCTCAGTTTCCTGTCTCCCTCTGCCCAGACTCTGGGATCGCTGGGATGCACTCGTGTGGCTTGGCGGAGGCCAGGAAGCCGGGCAAACAGGTGCACTTGTACGAGCCCTCCGTGTTGGTGCACTGCCCGTTCTGACACAAGGCCACCTTGTCGCTGATGTCCTCACACTCGTTTATGTCTGCAGGAAGGAGGAGACATGCAGCGTTAGTCGGCCGGGAGAGCGATTTCACAGTTGTAACAGCTGCTCGTGCCACATGTGCTGCCGAACGGCCTTATGGGTAAGGGCGGTACGACAGAAAATGATTCAAATCTCTTAGTTCACTCAGACGGTCCCTGTTTTACAACCTTTCACAATCTCCTTTCCTTGTTTGCTTAACCTTCCTCTTTGAGATAAATCTTTCTTTCTTTTCTCTATCACTCTCTTTTCGTTTGGTGGGTGAAAACCTTGTAACTCCAATATTGGTGATTTCCATGTTTTGACGTAGACTGAAGGCTTGTTGCTCCTCTGCGGGCTGAGAATGTTCTAAGACCCTTTGGCTTATGAAAACCTTTCAAAGCCCAGTGGATAAACTGAAAAATGCATGACCCGCCAAGCTATAAACAAGGCTGTTTTTCTCAGTTCCTGGAACGGTGACATTCCGGAGATACAAGGTTTTCACCCGACGACACCGATACATTACATTATATCACGGTGTATCTTATAATAATGAATCAAGCATGCCGTCATGTTGCGTGTTGGTTGAACAGCGACCGAGCTCGAGTGCCCAGCCGTCTTGAACATTCAGATGTTGTTACTTAAATTAAGAATGGTTTGTATAAAAGTTCCTTTTGGCCTTCATGTACTTTTTCTTCCCCTTATTCAGCGCGGGAGGTCTGATTGTCATCTCTTAGCAGTCAATCTCAAATGACCCTCCTCTGTTTATGTCATGTTCTGCTGGGGAAACGCTAGCGATGGTATTTTTAAACGGAGGCATGGCACGACATCCGCGGCTCCCCCCAAATGTTTCCACGGTGTCAGAATTCACTCCGTTCTTGCTCGGGAAGAGTGCCGGCCTTGGAGCTGATAAGCCGCGTATTGCAGACGGATTCCTATATCATATTGTAATCATAGTGTTTCATTATGACAAGACAGTCTCACTTTCAAATAAAACAAACAAAGCACACTTAAAATGTGTAACATCCCATGTATTACACGATGTGGCTGGGATTCAAGGCCTCCTTACTCTTGGCAGGGCGCGACTATGGAAAGTCAGACCAAAGTGTAACACACACTGGTTCTGAAGAGTGCACTGCTTTCATCAGTTTCCCATAAAATATAACTCAATGCAAGGCTGTTAAATTCAAAGCTTCTCCTTGAGCTTGATGATATACCACACGATGAGTTACCTCACTGAAATTAACCCCCCCAAAGCCATAAACCTGCAGGGAGGGTTAACCATAGTTTGACTTTCATGATCCAACGCCGCATTTTGAAACGAGATTAAATGAGTTGATGTATTCCCTATCGATTCCAGAAGAGCCTGAACACGGTTATCTGGGAACACACACAGAGGGGAGTGTGAGGGTGGTCTGCTGTGGAAGACGGGAGAGAACCTACCTATACAGGCCATCTTGTTCATGTCGAGTTCGTAGCCGTCAAAGCAGTCGCAGGTGTAGCCTTCCCGCACTCGCACACAGCGGCCGTTTTCACAGCCGTTCAGGATCCCACACTCCTCCGCCCTGAGGCCCTCAAAGCCATCGTAGCGATCTGGTTGAACGGAGAAACGTATGAGAAGGATCTGTGACTAAAACTGTTTTTTTTTGTGATAGTCTATTGCGGTCAGAGCACAAGGTCAGTACAAACGTCCTGGAGCTGGTAGGCATTCACCGTCTTGCTCAAGGACACTTCAGCATGGCAGGTGTTTGCCGTCACGGGGGACTTGAACCAGAGCCTTCCAGTTAAAGAGCGGTCTCTCTACTCATTACACAACCTTAACTCCTCATGTATGAACAGCATGTGCTCAGAGACTGGCTACATAACACAGAACCAGGGACGTAGTGGAGGGTCAACCCACCTCAACTCAGTTTGGACACCAATACAGTTAACTCACCTATTTTAGCATGGCATACATCTTTCTGACATAAAGTCATAGTAGTAGTATCAAACTGATGTAAGTTATATACAAGGGAGTAATAAAAGATTATTATTTAATTGTTTTTAATGTATATTGGTGGTTGTTTGCCTTATGACCTCAAAGTTTACCCGCTTTTTTTATTTCTCACTACATCACTGCATTGAACACATACTCTAAATAAATACTATGTGTTCTCAGTCAACGTATCTTTTTACTGAGGATAAAAAAACATCCCTGTGCCCTTGTCTGAGAAACTAGGATGCCATATACCCACCGGTGTAAGCATCCACTGGTCGTGGCCGGAACTCCCGTGGCCTATGGACGGGAACGCGGGCGGGCGGCTCTCGGGAGCTGTAGTCATTGTCGGTGAAGAGAGGAACACTCTGGGGAGTGTCAGGGTTGTAGTAGGTCCCTCCAGGTAGCGGACCTCCGTAGTTGTCCCAGTATGGAGGAGCAAAAGACTCCACGGGATCCTCGCCCCCCCCAGGGACTGTACTCATAGCCCGGCCGCTCTCGTAAACTGTCCGAACCTCCTCTCCTGGGCAGGTTGCACATTACTGCGTAGTCCTCTGAAAGCATCCGCACACAAGACAAGAGTTGTAGAGAGTTAGATTATAACAGCAACACAGCGATCATAACCATCACTGTGTCAACGATGGCCTGTACATCCTGCTTCTCACCGGAGTCTCTCCTGGGACAGAAGGCACACTGCTCGCTCCAGGCTATGCCGTACAGGCAGCAACACTCGGTGTACGTGGTCCTGCGTCCCGGGAGGGGTTCGGTACACATGTTGTCCTCCACCAGACCCTGCCAGCAGATTTCCATGTGGACGTCATGATCAGGCTCTAGAGTTTCTGGGAGAAAGGATGGAGGGACAAACAAGATGGATGGTTGGAAATGTCAAAAGTGAGAAAAGTGAGAATGCCTTAATGCTGTTTTTTATTGTAGAAAGTGGATGTAGCGAGGTGCAGACTCATGGAAAACAAGTACGTAATAAAGGAAAAGAAAGTCCCACACTCTTTACTGTGTGTTTTAATGCATCTTAACGAGGTCCTCATTAAAAACAGTAAGGAGGTGAAGTGTGTTGCCACATTTCCACAAGTCCTCAAGAGGCACATTAAGGTCAGACGATGAGATACTTCACTCCGCGAGACCTGTGTGCTATCACACTCCGTTGTGGTGTCAAGACTTGAAAATCATTTTCTATCATCACGTCTGTTCTTTCTCTTTGGCCTAAGACAATGAAATCACACACATCCTCCCCAAAGTGCCTCGATTTCTGGAAAAGCTCAGCCTCATCACGTACTTCCTTCAGCTACAGTGGCTTTCTTTTCCAGCTCTCTCACGTTTCGAGATAGCCTGTCAAAGATCACCTCGTTTACAGTTTACACACAGCCACCACACACACAGAGCACACCAGACCCTGATAAAAGTTTTTTTTTTTCACACAACTCCCACAATCTTTGTCTCGTATTTGGAAAGGACTACTGCCATGGGACTGGACAGAATCTGAACTGGTTCCTTCTTTCTTTCTCCACCCTTCTTCCAACTCAGTTGTTCTTCTTTGTATTTTTGAATTTCTCCCCTTTTCTCTGTTTGCGTGTGTATTTGTGGAAACAGTGTGTATGTGTGTGTGTGTGTGTGTGTGTGTGTGTGTACATCTCACACCTTCAGTGGAGTTGTGGCTGATGCAGCGTCGCCGAGTGCCGTCCAGGACCAACGGAGGACTGCAGAAACAGTTAAATGACCCGGCGGTGTTCACACACACTCCGTCCACGCAGGCGTTTTCTGTCTCACACTCGTCATAATCTGGAAAACACACACAGACGTCCGCACACACATATTACAATGTACACACACACACATATTACAATGTAATGAAATGGTCGCTCTGAAGTGGTTGATGAAATGATATTGAAATTCTGTTTAAAGTTGCTACATGTTTCAGTATAACATCAATAAATCATCACCACATTCATTTTCAGACATTAGTATAATTAATGTAAACAAATTAGACCATTGCTGAGAAGACAGGCAGCCTCTATCAGCCTCTATCAGCCTCTATTAGCATCTATCAGCCTCTATCAGCCTCTATCAGTCTCTATTAGCCTCTATCAGCCTCTATCAGCCTCTATCAGTCTCTATTAGCCTCTATTAGCCTCTATCAGCCTCTATCAGTCTCTATTAGCCTCTACCAGCCTCTATCAGCCTCTATTAGCATCTATCAGCCTCTATCAGTCTCTATTAGCCTCTATCAGCCTCTATCAGCCTCTATCAGTCTCTATTAGCCTCTATCAGCCTCTATCAGCCTCTATCAGCCTCTATCAGTCTCTATTAGCCTCTATTAGCCTCTATCAGCCTCTATCAGTCTCTATTAGCCTCTACCAGCCTCTATCAGCCTCTATTAGCATCTATCAGCCTCTATCAGTCTCTATTAGCCTCTATCAGCCTCTATCAGCCTCTATCAGCCTCTATCAGTCTCTATTAGCCTCTATTAGCCTCTATCAGCCTCTATCAGTCTCTATTAGCCTCTATCAGCCTCTATCAGCCTCTATTAGCCTATATCAGCCTCTATCAGCCTCTATCAGCATTTTACATTGTGGACCACCAGAACAGATTTGCAGGAAATCTGCTGCATTGCTTTACAGCACAAAGCAGGAAGAGGGTCGCTGTTCTTCCGGAGCAAACAGAGCAAGTAGCCACATCCTCTTTGTGAAGCAATGGGGTTTATGGGAAATGTGGTATTCATTTTGTGAAAAACTAGCACTAACCATACTACTGGTATGAGATAGAGACTAGCATATCATCTCAACCGTGTTCAATCATACCAAGGTATCACAATGAATCTGGCAATGCTGTATTGATGTTTGAAAATGAAAAGATAGTATTTTCTTACCCACACACTCAAGCCGGATGTTGTCGTAGTAGAAGCCGGAGAGACAGTAGCAGGTGTAGGTGGAAAAGTGATTGGAACACTGTCCGTTCTTACAAATGTCCGGTCCAAACATCTCACACTCATTCACATCTGATGGGAGAGGGAATCAAAGACATAGAGGTGGGTATTATATGACATGAGTAAGTCAATGGAAGCTAACATCGGTCATAACCTAACCCTGTTTGTAGAAACTGTTGGCTCCTTGCTTGAAACTGCTTCCAGTTGTCTTATAAGAAGCTGTCAGGACATACCGGCACCTAATTAGCCAGGTATGCAGCCAGGTATCCCATTAAGCCTTGAAAGGCTAGCTGCAGAGAGAGACCCATAAATGAGGGGGGGAATTATGTCGGTCCATCTCGCTTTAAATGCTGCTGCAGGTGGAAATAAAACAGAGGCTGACACAGCACCTTTCTTTGTGCCGACATGAAAGTTATGGGGGAAGGGAGACTGTAAAAACTCAACTAAAAACAGAAGTCAGTGGCTTGAAGAGATTAAAATGTGTGTGTGTGTGTGTGTGTGTGTGTGTGTGTGTGAGAGAGAGAGAGAGAGAGAGAGAGAGAGAGAGAGAGATGCTGCTGCTGAAATACCTTTGTAGTGGTGCCGTTCTTCCAGGCTTTGTGGTGAAGACACAGTCAGGGGTAGAAGTCCGCTGCCATGAGGGCACAACTGGTTATAATCCGCTGCAGAATAAAAATGGTTTTGTTAGTGAAAGAGAAGATAAAATTGATCTGGCATGAATTGATAATCTGAACAGCCAATCACATACAGTCCACTTGTTTTCTCTGGTAACAAGGTGGGTCAGTGATTATTCTCATAGAGCATCATTAGGGAGCATCGGTCTCCTACTGTACCTCTTCCTGGGACGGGACAGGCGTGGATCTCACAGTTGTCACCCCAGCCGGCCCCCACCGTGCAGCAGCACTCCTGCTTGGTGGTGTTACGAGACAAGACGTTGTCGCAGAAGTTGGCGTCGTTCAGGTTGTAGTAACACTCCTTCCTCTCCTCCGCCGAGGGGGCAGACGGAGGGACTGGAGTGCCGGGCTCAGGGGTGATATCAACTGGAAATGAACAATGAAACCTGTTATGGAAAAGTTATGGAAAAACGCATCGCCTAGGGTAACAAAACACAAACCATCTTTATTATCTGTATAGTAATTCATTTTCTGCATCAGATACTACTGCTACTACTACTACACCCCTGGAGCTGCTGTGGATTCAGCATCCTGCTCAAGGACACTCCAGCAGGGCGGGTGCCTGCCGATATAGGAAACTGAAGGGTGGACTCGCTACTCCCTAGGCCAGCCTGCTTACCATACATGCAATACCATAACACTTAGTATGTTATTACACAGTAACAGTGTCGAGTTGCCGCTGCTATTCTTGCTCCAGAGTGTCCACATGCCTCCGGCAGCCAGGGCATACCACTGCTGAGCCTGCTCATTTGTCCGTAGGCATGGGCTCAGGCATTCACCCTTAAGCTGCCGGCTTAGCCAAATGGAAACACTGGCATGTGAGTCAACACACTATTCACTCGCACGTGATTGATTAACGCACGTCGAAAGCAAACAGCGGAATGTGGCGAAAAGGTACACAAAGGCATAGCTGGGGTTTAGTGCCCAGGCAGAAGAAAAAACATCCCCGCTGAGGGCGCGCCGCTTAATAATGTAAATATGCCCCGTCGGTGTACACGTACGCACATCGGGCTGGAGATGTGACGGCAATTCCGCAACTGAAAGGGCTTTTCCCCTTCATTTTGAGATTGCCTTACACACATCAGTAACCTCCGCACTTGAGATCAAGTTAGTGTAGAAGAGAGCAGAAAGTATCCACGGTGCTAACTGCCAATAGCTACACCATATCCTTGTTTGTCTTGGTGGGGAAATAGGCTCAGTATAACTAAACCCTTAGGGCAATTACTTGGAGTTGTGCTCTGATGGAAAGATCTCGACATAATTTGTCCAAGAGACGGGACTAATACAAATAATGTTTTTTAGTCAATCCACCCAACTCTAATGCAACACCACGAAACAAATGGAGACGACCTCCACAGGTCACCAGATACTGTATGGGAGGTGGAGTGACTCGTATCCTCCTCGTCGCCCTGTTGTTTGGATAACGGGAGACGGCTCATTAAAGCAGGGAAAACTCCCGTCTCCCAACGATGGGACGGAGAGTTAAGTCCCGTAAGTCACTGTGAGTGCTGTTCCTGCCGTATTACCCGGGGAGCCGCACTGGCTGGTGACGGGATCAAATTCCTCATTGTCGCTGGGGCAGATGCACAGGAAGCTGCCATCAAAGTTCTCACAAAGGAACTCCCCGCACAGCGCCAAGCTCATCTCGCACTCGTTCACGTCTGAGAAAGACAGGAGAGGAAAGGAGGGGGAAAAGGGGAGAGGTCAATACAAAGGGTCACGCACATACACACATGCATGAATGCAACAAGCCCATGTGCAAAGGCCGTGCAAAAGCGTGCACACAAAATGACTGTCTATTACCTAAAGTTCATTTTTCATATTTAGAACCACTTAAATGACCTACTATCATTTAAAAAGTACCATATGTGTGCTATCAATCATGTTGTAAGAATAAGTGTCACTTTTTTCAAATG
Source organism: Hoplostethus atlanticus (assembly GCA_034670405.1). Taxonomy (NCBI): domain Eukaryota; kingdom Metazoa; phylum Chordata; class Actinopteri; order Trachichthyiformes; family Trachichthyidae; genus Hoplostethus; species Hoplostethus atlanticus. Next base: position 3,720,184 of record JAXDDX010000004.1, read on the forward strand.
GTGGATGCAGAAAGTTGCTGATATGTATTTAGTATATTGCTCAATCAATATGGCCGAAATGTCACACAACAGTTGGAAGTACAGTGCGCCTATCCGTCATGAACACGGTATATCGGAGAGCAGGTACACACCAACACATTTGCTCGTATCTCCTGGTGGGTTGGTGTAGCCTTGGTCACACTGGCAGCGGAAGGAGCCGTCGGTGTTCTCGCAGAAGCCGTGGTTGCTACAGGTCTGGTTGACACACTCGTCCACATCTGAGGGGACACAGAGGGGGAGTACAGCGTCTTACGTTACAACGTCACACTTCAAGATGGACCGTTTCATTTAATTGGCCTGCTGATGACTAAAACAAACATTACTACCGCTCTGAACTTACAATAATAACAGCAATCACTGTCATCATAACATGTCAGGAGGAGTGCATAGATCGGGTGAATCATTTGGAGGATTTTCAACTTTGAGGGCACGCAGCTAATTTGATTTAGTCCATTATGCTGGCTCAGACGGTTGTCAATCAACTCAGGTGAGTCTCCAGGAGATGACTCTGCATGAATGCAGTGCATTGCAGTATAGCATCTGGAAAGCTTCAGAATGAATGACCTTTGGTAGAGTCTGTGGAGTGAGAAGTGACATGTTCATTGGGATATTGGGATCGTGTAAGAGACGGAGTAGTTTGCAGCCTTGGTGGGGCCTCAGCATTCACACAAGCCACTTCACACGTGTTTGCAGAAAGATGGCTGTGGGTGAGTAACACTTTGGTTTGGCTCGAACACATTTTTTCGTCCTGGCAGGATTTGCTTTCCATGCTCATCGATGAATCAGCTCAAACCTATGTCGATGTGTTTGGGATCTCATGGAGTTCCCAGTCAAAACCAACATGGTGCTATGAAAGGAGTCTGAGCACGGGAGCTGATTTTAGGCTCTAAAGGATGGATAGGACCCAAACCTGGCAACCCACAGTAGTTCCTAGCTTGCAAGGCAATAACTTATATTAAAAAAAGTTTAATAAAATCAAGGGAAAGACCCTGTTTATGTCAGTGCATATTGGGAGAGAGAGGCATGGAAGTTGAGGCTGTTAACATTGGACCATATAACACCAGTCCTGTTTCCCTACCACTCGTTTAAAGGCAACATTTGTTAGCAATTTCTTACATACATAATTTAGTATTTCTTGGCATCTCGTGTATAGTGTAAGGGCCAAAGACAGATACCAATGGAGAGGCAAGGCTGATTATAATTGTTAAAAAAACAAACAGAGAGTTTGATGATCACACTTCAATCATCTGTGTCTGTTCTCGGTCAGTTTGATCGCCCACTGGTCAATGTTAACCTGCCTGATCTTTAACCAACCAATCATCTGTTTTCCAATTAATTTTGAGTGAGTTGAAAACATGCTTGCTTGTTCTCAAGGTCCATACAAAAAGAGCTTATTCAGCAGTTTCAATCCTGTTCTGGTCTAGTAACCTTCCAAGGGAGATTTATGGGGAATTTGATCAACAACTTATGTTAGCCACCACATGCTGTGAGGGTTCTTTCAACTTAAGACATACAACTGAATCAGCAAAAACGAATCAGCCAGGGATACAGTAAAGCTTCTGGATTTTCTGCAAGTCAACGAGTTGGGAACATTAGGAGATACAGGCCTGTCATTTGCCATGGACAGTATTTATGTAACTGGAGGGCAAACCTCTAAATCTGTCTACCTTTATTATTATAAAGTAGAAAAAAAACTCAAAATAATTGAAAGTTTTACCAAAAAAAATAGTAAGACACTCTTTCCACCATGGGAAATACACAGACTGTATAAACAATGAAGTTTGACATTTACATTCTGATCTACGACATTAAACAACACATATTTGCAAAGCTCTTCTTGATATGTCTCGTGTTTAATATGTCAGAAATGCTTACACATCAGTTGGGAGCAGCTACGGAAGTTCAGTGGCGCCTCAGCTATTTAAAACAAACTGATTCATAGACAGTGCAAAGGAATGACATCCACATTTTATCGAGAAATATGTTATTTTGCCTCTGAAATGCTGTATCTTTTTAAGAAAGGAGGAAAGTGGGAAACCGCAACCCATTTTATTTGAACAGAGGGCTTGGCCGGGGCCTCGTCTTCCCTTCCAACACAGACGACTGCATTCTCAGGCTCAGTGGTGACTAGTCCGCCGTCCTGTGTTGCTGTTCTGACTTGGCCGCTTCTCCAACATACCTCAGGGGTCAGAGACATGGGCTCCCACAGGCTAATAAAACTGCCTGAGACAGAATTGTCTTTGTCATTTGTACAACCTTACGTAGAAAATGCACAAAAGGGCCTAAATTGCTAGAATAGACATGTGGGCTCAAATGGCCGCAGAATGAAAAGAGAATAGATGGCAATGGGACACATACTGAAAACCGCCAACCCATTTGAGATCTGCATTTTGCAGCTGGGGATGAAAAAGCGCTGCAGTTATGAATACTGTTTTGGGGGAGAGATACTGTGACAAATCACATGGAATTCATAAAACATCTTGGATAAACAGATCGCCGCAACTCAATCAGGAGAATATGCTGAAGTCTCACAGTAAGGTGAAGTGTATTGTATATCACTGCGTGAGGAACATTTCCGCAAGTGTCAAGAGCTTAAGTGGGGTTTTAAAAATGTTGGAATGACAGCGGCAGCCAGCTGGGAGGTCTCTAAAGAAGGTAATGGAAGCTCTCAGCTGCTACATGAAATAATCAGTGTCTGCGGTCAGCTCTTCATCCATCTCAAACATGGAACAAAAATGTGTTGCGCACCACATGTGTAGCTAGCTAGCGTACTGCGGTGATGCGATCAAACTATCATCTCTGGGAGGATTCAGAGCATCTGGGCCAAAATGTCTTTAATGATCTTGCTTTTTTTTTTTTTTTTTCTGTGTGTCTGACTTTGATAGTGCTGGAGTGACAGCATTACTTAACGGGCCAATTAGATCTGTCTACATCCAGGCGGAGCGTTAGCATGCTAATCACAGCATTAATGGCTTGTGGGAAGCAGTGAATAATGCATGATGGGATCGCTCTCCACCAAGCGCTAGTCTTGGAAGTTGTTGCCTGTCCTCTTTCCATGTCATAGTCTCAGTTACGTCAGGACCCATGCAGGGCTGTAAATTACCCGGAGGCGAGGAACTGAGGTGGGGAAGAGGGTGAGGAGTTCAGTTTAGATTGGAAGTGCTGAGCTTGTGGAGCGAGCCGGATCATTAGGCACCCCTCCTAATGGTCTGACCCGGGAGGACCTCCTTCCTGGATCCGGTGATGCGGGGGTGGGATCAGGTGGGTTAAACGGGGGTCTCTGTGCCACATGCTAATATGGAGCACATGGTGGTGGGCCAGAAGCCTATAGAATTCAGTGACTGTTGGCTCACCCTCCGAAGCCCACACTTCCCTATTCCCTGGGCAACCCCTCGTCTGATTGGACCCATATGTAGAGGTTACTTAACACACGAGTGGACAAGGATGAGGTGAGGGTATTTCTTTACAGGGAAGCGTGTTGTGTGCTTTATCTGTCACCTCATCTACTACGGAGGTCAACCTGTCCTATAATATGTGCAGACCCATGCAAGACCGTCACCCAACATCTGGACAAGAGCATGAGTAATCACACATGGTAAAGCCTTCACATTTCTATACATTTGCCGGTCTGGGAGTTTGGCAAGATTGTAACCACAGACAATTTCCGTCCCTGGGCATGCCTTATTAAAGACAAGGCATAGCTACAGAGAATTTATGGGCACAGTGGTGAATTGAGGCTTTAAAACAAAGACCGGGTCCAATGAATACACACTATAGCACAAGCACATGCACATGCACATGCCACACACACACACACTGCTGCTGTGCACACAGGGGCCCTGTGTACAGCATCATGGCAGGGCTGAGTGCAGCCTTCATGGCACAGTTGCGGCTGACGCTCTAGTGGGAAAAAACCCTGTTTTTCCCTTTTGTATTATGACCACTAAATCTAAATGAGTGCAGCAAGCAGAGCCAAAGACAACCGCTGCCCCTTCGAAGGCCGGTGAGTAAAAATAAAACAACGCCCCTCACAGAAACGGCAAATTACAGCGTCTGGCCTCTTCTTAAATATTTGATGATTTTTACAAGCAGACAAAAATGCCTCGGAGTAATTGAGCTCCCTCCCTGGACTCTTTATTGGGGTGACGGCAGCATCTCCCACAACTTCCCATCGTGCGGTGGAACAAGCCGCTATTGTGTGCAGTGCTGGGCTGCTGAGAGGGTGAGGAGGCTTGGTTCTCAGGGCCCAGGCCCCAGGCGGATGGTGCGCGGGGCGGCGGGGGCTGTGACTCAACCTCTGAGCTGTGTGAGTGTTTGTTGTGAGGCCTGGGGAGAGCACCAAGGCCTGGCATCACAACAAAGCAACGGGAGAAGGATGGTCATAACTGGGTCATATAGACAAGCGGAAACTGGGAGTGTTATGGTGCCCTAGGGTACAACTTGAAGCTTTTTCAACTGGGTCCAACCTAAGTGTAAGATTCCCTCATGCTCTATAAGGCACGCACCCCCTAGCTAAGCGCCTGTCTTGTAAGGGAGCCCATAACCTAAAAGCTAGTGTATCTAGTGTATCAGTTACACAACAACATGGCAGTGGAGAAGAACCTCGGCTCCTAACACAATTACCAGCAGCAGATGTTTACGTCATGCACTGATCGGCACTACGTTGAGTTGAACCTATATGAGCTGGCTAGCAGTGTGTTAACTCTGAGCACTAAGTGAGAGGAGGTGAGCAGCTGGTTTCAATCTGGGCCCTATCTCACAACAGGCCCCTGCACTCTTAAGCTGGTGCCAGACAGACAACATCATAAAGTCTGGAGTGAGGAGACGGCCACACAAAGTTGGGTGGGGGGGTTCTGTCATTGATCAGCAGCGGACTCTCCATCACTCTCTGCTGAGAGTCAAATAAAAATTCAGGATTATGAGAATATGGGATGCTGCTTCTCTACAACCATTACAGTGATTCTCTTTCTGGTTCTCTAGCATGGGTGCAAGCAAACACACACACACACACACACACACACACACACACACACACACACACACACACACACACAGAGCTTCTGTCTGCAGTCCAATCTATCATTCCATTCTGACACTCTCAGGCTCTCCCCACCTCGCCTGTCACTCTCGGGATGCTGACTGTTTGGATGCTGTCCTGATATGAGGAAATACTTGGTCTCATGTTTTTTTCTCTCTCACATAAGCCTCTAATATTAGAGGCTTGATGTTCTATGGTCCTATAGCGGAAACAAAGAGAAGCATACATAAAGAACGTTTGCAACACACCATATTCATATCTCTGTAACGTACAACACACACAAGCCCAGCCCAAAGTGTCCGTCCCTGCCAGTAAACACATGAGGCTCTATGTATTCTGGGGGTCATGGAGATGGGGCTGTTGTTGTTGGCCAGCTGTGGGTCCAGATGTAGCAAGACTACGCGTCTGAGCCAGCCGACCCAGGTGACTGGGCTGGGAGGTGAGGGACAATCCAAGCTATCCCGGGGTGGACTGGGGGTGGACGGGGACGAAGACAGTCCTGGGGGATAGGACTGTCCAGAGAGGAACAGTGGTGATCAGGTTCCACCCAGTGTCCCTGCCAGAGGCCCTCCATTAGCTCCATTGTCTGGAGGATGAGACCAACTGCTATTATCAGCTGGCCTCGCACACACCGTCTTGGATGACAGTGCACTCCTCTTTCTAAAGTGGCCCAATTTCAGGGGCCATTTCCCCTCACCTCCCCCATGGCCTCCTGCCCAGGAAGACCCAGAGTACCTGATAGCTTTTGATTCACATGAGCCTCTTTGTCTGTGCGTGCCAAACAGATATCACCATCTACGCAGGGAGGGAAGGTTAGAGTGCTGCTTTCAGTGGCGGCGCTGGCTTTAAAGCTGTTAAAGGCAAATTCAGCACTGAGATCGAATTGTGGAAGGTCTCTCCGGATGTGTTGCAAAAATGGGAAGCTGTGAACAACGAGAACCGGTCCTTTGAGGTAGGTGTATACAATTCGTGGCTATCGGCCTACAGACGTATAAGCTCTCCCTGTTTTGTTACCGTCTGTTAACGGCGTCTGCTCGGCTTCGTATCGCGCCGTCGCCCGCGCTACACCTTTTAACTGCACTCGATTTGACCACTCACCGCAGTCGGCGTTCTCCTCTCTGTCCAGGCCAGGCTGGCAGCCCATGAAACAGCGGTAGGAGCCGATGGTGTTCTCGCAGCGCCAGGTACCACACACTGAGCTTCCAAACTCCTTGCACTCATTCTGGTCTGTGGACAGAGAGAGAGAGAGAGAGACAGATGTTGGTTAGTATCTTACAAACAGAGGCACATTCAAATGCAACCACATGTGCAATCAGACACTCACACGTATGCACGCAGACACACATGCACACACTCATATTCCCTCCTCTGCTCCCCTGCTTCCAGTATAATGGCTGTGCAGCAAGGAGTTGGCCAGGAGGCCTGTGGTGTAGCTGTCCTCAGTAAGCGCAGCAGGCAAAGGGAATGGCCAAGAACAATATTATCACAGCAACCGAAGAACTTGTGAAGGAGCTAAAGGGAGACGTTCCAGAGGGAGAAACACCTCCAGCTCACAATGGGGTCATTCATACTCCCCTAGGAGGAGAAGGAGCGCGGGGCTCCAGCCCATGGCATCCAGGCAGCTCCTCAGTCCTCACCATGGAGGAAAGCCTCTAAGCCAGGGTTGGAGACTTTCAGCTGAGCCCAGTCCCCACTGACGAATCACTGGCTATACATAATCAATCATAGCCAACTGCGCTATACCGGGGTCCGCTCGGATCTAAATGTAGCGTGACGATCAAACAACCGACGCTGACATGTTGGTTTGCTCAGACAGCAGCTGACACGTCGGTTTACTCAGAGAGCAGAAGCCCGAGGGCCGGGCCTTGGCTTGATAATCACCATTACATACTCGACAGGACAACACCACGGAGTCCCCCTTTTTTTTCTTACCTTCACAGTCGGCCGTCTCTGCGTTGAACTTGAAGCCAGCCTCGCACAGGCACAAGTAAGAGCCGTCAGTGTTGACACACTGGCCTCGGATGCACACGCTGTCTCTACTGCATTCATCCACATCTGAGAGGGAGAGGGGGGAGACAGAGAGACAGAGAGAGAGAGAGAGATGATTGGAGAAAGGGAGGGTCAACATTTGTTACGTATTGATTATCGCTAAATATCCCCTTATACTGTCTGTCTTCATTAAGTCCACGGGGAATACCACTCCTCCTCATAAGTAGCACAAAAAGAATGCGTGTGCAATCAAGCGCTTGTCTGAACACAAGATGCATTGGCCATTTGGAGCACTTAACGGTATACTGGCAAACAGGAAACATGAAAAAAAAACATCTACCTCAGCGTCTCAGACTGAGAACATCAACCTCTGCCTAGTAAAAATGAATAACGAAGGCTGTATGCTTGATTAATCGTAGATTGATGGATAATTGCAGCATTACAACATAACTTGCGAGGTATTTGGACCCGGGGTAATAAGTGGGAGCGAGGCAGGGAAAACAGGGGAAGTTCGGCACAAGGGGAAAAAAAGCCTGTCTTCATTTTCCAACGTTTGATAACGAGACGAATCTTGCGGAGCTGACGAGGAAAACACGCGCTTGCAGAAACGGGGGAGAACAAAACAGTGCTTCAGACCGTAGGTAAGCACATAAATATGTTGTGATTGGACAGTTTTGGGATTAATTCAAGGACTTCAAAGCGTTAACTGAAGCTATTCTACAACGTGTTGATTTGGATGAAGATGCGTTTCAGTTCCCTGTCATTCCTTTATTCTGTACTGTATGTTCTGTTTTTGCTGAAAGATCCGACAGCTGAAGGCCAAGCATCATTTTGGCCTCACCTGACTACACCCATCTTTCATCCCCGTAAACCCACATGCCCTCATCCTCCCTCCACCTCTCTCCCTGCAGGGCCCATGTGAGAGGGGTCTGGCTTTCATTGTGTCAGCACTGTACACACAATGGCAGACTGGATGAAAATATACGACAACTGCTGATTTATAGGATAATTAAAGGCCAATATTTACTGTGGCAGGGGGCCAAAGTGCCTGATGCAGGCTGGGCAGTTTGCTCAGTGTGTTGTGGACGCTGTCTGGTTGCTCCACGGCCAAAAACCCCGGTGGGAGAAGATCCCTCTGCAACGACTGACCATGGCACCTTAAATATTCCTCACCCATCAAAGGACCATGTCAGCCTCTTGCAGGGCCCTGGCCCCCAAGCTCCAAACTTACCTGCGTTACATCACTACCTAATGTTTTGCCATTTACCTTATTTCACCTCTTAGCAGTAATAATACCGATTCAATTCTGACGTTATCTCTGATGTTATTTCATATTGTTGCATACGTATTTTGACAGCAAATTATAATTGAAAATGAAAAGCTGCGTGTGACCTCCTCTCTGGCCAATGATCAAGCTTAATTTTTTCCTGTTGCTCCGACCAGTGGGTCATTGGGTGCGGCTGGAATAACATCAAACTGATGTCCGAGCTGAGAGAGAGGGAGCTGAGAGGGTGAGCAGTGAGGCGGTTGATGTCAGGCCATGGCCCATTACACACAATGGTTGGTCTGAGCATCCATGCCAAGGATAGCCAGCGGACAGCCTCGCACCCGGCCCGGCCCTCTGGCTATGTAGGGTGAGGAGGGAAAGGGGTCGGTTGAGAGAAAGATGAAGGGACGATAGGGTGAAGACACTGCCTGCCTGCTTGTACTAAATTCAGAGCCTTGCGCCAGTCAGCAAGGTTTCTGTAAAGAGGCTTTTCAACATGAGTAACATGGTCTGAAAACCGTTATTACCAATTTTCCCCCGCTGTGAATATGCCTCACCCAATTACACAAAGCCCATAAAATCACCCTAAAAAGTAATCCCCATTGCTGTTAGTTTTTCTGCTGCAGTCAATTACCTTGGCAGCCGATCCCCCCAGTGATGGTGATGTATCCGTCAGGACAGATGCAGAAGTAGGAGCCCTCAGTGTTCAGACACTCTCCTTCTCCACAGATTCCCCCAATGGTTAGACACTCATCAACATCTGTCACACAAACACACACAATAGACAAACACAGCTGTATCAAAATGCCAAAAATGTAAGCCGCAAGTAGTGGTTTTCTGCATCCCTTGACTGCTGACTGACACATCATTGTGTGCGTGTGTGTGTGTGTGTGTGTGTGTGTGTGTGTGTGTGTGTGTGTGTGTACCTCTGCAGGACATCCCATCCACCAGCTCCAGCCCAGCGGGACAGGAACAGCTGTAGGAACCGGGGGTGTTGGTGCACTGGCCTCCCAGACACAGGCTGGAGTCCTCACACTCATTGACATCTAAAGGACACACAATACACACACACACACACACACACACACACACACACACACACACACACACGTCATTAGCATGACACATTCATACCAGCTGTAAATCACTGGATCTCATTTCAAGTTTGTCATCTAGATGAAGGGTGTCCAGACCACAGAGAATGTGTCATAACAAGTCATGCACCATTTACATCAGTAAGTAATGACTTATTCTAAATGTGTGTAATGCCTTAATGTGTTGGATATGAAAATGACTGAACAGCCATCGTAAATGTTAGCGACCACAGACAAACACTCTTGATTACGCCGCGGTAAAGGCAGAGTTGACTGTACCTTCACAGGAGAGCCCGGTGGGTGACACTGTGAAGCCTGGGTCACAGGCCATGCAGGAGAAGGAGCCCTCTGTGTTGGTGCAAACACCCCTGGGGCACGCACCTGGAGTCTGGCACTCATTGATGTCTGAGAGACAGAAGAAGAAGAAGAAGAAGGAGAAGGAGAAGGAGAAGGAGATGAAGAAGGAGAAGAAGAAGGAGAAGGAGAAGAAGAAGGAGATGAAGATTAACAAGAAGAAGAAGAAGAAGGATATGAAGATGAAGAAGAAGAAGAAGAAGAAGGAGGTAACATGGTATAAGGTAAAAGGTTAGGTATTCCTCTGGACAGCCCTCAGTTCACTAGTTCACCATCTTATCTGTGAGAGTCAGCCTAACCTGCTGCCCACCATACAGTAAGCAAAGCCCTCTTTATTAGCTTGCACTGACAGTGTTTTATTAAAAAGGGTGGAAAGATAAGTATGCAGGACAGGCATCGAATCCAAAACAGCAAGCTATTACAGGTGGCGTATAATTACTGTATCTACAAACAGTCGCTGGCTCGCTGTTATGTGATCGTTGGAAATTCCTCTACCCCGAACAGATTGTATTTCTTATGGAGAAAATAGTGCGGGCCATTGTTAAGTGATTGAGACGGCTCCATTTTGCCTTTGGGTCAACAGAGTGAGTTCAACAGGGCGCGCTGGCTACGTGGAAGGCAGGGGAGTGGTTGACTTCATTTCAAATTAAGTTCTTAATATTTTCCATGGCATCACAGTCCATCCATTAAAATCCTATCAGAGGCTGACTTGGACTTCGACTTGTTTTGTGAAAGTTTTTCCCAGTGCAAAGACACATATCAGAGGGGGGTCTTCCTCTCAGGCTGGATCCACACTTCCACTCAAAAACACAGTGTATATGGGACCAGGCTTGAAACCTTTTAAACAATCATTCCTTTACTACTTCCCATGAAGTCATGACAGATCTAACCTCCCTGGATACGTCAAAGCAGCCGTTTCACTGCATTGATCTCATAAATCATGTCATGACAAATCACTAGGCTCTGTAAAGATTCAGTTTAATCAAGCTCTGGGTCTTTTTACAATCCTTTTTTTTTACTGCGGTCCGGTGTTTACCATAGGTAGTAATAGGTAGTCTTACCCTCACAGCCGTAACCATCCTCAGACAGTTGCAGGCCAGCTCTGCAGCTCCTGCAGGCGTAGGATCCCGGGGTGTTCTTGCACAGTTGGCCTGGGCACACGTTAGCCACCAAGCACTCGTCCACATCTGGATACAAACGCACGGACACATCATAGCGCAGATTACCATCTCTGGCTTCAAATAAATAAAGCCCGCCAGGTCCAATCAGCTAGATCGGTAATCACTGGAACGAGGCTAATTATGAATGTCGACGCCTCTATCTCTCCAAGCTACGGGCTCCAGTTATCGGCGGGACATTCGCCTGACATCATCATGTTCTATTTGGGAGCTGGTGTCTCATTGTGTTGAGCAAGGATCAGTTGAGCGGTGCCAGAGGCGGAGGGGTCCAGGATCCAGCTATGATGTGATGTCTAGAAGGAGTATTTTGGGGTTTTTGAGCTCAGAAGACATGGGGTTTTTTGTGTCCAATCCGTCACACCTGATGCCGTTTACACACAACCTGAACTGGATGGCAACATGGCAGACAGGCCCCTGCTAGACTCACGCAAAAAAAAGCCCAGTGGGACGCTCAACACAGCTGGCACAGTCGCCCACATCTGTGTCTGCGTTGAGTGCGAGACAAGGTCTGATGTGTTCAAGTGAAACAGGCTGACACACACATCTGTTCTCAAGTATACAAACAATCACACAATCTCGCACTCACGCACGTCACACACGGCCAAAAGCCTCACCTTCACACTGCTGCCCATCCTCGGAGACTCTAAATCCTGGCGTGCAGGTGACGCATGTGAAGGAACCCTCTGTGTTGGTACATGAGCCCCTGGGGCATGAGGTGGGCAGCGAACACTCATCAATATCTGAACAACGAACAGAAACAACACAGACTATTAGACGTTAACCTAGACTGTGCTATCTCTACAGCCAAGGGAAAAGATTCAATGTTGTGATTTGTGAAAGATTGTTATTGCTATCACCACCAGCGGATTTGAGCCTGAATACAAAAATACATGTAGTGTCACGCAGGTGTCCATTCAGATGAATGGTACTGAGTAAACCAACCTTCACAGAGTTCTCCGTCATACGATACACTGTATCCTGCAGGGCAGCTCTCGCAGGTGTAGGAGCCCTCTGAGTTCAGACAGATCCCATTGGCACAGGTAGACAGGGACTGGCACTCGTCGATATCTGGGGGGAAACACACACACCAGCACAGACATGCACTCACATCAATGTGTGGGGGAATTAACATGGCATTAATCAAGGTAGCAATGACAGGTGCGAAGCAGAAGAGTTTCATTCAGTTGACAAATTGCCCAGATGTTTTGGGTCATTTGTATTTGACTCAGTCTTGAACAGTCTTCAAAGTATAAGTGGGTGAAGATTGGATTTACCTTCACACCTGTGCCGGTCCTGGGACACTCTATAGCCAGACTTACACCTGGTACAGCTGTAGGATCCCTCCGTGTTGGCGCACACCCCTCCCAGACAGAAGTCATCCTGGGCACACTCGTCCAAATCTGAAAACAAAAAGTCCCAAATTCACCACAAATGCACAGACCAATGAACGCTACCTACCAGCGTGTGGTGAGAAATGCAGTTCAGTGTAAGCCATTACACAGCAGATTTCTTACCATCACATCTCAGTCCATCGGCAGACGGTCCAAACCCAGGCCTGCAGTTCTGGCATGTGTAGGAACCTTCAGTGTTGATGCAAATTCCCGCGGGGCACGCATTACCGGTTACACACTCGTTGACATCTAACAAAAAGAAATAATTTGCAGACGAGACATTATACTGCTGTCAAGAGAGCTCCATGAGCTGAGAAGCATGCAGTGATGAGTTACACCCAATAGGCCCAGATAATCCTTTGCAGACCTTCGCAGGCTTTGCTGTCTGAGGTGGCTTGGTAACCATGGTTACAGGTGCACTTGTGGGTGCCGTCCAGATTGACACACCGGCCCTGGAGACAGACTCCGGGGAGCGTACATTCATCCACATCTGGAGAGAAGAGAAAAAGGGAGGGCCTCAGAAAACAAAGACTACCGCTCACTCTTAGTAGCGTTTTTATTCAAACCCGGTGGACTTCAATAGCGCCGCAAAAAGGCTTCTGGAGCTCTGTGGAGAACTACTCACAGAGTTGTAACTTTGACTGATCGGTTACCTTGACAAATGTTGTCCGGTGAGAGTTGGTATCCTTGGAAACAGTTGCACCTATAGGAGCCCTCATTGTTGACACACCTTCCGTGGCCACAGACTGTTTGGTCCAAGCACTCGTTCACATCTGAGGACAGAAAAGGTCACATAACACGCAACATAACATGTATGAGATGGGTGAATATGAGCTGATCCCCATGGGGAAATTGGGCATTTGCAGCAGCAAATAATAATAGGATACAGCAAAGAAAAGAAAGAAATGAAGCAAAAATGAGGACAAATATACCAAATGGGAGTCATGTAAACAAAAGCAACTGACAGTTTCAATGCTAGAACATGTTTTTAGGTAGAATATATGAATGAACAGTATGGGAAAGAGTACGGATTACAGCATTAGGGTGTGCAAAATAACAGCAAAGGACCAAAACACTCTTCATGAAAGCCTGTTACTATCTGTTGCACTGGATCAGTCTTTTCCACTTCATACTCTGAGTCAGAACACTTTAGAAACAAATAAGTTACATTGGTGGAAAACTTCATGTACAACCATTGTTTTATAGTGGAATCCATCAAGCCTTAAACAAAGGTAATATTTCACAGTAGGTGTGTGCCATGTATACTCTTCCAAAATGTGTGTAAGTGCTGTGGGAAGAGAGAGAAAACGAGAAGAGAAAGTGTGTGTGTGTGTGTGGTGTGAGAGAGAGAGAGAGAGAGAGGCAGGAAGAGAAAGGGGGAGAGGAAGGAAAAGTATGTGTGTCTGTATGAGAGAGGTGGAGAGAGGACGTTACAGAGAGGTGATAGAGACAGTTGAAACAGAGGGCTCACACAGTGAAAACACTGGGAGAGAGTCACAGACAGGGTTTTGTTTGCCTAGCTGTGGGTACTGCCAGACGTCTGTCAGTGTGGCCCAGTGCTTTTGTTTCTGCAATCTCCCGGCATCGCTCAGGCCTCAGCGATAAGCCTTGACAAGGGACTGGAGCTGCTTTCTCTATCGCACCAGCAATTAGGCTTATCCACGATGCGGCCAATTGGGCCCAAACTACTGTGCTACAGTCAATTGACTGAAGTAAATACTGGAACCCAGCACTCATGTTGCCTGTTTCGTATGACCCCCACAGCCCCCGGCATATAATGTAAGCCTGTTAGTGCTGCCTGTGTGGGTGTTCTGAGTAAAAATATTTACCTCTAGTGTTACCTGCTCATTTACCGGGTTCCTCTCAGCCGCTGTTTATACACCAGCATCATTACATAGAATGAATAATATTACAGACCGACAATTAGTAAAAACATAAAGTAGCTGAAACGGTGTTTTCTTTGGAGGCAGAAGGAAGATTGTGAATGAGGTCACACACGCCGATGATTTACTTCGATCAGTCATCGGACCGGCTGAGGAATCGGTTATAAAGAATCCCAAAACACCAACAACTTCCACTAAGTTGATTACCACATTTTCCATTCGCTATTCGTTCAGTCTCGCAAAGCCCTTCACATTTCTGGAATACTCACCCCAGGAGCTCCAGTTTCCAAACAAATTACAGGGGTGCAAGGTCACGCAGAGGGGATGTGGCAACACCAGTCGGTGCTATTATGTAACAGGGCCACTTCCAGGTTAGGGGCTGCTAGCTGTGTTAGCTTCAACACAAACACGAACCTTACACACAGTTTGTCCAATAATCCACAGTCGTCGGTTCACAGTGTGCCGCAGACAAAGCTTTGGGTGAGTACAATTTGTTTGCATGTCGGGACCTCTTAACAGCGGGGGGGAACCGACCCCGTGACCTTCTCATCCCCGTACGTCTCACTCAGCCCAGCAGTGGTAATAAAGTCTTGCTGGTCTCCACTGGGCCCCGATAGTACAGTGGCAAGAGCTCTCCAACAATAATAGGCTGTTTGTTCAAGGCTGTGGCCAAGGGAAAATATTTGGACTCTCCCAAATTGAAGTATTATAAACAATCCCTTTACGGGGGCCGGTGATATGAAAAGATCAGCAATAACACGGTGAAAGTGTTTAAACAATATTGGGGAGATGTGGAGGCTGCAGGGTGGGGGGGCTGATATATCATACATGGAAACACTGAATGGACAGAGAGGGTGGAGGGCCGAGCTCTGCCCACGCACTAGCCATCATCGCTGTGGTTTTGGGCTGTGGTGTAGGCTCAGCAGTAGTCCACACTGGATATAAAACATCCAATATTAGGTCTTTTGAAGCATGAAATACACTGCGCTTTATGTAACTCCCATACAGATAAACAGTCACTCCATCCCTTTGAGGAAAAAGCCACAAGCACCAAACCTAATTCAGCTCGTGCTTTTCGCTGGACTGCACAATATCGCAGGCTGTCAGCACGTCCTTAACGGCGCGGATCGTTGCCATGACGCCTTGGTTATTTCTGGTGGTGCCAACCGGGAGCTTTGCGTGTGTGTGTAAACTGGAGAACGCTACCTAATACAGGAAGCCTTTACGTTGAAAAGAGGGGAAACCCCAGCTCATTTCCAGGCAATGGTGAGAAACGCCCTGGGGTTGAGGGGGCGGCGGGGAGGGGAGGCGAGGAGGAGGAGGAGGGGGGGTGTCTTACCCACACATCTTCTGTTGGCGGACCTGAACCCGGGGCCACAGGCCTGGCACTGGAAGGAGCCCGGGGTGTTGACGCAGACGCCGTCGGGGCAGGAGGTGGGATCTCTGCACTCATCCACGTCTGTCCGGGGAGGAGGAGGGATGTTATAACGTTAATCAGAATAAGTCGTTATTAAAAATGGGAAGTGGGTTCAACTGCACTCACATATACAGACTCTCTCTCACACACACACACACACACACACACACGCACACAAAATCCCACTAGTATTAAGTGAACATTGTTTTTTTCCTGGCTTAGACCAGAGGAAAATACAACAGTGTTTTCTCTGTAACTGGGCTACACATTAACTCATAGCAGCTAACAAACAGGTCCAGCCAGCATTGTGATATTATGTTAACTTGACTATGGGGTCTGAGTGTGTGTGTGTGTGTGTGTGTGTGTGTGTGTGTGTGTGTGTACGTGTGAGTGTGGGTGTTTGCATGCGTGTCACCTTCGCATAGGCCTCTCCAGGACTTGGCGTAGCCGCTGTTGCATTCACAGGTGTAAGATCCTTCCGTGTTGACACATTCCCCGTCCTGGCACTTGTTGGGCATGCTGCACTCGTTAATGTCTGCCAGGTTGAATGAAAAACAAGGAGAATGGAAAAGAAAGTGGCTATTGTGTTCCAGAGCATTAATCACCACTGTCTTTAAAAGTACTGTCTGTACTTTTTAAAACGAACGGCGCTGACAGAAGAACTTGTGGTTCTGTAACACAGAGTTTAGAAAACTAACATCCCTCAGAAACTCTCTCTCTCTCTCACCTTGACAGAACTTCCTGTTCTGGGTGATGACCTGGCTGTACCCGCTGAAGCAGTGACACGTGTAGGACCCAAAGGTGTTCACACAGTGGCCCTTCTCTTGACACGGGTGCTCCTCACACTCATTCACATCTGTAAGGAGAAAGGCAGCGGAGAGAGAGAGAGAGAAGCAGGAGGACAGAGAAGAGGAGAGGTCTAGTGTGACATTACATTACAGTTCCATTTCACTACTGGAGACATTTTCCGAGCCCTCTGACTCTGGAGCTCCTCTACGGTACAGGCATTCCTCAGTCATGGGCCTGAGCCCAGCTGAGTGGAGCAGAGGCCTTGGCCAAGGCCCTAACCGTGAGGTAAGAGATCACAGCACCGTGGCAGCTCTTTGGATGGCCTGTTCCCTGTTGTCAGGCATCACAGAACAGGTCAACATAAACAAATGGATCCCTTTCATTTTGGCCAGCTTGATTTTTCAAGGCTTCTGCGGCGGCGAAGTCTTTGGTGTTGAAGACGTGCCTGTGTGGAGATGATGATAGACAGAGCCCCCGAGGCCTCTGCTGTGTGTGTGTGTGTGTGTGTGTCTCTTCCAGTGTCCCTCCATCACCCCTATCTCACTCTCCATCTCTGTCTCTCTCTCTCCCTTAACTTACCGATGCAGTTGGTCTGCAGTGCACTGAGCTTGTATCCTGGGTCACAGTAGCAGGTGTAGCCGGTCTGCACAGCAATGCATTTCCCATGGCCACATATGGTGGGGGTGATGGCGCACTTGTCAATATCTAAGAAAAAGGCACAGACATAGCAGAGATGTTCACAGTCAATACAAGACCTCAGACGCTATTCAGCCATTTTCTAGCCGAGGGTTACACAATATCTTAAAAAAAGGAGCATTCCGCCAACACATGTTCTCCATGGAAACCGTCTTGCTGTTTTATAGGTGGGGTCTTGGACGGGAGGACAGGTTTTACAGCGCTGTAGTGTTCTAACAGGTGGTATGGAACGTGTACAGAGGGGTCGGAGGGAAACAGGCCCGTGGCCACGCACAGCGGAGCCTGTCATTGGTGTTTTTCTGTCCAAATGGATTCTGGTAACACGGGGATATTGGATTGGGCTCCCGGGTCTGGCTGAGAGCAACGAACCCAACTATGTCCTTCTCCACAGGATTACTGTAAGTTCTCCTTCTACCGCGGGTTCTCCTCCTTGATCTCTTGCGCTCTTTCTCTCATTCCCTCTGTCACCCTCTCTTCTTCCCTTCTTTATAAAACTGGCCTCTGTCCAGTCCAGACAGCTTCCCCTTCCAAAATGCACACTCTCTTTGGTTTCTCACCCTCTCACCCTCTGCGCTGCACAGCAACCTCAAGCCAACTTGGCTCGGAGAAGAGGAGCATATAAAATCACAATACAAGCGCTCCCCAACTAAACTCCGGGTAAGCCTGCAAAAATGTCTTACGAGATGTGCTGCTGTATGCTAGCAGTTGACAGAGAGCATAACAAATGAACAGTCCAGAGCCATGTTGCTCTTGGGTCTACAGTGTTACATCATACAGCTCCTTACAATTGCACCCATCTATTCATTGGACACTGATGATTGTAGGTGCATAGCCACTGTGTTTCATACGCGGTACTGTCTTACCGGTGGCCTTCGTGGATGAGTCTATGGGGGCGGTTTCAACAGAATCTGGCTTCAGGTTGACGATGGGAGAGCCTGGAGAGGGAGTCTCTGTTATGAGGGATAGAGAAAGGGGGGTGGGGTGAGTACCTACAGAGAGAACCACTCACATTGTCTCTGTATGACCTAAAGATACACTACTTGTTTTCCCAACCACTACTGCCCTGGTAGTCACTCCCTGAGCCCTCCTACTGTAGCATGGCAGCTATATAAAGATGATCTATGTCTTTCTCCTGGCTAAAAACAGCACCATGACAGAAATAAATCTACTGGACTCATAGAGTCAACCTTCAGACTTTGTCAATGTTTTCATTGGCAGAAGGGTGGAGTAGACAAGGGTAGAGGCTGCCACTGCTGTAAAGGAGAAATTTATAGAAAATGGATCAGGAGTCTGTGTCTGACTCAAAGTATGGCAAATCACTATTGGCACTGCAGCTCTCAAATGCTACATCAATGCTTCAAGGCATTGGACAGCAGTGTAACAGCACTACAGTAAATTATCAGGGTGACTTTAGAGACAGTATTTATTATCTGTGGGATGCTCTGGATGCATGAAGCAATGAGAAAAAGATACCTGGATATTTCCATGGTGATTCGGTCACAACAGTTGGCTAGAAAACAAGCAAATATTACTGTTAAAACATTTTGGTTAAGTTATGGTCATCTTATTTGGGTCCATATGTTTTTGACATCATAGTCAATGCCAATAAGTATGTGTGTCTTCCTAAATGTGGTCTGAATAAGTTATGTAATCATAAGCCTTCTAGCTGAGTTAGCTAGAGCATATCTTTCTAAGATAAACATTTCAAAGACATGTGCCAAGAGGTTGACAGGGAGGGTGAACTCACCAGGCTCAGTATTTCCACATCTGCTGGGAGACAGAAACGAGAGGAAGGTTTATCAGTAGCAAAACTCGACGTTCTGTTCCCATTAACAAGTACCATCGTTAAATATCGGCCCTTATTATCGGTCCGTGTTCTCTTTGGGCACTTGACTTGCAGCCTTGGAGATCTTTATTTTCTAATAAAACAAAGCTTACAGCACATTTATCCTTTAAGCCAGACAGAGAAGTTTGTATTTAAAAAAAAGTGCAGACTACTGGCCACCAAAAATGCAAATAGAGACAAGGAAATAGATATTTCTGATAATGAAGACAAAAATCCCTAAATATTTACAGAATTGTCTCCTCACAGAAATCAAAATATTGCTGCTACGCCAATAAATTATCTCATAGGCATTATATCAAGAAAAACTTCTGCAGAAAATCCAGAGGATTCAGATGTTTGACCTTTGTGGATTACTCCTCAGCTGTGATGCTTAGAGGAGGCGCACTGTGATGCATGGGCGATATGAATTTTCTTTTGCAATTGTTCAACGGTGGATCAAGTCTTTATTTACGGAGATCAAAACATCCTGTTGATGTTTGGATTCTCACAAAAAGCTAATCCTTTTACGGTCCCCTAAAAAAGATTTCTATTGTGTAATCATTCAGCTGCCCTCCATTATTTACACCGTGGGTTGTGGTAACAAAATCAAAGCGGTCAAGTGAATACCATGTTTGGATAAGTCTCAAGCCTGAGTGGATATTATCTACAGCACATTCAGTAGTAACAACCATTCGTCTCTTTACCAGACAGGGTAAACATTTATCAACCCTAAAGTCAACATGGCAAAGATTTAGTGTACAAAACATTTTGTTCTCACCTTCTGGCTGTCTAGGTGTCCCTCTGGCTGGGTGCTCGGTGTCTGGAGAGGGATAGACTGGCTGCTGTGGTTGTTGTGGCTGCTGTGGAGTGTGGGGGTACCGGGGTGCTTGCGAGGTCTCGGGGTACAGGGGGTGTTGGGGTATTTCCGGGGTCTCGGGGTACAGGGGGTGTTGGGGTATTTCCGGGGTATCTAGGTAGCTGGGGGACTCTAACCTAGGGGGCAGCTGCTGTGAGGGCTGCTCTGGCAGGGAGGGTGGGGGCTGAGGATAAGTGGGGCTCTGCTCCTCCCAAGAGTCTCCTGTGTTCCTCAGATCATCTTCCTCCAGCTGCCTCAGAGATATCTGCACGTCAGAGCGCGAGTAGGTGTATCCATGACCGGCCGGGCAGATCTCCTTGAAATGGTCTGCGGGAGAGGAAACGCACACAGCAGCAAACAATGAGCTATAGAAAACATTACCTCCATATCCTGCTCTCGGGCTCCTGAGCTAACATGAAACGCTGCCAGGGTGTAATTATGTCTCATATTTCTGTCTGGTGTTCGCAGCAATACCATAAGCCATCCGTGTAATACTGTTATGTTGAGCATGCTGTGCTTCACTGTCTACTGTGAATGGGGAGGTAGGGTTTCGGCTATGGCTGTGGAACTAGCTAGCTGGCAGGCTAGTGACAGCTGTCATAGACAGCTACCACAAAGGGGGGATTTGGAAGAATTGGGGTATATCTGACACACTCACACACAAACAGACACACACACACACACACAGCCATGCCAGCGGGGGAAGTAGAGGATCATGTAATACTGACTGACCTTTGAACTCACTGCTGCAGAGACGTGTGAGTGAGAGGCTAATGGAGGATTGGCCGGCGAGATAAAAGGAGGGAGATTGCACCTCTTTGTGTCCGAGCCCAACAAACCTCAGCGATGGTGAATCCATTACAAGTGAGAAGCACCGTGTCCCCTACCTGACCTGAAACCAGCAACCCTACGCACATAGCGGCCAAAGAGTCTGGAATATAGATATGAGTAATGACAGATATGCGGTCACTGTAAATGCTTGCGTAAAGGCAGGAAACACAGATATGATAGGCTACTGAATGATGAATCTAAAGTGGAGGGAAATGGGGCTATATATGACCAAGAACCACATCAGAGGGACTGGAGTGAAGCTGGAATACAAGTCAATAGGCTCCTGTTACCAAGTCACCAGTAATGGGCCTGGCCGCTTTGTATGGAACATGGCTCTAACAGCTTGTCAGGCCATACAAAAGCCAGCGTCCAAGTAATCAGGAGGTGTGTGTGTGTATGTGTGTAGGTGTGTGTGTGTGTGTGCAAAGGTCTGTCTCCTCTGATATCTGATCTATGACAACCTCCATGAATCACTGGCCAGGACGGACACTGTACAAAACCAGCCTCTTTCTCTCAAAGACTTTGAAGATTAGATCGGTATGAAAAAAAAAAAAGAGATGACAACTACTTCCCATGTTTCACTTGGCCAAGCTATTTATTTCTGCTGTGAAGCATAGCTGGTCTATTAGTGGGGTTTCTCTCGGAGGGTTGGAGTGATAACACACGATCGCCTCCCACAATTATGTAGCCTCCAAAATATGAAAACTGTTATATTTTTGGTCTTTTTCCACAGCAAACACATTTGGTTGTTTTGAACTGCTTTACACGCCTGGCAGACGGCAGAACTGTGACCGAACAGTGAACATTCATTGCTCGTGTGCTTTCATTACCATTGCTAACCATTGCATAAGATTGCATGTGACATTTCATATCTGCAAAAACATTTAACAAAACAAATTGCATTTCAACAAGTAGAGTCAAACTTAGAAATGACCAGTGCACCAAGTTCACAGATTGAGCAAGAGTCTGAACAGAATGTTTTTTTAAAGAGAGTGTCGGACAGATCATTTGGTGGGAGGAAAATGGGAAAATGGCAAAATGGGAGACGTGTGACTGCTGGGGGTGTGGCTGTACCTGATCCTGGCAGGGGGCAGCGTTCGCACCCCGTACCCCAGGCCTTGCCCACACGGCTGCAGCAGCAGATCTGCTTGGTGATGTGCTGGGAAAGGGGCAGAGAACAGGATCCCGCGGACACCGATCGGAAGCAGAACCCCCTGTGGTCTGACACCGCCTTGTCCGCTGAGGAGACAACGTGTCCGATCAGAACCGACGCCGTTACACATACAAGTTGCGACAGCCTTTGATTATTTGTTATGAGGAGTACTTACAGACACAGTGGCTCCTGGCGGCGTCCAGCATGAAGCCTGGTTTACAGGTGCACCTGTAGCTCCCTTTGGTGTTGAGGCATTCAGCATTCTTACAGAGCCCAGGCATCAGGCACTCATTGATGTCTGTGAAGTATGAAGCACTTCAGTCATGCAGTATTTACACTAGACGACCCATCTAAATGTTACGGTAATGTGAGGAAGGCATGTTTTCATGTGTTTGACCAGAAATATTTACCTCCCAGTGAACTCATTTTCACTTCACTGCCTACAGTAACATTATGCTTTAAAGTATCAGTATCATATTTCGTCAACGTACTGCATTTCACTTGCTGTATACAATGGTTTTATGATTGAGCAGCAGAGATGATGGATGATGTAAGCCTTTAGAAATCTTTGCACCTTGAGAGGTGACACACAAGATCACAATAGGACGTGTAATCGAAACCACCGGCTGCTGGGGAGTGATGAAAAATCACAACTTTTATTCAAGTTACACAATATATGAAAGCAAGGTGGGGTGATGACATGAGGGAAACACACACACAATAAAGCGAACCACTGTAAACTAGAATACCCCACCAATTACATCTCCTTTGGATACATTGAGAAACATTATAAAGTCTTAAAGATGTGGTAACTTTTAAAAGCAGGACAGAGGAAATAATGGACTGTTTTAGATTAGACTTTGTTTCCTCAGCGTCTTTCCTCCACTGTGTCCAAGGTCACAGCATCTTCGGCTTACGTCAAGGAGTGAAGGCCCCAAAGTGTTTTTCCCTTCTCTAGCCTAAACCATGTGCAGGAGTGATGGCGTGGTGAGTGGTGTTTGCTTAATACTCCATTCAGCTCCTGAGTCACTAAGCCAAACGGAGGTAAGCTAGCTAGTTAGTGTACCAGTCAGGAGCATAGGGGGACATATTTTAGACGCTTAGTCATGCCGTCACACTGGGACCAGGCAATGTTTGTTGCTCTACCGTGTTAAACAAAGAGTAAATCATTAGGCCTTTTCCCATTGCTTTGACGACTGGAACCCGACAGCCTGCCACCACAGATTTTCCCAATTCTAATTAATCTGCTCTTGTTTTGTTGTTTTGCTTCCTGCTGGAAAAAGTGAGCTTATAAGGGAAGGGATTGAATCTGATAAATACTGGCAACTGAAGGAAACCCAGAGAATGCGTCAATGTTCTTTTTGTTGTTTGCTGTGGAGTTGTTTCTTCTTTAATATCTCAGTTGATCTTTGTTTCTTGGTTTCTGTTTTTTTCCCTCTCTCTTTTTCTGTGTGTGTGTGTGTGTGTGAGAGTGTGTGTGTGTGTGTGCCCTCACAAACTCACAAGCTCTGGAGTAGAATTGAAGGAAGGACCAGCTCAAGGCTAAAGCTGGCCCTCTAACGCCCTCAGCCTCTATGTTAGTGACAATGTAAACAAGCCTGCTTCACTGTAAGCAAAAGTGACCTGTTGCTGTTTGGACGAGCAATGGGACACATAAAGAAGCGGCAATAGACAACAGCTGTCATGCCTGCCTATGTTGTGGCCAACCGGGTTCTCTTGGGGTAGATGCAGGAAAAACAATATATGTGGGTACTATAGGGATCTGGGCTTAGTTTAAGCAGCATGCTATCTGGTCAGGGTTCAGGTCAGAGTTGGGCTCAGCCTTCATCACATGGGGTCTTTAATCCATGGTTCGGTTGAGTCCCAGATTAGTGCTATTGTTACAGTCTGCTGGTGGGTTGAAGGGATTGAAACTGACTTCCATGACGGTCTGTCATGACCAGAACTAATCTCAACATCTATTTTAAATTTATGGTCGTTCTCAGACGTATTGCCCCTGCGGTTAGGGCCCAGATGGAAGCCGTAGGCATCCATCAACGGTTTTTTTTCATGATGCCATTTTTACTGTTTAATGGCACTACATCCAAAGTCTCCTAACTGTGGTTAAAGTGACAACCTGTCTGCCGTGACCTTACATGACCCCGTCCGTTCGTCACTCCTGGAAAAACCAGGATCCACATAAACATCAGCAGGAATTATTTATGGACATTATGAAGGAAATAGCCAGCATAGCTCATATGTCTCTGTGAGTAGTGTTGAATGTATTGGCTGTAATGGTCAAAGGGAGTACCGCATGAGGAATTCTCTCTCATAAACTAGCGTTAACTTTTAAAGTCTCAAACCAGACACTTATATAACTCATCTTAGGACCTGTGAATAATGAATGCACCTTTTCAAATGTCTTGCCAAAGCTGCAATTAATGGGAGAAGCATGTTCCTCAGTGACCAGGTCTCAACTGAACTTGACCACTCCTGCCTAAAAGCCACAACACAGAGAAGTCTTGGCCTCGACCTGTTGGTCTCTGCAGTATTCAACATGATGAACATCACTACCTGAATATGTGTTTTATATTGTTGGTAGCTTATATTAAGTTGATCCAAAGTGTCGGAAGACTTATGTAAAACTTCCATCCTCTGTTCTTTGAAGTGGTATATGAGTAATCTGACCTGTTCCCCACAGCAGTTTACTACCGCCACCCACAACAGAGACTGCACATGTGGCTATGTAGGCCTTTCATCTAACAAGCACAGATACAAATGGCCAATTCAGTTGACCTAGTTTCTGAGAAGCGTTGTGAAGATAAGGGCCCTTCCCTAAAGTGAGAAAACAGTGTGTGGTTCTGAGGGGGTGTCTTATCGTGGTATGGATGTCACGGGCCACAGGGGCCAGGGTAGAAAGACAGACGGGTGAATGCCTATTCTAAGACATAGAACTGTGATACAGGATGTGAGACAAGCCCCGCTCTGTTCCAGTAAAATACAGTACAAGCAGTTCAGGCTAGGAGCTGCAGTTTTAGCGAACTGGACCCTGTCCTGATAATAATGACTGAAAAAAAACAGATTTTTGCCTCCTTGGCAGTTGTTCTGAGGCCTGAAATTAAAAATAATTTTTGGTAATGGAGAAGCAGCTGAATGGGACAGAGACTTTGAACCTGGCCAGTAAATATTGTGGGTAACTGTCAGCTTTACTTTTCGGAACTCAACAAATGAGCAACTGAAAGGAAGGAACATCTTGAAGCGATCATAAAACGCAAGCATGAATAAATGCAATATAAATTACTAAGTTTGTTGGCAACTATTGACACCATTTTGGACAGCAAAAAGTGTGTCCTTGTCCACAGCTCGTTTTTTTTTATTTTTATGAAAAGCTGTGGAACGCTAAAGACATTCCCAGCTTAATAACGCCATCACATCTCTGAGAAAATCAATGGGCCAATCGTACTTCAGATCGGGAAACTTGTTGAACTTGTTGAACCAGTGGAAGAGGCCCCGTTTGTGTGAGGTGCGTCAAAGCTGTCCATTGGACCGTTATGTTGTTACACTTCATAGGCTTCACTAAGCATTGCCCTTTGGATTATGACACCATTAATCAAGTCACTGGGTACCTAGAGCAACCTATAAATCTTAGCATCACAGTGCTGTAAGAAATATATGGTTCTCAGTGCTTGTTCACAGATGATGAAATATCTGAGTAACTTGAGTAATTTCCCCTTCAATTCAATTAATTATAGTGATAATAAAATACTAGTAATAACAAATATAAATGGGAGACATCAGTGGATGTCTGTCTATATATTGGACACTGTGGGTGGTTATTGCTCCACGGGCTGCCAGCCAGCTGACAACAGCCTCCAGAATGCTATTACACGGCGAGCTCGGCGTTCAGGGACAACCTGAGTTTGTTTTCACATACAGATGGATGGGTGAGCTGGAAGTCATGCAGTCTTTCTTCTGCCGACAGATTTAGGGAGAAGGTTGAGCAACAACTGTTACGCAAAAGGTTTGTAACTAAAGCTCCCCCCAAATACTCAGAGAGGCACATTTACCATAATCGCAGCCTGCCGTACCATTCTCCACTCAGAACCCCACAGACCAATTAAAACAGCAACCCCAGGCGCTTATTGGCTGCTGAACTTTGACCCTGGACTAAGGCTAATTGTAGCCTTGACCTGGTTCCCATAGGGGCCACACATAGCATGGAGTACTTTTATAGAGGCCCTAGGGGTCCATGTATGCATGAAAACATATGGACAGTTTTATCACATACCTGGCATTACATTTAATTCAATTTTTTTTTTAGTTTTTGCTTTATGAGTAAACTACTTATTAAAATTTAGGGTGGGTGAAATTATGTTATAATATTTAGCAAGTCATTGAGTCATTCTCAAACACATTTTATAGCTTACCTTGACAGTGTGTGAGGTTCATCCTTTTGTAACCTTTGGGACATTCAACTTGTCCGTTTGCGATCACTGCGTATGCTGCAAACAGAAAAAGGAAAACAAGAAACAGAAAACACGGCTTAGAACAGCGAAATGATCCTACAGTTCAACGCCTCCGTTTCACAAAGCATTGCATTCATAGCAGAGTGAGAAGAGGAGCTCGGCTTTAGGAGGAGACCATATAACTTACAGATGTGAGCATCTTGGCAGGGGGAAAATGAGGGGACCCACAGCTGGGCCCTGCGGGACACCAAAGTGAGTGGATGTAAATGGATCCCCATCAACCACATTTATAAGCCAGCATTGCCATCCAGCAGAATATAACGATAACATTCGACGTCATTTATAATCATATTACCAATGCATCCCCTCACCTCCGGGGACAGATGAAGAAAGTGCATATATCATAAATATTTAAGAAACCTATGTCACAGCCCTGACCTTTGTCATCAACCATAGTGCAAATCTACTTAAAACTATAGACTCTCTAACTGTGCACACCAATGATGATTAATGTAAAGCCTACAGGAGGGTTTTGCCCAAAACTGTTTTTGCTTGTTTTACTAAAGCAAAATCAGCTGGTGTGACCTTCAGCTGGGCACATTAGAGGTTCACAGAAGTGTTGCCGTCACTAAAACCATGTGTCTGTTAATGCCCCAGTGCGGCCATACCGTTGGTAACTGAAAAACATAATGTCATTACTCATTCGGCAACCAGTCAGGCCCCAGCATGCTCCATTACTTGTATGGAGGAGGAGAGGTCAATGTGACTATCATATGGCATGGAGCGAGCATCTGTGTGTGTGTGTGTGTGAGAGAGAGAGAGAGAGAGTATATGAGGTTCTATAGGTGGTAATCAGAGCTGGATGCTGAACACAGATCTTCACAGTTTTTCAAACATGAAACGTTACGCTGAGATGAAGAGTCACACCTCATATCATGCTGAAAGAAAAAAATCCACCTTGTAATTTAGGAAAATCTGGAGTGCTCTGAAAATAATGGCTTCCTCATTACCACTCATCCAGGCAGTCTATACACTCCCAACTTGAGCCAGCTTCAAGTCGCTGCCACGGCAACACAGAGGTGAAAACAGGTGGTGAGGAAACAGGAGGTGAAACTTGGAAGAAACCACAGTACAAACCCTCCAAGTCACAGCACTGCCAGCAAAGAAAACACATTTCTTCCCATGGCGGAGTGGTCCAGGAAAGGGAGGTGTGCTGCACTGTGTTTATCACCGGAGCTCCAGCAGACTGCAGACCAGAGTGTTGATCTCTGCGTGACTGACAGGGAGCTCTGGAGCGATGTGGCTGGCTGTCTGGAAGGCTGAAACGTGGGCAAGCAGGACCGGACAAGAGCCCCTCACACTGGTCCATATGGTCCACCAGGGTAGAGCCAATAGTCAACATCTCCATAACCCATCTGCCCTCTACAGGCTCCTACCTCACCAGACACCAAAAGCAATAGCAAACATGGCACAAAGAACCTCCAGTCCTGCTCCACTGTTTGTTTGGGAAGCCCCGTCATTTATTTTCCTTTTCCTTTCTACACAGGCGACAAGCTGTTAATTGGAAAGAACTATGAAGGGTTTGAGGTTCCTCTCTCAGCTGCCAAAAAAAGGGTCCTTGAGAGTTCAGTGGCCTTCAGCATCAACAGGATACCAATACAGCGAGCCTGTAAAGGTATGCCGTCAATACAGAAACATCATCTATCTTGATTTTGTGTCATTTTCCCAAAAGTGACTGGAATGTCTGCCTCATGGAGGGTTTTTGAGAACAAGGTCCTGTAGGCTGAGTTATGTTTTGGTCCCGCTGTGACCCAGTGGACCAGGCAGTGTCAATGTACCTGAGGGTTGACAGAGCAGAAGTGGGTCAGACTGAAGGGGACGGTGTGGTGTGTGGTGGTGGTTGGGGAGGTAGGGGGGTAATCGTGTCAAAGCGACGCCCCTGTTCCTGTCTGCTCACCTCATCCTTCTCCACACCCTCCTAATCCCCTTCCAGTGTTTCTGAGTAATGAGCTGTTGTGGTAGGGTGGTGGGCACGCCCTCCCACAGTGATGGGATCAGCGAAACTCTGGCCTGAGTGACAGCAGGGCGCACATGCCAAGGGAAGCCCAGTGGGGGAGGCCCAGGAGTCTCAATAAAGCTTATTAGCAGGGAGGAGACGACCTCTGCAGGCACTAACAACTTGAATCTGAGAGACAGTAAGCTTGTCTTAACATAGCATGAGAAAAGAAAGTGTTTATTGGAAGAGTCCTGCAGAGCTCTACAATCTAATAATGAACAAAACAGTTGGCATGTTTCATGAGATACTTGAATCCCAAGAATCTCATTTGGCAGATTGTGCTCGACATTTCCTCATGTGGGTCCTGAGTCTAACAATGCTTGTTATCACAGTTACACGGGCAGTGGCATGCAACAGTGACCTCCGGCAGCGCATCATTAGTGTCGCCCTTGGTTACAAAGAGCACAGACCCAGACTGGCCCATATCCACGTAGGGCGCAGACAGAAATTTCCAATTGTTGCCTATCCATTTAGCCTCATTCACCAAAAGACTTTGTCACCCCTCACTAATTTATTGTCCTTCCCCAGACAGTATTGTGAATTCCACTGGCGACTGTTCAATAATATTTGCTTGAACCCCGTTGCTTGTAAAGTGCAATTCACATTTCTTGGAACTTCTTGGTTGTCCTAATTTGAAATCTAAATAAATATCCATCCAAGCCCCTTTCTGACACAAAAGTCAAGTTCGCTCCGAGGCGAGCAGTACTGAGGGTATTCCACTGAAAGGAGAGCTTATGCAAAATGAGTGAGAAAGCAAAGCGAGAGGGAGTCGGGAGCAGGCAGGGAGAGTCTAGTCAGATGGGTTCCTCTGTTGGGCAGAAATCTTTAATTGGTTATTTAGTACAATCTTTCTGTGGACCACCCGGCCTCAGGGTTGTTCTTCTAAGCCCATTGAGAGGTCTGGTCCATCAATCACAGGCTGGGAGCCCTACACCACTTGTCCCCAGGGACCTGACTGGGAGGCAACCTCAGTACTGGGCTTATCCCCTTAACTGGCTGGAAAACCTGAGAACGAGTGGGAGACGGGAGAGAGGAGGGATGGACGCAATCCATGGGACGGGAAAAAGGAGACAGTCTTGCCTTTCCATTCCATTGGGGGCCACTCTATAGGAAAACAACCAACACCCAAGCCAAGACCTCTTCAGGACCCCTTCCAGCAATTTGCTTTCTGACAAACCGCCACGGGACAAACTGGTGCCGTGGAGAGAGAAACTGGGGGCAAATAGAGCTCTTTAATCACCGTGGAGGTTTTCAGGTCTTTTGAGATTCAACGATGACAAAGCCATCTCCCCTTGGTGGTTGGGCCAATGGTTGATTGGAGCAAACAGCTTAAAGGGAAGTCATTTGATTTCAAGGCAGAACGTCTCCTTGGCACACGCCACATTTGCCAATCTGGCACGGTCCATATCACAGGACCCTGTAAATAATGTGTTCCTGCCAGTGAGGCAGAGGGGAATCAGACGAGACAGCCACATGGGTCTAATATCAACATCCTCCTGATGACACAGACGCAAAATAAATGTACAAGCTATGAGTTATTTGCTCAATCATTGACAGCCTTAGTGTATTCATATCATTCATATCATGTTTCTGTGACAGGGCCATCCCATTGCACATGTGAAGCAACAGCAAAAGCCTTTAATGAAGGCATTATCTCATTTTTCTGCTACATTAAATAAAAAACATACTTTTCAGTGTTTCTTCACACAACTATGAATTTAACATCTTCGTTTGTAGTTTGACAATTTCTCCACATCATTCTCCAAGATGCTGATGACAGTGTCACTAGGATCAAACACACATTCAAACCAGACCAGCATTCCTCCATAAGCTCCCATTTTTCTGTGGAATATTTACCACTAGGGCTGGTGCCAAAAGAAGACATGCCATGGTACGTACCACATAAAAAAATACACTTAGCTTAGCATGTATCTTATTAAGCAATGCAACCCAAATTTCATATCGATGTGCCTCCAACTAACTGGCGCGGTGCCTTCTACCATGGGACAGATAACTGGGATTTATTACTTGAAGTGGTTGGGTCTGCTCAGTCCTGATTAGCCACACTGCTGTCCACCTAATAGATTCCATCATTCTACTTGTGGCGGGATATAGCTAAGTCAACATCAATGAATCAAAAGCTGTCAAAGTAGTGTGACGTCTCTATCTAATCACCATGAGAAGTTGCTATGGAATGGAAATGTTGGCACAGACCAGCGCATCTGTTCTCTCGCTGCCTTTTTTTTGAGACCAAGTCATTGCATCTCTGGTTTTAGTTGGTCATTAACAAGTGTTCATGTTTGATCAGCACTAATAAAAAGTAATAAGCACAGGCTTTGGCCCCCTAGATGAATGTCAGATTAAATGTCTGTGGAATGGATGGGAGATTTGGGAGGGATGAGTTCATGTGGGAAGATCTGGAAGTTGAGGAGGACTGGGTCTCCTCCCTCTTCTCCTCATGTGACTTTATACATCTAATGCTCATGAAGAATGGCGTCCTCATTACAGAGAGAGAGAGAGAGAGAGAGGACGACAGACAGATAGACGACTCCCAGAGATAGAGGGGTGAGGTGAAGTAGAGGGCGGGGCAATGACAGGGCAGTGACATCATGGTGACCTCGTTGGCCCAGGGAGGTAGAGGCTCCTGTGGGTGGGGTGATTTATTTAGACCCAGGGGACCTCTGATCTGGCTCCCTGGGAAGCATCCCAGCATCGCGGAGAGGGAGAGTCACCGCGAGAAAAGCTGCCCAGCAATGACAGATGGAGAGACGAATGGCTTATGGAATTCCATTAGCTGTGAAACACTCAGTTAGGGAGGAGCTGCCAGCCAGGCCGGCACAGTTATACAGCGTCATCGAGTCATGCCAACACTACAGAATGGGTCAGGCTCAGGGCAAAGCAAAAGGCCTTTACTTGGCTTAGTGTTTCCCAGGGAACCTCAGATTACTTTACTGATGGAAATGTATCCTGAGGTCATCCCCAGGGTAGAACAAACAACACTACCATGCGAGGCTCTTTGCTTTTCAAGGATAAGCCTCCCCTCAGTCATACGGCGCACTACGCACAAAGACCTGGATTCAGTTTCTGCCGTGTACTTCACATGGGACTTGTGTAAGCAAATTGCCTGTGTCCATCCATTCCCCACTCACCTATTCCCCTCGGCTCGACCAATCAGCGCTTATCTCTGAGACTTGAGGACAGTTTTAACTGCCTCCACGTCTGCTCCTGTCAGAAAGCACAATTCAAGATCTAACCAGTTTGAAATCCAAACAAGGTCCAGGGCAGTTTTTTCGCTCCACCTCATCAGAACCAGAGGGAAGGAGTTGACTACAGCCATTGTGTTTGATCTGGATCTCATTATGGGCTGGAATGTTCAGCATGTGGATGTTAAGGGCACTGGATCCTACGGGGCTTCAGCTTCCACTGTGGACTGATGGGACACTTATTGCTATCCGTGCCTCAATAACATCAGCCTTAACCTGCCACAGACTTCAACACACAGACACATATACACCTTTCCCTATTGCTGCTTCCTAAAATAATACACCTCTCACTCACAGCCTCGTAACATCAGCCCTCTCTACGTTTGACTACATACACATACGTGGACACGCCACACAGACATACACACTGCAGCTTCCTCTGCAGCAACAGCAATACATTCTGATAATATGATGATATGATGATATGATGAGAAAGAAAAGAGTTCAATCAGAGTTTCTTTCAGTACATGTAAGGGTACTGGATGATAGTGGTGTGGCGACTGCATGGGACCAGATTGGGAGGGCAGATTGAGGCTTCAGCCTTGCTCAACATTCCTGTGTGAACCGGCACTGTCACTATTTAACTGTGGTCACACTGGCGTCCACTTCAGATGCAAGAGAAGGGCTCGCTTGAGGCCATCGACAACAAGCGGCGCTGCTTGTTCTCAGTCAACAGTGTGTTTTGCAAACCGGCCATAAACTGACCGATGGATTTCAAACTGGTTAGATCTGGTTAGATCTTGACGGCCCAAACCACAAACTGGACTTTCATTACCTCATTATCACATTCAACCAGAGACACAGGAGGCTCTTTTAAAGCTGAGTGGCTTTTCCCCACATGGCAAGCCCTCAACCGACCCAGTCCCAACAGCATCATGGTTCCTATTTCGTTGTCTCTTGCCAGTGCATGTTACCCATACCCAACACAAGAATGTATAACAGCTTATAGATCTAACCAAGCATCCAAACAGAGAACAGTAACACTTCAGAGGAATTCAAAGCATTTCCCTAGTTAAAGCTCCCTCAAACACTTCTGAGACATATCTCTGACTTCAGTTTCAGCTTTCATTTTGACTTCACTTTTCCCCTCTTTTACTCTAATCTATCCTTTCTCCCCTGCCTGCGTGTGACCTGGGACCCAGGCCTACGCTGCCCCCCAAAAGAACCACAAAAATGAGCCAATGGAGCGTTGCTCTGTTTCTCCCCCGAACTTCAAAGGGGGAAGGAGAGGAAAACATCTGGGAGCCAAAAGAGATCATGCCGGGGACTTAGGAGGAGCGGGAATCTGGCACACTGAGGAGAGAGAGCGAGAGAGAAAAGAATGGACGGGCGTCCGTGATAGATGGAGGAGACAGAGGGATGATGTCTGCTTCTGATTAGGGTCCGGTCAAACGTTAAACAGGGAACGAGGTCTGACAGCGGACTGTGACAGCCAATTGACATCTCCTATTGCCAAGCATGTCCCTAATAGGATTAAAAGGACTGGGACAGGAATAGGAGCAAATTGTCCCCTGGAGCCACCACAGTTGCTCCCCATGGGGCCTCAATAACAAGTCTTGGAGAAGCCTAGGGATGTAATCAAGTGCTCCAAATAACATCACAGAGCTGCCAGGCCGGGTGAGAGTCTCCGTCCACAGTGAGGGGCACCACCACCCACCCAGCCAGCCGGCATACCACCACCCGCTGCTGCTGTTTTTCAAACCTACCGCAGCTCTGGTGGGGAACCAGCCGAACCGCGGCTGCTCATTTCCCCTGCTGTTTCAAGGCCACGCTGGCTCCTCCATGCCCGCAGGGTGGGTGGCACTCCTGCCAGGCTCTCATCTTCATGCTAAATGTGTTTTCATTTGGTTCCCTGTTTTGGTTTTATGGAAGCGAAAACAGCTTCGTTTTTTACACCAGGGTGCATGAGGGAGTCACGCAGCTGCCGCACTGGAGTTTAGGACTCTAATGAAGACTACCATGTGCTGGAATTAAAGCATCATCAGTAGTCATCAGCAGAGTTTACACTCAAATGTTGTGTACGCCACTGCTGCTGAGTAACATAGGAGGCATCACTGATAGATTAGGACAGAATAGAAAAGAATGAGTGTCAAGTAAGTTCAACCATGGCCACCACGGGAATAAGGTCAGAGTAGGGTAGATCAGATTAGGATGAAGGCATACGATGGAAGAGAACAAAAAATAAAATCATCAAAAGAATTGATGATTTTATTCTGAAGGCCTTACCTGGTTTGGTTGGACACTTTTGGCACTTGTTTAGACCCCAGGAGGCACCAACACTTCCACAGCAATCATCCTGTTTGGTTAGGCCTGGCAGAGGCTTCCCGCACTACAACAACAATACACATCTGTGTTAAATCTGAGAATGATTTTTGAGTTTTGTATGTGTGTGCGTGTGTGTGTGTGTGTACGTGTGGGCACGCACACACTCGCATGCTTCTTTGTATGTGTGCAAATGTGTGTGCATTGGCAAGTACCGAGTCTGTGACCGTGTTTGTGTCATGTGTGTGCACCTTTCTGCAAGGACCGAGCGAAGCAGTCACATCTGAGACTGGTTAGTTTGAGGGGGACATAAACAGAGGCTCAGGAATAGCTGCGCTCCTGGCATGCCTCGTTAAGGAGCTTGGCTAATTGTAAAGAGAGATTCCTATCAAACCTCACTTACTGGATTCTTGGCAATTGGAGATTTATGAAACTTAAGAAGCAACAGAGAGGACATTCTTCTAACAGAACACCCGAACTGGCATACTGGCAAAGGCAGAAGGGAAAACTTTAGGCGGATGCTTCTTTTCTTTGGGGGCAATTCTATCGGGGATCTCAGAAACCAACGTGAAAACTGACTGAGAGTTTGAATTCCGACCTCTCAATGAGACCGTAGCAGGGAAAATGGGAGTTGTACTCCAGCATAAACAAACTTGTTCAGCACTGGCAAAAACAACTGTGCTGTGGATCGCTGTGTTGTTGAGACTGGAAACATGGGAGGCTTAAAGTCAAAAACAGCATCTTCTCACAGCCAAGCCAACAGATGCTGCAGTCGACATCAGATTAGCTCACACACTCCTACTCCAGTCTCTCGCCCTCTCCCCTCTCTCACTTTGTTTCCCTTCTCTAAACGTCTGTGACTTACATACATTATCCTGGCCATGCAGCAAATCTATGGTATGTGCCGTACTGTACGCATAGCACCATACACATTCAGTGAAAAGCCTCCCCCTGTGTGTCGCGATAGGAGGGGGTGGGATGGGGTGGATTTCATGCATAACCTTTGTCCTTCCAACTCATCCTAACTCATAACACGCCTATGTCGGGAGCTGGTGGAACATGAGATGACCAGTCTGTTCAGAGCTCGTAAATCCTGGACGCAACATAAATCAGAGCCACAGGCCCACTTCCTGTATGAGACAGCAGCTATCAGAGAGGCAGACAGTGATGGGAAGGCATGTTGCCTGTGGTAAAACAGCACTGACTCCCCTGGTTTCAACCCCAGTGATAGTCCAGACTACACCAGGTGGCTCGGATCAGCTAGTGACGACAGTGAATGCAGTGTGTTTTTATGATGACTGTACTGTGCCTTGGTTAGCGCTATACCTGTCCATCAACCGTCTCCTGGAAGCATCTTCCCACATATCCATTCTGACGGTTTTGCAGCCTGGTGTGGCTGTTGTCATTCCCATTAGCGGGTGGTTGTCCGTTGCCATTCCCATTGGTGGGTTCGTGATGATGTTCATTCCCATGTCCGTTCCCATTCGCCGGCTGGGAGCGCTGCTGGACTGAGTGAGCCCCGTCAGTGGTGGTGGGTCTCTGACCGGGCCGGACGCGGGATACCTGGTGGATCTGGACCTCGGCCTCTGGAGGGTGCTGGATATGGACGTTGACCAGGGATGGGTGGAGGGAAGCTGAAGAGAGAGCACACAGACACACAGTTTATATCGTGGATAGTTTATAGTTTCAAGTTATGAATCGTCAGCAGAAGCATCTTCAGCCAACAGATGAAAGCTGTATACACATACTGCACTTGGAGACCTATTAGCAAGCATTCTACACAAACTTAAACAAGCTTAGTTTCATCATTGAGTTATAAAGTCTAAATGGGGGAATTCCCAGCATTGAAGAGGCTATTAGGATACTCCAAAACAATAACAAAAAGACCTTTTTCATTCCCTGGTTTAAATCAAGTCATTTCATTTTAAAGAGCCAGGACAGATTTGTTGAGGAGTTGCGGAGATGTTGCAATGTGGAAAATGAGCTCTTTTGTCCTTCTGACACTGGAGAAGTATCTATCTTCAGGGAGTGCCAGGGCTTTTTCCCAGAACCCTGACCCACTCCCATAAATCACCAGCCTCACAGACAGAGGTGAGTCTGTGATATAGGGCAGGGACAGTCCATGCATGTGGGCCTTATCAAAGAGACCTGGCCATGACACCGCCTCCATGCACACATACAGACACCCCGACGAGAGAGATCATGCCTTTGTTGTGACATGATGATACAAACGTGTGTCGTTAAATCATAATCATTCACCTTACTTATGTCAAAATGGCCACAGGAAGGATTTTGAATGGAATCTAAAGGATCTGAGAGAGCTTCTGCTTCTACTTACTGAGACTGTGCGAGAGAAGGGGGAATAAAGAAAAAGAAAACAGGAGAAACTTTCTCTTTTATATTGCTTCTTAAAGCTTCTCTTCATGGCATTGGTTAGAGCCATGCTCTGTTTCTAATATCCACTTGTATTGGTAAAAGCAGCACTGTGTGAACAATAAGAGGACTTCCACTGAGTCATGCATTACATATCCTGCTCTAAATAGATTCTGACCTGTACTGCTGGCCCACCGAGGCAAAGGGCTGCACAGTAAACAGACTGTTGCACGTAAAGAAATACACTAAAACACCAGAACAGCTAAGAAGGGCATGATGAACTGTCATAAAATAGAGGAAGTGGTCAGTGGGAGGGCTGAGCACACCCTGAGGGCTAAACCTGCCCTCCCATTGGGCCGGAGCGCTGGGTGATCACCTTGCTGATTGGACAGTGGCAGGGTGTACATGGAGTGGGAGGCAGAGTTCGGTCCCGGGTGGCTGGCATCCTTCCGGCTGTGGGGGGATTGTCTGGTGGGAGGCGGAGCCGGCAGATGGCAAAACTTCCCCGTTGAGTTTGACGGACACCAGCACTGGTCCCTGCCGATGCAGCGGCCCCCACTCAGACAGGGGATCTGACAGAAAACTGGACAGAGGAGGAGAGAGAAAGAAAGAAAGAGAGAGAGAGAGATAAATGGGTCATTACTATGATAGAGATTCGTTAGTGTACACAACCGGCACTTTAATGGCTCTGATTTATGAATCCTCATACACAGGGGTCCGCACCGCTAATGAGAAACAGGAGGCGTAGCCCTAATAGCAAGGAGTATGTGTTAGTAATGGTTAGTAATGGTCATGTTCCCTGCTCTCGCACCACCAGACACCTCATTCCACATGAGCTTTATGAAGTTTCAACATCGCCCCGAGGACAGAGCCGTGGCACTGCCCCCCTCGTGCCTCGCCTCCTTCGCTCGCACAATGTTTTGCCTCACATCGATGATGAGGTTCTCTAGTAATGACACAGAGCAACGATTCACCCGGTAATTCAGTGAAAAATAACAAGTGCATGGCATCTCTGTGTGGAACACCTGCTTCGCTGGCAGCGGGAAGAAAGAAGAGAACTATCAAAGCCTGCACACAATTTTCAAAGGAGAGGCAATTGGCTCTTGAGCAGATAAGTAAATGGAATTCCAGGCGTCGCGTAGCCTACAGGGTGATTTATACTCTGCAGTCTACTATGGAGAGAGAGAGAGAGAGAGAGAGAGAGGGAGGGAGAGTCAGAGAGAAAGAGGAAAGACTAGCGTTGGCCAGATGGTGTTTGACATTAGTGCTTTCACAGCCCCTTTCACTGGCCTTATCTCTTGGCATGAGGGGTGGGTGCCAGCCCCGGCACCATACATACCTGGGCCTGCTCCCATCCTACAGAATCGCTCTGACTTGACCTCACCTAACTCAAACTTCAAAGACCGTCAAATGAAAAACCTATACAACCGTGACCCATAAAACACAACCAGTCTGAGGCATAAAGGATGAAAAAGTGAGGCACCGCTTTTTTTCCAGGCTCAGCAGTACCACACGCCGCAAATATGAGGACTGTATTACCAGACGGTTTAGAGATATGGACGGCCTGCGTACTAAGAGATGAAAGGAGGAGGCTGGTGATGGAAACATGCTGTGAGCTGCATCCCCTCCCCATCTCATTGAGACAGACAGTAACACACTAACAGGGTGCAAACAGACGCTGGACAGTCTCGATGGCATGTGGGGAATGAGCTCCCTGTCACAAAGCATTAATAACAGTGAGACTGGAGGAGGAAGAGAGGGAGGGATGGAAAGAGGGGACAGAGAGAGAGAGAGAGAACATAACAGGAGAATAAAAATAGCAAAGAAAAGAGACAGAGAAAAGACTAGACAGATATGAGGAGGGGAACGAGGAGGAGAAGATGTCAAAAGAGAGAGAGAGAGGGCGAGCGAGGTCCAGACGCACAGGAAGCCCTCCTGTGATCGGTTATCAGCGCAGAAAGGCTCTTAGTTCCTCTCAATGTGGGACGCAGGGCTGCACTGGTCTGTCTCAGGCCTGTCCCGTCACAGCATGGGGCAGGAACTATTCTTAGACAACAACTTACTGCAGACCCTGTAGCTCCCTGTCTGCCTGTCTGTCTGTCCAGTTAACAGCCTCTAACAACCCCACACACACACACACACACACACGCACTTCTCACTCAATGAAAAGACTTCTACCCCCGCTAATATTAGCGTTGTGCACAGGGTTTGCGTATCAGGGGAGCCCGTTATAATTACCCAGTTCCCGGATAGGGAACATAACAAGAGCATGAGATAACTGTTTGCCGGACCACTTGACATTCCTCGACGAACACGCACGGCCCGAGCAATAACAACAAGATGCCGGGATTAACGGGGGAAAGCAACCTCCTTTTTAACACACTCTTTAACACGTGCTTCACATAATGAACGGCGATTTTCTAGGAGGATAAATCTGGGGGAATAAAAAACACAAAACTGCTGCTTTCGGGAAAGACGTGGAGGTGCCAGGAATGTAATCTTGTGGAAGGGGCTCTGCCAGGACCTGCTGAAGTGTTTGGAATAGCTACACCGCGGTCCAGAAACCCATTAACGGGGGCATAAATCTGCAACAACAACCTGTTCATGTGTTCATAACTCAGCTAGGTCCTCTCCTCCGAAGAGGAGAGTGCGTTTAAGTGGAGGGCGGCGGCATGTGTACGTACGTGCGCCCTCAATTGTATACGGTGTGAATGGAGGGGAATTGTATGGGTGTGTGTGTGTGTGTGTGTGTGTGTGTGTGTGTGTGTGGTATGTGCACCCGTCACCCCTAATCCGCCAGTAGTAATTGGTCAGAATAGCTGAATCCTTAAAACTGATGAGAAAACGAAGAAACTAAGACCGCCCCGTCTCACACGACCCCCCACGGACACGTCGCTCCTGAGTTTGGAGCAAAAATCCCCCTGGATAAATAGCAAGTTTAATGTAATCCCTATAAAATCCCGTTCATGCTGCTACTCTTTCGGCCGCTCCCGCTCTCTTTCATTCGCTCCTGCTCTCCCAGGGCGCACGTTAAATGGTTAACGGCAGGGCCGAGCGCGAGGTGTAAACCACAAAGAGATGGGGCTAAGTGTTGGGAGCGTGGGACCACCGGCTACACGTGTGTGTGTGTGTGTGTGTGTGTGTGTGTGTGTGTGTGGGTGGGGGGGGGGGGATTAGCCCCTTTTTACAGAGCCTGCTTTTAATCTGCCCTACCCCCTCGCTCGCTCGTTCCTTCTCTCTCTCTCTCTCTCTCTCTCTCTTTGACAGTGAGATTTTTACCATAGCTCTCAGCTTTAATCTCCTCCACTCTGCCGCTTGGTTTTCACAATGGACCGCATGCCACTGGGAGCCCATTTTGTCAGGCTCACACCATAAAGAAGAATGAGATACCCGAATGAAGACACAAGGAGGGTGAGAGAGAACGAAAGAATGAGATCAGAGACAGAGAGAGAGAGAGAGAGAGAGAGAGAGAGACACAAGCAGCTGAAAAAGACCAGCGTTAGTGGTAGCTCGTGTCCACCGGAGTCAACACTCACAGAGTCGGAAGCCCTGGTTCTTTGGCTGCTGCTGCTGCTGGTTCTCGCTGTAGACCGTGGTGGTGTCTCCCTTCTCGCAGCTGTTGTGGCAGCGCCCGCCGCTGCACACCCGGCGGCACAGCATGGGCGTGAAGACGATCTTGATGCGGTCCAGGCTGGAGGTGAGGTTGGCCCCTGGGAAACACACACACACCTGGGTGAGAAGGTGCAGCAGCAGCGGCAGAGATAGGCTGGAGACGAGCTGCATCCTTCCTGCCTCAACCCGCTGTGACACACTCCCCGCCTGGGTAAGGGGAGGTTTATAAGTGCGCGAGGGTGTGTGTGTGCCAGCAGCTGGGCAGTGGCACGCTGCAGCTGAAAGGGCGATGTGCCATAGGCCAGCGGAGTGGGGAGAGAACACTATTAGGTGTCGGGCTGGCTTCCAAGTCCTTTATCTTTGGGAGAAGGTGTTTTGGATGTGTGTATGTGTGAGAGAGAGACAAAGAGAGGGTGAGTGCGAGTAAACGTTGTGTAATGGTGGGAAGCCGTTCCAACAGCCGTTGCCCTGGTAGAGGGGTAAAAAACACAAGAGAAACTTGGACGGCAGACAGCTGCGTCTGGTGCACGGCGGACGAGGCGGTGACAGGAGAGAGCGAAATTAGGAAAGACAAGAAGGTCGTGTTTCATGCTGTGGTGGAGAGGGTGCCAGGGTGCAGCGCCTGACATGCGGCGGAGGTGACGGTGCAGATTCCCAAAGATATCAAGGCGTGTAACTCACACTCAAACTCTCTCGCCTGCGTCGGTGTGTTTCAGGAGCACAACACACACACATGAACATACACTCCTCATACACTCCTCATACTCCTCTGCTGCAGCTGTGTGTTGGTGGACCGGATCGCCAATGCTCCAGGGCAGAACACACAGAGACACACACACACACACACACACTCAGCTGGGATATCAAACGTCTGTCGCTTGGTGTGATGCAAGCCATAGAAGGGGTGCAGTGGGTGGGTGGGAGAGGAGTGAGGCCTGGGTCCCAGCCAAGCTTCTTTTTTTTTTTTTTCTGTGTCTAATGTTCCATTCAGTGATGACACCAGAGGATGTGTATGTATGTATTCTAGCCTCTATGCTTTTGCGCCAAAGTGGGTTGTGTTTGTTTTGACATGGCTAGGGCGAGTGGAAATGTTAAGTACGCATGGAAAGTGAAAACAGATCCCCAGTTTTGCAATATTCAGTCCACAGACTTTTACCTGCGGGCGATAACGCATTGTTGAACTGCTGCTGGCCATTGCCGGCGGGCCTGTGAGGGGCGTGCCCGTAGGCGTGCCCGCTCCTCTGTCCGTGCCAGTTTCCGCGATCGCTGCCGCCGTGCCCGTTACCGTACCCGTTGCTACTGGGCAGAGCGTTTGAGGTGATGGGCCCGGTGGACGACGGGTAGCGCTTCACGGTGCGGGAGGTCCCGGTCTGCTGAGGGGAGGAGTCAGGGGGTCCCCGTCTCACTTGGGTCCTGTCAATCACATCATACAAGACCATAAACACATGACCTCAGACAAAAGCTAATGTCACACACACATATACACACACACAGATAGATACACCCGGTGTAATCCGTTTAGGCATGGTCAACGTGTGTAAGTTAAGATAATATGGCTGAGAGGAAAACATGCTGTCTTAGGTCATCGCATCGCTTAATTGATTATATAGATGAGACACCATGATTTGGACATAATTTGTTTTAATTAAATTAATAATATCATATCCTTCTGCATGTGTTTCTCAACGAACATCTGCTATAAGTCAGAGAGGCATGACCTTCACTAATTAATGAAAGATTCTGTTTGGCATTAAAGACGTTTCGTAAGAGAAGACCATTCAACGCTGATTAACAGAAAATAAAGCATCCGGCAACCGGTGGGAATAAGACTCACAATTCCCCATTGGATCTGTGTATGTGTGTGTGTGTGTGATTAAACACATTAGGTTTTCCCATCAGGGCTACGGAACTTTCCGTCACCCATTGTGTGTGCTTGACTAGATTATGAACTCCCTGCTCTGTCTGAGAGTGTCCAACAAGCGAGCAACATCCTGAGTGTTGCGCCGGGCTAGAGGAAGTATTAAAACTAGGGTCGGAGAACAAAGCCTGACCAGGATTGTGAGGCGCACGTTTTTTTTTTACTGGTGAGCATTTGATTTGGGTCAACTGCTGACCCTGTGGTGTGCGACCTGGAAGCTGAGCTCATGTGAGCAACCTGGGGGAGGCGCGTGCCTGCCTGCCTGCCTGCCAGACAGACAGGCAGACAGACAGACAGACAGACAGACCTACCTAGACTCTTGGGGTCTAGGAAACTGCGGGGAGTACTGGGATTCAGCCCTCCGACAACATCTGGATCCCACTGATCTGCACTGACAGACAGTCAGCAGAGCAAGACAAAGGGGAACCAGGCCGGATAGATCAGAGGAACAGCTCTACAAAGCACACCTGCAGCCCTACAAGGTATTTGAGGCTGTAATCAAACCTCAAATTAGGAAATAAACCGTGCATTAACATTTATTACATGTGGTTTGAAGCCACACACCATGTATTTACAGTGAATCAGCTACGCCGGACCAAAGGCAGACACAATGATAATCAGGCAAACAAACACACGCGTACATGCTTGCACGTACGCATAAATACATACATGTACACACACACACGCGTACGTAAACACACACACACACACACCCCGTCCCAGCTGTGCTCGATGTAGCACAAGCCTCTGCATGTCTCTTGATTCACAGAGCACAAACCGCATTCCTGCTGCCGAGGGAACAGCACACGAAATGAGAAGGGGGAAAAGGCAAAGACAAACAACATTTGATGATGGTCGCCCCCACGTCATCGCTCTGAAAGACAACAGGGAGCACCTAGCCGCTGACCCAGATCCCCAAACTCCAGGATGGGTTCTGTGGATAGGATGTGACACAGGGAAACAAGATGTGCTTGTATCAATCAGCAGTATTGGGTTGATAAGGGGGGACTGGAGGTGGCTAACCCATCTACACCAGTCTGCGTCATGATGGGGTTTTTCCATTGCTGACAATGACACCTGGCCTCCACGCATCCTGCCTCACTTCCTAGGCTAGGCCAGATGTTACGCTCTCTGTCTTTCTCACTTTCAATGGCAAAGCGACTTCCTCCTCAGCATGAGCTCACCGCTGCCCTCTCTGTCTGTACATCGCAGGGCGGAGAGGGCAAGCGCAACGCTGCTCGTTTTTGCACGCTTGATGTCATCATTAGGAAGTTCAAGGCCCCAGCGATCCAACGAGGAACGATTCTCCCTGCCTCGTTCTGGGTGACTGGAAAGCAATTTAGAAGACCTCTTGCCAAGATTACATGAAACGTGGTTTTAGAGACAGATGGAAAAAATGTTTTGGGTATCGAGTGATGGCCATACCATTTTAATTAAATCACGGATGTCGCTGAATGTGCAAACGGAACAAAGACAGAAACAGGGGCACCGTCAAATTAGTGGGAAAATGTGTAGAATTTATAGAATTTCCTCTTGCCTTCAACTGTCTTGTATAACTTATATTTAAAATGGCTCACTTATATTTATAATGGCCTCGGTATGTAGCTTCGCCCTGCAATAAATACATTATAGTCACAATGGCCTTTAGACAAGCATTATGCACTCACATGGAATCGTGAGGCCAAATTATTTATCACGCAGACAATTTAATTCCACGAGGGAGGTACCATCAGTGTACAGCATGTGGCTGTGTATGAAATGTATTACTTTATGTTCAGAACATGTGCTCTATAATTATATTCAAAGAGGAATCGCTGCTTGCATGCTGATAAATCTGAGTCCAAATACTTGATCAAAGCATCAGTTTGCATCTGATACCAAAGGAGAACTGAGACATAAAGCCATTGGCGCTGTCCGCTTTCACTCATCACTCATTTCACATGTGTGTAAAGCAATTAGAACTAAATCTATCACGTTTGGGGAAACAAATCACGCTGAAAGCCAAGAGTCTACAAAAAAAGCAACATCGCGAAGCTTCCAATGCCTTACAAGTATGACTTGGCACCGCGCTGTTGTGTGTCTTTGAACTCATTGCAGCATTACGACATTTGAATATTAATTCTGGTAAAAAAAGGCAGGACAGGCAGCGTTGAATGGCAGTTCCAGCCGCGCCCTTTGACCCAGATGAGCGAGATCAAGAGGCAGTTGTGGGGCACAATCAGCACATGGTCCAGCCTTGTGAAAACCCAGGCCAGGATCAAGACCTGGAGGACAGTCAAAAAGGGCAAAAAATCCCTCAGATCTCCAAGCCTTCTGCAGATGCTGTATCTCATAAACCATGTTGTTAATAGAACCCAATGAATAACTCGGCCAAGCAAAATACTAGGTATACTTTGAAATTGGGGGAAAGTGGGGCTTCCGTAGAGACATTTGTGAGACAGCCAGGAACACTGAAACCACCAGTTCTCATCAGCCCAATGGTGAATGTGTTGTTTCTGTAAGTTGCCCATTGGAAAACAGCAGCCATTAAGCTAGGGCCCAGATTCTGTGTTCATCTGATAGTCCTGGTCACACTAAGCACGAGCACACACACCCACCCATCCACCCACACACACCATGACCCAGTTCCTCAGGAATTGTTTAGATGTGAAACCAGGTCCATACCCCACTCTGCATTACGAGCCCAGAACATTGTTTATCTGAAGCACCGTGCGCTATCTCATGGGCAACAGCTGATTCATTCACTACCAAACGTTCAGTATCTCCTAACGTGCCTTTGCTATCTTCTATCGCGCCAAATCTCCATGTGAAATAAATCATATTTGGCAGTTAGGA
Source organism: Hoplostethus atlanticus (assembly GCA_034670405.1). NCBI lineage: Eukaryota > Metazoa > Chordata > Actinopteri > Trachichthyiformes > Trachichthyidae > Hoplostethus > Hoplostethus atlanticus. The sequence continues at coordinate 3,764,748 of JAXDDX010000004.1, forward strand.
CTAATGTGTTTCAAACAGAGATTCTAGTTCTCCGGGGCTTAGGGTGCCAAGTGGCTTGGAAAGAGGTGCAGGGCTGTGATATTAAACGGTTTTTAAACCCGTTCCCTCTGCACTTGAATATCTGCACAACCCTACCTTGGCAAAGTTCATTTTTCATCTTGATTTGTTTGAGAATACCAAAGTCCGGACCCACATCTAATGGCTTGGATTGTTGGCTTATGGCAGCTAATGCAGAAAATAGACTGATATGAAGAGCTTGTCTGGATGGCGCAGAGAGCCATTTGGCTTTGAACGGACTGTCTAAACAAGACCGTCTGACAGCAGGCAGAAGTGTCTGGCATGAGCATCCCAGTCTGGGTCACACTACACAACCCAACAACTCCCAGCCTTGCCGAATTGTCCCGTCGAAGTGTTCTTTCTGTAGGGCTTTTATTTAGTATTGTGCTTGGACATGACCTCGACTCTCGAACCATCTATAGGTTTACAACCAATACAGTAGAGCTGCTCTACACAGCTTAGGAAAATCGACTCTGTATTATTCTCTCTATTTAAACAAAATGTTTAATGACTCCATTTACCCCTTTCCAACAGGGAGCCACATCCAAAAATCCTCTTATTACATAAGCGTTGCTCATAATTGCAGCAATTTGAAGGCTACTTGGTAAATGGGAAAGTAAATGATAGTCATCAAAGGCCAAGTGTAAATCCAAGTTTACACACATTTATCTCAGTGTAAGAAAGCAAAGTTCATTTCATAGCTGGAGATTGAAAATGCAGATCATCAGTCAAATTTGCAGGAAGAACCGAAATCTGGCAAATGGGTTAACTGTTACTGAATTGTGCAAATAACAGCTTAAACAATGAAAACGTTGTACTACTCATTGCAAACACAAGACAAGACTTATGAGTGCATTACAAAAATGTACTTGTGCACTCAATATAAGAGTATGGCAGACTATGGGCTGTAGAGAGCCCAATGAGAGGTGAATAAACAGTTTGTGGATGCAACCAAGCAAATTGGCTTCACTCCGATGCTTTCAAGTGCTCCGTCACAAATGGCAAAGCAACAATAAAAAGAGAGACAGAGATCTTGATGCAGACATCATGTGAAATAAAACCAAAGCATGTGGCCCAAAGAGTTTGCAAAAACTGGGGAGGTAACCCTGAAATGGACACAAATGCTGCTCTTGAATTTTAGATTAAAAGAATGTCGAGGGAGGAATGTCGTTGAGCACAAGCCTCCACAGCAGATGGTGCTCCACAATTCACAGACTAAAGTTTGCAGACAAGGACGTAGGGCTCAGACTGTTAAAACGAGGTCCAAGAGGTGTTATTCAAGACATTAGCCAAGAGATGCACGTGTGACTCTTGTTAATGCTCTGCTATTCAAAGCCCAGCAGTGTAATGAATCCCTGTGCCATCCGAGACGTGAACGAGGATGAAGCTAGGAAAAGAGAAAGCATTCAGATTAAAAAATCAAGATGATAGCATAAGCTAACTATAGAGTCCAGTTGCCAATTATGAGGTTCTTTTTTCACATATCTGGTATTTAATAAGAAATTAATGACTAACTGGATATTTTAAGGCAATCTTATTTGTATTTGGAGCAGGTTTAATTGTTTTCCATCCTTCATCTGGCTTTCAAATCCCTCAGGCAAAGTAGAGAAAAAGGATTTCTTTGGAGGTCTTTGGTCTCTCTAAATGGGCCCTGTGTATTTTAAGAGGTGAAAGACGTCTCTGGGGGTTGAGAAACTATTAATCCTTTCTTACCCACCCAGTCGCTGCACCAAACCATCTGCACCACCAGTGGTCAAACACCACAGGACTCGCACGTCTCATTCCTCAAGCTTTACGCAGAGCTCCCTCATTCATCATTCACCACTGAGGTCCCTGTGTGTTTCTTTCAATAAGGTTTGATCCTGAGCATGCTGCAATAAATATAACATCCCTCACAACCCTAGGGGCATTTTCATTATATTGTTGTTGTGTATTCCTCATGGCAACAACGTCAACCAATGGCCGGGTGGTAAAGTTTAAAATAACTCAACACCAGCCTCTGTCACATTAAAGTCCGACCTTAAATTACAGCCTTTTGTGAATGTTCAATCTCTGGTGGCAAATGCTTAAAACCTAAAGAGTCTGGGCCAGTCCTACAGCTAGTGCTGCAGGGAATCCTGTGTTCCTGCAGCCTGCATGTCAACCTAGCCTTACATTATTGTCTAAATGCCAATAAAGAACTTGCATTACATCATCTGCCTTCACCATTGACGGGATATATACAGAGACAACACCATCAAGATCAATTTGGGACATACTGTTTGCTGGTCAGACCTCATTATGTGCACCGTCAAAACTATTGTGGTCTACAGGAGCAGCGATGAAGTAGCTGAGGGAAGCTAAGTAAGAGTTTTATGGTTGTTGATCACCACCACAAAAGCTCCAATAAAAGGGTGAAATAAATAAGACATTGCTATGCAAACAGACAAATCACAACTGATTTTATTATTGAAAACAAGCCCAATGTTGAACAGCTACAGTCCAGAGCAAATACCTCATGCTCAACCCTAGTGTTCAATGGATGGTCAGAATTCAAAAATGTTGAGTGGGTTGAAATTTGGATGGAAAACCCTTTTTTTTTGGAACTGAAATTCAAAGTTGCACATACTGGTAGTCCAAGAAGTGAGTCTTACTGCGAAAGAGCATTAGTAGGAAACCACCTGGTTACAGAAACAAATGTAACGCTTCAACCACAAGTTTTTCTCTCCTAAAAAAAAGTTCTTCTCATATACATGGCCTCATAAGGACAAACATCAGTGAGCAATTAAGCCCCAGTCTTTCTTTGATAGCATCTCTAGTCGTTATGACTGGGATAATTGTGACTCCTGGCAGAATATTTCCCCTAGTGAAAATCTGGGTGTGTCACAGGGCTTATCGCACCAGCCATGGAGACTGGATTAAATCATGTTCCCTCTGTCTGACTGGCCTTCCAGGAATCCTGCTAGTAGCAGCCAGAGCCTGGGTGAAATGAATTACAATGGGGTCAGATTGAATCAGAGAGCTGCGTTGAACTCGCTCAATGCTAACTCCTATCACAGCCTTTATCTGCCCCAGGGGATGAGGCTTAGATTAGAGCAACAACTGAGGCCTAGCACAGAATTTCTTTAGAAATGTATTTTGCAAAGACTGTTCTTTGCATCAGGCAAAGTGCTACACAGAGAAATAAAGAGATGAGGTTTCGCTTAATTTTTCTTAGTACAAATTCATCCAGCGGGTGCATGAAAATAGCTTTTCAGGAAGTTTGACCCTAACGAGTTCTGTTATTGCTCCATTTAAAACATATGACTACTGCTGTACACTTAAACTCAGGCCAAAAGCTGTGAAATAAATAGTTACCTTTTCATCTCCTGGGGGCTGTACTGGGTGACACCCGTGCCAACTCGTCTACTTCCACCTCAGCACTTGTAAAGTGGGGTATGAAGCTATGAGAGGCAGTCCAGAAAGCCCTGGTTCTGGATGGAAACAAAGGACTGTGGTTGCTGTGGTTTAGGGGCCAGAATCAAAATGCCTGGAGACATGGTGAACTGAGAGGCCATTCAATACTCCCCAGTTCATTGTAGTTGTTCTGATCATTCACTTAGTAAAATGCCACAAGACAGGTCAGCAGGAAGAGACATTACAAAGTGCTGACTGAAAGTATGCCTATTGCTGGTCAGTGTCAGATATCAGACAGTTCTTGCAATAAGCCAAACTGCTGTTCCAATAAGAGAGGTGATTGGGGGAATTCTTGACACGGGCCCACGAACTTGGTTTGAAAAGCAATAACAATCTTACAAGACGTTCAATGAGAACAAGAAAAAAAAAATGTAGAAATGAAGAAGGCCACATCTGGATACAGGAAGAACTGGCAAAGAAATCTTTTGTGGGGGACCTGTGCATGTCAGATTGGTTTGTAACTATTTACTGAGAAGTGCCTCACAGGGGTAGATGGACTCACTGAGGACCTGTTTGACATCTGACATTGTTGCCGGTTTTGGTGCCGGAAGTTTAGGTCTGCCTCCCACTGGAACCCTGCATCCTGACTTCTGAGTGGAGTAACTGGTGCCAGGAACAACCAAACTGCTAATTCATGCTTTCAACACCACGCCCCATATCTGGGCCTGATTGATGCTGTCTCCATCTGCCTCAGCTTCGGAGCTGGAGGCCACAGGGCATTGTGGGAGCGGCTCCCTGTTTCTATAACTGCAGTTTTTGTCCCTCCGACAGCTGCATCTGTGCAGGCCTTCTTGATGAGTAGGATTTGGCCATAGACCCTGGGCCCGCCGGCACTGCAGCAGAGAGAGAGTGTGTTTCTGATGGGGCTTTGGAGAGTTTGGCTGGGATGGAGAGAGACACATATCTGTCCCACGCTGAGTACTCTATGGTGCTTTGTTCCCTCTGGCCTCGCAGGAAGCCAAATACTCATGGGACTTGTTTGGCTCTGTGTTTGTAGAGGGGAACCAACCAACTCCGATGCCTGGCCTGGCTCGGTCAACATCACTGTGTGTTAGGATTTCTCCCTTTGTATAACACAGCAATGTAATACTTATATTGATAATTATACATTTCTACCATGACATTTCCTTGCCTTTCCCACAACATCCCCCGTTTTCCAGCCCCCCTACCTCTCTCCCCAGCCTGTAGAGGGTTCACCTGAGGACAGGGTGGCCTCCACAGCTGAGTCTGCATTCTGCCATGTTGGTGCTAATCCCACGTTAGCAGAGGTACACAATGCCCCACCCCTCCCACCCCCACGCGCCGTGGCAGAGGATGTCCAGCCATGTTCCGGAAAGCCCTATCCCATTCATATCACAAGTGAGAATGCTCACCAGGGACCCGGGTCAGGGCAAAGGTCAAGTTCGTAGCCTCAGGTCACAAGGCAAACACGCCCTGTCCTCCACAAGCATTGAGCCAGTTCACCTGACCTTGTTCAAGTTCATTCCTACTCTACCCGCACCAGGGAAACAAATCACAACCCTGAACATATGGCCATTATGTTTCTAAGAGAGATAGAGCCCTATTCAGGAGAGAGAGGCACGTAAAGCATGTGGGAATTACCCAACGCTTTTCCCCTCAACTTCACTTCAGCCCTCCTTTACTCCCACAACTGCAGGCTTCCTCTGTTTTGGCAGCGGCAGAACAGGGAAACAAGGAGATGATTCTGGGCACTTCCTCTTTGATTAGTAAAGCAGACTGCCAGGTGGTACAACAGGAAAACTTTCCCAGGCATAGTATTTCTTTTATATTTCTTACTTTCAAGAACATACATATCGGATAAGGCATCAAGAGTATTAAAGGACCTAAAGCTACTATGGGATTTAGGCTACTCTTTGAATTTATTATCCTCTCAACTGAGTTATGAGAAACTCGTTGAGCGGATTTCCACCCCTGGTTTTTCAACATTCAAGATCATGTTTTACTTCCAGTTACGGCGCTTCTGTTCCGCTCAATGCCTCGAAATCCTCGGTGATCATTACCACCAATAACACCGCTAGCGATAATAAAACAATATTGCCATACACATCAATAATCTGGCAGGTGCTGAGGTCACCTAGAGGATTTTTTTTTTTTACAGTGGCTTCCATCGGCGCTGGTGGTGTGGTTTGTCTGGAGTGGGAGTGAAAGCAACCAGTGATCCATGATTAACAGGGAGAACTCCCACCACGACCACAGTTTCCTCTGAGAAAACGGCCGTGTGGGTATGCGAAAAGCCTTGAGTCAACAAGCCACATAACCACTGGGCCTATTAGTCACCAGGCAAACGTTGGGGCTGATATAAGCAAAACAGTTACTACAGTGAAAGGCATATCTATCACCCACTTAAGGGTCATTCTGCCGCACGTTACTGGGTCAACATCTCAATGTGTCACCGGGTGTGACTGAATTTGTGATCAACCTGTAGCAAATTGTCAGTTTGCGTGGTGATTGAAGGACCGATCACGATTCCCAACAGAGACATGGTATAACTATAATAATACAGTATCAACGAAGTAGTAGGGCCAGTAAGGTATCTGAATGTTAGACGTACTACACGTTTATTGTCAAGAAGTATCGCTGCACATTTCAGTAATTCAGGTAACTGCTCCTGACTCTCACTATTTGTGATTATGTAACGGTGGAGATGAGAGAAATGACCTGCATACTGCACACACACATATCCTGCTCTGCCCTGCTCTGTTTCCTGCAGAGGACTGATGTCAGAGAAATAGAGGGGGTGGGCGGGTGTGCTTGATATCAAAGACCCATAGGAGGCGGTGAATGCGTCCCCCATGTGTTATCACAGTTCCAGCTGAGCCTGAAGTGTTCACTGCTGGCCCTGACCTTCATACAGAGGGGCTGACAGACTGGCGACAACCTGCAGGATCTCATGCTGGACAAACCTTTCACTACTGCTGAGCACTGCAGCCCTCACAGGAAAGTCTGGGTTACAGTGAAAAGCATTGTTCCACAGCAGGGGCAGCACTGGACAGAGGAGAAACAGATTATTTGTTTGCCAGCTGCGTATAGGATGCATCCATTCTGAGGTTTATAGTTCATAGGCTGCTGTCAGTCGGCCAGACATTGATGACAGGGTAAAAGGAGAGGTGGAAGACTGGTGCTGGAGACCGGAGGAATACAGGGACAGGGAGTAGGATGCAGAGTTACTGTTCCCAGGTCCCAGAATCCCAGTGAACGGGAGGCTCCAAACATGTGTTTTGTACGTCCCTGCGATGATTTCAGACTAGGCTGTCACTCATACATGCACTGGATTCCTTCAGCAGAATTATTAACCTTGCAAAAAGAAAGGGGAGGCTCTTTACTTTAGAAGATGACTGGTGCTGGCATCTCATCCTGGGTATAATAGCGGAGTTGTTCCCACATTTTGGTGCTGGGAAATTCTCCTTTGTGCTGAATGTGCAACTTTAATTGCAAAAAAAAAAAGATCAAAGAGCTACAGCATAAGGGTTTAAATATATATGGTACAGCTGGGATAATATACAATCTGTTGGCCAATAGCAACATAGCATGGGAATGTTGGTGTTCAACCATAGTGCATAATGGTAAGGGCTATAAAATGGCACATGTTAGTGGCAAAGGCATTCCAAGGGAAGGTACCTCAATCAACAATTTACTTGCTGGTAAAAGCAAAAATCAAGATCCACCTTAACCAGTTTGCTGAATGAACACACACATGGTATAGTCAAAAACACTTACCCTCTAACAGGGCAACCAGACCACAAAATCTCTCTTTCCTGTTACATGTCTAATTGAAAAGGCCTGTGTCTGGCCACAGAAATCTGAGGTGCCGGCCTACTGTGGATCAAATTAAGCACCACATACTTCTACACCTTCTTTACTGGGATGTTTTACAGGATATTCTCAAGAGTTGACAAACCCTCTTGCACGCTATCACTAGACAGTATGCTTTCTCCATCTGCTGCCTGCCAGTGTGCACACAAGGGGATTTCATTCTGCGGACTGCACCAGACTGGACAGCGAGAGGGGATCTGGACTGCAGGCCATCCGGGTGATACCCTTTATCCTTCTCTAGGATATTTCTCGTTCTTGTCGCAACTTGAGAGGCAAAAATCAGTGCTACTGACATAACGAGCCAAGTCTGTTTCCAAGACATACATATATAGTTCCTCACGCCTTCTCTGCTAGGGAGAAAGGGAGGGGGGAGTGGCTGGGTGCTGGACAAAAAGGGGTCTGGGTATGACTGCATGTGTGGAGTGGCCTTTGTCCCCAGGGTATATACGTGGGGGCAATACCAACATGATAGTCTAATCTGAGCCCAGGCGTCTGCCGTCTCCACTCCTCTCCTTACTGATTAACTGGGCCATGGCACTGGTCTCCCCTCTCTCTGTCTTACGCTCTCTTTCTGTCCTCCCATTGCTCGTGCTTTCCCTTGGCCTTGGCAGCGGCGCAGCCACTGCCTGATATATGAAACTAAGACTTGCATCCACCACTTCTCCAGGGGTAATGCTGTTCCAGCCCTAAAAGATCATTCTGGGCCAGGGAATGTAGAGCATTTGCAGCAGCTCACTAGGGCTGGGCCTCACTGTGCATTACTCAAAAAACAGCAATAAATGGCCTGGAAATACAGATGTAAGAGAGTCAGATATGAACTTTTCAAATGCTGTTTCCCCGAATGGTGTGTCTGAAGACATTTTGGACAGAGACAGTTCGGACAGGGCCGTTATCCTGTTCGGCAATTTCATAGAGGTCTGTGTTTGCTTGGCTACATTTACAAATAATTGGATTAGTTGGAACTGCAGGCTTGGGAAGATTTGCACTCTGGCAAGGGGAAATGGCTCATCTTCAGCTTAACAGCACCTGTTGAAACCGGTTAGTCATTTCCAGTAGAATCAAGAGAGATGAAAATACTCATAGTAGGGGCATGTGTGACTCAGGAACACTGTCTGCCTCTTGCGATGTTAAACCTGCATCTTCCTGTCTTTCGATTTGTCCCAGATCTGTGAGTCAGGACGCAAAAATGTCCTGTGAGTCTCGGAGCAGAGAAAACATATGCATAGCAACTGTGCGCTTTTGATAGGCCTTGTATTGATTAGAAACTTAAAAAAGGATTTATTGTGACTCCAAAATAATGGTTATGGGAAGGAGGAGGTAGAAAAACTCTTATATGAACCATCTGCCAAAACATTTAGTCGAATTTCATCGAGCTACCACAGACATGCGGATGGCTCAGCCAGCGTAATTCCATAACACCAAACAGAAACACAGGGTGACATAAGGCCCTCACAATTAGTATGAAGAGCACCATAAATGTCAACTGTAATTGAGAATGTTACAGAGGTTTGGTGGAGAGAAATTACCCAGATGACAAACCGGCTAAAACCTGAACAGTGACCTCAGTGCCCAAACAAATTATGGCACTTTCACTGACTGTGAGGGGATTAGAAAAGCATTGGGCCTGCATCCAAAGTCGAGAACAATTTGACAAGATAAGCCTAAACCCCAAAGCAACAACAACCCATTACAATATTCCAGGAAACAATTACTTCCTTTCAACATCCTTGATCAGAAATATGGTTCTCGACATGGTAAGCAATTCATCAAACCATTTGGCAAAAGGCTTAGCAATACATTTAGGCAAGCAAATCGAAGGAAACAAATATTTGCAATATGATTGGAACTAAAATAGAATCGTATCCCAGCCAAGGAGCCTAAGCCATTAAGCCTGTCTGATTAGTAGTCTTTGGAGATGTTGCCAAATACACTGAGAGGAGGCCTCATCTGAGGAGCTGTCAAGCTATGTTGGATACATTAGTAGTCATAGTTAGGGCCATGAATCAAACAATAAACTTTTACAATGTTACATGAAGTTCAAAGAAAATATAGTTTTTGTTCAAAGCTGGTCTCTATTTGTTGGGTTGCTACGAGTTGAGTTAAAGCCTCTCTCTGGCAGATCATGGGTTGTTCCTCCGTTTACAGGTTTACCTTCATGGTTTATCAAGCGTGGCTTCCTAACTTCCCGAGGAGTAAATGCGGAGCTGCACTCTAATGGTGAGTGTATTAAAGATTGTACATAACATGTGAACACAGTCATCTGGTTTGATTTAATACAATGATAAACACAACCAGCGTTGAATAGCAGGGTAATGGACTACTGTGCAGTGTGTTTTAATAATATCATTTCTAATAGCTTAGTCTATCAGTTTGTTTGCTTTGAGGCTGGTTGTAATAACACTAATGGCAGCAACACAATCTCCAAGAAAACCCCCCACATATACTAAGACATGTTCACCAAGTAAATATCTGATTTGAATTATATCTGAAAAAAAACATTTTACTGTAGAAATAAGAGACAAATGAATCAGTTTTCATATGTACATGAAGCAGCAATATCAGAATAAAACAAATTGCTATGGTCAAATGAAGAAATATATCACTGTGCTATGACATCATGGCTGTGGTTGCCATATCAGCAGGTCAGGGCGCCACTGTAGATCAAACAAAAAGGCATAGGGAGTATAAATCCTGCTCATATTGAAATCTCTGAGTTGCCAGTGATCTAGCATCAGTCTTCATTCTTTCTCACTTACTTTGTGTCATTTGAGCCATTCTTACTTACTTATCTGCATCACGAGATACTAAGCTCTTTCTGGCAGTTACATCAGGTAGGAAGACATAGTCCCATCACTTACACACTGTGGAGAGGCAGTCTAGTCGTAACAGGTCGGGGTGTCTGGGCCAGGGGGGTATCAATGGCCTGCCTTTCTGAGGGCCTCCTCCGCGGCTGGTCTTTCTGGAAGGGGCTGGTGCCGGGTTGAACACGCCTCAGGGTGCCTCCATCGCGGATATACACCTGCTCTGGAGCCGCCTCGTCACAGCGGGGCCCCTGGAAGCCTGAGCGGCACACAGCAGGTATGGGGCCGGCTGCAGGAGCCGCGGTTCTGGCAGGGCGGCTGGCAGTCAGCTGAAAGGAGAGCACAGACGGAGGCAGAGTTTCAAGCGTGTCATGTCAGAGCATGTGCCCCCCTAGCATGAGGGAGCAGTAGCAGACACGGCTGTACCTCATCTCAGCACCAGGGCTCACTTTAAAATGATTCAATCAAGGGACCATTAGCTTTACTTCTCAGCCCTTGATTCAGTACTTTTTGTCCTTTTCAAGCATTAGAGCGCCTGGAGCGGCTGTCATGTTCAATTTCTCTTGAGCCTTTAACTACCCTGTTTAGTCTAAATGTATGTGATCACTTACATTAAACCCTTATCCGATTTCTCGCTAAGGTAAAGCCTACTCCAGGTTCTTGGCTCAGTTTAGTGCCGCTGGCATTTTTGTGTGCAGTGATTTCCTAGAAATACCTTTCGTCACTAATCTAGAATCCAGTGTGTGCCTTCATAGTAACACAGGCAGCTTAAAAGGGTAATAAAAGTAGAAGGTCATAAAAAAATGAGCAAATGGGAAAAATTGGATTCTGAAGGCCGACTGCGAACGGCTCACACTTCATCTAAGGAATGGCTTGCAGAGAAATTATATTTGAAAAGGGAACCAAATCTAAAGCGGCATATTGTACTTAAAAGATAGATGTATGGGCAATATTTAGAGTGTTGAGGTAATTTCATGGTCATGCCAAAACAATCTGTGTCACACTACCAGGCCTCACATCCACTCTAACAGTATTGAAAGACCTGTGGCATGCCATTTAAAGCAAACAAGCTCTCCATCTTCTGACACAAATGTATGTAGTGGGCAGCACTTCAGGATTTATGGCATCGTCCTCAGACAGTAAATCCGGTCACTAGTCTGTTGTGGCTAAAGCAAACAGCAGTGCTCTGTCAACAGGGCTATGGAATGCTATTGACACAGATGCTGTGGACACTGACAGATTGCAGGCAGGAAGGCTGCCACAAGGTCTTGGCAGTGAGGAGTGAGGGTAGTCAAAGGGCCCTACTGGGCACAAACAGCACCCTACCTGCTGTGCACTTCCTGTTATTGGGTTGCTGCGAGGTCTCTGGCCTAGGGCTGGGTATCGTTAGGGTTTTATTCCAATGCCATTTTCGATTCACCCATTCCAATGGATTCCCTTCATAACTCCTATTAGATGAATTGTTAGGGACACCGAAAGGCCGAAAAACCTGCTGCGCAGCTGTCGGAGCAAATATCCTCCAGCTGAGCAACAGCCTCTTGGCATCGATAAGAGGAATCGATAATACAGGAGCTTATTGAGTCCGAGGAATTGGGCCATTTGGAACCTGGACTCAATTGGAAACAGCTCTCGATACCCAGCCCTGCTCTGGAGCCACTTTGTCTTTCATTATTTCATGGGTGACAGCACACTAGACCCCAGAGTTGTTGTCCCTTATAGCATGAGCACAGAACTAAACATAAACTTTAAAAAACAATATGACAACACTGCATAACAAGTTTAGCTTCAGACATTTATTTTTCTACTCTGTGTTTTCACAATAGGCATATTCCCATGAAGAAAGCCCAATTAAGGCCACATGGTTGGGATTGGAGCACCGTATTGTCGTTCTCTCAGAGTAGGATGCACGTTAATTGAAAGAGAATACTGCGTTATGCAGTCAGTCTGTGGTATGACGACAAAAACGGACAAATTGAGGATTAAATAACAGACCAGCACCATATTCCGGTGCTTTATGGTGAAGCAAACTCCATTCAAATCAAACCAATTCACTCAAGCATTCAGTTTTAACTACTTTGAGGAAAATGCAGCCCTTTTTTGATGAAGCGTACACATTTGGGGAAATGTGCTTGTGGATTCATATAACTTGGTATGTGATCCGAGTTTTCCATCATGGGATAAAATAGGACTTGTCTGAGATCTGTTTGGCAGGGAGTTAAATACATCATCTAACTAAAGTAGAGGCTGGCTGGGTGCCACAGCCTTGTCCGGAGTCTGCTTAACCTCAAGTTTAGGGATGAAGTGGAGGATCAAACAGGACACAGATTCCAATGACATTATAGGGGGAGAACTCAGTAATGTGTGAAACTGCATTCTTCATATGAACCGTCTGAATTGAAATGAGAAACAATACGCGCCAGAAAAATAACCCAATAAATGAAGGCTCATGGCTGGCTTACGACGGGGTATGCGCTCCAGCTTGTGACGTGTGACCCCCTTTTTCAGCCTGTGTGGCGCAGAAGTGGCACCAGACAAACACATTCCACATATTGTCAATAGAGTGGACAGGTCAGTGACTCTGGGCCTGTACATGTGTCCCACGCGAAGCCTCCTGCTCGGCCCGCGGCATACAGCGCCACTGCCTGTCTGTCTCGTCTCTGGGCCCTGCCTCTGGGCTGTTGAACACATTGTCACAGTAATTGCTGTCGTGCAGATTTGTCTTGCACATCATTAAAACTAATTGCCTCGCATTCCATCCCATTTCGCAAATATGTGCTGTAATTATTACTTTGAGAGAATAATAATAAAATGAGAATTTGTCGGAAATAAAAGAGGAGAAATGGCAAACATTCCTGGCATTGCCACTTCAGCCTTAATTATGAGTGAGACAGACTGGCCGAGGGGTTGGGAAACTGTGTACAGAGCCAGTCATCTGAAAAGTGTGAGCTATTAGGCGATTGTTGGCAGGTTTGAACCTAGCCATCCAAACAGATGCACCGATCTGGACAAATGAGTAATAGAATTGCATTTGATTTGTTATTGACGTCAATCGGAGGTCTATACTGCGGCTGTATCAGCTGTTCCTACCTTCTCAACCTTAAGTTGCATAAGGACACACATAAGGAAAAGGCTATGGAGGTCTCTACCGTAACAGCCCTGAACAAATCCAGGCAGCTGAGGTTAATGCAATTATCCACCCTGCTCCAAAACAGCGTTCATTCGGGAATCGCACAATCAGGTTTCTATTAAAATAAACCATAAAAAAGAAGGTATTTGTATTGTCAAGGCTCTCGGTTGGATTTGCGGGGAGCACGCTGAAATTCTGTACGTGTATTAAAGCAACCCGGGGTCTTTATTGAGCTAAGTACTATTCATAATTCCTCCAGAGGGTTATAGTTACCTGTTACAAGCTTAGGGTTGCAAGAGTGTGTATATCTAGGGAAGGCTGCCACTTTCACCCCCCCATCCTCTGGGCTCTCATTTCCAACTTAGTGGTTGTCTCCAGTCCATTGCAATCCACTAGAGATCCTCCTTCCTCCCTCTCTAACGCGGAGTAACACAAGCCATCGAACCTTTACAGTCCATTCATTCAGCAAGGGGCAATTTGAAACCAAATATTTGACATAACTCAAATACGTATAAAAATCTCCACATTTTTCACACAGTTCTGCTCAAAAAAAACAAACTTGAAACTTTTTGGAAATAATATTGATAATGGGAACATAATCGTGATAATCTTGGGAAGGCCTCTCTCTACAGGCTGAGCAGATTATGTGCTATTATGAGATTTAGAGGCAGGGAGCCGCTCTGGAGATTAGGATTCAGTAGAATATGACAAAAGGCTGGACTAAGGGGCCTTTGAAACCCTGTAACTGAGAAACAGGAAGTTGAGACGCAAGAATGAAACGCAAAGGGGTAATGGAATTTATGATCGGCAACTTACTCCTGATTGCCTATTGCCATGTGGCCACTGCTGAATGTGTGCTGGTAGATGTGGTTATAATAACATTGTTGATACTGTTTGTGTGCATGTGGGTGTGCATACACGTGCGTTAATGTTAGTCAAGGGGCTAGAGCCTGAATGACGTACTGTAAAATAGGTTCTAAACATCGATGCCCCTTTGCACAAAATTGCAGAAAACTTTAAAGACAAATGGATGTTGCAATTGAATATCTAGCCTGAAACCTCCTGTAATGATAGTAGGAGCCTCGCGGTAGGAGTGATCGCAGATCTGTGACCTGACAGATCTCATGAAGCAGGTCAAGTGTTTAAGATTGTGGGAGGCAGTTAGGAGGAAACAGGCCTACAGGCCTCTCGGTTCGGAAAGGCCTCATCCGGATACTATCCACTGAAGAAGTAAGAATTGGGCTATTGAGCAGTTAATACAATTGCTTCTAGATGCTAATCGTTTCAAGTGAGTGTTAATCTCTTTACAACATGTGATTTCTGCATGGTTGCCAGTGCAACTGCCCTCATTTTAGGCTTGCCAAAAGCTAATTTCACTGTCAATAACCAGCTATTGTTGCAGGAGTGACTGTAATCCTGCTGCTTTCATTAAAGTATAAGTTCAGAATCAAACTTCTGTATTGTCGTAATCAGAACCAGAGGAGAGAGAGCCTCACACTATCTGACTGATCCTTTCATTTCTCTTCGTGGTAAATGGTATATCGGTAATATTACACAAAATGACGGTACCTCTGCCATACGTTCATATTTTTCCATCACAGTGTGAGTTTTCAGTCCAATACAGTAGTTTGAGCCTTTACTTTCCTCACCCACCTCAGTTCTGCGGGGGGATTTTGTTAACCTACAGCTGACCCATGACACTGTGTACATTACTTTTAGCCACGCTGTACCGTGCCTCCACCGCACCCTCAAACCTCCACATTCAGCTTCTAATGAGCAACATGCTGGGGCGCTCTGCAGAGGATATCTGGATCTGGGGGCGTGTGCCCGCAACTTGTAAAGCTGACTTTGTGAGACGTTGTGCTCACCAAAACCCACAAACCCCATCCTCCTGGGGGATCACATCCCAACAACTTCCATATGGGCCTTAAGCAAGAGAGTGTATGATATATGGTTGGCTATGGGCTGCACTGACAAAAACTGTGGCCTGAATGAGAGTGTGTGTGACTGGGGGAAGAGGGTGCTTGTGTTGGTGTTGCTCTGTGTCAATCAAGTTCAGTCTTGCAAACGTCTTTGCAGACTCCCTGTTGAGAGATCCATGACAGCACCTCTCCCTCGTCGCATCATGAGATGGGTTTCATCACAACAAAAGAGAAGCAAACATTCAAGAAGACAATCCAACACACCTCCAGCGTCTCATGGCCGGGGCGGTTCCACTTCTCTCTGTAGTGTCCCTGTATCATCACCAGCTCATGCAACAACATAATAAATAAACCAAAAAATTTGCAGAAAGACATCTATATCCTGACTCTGAGCAGTAACTCATTTTCACTACGTTGTTGTCAATGGTAGCAATTAGAAAAACATGTGGTTGGAGGAGGCCAAAACAGGACCCAATTGCAACCTACAAGCAGACACACCAGCTGGAGTGGAGAAGGCAGACCTCCTGGTTTGGGGAGACAAATTGAGAGCGAGCAGTCCAGTGTCTTGGGTAATGATGGGCTTTGGGATGGTGGTGTGTGTATTGATTACAGGATCTGTCTAATGGGTCATAACTCTCCCCAGGCTGCCAGGGAGAGTTATGCCCCCGAACTGTGAACTGTGTAACCCCCACAAATCCACACACAGCATGTAAAGCGGAGAAGAGCTCCACGACTGTCTGTGTAGCAGTAATTTTAACCCTGACTCAACGTCACCAGAAACAGCAGCACTTTAAAACCTTCCCCTGCTCTTGTAAAAAAAGAGAAAGCTACTCCGCAGGCTTGATCATCATCTACATTTAGCCTTTTTGTCAAACTCCTGGAGGAGGAAATCACATTCTTTATCGTTGCTTAATATTGGTGTATGTATGATGTTTATCAATAACTTCAATAACTGAGTATATAGACTTAATTGCAACGCCACGCAACCTTAGTTTTCAGTTAAATGATAGGTTAACTCTCCGATTTAATGTGTCATGTTGTAGACATAAAAGGTGCACGTGTTCCAGGGGATATTGGCTCATAACATCTTTCACGCTTCTTGTCTAACTCTTCAGTAAAACTAATGCATTTAGCAGTGCTATTCCTGGTCACTCTGTAGATTATGGTGAATACCATGCCGTGTGAAGTTGCAAGCTTTGAATCTGGCTAAGGACCTTAGTTGCACATCATCTCCTTATGCACTTCAGTCTTTCATCATCACTCCACTATCTCATGACGTGGAAATGCCATGAGAAACCTTTTGTTATGCACAATAAATCTACTTTCTGCAAATGTAAAGCCATACATGTGACTGAAAACAGATACCATTTTTTGCTATAGATGAGCAACCGCCTTTGAGTCAACTTTCTTGTATTATAATATGAGTTGAAGCTCAACTTTTCAGATGAATCCAGAGAATAAAACAAATATATTTTAATCCAGAGCAATGCACTTGGGAAATCCTATTGTACTTCAGGAGGGTTATCAAAAAGTGAACTGGGGCGTCTTGTATCCATTACAACATGATGGTAAACCTACATTTCTCTAGGTGCTGTTTTGGAGCCTAGAAAATGCTCACACGTGTGTGTCCTTGATACTTTACCAGCTGCTAGACACATGTTGAAGTAAGAGAAGAGCATTAAAATTGTACTCTGTTTCACACCACAGATCAAGTTTGATATGCCTCCATGCCTCACCAACCCCGAGTTGAATGTGTTCCCCCAAAAATAAAAAGTCCTGAGGGAAAACTTCACGCTGTTATTCAGCAAAATGGAAAAATAAGCACATCTTGTCCACTTCAGGATTCTTTGTAAATGTGAATATGTATCGCAATTCTAACAAAAGTTTAAACAAATAACATAAAATAGTCTGATATTAGTCTAATAGTACAATCATACTATCATCAATTAATCCACACAAGGGCCCACATTAAGATACCTTCCACATCTGCGAAATTCTCATTTCTTCTTTTAGCCTTTTCAATGAACTCACCAAACAATGTTATGTTTCATAGAATGAGGTAACCATAAAATGTTAGGCAGCTGAGTAGAGCCTTTAACAAAACATACAAGGCCCTAATGGTGTCTCAGTGTGTCCACACTGGAGGGCTTTATCTTGCTCAAACTGCACGGAGGACATGATGGAATTAAAGAAACATTCTACATGCAATATTTTTGTTTGGAAAGAGGGAGAATTAGATTGTGAGGGGGAAGTAAGAGAGAGAGAGAGAGAGAGAGAGAGAGAGAGAGAGAGAGAGAGAGGCAGACATTCTGCATGAGGAGTTATTTTAGGGTTGGATGGGGCCCTGAGCGGCACAGCAGGCCAAAGAAAGCTGGAAGGCAATCAAAAAGAAACTCCTTTCTACTGCATTTCACTCTGTCAATCACCGACTGCTTAAGAGACTGAAAACAACTTTATTCCTTTTCGTGAATGATGCACCTTTCATCTGCGCTCTCTGAGACAGCAGTGGGTTTAAATCAAGGGCCATGTGTGTGCCTTTTCTGGGGTCATGCTCTCGGTGTTGGCTATGCTTGCAGCATGTTGCCATATGTACTTTCTCCAAAACATTGTGATGTACAGTGTGGCAAAATACGGTCCACTACCGAATATAGAACCTGTGGGAGTATTTGCGTGTAGAGACTATTAAACACTTTGAACTGGGATGTTTGATCTTGGATGATGCAGAGCCGGTTCCTGTGTGCATTGTGAGGACTCATTCACCTATATCTTCACTCTATGGAGGCATGCTATTAATCTGATGAACAAAGCGACCACATCAAGAGAAGCCAGAGCCCTAGATGACTAATACATAGTAACCCTGGCAATGTGGGCTACGCCAAAGACTGACTCCTTTTGCTATGGTCCATATAGGTGCATTTGGAAAACCTTGGCTTGCCAAACCCTGAAGTTGGCTACTCTTTACATGCCAACGCTAATTGATGGCAAATTTAAGCCTGTGACCCAAAAACAAACATTAATGGGAGACCAAAGAGCTCATTTGGCTCAGACCAACTCTGTGTGCTACCTGGCAGCCTATCCCAGCCCTGGTTTTGAAATTTCATCCTTCCATTTTTTTCCCCCCCAAAACCTGTCATAAACCGCAACTCATATAAACAATTATACAACAAAGTACGAGACGTCTAATTGAGGCTTATTTCCACTAAAACATGCCAACGATGCAGCTTTCGTCTTAACATCACAGCTAAGCAGATTACTATTTTGTAAACAGATTCCTGCGGTCATTACTGATACAGATGAAGAGTAAGAATTTCACTAAGCTGATGTGCAGCTTTCTTTTTTTTTGGCAATAACTGTTAATGCAGGTGTGCAAAAAAAACACCATTCCTGATTTAATGAATGCCTCATTTTCAAGCCTCAGTTACTTTAGGAAAAACACGTCACCTGTAGTGGAAGACTTTCTAATTAAGACCATATATATATATATATTTTAGACATTTAGCTGACAGATTTATTGTAGGGGTTCGACACAGCTGTTGTGAACTTTCGATTCTGTGACACGAAGATGCTCTCAGTGGGGCGACAGCATTTAAAGCACTATGTGAAGACAGCGTTAACTATTAGTGTAGCCGATTGTCGGTGTGTCTTATGATATGGGATAGACTATGACTTGGCTTGGCTAGCACGTGGCCTCCCTCTGCTCTTAGCAACAGTCGGTCTTTTTTTTGTTGCGCAGATGTGAATCTGGAAACACTGCCGAGGAGAATAAGGGCTGACCCAGAAACGAGATGCACCGTTTCAACTCGGCGGGAGCTTCAATCCCCGCCTGCAAGTAAACAAGGAATCAAATATAGCTACGCTTACACCTGGCCTCACTTTACTGACCAATCACAAGATACACACACACACATTCGTGGTGTCTCCTCCACCATAAATAAAATATATCCACCACAAAAAACTATTAACCTTTTTCTTTAATTAAGGTGGTTAACTTAAATGAAAAGGAAATAAACATGACACCGCAGTGGAAACACAATGTTCTATTCTTTCGAACGGATCAAAGTGTTCCATCGCACAACATCAAATGTTTTCAACAGATGGAATTTGCTTTAACACACAGACAAACAAGTCTGCTAACCATCCATCTTGGAAGTTGAAAAGCAAACAGAGAGAGTCAGCACCAGACCCACCAGGACATGGCCAGGACCGAGTCTTGAGAGAGCCAGACAACAACCTCCAAGCAGACCCACGGAGACCCAGACGCAGACCTCTCTATAAACACATTTCTTAATACTTGTAGGCGCGCTCCCCGGACAACTAGCGAACCAATTCCTGTCATATATTTGCTCTGAGCTCAACCCAATTGAACAAGGGGGTATTGTTAGGAAACCATAACTCAGGACACCCAATCCAGCCTCACGGGTGAAGCCTGCAGCTGACACTTTTAATATTAGACATTACTTCAATTCCTTCACCTAGAATTTCCTAGACGCCGCTCAGCCACGATGTGTTTTTACTTATGTTCCCGGCCGACAGGTTTGTTCCTTTTCTTTCCCCCCACTGCGAACATGTTTTCTCATGCTGCCATCCCCCAGCAGAGCAGCCCGGGTCTGAGGCTGGGGACAGAGAATGAGATAGCTTGGGTTTTCCTCTCCACGGAGGTCTCCTGCGTGGGGGCTCCCAATCCCAGCTCCAGTCTAGGACTGTGGAGTCTTTGGGGGCCTTGTGTTGGCAACTTGCCGGCTCCGGGGCTTGTGGTGTGGCGTTCACTCAGCTGACGATACCATAGCCTCCAGTCAAACCTGGGTGAGGGCCAAGCTGTAAGAGGGTCCAGATGGTTGGAGGGAGACCTGGCCTCCTCAGATGCTCTGCCTTGTTTAACATGGACGCGTTAGACTAGACCTGTTACTTTCTGGCAGATTAAAAGTATTTACTCTTTTGATTTTGGTAACTGCAGCTCCATGTTAAATGTAATTTACACCTTGGTAAGTGTGCATTTAGCTGGGACTTGAGAAGGAGTGGCAGGAGGCTTCCACGGGGCAGGAGGGAGGCAGATCTAATTAGGAGGCTGCTGTGGCCAATCAGCTTGTTGTGTAATCGACTGGGTGAATTGACTGACCCCTCTGATTGGAACTGTTTGATGGGTAAACAGCCAAAATGACTGTGGCTCACGGTGTGTGTGTGTGTGTGTGTGTGAGAGAGAGAGAGAGAGAGAGAGCAAAACACTACTTACTGTGTTAGTACATGAATGCCAGTTGCTGTTTAGGTTTCATATTCTGCACTTGTAAAATTTAAAGATAACTCTTTCTGAAGCAGCTCCAGTTCTAACCTGCTATTTCAGTCTGCAGCAAAAGATAGCGGTCATAAACATGAAGTCCACTTCTGGACTTGCAGAGAGTATCCTGGATATTTGTTTGTCGTTTCTACGTTAAAACTAGGTTACTCTATCAACAACTCTGTCTACTTTCATGGGACCCCCTGCTAGCACAGCGTCTGAATGCTTACCAGTCCACATAACTGTTAAAGGAAAAAAACATGCCAAATGTCAAGAATGTCACGACAAAAAGCACAGTAACACTTGTAACCCGTTAAAATTTCTGGTGAAATTGCACTTTAAGAAGTGGCCAATTATTCATTCAGGCCTGGTGTCTGCCATTCCCCTTTTAATTATCTGGCAGTTGAGATATCTAATATCGCTGCGGTCAAATAAAAAAAAGAGGCAGTTACAACCTTAATTAAGGGGCTTGCGTCAAAAAGAGAGCCAAGTGTTAAGCGCTAGCAATTTCCGCGCTAGGATCTAACATGAAAAGAAAAGGCAACACCACATGATGAACGTGACCGTGGGGGCAATAACATCTTGGGAAGACTTTCTTAGGGCAATTCCAGTTGACAGGATGGCCATTAGTAGCCATTTGCTATGTTATTTGGCAGTCTGTTTGAATAAGATTGGAGTCTTTCCCTTTCTGCCTTTGCTAGTTGAGAACAGACTAGATGATATATGCCTGCTAGCTTGTCTGTGTTGCTTCAAGACCTCATGAAAAACATGTATGAACTTAGTTTGCATGGAAAGCCGCCCATGGACATTAAAAGTGTTGTCTTTAGTAGGAAAATGAAAGACCATTCATACAAAAGGGTACGCCATCACCTTGATCCACATCTTGGAGTTTTCTACTTACGCTTTATACAGCGGTTGGTTCCCGGCGCCACAGCCCAGCCAGAGCAGCACTGCTGACCTCCACAGATGTTAGGCCTGGACAGAGGAAGACATGTTAGACAACGTCATATGATACGATAAGACACTTACCGCACATACTCCTTCAAGCAAACATGCTGAATATAACAGTCTCAAACCTTTCTCAAATGGCCTCAAACCTTTCCAAATGAAGATCCCATTGTGACGGCTTTTATACTTTCAGATCATGCTGATGTGGTTGGCCTATTGAAATGAACACCTTGGAAATTCGACTATAATTGCATTTGATTCAATAACGTTTTCAGGGCGAATCTTGAAACCTAATCTGCGGCGTGGACCCACACGCCCCTCTTTGTGTTATGCGAGAGTCTGCAGTGAAAACAAGTACAGAGTTATCTGGGCCTTGAAGGGATAATGTGAGACACACGGGATATGAAAAGCACCCTGCATCCTCCACAAATCATTGAGCAAATGAAGGATGACAACTTTCAAACAGTTATAACTGGATTTTTTGCACTCTTTAATCCACAGATGAGAAGGCACCAGACCGCAAAAGGGCGATGGTGAACCCCAAACTGGATAAGTGCTGGCACGAATCTATGCCCCATCGTCTTTTCACAAGATATTACAGTAAGTGGATATCTGACTCATGGTGATGTGAGATGATAACGGGGATTAACTCATTGACCCCAGTCAGATTGAACTCACTAGATAAGTGTTAGTGAGGAGTCATTGGGATGACATGCAGTCATATGGGCCCTTCGGCAGGCTTAGCGTTGTCATAAATCAAACACGTCACGCCGGGCTGATGCCAAAACAGCATCAATCATCACACACCCATTATTCCAGAGAATATATATAGGGTATCTCTTTGCAGCACAACTAGTACAATGTTTCTGGATGATGCCTGTTAACACCTTCTATTTGAGGGTGCAGCACATATGAACAATCACTACACATGAGGATTAGGTAAGACCTTGGCAGTATAATGTAATATTATTTCACCATTTCCATTTTTCTGAGCTCTCTGGATCAGTCAGAGGTCAGTCCTGACAGGTGCACTTAAAATAGCAGGTTATGTGTAGTGAGTCGACGTGAACGTAGAGCAGGGTTAAGTGAGCACAGTGCCGCCGGTCCCTCAGGGTACAGTAAATGAGTAAGCAGAGTGGGAATTCTAAGAGGAAATGTGTCATGAGCACGCTCTCTCTAACAAGCAGCAGATGATTCATCTCCAGCTAATGAATCAAAGAGTGTTAAAATCACCATGCGGATCACTGTACGGTAATGTTCCCGGAAATTTATGTAATGCCACCTTTATGCTCCTTTAAACTCAAAGGACCCTATTCATTCAACCCTGGAACACGTGTTTTTGGCAGGGCATTTACCCCACGCTGCAATAAAGCATGTTGGATGTAATATTACAGGCAGTTATTTTCTTTATAGATTGAATATATGCTTTAAATATACAGCTCCTCAATTCAACCATGCATCACTGCAACCGGGTGAATGACAAATATAGTCAGCGGTTGTTATTATTGATGTTTGATGGCGCATGGCCCGTTTTTGTTGCATAATGTAAAAAATGTCTTGAGCCTTTTACGGAAAGACATTAGTGGTGGTACATTTGATTATAGTTAATGGACAACCTCTGCCCAACACTAAGCACTTGGGAATGAAGTGCTTAGACTGTTAGCTTCCAGGGAGCTATTCTTACCTGAATAAGGTATGAAAAAAGCGAGAGACGGGATGGACTCAGGGCATGAACGGTATAGGACATTACTCGTTTTTCTCTAGGTTTTATCGTGGTTTAGGCTTAAAGGACTACACCGACCTTTTGGGAAATTGGTCAACTTGCCCTTTATGTGATGAGAGAATTGGGAGAACAACACCAACTCTGGATTACTAAAAGGTCTATCTTCTTATGTTAGATAATGATAGTTGCACTTAATGTTCTGTATGGTAAAATGTGCCCGGGACAGAGAAAATCTACCAGAGACACAACAGATGATTTTGCTAGTTCTCCTATCATAACATGTAAAAGGTAAGTTGACCAATGAGTCGTTGAAGGCCTGTGAGTACACCTTACATCCACCCCTACAGATGGCTAACCAATTGGCTGAATCCTCATATCGCTCATAAAGCGCTCCACATAAATTGGCCATATAAGTAATCCATTTCCTAAAGGCATGAGCCACTATTATGACACACAAAAGAGATATTTCATTTATATTTCGGTGTCTGCAACCCAAGGTGAACCGTTCAAATCCCCCCTGATTATTGTGTAAACAATTTCCTCTCCAGTGTGTATCCTGCTTTGTCCCCATGGAGCAAACAGGGCTGGATGCACGAGGGGTTCATTTAACAAAAAGAAAAGAGCTTTAAAAATGGAAACAACCGATTGGCCTGTTTGGAGTTTAACAGAGACAAAAAATAAGAGATTTGCAGCATTGAGAGAGGGCCGTCGGAGAAACAGGTGTTTCTGATCACTAAGTGAATTTGCAAATGTTCACCAGCCAAGGCTCCGGTAGAGCCACTACAGAACATGGCCATAGGCAACACTGTGGATCCACAAAACTGGGGCGCACACATTGAAGTAGTCTGAGGCCATTCTCCTACTAGACTTTAAATGTTCTATAATGTGTTGTAATGGGAGGAAATGGTGATAATGCAATGCTGCATGAGATTCAATACAGTTCAAACACAGTTCATCCATGCATGTATCTAGACAGCATTTGTTGTTCATTAGAAGCTTCCATTATCAGAACTGTAATCAGCACACAGTGTTTAACCTCGGCTATTATTTCATGTCCTGCCATGACCCGGATGACAAAATACCTATCCACTCAGGCAATTTGCACTGGAGTATTCAGTTGGAAAAGAGCTACTTCACTTACTGCATGACACACTTTCATTCCTTAGACTTGTTCAATTCTTCCAAGTAATATTAGAGGATATGGAGCATAACTCTGTAGCCACTTACTGCGGGTTAGGTTACAACATCTGAAGGTTTGCTTTGCAGGAAGGTGCTGCTGTAAAAGTGGCCCAGCATGGCATAGTAAAACACAAGAAATCTTGTAAAATAGGTCAAACAAATTCCCTCCAAACTACTACCCAAGAGTGGACTCAAATGGCTTGACAGTTGGAGAGGACAAAAGCAAACATTTTTACGGCAGACAGTAGAACACTTGACTGTCTTACCCAACAAACCGCCTTGTGTTGCTGTGTTTTCCTCTGTGCCTGGTGTTGATCCTGGTCCTGTGCTGCGAGGGGTGCTGCCTGGCGGTGCGCCGCGCGTCAGTGGCGAGGTTCTCCCGGGAGGCGACTGCTCCGCGAGCCGGTACTGATTTGTGTATTTGTCTACTATCTCGTTGGGATGCCGAGCCTCTGGGAGGGCGCAGCGGAGCCCCGGGCGAACTTTCTCCGGACACCCTGGAGGATGCGCCGTCCTCCGGTCCCCTTGGCGAATGACCTTGACTCCTCACTCGGGACCGCTGCTGGTCCCACACCGCCCGACTTGCCCCTGCACCCTCTCTCTTCCCACCTGTCGTGTCCCGTTGACTGTCGCCAATTCGCACCAGTGCAATTGTCAAAACCATTAAAACGGCAATGCCCGCACGGTCCATTTTGGACACGCAAACTTTTGAAACTACCGCGTAAAAGGACCGACCGCGCAACAGGTTTTCTCGAGAGCCACTAAAATACTAGCCAATAAAAAAAAACGCGACTAAAAGAGTTCAGCAAGACGGCATCCTCTCCCAAGAATGCAGAAAGCCTGGATAGCTCTTCATAATGCCCAGGTAAGACTTGCGCAGAATGGCTTGATTTGCCTTCAGGTTATCAAATCAGCACCTAACTACAGCCCGAAATTGGAAAAAAATAAGCTTTCCTTCTCTCAATACAAAATCTGTGCAGGGAAAAAAAAATGCTGTGTGCTATTTTAGACAAATATTAATCCATCTGTTTCAGTTCATGTTTGACAAGGAAACAGCGTAAGGAGAGCAGCACGGTGGCTCCAGGGCTGCTGAAGCTGTAGTGAGAGGACTGGAGTTTGAATCGTGCTCCCATGAATGTGACCACCTCCTTGGATCTGAAGTCACCGGGAATTTGTGTAGGGATTGCATGCGTTTTGCAAGAAGAAACTCCCCCTTGTCGGTCGTAATGTTGCCTCCACTCAACGCACCGCTCGGTCCATGTGCCCACACGCACTTTCTCTGCCAAATTACATCATGACAATGTGCGTCTACTTTTTTTTTTTTCTGGGATTCTGCTGGGCTTTTGAAATTCCCATATATGCCGCTGTATAAATGACGCGTTACGCTCAATTTGAAAATTGGCAGAGTGATGGGCTACTTACCACTATCGTAAAAATTAAGCTACCACTTCCAGATGTTTTTCTTGAAGACTCAACAATGACTGTGAGAGCCTGAGGCGATCGGTCAGTGCTGTCTGTTGTCTGATGGTTGCAATTAATTAGGTCATTTCTAGGAGGGTACCTGTTTCAGCTTCTCCCTTTATGTTACAGCAGCAGTATGAACAGTAACTACCTTAAATAGTAATCTTAGTGTAATAGTATGCTGCAGATATCACTTTTCATGTGTAGGCTACAACATATGCTATAAAGCCTATACATGCATGAGTAGAAATATGCTGTATGACCTTCAAGTATTAAGAGGTGCTTTACGGGAAGCTCACAGTTAAAGCTCAATCTGAAAGCTTGGAAAACTGGTCGGTTATGTAACCAATCCCATTCATCTTCCCCTCTCATCCATGCTGCATCATCACTTTCCCCCTGACTGTCTGGAAACAACACATTTCTTTTCTCCCCTAAGATCTTTAACAACCCAAAGAAAATTGGCTCCCTCCCTTTATTCAACCCACAAAGATGCACGCATGTCTCTCATGAGTGGTCCCCCCCCAATGCCAGCACCGTTACCGCTCGCTGGACCGCCTTCCAAAAAACACAGCCGCCGAGAGGAAGACTAGCGGTCTCCCTGCCTGGCCTGCCCATTCATTCACTTTCCCACCCATAACTGAGATATACTGCCCTCTCAACAGCCATGTTTCACCGGGATAAATTAGCAAAGGTTGTTGGGAAGGGAAATCATCATACTTCCATCATACTTTCAACAGAATTCTTTGAAGAGCCCCGGCAGCCAGGTGTCCGTCCTCTATGGAGAAGTGTTTTTGGACCCACCAGACGCCTGCCTTCCTCTTTTCTGTTGGATCTCCAAGGGAAACAAGTCCAGTCTGCGTGGAGACTGGGGCTGAGTACCGCAGCTGATTACAGCTCGTCTTCCAACCCATGAGAAATCTAATTAGAGAAGGGAGGCTGCAGTTGTCTTATGACTGCCCAACAGGCTCACTCCCACCCCCAGGCTGGTTGCCTGCCCTGTCCCCCATTCTGAAACCACTCCTGGTGAGTTGACCCCAGTGTCCTTGAGGGTGTTGAGGGCGGACAAATCTATGAGGTGCAACGAACTGAAACAAGTGAGCAGTCGGCTTCAGCTCAGTTCTCCAGAAGTGATCTGTTGCTGCATTATGTTTACAAGCCCCATGTTGCATGTGTGTGAGGATCTGTGGAGCAGCTATCCATGTTATGAAAGTGGGCCTTAACGTGGCCCAATTTGACACAATTTGCAGCATCTGGAGAAACTCTGGGATAAATACCAGGAGGATGTCTCTGGCTATGACCGATGCTTTTTACACAATGAGTCCTTTGAAAACTCTGGCATGACAACCAAGCCACTCCTATCATCTTTCAAATGCAGAGCAGAATCATAACTGAATTACACACACAGTACAGTTTCTTGTAAAGCACAAGCACAGTAACAGCAATAATAATATCTGAGTTCTGTAATTGTGCGTGTGTGTGTGTGTTTGAGGGCGAAAGGTGAATTTGTATCGCCTCCAGACTACTTTGTACTTTAAATTGCTCCGTTTTCTCTGCGGTTTTTCGGCGTGCGACTGTCGAACGCACGTCTTCTCTTATAGTTTGACGCCTTCTAATCTGTTCTATCAGCGGAGGATTTTCCCTGTCAGCGTGGACGTCCCGGGGGGGAGACTCATTTAGCTGGAGGCACAATGAGTGACCGCCTCGTCACCGTTGAGTGAGTAGAGTGCTACCTAGGGGGTCAGAGTTCAGGTGTACCCATTAGTAAGCCAAACAGTATCATTACGCCCAGAATGTAGGGCCCTCATTATAACAAACCATCAACAGTGTATTCTAAGCCTTGGCTGCAGAATTTTAAGTGTTCCTTGTGAATCGGTCTCTGTGACGACTCTCAATGGAGAGGACCAATGAGGAATGTCAATCTCTTCGTTCGCTACCTTTTGCCATTTGTATCAAAGCCCCTCAGCTCTCTTTCCTCTCGCCCGGCAGCTAACATAATGCCGACATTGTTCAGACTGGGCAGCAGCGAGGACCTGGGGAAACGACGGAGAAAAGGAGGCTCGTTTTTTGCAAGAGCGCCGCTTTTTTAACAGCCGAAATGATGTGCTTTATTAATGCCGTTTTTTTTTTTCATTGAACATGACAGCTTTTCCAAGGAGCGGATATTACAGAAGACCTCCATCGCGCTTCGTAACAGATTAAACGGTGTACATAAAACAGACATTCGCAAAACAAGAGGAAACAGTTGAAGATAGAGTAGGATAAATGTAATGTGCTTAGGCCAAGGACTGAGGGGTCTTTCCCGGCTTGTATGAATGAGGTGCTGTCAGCTCGGGGTAAGAGAAGTAGGTCACGTGGGCGTTATTTAAGACAGGCACTTCCACCTCGCCTTTCATGATATTCATACTTGTGGTTTTTTTATGTGGGGGTTGCAAGTGAAAAAACTGAGGTGTGTGCTTGAAATCCACATGCATGCAAGCCTGCAAGCTGCATGCAGTTCATTGTTTGGTTCACATGCATTGGAGATAAAGGGGAAAATCTGTAAACTCCTAAAAAGACAGAATGGGAGTCCAGTAACACTTCAAAGTTAGAAAGACTTCAGAACCATTGGCAGTGACTCTCACATATGTTATCCAGCACTGGCAATACATCCACCCTGCATTACTTCACAGATGAATGATCATTCATTCACTTATGGGTGTGAGTTGTTCAGTTAACAAAGGCTTTATGCTCCTTACTCATGTGTGGGATGTCGTAGCTTAAAAAATGATATACCCAGAAACAGTTATTAAGATCAGATTAAG
Source organism: Hoplostethus atlanticus (assembly GCA_034670405.1). Classification (NCBI taxonomy): domain Eukaryota; kingdom Metazoa; phylum Chordata; class Actinopteri; order Trachichthyiformes; family Trachichthyidae; genus Hoplostethus; species Hoplostethus atlanticus. The sequence goes on from JAXDDX010000004.1 coordinate 3,793,308, forward strand.
GACTTCCCTTCCCACATTACCCTTTTACCCCCTATGAAAAGCGTCACCAGAAGACAAGTAGTTTTGGCTTGGAAACATCATCACACATCACACGTATGACAGCACCGTCTGTGATATGGATGGACCCCTGGCGCTGGAACAGCCAACCAGGTGCCAACTGCAGCAAATGACGCAAGACCTCAAGGCCATTCTGGGGAAAAAGGACTCAATTCAGCCCTCGAAATGTTTGATTTCCGTGATTTATGAGCCGTGTTGCTAGGTATACCTCAGCATGCTTCAGTGATAGTACTGAAGGTCGGAGGTTTGGGAGTTGATGAGCTCGGATAAGTCAGGCAGATAGTTTTCTGCCTGACTTAATGGAGGCTGTATGTTCTATGGGCAGAGCTCAGAGGCTTCCTTGTTTCCCCTCCTGGTGTTTGGGGTTACCCAGCAGGGGTTCAGAGGAAAGATTTGTGTGTTTTTGTCTCATAAAGTGTGTAGTGGACAGGAGCCGTGCGTCTCAAAACACCCACGGAGCTGGTGCTCTAAATACCACCGCTAATATGTTAGGGGCGGCTCTGGTTCCCAAGCATCCGAGTTAGGCGAGAAAACGAGTTAGACAGAAAGAGAAGGTAACAGGCTGACACTGTCTCCCCGCTTCCTGTCTCCTACCCTGAGACCGAACTCCTCCTGGGAGTAGGAATGCAGAGATCTACAATGTAAACACTTGTGTCCCAGGGGTCTCCTCCAGCGCTGTCTGCCAACTGCTGCTTGACGCTGGTATCCCCGACACGACCAACTCTGCTATTTGGAGTGTGATCGGGGAAGCCGCCCTCCATTAGCATACATCACCGTGATAAGACGCTTGAAATTTGACCAGGCCCCAACCCCTGCCCATTCCTCCCCCGGTCCACTGTGTTTGAACCAAGGGAGCTGGTTCAAAGAGTTGGGGTTGCGACCTCAGACCTACATCAAACTTGAGGGAGGACGAGTCCTGTGGATTTATTGCAATGTATGGCTCAACTTTATCAACTAAAAGTTATTTTTTTCGACGGCTGTTGAAATATGTATCGGATAATGTTTTCCTTCTGGTCAGTCCGAAAGTCTACTGCTCAGTTTTGTGAATGGATTTCTAAAGTCGCCGTCCCAGCCTTGTGTTCGGTGGCGTAGCCCTCCTGCCCTGCAGTTTGATTTAGAAGTGTCTCTTATGAACAATTTGTGGAATGATGTCATAGCTCTCTCTGATAAATGCCACTGGACCAGATTCAAAGGGTGGATCATGCTGGCAGCCAATTAGGTCAAATAAGACCCTGCCATATTTTCCAAGGCTGAGGGGCCTTTCACTCATTAGCTTGACGTTGAAATTCTCATGAAATCAGCCACAGCATAAATCAGTAGAGCCCTGGCAGTAACTTGTAAATAAGTGTGTGTGGGGAAGGAGATTGTGCCCTTTCCGACATGCGTTCTTGTGAAATCTGAATACTTAGTGACAGTCGTCATGTTTTCTTTGGCTTTTTCCAGAGTCCACATTGGAGGAAAGACGGGAGGGGGGGTTTAAGGGGTTTGAAAGATGGTCCTGGCTTTTCACCCTGAGCGTCCCTCCCTCTTCTCCCCCTTTTTCTCTCACATCCCTCCAGTTTTCTTGTCCCTTACCCTGTGCTCAGCGTGCTTCCCTAGCCAGTGGTCCGGTCCTATGAGCTCTCCCTGGTCCCCCCTGGCTGTGACTTGTGACACAAGGCCTGCTGGACCAGCTCCATGTTTCACCCTTTACTCGTACGGTACGTATCGGGCCCGTTCTTTTGCCCTCTGAGGCTGCCATTTACCCCGAAAGGGCTGAGAGAGACGTCCCTGCGCTCCACAGACCCACTCCCCGTTCACGTTGTTCCATGGTGTCTCCACCAACCGACCATGGAAAATCAAGGTCAAGCATTTTCCACATTAGCAGCTTTACTACTCAGGAGGATAGAAATGGATATCTGCTGCATAACCACCACCCCCCCCTTACACACACACACACACACACACACACACACACACACACACACACACACACACACAAAAAGCTCCATGTTGAACACAACACACAATTATCTGTCTACAATGCAGTTTGCTAAGTAACTGATAGCTTTATTCAACACAGTTTCATAAACACTTACTTCCTAACCGACAGCATGAATCACGCACAGGCAATATTGGATGGGATATTTTAGAAATTTGGGCAAAGGTGAGACAGGCACATCTGAGTTCATGCCAACTGTCTGGCACCACACTTCTAATGACTTTCCGGTACTTAATGCATTTTGCAAACATTTGGTTGGTGCAGTAAATAGCAAAATGATTAAATGAAATGAAGTTTAAGTTCTCTCTACGGTGTTTTGATGTAAAACAACAATGCACCCTTAATTCCAGTTTCCACTAAGGTCGAGAGGCTACATTGGGTCTATTTCCTCTTTTTAACTTTAATGAATGTCACACAGATCTTATAAAAGAGGTTTTTATTTTTGAACCGGGACCTGTAAAAAAAAGAGTGTTACCACTTACTCAGGGAAAGTTATATTCTCTTCACTTACCTCCTTGATTGTCTCCAGAAGGTTACTCACTTTTCAGCACATTTTCAACCCAAAAACAAAAAAAAAAAAGCCTGTACTGTTGAAAGAGAAGTCATGGATGTCAAGCGCTCTAAACATTCCCCCTGAAAAAGTATTTACAACACTGTCAGCTATAAATCACTCCCCGTGGAAGCATGGAAACCCCTGACTTGTCTGTCGGACCCACCAAAATAATCTGGGGTTGCTAGAACAAACACTTGTGGCACAGTGGTAGCGATGCACAAACACAAATTACAGTTTACTCTTCCGACTTAAGGCCCGACCGTGGAATGAAGCCCGACCTACACTGGCAGTAATTGTGATCTACTGAGACTGAAAACATGTGCTTCGTAATCAATCACTGTCTGTTAGTTCTCGTTGTTCTTTTCACCCCTAAGCCCACCGCTCAACGGTTGTTTAAGGCTGAGAGCAGGATAGAGGAAGAAGGAAAGATTTGCCAAAATGTCAGTTGTTTTGATATTAGACTGTAGCCGGTTGAGTAATGCATATTACGGTCTGTTTACCTTTGCTGCTGGGAATGGATGAGGCATAAACCACATTTGGAAGTTGACTCACCGATGACAAGTGCCTTCCTCACAACCTCACAACCTCCTACAGCACATTTGGTCAAGCTAACTGGTAGCTCTGTTATGTGTTCTTCCCGTAGTGTTCTGGTTTCATGTTCATGTGTGACAGAGCGTTTGCCAGTAATAAAAAAAAGGGTGTAGCATGTTATGGATTTTATTTATTTGATTTAGTTTGTATCGCTGCTTGACGCTCTGCTGTTCCCGCTGGATGGCCCTCATGCTCGGTTAGCTGTGAGCAGGGAATCATGTGCTCTCTTCACTAACAGTTATGTGAATGAAACATCTTCTTCGCTGCCCCCAATTAACAGTGAAGGTCGAGTGCCAGAAAGTTATGATGCGATTTAACCCCCCGCATGAGGTCAATTTGACCTGAATAGCTCCCTATTAAGCATGATAAATTTGTTATTTTTCAATCCATTACACCTTTTCCCCATAGTCCATTTAGTCAGAACAAACCGTTGGCCTGCTGTAACCTGAGTTCTGTTTACTGCGAGAAAGTTTCAAGGGGAAAACAAAAAGGGATGACACAACAATTAGCTGAGATAACTTCAAAGTGTTCTCTGCCACAGGCTTTCACTAATTATCAGTCACCGGAGTAGCAGGAGGCGTGGGGATCCCTCCAGCATGAAGGTCAATAGGGTAACATCAACAGCAGCATCACAAAGACTGAACTTCAGTCCAGTGTGCATGACCATCAATGAAACCTTGTTACGACCATGTGATCCATGGTATGGGACAGACGAGGCCGTGGCCGGAGGAAGAAGAATGAGGCGTATGAGGCTCGGGGAGGAAGCCTCTCTGACTGGGCTGACCTGTCTCCGCCAAGCCCCCCCGGGCAGACAGGCACCAAGGCCTCCGACAGATGTTTGGAAAAACTGCTCCATTCATCATGGCACTTTTATGGAATCTCTTTGAAGTGCTTTTTTATTTAGTGTCAACCTCGTCTGAGGCAGCAACCCGGCAGCACCCGGCAAAGGAATGAAGAAAGAAGTTAGCTTCTGTGCTTGACGATATAGTTAGTGGGGCTTTGTAGTAGTGAAGACCCAAGCTATTGTTTAGTTGGTTTATGATGGACAGACAGATAGACATTTCTTTAATAGGGTGTTTACAGCTCGGCATTCTTCAGCCAAAAATTCTTTATTCAGACTGAGACTTCCATGTCTGCTAAGCAGGCTGGTGTCCCATCACTGCCCGGCCAATAAATCACACTCCACAGGGAGCTGTTGGACCAGAAGTGTTATTGTGCAACGTTGTCTACAAGCACACACCAGGCTTGGCCCTGTCTAATGTTGTTGTCACGTGCAACTATAACAACCCACACGCACTCCTGCATACACCGACAGGCATGCGTGAAAACTAGACATACATGCGCAGACACACACATACCGATGCAGTCAGACCAGCACACCGATTGACACACTCACCGTGGAGTGTGAAGTCACGGCATCGGGGTCTCCATCGTCCCATGTGGAACTACTTCTTCTTCTACACTCTCCCGCGTCACAGCAGTGGCGTTTAAATCACTCTAGGCAGAGGAAACAAGATGACAATGACAAACCACAAACAAAAACACTCCTCACGTCAATAAAGCTGCTCTCTCCATCGGCTCGCAAAATTGATTTCTGCGTATAACATGCAGTAAAACAGCCACAAAATGTATACTGTGGATTTTCCAGTGAACATTCCAGTTCACTGTAATGTAAAAGCGTTCATATGACTCTACCCCGGCCTCCTGGTACAGCTGAGTTTTATACTGGAGCACTCCGTAGGGAGCAGGAAGTGAGGCCCCGTGTGTCCAGAGCATCGTCTCCTGAGCAGCACTAAGCACTCAGCAGGCTTCAAGGGCAAATGGTCATTAGGGAGCCGAGTTTTAATAAGCCCGCAGACAGACATGCTGCTAAACAGCCTCAAGTGCCAGAAGAGGTGAGTTTACTTATCCTGCCGATCCTCATGACTTCATATGGCATCATGAGCAAAGTACCTACATGACCCAACAGTCACCTATTGTACAGTAATGTACCATGAGGTCAAGGAATGGAGTAACGTATATGTCCTCCACTAGATAACTCGGTGGTGGTGTAGCCTGATGGATGGGGGGCGTCAACCACAGTCTTCCACTGCTGGCCATTCCCCACCGCTACTGGAGCAGTCGGGGGTTGAGTGCCTTGCCCAAGGGCCCCTCGACAGTCGTTGTGGCGGTCACTTCCTCACCCACATTTTCCCAGCCGGTCTCCGGGTTCGAGCCTGCAAACTCACAGTCACAAGCTCACTCTTACCCGCTCTCATGCAGTGTTGAATAAATTCAGATCTAGGCAGAAGTCTTTCAATCATGAATTACATGAGCAACATTTATTAACACAGAATACAATACAATACAATACTATACTATACTGAGCTCAGGAGAGATACACACACATGGGTATGGTATGCGGATCTCTGTCAGAGAAGCCTCTGAACAGAGATTATAAAGCTAAGGAAAACAAAGAAAGGGGGGTAGCTTCTAACACACTAACACAGTAGTCTCTAAACAAGGGGCTACTTCTACAAGGGGGGTTGCTTCTACACATCTACAAGGTCGTTCTAATAGTTTGGTCTGAACAATGTGTGCTGTGTCAGGACGTTCTGGGTAGAGGCTCTCCGGTGCCTTCTAGAGGGACCGGCCTTCTAGTATGGTTTATACGAATCCCAACCTTTGGCCTACAGGGCCCTAAGTCAGTTGACGTCAACCAGAACGCCCTCACACACGCACACCTAATTCACTCCTCACCTAAAGCTTCTAGACGCTACACTACAGATGCAGAGTCAGCACAAAGATACAGAATTCACACATGGTACATAAATTCTTCCACATGCAGTCATACCAGCTCTGCACCTGCTCCGTAACCCTCACCCTACTACAGGAATAACTTTTTAGATTTAAATGGAGCTTGAAATGTGAATTACTGCACTCTACAATCCAAAGAGATCAAAACAGAGTGGATGATACTCAAAAGAGCAAAAGAGGAGCGATACTATCAGGGCTTGGACTTTATCATTCATTCATGCTGCTGTAAATTGATTGTATGATAACTGATCCCGTGGTATTGATTGTGTGATAACTGATCCCGTGGTATTGATTGTGTAATAACTGATCCAGTGTTATTCCTGTGACCTCAACGTGCTCTGCGTGGAGAATGAGCGTGTGCAGCCTCAACCTCCTTTTTTTTTTCATGCATCAACTTGGCACCGTCCAGGCCAGTGTTTATTTAAGGAAAAGTCGAATTTTGAATGGAAAAGGCAAATTACTGTACAAATAAAACAGGATGACAGCTGAGTAGAAAAACACACGATGACGGACACAACAATTATCGAGAACTGTGAACAAGAAGATAAGGTCATACGATTTGTCCTTCAACTGTTTCTACTTAACTGTGCCAGCTCCTAGATAACCCAGAGGAACTAATCACAGGAGTTTGTATATTAAGACAAACTTCTCCTCCCATGATTGACCTTGATATGAATCCATGCAGGCTTTGTCACGATTTGGCTTTAAAATCGCTCACATTTTGTTTTGTAACGGGCTTTTTGTACGTGGCAGAATGCTGTGTTTGGAAAGCGACTAAAGTCTGCTGAAGGATTTCATATTGGGGTGAATGGCGCGATGGGAACGAAGGGTGGAACCCGGTCGATATTCAGCCCAGTCTCTGTTTGTTTACCGCCGTGGGCTGATCCAGAATATTCTAAGCCTCCCTCTGAAAATAAACACAGATCTTCTGAGGCGGTATAACAAAACAAAAACAGATACGGTCAGCAGATACGGCACGGCAGGCATCAGCGGGTGTTATCTATAAGCCTGGATAAAGTTAGAGGCGGTGGTGACTGCATTTGTATTAGCCCTACTTCTGTTTCCCACCACCTTATTGTTTTCATCTCGCCAGTTGATAGTATGTGACGAGAGGCTGGGTAATCGTTGGCTGTGATAGTTTGCAGAGAGCCCAACCATCTGTCCACCATTCAGCGTGTGAGGAGTGACTTCACGCTTGCAGCGAGGAGTCCGGTCTACTTATTAGATCACCGTGTCATCTCTTATGATGATGGATAGTGTCATGTAGGGTCACTGTTTTATTGAAGAATTGATAAAGAATTTATTCAGCATGCATCTGAAGCAAAACCACATCTGGAGGCAACCTGGGGGCTATTAATCTCAAACCTAAACAGAAAATAGCTCAATAGCCTTGTCGAAAAACACCTTTAGTTACATAACGGCTATTATTATGTCATTTTCATACAGTAAATGAAATAAAATCATATTATTTTGGTAATAAATATAGGGTGTGTGTGAATGGTGACTGAAAATTTAATGGTGTTACATATATCCTGTTGGAAGTTTATTTCCATGCAAAGCCTCCTCGGGGGAACTATTGCCGGGCAAATTCTTTGCTGACATAATGTTTGCTTTGCCGCAAAAAAATAATGATTGGCAAGAAGATTAGAGATTGATTCAGCGGATGGAAAATATCGAAACCGCAGTCCACAGACAATGCAGCATATTTTATCTCCTTCTGGAGCGCTTGGCCTGTTTTACAAAGTAGCCGGGGCTGGGCTGGGCTGCAGGCTTCAAAAATGATGACGGTGGTCGGGACGGAGTGGGCGGCTTCAAAAAGGCTGGGGGATTCCACCACTTTCATGAATTATGTCTGCTAATTGGCCTTGTGAGGAGTGACACTGGGAAAGAAACGGAGAAACACTGAGCGGGGAAACGCTAGTTATGTCATCAACATCTGAACGGCCCATCAGATTGATTATGATGACAGTGTAATGGCACAATACACATTGAGTATCAAGTGTCTGTGTTCGTGTGCATGCCTTGTCTTGCGGAGAGCGAGAGGGTTTTACAGCCTGGACAGGATCACCGGTAGGCCTCCTTCCCTGGTTTTCAGCTTTGTCCAAACGAAGCAAACAAATCAGGAGCATGTCAGCCTCTCCTCAGTCCATCAGGCCAGAGCAGGGGTATGCATTTTTATTTCATGATCTCATTTCATGAGCATACAGGCATTTCAAGGCAACATGTCTCTCCCTTTTGGGTTTCCTGATCAGGGTCCATTGCATTCTGTTCTGTTCACTTTACTTTGATGTCTCTGCTGCTCATTATAAAGCACAAATACATTCGTTCTTAAAGTTAAGTCATTTCCAGATGTTGGGAATTTCAAAATTCCTCAAGCATCTTCTTCTCTTCTACCTGTTGTAAAAACAGAGTCGACTCTTCTCTTTGAAATAACTGAGTCATATTTCTTGGCATCTGAACAAAACTGCAACCTGGTCGTATGTTCGGAGACGAGGCAGAGGTCATTCAACTGACAAGCTTAGAGGTAATAGTTAAAAACGTTTACATGTTTCTCCCTGATATTCCTGGTCTAGCAGGGTGATGACCCTCGGAGGAGTTCTTCTGCTGAGCCTCCCTTTAACCAGTCACCATGAAAGAAAAATATACAGCCAGATTCTTGCGTAGCGTAAACCCAGAACAAAGTAAACACACTCTGCCATGTCCATGGCCCCTCTCATGTCCTCAAATGTAACTGGCCTTTACTGTCCTTCCCAGAGTCGTCCTGGATGGTATCCTCATCATCCCACTGGGTGGCTGACACTCTCGAACAGGAAAGGACTCCTGCCATGACCCACAATGCTAACACAGAAAGCAGAGAGGAGCCTGGAAGAGTTACATCATATCCTATTCAGGCTGTTTTGCACCTGGGTCCTGATAATAACTTTATGACAAGGCGGGCCTGTGTTATCACTGCACTGAGAGACGGAGTGGACCACAGGGGTGATAAATCTATAAAAGAGTTATGAAAAAAAACAAACGCATCCTTACTAACCTTGAATCCTCCCTTTACGTACAATGACACCTGTCAAGTCAATCCCCTATTCATGAAGCTGTAGCTTAAATGAAATCAGGCTGAAAACACTCAGTCTTATTTTGAAAGGGTTGAGACGGCAGCTGCCTCTACATTGAGAGGTGGGCACGTTTGGAAGCAGTGGCTAATTGGATGCGGTCAATCTTCCTGTCACCCCGAACAGAGCCTCGCCCTGTTCCCCTCTCTCACCGGGGTGGTCCCTACTGTACCTACCATCTATCTACCGGTGTTAGACGTGGCTTGGCAGAGGATGCCACCCCAGACAGGAACAAACCTCCTCTCAATCAGCAGTTTCCAGCAGGTGTGCTGTGTTCTTTCCCCCCCTCTCTCTCTCTCTCTCTCTCTCTCTCTCTCTCTCTCCCTCCTTCATCCAGATCTGTCCCTCACATGTCTCCTAGCGATGGCACATTGCTCTGTACCCCTTGTGTAAGTCTAGCAGTATGCAGGGTGGCATGGCGCCAGCCCAGACACATGCATTGGCATCCCCGAGCCAAGCTAAACGTGTGGCGAGGCAGATTCCTTATTTGGCTCATTTTTACATCCTGTCTTTGATGTTCCTGTCAAACCGATCCGTTATTCTGTCATCTCTCCTCCTGACCCCTTCTACTGTACAGCACAGCAGTTAAAGTCAGGGATCGGAGATCGGTGAAGGTTATATGTGGCTCTGTACTGTAAACACACTGTTAAAGCTGGCCATTGCTGATCCGCACAGAAAGAAGAGATGGTACATGTGGCTGCCAGATGTTACTACTATTGTTGTGGTTGTTCAGTTGTGGTCGCTGAAACCCATTTAAAACCTCATCCTCTAATTGGAGAAAGTAAAATGAATGAATTCCCTGCTGACTGGATAAGCTGTATGATGACTCTTAGCCCAGAAGATATGTACAAGCTGCACAACATGCACGTCTTAATAGCCCGGCCCACAATGCATGCCAACAGGGAGCCTCATTCACAGACTCTGGTGTGATACTGACACTGGAAATTTCTACCTTTATGAGAGCAGATAACATTTGATATAAAACTAAACCAATGCTTCTTTGGATTTACATCAATTGAAGCTTTCTGGTTGGGATGAAGTTACATCTACTGTTCATCTACTGCTCTTCAAACTAAGGGATAAGCCTTCTTAAGAAATGATAAATTAGCTAGCGTGTCACCAGGTGGATGTTACTATAGCACCACAAACATAGTATGTGGGCTCCCTCTGTGTGGGTGCACGGCTGGGTTCAACCACTCTGGTGAACAGGGTTTGCCTGAGGACAGAACCTGGCCTGTTGGTGAGTTACAGTATTCAGGATCAACCCAAAAGGCCTTGATCTCTCCACAGGCATGTAGTTGGTGTGGTCTGAAAGGAGGCCAATGTCAGGCTCACTCACTGGGCAGTGCCAACCGGACCCACAGGGTGGCGAGCATCCCGTCATTGTTCTGCTTTCTATCCCTCCCGAAGACCCCGGGCCAGGCTTTAATACTCTACTCAGGCAGACAGGCTCTCATTGTGTAGTCTGGATTCATGAGATTGACTTTGACGCTGACCTTGTCTATGACCCCAAGCCCGAGCCGTGCAGCTAGGGTCCCCCTGGTGAACGCACACCAGCATGAACGTGTTGTAAACTGCTCCACGTCTTCCTCCGTGATTCAGGACCTGTATGAAACATTTGAACATGCGTTTGCAATTAAAGGGACAATTTGACATGGTGAAGTTTACAAGCAAGCAGGCGAACAAAAAAACACTGCTGTTCTGCAGTGATTGTTTTATATACTTTTACTGTACACTGGTACCATAGACAAAGAGCAGGTTGGACCCCACTTTACAGCCCACTCTTACCTACTATTGCACAGCCCATACTGACAGTAAGGGTGGAGACTGTTTGTCAAACAAATGAACAATCCACTTCAGAGGCCCCGTCTTTGCATAGGAAATACAAGAAGTGTAAATGATTCCCGACACACAGAACATAATACAGCTGCACATCCCAGCAGGACAACTAACCCCATGAATCAATTCACCTCTCTCCAACTATCATATATAACACAGACAGGTCTCGGCTGGGGGACACTTCATCTCCACACAAACAGTTTTTCAAGGCCATTTGAGAGTGCAAGCTTCTGCTTGTCTCTGACCTCAGCCCTCACTATATATGTATGGAACTTTATATGATTTTCAAAACAGTGCTCGCAAAACATGTGTTGGCAGTCTTTGATGGAGGAATGTATTTTACTGGGGATCTTTGTGCGGCCTTTTCATTTATGTGTGGCCCCCTTGTAAGTTTTGTTCAGCGCGGACTCACAGCATCCCAGCATGGGTGATGAGATCCAGGTCTCAGCACTTAAATCACAGAGGATTAATAGGAGCAACAGAGAAATAGCAAGAGAGGGGGGAATCTCTTTAATCAGCAGCAGCATCCCATCCATACATTCCTTTCCTCCGCTGAGTTGCCAGACCATTGTCATCACTAGGATGTGTATCTCTCACTGCGTCACAGTCATTTTCTCCATAATCCCCCAACAACGTCAATTGCAGAACCGCACTGTCACCATGTCGTGAAAGGAGCCAGTAAAGGCCCCCGATAGGACAACTGCAGGAAGACATGGCAGTGACAGAAACCACCAGTAAAACTCTACTCAAGCCCTCTTGTTGCCTAGTCAAAAGTTGTTGCAGTGGCCAGCCGTTGTGTGCCGTAGGAGAGAACATTCTTGAGGAGAACGTCGCATGCTCACACACAGAGAGCTGATGTTTGCCAGGGTTTGGACCGAAGCCTAGGGGACCGATTGCACGTAACATGAAGTCAGTACACTATACCGTGAAGACTACACTTCCTGGGGAGAACGTCTCGCCAGGCCTGCTCCTGGAGCGCTGCTGTCCTGTCCTTCAACAACCCTGATTGAGATTGGCCTCTAAATCGGCCCAATCATCGCAGATGATGAATACCTGCAGCCAATCCAGTTGGCAGTTAATCAGTGGCGGCCAATCAGGTAATGAGGACCTGCATGTTGGAATGGGAAGCAGAGAGGCGCCCTAGGGCTGTTTAACAGGAAGGGAGATCAGTCATGTTCTAAAGACACTAAAGGCCTGCCACACTTGTGTTCTCCGTCCTATGAAGACCACTGTCTGTGGACAATTATCTTCGATCAGGGAAACAGCCAAACCGATAGACATCTCCTTAGAGGCAGGGTGGCTGACTCAGAGAGTGGAAATGCGGCACTGCCTTTTCAACCAAGTACATTCATTGGTTGAGAAGAACCACCCATAAATTGACTCCCCCAGAACTTGGCAACCCTGAACCCCAAAAAACCAAGCTGTACTCAGGTCTGGAGATGTTTATGGAATAGTACATGGAAAATTTGTCAGAGAAACATGTTTTCCCAGGGAATTAGTATCATCAGATGAATATACAAAAATGCACAGTATTGTTGTTGAGAGATCCCCCACAGGTTCTCAGGGGAAGAAGAACCACTCCAAACGTGGTACATTACTCCAAGTGAGCGCCAGAGGATGACTTTCTGATTTGTGGTCCCTCTTTAGCAAACATTCCTGAGGGAAATTTGAGAGAGACCATTATGCAAATCCACAGGTGCATGCCAAGACCGAATAACTGGACTCCTGCCTCCAAGTACTTCAAGATGCCTTCCTGCCTGCTTCTGATACTGTTCAGACCACAGTGTGAGGAGACACGCCAGGAACATGTGGGTGTAGTGTGGAGGGCCACGGGGGCTTGCATGTCCAGAGCCTTCAAGCAATTTAAAAAAGGATCCTTACTTGGGTCTTGGTCATCTTATGTGGACTATTATCAGATATGACTCAGGAACCAAACATTTAGCCCTCCAAGAGTGTGTTCAATCACATCATGTACCGATATGGCTGTCAGTTATGCCACTGCCTCCGTGTGTCGAGAGGGAAGGGAGCACTTGTTTTCCGTTCCACTTTCAGCAGTTAAGCATTATCGCATTCCAACGCACAGCACAACTTTCAGGAGGTTTGATTTCATTAGGCCTTCAGCTGACGTGAAGCCAGCAGGTTTGAATGAAACGTATTTATTTTTAGATGTTAATGAGGTGCAGGGGGGGGATTCACTCACAGACGCATTTCAACTGACTGGGTCAATAAATGAGAAATGTGTGTAATAGGGGGAGGGGGTTCATCCCCGGCCTATTCTCTCTCTCAGACTCGGTGTTGAAGATGTGAGGTGTGGTGGATCAGCTGAAAATAGGAAAGACTCTCACAATTTACTCCTGCTAAACTGTCCCAGGGGAGCTCAACAGAAAAGGCTGTACTCACCACTACCAGCAAGTTAATGTCCCATGTAGAGGCACTGCCCCCTTGTGTCTAAAAGGCCATGCAATCTGCTTGTTATAAGATGATAACCTGGATGGAACCATATTGATCCTTGATAAATTGAAAAAATAATACAAATGTGTCCCTTTATTTAAGTCTTTCTTTATATACACGGGGGTAAACTATAGTGCTAACTTCAAGTGAAGGCAATATTATTATTATATTGTTCTTTTGCTGGGTCTCCGGGCCCTAGTTGAGAACCACTGGTCTGTATATGGTCAGCTCTCTCCACGCTCCAGTTTTGCGATGTTAATTATGGAACCGTTCTACACATTGATCTGACACCACAACGTTGTTCGGGTGCAAATCTCCTGGATTTCCCCAGTTTCAAAAGGCAGAGCTACTCGATTTGGCTCATAGTTAGGGTGTGTAATTTATTTGAGCAACATCCACAGTGTGATGTAATTTCAATATGAAGCACAAAGTAATACAACATTGAATTGAGTCCATCACTTTTTTTATTCCCATAAACAAAGGACCTGCAGTGCAGAGAATCTCAGACATTCATCATTAGCAGCCGAGAGCTTGCCATTTTATAAATAAAAAAAACAAGTCATAGGCAACTATTTCACAATATTTACATTGCTAAAAATTCCAAATCATACCCAGGCCAACACAGATCTTGATCATTCAGAAACCATCCCCGAACATGAAAGACGTTGAGCACTAGGTGCTCATGAAAAGTGAAACACTAGCTAAACAAGGACACATAAAACTACAAGAGAGACCTCTCACATCTGCTATTCATGACCATATCTAATTGGATTCCAACTAACGCACATGTAATAGGTATTTCAGCTAGCTTTGACTCTCATAAATATCATATTTGCCATTGGTATTGGTGTACAAAAGACACCTTTCACAAAACATGACTTAACTTTCCGTAAGAGACCATATGTTTTTTTTATTACACATTTCTTCTCATCTATTACACACCCCTAACTAACATAGTTCCATAAACCATCTCACAAACCTCTTAATACAGTGTAAAAGGCCATCTGAGGCAGATGACAAGAGAAAGCTCACCACATCTCATGGGAACAATGCCCTGGCTCTGAACGGTGAGCTATGCATGTAACCCCAACCTGCAGCAACAAATACTGTCAATAACATAACATCTGTGTCCCGTTCAAGTTCCTCTGGTAAATCTCTTGGTGGCCGAGTTTGAATTTTCACTGCCGACTGTGAGAAAAATGTAAGAAGTAGAATTGCATTCAGAGTGCTCTTTGAGGACTTGAGATAAATATTATGAAATCAAAACATTATTGTGTAGAACCTTGCATAACAATGTTTTCTTTATGCTCCTGTGGCAAACAATAAAGATGCCTTTTCCTAGATGGTCTATACACATTCTGGCTGGCAGCACACAATACACATGGCTAACCAACGAACATGTAAACTCTGCAACAGCAAAGGAATTGCTACACAATTATGAACAGAAAAAAAACAATTCTGTTGGCTCAGGATATTGACAACACTAACAGATATGTTCGTTAAAAATAAATATTTTTACAACACAAAGAAAAACAAACATAGGGAATATTCTCCATTGACATCCTGCTTTAGTATACTAAACCTTTTGAAGATGTTGGACTAGATGACTAAGGTTGCACAGGGAGGAGGCAGCTATGAACAAATCGTATATGTATGTGTTGGCATACACGTGCATAAACATACACCTGTGTTAGAGGATGCATAGATGACATGAGGAGATTCTGAGGTAAACCCATAAAAGGCTGTGAATGAAAACTAATAGTAAAAAGCACATCAGCATATATAACAAAGCTGTGTGCACTGGGCTCCTCCCAACATCTACACCCAATTGATACGTCTCAAGTGACCCCGGCATGTACTAATAGGAATAGTAATGTCTTAATATTACAGTTATTGGTTGACTATGTTCTCTCAACTATGCACCTCACCGGATACAATCAGAGGCAAAGGGCGTGAATAAGGCAGGTTTAGAAAACATAACAGAAACACTTACCACTCCAGACAATCGACGTATCTCCAACAGTATGGGTCAACACAAATTTCTTCCAAGACACAATAAGTTAAAACGTATATAAACAATATAAATCACTTGGCTTCTTTTAAAACCCACCCGTCTCTGACCAATCAAAGTGTTGATAGAAATGATAATATATAAACTCTCAACCCATGAAGCGCGTAACAATAAAGAAAATCAATATGAAGTCCCTTCCCTTGAAATATCAAATCAAGGTAACATGATGAAAACCGATATATACACAAGTATGTACATGTATTGAAATAAAAGTGATATTATATATTTACATACACACCAGTCCCTGATCGATTAAGGCCAAAGTGCTGTGGATGTGCAGCTCATCCACATCCACGCACATCAACACGCTGCTGTTGCACTTAAGTGTTTCTCCGCTTGCAAAATGCAAAAAAAGAAATTATACACGAATACTCAAGGCCCTTACACTAGTGCCATTTTGTCTCTCAAATGTATAAAACTAAGCAAACTTTAGCATCAAGAAATAAAACTAGCCCAAACCTAGCATTTTTTTTTCAGCAGTTCATGGTTTTCTTTTTACAAAAGCAAAATATTGTATATACATAGCACTAGAGTTCATCTGAGCATGTCCCATTTCCTTCTAGGACTTCCTGTAACGCCCCCTCACCCTGAAAAAGAATTATGGGTAGTTTGGATGATTCTCTGAGAGATGCCGACTGTTCAAAGCAGAAGAAGAGGTGCCATGGGCGTACCAGGCCACTGGAGAGGGCATTGCTGCTCTCCTCTTGTATGAATGGAACCACAGTGCCAACGGTGGCGAGCTCCAGAAAAGAAGTGGGCGACTCAGAGCATGCCGAAGCCCTCACTGCCCTCACTGATGGCCAGCTTCAGCATCTTGTGCAGCTCCTCGTAGGAGTCGTAGGTAGGGAGGCACAGCTGGTTAAAACTGGAGAGACAGGAAGACCACAGAGAGTGAGTATGTGGATCTATATCTTGATGTAGCATTCCTATAAGAAGATCTATACCAAGTTCAAACGGTTTCCCTACTCACCAGGTGTGTGCAGTGGGCAAGGTGCTGTGTGTGGGCGCAGCAATGATCTGGAAGGAGGGGCAGAGCGTGTTGAAGCCCCCAGGGGGGAGCTGGGAGGAGCCTGTGGTGAACTGCAGTAGACGAGCCAACTCCTCCTGGGTGAAGCTGGACACCACCGCCCAGAACCACTTCATCACCTGCGACAACAGAAAAACAGCACGCTTAGAGATTTCCATCAATGAAAATACAAGAAAAGAGGGAATTGATGTGTCTTGCCTTCTCTCTGAAGTGCCACGACCCTCCGACAATCACGGCGTGGGCCTTGAAGTCCTGCACGTTTATATCCCCAGTGCCACACATCAACAGCTACAGAGATTATAAAATAAGTAACATTATAGTAACAGTATCCTGTAGTGTTTTGATCAATGTAAAAAGGATTTCATTTTAAAAATTAGACATCAAAACATACCTCCAACTCATTCTCATCAAATATGGCTAGTAGGTTTTCTGGAACCAGTTCATTTAAACCTGCAATTGACCAAGAGGTTAGTCTGGTTGCACGCTGATGCCCTGAGATCTCAAAGCACTGGACTAAATGTAACATCCCAGCTGTGCTACCGTTTCCTTACCTTTAAGGAAGTGTTCCACCTCATCTCTCACCTGGCTGGCCAGCCTATACTGGGCCAGCAGGTTGAGATAATGCATCTTGTTTTCATTGGTGACAGGAATCTGGGCTCCACCCGATATCAGCTCCACCACCTGGAAGACAACACGGCTCAGCATATGAATGACAAAAAATACAATCAAAGTTCAAACAAAGTATACAACCAACTCTATAATTGCCTTGGTCTAAAAGAATGAGCTATGATGGGCACGATAGCAGAAGTCTTTTCATTCTCTCTGGCAGATGAGAACATATATTGTAGTCTGTTAAGAATGTATTCACATATATTCTTGAAGAGTTTGACTTCTAGATGGAAAACAAGGTTTCTGGACCTTTAATGACCAATCATAAATATAAATACAGGTCAGGTTCACTCTGGTCTTACGAGCATTATATGTGTACAACCATTTACAGCCTCAAAATGCATGTAAAATCTATGGTTAGCTGCCACACACTTGTCCATCTTTTGAATGGGGCCATGCACTCTTCTACTTGCCCACCTTCACATAAACTCAACGCTCCACCTCTTTAAGATGAATGAGTTCCTCGCCAAATAAGCAATTTCTTTTGTTTGGTTTGTTGCTCCTATCTCCTGTGAAATTACATCAGGGATGAAAAGGGCAGGTCATTTCCAACAGCGTTGCCTCACCTTCTCCAGCTGTCCCGACTTGCTGTACTTCTCCTCGGCAAACACCAGGTCCATTTCACTCACGTCATTGTTTAGGATGAAGCAGACTTTAGTTTTGTAGAACTCCTGGTCGTCCGTCTCAAAGTACTGCCCGTGGAAAATGAAAACAGGAAAATGACGTTTTTAAATAAACATGGCATTTCATCTTCTCAGTGGATGGATAAAAAGATGATTGAGTCGGCTTTAGAGCTCAGCTTTGAAATTTTAGTAAGTTGGATAAACAGCAAAACACGTTGGCTAGTTCTCCATGAAATAAATAATGCCAAGAAACAAATCAGGTTTCTTGGCTTTGTGAGTAATGCTACAGTGATGATACAGACCAGCTGACACCAGAAGGTAAACAATGAAAGAGAGGCCTTCAATCCAACTTCCTAGGAGTAAGACTTCTCCATGGGAATGTACTGTATTCCATACCTTGTAGTTCATCCTGAGGCCAATGATCTGGGCCAGGAAGGACCGTGTAAAGCGAGCCCGGACCAGCTGTTTATAGGCCCCACCCAGGGCAGACTCATACAGGCACTTCCCTACGACGCGGCCCGCAAACTCATACATCTTCAGACGCAGGTGGGGCGGACGGTCAGCATTTGGGTGCACCTGGAGAGCGGGGGTTAACTTTCAGTCATTTATTAAAATATAAAATAAGCAGTGTAGGTGGACACTAAGCATCCATTAATAAGTTGCTTTCATTGTGGTGATAATGACTAACTTACGAGGCCCTGGTTGTTGTCGCTGAAACGTGTGAATAGCTGGTTGGAGGTGTCAAACATGGTCTTACAGATCAGCTCAAACCACTCCCTGCGAGGCCCTCCCCAGTCCAGAGCTATGGAGGAATGTCACATGCTATATTTAATTGTGTTGAAGACCTTGAGTTTAGACATTTCAAGACTTTTTTCCCCCAGACACCCTGATGACAACTCAATCCTACTGAGATGTTGACCTACCTTCTTCATCCTGAAACACCACCTCGAAGTTCTTACTCCAGTCTGACACCGAGAAGTTCCTGGTAGCCTTCAGGGACTGAGCATGAACAAGAGGGAATGCAAAGATAGAGAGAGAAGGGGCAAGACGATCAAGATGACATGCTCATTTCATAACGCACAGTAAGGAACAGCTTCACTTCAGCAGCACTGTTGTGTTCAGACTGGAAAACACTCACTGAATCCAGAATGGAGTGCCGTGTGATTTTTAGGCAGGTCTTGGTGCGAGGTCTCTTGGAGTGGATGTGCCTGAGTTCACGCTGGAAGAAGCTCACCTTGTCTTGGAACGTTTCAGAGCCACCTGTGGACAACGGCAACAAATGACCCTAACATTCTCCGCCAAACTAATGCCATCTTTACAACGGTATTGCTCTTTTATTATTATTATTGCAATGTCAACATCAGAATCAAACAAACCAATGTTCTTGTGCAGGAAGCGAATGAATGTGGCAGCCATGATGTTCCTGTCTTTGCAGCTAAGCTCCACAGGAGGCTGTATCCCATCATCCACCACTAGGGTCAGGTACTTGTGAATGGGGTCAGGACCGTGGTAGGTGAACTGAGAGGAGAGCAGAAGATTAAGGCCACCTCATCAGCCTAATGCAAATGACAGCACGCCTGTTGGATTTCCACAGCAACACTTACCTTGGTCCCTGGACATACTCGAAAGGTGAAAAGGCGCCACGGAATAATTTTCAGGTAGAACTCCTTCACGGAAAGTTGCTGTGTGACAGAGAAATACCTTAAATTAACCCATGTTGAGAGGCATTTTCTTTTTTCAAATACAAGATCTCTGATTGTCCTCAAGTGACAAATCAAAAAACAGCACATCTTAATAATAATCAAACCTACCCATTATGCTGTCCACCTACCTTTGGCGATATATAACAGTAGACCTTTTTTGGTTTCTTGACCTTCTCAGGCTGTCCCTCCACAGGAGAGTCGTGCTCTTCTTCCTCATCTCCCATGGAGGGCCTTCTCTGGGGAGCCAGCAGGGAAGACGCCGGTAGTTGCCAGGAGGAGCTGCTGTAGTTCCCACTGCTGTAGAGGTACGCCTCAAAGTAAATGCTGATGCCTGGTGTGGACACGTTCTTCTCCACACAGTTCTTCTCATTCTCTGCAACCAAGGGTAAATGAGTATTGGATGGAGATAGTGTAGTAGGTAGTAAAATGACCAACTTTTACATCAAGCCAACTAAAAAACTACTGGGCCCCATCTCAACCCCTGCATGTATAGGCTGCTCACCGCTGAGAACGATAATGTCAAACTCCCCGTTGCTGAGCGGCTGGTCCTTGTAGGAGATGTGAGCCCTGAAACAGCCCCTCTTCCTCAGGGTCAGTCTCAGCAGAATCTGGCATTGCTGCTTGTTAGATGAAACGGACTTGCTGTAGTACTCCTCCAGACTGTCATCATCCACTGTGCCCAGCTGTAAGAAGAGGAGAACACAGAATGGAGTTAGTATTGCTGAGAAATTGCGTTGGTATAAAAGGACGTGATTGCACAATTGGGAACAGAAGGATGAAAATGAATGCTGGCTTCCACTTTTGCCGTCACAATCAGGAAACCGATGTTCAAATCCAAGTATGATGGATGATAGAAAAGGGCTTTATTCCCTTACAGAGTGTACGTGGACGCTGTAGTTGGCCTCATCTATGAGAGAGGTGGAATTACTGGTGGGGTTTCCATACTCGTCCCTGGGCTCAATCTGCAGAGTGTGCTGCTGGCCATTAGTTAGGACTAGGGTAGAAAAGTGGTAGGCTATCTTGGTTTTGGATGGGACCACTGTACCTGAAATAGACAGAATTAGAGAAATACATTCAGTCAACATCGGTAAGGATGTTGTTTGTTTGCAAATCATAAACAAATTAAGACAAAACAGTGCTAGAAAATAGCTTTGATCAACACATTGGAAAGATAGCTTTGGTGCAAAGTGACCATTTCAAAGTTAAACTGATCAAAACGGTGATAGAAATAAACAATAAAAACGTGTGGAGAAAAACAAACACAGCTCAGGTCGTGATTGGCATTGACTTGATTGACATTTTATCAACATAAATGACTGTATTGTAAGTCTATTGTCATTCATGTTTTCATTCAGGATCATTCCTCAAGCATTGGGAAGATATGGGTTAGATCTACAATACATACAATAGTTTATCATACCTGGCTGGAATATTTTGTAATAGGGGCTGTAGGCCACATTGAGGCCACCCAGTTTGACGGCTACTTCATAGCGTCCGGCCTTGCGTACTGTGAAGGTCACTTTGACGACGTTGGACTGCGGCTCTTGCAGGACTTCCTGTGTAACAGGGATGTCCAGAGCCAATTCGATGTGGGTGATGTTGACCCTCAATCCCACAGGCCGGTGGGCAGGGAAAGGCTGGCCATTTTTATAAAACAGCTGAGAAGACAGAAGTAGAACACAGTTGGATGCAATACTCCACTATAATTTATCATTGACGTCATGGACTTTTTTATGATGTGTGTCTAATCCTCCCTGTTAAGCATTAGTCAAGGTCCAATTTCTGAATGTATTGACTGTAACTGACTATTGGAGCATTTTTAGGCAAGTTACTAAGAGAGGTACATTTGGGAAGACTGTCACCTGTACTCTGAAGCTCATAGTCTGGCCCACTTCCTGTGGGTCCTTCCAATCCCACGACACCTTGCAGGAACGTGGGTCCAGGTAGTTGCCCCGGACATAGTCGTAGATGCTACGGTCACCGCGTCGCCCTGGGTCCTCATTCTGCAGGAAGCTGACCACCCTCGCTGCAAGCTCACAGAGGAACTTGATGGTAAAGACAAACGCTATGATGGAAACAGTAATTCCACCTGCAAAAGGGAGGGAGCGAGAGAGTGAGGGAGAGAGAGAGATTGTTGGTACATGTGTTAGCAATAACTGCAAGCTATTTATTTGATTTTGAAACTAGTGCATTCAGTGATTAGTTGAGAGAAAATGTTTAGAGAAAACCAATGATTAAAGTTTGACAAAAGTTTTTGGGACAAAATTTGGGGCAAACAAATACAAACGAAAACAATTTGGAAAGCCAGTGGCACCACATCAGTTAATCTGGAGTTAATGTAGATGCTTGTGGCAAAAGCAAGAATAAGACACAGAGGCACTTGTAATTCAAAACCCAGGAACCAGCCCATCCCCTAGTCCAAACAGCTATCAGAGGACTCACCAATCACGTAAAACATCAGGTCCCTTATCAAGAAGCACAGCGCCACAGTACAGCCAAATATGAGAGCTCCCGCTGAAAGACAGTCATACAAATGAATGATTTCACACAGATTACACACACTCCCTTTTTTGAAGCTGCAGGTTAACTTTAAACTGATCTAACTCCAAGACAGTTCAACTATGATGCAAAACCTGCTGCATGTGAATAACACACCCAAGTTGGACATTGTCACCAGGAAATCTATGTTTATGCTGCCCTGACAAATGGAGCCAAGAAAAGAATGTAGGTGTGACTATTCACCAACTATTGACAGGCTGATTTAAAACGTTGCTATGCAAGCAAGACAAGACAACAGATCTTCTTCCTCTCTGACAATAAAGACCACGAGAAATATGTAGCTGCATTAACTTTCAGCTAAAAGTGTAAGGTGACGAAAACATGTGACTATGTAATGTTTGCAAGAATACCACGAGAAAAGGATATGGTTGTTCCTGTAATACAACAACATACAGTGAAAAGGCCAGCGAGAGAGAAACCAACAAACACGCAGAAACTAGGCAAAAACAGGAAATGTGCAAGACAACATTTCTACTTCTCACATCTTCGCTACTTCTTCAGATTATCTGCAACTCTTAGTAACAATATTTGTGACTGTGACCCATCGTATATCTTATAGTAGATGTTGCTTGAGTCTACACGGCCTTGTCTAAAAAAAAAAAAAGGGACAGAATTATCGGGCACTCACCAACTGACCACTTCTCATTCAGACGCCTCTCAGCAAGGCTGTGCACCAGCCGGATCTCGTAGTCCTGGTCGCGGCTCCCCCTGGAGGTCTGGAGGACCTTCACACCAGTAGACAATTTGATGTAGTCTTCGTAGTAGTAGCCCCAGGCAGCCAGAGACAGCTGCAGTTGACTGTCAAACTGGGCTAGATCATCCAGATTCATACAACCCAGGGTCTTTAGTCTGAATGTGGATATTCAGTGGAGAAAATAAAAATTATATAATTAATGTTAATGGTAGACTAAATAGTATAACCTAACTTTTAGCATTACAACCCTATCATGACTGCGAGATACCACTCCACATGGCTACTGAGCAAAACTGCCTGCTTTAACTGCACACAAAGGGCTGTCTCAGACACAAAGCAAACAGTTTTTTGCCCAACTCTGCACGACAGTAACCTCGATGTTATCAGCTTAACTCTGAAGTTATGTCAACAGCAAGCAGGACAGTGAGATTTAGCCCCATCAAAAGACAGAAGATTAAGCCTGTGTTACATAGGTCTACGTAATCTATCAGCAGAGGAAAAGGCTTCCGGGGGTAAACAGAAGTAACTATTAAAAACCCAAACTTAACCTATTGTAGGGCTGGTCATGTTAACACTACCTCTCTGTTCTACAGTCTATTATTAGTAAAGGGTGAAACACAGACAGAGGTGCTTATAAATCTGAGAAGTAATGAGAGGGTTACGAGAGCAGGTTCTGGCTAAATTCCAAATACAGAATGTATTTTGCGGTATGAATTTGAGGTGTATACACAGATTCCTGATGAGCTTGACATGTATGAAGGAGGAAAGCTTTTTGCAACTTTCATTATCCCTTGCAAATCAAAATACAGAGCTGTTTTAGGGTTACCACACTTTTCAATGACTTTCAAGACCTTGTTAAAACTGCTGCGATATCAACACAAATATCCATTGTTGAATTTTCTTCAGGATGTGAAGTGTTGATGCTAGTACAGAGGTCCAGAGAGATGAGGCATATCTAGTCTGGGTACTATATTTTAATTAGAAAAAATCTAGTGCTTTCAAGGCCACACATTCATTTTCAAAAGCTTAAGGCCTTATTTTATTTTTGGCCTTAAGCTTTGGACTCAAAGTCCAAATTGAGTTTCAAGGATTTTCAAGACCTATGGGAACCCTGTTGGAAGCTCAGTCAATCATTTTGTGCATAAAAAAAGGTTTACAGTCCAATGAATCAACAAAAGTGTCCTTCTACAGATCCTGAATAGATTTCTTCAAAAACATGACACTCTTTTGTTTTGTTTTAACAGCAGTTAGCTACACCAGAGAAACAACTCTGACCTTTGAAACATCACAAGTGACTTTACTCATGCAGATACATGCATCAACAGACAGCACCCGTGTCTCTCTCACACTCACACACACGTGGCAGGGACACACACACTCTGGCCTGTGTAACAGTCTCTAAAGAATACTCATTACTGCAGTGACCCTCTGAAACACTGCAGCCTCCACAGCTCAATGTCAGCAAGCCAGCCAGCCATAAATAGGAAAGGCTGCCCCCAAGTGGCCATAAGTAACTAAAGCCTGTTTTTCCATCATAAGACATCATGGTAATAACCAAATCACACCAACAGAGCAACCAAATGCTGTTAAAGAAACACATGTAGGCTACCCACTCAAACTGATCAGGGAAACACATGAGATATGCCAATATGTAATTGTTTCCGAAAAAGGAAAGCTGTTCATAATTGTATGCTGGATTAGTGTAAATGTTACAGTTAAGACATTTCATTGCTTACGTATGGTAGTAATGCTCCAGGCTCTGGGAGCAGAGCCACTCCTGGAAGGCAAAGTCTCGGAGCAGCTGGATGTGGGCCTCTGCAATTTCCCTCCAGTGCTGCTGTTCCTTCACCACCTCTTCCAGACGACTCAGAACACTCAGACTCAGTTCTTCCAATGTCTGTACATCTGGAGGACACACACACATGAAAAACACATGCAGCACCCAACCATCCCGCCAACACACACAGTAATGGGAGAGCAATGGGCTTACATTATAGCACCGATTGCCGATTCTAGGGAACATTCAGTGCAGCAATATCAAAGTGATGTAGTCCATAAAAAGTAACAGCTTCAAAGTACGAAAAGAAATCCCTCCGCGTTAAATCAAGCAAAGTTAAACTTGAGAGCAAGGCTCTAAGCCGTGTCTGATTGGTATTACAATTTTGTGTGAAGGTGCTGACAGTGTATCACAGTGTTGCCTAATGGTTAGAGACCATCCTGTAACTGGAAGTGTCCATTAGCAAGATACTGAACCCTACCTGCTGACTTCATCCTGGATAAGAGGGAAAGCTTAAGGACTAAAATGTAATAGTTATGTATATGAACAAATGTCACCCACTGACCTTCAAATAAATGCTTGTATTCGGAGAGGCTATGTCCTTGCAGCCATTCCTCTATCTGACTCTCTTTGCCTTTCTTCCAGCGCAATTCCCAGAAGAAGACCCACGATACTGAGCAGAAGAGGAAGGTCAGAAAGAAGCGGCGGTCCATCAGACCATCTTCAGACTTCACTCAGAGCCCTCCGTGCTCACAGGAAAACTCTGCCATTCACCGAGGGCTAGGTAAGTCTCCTAGAATCCCACAATGGAAGACAAAACTGCCCGTGCTCCAAAGAAGAAAAACAGCTAGAGCAAAATACAGGATAGATAATGTAAGTTTTTTAGAAATGGATTCTAGATATTCAGTGAGGAAATTCAAAATGTAGCCAAGTGACTGTAAAACGATTAACACTGCTCTGGGAACTTAAATTGTTAACTGCCCTGCCATGAATACATGAATATTTAAGTGTCACCTTGAATAAGTGTTGGCTGATGTGAGAATAACATTACACGGAATCCACAGCACTGAAATATGCATGAACTTATGGGTCCTAAATAGTCTAACGAGTCGCTGTTTAAGACGGTCAAACTCTCAACATCAGAGGAATCACGCTATGTTACAGCCTAGATGACACACTAAATTCCTAACAAAAACAACAATCCTTGTAATGGTATTGACAACGATGAGCTGTCTCCTAGACTGGCTAGCTCAGCTGATTTCCAAACGCCTGCAGCTGCAGCCACACAGAGACACAACCAGATAACTACCAAACCTTATTGTTAGGTTAGGTTAATGTTCGCTGGGTAGTTGCTAGTTGACAGACTTTACATAAAGCACAAAAACTTTAGAGCAGAAGATAAACAAGCTAGGTGCAATATCGTAAATTAGTGCTGGTGTGTTGCTATCTGTAGTGCTAGGTAAAGCTGGAAGCTAATGGTAGCATCGCATTGGCAAAGCGCTACAGTAGCATTATTCTAAAGCTAACCAACTAGTTAGCAATGTCAGCGTAATTTAAGAAATATCGTGCACGAGACATAGCAATAATTAAATAAAAAATCCCCAAACGTTCGCGAGATACCATTACTAATAACAAAAACACAGAACAGCACTCTATAAATGTTCAATGAATATATGTTTTATCAAAGCTATGAAAACACTGCATATACCTTCGCTTGCTAGCCATTAGCAACCGGAAAATACGCAGAATTGTGTCGATTTTTGATGACATCACTAGTAGTCGTACCGAGTTGCACGAGGGCCAGGGAAGAAAGTGGCAGCTGATTATATATGTGGTTGTTGAATTGAAAGCATGGTAAAGTAATCTCTAACTGTATCAGATGTATATTGCAGTTGTTGTGATATTTATTGTCGATCTAACCTTGATATTGTGTACGTTACTAACTCGGAACTGAAGCGTTTGTCCTGTTAGGCCACCCAGCTATCGAGCTAACTTAGCCACTTAGCTAACGTTGAGTTATAAATTACGTTAACTGCTAAAGGGCATATTCACTTTAAGATATAATTTACATATATCAATCCAGATATCTTGATCAACCTGTATCTGAGAAATTTTGGCGTTGAATGACTGTTTATATTATATGATATGTTCTAGAAAATGCACCCATATCCTTTTAAAGGTGAAGTCTTATTATTGTCAGTAGGGCAGCTCCATAAAGTGTCGCTTGATGACAATGTAGTTCAGTTTGTTTTCACATATTTTAGGCTATGAGAGAGAGTTGTTGATGTTCAGAAATCTAGACTGTAGCCAACTGTTCCCGTTGATGACAAAACAGTGATTCCAGCTTGTAGCCAATTTGATGTAGTTTAATTTGTTCTATCTAGGGGAAGCAGAAGACAAAGAAGTTTGCTGCCATGAAGCGAATGATCAATCTGAAAGATCATAGAATGTGAGTGTCTCTTCCGGTTTGTTGTAATGATTGTTTTCTATTTCCCCGGTTTAACCACCTCATTCAACCAGCTCTTTCCAAACTCAATTAGCCCAGGCAAATGGTGCTCTGATATTAATGCAACATAACAAAAAATATGCCCTTCTATGTGGATCTTGACAAGTTTGCAAGCATTTTCACCATAGCCCTATATGGGCCTTTTGTGTTTTGTAGAAAAGAGAAAGACCGTGCTAAAGCAAAAGAAAAAAAGAAGAAAGATCCCTCAGCACTCAAGGAGAGAGAAGTGTAAGTTGAGCAGAAAAGAGCTTGAATTTGGTAATAAATAGTCACTGGCTCCTTGACTAATCTCTTTTCACTCTTTGTACAGGCAAAAGTATCCTTCATGTCTGTTCTTCCAGTACAATACTCAGCTTGGTCCACCATACCACGTTGTAGTTGATACCAATTTCATCAACTTCTCCATCAAGGCCAAATTGGACATTGTTCAGTCTATGATGGATTGCCTGTACGCTAAATGTGAGTAGTCATGAACTATTGCCCAGTGGTGAATAATACATGGAAGATAGACTTATTGAATTTATTTCTCACTTTGTCTGCTATCTTTTCCCATCAAGGTATCCCATGTATCACAGACTGTGTTATGGCTGAGATTGAAAAACTTGGAATGAAATACAGAGTAGCACTCAGGTACAAACTGCTTGAATATTAACATTACTTGTGCACTGCGTACCATCTTTTTTTAAAAGTATTTAAATTGATGGAACAACACTTGTTTTTGCAGGATAGCCAAGGATCCTCGGTTTGAGCGCCTGCCATGCACACACAAGGGAACATATGCTGATGACTGTTTAGTCCAAAGGGTAACACAGGTAATATACTTTAATTTATTGATGGAGCTATGGAAGGAAGAACATTCAAACGTGACCATGTACACTAGAATTGAATTAAACTATCCAAACCTCAAATGTAATTTAGACTGCACAGGGCATTTTGGAATGTGTGTAAATGCTCCTGTCATGTTTTTAATCTTTTGTCTGGTATTTCAATAATCCAAATTTAACAGTCGTCCAAACTGCTTTAGCTGCCAAAGACGGGCTTGGAAAAACAGAGCTCTACAGTGCTCTTTAGTAATCAAGATAGGATTAGAGAAATATAGATAAACTTTAGTGATCTGTGTGTGGAAATCTGGTCATTGCAGCAGCAATAACATACAGCAAAAATGGAATATGAACAAGAATGGAGCACATGCAGAAGAGCATAGTGAGACAAATAAATGAATTAGAAATGCAGCATGATGTGAAGATCTACAAACAATCTTAAATATATGCACTATGAAAATAAATTAAATGTAGAAATATCAATGTATATGCAATTTATAATAGATGACGAAAATATGAGAATGTTTAAAAAAACAAACAAAAAAAAACATTCCCAGGTCTACAGAGGGCCATACATGTGTACAGAATGTGTTTAGGCATGTAGACATGTATTGGTAAAAAATTTAACCTTAGTAGTATATCCAGTTTACACATGTAGCGTGCGTTACTAGTTGTTCACCTTATCTAAAACACCAAATGGAGGTACCAAATGTACAGAAAAAGGTGAAAGGGCACATGTGCATTGCTGTCTGCACAT
This sequence comes from Hoplostethus atlanticus, assembly GCA_034670405.1. Classification (NCBI taxonomy): domain Eukaryota; kingdom Metazoa; phylum Chordata; class Actinopteri; order Trachichthyiformes; family Trachichthyidae; genus Hoplostethus; species Hoplostethus atlanticus. The sequence continues at coordinate 3,821,890 of JAXDDX010000004.1, forward strand.
GTTTACAGCTGGAAGTAGCATGCAGAAATGCGTCCAGAAGTATGCATCATATGTAGAGAATGGACTGAATGTATACTGAAGATAATATATAGATTAGTTCAGAAGTCTGATGGAAGTCTTATGTCTTATGGACGGTGCAGTGCAGGTGTCCTGCTTCAGAACCCTCCCACTTGATCACCAATATTTGATAGTGGGTAAAATGTCTGTCAGCATTCAGATATTAAGGGCAGATATTAATAACTTCACAAAATCTCCCATAGCACAAGTGTTACATCCTGGCTACTGTGGACAGAGACTTAAAGAGAAGAGTCAGGAAGATTCCTGGAGTACCCATCATGTACATTTCAAACCACAGGTAAATTGAAATGCTATTTTTCAGTACTGAGTAATGTATTTTAAAAACTTGAGCAGGCACTCTGTTCTGTTTTCAGCACTGTGCACATTTACAATGCAGTTATTGACATCTGCTTTTTTTCACAGGTACAATATTGAACGAATGCCTGATGACTATGGAGCTCCAAGATTTTAACATTCATTCAACTAAACTAGAACTGTAAATAGACTAGGGCTCTCTGTATCATTTGCCTTTGTATATTATAAAATATTGAAGTTTGATATGGAGGTTGGTGAGTGTAATTTCACTCCAAATTGATGCAAGTTTGTTTTTCTAATAAATAAAAAACCTTTCTTCTTTTTGTATTTGGAGTGCAAACACATTGTGGCTTTGAACTGAATAAATGAATTATGGCAGTGCACGTTGTCTTCACTTAGTTTTCCCAACAGCCATACGCCCCAAATGTGTGTAGGTCTATTTGATCTGCGTGAAAAGATGCAACAATGTACTGCACATATCCGTTGGCAGTTTTAGATCAATTCAATCGGGGAGTGGAATTTACCTTTTATTTTCCAGGTCCAGAGACTCCAGACTTGAACATGAAATTTGCCCAAAAGACACAAACCCTTGATTGTACTCAATGAGCCAGGAACCGGTATTGCTGAACAGAAATAGGACCATGTGTTGTTCATTAGCTTATTATAACATAAAAATGCGTAATGACTCCACCCCAAAAGCAAACCCCCGTAGGAGTGAAAGGCATTCAGTCTCAACGCTCATGAAAAAAAAGTGCTAATAACCATATACATTTTAGAAAGATAACTCATAATAAAAGCTAAATAAAAAAATAATATCATAGCGAAACCACTTAGGAATATTATAGTGAGACAAAGGAAATACCTTGAAGTACGATCAGACCACTATAAACTCACTATTGAGTACACTATAGGAATATTTTTGTCTGTGTGTTGTGTTTTTTCGTAAGGGTTGCTAACTGCCTATATTATAATCACAGCCACTCATATACATTCTAACATTGTGTTCATCTCTAGTTAATGAAGTAGTAGTGAAATGTTGTCGGGACCTCATGGAACCCCTCAAGGAGACCTGGAGGTCCCCGGACCCCACTTTGGGAACCGCTGGTCTGTGTCACGGCTGAAGTCATCCGCCCGCAGGAAGCATGCGCAGTTGGTGGAGATCTGGGAGTGTCTGAGCGGCTCTTTATGCGCGAAACCAACCCGCAGTCACTGAAGCCAAGAGCGTCTGCGGACAATGAATCGGCTGACTGGAAGAATATGATTTCTTGAATTTACAGCTGAACTGAAAGCGATCATCGAATATGGAGCGCGTGGGGGATATGACTGTATTGCAACATCACTGATTTGATGGATTTCTGTTGACTGACTGAATGACCTCTGGGATAACGGTACCGCGAATTAGTGATTTCTAATACTTAGTCGTCTGCAGTGTCAGTCTTCCTTTAGCTTTCAGATAACGTTGGAGGGCTAGCTGGTTTTAATTGATTGTACTTAGAGCTCAACTGATTCAGAGTATTTTCGCAATATCTGCATTAGAATAGGCTACACCTCTCAAGGCTTAGTTGAAATCACCGTATTGTCTTAGTTTATTTATTTACTTGAATAGCCTATTATTATATAGCCTATGATTTAGTTCAAATTACAGCTGTGTTTGCGAAGTGCCACGAGAGGTTCTGCAAAAATACATTAACCTTCTCGTTACCATTTCTTTCTGTTTCAAACCAGTTTATTGAAATAACCCGAGAGCATTTTCAGCTGAAATGTACTGTTGCTTCAACTACAAAAAGGAAATAGATTTTCAGTACAGTGCCACCTCTTTCGTTTAATGGACCACTTGCATTTGACTTTGAGAGCTTTTAAAGAAATTGGTGGCATATGCTGTTGGGTGTCATGAGTTGGTCGTCTGTTGTGGGAGCCTTCTTAAACCTGCAATCAGCTTAACAGTGAAAGGGCAAGGCACCTGTCAGGATATTTCTGTGCCAGGACTCCTGTTGGCTTCCGTGTGGAGGAGGTGATGCTGAGGGCCACAGGATGCTCGGTGGAGGAGAGAGATGAGGAGCAGGAAGATGAAGGTGAAGAAGAATTGAGGGATGGAGGGGTGCCCTTCTTCGTGAACAGGGGAGGCCTGCCGGTGGACGAGGAGACTTGGGAGAGGATGTGGCGCCATGTGGCCCGTATTCACCCCAATGGTGAAGCTTTGGGGAAGGAGATCCGGGGCGCCACTGATCTGCCCAAGGTGAGGTGTTGTCCTTTTCCCAACCATCACAAGGCTGAAGATATTGGAAACACTTATTATTACTGATACTAACATGACATTTCTTTAGAATAACAAACAAAACACTAATAAATCTGTTTAATTATAAATTGTTACAGGACTGACTGAGGAACTACCTCAGTTCCCTTCACACTATCCCTGTGAATCTTACACTTATTGGAGAAGCAATTCGCACCCTTGTGTTATGAGTTACACATAGTGCTACAGTGCAATCCCACATGATTGTCAGAATTACAGGAAGCCGCGTGCATCGGGATATATACCTAAATCCACTGTAAAGTATTTAATTGTATCTGTGATTTTGTTTGCTCCACGTTAGCAGAACACCCCAGCCTACTTCTCCTCTGAAACAAAGAGGAACCAATATGAGCCAATCTGCAGCTTTGTCAAATACACCACATACCTGTGCATGCAGACAAAAATGTTCTCCCCACAAGGAATTGTATAATTGACTCAATTAGTGTAATTCTTGCGAGACCGCCTACAGAACAATTAAGATACCCTTATTTATACTGAATAGAGAGGAGCCTCGAGGTCGAACAAGAGGACATTCTCCGGCTGCAGTGAATATAGGGATTGTATAACGCTATTGCAGTTGTTTGTATCCTCTGTCCCGCAGATTCCAGTACCAAGTGTGCCTACATACCAACCTACCACCACTATCCCACAGCGCCTGGAAGCCATACAGAAATACATCAGGGATTTGCAGTATCCTTTGACCAGCATGGTACAGCTGGCTGCATAGTGATCAGCATCACAAAGCTGTGGATGATGCCTATGAATAGCTCCGGGGGTCCCTTTAGGGAGTCTGTTTAGATGTTTGTGATGACTACAGGTCAATTCCACAGCATCTTGCTAATATTTGGAAAGTCTTTTTTTTAACAAAACGCTGTGTAATTGTTGTCTGTTCACTGTAACATGTCCTATTGCCTCAAGAAACATGGATAATTCATAGCTGATCTCACAGAAATGGAAATTAGACTGTGTAATACTTCTGACTGACCCTTGCTCACCTGACCCAGTGTGCACAGTTTGATAAATATGGGCCAAACATCAGAAAGTAGGCCATAGTAGACGCTATATTCTATATAAAGCATAAACATTATTTCCATTCAGGGCAGGAACTCATCCATATTTAACCAACAAGCTATGAATATCACAAAGCACTTGGTTGTCTCTTCTCCTCACTGCACGCTGCACAGTTCTCCCAAAGCACTCCAAAGACAGTTTCATATTGCTCCACCTCCTCTGTTATTGTTGTTGTTATGAACTTAACGGTATCCTACAGGTACAATCACACTGGAACACAGTTTTTTGAGATCAAGAAGAGCCGGCCTCTTACTGCGTACGCAACCTTTCTTTTTAATCCCAGACTGAATGACAACCTTTGTTCTCGGCGTGTTCTTCGCTGTTTCTGGGTGGATGTTCTTGTATGAAACTGCAGGATGTAATGTAAATGTCTCAAGACTCAGAGGGTTCTGTGGCAGCAGGATATCAAAGAGGATGTTTGATGTTTTTCCTTTGCTCTGGCCTGTGGAACTGGATATGTGGATCAGCTGTATTTCTGCTGGACCCCAGGGCTTTGTGAGCAGGAACTAGCATCAAGGCTTAACAGGATCTGTCTTGCCAGCAGAGGCCTAGGACGCACTTTTACTGACCTCAGTTTATTAGATTTAGCAGCAGAGATTTTATGTCGATGGCTCATGGAAAATCTTAGGGCTGTTTTTGCTTGTCTGCAATGTATTAATGTTCTTTAACAAACATACTATAAACGTTGTTCTCCAAATGTTCTGCGCAGGTTGATGGACATCGCTAAGGAGATGACGAGGGAGGCTCTACCAATCAAATGTCTGGAGGCAGTGATCCTGGGGATGTATCTTTTCACCAGCAGAGCATATTGCATGACACTTAAGATGGTTTGAATTTGTAATGTGATATGTCTGCGTCATCATCATTACCAGTCATTCCACTGCAAAGATTGTAAACACTCTGACAGATGTATGTGTAGTAGATGTGTATGGTCCATTGGTATGACAAGGCCAGCCAAGCATTCCTCGATTTGATTGGACCTTCTTGCCAATAGTCTTGCAAACATTGTCAATTGAATCCCTGTAGCATGCAAGCGCATCTGAACTGGTCTTTGTTTTTATTTATTTCATGACCTTCTAGGATCGTGTTCCATTTAGGATTATACGATCAGAGTAGAGTGACATCTAGACTTAAGAGTGAGAGATCGAATGTCCCAGCTTCCTTGACCCAGCTTGTGGCAGTTACCTCACCAACAACATGCCGGGTGTGGAGCGATTCCCCCTCAGCTTTAAGACTCAGTTCTCAGGGAACCACTTCCACCACATCGTGCTGGGAGTGCACAGCGGGGGGCGCTTCGGCGCACTGGGCATCAGCCGGAGGGAGGACCTCATGTTCAAGCCCCTCGAGTTTCGAACGCTGATGGACCTTTTGCAGGAATTTGAAGGAGCCTACCGGGGCTACTGGCACACCCTGCGCAAGGTCAAGATTGGCCAGTATGTGTCCCACGACCCTCACAGTGTGGAGCAGATAGAATGGAAACACTCCATACTGGATGTGGATAAACTGTCCAAGGAAGAACTGAGGAGGGAGCTCGAAAGACATACTCGAGACATGAGGCTGAAGGTACGGTATGATGGGAGCCGGGACCGAGAGTAAGAGTGCGAGCAATCAGGAGGGATGTACCGTCACCTTTCTGTGTGGATTCTCTCCAGTTGCCGAATTCCAATCCTGGTGTTTAAAGCTTCAGTATCCAACTCTGTGACTTGAGGCAGGAAGCGTATTGTTAGTCCCGCCCTCCTCCCCTCAGTTGGTCAAGTTCACGCTGATAGCCACAACCCAGCTCACCACTGGCTGCACCCATACGACATACATCATTTAAAAGCCAACTTCAGGCATTTAGACATGTACCCACACTGTCACAGACTGATAGTGTATAATATATATATATATATATTATTTATTTATTACTTTAATATAGAAAAAAAGACATGCATATTGTAGCTTTAAGTCCCACTCTCTGTAACTCACAACAGTACAAGTTTATGAAGCCTTAATAGCATGAAATTAAAGTGGGATGTATCTGATCTTTAGCGATGATGATATTATTCTATTCGACCTGCTGTTCCTTCACGGTGACACGGAGTTGACCCGACATTTGCGGAGCTATTGTTTTCAAATGATGATCTCTCATTCCTAGCAGTAATGAAAACAGCCTTGATGCTGCACTCCCATGTCTAATAAAGCTAATGTGATGGCGTAGCTCTGTTCTGCTGTGCTTCATGCACGGCTGGCTCTGCTCATCACTGGCTCATCTTTTATACAGAGGGCTCTCCACTGTCGGCTGAACACACAATCACATTACAGACGTGAACAGATTTCACCGCGAACACTGCCTCCTCGCGTAGACTGATCATGATCACAGTTCAGTTTGCCACCAGGGTCTGTTTAGCCAAAGAGATTCCACCTAGGAGTAATGTAAACTTTTTTCTTGCAGATAGGAAAGCCTGCACCTCCCTCTCCCACCAAAGACAGGAGAAACAGCATGGGTTCGCCCCTCAGAGGCCCGAGCAGCCCCATACGCAGGATCAGCCGCATTGAGAGACGGTATGATTTATTATGTGCTCTAGATCATTTGTTTCTTGACTGAAAATAGAAGTGCTGGCTGTTAACATGGGATCTCTGTGCTCAATGGAAGATATTTGTACTACAGATGTCGCATGATGTGAGGAAAAGGGGAACTGGTTTCATTCATGCAGGAGTTACACTTGATGTCTCATATGTCTGTGTTTGTTTGTTATAGTCCCTCTGCAGAGAAGAAGGTTTTGGAACAGAAACCATCTGGAGACATGAACGGATATCAGATTCGAGTCTGAAGAGGAATTTCAGTTTGCCTGTGAAGTTACGAGACTTATTTACACGGATACCGGACACTTATTTCACGTGGCCATTGATTTCAGGCATCATCCATTGTGCAAATTGACCTATTCACGAGATCTGTTGTTGAATAGGTCACCAGCAACTTTTTACTCCCAAAACAAATGGGCCATTCATTCCCCGAGACTAGATGGTTGCAATGCTTTTCTGGAGCGACCAGTGTGGTTACCGATTGGTGCTGGCAATATTTCCAAATTCTGAAGGGGCTCAAAAACCTAGTAATTTGTAAACATTTTTAAATAGGAGTTTTGCTAATTATATACAATGTGGCTCTTCTCCAAAGCTGGAAAAGACAACCACCTACTGTAAATGTGCTACTGGACATATCAAGGGCATGGAGCCAGCGGGGCCAAAACAAATAGTGGACCTAAACGGGTCTCCTGCAAGAGCCATTACTTGATATAAATCTCATCTATCTCATTTCCTTCCGGCTCCAAGCCCTCAACGTCATAGGTGTCCATGTTGTCGGTAGGCTCTCCAAAACAACTCTGTTGAGGCTTGTGTGCAATTTGTATCGTCATGTTGTACTGTAAGTGTGCAAATCCCTGTAATGGCATTTTAAACCTTTAGCTCTGCTGGGCAGCAATTGCTTTTGTAGTGACTAGTTTGCAAACCACTACCCTTGTGCCTTGTAGGAAGATTGAAAGAGAAGAGGAAAAAAAAACGTGCTGCACTTATAGGTGGAGTTTCATGTCCAATTCGATATTCCCATTGCCTAACTAAACATACAGCAGGGCAACCTCTGCTCTCCCAAATAGCCATGAAATGAACAGTTATGTATGCCACATTTTTGTTATCCAATACACAGAGGTTAGCATGTTAAGCATGCTATTTACTGCATTTAGATGATGGTTGAATATCGGGTCATATACAATATACACAAGTATATTTTCTGAGCATGAAAGCACATCTGTTGAGAGATGTTGAGAAACTCGGCTACTGAACACGAAAACAAGACGGTCGTCGAGGTGAGCGATGGCAATGCAGCTGACTGACCTCATCTGCACTGTTTGTCCAAGTCCCTATGCCTTTGTAGGGAGATACTGAGTCAGTTTTTATATACAACTGCTTTATATATGACATTGTTTCTTACTTTTATTTGTAGCAACTTTATTCAGTTGTTCACTAGCCTTAAGTGATACCCTAGCGACTGATTTCCATTTTAGCCAAGGTGCAAAGGAATTTGTTTACAGCACTTTTGTCTGCATTTTGTATTTTTTAAATGGAGATTCTGTCATTTTATACCTCTTTCAGTACTGATAATCACCAGTAGACCACTTAATATCTACCATGCACTGTTCTGAATATATTGCCACAGTCAGCATATTTCTGTCTAGATGTTGTCCATTTTCATTTCAGTGTTCTAAAACAATTGTTTTGTACCAAAAGATTGCTGTTGACCTACAGTATCAGAATAAAGACTCATTATGGATGTGGCAATAATGGGTTTTTTCTGCGATCAAATATTATGATAAAAGGGATTTTTATGAATTTGTGCCTATTGATTTGATTACCATGAACTTATTTGAGATCCATAAAACACCATGGTGGACAAAATGGTATATGTGAGATTAATAGATCATGTAATTAAATGAGGTTCTGGGATCAGCCAGTCTTCATGCCAACAAAAAGTTAATTTTTATTATTATTATTATTATTATTATTATACCTTTATTTAACCAGGAAGTCCCTTGAGATTGAAATCTCTTTTCCGAGGGAGACCTGGCCAAGACAGTTTGCCAGTTACAGTTTAAAATGAAAATAAATAAAAACACAGACAGGGAATACAAACAGCAAAATACAAAAATAAAAACACACAGACAAGGAATACACACATCAAGCACACAAGGGAAAGACTAAATCCAGCTCAATTAAAGCAGGTGCAATTCTCAGTTACATGGACCTTTAACATGGCTATATATTTTTCCAATGAGACTAAATTAGTCAGATGTATTATACTCTGCAGATTATTCCAAGTCCAGGGAGCACAGTAGGAGAAGGCGTTTTTCCTTCTCCTATGATCTCAGGGTGAGGGGCAGCCTCTGGCACACAGACAGACGGTGAAGAGAGCAGACTAGGGAGATCTCCAAACACTGCCTCTGCAAAATGTATACAAAGACAAGTTAATAGCAACAACACTAAAAAAGGACTGCATGAAGCTCAGTGTGCTGCTCAGCCAAACAGTTAAAGCCAGTGGGACAATTTCTTATCTTCTCAGAACATTGTCTATGTAAGGGCACCAAATAAATGCCGTTGACAGTGTAATTATTCCATTTATCATATAGTTTTTTGGGGGTCTTGCAGGACCTACTCTATGTGTACTATGTGGGCTGTATCTGTGCAATCTGTGCAAAAACGATTAAGTCAAATGGATCCCTTCACTGGGTGGATAGGTCCACCTCACAGCAATCTGCTACCGAGGCTTCAGATCTACAGCCTGCCGACATCCTTCATAATATCAGTGGAGGCTGGAGTGTAATAGCTGCTGCACGCCATTAAAACCAGCCATCGATAAACAGAGACAAACTGTTTACATCCTGTGCCGTGCATACGTTTATGATGTGGCTCTGAAAAGGCTGCTCAACGAACATGAGCCTTAGTTGTTTAGTCCAGTAAAATAAACTGTATGTGATACTGTAAAAACAAGAGATTTCAGAGAGGTGTGATTTAAGTGAAAAGTCTGTTTGTTTGTGTTGGTAATCTGTGTTGCCTGGGTCGAAGCAGGGGGAAGCCATGGGAAACAGTTCCTTATCTCACTTTCCACTGGATTCCAGATGTTCCAGATGTCCACGGTTTGTAAGGTGAAGAGACAGAAGGCATAGTGGCCCATTTCCAATCAACCTACTGACACATTTCCTTTACCCACAGGGGGAGTAAAGCTGCACACAACCTGATTCCTTGATAGACAAACCTTTTCAACTCACTAGTAATTATATAATATGGTGAAATATTTGCAATGTTTTTGGAAAGGGGAGGAAAATAGATTCACACAGCATGCAAAAAAAACATACACAAAGCTCCCTGGCTGAGCCGATCACACATGAACACACTCCACTATCGAAATCAATTATTCATTCATGTCTCAACCACACACACACACACACACATATATTCTCCCTGACCAACTGACTGTCTCATTGGGGCAAGATGGGTGGGGTAGTGCCAACATTTAGGTCATAATCTCAGCACTGGGCCAGGCAGGCGGAACAAGGAGCTAGAAACTGGAGTATTACTGTAATAGAAGCAGGAATTCAAGTCAGTGAAGAGGAAGCACAGGAATTCACAGGTAAGTTGTGCAGCACTTTAGGTGCAGTTAAAGTTTTCAAAATCAATCTGCATGCTAAATACATTGGCTTAACAACGCAACGTTAGTCTAGCTAGGATAGTCTAGCTTCCAAATCTTAGTACTAGTAGTGTATTGGAGGCTGACTTTGCTAACGTTAGCCAGATAACAAGCATGTAAAATAACATTTGATGACGCTAACATTAGAATTAAAGTTGGATAACTAGTTTTAGACTTCTTGCTCCAGTTAGCTAACACTGTTATCTGTTTTGGCGGGCAGACTTTTAGCTCTTGCAGTTTGCAAAGGTTGTTTCTCTTACTTACTTGTTAGCTAACGTTAAAATATGAGCAGACAGTATTATGTTATGTCATAGAGAACACCGTTAGCAAATTATTTAGCATAACCTCATAAGTAATTTAATAATTTTCTAATCTGCGTGTGTGTGTGTGTGTGAGTGAGAGAGACACGTGCCCACGACGGTGGATTGTCTCTGTGCGTGTCCATTCTCATCCCCAGACAATGAAGTTGATGGAGAAACAGTGCACTGCGGCCTGACAGAGAGCATGGTGTCATACTTGTTCACGGGGTCCTTCAAGAAACAAGTTAAGTTCATTGAATTTGTGCGCCAGTTGAGGGATCCTGTCTTGCAGGGTTCCCACGCGTCCTGGAAAACCTGGAAAACCTGGAAATTTAGAGACTAGTTTTCCAGTCATGGAAAACACCTGGAAAATTATAAAAATGACTAAATGTCCTGGAAATATCTATGTTGTCCTGGAAAATTTTAACTGTATTCTAGGCCCTCAGACCACATATGTATTTAAACCTATATTTTAGCTGTTCGAAACACGACTGATGGTAGGCGAAGCTGACAGCTGCTGTGCTGTGAAACTTCAAGTGTTTGATCAGCGTGAACATACCAAGTTCGACAACGTCAGTGAGAAGTAGTATAAGATCAAGTAATGTACGACGGTGCTGCTGATAAATGAACCCCAACCTTAAAATATATCAACTTCATGTTGGCAGATTTTCTTCAACATAATGCATCGTTTTGGCTAGGTAATGTTACATTATTGATGGTTATTGAATCTGAGAGCAGACTTCACACTTCATCATGAACCCTGTAGGAATACAACTTGTTAATACTAGGACCACCGGTAAATTATATGACCATTTGCGAGCAACTTCTATCCTGTATTGTCAAGAAAAACTCTGGAAATGTCCTGGAAAATGATTTCTTAAAAAGAGTGGGAACCCTGTCTTGACATTAACGTTAGAACCCGTGCCTCCAGAATGCTATGAGAACCTGTCAACTACAGCAAGGCAAGTGTGAGATTTGTTTTTGTAATATCAGGGTAATAGGTAGCCATTGTCTAAGGAATTTCCCCCCATGCTTTTATTAATTATTCTCATCACAGAACTAGGAAAAAAACAATATCTCTGTTTATTCCTACACATAACTATTAAGACATTCGCCACACATTTTGTTTTAGGGTGGATTAATACTTGAAAGGATACTTGTTCTATTAGCACCGAGACCAGTGGGAGACTGCCTGCTTGCTTTGCCATTCCACCCTTCCCCAGAGATCTCCAGACCAAACTGGATAACAAAGAGCCATGCCAGAAAATCCCGAAGTATAGACATGCAATTATAAGAGTTCTCCATGAAGCTGTTATGCAATATACAATGTAAGTCTGCCATTTTCCTTAGCTATGATTTGTGAACTGGTCAGGTCAAAACATTTCAAAGCTATATGTTCACCATCGCACCATTGGCCTGACTGATATTGATCGGTTTTATTTAACTTGCCTAATTTAACATCAAGGGTTAGTGTTTTAGGACTATCCTAAAGGCCATGGTACTCAGATAATGCTAAGTTAGCCATACAGATTTTATCGCAGTTACCAATTAAAGGTGCTGAAGGCAATATTTGCCCATCTTTATTGCCTCAGACATTTTCCCATGAACAGTACCATGGCCTTCAGATAGTTTGTAGCTTCTACTTTTGTAATCTAGCTTTTTTTTAAATAAATACTACTGCTTTATTTCCAATTTATTTACATTCTACTCATATTTTTGTTTTTCTGTTTTGAATAGCAGGATCCTGACACACCATACCCAACTGTACAATTGCTTGACAAAGACTGGAAAATGGCTTTTACCAGGAGAAGTCCAATTGTGGTGAAGGTGTATGGCACTGAGGTGTGTCAGGGCACAGGAGTGGAGGAGGGAATCATTGCAGCCTTCTGTGTGTACTTTGTGTTTAATTTGGCATACCCACCACATCTGAAGAATACTCTGACCTTCCTCCAACGTTCCATTGTCAACATCATTGAAGGCAGTGAGAAGCACCTACCAATAACTGTGACTAGGGTAATCAATCTCCTATATTGACAACCAGCCTCAATATCAGTGCTCAAAATGCAGAAGGAGAACTTTCACCTTGATGAAACTGATGCAACACTTATTCACTTATTCATGCCCATGAAGCCAACTTCAACATTACGTGTGGACTTAATGACTGCCAGTCAACATTTACCAAATATAAATCTTTCAGACGCCATGTGTATCGTAAGCATAAAGCCTGTGTTTTACCACCGGCTGGTGAAGATGATTTTAGGGATGATGTAAATACTGACAATGTCAGGTATGCCGTTGAAGATGTATTTATAGTGGATCTATTGCAATCTGAGAAAATTCCGCTATTTTGGCAAATCAAGTACATTTTCAACATAAACACTATGTGGCTTCTTTGTGGTAAAATGTTATTTTATTAATGGTAAATATTCCTGTGTGCTATCACTCTCACTTTCATGCATACAGTGTCAAAGTTGATGCAGAATGGACTTTGTTGAATCCAGGGGAAGAACTAGACATCCAGGCCCTTGACACTTATTCTGTGGATGATAGTTTGTATGTTACTGTCAAACATTGTGTTTGAAGATATATCAATAAATTCTGTCAGAAGTAATTTTTTTATGACTGTCTTGAAACTGTCACTTACAGGTACACATTTGCCACTATTAAGGTACAAAGGGCTTGTCACTGGGGCAGTACCCTTAAAAGGCCAAATTTGTTCCATTTTAAAAGGTATATTTTTGTACCACACATTGAAGTACAAATGTGTGGTACATAATTGCCCCCCTAAAAGGTACAAACTATAAGTCTATCCAAATAAGTACCCATGTCGGGTACAACGGGTGTACCTTTAGAGGGTACTGCCCCAGTGACAAGCCATTGTACCCCTAGAGGTACAAATCAGGGGTATTTTTTCTGACAGTGTACATACAGATACCGTGTGTGTGTGTGTGTGTGTGTGTGTGTGTGTGTGTGTCTGTGTGTGTGTGTGTGTGTGTGTGTGTGTGAGATGTGTGCTTTACTCTTGATATTACTGCTTTGCACAAAGGTTACCAGACAAGGGTAGGTACTGTGGGTGGATGATTTGTTGATTGATCAACTGATTGATCAACTGATTGATTGATTGGCATACACTGTACAGTGTGAAATCCTGCTTCCTGGCTATGAGCTTGTGTAACAGTCTGAACTTGTCCTTTGGTAGCAATGAAGTATTGCCCCCTGGCACAATCGTGCAGAGCCACAGTGAGACTCCAGCATTGGACCTCAGCAGGAACTATCATGACACTTCCATTTGTAAACCTGTTTGTAAACCAGACACTGTATTGAATTGTAGACCTTGTATATTTCATAAAAAGTTCTCACTTGTTTTGCTAAACAAACCTTCATAATTCTCCCTCCAAAAATAAACTCATTCACTCAAAATCAGTGTTTCACTGTAATAAGTGTCAGTATCATGTGTCAGTATTTTTGTCAGTGTTTTAGGATTAGAATATATTTGTTTTTATACTGCTAGTCTATATAGCTAGTAGTGGTGTAATGCTTCATTGGGCCTCCCACACTACCCCATCAAATAGGTTAGGCAAGTTAGTCATGCTTTTTAAAATTTAATTCACCATTTCACCAATGTTCATATTCTTCTTCTTAGTTCTTTATCTTAAATGTTCTTTTTCTCCTTACAGTATATCATTTTGCAGTCCTAGTTATTATTATATAGAAATCCTGCCTGCTGTGTATTTGAGGAGTTCCATGATCAGTGCAGAGTTGGATTATGACCTAACAATGGTTCCATAGAATCAAATGATGCCATAGAACGTCCAGAGACTGAATCCTGGCTGTGATGTAGACGTGAAACCTTTCAGCTTTGTTGGCGTGTAGCAGTTGAGCGAGTGAGTCAGAAGTTGAGAGAGCATTGTAATCCGCATTTGCATTGATCACATTTGAAATTGGCTGGAGAGCTTCGCTGATCTCAAGTGACATCAAGTGACATCAAGTGACATCAACTGACATTGATGGTAAGTTTATTTATTTTGCTGATTCTAGTCTAGCACAAATGAATCCTAACACTCTCATCAACTGCTGGATACAACTTAAATATAACTGACATTAGTTCCACATCATTCACATCTGGTGTAGAGCCCAGTGACCCGCTGGTATCAGCAGTAAGAAGGGAATAGACAGATTGATCCACACATATATAGGTAAGTAGATTACTGTCACAGTTGTCATCTGTAGGTACTCTATCCATAGATGCAGGGATGTGTTATTAGGTGATGAGGTCTATGGGACAAGATGTGACTTGATGTTGTGTCCATATCCAACCTCTCCTCCTCTCCTTCCCAGCAGCAGGTGTCTTCTTCCATGGGTGGACTGTTCTCCACAAAGTCCTCTCTCCCAGCTGAGGACTTCCAGGTAGTCAGAAGTTGCCTGCTGTCCTCCGGGTCCTCTAACTACTTGGTGGAGGACTTCCTGGGAGAGGGCACGTTTGGAAAAGTCGCCAAGTGTGTGAAGACAGACACCAATCAAACGGTGGCTGTGAAGATCATCAAAAATGACCCAAATTTCATGTTTGTGGCACAGCAAGAGGTGGAACAGAAATTGTGTTTGTTTGTCAAAGTTTAAGTTGTACGATGCTTAAAAAACCCCTGTGCATTTATATCAAATCTTTCCCTAACATTGCATCGTATTCCCCAGGTGAAAATCCTTGAACAACTGAGGGGTTTGGACCCAGAGCACCTTGTTCAGTGGAACACCTCTTTTATCCACAATGGCAGCCTCTGTCTCGAGTTTGAGATGCTCGATATGAGTCTCCATGACTTGAGGATGCGGAGAGCATTTAATTATCTTCCTGTGAAAGAGATACGTCCCATTCTGGATCAGGTCTTGACTTTTTTACTTTATTGCCTTTGTCATGTCAATGTATTGATACAGCCATTGTAAGCACTTTTTACTGCATGCTTGCTGAACTGCAGTTTGGCTGCATCCCCAAGATGAATATTTGGAAACTTAAAGAAAAGTCAGTATTAATGCAAAATAAATGGATGAAGGGGGAAAACTACAGTGGCTATCAACTGTTCTAAAATAAAGATTGTTAAAATTGTTGACTTTCTGATGAAATGAATGTGTCTTCATGACTTCAGATGGCCACAGCTCTACATCATCTGAAGAGCATAGGCATCATCCATGCAGACCTCAAACCTCAGAACATAATGGTGGTGAACCATCTCCAGCGGCCTCTAAGAGTCAAGATCATTGACTTTGGCATAGCCGTCAATGTCTCAGAGACGAAGCTGGGTTCATACATCCAGACCAGGTGGTACAGGTGAGCAAATGACAACATAGCAGAGCTCTGGTTTTAGTTTTCATAACTGATGTCATGTGCTCCTGTTCCTCCTTCTCAGAGCTCCAGAGATCATGTTGGGTCTCCCGTTCTCAGAGGCCATTGATATGTGGTCTCTGGGTTGCGTGGCTGTGGAATTGTTCCTCGGCGTCCCACTCTATCCTGGCAACTGTGAATATGACATGGTATGTGTTGCACTTAAACACCGCAAAAAGTCTATTTTAAGATGTCTTTTAATCTTGTGTTTTTTTATTAGAGAACTCCAGCACTATATGTGTTTGATTTATGGATACCATTCTAGTCCTGCCCCTGAAATCCTCACCCTCTTGTTAAGAAATGCAAAGATAAACTGTAAATGTTCTTCCACACCAATTTTACTATGGAAGTCAGTGAGAAAATTAGACAGGAAAAACTCACCGTCTGTTGGGGCCCAAGTCTTGATGTGTGATGTTGTGTAATGTCTCCAGATAAGGTATATAATGGAGACTCAGGGTCAGCCACCAGACCATCTGCTTCATTGTGGAACCAAAACAAATTGGTTTTTCACCAAAAACACTGTCTCCATCAACCATCCCTGGACACTCAAGGTACCACCTCTCCTCTGCTCTGCCCCTAGCTGGTCTTACACCTAGAATGTCTGTCTGTCCGTCTGTCCTTCAGTCTGTATCATTCACTGCATTCAGGATAGATTAACTTACTAGAACAATGTCTCTTTTTAGACACCAGCGGAGTATGGGAATGGGTGGGGCATCCCATCTGCAGAGACTCGATACTGCAGATTTGAGTCCCTGGATGACCTTAAACGGGTAGGTGGTCTCTTTTGATCAATCAACTTTTAGGACTTGAACAAGGAAATTTCCCACACATAACTTACAATTAAAATATTCACAAGGAAGTCTCATTCCTCTTGCTTGGCTTGTCTAGGTGCTGTTTTTTTTCAGCAGGGTCATTAGCTCCATTGTCATGATCCAGGAAGGTGATTTGAGATATGTGAGATATATACCTTTTTGCTTTATTCTCCTTCAAGATAAAACTAGCCTGGCAGCCGATGGCAGACATGGCTGAGGTCAATGACCGGAAGAACTTTGTGGACTTGCTGAAGGAGATGATGCAGCTCGATGCCACCAAGAGAATAACACCCTTTGATGTTTTCCTGCATCCATTTATCCGCATGAGCCACAATTTAGACAGCGTCTGCCGCAGCTCCCAGTAAGTCTGTGTTAAGATGCTGTGTGTATCTATGTGTTGATGTGGGTGGAGGAAGTTGGCTGATTCACTGATTGATTGTCTTCCAGTGTGAAGCCGTACTCTGTGGTTCACTCTGTGGTCCAACAGAGGCATCGCCCAGGCTCCTAAGAAAAGGAAGAGGGTTGATGCTGAACCTGGAGAGAGCGTCAACAGGTAGGCATTGTATGATCTCCCTATACCGATTGTTGAAATTCAAGAAATTCAAACAAAACTTCTCATCTTAGCAGGAGGTCAGACAACACCACCCAAGAAAAAAAGAGGAGGAGGGGTGGATGTGATGAGCACAGAGGCAGGTAGGTTCACCTACGGCAACACACACAGTTGGAGTCAGTTCCCTTTCAGTCAATTGAGAAACTGGATTTCAAAATCCAAAAACTCCGTCCATCAGAGGCATCGCCCAGGTCGAGTCCAAGAAAAGGAAGAGGGTTGATGCTGAAGCTGAAGATGCTGGGAGTGGCAACAGGTAGGCATTGTATGATCTCCCTATCCTGATTGTTGAGATTCAAGAGATTCAAACAAAACTTTTCATCTTAGCAGGAGGTCAGACAACACCACCCAAGAGAAAAAGAGGAGGAGGGGTGGTGTGATGTCTCAGGTCTCCTACCAAACGGCATCAGACGAAACGGCCACTTTGCAAATGTTATACGGGTTAAAATCTTACACTGGAGAACACACAATATATAGATTTAGTGTTTGCCAGTGTTAATGTTTACTTAGCTCGTCTGCAATAGTTTTGTAAGCTAAAGTTAGCCTAGTAGATGTAGCTAACGTTAGCCACCTAGCTAGCTAACTTTGGATATCTTTGGTGGCTAACGTTAGCTACATCTAACTACGTAAACACTAAGTAAACAAGTGAATTAATGACAACAGACATTACTCACCTCTGCACTCCACGCAACTTTGGAAGAACAGCACCGTCAAAAAAAAAAACAATTCATGCGAGGCCGTTTGGTCTGATGCCGTTTGGTAGGAGACCTGAGACTTGACAACTTTTGGCCAACAACTGAAGGATTTTAGTCCGAGGAACGATGACGTTTACTGTGAGACACGAGAACTGACAACGTTTAGTCCGAGGAATGATGCCGTTTACTCTGAGGTCTGAGGATGTCCTATTATGGACACCGTACTGGCGGTCTGGACCAGC
This sequence comes from Hoplostethus atlanticus, assembly GCA_034670405.1. NCBI lineage: Eukaryota > Metazoa > Chordata > Actinopteri > Trachichthyiformes > Trachichthyidae > Hoplostethus > Hoplostethus atlanticus. Next base: position 3,839,869 of record JAXDDX010000004.1, read on the forward strand.
CTTGGTGCTCCGCGGCTGACCTGCCGGGAGGGAGGAGATGCGCGCGCCGAGGACAACGCCGGGCCGGGTTTATTGCTGTGATGTAATAAAACGGCCTGCTGGCCAGTTAACTCTCCTCCTGTCTACGTCTCTGTCTGTCACGGACCCAGGTACTGTGGCGAGCCCGCCACAGTCCTTATATCTGATTTATTTAGTTACTGGGAATGATGGGTCTGTCGTTATCATGTTAAATACAGTTTCAACTTACATTTGTCTTGCGTGAATTGAAAGGGAATGAACTCATTCCTTCAATCAGGGGTATATTTTCATACTCAGGTTTGGTTTTCGATGATGGTGATCTCTGTTACTGAGAAACAAATTTATAGAATCAGTAAATTAACCTTATGCATCATTGCTCAGCAACTGCAACTGCTTCCACCATGGTCACCGCCCAGCCTGTCCTCACCTCGGACCTCCCCAACTCAGTGGCCATCACTCAAAAACTGTCTGGTCAAGGCAAAGTCAGCACCCAGTTTGAGGACAAAAGAGCCATGGTGCAGGCTGACGCCAATAGGCCCACGTTGCTGGTCAACTGGTCCTCCACTAGGCCCACGTCAACTGGTCCTCCACTGTGGGACAACCCTGCCACTTGATCATAGTTCAAGGACCCTGGCCTTGTTCTACTTTGCTGAACTAAAACAAGACTCATCCATCGTATCACAACCATTACAATGTATTATGTATTGTGTTATGTATTATGTCTTGAAAAAAATAAAAAAATGTAATGAACAAATGTAATGAAAATGGCTTACATTAAATGCAAATACATTTAATGGAGCCCCTATTACAGGAATTTCATTGTTACTCCATATATATATATATATGTGTGTGATCAAATATGTTTAATAAAAACATTGTTCAAATTTGATGTTGTTTGAGTGGGTACATTTATTTATTTTTTTAAATCCATAATTTTTAATAGGCAGTTCTGGACTAACTCCACTAAGCCAATAAGAACATTATTATTATTATTATTATTATTCGAAATAACATGGGCCCTGTAACAAAAGTAGTTTGATGGTGGAGGATTGCACGTTCTTGCTGGAGGAGAAGAAAACAATTGACGTTTTAATTGAAGACAAAAATAACTGCAATAACTGCCAAACAATATATATTTAATGAAATACATCACTTTTACCATCAGCTGCTGAGATGGTTTCCATACTCACATCTCACCAACATCGGTATCAGAAACACTTCGTTGGGTCGTTCATGTGCGCACTATTCATAATTACGATATTTCCTGTGACTTGAAGGTAGCATAAAATCTCCATCCCTGTAAAAGAGCTGGCTCGTTGATGGCCGACAGCAGGGTCAGGTGACATACACCACTGTAACACTGGGCTAAGCCCCCATAGGTTTGTGATGCTACCAAGCTATGGAGCTACAACAGTGACTTTAAATTTTGGCATAGAAAAAAAAATGTATCATTGAAAACAAAACCTGAACTGAAAAAGGAAACATCGGCATTGAAACAGCACTGAAAAAAGTTCCACTGAAAAATAAAGTTTTACACATTTGAAATAAAAGTCTCTGTAATTCCAGTTTGAATACTTGTGAGAAATGTTTTGAATGCTTGTAACTTGATGTTTGCATTAGTCTGATTACACCCTCACCCAGGCGAGCCAGCTGAGACAGATCCCACTGGTAAAATCCTGCTTTAACTAGAGCCATCTGAAAGCTATACACTAATATGGCATCAATTAAATTATTGAGAAATAAGTATGTAGGCTTGGGCGAGGGACACCATGTATGAATGGAGTGAGAACAGCTAATGGTCAAATGTTAGCCCGCTTTACTTTTCCTCCCTACAATTGTCTAGTATCAGTTTGCCAGATAGTAAATGACTGAATATCTGCCGCTGACAAATTCTGACAATGCATTTCACACAACTTTTACCAAGGAAGGTAATACAATTTAAAGTTTCATTACCAGACCTCACTTGTGTTCAGCCAATGACAGCAGTTTTAGTATGAAAGACTGTATATGATTGGCTTGAATTTTGGGCAGAGGGCAGATAATTGGTCAAGAGCATATGACCTTGCCCCAGGCTCCACTAGTTTATACTAGTTATATAATGTACAGATGACAAAACCTAGAAGTTATAAACTGTTCCCGAACACTGACAGAAGTACCAGGAACCAGAGCTGTGAAAATGAACTGCTTCAACAAGCACTCCATGCCAACGCTGAAGGATACTTTGCCTCCTAATGAAGAGCCATCCAGCAGCTCTGACAACTACATGGTACTAGGTGTGCTGGGAGAGGGCGTCTTTGAGTGACTCCAATGAAAGGATGGCTGGAAAGGTCCTTAAAAGAAACAGATACACTGCCAGAAAAAGGGGTACGGAAGGGGTCTATTTGTGTACTTTAAGGCACATAATCATACCTCAAGGTACTAATTTGTACCTTTTTGGGTCTGAAAAGGTACATCTAAAGCCCGATTGGCAAAGGCTACATGTTTGTACCATTTATCTCACATCTAGAGGTACAATCAGTCTGGTACAGCAGTGAATATGCATACTAGACTATTGAAATAAATACTAATAGGTCTACTAAAATATGGGGACCAGTAAATGAGGAAAAAAAGAGAAAGGAGGTGATGAGAACATCAACGTGAAAAGAATGGAATACTGACAGGGACCTCTCTAGACCTTACTTCTTCCAAGCTCTATTTCAAAAACAAAAATAAATTGGTAATTGCAAGTTGTTTTCATTTTAAAGATCACAACTTCCTCTTTAATTTGGTACCAAACATATGGCAAAATAATGAATGTATTGTGTGTCAGAATTTAATTTATTTCATTACATTTTAGAAAATTGATAAAACAATAACACAAAAACAAATAACACTAAATATCTCTGAAAATTTGTAAATACATTTATAATTTAAACCATGTGGTCTTATCAGCTCACTTATTATCTATCTATCTTATCTATATTTACACAACCCTAACTACAGATTACTAGTATATGATCCACTACATTTCTCCATTCAGTGTCAATTTGACAACAAAACGTCCCGTTCCAGCAGGCCACCGTGGGCGACGTCAACACCGATCGTCCTGGGACGTTTGATTTCACCGGGAAAGCCAAATGGGACGCCTGGGAGAAGGAGAAAGGAAAGAGACAGCTAACGCTGGGCTTTCAAAATACAAGATAAAACAGTCCGCGTCCGTACTTCACACAGACCCATAAGGAAGTCTAATAAGATCAGACAACAAAAGTCGTCAAACTTATATGGCGAAAACTCGGCATAAACTGGTCAGTCCTGCCGACGGACTCTTCGATACACTGGCTCCCGGGAAACAGTGTCCCTCTCCGGCAGTGACGACTAGGTAGTTTCCGCTATGTAGTGAAGTTGATTTGTGGCTTGTTTTATCATGTAGCATGCTCCAACCCCCAGCTGTGATTCTGTCTCTTTTTCTCACTCACTCAGAGTTTTCAAATTTTTAAATTAAAAATATAACAACCTGTAGAGACTACAGTGATTGGTTGTGGGTATTTGAGCAGACAAATCTGTAACACCTTCAACCTCCACATCATCTAGTCACTTGTGCACATCATAAAAGCAGCTTCTCATTCTTTTGAACAAATTGCAAATGCTTTGGCACATTCAGGCAAATGATTATGTACAACTGTCTGCTGTTTCCTACATTATCAATTGCTTCTGTCATGTTGATCAAAATGTATTATATTGGTTCTCTGTTGAGTAGTCTTACCCCCCAGAACATCTAGGCACCTAGTTCATTGCATAAGTCATTACATGCAAAATGGTTGAACCAGTTGTCATAATCTGTCAAGCACATTTTCTACATTTCTATTTTTTTGTAAATGTGTCCTGAATTGATGAATCTTGACTTTCACTACAGTTTCTCAGTTGCTTTGGCTCAATTCTCCAATGACAGTTGAAGTCGTCAAAACAATGTGAAATTCTTCACAACATTTTGTTACCTGTGCACAACAGAAAGAGCATTTCTCTTTGTTACCATTTGCGAATGTTTTGGCACATTTAGGCAAATGAATAACAATTATGACTGACAATTTGAACAATTATTGGTTGTATATGTCTTTTGAAATTGCCATACAGAAAAAGTGCAGCCTTGTGCATTTTCAATCATTGTCATCAAAACCTTCACCATAGTTTCCATCAGAGTACACTGTTGTATTGACAACATGGCTAAGCATTTTGACTATCTTGTACTCATTGACACAAGGACTTGTCATTCTGATGGCACTGACATGTTCATTGACATAAAGATTTACTTTTGAGAGCTGAACTAAGGATTTTGAGCAAGTTATGGGCTTTTGCAGGTAATCCATTGTGTGGTGCTGTTTGTACCTAGTTGTTTCAAGAAATGCGCTCACTGTTTTGCAAATCTAAAGGATGATTCGAGAAATGTACCAAAGCGACTGAGAAAAACTGTAAAAGGCAGTAGATGTAGTGCAGATAAAGTAGTTGATGTATATCATTTCCTACATCATTAATCCAGGAAATAACTGATGACAGATGAGTTTCTCATTTCAAACCTGAGGCATCTTGTGTAACAGTGGGAACAAAAGCATGAAGTAGTCACAAATGAATGGAAAATATTTATTCAATATTTTGACCAGCTGAAAAAATATAACTGAGCCATCAGCAGAAGAATCTATTTACCATTAACACAAAATTAATTTAAAATAAATAAAAATATGATATAATTCTCATAATCAATGGCAAAGTAAACTGTGGGTCTGTGCATTATCACATCGATTCGTCTAATAAAAGCCATTTGGAACAGGACTGAATATTTTATCCTGGCACGTTTCAACAAAAATCTTAAATTTACCACTCAGTCTGACAATTGAGATGACCCGCTTCCAGGATGGCCCTCCAAGTAACAGTGTCCATCCATACTTAAAAGAAAAGAAAAACAGTTCCATGGAGAGGCCAGCATCACTTGAAGGGACATGTGCTCATGCAGGGCTCAGGTCCAGCTGGAATTTGGCCAGAAGACTGAGATGGTCAGAGGGGAATATGTGATTGGGTAAGCCCTTCAGTGACCAAAGGTCGTCCTCTGATAGGAGGGAGAGACAACCAATCAGCTTCAGACCTCCATTCACCATGTGGACACCAGCTGAGAAAAACATTAAATTGTCATCCACAGTAGCAAATTCACTCAGACCTGCAACATGTCAAGCAAACTAGTAGGAAGAATTCTTAGTGGGCAGCAACACCAACTTCATTACGTGTCCCCATACCGTTTTGATCAGACGTTAAGTCGCATTTCGGGGTGTAGAAGATGTAGTCAACTGTAGCCCCCACGTCAGAGTGCAGGGTCGTGATCTCTGGATGTCCAGAGCCTGGGAGAATGTGTTTGTAGACTGAGCGCAGGTTCAATCCATGACTGATAGTGGGTCTGAACCTGTGACACATAAATGTTACTATCATATCCCATTTCTATTTCCATTCTATTTGACATCATGTGTGTCATATGGTGACGCGTCAAAAGGCCGGGTGACTGTACAGGGGGTGAATACAGCATTTCTTTATTACAGTAGCTTTTATTTTAGCGTTTTGTTATGTTGTGTATTTGTTGCTGCTGTGACCAACTATTTGCCATCTGCTTATCTATCTATGAATGCAATACAGGTCTGACAGTAAGAAGCAGTAACAGTTGACAGAACATGAAAGGCAGTTGAACTGACCGTTGAACGTTTTTCCTGGAAGTATCTATGGAAAATAAGAGAAGGCAGAACGCCAGATTTGTGAACCATCATGACAAAGGAAGGTGGCTTTTGTAAATGGCAGCACAACCTAATGTAGGCAACACTGTGGTTTCTGCAATGTGTTCCAGCTGTGTGTGACTGTACCTGGCGTGTTGTCAGTCACGGCGTGGATCAGCTCCATGTCCGGCGGACGGACGCATGCAGCTGGACAGAAGCGCAGCTGCAGCAGGAAGTCGTGGTTGTACCGGAGTTTCCCTACACAGGAAGGAGGAGTATAAAAAGAGACAAAACACAATAGACTGAAGTTCATACCCAAAAAAAAAGTATACCAACACATTCACAATACTGGGTGCACAACATACTGACCCTTCAAACACTGACCTGATTCCTGATGCTGGCTGTCAAACAGTCTCCGTACCGGTGGTGTACCGGCAGGTGTCCGTGATTCCCAGAGAGTTGGGCCACGGGGGAGCAAACAGTCTGTGATGGTAGGTTTTGAGGGACATGTCCTCCTGACCAGATATCTGATGTCCATAGAGAATACACACATGGTTACAGAGGCAATTACTGCAAACATCATGACATGAAACCGGAAACAAAGAGTCTAACAATGGCCTCGTATGTAACATAACTGTTAACAAGGCAACGGGAAGTCACATGGGAGCAACTAGATCTTTTCCAGGTAGTATGCCAAGCATTTATCATGGGCAGTGTACTGTTGTACTTCAGTGCTGCCGTCTCACCATCCAGGTTGCTAGACCCTGGTAGTAGAGCTGGCCGGTGGTGATCAGCTGGTACAGAGGCATGTGGTGGACAGCGTTGAAGTCCCCACACAAGATGGTGTTACAGTGCTGCCCTTTGGCCTTACACGACTTGACCACGCGGTCGATCTCCGCCAGCATTATGGCTAACTGAGCCAACTTCACGTCACCCCTCCTTGGGTTGAAGAGCAGGTGGGTGTTAGCCACGCAGAGAGGCGGGCCCTTCGCCTGGACCTCTGACCCCCGGGTGACAACTGGCTGAAGCAGCAGGACAATGCCCACGTTGTCCCGGTCCAGCAGCTCCGTCTCGGGCCTGAAGAACTCCAGCAGGCTCACTGAAAGCTCGGAGAAGAGATCGCCATGGTAGCAGGTGGCACAGCCGTCGCTCTTGGTGCCCGTTCGCCGCTTGTACACACAGGTGTAGCCTAGCAACACAGAGCAGAGGTAGATTCAAGATTCAAGATTCAAGAGGTTTATTCGTCACATACATACACGGGGTGTGCAGTGAAATGAAAAAGTGGCAGTGCTCAACAGAAATGTGCAAAGGGCAACAAGTTCACACTATTTACAATAAAGAAAACCAATACAATATTTACAGTATTAGAGTAAGAGCTCTATATAAAAGAAATACAATATCTACAGTAAGAGCACTTAACAATATAGAAATAAGAGAAATTGTATGTATAATATAAATTATGTGTAGTCTTTACCTTAGTGTGTGTGTGTGAGTGTGCTGTAGTCAACTGTAGCCCCCACGTCAGAGTGAATATAAAAGTGAATATACAGACCGTTTTGTCATATTGTCCCCAAAGTAAAACCAACATTTTCCATGATTATTCCACTATATTTTTATATTATTATCATTCACATTGCATTGACACTATGGACTTACCCATCTGAGAGAGGACAGGATGCAGGTGTTCCTTGTAGTGGTTCTCCTGGACCTCTTGGAGACACAGAATCTACACATGGGATACAAGCACAACACTTATCGATGAGAATGAAAACATCTGTACTTGCAACAGAAGACGAATATATACTGTTTCCAAACAACTGGCTTTCTGACTCACATCTGGTGTCCATTTCAGGATTTCCTCTCCGAGGAGGTGGCAGCGGTAGCTCCAGTCCAGCACCTCCAGGGGGCAGTGGGAGTACAGCTCCTGGTTGGCCTCCAGCAGGTCCTGGGCCAGGATGTTGTAGGACATGACAGTGAAGTCGAACAAGGTCTTGTTATCTGGCCAGGAACTCTGGGAAGGCTCACCCACTTCCTCCCATACTCTCCATATCACTGGGAGGAAGACGTACAGACACAGCTGAGCAAATAAATGCTGGGAATTAAGATAGTTTAGAGTGTAAAAGAACATACAATCCCAGATAACCGGATTAGCCCTGCATACGGTGCTGATTTACAACTATTGTACACATAGTATTCAGATAGCATCAAGACTCTCACCTTCAAAGGGCTGCGATGGGGGGTAGTAGCTCAGAGCAGGGAACTGCCACAATGGGCAGTGCATCACCTCGGTCAGGCCGGGGCCTACAGGGAAGTGCCAGCCCGCCTGCGCCGAGCTATCTTTGGGGTGAGTCTCTGAGAGAAGGGAGGCCAGATCCAGCTTAGGACTGCTCGTCTCACCAAGCACTATATCGGTACCAGCAACTATGTATTCATCCCAGCATTCAACTTCTGCAACTGCTGCTTGAGCTGGAGCTACTGACGCTTCAAAGCTGGGCGCGTGTGTTTGTTTCTCCATTGGACAGGTGGTTTCTGGTATGCTGTCTTCAGCTGACAGACTCTGTAGATGTGTCAATAGATATTGTGCTGGATCGATTTCCTCAGTGGGTACGATAGTTTCCTTCTCCACATTACGCTTCATATGCAACTCCTCATCATCGATAGAGAGTTCCTGGTCTTCTTGCTTGGGAGCTTCCTCTTTATCTTTTTGCTGTCCATCACTCATCTCTGCTTCTTTCTCATCCACTGCACTCTGCACCTCACCCTTCTTTAATGTAGGCTCGTTCTCAGTCTGCTCATGCAGGACGGCTCTCAGCTGTCCTTCATCCAGGTCAGGCCTTTTGCTGTCTTCCTTTCCTCGGCCCTCTTGCTTCAGCCCTTCTCCTGTTTGTCCCCTTGGCCCACCGTTTGTGCTGCGCCACTGGTCCAGCAGGGTTGTCTGAGACTTGGTGAACCTGGTCCTGGTCCTGGTCTGGACACCACCACCATCCCACACGGCCTTGCCATCAACCAATGCAGGAGAGAGAGCCTTCTCTGAGGCCTCTGTGTGAGACAAGTAATTAATAAGAAGACACTTGTGCATACAGTCTAAGTTAGAGCTTTTTGTCTCAGAGTCATTGAAACACGTTGCCTATATAGTGATAACCACTGTAAATTACATTAATCAGTCTCACTGACCAAAAACTACACACCAACACATTCACACGTGGTGACCTCCTGACGTCACGAGGGGCGTCTAGACTTTTAAAGTTGGAGAGTTGACAACATGTGAGCTAGTACACACGGTTACCGGAGCTAAATGCAATATGGGCAATCCGTCACCATTTTCACCAGGGTAGAAATATTAACTCACACTGTGCAACCGCAGGCAACACCTCACGTTGTGCATGAAATGAAAAAAAGAGCCTCAACTGAACCGCTCGGTCTGCAGCTAATATTAGCTCCCCGCTAGCTGCTGGACAGCTGCTCACAGGAATAGCACACATGCGATAAGTTAACCAAGTTAACCAAACGCTGCTCGGCCGACTCTGACGCCTTTATAATACTCACGTTTACAATATGAGCTTTACCTGAGGGTCGTTTTGTGAAGTAGCGTGATAATGGGTAAAGCCCATAAAATAACAGGATGCCAATCATTATTTCTGTCTGCTGAAGTTAGCGCATGCGTGTTTTGTGTATGTGTCTGGAGAGGAGAGGAGAGGAGAGGAGGGGGGGGGGCGGGTTACTCATGAGGGTCCCTCTCTTTGTGATTTGTTCTATCTGAATTGAGAATATGACAACAGCAGCGGGCTGTACCACATGCCACTAACCTATACCATACCATAACATACTACACCATGCTGCACCATACCATACACAGATATTTAACCATGGTGATGTGTAAATTATTCACATCACTTCATAGGACATGCTGCCTCAAGGGTAGAATTACCTGCTGGACAGCCCAGGCCTATTTGATTTCACAGTACCAGCTCTTGTGCTCAGCTGGTGCGAGTGAAACGCAGACAGAGAGCAATGTCGACATTGTCTCTCGAGTCCCTCAGCTTGAAAGATGATGATTGTCCATCCGCTACAGAAAACCCAGGCTTGGAGGATGAGTGGGACACAGACCTGGAGGCTGAGAGTAAGTACTAAAGAATTCTTAGATGGGTCCAAGCATGTTCTATCAACTCTTGGCCTACCTGTATCATGATTTGAATTCATAGTAATGTCCAGCTCAACACAATACCTACACAAATATACCAATTGTATGGTGTTGTTTCCCAAAGTATCATCTTGAATTTCTGTTCATTGCTTATACAGTCTGTCCTTACTAATGTCTATTTGTACTCACTCACCAGAAAAGGAGGAAAGCAACGAGGACACATCTACTGCTGAAGTATACCTACAGGCTTGCAAGCTGGTGGGTGTGGTGCCAGTCTCTTACTTCATACGAAACCTTGGCACTTCGACCATGACCCTCAACAACCATGGGCTAGGACCTTTAGGGGGCAAAGCACTCGCTATTGCTTTGGTGGTAGGTTTGAAATGAATTTCTGGTTACTGATTCAGATTTTTCTTAATGTAAAATGAACACTGATCTCTCTCTTTGTGTTTAGTCTGACATGCACATCAACACCCTGGAACTGGCTGACAACCACCTCCTAGCTGAAGGAGCCAAATACCTTGTTGAGACCTTGAAGGCTAATCTCACTATCCAGCATATGGTGTGTTAACCTTCCACTAGAGGGCGTAAGTCCTCTGCAGGCCATAGCCTTACTTAGGTTTTACAATAGTAACTCTTCATAATAGCATTATGTTTTCTTCCAGGATTTGTCCAACAACCACCTGCAGTCTGCAGGGGCTGAGTGTGTTGCTAAAATGTTGCTGGACAACATTTCAATAAAATCTATGAAACTTTCAGGTAATGTGAATATTGAGCAGCATTTAGCAGCATTGGCAGCAGGGTGGTGTAGTGACGCACCATGAGTGAGCAGGAAGACCACCCTTCAGCTGAAGGAGCTCGGTTCAAGCCCCCTTATCGGCAAACATCCAACCTGCTGAAGTATCCTTGAGCCTTGTAACTCAGTGGTTCTCAACCCTGGTCCTCAGGGCCCTGAGCCTTGCTGGTTTTCATTCTAGCCATCAAATCAGGGACTGATTCAGACCTGCAGATGAATGAAATTAAGTACCTGGTAGGATAGAAAACCAGCAGGACTCTGGACCCCGAGGACCAGTGTGTACTGGTGTAGCCGACCCTGTGTTTTGACCTCCCTGTGGAGGGGGGCGAAGTGAAAAAGATTCTTAATAACAAAAACATTTTCTCATGCATATTTTGTATATTTAGACAGAAATATTTTTTCCTAATAGGAAATGGATTTACTGAGGATGATGCTAAATTCTTTGCAGAGGCCTTGGCGGTAAGTGATTCGTCATTAACCTAACCATAGACCTTTAAACTTTAAAGCTTTATGACTAGCAGGCTGTTTTGCTAATTGTTATATTTACTCCCTTAAGACCAATTACAGAATAAAAGAACTGGACTTGAGCCATAACAAGCTCTGTGGAAGAGGAGGGGAGCATCTGGGACAGATGTTGGGTAGGGCAAACCTCTGATCCCCACCGATCCTAATGTCTTTCCTAGCGTTGTTTCACTTAAGCAGCATAAAGACATATCAAGATCAGTAGTGACAGTGATGGATAGAAGCTATGTTGCATTTGTATCCCTCTGCTTTTTACCTTTCAATTCTACAGCAAACAATGAAGGTCTGGAGGTGCTGGACCTAAGCTGGAATCATCTTAGAATGAAAGGGGCTGTGGCTTTTTGTGCCGGGCTGAAGGTATGTATACATATACACAATTCATCTGATCATTGACTTGATGCACAACACAGCCATATATTCTCGGATTGTAGGTGAATATGACCTTGAAATACCTGGACTTATCATGGAATGGTTTTGGGAATGAGGGAGCCCTGGCCCTGGGAGAGGCCCTGAAATTCAACAACACTCTGGTGCACCTCGACCTCAACAACAACCGCATCACCAATGAGGGTGTGGGCATGCTGTGCAAGGGTCTAGAGTCCAATGACACTCTCCGAGTCCTACTGGTGGGTGGAGGAGGTGCTCTTCAGCCAATAAGGTGTATTTATATATCATAATCGTGATATTCAGGGTCATATTGTGTGGTGTAAAGCTGCCATGCTGTTTTTTTTCTGCACTCTTTTAGCTGGAATACAACTCTTTGACAGTAGAGGGAGCACTGGCCCTGGTTAATGTGGTGAAGAACACGCCTAGAACTGCTTTGGAGGAGATCAACATATCTGTCAGTGATCAATTATATCAGCTGTTTATACAATGCAATTTTGTGTGCATATTTATCAGGAAAAAATCATAACATTTTATAATCTTCATATCTCGACAATGACATGAAACACGATCCTTTATACTATCCTGTCAATGTCATTAAGATGAATATACTTTGGGCACTGCAGGATATATACATTCACTATGTGGTTGTCATTTTTAACCTGTTTAATCTGTTTTTCTGAGCAGAACGTGCTGGTGAATGAGAACTTTGTGCAGCTGTTGGAGCTCACGTGTCAGGAGCATCCCAGTCTGGATGTACAGTACGGAGGGGTAGGAGGCTTCATCGCTAAGAAACCACCAAAACGCCTTGATCCAATGAAAGTCGTCCAGGTGTGTTTGGTCCGCCAATGAAAATGTGTAACCCTTATAATTTGAAATGAAGGCTTGCACTTCAAATTAATGAATGCATATTGAAAAGAAAGTAATCTCATACTCATATCTCATATATTTCAAAAATACACATAATCCCCTTGTCAAAAAACGATTTCATTGGTAAAGTGTTAAAATATCCAATAACTTGAGTATGTAATATATTTTGCTTGCATCTCAGCAATCATTTAGCAAGACCTGTCAAATACAGAAGTGAAACATCTAATCATTCTCTTTGTTTGCTTAACACTGTATATTTTGTAAGACAGGAATATATTGCGCAATGTTAAAAAAGCCCTCTCACACCCTTTTTAAAGGATTATCTGGATCAGCGAAAGCTACGCCTGTGGGACTTCTTTCGGAACATCGATAAAGATGGTACCATGCAAGTTCCTGTTGATGACTTCAGGAAGGCAGTGCAGGTTTCCAACTACATGTTGATTTATTGAATTGCCCAGAGCCTGTGACAGTTGCAGGGACGGACTACTGGACTGATGCATTTCCAATGACACAGAATACTATGAAGTTGTCCTCTAAAATGACTCACGATGTGCTCACTTCCAGTCACATTCACAAATGTTTCCTGATCACTTGTGATGATAGGCTGACATATGGCAACTGGTGAATGATTAAAAGCATACTGCAAGGGAGAGTAGCAAATCACAATCATTGCATACTTCAGCAGGCATGAGTAAAAAGACGTAAAGCTGCAGCTAATCGATTTTATCAAGTAAAACTCATTGTTCCTCCTTTCCTTTTGACATCTGAAACCATGATAGCAATCCACCATTCCCTTGAGTCGACACCAGATTGAGGAGCTGGTTCAGAGACTTGACCGTGACAGGACAGGGATGGTAGACTACAGGTGAGCAGGTCTCATACTTTCCTATCTGATTGTTGTACAAGTAAGCCTATGTGTGAGGTTTATAGTTGGAACACACTGAATGATGACGATGACACTAAAATCAATGATCTCATTTATGTTTGATTGATGGTGTAGTTGAGCCATGGTTGTTTCAGTTGTTCGATACAGAGAGGCATTTAGTGGTCTGTTTGCTATACCCAAGCTTGGTCCAGTCAAGCAGATTCTCACAGTAAGTTCTCTGATGTTTCTGTGCAGGGGACTGGCGGACACCAGGAAACAGATGATGAGGGATCACCGCCGCCAGCTGCGGAAGGTCGAGTCACGCCAGAAGAAGGAGAAGCAGAAGAGTGACCGCATCCTCAAGACCTTCCAGAGCGCTGTGGAGGCGGTTACGCCACACGGCTCCATGGTCATGTCTCCAGGAGGTGCCAAAGACGACTCGAGTGGCCCGCAGCACTTCTCTGCCACCCCTCTCAGTTCCTGGCACCACATTGTCATGTCCAATAGCAGTCGCTACTCCGTCACCAACCTGAGCAGTGAGCATGTCCACCTGCCCATGCTAGGAGGCGCCACGCACCGTCGCTCCACCAGTTCCCCAGCCATGCGCTCCTACTCCCAGCCCAACCTGCTGGATGATTCTCCCCGCTCTGCTTCAGGCAAGCCCACCTCTGCCCAGGGTATACACTCTGATCCAGAGGTGGACCACAGTAAGCTAAGCCCCAGTGCTAACCACCTGACCAGGTCCAGGCCGGCTCTTAATGACAAGCAGCCAGCGGCAAAAATCAAAACCAAGAAAGTGAAGAAAAAGAAAAGTAAGAAACGTGTGGCTAAAGACTCACAGAATCCAACACAAACCTCCAAGTGACTGAGCTTGAACCCTGTGTAATGCAATATCTAAAAACATACTTGCAGAGTTTTTTGACTGAGATCTCTGGCGACTTTGTTATACACAATTACTCAATAAAGATTAGAGAGAGAAGACATGTTTTAGTGTGACTTTGTACTCCAGCTCAAAAGATGACCTATCTGACCTGTCTATTTAGTTTCAGTCTATCTTTTCACTCAGTTTACTACTGAGAACTCAGTTAATGTCTGTTTGTTGAAGATAACGTTAAGTGGTACGTCTTGGGCTGGTGTGACATTTGCCTTCGCTGATGATACTGTGAATTGGGACAGGTGTTGTGTCCTCCAGGATGATAAAAACCGGGCTATATAAGCCTGAAGATCCAGCTTTCTCGATCATAACCGCTTTGACTGCACCAGAATGATCGGCACTCTGTATTTCTTAGCTCTGCTGAGCTCCACAGTGGCCTGGGGGGTATGTATGACATGACTCAGATTCATTCAGTCATCGTTGTAGCCTCTACAGACATTGTAGGTAAATTGACCTCTCTATCTGTCCCTTTCTCAGCGTGTCAGCCTGTGGGGTGAGGGGAGTGAGAGGAATGGGACACAAGGTGGAGGTGGGGACAAGTGTACCTGTGATGCCTTCTTGCCTAGTTCCACCACCTTTCCTTTGAAAGACCTGGTGCTGGTAGAGCAGACTTCTGTGGAGATCTCCCACAAACTGGAGCTGGAGATGGGCAAGGTAACTGAGACGTACTGAAAGCTTCTGCAATAGGTGATAAGCAATACAAGACAGACCAGCAAAGTGTGTTATGACTTTTAAACGTACTTTATTTCAGCTGGAGACCTACGAGAGCAAGCTGACAGCATATGCGGAAAAGATTATAACCTTGACAGTGGAAATAGAGAAGATGGAGAAGAACCCTGACTCATACAATCAAGCCAACTTTGTGGACATAAAGGTAGAGATCAAACAAGTAGAGGCTCTGATTGTAGAGCTCCAGGCTTCCATTCAAGGCTCCACCACTGTCTTCCAGTCTCTGCGTGTACAGGTAAGTCTTAAACTGCTCTGAAATGTCTTGTCTCTGATTCATCATCAATATTTTATGACGATGGTCCATTGGATGCTGTGTTCGCTTTCAGATCACGACCATAGTTGTGACCCTGACCAAGCTGGAGAAGACTTATGACAAGAACCTGGTTCTGGTGACCCGCCGTGAGTACATCAAGCTCCAGCTGCAGCTAGAGGAGTGCGAGAGACGCCACCAGGAGCTCTTCAACCCCAACATCGGTGAGACCATTCACACTGTAGTACACATCCAAGTACCAAGCCCTCTGCACACTCTTCTAACTCTGTACTCACTTTTTCCTCAGGGTCCTGTGCACACACGGGTATAATCAGGATCAGCAAGCCCATCGTCAGCCAGCTGAACGCCCACCTAAATGCTGGTTACAAATATGGAGGTTGGGGGAAAGATTCAAAGCCTGTTCCTGGTAGTGAATCTATGTACTGGTACTCTGGGTATAGTAGTGGCTCCATTGTCGACATTAGACTCTACACCAACTACAAGAATCTTGTTTTGAGAAACCACTACCAGCATCACAACTTACACAGTAGCTGGATTGGTACAGGGAACAATTTCCTTATTCGTGACAGTACTCTGTATTATCAGTTCAACAACCCGTTTAGCATGGCCAAACTGAATTTCACCACAATGAAATATGAATACAGGGTGGTTTCCAAGGCTAGCCCCAGATTCTCCTACACTAACTCACCCAATCAGAACTTTGACTTTGCTGCTGATGAGACCGGGCTGTGGGTGACTTATGCTACAGAGGAGTCCAGTGGTCGACTGGTTATTGCTAAAATCAATGAGCCTTCTTTTGGGATAGAGGAGGAGTGGCAGACTAGTGTGTACAAACCAGGAGTTAGCAATACCTTCATGGTGTGTGGGGTCCTCTATGCTGTTAGGACTGTTGATATCCAAACTGAGGAAATATTTTACACGTTTGACACCAAAACCAAACAAGAAAGCTACATCCGTATTCCCTTCGAGAGGTTCCAGGAGACCTTTTCCAACCTGGACTACAATCCCACTGACCAGAAGCTCTATATGTACAATGATGGCTACTATGTTAACTACCATCTGTGGATGAACCACACAACAAAAGCCATTGAATCACCACCCCTCTTGGAATGATCATGACCTGTGGTCTACTGAAGGATCACAGCTTATGAATGAAACACCAATCACTGTATCTCTCACTTTATTTCTTGTAGTTGATGTAGTGCCTCATCTATCTCTCATCTACTTGATTGATAATAAATTCTTTCTGAAGCATTATAATTTTGTCAAGTGTTTCCTTGTACAAATCCTCATGAAATTGAGTGCATTTTTTGAGTTTCTAAAGAGTAAAAATGACAACATACACTCACTCACTTATCTATTGTCCTGCACTTTAGACACTTTAAGGCCACTCTCATTCCCCTTTCACATTCATTCACCCATTACCATTCTTTAACTCTGTATACATGTACCATCTATTCATTCGCTTTTTTATTTAATTTTTTAGTATTTAGTTTTTAGGCCTTTGTTTTTTGTATTTTGTATTTTGTACCTTGCCTTTGTATTTTGTACATTCTTGTGATACTATTATGCTGCTGCAACCCCAGAATTTCCCCCCGAGGATCAATAAAGTATCTATCATCATTTATCTAATTCTACTGAAGGTCTTATCTGCATTTAAAGTACAGCAGCAGCTGTGGTGCCAAGATTGTCCCACTACTGGCTTTGTTTATTTCACTGGGTTCAAGATTTTTCTCTCTCACATTAATTGACTGAGCTCATGATACAAAGACTGATATTATGTGACAGTATTCACTTTTGAATCTATACATGGTGTGTTTGTAATGGTAAAAGTTGCTTTCATTAAAAGAAAATAGTTAGATAGTTATGATGGGATGAGGAACTTGTAAAAGGTCTATTTTTTATTTATCAGTCCAAATCTTCTATGAATCTCTGCTTAAACATCCATGCTCAGTTTGTCCAAACATTCTGGGTAAGGGCTTTAATACAGTGGGGTCCAAAGGTCTGAGCCTACTACCAAGAACTTATCAAAAACACAATGTTTTACAACAGTAATACCACAGTAGTGATTAATTAATAGGGTACTCTATGTGCATAGAGGATGTTATAGGGGATAATCATTTAGTCAATATCTGGTTGGTAAAATATCAAAAATAATTCACACTGTGTATTAGGAGCGTACATGTGTTCATTTTTAATAAAATATATAGTGTGACAACAGACAACAGAAAACTTACCAAATAGTAAAAGATATTCAGATATATATCAATTTCATATGGACATTTCTCACAGATCTAAACATTAGGATTTGTATCAGTTCTAAATTCTTGAATAATAAAAGTATCAACTGAGTGAAGAAATGTATTAGTTTTTGATAAATGAATAATTAAAATATGAACTAAATAAATTATGAAAACAATTATATACATGTATATAATGTAGTGCCATTTAATGTTTCATTAAATGTTTGACTAATGTAAGCTGATACATCAATATGGACAAATACATCTAACTGACACTTGTACCAGTGTCAGTAAAACACGTCTGACTGTGGGTATGACAGTTAAACGCAGATAACAGCCCATAAATGACAACATATGACACTTTTCTCATGTTCACATCGTCACATCATCCGGAGGAGTTCTCAAATGTTATCACAAGCAAACAAGAATAATGCTCAATCATACTTGTCAATAGACATCTGTGCTTCTCTATCAGTAACTAAAGTAATAACTATGAGAAGAGGGAAGATGTTTGTGACGATCTGATAAGAGTTGTATTTAAAAACCCGCTGACAAGGCCACCGGGGAGACATTTGGAGTTTGACAGGTAAACTGAGACATGACGCTTCCAACTCTCCTGCTGCTCCTACCCGTCCTCAGCCCTGCTTGGGCTTGGATAGTAAGTGACTCTCTCAATTCCAATGATTGTCATCCATTACAATCGATTAAAGTGCTGATTAAATCTTTGTTTGGCCAGCCACTGGAGGACTGGGGGTCTGGCAATGTGAATGCGTCTGTGGGTGAGTCTGGTCAGTGTGTTTGTCACGTGTATGTGCCGGACACCACCTTCCCTGGCGACCGGGTTCAGCACATGCAAGAAATCACAAACGATCTGATCCTGGAAGTGGAAATCCAAATCAACAAGGTACTGTAGAGCTTCTTAAAACTATCTAGACATATGCTGACCTATTTATTTTTCACAATGATAACCAAAAGTGTGTCTCCTTCAGATGGTAAGCTACAAGGGTAAGTTGGAGATCTTTTTGGGAGAACTGACGGACCTGACCGTGAGAGTGGCCATGCTGGAGAGTGATCCTGACAACTACATCAAACTGGACTTTGAGCTTCTCAGGATTGAGCTGAGGGAGTTTGAGGTTCTGGTGTCCCAGCTGAAAGAGTCCCTTAACTCCTCCTCACCCATGTTTGACACTCTCTACACTGAGGTAAAGGAACAATTTAGAGGCAAGGTATAGAGGCTTACTGCATTAATGGAACAGTAGGATTTTTTTTTTCAATTTGGGGTCTGTTTTTTCTTAGATTCACAACATGAGCCTCATTGTGGACCAACTGGAGACCTATGACAAGAGCAACCTGGAGGTGATCCGCATTGAGTTTGCTAAACTGCAGAAGAAACTGGAGGCGTGCCAGAAAGAAGGGGGCGTCATCAAGCCAGATCTCGGTAAGGCCCCCTAGCCAGTTGATAGTGCTGGACAATAGTTGAGAGTAGAGATGGACAGTCAATATCAACGTTTTTCTTCTCTTCCCAGGCAACTGCAATCACACAGGCATCACCAGTATCGGCAAGCCTACAGTCATGCAGCTGAATGCTCACTTGAATGCAGCTTACAGATTTGGAGGCTGGGGAAGAGACTCCAAACCTGTTCGAGGCCATGAATCAATGTATTGGTATGGTGCATACAGCTCTCCCTCAGTGTACGACTTCTATTTGTACTCTAATTATGATAAACTGATCCTGAGGTCCTCGTTCAAACACCACGACATACCAAGTGGATGGGAAGGTACTGGAAACAATTACATTGTTCACGGTAACACCATATATTTCCAGCACAACACTCCTTTCAGTATGTCTAAACTGAATCTGACCAGTTCCAAATATGACTACAGGGTGATCCCACAAGCTAGTCAAAGGTTCTCATACAGTTATTCAGCAAACCAGAACATGGACTTTGCAGCTGATGAGAAAGGATTGTGGGTAATGTATGCCACAGAGGAAGCCAAGGGCAAAATCGTCATTGCTAAGGTAGATGAGCAGTCATTCGGTATTGAGAATGAATGGAAAACCACTGCGTACAAGCAGTTGACAGGCAATGCTTTCATGGTGTGTGGCGTCATGTATGCCAGTAGATCAGTAGATCTGAAAACAGAGGAGATCTTCTACTCATATGACACCAAGACCGGGGAGGAGAAACACCTCAACATTCGCTTTGAAAAGTTCCAGGAGAATTATGTCAACCTGGACTACAATCCCACCGACCAGAAGCTCTACATGTACAACAACGGCTACTATGTTTCCTACAGTGTGAAGTTTAACAAAAAATAAGATGTCTCCTCTTTGTGATCTGCCGTATTGTGATTGATACGATTGATCAATATTTACCCTCTTTGACGTTGGCACTTACATCAACACACCAACACATGTATCCAACCATGTCTACTGTCTTTTCCTTAATAAAATCAAACTGAAGCATTCAAATCATCTTCGTTTTCTATTTTCTTATAACAAAGTGTATAATATTAAATTGTACAAAACAGTTTTTCATGACTGCAATGAAGCAGATTCAGATCCAGAAAATGATAATAACAAAAAACAAAAGCAGAAAATGATGTGTAAAATCCAATATAAGTTGCCACTACAGACACAACAATAAATGCACACATAAATACAGAATCCAGTGATTGTACTTGGCTTCAAATTACTCTGAGGCAGAGAGAGCAGTAGGAGAGGGTGAATCCTACAAGTAAACAAGAGTGTGATCAATGTGACTCCTTATGCTACTGCTACAGAGCTTCAAGATGGGCGTTTTTGCTCCCTACTGATTGGACCGCTGACTTCCACAGGAAGCGTAGAAAAACTGCTGCTGTGAAGTTCTGAAACTCAGTCACAGGACATGATGATTCAAAGATAGATTGCTTACTTTGACACCTGTTCACTTTTCAGTTTTTCCCCAAGTACTATCTTGCCTCTGATTCATTTTCATCCCAACTGCCACAGCTGAATGCTCATAAATACATAAAAACTGCAAAACGGCTAGAAAGAAAACTTTAAGACTATAAGAAATCAAGAGTCTGATGATGTTAACAGATTAATTTGTTGTCAAAGGGGAACAATGACTACTGTATTCAATGTATTCTAAAACCCTTCAAACGGCGTCAAGTGAATGAACAACTAATAGTTTCTGCTGTCTTTTGCCGCTGTGGTGAAATATACAGTATACGTGTCTACTAACATTCATCAAACCAACGATCCAAGCAGCTCAGCAGCATGGTGCTTAAAGTATCTCTCAGGTCGTAGTTTAGTGCTCAACATCATAAACGTGGGTGAGACCAACCATTTGGTGTGCAATTACTGTAACAAGAGATAAAGTAAGACCTAACAGTGTGTATACACTTCAGAAGCAAAAGCATCTCCACTTTCGCACATCACCACTCGGTTACATGTGTCAAAGCAATCAATTGTTCTTTCAAAGTACTCTGATTTAAAGTCTGAGACCGCTTCATGTTTCAAAACCTTTTATATTGAATGCCAACATTGCATTATTTGTGTGCCACAAAAACCCACCAGCATTAATCTGTTTCCAAAATGAACTCAAATAAAATGAAAAAGCATTTTTACGTTCACTCATGCAGCTGGCGTGACTCTGGAGTGGCTGTTCAAAAAAAAGTAGTAAATTAACTCTGATAGGTGTGGACTTATTTCAACACAGTGATGACACAGTTTACTGTCTCAGAGTGAAATTAACAGTGTTTATTTTGATGTGTAATGTAAGAGAAACGGAGAGAGAATCCTCCTGATGAATGTACCTAGAAAACCTATCAGCACTTTGATGCATACTGTGCTCGTCCAAGTTTCTGTCAGTATGTACACAAAGCAGTTACTACCTAAAGTAGTAACTAAACTAAAACGTACGTAAAGATAAAATAGCTCGGGAAACAAATGAGAAGTCATAAAACTATACCCCTGATGCACTGGAGACATCTGCACTCATCTCAAGGAAGGTAAATAAACTGTAACTATGGGATGAAGTCATATGGTTTTGGTGAGCTGATAAGAGGTGTAAAACCCCACAGACCAGACTAGCAATCAGACCTACTGTTGGTTAGAGACAAAATGCCGCCGACTCTACTGCTACTCTTCCCACTGCTGAGTCCTGCATTGGCCTGGCTCGTAAGTGGCTCTTCATTACAACATGAAGATGGAAGTTGAGTGACCATCTCCTTTGCAATATCTTATTAAAACCACTGTATCTGCTTGCAGCCCATGGAGGACCTGGAGTCAGGCAATGTGACCACGTCTGGTGGAGCGTCGGACTGTGTTTGCAGCGTGTATCTGCCTGACAACACCTTCCCTGCTGACCGAGTGCAACACATGCAGCAAGTCTCCAAAGACCTGATGCTGGAGGTGGAGATTCACATGAACGAGGTAGGAGCAGAACAGAACGTCCTCTAGAAGAACATTCACAGCTACAGATTGTTTTGGGGGAAAAACAACCTTGTTGCATCCTGTTTGCATCAATCTGTTGTTATGTGGCTGTGCTGCCATTACAAATGAGAAATCACGTACGTATAATTGCATGGTGGTAATTGATTTGCAATATATAAGTTCATGGACCCCCCCCCCCCATGGACACTAGACGTTACTTACTTACTTACGTTACGTAATGTGTCTAAATGCGTTACATTAACGCACACATTTACACGTACCCTTGCACATATATATGGCACATATTGTTTTTATTTTATTGTTATATTTCTTATAATATCTTTTCATATATTTTAGTGTGAATTTTTCTATTTTATATTGTATTCTTTCTTTCTTTGCCTTACAGTACTTGCTTTTATTCTTGTTTTTATTGTTCTCTTGCTATGTTTATTGTTATGCACCAAACACCAAGTCAAATTCCTTGTATGTGAAAACATACTTGGCACTAAAACTGATTCTGATTCTGATTCTTTTAGCTTGTCCACTACAAAGGCAAACTGGAGATTTTCCTGGGAGAACTGAATGACCTGACCGTGAGAGTGGCCATGCTGGAGAGTGATCCTGACAACTACATCAAACTGGACTTTGAGCTTCTCAGGATTGAGCTGAGGGAGTTTGAGGTTCTGGTGTCCCAGCTGAAAGAGTCCCTTAACTCCTCCTCACCCATGTTTGACACTCTCTACACTGAGGTAAAGGAGCAATTTAGAGGCAAGGTACACACAACATAGAGGCTTACTGTATTAATGGAACAATAGGATTTTTTTCAATTTGGGATCTGTTTTTTCTTAGATTCACAACATGAGCCTCATTGTGGACCAACTGGAGACCTATGACAAGAGCAACCTGGAGGTGATCCGCATTGAGTTTGCTAAACTGCAGAAGAAACTGGAGGCGTGCCAGAAAGAAGGGGGCGTCATCAAGCCAGATATCGGTAAGGCCCCCTAGCCAGTTGATAGTGCTGGACAATAGTTGAGAGTAGAGATGGACAGTCAATGTCAACGTTTTTCTTCTCTTCCCAGGCAACTGCAATCACACAGGCATCACCAGTATCGGCAAGCCTACAGTCATGCAGCTGAATGCTCACTTGAATGCAGCTTACAGATTTGGAGGCTGGGGAAGAGACTCCAAACCTGTTCGAGGCCATGAGTCAATGTATTGGTATGGTGCATACAGCTCTCCCTCAGTGTACGACTTCTATTTGTACTCTAACTATCATAAACTGATCCTGAGGTCCTCCTTCACACACCACGGTCTACCTCAAGGATACGAAGGCACCGGTAACAATTACATTATTCACGGTAACACCATATACTACCAGGCCGGCAACCCCTTCAGGATGTACAAACTGAATTTGACCACTTCTGTTTACAGTTACAGACACATCACACAGGCTAGTGGGAGATTCTCGTACAGCTATTCACCCAATCAATATCTGGACTTTTCAGCTGACGAGAAGGGATTGTGGGTAATGTATGCC
Organism: Hoplostethus atlanticus; assembly: GCA_034670405.1. NCBI lineage: Eukaryota > Metazoa > Chordata > Actinopteri > Trachichthyiformes > Trachichthyidae > Hoplostethus > Hoplostethus atlanticus. The sequence continues at coordinate 3,863,325 of JAXDDX010000004.1, forward strand.
ACAGAGAAAGCCAAAGGTAAAATGGTCATTGCTAAGCTGGATGAGCAGTCATTCGGTATTGAGAATGAATGGACCACTAATGCATTCAAGCCGCTACTAGGAAATGCGTTCATGGCGTGCGGCGTTATGTACGCCACCAGGCCCGGAGATCTCAATACAGAGGAGATCTTCTACTCGTACGACACCAACACGGGCCAGGAGAAGTACATGAGTATTCCCTTTCAGAAGTTCCAGGAGAATTTTGTCAACTTGCACTACAATCCCACTGATCAGAAGCTCTACATGTACAACAACGGCTACTATGTTTCCTACAATGTGAGGTTCAACCAAGAATGATGCCTCCTCTTCTTGATCTGATGTATAGTGATTGATACAAAGGTTCTCTTTCACTGACAGTCACTGACGCTCTATAAATCTATGTGATGAATAGAAACTTTGCTGTCATGGTGTGCCTTTTTTTCCCCGAAATAAAATCAAACTTGAGCATTCAAATACATGTGCTGTTCTGATTCATTTCAAGAAGATCTGTGCAAATTTAAAAAATCACCTTTGGGTGGGGCCATAGAATAATCCTGCACTTATCTTATATGAGTCATGTTTCTGTGTGACACGTCAGTCCCCTCCCATCCTGGTTTTTGGGTAAGGTTGCGGCATCTGATACATCTCAGCCCCCATCCTCTCCCCCCTCGCCCCCTCCCCTCCCTGGTCCATGCTGGGGCTACCAACTCCCTCTGTAAGCCAGCCCTCCCATGGGGGACTGTCCTTTGTGCTCTGGTAGAAGCCTGGCTCCATCTGGTACTGAGGACCATGTCTGAGCTCATTACAGAGTCCAGGCGGGGTGATCCCCCTCCATTCATGGTGGAAGGCTGACATCAAAGAAATACAGTAATACATTATTGTTGCATGAATTGAACAATTATCACCGGGTTTTGTCGTAATTGTGCCAGTCAACCCCCGAAAGCTGAACACAGTCGGGTTTGAGAGTAAGGCTGAGGTGGAAATAGCCTGCGGCCACAGGACAAAAGCAGCGCTGTCTCTTTAAGTAGGCCAGCATCTGTCAGGATGAGAGGGGGGAAGTGAGCGCCTTGTGTGAAATGGTACCCTTTAGTGACATCACACTCAGCCAATGGGCAGCCTCCCCTGAGCTCTCTCCGCCTCTCCTGTTCCTGGGATGAGTGTGTGCAGGCTGCTGCTGATGCTGCTGCTGGGGTGGTGGGTCTAGGACATGCTCGCCTCACGTCAGGTAGGGTGTGTGTGTATCTGTGTGTGTTCTCTTCTGTTTTCGGTGCTATTTAGTGCAAATTTTGAACGTTTTGTTTTATAGTGAATCACTCATTCCTTAGCTGCGGAGGTACACGTTGAAGAGATGATGGATGATGATGGAGGAGAGGGAGTGAAGATGGCTGTGTGTGTTTCATAACAATCCTTACAATGATGTCGCCTCCATGACTGTAACCAGGATGGGAGGTGTGTGTGATGTTTATTTCCATCTTTAATTGAACTGCGGGAATAATAACACTATATTTGACATCGATGAGCTCTCACATTAGCATTAGCCGCCATTGTGTGTTTGCCAATAACTTCCATAATGTACCAAAGGTTTATTTCAGATTGATAGGGAGGATTCTTGTCAGGCAGAACGTGTCCTCCTCAAACTGTGTCCTCAACAAAATGTGTCCTCCTCTTCATGTGGTTGATGTATGTGTGTGGGTGAGTCTTTGAGTGTAGAAGAGATTATTATGATGCTATAGTGAGATTGAGGCATCAAAATCTTCTTCAGTGCAACCTTGAAGTGTTCGTCCTGCTGTAGGGACGTAAAACAACACTACTAAGTAACATAGTATTTCATCTGAGAATAAAGGAAATGCGTCTCAGTGTTCTGAGTCACCTCACTGTCATCTTGTACGTTTGCAGCTCTGCTTCTTTCCATTCATCAGCAATAGTAGCCACAAGCTTGTACTCACTTCCTGCGCTAGTCTGAAGGTTAACCCTTTGTTTACACCGGCTCAGATCATCATGCTCTGCTACAAAGACTTCAGCCCTGGAGTGACTGGGGGCAGGCACACACCGAGCCCAACAGACAGAGATGAATCCCGCTGTTGATAAGACCAGGGAACAAAGGTGAGTTGCAACCCTAAACAGAGGAGGAGGAGACAAACATGAGCTGTAGTGTTACTCAAACAAACAGTTTCTGTTTCTAAATTGAATGACTATCATATGATGGTTCAGCCCCAGAATATCTATGTTCCATCTGAATCTGTGTTAGTGAGACCAACAGCGGTTGCTTACGAGTCTTTTACGCTGTGCTCAGGCCCATCTGGACCTGGACGAGTCCGAACCTGGGCAGCCATGGCAAAGAGAGACTACCTGGTGGAGGCAGCCAAGCAGATCCGCATGGCTCTGGACCGAGAGGTCAATGAGGACTACGAGGCAGCGTTCAGCTACTACAAGAACGGGGTGGATTTACTGCTGAATGGGGTGCAATGTGAGTGGACAGCACCTGGTTTTTCACGTCAGTATACGTAACCTGTGGCTATGTGTGATACTGAATAGGGCATTTGAAGAGGCGGGTTTACAACACACTCATCAGACATGTGATGGGAACATGTGATGAACACAATGAAAGAATGCCCATTAAAACAGGAACTCACAAGCCAAAGGTTACATCCAGTTTTCTTATTGGCCAAAGATATCTCTTTTTTCCAGTTTGTCAATAGTCAGCTGTGTGTTACCAATCCTTATCCTAAGGATCCTAAAGCCAAGTGGTTCAGTCAGGATATGAATAACACTCTGTCTTACAGTGGACCCGAACAAGGACCGTCGGGAGGCTGTGAAAAGGAAGACAACCCAATACCTGAAGAGGGCTGAAGAAATCTTTATTTCACACCTGCAGGACAACCTAGGGAAGGGAAGCTCTCATTTAGGGGTAAAACAATTCTACCTAATTCTAACATTTACACAAGTATGTTTTATTGATGACTCCAAACAATGTCACTCAGTGAGATTGACCACAGCTGGAAACATTTGTTTGTTTGTGGTCTACCTGTTTGGTGAGGATATGACTGTGATGTCTGAGGAGGTGAGGTGTTTTTAGTGTTTTTGTCTCTATGCTTAACAGATGACCTTCTAATAGAAGATGAGTCACTTCAAAACATCACCATTTGTAGCTTTGTACTCTTGAGAGATTGTGAACACAAAGGAGCCCCTCCCATCCTGCTCCTTACATTAGTAGATGTATCACTTTGTGCCTCTCTCTCTCGTGGCTCTTTTACTTACAATACAATCCTATGTGACAGACAGGGATTTAACTAGCACCATGAAATAAGCCTATTTTATCCATTTCTCATATGGGTGAAAAACAGAAATACTACTGTCGTCTGCACTGTGCTTGGCTGTAGCTAACGGCCGCCATGGCTTTTATCACCAGGGTTACAGCAGCCTGAGATTCCGTCCAATCAGACACCTGAGTTCCCCTGTGGAGGACCTGGAGATGTGTAAAGTGGTGGGGGTTATTGACAAGGCAAGACAGACTCTTTAAACTGTTTGCACTCTAGCATCTATGTTGTTTCCTTAGACATTTCATCAATAATGACACTGTGTTTTGACACGATGAAAATGTCAATCAGCGACTACGAGCATGACAGCTATTCGTGGTAAAATATGAATCATTTGTTCACTTTCCTGGCCTGATGATGTTGTTATTTTTCATTTCAAAGGTCCTGACTGTCCAAAGTCTGGTCAATAAGGAGACATTTGTTGTAAAGGTGAGTTCTCAAATCTACTCTCCGTCCTACACAGGAGACATGGGGCTCCAATAATAGGAGCAGAGGTACAATATGGGTGGGCGCCACGCTCTCGTACCCATTCATTTGGTAGTGATGCAGTATAGTAGACATAAATACAGCACAGGTCCACAGACAGACATTTATCCACTGATAGGGGAGATGTTTTGGGGGCTGCTGTGTGGCAGCGAGCCAACCATCATATGCTGTGGCAGGCCAGTCGATGAGAGCACTCTCCTTCCTGTCTCCCTGAGTATCCTGCTCCATTGATCTGCCTAAAAGCTCTCACCCTCTTAGCTAGTGCAATTGTACCTCCACTTTCAGTAACCAGAGAGCCATAGTAACAAAGAGGCAATTCTCTCAAAAGGAGCAATCCAAACAGTGGTTGATCCTTTTTGTTTAGTCCTTTTTACTAACATTTTTAAACATTTATTTTTTCCTTTCTACAATAAGATCAATATTGTTTAAATCAAGACCACTACAACCTGATAACAAACACGCTGACGTAGTTTGACAAGGAGTGATGAATGTTTGGTGGAATCGCTGTGGGCAGACATAGATTAGAAGTCACAGCAGTGCAATAGTCCTGTAACTGTTATGCTCTGTGCGTGTCCTCCCAGAGCCTGGCCAAGTCGAGCTGGGAGAGCAGGGACCAGCCCACCATCATTCCTCAGGGGGTGCCGTATATGGTGAAGCTGCTGAGGTTCTATGTCAGCGAGGACGCTGTGTACCTGCATCTGGAACATGTTCAAGGTGAGATCCAACAACGGCTCTGCTCCGTCAGTACTGCAGGGATGTTTTATGCATGGCATGGCATGGCACTTGGTGGATTTTGCCATCATTGGTCTCCCATCATGTGGTGGCGGATTCTGAAGATTTGTTGTGCACCTTAAAGTGTTTTTTAACAATGATTATTGAAATTGTGTAACAGAGCTTAAGAAAACATTGGAAACAATGAAAATAATTATTAATATTTATTACTGATTATTGTCTATCTTCCCAGGTGGGAGGCTCTTCTCCAAGCTGCACAAGGTGAGGGGCGAGGCCAAGGAACACCCAGAATGCTTCAGTCCCAACCAGCACAGGATCAAGCTAAAGACCAGCTACACATCTCCCACCATCAGCACAGACTACCAGCACAATGACGGAGGAGGCAAAGGCGTGACCCCTGTCCCGGAGAGAGTGAGCGACGAGAGCCCGGATACAGACTCCCTGACTTTATGGGATGAGACTCAGCAGCGTCTGGAGAGCTGCGGGACTCACTCCTACATCGAGGAGACAGGCTGTCTGCAGAACACACGCTCTGCGGCGTCATTTTATGCTCGGCTAGAGCGGCCAACTTTGCTTTCGGGTCCAATGAGGACACACGTCAGCACCCATATCCATCCACCAGCCCCTAGTCTGTGTTTGCATTCCACTGAAACTCAGGAAAAGCCTGCTCTTCCTCTTTCTTGTGCTCGTGTCAGTCATGCTCTTGATGTCATGTCGGAGCTCCGTGAAAAGACGGCCGGGATGGGACTGATCGAGTGCAGCTCTGACTTTGAAGTTGCTTGGAAAGCTGCGGAACCAGCACACAACTGTGAGAGTGTAAACCCCTATGCAGTGACTGACACTGACTTACATAGCACTATAGGACAAACCGTACCTCATACAAATCAGACCTCATTCGGAAAAGCAGCATCAGCAAACGGTGAGAATAATGGTATGAGTCCTGGTTCCTCTCCTGCCATTTTACATCTTCCTCTCCATTGCCAAAGCCAGATCTGTGGCAGGGCATCTTGGACCAACAATGGCTCTCACCAAGGATCTATTTTAAGTGGGAACCTTGGGAAAACCACAGACATGGTGACTGAATCACTCCAGCAGAGCAGAGCAGAGGAGCAGGTCAGCAGCAGTCCCACCACAGAGGAAAGAAAGGCGATGCTAGTCATCAGGAGCACAGACAGAGCGGTGTTTTCTGACCACACAGACAAATGGACTGAAAGCACCCAGTCTCCCTCGGCCTCTCTCCGCCACAGCACTGCAGGAAAACAGGGGACATGCCTAGGGGTCTCCCTGGCCCTCTCGGGGGTGAAATACCACGGGGAGTTTCTTTCCAGAGAGTCAGGAGAGGCGGTGGAGGAGGCCTGGGAGCTGCTGAGCCCTGGAGGGAAGGACGCACCTCCAAGGGAAGGTTCACTGTGTGACCCGTACCTCTCTGGTCCTCCTGGGGCCCCACCCCAGAGTAGGAAAGGAGATATGGATGCTTTCCTGAAATCAGAGGGATCAGAAGGGCAGGGGGAAGACCAGCTCATTGAGGTGGATGGCTGGTGTCACCTGCCTCGGTTCCCTGTCAAGTCTTCCAGGGCCAACGAGAAGGCCACCCAGGCCTGCTGGGGGCTGTCGGAGGCAGAGGTGCATGTCTGGGGGGCTCAGATCCTGCTGGCCCTCGAGAGCCTGCATCAGCAAGGCATCCTGTGTCGGGACCTCAACCCTAAAAACATACTGCTCACCAGCAATGGTGAGTTCATCAAATACCTGCAAGACTCTGGATGAGGAAAACCACAACTCTTTTGATTTTGACTTAACATAATATGTCTTCACAGGAAAGGTGTGTTTGACTTTTTTTGGTCAGTGGAGTGAAGTTCAGTCAGAGATCAGCTCCAAAGCAATGGAACAGATGTACTGTGCTCCAGGTAAACATATGTATTAAACTCTTGGTATAACTTGCCACCTAGTGGCGAGAGACAGTCTGTCCACCATCATAGGTTAACTACTGAATGTATGGTGTGGAAGAAAAAAAAATTTGTTTAACTTTTTTTTCCACATCCATTTTCAAGAAATACTGATCATGACTAAAACTAAACCTGATTTATTGTTGGCCAACAGAAATTGGGGGGGTCTCCAAGATTACAGAAGCTTGTGATTGGTGGAGTCTGGGGGCTTTACTGTTCGAACTTCTGACGGGAATGGTAAGCAAAGTCTCTGCAAAGCATGTTCGGTCCCATACAGTAAAGCCCATGACTATGCCATTCACATTATTCTTGCACGTTGTGCTATTGCTATGGCTACTCATGCAAACTGCGCCCTGTGCCTCCAGCCCCTGTGGCAGCTCCATCCTGCAGGAATACACTCTCACACCCAGCTGCTCATCCCCGACCACCTGAGCACTGCAGCTGCATCCCTGCTCACTGAGGTAAGGCTTTAGCGTTGGACACACACACACACACACACACATGGCCCATTCGATGCTTGCCTATAGTAGCAACACTGTCCATTGTATGCTCCACAGTTGCTTCAGTTTGATGCTGGCTATCGCCTGGGTTCTGGAGGAGGAGGTGTGAGTGACATCATGTGTCATCCCTTCTTCAGTGCTGTCTCCTGGAAAGCTCTGAGCTGCTAGTGGGTCTACCTTCAGCCCTGATCCCTCTGCTGCACAGGAGGAGAAGAGGAGCCTTCCCCAAAGCCCCAGCGTCCTCATGTGGCCAAAACGGATGCAGGCCCAGATCCCGGCTTCCTTTGCACTGTGCTTCCCAAAGAAAAATGACACAGTAAATACTGAAACCAGAATGAAACCAGTGAACCGAGTCCCTTCAACAATGTGTAATGAATGGGTTTGTTACTTCCACTTATCAAAGAGACTCTAGCCTCTTAATATAGGAACTGAAAGTAACTTTGAAGCAGCTTTGACATTATTGTTACATTGTACAGTAATGTATCCATGCATATCAACTTCATTATCACCATGCATGAACACGGATGCCTCTTCTTGAATATTGACCATTATGAATTTTTGGACTGTCTGCCAATGAAAATATAGTTGTCAAACAGGGGCATTAGGCAATAAAAAAGTACCTCTTTTGTGTTTCCCTGATATTCTGCTCTGGGTGTGTGTCTTTGCATGTGAAGATTAATCTCATCAACAAGCCATGGTCCTGGGGAAGATCTGAAACCATTGTAATTTTATCACTGGAAATATAGATTTCACACTTAAACATTGTTAATATGTTGTGATCTTGGACAGCTATGTATACAGCTAAGTATACAGTAGATTTGTGAACATGAATTTCTCCCAAAGCTAAACCCAGGTGACTGCTGACCATTTAGAGGAAACAAATTTTGCAGGAATATGAACACATTTTCTGGCTGCAGTTGTTGGCACTACAACAAATACTGAGTCCATTAAGCTCTGCTCTCATCTCATCACTGTGAAAAGGTTTTATCTCATGACATCACATGACTTTTCTTGGCCCTTCGGTTTGTAGCTTTTGGAGATGCTTGCGTTCATTTGTACCGAACTGTCTTAGATCACTGGAACATGAATTTTACTTCAGGATGGGGTCTGACATTTACGTATGCTCGACTCCAAATAATTTTCATCTTCTTCTTACATATTTCATGTGTCAAGTGAACCAATTTTGGGGAATGGCAAAAATAATTCTGTTACATCTATGTGTTGGATCTATTCTTATAATCTCAGCTAGCCAGAGTGCCTATTTGTAAGCAGGCTGGCACAAACAGCAACACTTATGTTGAGTAATGCAGCTCAGGTTTTATTGTTTAAAATGTTTTAAATAGTCACTTTCTTACACAGCATAAAGAGAATTATCCTCATTTGTTGTTGAACCAGATGACAAATGCTCAGAGGAATTCTTTACTTAGGACATCTTAGGACATGTTTCTTGGTTTGTAGCCCAACTTGGGATAATTGTTCTTCTCTCACCAAAAATAATGAAATGATAATATGCAGTTTAGCTAAGTTTGCCATTCATCTCACAATAAGTTGAAAATTACTCCGTTGTATGTAGAAAATGGCATATGGCGCACATGAATTATACAATATCCTTTTTGATATAGAGACCAGTACCACTGAAACCCCAATTCACTCTCCAGAATAGCACCAAACCTTTAATTATTTCCAGCCATGCAAAAGTCCAGTGCACACCTCACTTTCTCTCCAAAAATCCTTTTTTCTAGTTACCAATACAATAATAAATCAATTGCCATTACAGTATGTTCATCCGCAGGGTACAGCCACTGTTTGCAAAGGGCGGTTTGTTTGTTGGGGCCTGGAGGTGCCAAGGGTTCACATGTCCAGGAGCAAGACTCGGGGGTCCTCCACTATTGACTTGATCTTGCGCAGGAAAGTGACTGCCTCTCTGCCGTCAATCAAACGATGATCGTACGTCAGGGCAACATACATCATGGGACGGATTTCCACCTGGAGGACAGGAGGTGGTTGAGACAAGTTTAGAATGCGCTCAGCAAGTATTCTGTTGCTAAATGGGTTGCTAAATGTCTGTATACGGCTGTGTCTTGGCATGCTGAACATAAAACAAGCATATGCACGTTAAAATTGCGCAATCAAGTTGCGCAAACACAAACCTTGCCCCCGACAGCAACAGGCCTGTCAAAGATACCATGCATGCCCAAAATGGCAGACTGTGGGGGGTTGATGATAGGTGTGCCGAACATGGACCCAAACACTCCACCATTGCTGATGGTGAAGGTTCCTCCATCCATGTCCTCAACAGCCAGCTCGTTCTTACGGGCCTACAAACAAACATCCACAATATCAAGACATAAACATAAGGAAACTGCTTATTTGACTTTAAAATAAATAAATAATATAATATATATTACCTTTTCTCCCAACATATTGATGGCCTTCTCAATGTCGGTAAAGTTCATTCCTTCTGCTCCTCGGATTACAGGAACCACCAGGCCCTGAGAGAAAAAAAGTCAAAAGTCACATGACTGAGCTTGCTAGCTGTTACATTAGCGACAAGTGAACTATTAAGTACCGACACACAACATTACTGTCTACGTTTAATTTGTTTGTCTTACCTTTGGCGTGGCCACAGCCACACTGATGTCAACATAGTCCCTGTACACAATCTCTTTGGTTGTGTCATCAATTACTAAACAGAAAAAGAGGGTGCAAAACATGTACATTGAATAAAAGGTCTGTACACACTGTAAAATCATCCATCATTACTTTAGCCCACAAGATTCATTTATTTAATGCATGTATCATTTTCTGTTTCGTGCAAGTAAGCTGTGGGAGTTCAACCACGGGCTATTTCAGATGTTTAAAACCTAGCAGTAAAGACGAGCCCTGCTTCATTGTGGTTAGTCTAAATAGGTCAGGTGGTATCGGGGGAGTAAATAAGTCAGTGTGAGGTTTTGAGGCTTTGCAATGGAAGATACTGAAGCCTAAAATCATGTTCTTCACCACATGTTCTTCATACATCTCTAATGACTTGACACCACACATGTAGAGCCATATTAAAAGATCACAAACAGGGCTCTCTCAGAGCTGTTATTTAAGGTGAAATCCATACCAGCATTGACAGCGGGTTGGTCGACCAGTGCGTAGGCTGCAGCCTTCACAAACGCAGACATGAAGCCCAGCTTGATGTTATGCTTTTTCAGGAAGGCGTCTTTGTAAGTCTTCCTCATCTCTGTGATGTTGCTGTGGAGTGATTGCAACAAAATTAAAACATGGGCCAATAAATAACATTTCAATGTGAGTAATGATGCACAAACAGGGTCAAAGCCCACAGGAAACTAGAGCATGGGCTGTTTTTGTAACACTTTGGTTAATATTCTTGACTTTTGAATTTAATAGTGGTTCTGACAAAAGATGAAAAACTAATGAAAACTAAACCAGCCAACTAGAGTACCAAGATGGGGGTTTAAATACAAATTCACACAAACATAGAGAGTAAATGCTTATTAGGAGGCATTTATTTCCTAGTGCAGCTTACTCTTACTTTGAAAATCTGCATTTGATCACAATGAAACATAAATTTCATGTTCATGTTGTCTGTCATATATGAGGGTCAATCATTGTCAATTATGTACACTACTTGAAACTGGCTACAGATATTTGAGTAATATTCTCGAAATGCATTTTCAAAATGGTTACGGGTTTGTTGTGTGTACAATGAACAACTTCTGAACTCATGTTCATTTAAAAATGCTATTTAATTGAAATATGACAATCTATGCTCTATGCTTAGTTTTGTAATCCATCCTTAATAAATGGTGTATTTAGCATTATTTAAGATAATTCGTATTTTATTGTTAACTATCAAATAATTAAAATATTTTTGTCTTTTAACAGTTTATTAAGGATTAGTAGATGCCATACATTATTTTATTTGAACATTATTTATTTGAACATTAATATAATAAAAAAAAGATATATGGTAACATAGCTGATAAGAGATGATAACAGCTTTCTGATTACGTTAGTATGATTAACAAATTATTTGTAAAACATTAATAAACATTTTTTGGGTCGCTATTATAAAGTTGCAACTGATGTTTCCTGTAGTTAGTAAATGGTTAATGTGCCTTTGTAAAGCATCAATACACACTATTTTAGCCAACTTGGGGGTCTTCTTTCCACTTTGGGATAATAAACATTAAAACAACGACCATGCAAAACGGAGTATAGCACCCACAACAGTAAGCACGCCAGCATAAATCACCAAAGCTGGGAAACAATAGCACACTACTGAAATACGGATTAAATAAATGAAGCTTCAGGGTGCTTCAGGGTATGTTGTTGTTATAATAATAATAATAAATTATCATTTATTAAGGATTAGGTTACTGTTACCAATGGCTCTTGTTCAAGTTGTATTGGTATATTAAGCCTCTCTGTGAAAACCTTTAAATACTGTAATCATTTTCTTTGAAATACAGGTGATACATTTCACATCATTTTCAAGAAAAAAATATATGTTATGGCTAAAAAATAAAGCTGGTACAGGTCATGGTGAATTAATGCTATTGACATTGGCCTGCTAATCGTTTCACCGTTGCTCACCGTTCTCTTGTATCTCTCTTTTTAATTGTTTGTTTTCCTGTCTCTAATCCTGTTGAAGCTCTAGGGTTTCTCCGCTAACGTAATTAGCCCCTCCCAAGACACACACTCTCCGAGAAAGGAGAGAAGAAGCGATAAAAATCTTCACTTTCTGGAGCCTGTAAATCTTATTGGGCTGTCATAAAAGCCCATATCGGTTGAGGCAGCTCTCCCACTCAGAGCGCAGGTCTCTGTGGGCCCCTGCAGATGCTCCAGCCTCCTGCTCTGACTAGCTCCTTCGGCTCCAGATGAGCCCTAGCCTGGGAAGTCTTCCTCCAGACCGTCAATGTCAATCTAATTAGGATACACAGAAAACCCTGAATAGCCGAAAGCTGACACCACACATTTGCGGGGAAAAGAAATCCTCAAAGTGTCCTCTTCAGCACAGGGGGCAAGCGCGGACAATAACATTTCCTTGTAAATTAATAAAACCTGTTTTAACAATTCTTATCTTCGTTTTAGATGGCATTACGACCAAATATTTACATTCCAGTGTGTAAGAGGCTATCAGGTTTCAAAAAGCTTTTCCTATTGGGCAGATTCCAATCTATAACCATTTGCGCCAGTGTTGTCTCAACTGTTCACACTTAAAACAAAAAGGGAAAAAACGCTCATATTTCCTAACTTTTCCACATAGACTATCTTCTTTTACATTTTTCAGATACTTATAAAAAATATTTTTTATTCGGCTTAAGATTTCCAGACTCTAGTCCCTGTTGTAAATGTACACATTTTTACCTAATGGGTGTTACCTCAATGTAGTGTAATGTAGCAAGACTCATTGCCAATTTAACATCTCGAATAGTGTTGGTGGCTTGATATGTAGGTCAGCTAATCTTGAATTTCCTACCTCATGTCGACCTCATTAAATGTAGTCAACATTGCGCAGGTGTTCTGGGCTTCCTTCAGTCTCTGGGCGATTCTCAGTCTCATGCGGTTAATCTTAACCTGATGGACAAAATATAAGAGTGATAAAAAATGTCAATAGAATAAATCTTTGTCAACCGTTTTGCTTTGTTACTTCTGTTAACTGTGTAACAAATCCTAGCCACTATCACATCCACCTTAACATAATTTGGATCATTTTTGCATCTTACCCTGCTCTCTGTCCTGGCTGCTTTAGTCCCTCCCTCTGCCTGGGCCACCGGGGCAGCTCTAGCAGCAGTGGGCTTGATGGCTGAAACTATGACAAAGAGGTGAAGAAGCTGTTAGTATCCCTTAACAGCAGTTTAGCGACAAGCCACTGTCTACAGAAAGAGGGAAAATGATTTATCATGTTCCCTAGATCAAGAGAACACACAGGTCAAGCCAAACACTTCTCACATGACACAGACCGTCTGTCTGATGACAACTAACCTGGTTTGGTGTCCATAGCATGTGCTGGCACAGGTGGCACCGGGGGCATAGTGGTGGGAACGGGGCCCACAGCCGAGGGGGGAGGAGGGGCAGCAGCAGGTGGTGGAGGGGCTGCAGCAGCAGGGGCCTCGGCTTTTGGAGCCTCTGCAGCTTTTGGAGCGCCAGCTAAGGGCACAGAAGTGCACAGATAAATTAGTGAGAAGCACAGATAACTAACTTTAACATTTCCTTCTTTTCAGTACAAATTCAGTTTTACAAACCTCCTTTCCGAAGCTTGAAGAGAGGTGTTCCTCCCTCTACTTTCCCTCCATCAGGGATCAAAAGCTCCTCAATCACTCCAGAAGCAGGAGAGGGAACCTGCACTGATGTCTAATGACCAGGAAAGGAATAAATAAAATTAAATTGTAATTATTGCTTGTTTTGGATGGCAATGCAAAAAGTGCTTGGATGTTTGTTTACTCAAGTATGGCTGGATTTCATTTTGCCAACCAAACTGCTAGAATTCCAATGTGTGCAACCATTTATTTAAGCATAGGCTCATGTAACATCTTGAATCAATGTTTATGTTAGACAACAAAATTTGATAACAAAAAAAATAAATATACACTGTCAGAGGGGAGGTTTGGAATGTTTACTGATTAGGGGACAAAGCAACATGCACAAATTATTTTATTCCTCTAGTCTGGGAGGCTTTGAACTTCCCATGCAAAACCCGGCTATTACCAGTTAGCACAAGCACAGTTAGTGTGTATGACATTAAATTGGCTATACCTTATCAGTCTCAATTTCGCACACCACCTCATCCTCAGCGACAGTGTCTCCAACAGCTGTAAGGAGAGAACACAGTTTCGTTGCTCAAGGGTCTTTTGTTTAGATATGCTGCGATGAGGCAAATCTCTGTTTAAGGTAACTAATATCTGAACAGAATACAAAATTACCTTTTTCCCACCTCACGTCCCCCTCTGTGACAGATTCTGCAAACGCAGGGGTCTTGACTGTGACAACTTCATTCCCTAGAGAACAACGACAAGAGAAAGCAAATGGGTTGATCACTCCATACATCAGTGGTGACGTTGCAAACTGAGACTATTAATTCAGACACAAGGGTAAAATGAAAGGCATGCAGGCTGATACATACCGTATGCTACAGATGTCCTGAAGTACTGGATTTGGAAGACACTGGACCGTGGATCACTTTTACTGAAGATAAAAACACAGACAGTCAATAGAACTAAGGTTGAAGAATGGCTATCCATCCAAGTATACTGAAAAGAGTAAAGAATAATAAGTTCACTCTGACTGTTTGGCTTGCATGTGCCATGGCACTGTCATGCCAAGGTCACACGCCTAGTGTGTGTGTGTGTGTGTGTATTGCCACATGCTCCATTTAATAAATCATTAAAATTATACAGGACGACTGGTGGACAGAGATGCTGATAATTGTAAGACAGACATGTGACAGTGTAAATGTGACAGGGTAATGAAAGTGATAGGAGGACGAGACAATTTGTGAGGCACAATGATTGCCTCAAGACTTTCCATGACAGCAAATGAATGACTCGTCCATCAGATCTGTGGAGTGAAGGGCTGTCAATTGAATACTCAAAACTCTCCTTACGAAACTACTTTATCTCTACAAAGAATATGGCGTTTGGTGTGTGTAGTACTTACACATTTTTGTTGAGAGTGATAGCATGGCTAGCAGACAGAGCTGAGGGTAACATGACAAGAGAAGCATGTGACTGACTTCTCAGAGAAGGATTACTCAGAAGCAAAAGGTCACAGAAATGTTTACGTTTTAAGACTCAATCCCTGACCAGCAAGCACACATACCTGCCGTGGCCCGACGAGCTAAGACATTATTGCCCTGTCAAAAGAAACAATCAAGCATTGCAGGAAATTTGTCATTTTCACTCTAAATGCAACATTATTATACACATGAACCTTATCATAGTATTTAGAGTGCTAACATTGTCAATAGAATTAAGATGGTAAGCCTATCAAGTGTAAATAAAAACAGGGTATGCTTAGGTCATGAGCAAAGGGCAATAGGAAATTAAATGAATGACATAAGAAGTGAGAGAATTCAAAGTTCTGGGTCAAAGGTCATTACTATGCTTTGCACCATGCCCTTTGACATAATCAATAATACTGTGCATCAGGTAGCTTTTGTAGTTTTGCATGAAACCCTAAAATAGCACAACATTAGGAACTGTTATTTAATCCGTGCAGTTTATCTATGTTAAAGTTCCCTGCTCTAGCTATCTTTGCCATGCAAACTACTATAAACGGTGGTTTGCCGACATTTGACTTTGAACCACCGTCTTACTATCTCGCTAATATAAACATGAAGAGTTAACTTAATCAATACACATGAAAAAAGGCAATACGGTGCCGCCAGTTTTGCTATATTGTGTGGATTTGTCCCTGCATAAACCTCAAAATGACCTCAGCAAGCCAGCTAGCTGACCTAAGCTACCCATACATTTAGCTAACTGTGTGGCTTGCTATAGCTAGCTAAATAATGTTAGACAAGTTTATGTTCCTGTTTCATCAACATGGCCCGGTACCTACTACTAACCAAACACCTTTGATATTCATGTCAAAACACGAGACCAAACTGCACAGAGGACACTGCTTTCAACTTTAATAGACACTGCACCAAAGATTTGGGAAGAAAAGTGTCATACTGTCCTTGGCTCACAATGTTACGGCCTATCCGTGGCCTGCAGTAGCTAGCTGGCTAACGCTAGCTCTTCCAGCTGCCCAGGCAGAGGCTGTGCCTTCAGCCACCGGCAGCAACAGCAACGTGCCCTTTCACAACAAGTAACAATAACAAATCACGCTTTCTACGTGCTTGTTGCCTACCTGGCGGATGGCAGAGAGGGAACGACCAAAATTGCTGGTGAGACACCGGGAATGGGATAGCATGGTGGCTGTGTGACAGCAACCTGTCAGCGGGAGGAAGGCTCCGGTCACACGGAAAGGCTAATCCCACGCAAAAACTGAGGAAGTTGTGTGGGATGAACCAAGTGCTCCAGCTGGAGGGGGGGGGGGTCGCTGTCACTGACAGGTTGTACCATAGTCAAGGCACCTGTTTCCTCACTCCACAGATCTCTCCCCTTCTTGAAATAGGCTACAGAGGAATCCAAACCCAACTCCAACCAGTCTCACAGAGGACTGATAAAAACGGTGCGGTAAAGAACGCATAACAGAATAGAATAGAATAGAATAGAATAGAATAGAATTATCTACTATGAATGATTGTTCTTATGATAGGCTTAGTCATGGTTAAATTCATACTTACACGGTCATTAAAAGATAAGATAAGATAAGATGAGATAAGATCACATCAGATCAGATCAGATAGATCAGATAAGATGAAACTTTATTGATCCTTTATTGACAGGGCCAAGAGTAGAAAAAGGATAACAATAAACCGAAAACAATGAAGATTAAAGATACAGCGTCCTCATCATGCTTATATCGAGTTCCTATTGTCAAGAAACAATTCCCACGATGTTGGCCACTTACAGAGTTACAGATGAGTAATTAGTAGTAAGAAGTATTTTTCTACCATCGCTTCACAAGCTTTCATCAACTTTGAAACCCACTAGTTACTTCGACTACTACTACTTCTACTACCTCCACAGTACAGGGCATCCACTCAACCTGATTCCCTCTGACACTATGAGGGTCTGCCAGAGACAGAGATTTGCCAATGGCCACCTAAGAGCTTTTAGATGGCCACGCCCCAACTCCGGTAGATGCATCGACGCTCGCGCACTCATCACTCAGCGCAACTCAGTCCGCGTGCAGGCCATCAGCTCGGCGGACGCAACAGGTAAGATCTCAGCAGTGTTGCTCGATTCTCTGAAACAGGGGGACCATGGGAGGGTGTCACTGTGCATGCCTGCAGCTCGTTTTAGTGATATTTGATTAGTGAGAGGCTTCATTGGTTAATGTTTTTCCTACTATGATTTTTGTATGATTGGCAAAACAAAAAATAACATTAGTTTTCCCCCGCATAGGCCTTAAGGCAAATTGAGTTCCTCAGCTCAAATGTTTCAATTGTGTTTTTTAACAATCAAAAACAGCAATTGTTTTTGTTTCAGTGGATTATCTATGACTTGAGTTCATTTTTGTAAAGGTATCAGGTCACATGGTTAAACAGAATAGCCTGTTCATTCATTTGATATAGTTCCACATATAAATTAGGGCTTAATTTACAATAGTTGAATACTGGTTTCCATCTTCGGGAAGTGGGCATCAACTAATTCATCATTTTGCCTTTTACGGAAATAAACTGTAGGCCTATGGGCTGTTGTCTTGCAGGGAATTTTAAAAACCTAATAGAGTTGTAGAATAATGAGATTATATATTAATTCTCATGTAGCTTTACAAACAAATCATACGGTATTTTACTTTCACTTTTTACTTGATATTCTGCCAAGGCAATTACTTTAAAATTGCTCTTACTGATTTTATGTTTATTTTCCATCTTTCAAACAGGAAAAAATAGAAGTTGGTCTTGTTGATTTTTGTGAATTATTGAAATAGAATCCACTGCCTAACTGAGAAATGTAAAGTTTTGCCTGCTTTAAAGTATGAGCACAGCAAAAATAAATATAAAAAAAAATCTGAATGCTCTTTTTCTCTGTTCAGACATTATAATTGTAAGTTATCATTAAAGATGGATATACCAGCAGCTTCATAATACATTTTTAAATGGGTGTCAATAATGCACTTGTAGCCCATTGTGTGATTCAGTATATCTAATAGAACAGCAAAACTTGTACGCTCTTAAGGGGAATGGAGCCAGTGACCATAGTATTACAATCATTACAATCATTACAATCAAGGTCCATGAATCCATGAATTAAGTACGTTGTTTTTTTGTTTTTTTGTTTATCAGTTTTAAATCTGATCATTGAACCTGTTAGTCATTCATTAAGGTGAAAAGTATAAAAAGATGAAGAGATTTTCATGATACTTTCACTTGTTAATAATGTATGTACAGTGCCGTTTCTCATCCATGGTCTTTTCCTTTCATGTACTGAAATTTACGATTTATGGGTGTACCACAAATACTCTTTTTATCCTTTGTGTTAACCAACATTGTGAACTGAAGGTGAAAGGATACATAAGAAGGCATTCCCTTATTCCTCAAGATCATGGAAATTTATTTTACAAATCTGAGGATCTTTGACATTCCAAACTATGAAGATAATTAATAATGTTGCTTGCTAAAGTAATTGTTATAATACCACAAAGGTAATTTCAAGTTTTCTAGATGAAATGACAGCATTGCCTGTGAAGGTTATAACCACTAGTTTTTTTAAATCTTTTTACAACTTAATATACTTCTTCATTGCTATTCCAGGCATAAAGAGCTGCTACACATTGCTTTTAAAATGGTATTACTGATAGACAGATAATGATGAAAGCAGATATTCAATAGATGAACAAGGAAGGGGGCTGCACTTCTTTTTTTAACTTTCATGTTTCATGTTCATTATGTTTTACCTTACTTTATTTATTTTATTTATTGTGTTACATTGTGTATCAGATTAACGCTGTGTTGATGTTTCTTACTTTTCAGATTCTTACATTTTGCCTACTCTCAACCGAAGCCCTAAACAGTGTTCTCATTGAGCATGAACCTCAGCCTCCCTGACCAGAACATGCACAACCCCAGCGAGGGCTGTCTAGAGGACGACAAACCTGACCTCATGATACCTTGCTTCCGGAGAAACATGTACGACGAGCCTCTCGCCTCATACTCCAACGGATCCATCATCTCGCAACTCCTCCGCAAGACCATCCACAACAAGAGGGCACTAGATGAAAGCCATTTCTACCTGTCCAGCTCCACCATCGCTGATTCCGGCCAGGAGGATCAGAGCAGTGTCTCCTCAAAGGATAGCATGGCGGAAGCTGCCTCCCCCAGCTGTCACCTTTCTACAGGAGCCAGCCCGGACGGGGAGCGTCCCCTGAGTGATCACCTGCAGGCCAAGAGGGCCAGAGTGGAGAACATCATCAGGGTCATGGCAGGCTCACCCAGCAGCAGGCCGCATGGAGACAGTGAGAGGTCTGAGACAGATGCCAGAGAGGCCAGAGAAACCAGGGAGACCAGAGATACCAGAGAGACCAGGGAAGCTAGAGAAGCGTACAGGGAGAACAAACGTAAACAGAGGTTGCCTCAGCATCAGGAGCACAGTGTTGGAGGCCCGGCAAACAGAAGAGCTGGAAGCAGTAGCAGTGGTGGTGATAACTGCAGCACAAAGGATGAGGAGTGTCACAAGCTGAAAGAGCAACTCCACAGCATGCAAAGGCTCCTGCGGCAGCTCCAGGAAAAATTCCTTCAGGTCTACAACAAGGAAGATCCTGAACACGAAGACAGAGATGAGACAGCAGATGCCGTAGAGCATGACAACCTGGTACAAAGTACAGAGTCTAGCCACATAAACAATGAAGATTATTTTGAGAGGAAGTACAACAGGGTGACTGCAGAGTGTAAGGACAGAATGAAGGTGGAGGGTTATCTGGTACACCAAAGAGAAGGCCAGAACCTACAGGACACTCTGAAGCAGGAGCTCTCCAGGGCTGTGAATGAATGTGTGGATAAGGTGTTCAAGAGGGTCTCTTCCACAGCGTTGGACCTGTCCCCTCAGCAGCGCATGTGCCCATCTCCAGAGATGCAGCTCAATGTGGGTCCAGACAAGAGGAGCCAGCAGGCGGGTTGTGCCCAGGAACAAGCCCACAGCTGAGGAGGCCACAGTCAAACCCAGGCCTCTGGAGTACTATGAAAGCACTGAGGCCCAAAGCCCACAGGACCAGACAGAGGCCCTGTCACTAGTGGTCCGCAAGCCGGCAATGACCCCTCTGAGCTCAGTCACCCCGACAGTGAAGAGGCCCTACCCTTTACACCAACCGCCATTTCAGTTCAGCTACAGCACCCCTCTGCATGACAGCCAGATCCTGGAGCACCTCCTCAAGTATGGGCCCCACACCAACTTTGGGGGTCTCCCTTGCATGGCCCCATCAATGGACAGGACCTCCCCAGATTCAGTGGACCTGCCCTGGGACACCATCGCCATGAGGTCCAAGGTGACATCCAGCCACCTAGGCCACCACTCTCGTCCCAGCGCCATGGGCCCAGTGTCAGTTGACAACCTGTGTCTCCCTCATGTCAAGATGGAGTGCGGTGATCTGCAGAGCATGGCTGAGCGAAACCCCTACATATCTCTCAACATATCCTTTCACTTTAAAGAAAAAAGTTAATTTGCTTTGCATTTTTAGATAATATCGTCTTGATGCAGGATTTGGCCACACATAGCTCTAGTAATGTTGAAATTAATAACCATCTTGTTTAATAGTGAAGTTAAAGTATAATACAATTTGACAATTTGTTTAACAGGTGTAGCTTTAAATGGGAGTAGTGTGAAAATGATGTCATTCTATTACTAAGTACAAATCAATAATGAATGAATGACTACATCCATACAATTTTGTTACAAAATGATTCACCAAAAAGCTTAAAAATCTCAACTCACATAAAGAAATGAGAAATTAGCAGTAAAAATCATAAATGTATACTTTGATATAAAATGTTTTTATATTGTACTATTACAGTTGTTACATGGCATTTTTGCCAATAGTTTATAATATTTTCATTGACATTTTATACAAACTCCCACTCTTTCAGCTCTTCTATTTGAACAATGGCTGGTTGAGGTTCAATGCAGCATGAGCAGTTCCACTAACAAACTTCAAGGAGAATTTTTTCTTTGATCTCGCTAACCCCACAGAAAATTATAGCATCTTCTTTAATCTGAGCAGAGTAATGACTTTAAGTCTAGAAAAAGACAAATAAAAAGGAATACAAGGCTTTGATAAGAATTGCCAGGAACAAAAGCCAATTTTTCAAAGGCAGAGAAAGCATCGGTTTCTGTTTCAGGAAGCGGACTTGAAAAGGTGCAGGATCTATTTCTCCGTCATCAGAGTGATACGGGTGCATCTAAAAGGTCACATCTGAGTGCTGGTGGAAACCACAAGTGCCTCCCAACCATAACACTTGAGCTCTTGTCTTGAGCATTTGTTGTTAGATACCTCTGTCCAGAAGGACGCTATAGAATTAGAGTACAACCAAACATATTTCACCATATATGTAGGAACAAGGAGAAAATCACTCCAGGACAAGGAGTGTTGTTCAGGATATGTTTTGACCACTGCTTGGAAGATAAATTATATTGTCCAAATACTGTGATTGCTGATGTCCACAGTCAGTATGATTATAACAATATCTCTATCTTCATCATCCACATAGTTAAGCCTAGTCTTTTCATAGCTACTCATCATAGAGAAAATGATCCTAAAATAGTCACAGAAGTGCTCAGCGTTGTTGATTGTTTGTCGCAATGCTTTGGAGAGCAATATTATCTGCTGCCTCTCAGGATTCGCTTTATCTTTACAGTGCAAAGAGCTCTGCTTCTCTTTGAACAATACCACATAAATCTTTCATCCTAACTTCCTTATTTCAAAGGTATGGTTCCCTAATAAATGTATGGTGTGGTGTGACCTGATAAGGAAATATTATGACCTAAGGCATGGTTGTGGACTACAGAGAAAATACTCCTGAGCATCTTCATTGCCATGGGGGAAAAACTTGAGAAGGAATTAAATATATTGATATTTGCAATAGTTGACTACGCTATCAATACATGGTTTCTCTACACCATCTAAATTATTTTAACTATATCAAATAAAGAAAGACGTTTAAAATCATCTATAATTTAATTTTATATGATTTACCCAAATAAACACTTTGTCTGAAGAAACATATAATGCAACATATGTTGTCTTGAAATCAACTTAATTATATCTGAAAATCAACTCCCTTCTTTCACAACATTTCAAAACAAGCCGCCTCAACTGCCAGGCATGAAGTGCTTTGCTCTCTAATTAAAAATCCCTAATCTAATTCGTAATGCTGTTTTGCCA
The DNA here is from genome assembly GCA_034670405.1 of Hoplostethus atlanticus. NCBI lineage: Eukaryota > Metazoa > Chordata > Actinopteri > Trachichthyiformes > Trachichthyidae > Hoplostethus > Hoplostethus atlanticus. The sequence continues at coordinate 3,885,321 of JAXDDX010000004.1, forward strand.
ATAAGCACATGTTAGGGTCATTATTGACTCCCTGCTTAATGCCGAGCTGTTCTTTAGTGAAATTCAATTTGGCTGAAGATTGAGGCAACACAATACTCTGGTCTACTATCACTTTGCACTGGACTGTATGCTGTGCGTTGTATCTAATTGTCAGGTTTTGCTGCCTTAACTTAAACGTGAACATCCAGGAGGGTCTCACCCCCAACCATCTGAAGAAGGCAAAGCTCATGTTCTTCTATACCCGCTACCCCAGCTCCAATGTACTGAAAACCTTCTTCCCTGATGTCAAGGTACGTTATTGCACTGTAAATGCCTTGCACGGTTTATTTAACATGTTAAACATCCTGCAAAATTGTTTGTTCTTTGTTTATCTCCCCAATATCTACTTGTTGATGTATGGTGGGGACAGAATCAGCAGTGTGTCGGAGGAGAGAAACAAAGGAGCAGAGGGTTTACAATAACAAAGCCACTAAGCTGCTAGTATGTCCTGGGGGCAGAGGGAGATACAGAGGCATTCTCTCTTTAAAAAAGCCACTCCAGTCAGCAAATGGAGTGACAAAGGACTCTGTAGGCAAGGCATTGCTATTGAGTGTCAACATAGAGTTGGTATTAGACTTGTGCTGCAGCAACCAGGCTGTGGGCTGTGAGCACTCGCCCTAACCACAACATCCTGTGTATTTTGGCCCTGGGTGCCTCCTCTCTTGTCTCCTTATCTATGCCCTACCTCTCCCGATTCTTCCTATTCATCTCTGCTTCCTCTCCTAATTCCTTTCCTTGCTCCTTTCCCATAGGTATCCTTACTACTTGTAACACATCTCCCCACACATCTCTCCTGCCTCCTTTCCAATATCCTTTCCACCTAGTTCTTCCTGACCACTTGCCTACGTCCTCTCCTGTCTCCTCTTCTATCTCTTCTCCTTCCACTGTGGCCCCGGACTGCTGGGCCACAGTGGGCCCCTGCCCCTCAATCTGTTCTGACCCCTGGGGTCAGGGGGGAGGATGTGGTTGCTGCAGCCTGCGAACGTCTCCTCCTTGCCTACAATCCAGTGGTGGGAAGTGGCACTGAACAAAAGAGGGCCTAATCCTGGTGTCTGATTCCATCCTATCAGCCCGAGTCAGTGAGAGGGAAGCTTCCTTCTGTCCTTACGCTGCCGCTTTCTCACCCACAACGCCAGAGAGAAGAAACGTCTTTGATGCCTGCCCAGCCCTTAGGCATTTTTTTCTGTCTTTCTGGATGAAGAGATAGAATAACAAGACTAATGTCAAGACTGAGTTTAGAAACACAGAGCTCTGACAGATGTTTTTACACCGCGGACATTGGTGGGAAAAGATCAGAGCAATTAATGTTGAGTAGAGTGACAGACCAATAGGTGGCATTTTGCCCGATAGGTACTGAATGTCGGTTTTGAGTCACTTGTGGGAAGGGTTTCTCATACCAAAAGCATTCGAGTGTTGCAGACTGAAAAACAGAGATTCATGTTTTTGAAATGACTCAATATGTTCTCAACAAATTCTCAAACTCAAATGCTTCATTAATCACCAAAGGGAAACTCTCTTTTTGCCTGCCCTCCTCTAGGGAGGTCAGAGGTCAGGGTACGCTACAGAGCGCCACCTCTGGAACTGCTAGAGATTCAGTGTCTTGCTCAAGGACACTTCAGCAGAGAGGCTGCTTGTCAACACAGGGGCTTGAACCCGGGGCCCCTTCCATTGAGGGACGATCTCTCTAACTTGTTTCTCTCCATTTCCAGTTCAATCGCTGCATCACCTCTCAGCTGATCAAGTGGTTCAGTAACTTCAGGGAGTTCTACTACATCCAGATGGAGAAGTTTGCCCGCCAGGCCATCGTCGATGGCGTCAGTGATGTCAAAGACATTTCCATCAGCAGGGACTCAGAGCTGTTCCGGGCACTGAACATGCACTACAATAAAGCCAATGACTTCCAGGTACGTCCCCCTCTTTGTCTTCGGTGCTCCTCATTTAATCACTACTCACTGAGGCATTGTTGCATTACATTATTTCTCTTTCTGTAAACTTCTAATCTAGAAAAGCTACAAGTTGATTTTGTATTTATTCATTTTTGTCAAAAGAGTGACCAGCATGGAGGGTTTGCTTGAGTTGGGAGGATGTGGTTTTATTACTGATTTTCATCCCTCCTCCTCTCGGTGGTGCACCTTGTGAAAATGTCTTCATTCTGCTTATAATTAGAGGAAGAACAGCATTCAGACTACACGGATGCAGTTTAGTGTAGCTTAACCAAAGAATCTTGTACTTGTTTATCTGGAAGCCTTGGAGCTGATTAGTACAGTAAAGAAACATCCGTTACAGTAGCAGCAGCAGGCCCCAGACCTGCCGAAGTATCTCAGACCTCCAGCATGTGGCCGTGGTCACACATGTCCTTGTCCTGACCTATGTGTCACGCTGCACCTGTGGCTGCCCAGCCTTTACAGCCATTATCTAAACTCCAGAGTGATGCTTTATCAAACTGTGGGAAGAGGAAGCCGCAGAATCCCACTAAAACAACTCGGGATTAGAGGACCAGTACGCCTGAGCGAGACTCAGATTGCTACTGATGCGGAATGCTGAGAAAGACGCTGTGAATTCCGAGGGAGAAGGCCGTTTGGTGGGAAAGAGACGAGACCGTTTTCTTTACCTTGGGACCAAGACATTCCTTTCCCAGGGATGCTTTGTGTCGGGAGATGAGGGGAAAGAAAAATAACTTATGCCAACAACTGTTGTGTTAACTGGCCAATGGATGGGAAACAAGGGCAGCGGCTAGGGCCTTCTCCCAGCATCCCTTGCATCCAGACTCCATCTGTCGATCGGTGCTGAGAGGACGGGGTAAAATTCCTGGGAAGGTGGAGTGCTCTGGCTTTCCCAACAGCTGGTGTCGGTCCAGGAAAACAAGGCTAGCTAATCAAAGGGGCCCCTCATTGAAAGTTAATAATTCTAGCATTTAATTTATTGTACGTGTGAGAACAAAGAGATGTGCTCCCTTTTATCAGGAAGAGTGTTTGAAGAATTGCACTACAGGTCTTCATGATACATTTTTGTCTGAGAGTGAACCAAAGAGAGAGCACATTAGTATGGGTTGTGCCAAAGCATTCAATATACTCCTGTTTCACAATTACAATAAGGTTCTTCCTCCTCATCATCCTCTTTTCCCTCTTTTCCAGGTTCCAGACAGATTCCTGGAGATCGCTGAAATCACCTTACATGAATTTTACAACGCCATTTCCACAACCAAAGATTCAGACCCCTCTTGGAAAAAGGCCATATACAAGGTGATCTGCAAACTGGACAGTGACGTCCCAGACGAGTTCAAGACATCTTCCTGTTTATAGGCCGAATCAGAGAAAGAAAAAAGATGAAGAGGGGTCTTTTTTTTGGAGTTAGTCACTTGACAGTATTATTTCATCATTTCTTGTAGTGCATTTTAGTGAGACACAGTTTAGATCTTGGATAAATAATCATTTTGTAAATCTGTAAAAAAAAACACACTTCATTTTGAAAGTTAAGAAAACGACCTATAGTCCGAAATACTGTATGTTCTGCTTTCACCGAGAGGCAGTTATTGTTCAGTTTCAATGCTCTTATGGTTTATTATGATGTTTAGTGTCTACTTGCATAATCTGCCTCACATTTAGAGAACGACTGAGTTCATAGGTGTGCCAAAATGTTTACAAAATTGTGATCATTCTTTTCATATGAGGGTTAGTTTTAATCCGTAGACGTAGAGTAGCTAGTTTGAGATTGTTCAGATGGAAGAGAATCGTGGCATACTATCGTCAGTATTAGTTTGCTTTTATTTCCATTTCATCTTATAGCTGTGTGTGTTGTGTAAGTGTACATGTGCTGCTAAATATTGTTTTATATTGCATAATATTTTATAATTATGTTATAGCTATTAGCTTGACAGAATCTTCATGTTAAAATAATGCAGGTGACTATCATGGGTTTTATCATCATATATAAAAAGCCTTTTGTCATATAAAGTACAATCATTTTCAGATCAGTCATAGACGCTGTATTGGAGTGATAAAAGAAATTAAAGATGCACTAAATTATCTTATGAAACTACTGTCTTGTCCTTTGGTCTCCTTTGGCAGAAATCATTACATTTTACATGCATGTGGAATTAAATCCTCATATTTTCAATTCATACAAGCACCAATACACACCTTCTAAATGTTTTATTTTTAGTTGCAAATGTTTTCAACTCTCCACAGAAAATATTCTGGCCCAATTCAGAGCCCCTAAGGTGCCTCTAATCCACGTCCAACCGCCAGCTGTTAAATGTCCCACAAACTATGCTGCTCACATTGTTAACTGAAGCCAATTCAAGTCAACTTTCTAAGGCCTGCATTCATTGTGTGGCCGATGCGGATGCGAACAACTGCCATGTCTTAAAAACAGCCACAATGCATTCCCTCCTAATGACTAATGCCCGATGTGACCTCATATCAGAGTTGTGCCACCAAAGCAAAATTCCACAAACCCGTTGACTCTTTCTTCCAGGCACCCACTCAAAGCATGCTGATCACTTTACAAACACACACACACACGTGCGCACACACACACGTGCACACACACACGCACACAAACACGCACACACATGCACATACGCACATACGCACACATGTGGTGACACCACAACTATCTCACAGATGGGCTACCTTTGATGCCTTTGGCTTAATACAATACCAGACAATTACTGGACCTTATTAATTGTGATAAATTAATGTCACTGTCAAACGTGTATTTCATGATGAATGAATAATATGAATAATAGTTTCTCACCACCAGAACTGTTATTTTGTAGGTGAGGTAATATTATCCCAACAAGGATGCATGGCGTCTTTCAAATAAAGAACATGGACAGAAAGGCACAGTCCGCAGTAGCTGGAGCGCATTATCAAAGTACAATGTTCCTTGTTAATGTGTTAGATTACATTGCCAATGCCCAAAACCAAACATTTAATTGGAAAACCTGTTAGGCACCCAAGCACCAATTACATCAGAAATGATAACATTAAGGAAATTAAAACATTGGCTGCATTGGTTCATGAGGAAGACTAGAGAAAATAAACCTCACTAATCTTTTAATAGACATTTCTTTTCAATTAGATCAATCTTCTTCAGTAAATTGATTTTACATTCTCAACTCAATTAAAATGCCTCTGGCTGAACCAAAGTGCTTTGCTCAAATTAATTTGTTGTGTGACATTTTCAGAACAAGACTTGGTAAGCTCTCATATAATGGAAGAAAACAAAGAAAACACCCTCAACTGTTCAACCGCCTCAGGCTGACAGGACTTCAACTTATACAGTACAACAGAAAATAGGGTTCTCTGCAAGAGTCTCGCAGAAGACAGCACAAGTACAAAAGCAACATGATGATGGTGACACAAAAATAAAACATAGAGGGCATATAGACCCTGCTGTGAAAGGTGGATCATTCTGTGTTATCTGTTTCAGTGAAAATGCTCCGCTACGTTTACTTCTTTCAAAATCAGTTAACTCTTCCCAGTGTCTCATGTTGAGGACGGCAAAGTAAAGATGTAACAGCCATTGGCTTTCTCACTACTGACAGGGAACCGTTCTTGGAGATGGAAGAAACCGATCATAGAAAAGAGAAACAGTGTCATCTAGTGAAGCTCTGCTGTAACAGCTCAGCTTGCCTCCAGACAGATGATCCTCTGACGATGGAGTATGATGTCCTTTGTTATATAGATACATTTTTTTATTATTTACAATTTTCCCCTAAACTGTACAACATATTCCTAAAATGATGAAGTCCAAGCGAGGGTGCTTTAAATCAATGTTTTTTAGCCATTAAATATGCTGACTGTCAGATTCTGTTTTATTCTGAAATCTCCACACAGGGGTGCCCTTGTCACCGGGACAGCAGTGAGAGCATGCAGATTGTTTCAAAACTGCTTGGGCTTCTTTTCCTCTGGGAAATGAACAGCGTGAATCCCTTTTGAATTTTTAAATCTCACATATCTCACACATCGACGTAATGTCAGAACACATTTGCGAGGCAGAAGTGCTCGGGCTATTTGTGCACAGTCAGTGTGTGTGGTGTAATGTTAGTGGGGGAAAACTAAGCCAATCTTGCCTCAGCAGGGTCGCGGAGAGACAAAGCCTGGGGATCAAACACCCCGGAGCTGGAGACAAAAGGAGCCGAGCGGGGGCACTGGGACGGTTCCCCTGGTTAATCTTCTGTCTCCTGCTCGTAGATACGAGCTCTCTGGCAGGCTCACGCTGGGAGGGCGCAGGGAGCAAAGGGAGTGGAACTTGAGAATAGAGGAGGCTGACTTTAGGCTGCCCTTCAGACAACCACTCCTTGGTGTAGTTTGGTGTGATCACCAGTAAATCTTTATTAATTTTAATTGGAGCCCCTATTTAAAAGAGCAATTAAAGCGGATTAATCGAGCCCATCCCGTATAATGTCTTCTGTTAATTAGTTTGTCAGCACTGTTTTAATATCGCTTAATGACTTCATATTTCAGGGATGACATTAAAGGGATGCTGAAGGAAAAGAAATGGCCTTATCACAATGCGCTGCTTTAATGGGAGATGTCCCCCCCCCCCCCCCCCCCCGCCAGCGGGCAAGGTCAGGCCTGGGGCCGCTGGGGAGGACGAGGCTTCAGGGTGGCACCAGGCACCAGGCACACCACCTCCAGGGATTACACTCCCTCACACACACACACTGTCAGGCGTTCACTCACTCTGACACACGCTGTTGTATGCTCTAGCTCTCTCTCTCTCTTTCCCCTCTCTCCCCCTCTCTCCCTCTCTCATTTCCTCAGACAACAAGTCACTGTGAAAAAGGAAATAAATCACATATGGTAAAGTTGGAATGAGTCAAAATCAGAAGAGCTCCTTCATCTCCAGTACAAACCTGACTGACTTCTAGAGGAAACAAACCAGAGCTAAACGCCCAGTGACATTCACTGCCTCTGCTGTTCAGGGACTTCGTCATTAAACGCACTGCAGTTTTTTTTTCTATACTCCTTTGTTTGCTAAGTACGAAATATCCCACTGAAGCGTTGAGGAGCTGATGAATGCTCCTATAGAGGATGTTTCAACACAGACACTGACGGTCCAGAGTTACGTACTAGGGTAGTCCCTTTATACCAGTCTGGGACGCTCACTCCCATTACAGTGAGATAGCCAGGCAGAGAGAAGTTGATAAAAACCAACAGCACATCCTCCTTATTGCAGCCCTGGCTGGCGTGCATCCCTGCTAATTTGAGTGTGCCCTCGCACCTCCACTCTCCTCAGCAGATTCATAAATCTCATTCCCATTATCCCGCTAATTAGCCGGGATTACAGGAGCATGTAATGCCCCCGCTTCCCAATAGATTGATTGGAGGACGGTCTCTTTGTTTTGAAATCACTTCCTGATTGATGTACAGAGCCCTAGTTTGCAATTGTAATGGCCCAGATGTTAACAATCAAATGCGTTTCCGCTCCAGGAAGTAACAGTCTGTCATGGAAGAGGAGCCAGCCGAGCGTGTAACGACACATCACAGGAGTGTGGGGAAGGAGGGACCGGGGAGGAGGGGATTGAGGGATGGAGGGATGGATGGAGAGATGGAGGAGGGGGGGGGGGGGGGGGGGGGGGGTTAGGTACTGGAGCCCTGGCTTGTGTTGCTGGTGAGAGAGGGCACGATGTCCATGTCCCTGCCTCAGTCTGAGCTGAACCTTTGCTGTACCACTTTGACCTCCGTGTTTGTCTTTGCTATCCCACTTGCAGTGATTAGTTATCAGCCTGGTGATAGACTCTGGATCAAGGCTTTTTGTTTTTCTCAGTTTGCCCCCCTAGTTCTCTCCGATCTGCTTGGGTGCTATTAATCTATTTGGCCTCTGAAAAGTCCCTGCTCTGGCTTGGTTATTTTGTTTAAACACATGTACGGTCTCAGATGAACTGGTGTTGGTTTACAAAGATGTAGAAGAAACCTTTACAACAACTTTAACAGCACGATCAACACTATCAATATAGTGGCCCCTGTCTGGAAGCGATCTGCTCCACAAACAGTAGAGGGCACTATTGTCTAACTGAACTGACTCCCCTGCTTTCCTCTCCATTTATTTTTTCTTACCCTTCACCAATAAATCACTTTCCAGGATAGTTAATGGATATAGAAGCAGATCATGAGTGAGCTATCTGTGGGGCGATAATTTAAGTGAAGATCCCCACACTGATTGCAGTGAAAGGTTATTTATTTCAACAATAATGCAGGACACAAAGGGGGAATCTGGGCAAGATTACTGGCTAGGGTACGCTAGAGTGCTCATCGCCAATGGAGCAGCGTGTAAATTGGGTTCACTTTCCCCAATGAAAATATAGACTGCAGTTTATTTCAACTTTATGCACATGGAAGGCTGTGCTTCCCTCTCAAGGGTGGCTGGGGAGTAAGAGATGGCTGTGCATATGCGGGGAGGGTGTGTTTAGACCTTGAAAAATGCCCGTTTTGTCCCTGAGTCTCTGGAAGGCTGAACTATTGAGGTATAGCCCCTCATCCGCCGGTACCCACTCTCCTCTAATTAAAAGGCATGATGACAATAAGGAAAAGGGTTTAAAGCCATGTTGGCTTGAATAATGGACAGAATACACACAGCCTCCTGAATGGGACTGAGGTGAACTGTGCGTCTCTGTGTATCTGTCCTTGCGGGTGTTTGCCTGTCTACGCACTTGTGTGTATTTTTGTGTGTATATGTGTCTGTGTATGTGTGTGTGTGTTGTATACACAGTGGTGCTGGGCGCTATTGATTGAGTGCGTTGTGGGAGAACCCCAGGGCACAGAAGCCAGCTCTGCACAGATACTCCAGTTCTCCCCTCATGCAGAAAAATGCATGATTAGGGCCCGACTGGCATGTCTGAAAAGTACCGTGGAGAGACGAGGAAATCGCTCCATATGCTGTCCCATGTGGTCTCAGCATCCCAGTATGGCACCGCCGATTGACTGGTTGTGCATCACTTACAATAGCCCTTAATCACAAGGGTCTACAAACAAGGCTATCGGTGAAGAAACACAGAGTCAGAACTAGGAGCGTAAAAGCCATAGCTTACATTGCACATGGGTATACAATGTGTACTTCTACATGTCTGTCATGATCCAGGCTTTCAACTATGCTGTCAGCTGAGATACGCATCAGACATGGATCCAATGCCGTGTGAGATATATCCATTGGGTAAGAGATGAGAGCCCCTGAGCCGCATGATAAGCACTGTCACCCAGACATAACATATGTATCTATTCTATGCTTCGCTAAACGCTCTAGTAGGCTTTGGTTGCCTTTACCCGGGGTGGCAGGTGAATTCCCCCGTTCGGTGCCAATGCTCAGATGTGAGAGGATCAAAGCCGCGGCGCCTTGCGTGCTGAAGTGGTGCAGAGGGTGAGCGGGCATGAATAGCCAACAGAGGAACACGCTTGGTGGGTGGGGAGGGGGGAGTGGCGGGGTCTCGGTCTGGGGCTCCGAGGTTTGGACTCTCCAGGGGGTACCTCGACCCCCAGATGGGCTCACCGCACATCAGACTCCTTCCTATGGGGTGAGGGAATCTGCACAGCCCTCTCAATGCAGCCTTACCATCCAGATGGGTGGATCACAGGTCAGATCGTCCCAGACAACTGGCTGGGGACATTTGTGTGGCTGATCCCAGGGGGACAACAAGAGACAAGAGGGGGACTTGGCTGGGACTGGCAGCTGCAGCAGCCCCTCCTGGCCTAACACACCCGAGGGTGTACCTGCTGCTCAGCTTGTGCCCCAGTCACATGTGACAAATGGTGACATGCTTCTGCTCTCCTGCTTTGTTAGATCGGCGGGCCTGATTGAAACCGAAGCAGCGGGCACCACGCAGATCCATATGTCTGCAGAGAGACGAAGAGAGAGGAAACAGAGAGGGAGCAGACTCATCTTCGGCTTTACCGGATGCTCAGACAAATGAAAATAAAGCGATATCATTCAAACACATACATGTATGCAATTTTCCGCAATAATGGGGGAAGCGGAGATTAGGATACGCACCGCCATCATTTTATTTACATATGGATGAGTCCGTTTTTGTTTCTCTGCGCTCCGCTCTCTTCATTAAAATGTGCAGCTCAAGTCATTCAAAGGAGGATCATATTTCATGGAGGAATAAGGAGAGCTCCAAAGGATTCTGAAGAAATAAAACAAGAAAGGAGACAACTGAGCCAGGCCTTCCTTTGAAGTACCAGCAGCCTTTATTAAAAGTGTGGCATGATTGATAACCTGTCAGTCATCGGAATAATCAGGACCAATCCCGTCGCTCGCAGGCCAGCTCCGCTTCCCGCCCTCATCCTTTATACCCCTATCACCCCCAACACATCCACTTGCCATTGAAAACCTGTAATTGAATGAGTTTTTGTCATTATTTTGATTAATCATATTAATTTGTACTAATTAAGAGATGGTTTGAAGTGATGACAATTAGATTAATGAAATTAGTTTTAACTTTTTTCACCCAACCTTATAAAAAAAACAGAAAATCAGACCAGGAATGTTATGAAACAGTTGGCAATCTGGATTTTGGGACTAATTGAATGTCTGATTTTATTAATGATGAAATTTATAAAAGTCCTTGAGGGGGAAATTAACGCAGATTCAGCTGCTAAGAGTGGAAAATTAATTAAAATTCCTGGAGATATTCCTGTCTTTAAAGGCACAGGCCCCCGTTAACCCTGGTCCTACTGTGAATGGCGGGTGTGTACACAGGGGGCCTCTCCACAAGTGGCTGGAGGGAGATACTGTATGTGGTGACAAATAAGCTTTGAAGATCCCTCAATTAATGGTACCATCTTCAGTGGGGGTCATCTCAAATTATGATTGGCTAGCTACTACACCAATTATCCATGGGAAATTACACCAATCCCCTAAAACTCGAAACTCTTGGGCAAATGATGCTCAGGACACCGGATATTGTAGGGGGAATGCGATGTTTTCAATCTATATCCTTGGGTCTGCTTTCCATTTGAAGACAGGAAGGGATGACACTTTACTTTCTCAGGAAAATTAACCATCAAATAAAAAAAGGTTAATTTCCATGTGAGTCGAACTGCAGTTTTTTTTGGGTCCATTCCAAGCAATCCCTGTCCCGGTGCTTGGCCCGGGGCTAATGATTGACACCCAGGTCAACCCCTGCCACTCCGGGTGCAGTGGGGGTCTGACACTTGTGTTGCATGGGCTCCGCACGCTACTTCAGCTCTGCATATTCACCAGCCTGTCTCCCTCTCTGCAGGCCAATTCATAATTAACAGCTGTTGGCTTGTCAAGAGTGGCCCTGGCCGTGGCACACACACATACATTTATATTCACTGAGAAGACCCCCTTGCCATGGATGGATTTCAGGGGCCATGAACCCATCCTCTTTCCCTGAATGATGGACACTCACCTGAAAGCTCAAACACATACTCAGTCAACCTGCTCTCGCCATCACACCGCCTCGCCTCCCTCTTCGTCTCTCTGTCTCTCTTGCTTTCTCTCTCATTCGCTTTCTCTCCCTCTCCCTCGCTCTCTCTCTCGCTCTCCCTCCCGCTCAGCACCTTCTGCCACCATGTCAGGAACTTTTGCATAAAGTCCAGTCCGTCTGGCCTGCAAGGAGGCAGTATGAAAATGAAGTGTGGCCATGGCTGGCCCTTTGCTATGTGTGTTTGTCATGCCTGTTTAGCTGAAGTTGAAATGTAAATATAGACCACGGGAGATCTCGGCTGCGATAGGCTGCTTGAAATTCTAATAAACAAGTAGCTGTCCACCTGTAATAAATGATACCCATAAAAAGGGGTGATTCCTTGAGCAGATAAAGATGAAAAGTAATTGTTTGTGCTCACACAAAATTAATCAGATCAAAACAGGGGCAATCATTTTAAAGAGACACCAGACCCATAAAAAAGGCAAAGCTGTGATAAAGTATTGGCTATCAGGCATGCAGTCTGGAGGTTAGCATTACAATAATATGGAGGGCCAGTATTCATGTGGCTGGAGATAGGATTATTGCATATATTCAAAGAGGGGGAAATGTTTATGGTACATATACAAGCAGAGGCTCACAAAGACATCCCAGATATACAAGGTCAAAAGCAATGGAGAGTTGGTCTATTTCACCACAGGGTGAATATCATACTCTCATTCTCCTGCAAAAAAAAATTACAATTCTTTTGGACATTTAAAAAAAACAATATTCCAATTTCTTTAAATGAAATCAAATATTTTATTAACTGAAAATATTACATGTGAAAAATATTAACTGTATTACATAATTTTTGTTAAATAATTCAGGGCAACATTAATTCATCTTGTGAATTACTGTAGGTATAAATAATGGATAAAGGAATAATCACAAGAACATCTTTACTCACCATGGCACCTGATGGCATTCGTCTATCGCCATTTGTTAAGGTTTGTGTAAAAAGAAACCTCATTTGAACGAGCTTTGCGTCTTGTTTGCTTTACCGTGGCTGTCATCGCTCGTATTGAAACTAACACTTGTGGTGCCAGCCAGGGGTGTTTCCCTTACCCAGATGCCATAGCGATCAACACACAGTGTATGCCATCCGGTCTGAGGGTCCAGATATGAGGGACCACCTGGACAGAGGAGAGGCACAGTAAACATGGTTATTTTCACAGCTTTGATATGCTAAACACACAAAGCCCACTCCAGCAAAAGGGCCAATTTCCCCCCTGCTCGGTGTTTAGCCGTACACATGGTGAGGAAATAGAGGAGCTCTGTTCAGCTCTTGTGCACTGGCTGTGGTCCTATGCAATGTGTTTACCAGAGCAGTGGAAAGAGACCCTGATGCACACAAACAACACTGGAACTCAGTGCCCACTGACACACCTTGGAGACCATCCATCGACTATTTCTAGCACAAGGACTACTGATTGTTCATTTTGCACAATAACATCTCGGTTACTTTTGCACATCTTTTTTTCCAGTGAATCTTCACCTTGCCTTTTCCAGGGCCAGCGTAGCAGCTAAACCCCCTTCTCATTTTGGAACTTCTCTCTCCTCCTTCCTAGTGCTTGACATGGTAAAAAAAAAAAACATTTTCTCTTGCAGCCTTTCGGGCTCGGAGGCTGATGAGGCTCAAAATCAATCACAATTCGCTACAACAACATTCAGTCCTATCAGCTGGAAGTGATCCGTTTTTCTCACATCGTGTTTGAGTGCAAAGCTGCCAAACTCAAGTACAATGAACTCTGAGAGTGTCAAATAGAAGAGATCAACAAGTCTTCCATTTAGCAGCTGTCCTAATTGAGTGGATGATGAGGCTAGGACTTCTCTGGAGGGTATTGTGTGCTTTGGCAAGTGTCTCATCTTGTTACAGGCAAAAGATTGCATTTGAAAGGGAGGGAGCGCCAGCAGCCAAAGGCAGCACTTGTGTGAAACTCTTAATGCCAACCAAATTCCCTGCTCTCTTTATTCTTGTCTGGCAGGTTGTAATGGAGTTAATTGTACAATAAAAGCTATTCTCTAAATCATTTCCTCTCTGTCCATACAAGATTGATCACGGAACCAATCCTTTCTACTGCTGTAATTTTCATATTTAATGAGCGTGACTCCAAAACTATTACACTAATTAGTCAAATCTCACATATCGCTAATGATGCTCGCAGTAATTAATATTGTATTTAATTAAAAAATGACCCATTTCAATGGCTTGCATGCAGGCGTTGCTGGTTGGTTTGCCTGCGGGTAGGAGGGGATGTTGGAGAGGGGGTGTATGTGGAGGAAGGATGGGGGTTGGGCTGTTGGACAGCACAGTGGAGATGGATAGAGAGACGAGATGGGGAGAAGTGGGGGTGGGGGGGGGTGGGAGACAGGTGTAGGTGCTGTGAGTGGCTTTCTCTCTCGCTGTGCCGCTGCAGTTTTCCCAGTTTCCTGCAGCATATGTCTGTATGGTTAGCATGTGCTCAGAACCCCCTCTTTCTTTCACTGGAGGCAGCCAGCCTGTGTGATTTATGTGGGGCCCCTGTTCCACTGTGCATACACTGGAAAATCTCCAGTTTACACAAGAATTGCCTGAAAAATGAGATCTGTGACTACATTCTTTTCATTAGCGGCTTACGGTAGCGTGGAGCCCGGGAGCCTCTGAGCTCCTAATGATGCGCACGCAGGCTCATAGCCTCCCAGCTGCTCTCAGCCTCTCATTACCAACAACACTCATGTCACAAACACTCTTATTTAATTTCCACAACAATTAAAAAAGGAAAACAGTCGCTAAACTTGTGCTGCTCGAGGCAGCTGAGTGGTGTGTGTTCATTGGCTCAAACACAATGTTTGTGTAACACGCACACACACACACACACACACGTACATACCAATACAAACACATTTGATGCTCAGCTGTGCTACATGCTGTAATAAAGAGGAGCTATAAACAACAGCTATATTTTGATATTGTGTTGATGCAGTAGCTCCCATACAGGGGAAGGCTTTGGGATGAAAATGCTACAGTGACATTTTATTACCAAGTGACTCCGTTCAGAAATACACACTTACCTATACTTGTTTATGTAAACAGTGACAGATATTGTTTGCATGTGGTCTGTATGCTACAAACACATAAACAATATCCAATCTCTCTTATAGCATAAGAACATGCAAAGACCAGCCACTTTCCCCCCTGCCTCCCCCTCTTCCACCCCAGCCCTCCACCCCCCCCCCCCGCCCATCCACCTCTCCAGCCATCAGTAACAAACAATGATGCTCTCGTCCCAGGCAGCAGTTCAGTTCTCTTATCTAAATAAGATTTAGCCTTCATTTAAACGGGGCCTCCATCAGTTTGGAGAGATGGCAGAGGAACAGTCAGCGGGATGGGAGACCTAGGGCACCTCATTTTATCTTTATTTATGTCTCTCTCTCGCTCGCCTCTTTTCCCAGCAGCAGGACTGGGTGTGCACGTGCCGCCACCGAGACGCACTCAACAATGTAATTGGGGTGATGAAAAATTATCGTGATTGGGGGCATTGCTTCTCTCTCTCTCTCTCTCTCTCTCTCTCTTCTCTCTCTCACCCCCCCTCTCTGCCCTGTGCTCCCAGCCCACGCCCGCTACCTCCCAACCCCCCCCTGCCCCCCCCGACCAGTAATAACATCTCCGGGCCCATCTGTCACCATCTAATGTGACAAAGTTTTTATCGCATGTATTAAGGCGGCCAGATTAAAAAGTAAATACGGCAATCTCACCAGGCCCCCGCGCTGGCAGGTTATGGCGCATTTCACGGTGGCCTGAGCACCTCATCAGTGTTCCGCCGCCTGTGCCCCTGGCAGGGAAACAAACAGGCCCCCAGGGAGCAGAGCCTGAGGGGGGGTGGAGGTAGAGGGGACCCGGGGTGTGGGGTTGCGAGGGGGGGTTGCGGTTGGCTGCAGGGGATCGGGGTGAAGAGGAGGGGATTGGAGGTGCTCGGCAGGCTGGGGGGATTGGGGTTAAGGAGATGTTAACGGATACCATTAATGTTATATGTCTTCTTCCCCAAGAGGTAGTCGGCAGCCTATATTGCCCCTTTGTTCCCTTCCTCTTCCTCTCCACGGGTTCAAGCGTGTGGAAGGAGCTGGGAAATTGCAGGGAAGGAGAAGGGGGCAAGAGGGCCCGTATCCATGCGGAGACGGCTTCTTTACAGCAAGCGCAGCGATTTCAAAGTTGGACCGGATGTCGATTTCCCCCCAAACGTCTCCCCCCCCCCGTACTCCCCCGCTCTCACCAGGTGACTCATCCGTGTGGCGCTCCGTCGTCCTCTCGTCACCGTAACCGTGGTCAGCGGTTCAGTGCTAACGTAGTGTGTTTTTCCATCTGTCCCATCCGTCCCAGCTCCGCACTCAGGAGGAACACGCCGTGGCTCTCAGCACCAACGGCTGGCAGATGGGGAGCTGAATGCAGTGTGCCTCTCAGATTAGCTCCTGTAATGGCTCATTTGGGCTCCTATGAGGAGATATTAGCACATGTGTTCCATACGTCTGTGCCGAGCTCCATTACACCACCAGGAGAATCCTTCATAAACACAAAACGCACACCTCAGGAGTCTTCTTAACAAGGGAGAGCAAGTGGAACGAGGGGAGGAGGGGGAAGAGGTTTCTGGAAATTGAACGGCAGAGGGTACAGAACATTTGATACACAAAGCTACTGCGTTGCTTCGGCCCGCTATCACTTCATAACTTCATCACCGCAAAACACGGGATGTGTTTGCTGTTTATTTGTGTCCCCGCATCTCTCAGGTGTGTTAATAACGAAGTGGCTGAGGCCCGCTTCCAATAAAGCCTTAATGAATCTTAGCGGCAGCAGGACTTGGCAGAGCCGCCGACAGAACAGGGCGGGGGGAGATTGTCAGCGGAGCACCTGGGATAGCCGGGCGCTGCGTGGCTGACAGGCTGGCTGCTGACAGTTTTGTGACAGGTCAGTGTCTGTGCCGGAGCGCTATCTGTAGCCTCCTCCAGAGGGAGAGCCAGAGAACATGTGTAGCTGTCTCTCCGCCTGTCATTAGGGGCTGCTTAGCAAGAGGGCCCCGACGCGCCACTCCAGTTCACAATTAACTTTGCAGGGGCGCCGGGTGTGACAGACAGCGGGGGAGAGTGTGGGACGGTGTCGGGGGCCAACAGCGAGGACAGGGCTGGCCGCTGCGCCGCTCCCGTCTGCAGCAGATGCCAGTTCAGATGCCCGGGACCCCGGTGTCACTGACCAGTCTCGGTGCCACCGCGCTCCACAGACCTGAGATGGCACTTGGACACAGACCAGGAAATTCAATGGCAGCAAATCTAAATCTACTCTATACACATGTCCCATTCTGCATAATCTCCAACAGAACACTGACAGGCCGGTATGCTGTTCAGAACTATATCTACAGTATGATACCCACATGCTGTCGGTCAGACGGGTATAACAAAGTAAAACGTCACGCCGTATCCTCACGCAGCATCTTGTTTTCCATCTGCCGACACTGCAAATCCTTTTTCTGAACAAAGCATATCTAATGATATGGCACCTCGACGGACAGCACTGTTTGTACTGTTCTGCACTGGGGCCTTCTTTGTCCAGTCTCAGCATTACAGAGCGTGTGTGTGTGTGTGTGTGTGTGTGTACGGGCGAGCGTGATGTGCTGACAGGCTGGCTGATGTCTGACGGCCGGGCCACACTGCAGACGGAGGACACCCACGGTGCTGAAAAGGCCAGGGCCAAACACTTAGGAGTCAATTCACCAGAAAGGAGCCCGCCAAAGAAAGGTCAAGTGGACACATTACGGCATTCAGGGAGGAAGACACGGGCTTTATAGGGCGGAAGAAATCAATTCATAAACTCCTAACTGAAGGTTTTTCTGGGTGCGTTTGTGTGTCTCTCTCTTTCTAGATGTGTGTATGATGATGTTGTATTATTGAATGACCTATTGTGGATCTATAGAGTAGTCCGTTACACTCACAAACGCACTATTTCGGTCACAACATTCACCTTATCCAAACTCCTGGGCGCTACCTTGAGAATCCAAATGGCACGGTTGACTTACTTGACGTACACATGCTGAATATAGTACTGTAAATACAAAGAAACAATTCCACAGCCTTGTAAAGGTTGAACAGAGATATTTTAGACACAGTAACACACCCAGGTACACAGTACGCAGGGTGAATATCCAATAAAGTCTTAACAGATTCAGTTCTTTTTTTTTTCAGCACCTCAGTATTTCTGCCAAGTGGCCATCTATCATTGATTCCTGTAGCCATTGTGATCGGATATGTGAATGACCTCTCATTAAGTCAAATGCAGCAGATTAATCAGGGCCAATGGGTCCTCTTCGGGAGCAGGATGGGAGAGAGGGGGAGACATAATGACTGGGGTATGAAATGAGATTGAGGGGAAGAGGAAAGGAATGTAAAGACGGAGGAGAGGGAATGGGTCATCCTCCTGAGCCTGTTCCTCATAGCTGCTCCCGGTACCAGACCTGAGTGACGATGCTGGAGCTACAGTGTGCTGTAGTGAACATGTTACCTGTGAGGTGGAGTATGAATGAAATGTTGAAGCACTGAAATAGAGTGTATGAAACATGTATAAGAGCAAAAGGCATTAATTCATTCATTCATTCATTCATTCTTCAGGGTCGTGGGGTGCTGGGGCGTATCCAGCCAGTCGTCCTAAAAGGCCTTCATTTTCAAATTAGGTTCAATAGTAGAGATCTGCCTTGTATTTCCACAGGTTTTGTTAATCTTGTCTCTTGTCTGATAAAATGTACACTTAAACAAAAAATGTCATTTTAAAACGGCTATCGTCATCTTCAACCAGTATGAGCCTTTATTTGAGCAGGTGTAAAATTTAATTAAATGAAAATAATGTTTGTGTCTTTTCAAACACGCTTTTGACTAATCCAACAAGTCACCAGCTATTTTTTGCAAAAGTATCCGTAATCCGATTTCTGTGTTTTTACAGTACCTGGAACTATTTCTAACTACCTATTAATGTTGTGTATCCATTTCTGGGAAAAAAACCTGCAACCTGAAATTCATCAGTCAGTATTGCAAAACCACAGATGATTTTGTAAGAAAAGGTGCTAAAATGATTTGTGGCTTTTTGTCAGAATCCATAATCTCCTTTAATCTCCTGCCAGCAATCGTTTTGTGGGAGTATGCATCAGTTTTTCGTATATCATATATCTCACATTGGAATGACTCAGGTTCAGACTATACACACAAAAACAAAAGTGTTCTTATAATTTTTACCATTAACTACTTTCAGGGCAAGAAATGGGAAGAATGTGACATAATATATAAAATGTCATGATGGAAAAAAGTATATAAATGATCCAAAAGAAAATCCAAAGCAGTTACACTTCGCTCCCCACATTGCTATGGTTAATAATCTATATGGCCTCTCTGCCTGCTGACTGTTTCCTTTTATCCTGACTGTGTGTATCTGGTCACCTGAGATCTCCCTCATCAAGAGTTGCGTGGATATTGATGGGTAAGACAAGGTCAAGAGCCGGCGACCCTCCCACCTTCTTGTGCATGGCAATTAATGCTGAAGCAGTGGGTGGGAGCGGCCTGATTTCACAAGCCAGTCAAAGTGCCAATCAACTCTGATTGGTTCTACTTCCCCTGGTGCGGATGCCGGGGAAGGGGGCGGGGTGTCGAGGTTTGAAGGGTATGTATGGTGATGGTTGCCGGGCGTTGTGGCTGCTAAGCAAAACTCCACTGTTAGTGTCTTTGTTTAGCAAAATGGCATTCCTGATTTAATTAACACTTCAATTAAATGTGATTGCAAAAACATTGTGCTAATAACGGCACAAAATTTGAAGGAGTTTTTTCTCATTACGGCAATGAGAGCAATCTTGTTACACAAATGATAATTAGGTGTCATTAGCACATACAAACTGGGTTAATTAGGGAGCAGGAACACAAACACCTTCGATGGACTGATCAAAGTTGTGGCCTGACATCATTAAGAGTAATCCCTGCTAAGGCTCGCGCTTCGCCATTATCACTGATATCAGCTAGCGAGCTAGACCAAAAACAAAATACACAGAGAACCATCCATTATGGAATGTATTTTATCATACTTGCAGGCTCCCCCTTATCATCCCAACTTGTTTCTCTTTATTCATGGAATATTCCTGTGGTAATCTGTAGCTGCTCAGCGCATCCCCCCGCTGCTGCAGCAAGACGCTAGACTCACACCTGAACTTTGATACTCTTTAGAATAATTGCATATCAGCATACAGCATCACCGTGGTGCACACCAAACAAGCTCTTATGCATGGCAAAAACCCCACTGTTTGCATAAGCCCATTTATTATGAGTGATAGCGCTGCCTTCACTGACATTTCGTAAACTGGAAGCGCCTAATCTTGTTTGGGCTTGATACTTATTAAAATACCAGAATAGTCAGGCAGCCGATGTCCAAAGCAACGCTGGCCATGTCCTGATAGGCGTCGTGTTTTTGGTTACAAATATAAATACATTTGTCTTGTGGCGGGCTGGCTGGCTGGCTGGGTGCGTCTGTGTCCGACGTGCTGTCCGAGGTGAGAGGAGCCCCGTGGCTGCCTGCCTCAGTCACATGATTTATGATCTAAAACCAGCGAGCAGTAAGACATGGCTGAATATGAAAAAGTTAACAATGGCTGGCCAGAGAGCAGTCTGTCTTCCAGGCCCCGCGCTCCTCCGCAGCAGACCTGAACAGCAGGCCAGAGTAAAGGCTGTCAATATCACATGAGGATGATCACATGTTCGCATGTAGCGCTGCTGCTGTGGATTTAAGGCAGGCGGAGGGGGCCTGTGATGGTGGTGGTGGGAGGTTAGCGGCTGGAGACAGTTGGGGGTAGTGTTGCCGAAATAATTGAATTCTACAATGGCTGGCAGATATCTGAATGTGACTTTGTGCAGCTCCAATCCTTTATCCCTTCCCAGTCCGAGTATTGACAGCTAAAAACAACAGCCATTATCTGTTAATTACATTAACATTTTATCAGTGGCGTGTTGCTGGGGTGCATGTCCCGCAGCTGGAAGATAGCTGTCAGTCAGCATCACAAGCGTGGAGGGGAGTGGAGAGGGGGCTGGAGGAGCAGGCCCTGGAGACCCAGCCCTGCAGGAGCAAGGGCCCTCTCGCCGAGCTGCCCTGGTGCCCCCACGCCCTTGCCCCCTCTGGGCCTAACAGGGAGGGGGCTGACAGGGGCTCTGCACCACCACCTCAGTTGTCCTGTCCACAGAAGAAAGGCTAAGATAACCACTGACAGCTGCCAAGCTATCCAACCTCAGGGCCAGAGACACACAGACTCAAACAACCTACTCAGGACAATGGACCTGAGACACATGCAGACGTGTGATCAATGTCACGGTGCAGCTCTCAGGGAGGACTAAAGGTGGAGCCATTGGCTCTATAGCTTCTGTTACAACTGTAGTTGCATTGGGACAGTGGACTACTTTGGACCTGTCTGTCTATCTGAGTATATCCATGGATGCTCTCTGGCTCTGTTGGCTCTGCAGCTCTTTTCTCATTACAGCTCTCATATGTTTTATTTATGCTGTCTGTAGAGTGTCCAGCTCTGCCTGGGCATTGGCATTGGTAGCAGTGCCAAGCAGAGGACAATAGGAGCCGGTGCCAGCCAGCACCGCAGGACTTGGCAGTGGCCTCAGTGAGGGAGTGGAGAGGTGGCTGGGCTCTGCCTGCAGGTCTTTGGGGTGATCCACAGTCCTCAATCGCATTACCCCGCGGCTAGTGCAGCTCCTGCCATGGGGACTTGGCCCTGCCCCTCCCCGCTCCCAGCTCTGTTTATTGATTGGAGGCTGCCTTATAACTTAATATTTCACCTGCTTATTTCCCCCACTGAGGCTGCTTCCTGTCAGAGGGGCGATGGGGGGATCAATGGGAACCTTGTCTGAGCAGGGGAAGGTCCCGGCAGGGGTCGGCCGCTGATTGACAGGAGTCCTGCATCCAGCTGGCAGCAGGACAGCCCACGGTCAATGAGGAAAACCGTGTTGCTCTGGCCATATTGGGCCTCATCACAATTAACAACATTACTGTTTGTTTGTTTTTTACATTGACAAGCGGACGGGAGGGAGCACCGCTTATACACACCGTGAAGCGTCCGGGCACCGAGGGGTTAAAGACCAGCGCCTGGGCTGAATGGAGTGTTGCTGAAACGCACTGCCTCCATACACAAAAAATGCTAAGAACCACTGCTGACAAAGAGAGAGTAAGAAAGAAAGAGATATCAAGTGTAGTAATCAAAATGAAAAATGGGTCTCCGGCTACTTTAAACAAGAGCTAATTTATCACCAGAAAGTACGGATAAGTAGCCGAGTTGTTGCCGTTCAGTAAGTACCCGTTCTGCACCAAATTATTCCACCCCTGCTTGCGTGCAACCATAAATCATACACTTCCACACATCTTTTCCTATTAGCAGCCGTGCTAGGCATGGGCGCGTGCTCAGCTACCAAACACAGACTAATAGGCTACAACTTTTAATTTTGAGAATGCAACTCCCCCTTCAACCCTCCCCTCCCCCAATCCCTCATTTTCTAACCCAACCCCAACCCCCCCCCCCACCCCTCCCCGCCCGTCTTCGCAGCACCATATTCACATTATCACATACAGGAGTGTTGCGCAATCATGTTTATCACCCCGGCGCCAGCCATTCAGGCCCTGATTGTAAAAACGCTGTATTCCTCCCTTTAGTCCTCCTCTTCTCTGCAGTGTGTGACTGGGGGGCTTCACGTTACAGACGGGGAGCACGGCGCGCCACTATAGATAGAGCTGATCTTTTAGCTCTGGACAAGGGGAAAACACCTGCTGGCTCTGTGCTCCCTAGATGTAGACTAGACACATCACTAGAGAGGGACTGATAGAGGGGGGGTACAAATAAACAAAAGCTTTATCACTGAAAAACACATTCATAAACTTAAAAGGCCACGTTTGAAAGTCACAGTTTTGAAGTAAAGAAAAAGATGCTCTCCTTTCCAGATCTGTTTAGTATTTAGTATTTAGTATTTTCACTAAGGGCTAAGCTTAAATTGAATGCACTATAATAGGGGATAATAAAGACAGTATTCAGGCCATTTAGACCAATTAGACGTGCTCTTCCTGTTAAGAAATCGCCACCTTCAGCCGTCTAAAACCTCCTCAAGGAAATAACTGGATATGTTTTTCCATTTGAATACATTACATTACACCCCCACTCACCCCCCGCCCCCCACCCCTCCTCAATGGAATAACAACAACAGCAAAACAATGGCCAGTGCAATAAATTCATCACACGGGCGTGCGAGCTCGACTGAGAAAGTCCCAGGGAAGACAGCAGCGGCAGCCCCAGTCAAATGCTAAGGGGACGTTAGACGTGATGGATGGAGTCTTTGACTTCCAGTAGAAGTGGCATGATGGCCTGGCATCTCTCTGAAGTGCTCCGCTCGCATTGTGACCAAATCCTGTTATGTCCCTGTTTCATTGTGGTGACAGCATGAGGAATGCTTGGTTTTGTTCTCCCCACTGTTGCTATCCATCATCTGTGGAGAAAGAGAGAGCGAGCGAGAGAGAGCACAGTGGCACTTTGGTTTCCACCTCCTCCCCCTTCCCTCTCCATTCCTCTCTCTCTCTCTCTCTCTCTCTCTCTCTCTCTCTCTCTCTCTCTCTCTCTCTCTCTCTCTCTCTCTGCACCTCTTCTCTGTTGAGACATCTTGTCTTTGCCACGGTGCGCCCGGCCCTCTCTTCTACACGCGTGTGTTGTTAAATTATCCCTCCTGTTTTTCACATACTCCACACTTCATTCCAGGGGATCTCTCTTTATGGGCCATGTGAAAGGACAGGAGAGGAGCAATGTGCTGCGGCTCTATTCAGAAACACTTAGCTCGTAAAGGCAGGCTTCCCTTCCCCGATCAATCTGCTACTTAAAGGCGGATGTAATTTGAGCTCGGTCAATGTGCTTGGTGTTGAAAGCATCCTGCCTGGTTTTCCTAACCTGGAAAAAAAAAAAATCTAATGTCCAAGCATCTAATTAAGGCTGGAGTCTCACTTGATCACATTCTGGAGCGGTCAATGGGTGGTGGTGGGGGGTGTAATAGTTTAATTATCAGCCCAAAGTGGTTAAAGCTAATATTTAATTAGAAAATAAACAGAAAACGGAGGCCCTGGTATCCAATCATGATCGATGAAGCAGAGCGAGGACCTATAGCTGTAATAAGGGGGGAAACTCCCAGCATACACTGCCACGGAGAAGAATCATAATTAGTCAAACGTAATTAGCAGAACATTACAGAATTACTAGGCCGCACGGCGATGCCTTTCATGCTCGTGTGAAGAGAAAAGCAAGGAGACGCCTAATCAATGGGCCTATCATTCCACTGTTATGTGTTATTATGGCAAACCCTGCAATCAAATCACAGTGTTTTTTCATTCATTTGTATTTACTGCACAATCAGATTCAAAGGGCTGGGTACAGGTGATCGGTAATGACCCGTGGTGGTATTGTTACCACCATCAATAAGGATTAAGAACATAATACTCTATATGTGGATATTTATTGAGGAATATCCCTCCTCAGGCAACGTATACAGACATGTTGTTATTCTATTGCCTAATAAGCATCCCCAAGCCCAGGAGCTCGCGCACGCATGTGAGCGAGAGTGTCAGTGTGTATGACGCGAGCTCAAGTGTTGAAATCTTATCTCATAAAGAGGCTTATAAATGTACAACTATCTCATGTCACATAAAGGAGCCCGCTGATTTATTCCTATTGATCAACTGCCGGGGGCCGTGACAGCCTTGTAACGGAAATCAACACCTCCCTCAAAGCAGGAGGCGCCCGCGCGGCTGCTCGGACGCTTTGAGAACACGCGCAGAAGAAGTCGCGCGCGGCCGGACTGTACAGGTTAAAATGGAAACGATGCATGATTTATCAAGCTTCACTTGAAAGTAACGCCGCGAGAGGAAATACAAGGTGCGTGGTGGAGAGACTGGCGGACAGACACACATGAATATTGCAATAGGAAACTCTGTCTCCATCCCTAACTTTGGTGAGCTTTTAAAAAACAAGTAAACTGACACCTAAGTTTACTAAATGTTTATGTGACATCACAGCTGACCAGTGCTAGACAATGACCCTCAACCTGTCTCAGTATGGTGCCCCAGAGGTGTCATAAAACCTGGGCAGGGAGCTTTGCTTGGGATGACAGAGTGCCAGGCGCTCTCCCACCAGGACCTAATTTCCCCCTGTGAAAATGGATAGCACGTCCATAGCGTAGCTTAGTTTAAAATGCAAAATGTGGACATTATCTGGCATGGAGATTCAGCGGCATCCATCACACTATGCTAATGCAGCCCAGTGGTTAAGATATTCTAATGTAAGCCACCCTGGAGATGTAGAGGAATTAACACAAACAGAGCAGGGCGGCGGGAACACAGAGGGGTCAGGAGATAGGAGGGGACAGGGGAGCTACTCTTGAGACAGGCGCTGCCACACACACACACACACACACACACACAAACACAGGCTCAAATAAAATCAAACACACACAACAGCGTCTCTGAGCGTGTGCACAATGAGGACGCACACAGGCACATAAGCATGCACACACACGTACAGTATACACACATGCACCTGCAAGCACACGCGCATCAAAATATGCACTGCATTACACATTAAAAGATGACATCATCGACTAGCTATAAAACATCTCTTTGTAATTTCCCTTTGCGATAACTAATCAATCAATCATCTGGCCCATAACCCATTCACAGATTAATTTCAGCTGTACAAGCATCGATGGTCTGGACTCTCTCGAGGGCTTCATGCACTTGTTTCTGTATCGCATTCATTCTCCATTCACACATGATATCCCAGGCTGGAGTAATGTTTCCATTCGCAGTGCAGCTTGATGGGAAGTGAGCTTGTTTCTCCCCGTCCTGGAGGCTGTCACGGGGCTGTGATCTCAGCGAGGCTAGCTGGAAGGGTCCCTCTCCTCAGCTTAGCAGCGCATGTGAAGGCCCCCCTGTCCCAGTCTCCCGCTCTGCCCGCCAGAGCTGCAAGGGAAGGCATTATTATCATTATATTAATGTGACATTAATTGCTTTTACTTTTTCACTCCATTAAGTGTGCTCTATCTCTTTGGGAGCCTGGCCAGATGGTTTATCACTTCCCGTGCTGTTGGTAGCACCATTAATGGGCTAAGACACTGGGCTATAAAATAATTGCGCCGCAGTGTTGGAAATGTTCATCGCGCTAATTGAAAAGTAATTGCGGAGGTATAGTGCAACTGTCACGCCATAAAAGGCCTGTCATAGAAGAGGAGGAGGGCTTTCTAGTAAAAGGCTATTGTTTGCAGTCATACTGTACAGGGAAGTAGTCAATGGAGGAACGGCCTTTATGCTAAATGTTAACGGGGCAATGATCCGTTGAAAACATGACTCTCTTTTCTCTCGACCATCTCAGGTTTCAGTGTAATAAATACATCATAGTAATTATCTTTTACACTGTATTGATTTATATTATGTCATTGTTTTGTTGTATCTGTGAAGCATGTCTCCACATTGTGAAGTTAACACACAAGGCCGTTAAATTAATAGTATGACAATGTGTGTGCCATTGAGACCTTTACGTTAACGGTCTGCAGTGCTTGAAGGTTGTTGTTGTTTTGTGAAATAGGGGATTCAAACACGTCGCTTCGGATGAATTAGCACAGTAGTTATTTCTTACGCAGTGGTTAAACTTTCAAATCTGTTGGATAAAAGCGAGGGAGCGTACCGAGTACTCAACACTGCTTCTGTTGACCATACTAAGAGCCATGCAGCAACGCCTGCCTGGAGAGAGAGAGAGGGGGGTAAGGGACCAGGCAGGCGGGGCAGACGGAGAACAAGCAGGAGACTGAATCAATGACTTGGGAGACCAAAACATATATTCTGACTTCTGTTTGCCCTGTGCTTTCTCAAGTGTAATCTAGCATTTCTGTGTGTGTGTGTGTGTGTGTGTGTGGGTGTGCGTGCGTGCGCGTGGATGTGGATGTGTAGCTATTGTGCAAGCTCATGGCTACTCACCTCAGATAAAACATTCATTGCATCCCTGATTTTCTCCTAAACTACACATCTTATTGAGAAATAAATCATAATTACAACAGTTTTAATAACCGTGGCACCATCAGTAATGAGATATGATTCACTTCTAATGAACTTTGGATATTACATTGCAGTATTAAATCGTTAAAGTGTTAATGTAACATTATAAAATATCATTAAGCTGGCAATTAATCAGCTTGAAAAATAAAAGGATCCATTTTACTGCCCCAAAAAACCTATAGATTCCTGGCCTCTCCGTCCTGCTCAGTGTCGAGAGATCAATCCCTGCAGATTCTGCTGCAAGGCTTCCTTTCTATACCACTGGGCATTTCTGCTCAACGCCATTGTGCGAGGATCCCACAAACTTACTGCTGACAACACAGCAAATGCTTCAAACGGATGTCTTGAGTTGAACCGCGCAACTCCACACAACAGAGTAGCAAAGTTCAAAACCATTCATCATGTGCACAAGTGCAACGCGGCCCGTGGAGAAGCAGCGTCTCTGAAATGCAGCGCTGCGGATCGCTGCGGATGCTGCGGATGCTGCGGATGCTGCGGATCAAACGGAGGGACCAGAAAGTTTGTGTCTGTCCCTTTTTTATTGACGGTCGCTTGTTGTTTGAGGTGTTGCTGTGCGGGTGAACGGAAGGGCCGGGGGGCGTTCGTTTAAGCCGTCATTACTAAAACAAAGCAGCCTCTCACTGCTTATCAGCGCCTCATCGACTCCCCATCCAGCCGCTGTCGCCCAGCCAATCCAGCGTATTGACACCCATTGACTGGGGCTTGAGAAAGAACAGCATGGTGAACTTGTCTAACACAGATCAGGGTCAGGGCACGGGGCAGGGGATGGAGGGGGGGTAGGGGGTGGGTATGTTTGCATGTGTGTGTGTGTGTGTGTGTGTGTGTGTGAGACCCCCACATTCTCCCGCGTGGATCCAATAGTGCTGTGTGTGTGTGTGTGTGCTCCAGATCAATGACGTGGGGTAGGAACGACGCCTGCAATTGGAGCGATTGATCCCAGTAGTTATGATGCCATGTCCATTGATGCCTTTTGATTTGTGTGACTCCCCTTTTCAATTCCTCTGACTTCCTCTCTCTTCCACCCGCACCGTGAACTGCCTGCGTGTGGGCAGGTTTGAAGAAGGAGCCGATTCTCTGGAGGTCAAGTAACCGGCGTGAACTGAGAGCCACCTCAACCCTTCACCCAACCTCCCCTCCCCCTCCCTCGTTCTCTCCTCCTTTTCCAAGGTCAATATCCTCAACAATTAGTCCGAGGGGGAGGAGGAGAATTTGAAGCATGGTCGCACCCTCTCCAAATGCCCCCTCAAGGGCTTCGGGGGGCAGCAACGGTATGTCAGACTAAAGTGAAAAGTGTACCCATTCCCTCTTTATGTCTCCATTTGCCACCCTCATTAGGGCCATTCATGAGCACTTAGAGGGCCCCTGCACATCCACACATCACCCTGGCCGGGCCTGCCCTCTCCTCAGAGCACCTTGCCCAATCAAATAACTATCATTAAAAAAAACCTGTGTGTGTGTATGTGTGTGTGTGTGTGAGAGAGAGAGAGAGAGAGAGCCAGGGAGAAAGAGACAGACAGAGAAAGCAAGAGAGGCACCAAGACAGTGGTATCCATATAGCACGATCATACTAATGTAATATTGATTGGTCCCAGTCACCATGGCACCAGGACAATAGTCCAGTCCTCCTGGCCACTGGTCAGTCCCCTAGCAGCCTCCTCTCTCCCTGCTCTCCCCCGGCCTAGCGTGACCCTCCCTCTCCCACTCGTCTGGCTGGACGATCCATACTGCAGTAGATTAAAACACATGGCTGCCTGCATCGTTCCACATAGCTCTGTAACCTATAACACACAGACGGCACCGCCAGCCAAAGTCAGAGGACAAAATCTAAATGTATTCATAAACTTCAGCCTCAAAGTGGCAGATCCATAGTCGTAAATCTCTGGCTCATCCTCTCTCTCTCTTTCTCTCTCTCTCTCTTTCTCTCTCTCTTTCTCTCTCACCCAACGCCACTGGCCTGTCAAGCCTCAGAGGATGAGAAAACAAGAATGGGCACGGTCATGAGGGAGGAAGAAGAGTGTGAAAATGCAGGGAGGTGAAGCAAGTACAAATGTTGAGCTCAGAGAAAGCGGTCCGCTGTGAGCCGTGGTGCAGCAGCAGCGCTACAGAACCACGAGAAAAACTCAAGACAGAATCGCCACAGTCAGGTCGGGATTTGTCGAGTGGTGTTGCCCAGTTTTCCTACATGCATGTATACCGCGAGTCTCTCCGTCCTGAACGTCTGGCACGGTGCGAACACAGAGTTGAGCAGAGTTGACGTCATCTTCCGAACGGCCAGTGTTCCAAATTCCAAATGTCTGAGAGAGAGTTTCTTCGGTTGTTTTGTCTGGACAGCTGTCCCCTTCCATCCACCCGAGGACCACACACACACAACACCAGGGGTTTCAGACCACACTGAACGAAAACAAAACAGGAAACAAAATGAAGCAGAGGAGAAATGCGGTAGAAGGTAGAAGCAGGCCCTGTATTTTCTCGATGCCTGGCTGAAAACGAGAGAAGAGAGAAGAGAAGATTCAACCACAACCACTTTTGAAGAGAAGTGATTTGCATAGAAAAGTTCATAAGCACGGGACATAAGGATCTGGTCATAAAAGAGGGCAATAAAAATGTTAACTATGACAGAATATTAAAAGTGGCTGTAAATTGAAGGCAGGCTGCAGAATGACCCTTGGAGAGCGACTCCTCGGTTGGGACTGCTAATCTCACTGTACACAGAGAATAAAGCATCTCCCGCCGACCCCTGACAGATATGGTTGTCTCTCACACTTCCATCCCGCCGGATAGTTAAGATTTAAGATAATGACACAACGACTTTCACGTTGATGCGTTTCCCCCCGCCGACATTGAATCTTTTTAAGGGGCCTCCTCCCGCCTGGCCGGGGCGACCTGTCAGCCACTGGCAGTGAAAGAGTTGAATGTCTTGCGCATACTCGTTTCCCCGATGTCAGGAAGAAATTGTTCGTAACATCGGCCCCCCTCACACTTGTCTCAACTCATTTATTTCAGCCAAGGTCTACGGATATAAATAAAAGGAAATGTTACTGGAGCATTTAAACTCGGCGCCAGCCTTGAGAGCAGTAATGTAACCACATATCATCAAAAGTGCTGAATCTCCTTTTGTCACCACACATGACACGCAATTCCTCCAAAAACATATTCACGTTTGTTCCCATTCATACAAATAAATAATCACAGGAAGCCCCTTTAAAGATGACCTCTCGCAATTGACTGTCCGCCAGATTTATCCACGCGGCTCCTAAAAGTGGATCTTTGAAATTATTTACCACTCGTGAGTATTTTCTTTTTTTGGTATTGTTGAGCAGCACCGCCTTCAAACACAGCCTATATATACGCGCCGAGCTCCTTCCCTGCTGCGTTCATGGGGGGGTGGGGGGTTTTCATCATGAATGCAGTTCAACAGGTGGTCCATAGATGGAGCTCTTCTCATTAGAATCTACTTTACATTACATTACATTACAAGGCTGTCCTCGGGTGTCGGCGCGCCGTCCTTCATTACTCAAACAGCACTGGAAGCACCGAGGAGGGATCTGGGCTCTACCTGCCCTTGATGTGAGCAGGAAGGGGTAAAAAAAAAATGAGAACAAAAAGCATGCTGGGACAAATGTTGAGATGTTCATATTTGACTTGAATGGATATATAGTGACCGTTTTAATAGTTGTGCTCCTCTGCCTTACTTAACAGGCTGGACCCCTTGTGAGTGAGTGTCAAACCACAAACCACCGGGTCCCCGGAGCAGTATGACTTAATTGAGCTATCCTGGGAAATCTAATTACAATGATGCACAGAGGATTGTGTAATATTCCCTCTGCTTCTGCCCCAACACCTATCCCTTCACACACTCTCACACACACATGCACAGGAAAAGAGGGGATGAGCGAGAGAGAGAGAGAGAGAGAGAGAGAGGATGAGACACAGACACAGATGTGTGAGAAGGTTGCGGGGTGGACACAAAAAGGAAACAGCAACAACTATAAAGCGTTTCATGGGAGATGTTTTAATCACGATTCATGGGCCAGTAAACCTTTAAACAGCAGTCAGTCAGGCACACCGGCTGGGGAGCAGGGCCCCGTGAGGACACAACAATGACAGTGTGTTATATGATCAAAGGGTCGCTGGGACAAAAAAGACAAATTGGGTGGAAACGCGTCCTCAAAATATTTGAAATATTTTACAGCGCTTCAAAAAAAAAACGGATATTTTTCTCAACGGCCTCACAGTTAGAGGTGAAGGAGGACGACGATGATAATAATAATAAAAAAAACAAACACTCCAGTTGCCAGCTTGATATTTCACAGTGCATCTGTGCGGTGATCATAGCCGTATCACTGTAGAGCAGTTACTACTATTCAAACACAGTACCGTGCATGTAAGTGCTGCTGGGGGCCAAGAGACGAGCTCCGTACATACACACCGTCGAGGTTATTGGGATTTCTAGAATAATCTATTCTCCGCCCGTTCTCATTAGCTGAGTAGTGACAGTGTTAATTCCACTGAAAAGTGTCCTAAAATGCCTGCCGATACGTGAGCTTTAACTACACCAAGACAATAGGAGAGAGCCCCGCAGCTTTACATCGAAGGTATCGATGCTTGTCAGGCATTGACGGAGGGATCCTTTGTGTCTGGCGGTGTGTAGGGCCAGGCTGACAGTGTAAGAGGCACTGGGTGTCTTTCACTTGCAGGACGCTGAAATTAATAAATAAATAAGTCAATAAGAAAAACTTCTGATTATGTCTTGTGTCAGATTTCATGGCTGGAAAACAAAAACAGACCAAAAACAGAGATAAATAGCAGAGAATCTTATAAAGTCAATGTGTGTGTGTGTGTGTGTGCATGTGTGTGTTTATTAGGTCTGTTTGTGATTGAGAGCAAGGTCAAAGGGACATAGGGAGACGGGGAGAGTGGTGAGCTGAGGGGGGGGGGGGTGCTGCTGCTGTGCCCAAGGCCATACCCACGCAGACGGACACCATATTGAAATTAGCAAATGGACTGCATAGTGTCTCTTGCTGCCCCATTTGCGGTCCTCTCCTCTCCGGGTGATATACAGATGCACCCAGTGAAGGGGCATCAAGGGACATTGAGGGGGGTTGTGTGTGTGTGTGTGTGTGTGTGGTTGGGGGTGGGGGGTGATGCGGGGGGGGAAGCTAACCTCCCCCTGTCCTAAAAGGAAATGGATCGACTCTTATTTATTTACAGCATGTTTTGCGCTCATCCCATAACACTGTAAATTACCTGCATGGTCAAGGCTCCTCTCTCAGGCAAGGAGAGAGAGAGGGGAGAATAGGACATAAAACATGTGATCTATATGATATTTAATTCAGGAATCACATATGATCTGTCAATTTCCATATATCACGCCTTATGAGTCATATTTTAAACACAAAATCACGTTTAGGAATATAAATGTGTGAATTACGAGCGGTCATATGGTGTTATACGACGTACAATATGTCTATAGGCTGCAGACAGAGTGTCTTGCCAATATTTATGAGATTTCTATATCTCGTAAGAGGATAAGGGACGGGTGATTTCCTCCCCGGGGTCTTAGGTGGTTGATCACGTATCTATTTCCCAGATCGCATGCAGGCTCGTCGCCTCATGTTTCACTCCCTCTTACCTTCTACAATGCAAAGAGCATGATCACCATGATAGACATCAGGCAACACGTTTTCATTTTTTTCTCTTTTTTAAAAAAATAATTTGTCAATCTAAAAAATCTAAAAATGTACTTTTTTATTGACATAAAATGTGTCCAATTATTTTGTTTGATAGGAGAAAGTCTGACACTTAGCTGAACTTAGTAAGAGAAGCAGGCAGCAGTGAAGAAAGTGGGCTGGGTGTGTGCGTGCTCGTGCGTGTGTGTGTGTGTGTGTGTGTGTGTGTGTGTGTGTGTGTGTGTGTACAGAGAGAATTCCATTGGAGGGAATTCTCTCGGGACCGGACCTGGTCTCTCCCCGCTAGCTCAAATAGGCAGGGGCCTCCTCCATTATGGCAAACAAGTGCATTTGCTTTAAGGCCAGTGGAGATTTCTAACCTTTGCTTGACATGCCGAAAAGGTCAGGCCCATCCGCGGCTTCCCTCCAGAGTCGAGCCTGACCATGTCCTCCCTGGCCGGGGCTCTGAGGGACACTGAACTCTGCTTCTTCAGTCCCCGGGAAACCCCAGGGTCCACGGTCCCAACAAGCATGCATTCATAGTGCATGTGACAAAATAAGTCTTCCTATGTAAATACTGAGCCAAATTTTTTTTTTAATTTTTTTTTTTTTAACTATTTTTAACTATTTTTAATTAAATAAGATACAAAAAAATACTATCAATTTATTTTAGTGTTTTTGAATAGATAGGTGTGAGTTAGATGTATTTGGTATGTACAGTAGAACAGATATTTTAGCTAATTTTAGGAAAAAAAACAACATCTGACTCTAGTCAAAATAAGCTCAGGAAACTATCAGGATTTAGAACAATCATACTTGCACACTCTGATAAAAACAACAGTCTTAATATAATTCAATACCTGGGCCTGATACACAGTAATATCATGGTAATTGTGTTAAATGCCTGTGAAGTGAACACACAGAGCACACGGTGTGAGTTTTTCTCCATTTGATGGACGTATCCATGCTTATCAGCGCTCCTTATCTCCCTTCATTATTTCCAAACCAGTGGCTAAATTGGAAAAGCCCATAAGAACGTGTGAATACATGGCAGAGGCAATAAAACAGCGGGAGAGGAGCTCCCACATCCCGCAACAGCGTTTTCCTTAGGTGGAGGGAGATACATTCACCAGATAGTTGGGAATATTTCTGCTCCCCCACAGCTTCGTATCAGTGAGCAGCAGATAAAGATACAGTTGGGCAAATAAATCTCAAATGAAGGAACAAAACCCTTCACATGCAGTTATCTTGTGTGTGTGTGTGTGTGTGTGTGTTTATATACGGGTTATTGCCCACCTACTGTCTCACGGTGCTTGTGTTCCTCCAGTATTAGGAGATGAGAGAGCACATGGTTTCAGGTGGAAGCTGTTCTCTCTGCAGCGTGGTCCCGTCCTAACACACATCCCCTGCCTGCCTGGATGGCGGCGCTCCTCTCCGGATCCTTTGGGACCGTTTCTCGGGGGATGTTGTGGATCATTTAATTTCTGTAGTGCTGATCAGCTGAAAGCAGCGGGGGCCCACTCAGGCAACTCCCTCCGACTGCTGAGGAAGACCTGAGCCGCAGCTCGGCCCCGCAACACGCAGTCAACTGATGTCACTTCTGAGATACTGTACAGGACCTAATATGAGCTTTCCTCAAATCAGTCTTTATCCTAGATTTTCCCCAGATGCCTAGACCTTCTTTATCTTGGTATACCTCTTTAGATTGGACTTCAAAGATAACCACTTTGTTGTACCCACTTTCCCTCAACCTGCCTTGTCTACTTCTACTTAGTGATTTCCTACATTTCCCAGACTGACTTACAACAAACCCTCAGAGAACTCGCCTGGACCGGATGCATCCAGCCGTTGGTTTTAGGTGTAGGTGGAGAGAGCCATGGCGATAGTGATTGCAAGTTTTTCCAGTCGAGGGTCATTCCTCTGGAAATGCAGCATGTCTTGTGGCTGCATTGCATGATGGTCTATTGAGGTCAGTGAAGATGTTGGCTGTCTCTTCCTCTTCCCCGATGGATTTCTCCCTGTATGATTGTTGAACGTCGGTGAAAAACGTTGGGTCTAGAGAGAATCTGAGGGGCTGATACCAAAACCTGACGTAGACCATTGATGTTTTAGATCGTTGAATTTTTTTTCTGCTGTTAAACTTCATTGTAGTTGCTCTGGAAATATCTTGATGTGATGTCACGTCGTCTACGTACGTTTGGCCACTTATCAACGGGAATAAGAAAACCATTTCCATTACCATTTCTGCATTTTCATCGTATGATTGCACAACGGTCTGATGAAAAATGTAACCAGAGTAATTTGCCAAACGGAGACAAAGGTCCGCTGCAGGCCATTAGGTTTTTTAGGACAGCAGCTCAGCCATACATTAAGTGGTGAGAAGAGCAGGCGTGTAACCTGATAAATGCACTTAAAACAGTGAAGATGGACATAGAGAGGGCGAAATCTCAGACGAGCGGTGGCCTGCATGCTCCGGGTGCCTTGCTAGGCACTTTGACAGCCTATTGATCAGCCAAAGAGAGTTTTGGGCAGGGCCAGAGGTGTGGGCTCCATGGTTCATCTACTGCTGCTGCTGCTGGGGCAGGTACTGGACAGAAGTCACCAATATATAAACACAACTAGGAGAGAGGATGCCCCGTCGAGCCAATTGGGTTTTTTTCTTTTGTTGAACATCAGAAAATTCAACTTCAAATAATATTGTTGACTGCTGGCACTTCCCATTTCCTCGTTGGGTACAGTTTCTGAAAACGAAACTCTGTCTTGATAAAGTTTAACGGCTGGATTTTCCTCTCCGATATAATATGCAACAACAGTATGGCAATCTTTCCGTCGTTTCGAGATTGATGTGACGTAACAGTCCTGTCTGGGACATTGATAGCCCTGGGTTGTGAAAATGCCCAGCTCCTGTTATTGAATAGTAATAGGCTTGTCGGCCGGTGCCTCCAATTTCACAAATGGAGCAATAAATACACATAACAGAATCAGAGGAACAATAAGAATCCCTATAAAGCATGGTTATGTCTCAAAAACAAGGAGGACGAGAGTGAGGGGCGAGGAAGGGAGGAGGAGGAGGAGGGTTGAAAGAAAATTTGACAAAGGGAAGAGATGAAAAGTGTGTGTGTGTGTGTGTGAGAGAGAGAGAGCGAGAGAGAGAGAGAGAGAGAGAGAGGGATGGTGGCCCACTCTTCATTTCTGTGCCACAAGCTCTCCTGGGCATTTGCGTGCTCCGTTTTCAACCTAAGTGTAATTTGAGCCCTGGGTTGATACAAAGTGTATGCAGCAGCTCTGTTCAAACCCAATCACTCACCCTGACGTGTAATCCTTTCCCTCACCATCATCAACATTGCTTTGAGAATAATGAAACACACTTAAGCAATACACAGCAGTCTTACAGCTGGGACCGCGGCTGCATCTCGATGAGCCGCGTCGTAACTCTAATGAAAGGTGTTTTGACTTGTCAATGGAGGTAAATGATTGCCTCGCTATTGTATCAGTGAGGAATGCGTCGATGGGAAGACCTGGTCCTGCTGGGTGATTTACACACAACGAGCAGCGCATTGCTTTTAGATACACTGTACCTTGCTTTACGTTGCGTTTCTATACATTTCTTAAGAGGAAACGTTAAGGGCCTCCAGACTCCGCATCTCCCTTTTTCTTTCCTTTCTTCCTCAAGTCATCTCGTCTCGTGTCTTGTAATGTTGTCTCTCCACGCAGAGGATTATTTCTCACGATTAATTGGTTAGCAAGACATTATTTCAAAAAGGGAAATTGGCTCTTTTAATTATATAGAGAAGGGAATACTTTAACTCCCTGGAATATCAGCTTCCTGAAATAATGGAGCTACAGCCCCTCACTCCCCCCCCTCCCTCCCCCCGCCTCCATCAGCGTTAGCGTGTCTGCCTGCCTGTTTCCTGTGACGGATCCATTTTCAACAGCTCCTGGCCCTGCAGTGGATGGGCTGATGGTTGGGTGGCCCGGGTGAATCTGACTGACTGGCTTCTCTTCCTATGACCCATGTCTGGTCTGCTGGGAGCTCCGATCTGGTCACTGTGTGTGTGTGTGTGTGTGTGAGAGAGAGAGACTGGCCATTGCAGAATGGGTAAATACACTGAGGAGAGGATGGGGTTGGGTAAGGGCTGAGCTGAATGACTAAGTAGACATACTATATTGATGGAAAATGTCTTATAGGATAGTTATTTCTTGTGAAGCTCTTTTAAAGAGTTACTTGAATAGTTAGTATTTTTTTATTCCATGTTCCATGTTGTACTCGTTAAATCTGATGTATAAAACATTTCAAATCCAACCAATCGTGTATAACTATTTATCTTCAAGTTTGTCTTAGTGGGGAAATGAATGAATCACAGAGTTCAGAGATTATTTAATTCATTGTTCCTTTACCTTTTTGAAAATCAAAACAGAAAAGTTACACAGATATTGGTGATTCAACGATCAGAGATATCAATGTACACCATTGCCAAATGATATAATTCACACCATAAATACTCATCACAGAAGCAGGAAATTATTGACCTGCCCCTGTCTGCAATTTATCATCAAGGGACCAATTCTGACACACTGATGTTGGTAAAAACACATACCCGCTTAGTAACCAAAATGGGGGTCACGCCCACTAATGGCCAAGTCATGAGGTCAACTTGAAGCATGCTCTACCTTTACAAACAGATCTATGAAGGATGGATGGGAAGAGAAGACTGGTAACTACAATTACAAATATGTTGGCAGGAGCACTGAGGGAGAGAAACAGCAGTTCTTTGATAAAAACATGGATGGCTCAGGTATGTTACAGTCATGGTGAGGATGATGAAGAGGAGAAATACCGACACTATGATGATGAGGTAGTAGTCAGCAGGGCGCTGCATACTTTATTTTCAATGGTACTTCGGCAACCTACTGTATACGTTCCAGTACTGACGCTGATATATTTACACATTTAGACACAGCTTGTAACGTAAGACATGTTCTTTTTTACTCGACACAGTGCCATACTGCAAAGTAAAAACCTTAAAGGGAGATGAGTGAAGTCCCATCAGTTCTTATGGCTGATCATCTTGGGCCACTACAAAATGCTAGTTGTAAAGATTTTCTGCAAAAGTCTTCATGTATACTGCACTTTTATTGAAACAAACAAAAAAAAAAGTCTTATTGACAATTGAGCAAAACAAATATAGTTCTGATATACAGGATACATATGTTGTTTTCAATTAGAGGGATTTAGAATATGTTACTAAATGCATACAAATTCTCCCAAATCTAAGTAAAAGCATGCTCTCAGCATGGTTTCAGTCAGAATTGGTCCCTGTTGTATTGCACAACAGTAAAATAACTCAAGTTACATTGTCACCCTCTACAGTGGAGCTTGTTAACTGGACTGCGGCTAGTTCAAGTTGGGATAGATAGGTGCTGGGGTGTGTAGTCATCCACCATTAAGTGGCCGATCAGGCTGCCTGTAAAAAAGGGCGCCAGCCGTTGGATTAGTGCCGGCCAATGATATCGCAAGCATGTCGGCAACTCTACCCTTTTGCAATGTCAGGGATTCCTTTGATCACAGTATCATATTGTTGTGACAGCGCCACAATTTATCACATCACATAAATTCCTTCAGGAGTATAAGCATTCACCTCCCGACACATGGAGAGGAGTGTCACGGCTCGCCTGCACTGGACTATAGTACTAATCCTACCCAGCATTATGGATGTCAAGCTAAACACAGGGAGCAGGTAGCATGAGATCTCGTTGTCCCACCAGAAATCACACCTTGTACTGACACACTGCTGGATCGCTGTTACCCTTTGGAGCATGCTGACACTTTGTTGCTTGCATAGCTATTCACAGGATGCACGCCTGGCGGTCCTTAGCTGTCCTTACAGATGCCTGCCTGCCTCCTGGCCAGTAGGAAGGGTGTTACTGAGCACTGGCCGCTGTGTCAACGTGAGGTCAAGCAGTGCTCCACGTGTCTACTGTACTCCTGGAGGGAGGCCACGCAGACAACAACCTCCCGCTGGGTTAAAAATAAACCCGGTGTGAAGTGCCACCACTTCAGCCCTCCACCTGCCATTTACCTCCGTTTGGTCGAAGCTCTATAAATGCAGGCACAGCTATTAAAAGGGAGGCGTCTAAAATGGTGAGAGCAGATGCTGGGCACCTTGCTCCCCGTGTGTGGGATGACACTGCCACAGGCTTACAGGGGCCTAAAATAGAGTGTTTGACATATGGGCCTCTGATTGTTTGAACATGGAATCTCCTGGACCTCTGCCACTCGGCGTGAATCCTTTGATACTGTCGCCCCAAACCCACTGATCATCTTTCACCTAGTCCAAATCAGGTTATCTATTTGCATGCCAAGGAGCAATTTCCCCGGGCTTAAACAATGACCAAATTTGGGGTTCAAGGAGTTACATGAACACACACAACTACAAGAGAGGAGAAGTACTACAGTGCAACAGTGGCGCAGTGGTGTGTCCTGCTGGTGGGACTGACATACACACGCATGGGAAGGCATGGTCTTCTAGCAACAGCAGCATTGGAAAGCAGATGAAGGATAGGAGGTTAAGCATGGCTTGGCCACAGCTCCTTTTATTGCTGAGTTACTACAGAATAAGACGACTGACTACTGTACCTGCCTATGCTAGTTTGGTTAAACATGGGACCAGTAAGTCTTCCTGTCTGAGACAGATCCACACAGATCACACGGCTCACTGCTCTGGAGAGGTATATTCAAGGACATTTAGATCGATAGAGTTCACATTTAGGTAACAGTTTTAGTTCTTTTTTTCCAGGAGGAGAACAAGAGAAAATGGCCACCGAGTTCACCAGACTTTGAACTGTACACTCAGTCTTCCAATAATAAATATATACATGTCCTGGTCAAGTCCAGGCAAAAACACAACTGTGAGACAAGTGAGTCTGTTTATGGTTGTTGACACTTCTGTTGTCTTCAGAACAAATATAAGGAAGTTTTAGTTTTCTGAGAAAAAGAAACCCCATTATCTTGTTAATCAAGAACTGGCAACTACTTATTCTGAAGATACTGAGGGGCAGAAGGGTCCTTCTTCATATACAGCATGACCACAGACCATAAACAAAAACAAAAAAATTATTACTGTACATAGTATTTCTTATATATTTTAAATTAATCTGCATCATTTCTATATTTATACTAATAACCAAGTTTTGCATTTGTTCTTTTTTAGTTCCAGGGTTCCACGTGGAAGAGTGAGAGGTCAGTCTGTCCTGCCTAGCACAGTCAGTAGGGGTCTCCCCCTCCTGAGGACCCCCAGCCTTGGTTCAAGTCACTCTGCATCGCTAATGCAACCCTCCGCTGTTGCCGTGGGCGATGCCGGGGCAACCCGCCACCCTCCAATCAGACCTTGGCCTCCAGCATCTCCAGGAAGAGTTTGTGCATGGGCACCTTGCCCTGCACCTTGATGCTGTAAAAGTGCTGCACGGCCTTGGTGGCGGTCTGCCGCAGCAGGGGCAGGGTCATGAGCAGCTTTCCTGCCCGCCGTGGGTCCTCCTGGTGCTGGCCGCTCTCGAAGTCTTGCAGGGCCTCGTGGAGAGCATCCTGAAGCTTCTGCACTGCCTCCATGTCCTCTATGTGCATGGAGTCTGACAGGAGGAGAGCACAGAAACACACATGACAATTGTGTCCTGGGATACACAATATGATAGCATGAGCATGATGTCTCAAAAAAGATTTTCATATTTGAAAAACTGAAACTTGCAGTCGAACTCTGAGACACTATTAATACACCAGGAGTGATGGGGAATGGATTTTTCTAAAACAAAATTAAATCTCATGATTGATCTTTACTGCTCTATCGGTGCAGTCAGGTAGGGGACACATTATCAGTATAACTCACACCCTGACAAGATAAAGAATAGATCATAAAGAAAGAGAAAAACAAGAACTAATATCTTTCTTTTTTTTTTGTCCGGTGGACTGGGCGGGATATTCATATGGCCTTTGACCAATGAGACTGAAAATCAATGTTATCCTGCAGCAACAATGGAATGAATAGCAGCCAATCTCTGCTGAATGAGTACACATTAAACACCTCACTGTTCCAAAGGACAGATTGCTTTCTTTAAAAAAAACACTCCATTAGAGAATTGGACGGCATGAACAAGCTTCAGTTAAACACAATACTTCCTTCCTATTCATTTCCTTCCTATTCCCTCACAGGAACAAATACTATCAGGCCTGGATACAACCACAAACGTGTGTTTTCTACATTAGTGTTTAGCAACTTTCAATTTTGAAACCGTTTTGTATTACTTGTCCCCCCCCAGTCAGAGTAGTCTACATTTTCAGTCCATAATGTTTCTCTCCGCTACTGCGTTTTTTCCTGTTCCCACTGTATATCACACCTTCTCATTTCTCCTTCTCTGTCTCTATCTCCCAACCTCTCTCAGGGATAGTCTGGGGTCGCGGTTCTCTCACTGGTTAACCAGTGTCTGGCACTCCGGAGGCGGCATGTCATTGGCTGCCTGACTCGTCTCACCTTGGCGGTGCATATTTTACCACACGGGACAATAAAAGGCAAAACAGATTTCAGACTTCGCCCCAAATTCATTGACTGGAACAACTGTATTCCCAAGACCTTGAGACATTTCTCACCCTGACGGTTTTCAAATCCACAGCGGTAAAATGAAGTAGGTCGTTTTGGAAAGTGAATGGGGAAGGGAGGGAGGGAGGGAGGAGGAGGATGGGAGAACAAAAGGCAAAAAAAAAATCTCCCGTTGCCCTGATGAGGATGTGATGTGACACAATTATCTCCTGTTAGTTTCACACAGGATTGGGGTAAAAATGTACATTTAAAGTCAAATACTTTCTGGTGAATATATTCTTTGATGCATGTAGGAGAGTTTCAGTGCACACACACACACGGTTTAGTGATAAACGTGGTTTGAACTGAACTGTAATGGATAGTTGTGTGGCGAGAGGAGGAAAAAGGGGAAAATAAAAAGAGAGATAGAGACATCTCACCAGATGGGAAGGAAAGGAGAGCGAGAGACAGAGAGCACACCGCTTGTAGCCCTTGGAGGAGGGGTGGGCTTAAAAAAACAACTTTGAAGAAACAATTTCCTTGCAATCCATCAGAGAGCCCACGTCGATCCGATTGATAAACTGCTAATTACAAAATCAATCGCTATGAATTTTCACAGCTGTCAGACAGAGGGGCTCCCAGGAGAGTGATCTCCCAGAGACCTTGTTCTAACGTTCCGGACACCCTCCTCCTCCTCCTCCTCCTCCTCCTCCTCTCTCCTCGACCCCCATCTCTCCTCTTGCCTCTCTCACACACCCCACCTCCCGACCAAAGCTCTGCCGTCTGAAAGCAAAGCCCCACCATCAGCATTTTCATTTTTCAGCCCGGACAAAACAAGGGAAAGCGGCCCGGTGACCCGGGCGTGCATTGATCAGAGAGGGACAGGTCCTGCCTGCTCAAAAGCAGCCTGTCGATAGCAGCGTGCCGTCTTCGCATTGGAACAAACGAGGCCTATCACTCCCTGATACTCATTCCATTCGACTTAACACATTTTATTGACAGCCCCTGTGCTCCTAATGAAATGCTAAATTTATCTCCCGTGGCTGCTGTGCCCCGCAGCTACTGTTATGGAGATAGAGAAAGAGAGGGAGAGGGGAGCGATGGAGAAATACCACAACATGGAAGGAGTTCAATTAAAAAAGCTCCCTCCTCCCTCCCTCGTTCCCACACGCTGCCCTTATCTTCTCTCCATCTTTCCGTCTCACGCGCCAAACTAAAGGTTACACTCAAAAACTCTCGAAAAACTAAGAAATGTCATTTCAGAAACCGTGTTAGACAATACTTTACAGTGTCTGGATACCATACTGTACTAGTGTACATGAGCCAGACGTGCAAGGAGTACACAAATCCTTTACCTTAGCGAGAAATAAAACATAATATACTGAGTAAAAGTAAAATTCCTCATACATTACATGTTATTGAAAGTATTGAAGTATTCTAAATGAATGAGACTTTTAATATGCACAATTATTTCAGTACATAGAAAAGTTCCATCTTTAATGAATAAATGTCTCTAGTTTAAGGGTTTGGTGCTCCACTTGTTATTGTTATGATAATAACAATGCTGCTTCCTCTTAGTTGGCTTATTCAAACTCAGAAAGTTCATTATAATTATGGATTGATCATTTTTTTTCCAGGGGAAAAACATTTTTCTTCAGACAATAGACTGCACTAAGATAAATGTAGTGTAAATAAACGGCAGAATCTTTGCTTAAAATAAATCATTAAATTAAATCACATTAGCACCAGCATTATATCTAATACGGGAATGAACACGTTCAAAAACATAAAATTTGACTTAAAGACAAAATGTATTGTGATTTTGTAAGAACATCCTATTTATATAATTATATAGTCAAATATGTTAAAAAGAAATTTACTTATATTGGATTAATCAGAAACATTTGAGTAACAGTTAAATTCAAATCAATCACATATAGTGTATGTCTACTTCTCTAACCATTTCTGATGCTTTGATATTATCATTTTTCCCCCAATTATTATTAAACACAAATACAAGTACTTCTCAACCATAACAATTAAAAATAAATGTTTTTACATAACATGAATTATTATGTTATAGTGTAGGTAGTGTTTTCCACATCAATCCACACATATAATTTCACTTTCATGTTTAAGTTACAATGTACTCTAAAACGCCTTCTAATTTTAAATCCATAATTTAGCCACGATACTCCAAACATTTCAGATGTACATAAAATGTAATGTGCCAAGTCTACCTGAGTTGGCGAGAGCGATGGCCTTGAGGGTGACAAACTCCTCCTTCTCCACCTTGAGCTTCTTGTATTTGCGGACCAGCTGCAGGATGGAGACGTAGAGGTCGAGCAGGCCCGTCAGCCGCGAGTGCTCTTCGTCCATGATGTAGTCCTCGGCGTACACCAGCTCGTCTTCGTACGGCAGTGAGCGGAATACAATGCTGAGGATGAGGATCTCCATCCAGGCGCTCTGCAGTAGACTCATCTGGTCTCCGAGAGACAGAGTGGAGAAGCCTAGGGAGACGGGGCAGAAGGGAAGCTGTATGAGGACATGAGGAGCGAACCTCCAAGGAAAAATGGAGGACGTCTGCATGTGTTTTTCTGCTTGCACTTAAATAACATTTTGAATTATGTGCGCCTGTTTATGCAGAACTCTTCAAATGAAATACTAGAAAACCAAATGCATTTGCTCACAAAATATATTTATCAGATAATGAATTTTACATTTAAAGAAAAAAGCATATTGTTGTATCACAAAAAACATAGCACATGTGTTTCACTCGTCAGCTCTCTCTGTGACTTCAGGTCGCTGGGTTGATCAGCAAACCAAACATGAGTTGTTGAGCCTCGCCCCGGCAGCCCGGAGTACAAGCCGAGGCACATGTTAGCACGGGGTGTTTAATTTTAAATGCGCTGTGGAAGGTCCTCTTTGAGGCCGGTGTCAGAGCACTTGAGCAGGCTTTACTGTAAGTGAGGACAGTAAATCAGTGCAAAGGTCTGGGAGACACAAAGCCGTGGTGTGGTTACCCCTTGTTTCCTGTCACACTGCTATTGGTGTGAGGGGGATTAGCACTGAGACACATCCTCATTGGAGGGGTTGAGGACATGACACGCACTCAGTGCTGCACAGTGTAGCGGCGAGGACGTGAGGGAACACACGTGCCGGTGTGTACGGATACACAAAACGTGTGTACGGAAAGCGGCGCACATGAAAACAAACACATGAGCACATGCCTGGCGCATACGCACATGTGCATATAAATACATACACACACACACACACACAGCAGGGGGGGTCGCGTGGTTCAACCCCAGCCTGAGGACCTGCTTAAACCCTGCCCCCCATTCTAAAACAGCTGCTGGATGAGCTGAAATTGGCTGGGTTGCATCATTTCCCCTTCAAACACCTCGACATATGCTTAGAATAGAACATTAAATAAAACAAACCGTCAGATCCTCCACGAATGAGCTGCGAGAAATTCAAACAAATTAAAAAGGTAAAGGGAACGGGGAGAGAGAGCAGCATAGAGCCAGATAGCCATCTCATCCCTTTTTCCCCTCATACTACCCTTCAGCTGTCAATAAACTGTGTGAAGCCCCTCCCCCCTCCCCTCCATCCCCCAGATCTCCCCCTCCCCCCCCTGCAGAGTCCAGCGTGCCTGCAGGCGGCCCATTCTGACAGCATATTAGGCCCTTCAACTCAGCCCCTGATTAAAATGATTGCTTTTACAAGTTTGCTGTTGCCATGCTATCTGCCATGGCGTGATTAAGAGGCGATAGATTACAGTATTGACCAGGGCGCTCGCCACACCTCCGCCCCATGTTTTCTCTTAAATATAAATGATCTTACTGGGGCGCAGTCACCGGGCTGATGTTTATCTCCTTCAGCCAGGACACCATGAACGTAGGCACCCACCCACACACACACACACACACACACACACACACAGAAGAATGACAGACATGATGAGGAAGAGTGGGAGAAAGTGAAAAACAGCAGGGAGAGAGAG
This sequence comes from Hoplostethus atlanticus, assembly GCA_034670405.1. Taxonomy (NCBI): domain Eukaryota; kingdom Metazoa; phylum Chordata; class Actinopteri; order Trachichthyiformes; family Trachichthyidae; genus Hoplostethus; species Hoplostethus atlanticus. The sequence continues at coordinate 3,930,187 of JAXDDX010000004.1, forward strand.
AGAGAGAGAGAGAGAGAGAGAGAGAGAGACAGGCAGAGAGAAAAGAAGAGCGAAGGAGAGGAGTACCTGAGTGTTCAATTTCCCTTATCGTGGTGATGACCACAGGAGGGGAAGAGCTGGAGGATACATTAATTAACAGATTGTGATCAGAATGTGAGGGCCTTCACATTGTGAAGGGGAATCAATAGTCAGTAGAATGGAGTGCTCTGATCAAACACAGAGAGGTGCTGGCGCCTGGCTGGACTGGTCAGCGGTCTGAGGCGCATTCAGCCCAAATTAGACCCAACAAAGCAAACTGCCGAAAGCACTCAAAACAGTTGACTATTATCACCAGAGGCAATAAGCCATATTTTGTAAGGCCTGTGCCATTACAAATATCCAGAATGTGTCTTAAAATCTCTTGTTGTGTAATTTCCTTGTCTGCATACGTGGCCATTAAATCGGACAGGACTGTGGACTGGCCGGGGAGGAAATGGTCATGCAAGCGTGGACGCGGGTCTTGATTGGTGCATCAGGTTGGCATCACAATCACAGGCAAGGCTTTGTCTAGCCTTTTAATGCCAAGGAGGACTGAAGCAGAACTAAAGCGCTGCTCCCAATGTGACAGCCCCGCGTGAAGGCCTTGTTCAGGGCTTGTTGGAGAGGCTTTAGAGTTACTCTGATACAGCAGACACCTCTCAGCCATATGCAGACATAGAGCCCAGCAGCCTACAATTACCGTTGACGCTAAAAGTCCTTGAATTTAATCCAGTGTTGTGAGATGGAGAGGTGGTGTTTTTCCCCTGCTCCATCCCCTCTCTTCAGGGCCTAAATTATCGCTCCAAATGGGATCTCGTGTCGTTGCCTCGCCTTTTTCCACTCAATTTAATCGAGTAATGAAGTGACTTCCCGACTCCGCAGGTCACACGGCGCTCCGGCCGCCGCACTCTGAAGGCGGCCCGGTTAAGTGCCGTCGGAGTGGGTGATTTCCTCTAATGAAATATCAATATTTACATCTTCATTTCCAGCCCACTGCCTTGGCGGGGTTTGACCAAACATGACACAATATTGACCAAATCAGAGAGGCCTGTCTGCGCGCTTGAAGGGCCTTTTCCACTCGACTGCTGAGTGCACCGGCGGATCTCAGTCTGAAAGGCTTCTGAGCTGGAATAGGGACATAATAACAATGCAGAGTTTCCTTTGTTCACTTTGAGTTAAGCACCCTGCTCATGGGGAAATCATGTCTCAAAGGCATTTTGATTTTTCGACATTACAAAGACGTGATTAAGTGTATCCTGCATGTGCATCACATAGGTGACAGAGAAACAACAACGCCACAACTGACCACTGTGTAACTACGGCAATACGCTATCATTCACAGCTCGCAAGTGAAAACAAGACCACTAAAGACCAACGAGGGAGCCAAAACCCACATCATCTCTCCCTTTATCTCCGCAAAAGCCCTTGGCTGTGGGCAGGAGGGGGCAGCCCAAACCCACAGACGGCTGGTTCAAACCCCTCGCAGAGATTAATCAGAGCACTGTTTCATCTGCCAGAGCACAGGACGGTCCAAAATGAAATGCTGGAGATTTCTGTTGAGCTGGAGTTCATATTCTATTAATTTATTATTGTTTCCCTCTCCCCGAGGGCCATTAGCGCTGGTAATAAAAAGAGATGTAATTACGAGGCACGGTGGCCCCCTCCAGCTGCAGCCCCCTCGTAACTCACCCTCAATCAGACGACAGAGCAGACAGAGGGAGGGAGGGAGAGAAAAAAAATGGTGAGAGAGAGAGAGAGATCGAAAAAAGAGAGGGAGATGGAGGAGAAAAGAGAGGAGGAGATATGGGCCAGAGAGGAGGAAGATAAGGGAGAGAGAGAAAGAGAGCGAAAACGGGAAGAGAGCATGAAGGGGAAGGAAGAGGGAGATAGAGAGAGGGAAGAGAGTAATTCTGGCTGGACAGCGGCTGATCTATCATGGCCAGCTATCAGAAGGACAAGCAGGCCCTGAAGACTTCTGCCCAGCGGCAATCTCACCTCAGCCAAGTCAAGTGCTCTCCAGGCTCCCGTTGGAGTAAAACTGCCCCTAACAGGACCCCAGAGGTTCAGCTCATCTTTTTTTTTTTTTTTTTAACTTCAAACTGAGCTGAATGATCATGCTGCCACAAGCTTATTCTATATCAAAGCTTTCTATTTTAGATGATACCCTTAAAAAAAAGAGGACAGGGGGGGAAGAGATGTAAGCACCTCTGATTTGTATAGACTGTGATCTGGCAGAGTGATTCATGCTATAGAGTAAGATGTACAACGGTGTGTGTGTGTGAGCGTTTTTGTGTGGATCCATGTGTGTGTGTGTGTGTTTGTGTGTGTGTAACTTGCAGCTGCCGACCATGATTCTTCCTGAATTTACATGACAGCGTCAGGAGGACCCAATCAATAGCAGCTTGGTAATAAATTGCTGCGCTTGACATAAATAATGTGACCTGAAGTCCAGCCACATGTACAACAGAAACAGCTCAGTTTGCCGAGAGCTTTCCCCACTGGACACTGATGTGATGACACAAAGGACAAAATCACATCAATAGAAACTAAATTTAGTCCGTGGAGAAAAAAAAAGAGGGTTGATGATTGAAAATTAATTTTTTTTTTCTACTTCGGCACTCACTTTCGGGAGAGCTGGCTATCTGCTTCCTTTCAACGCGATAACCAGCCCATTATCCCATTGTAAGTAGCTGGGGGAATGGGTGATTTGACCAGCGGCCTGTGAACGTTATGAGGTTGAATAGCGTTAAATACAGTAATCCCCTTGTCTTAATCTGCACCCTCTGACCTCCTGACCCTAGCACGGGAGCCTTTAGCCCTCCCCAGGGTCCCACTGCCCGCCACTCACGTTATATATCTCTGTTTAGCCCCAAAGACCAGGACGAATCAAGCTTTAATCATTGCCATAATTACACATAATTTATCTCCGCTGCCATCCAGCAACATGGCTTAATGAGGGGCTCTGCTGACGACGACTTAAAGGCACATCAGCATACAAGATTTTCACAGGAGATTTGAAGCAAAACACTACACAAAATGCTCTACAGATGTGATGGTGTCGGACCCTGGCATTGCTGCGGCTTACTCATAATATGAACGGCGCACTCATATAATTGTGATGCTGCGTGTACCTGTTCGTGTAGCACAGTACCTAAACAAAGCCTTCCCCCACCCTGCCTGGCAGATGTCCCTTTCCTGGCCCTGCACACCCCTGTCTGCCTGTCTGCCTCCGAAACGCCCCCATCTCAATCTCCCTGCCGCTTTTCCACCTTCCTCCCGTTCTCCTGCACGGGTTCAGGCCTCAGCATCCACCTGATTGCTCAATCTATCTTTATCTTCTATGTTGAAGCCTACGTCAGAGGGTAAATTGAATATACTAAGAGCTGTCTGTTGGTGTCTATATTTAATAAAGTGCACTGATGAGGTGCTGATTTATTGCCCGGCAGTATTCACACTCTATTACAAGGAGATTACGCAGCTTGAGTGGGATCAGGCTGGCAACACAGTAAGTAGATTTCACAATTTAATGGCAAAGAGAAAACAGGAGCCTGGAGGGGGCTGGGGCTGATGGGTGGGCTGATGGGTAGGTGGGTGGGTTTGTGGCGGCGGCGGTGGGTTGAGCTGACACAAACACGACAACATACAAGAGGCGTGATCTCTCTTTAACATCGCTGCTTTGCTGCTAACAACTAACACGCCAGCCACGCGGCTGTCTGTCAAACGCTGAGCTGATGAACTGAAATCCAATAAAGCAGAGATGATGAATATTCCCAAAAGATCAGTAATGAATAGAACAATGCAAACAAGGCCATTTCATTAGATCCATCTAGTCGAAATCTAATACAAAAAAATGCAGGAAACACACAAGGAGACTTGAATAAAAACATTGTGGGAGCTTATTACTTTGAATGTTTTAAAGCAATGTGAAAAAAAAAATGGCATGGATCACAAATGCTATTTCAATAAATTGTACATTTATCTTTCGAAGGGTGGGTGATATGCTGGGGCAGAAATAGGTCTGTTTGCATAGGAGGCAAGCAGTAACAGAGGAAGAGTCAATGATCGCTCGGAGAATTCCCAGCTGAAAACATTCCTGGCCTGGGAAGCTGGGAGGGGAGCCGTGGCAAACGTCTAACAACCAGCACCTCTTGTACAAGCAGCGTGCGTGACAGTTTTTACATTTGGGCACATGACATTCCCACTATGAAGTGACAGGCCGGGGGGGAAGGGGAGGGGGGCATGGGGCTAAAGGGGTCACATTGGTACCCCCCCTTGTGGTGGCCATCAGCACTCCTGAGAAAGGGAGCAAGGAGATAAACAGGTCCCAGTATATTGAGACTGTCAGTATACATAGTTCCTCCCTAAACCTCTTGGACTGGGTGAAATGCAGCTTTAGGGGAATGGAAGAGGGCCGGAAGGGGTGGACCGTGGGCCGCTATGTGTGTCAAAGGTTGTTAGCACCTTAGGAACAACAAGCCATCTGTCAGCATCCCCCTAACACTGCTCCTAATGACCCTGCCCCCCTCAGGCAACAGCCGCGGTGGTCGCTGCTGCTGCATGGTGCTATTTGGAGCGGTGACACTAGTGTCCAAGAGCTCCACAGTGATTACCAATTAATCAAAGGCAGATTCAGAATGAGGGCAAGGCCGAGGCCCGGCGCTGGCAAACCTGGGAAAAGGCTTGTTGCTTGTTCACACCAGCCTTCGACATCTACTTGATCTTATTGATGAATTGTGTTCTCGTTTCTGTCTTCATTTCTGCTTATAGTACCGCAATAATAAATACATTGCAAAAATACTTAACGTATATAAAGTGACACATGTTCCTGTCTCACTGTATGTAAAACTGAGGCGAGATGACAGATGACAGAAGTTGACATTGGACCCTATAAGACAAAGATACCATCCAGGCTAATGACACAGCTTTGTTATCCTCCAATCATCCTCCAATTAGAACGTGATAGGGGCCACTCGATTGCAAATGACACCACTTTAAACACACTTTTTCAAATGTTAGCGGAGAAAAGAGGAAATTAAAAATCAATTGGGAGAAGGTAAGTGCCAATTTTCCTGACATCTAAATTGTTAAATTTGGACTTTGGTCATTGGCCCATCTGTCAATGGCCTAATCAATGTGGTCTACTTCATAATGAACTGTTAATCTTTTTAATTCCATTGCCAAAGGCCGCAAAAATCTATCAGAATGCAATCAGCAGTTTTTCCCCCTTCTCCCAGAGAGGATGGAGGGAGAAATATGGTAGGAACTGAGCATGGTAGGCTGCCCCGGGGTACCGTTGGTGCATGGAGTGTTAGTGCATGGAGTCTCGCTCAACCAGTGAACCGTCTCTGATCAGGTTCAGCCATGTACAACTCAATTATGCAGCCATTTCATGGCCAGAGGAGACCCACTGTCCTAATAAAGACACCACCAAAGGGACAGACGCAGACCGAGCTCCCAGCTGAACTGGAAGTCTCTATTTAGAGTCAAATTGTCTTTTTAACGGAAAAAGAATCAGTGAGCATTTTTATTTTAAGATAAAATCACAGTTAAAAAGTACACAAACGGAAATCAAAAACAGTGTCCTTGCATGGGTCTGTGTACATGCCGTTCAGAATAATCTACTTATGGACCGTCATCTTTCAATAAGTCTGTTTAGCAGAACTGTCTGTTCAATTCCAAGGAACAGTCAGACACTAAGGCTTACTACCTCAGGTTTTGGGTTAAATGATCATTATCGACGCATTCAGAATGACAAGCACTCTGCCACAATCTGTACGGCAAATCCCATTAACATTATGCATCTATCCACCTGCACAATAGGTGTTAGGGTAATCTGATTAACACAGTGCTTAAAAGCTATGACACTCACAAAAAGCTAGTTAGAGTGCACAGATACTAAACTGATGATGTACTCCAGTAATGCAGGTAAACTGTTTAAAGCCACTGCATGTTCAAAAAAATTGTTAATTTCTCCTGTAGCCTTTAGAACAGAATATACACGTAAAAAAAATCTAACCAAAGTCAGAAACAGTACCAGGTATAAGTATGGTTGCTGTAATAACTACACCTGCATTAGGTTTTCAATGTATTTTTTTCAGCAAACTAAAAAACTCTGTATCTCTGTGTGTGTGTGTGTGTGTGTGTGTGTGTCTCAGTGAGCGATGCCTTCATGCTCGTCCAGTATATGCGTCCGAGTCTGCACGGGTGTGTTAGCGCGTGTGTGTGTGTGTGCATGTCTGTCATGCTGGTATGTTTTGGGTTATTAGGTCAGTGTGATCCAGTCCTGACTAAGCTCCTTGGTTAAACTCTCGGCCTGCTGACCACGCAGGGCCCACGGGGAGTGATCCAGACAGTTTAGATGGGTAAGGGACGAGGGCTGTGAGCATATCCACCCCTAATCTCCTTACTATCAGATCTGTACCTGATTAATACCCCTCCTTCTGAGAAATACGCTAATACCTTTTCAGTGCGTAATGCACCACGTCAGCCCGAGTCCACTTCAGCTGAAAATAAATAGACCAGGGGCCTTCTGAATCCTTCTGTATTTTGAGTCATCTTCCGGTGTGTGTGTGTGTGTGTGAGAGAGATAGAGAGTGTGTGAGTGTGAGTGTGTGTGTCAGTACTGTAGTACCGTCACAGAGGCTCTGCTTGCTGACAGCTCTGTCCCTGTCCAAGTTATGCTGATGAGAAGGAGAGGTTACGGAGGTGCCGCTGAGGGACACATTCATTTAGTGTGTTACCGCTCCTTGCCTACAGCACTGTAATGTTATAGAGTTATGGGGGGGTCAAGCTCAAGATCAAGGAGAATCTGCTTTGGTTGCAAAAAAAGAGCAGCTAAACAATGTGTTCTCTGTCAAAATCAGAGGGGAAAACTCTTGAAGGAAGCAAAATCTCTGCTGACATGAGGCGCTGTATCCTTAATTCAACAGCCTCTTATAACCTAACACCTCGTCTATCAGAATGTCTATGGGGCAGGGAAGAAACATGATTATGCCCATCAATAATTCAATGGCAGCGTGTGTTTGTGCTAGGCGTGCGCGTGCGTGTGTGTGATGTGATGTCTTGTTTGATTGGGCGGGTCCCCAGCTCTGCTCTAAATCTCCCCTGTGATTACGGTATACGTTGGCACCAGTTCTGTGTCCCCCTCCCCATTCAATGCAGGGATTTTAGCTGCACTCTATTGATTTGTTTCTTGCAAAGCTGTGTCCGTTTGGCCCCACCCCCCCAACCCCGTCGCACACACCCCCGGGCCATGTGAACTGCTGACATTAATTATCTGTATGTGTGTGTGTGAGAGACTGACAGAGGGAGTGAAGAAAAATGAGAATAGGGAAAATTGCACCTTAAAAAAAAGATTAAAAAAACAAGAAGAGGAAGAAAAGGAAGAGAGAGTATCCGTTGCGTACCTGGGATATGCTTGGCCCAGCCGATGATGACCACCAGCTCGCGGTCGGCCAGGTCGCACAGTGTGGTCAGGGCCTTGATGTCGCTCTCCGGCATGGTGGGGTCAGGCATGGCGTAGATCTTCTCCGGCTCCGCCACCAACAGGTGAGACACTATCTTCGTGACTGGGGATGGAGGAGGAGGAGTAGGGTGTCAAAGCAAAGCAGAGGTCAAAGGTCACATCACTGCAATTCTCAGCGAGGCGCAAAGATGCGCTGCACCGATAGACGTTGTGCACCGGTAAAAACTGCACCACACTGTACGAAGGCAGTTGCATTTTCCCCCCTTTTTCTCTCTTCCTCATTACGCAAACTAATGGAGTATGGAGATGGAGTTCAAATGTGTGTGAGTGACATGAAAGCACTGAAAGCACTTATCTGTACAGAGTGCATGTGAGAAAAAAAAGGATGTGAGGCACTAGCGTACCCGAGCACTCTCTTGTTGTTTAATATCGGTCATCTGACTTATAATTCAGCTCTGACCGGAACAATACCCGGCCTATATTTCTGACCGGTGAACTCTCAACTGTCCAAACACGAGAGAGACAGGGGGGGACGTCAGCCTGGCCTAGGGGGACGTCAGCCTGGCCTAGAAATCTGCCTCAGCTTTACCTGCTCGCTGGCCCGGCAGAGGAGGGGCGGCGGGGGAGGGAGACAGCGGGCTAGTGACGGGGCGGTACTCACGGGGCTTTTTGGTGGGAGGGGGAAGCGTCAGGCCGAGGTACGGGGCGTTTTCCGCGTCCATCCTCCTCTTGTACTTCTGTCGGCCGCCTCGCACGCGGTCCAGACGCACGCCTGAGGAGAGGAATCAAGGGGGACACGGGTTGGGATGAAAAGAGTTTATCTTCTCAAACTACATTTTACGGGGTATTATTAAAGCACTACAGTCAAACAAATGAATGAAAATTAACTAGGTCGTAAAAAATTCACGAGAGAAATTTTCCTAGATAAAACCGGACACTGTATTTTAGAGATGCAGAGCTACGTGAAAGAAATCCTCCATCTCTCACACACACATACACACATATCCAGGGACCGTCAGAAATTAAAGCCTGGCACATGAGTTTGCACGGAGACGGATCATGTGTAAAACCAGTAGTGTGAGTGACCGCCATGGTCTGTAGTCTGTGTGCGAGCATTGTAAAGGGACAGGGTAATGGTGTGTGTGTGTGTGTGTGCGTGTGTGTGTGTGTGTGTGAGTGCGTGCGTGTAGATATGTCAGAGACACGGCTGCCTTCCCATATGTGGTCCATGCCTGGCTGGTCTACTGTGACACAGCTGAGCCCAGAGCAGGTCTAAACATATGAATATTTAACGCAGGGTCACTGATCTCACAGACTGGCCCTCTAATTATTTAGCTTTTGGGGTGAGGCAGACTGCATACGAATTGGCTGCCAGCTACATGCCTCTTGTGTGTGTGTGTGTGTGTGTGTGTGTGTGTCTTGCATGTGTGTGTGCGCGAGCTCAGGTGTGAGTGGCTCGCCGCCGGTATCCGGAGAAGAAACGTAACAAGCGAAGGCGTACTCCCACACGTGCTGTACAACACATCCGCTGTCTTACGGCGGGGCAGATAGCTAGGTATAGCTTTCCCATAAAAGACCCTTATTTCACCCCTCTTTCACTGGAGTAGCACCCGGGCCTTATCACCCCCAGCCACACCTAGGGGGCCAGGTTGCACACTGATACTGTAAATGTCAAGCCGGCCTCATCATAACATAAGTTATTTATTATCTCATTATTTGATAAGAATGTTTCCATTTGGATGTCTTTTCTATTCTATTAATTTTCAACATAGTTAAAATATTTCATCTGCGCTGTTCTATTTATTTGATACCACTGGGCAGGTATTTGGTTATTTAATGTAATTGTATGCAAACATTTATATCCTGCATCCCCACATTTGGACCGGCCTGTCACTGCTACCGTGCAGCTAAAATATACCTGATATCTTCATCCTGTCGACAGGGACAATCCCTTCAATTTGCCTTCTATGCATAATGTAACCCCCAAACAAATTTACACTAAAGGGTACTTGAGAAAAAGCCTCAATGAAATGCTTGCGGTGGGGGAGGGGTTAATTTGTCGGCCCACCGCGTCCTCTGAGCGAGCAACACCCGCAGCCAGAGCACTTCCTTGATGATTTCATCACTTTATAACAGGGAGGACGGTGTCAAACCTGGGCATTGTGTGGCCACTGCAAATGAGCCTAATACAATTTGCCCATCAGCAAGTGCTCTTGGAGAGGATGAGTTTGGATGCGTCCCATGTACAGTGATTGGAGGTCGCTGAGTGAACCGGGAATGAAAAGCGGATGATGTAATATAGAGCCGGTGGCCGTCGTTTCACAAATAAGAATTCAACTGGGCATTCATGCAAAATGTCGTCTTCATTTTCACCCGTTATCTTACGCGGCCGTAGACCCCCCGCTCCCCCGGACTGTACGCCCGGGTGGGTCCAGTAAACTGTATTATCGTGTAACAGTAGAATAAAGAGATTTCTTCTACTTATATAAATTATTTGATTCCCTGGAAACACAAATCTGATTAGGATTGTCTTTCAATTTCCTGACACTGACAACCCACTAACCTAATTACCCCCAATTCCCAACAGAGGCTCATCCTTCCCAGCAAGCACTAGGGAATCATCTGATGGCAACTACTTTACACACACACACAAAAAGAAATCACAATTTCATCTTTATATGTATCATGTCATATCAAGTATAATACATTTTTTTTTAAGGAGCAGGAATGTTGTCTGGGAAGGCGTCTTGAGAATACTCTTTACACATCCTCCACTCGGTGCTTGGGTTTAAGTGATTAAGATCTTTCCGATTCAGCTGTGATGGTGCCGTCGCTACTGTAGGCACGGAAAATTCCCCTCGTTGTTAAATGTGATGTCATCACTTTCGACGGTTTCTTCCGGCGCTCCTGAAGCGCTCAGCTGCTGCCAGGTGGATGCGCTCCTGCTCGCCGTGATCCTCTCTGCCGGTTGAGTCATGTGGCTGTGTCAGCCAGCGCAAAGCCAGTGTGAGGATTCCAAGGTACATGGGTGCCTCTTTTAATTAGAACAGTCTCGGCCATAATTAACAGATGCTGACAGGAATTAAAGCTTGGCACTAACCTGTCTCATTTTACTGTCCAAGAGGCCCAGGCAGAGAGGAAGAGAGTGTGATGAAGAGCGAGACCCATTCGTTCACTCACACTGCCAGGCTCTTTGGCCAGGACTTTATAGAGGCCTTTGTGAGGCTCATATGTCCCTTCGGTGGTCCTCAAAAGCTTTGAGTGGTCTGACCAGTCGGTGTTACTCCCTCGAGAGTAAACAGTAGGTGTGTTATTAGTGTGCGAAGGGAGTTGAGTAGCACATCATCCAAAGTCATCTCACTATTTTATGGCCTGCTACACTAGCTGGTGCAGTGAGGGTGGTAGCGGGTGAGCTCGGGTATCATCTCTTCAAAGCAGGGTGCTGGCGGAGAGGGCTTTTGGCCAAGGCGGCTGGCATTTGTGCACGGATTAACGCAGGCCTCGGGGTGGGGGCTGGGGCCAGCTGACCTAGGGCTCTTCTTTCTCTCCAAAAACAATAATAATCCCCCTCCAAGCACACTCCTACAAAAGGGCCTGTCTTCACTCACTTTGTGTGGCCGGCCAGGGCAGGGGCCCTTATTTTGAGCCTCTCACCTGTTCTGGGTGTCTCTCCCTGGGGAAAGTGTCAGGATGTCTGGGATGGTTGGCAATGCCAAGGGGGGCTTACACGGACCCTATTTTAGCTGGGAAAATCAGAAGGCCACATGGCAAGGCATGGTGAACCCTGCCTTTCAAGGCAGCCGCCCCACTAAACTGCCATCAGACTATTTCAAAGGACCCCTGTTGCCAGCTTTGCATGCTTGTAAGCGTGTTGCAGCATTTTTAATCACGAGTGATGATGAGTGAGGGCAACGGAAAAATGGTCACACGTTGGCCCCTCTATTTGCTAACCCCAGGGGCTGCTATACTGACACCCTCCTCGAATACTCCATTTACAGGTTAGCTACAATATCCCTGGTGAGCTAATATCCCTACCCATCCTGCATGACTGACTGAAAAAGAAAACATGGTACCTGCGAAACAGAAACTATGTTGTAGATGCTCCAAAATTAAATCACGTTAAGGTCAAAAATCTACATTTTAATTGAAGTTTGCCTCAGCACAAAGCTGCAAACGACATATGGACGGGGCTATTAATTATATGGATAGGGGTCTATCACACTCTATTACACACACACTATTAAAAAGCTAGTTGATTACCGGATTCTGGGGGCAGCCATTACTGCACCTCCGCTCTCTGTATTTGTCTTTCTGTTACTATGGACGTACTGCAGAGCGTGTCGCCATTCATATGTCAAGTATTTCAATGACTGTACGGTTTGGCTGCAGTGTGCTTTGTGTGTATGTACTGTATGTGACTATGAGGTGGCTATTGTGGGATGTGGTCGTTCGTCGCATGCTGGTCTGCTAAAAACAATGACATGCTGGGAGAGGTGTATTGTGTATCAGCCCGCAGCCCCCAGCAGATGCTGCACCTGTCAGACACTCCCTACTTTCACACACAGCATTGTTACACCGTGAGGACCGTGGAGCCAAAAGCTTCCTACAGATGTGTGGATGTGCTACTTTACAGAAATCTGGTGTGTGTGTGTGTCCATTCACGTGGAGGCATATGTGTGTGTAACTGTATGTGGATGCATGTGTGAGTGAGGGAGGGAGAAAGGAAGTCGGGGCAGGGAGCAAGTACCACTGAATGATGTCAATGTAATCTCTCAATAGTATCTTGTCTTCTCTCTTGCTCTAAGCTCTAATCCGTTTCCATTGATCAGAGGAAAAACCTGTTGCCCCTGACATTTGATTCTTTTATTGATCACTTCCTCCTTTATACAGTCAGGGGAAAGTACAGCGACTCGACACAGGTCTCGGGCAGATCCCCTGTAAGCGGATTGCTTTGAAGACTATTTTCCTCACATCGTTCTACCTCACTTACTGAGGTTAACATGCTAACAGTGCTTCCTGTGCTCGGTCAGTCGTGGTAGAAAAGTGCACTGACTTTGATTGGAGAGAATAATCCAAAACATCAAATCTTAATCTCCCCCAGTTCTCAGTTAACGTTGTCTAATATTTCTATTATATGATTGTTTGAGGGACAGTGATGGATTTAAACGTCTGTTTCAGTCCACAGATGGTAGGGGGGGAGCTGTAAAGTTATAATTAGGTGATTTTTCCATTGAGACACAATGTGACCTTTCTGCAGTAATGAAAGTAAGTGGCAACCTCAGTCACATGAGCGGTGGCCATCTCCACACCCTGGGTCCTGAGCATGGCGTTGAGCCGACGGCTTCATAGAGCTTACAGTGGACACAGACCATGTGTCTCTCTTTCCATCTTGTCATGGCAACACTTTAAGGTTTCAGGCCACTAAGTGAAGGTTACACAAAAATGCACTTCACATTTCTACATGAATCAAATTTTTTAATGATTTTGATTGTGGTAGAAATCAGTTATTTGAGAGGGATTGACGGCAACACCGGCACAGGACTTCCATCAGTCAGGGACAATGGTTGCCGTGTGGTGGTGACAGCCGCTATGTAAAGGAGGAGGGTCATTCTCATTCGGGCGATGTGCTGAATACACAGAAGTGTGAATTGGACTGTTGGGCTTAGCCTAAGTCCACATATTTGAGATTTACGCTCTTTTTTACTCTGACCCGACACTGGTCATTCATTTATAGCCACTGACTACGTGTTTTTGTAGTCTCTTATTCTCCAAGATGATATATTGGCATCAATTTTTCATCAGATAGTAATGCGATTACTCTGTCTTTCTGGCACTGTGTCTTTATCTGGCTGCATGCAGTCCGGGGGATTCTGTTACTGTGCGCAGATCCATATGGGCTATGTCTGTGGCTTCAGTTGGAGACTAGAAATATATACGTCTATAAATTCCACTCTCCGATGAATAATGGGGGAATATATATGCTGCACTTGAGTTTGACAGACAATTCATAAGTGTAAAGGTTTAAAGAATGGTGTTTGTATTAGATCAAGTCGTGACCTGTGTACTGTAAGTATTCCTGCAGCAACTTCAAAGAGAGTGTTACCTATTCATGGACTACTGTACGCCCTGATCAACAGTGAGGCACAATCATACTTTGTAAAACAGAAGTGCCACTTGACCCGCACTCACCAACACTTGAGAAAAGCAAGAAATAACAATAACATGCTTCCTTACAGAGTCTCTGCGCTGCTCCCAGTGGAGGCTTGAATAAATATAACACCGCCTCTTCACCCCCAAGCCACATATCTTTCATTATTCATTAGTCTGCCCTTTTTGGAGCAACGAACAAGTGAGAAAGAGAGCAAGAAAAGGCATGAGAGAAAGTGAGAGAGAGAGAGAGAGAGAGAGTTAGAGAAGCAGGGGAGAACATATACACTAATGCAATGTGGTAAGAGAGACTGAATAGAGGCCTCCCCCGGAAGAGCGGCCCAGCCTGGGGGTCTCAGGAGGCTCAGTGGGGGTAGGGAGGGGGGGGGGAGAAACCCAGCCAGAGAAATCTATCGGAAGCATGTTTAATTGTCACTGAATTCCCTGCTGGCGTGACTTTAAAAAACCATCCACAGGAAGAGAGCTGAGATGTTCGGAAAACATTTAGTGGATCAATATGCCGGGGAGAGCTGAGACTGTGCCGAGTGTGTGCTCAGGGACCCGGCCTGAGCCTTTCCAGTCGGAATACTGTTACATTTCTATTACTCAGACGGCGGGATCGACCTATTCAGCATATTTCTGTCCCCAGCTCAACTGCACATTATTTACTGCTGTGTTGGTAGGGGGAGGACAGGGGGGCTGGGAGCTGTTGTCTAGGCCAGCTGCATGCATCTCTCACTCTGGGCTGCTGGGAGAAACCACCGTGGTACTCATTGCTAAAGCGGTCTGGGACTAAACAGGAGGACTATCATGAGAGCCGTCGTGTGATGTTGTAGTACTCCCTTGGCAAATTCCCTCTCAGATCAACGGAGCATTTTTTTGTTGTTGCATGAATGAGACTGTATAACAAAATACATATGTGTACCTGTAGACGTGTGAGGAAACACAAAGATCAGAGTTGACCTTCCTACCTTCTTTGAGCATCCCCACTTTGAGGCATTTCATGAAGCGACAAGCTTGACAGGATTTGCGTCTCCGTTTTGTGATCTCACACTCGTTTGTGGCGGGACAGCTGTATTCTATGTTGCCTGGGGAGAACAAGAAGCAGAGCAGGTTAGTGTTGAGCTAATCACAAGTTAGTGGACAACACCCAATACATTACAAGCTCAAACACAATATTAGAGCATATTTGAGGAATTAAAAATGAAATAAAAAATATTGGGCGCCATATTAAGTGGAAGCATTTCATTAGTCAGTCAAAGAAGAACTAATGCAAAACATTGGGGAACTGCTATTGATGTAACAAACACCAGTGTGTACTCAGTATTAGACGGGCTACAATAAATCATCTTTCGCCGAGCGGGCATGGGCACTTGTTAATCATATCCTGTGGAATCCATTTCAGTAGCGTGCAGTTAGGCCGAGCTGTCCTCCAGCGACAAGGTAACTTCCAGCCCTGGGGGCCACAGTAGGAGGAGAGACCGGGTGGGGGTGGGGGGGTAAGGCTACAGTAGTCCTCCAGGACCCATCAGTAGACGCCACCCTGGCCCCACACTAAATTGGCCTCATTAATTCTGCGCGTGTCCCCTCCAGGCCCCGGGTGCAGGCCGTGTCCCCCTGCACTCAGAGGGGCCTGCCACTACCTCAATAGCGGGCTAGAGAGCCAGACCCGCCGCCCCCGGCCACTTTACATAATACTCCAGCAGACCCAAACCTGTTGTTACCGCTGTTGCCATTGTTGACTATTTACATAGTGTACAGGCAAGAGGGCCTTATGCATTATTCAACTCCAGCGTCTGATTCCAGGATGGCGCAATGAAAAAGAGTTTCATTGCTGCACAATAAAAGAGCTGGTTCTGCTCTACTCTAGCATTAGCAATAGAAAGGGCAGGATATGTGAGGCAATTCTTCCACTTGTGTCCGATTCCCTACATTTTACTGTATTCAGGGGTTTTCAATAAAGGGTTTCAATATAATGGTTGCTTCAGCGTAGGAATTTGAATCATCCCCGCTCTGAATGGGCTTTGAGCTTTTAAGCTTTTTGACATTGGTATTTTCCTAAACTTTGCTCTTAAGCTACTTTTATTTCTTTGTCAATACAATATAGAAATACACTGTTGGGTAATCTAAAAATGTAATTTTATTAGCAAAATGACCTCAGCACAATTTTTCCCAATAATTGCCATATTCACTGACATATATGTAAGAATACACTGTCGTAAATGCACAAATACACACATCCTGACCCTCGCTCCATGGTTTTGTACAGAGAGACAGAAAGCTGTGTAATATTCCAGTAGCGTTCCACCATCAGCCCTCCAACACCCTTTGACAACTTATGCAATTATGTTAACATTATTGGACAGATCAAGTGGAGGGTCCCAAGATGTTATAAATAATTAGAAATTCCTTCTTATATCTGGGTTAGAAATCATTATGCTAATTCCCCTCATCTCTTTGGGATTGGGGTAAATAAAGGTGTGAGGGAAGCGGCTGATGAGCTCTGATGGTCTCTCCTCTGCCTGTTTTCTCTGTTGTCATAGCAGAAACAGACCATAATAATCCTATCCATTTCCCATATGTTGGGAGGAGGCAATCAGTAGCAGCCTGCACATAGGTCTGGGCTTTTGTTTGCTCTCTTTATTGTATGCTATTGATTTACCAATTTGTTGAAATTTGTTGCGTGCTAAAATAATACAAATTTTGACTGCAATGCAAAAAAAAAATCTGGACACTTTTACTTTATTGTCATAGTGTCTCCTGAGATTCACTTCACATTATCATTCCAAAAAGCTGGTTGGTTGTTGGCATGTGTGCAGGCTATGCTGCCGGTTTGCCTGCCAGACCAACACGGCACAGTTGACCCTGTTTGTCCCTGAGGACGCTTCTGTTTATGGGGGTATTTTTTCTCTGTGTCCTCCCTTCCCTTCCCCTTTCTCAGGGGTTGCCGGGGACACGTGCTCACAACACACCTGGTGGCTAACTAAGAGAGTTAGCCCCTCTGATAGAAACAAAAACAAACATGCACGCACACACTGCTGCTCCACTGTGTCCACCTGTCCTGTCAGGCCCCCTGTCCGTCTGATGTTCTGTCAGAAGGGGCTTCTCGTAGCTTAACGCGGGGAGAGGGGGTGGATTAACTCATTTTTTATCTCTACATTCAGATTATATTTAGAACCTGCTGAGGAGTGTTTCAATATCAAGCCTAACGCCTCTTAGCTGGTCTAAAATCACAGCCTTTCTTGACTTATTGTTTTTTATAAAATGGTGAAAACACACAATTGTAATAAAAAAGAGCACAAATCTAAAAAAAAGTATTTCTGCAATTATTCCTGAATAATAATAAAATATTAGTTTTTTTAACCTACAGTACCAATGTAGATGTTGGACAGCAGCTAAACAAAGTGGTACAAGTGGTGATTTTTGCTTAGCACATATAAATGAACTGTTATCTGATATCAGGTATTTTACAGCTTCAAAGGTGGCTCAGCCAATCAGAACTAACGACCAGAGTTATCAGATCTATAAATCTATTTAGAGACGGGTGTGTTTCAATATCAGTACTGAAACATATGCAATGCCATGAAACAGACAGCGCCTCTCAGAAATTTGACCACGTCCCATGAAATGAGGTTAACATGACTATTTATTAACGTTCATTCGGTCAAGCACCTGAAGTGTAACCCCTGAACCCGGGGCCACGCTCGGGTTTATCGGCCTCTACAGAGGTTATGGTATGGTTACGAATAACGCTACAGAGTGAAGGGAGAAGAAAAATATTTCCCTCCTTCTTCTCTTGATATGTATCTGTCTCAATTTATTTTATGGCTTTTCAGGACCCGTGCCAGGGCACAGAGGGGAAAGTCAGGTCTTGTAAGTAAATTACAGTAAAATGGCAGGTATTTCTCATCAAAATCTAAACTGACTTTTACAGGCTTACTGTCAAGGTCTATTACTTCATATAAAAAAGAGGGCCACTGAGTTCAGTTGGTTTTCAAGCAATTTTACACTTGGGTTCAAAATGGGAAGAAAATACAGTTCAATAAGAGATTTATGTTTTTGATTGGTGGGGCACGTGAGGTGCAGGGATGGGGGTATGATTAGGGAGCAATGAGAACAGGGGTATTTCTGGGATGGATGGTGATCTAGGTTGACGTTAATTTGGGCCCGGCCTTGACTAATGTAACTATCTCCACGTAGGAGTTCAGGAGGCTTTTCACTGGATGAATAGGTGACAGAAGATAGATTTTCCGTCCCTCTTTTGTTGAAAAGGTAGGGGCATCGGGTCCTTTTTTCCCCTCCACAAACAAGGGGAAAGTGGAGGACAGAGGGCAAAGTGGATGCAAGGGTAAATAAAGATAGACAGAAAATGTTCAAAATGGGTCAAATAAAATGTAAGGGCACACGTATGTATTACTAAGTATTTCAAATACAATAAAACAGTAAGAATATAGCATCTTAAAAAGAAAAACGGTTCAGCAATAGCAAAGAATTTGCTATCAATAATTTGCTGCAGTATCACATGGATACAAACAGGTGATAAAAGAACTGCCATGTACGTGGTTAACATCAACTTAGCATGCTGTTTGCCCTAAGTGCTACAGAACAATGTGATAAAGGGCTGGAAAAGACAGCTCCTTTGTTTTCTTCTCATTAGAAGAGGCCGTCTCACACTCCACCCTTGACTGCCTCGCTATTCCTTTAATTAATCAGTTCTCATCAACGGCACCCTCTCATTCTTTCAAGGGCTCTACATCCCACTATTTACTGCCTCCACCTTCCTCCAGTAATCCTGCATGTGTTTCTTTTATCATTTCGGAAGGCTTTCACCTCCCCCAAAAAGTCCCTGCGTCCTCCCGGCTTCTCTGCCTGGGACCCCTGTCTGATTATTATGCCATTAAGCCTCTCCTCCTCTCCTCTGAAAGAGCAGCAGGGTCCCTCTCCAATCTAAAGAAGTCCTGGTTTTTTTCCCCCTCCTTTCCCTGAAATTACCCGGCGACGCGTGCCTGAGTTTCTAATTGGCATGCCGGTCCCTGGAGACGGCCCCCTCCCTTCCTCCTAATGAAAAGCCTCGGCCTTAATTACACTTTCCAAACGCTGATTGTTATTGACAAAACTCCTGTGGCTCGGACAAACGACGGAAGATTAGCTCCATTACAGGCAGCCCTCCAAGAGGAGAAAGAGAGGGATTTCAAATCGACAATGTAAAGTGAGGGGGGGAAAAAAGAAGAGCGCTTTCAATTTTTTTTCCCCTTCATGTACCTCCCTCTTAATTGTTTGGGCCATTGCTCCACTTAAGACGTCTCTTTCTTCCGCAATGCCTCTTTTCTGCTCCATTGTGTTGCTGTCAGTTTATTTTTTAGTGAGGGGACAAAAGCTCAGTTATGTTACTTGAGAGAAAATGTTCATCTTTTGTCAATAGACAGGATTGCTGATGGCAGCATGGGTAAACAGGAGGATTTGGCCTAATGCTTTTGTTTGCCTGCAAAAGGTACATAGACTGTCTAAAGCTGATAGGGCTGGACGGTCCAAAATCAACACCTAGCATCAAGACAGCCTGCACCCCACCGCCTGCAATCAATTATTGATAAAAAAACTAAATTCTAAAAAAAAAAAAAAGCAAGGGAAAAATATGTTAGACTAATTTACTACATAAATGTAAAATATATATTTTGCTTCAATTCTAAATCATCCTAAATTGCCTAAACCTGTGCCTCATTTTGTCCAATATAGTTAGTTTTCCTCTGCATGTCTTCCAGTGCTAAGCAGACAGGACCTGGGCAGCTGTGCCTGTTGTTCAGGGATTTTTTTTCAGGCTCAATAATATCTCTGTCTCCCTGATTAATCTGGGACAGAGCACGCAGTTTCACAGTGGGGGGTCTTTCATTGCCTCTCTAATGGGAAGCTGTGATACATCATGCTATGCAGATAGGCAATCGCACCCTAGTCCCAAGGCTGTCACACACACACACACACACACACACACACAGACAGACACACACACACACACACACACGACAGGACAGGACAGGAATAATAAAGCACACTCTCCGAGCCCCCTAAGGCATCTGGGCAAACAGCCCTCACACTCCACCAAATATGACCTCTGATGATGATGTCATGGCCACTGCACCCCCACCCCACCACCCACCACTGATTCTGACTGATGATGTCATCATGTTCTCACTAGCGTTGCGCCCTATGTCAAAATATTATAAAAAAATATAATATAATATTTTTTAGTGCAGTAGGAGCTAAATGGTTTACTCTCCTTTACCACGATTGATGGCATTGCCAAGTACAGTGCCATGCATGTTGTGATATGAGCTACTGACGATGCAACTAACCTAGAGATATTGTCAGATGTTATTCTTCTATTTTGAAAGAGCTAAAAAATCTATACCTTGAATATGAATTCAGTTATTCTTTGCTCAGTATATCAGTGTGCACTGTGCATGCTTATTTATGCTCTACAATGGTAGCACTGTACCGTGGAGGATCGTGTAAGGGGGATAAAACCAAAGATAAGACATTTTATGGGGGGCCTTTGGTCTCAGGAGGTACAGAAAACTCTTTGTGCACTATAGTGATTTTTAACATTGTGAATCACTTGGACTGTGTTGTGGGGCCGGGGGTGCTAATACACACAGTGTTTTTGTGTCTGGTGATGCGGCGACGGGGGATGGAGTTGTATTGAGTGTGTTCAAGTGTTTGTGGGGGGTGAGAGGAGAAAAAAATACCTTGTATTGTCCTTTTAAAAAAGGCTTTGCACGCCTCACAGGAGGCCACGCCATAGTGATACCCCGAGGCTATATCTCCACAGACCAGGCACAGCCTCTTGGGGATGGAGTTCAACATGTATTCGCACTTTATGGGCGAGTCCTCCATGATGGTGCTGGAGCAGTCGTCGTAGCGCTTGCGGCAGGTGGCGGCTCCGAGCCCACCGGGGGTGAACATAGGTGGAGAGTCCAGGCCGTTGGAGTGGCTGTTCATGGCGCTGACATAGCCGCCGCTGGCGTCCGAGTTGCCACTGGGGCTGTGGTGGCTGACCGTGTCGATGACCGAGGAGGGACTGGATGGCTCGGTCTTGATGTAGGACCCACAGCTGGAGGGTAGGTGCCGATCATCAGCGGCCATTCTATTCAGGAGCCTGGGGGAGGGATGGGGGAAGAGAGGGAGGGGGTGAGGTGGAGGGGAAAGAGAGAGGAAGGGGAGGGAGATGATTAACAGAGCTCTTCAGAGGGTAGAAATGAATCACATCAACCAGTGGTGTGGCTGACAAATTGATGTTAAGCATAAAATACGTGGATGATGTCTTCATGACAATTACTCTACAACACAAAATGCTCTCTTTTCCTACAACTAGACATCATGTTGAATTCCTAAACAGAAACATTTTAGTGTCACGGGGCTAAACAGACAGACAATAATGACACAGCTCAACTGCTCTAGGGTAGATGTCAAATACCAAAAAAAAATGTTCACGCTTGAATATTTTCCTTTTGGTTTACAGTGGGAAAGATGTATTATTGAACAGGGATCTGTGTGATCTTATAATACAGGGGCAGAAAAATAAAAAAATGAAGTAGCTAAAGAAATAGCGTTCTTTGTTCCATTGGTAACTACCGTGTATTCTGGGCATCGTGTCGGACATGTCCCTTTATACTGACATCTTCCTTTTTCCCCACTCTCTCCACTTCCCTTGCTCTCTCTGTCTCCCACACCACTCTGTGTCCTAACCATCCCTATGAACCAGTCAACCAGGTGGGAGGATCCTAAGTGCCTCATTAGCCACACACCCCAGCAGCTGCAAAAGAGCTCCAGTGTACAAATACACACACACACACACACAACCACAACACACGCACGTATACACACTTGCATACATGCCCACACAGCACACATACAGATAGAAAGAAAACTGAGAGAGCAAAAAGAGAGAGAAGACACACCACACACAAATACATACCACACACACACACACACACACACAAACATGCCCATCCTTAAAAGACGGGGGCATCTCCATAGTTTAGAGAGCAGATTGGACCTTGGCTTGTCTCCTTGAGTCAGCAGTCAGGCAAAAGGAAACATGATGGCAGGATATTGGCTTTTCACTGTCTGCCTAATAACTGTATTTTGGAGTACATACAATCTGATGTTGTAGCGTGAGCAGACTAAAGTGCAGCCTTTTGGCTGTGGCTATAAAATGCACTCCGAACCCTACAAGCCTTCTTTGCCCATATAAATCTATTTCTGTCTTGCTCTATAACCTTAAACTTTAAAATGCACTTGGAGAAGAGGGAGGGAGAAACTTGGACGTGCTCAACCCATTTTTTTGTCAGCAAATAAGAGTGAATTGAAGAGGTGGACTGATGGAGGAGATGGATAACTCAATGTATTGGGGACGCTGTGTAGACACGGTGACCTGTGAGGGTCAAGGCGAGGTCACACACATAAGCACACACACACACACACACCCCTCTGCATTAGGTAGCGCTGCAGGGGTGAAAGGTCACCCGCGCTCGCCTACATTAAGGAAATTGAGCCTTGCATGGCTTATGTAAATGCAGACACAGGGGCTGTAGTGAGTGGCAGCTAGACAGCCCAACTTCTGCCTGAGCACATTAGTGCCATTAGCATAGTGCCAACTAATGGTAATGTTTACACACTTGACATGTCAGTTTACCATCAGCACTGGGAGAGGGGGATGTCCCTCACTGGGCTGTCTCCTCCTCGGTTGGTGGACAGCTGTCTGTCTCAGAGCGCTTGAGAGGAAATGGGAAGCGAGAGGCCGCCGTTGCCGCCGCGTCCCCTTTCGGTCGGCCGGACCGCCTCTTGCTCTCTCCGGCTGATTTAATTGTGAGGGTGGGTGACAGAGGGGTTCGGGCCCAGGGTTCAGTGGGTCAACCTTATTTTCTCACCCTGGCTTCCTGGGCCCGTGGAGATGGGGGTCAGCGTGTCAAATTAAATCTCATTCCCGGGTTTCCCTCCCTACTGTCATGTATATTCATCGGAGCTCCAGGTGCCCACCACCTCTGGAAATTCACAAAAAGGTTAACTGCTAAAATAAATAATAAAGAAATGCCCCCTGTTAAAACCGTTGACCTTGTGGAATAAGCCCTTTGGCTGAGCACTTCTGGAATTCCTGTTTCGATATAAAGCCTACACAATATAAAACCTATACATAAAACCTACACAACCGCCATTTTACTAGATATTATTGTGTCCAATTTATAGCTTTTTGTCTCAGTGACTCTGAACACATTGAAACAGATCCCACAGTGAGAAAGTGAGAAAGTGAATCCATTTCATGCCTTTTTTAAAATAGAACTTGCCCCTCCTTGATAATGAATGCAGATTGCATCCCCGTAAATGAACGCACCGCTCTGTGTTCATCTGCTTTATGTTCTCCGTTTCAGATGGATATGTGCACCTGTGCGATAGGGCACCTGCACTCGGCTTATTAAAGGCTATATATTAAAACGCAAGAGCGCAAGATGGCTCCATTTAGCTTTTATTTCACAAATTCAGAGTAAGCTTAACCCCGGTTCAAAGGCCATCTTCAGGGTGACACTTAGCATAATTGCATAAGTGTCTTAACTGTTTCCCCTCCAGCTCAATGTGGTCATTTATAATAAATGTGCTGGCTAGAATCCCCTTAACTCATTCTGCTATGACACATTATACTACTGCTGTGCTTATGTTTTTAACAAGCTTGCATATATTGATTAATGATACTGAAGGAATACTAACCACTTGAACCTGGCGTATTAATCAAATAGTCTGAAATATTTCTATAAATACTCGTATTCTCTAATGGGACAGGTCCAATTTAAATCTATAAATACCATTGTATGGGAAAATGAATTATGAACATTAAATAGTTTGACAGCAGCAATAGTACTAATAAATAATTCAATATGTGGGGCAGGTGCTAATTAGCTTGTGTGCTACACAGACAGATAGAACAGGAGAAGGAAAAGGTCTGCTGAACTAACTGAGACTTGATGCTGTAAAATCTATAGTTCTGTCTTACTTCCTTCCTCAAAGTAAGAGCATTTCAAATTCTGCTGCCTGGCTGCCCAAAGGAGCAGCGCTCGTCAAAGATACAGTATCTCTCTCTCTCTCTCTTTCTCTCTCTCTGTTCCTCCTCCTTTTGTTCCCTTTGTACCGATCAAAATTCATGCTGAGTGGTGGGTTATGGGCCTGCAAAAGCACACTGCGCAGTTTGGTTTTAATCTGATTCCACCTGGCCCTCCTAACAGTATTTCAGATCCCTAATATCATTCCACTGCTGCTGCCGCAACCAGGATTAGCTGGCCTAATGATCTGGCGGCTCGGCTCACACTCGCTGCTCCTCCACTTCCAAGAGGAGAACTGAGGAGCACTCGTTCCCCCACGTCTCAGCGCTTCCCTCGCCTGCGAGCGAGAGTCAGAACATGGGCTGACACTGTCGTAGGAACGCAGAACCTTGAGGATCTAATTGGGCCAATTTGTAAGTATTCCTGCTGAGAGCTTCCTGCTCACTTCAGTAGGATACTAATGTCCTCCGCTGGTTTTCTGAATCGCTGCAGCCCTTTTCATGTTTCATGTACATTACACATGAGCACAAACTTAAGAGTGAGTCAATTCCTGATGTTCTTTTCACTCTCAAGGCCGCCAGATGCCAAAAACATGGTTTTATAACATTTGCTAACCTCATCCCAGAGTGTCAGCGTCCCCTGCTACCTGATCAGACTGGGTACGGGGAGGGGGAAGGGGTGGGTGGTGGGGCTGGGGGTTGACATCCGCAGGCAGAGTGACGGTGATATCAGATGCCCCAGTAGGGGCAGATCTGTCTGGACGGCCCCAGGCGATGTGGCCTGATAAGCCACTGGCCCCAGAGTCAGCGCGGGTAGGACGAACTCAATTAGCTCCTGACAGACCTCCTCTCAACCCGGCTCAGCCTCCCCACCACAGCCAGAGCCCACTGGCAGCTGCCACGCTGACCTCTCCTCCAGGGGCCACTGCCACCTCTTACCGCTCCGACACACAGCCAGCGACTCATTTGGGGACAGAACGGAGACCATGCTGAAAGTCTGAACGGCACAACTACAGTCACAGAAATACATACAGTATATACCACCAAGTGTGGGAGGTGTGTGTTCTCACATGGGAACATGTAAATGAAAAAGGAATGGGGGCTACAGGAGGGGTTGGGATGGCTCTTGGGAGAGAGGGAGGGAACGGAGACTGCAAAACACACTTAGCTGAAATATGGAGGACGCCTCTCTGTGTAACTGGTTCCAGGTTAATGACCACCAGGGGAATATGGGGCCAAAAGACCCTTGGGGCAATCTGTGTGTGTGCGCGTGTGTGTGTGTCTGCGCCTATATCTGCGCGTGCATGCATGGGTGCATGTCTACATGGGTGTGAGTGTGTGTGTTTGTGTTACAGACAGAATATGAAAGGTGGAAATATGGTGGGGAGGGGGTTGACGGCAGTGGTTTGGTTGGAGGCAAGCCCAGCGCTCCATAGGGACCCATTCTAATCTATGAGGGAGAGGCCCCTAATTTTGGAGTTTCTCATTCATTAGTCCTGCTCTGGCAGAGAGAGGTGGGAGTGTGTTTGGGAGGGTGGGGGGGTGGGGTGAGGGGACCTGAGGGGAGGGGAGGGGCCTCTTTATTAACGGATATGCCAGACACTCAGGAGAGGCTGACAGAGATTTATGATGTGCAGATCTATGGAAGCAAACAAAAGAGAAGGAAGAGAGGAGACGGACAAACAGAGGAAAAAAGAGAGGGAGAGAGGGATGCATAGAAGAGTGAGGAGGAGAGGGAGAGAGGGAGAGAGAGACAGAGAGACAGAGAGAGAGAGAGAGTGCTGTTTATCGTACCAATGGAGAGCGAGGGCCCCAGATCAATAGTCCGTAGGCTAGGGGCTGGTGCTGGGTTACCACTGGGGGGACCATGCTGCTCCGTGGCCTGGGCAATTAAGTTTTTCAGTCTCCAGCAGAGGATTATATTTAGCTGCTCCACAGCGATGTCACTGTAGTCTTTATAAAGCCATGAGCTCACTCCACTACGACAACATGAGCCCCATGCTCCAGCGGCACCACAAGATAGTGCTGGCCAAGAAGCAGATCACATCTATTGATCCCCCCCTCCCGCTCCTTCCTGTTCCAGAGATGCTGCTGGCAGGAAAGAGAAGGCCTCTTGTGATACAGGCGCTGCTGTTTGTCTGACGTAAACTGTCTGAGCCGCACTGGGCAGATCTTGTTCTTATAGGGACTGACTGCAGGATGCTCCGAGAACCAATGGCTAATGATGGGATTTATCTACACTGTGTCGAGCTGGTTGTCCAGACTTCCCACTATGGGCAGTAAAGAGTTAACAATCTGCTAGGTACGCCCAGCGGGGAAGCTCCCAGCAGAATTGGACTCATCATACTGTATGTTGAAAAGAAGTTCAGTGATAAGTCTAGCCTGGCATGCCGTACATTTGGGATCAAATTTCTAATTCTGCTTTTTCATCAGAAATAATTAGTAGTTTCCATTACATCCATTACGTGGAACTGGTAATTTATATAATTTAACAACATGAATTCATAATGGTTGATGACAACTAGAGAAAGTTCTGATACTACAGCACCAGCAGAAATCATCCCTATTAACACTTCATGTGTTATTCTATAACGTCTAGGGTTTCTGTGTATGAAATCTACACAGCTAGTCACAAGAAAACCAACTCTCTGGTCTGTAATGTCACCAAACGATGCTTTCTGCAGCTGTCCCACTGACGGTGTCATGCACAGTGTGATTTTCCTGGAATGTGTGTATATTTTAGGGTTCAGACCTCTGACAGCGACACGGCGCTCGTTTGTCTGGAAAAGCTAAAAACAAAACATAATCAATGAATCAACAAAGTCAGCCAACGGAGAGGATTCATAAAGCATCCCTTGCTGACCTCAAAGACCACACTTTTAGCTCTCTTGTTTCCAGGTTAAAAAGGGACTTGACTGAACTGTCCGAGCTCATGGGAATAATTTATGTGAATTCCGCTTTACGGTAGGAATGCCTCTTAAGGCCAAGTTTTATTCAGTTGTCAACCACAGCACACTTCTCTGCTGCACATACACTCAATAATAGGGTTCAATGTGTAAAATCCAGGACAAGATAGTGAAATACAGTCCAATTGGTGCTTCACTGTTCCCTGTCTACCAGACCTGGATGTCTGTGGACAAACCTTTTGAGAGAAGAAGTCCAGAGAGACTGGTCAATTTAATCACTGAATAACTAGCACACAGAGCACGTAAAGGGCATTCCTGATTATGTTGCATGCATTCTGCAGCGTGTGTGTGTGAGTGTGTGTAGATTACAAACAGAAAGAAATATTATTATAAAGGGTTAAGGCTATTTAACACATTCCAATGTAAATCACAGGTTTAGACACAGTGACTGTGCGTACAGGGGGACGGAGGCAAGGAGCCATGCATGAAATTACTTCATTAATCTTCTTCTGATAGGCTGTCCTTGTTTAGGGGGAACTCTACCTGCTTAAAACAAAGAGCCCTTCCTGCCTCAACCATAAATAACCCTCTTCATCAGAAGAAGAGCCAAATACAAATAGAGAAACACACATGCATGCACACAAACACACACACAAATATACAAGGCAAAATTAACGGGCCAAAATTAGCAGGTTTATCAGGTGTCCAGGATAATTTAAATGCAATCAAATGTGTAAATGTTTGCACAGGCTCACACTCATAACGCAATCGCAGCACATAGGTAAGATCCGGATCGTTTGGATAATACAGAACGCTCTGATCGTGTTCAAATTTTGACTTGGTTTCTCAAATATAAAATTCTGGCTATAAAACACAATTCAAACAACTCAAAAAAATGAGTTGATATCGCTCAAAACACCGGTTCAGAGGCTGTTCCCACCCTGGCTGAGGCAGACTAGACCTCTCCCTATAGTCTCTTGCTTTTTACAGGCTCATCTCCGCCAGCTGCCCCTCATTTCCCATAAATAGTGCTGATAATAAAAAGGCGGGTGGGCCTAACTGATTTATACGCTAGCGTCCAGCACCACACCATTCAGGAATAATTAAACTTTGGGGATATTTCCTGAGTTAATGCGTCTCCTTCAAGGGGCAATCTAAACATACATTTCAGCAATGCGTTGCGTCTGGTGTCACCGCGGTCCGGGGAAGGACTCTCCAAGTGGCAGGTTCAACAACTAGCCACTCAACTTAGCCATTCAATTGCACTTAGCCCTCCAGGGGTGTTTGAGTGTTGACTCGTAAGGAGGCATTTTATGCGAACATGCTTTGTGACCAACGGGCAAACACACAAGTACACACACATATATAACATGCAGGCAGGCGAGCAAGCAGGTACGCACACAAGGAAGCACACACATTAAAAAAGTAGATAAAAAACAGTAAAGATACAATTAGTTAAATCTTGTTATGTCAATTAATTGGATTGTAGAACATCGCCAATCCTGTCTACACCAGCAAGGAAACTGAAATGTAGACCAGTTTGTAGACCAGTCCGCTTGGATTTCTGACATTCAGACAAGCAATATTCAACTGCAATGTTTTCTATCATCATTTCTGTGCTTTCAACTCACTTACAACGTCAAATCAAAACATTCCTGTTCTTTCTGCAAAACAAGACAAAGTATATCTGACATGGGCCAAGGGAAACAAATACATCAATAGAAATTCCTATTCACCACAGTGAAACTAGGCCTACACACAGCTGAGTGGCTAGCAGTCTGCAGTCCATGTTAATGGCTGGTTATTGGCCACATCTAGTTCCCCTGGGCAAATCAGGAATGCGCAATAGTGGTACTCTCGCTGGAAGACACACCCATAACGCGGGTAGGTGTACACACACCACTACACCCTTCATGACAAAAATAGACTGCATCCAGTCTTTTCATTTGATGACACCATGTCCCAGGGCTTTCCTTAAAAACTACATCCTGTCCATTTTAAAATATTAGCCTGAATCGTCTGATCAGAGCTTTCCAAACAGTGATGAGAAAAACAGCTCTTAGTGTAAAAGCTGTAATGGGCGGCAGCCTCACAGGCCGTGTACAGTGAGGACTTGGTGAAGCTGTCAGTGGGAATCAGAGCTGCTATTGTGACGGACGGTTTCAATATTGATTTCATAAATAAACAGAGCTAACCATCGATCCTAATGTTATTTTGCATTTCAATTACTGCTCCGAAACATAACCTTCAAACGAGCGGCCGCTCAATACCAATAGCCTTCACTGATAAACGCCCGCGTGGCCCCCCGCCCTGCGTCACCTTTCTTACCTAAGTGTGAATTAGCATACTTAGCATTTCCCCTCCATAACATTTAGGACAGAGCAATTCAAAACGCAACAGAAGTATCGTTAGCCCTTCATATCCACAAGGCAACCATGCAACACAAACACAGATGGGGTGAACCGTAATAAACGTGGCAAACTTGGAAAACACAGCAACCTCAGCATCAGTGGTTTCGTTTTTTACCACTCCATTGCAGCCTGACTAACAGAACTGTTCAAATTAGTTACCTACATGTTTTCAGGATTTCACCAAGTGTGTTACCAGGTTACCAGCACTTTTTATCGCTTCATTATTTCTTTGAACTTCTCAGGTACTTCAGTTCTAGAGAGGTACCTGTGTGTGTGTGTGTGTGTGTGTGAGTAAATGAAGAGGGGCCCTTTCAGTGTTGGAGCAACAGGAAGAAGTGCTGACGCACCGTGTCAGTGATAGCACTCCGCTGCCACAAGGGCATGAGAGCCCACGTAGGCTAGCATTATCCTTCTAGGCTAATGGACCTGGTTATTTTTAAACAGATTCTCACACTGCGGTGGAGGTGTCCAAGGTTACCGTGGACGGGAAATCAGGGGGGACGGCTGGTGGTTTCTCTACTTGTGGATGTCGTGAAATGGCCAAAGAGGCATGGTGGCTAATCACTGAGGACTGTAAAGGCCAAACATCACATGGGTCCTCATGAGTCACCATGTTAAAATAACTGTGAAATCTGCAACACTGACCAATAACATTACTAATCGTGGAGCAATGCAGCATGCTCTCTGCAATCAAATTTTTGCAATGTTTGTTGTTAAAAATA
The DNA here is from genome assembly GCA_034670405.1 of Hoplostethus atlanticus. Lineage (NCBI taxonomy): Eukaryota > Metazoa > Chordata > Actinopteri > Trachichthyiformes > Trachichthyidae > Hoplostethus > Hoplostethus atlanticus. The sequence goes on from JAXDDX010000004.1 coordinate 3,959,940, forward strand.
GAACAATGACTCATGAACTAAACACCTGAAACATGCCTATTGTTATACACATTTTTATGCACAATATGAAATACAGTACACTGGCATCCCAATGGAGAAGGAAGTATAAAATGAAGAGGCTGCACCAGAACAGGGCTGGATACTATGTGGGAAGCTAACTTTGAATTCTTACATTCTCTCCCAACTAATTACCTAGGGAATAAAGCTCCCCGGGGGTGGGGAGGGCCACTGCACGTAAGGCAGTGAATCAAGGGGTTTGAAGTGGCTCCTAAAAAGCAGGCCCAAGCCGCTAACAACTACAAACACACAGAGAGCTATAGCATAGCGAACAGCCAGAGAGTGTCAATACCCTCTGCATCCCCATTTGCCCTGGATAGGGACAACATCCCCTGCCCTCCCCCCGCTCAGTCCAGGCTGAGTGACATATTTACAGTGAAAGAAATGATACTCATATGCAGGGCTTACCAGAAATGAGAGGGCTCCAATGTGGCCAGTGGACTGAGTAATCGCCCTAATGAATTGGACAACGAAGCCCTGTTGGTACAAGGAGATGCATTTAGAATTGGGTGACAAATTGAATTCAAAAACATTAGGTTTTCTTTAAAAGGCACACATCCCGACACCTCCTAAATGCCAAGGGAGAGGAGGAGGGTGGGAGTGGGTTGGCCGGTCAGCGAGGCTGGACGCTGCAGCTACAGAGGCCACCGGCTCCTGGCTCTTAGCGGGGGTGGCCATTTTCGGCCAGGAGCCTCTTCTGGTAATGTATTCTGAAACCAAATTACCGTAAGCTGATCCCATCTGGATAGTGTCTGTGCAGGGCTGCTTTGGTTACCCACCACTGCCTCTAGCCTGCGATAGCATCTCCATGAAGACAGCAAAAATCTGATTAACCCAATAACACTGAAACACTTGGTCAAAGAGCAAAGAGCTTTTAACTTAAGATACACTAATGCAATTCCCTCGCCTTGTTTTCTGAAACCTAATAAGAACCAAGAGAAAAAGGACAAGACGGAATGCTAGTGATGGGCATTTGCTGACTCTAATGCAGCACGCTGGGAATGAAGTCAAACAAATTTAAATCTAATTCATCATTGTGTGCTAACTTCTGCTTCTCTAAAAAAAAAATACATTAAAAAGCTCTTATTTCATGAAGGGAAATTGGATATTTAGTATATGGCAATGGATGGGCCAGGTCTTGAGGAAAGCAGCGAGGTGTTGATGGAACATTTAGAACCAGAAAGAAGTCACATCTCAATTCACTGCCGCTCAGGCTATGTGTTGTTTTCTAGCGAGCACAGATGAACTCAAACTGACAATCCTCAGCATTGGCTGATTTCTGAGTGGCGTGCAAACAGCCACTGCAATATAAGATCAACAATAAGCCTGTCAGACTCATATATGCTCCATCTCACTGCCTGAGCCAGGAGAGATTTAGACTTAAACAAGTCAAGCAAAAGTAAATAACAGATCGAGTGTAATGGGCTACATACTAATGGCAATGAAAGAAACCAATTTTGAGCAAATACACACAATGAGAATGAGAATGCAACTTATAGTGAAACCTAAGTGTTAACAGAATGCCTGGTAATAACCTGCATGTGCTCAAATTTCTGAAGATGACAAAATTGCAAACACACAAGATGAGTATATTTCAAAAACTCTGCCACTGTTTCAATCCAATTCCCAGGCAGTGTCAACGCCCTCAGGTCAATATATAGTCTATACTACAGTGATTCCACAACAGTGCTGTGCTAATTACATGGAGCACATACAGTCCGTCCCACTAATCCTCTCAACCAAGCATCACGGCCACATCCAGCCCACAGTGAGGGGCTGCAAATACCGCTGTTCAATTAACAGAGGACTGGTGAACAAAAATGAACAACAGACTCACGCCAGTGTTGGCTAGAGCCCACAAATAACTACTTGTCGGTAGGTGGGCCTGTAATTAGGAAAAATATACATTCTATGCAACAGACTGTAACAGATTTAATAGGAGGTTAGAATAATCACATTATAATCACATTATATATTGAACATTTTTTTTAACATCCATGTTACTGAAGTAAAACGAATCTGCCAAACACCTGTTCACCACTCAGCAAATGCTCTTTTCACAAAACTACAATTCAACATTGAAAAGTATTGACGTTCATATAATATTATGAATATGGCAAAAGAAAATGTGACTTCTTTCAAGATCAGGATCATTAATTCATCAACATATGTTATTATAGACTATATAATAATTTCACAATCATCGCATACAATCACTACATTTCTAATAATGATTTGTCACACTGAAACTGGAATAGCTTAAACAAAAAAACATAAAAGTCTATCCCAATATATTGTGGAAACAAAATTGTGTGTGTACAAAATTGGAAATTTTTCATTTCACCTTGATAAATTGTGTAGTGTATACTAGATTGCGTCAATGCTAGATTTGAAAATAAAATGATATGTTTCTGACTTTTGATAGATATTATGAAAGGAAAAAGTCAAATTAAGTGTAATGAAACTAAAGCACCCTTTAAGGAAATGGTTCACAACAGAATAAAAACTATCAAATATATAAATCTTTCACCTATATTTCCCCTAGTTGCAATGCATATGATACAATATGAGCTGGATTATTTCATTTGAAGGGTAAATAATTAAAAAGCTGCACCTCTTGGAAAATGTGGTGAAAATAATGCAACATTACAAATAATAAAACAGCATGCACAGTGGAGTATCAAACTGTCTGAAACCTAAAAAGTAATTACAGTAGTTTTACCTCCACATTTAGGGACAGTTTGATTAAATCAGGCATAAGAGAGTGATGAAAAAATAAATTCAGTTGAATTTATAATACCTGATGTGTTTCAGAAGTACCCACTGTGTCTTACTGTGGGTGAGTTACTGTTGCTTGTGTAATTTTGTATTAAGGTGCATCTGAGAGAGTGGAGAACGTCTGTAATCCGGCTTAGTGGGAAAACAAAGGAGAAGATTGCATGCACGTCTAAGGAGTTAATATGTTCACGGGATTGGCTTTTCGAGTGTGCAATGGTTAAAGCCCAAACTTGAGAGTTCCTGGAAACAAATAAATGAGGCACAGATTTCTGCTCTCTCGCTTCAAACTGAATTTTCTGTTAGGGATTTTAGGTGCTTGCATTGGTTTAAAATATAATGAAATAAAATAAAAATGTAATCTAAAAAATCTATTCTGCTCAAGTATAGTGCCATGTACACATTTTTCAGCACACATGGTTCAGTTACAAGAACACACAATTTGGGTAAGTGGTATGAATACACAATTAAAATTTTAATACTTCAATAATGTCGTATATTTTCCAAGAAATGTTTCCCTTCCCTACCAGTGGAAAAAATCTAAACGTCTAAATGTCAGAAAAGTAAAAGAATAGGCAGCTCAAGAAAGGGCTTCTACCACTCACCTCTCTTTACAAATATACTTTAATAATAATATCTATTTAAATAGAACTTAAGAGTACAATTTATCTCTAGACAGTAACAAAGCTTTATACAATCCCAGTGTTTTTATTGGTCTTTTTTTACATTACTGTTTCATCAGTAAGGTGTTGGAATAAATAACACCTAAATATTGACAAGATAAAATGATAACATAAAGACTCTCTGATTAAAAAACATTTTCCACAGTTTAAGACAATTTATTTTCTATGAAATAGAAGTTGTGGCTTGATCTACAAGGTTATAGTGCGGTAAGTAAACCCAGACTTGGCCCAGCACCCAGGAGCTGGTGAGAAGGCAGCTTGCCTCGCGTGCCGGTGGCTGGGATGGAGCTGCCAGCTCACTGGGGTTACAGGGTCCTTTCATTTGTCTTTCTCTGCGTACAAATATTACAGTGTGTAATTCATCCTCTCCAACGCCATGGATTCACTTTAATCTCATCTCCTTAAAATGTTATTCTCATTCTCCCAGGACAGGAGAACATCTATAGGAACAAAGCCATCACCAAACAACCTCCTAACCCAACAAGACAGGTACCCCAAATTCTTTAGGAAAAAAATACACACTTTGCAGTGGGGAAGGCTTAATCAATCTGCCGTGCTCTGAATGAAATTTATAGACTGGCATACATGATACTCTCTGTCTAACAAACACGAGCATACACACATACACACACATACAGACGCAGTTGCACCTGCCCTGTTGCTTTGCACTGTCAGGACATGGTCCTACAGGATTAAAAGCCCTTAAAACAATGGGCAAAAGAAAGTCAGAGAATGCATGTTAAAGAGTGTGAGAGGGTAAATGAAGAGAGAAGCCAGCAAAACCCCAGTACATCAATGCTAAAGCTGTAAAAAGTTCAGTGCCTGGATCGGCAGATCTATTGTGAAGGAAACAAAACAAGTGCAGGCACTGCTAAAAGAACAGACGGGGAGAAAAAGAATAAGAGGAGAAACAGAAAAGAGAGCAAGGGCAGGAAAATAAACTGCATCACAACAGACTGGGTTAAAAGGAAGAGTGAAAGAAAGAAAAGAGGTGCACCTACTGGTTATGATAGCTGAGAGGGTCTGGAAGACAAAGTTCTGAAATGTCCATCAGTCCAGTTTTAGCATTCCAGGAATGAGAGGAAGAGGAAAGAGAAAACAATTGAGACCCGCTTCTTCCCCCAAATGATAGCACAGCGCCCTCAGAGACAACGCTGCCGAAAGCCCCCTCCAGCACCGCTCCCCCCCAGCCTGCACAGGTATGTTGGACCGTGATGGTTTGAGTGGGCGTGTGTGTGCGTGAGCATGTGTGTGTCTGTGCGTGTCTCTCTGTGTATGTATGTAAGTATGTATGTGCGGGAGAGAGCGAGAGAGAGAGAGAGAGAGACAGAATGTGTGTCTGAGTGTATGTGAGTGAATGTAAGTGAATGTGTGTATGAGAGAGAGAGAGAGAGTGGAGGGGGAGAGGGAGGGACAGAGAGACGGAGAGGTAAAGGGGGGTGAGAGAGAGAAGCGCAGGCAGCAGCGGATGAGCGCTAAGATGGAGAGAGCACGAGAGAGCGAGCGAGAGGAATGACTCTTTCCATGGTCAGGATAGGGCTCTTTAAGACTCAAGGGCTTGATGAATATGGAACAGCTGCTGTTGGCTGGCTCTGAGGGGCAGGACTTAAAGCGACAGAGGGGCCGGCAGAGCACAGGGGAGGAGGGATCCAAACGCTCGCTCGCTTGCTCGCACACTCCACTACACACAAATAAAACACACACACACACACACACAGTAGACAAAACAACCTATCACATGAACAACAGACACGCGGTTCTGCAAACATGTACACACACAAAGTTTCCATCTTGACGCAAATATAACGCCAGCGAAAATGAAAGATAATAAAAAAGAAGAAGGATTATCAGTATCAGCGTGTTTAGCATTTGTGAAATAATTAATTCCCTTCCGTATTAATGTGGGAAATGAAAGTCACAGTATTTAGTAATAAAAGTAATTTCTCCTTATATTTAGCATTTTTTTTCAGTTTTGCAGAAAAGTAATACATTTTATCTTAGTGTCTATATTGCATTGCATGTTTTCATATTGACTGATATGAAATAAAGGAAAACCAAAACAACATTAATGCACACAGCCAATGACACAAGAGCACAGAACTTTGCCAAGCAGTTGCCATCTGAGAACTTGACTCATGAAGATGACAAAAAAGAGCAATAACCTCTGAATGTTTAAAATAGCAAGACGTCACCTGTACTGTTCTATAAACACATTATAAAGTCAAATCTGACACCAGGCACAAGGCACACTGTAGACCCACCATGGAAAACAGTCAAGTGCATCTGCAACACTTCACTCTCAATAAGCAACAGCTTTTAAACCACCGAGGACAGTAAATGTATTTATTGAGCTGTGTCGCTAGCTCCATTTGCAGGTGTTACATGTGAAGGGACCATTGTGAACCTTTCACCACCTGTGAGAGACGATCTCGAGCCATAACTCAAATTCTGGAAGCCCATCGGCTTCTAAAGCGGCGGAAAATCCAGCTCTGTCTTCTCTAACCCCTGCTTTAAAACCGTCTGTGTTTCACTGTTGATCAAGCTCAGGAAGAATGCCGAGAATGCAGATACCATTTCACAGTCAGTGAGGGTCTCCATGTTACTGTATCCCCACATTAGAAGAACTGAGCTTACCATGGCATCTTATTGGAGAAATGAGCAGTCCGACAATGGCTCACACTTGGCTGAGTCAAACAGAAAGAGGGAGCAGCTTGCCCACTTCTCTAAAACTCTGCTTGAGCAAGGCAAGTCACAAGATGCCTGTCAACAGTCCGCAGTTACTTCAGCCAAAGTAAAAATAAGAGTCACGGAGGAGGATTCTACCAGCGGACTCATGAAAAAGGTGCGTTGGGTCAGTTTGGTGCTCTCCAGGTCTCTCTGCTGAACAGGAACAGCGTTTCAGAGGTGGACCAGGAATGCCCCATCACTGCATGTAATGGTCTTACCCCTGGAGAGGAATCCAGTTCCATTCATCGGCTCACGTTTCTATAATCAATGCAAAAACATCACGCAATCCCTATTGATCATCACAGGCCTATTGATGTTCAGCAATAGTCCCTTCACAGCAGCACAGATCACACAGCATCTGCTCTCTTTTCATGACAAATGACTAAAATAACGGAAATCCAATTAAGACTGATACCAAACCAAACACGTGTCAGTTTAGGTCAGTAAAGAGGAATAAAAGCCACTATCAAAGACAGTTTCTCAGACTCCAAGAATGAGGAAGTACTGCTAAGGCACCGAATGCAGGTTAAACAAGAAGGAAAAAAACATGTCTATCACACGTGGCCCAAACACTGTATTCTGTACAATACAATACTCTGTATTGTAACATTACAAGCGTGTCAAATTGTATACTTACTAAACAATGTAAATGAATTGCAAAAACTGGATTTGAGATCATTTATTCCAGTATTTCAATCTACAATTGATTGACGAGAGGACGGAAAAATCTTTTGAGATACTCAACTCAGTTAAGAAAGCATCCACCGAGAAAATTCCTTCATTATGTGTAAACATCACTGCACACAACACAGGTTTCTAGCAGGTAGTAACAGATAATCCAGCATGGTTTAGGTCAGAGATTGGGCTACTGCAGTTTCCAAGGCCTCGCCTCTGGTTAAACAGTGAATCAGAGTTGATACTTTCCCATGACAGACTGCACAATTATCCTGGTATCTAACCTATGTCCTGTTTTTCATGTTCAAACCTTCCATTGATGCAAATCACATTTCTACATATTTTCTGTTGCTCTCCCAAGGCTTTGGAGTGATATTGCACAGACTTTTGTCATGTAGTCTGAGCGACGAAAGCCCCGCTGCTGCTATCGTCGCCTCTTATCAGCTCTGTTATGAAAAACTCACTGCTTGTGACAGTTGATTTGACAGGGAGAAATCTGATACAAATAAAGAATAGACCTGCACTAGGCAAACACTTGATCACTCGTGGCAGGAGGAAGTTAGTGCAGTATTACAACCAGGAGAGGGAGAGTATTGACTGATGTGTATAACACTTTGCTAATGTTAATACTTTCTTTCACAGAAAAATAGAAAATGTATTTCATGCGTTATACATAGTAAAACAGACTATACACCTTAACATGTTTGTGTGCTAAGAATGGCTGAGTGGTGTGTGTGTGTGTGTGTGTGTGTGTGTGTGTGTGTGAGAGGCAACATCCAATATAAATGAACTAATGAACAAAAGAAGTAAAAGAAGTTACTTCAGCCCTGAGTTTTTAAAGGCCAATAATACACTTAGAAGTGTCTTAAGGTCATTTTTTCTTTTGACACTATATACTATGCAGTAGTTGAAAAGAAGGTAACAGCCATACAGCCATACATAACAGCCAATATTTATTATAAAGGTTTATTATAAAGGTTAAAAAAAGAGAATTCCACACAGTGTTGAAGTTGTTAAGGGGCAAACCAACTCCTTTACTGAGGCAGCAGGTGAGCTGGTCTGGTTAAGATGATGCTGCTTTAATTAATTCACTAATTGGATGGAGAAGTCAAACTTATATTTTTTATACTAAATTTCAAAACAGATAGGTGGTATTAACGAGTTCGACTAGGCTTGGGACAAGCTAGCAGCCTCAACAGTGACACTGTTGTGAGGTACCGCAATCAACCCCAAACAAATCTGCAATGTTCAACGTCTATATTTTAACAAATATGTTTTAACTTCTCTGAACATATACACAGACAGCCACGTCTTTAAAGTCGCGAGATGTGTTTCGCCTTTTTATGCATACAGTAATATGGATTCACACGCTGAAACCAGTAGCTTAATTCAGCCATCCTCCCAGGACTAAAGTACGTATAGATAACAGCATGAACACTGATGTAGTTGTCAAGTGCTTCAACGCAAACTTTAACCGAGGATGCAATTTTAAAAACTTTCCCCAAATAATAAGCAGCCAATACAAAGCATATGAGAGAAAAAAAAGGCCTCGAACGTGTCAGTGGAAGAGAAAGTAAGGTTGAGAGGAATGTGGTCTACCTTACTCAGACAGGTCATATCAAATCCCCCAGGTGCCCACTGCGTACTGTAGAAGTGGAGCCTCCAGGTTGTAGTGGAGACTCTGTGCTTCTGAACGCGCCGTTTAACTGTCACACGACAGCTACGGAATCAACTCCTCCTCCGGCGCGAGCCCTGCGGCTACACCAAACACCTCCACCACCACCGCAGTGAGGAGCTGGGTGAGGGAGGTCAAACCTGATTCTACGGTCTCGAGAGGCAAAAAATAAAAAATAAAAAATCAACGGCGCCGCCAATCTTTCTTTACCCCGCACTTTTGTTTGATGGTCTACAAAAAAATCTACAAAACTTATTTTAAGTCAAGAAAAATACAATTATTTTTGCCGTGCTACTTCCTGTTGTCATCCCAACCGGTAAGAGAACTCGCTAGCCAAACGTTAGCTTTCTGACGAACGAGTAACTTACTGTTTCTGTACCAGGTGGCCGTGCAGCTGTTTGAAGCCACTGCTGAGCCTTTCACAGAGGAAAAAGTCGGGGGTATAATTTGGATAACTGCTCGCTCTCTCCCTCTCTCTGTTCATTACCAGCCGGGTTGGTGTAAATCTTCACCCGGGAAAACAGCCAGTGACAGCAGACGTGCAAATGTTGAATACCACGGCAGTCGGTTGGATTCCACTGTTGATGAATAAATAACAGGTCGTCGCGTCTGTTGCAGAGATCAGAGTCGCTGTATCACATAGCCCAGGGCTTCCCAAACTTTTTCATGTCAAGGACCCCCGAATGGATGCGGTCCCCCAATTTGAGTTTGTCCTAAGGAGATTTTTACTGGTAGGTATAACTTAGTATAGAATTTGATAACTGTCTATAATGCACGTGAGGTAACATTCCTCAAAGTGTGGACAGTGAAACATACGACAAAATAGGCATAATTGTAGTAATTAAATAATAGTGAAATTAAACAATTCCTCATTTTGCTGGGGGACCCTATGGAGCCCCCATCCAGGACCCCTGGAGGTCCTCAGACCCCACTCTGGGAAACTTGTCAAGTGTAATAATGTAATAAGTAATACATTTCCCCAGCAATGCACCTGAGTCTAGAACTTATATCTTTCAAGGGGCGATTTTAAAAATAGAATGGTTAGTATGAAGTTAGTATTTTTCTGAAACACTGTTACTATCCTGTCCCATCATCTTTTTTTCATTTTAATATTTCCTCAGTCATTGAGTGTCTGCCTCATCTGTGGACAAGAGCAAAAAGCCAATTGACTAACCAACCAATTGAGTGACCAACTCTATCATCTCCACTAGAGGGAGGGCTATCTCACAACAAGGCCAACGAGGAGATGCAGCAGAGGTACCTTTATTTATTTATTTTCCTAGGGCTAATAGTATAATTCATGAACTGAATGAATGACAGTCAGGGCAGTGCCAACAACCAGGCACACAATGGCGACTGTAGACTACATTTACTTCAAAGTACAAAAACCTATCCATTACAAATGTGTAATTATTGTCCTTTAATAGATTAATTCATGCTGAAAGATAGAAATGGGTTCCAGGCTATTGATGTAATCATTTCACAGAGGAAATTAAGTGACATTAAAAGAATGATATTGTCACCGTGAAAGTATCATTGATTCTTTCAATGCAATTAACTGTATTTGAAAATGGGGCCTGCACATTGAGCTGCACAAGGAGCACTGAGGATCACTTCATTTGTGAGAGATATAAAGACCAAATTATCCCATCAAAGAGAAAATCTATAAATGTAATGGCGCAGCGCTTCAGCACTAAGGAATGACAACAGTGGTCCTGCTCAGTTCCCTCTGTTAGGTGTATTAACTAGCAGTCAGTGCCTCTCAACAATTCACAGAGAGAGGATTATCCACACCGTGAATTCAAGGGGAATAGCACTCAATTTAAGAATTCACATGTGTGATTTTTATTGGTGAACACGAGCAAGTCTCTCCTAAAACTAGAAGCCGAGAGAAATAAGGCTCCAAACTATGATGCCATCAAGATACTGCCAGGAGCCAATCCGTTGACAATAAATAGGAGACTGATTTTGTAGGCTCGTAGAGACTTGGTTTCAGTTTTTACACCGAAACAAGGTTTTATCTTTTTGTAATAGAAACAGATCTGAACCAGTGGTGGTGTTTTCATAGCTGCAGAAAATCACCCGAGGTGCTGCCACAACCCGATTCAATCCTGTCGATTCCGAATGATCAGTATTGGACCTATTCACATCCAAACATCAGCTGATTATTAAAATTGACTTGTTTCCTCCTTTAAATGTAACTTGTGTAGAATTGTCTCAAGTTTTCTATGTGTCATCCTCAAATGAACTGTAATCAAAACCGTCATTACCAGTGTATTGGATTTTGACCAAAAGAAAGCTCAAAGCAGATCTTTGGGGCCACCCTCTGTAACACTGACTCACATTGTGTGTTGTTGTTATTAGCTTTAGAATAGATTGTCACAACTCATTTCACAGGGATATATATTATGAAACCCTACATGTATCACCTTTAACATTTTAACATTACAACCTGCTCTCAGTTAGGGAGTTTTGCCAATCTCAGTGTAGTGTGCTGTAGCGCGTGTTGTATAAAGTCCTACAGTAAACCTTCTTGTGTTTCTTGGCTTGCAGTGGTTTTGTGAGGAGTTTTGCTGGATTTAGACAAAAGCAAGCTTCTGCACTGGTTGTTGTTCCACATAACTCCCTAACCCAATTATGATGTTGGTAATCCAGTGAAAAGTAATTCAGTGAAGGGAGAGAGAGGGAGAGAGGGTACATGGGACATTCCAGGCACAACTACTGATGTGATGTCCCAGGATCAGAGGAATCAGGCATCAATCTCAACTCCTGGTCAAAAATGTTGCATAATTCAAACCCAAACATTTTTCTTTGCGCGGTTCAAACCAAATCAGAGGGGCCGAGCCTCTCTCCCTCCACCTGCTGTCAGCCCCCCTCCATCCCACCCTCCCCTAAATTTCATTTAGGAGACATCTCTCTCCCTTTCCCCCTCTCTCTCATGCTCTCTACATTGCTATCCCTCCTCTCTCTCTGAATTCAGTGCACCGTAGCCCCTTAGATTTACTTGCTTAACAAATATGGACAGGGGGCCTAAGTGGTTTTTGAAATCTTCGAATGGACTTTGGAGTGCATGTGCTGTGCTCTGTTGTGCTGGGTGACAACAGTCTCCCTCCGTCTCTCTCTCTCTCCCCCCATATGTGTGTGTGTGTGTGTCTGTCTGGTTGTGTGTGTGTGGTGTGTGTGTGTGCGTGTGTGCGTGCGCGTATATGGCTTCCCCATGCTCTCCCAGACTCCCTGGCTGGGAGATGGCAGTGCTGGGTGGAGAGGCAGTCTGGAAATGAGATAAGGATGTCTGATTCATAGGATCTGACAGGAAATCTATACTCTGCAATGTTTATAATCCAGCCATTACTACACAGCCAAATGAAAGAACAATAATCCAATCATTTACTCCATATTTACCTGAGGCAGATTCTCAACTTTAAAGGTAAAGTGCATGGTGTGGTGACGGAGGTTGTAAAATGGCTGATGGGGGCAGCGGGGGGGGCCGGGGAGGGGGCAGGCAGACTCTAGCACAGGGAGGAGGACATCTAGGAGGGCGAGGATGATCCGTCCTCTGGGGAGATGTGTGTCTACAGGAGAAGGGATGGTTCACCTGTGTGTGTTATGCAGGGTCAGGGGTCACTCGTTACTCAGCATTAAGACTACATCGATTTATGAGTAACTAACAAAAAAGGCAATAGCCAGAGTTTATGAAACACAAGGTTAAGGGTTACAAGGATGAGCTCTAAAATTTCCCTGAATCAAAGTAAGAAAAAAAAACCTAAAGTACAAGTACTGTTATATTAGTCCTATACTATTAGGGCCTCTATATCACTGGGATTAATACAGACTAAAGCATGGACTGTAAATTGGCTGCCTCCGCCTGATCCTGTCTCATCTATAATAGAGAATTCCATAGAGGTAACCTCTCCATACGCATAAGAGGATTCTCTGGTGGCGGGTTACTTATCATAGAGTCTTTCATGGACAGTATGAGCTGCTCCTCATTGTGTACGAGGGGGGGAGGTTTATCTTATTTGGGAAAGTGAAGGGGGCCTGCCCTTATCTGTCAATAAACAGTAATTAGATTTTGTGGCCGATAGCGTCGATTGGTTTCTAATCTAGCTGTCGCCCTAGACGTGTGTAATTAAAATCCTGATTGATAAAGGGGCAGAAGCCTGCCCACACCACTACTTACCAGACCCTACCCCCGACCCCTTCAAAGCACAAACGGGAGAGATATGAAAAGAAGGCCTGGGGAGAAAACTGCACTTCTTATTGATCAACTCTATCTGCCTTCCTATCGATGCCCTTTTCTCACAATGGAGAGGCCGGTACAAAGGTTCGCTACGTAAAACTTCATACCTAATCTTCAACCAAGAGATTTCGTCCTCCTTAAAAAAACAAAAACAACCATTATTTTATCCTTTTAGGAAAACTAAGATGGGGCTACTTGCACTCAAAACAAATAAAAAATGTCCTTGTGTATGCATGCGTGTGTCTGTGTGTGAAATTCACCATCTAAAATAAGGAATTAAAACATGCTTGCCACTAATGAGGGGATGCTTACTGTGAATGTAATGCAATCAAGGAAAGACACCCCCTAGGCAATAAAGAGATGAGAAAGGAATGATGCATTTTATCTATTCAACCAATGGGCTTGTGAACATGAGAATAAGGACAGACAAACAGACAAACACATGTACGCATGCACACACACACACAAGTCTGGTGGTGCATCACGCATTAGACAAATAAGGTACCTTTAACTCTGTGGACTCCCGCAGAGGGAAGGCAGGCAGAGAGACGTTCAAAAACACTGCCTCCAGACTTCACCGTCATAGTGGTCCATGCAGACCGACCGGCGAGGGAAACAGGGTACGTGCTGTCTGCATTCTAGAGAGAAAGGGGCATTGAAAAAAGAAAAATAGCGAGGGAGGAGATCGGGACAGAGAAAATGCATCAGGCAATGAGGAGTCCAACTAAGTGAGATTGTGTGTTTAGCTGTTGCTCCAGCCAGCAATTATCTAATCATGACCCAAACCTCAGAATGGTACGATGAGGACGTGAGAGGCAGACAGATCTGTCATACTGAGGTATGAGTCCAGCTGAAGGTTTGCTTGTGTGTCTGCAGGATTTTCAAGCCCAGTAAACTGGGAGAGCATGGAGACTGCAGGCCTGCGACCTTTCCTGTCTGACACTGGTCACCTGCTGTCACGTGCGAGGGCTGACCCACAGCAGTGAGTGATGGCTGCACCCTCTGCTTCACCCCCGTCTGTGACACATAAGCACCGGCAAATGCACATGCACGCACAACTTGTGCACATACACACACACACACACACACACTGTGCAATGGATAAACCACCTTTCACTCAACAGCACACCAATCCTGGCTACCTCAACGAGAACATAATAAATCACAAATTAAAACTGTGTGTGTGTGTGTGTCTGTGTGTGTGTGTGTGTGTGTGTGTGTGTGTGTGTGTGTGTGTGTGTGTGTGTGTGTGTGTGTGTGTGTGTGTGTGTGTGTGTAATCCAGTGTTTCAAAAGGGGAGGACTTCTAGAAAGCATTGGTCCAGTACTTCATTTCATTCTTAATGGAAGGCACAATTTCCAAAGGAAAACTTCCATTGGGCACAAAATGACTTTCCTTAGTTTTCAATTTCCAAGACTGTGCGGGAGATTGAGATTGATAAATGCTGGCAGTGCCAGCCCATGCATGCTGTACCTCATTTAGCTGATATGTGTAATTTCCCCGCTTAACAAAGTGATTTATATGTGCTTATCTAAACAAACACAAACATATCATAACCATGAACCAAATGCATTGCCAGCCTTATGAACATCTATAGACCTTTCATCCAATACTGACTCAAAGGGTTCCTCATAGGCATTATTAAGCCTCATAGGGCATCATTAGTATTTTATAAGCACATTAGGGGCATTATTAGCATTCAGAAGACAACACACTATAATACATAATGAGTATGTTATGACTATATTATGAGACATATGATTCATATATTTACCACTTGGGTTTGTGTTCTTGTTAGTATATACTGTATGTCTATTGGAAGTTTGGGGAAATTAAGCATGAGAGACTGCATCACCTCTGTCTATGTAAAATGTGGTGGTGAGAGGATGATAAACCTATTGAAGACCTATTGTTATGTTAAAACCTATTGAAAAGTATGGGGGGGGTTATCAAATTAGATTCAATTTTATACTTATACTGATTTTTTGAAATTCAGAAATATTTCCTGAGCTCATTCTACACTACATAAGGCAAACGCTAAGGAAGGTGAACTCTGAAGCATTTATATATATCATGAAAGTCTCAGTGCTCGCAATGTCATGTGTTCAGATCCTGACCTCTATCATATGTCATCTCTTCCATCTCACCCTCTGTATCACTCTCCACTATATGTAATAAAACATAAACACTAAGGCTAAGGAAATGTAGTCACATGGCATTCATAATGTCAAGCAATTCAAAATTCCTTTATAATATTTTCTGTGCTTATGATGCCTCATAATGCACTTTAAGTAAATCGTTACCCTTGAAACTTAGTAAGAAAGCTCCTGGATATATAAAACCTTGTCATTTAGTGTGAATAAATGTGATTCCAGATCAGATTCTCCTTTAGATTCTTCTTAAGAACGTCTCCCCTCCTGATAATAAGGCGATCTCCCCCTGTGGTGCCGCAGCAGTGGAGTGACCTCATGACCAGGGTGCCGTGTGTCACAGCGGGGAGACCCAGAGGGAGAGGGAGGGGTGACCAGGTCATCTCCCTGCCTGCGTGGTACCCGTGCACTGCCCTCCCTGCTCCCACCACAGGCTCAGCACCAGAGAGGCCAGTGCAGGCGGAGCAGCTCTGGAGAACATGACTCCAATTAAGCTGTGGAAGCCTGGTCCACGCTCCACTGCCTCAGCCCAGTTGTCCTCAGCAGGAAGACACACTGTCAGCCCAGGGAGATGAACCCAGTCAGCATAGTCGAGATAGTCTCCGAGAGTGTTGGATTATGCTTTACAAACAATTTCTAGGAGATAGGAACCCGCCAGCAGTCAGGATGAAACAGTAGACTGAAACAGTCCGTGTAACATCATGAACGTTTGGATAAAAACACTGCTGAATAATACAAAATTAAACCAGAAACTACAAGGACAAAAAGAGCAATGAAGCTGATAATCTCTTGATTGTTTCCTGTTTTGAGAGTCCTGGAGAAAAAATGCGGAGAGTTAAACACACAGTAATAGATGAGAGCGATTGAGAGGCCTCGTTTTTCCCCTGTGATTAAAAATGTATGTTGCCACACGCAGCCTTTGGTGTGGAACTCCCCTGGAAAAGGAGCTGGTTAATATTCAGGCCCATGTCTGGCTAATGTCTTAAAGTGATAAATAGGAGGGGGGTGCTGCCGTTTGATTGTTCTTCACAGGCAGTCTGGGAGCGGCAGCACAGGGGGATTTAAGGTGGAGGAATCCTCTCAAAGCTCCTCATTCATTCACTCTTAGACGCCCCATCATTAATTGGGCCTGTCGACATGACTCCTCTGTACCCAGGGCCACTGGCAGCTACCGTGGTGGATGAGCTTTTTAAGACAGTTCAAAAGAGTCCTTGCCTCATGAAAGACATTCAAATGACATGAAATTGCATTCATGTCGAGCCTCGCAGGCATATACATACAGTAGCGCGGCATAATGTCTTGTTTCGTGCCCTGCATATCCAGCTTCCTCTTGGGAGCGAATCACAATATAAAGGGTAAGCTTTGGAAACTGTTAATACATAATTCATTTTCAAAACACTGTCAACATACATACAGTAAATACAGGACTGCAGTCTAATTCAAAGACAGTAATCTTTCCTAATAGAATCCAGCGGTGTAAAAACACCCAGGAGTAACTTCAGACTATTAGGGAAGATAATATTTCCACAACAGCCATATTTTGCCTCATGGAGCAGAGGATGTAATAGTCATCATGAACACATAGAAAAGATCCACAGGGAGTCATAGCGGCTATTATTACTGCAAATAAAGAGTCAGTAAACTAGGAGCTGCTTGGTTATCTTACATGCTGGGGAGACATTCACATGTAGACCAGAGGTAATCTAGCTTACCACTGGTAAGTTAAACTAAATTACTAATAAATTACTTTTCCATAGGCCTTGTGATTGAAATGCAGAATAGATCTAAATGGGTAGCTGAGTTACTGTATGTGTAGCCGTTATCCCTTTGGCACAGTTTCCACTTTGACAGTTACCCCCCTGCACTGTATAAGTATAGCTATACAGGACAAGGTGAGTCCAGCCTTCAAAACTTTGTGATTTCTACTGATGTGGAGCTGGAAGGTGATAACAGAGGGTGGCCAGATTTGGTTCATGGTGTCAACCATGTGATGCGTTAGTATTTATAACCATTAGGGCCTGTATATATGTCATGAAGTACAGCAGGACTCTTTTTCAGGGTGGCCATTGGCCTACTTCACTTGCCACCCATCCTTGTCCGACTATTTCTGCATGCCAGGACTGATAACCCCTTATTCTTCAGGAGGGAAACATTAACCCTTACTGTACGAGGGAACCCTAGCTGGGTGATCCTGATTAGCCCTTACTAGGGATTTAAGGGCTGCTCTGTTGTGATGCTTGACTTTACCTCTCCTCTGTAAGCAGCGTTGTAAGCGAGTGCACTGCTTGGCCCTGGCATCGATGTTGTTGGGAGTGTGAAATGTGTCTGACAGCATGGAGAGCAGTGGAGCTGTTTGAGGGAGGCATGGACGCTCAGGCCACACAAGCCCACTGGACCTGGTGTCCTGCAGCCAGTACTGGGCTGGGGCCTCACACAGAGCTTACAGTTAGGGGCCCCCAGTGATCCCCTGCGCTCTCTCTCTCTCCTCTATCAGTCTATCTATGTAGCTCTTGCTGTCATTCGATGGTGTGTTTTGATTGTCCTCCTGCTAAAACCATTAGTGGTCTCATTGTGTCTCTCTCTCTTCATACTTCTCTATCTTTTGCAATCACATACTCGTTCAGTTTCCTCCCACTACTCTCTCTCTCTCTCTCTCTTCCCCCTCTGCCTGTCTCGTGGAAGTGGCTGTGTTATGGCTGTGGGAAGGCTACCCGCAGCGGGAGAGATCCTAATTAACAGCCTATTCATTTGCGTGGAGCGGAGGGCTCCTGCTTTCTGAGCACTTGTTTTATGGTGGCGCTAGGGAGCCCTGTCCAGGGATTTGGAGAGGGATAATTGCCTTTGCCGCAGGCTGCAGTAATCTGGTCCGCTAATTCATTATTTTAATAAGTTAGCTTCTCCTCGGGGGTGTGCTAGCTGCGCCGCGCCTCAAACCTTGGTGGTGCACCTCGTTATTGTGGCGCTCTTTAACGCCGCCGCCCGCACGGGGTTAATAACTGTTATTAGCCTCTCTCCTCAGCCTGCAATTTCTCGTTTAACTGGGGCGATTCAAACGAAACCTTTGCAAGCGACTAATAATCAACCTCTCTGGAACCAGGGGTAATCCCTGTGAAGGGGTCCATATAGTGGAGAGGGGTAATGAATGCAATCGCCTGAGTGCCTGTGCCTCCGCTCCTTTCATTACGGGGCCCTGATGTTGTTTTTGTTGTTGATGCTGTTGTTGTTTTTACTCAATGCGTCCAAAATCATTTGAGGGAAGAAATATTTGCCTGGAGCAAGGGAAATGGATCAGATTTATACATACAAATAAGATGATCATTAGGTTTGCGTAACTAATGGCTTCATTTAGGCCATAATCTTCCATCTCTCTAATAGGCTACGCAGTCAGCAGTGTGTGTGTGTGTGTGTGTGTGTGTGTGGGCGTGTGTGCGCGTGCGTTCAGGCAGGCAGGTTTAATGACTCCAATTCAGTCAGACATTTTTTGCACTGGCTGATTAAAAAGCATGTCATTTCAACAGGAAGGGAATAAAGAGAGGGCTTTGTGAATAGAAGTATTGGAAAAATCCAATATTGGAGATGGTGACGGCAAGATGTACGATGGAACCTGCAGTTAAAATCCAATTATGACTACAGCACAAAGTGGTTAAATGGTTTTTGAATGCACCCCTTGGATACATTATTTCACTTTGTGAGGAAAAGAGATAGCCTAATTCACTTTTGAGAGAAACCAGATGAAAATACAATGTAGAAAAGGCAATCCTATTATGTGTCTCTAGAAACCCCTGCTTTGCATCTGCCGATGACACTCAGTCTGTCCCTGTGGCGAGACGAGGAAGAGGAAAACATTCAGACTTCAGCAGTGAAGCTACAAACAGCTCAATGTGCTGGTTGGTGTAAGCTACCTCAGCCTCATAGAAATCCTCTGTGGTAAAATGTCAAGCGTAGAATTTGATGCATCTTCATTTTGACTGTAATATGCCAGAGCAGTTTGGCTTCCTCTCTGTCCACGGGCCAAACAGGCCCTGGGTGGGTTATGTCCTGTCCTGTCGGCTGGCTTGTTTAGCTGTCATCATGCTGTTACCTGCCAGCCATTGTGAAAGGAGCTCCTGGATATTAAAGAGAGGCTATCTCTTCATCTATACTTAACCACAGTGGAGTGACACATGATGGCCCTATGAGAGAGGTCGTGTTTAGAAAGCTTCATTGTGAATGGTCAGAACTAGAATGTCATTCCTAAAGTTATAATAACATCTAGAGTGGAAAATGTTGAACTGAGCAAACTCAGTTCTGAACTCAGTCATATGACTGAAAGAACAACATTGTCATCAACCCAGCAAAAAGCTATTAAATCATGTGCAGTATTGCACAATGTTTATCTTTGACTGTGTCATTATGAAAACGGGTCCTGCACATGCATTTAGCACTTTTATCTGCATCTAAAAGTTAAACCTGCGCTCAGCCACAGCCCCTTCTGCACACAGGAGTGGTGGTTTTGCTCCATAAAGTACGCACATGATAGTAAATGACCTGGTTCACTATTAACTGACTTATTATCCACTTAATGTCCTTCCTGGCTTGCCACATGTGGAGCTGTGGCTGAGCGCTGGCCTCTGGGGCTGCCTGGGGCTCGTTCAGGGCCATGGCTTTTCAAAAGCCCGTTCTGCCATCTGCTAGACCAGCGGCCCTGCTCCCCTTCTCAGGCTGGCGTGGCTGCAGCTGGGGGCGGCGGAGGCCTGCGACGCTCCCACACCCAGGTGTTTACCACAGCCTCATGCATATGGATAGAGCATGCTATAGTTCGCTGATAGCATATGTGTGAGCTGACTGCACAACTCTTAACAAACGTACTGCTATGTGGACAGTATTGCTCAATGCTGTCGGTGCACAAGGAGGCGTTTCCTTATTGATTTTTCCTTGTATGGATATATCCCATTTGACACTCCTCTGTGTTGTGTGTGAGGTTGTATTGATCAAGAATATCAGCCGATGCTTTTTAAGGAGTCGCCGGTGTGGCAGAGCTCAGCCCTGCGGCTCCGCCGTGTGCAGTGCTGCCCACCTTAAAGCCGCTCAACTTAGCATGACTGGCTTCTAATGAGTGGTCCCTCCTCTCATCACACAGTCCCGAGTCCCTCCCTCCCCGCATTCATCAATTCTCATTAGGGAAAATCATCATGTGGAATACAAACTTTTGGCCAATATTCATCACTGTCAGCCCTCATCCATAGCAGCACAATGACAGGCGCCGGGAGTGCCTGAGTAGCACTGACTTAGCTCTTTTATTCCCTAATCTCACCCTCCGTGCTTGTGGAGCCCAAGCAACTCTCCGCAGTGCACACTCCCTGACAGCAATTACTTTATGCAAAAAGAGTAGAGGAGTTCAGTGAGTGGCGTGAGTGAGAATAAGCCTCCTCTGAACACTGGCTGTTGGCAGGCTGCAGCATTCCAGTAGGGCCTACTCACTTCCCATGGGCACCACAGGGCAGCAGGGTGGGGGCATATGGGTGGAGGACAGCTTTGTAGCACTGTTTTGTTGCGACAGTGCCCATCCCAACACCATTCATATAACCGCTGTTAGATTATTACATAACTACAAGACTTCATTATTACTGAATGTAGCTCCTCTTTGTTTTTGCCTTAATCTCTTTCAAACAAAAAACTCTTATTCCCTAGTGAACTCTCTCAGTGGTCATTATTAACAATAACTTTTATGATATATGATGCTTTTATTGCAAGTCTAGCTTAACTCACACCTGCACCTCCCTACCAGGCAAAGGGTCCCATCTACCCTTTTAGGATCGTATCTACGTCACAGACAGATTGCCTTCGCCAGCAGTGTGTTCCCCCTTCTATAAAAATAGCTTGTGCGTGTCATTCTCATAAAGGCAGCAGGATCAATACATTCATTCCCATTTCAGCTGCTCTGCCCCCTCTGCCCGCACCCACGTCCCAAGAATAGGACAGCTTGCAAAACCTGCAGCCGCCATGTCAGCTAATCACAGCCCTATTGCTTCAGTCATCCATGCCCCATCGTTGGCCCACACCGGCTGCCTGCCCAGCGCAGCCAGAGATTTACCCAGAGGTCAATGGGCTGGCCAGCCTGTCTCGGTCCAACCTCCCCTCCTGCCAGGTGGATCAGAGGGAGGCTAGCAGTTCGCCTCTCTGCTGAGAAAATGAGATCACACCACCACAATAGGGGGGCTGCCTTTGGAGGACCTTCATTCCAGGCTACAAGATAATAGCGGAAAACCATTTGCATCAACTAGGGGGACATTATAATAAATCAGACACTGTGATAAATTCTCTTAATGCTCAGCACTAACAGGTGGTAACAACCGACTCTCAATTATTGTCAGCCATAGCTACAGAGCTGGAGAAAGCTTCTGTGTTTTGGTATGTGTAAATTAGTGGCCGCTATCACATACAAGGTTTGAATTCTTCAGGCACCTTTTCATATAGACCTAAACTGGAAAACTGATAAAAGGAAGTCCTGTCATTTTGGGGACATCAAGCCAGCAACAGCTTCCCTTTCCCCCCCGAAAAGAACATGCTTGAAAAAATGTACAATATGGAGCATATACAGTATATAGTGTAACATTGTGTTAAATCACTTTATAGGCTATTGTACTACACTGTTTCCCACTGTTTCCCCATTCCCAAGACCTTCATAAAAAAAAGAGAAAATGTGAAATTGAAATAAAAACATTAAAATATAAACATCTATGTGGCCTATATTTAGAATCAGAAATGTTAAAACAGAAAATAATGCAGAACCACTATTGAGACAAGACTTAAGAATTATATACTGCTGGACTGTATATATCATATGTAAGTTTTTCTGTATACACACACACACACACACACACACAGCTTGCAGATGAAGGTTGCATGGGGAACCTTGGAGGGCAACATATGATGGCCTGAGGCAGTGTCTCTGTGGTTGAGGCATCAGTCACTTCCCTGAGGGCTGCCAGTGAAAACATAAACAAACAGCATTCCCACTCTGCAGGGGGGTGTTCATGTGAAAACCACTGACACAAATTATGCAATATAAAGTGTAGATGATTGATTTTTAGTTGGACATTGTTTTAAGCAATGGGGATTGGCTAAAAATGGACACTGCAGTGTAATCCTGAGCAGTGGTCTTTGTTCCCCTCCAGTCAGGCCTCCTGCCTCTGCTGCGTCTTATTGAGATGGTGAAATATCCCAGGATGGTGGCTGGATGCTCACAAGGGGCTTTCTCTATGGGAATGTCTGCACTGGAGCCTGTCATAACAGCCCATGGCTATGGCCTGTAAATCCAACACACACACACGCCAGCGCACACGCACAGACGTACAGATACACATGCATACATACATGTATGCATGTGTATGCATGTGTATGAATGCTTATGTACACATAAGCTGGCACACAGTCAAGTGCTTCTGCATGATCTAACATGCATCTCAAAGGAGCACGTGCACCAGTGCACGCACACTCACACACACACTTAAACCTGGCCCAGGTCCTTTCTCAGCGATATAGAGCAGCTCAACTTTTTCTGGGTGTGATTGATGGATGACAGAATGTCCCTGAGGGACTGGTGATTAAACAGGAAGTAGGGAAAGTCAGAGCAGACCGGGAGCTGGCTGACCCCTCCCTCTCAGCCACTCACTGATCTGCTGCTACAGAGACTAGAAGAGAGGAGGGAAAGAATGAAAGGGAAGCATGGATTATCAATAGAGTCAATATGGCATTGTGTTACATGTGCTCTCTGACCTAAGCAGGGTTTCTAGCGCTGATAGCCTTACTGCCATGTCCTCACATCAGGATCCAGCGGGGATCCTGTTGGAATTCATCTGTATTCAACAGCTAGATGTTTTGATTTTTATCTGTGTGCTTATCAGGGTTTTTTGGATCCAATAATGTTCAGATTGGAGGGTTTGAGATTCATTAACTAGCATACCACTGAACCATATCGCATGACGATGATTGGAAGGAATTTCTCTTAAAAGAAAAGATTAAAATAATTCTGACAAAGATTGTTTCAAATGTTTAATTGAGCAAAAGATGTTTGATGCATGGGATAAACTTATATACAGTATATATATAATATTTATTAAATTCACAATCTATTTCATCAGATGTCTCATTTCTATAAGGATCTGACATCAGCATTATTCGAAACATTATCTTGCAGGCACTTTATCAAAGCATCATCTCTTCATCCCTCATTATGATTCTAGTCACTCAGCCGGTGAAAAGCTTGTTTCAACATACACCGTATCACCATTGGGTCTATACAGTAACACTAGGTGTGAGCTGAAGTCTCTCAGAGCCGCTACCTTAATTCATCCCCAGCAATCCACGTTTAATTTTTAGCCATGGCCGCCCACGGGGACTTTAACCCTTTCTGCTGTCTCATTTTAATCGGATGCTTTTTTGTTAAATGTTTAACTTAAATTGGGAGCCTCATAAATATTCCAAATCACTCGCTCTGTGTTTGATGAGGAAATGAGCCTCGTACCCGCCGCGATTCCCCAGGCAACGGGGAGGGGGGAAAGAAAAAAAAAAAAATCTCTACAACTTAACTCTTGGAACTAGACCTGTGTGCCGCTCTGACGGTCTACATTAGCGAGCAGCAAATTGTTTTAACAATGTGAGGGCCGCCTTTGTGTCGAGATAATGATGATATCTCTTTTTCTGTGGCGCTACATGCTACTGAGGTAATCATAAAGGTCTCCTCTGTCACCGCTGCCTGAGAGCGCCTTTTATGGTCTGAAGGGACAACAGCTTGTGCTGAATAGGAAGCTGAATCAAACTGCGACGCAAAACATACATGTACCATGACGATCCCGTGTTCTCCGAGAGGGTTTGGTTTCTGTCGGATCAGACGCTTCAAGAATTTTAGAGATAAGACTAAATGTATTTCTTTTGAACTTTAATTGCATGTGTAACTCCTCAGAGGGGCGTGCTGAAGCAGTGCATAGATATAGTTAATATTGTAGCTCCCTACCAAGGGTCAAGCAGGTCCTTTGAGTCAGTCAGGTAGGCCAGGGCCTCTCTCTCTCTCTCTCTCTCTCTCTCTCTCTCTCTCTCTCTCTCTCTCTCTCTCTCTCTCTCTTCTCTTTTCCTGTCTCTCTTTCTCTCCCTTGGCTCTGTGGTCATTAATCTTCCACCCAGGTGCTGAGGACCCTGACCCTCTGCTCCACTTCCTCTATTAGCACCACGACAACTCCACTGTAAGGTTCATATACCCAACAGTATCTCCATCCCTCTTTCACCCACCACCACCACCTCAACTGGTCTGGAAACTACACTTCACTCCACAAGGCTATACGGTTTACCCTCGTTTCAGTGCGGCTTTTAGCATCCGATCACGCCGGCACGCATTAAGTGGTCCAAAGAAATCAGTGTGGACGTGTGGTGATGGAATCTCATAAAATCCGGGGTCAAAAATCTGAAGCAAAATGACAAGTCTAACTGTGCGGCAATTCCCTACAGTCCCAAAGGAGCACTAGGGCTCTATGTTTTCCATAAAGTGACAATTTGCAGTAATCCAGTAGATATTGCTGTAAGTGATAACACTACACCAGTGTAATGATAATGCAACAAGATTTCTCCACCCGAGAATAATACACCAACTCCATTTTAAACACCGGCTGTGGAGACCTGCGTTTCCCGTCGGTGTCTCTGGACTCGTCCCGGTCAGGGTTGTGAATCTGTTGCATGTTCTGGGGTCGCGACCCCACCGCCGATGCTGCCTCCTCCAAAGAGTTTCTGTTTCACACCAGAGGAAGCCTCCCATTCAACAGCTGGACTGTCGCGCATGCACACACACACACACACACACACTCTCTCACATCACACAGACATAACCCTACACAAATGCACACTCTCAGTTGTTTTACATATGCAGCATCGCTCCGCTTCCTCTCTCCGGCTGCCATACGCCCAGGCCCAAGGCAAAGGAAAACACAAATGTCACTCAGGATGGGGAAAGGTTACAGGGAAGCCAAGAGCTAGATACTGTTAATTTGTTCCCCGGGGTTCAAGGAGCAGACCAGCGGCGTGATCTTGCTTCTCTAACTCATGAGATATTTCTAAAATACCAACTCCTGCTGCGGTCCACAGTCCTCCGTGAAAAGAGAAAAAGAAAAGACAAACTAACTTCATGACATGGTTAGTTAGTCGCTGCAGGCTGAACTGAATTGACACAGGCAAGATTTTTTTTTTGTGATTTTGTGATTATATCTGCAAATGAACAATATTTTACAGAAGAGAAGACTAAATACATTGTCTAAATTCTAGCTATTATACATCTATTTTGGTACATTATATGCTGCAGTCCCTTAGACATGCCATTACATCGGATCCAGTGTATTGGTAGATACTTAGAGACAGGACGATCCAGAGGGCTAAAGGTTATACTTTGCCAAAATAACAGTCAATAATTATCATCCATGTCCTTTTGGGAGTGCTGGTACGTGGAGAGGTGTGTGTATTCCTGGTGGTCCCATCCAGACTGTGTGTCTGACTTTCAGCGTCTCTCTCTCCTCCCCATCTCACTGAGGTCACCCCGTTGGTATCGCAAGCGCAGCAGTCACATTGTGCTTCAATGCAGACAGATTGCTTATAATAACCGTTAGAGACCTTTCATTTTTCCTTGTCAGCGATTTGCAGGATAATTTTGGCACCCTTTAAGGATTCAACTCCCCTAATAAGAGGATAAAAATAAACAAGCTAGTTGTTGAGGCACTATATTGGGATGGCATAATCCTATTTACAAGTCTGAACGCACTCTGGCCAATAAAATTAAACCCCAGCAACACGGTTATATGTGGCAATTTTCACTATTTCTGAAACAAGAAATGACTGAGTGCAAGGCTTTTAGAGTGCCAGGATTTACTAAATGGATGAAACGTCACTTTCCAAATTTCATTACTAAAGACCTACAGGGAAAAATGCTCAGTCAATTCATGTACCATAACAAAAATTAGGCACAGAACACGCACATTTATTTTTGGGTCAGCTATTGACCACTTTGATGACTGATTACATTAGAAGTCTATTTTCATTTGCTATAGAGCTGTTTAAAAACAAGTTTCAAATTCTGCAGATGTGGAGCGTATCGATTCCCCCCGGTGAGACGTAAGAAGTGCTGGTGCTTCACTGTCGGCCCCCAGTCAGACCTGACAACCACATCACAGCCCCTGTCGCTGTTGGTGGATATACATTGCACGACTACGTATATTCTTTTAATTTTAATGAAAAGGGGAAAAAAAAGGGAAATGTGCATGAAAGGGAGAAAGTTGAAGTGAGTCGGGTGAATTCATCCGAGGTGGCTGAAGGACAGAGGTTGAAGGAGCAAAATAATGTGGGTTCTGCGTTGAGTGAGATGGACATTTAAAAACATAGCTGGAGATCAATACACACAAGGCTATCTCTGTCGATAAGATCTACCCATTACTGTCTTCAAACGTCCACACATTTAATTCTGCCTGCTGATTAAAATAGCTCATTGCTCAATCCAACAGATTTAGGTCCGATCCAACAGAGTTTTTTTTCCTTGCAAAGCAAATGTAGAAGTAAACGGACCGACATTGTGACAGCTGCCTCTTTATAAATATGAATTATAACATCGACACATTATATATATAACTCCTTGTTAATAATATGTGGAGGTAACCTATAAAACGGTGAGGCAAAAATGGAGTTCACTCAGGGGCAGTGAGACTGACAAAAAAAATAAAATGGAAACGTGTGACATCCCGGGGCCTCTATTTACCCCGTTTCCTATACTCTCTTTATGTATCTAATATTTCTAATTTACCACCGTCCAGAAAAAGTGACACAAGAAGCCATAAATTCCCTTCTAATTCCAAATAATTCCGATTACATGGACGAGTAGTTTTCAATCAGAAAGATAATCTGGATGATAGATGGTGGGATAATTGGCTGTCTCTGCCACGTAAATATTGTGTCGTTCTATTAATCTTGCCGAATGAAGTGTCAAGCTGTCACTCATTCGTCAAACTGAATTAGGAAATATAACGAATAAATAAATGCATGCGGGTGGCGGTGGCTGTGTGCGGGTGTGTTTGTGTTTGTGTGTGTGTGTGTGAAAGAGAGAGAGAGAGAGAGATGAGATGAGAGCAGGCAGCTGCAGTGGCCCTGAGTGAAAGTGGGAGAGAGGAATGGGAGACTTAGAGATGTGTATTGGCCAGCTGTACTTTAGGGTGTGTGTGTGTGGGGGGGGTGTATTTAAGAGAGAGAGAGAAAGAAAGAGAGTCAAATGTAAAAAAAAAAAAAAGGATGTATATAGAGGCAGAGGATGGAGAAAGGACACCACTATCAGCTCTCCTCCAGGAAGCTTTCAGTATAAAATCATCTGGAGTATTACACATCTCAAAACATTACTGTGTAACTGCTTAATCTTGCCAAAGGCATTTTTTATCAGGACGGGTACCCTCAGTGTTACGTTGTATTTTCTGTCCCAGGGTCCATATCTGTCACACGTCAAATCACTCTGAAAGGCAGCTGAATGTTTTACCCCACCATCAGGTGAATATCCCAGATTGTTTCCAGCCTCAGAAGAAGAAAGGCTATTTGTTCAGATGAACTCACGAGGATTGTGGTAATATGCAGTATAACATACAGTATAACTCATGTTTACTGGGACTTGGATGCAAAGTAGATTAAACACGTAGCCACTCAAGTATTTGTAACATATCATATAATTCATTTGTAAGAGGCAATATTTTTTCCCTATCGCTCCAAAGGTAATAAATATCTCATCTACTCTTTTAACCTGTAAGAGAGGAAGATAAAAAAATCAAGCAGTGACATCCTCTTAATTTAATTTATAAAGATCATAATTAACGACCTGCAGGCTGCAGGAGACCCCATTTCAGACTGGAGACAGAAAGGGCCTCAGCCATAAGAATAAAAATGAAGTTTTCATTGAATTCTGAATTAAATCTCAAATATCAGTAATTTAAAAGAAAAGGTCAACTCTAATGGAGTTCCTCCCTGCTTTTTAATATCTCATAATTCTCTTTAAGGGGTCTACCTGGCGTGACGTGGCCCGCTAATTGTGGCTGATTAATTAATGAAACCATCAGGTGTTTGCAAAGGCAAACAAAGAGCCGGGCGCTCCTAAATCATCGGTGCCCTTCGACATGGTTATTACGCGGCGGCAGGTGAACCCCGGGCCCGGCGCGTGACAGATTAGGTCTTCTCAGAGGATGGGCCGTCCATTTATCTGCCTGATAAACTCAGAGCCTCTCTCCATTTTCAATCATCAGAAAGGAAATGAGATTAACAATCTAATGATGCCAGTGCGCGCGCACACACACACGCACACATACACACACACACACACACACACAAAACAATACTCTTAAGCAACTCTTCATTTATCGTAGCTTTGATTATGAGCTGAGGAAAAAACAACGCTATAATGATGAACGATCAAAATATTTTTCGTGATACATCTTTTTTTATTTGACCCGTTCTCTCCGTTTCCATTCTCCCTGCTCTGCTGTGTTCCTGTTAAATCACCCCGGCGCAGCGTGGGCTCCCCGCCGTTTCCAGAGAGGTCCAGGCCCGTCATTTCACAGCTACCTGAAATTTACAGTGCAGGGCTGGTGTGCCCCGCTGCACTCCCCCACTCCCCCACCCCCCCTCCCGGCGGGTTAGCCCCTCCCCCGCGGTCCCTGACACGCATAGCAAGCACCCCCGGCCCTCGTAAAGCTGACATCTTCACTAAACTATGCTAACAAGGCTGTAGTGATTTGTATATGCACAGCTTGGTGTCACGTGACAGGGGGGGTTACAGGAAGAAAGGTTTCAGGGTGGGGATGATCATGGGTGGAATCTACTCGTGCTGGTGGGGGCAGCTAATCAAAGTGCCGCTGCAAGCCAAGGTTCAAGCACACACACACACACACACATAAACAAATACACAAACATCCAAGGGTTCACAGCGGCGTAGGGGTGGCAGGGCAGGTCCGCCTGGCCGGGCCGCGCAGCATCCCAGCTCTCCGATTCCTCCCAGCAGTGGGATTTATAGACTTCTAGGCTGAACGGTCGGTGCAGGTGCAGAGCGCAGACAACTGCTCTGCTCTGCTGATGCAATATATTACCGAGCAACAAACATCAGCCGGGGACGTCAACACAAACAACACTCTTATTATTTAAGGCCGTCTCTTTTAAAGGTGATGAGCTTGAAAGGCTGGGGATGGTGAAATCAAGTTGACTTGGGGGTTGAATTTTGTGTGCGTTGTTTACGAGAACTGGAGGATGGATGAATTGACTGCATTTGCTTTATTCACCTCATACGGATCAAGATTAACTGCAGAGTGAACAATTTATATGCTATTCTGAAACGTCATATTTCTGCCTATACAGAGAGCTGCATTGCTAGGCCATATTAGCTGATCAGTAGGAGGCAGCTCTCCTCACGCCTCCGCCTAGTCTCTATTAATACCTATGGTTGTGGGCCGGGGGACAGGGACCTGTCCACTGCTCACTTGCTAGTGATTGAGGGCCCCGCGTGCTCTTTTAGTGCCCGACAGGTGAGGCTTATTTGAGGGCATCGACGAGAGCAGCAGCCCTGTCATGACCCAGCCGCTGCTAATTTGAGAGACTCACAGTTAAAATTATATTACTCTTCATTAAAACACACTCCTTTTTTATCGGTTCAGAAATGACATTCAGGAGGGGCTTGGTTAATAAGATCATTCTGTGGAAAGATCCTCAACTTTGAAGTGGGTATATATTGCATTAGAGGCAAAACTTCTGGATGGCTCGGGGTAATTTTGAACAGCAAACAAAATTGTATAAACTACTCACTACACCATTTTTATATTTTAGCTTCCATCTGCAGATTTTAGAACAGAGTCAGTGAGTTACTCTTCGCCTTAAAGCGCTTATTAACCTGGTAAATATATGTCCTCATTTTTTAAGGATACATTCAACTAACTACAACGGCCTGGGGAGCCCTGGAGGGAGGGTACATACATACACACTCACTGTAAAACTACCACTTTGTGCTATTAGAGATCTTGGTTGAAGTGCCTTGCTCAAGGGAAATACTCACTCCCTAACCCAGTCCCAGATTTTCCCCGCTGTCTCTCTCTGATTCAGATTGGCAACCTCCTGGCTGCCGGCCCGCTCCTCTAGTTATCAGTACTAAAGTATTTACGGGCAGCAGCAAGGCTTCACACGCAGCCTTGGGAAGATGAGAACGGGAGGCCGCCATCTTTGAAGAGAGCCGGTTCAATGAGAGACACCGAGATGAACTTTAAAGGTATGCAGAGGCTTCCTTCACCGTCCAGCCGGCTCCTAAAACTCATAGGCCCGCCTGCTATCTCATTCATGAACCCCATCACTTATTAGCTCCGTTGCATCGTCTCACGACAAAGAACCGCCATAATGTGACACAGCTGACCTACTGTGCGGAATACGATTCTGTCCCAGCCACTAGCCAGTACACTGCACACAGTGTCCATCTTAATCTAGTATTGAGTCCTAAAAATGTCTTTTAAAAAATGATGGGTGAGATAATTGCACTTGTTTCCAATTTAAATCAACTTGTTTCAAGTGCCATATTCATGGTACCAGTTAGATTCCCTTATTCTGCCTTGTCTCAGGATATTGACATTTGTTTGTGGAAAATTCCTGAAACAAGTAAAAAAATACTTAGACTGAAAAGATACTAAATGACCTGTGAAGATGAACATTTTTGAACATGATGAACATGAACACACTCTGCATGTGCTCTCTCTCTCTCTCTCTCTCTCTCTCTCTCTCTCTCTCTCTCGGCCTGGGGTCAGCAGGTAGTGGGGCAGTAGGAGTGAATGAGAGAGCCCCTGATCTCCTGTGAGCGAGACTGTCAGCGTGGCCTGGAGTGGGCCGTGTGGAGCTGCTGTCAGAGGGTGTCAAGTTTCCACGGTCCACACTGTGGCCCTCTGTCTTGCTCGTGGCTAGATCTCAATGGGCCCTTTGATGGGCCACCCGAGGCCTTTCATCGTGCACCTTACCCCAGAGCACAGGGCCTGGGGGAGGGGGGGGTGGTTGGCGCAGGACAACACCTGGCAGGTACGCAAAAACCACGTGCCCAGGCCAAAACAAAAGCTACTCTGTCAAGACGTTTATTGGAAATTAATTTCCTTTCCCCCATCTTTTTGCATTCATAAAACGCAGGACGGAAAAGAGCGGAGGAGATACGGGGCCACCGCTCAAACATGGACAGCCACAGAAGTAGGATTGTTTACCGCCAGGAAACCATAAGACTCACTGGCTAAGAGAGAATTTCTCTTATGGAAGCCGTTATTGTGATATTCAGGAATAATTTCAGAAATGTTTTTATGACTGAAATTCTCAGCACTTCTCATCTAACAACATTTTTTTCCCCAGTTTTGACTCTACTGTACTATACCTCTGGCATATCAGTCAGATTAATGCCTGATATCGCCAAACAGCTAGATTAGATTGATTAACAAAAAATATTTTAAAAAACACTATAAAGCTATACAGTCTGTTTCAAAAGGGTGTTATGGACCCTATGAAATGTACAAACTTTACAAATAATAATAAAATAATAATACAGAAAACCATTCTGTATTGGAGTTAAGGGATTTCCATGTGACAGCATCAGTTTTATACCACATAATTCAATAAGTTTATCCTAAATGCGTCATCTGCTCCATCTGTCCTGGGTCTTATCTGCCTTGACCCTCTAGGTTCCCATACACCTGTTCCCTCCTTCCCTCTGCCTGCGCTCCCCTTCCACTCCTCTGCCCCAAACATACATTTGTCCGAGGGATCATCCTCTTCCTCCTTTATCTGCAGTTCAAAGCCTGTTGACTGAATTATCTCCGGACGGTAAGAGAGAGAAAGGAAACAACTGTCAGCGGCTCTCAGTCTGCCGGGGATCCGACAATTGGTTGGTTAACCGGGCCTTGCTGCCTAATCCCAAGGCGGAGGGATGGCTCAGAGAGAGAGAGAGAGAGAGAGAGAGAGAGAGAGAGAGATGGAGATGGAGAGAGAGAGCAAGCACAGTGTAGGGACACATCAATGCCTGTACACGGAGCTCTCCGCAGACAAACGGGCCCTCTATTTCCTCCCGGAGAGAGCGGTGTCATTAGATAGTGGATGTTAGGAGCGGGAGCGGAAGCTGAGGTCTCAGGTTTGAGTGGCCACAGAGAGCGCTTGACTGAGGTGTTGAGAGGAGAGGTGTGGTGGCCGAGCCCACAGGAGGACAGGGTGTAGATTTAACTGGTGCGCCGAGGGGGGAAGAAAGAACAATCACCGGCGCCGCAGCATGAGTGGAGCCCATTGAACCCGGAGCACCTGTGTTCGCTGATCAAAGGCGAATTCTGCTTGTGCGTGTACAATACTGTGTCAGCCATATTGCTTCCATAATCACAGATCCTCTAGAGAGCAGACTCTTAAGCTCAATTAAAGGAATAGTTCACCAAGAAATAAAAAAAATCTGTCATTATCTACTCATTTTAATCAGTTGAAACTCTGTTGAGGATCGCCAAACACACAGCGAGTCAGCTCCCATAGTTCCATAGGACATAGTGAAGTAAATGTTGGACTTTTGGACCCGACGTGCTACAAAAAGCTCAAGCCTTTTGGAGAAATATGATGGACAATTTATGCTTTTTTGGAGCTGTAAAGATATAGCCCCATTAACTAGTTTGGGAGGAGGCTGAAATGTGACGACTGCTGCTCTGTGTTTGGTGCTATGAACTTTAATGGAGTTTCGACTGACATCTGGATGAGTAGATAATGACTGAATTTTACATTTTTAGGTAACTATTCCTTTATCATCCGGACTCACTGTAACTATGCCTAACGGCGGCCCAGAAGCGCATCCATAGACATTTGTAAACCCTACATATTTGCACCAAAGCCATCAACACAACATAAACGTTTTACCGCCATATGGCTCGACCCTTAACTACAGTATGGGCTGTTAGATACAGTTGATTTAAAGAAGCGCAAGTCCTCCACATTCACATAGATCTCCCCTCTGGCCCCCTCGTCTGTCTTGGCTCTCTGGCACACAAGGTCATCCCCTAGCCAGTCACGACACTCCAATTAAGGCGACTGATGGACGCAGCTAATTGGTGGGATTTATAACCTCCTTTTATTATGCTTTATGAGGAAGGCAAGTGGAGGGCATTACCATTTATAGGCCCCGGGCTTCATGCTGGATCACTGTCATCCGCTACTGTCCAACCTGACTGCTGAATACCGCAGCGTCCTGGATAGCTACAGCTGGGACGGCCAAATGTCCCCTCACTCCTTTTCCTGTTTCGGCTTTTCATATAGTCTGCGGGATAGAAAAAAAACGATACATCATACAAACACAGACGTGATACGTGGAGTAAAAGAGGAAGAGATAACCGAGAGAGGGAGAGCAAAAGGGGAAGACGGAGGTAAAAGTAGGGTGAGACACAGAGGAAGGCTCCACGGGACGGGAAGGCAGGCAGGGCTCCCATAATGAGTGTGTGGTTATTGATTGTATTGTCAGGGTGGCTGACCAGGGTCCCGTGTGCTATGGGCCCCAGTCCATCTGTGGACAATGCAGTCAGTTACAGCTCACTGCTCCGTCTAATAAAGAACAGGCAGATTGATGTCACCAGTATGGTTGAACTCTACCTAACACTCACCAGCACCCCTCTACACACTACGCACACACACACACACAGTGGGACAGTCGGCGAGGGTTGAAGGAGGTGAAATCATTTTCTTTTCTACCCTTGGAGGTCCCCTTTTTGCGAATCAGTTGGAACTAAGGATCCCAGTTGAGAATACGAGTCAAAAATAAACCACTGAAGAGTATTTAAAAAAAAAAAAAAAAAAAGCAAAATTTATTCTGTTTATATGCTTTTTGTAGCAGCGCTAGGAATCCATTTAATAGCAATCCCATGCATCTCTGCTCATGCACCTTTATCGTTACACACCTTGATTCCGCAATACTACAGTACAGAGAATTTGCAATAAACTGTTGTAAACACATGCATCCAGATGCGCGCACACACAGAGACACACACACACACACACTCAAATTATGTGCAACCTGTTTGTATCAAACAGAGCAGGAAAACGCAGCCTGTCAGAGATCTTTGTGTGCATCCCCTAAGGGAAAACTACCCCACACTGTCAGTCAAGCACACACACACACACAATAGGCTGCTTTTACCACCTGACAGCAGCACAACACATGTCTGCTGCAAAAACAACATGTTACACCATGAGTCAGTGTGTTGCAGCTCTCCCATAAAAATGGTGGAACGACCACAGCCATAATGACGGCCTCGTGTTCTGCTGGTTAAATTTGTCTACTTTAGGAGGAAGTCGGCGGGACCACCTGAGCGTTTGGCTGCGCCCCAGCCCCACAGCCTCCGTGGCAGCAGCACGAGCGATTACTCCTGCGCAGCCAGCCAAAACACAAAAATCAATAAACAATCTCAACGTTTCTGAGGGCCTTTCGTCTGACCTAATAAATGTCTCAATTCACTGTTATGACTTCATTTTGCTTTAACGTCTTCTTCATGTGCATCTTTTGCCGATCAATTAGAGAATGGAGTGCCCCCGCTGTCGTGACACCTGCCCTCGATCCGCCTGCCGCAACGCGCGGACAGACACACATCCCGTGCCCAAAGCGCAAGGTGAAAGGCTATTTTTATCCTTGAAATTAGATACTGTTTGAAAGCACTTTCCAAAATGGTTCAAGAGAGGAGGCCCGCCGTACTTGAGAGGCAGAAATCCATGCCATCCAATGCTTTCAAGTTATTCTACGGCTCATTTTCCTGCGTTGGGTAATTTTATCTCGTCTCTATTTGAGCGGGGATGATTTTTCACATCGGTAGACACAGATGTTCGAGCCAGTCTCGTACAGTGCGCTCATACACATCCCGCGGAGTAGTGCGGTGCTTGGGTCCGAGGTAACGAGATGTGTACATACTGTAAGTGTGCGGGAGGAGGCTCCGTTTCCAGGCTGTCAGTAGCAATGACGACCACCGGTGTCTCTCTCTCCAGGCTGGTCCCCTGCTGTCACGGGCCCTAATCCTGGTGCTGCGGGGATGACAGGTGAGTGGTGCCAGAGCCCCCTGGTCTGTGACTGGAAGCTCTGGGAGAATCTCGCGCGCCCCTCTCTCTTGTCTCCCATCGATTCTGCCAGTTCCCATTATTGTCAATCAGAGCAGGCATCGTCTCCACGGGAGGAGCTGTGCAGCAAGCGATCACTGGGGCAGCGGGGTGCGGAGGAGAGGCGAGCAGCGCGGCAGCACGCCTGCCAGGCACCGCACCAGCATGGGGCCACCAGGGGCCCCCCCTCTAGAGGCTATAGCCTGGGCAGGATGCCACAACTCATACTGGGACCTTTTGCTTTACAACACACGGTGCACATGGCTGAGAACCACGGAGGGGTGAAACCTCTGGAGCAGAAGTGGCGGCAGTAGGAGCAGCTGAGGCCCCCTTTGCCACAAACATAGTTTCACAGGGCTGTCAGCAGGAAAGCATTACTGCTCTCTCAGACGTGACTGCCTTGTTAGAAAAATGACATAATAACAATGACAGGAGTAATGGAACAGAAGTGAGGCACTGTTCCGCAGGATAAGGAGGGCTGTGGGAGGTGGCTGCTCTCCGGGGCCAGGTCCATCAGAGAGCCCCGCATGGCTCCTGTGTGGGCACGTCCCCTGGTGGCTCCTGACCCTGAGTGGGCTGCTGGCGTGGTGCTGTGCGGGTGTTCTGGTTGGGTAATGCAACCATGCGGCGGCTATAAGCCCCGGAGATTGATGGGAGTGGTGCCCTCCCTCCCCGCGCTGTAAAAGATTATCCGCTCACCCGCTGGAAACAAAGCTGTGATGGAAATTCGTCTCGCATCATCAGCAACAAAATATCTACACGGCGAAGCGGGAGTCTCTCATTTTTCATGGGCTATATATTAAATAAAAAAGGGCATTAAAGAAAAAGGGAAGGGGGGTGGCCTGAGTGATAGCACTAGTTAGTATTTTTTTTTAAATGGGCCACTTGAATCGGGGAGATTATAAGGTTTTTATTGGCTGTCAGGAAACACAACTTTCTGCGTACTTCACCCGCTGAAGCTCGTAACACTCTGATTAAAATGCCAGCAGAAATGAAAAGGAATGGTGCTGGTGTAAGACACTGGAAAAGCAGCAGGACAAGCACAGATGCCCTGAAATCTGCTCTCACTCACAAATACACCGGAGCACCCGCACGCAGACACGAAGCACAGTGTGAATGAATAGTCCACTCACAGTCCTCAGACACGGGATTTATACACCAAGTTTCCCACCAGGCTAAAGGAGACGGAGCCATGCTTATTCTAAGCAGGATACATGAGATACATCAACTACAGTGTTATCTCGCTCTAAGTGAATATTGCATTCAGCTGATATGTGTTATTTGAATTTCCCATTAAAGTGGGGGGGGTGTCTGAGTGAAAAAGCTCACTGATGCTTGCTCATTTCACACCCAAGCACTGGGACGGGAACCTTGCTTCACAGTTGCAGTGTCATAGTGGTGATAAGGCTGGACGGATGGAGGCCACTCCTGAGCGGGTTACTAGTAAGGAAACTGACTGCTGTTAGTCAAAGGGTCACCTACATGAAAGCTGCCACGTCACTTCAGAGCCTAGCCACCATTTACTAGCAACACAACCAGTTTTTGTGATCACTTTATCACTCTGATCTTTTCCAGTGGGCCCTCTGCTTGCTTCTAGTGCTGATGCTTACATCACGCAGCACCGATGCTGCAGATCAGGAACCCAGGAGGAAGGTAACGGATTGAAATGGGTCATTATATCAAATTGAGGGACTCCAGTCTGTTCACTTCTGACAGTTTGCTCAAATTTCAATTTCAATTTCCCCATAGTAGAGTAAGGCAGAGAGAGAGAGTAAGAGAGGGGAACATCAAACGCCTAAACATGACAGAGCTGGCTCTTTCTGACGAGAGGAAGCCATTGATTTTTCCTCCATTTCACCATCAATCTGGTGGAGAAGAGGTGGCTGTGGGTGCTCAGACAGCTGATGATGTGATTTGTAACTGTGGACCACCGGCGAGCAGAGAGAATTGCTCCAACTCTCAACACGTGGCAAAGTGACTGCCGCCTTCTTCAGCATCCAGCCACAAGATTAACAGTGGGGGATCTATTGATAATCTCCACAGGCCGGGGGGAGTATTTCCTCTGTCACACAGCCACACTGCAGCCACACTTCCATTTATACTCAATAGAACCACTGTCAGATCGTGTGGGGCTCTGCAGTGTCATTTTATTGTGAAATGTAGTCAATATGGATGTAATAAAGCAAATGCAAAAATGTGATTTCAAAGTCATGATCATTGGAAGTAATTTATTGAACACAAATGCAATATTTGGAATGAATACGTTTGACGGGCATACTGTAGTCTTTACTGTAAATACACACAGGAATGAACAATACATGGCAAAACATGACAACCTGTTTAACATTTTACATTCAAATAATTATGAAATTGAACATAAATAGCTTTGAAATCAGTTTCCTATCCAAAAACAGTCTAGATTCAATAAAACCTGTTCCTACAAGAGTTCATACAACAGCTTTCACCTGGAGTTATTTTGACAGAGACTTGGATGTCGAGCATGGAAAACAGCTACCACATAAACACTGCACTGCAGGTTTGATTGAATTTTACCATTGTAATGTCTATCTAACATCTACTGACACCGTACAGGCTTTCTAAGGAAGGAGTAATCCTCTTTAGATCATTTGCAAAGCAATTAGGCATGCTTCCACTGCTATTAAATATAGATAACAGCCTATGAGATAAGATGCTATTTGTGCTACATATCAAATGGGATAGCTGCCTAAGAGCCCTGATATGGGGGAGATACATTTAAATCCTTGTAATGAAATTAAAAAAATATGATAGTAAAAAATTAGAGACATATCTACTGTACTATCTATCATGAAATTGAATTTGTGAATTTAATGTTCACAAACTTAAACTGCTCAATGGATGGACCTAAAACTACGCATCACGTCAGAAATACTACACGTACATATATATTTTTGATACAGTGCATTTTAAATGTGTGGTTTCATGGACAATATCAAGGCCAATATATAAATACTTTCAGCTGCCAAGTAAATAAGAGAGATAATGTACAATACGACAAGTTACTAATGCAGCACCACCAAACTGACACGGGGAAACCCAGAGACCACACGGGGGGGCTTGATTGTACTGAGAGAAAGAGCGCCGACATCAAGCTACATCGTTCTTGAGACTCAAAAAGGGAGTTGAACCATTATGACTCACGACACGCATTTGTCAGCAGGAACCAAAAAGACTCTCTTGCATGTGTTTTCTATCATCACTTGCGACACCAGCAGAACAAATGCCACTGACAAGAAAGCAAATTCCCCGATGACCTGTGACCCCCGGGTTAAGGAGGGGCCGCCCCCCGCGTGCATAGAGAGGAGGTTCAAACAGAGTTTATGACTGCATTATCTCCTCCTCTCCTCATCTCCTCTCCACCCGTCAGTGGACACTGGAAGCCACCGCGCTGGAGGAGACAGACCAGGCATCACTCATTCACTCGCCTCCTAGGTGCCTTTGTCAGGTGATTGCTGGCGGAAAAAGGAAAACAGATCAATACATCTCCCATGGGCCTGACAGGTAATCTTTACCTGGGATGAAATATGAGCGGTACCGGCCTGCTGGATCCCTTAACTGTAACAGGGCAATTGACTCGCTGTGCGGAAACCATTCTCCCACTTCCTGGCCATTGGAAATTCATTTTGGGGCACACGGTCCGGCTGAGACGCCATTATGGGGACTGCTAATTACAGTGGAAGCAGGTGAGGCGTTTCTCCCCCCCCCCCCCACCCCGCTACTGACGAAACTTAATCTGAACTGATGCGACTTCCTCCCTGTCAATGCCCTGGCACCAAGACACAGACTGATGGATAAGGCAGAAGCTCTCCTTAAAACACTACACAGTCAATACCTGTCAACAATGTGCGCGGGGATCTCTCTTGTAGTAGCGTTCCATTCATTTATCAAAAAGCCTCTTTTTTTTTTTTTTTCTAATTATGGGCATGGATGTGCGCTGTTCCTATCAATCAGGTCTATATTCCAGACACGCTGCTACCCAAGAAAGAGTCCCAGTACTGCAGGACTTTCCTGTAGCCGCCCTGGTCAAGCTGCATGCAGCAGCAGGAGCCAGGGGGTGGGCCGGTCTCTGCCTCAACACTTTGACTGATTCCTGTGGCAGG
Source organism: Hoplostethus atlanticus (assembly GCA_034670405.1). Lineage (NCBI taxonomy): Eukaryota > Metazoa > Chordata > Actinopteri > Trachichthyiformes > Trachichthyidae > Hoplostethus > Hoplostethus atlanticus. The sequence continues at coordinate 3,999,209 of JAXDDX010000004.1, forward strand.
ATGTCTTGTGAGAGGCATCCATTTAGACGAGTGTGCACACACAGCATTTATAAATGTCATCCCGTGCCAACATGATCACATAAACCCTTCTCAGAGGGATGATTGCGGAAGTATAACTCATGTTAATTGACAAATCTCGTTCTACTCAACGTGAATCTTCTCTGTTAAATATGGCTTTAAAGAGACATGCAGTAATAGTTGATAACGACGCTATTCGTTTCACTAAAAAAAATACAGTGCAGGTAAACCAGAATTCACATCACATGACTCCTATATATAAAAAAGCATTATTCTGTACTGGCTTACTCTATATAGCTGCAAAGGAATAACTGTGAGGGAGGATGCCTGTTCTGTTTGATCTTGCTGTACGCTGCCATTGTTCTTTTAATGCATCTGATGCTAAAGGAAGCCGGGGCGATGTATACCCCAAGGGTAGGTGAGAATACCGCGCACGGCTCGCCTCTCCTGTCGCTACCTGCTCCTCCGACTCCTCTCCTGCTCGCCGCCATCCTCCTCTCCCCGCGAGTTCCAAAAGACAAGTGATCCACCGCTGCCGAAAAAAAACAGGCTGTTCAAACAGATCTGCAGCCGGGCCTTGAACTTGAAAATACATTTGGGGGCGTTTGAATGTGGAAGGTAAAGCTGAAGGGAACAGAGGCAAGCCCTCGGGAGGACCCGCGACTACACTCCCTCTATGTTGTGTTAATGAGCACCTTTGTAGCGAGTGTAGCTTTTCAAATCCATGCTAATAGGAGGCCTGTACTTTGTTGCGGCTCTCTACCGGTGGTCGCCTCTGTGAACCCCCGGCAGCAGCATGGGGTCGCTAAAACACTCATACGCTCTCCTGTCTCCAAGCTAGCTACGTGCTGCTACACAGCCTCGTCGGGTCCCACTCCGGTAAAGTGGAGCAGACCACCCCCCACACCCACCCCCCACCCCCCAGCCCCTGACCATCTTTCCAGTGTCCCCCCGCTGACAGTTGCTGGGCTACTAAAGAAGACATAATTGTTGGGCCTGTGTGGGAGCAGGTGGCCTGGAGACAGGAGGAGCCGTCTGCAGAGCCTTCAGTCGCAAACGAGGAGCCTCTTGAAGCTGCCTTCTTCCTCGAGGACTTGGCTGGCGAAGGAGCGCTTTAACCAGGCTTGATTGCATTAACATTTCTCATCCTTAAAATACTAACTGGAAAGACTTGATGTAGCAGTACAATGCTGATTAGAAGAGAAATGACATGTTCCATATTCTGTGTTTTTTTTTTTTTTTTTGTCGTAAAGTTTTGTGCAGCAAGAGAAGTTTTAGCCACGTGACTCTCTGGCACAATTTGTTACAGGGGCCCCTTTCTTCCAAGCTAGGCGTTGCTTGGTCCCGCCCCCTTTCAGTTCTCCTCCTGCTCGGCCCGGGGGTTAAATAAACTCTCCGGCTGGATGAGGTCTGGCTGGTCAGAAGTAAGCGGAGCTGCTGCACTCGATGCCCCTGAAGCCTCTAGTGTTATGGTGTTGCTGGCTCCTCGCACCTCTTCTCCCAGGTCTCCCTTATGGAAGGGGTTGCTGGCTGCAGAGGAAAGGAAAGCACACGTCACATTCTGGACATACAGTAGAGCGAATAACAGTTTTGCAAAAGATATTCACATTTTTTTTTAGATTTCTTCAATGCACAGCTGCCACAATAAGAATTACATTTTGCTCACGACTCACGGATCACTCCCCATTTTAGGTAAATTGAAATAAACCTTTGAAGCAATCCTGTCGTAATAGGCTAAGTATTAATGAGGTTTTGGTCAAGTGAGCCCAATCCAATTTGGCCCCATATGACTTGTGGACATGGTTATTAAAAGGCCAATCTGTGCTGCTCCTATGGCTTAACCCCCCCCTCCCCAAGTTATGCTGCGTGCGAAGCTGTGTGTTTCTGACTCCATTCATCACATGTTCACATCTCACTGACCACCTTCCTTTTTTTTAAAGACCCTCATTCTCTCGATCGTGGTCACCTTTAAAAACTTTCGCTCTCCGGGAGCGAAGGGGAAATATCTGAAACAGAACTTGGTCCAATTTTCACAGGAGACAGAGGAACTCTAAAACAATTGCACGCCTTAACATGCTTTCTGTTTTCCTACTTCGCGTTGATAAATAAATCTCTCCTGCTCTCCCAAAAAAAGTTAGTGGCGGTCACACAAGACATTTGCCAGGCAGACCCAGAGCAGAGGACAAGGGAACTAGAAGTGACATTGTGGCTCTGGGCTGTCTCAAAGGATTAGGCATTACAGCATTCACTGGCATGTGCTTTTGCTCGTTCCCATTATATCTGCTTGTGCCTCTTTCCAGATGACTTCTTCCCCAAACTGATCCGGCGGGCAAGATAATTGATTAATATTTCTTGAGGGAATGATGACTAACCGTTGCTCAGGCTCAACCCAAACACTCTGAGGTTTCGGGTTAAACACAGTGAAAGCGCAGGATCAAAACACGTGGATTTCATACTTCAAACAAATAAATACATATACAGGAGAGACCGGCGACGTTTAGTCACCGAGTGTGTTTACATGCACACAGCATTCCAGATCCTGGCTCATATCCCAGGTCAAGGTCACACTCAGGATAAGCTGTTCACATGCATCTTCACCTCCTGACCAAGAACGTCCACGTTTCAATAAATAAACTCAGCGTTACAAATGTTATGACAGAAATGGAGGCTGCACTGATTGCAGAAAACGAACAGGAAACAGGACAGAGTGACTATAAGTGGTCCAGCTAGTATCGGCGTATCCAAGCCGCCATATTAAGTTTCTCTCACGATCGGGCTAAGAGGTTATAGTCGGCAACATATGGCGTTCGCATGCAACCAACGACAGCACATTTGAGGTATCTCAGGATATGCTTGCTTGTAAACACTTTATTGAAACAGGAGAATTTAGACGTGTGAAGAATAAACTGCTTGATTTTGAATTTCACTTCCTGTTCCTGTTTCAATCCCTACACCTGCGTTCAATTGTTTTAACATCAAGGTCAATGAAGACGTTATGGCGTAATGATTTTCCGTCAATGGGAGAATTACAGTACACGCATTTATTGGGGGTGGTGATAATGGGTGGTTGAATGGAACCGTCTTAGCGGTTTAATAAGCTCTCATGTGATGCTCTCTAACAACAATCATTACAGGCCTTCCCCCTGTTTATTAATCAGCTAATTACACATTGACAGTAATGGGCCTGCTGATTCCCACACTTAAATGAACAGGGCTGAATAGCTCTTTAATGATTAGCCTTTGTGTTTCTCTCTCCCTCTCACACTGCACACACACCACACACCACACACACACCATTCATTTCACAACTGGAAAAAGTAGGACATTCAAATCAAACCTCCTGGTGGGCAGGTTTGCACACGAGGAAGTCAAGCACAGCACCTGACCAACCGAGCTGCTAGCAGCACTAGACAGCAAGCTAAATTAAAAAAGAAGGAACCACGAAAAGAAAGCAATTCGCAGCAAAAGCAGCAGATTCACGGTTAGAGAAAAAGGTTGGGGGCTGTCCATACGCCGACATGTGTGGGCTTAAGTGTTATGTGCTCAGCCTCCAGCAACAGTAAAACCACCATGAAAGTTTGGCGGAGCAGTGGTGGCAGGGGCTAGGTGGAGACGGAGGAGGTGTTTTTTTTTTGAAGGACGCGAGCGGGGCGCGGAGTGGAGCCGGAGAGGGCGAAATAGTGCGGTGGGCTGCATTTCTGTCAGCAGAAGTGATGGCTGAGTGGTAGCGTTATTTGTCTTGTGCTGCCATACGGCCCTCGCGCCAGCCTGGGCATTAATGAGAGGGGGGCCGGACCGCCGGGCAGGAACACGCCGGGCCTCCGACGCAGGTGATCTGTCACACGGGCCGTCTGGCTCAGGCAAGGAGACGCGCCGGAGAGACGGAGGGGAGAGAGGAGAGAGGCAGCGGGGCAGACTTGAGGGCCGGCCTCCACATGGGCGCCCAGTTGTGGCACATTCCAACATGTAGAGATAACATTCAATAACCACTCGGACTAGATTAATCAAACTCTGAATCGGGGCCTGAAGGTTAACTCTCCTGTTCGCTGCATACCAATACCACGCCGCCACACCAATCGCTAAACTTCCCCTGAAACGCGGCACGAGTTTTGAGTTTATTACCATCATTCCTTTATAGAGATAAAGATGAAGGGCATTGTAGGAGACAGCAGGGGAGGAGTAAAATTGCAATAATTAATTAGTCCGCATGTGAGACGAGCCAAGGCTATTAAAATCCATCAGGATCTTTACACTTCCTGATTCATCTCTGCCTTACAAATAATTCACCCAAAACTGTAGTGGGCAGAATGGATTCCCTGAGCTACATTATGGTGTATGGAGTCTGCTAGTCATCCTCTTATTGCAGAGTAGAAATATCAAGTTCCTTACAAACTGTATGGACAATGAATCCAACTTGAGAAACAAAACTTATTTCAATAATACCTGACAACATATAACAACAAAGCTGCCATGCTTTGTTCTATATCTAGTAAGGGGTTGTTGTCTATTTCTATAGTTGGATTGATGGTGGTGAGAAAAGCAGAAAATGTCCAATTTAAGGCTGAGAAATAGAATGGTCATCTAATCCAAACAGATACCTGGCTTGATAAGTTGTTGGTTTTTTCCAGAGCCAGTTTCAACACTGCCCGGGAAGTGCTAAAAGGGTAAAGAAAGAAGACAAAGCAACAGCTGGGTACCGCCTCAACAATTCCCCACGGAGCGCTGGGAGACACCTCCGGCCACAGACCATTTTCACTCCTGATTACAGAGTTTCAAATCAACCACTAACACATACAACAATTCACTTCCTCTGGCCAACTCGGAGAGCAGGCTGTCTTGTTCACTAAGAACACAAGGAGCTGTACTATTCTTCCTACTACATGCAGAAAACGTCATTCAAACAAGATGTTTACCAGATGTTTACCAGAAAACAGCTTACCGAATCTGAGGCTCTACACACTTATGACCATGTCATTCTGGAGAGAATGGCAACCACCAAAATCCGCGCACATAAAATGTAACAGCATGTCAGAGTGAATGTGCATCTCCTGGCAGTGGTGAGATTACTGAGGAGAGGCATGGTGCAGCAGGCTGCCAAAGTAAAGATTTATACAGAGCAGTTGCAGCTGCAGAAACTGACATTGGACGACATGGGATGCATGATAAATCATGGTGGACAGGGGGCACTAGACTCAGGAACCAGGAAAACACACTGAACAGCGCCATGGGGGGAGGCGGGGGGAGAAACAGACTTTTCCTTTCGCCTTTATAAGAGCTTCAATATCTCCATTTTAATGAAAACATTTTAAATGTTTCATCAAATAATATTATATGATCATCCGTCTTATTTGTAATTTATTTTATTAGCTTTTTTAGCTTTTTTCTGTCTTTTTTTTTTACATTGAGTACAATAATAATTTATTTAATTTGTGAAAAAGAACTGAACCAACTATCATTTGTTTTCCTACTTGTGTATTTTTCCCGCTCACTTCTCCAACAGCTGACTGTGGATCTGTTTACTGTAAGCTCTGCAGGAGAAATTGAGGGATACCCCCTTCCCCGATCCCGTATGTTGAATATGAGGGGTCTGCAAGGGGCAGGGGTGAATCTTTTTTTAGTTTTATGGGAAGTGGTTCAGTGCTGGGGAGGTGAAGGACAGAGTTGCTGGCCGTTCCATCACTCAGTGCAATAAATGGATGCAATCTGTATCCCAGTAAAGCATTGGCTGTTTTTAAATTCCACCTCTTTTATCCAAATGAATGATGGACCCTGGTACAGTGCACTGTGCGGCAATATTAATATACATCAGAGGCCTGCACCCCTCACTAAATCAGGGAACCACCAGCATTTGTTATTTAAATGACAAACAGCAGCTGCAGGAGCGGAGCATGGAGACGGGACTTAGGAGAAGAGGTGGACAAACCAATTCAGATTTCAATCCGGCAAAGACACTAGGCCCGAAGCCATCAGCGTAATGAAAAAAGGCAGCTCCACCGGCGCAAACGGACGAAACAGCTGCTGCTCAGTGCCACCTCCAATAGGGACCCTATTCTCCCCATCACCCAACATAACACAGCTAGAAGTCCGAACGTAGACTTCCCTCTGCTGTTCACCAGTTTGCACTCCATCACAAACACCAGACTTACTGCATGTTGTGACGCTGGTAGAATTAAGAAAATGTGTGAAAGAAAAAAACACAACAAGAGAATTTTTTTTCTCTTGTTTTTGGGGAAAAGGTACCATTTTAAAGGTATGAGGTGTGTGTAGGGCTGTCCAACAACACAACGGCTCCAATAAGGGTTTAAGTGAGAGTGGAGGAGGCCAGAGACGCATCAGTAGGGGTTACCTGATGTTGTGACGGGCACAGCAACGGTCTTCCTCCTCCTCTTGACGTCTCCTGTGCATAACAGTCCCAGATGGACGTTCGTCTGCCTGGGAGGCACACAGACAGACTGAGCAAGCCTTATTCACAAAGATGACGACGCAGCCCGCACCCACCCATAAAAACCTCCTGCACAGCTCCAGAACACTGCAATTTACATTTAGGCTTATTTTGCACCATCTTCATTTTTTCATCATCCATCCACGTTTTTTACCAGGGGAAATATTATACGAGGGGTCTAAGAGGTGCTGGTGTCGTGCGGCTGAGTCATTGCAAAGTTCACGTGAACAAATTACACCTGCTCTACACCTCCTGTGTCGTATGTCAGGAACCCTGAAATAGGAAAAGCACCGCCACGATCTCATAGCTCTGAGATGTAAAGTTAAGGTCAAGGTCCCCTCCATCACTAGGGGGTAGGAGCAGCCAGTGTGATAGGTTCACTTTGTGTGTGTGTGTGTGTGTTTGTGTATGGGGGAGGGAGAGAGAGAGAGAGAGAGAGAGAGAGAGAGAGAGAGAGAGAGAGAGAGAGAGAGAGAGGAGGAGGAGGAAAGAGTTTGAGTGAGCTCCAGCAATAAACAGTAATAAACCAGAAGAATCAAGCATAACTACCACATATGCTGCTTCTCACACACACACACACACACACACACACACACACTCACACACACACACACATGCATCCGAGAGACAATTTAAGGAACAATATGGTGTGCTGTTTGAAAATGCCAATAAAGAAAACCTGTAAAAAAAACAAAAAGGGAATTCTTGACACACTGCAAAACAAGAAGAAGAGCATAACAGCAGAGCTCCTCGTTAACCACCGCGGCTCATCCTGGGCTGCAGGCGACATAAAGCTCAGCCGCTAACAGGCGCGCGCTAAGACAGGGCTCTGTCAGGGGCAGCCTCTTAAACAGGCTGCGTGTTCCGTGACCTCAACACCCATAAATCACATGCCGGGTGTGCAGGCGCGGGGTGCTGGGACACGGGGCACGCTTTGAGCGAAGTCTCTATGTTGTATAATCAATAGATATAAAAATAAATGGCTTGACCGTTATTCTCTCCCCGCTATCCCCTCTCTAATAAAATCCCAGTAATGCATATTTCATTTACTTTTATACTTATTGATTACCTGTACTCCAGTTAGTAAATCACGCGCCTATCGATCCCTCAATCGTACCTCTGTCGGACAGCACATAACCAGCCATTTGCGCCCCTGATAAAGAGCTCAGACATTGAACTCCCCCACAGTAAATCTTTGCAAACTAACTTTTTAATTCCAAAATCGATCCGCGTTTAAACGTCGCATTATTTCACGAGGCACGCCCGCGGTATTAAAAGTAATACCCTGATGCATTTGGTCTTAATGTGCGGAGGTCCATCCCTCCGTCGCCTCGCTCATTACGCCCCGAGACCAGAGGCGCTCCGGGGCCCCCGCAGCCTGCAGGGAGGCGAGGGAGCCTCCCCTGCTGCCGAGAGCTGAGAGGCAGAGCTGCTCGGGGGCCGCCAGGAGCCCACCGAGACGCTCAGCACAATGCTAATCAAACATTACAATACCATCAGCTGGCTCATTAAACAAGGCAAAACACCACCATTCATCTCACAGTACAACCCAAAGCCGTTTTATTAGCATGTTAGCTGCCTCAGTGTGAGTCTAAAAAAAATAACAATGCTTCGTTGACTTACTTACTTAACATCTGTCATCTTATACTGCAGAACAGATGCTGGCCAGTTGTTTTGGCCCTCCAAATCTTGAAATTGTGGTAAGATTTTTTTTATCAGAGACTGACAAAGCAGTGCTGAGCAATGGAAGAACGAGCTATATGTAACGCAGACGGCCGACAACACAAACGAACGAACGCAAGGACACTGAAGAAAATGTCTGCGAGATAGATTTTTTTCCAGGTCATATGAGACACTTCTAAATGCAGCAGCAGTCCCTTAGGGTGCAGGAGTAAAACAGCACTGACACAGGGTCAATTGTAATTTTGGTGCCCACATCCAAAAGCAGATATATCAATTAAAAATAATAAATCAAAAGAGGAGCGAGGAGCTGCAGTTACAAAATGGCCATCTATTTTCATTAGGGTACATGGCGCTTCAGGTGTGAGCAGGATCTCAAGATTAATAGAGGTATTCAAATGAATCAGAAAGGATTAGGGTCTCCTGGGAACATGATCAATACCTGCAAATCAATAATCAATAGGCCACTCACACCAATATACTAACTGCTGACACCGAGAGCTCACAATTAAAATGAAAACAGGGAAGGGAGTGGCGTAGGACTATGATTTATCTCACAGTGCAAATGTCATTTAGAAATAAATAAGTCAATAGATACAAGCTGCTGGCTGGCGGCTCAGGTGGGAGGCAGTTATGCATTTTAACATGGAGCCAAATCCCACAAAGCACTGTGCCTGTTCACCGCGCCGATACGAGGATGAATAGCACGCAAACCCTCACATAGCCTTTATCACTTAACATCAAATCTCTGATTGTCGCCGTCAACTCCCGCCAAACGGGAGATGACAGCTTTTATTAATAAAGTATCATTTCAGCCTGGCCCGCGATACCAGATTAATGCTCGCACTTTGCCCACGGAGAAAACGCATTTCTCTCAAGGGTGTTTGAAAACAAAGAAAAGTCAGATGTATGGGGAGGTGGTGGGGGGGGGCTCAGTGCTGAAAATCGATCATGCGGATAAGTTGTTCGAAAGAAATGAAAATATAGTGAAGTCAAGAGCGGCCGTTTTTTAAAGTTCGCTAGGAGCAAGCTAGCATGAACGATGACAGTATGGCTCAGGTTTATCCAGGAGCTGTCACTATCATAGTCATACAGTACATTACAGGTATTATTGTTATTGGGCTATATGCTTAGGCCCGCTCTGCTTAAGGTTCATTATAACTGTGTGTGTGTGTGTGTGTGTGTGTGTGTGTGTGTGAGGGAGAGGAAGGAAGTAAATGGGTGCAACGTGTGTGCGGAGCTGGGTCACAAGGACGGAGGAGCCATCTCACTGGAGAGTGGATTTGAGCAGCTTGGGGAGATGGATTCAGCTCGTGCCGTCCAACGGGACACATCAGAAGCCCCTCTCGTCAACCCCCCCCCCCCCTCTCTCCCTCGTTCATTTGGGAGTATGATTTATACTTTTTGAAGTGAAGGGTCTTGAATCCCGCTATAAAGGAATTAAGAGGCCTCCCCTGAGTCCGCCATTCAAATGAGAGCATGGCAGGGATATGAGGGCTTTTTAATAGAGAGAAATTAGTATTCACAATGCCTCCAACTGGAATCTGAAGGAACCTTTCAGGTGGAGAAGAAAGGACCAGTTTAGAAAAGAAAGCCCTAAGAAGTTGGGGGCTTTTCATAGCAGTCGTGTTTTTGCCCCTCATCAAGGAGTGGTGGAGCGCTCTGTGAAATAACCCGAGAGAGAGAGAGAGAGAGAGAGAGAGAGAGAAAGACAGCGCTTGAAACTAAATTAAGAATGCACCATAAATAGGCATGGTGGAAACAATACAATGAGGAGTCCCACAGTCTGGAGGCCAAGGGGCTGCCGAGCTGCTCAACAGGTCCCCCATGCAGATCCAACAGTTCCAGGGATGACTTGAAGCAATGTGAGGCCTTTGACAAACATCTTTTGGATGAACTTTATTTTAAAAATGTTTTTCTGCAGTTCTAGAAATGCGGGGATTTGAATCTGCATTACAACTACACCAACACGTAGTATTAGGGAAAGCTGACCTTGAAAACTAGTGAATTCAAGTGCAGCTGTCTATTGTCATACAAGCCAGGCTGGCACTTTGGTTGAATGTGGACACATATGTGTATTTAAACCACCCTCCCCTGGAGTATTAAATACACATTAAAGTTTAAAATCAAATATGATTTAAAATCATATTTTTTCAAAACTGGAGTAACTGATTCTTGTCAAATGATACACACACACTTGAGAGTGTGACAGTGTGTGTCTCCCCTGATTCCTAATCTTATTTTGATGGTTGAGATGATGAGAGGGTTCATCTCATGAAAGGTGGCGAGGTGGTCACTGGCGGGGGGCTTCTGAGGACCTGCCGCACTCTATTTAAGGGACTACTAGAGCCTTGGCTGTTGATAACATTCATATCAGCAGTGAAGACACACACACACACACACACACAGTCTCTGAGGTATAAACCCTAACATAGCTTATAGTAGTTAAAAGTGACCTGTGCTCTGTAATGGAATCATTTAAGTGAGTTGACCATGGATTGGTCCATCAATATATTGAGCTTTAATGGAAAACACTCAATAGCGTCTCCAATAGGCCCCTGAGGCCCTTGAGGCCCTTTCACTTTCATGGCGTCCCCTACCTGTTCTTGCAGATTGAGGAGGAGCATCTGCGATGGGAGTTCTCTGACATCATGTCAATAGGATACACAGGCAACGGGCACAAAGGGTTGAACTGGAGATAACAAGGAGGAATAATGTTTAGATTTTGACACTTAGAGAAGTAGAGTCTGAACAAACTGGCTTGGTAACGCTCGGTACAACTGTGGAAAACAATAATAATAATAATATACCTGGCTTCGGTCTCGCTGTCCAATGGAAGGCAGCCAAAAACTACAGAGGGAGAATCAAAGTTCAATTACTGAATGAAAAATGATGGAAACAGATATGAGCATATAATAATAATACAAAATAATGATAAAATAATAATAATAATAATAATATATATAAGAATTATTATTTTATTTATTTATTATAACAGGACATGAGCCAAGCAGTATGTCTTACTCTCTCTGGTAAGGGTCTTGAGAGAAGTGCTTCAACCTCTCCACAAACATCGGCACACTGTTGTCCTGTAAAACACAAATCACAAGGCGTTAGACTGTGAATACTGTAAAAACTGTTTCCAGGAGCTTTAAGTCTATAAACAGTAGGTAGTTTGTCGTAACCTTGCTGGGAAGCCTCCTCCTGCCCTTCCGGATGCAGCGGGCAGCGGTGCCAGGCAGTCGGTTAAGGCGGGCATGGTACCCTGCAGCAGTACAACACACCACATTTATCTTACCGCGTTGAAAACCGGTCAGAGAAGAAGACCAGTGTATAAGTGAGAAGTTGGAATGAGTGCGAAGGACTAAAGTGTCCGTCCATCACCTCTCTGAGAGGGCCGCGCAGGGTGCAGGAAGGTGGGCGAGGGCCGTTTGTCCTCCAGGGAAAGCTGTCCGTCTGAGCCCCAGGTGGGCAGCAGGCTGGGGACGCCCTTCGCTGCTCCACAGTCCCCCTCGAAGAACCAGTCACTCTGCTCGTCATCACCTACGCAAGAAATCATATCGGTTAGCGCTGCAAGGCATGTTTTCCACCTAGCTTAACCACCACGCTACCAGACACTACGAGACGCTACCGGCCCAGTCTCGTCCCCAGACCGCGGGCTCCCCCCCTCAGACCTGTCAGTCAGCGAAGCACATGCAGGAACCGTGCCTCTCACAGTCAAGGTGTAGTGACAACTGTTAAATCAGAGGCCGCCTGGCCCCACCACGGCTAATGAGATTAGCAAAGGCTTCAGCGCTCATTAACACGACATGACAACGTCTTATTAGAGTCGCCTGGGTGCCCAGCAACCAGCCCATTGTATGGAAACCTCTCTCTCGCCCAGCGTTCCCTCAAAGCTTTATATTGTACAATTCTGAGGACCCGGCGTCGTTCTTTCCTCAATCAAGGATGCTGTGAACATCTCTGACAAAGGCGTGGCAAAACAAAACTCAATCAGCTATGTTCATTTACTGCTTTCTAACCACAGTAAGTGATGACAAAGTTGCACAAACATTAGAACGGTTAGGATTTGTCTCATACCTTGTCTGCCCTCATCATTGGTGAACAGGCCGGGGTCGCTGCTACATATGCTGCTCGTTTCACTGCAAAGGAAGAGGAAAAACATCTTTAATAACAATGGCGTGCAGGCTGCAGCATGCTTCAAAATGGATGGGTCCTTGGGTCAGACAATGTTGAAGCATTTGAAACGCGAACAATGTGAATCAAAAATGTACATGCCCCCTGTGATGTTTAACATTTAACATGTAGCATTCAATGATAAAAATAATGAAGAAGACCGGAGCTAGAGGTCGACATAAATGGAAATGACACAAAAAGACAGAGCGTGCTCCTTCCTCCCTCGTCGCGATACCAAACACAAAGGCATGGGGAAGGACTCTGATCGAAGCCACTGAGTGACATGCACAATCTAATTGAATATCCTCCGCTGTCAGCTCCAATCTAATCTGGCCTGCGTTGTGGAGGATGACAGGAGAGCGAAACACATTCCCCCCTACCCCTCCCTCTGGGTGTGCCCCACACAGAGAGAGACCCACAGACATGCTTCCACACAACAACTGGCCAACATCTGCTGCGTGGGCTGCTACTGCTAGAGACTGCTCCATTGCTGCTCCTCTCCACACCCCCAGGGCAACCCCTCTTACGCTCCCTCCACACCCTCTGTGCCCTCTCCCGCTCCCCCCAGACGGCCCCGGCTTTCTCTGCCTGTGTCACACCTCAGCCACCTTGGACCGGGAGCTCCAGACAAACCAAGGTCATGGGGGGGGGGGGGAGGATGGATCGGGGGGTGATGGCAGTGGAAGGATCGTTTTATTCTTTTTGACAACATACCAAGTGCAGCATGTAACCTGCAAGGAATTGAAGTATTTATATTTCTAGCTACATTCGTTATAATTATATTCTTGTTTAATTTAAATTCCCATCTTGAGACAGTCAGATGGGGGTAGTGAGCTCCGTATATTTCCTAAATCCCCTCACAGAATGCCAGCTAGCTTCAATAATGCTAATGGCTATTCAAAGTCCTTCAGGAGAGTATTCTCCATCGGGGGAATGGGGGAGCCTGATGCTCTTGATTGCCTTGCATTTTGCTACACAGTGATCAGCGCTGACCTTGGTTACAGGACAGAGAGGCTGGCAGGGTCAGATATGCGCTGATATGGTGCTTTGCCATATTGCAGAGGCGTGCCGGTTGACGGCAGGATCAGACCAGCGGCCGTCCAGCCTGCGTGTCTTTCTAGCCAGATGGTCCTACATCATCTCCCCTCACATACACGAGAAGCAGATGTGAGAGGGACCAGGCCTCTCCGGGGAATCTGGAAGATGTCTGGCCTAGCCAAGCAGTCCTGGACCATCCCTGCACCACCCCACCCCCATCCCCCACCCCCATCCCCAGCTCTCTCTCCAGACTCCGATTCCCCAGGCCTCCGCTCAGCTGTACTCCACCTCTGGACACACGGCCCAGCATCTGGAGGCACACAGTTCCCCTGCCCAACATAGTAGAGGGCACAGCCACAAGCTCTAGACTAAGCACCAATTGCCCTTTTGGTTTTCTGCTACATTCCACAGCCTTTCTCCCTCTCAAAGATTCAAGTGTGTGGGTGGTACCAGAGTGATAGCAGCCAACGGTGCACCCAGTGCTGTTTCTCAGTTAGGTGGTGTACGTCTGATACATGAGACCACATAAACAGAAGTGACGATGACGAACAATTTCCAGCAGTGCTGTCGGTTGAAAAATGTGTCCGCGTCTTATAGGAGGGGTTTTGTGCAAAGTTTGAAAAAGAATCACAGGTATAAACAATTAATTAGAGACACCCATTAAGTATTTATCCGTATTAAAGGTGTAATGTGATGTGGCTGGGAGCAGCCCAGGGCCGACGTGAGACCGTTTCCATTAAGTACTGCCTAATTAATGCCATGAATTATTGAGGCCCCCCCATTTTTCTCGAGACCAAAAGAAACACCTCTTCTCTTTCCTCAACGGTGACCTTTGTCGAGCAAAGTTGACAAACATTTTCGTTCAACTTGGCTTTTGTTTCACGTAGAACTGCAAGTGAACGGATGTCATTGCAGTGTTTGTGTACACCGAATAGTACGGCCAAAAGCCTTGCAGAAAATAACACTTCCCCCCGACTCTGCAAAATAAGACAACAAGGAACAAGGAACCATAACAACAAATAAGTCTTAATTAGCTAATATGCCATATGTCCATGGTGAGACAAAGACAAGGGCAGAAACAAGAATTGCATTCCAGTGTTTTAGGGCTGAACTAATCGATTCCCCACATGGCCCCATTGTCTCTATACAAGCCAGAGAGGTGAAGCAAAACACAGTATCCAGATGAGCACTAATCATTAGGATATAATCCTCAGCTCCTGGGAGAGGCAGACCAGTTTGCACAGAGATTACGCTCTAGCCGCCATTTATTGAGCCTGGGCTCATTCTGCAGCGGAATAAAGAAGAGGCAGAGACGGAGGGGGGCAAAGCGCTGATAACAATGGATCTGTGGGCTCTTCAAACAAGCCGCCCCAACCCAAATCCATGCCCTCTTCCATGGGTGTCTGATTATAAGGTTATCCCACCCTCCCTGAGCTGCAGTAATTGGATTAGTCTCAGAGATTTATGAAAATGAACTTCGGCAAATGGTGCACTGCTTTACCAAAAACTCCTCATAGAGTTTTCAAAATATAAATTACAGCATGGTAAAGCCGGCTGTGAGAAAAGCCCAGACAATGGCTTTTGTTTTTTTCTGGCGGCAAGGTTGTCCGTGGTGAAAGCACCAGCACCATCACTACCAAGAAGAGGCTGAGTCTAGGAGAGCGTCTACCCACAGGTGAGGCCTACTTGCCGGGACAGCCTGGGCGCCAGGTGGCCTCCCTGCCAGCAGGCTGGGCCAGGGTCTAATCAAGGATGTGGAGCCCAACTGGAGCTGTCAACATCTGCTCCACTTGCACTTGGGTGGCTAGAGGCAAAGCTCTGCTCAGTATGCACATGAGGAGTGACCTTGAGGGAAGGGAGGCTTTAAGAGACCAGACGCATCATACAAAAGGTTAATGGAATGAATGGAGAGCAAAGAAATGCGGGCGGTTAAAAAGACATTTCAACCACGGCGTCTGTGTCTGACATCAAATGGACCGTAGACTCTCTGAGTATAGATATTGCTGTTATTGCTGTATAGGTACCACTGTCAACCCCTCATCACTGCTGCCATTTCTCCATATCCTCTGGCTCCACCAGTGCTTACCCATTAGATTGTTTAGCCCTCAGTACAGTGTGGCAGTCCACCAAGCAGCAATCAAGAGCGTTGGTGTTGTGTAAGTGAGAAATGATTGACAGCGTGCCATGGTGTTCCCATTTATTTCTTCTCCGGAGCTGTTTTCTGTCAGAACGGCTATTGATTTTTCCATAAAGTAAGAAAACAAGTACCGTTCAGGGGCTAGGGAGGTCAGCACAAATTAAACCAGAAGATGTAAAGCCCTCTGTCTGTCCCATTATTGGTTACCACCAACATCTTCTTCTCACTTTTCTTTTTATATGGGCCAACAGATAATGAGATCATCAAGGGAAGGAGTCAGGCAGGAGGAGGGGACATTGGCAGGTCCACACCTCAAGAAGATCCTTACATTGTACAACTCTATTTAATAATGACACTAATAATAATAATAATAATAATATATAGAGCAGCTGTAATAATATACAGTTCATACATCAGGGTGAGTTCATCCTCAGAAATGGTACTATTTACAAGCAAAGGCCTTTGGTTTGCTAATAATAGTATTCTATGATGAGAGAAGGGCCTTTATATCTCATTTTGGAATGAAACTGGAAACTGTTTGGGCCCACATTATATTGTAATATTTGTTAACACCAAAGTAATAGCAGTATTAGTATAATGTCAAATTCTGCTGTCAGTTACAGCAACATTTACCGTTGCTAAATAAAATGCACACAAGAGGGTGCACTCAGGGATGCTGGGACAGGCACAGCTTTAATTACCCAAGCCCAAGAAAGGAGTTCATTTTAAAACGAATCAATACCACACCAAGTCACTTATTTATTTGTGACAATATTTCTCGAAAGAAAATAATGAGCTGGCAGATGCCCTGAGGCGTAACTATCAAAGATCCCTCCCCGGTGATCATCTCAGCGATGGGAGATGAGGATGAAGGGACTATATCATTCATTTTTAATGTCAACTCAATACTTTAAAGCGGAGTGGCGTGATTGTGATACATTTTTTGGTTTAGATGAGGACACACTGAATATTGACAACTGGCTAGATGAAGACAGGCAGTATAGATCATCTTAAATGTCGCCTTGTTTAATTGCTTCTGTCTGATAGTAGTTATGCCCATGACTTTTATGTTATGGGTTTAACTGCCTTAGTAACTTTCCATTTAAAGGGTAAAAAGGGCTTTTAGAATTTTGAGCACATCTCCCAAAGAGACATTAATTATGTCTCTTTAAACAATGACAGGGTTAACATTTGTTTTGTTGCTAAATTGTAAATGAAACGTAGGCTTTTGAAAACTGGAAATGCTCATCTTTCACAGATGATGGACCTAAAAACACTTTCACAGCTCTAAATTAACATCAGCGTGTAAGTGGCTCTTTGCCTATAGGCCTAGCTGTGTAATAACAATGTAATGAATGAAGGGTTCAGTTTGAATCTGACACATTACCCTTCGGACATGTTCTCATCCGAGGCATCTCTCTGCTCATTGGCCTCCAGTGTGATCTTGTCCTTCCAGCATTCCTTTGCCATCAGTCCAGTTCCTTCAGCCTGTCTGTCTGCCCCCACCCAGCCGCCAGACCACATCTTCATTTGTGACAGACGCTGCTTCTTAGACGATCTGTGGCTGCGTTCCCACTTGTCATCCACACCAGAAACCTTTAACTTCTGCTGCAAGCTGACTGTTACATCTGAGGTCATACGCTTGACCTTCCGCTGCCTCCTGAGTGGCCTTCCTGGAGTATTCTCGGTGAAAGAGTCAGACTCTGGCCAGGAGTGCTGCCTGGTCTTGGCAGAGCCACTGGTGAAGGAGTGCCAGTGGTTGGTCACAATCATGTCGTCAGAGTCACTGCAGTTGGGCGCAGAAGCAGTTGTGGTTGAGGGGGCCATGGTGGCATTCTCCCTGCAGTCTTTAGCAGCCTCGTCCAAGCTGGACTCTGAGGCCTCACTCAAGCAGCGTCTGTGCTCCAGCGGATACAGGGAAGAGTCACAGCGGCGCTTGCGGCCTCTTCGCCGGCGGATCTGCCTGCGCTGCTGCAGTGGACTCAGGACCATCTCCTCCCACAGTTCCCCCAGCTTGGTCTGCTCCGAGGTCTGCTCCAGGGCAGACACCAGGTCCTGCACCAGCTCATCCATCATGTTGCTGAGGCAAGAGGAAGGAAACAAGAGGCTACACTTTATTGCTACTTAAACAATTTAGTTGCTGGTGCATCAAATATAGAGTGCATTAGGTGTGAGCAGGGTAGCATGTGGTTTGTAGGAGATAGGGGCTGCAGGGCAAATATCTGGTTGAGGAGGACAGGGCTCGCTATATTGTGGGGTAAAAGGATATAGCCCAAAGAATACATGGCTGTGCTGCTCAACCTAAAATCGGGGGGGTGGGGGGGGGGGCGATCATCCACCCTACCCTCTTTGGATCAGCCTCCTGTGGCGTATAGCACTATGGCTGTCACATGTTATCCATCAAGCTACCCTTATTTTATTACAACAACGTAGGAAATGATTGGCGATGTGTGCTTTGTAGATCCACAGCAGCAAAAAAACAACAACAACGCAGTCGCTAACATAGCCGAGATAGCTATATAATATGAGTGCAATAAAACAATAGCAGAGAGGCTAGGCTACTGCTGCTGTCCGCATCCTCTGTGTTACATAACACCTACCACGTGAGCTCAGCACAAGGACAGGCTGCAAGACACACATTTATCATGCGACGCGCGGTAAGCATCGGCTACGTTCACTGTTTAACGGCATTTAACGTGGAAACCGTGTCGGATACGAGCCCCGTGCCTCGACAGAAGCGCTACGGTAACGTTATGTAATCGTAAACAGACAGTCCACTGTGCTTTAACACTCACCAGTCGCAGCTCCCTGCTTGTTTTGTTTTCACAGCTGTGACACCAGACGCACTTCCGCCCTGCTGTCAAACCAATGAAGTAACATCCGCTTTGCTCGCGAGGCTACACACAGCCAGTTTAACTTTACAAAGCAAAAAGATGACCCTATACGTACAAATGCCGTTTGAATTTTACGAAAAAAACACTATAATATTCTTATAATAGGCCTATAAAATACTTCTATAGGGGCTTATGTGACTGTGGTACTCAATAGTGAGTTTATAGCGACCTTATGCTACTTCATGGTATTTTTTATCTCCTATAGTGGCATTACTGTAATATTCCTATAATGTTCCTTACAGTGTGTCTGTAGTACTCAGTATTTATAGTGACTTTGTTGTACTTTATGGTATTTTTTTTTATTTTTTAATCTCCTATGGTATTAGGACAACAGAAAAATACTGTACTATATATATATTATAGTGTAAGGGGTTTTCTTTGGTATAATTTTTTTTAACTATAGTAGATGCCTGATATTTTAAAGTTTTGCTGTAATATTTTATAGTACCCATCTAAAATGTATTATTATTGTAGTACTTTGTCATAAGAGCATGTGGGTATCAAGAGGTCTATCCAAAATGCTGCTCGATGCCAGTCATACAGCCTGGCCATTGTTATCAATGTATGTAACATTTTGTTAATTTCTTGAAACAAAATACAAAACCATGTTGACTTTGTGATTAGTTGTAGCTTATAGTAATGCTCTCACGTCCATACCTTTTAAAACAATAGTGGACTAATAAGTGTTTTATGACGTGTGACAACTCCAAATAATGAAGGGATGTCTCAAAGCCAGCGTGTGGCTGAATGAAGCAAAAAGTCATTTGCCACTTCTTTCATCTCTCAGATGAAGGCAGCCCAAATAATAAAAAAAAAGAAAAGTCTGTGAAAATGAGTACAAAAGCCATTTAATCTCTCTCATCTTCCTCTTAATAACTGCAAATTTCCCCTTGGGCCCATGGGAGAGGGCCTCTCTGTGCCGCTGCCACCTTATCTGTCGCCTCCATATTTCAGCATGCTGAGCGGCTCCCTCAGTACCCAGCCCCCGGCCTCCTCTCGCCCGGGCCTGTGGGAAAGCTGGGCTCCTGGGCCCGCCATTGTTCTGGCCTGGGAGGCAGTCCAGGGAGAGCACTGAAAGCCGGAGAGTGGGAATATTACAAAAAAATTCAGCCACTGCTTCATTAAGCGGCAGTCTTTCACAAGCAAACATATCAGAAACAGCCCCCTTTCAGAGGCAGTAATTAGCAATTTGGAAACCTTGCCCCCTCAGGATATACAGTTTCAATTTAGTCAGCAGCTTTAGATTCTTAGGCACTTAATATTCATTGTTTCTCCCATCTTCCCAATTTCTCGACGTACATTGTCTAGTCTTTCACTGGTGATAAAGTGTTTTATCTTTCATGTAATTCTTCTTTTCAATGAGCCCTCTGCAAGAGAAGTTAAGTTTTATAAATAATTTTCCAAGGGATTTGCAAAGAATGTCTGGGATATAATGGCAAAGTGCTCTTCAAGAAGTGCCAAGCTGAATATCCTATGGAGCTTGTGCTTGATTGATTAAGTCAGGCAGTAAATAGTGAGTGAGAAAACTTCCTGCAACTTACCAGGAAGTTTCACTGCAGAGCACCCTGTACAACTCGTGATGTGGATAAAAAAAAGTAACGGCAAGTTCAGACAATAATATGATATCCAAACAGGGGAGAAGCAATAGGCCTTCACGATGCCAAAAACCTCTCTGGGGTTTGCAAGTTTTGCAGTTAAACATTGTTACACTATTAAGTTGTGTTTTACTGTAACTTAATCATTAATATTGTTAACATAATGATTTGCTCATGTTTGATACTGGCACTGCAGACCCACTATACCTCTGCATGGATGGCAGGGCAAATGTTTGCAAACTGCTTAATAAGCTAAACCACATATCATACCTCAGGGGACAAGAATGACACTTATCTTTGCTACCATGGAGCCTTTGTTTCAAAATGCTACCACTTCCATTCATTTGCAATCAGCTTTGTCTAATAGAAATAATTGATTTTTGCCTCTTCTCCACAAATGAAAAAGCCCTGTGATTAAACATTTTGTCTTGAAATCTAAATTCTGAGATCCCCATCAACACCTCAGACAAATAGGCAACTCATTAAAGCAAAAAAAAAAGAACTAGCTAAGATGTGAAAAGAGGGGCAGGGAATGAAATAATGAATGGAGTCCGAGTGAGCTATCTTTCCCAGGCAGAGCGCCACTAGGGATGCAAACTCTCAGCCACCAGAAATGAGCTACCTATCTGTGAAAAGAGTGACTGCTCCATCCTATTTGATTTGGTTCTCCTATCATCTCTTAAGAAGATGTCAGCCTTGCTTCGTCTATTGCTCTGAGCCTTTATCAACCCTGAGACGATTTCCTTGCAAAAAAAAAAGAAAAAGAGGGGGGAGACGCATTTCAGTGCCTTTCAGGGAGCAACACTAAAGAATAAGTGTTATGCGATAAAAAGGGGGTTGTTAAATAGATCTGTCTATTTGTATGGTAATAATGATCGCTTAAAGACCCGGGGCTCCGTGACTTGTAGAACAAGGAAACAAATCTGTATTCGGGTATTGTGTTAACACGACTCTCCAAACGACCTTGTGAAACTTTCATACAGTAAAAAATGAGTTAGACTCTTGAGGTTGTTTTTTTTTACGTTGCATGTATCATTCTTTCCCCTGTCCCTTCAGAGTGTAAGCAGCCTGGTGCCGAATATCCCAAACTACACCACAGCCTTTTGTGTTTTAAAAGGAAATTGGACTCCTGATGTTTTCTTACGGATAGATCCGGTAAACATATTAAAGCGTAATGCAACACGGTGCGATTGATTCATGATATCAGTAACAAGTTCAGAGCAGGGTGCCTTGGTTAGTTCAGCATGTTGGGATGCTTCATGGGTTCGACTTCAGTTCTTTGCCACATGTCAAACCTTTTGTTTTTCGACCTGAAACGCTATAAAAAGAAATATATATTTTTTAATATATATATTTTCTAATCAAAGGAAATTAGTGAAGTGATTCCAGTTTATTTGATAAGATATACCATCTTGGTCATTGTGGTTACCAAGCGCTCGCTGTTCCAAGGGTGTCCCAATTCAGCCATAACCATTAGGACCAAAGCAACATCCACCGCCTGACAGAAAGCCAACCCTGAGGTCTCTCATTAGGATTCAGAGGCTCCAGTTTTCTCTCCCCAGATGGCATAAGCTATTAACAAAATTATCTGGAAAGCTGGTCCATAAACCTCAGGAGCATTGTTTTGTTGTCAAGCAAATCAAACAGTAGTGGGGTTTGTTTGTTGTTCTGCGTACCCCGAGACCCTCCTGTACATTGTTTCAAATGCATCGTTGCCAGGGTTAGCGATGTCAACCTGCTTCATGAATGCAGGTTTGACATGTCAATTTGGCAGGTGGCAGGCTGAAGCCGAGCTCAGTCATTTGATCCTTTATCTCCCCTTTTGATATCTCCACGGCATGTCAGTGCAAACAGCAAACAGCCCAGCCGGCCCAGTGACGTCTGCCAGGGAGTGTGTGATGAACATGATTGATTCCTCAAGCACAACAGAGAGAATGAGCAGGACTTCTCCGCTTGATTGAAAAGCCCCCATCCCTACAGCTGGAGTGATTCTCTCTGTAATTTTTTGGCATGAACATTCATATATATAGATATATACATATCTATATATATATATATACACACACAGTGATGAAGTAGCAAATAAAAACTGGGTACATTTGGACTATCACTGCAAGAAAAACAACCACTATGAACAAAAATCTATTTGATTATAATGAAATATTGTTTTTCCTTAGAAGAGCCAATGGTCATATAATGTACATCAGTTTGAGGGTGACATATTAAAGGACAAAACAACATAAAGTGTCTTAGTAAGGTGTTGGGTGCCTTGGCATCGATTCTCCAAGTCTCTACTGGAGGGAGGGAACACCATTCTTCCAAAAGATTTTCCCTCATTTGGTGTTTTGATGGTGGTGGTGGAGAGCGCTGTCTAACACGTCGGTCCAAAATCTCCCATAGGTGTTCAATTGGGGTGAGATCTGGTGACTGCGAAGCCATAGCTGATTCACATCATTGTCATCAAACCATTCAGTGACCCCTCGTGCCCTCTGGATGGGGGCATTGTCATCCTGGAAGAGACCACTCCCATCAGGATAGAAATGTTTCATCATAGGATAAAGGTGATCACTCAGAATAACTTTGTATTGATTTGCAGTGACCCTTCCCTCTAAGGGGCCAAGTGGACCCAAACCATGCCAGAAAAATGCCCCCATTCAGGCGTGTATCGTTCTCTTGGTGCACTCGCCCACTTGTGGAGAACATGGTGAAGGATGACTCACCTGACCATATCACTTTTTCCCACATCTCTGTAGAACAGTGCCGATGGTTTTTGCACCACTGAACTCTCAAATGTGTATTTGTCTTTGTATTGAGGGGTTATTGCACTGCAACCCTACTATAACATCCCTCTCTATGTAGTTGTAGACAGACTGGTCTTGCTGACAGTCTGATCACATCCTGCATTGACATTCTCAGTCACCTGAGGAAGACTTGCTCTTCTGTTTTTCCTTACATATCGCACTAATGCACGAGCATCCACTCATTTATTCAGGTTTTTCCTTTACTTTTTCACCCGTCTGTGTATATACACACAGTTTGCGGACACCTTGCCTTTACTTTAATGTTTGATTTTCTCTAAAGAATACATTTCCTCTGTGGTATATGAAAATAGATGCAGAACTTGTGCAGCATAATATGGAATTAACTGTCAGGTTTTCATGTATGATCATTACTGGTTATGTTAAACCCTAGTAACATTTATAGTGATTTATATAGTTTATTATTTATAGTGAAATGTTACAACAACAGAAAATACCACGTTTTTGACTGTTGTACATTTGTGTGTCATACATTTGTATGAGGGAAAACATGAATGAAATCCCTACACAGACAGCTAGGAATGACTGCTTACCATAACAAAAGCATTATAACTTGATGTGGAAAGTGATCTAAATCGATTTTCCACCATCAATTTAGCAGTGAACCTTTCCATTAGTGATTGGAACTTCCAAGATTTTAGAGCAATATTTGATTCAAAACCATGTTTGTCTGATAATGCTGCAATGATTATTATTTGAAAAGAGAAACATACATTTTGGTTGTGCCCAATGGACAGAAAAGCTGAGTATAGTGCTTAAGTCACATCAAGGATGGTTGTCAACAACCAAATCAAAGTGGTTTGACAGAAGCACAGGACAATAACATGAGCACGAGCTTTCTACTTTTATTTCTGGGCATCTGCAACATTTGTCTCTATTTGTCAGTTCAAATCTAAATCTCTGCTCAGGAATAAAACAGGTCCTCTGCTCAAACTTGATGAGGATGATGAGGATGATGATGTAAACAACCTCTCCAGGCCAAGGGTGGAAAGCACTAGAGAGAGATTGATTAGCCTACTCGGTTTGGCTGATTAGTCAGGGCCTGTTTAAATCGGTGGATACGAGCACCATTTATGGCTGATTATTTTCCCAGGAGGCAAAGTCTTAAGGTAATCCACGGGGGGGAAACATTTCAACTTCCATTCAAACAAAAGGCCCCTCCACTTTCCCTGCTCACAAGCCCGGTGTCATTTAGTTTCATGTTTCTAGCCTGACACATGATTCATACACCTGCTGCATCACCCAAAGCTCTGCTACCTTTCATTTAATGAAAACATCAAAACCAACCGCATGCGTAATATAATCCTATGATTGGAAAAAAAATGATTAAACAAAATGGAGCAACATGTCCACATGAATACGTCGGTAGATACATTCTCCATTTCATCCAACTACATTACTGAGATACTCAGACGGGGACCTCTTGCTCTCTTGAGGGGCTTAAAATCAGGTTTTGTTTCTGTTATTGCTTTAAACGCATATTTGTAATCAATATGTGATTTCTTTAAATTGCTTACCTTTTATTTATTATGGTTTTATTGTCTGAAAAACAAAATACAGGGGATCAGATATTCTCTAGATGCAGAAAAAGCCTTTAACCATATGGACTATGAGTTTTTTGGCTTTGAGACATTCGTCATAATCATTGTTTATATGCTCTTGGCTCGTCTCTTTGAGTGTATGTAGTGGGTTTATGCTCTATCTAGCTTTAAGACAAGCAAAGCCATGTCCTTCGTCACCAGAGCAACCCTCTCCTAGAAACTGGAGAAGCGAGAGACTCTACTCTGAGAGGCCACGCCCCTGCACAGCCTGGATAGCCTGCTACACTGACAATGAATGAGAGACTTTGTGGACTCATGCAAAGTGTGTCTGACCTTTTACATTCAAGTGAGCTTAATATCACAGTAGTGCTGACACTTCCAAATCGGAAAGCGAACACCCATCACGCCGAGGACAGTTGCAATCACCCTGTCCATCTTTTTCAATTCATTCTCAATGGAGCTAGACCACGGCGTGACTTCGGAGATCAGAAGTTGGGAACTTTTCTCTCTTTTCTCTAGAGAGAAGTTCTTCGGCGCTCCCCGTTAAGTTGTTCATGTAACGCTCTGTTTTACCAGTACATTTTTTCCACAGAGTTTATTGGGAGAATGGGAATGGGTGGTTCTGGTGGTAATCAAGCTCATTCCTGTGTGAGCAGCTCCTGGTTGGCCCCATATTCCTTCACCAGTCCTGGTGCTCTTGTCCAGCCCTGTACCCCATGCTTGGTTTCAGAATGGCCTTCCCCAGCCTGGTCACCCATTTCCATTTATCTGCTGGGATAACTATAAAAATCTGTCAGGAGGTAGGGAGGGTTTTTTCGCTCTGCTCCAGCCCAGCTGGCAGATTGAGAGCCCCCTGTAATGCACAAGTCTGTTTTTATTATTCTTGCTGGGGGAACACTATTTCATCAAGCGCATGATTCCACAGAAGAGAGGAGATAGCCCCAGCCCGGCTATATTTCTTCCAATCAAACATTCCAAGGGGAAAAAATGAGTGGGTGCCATCAAATCCCAGAATAATGCTGCCAGATTTTATGTAAAAAGAAGGACTGATGGACAAATACAGGAAGGCAAGACAAGTTTAATGACGTGTGTTCAGGAGCTGAGATTGGAAAACTGACAGAGAAAAGCAGCCTCTTTGCTGGAATATAAATTGTTGTGCGCTGTAAAAAGGCTTTTATCTGGAGTGAATATGGGACGTAATACACAGGTCAGGGTTAAGTCATTTTCTCCGGCAAGTTAAGCGAATAATGAAGGCGAGCCCGCACGGAGAGGAGCACCGCTACTGCCAGTTTGTCTTCATTTATTATGCCAAATCTCATGATTTTGGCGTTGGCGCGGTGAGTGCTCTGGCGCGCACCGGTGGACGACATATCGCTTAATTTACACAAGGTAATGAAAGCAGGGAATGGGAGGACAAAACAATTTACCTGCTGACACGGGAAGAAGTGATTTGCGAACATGGGGGTGAGAGAAAGAGCAGGCAGAGGGCCAGGGCCAAGGGGTGGGAGAGGCCCGGGAGATAGGGATGAGGTGAGGAGGAGAGAAAGAGAGGAGAAGAAGGAGAAGAGAAGAAGGAGGGAGCGGGGTGTAAAAAAAAATGAAAGGATGATGTTGGGTTCAGGTGAGAACTGAGAGAGAGAGAGAGAGATGGAGGGGAACTCTGCTTTCAACCTCTGATCTTAGGTATGATGATGGCTCTAATGATGAAGCTACAGTAATCTCTCTCTCTCTATCTCCCTCTCTCTCTCTCTCTCTCTCTCTCTCTCCCTCCCCCCACAGGCACACCGCACACAAAAATACATGCAATCACGGGCCGAAATTGACCTCAAATCTGATGGAGGGTCTGTGCTGACAAGGCCCTTGTTTTACTGCACCTTCCCCCCAATTGTAATCACTTATCACAGAGCCACTTGTGTGGAAGGGACAAGGGGGGGAGGTGGGGGGGGGGTGGGCTTCAACAATAATCACACTGGTCCCGCAACAGGTATTTTTTACCCAAAGACCCAAATCTCTCACTGCGATCTCGAATTGATCTTGTCAACCGCTGTGTAACGTTTGGTCTTAGAAAAAAGGCTTTTCCTCCATTTAGGTTTGAGCGCCAGTAATTCAGTGTGATTAATGTTTTTATTTTCCTGCACGAGAGTAAAAACTGGCTTTCTTTCACATTTACAAAATGAGCTCGGCACTTCATTTGGCCTCTAAAGAAGACGTCAAAATACTGACACCAGGGCTAGCTAGCCATTTGCTCCGCTATGCACTGTAATCACAGTCACAGAAATCACCTGAATTCGGGACGGCCACGTCAATGATGATCCAGATCTAAATTGGATATGACGACAGCCAATCACTCCACGGTATTGATGGATGTGAACGTCTTGCCATTCAGCTGATGGCCTTTCACCCAAACAGAAAAGAGTCTAGCTGAGACTCCCTGACAATACGGCTAGAGCAGCACTGTAATTTTCCAATCACTAGCCCTTCAGGCCAGGCCACTCCTTAGGGCAGTAAGATCAGATGAGCTCCAGCATTTTCTTTTGTAAGGGGCCAAACTCTATTTGTCTGCTCACAGGAACAAAAACAATCAGGCAAGACCGAGAGAGAGAGACCGGCTTTTTCGGCCTCTCTGGAGAGGAGCCAGCGGCAGAGGGGAGGAGGGGGGGGGGTGGGGTGGAGTGGGGTGACACAGAGC
This sequence comes from Hoplostethus atlanticus, assembly GCA_034670405.1. NCBI lineage: Eukaryota > Metazoa > Chordata > Actinopteri > Trachichthyiformes > Trachichthyidae > Hoplostethus > Hoplostethus atlanticus. The sequence goes on from JAXDDX010000004.1 coordinate 4,026,238, forward strand.
GCCGAGTCCCCCCCTGCCCACTGTGGGTGGCTGGTTCTGGTGATGATAAACGGAGTCGCGGCTCAGCACCAGGGCCCCGCTGTCACGGCTCTCCGCAGGACGACACAGAGAAAGGAAGTGTCACTCTCGGCAGGCCTGCTGGGCCAACCTGGACTCTGCTGAGTCCTGCTGCTTGAGTCTTCACAACAAATCAAACACCATAACACCACCCACCCCTCTTCCCCCCGACCCAGCCACACACAGCTAGTGGGCCTCTGCTGTCTGGAAGAATGTGTTAGCAAACAAACACCGGCCGTCATGAATGAACGGAGAGATAATCCGATCATCACGTGTACTATATCTGAATATCTGCTTACACGGGAGCGTTTGGTGACGCACGCGTGGCCCCGCCCACATCGAGAGGTGCACCCTCTGTTCTCCTTGGAAGGGTAGCTAGTCTTCGTGGTCGTGGTTGTAGGGGCTCCCCTGCAGCCTCTCCTCCGTCCTCCGCCCTCCCCCCTAGCTCTCTCTCTCTCTCCACAGGCTTATTTCCCCTCACAATGAGAGGTGACAGTGAACAGCGGAACTCGTCAGTGTGAATAACACGCAGTCACGCTTGGTGAGACGCTCTCCGGTGGAGCGCCCCCACACACACACACACACACACACACACTCACACACACACAGTGTCACAGAGGCTCAAGGGCCCAGCAGTAGGCATGCTGTCAGCCATCGGTGCAACTCCCTCCATTACAGCTTAACCAGGGACAAATTGAGCAATTTGATGGGTTACATTTGATGTACATTTGACTGACTCGTGTTTGTTTCGTTCCGCCGTCACCTGTCCGTCCCGTCGAGGGGCGAAGAGGGTGAACTACATACATGAGTGAATGCTATTAATGCCATCAACCCAACATGCTGCCGTCTCAGATTCATACTGAGGTCAGCCAGCCAGTTTTTTGTTTCCAAACCCCGGCTCGGCTCGCGTTACTGTAAAATCAGGTCTGTGGTAGTTGCATGGTTCCTCGGCGACGCGCTGTTCTCTCGCCGTGTCCTTCAGTGGGGCGGCTTATAAGAGCAGTCCATAACACAACCGATGGTCAGGCTTAATTTACCCACTTTCTCTGTCCACTGCCCCATCAGCATATAGTATCACATAACTGCTAATGGGCTAATGGGAGGAAGGGGGGAGGGAGAGAGGAAGACAGCGATAGTTAGGGAAATGGAGCTCAGGTTCATCCAAACATTTAATAACTTATCCAATCTGGAGCGTTCACCTCTTACTGGGCTAATTATATCATTTAACTGGCCTGGATGAGGGGCCGGTGTGGACGCTCCGTCTTACACTGTCATCACATAATTATGACTTATGCCAGCGCAGCCTAGCAAGCTGGATGAAGTCAGCCCGCCATAAATTTTAATGATCACTTAGACGATACGAACATTCGCACAGCTTCCACCGCATTAACAGGAAAATATGGACGCCATCACCAGAGGAGGCCCCGCCGCCGCCGCTACAAAAGCAGACGACTGGAAAACATGGAGAGAGGTAAGAAGAGAGGAGGAGAAAACAAAAGGGAAGAGAGACGTGTGACATGTTCGGGGCCAGGTGAGTTTATATAGGGCAAACGCAGCGTCTTGCATGTGTGGGATCAGTTTCTGTGGTCACCGGGCTGCTAGGGAGGGCCGGCGTCAGGCCTGTCAGAGGGCTAAACACCAGAGTAGTCTGTTTCAATGGAAAAACAGCAGCTGACACTCAACGCTATGTGGTCCGACTGCTGACCTCATTCAAAGGACGGCGCTGAGAGGGAGCCCGGCGTGTCAGATATGGAGAGTTGGTTTTGATGCTTTCACCTCAAAGCACTGTAAGTTTCCAATAACTTTCAAAAGTTGAAAAAAAAGAAAGAGGAAAGGCCATAATGGCGCAAAAATAGATGGGGTATAATGAAAAGGGTTGAGTGTCTTTTTTAATAGCTGTAAAATGGCTAATTAGTCCTCTATGATTGATCATTGTGGGAGAACGCATTGGGAGGTTTGAGTCTCCTGAGCTTTAATAGTTTTCTGGTAAAATAATTTTACATTTCTCATGTAATTAAGAAATGTTCTATGACCTACGTGACCTTTAACTGCACATGTGGATATATTTGAACAAGTCCACTGGAGCTTAGGCAGTTTTGTTGCAGTAAATGTGTTTGAAAACACCGAGAAGTTTTTTATTTTTTTTTAATTCTCTCTAAACAAACAGCATTTATAAGAAATGTAGTAGAAAGCAGCAAATATGTTGTGACTGAAAACATATTCCGCAGGATAGTATTGATCTAGAGATTTCGAGGGAGCAGATATTCTGCAGAGGGAGAGAGTTGGAGAGACGTGCAGTCCGAAGAGAAGCTGATCTCCCTCGCACTTAATATTAATGTCTGTTTTGCGGCTATCCCGTTTCAGGAGGACCCAGCCACTGCGGTGGAGCGATTGAATGACAGAGATTACCTGTTTAGAAATCCCCACGAGACAGCTGATTGATAATGCATGACACAAAAATGTTTTTGTTTACCCACCAATACGGCTTTGAGGAGGGTTTCGGTTTCTTGTCTTTTCTTCAGAAACCTGATTCACTGGACCGAAGTGGATCGAGGAGACGGCCGCGGGTCATTCGGGTCTTGACTGAGAGTTGACTGCAGTGTCTTGCTCCATAGGTACCCATACCTTCTACGACCAGGGGGTCATCCACATCATATTCATCCCATTCAGCCCGTGTTGTCCTAGAGGGAGTATAACATGAAAACATAATCTCACACCACACTTCCATTCCTTCACCAGCATTAGATTAGATTGAAACTTCCCTGCACACTTTCCTGGGGCTGTCAAATGAGCTGTCAGTCATGTGTCAGACCGGCCCCTGCTCATCTGCTCTAATACATCACAGCCTTTTATATGGATCAGTATGAGTGTTGCTTTCTACACAAACGCTAGCAGCCCCTCCGCCGGGACTCCGGGTGATTGATAACATCTTCCCAGATCTTTACACTCATGCCCATTTGTATAGTTGGTTGGAGAAGGGCCCCTGGTGTCCACTGACATCCACAGTGCCCATCATCGCCCCACGGAGAACATGACATCAGCCTCCCAAACACAACAGGCTGCTCGGGGTCCATGCTAGGACCGAACAGCGTTTCCATTCATAAAGTAGGATGTGACAGCCGTTGACAGATCACACTTACGGGATGCTGATATCAGTATTTCCTTAAGGGTTTACAATAAAGGAAATCAGGAGATGGGAAACTAGCAAAATAAAGAAATAACGTCACTGTAGAGAGTATTTTTAGGTGACACATTAAAGATGCCTTTACAATAGGTCATCTATTCAATCAACTCTTCAATATTCTTCCTATTACAGTTGATAAATATTTATCGCCCATTGCAAAGAGTGAGATTACAGAGATTACCGAGGGGAATCCTGAGCCTGTTTTGTGTACAGTCTTATTGGCAGGTGGTTGCTCTGCCAAGCTAATGGCCACTTGGCACATAGACAGCTATCCATCCCAATCTCAGCTTCAGTAATCCAATTGAGGCGACCTGCTTGGCATGAGAGAGACTCATCTGTCTTTACTGTTCATTAACAGGGCTCCTCCTGGAGCTCAGGACCCATTCACATTCCTTCGGATCGGCCCGAAAGCAAGCCCCTATCGCTGGAAACACACTGAAGATTCAATGGGGTGGGGGTGGGGGGGGGGGTACATAATCACTGCTGGGATACATAATCACTGCTGTGTGGTTTAAACTCAGAAAATATGAAACTTCCCTGAGGGATGAGCTGCACATTTCAACAGACAGCATGAAGAATACGTTCCTGTTGGTCTTCTGAACGTGTCAACATGCATGTATGTGATTCAGTTCAGCATCGCGATGTCCCTCGTCTCAACCTGTCCTGAGTAAAGAGCCTTCTTGGGGATTGTTTTTTCTTTTTTTTCTTCCCGTGGCAGGGCTTTATGTCTAGGGGAGGAACGATAATAATGTTTCTAATCTTGTTACATTGCACACAGAATTGTCTCCCATGTTAATGATGGACCAGCCCCCTCCCTGCTCCGCTGAGATGCTTACTTTCAATTTGTGTACTGTCATCTCCCCGCCACGCGGATGAAATTGATGCACCCTCTTCCTTTTAATTAAATCAAAAACAGTCGGGGGTCCGGGCAGGTGGGGGGTCCTGCGCCCATGCAGCCATCAAAAAGACCCGGCTTCCAATTTGAGCACTAGTTACTCCTGCCTTTCCTTTTCTGTGTGTAACGGTGTGCTCTGCTTCTCTGTTTCTGGCTCCTGCAGCAGTCGAGGTATGCATGGAATTGACATCACATTTAGATTACGGGCACATGAACGTCAATAAACGAACAAAATGATTTTTAATGATCTACAAGAAGCCTACACCTTGAACACAACCCCAATTTTAATCCTATGGTTGTGTTGGGAAAAACTATTTAACTTTGAATTCCATGAAAAATCCAACTTTTTCTAATATCATTTTCAATCACAAGCCAGTGGACATTTCTGGCCGGCAAAAATAAATAAATAACAATCCCAGGAATCTTTTCTTGTTCTCAGGTAGACTTGCCCTCGGGTAAAATTGGAGCCAAAGTCTAAGATATGAGAGCGTAAAATTCCCACACATTAGAAGCTGGATAATTGGATTTCCTGTGTCCTGTACGGTGGGCGGTGGGCGGTGTGGCTCCTGCAGCTGTGACATTATCAAGGTAACATAACCTGAAGGCTGTGCTGTAGCAGCGCAGGCCCCGCAAGGCCTGTCCTCCAGTTCCACATCACTGCCTGCTTGGCTATTCATCCTGTGGACCCTGCAAATGAAATTATGGGAGGAAGAGCAAAGGACATTCTTTGGGAATTAATCCCATTTATGCCTAAACCCACTTCAAATTTTTATAGTGAGGCCCTCTTTAGATGTAAGGCGCATTCACAATTAGACAAGGCCTTGGGAGGATTGAAATAAATACTACATTGTGTTTTGGTTTGTCTGAGTGGAAAAAAAAACAACCTAACCTAACTGGATGTTATTCTCAAAAATCAGCTGTTAGCGGGTCACATCTGGATGGATCTCAGGCATAAAAGTGTTATTTGATTTAAACGTGTCAATGTCCCTTTCATTTTAATAGCAGTATGTAGGGCAACAGGCAAATGTCCAAATAAATGTATTTATTATAGCACAAACATTTTAAATATCTTTTGTATTCTATTGAGAATTTAAAATAATTCTTTGCTCTGGGTTGAAACTACAGTATCCCACCAATAAGATTTTTTTTTATTATATAAATATATTTTTTCATCCCCGTTCAGAGAAGATCTTTTGATTAGAAGTTAGTTGAAATGGATACACTACCTTGAGGGCAATTCTGGTCTCTGCAGTCCATGCACCACTACTGATGCAGGTAAAGTCCTGCACACACGACTTATACCAGTTTGTTTTCTGTAATGGAAAAAAAAAAATTACATTTCTTATTCATTTAATGTCATGATCCAAATTAAGTTATCATTTAAGAAAAGACCTATAATACCATAATACATTATTGGAGGGTACTGCACAAATAACAGCAAAACTTTAAAATATCATGCAGCTAAAACAATATATTACAGGAATATCACATCACATCACATCAATAACAATATCACCATAGGAGAGTAAAAACTACCATTAGGTACAGTGAGGTCACTATAAACTCACTATTGATTACCAACGACACTGTAAGTCCCTATAGGAATATTATAGGAATATTATAGTGATTTTACATTAGAGAAAAAACAATTTATAGTTTTTAACGTTTAAAACTATTTTGAGGGGAAATAATCAAACAATAAAATTATCCCATCAATTTAGGAAGAAGTTAGATGGCTACAATGGATTATTATGCAATGACCCAGAGTTGTTGTTTTTTTACAACTAAAACATTTAGGCCCAATTTCTGGGTGTAAGTTGAGCTTCAGTCTCACAGGAAATCTCTATTATATTCCACTTTCCACGAAGTTATCTCAATTTAAAAATGCAAGAATCCTAATCTTTCTAGAATAAACAGTACCCTACCCGCCATAACGTATAACGTAGCCAGGCCGAGCCCATACAAGTGCAGATGTTAAATAACCTGCAATAAAGTTGCAAAAAAAGACTCCTAGTCGTTAAAAGCAACGTTTCTATTTTATCTCTATTGTACATGGTCTAATTGCATTGCATCCCAGTTAACACCCAATCCTAATTTTCTGCTCCAAAACTCTTTCTAACGCACAGAGCCAGTGGAGGCACCTGCCATCAATAAACCTAGTCTGTTTACCTCGCGATGCATTGCAGATAAACACTGCCCCCTAGTGGCTCACATGAATACAATCATTCAAACACAACGTCTAATCCCTTCATTATTCTGTCTTTAGCCTTCAGTTCTTCAGGATTTTTCTACACTCTTAGTTGTTTAGTCTTTCCGTGCTATGTGATTTCACATACCTGCACTTACCAAGCAACAAAAATAAATTGCTTCTTATCAAAAAAGATTATTTGCAATTATATTTTGCAGCCTATGTTCAATGATATAGAACAAAAATCACAATGTGGTTTTTCAGTATCAAAATATAAATTGATACCTTTTACATACATACACAAAATCTGAATTACTCAATGTCATAAATTAGGACACACATATCTGTTTTTTCACTGCAAAATAATATTATTCTCACTATTTTATGCTACTCCCTTGGTAACTATGTGGGCTTTCCATCCATCTAGGAAATAAAACAAAACACATCTCCCTTTGTCACAAACATTTCTGAAATTAGGACTTGCGTGGTTCAGGAAAAAAATCAGACCTTCGTAGTTGTTGAAGGCAACACACACAAGCATGCACTCTCACACGCACACACACACAAACACACACACACACACACACACACACACACACACACACACACACACACCAGAGTATTAGTCAAAAGGCTGGGCTGATTACAGCTCCTTCACTGTCCTCATCAAGAGCAGCACAGGCCACAGTCAAAGATGAGAGGCCACACACACACACAAAGTACAGTGCATACAGTAACATACTCTATCCAGTGCACACACACATACACACACATACTGTACTTATAAATACACACACAAACAAACAAACAAACACATTAAAATAAACACACACACAAACACACACACACACCAGCAGACTCCTCAGCGAGCCACAGAGCTCAGGCAGGTCCCTGCCATTATCCCCTCCTCTACCCTAAACACGCAGTTTTAATTTCAAAGCTCTGATTAGCTGATGATTGCATGACAGCCGCCGACCAGGTTCCCTTTTCACCCGGCTCCCAGACTGCAACTCAATCATGCCCAATTAGCGGGTCCCCAAACACTCTCTCTTATTAGAGGACTCATAATCGACTCATTGTGTCCTGATTTGGCAAATAAATCACTCTGGAGGCTGCTCACTCCCCCCTCTCCCCTCTCTCTCTCTCTCTCTCCCCCCCACCCCCCACCTCCCACACTCTGTCTTTCACTGCCCACTCCCCTCGTCTTTTCCTTGTCCAGGGGTTCAGTGACAACGTTTTCAGGCGTGCTTTTCATTGGAGCTGACAGTTTGAGCAACGCCGGACTCCTTTTTTTTTTATTCCCCCAGAAGAATGAAGAATAATTTAGCAGCTAAGGCAAGGCGGGCGGCGGGCGGCGTGCGGGTGTCCTTGTCCTACAAGGTTAAGAATCCATTCCGTCTGAGCAAGAAAGGAGTGAATTAAAATAAATGATGGCCAGATATTTATTGCAAGTTTGTAGATGAAGCCAAGTCACTCCGGCGGACCAGCGAGGCCTGGGCTGCCAGTGGCTCAGCGTAGCCGAGTGACCTCCCTACCTCTCCCTGCCTAACAGGGGAATAACACTCAATGTCACATTACTGCTATCCTGCGTTTGATATTTTTATTTATATCCCTATATATATTTATATCTATAAATGCATGTGTTGGGGACATTGGGGCGAAACGTCAAATGAGATAGCAGGACATATGAAATTATCTGGTGGTGGATGCTAAAAATATTAGTAATTTGATTGAAGGAGGGGAAATCTTGAGGAAAAGTGAGCTCTGCAGCTGACATGGACAAGGAGATCCTGAATGAAAAGGGACAGGACACAAGGAGACAAGAAGCTATCCTAACGTCCTTGAGTCTGGAGACAGGAAACCCAAGGCCGCTGTGACAGAACGGTCTGCCTTAGACTGAACGGCTCGTCCCGGACCGAGAAGACCCAGGTGGGGTTGAAGACAGGCCCCGCTGATGGTGCTCGTTTTCAGTTTGCGTTACAGTCTCCTGATTGCTGAATCCTTTAAGGAATAATGTTCGTGTTCACCGTACATTAGATGTGCAGTTACTAATAGAGAAAAGCATCACTGTGGAGAGCTTCACAGCCTCGGTGGAGCTGGGGGGGCGGGCTTCGAGGAGCACCAGGAGGCCTGTGATGTCCCAGACATGCGGGGACCCGGTGGACTTAGAGCCTTAGAGTAGCTTTGGCAGAGTCCCACTGTGACCAGGCTCAAACAGCCTCTACCACAGAGGTAGACTGGAGCGTGGCTACCTGGATCCTCAGAGGTGACAGTGGAGGAACCTCTGGATGGTACCGCTGCTGAACATACTGCCTTTTTCCAAGTCAAACCATCCATTTGCACTTACAGTAACTGCATCTCCTACTTCCCCCATCCTCCACCATACCAAGGGCTGTGTGTGTGTGTGTGTGTGTGTGTGTGTGTGGAGTGGTCATTAGTCTCTGTTTACAGTGGAGAGCCTGGCCAGCTGGCATGTGACGTGTGATGCGGCGCACTGTGGTCTACCACTGTGAGACCCCCATGGCAGAGTCGTGGAGGCCCGGCACCCCACCCCCTCCCCCAGGCGGGCCGCCGAGACCGTCCGCGAGCCCTCGGCAGATGGAGCCTCCAGCGCTCTCTCCTCTTCCACGGGGCAAAGGAGGAGGTGGAGCAAAGAGCTGGAGGTGGGACTGGCCTGGCCCCCCCCATCACAGATGCCAGAAGAAGCCCGGGACTCTGGCGGAGCCCTGCTGGGAAGGTGCTGGGCTGAAAACAGGTGCGATCTCAGCCCCCTCGGTCCCCTCTGTCAGCACCTCAGTGGTAGAGCGCACTCTCTCTTCCTGTCCTCACTCCTTCTCATTCACACACTCGAGAGGTGTAGCGGGACCACATCCAGCACCACCCCCCCCCACCCATCCAAAGATCCATCCATTTTTCTTTATCATGGCTAAGAGGATTCTGATAGATGTGGTGTTTGGCTGCCTTGCGGAACAAAAAAAAATAAAGTACCAAGTTCAAAGTACAATGGCAATAAGTATGTGTTCCTGACCCTCGGAGGGCAAAGAGCGGAGTTGTGTTGACTCAGGCGTTTTCCTCTGCCGGGCCGTGATAAGCTCCTCGGCTGACCTCGCCACTGCCAGGGGGGGCCGACGCAACCGCTCTCCCATCAGCCCTTGCTTTATCGCCAGTGGCTACAAGACAAAGAGGTTCTGCTTGCACACATGGCTGCAGCCAGCGTCCTAACGTGATGGAGAGAGTTTATGACGGGGGAGGGCGGCGTGCCCGAAACAGCCCACCTTGACCTGTCCCTGCTCGGAGGGGGGCCTTGGTGAACCCCTGTCCCATCGCACCCCCACCCACCCCCCCCCCCCCTGCCCCCGCCGCGACCTGGCCACTCCGACCGCCACTGAGTTATTATCATAATTTCCCAGAGAGGCGTCGCAGAGGCCTCCACCGCGAGAGAGTCGCCCCATGTTTTACAGAATGTTTTGTGTTTTATTGCCTTTAAGTCACTCGTAGGCCAGTGGAGAGGGCCCACAATGATAAGAAAACCAGTCATGTGAAAAATGAAGGGCCTTGCGTACAGGACTGAGAGGTGAAGAGAGGAAATAATAAAATACATGACAAATGTGGAGCCCGACTGTATTTCATGTTCAAACCCCCCCTCGCCCCACCCCGCCTCGCCCCCCCAACCCCCAGCTGCACCAAAAACATATGAGGAGAAAAGGGGGAAATAATAATAATGAATTCAGCCAAACTCACTGTTACAAAAAGAACTGAGGCTTTTTTTTCCCCTCTCACAGTTTGTACTTGAAAAAAACTCCCATGAATGCCACCAGGGCCCTCTCCCTCTCCCCCTCCCTCCCCCCCCAGGTCCTTTGACAACATGACGGCCGTAAGATGCCCAGGGGCATTCCAAGCTGCCACCGTCCCAGTCATTTCATGTCCGAGCCCACCTGGGGTAAACAAAAAAGGACTTGGCGCGATAGAATATTAACAAAAGAAGAGAGGGGTGAAAAATAGCACCGGCAAACTGAAAATACTTTTTCGGGCCCCAACTTTGGGTCTTAAAAAACACCGCTTTCATTGTCTGTTATGTGGAGTAAATCACCCTTCCCACGCAACGCCCTCTGGCCCTTTAAAGGTGCAGTGCATGAAAAATAAAACATCTGTTTAATCTAGCTGATTCAAAGGCAAATCCCCTTTTGATCAAAAATGATATTGATCTGGTTGCCTTTTAGGTCTGTGGCGAGGATTTCTCCTTTAAACTTGAAATATCATGGAGTCTTTGTGGCAAATCAATACTGGGGCTTTTTCAAGTGAGTTTCAAAGGACACGAGAGCCATTTGAATATGGTCGCATTTGCATGGATTATTTCTACCATCAGAATTCAAATTGACCTTGCACACATTTATATTGTAGCTTAATGTGTTAAACATGATCCTATCCTACTGCACAGGAGGGCTCATAAAGGGGGAGCTGCTTTATTTCCTTACTATTTTACACTGACAGTCCTCTTCTTATGAGAGATGCAGGACTCCTGAGTCTTGGCTGGGTTCATGGCACCTGACTGATGCCGGGCTGGCCAGGTCAGTGACAGGGAACCTGTGACAGGCGCATGGCCCCTGGTGGAATGAGCCGGTCCTAATATCCCGTGAGCTTTGGCGTGTCTGTCCTCACCCCTCACTCTGTGTCTGAGGGGGCCACGGCATCGGGCCCCAGCTATCTCCACATCTCCCCATTTTCTTAACGCTTTAATTACACATCAGCATATTGCTTTTGGGCCATATGGAAGGCAGATATTGAGACCAGATAAGATGTATAAACTTCTGTCAACACCACAGTATATTAGCTAGAGCTGGAAGCATATTATCTCTATTCTATCCTTCCAATTAGCGCCCTATATCAAAATACATTAAGACAAGCCTGTCGACCAACTTTCTTAAAGAGGCCTAGGTCCATTTTTTATTAAAATTGTATTACTTCCCCCCGTTTGTTTTCTTTGCCACAAAATGAAAAGTCATTTCCACCAAGGGATCCAATAAAAACACAGATAAAGGACCCATTTAAACTCCGTGGCCTGAGAACTCCCCGTGCTCCGCCGGTCCGTATTAGCCTCAAGGTTTTACAGTCGGACTTCGGTACAGAAAGTGCTGCTGCTTTAAAAATAGCCAGCGCAGATTCACATGAGAAAGCTTCTTTTCCTAAATAAATAAGACTTGTGAAGTCCCTTTGGCATGCAGCAGTGTCACATGTGTTCCATGAAATCAAAGGATTTTGAACATTGTGGCATTATTATAACATTTTGAATGAAATATTGGATTACAAAAATATGCACTGGAGCAATCTGGATTTTACAGCGGTAATGGCCCCATTATTTTAATAGAAAAATGTCAAGGAAAAACAAACGACACCCTAAACCCCAGTGAGGCCTGTATCTCCTGATCTGATATACACGCGTAAGAATCAACGTGGCCTCAGACTCAGTTCACCTCCCACTGACACCGTGTTCACCTGAAAGCTAATGCCATAACTACAAAGCTCTCCAGGAACAAGACTGTCTTTCTCACTAGAAATAACGTATGTTACAGTTGGTTTGGCGTGATTAAATTCACTGCACCCAGCCACTGAGAGGTCATTCTGAATCTTGCCGCAGCATCAGGATATATACTGAGAGATGGAGAGAACGAAGGAGGGTAAGCAGGAGGAGGGAGAGAGAGAGGATGAGGGAGTAGAGAGAGGTCACTTTGAGAAGCTGGATGCAAGCACATGCCAAACAGCGTCTCTGGATCTCTCTCTCTCTAATCCCCTCTATGATCCACCGACGCTCGGGCCAATCATCTGAGGCCGGGACACAACCCGTGATCACTGGGCCCTAATCTGAGTCCTCGGCCCGTGAGCAGTCCACCTCAGACAGCACCGGCCCGCTGCCAGCAGAGGAGTGGCAGGCTCAGCCTTCTCCAGAGAGACAGCTAGAGGTTGTCTCTACATGGATGGGCACTTCGCAGCTCGGCGGGGGTGGGAGGAAGGGGCAACACAGCAGCTGCTCGGGGCATATGGGCAGAATTCATTAAGTCTGGCTACATAAGCCCATTGTGGAGACTGTAAAAAGTGTGTGTTTGTACGTGTGATGGAGAGACAAACAGAGATCGCTCACTGCATTTGAGTGCTGAGCTTGAATATTCTGACACACACACAAATATTCTGAGCACAAATATCCCGGCTGATAGCTTTGTCCTGAGGTATTACACTTGATGAAGTTGATTCAAGGCCGACCAAATGAAAAAATCGGGATCTATTTGTGATGGGCAGTAATTGAGCTGTTAGATGCATAGATTGTGTGTCCTTGAGGACTTTGGTGTGCATCTCCAAATGTCATGAGACCACGCTCTGCCTCAGAAATAAACCTAATCACAATCTGTAAATGTTACACCTGTTTCCGTAATAGCCCCGGCCCGGCATCGGAGGCCGGCATTTATATTCACACACATGAACCAAAGACATACTGAATACAATACTGAATGCTGATACATAGTACCAGCATGTGTTAAAGGAGCAGTTTATGACCATAAGCAGATGTGCAATGAATGCTATTGAACTGTGTGTGTGTGTCAGAGCCAAATACTGGACTGAGACCATATCTGTGCCTTAAGGCGTTTGCCACCAATGCCATTATTCAGTTTAATCTCATAGTTGGGAGGAATTTTTGGTCTTTAACTTTGAAGAGCACACACACTTGACACCAGCGGCCATCTTGGTCCAGACTTTAGATCCATACCTCCTTATCCAGTAAAAAGGTATAATGTATGCTAATCCCCCAGGTGTCAATAGGAACTGTGTTCAATGCATTTGAGATAATAGTGAAGAAGGGCTGCTTCTATCGAAGAGCTGCAAGATAAAGTCAATGGCACAGTCAATAACAATAAGGTTGTAGGCTTTAATGAGGAATGTTAATTTGAGCACAATCAACTGGATTTCAGCTTAGCTGATTATCAACCTTGGACTTGTATGAGGGTTTGATAATGCTGGTGGTACAGGGAGGGCATTTATATCTCAGCTAATTCAGAGGGGCTTTTTAAAACAAAAGTCCATTTGCCTTACAGCTGTTAAGTTCAACAAACAAGTGAAATTTAATTCAGTGAAAACCAGAACAGAGGCAGGGTAACACAACACAATGTACTATTTATGAACTTTATTTTAAAAAGGAAATATAAACAAGAAATATATATATATATATTTTACAAAATAGAAAATTCTCGACAGAAACAGTAATTCAGGTTAGTGTAACCAAATGTACTGGCCCCGCAGTAGGAAATGGACATGCACCCACTTCCCCATGGAGCCATCCAAGGTCCAGTCCACACCTCCTCATGTTACAGGCAGCACGGCCTGCTCCTCATTCTCTCCTTGATCCCATTCCGTCAGTAGCTCTGAGGACACCTCAGTAAACAGATGATCCCAGTCCCAACCCACATCCTCCTGGAGAGAAGGAGGGAAAAGAGGGAAAGAGAAAACAAGAATCAGAGAGACAGAGAGAGAGAGAGACATTCCAAGAAAGAGTGCAAGGGGGATGGAGGGAGCAGAGAGAGGAGAAGGAGAGCAGAGGGTGTTAATGTACACATCATAAATCTTGATTACCTGGGAGACAGAGTGGCGACCTCCCCTGGTGCTCTAGAAACAGCTGGACAGGTCCTCTCTGGGAGCTCACAAGCTATATTTACTAAAAACTCACTCACCTCTCTCACCTCCTGCTCCGATGCTAAAACCTTGGTGAGGAGCTTCAAGTCAATCTCTCCGTCCTGAAGGAAGAGTGCAGTATAATCCAGTTAGCTTGCACAAACACAAGTTCCAAACTGAGAAACTGCTGATGCTGGCTGCAAAACTAAATGGAGCGTCATAACGAGAAGAAAGGTGGCGAAATTACAGAGATGTAAAAATAGAAGAACTTGACTCACTAAGGTCTGGAAGGCAGAGTAGTACTTCAGGTCATTGTCCAGATCTCTGTAAGTCATTACCCGGTTCACTTGAATGCTAAAGGGATGAGAGACAGACAACAGTTGAGACAACATATGCTATTAATACACTAAGAGTCTTTATTTAGCAACGAGTTGCCTTGATGGGGACAACATGCCAAAGAGAAAAACAATAGCCATCCTGACTGGGCTGCTTCCACAGCACTACAGGCAAACGACTGTGAGAAGAGGCTTTGGAGAAGTTTGAAGTCGGTGCACAATGAGGCACCAAGACTTCAGCAAAGACCGGAGAGAGCAGGAGATGGTTGCCAAGTGGTAAACGCCTCAAATTGAAACCCAGCTGCTTATCTGTGGGTTGGAATTAAGAGGGGGGGGGGCTCTCAAAGTGGCCGGGGCCTAGCAGTGCATGCCAGTCCTACTTACTGCACATTACACGCTACATTGCCCCCGCAATGAGTTCAATGTGGATATTATCTCGCACAGAGAGCAAGCCCCAGCCTAATAACCTCCACCGCTGTCATAGCCTTGCTACATAGCCGACACATGTCGGCGTGTCTCTCACTGCCCTGTAAATCAAAGGGCCCCGTTAGTAAGGGCCCCACTAACAGAGTCGCATAAATCACACCCTAGTTATTTCTGCATAACAACCCAATATGCCGAGATACTCCAGTGCCACCAGTGGAGGACAGGTAACCATCAAATCACCAGTGGAGGACAGGTAACCATCAAATCACCAGTGGAGGACAGGTAACCATCAAATCACCAGTGGAGGACAGGTAACCATCAAATCACCAGTGGAGGACAGGTGACCATCAAAGTCACCAGTGCAGTCTACTGGCCAAGCATGCCTCATCTCAGGACAGAGGTTAAGTGTCATACACGGGTCTGGGGAATACGCTGTGTGTGATAAAGAACTTTGAACTGGTGTTCAATACCTTGGTGGAGCTGCAACTTGCATGGTGAGGTCTTCCTCCTGTACTTCATCAAGGTCTGGAATCACTGGGATATCTGAAAAACAAACAGACCACATGCATCACAGCGGATCAGAAGTATCAGAATTTGGTGATCTAAAACCCAATGACAGAATCAAACATTAATAAAAAAACAAATCTGCTGTGCATGCCTGTTAGAAGGTGTGCATTTGTGTGAGTATGAGTATGTGTGACCACGTCTGTGTGGCGCTTGATTGGTCCCCTCCCTCTCTCTAGCTACATCCTCATAAGAGCTGCCCTGTCACAACAGCCATGCGGCCATGAATATTCAGAAGGCGAAGCGGCAGCTCTTCCTGCTGCGAGAGGGGCGCTGGCCAGGGGCTCCCCAGAAAGCACCCCCTGCTACCTTAGCATTTGGGCCCTGTCAGCGCCGCCCACCCCCAGGACCCGCGGTGGCCGGTAGGCCGACCTCCATGTCCACTCTGCCACTCCGACTGGGGCGGCATCCAGCCATGTGCAAGAGTATTTGCTTGCGGGCCCATCTGTGTGGGGTCGGAAGTCACAGTGCGGCCTGGCAGGGGTTGCAGTGCCAGGAGCCGCCAGCCCGCTGCTCAAACAGTGGGAACCCACTTTAATTGGCAAAACGCAACAGGACAGAGGATGGCTCCACTCCCAAGAAGGACAGGGCAAACTTTCACAGCATATTTCAGATGGACATTTGTTGGAGCAGGGAAATAAGAGGGGGGTAGTCGGGCATATAGACAGATTAGATGGACATAAGCTAAAGAGTAAATAATGAATAAAGAGATGTGATTTAAATCTGTTCAAAGACTGTGTGATAATAAGTACCTCACTGTGTGCTGACAAGTACAACTAATAATGAAGAAGAATATAGTGTACCACAATCTAGGAGGAGGAGCAATTTAAGTGTTTGTTCAACTAAAATAACTAGGCTATATGTCAACACTGGCCATTTTTGTATAGTGATGACGGATACCAAAAAACACAACTTGCTCTTATGGAAAATGTGTTAACTTTAGGTGTTTCAAGCTTTTCCTGAACATTAGTTTAGTTTGGGGGCAGCAGAGAAATGTAATTTAATGTAATCTACAGCTGAGTGGAAACAGTGAGACAGACCGCTGAGAGAGACAGAGAGAGAGAAAGAGGGGAAGCGAGAGAGAGAGAGAGAGAGAGAGAGAGAGAGAGAGAGAGAGGGAGATACGGACAGAGAGAGAGCTGGGCTGCAGGAAGAGGGTTGTCAGTAATCTCTAAACACAGTGCTGCGCCCCGAGGGGAAAGTCAATAGAGGAGCTAAATAGAGGTGAGGAGATGGAAGTCCGCATCTGATGTGAGGAAATATCTTGGCATCTATGTCACCATTCCTTCAAAATAACTCCTGAAAATAAACTGGAGTCGAAGAAACATCGATCATTGATGGCCGGCCAAATTCTGGCACTCCATAAAAGTTATGGACTCTGTTGAAACGATTGTGAACATATCTGACAGACGGGTGAAGAGTTCCGACGGCAACCTGGTCAAACCCTAGCCGTGTCAACTTTCCTTCGGACAACAAAAACCTCACCCTCGGTTGATAACTTATTCCTTTCTCTTTTTTTAATTAAACAAAATTAAAAATGCCACGCTCGTTTAGCTGCTGACAAGATTCATCTGTGTTTCTGATATCCAAATAAATGCGGGCGCGGGTATTTCATATTCATGAGGGCCCTGGTGACACTTTGTCCTCTCATTTACAAAGCACAGCGTTCAGCAGAATCCGTCCCCCCTGGACCCCCAATCAAATTTAATGGTCTTAGTGCAATGACATCAAAAAGCCCTCGCCGTCCGGCTCTTTGCAAATAGCTTCCTGGGTTGTCTACCCCTCGGCACACACCCCTTCCCCATTTCAGCCGATGATGCACTATAAACACAATTCTATGAGAGTTCAATGTGATAGGTTCTCTATATGCAAACTCTATTATTAAGTGAAAAAAAAGGAAACAACATTTTTAAATGAGCTTCAAATTCAACCTATTACTGGAGGTCAAGCGGGGCTGCAAGCGGCAGCTGCAAACAAGCCGGTGTGTTTTTCTTCTGACGCGAAGGGCAACTCCATCAGAAGGAAGCCGTCTCTCCTGAGCATGGCTGGCACACATTACCTACTACATTGACTTCCTTCCTTCCAGCCCGGACATCTATCAAGGTGGCTTTGTCTAGCAGCGAGCGGGGGCCAAGCGTATCCTTATTACACGCTCGCGTCCGGTTTCCTCGCTGAAGCATGTAAATATCAAAAGGGGATAATTTGCTGTGAATGTAGACATACTCCCGGCAGGCACGCGGCGGTCAGCGGTTTTTGGAGACCCGGGACGCCGCCGCACATCGTCGGGGGCTCCTATAATCTACGCGGGGGGTCCAGCCAAATGATTACCTAGACACAGAATCCATTTGAAAGGCTTATGGGACACTATTCAACAGATCACCCAGTAAGAGTAAGGGAGTGAGACATGAAACAGATGAGCGTGTTTGTGATAGTGGTGCTATTTTAAGTGACCGGCAGGAGGCTGAGGGGGCAGCCGATGGGGAGATGGGAGCAGGGGATTGGGCTAGCCTTCTCTCTCTCTCTCTCTCTCTCTCCCTCTGCTTGTAGCCAGTGGACATAAGGGATAAGGGTAGGGGACATAATCAAGATGGCAGGGGCTATCTCACTAACCCTCAGCACTGTAATTTCCAATGCCCCTGCCTCCGGCTCTGTATTAAGAGGTCTCCCTCCACAGAGTAATAATCTTTCCAGCGGCATTAACTGCAAGAGAACCAAACCACACTGACCCTTTTAGCCAGTGTGCCGGACTAGGTTTAAAATGTACACACCCCTCAGTTAGGGATATTTTAAATATTAGCGCAAACATTTTTTTAGAACCTCACGTAATTCACATGGGCTAATACTTTCTTGAATAGACATGACTCTCTCTAACAAGAGGCACAGAGCTCCTGAGATGATCTGATCATGATACTTGACCCACAAAATAATTACACTGCAATTCTTAACATTCTGCAATACCTTAAATATTGCAATTCAGGATTGCTATACATTGCGATTTCTCATTGCATTCTTATTTCGTTTGAAATGGTACAAAGATAAAATAAAAGCGCTCTGGGCGATAAAATGTTAAAATCAAATCACAATTGTGGGGGAAAAAATGCCTGTTAGACTTTCTGGCACTTTTTGAATTTTCACTAACATGGATACTTGTTTGATGCGTTTGTATTTTTACCTGGCAGTAAACCAAATTTCCCCCAGTGGGATAATAAAGATTTGAAATGAAGTGAAAAATATTTTTTAAGAATATCATTATAATATCATGATGTGATCTTTCAAAACACTGAATATTAATAGAAATACCAAAATATTCACTGTCAATGTAGAAATACAATATTGTAGGAAAAGGTATTGTGACATTTTACTCAAAACCAATATTTTCCCCACCCCGAACATAAGATATATATAATATAGATATAACACCCAAAGAGTTTTGATATGGTGATAAAGGGCATTACACAATGCTAACTGAGGCATTCCTATTGGCATGTATACAAGTCCTTCAATATTGTTAACTGAGCAGTGCGTGCTGCTCTCCTATCTTTACTAAGGCTATTTCGCCCCTATTTCCCCTGCTGCTTTGCTCTGAAAAATAGAACAATTATCCTCAGCAGTGCTTGGTTGAAATTTCCCCCCTCTATCCTGACATCGTTTGTGATGCGGAGAGTTGGGCCCCGAGGTGACACAGCCAAAGCAGCAACATTCCCGCTAGATCTGTGCTGCACGGCGCCTGCCTAGGCACAGTGTGTGTGTGTGTGTGTGTGTGTGTGTGTGTGTGTGTGTGTGTGTGTGTGTGTGTGTGTGTGTGTGTGTGTGTGTGTGTGTGGCTGACTGTTGTGTCGCTCTGGGGGGTAGGGGGACCACTTAAACCCTGCCACACTTCAGCCAATGAATGAGAAAGGGGATTTACTGAATACTTGAGGTCTGCTATGGACTTTGTGTGCGACGTGAGTGAGTGTAGGAGATTACCAATGATCCCCACAACCATAGCTCTAACCTTATCAAATGAACATATTCACTTGTCACTTTCATCTAAAAGGGTCTGTGGGCCATGCTTATAGGGTGCCTCACACTAGGTGGTCAAAGTCAGAGTTCTAACGTATGATTCAACACTTGAAGCAATAAGAAATATGTTGGGAGTATCAGTGAAAAGCGATGATCTGACTGCCTGCTTATCTACTCTACTTCCAGAGGATGAATGCGCCGAGGAGGCACCGGAGGACTCCACTTTGCCCGCGAGGAGACACAGAATGGGGGATTGCAAGGGTGCTCTCACCTCCTTCATCATCTGAGCCCTGGGGAGTTTGTGGTTGCAGGCGGTGGCTGTAGAAACAGGAAGTGTGAGAGTATGAATTATTTAATGCTTTCAAAATGCAGCCAGTGGTGAGGTCATCAGAGGGAGTGAGTGTGTTGGCTCCTGGGCTCCTTTGCTTTGATGATGGACCTGTTTTTTGTCTTCTTTCTCTCGTGGCAGATAGGAGGCTTGCTCCGTCTGGTACAGACTGACTGGTTTTTCACAACAGTCGCCTCTGCCACTGTCTGGGTGACCAGCCTGGTAGCCCGTGACAAGATTGCCTCTAGGAATGATTAAAAAGCAAAACCAGCTGGAGCAAGAGTTTGGATAACTGTGACTGGGACAAGACTGTCGTGACAGAAGCACAATATAAAAAGGACTTTTCTGGAGGGCATCAGTCTAAGTTTCACACAAAGCCTCTGTCTCAGTACTGCCATTCAGGCATTGGCGTCCAACTGTGATGATGAGTAAAACATACACCACTACGTCCTCTACCTGCCTCTCCTCGTGGTGATGTCTATTCTAGTCACAGAATGATGTGAGGGAGGGTGGGGAAAAAACTAGAATAACAGGAAAACTTGGCTCCCAACAGCAATAAAAGTGATGACAACTCAGTCACGCTGTTCTTTAATCATGTTAAGTGATTGTTCTTGGAAGGCAAGGATTAGTTGCAACCAAGGACAATCTCAAAGTACAGCGCCATTTCCATTTTACTGCAAAGCGAACAAACAAACATTTAAACCGACCCATTTTTATCCATGTGAGAAAAAAAAATGAAATTGTCATTGAATTCAATCAACAGCTGGAGGAATGTAATGAAACATGGATGAGGTGGCTGAGTGAACTTACTCTTCCAGGTCCTCAGCTGCAGGTCTTCTTGAAGATCTATGCACCAGCAGAAAAGACAATAATTAGACAATTTAAAAAAGCACTAGTGAGATTTTTTTTTTAATTATCTGCAAAATAACAGTAAACTCTATCAAATCTATACTCGAAGAGACAAATATTTTTATTCCAGCATCCTGATAGAGACGACCTGTAATTCATCTGTATTTAATGATAGCAATCCTGTTAGGGAAGGCACAGTGGGGTCTACAGTAAGTTCGCTTCTCCCTTCTTGTCTGCTTTCTCAGCTTCATCTCCTACTGGATCACACGGCTATTTTCAGACTTCTCTCTATTTACACAGCCCACCCTGAACAGGGCAAGACTAACACCAAGTTACTGTCTTTTGACACTTTCGTACCTCAACACAATACGTTTAGCACAAACTATTTTACGTAAGGAAACAGACACAACTAATATCGAAAGAAGAAACAATAAACAACAAAAGTATAATTTAGCCATATCAAAACATTAAGAAATTTAAACTAGGGAAGTTTTGGTATCTATATATTTTTAGCTGTCAAAACAAATCGACAAAATGTATTACAGTATGGCAGATTTTAGTCTTTTTTCATGCGTAGTACAATGCTTTTGCTTGCTCTCCTGGTTGAGTAGTGCCCTCTACTGGTTTTAAAGGCAATACATTCAGTACTGCAAATAGTCTTTTTCTCCCTGATACTCTTTCACACTGCTAAAAAAAAAGGGGGATAACAGACCTACAGTATAAACCGATTAAAAATAAACACACATCTACTAAGTATTAAGAGAAGTGCCCATTAAAATACACCAGATTGGGTTTTTAAGTTTGAAATCACTGTAAGCCCATGTCAGTGCTCAGGGGCCCCCTGAACACATTGGAGCAGTGGAGACGACACAAGCAAGAAAGAAAGAAGAGTGAGAAAGATGGGATACGAAAAACCCCAAATAAACCCAGCTAACTACCCATCTTTAGTCTTGTGTGGAGAAGAGCAAAACCAACACAGACTTCCATTTTACAGCACAAATAACTTAGATCATCCTGAATATCATGAAATTGACATTTGAGTTATCAATCTTTCATCATGTATGTATTTTCAAAAGTGGCACCTTATTAATTCATCATTTATTTTTTCAAGGGAGACCCACAACAAAAAGGAGAGAATGATAGATAAAAAAAGAATCTAACTAACAAGTTCCCAACCAATAATCTTTACTAACATTTTTTCTCTCATTTCCAAGCTATGTGAACCTAAACTAACAGCAGTGAAGGTACTAGTCCAATCAGGCAGGCCAGAGAGGAGCTGAGAGAGCCTACCTGCCTGCCCTTGGACTGTGTCCTGTCTAGGGGGCGGGGGTGGCGACACTTAAGACACATTACAGGCCCCCTGATTAAGACTCATGTAAGGCAAAGCGATAGACATGGTAAAACTGTCTGGAAAAAGTTGTTAGGGATAAAATATATTGTGACAACCTAGCTTCAAAGGTTCATCAATAAACTGACAGATAATTTAGTGTCAATTAGGAGTGATAGATCGACAAATCCCGGGATTTCTGCGCTGGGATTAGTGGGAGGAGGGCGGCGGTGATTGAGCACGAGGGGTGACATTGAAGGGAAAAGTCCTTGCCGGTTCCAGGGGGGACCATTACTTACTTTGTTTCAGAGAGGATCAATGCACGTGCAAAACCCTTTTACACCTCCTGTATTTCAATCTCTCTGAGACAGGGAATCAAGTCGGGTTACGCAAACGCGGGGAAGCGACACACTGACCTTCTGTGAGAGGAAAGATCTATTGAGTTTGCTGTTCTCTCTGCTTGCACTAACGGTGCAGAAAACCACACAAATAAGCCCAATTGACTCGGCCTGTTCACTTCAATGTATGACTTTATGCATCTCACAAGCACTCACCTCCACTGAGACTGGAGAAAAGAAGCACAGTGGTGGGTGGAAGAGAAAACAAGAGAGGGAGTTCCACTACTAAAGGCTACAGTCTCACGTTGAGCGAGTCAAGTTCATTGTTCATATTTGCTAGTTGTGAAAAAAGCTTTTGGTAAACACATTCCATTTGTATCAAATATTTCATGAATTCTACATGTCGTGCTTCCCTTGTAAAGAGCAGACAGCAGTGGTAAGGGGTGATTAAGTAGCTTGAACCCCTGTGATGAAGTGGCTAGCTGACTAACAGTGCCCTCCTGTGGCTGATGCATTAACCATGTCAATTACCGCCTCGCTCACAGATGAAGATGAATGGCGAGTTGCCTGCTCAGACAGGCTCCTTCTAACCTTGTTGATTCACAGCCCAAGTGCCAAATATGCACTGATAAATAAGCTCATTCAACAGCATGAGAGTTCATTAATAACACATAACACAAGACCACAGCTCCCAGTCCCAGCCTTGAGTGTCTGAGAAGCCCATGTAAACCAGAGTGTAGCCACAATAGATGGAGGGAAAGGATCAGATACTCACTTGGCAGAGCCAGATCCAGAGCTTTCTTCTGCCCAGCCTCCCTGCCTGCGGGCTGGTTTAGGAGGGGGGCCCTGGAAGGAGCGAGAGCTTTAATAACAAACAGCTTCTTCATCAGAGAGGTTTACTCCATCAAGTAAAGCATATATTGCGTAATTTCTTAAGCATATAAAGTGAGATTAGGATTTGATCATGAAGAGTAAAGCACAAAAAGAGCATGTTTCTTCATCATAATTACAGAGCTTATATGTTGAACCAATACACTTATATTAAACATGTACATAGGGGTAAATAGGCTACATCATGTGCTTTATAAAACTGTACAAAATCCATGAACAAGACGCACATACAAACCTATATGACTATATGACCGTGAGGTTTTTTTAAATGGCATTGTGCCAATAGGGGGCACTCTCTTCTACAAAAACACAAAAGCAGACCCAGAGCTTAGGATAAATGTGAGAGGAAAATTCAGCTTAAAGGCCCTGCTGAAGGTGAGAGGGCTATTTTAACAATTGCTCTCTTTTGATAGGTCTAATCTTATACTGTAGTAGTTAAGTGGACACAGTGTTGCAAGCTAACAATGGACAGCATAACTCACGTATACACAAGTGATTGGTATGTGCAGTGTGGAGTCATCTATATGAGGACCATTGTTTTGTTTATTATGGTTTTCAATGCTGCCCAATCCCAGCCCCAGAACATATGGAGCAGAGTGTGGGAACTGCCACACAGAGAACTGCCAGGGGCTGCAAGTCTGACCCAAAATAGCGTCACAGGAAAAAAATGACCCTCTCCCTCTCATTCTTTGATTCTGAAAATAGTACTGAAAATAGTCAATTGAGTTTGGATCTTGATCCTGAGACCGGGACCCTGAGACCAGCACTTGAATGAATGAATTCCTCAGAGCACAC
Source organism: Hoplostethus atlanticus (assembly GCA_034670405.1). NCBI lineage: Eukaryota > Metazoa > Chordata > Actinopteri > Trachichthyiformes > Trachichthyidae > Hoplostethus > Hoplostethus atlanticus. Next base: position 4,050,073 of record JAXDDX010000004.1, read on the forward strand.
AAGGGTGGGCACTAGACAAATGAATTAGAAAAAAGGCACAACATTTCTCATTACTAAATTGGGTCTGTAGAGGACAAAGTGCTCAGGAAGAATTTCTTCCGTGTAAGATGAAAGAGGAAATTATTTTTCATGGCTGGTTACTTCACCAAACCCATTTATAAATTTGAATCTCAGTATTAAGCAGGGCAGCTGCTCCATTGTATATTGCAGAGTTAAGGCTGAACAAGCTGACTAATTCCATGCTATTAGTGATTGTGTCTTCAACAACAACAACAAAACTAAAATCTCTTATTACCATAGAATTCATGCATAATGTTGGTATTGTTGACAATGAAGAATTATCATGAGAGACAAAAGTAAGCTAAATAGGTCAACAAACCCTTTATTCAGTGTAATGATTCATCTTTAGCCAAAGTAATTTCTCTGAACAAAAATGGAGAGGACCACAAGTATCCTGAGAAACAAAACAATTCAGTGCCTTCAATACTCCATGACCAAATATGAACCTCACAGTCGTAGTAAAATAGTTATGGCTGTTAAGGCAATTAGCTTAGCGCTCATGTTTTCTAATTCAGGATTCTCTGATGGTCTCTGGGGCAAGGCACTTGCAGTAGTCAAACGCTAAGAGCCCATAAAAGCAATTCGGTCTTTGTTTAAAAGGATGTCAGGAATGTGACCAATCAGTTGGGTATTTTAGGCAGAAGAGGCCTGGGTTGATAAACGGAGACTGCAAATAAACCCACCCAGTCGCACGACACTCTGGAAAAATGTATTGCATGTGCACAGCAGGTCAGAGAGGGCGCGAGAATACTGATCATACATTAGGGAAGTTGGCCTAATTTGGGAAGATTAGCCTACGGCATAAGCATCGCTGGAATTCTTGCTTCGGGAATGTTGGCTGTTTTACAGTTTGCCAATCCAGGAGACATGACTGATTCTGTGGAGTGAAGTTTGTTTTCTTCCAACTGTGATTTCTGATGTGATATTTGGTTGCAAATATTAGCCTTATATTTAGTCCAAATTTAGCACCATCTATTCAAACATGTCTCAACAAGTAGTCTCTCAACGGTATGCAGTAACACAGAACAATGAATGCATTTGAATGGATTCTACAAGCAATCAGGTGTCCTGAAGAGTTTCAGCACACTTGATGTCTATTGAAATAGGAAAATGCTACTCAAATTTCTCTCCATAAATGAGCACCCCTTAATAACTTTATACCATCAGTAACCAAGCTGTATCTGCCACTGTTAAATGTATAAACCATAGATTTAATTTACAACAGAGGGCTACATCTATGAAATACCACTACAAATTAGACCTCAGTTATCCCAGGATATATCAAAAAGAACATATATACCCGAATGTGTGAATCATTAAGCTGTATGAACAATTTAAAGTCAAGATGTGATGAGGGCCATTCCCTCTTTGAATTTGGAGACTGAACCATATGTTTGCTGCTTTGCTAATCTTTGAATGGGGTGAATTTCAATCAGGATATATAGGGCAGGATATCAAATCCCACTAGCTGAATTTAATCAAATAATTATGGGAACTAGAGTTAAGGTGACAGTGTTTATGAATCCCAGACTACTGTAAATGGTATAAAGTTACTGTCTGGAGCTTTAGCAACACAAGCCATGCAAAGTCACTATTCCATTCATGCCACCTACCTCGTCCTCATCCTTGGATTCATGCATGAGACAAAACCAAAATGCATATTGATAAAACTGATTGTGGGGTGAAATTATGACCATGCAACGGGTTGTCAATAATCAGGTGACCTCGTACCTCTCCCATGGAAGTAGATGAGGAGGACTTCCTCATGTAACGAGTCTCCTCAAAGGATGTTTGTTCTGCTGCAAGGCGAGCCCTTCGTCCTGTCTTTGCAACCTGTGAAAATAATTTTAGAATGGAAACACTAGTTATGACATAACTCCATGGGACTTAGCTTTGCTTTACATAGCCAATCAACTCCTGCATTGCCTAGTGTGTCTGTCACTTAGCCTGTCACATTTAGCTTATTCAGTTACTTTTCATCCCAGCACCAAGTCAGGAGTTCAGACTTACAAATCAGACATAAGACATAAGAAAATTGCTCTTTAGGGGAAATATTATAATATCTGGATTAGAGGAAATATATCAGAATATTGACTTTACACGTGATTTACTCGGTGTGATTCGTTGGAATAATTACTATCAGGGCCCCCAGCCAGGTCTCAACTTGGTCTCAACTTTACCAGGCTTTGCCACGGCTAAGCTAAGGATACGCACAAGCTAGACATAAAGCTCTACATGTCGGGGAGTAGCAGCTAATAATATGGCTACATGTAAGGTAACCATCCACAGACAACAAGCCTTCCAGCTGGTGTTACTGAAAGGGGCTACCGATAACGTCTCTTTAATGCTACTAGACTGTTTTCAGACTGCATTAGCTTACTTACCAACGTTAGCCTAGCAAAGGCTAGCTACGTAGTAAACTAGCAATAGCCTAGCTGCACACTGACAAAGGCAATCCTAGTGCCAACTGCACCGAAAGCACGTTTCTTCTGCCACTATTTACTACATTATCTGAGACACAAACAAGGCACTCACATTTTTCACAACTGCAGTGTCTCCGAGTTGAAAGCTATCGTCCATTTCTCTCCCTGCTCACTAGGCCAGCTTCTTCCTGGAGATCAACAAGCGTCACTTAGCAACCAGCTCCATGGTTACACCAATCGGAGGAGAGGCGCGTGAGCGGTCTGTTGACATGCAGGTGTCAGTCTAACAGGAGGACTGTGAGGAATGGCCTGTCTTAACCATCTTAACCATAAATTCATCATGACGTTAACATATCCATCAGCTAAATGTATCGTAAAATAAAATCCACCAGGGCGTATTCGAAACAATACATATTTTGTAAAAAATAAATAAATAAATAAATAAATAAATTAAAAAATCCAATCAAAATTTAAAAAAATAATAAATAAATAACAAAATACAAATAGCCTCGACCACACAGTTAGGATTAATGCCAAAGTGCCGACAGTGATTCTGCTGCTACTGATGATGATAATGATGATGAGTGCATTCAGTGATGCCAGACTGGGCTACGGAAAGGGCATCCCTTGCCAAACAGGAGCACCCTAAGGTCTCTGCTCTGCCCAACCCAGGCAATATCAATCCATCCCCTGTAGACTTCAACTAAAGCTGAGGTAGGGTTTCTTTTAGCTCCTAAGAGCCGCCAGATGTTGCTATTGTGCATCTTTGATATCCTTATATAGGTATGAACCTGCACAGTAGCAACATCTAGCGGGTCTAGCTGTCTTTGGGTTTGGCGTGTTACAGTCCTGTTGCTTTTGACTTTGTGTCTTCGTTTTGTTTTGTTTTGTTCTGTACTTTATTTTAGGTGTTGGGGATACCGTGTTTAGACCTCTACGTTACAATAGTATAGTCTAGGCCAGTGGTCCCAAACTGGAGTCTGAGGAGGTAGATAAAAAATATATAGATACATTTAATTTCACTCTTATTTCATTCACTAAAAGTTAGCACTGGAAGGGAAAGTATAAGAATGACTATTCTGACCGGAGGTTTCACACAATCAAATCTGTGGTCTAAGCGCATCCATCCATCCATCCGAGGGCCATTGACAGTAAAGTAAGAGTCTTTTCTAAGGTTTGATTCAAAATTAGTTTCTTACAACATAAAGATTTCGTTGAAATCTTAGCAGGTATTGCAGAATAGGGCAGTTCTTATTGTCCTAGTATAATTTGTAGTCCCTCCCTCGAAAACGTCACAGCTACTACTGACTATAAAGTATGAGTGAGAGGGGAAAGTGCGTCTGTTGCGTGTATTAGAGGCCTTGGCTGCCGGGAGAAAGCAGAGAGACGCACTTCCACCATAACACAAGTGGATGGAAAGAGCTCAATGCAATGGAGAAACTGAAGTATGGTGCAGAGACTGGTACCCTGTAAAATAACGAAGAAGGGAAAAGATGCTTGTGTGTGACAAAGGGGAATGAAGAATAGGACAAAGGGTTTTGATGAAGAGTTGAGATTGTTTTCAAAAATGTCACGGATCTGCTCTGATGCAAATGCACGTTTTGCAAAGATGACATAACACTTGACAAAATGGGATTCCTCGGACAAACGAACTCACTCACGACTTGAATGAAAAGAGATAAGGGATTCTATTCAAATCGGAATTTAGTTTTTTTTTTAATTGACAAGATTCAGTTGTGAGTAAACGCAGAGAGAAATATGAATCTGGGCAAAGCACTTCTGTTTTTCCTCCTCTCAAATTGTGTGACCATGACTTTGTCGCTATCCACTTGCACCACTGTGGACATTGACCACATAAAGAAAAAGAGAGTAGAGGCGATCCGTGGACAGATCCTCAGTAAACTCCGACTGACCAGTCCGCCACAAACAACAGGTCCAAACCAAGTACCGTTTCAGGTTTTGGCTCTTTATAACAGCACCAAGGAGCTTATTGAGGAGCTGGGAAGAGACAGGCAGCAAAGTTGTGGACAGGATAACACGGAGACTGAGTACTATGCCAAAGAGATTTACAAGTTCAACATGATCAATGGTCCGCCAGAAAACAGTAAGTTGCCTTTATTCATACGCATCTAGTTACCCCCGCCCCCAGTTAGTAAATACGAAGTGTCTCTTACTCGCACACCCACTGTATGATAAACTAAACCATTCAATTAAATTAAACACTAACTCCATATCGTGAGAAGTTTGATCAAGAAACTTTGAATAAAAATACATTTTCCAAAAAAGATCCCTGTCACCCAACTCGCTTATATCGACTATATTTCTACGACGAGTGGGAGCAATAACTGATGACTTACAACATATTATTATTTGTTCGCTTTGATACATTTTTCGATGTAGATCCCTAAACTATATTGCACAGACGCACACAGCTAGAGGGAAAACTGATCCCGATTGCTCCCCTGGTATGATTTTTAAGATACGAGAGAGATTTCTGTCATTTCTGATCTTGACTCTATTACAATGCTAAAAAGAAAAAAAGAATCTGGATATGATACGCAATGAGTTGTATCGGGTGTGGAGACAATAACAAGTTAAAGACCCTCTGCAATTGGTGTGAAGTCCACTTGGGTTGGCGCATCTTTTACGCATTGACGCGCCTGTGCGCACTGGAGCGGCGCGCAGCGGAGAGGGCAAAGTAAACAGACTAATTGGAATGAGCACCATTCCTCATACATACCTCACACCAAAGCCATGGGAACTCCAGCCTACCACACGAAGGTCTGACACATTCCAAAGGGGGGAAATTCTCAGGCAGTTAAGTCGAGTATTTTTTTTGCCAACTCCAATACCTCATTTCCATATTTTTTGGCCTTGAGTTTCCCCAATATTTTTTTGTCCACCATTACGACTCTCTTAGTTATGTTTCCCTACTGTTCATTTCTAGTAGTGAGGAGAGGACTGGCTCTGTATTATGATCAAATTGCCTTGCTCATTCATATTGGCATTTCCTGTATAAACTATGGTCCATTGATTGTTCCAGAGCGAGAAGCTGACTGAACAGTTCTCTCTCTCACTGTGCATTTATTCTCTAGAGAAAGTAGATTTTAAGTGGAGGAGCTGGATTTGTGCCTATTCACAGTCAGAGGCTGATCAGTGCATGGTGTTACCACTTTGAAATCAACAGGTGTTTATGCTGTGCTGTGACACTGAGCAGAGCCTCCCCTGGCTCCAGCATAAGCCCCTGAATCAAATCCATTTCACAGGTCCCACAAAGTGCTTCTGACACTCAAAATACACAGCTCTGGGTTTATCCACTGGTCAGAGGTAGCCAGAGCTCCCAAAACAAACAGAGGTCTAAGGAGTGGGATCAGTGATGGCCAGATGCCCAGGACACATCACCCTGCCATGGTCTCATACTGTAGGCTTCCATGGTGATAATACATGACATGAACTTGACTTACTATTGGCAACATCCAATGCCCTAAAACACTTTATCCAAGGAGGGCGTCACCCTAATTAACATGGGCTGCCAGCATGGATGAATAATCATTTCTCTCTCCTAATGACTTTCCATTATGTAATTTCATAGGAAGCAGCGCATGTTTCAGTATCGAGGAGCATAATGTCTGTCACCACGGTGATTCTGCAGTATAGTCCCATTTCATTCCTATTCAATCTAATGGGTTTTGCATCCACTGGTTTTGGAAGGTGGGAATGTCTTGGATTCTAGTCAGGCTTTGCTTTTTGTTGTACTTTTCATACTCAGTTAACAGGCTGAGCGAAAAAATGAAGCAGAAACGTTTCTCTCATACTGCAGTGCTTCACTTGCTTAAGATTGATTTTCCTTGACATTGCTACTAATGCCAACTGAGGTGTTTCTGACTAGAAAAAAAACACAACCCAGAGAGGAGCGCAACGTAGATGTAGTACCTTTTCTGGTGCATGTAAAGGCCAGTGGGGTCCATTACGTCATTAACCTGCCCTACGCAGTATCAAATGCTATTGAAGAACTCAGATCAAGGTATATTTGTGCTTCCACATCCTGTTAAGGGTGGCCAGACAATCCACCCACCATACTAAACATTTTAAGAAACCATTGATCTTGAAATGAAGCAGCTTGTACCTTGCAAAGACAAGCACGCAGTTGCAGTGAAAGGTGCAGCATTAAGTAATCATTGACTCAGTGTCGGGAAGGAGAAAGACATGGACCGGTGCTGAGGACAGCAGTGTTTCTGATATATGGAATAGTAGAAAGTTGATGTCATCCCAGCAAACAGAGACAGAGTTCTTTGGCCTATTCCAAAAGACAGCGTCTCTCACCCCCACCCCCATCTCCTTACCATTTTTCCCTCTTCATCCTTGATCAAGTGGAAAAAAGCTGTCTTACTCCAGAATAGAGCTCCATCACATTATCTCATCTGTAGCAGCCTGCCACAGCCAATGTCCACTTGGAGCCACTGTCTTAGGAAGACTACACATGTAGTGGAATGGGACCTGGTCCTCTGATCATTGAACACACAGTTTTCATTCTACATATGAAAACCATTTGTTTTCAATTGGAAAGCTTGTGGGAAGGTATTACAAGTAGTCTTCAACTTGTCTGAGTTAATTTCCTGGGTCGTGGGTCACTTTTTCATTGTGGCATTTCAATTTATTCAGTAAACAACTTAAAGTCTAATGCTGAAATGCAATAAAATGATTCAGCATTCAAGCTGAATACATTTCAACAGCAATTTCTGCTGCTCTGCTTTTATATGAGGTCGAGACACCTCAGCAGCTGGCCAGCACCTGCCTCCCTATGCGAACCTATTTCCTTTGTTTATCTCCACATAGCTTTGGAGAGACTGACATCATGGGCAGCCTCTGGGCAAATGGGAAGAGAGGTGATTGCTGGGAGTTTTTACAGGGAGCTTCTGTGTCATGTCACCTGTGAGGGAGCGCTGAGAGAGGAGCAGGCTACATGGTGGGGCATCCCGGACACAGGAGGGAGGCTGAGCGTATGTTAGGGTGGGAGGTGTGCACGAGTGTCTGGGCCAGACACTTCAAAAGGCTGTCCCTGGGCCTTCCTGTGTAGCCTCACTATTAAATCCCTCACTTACAGCCCATCTATGTTCCAATTAATGGAGTGATAATATGAAAATTGGATCAAGTGGGCATCATTTCGTGATCCAAGCTATTAAACGACTTTAAATACACTGTTGCAAAGGTGTTAATGAGAACATCTAGCAATAAAACTCAAATCTGATCAGAGAACAGTCTTTTTTTAACTAGAGTGGTGGTCATAACAGTAGAGATACATTTTATATAAAAACACAAAACATTCAACTGAAGAAGGACCACATTTCTGATTATCGACATAATCTATGTTGTTTTTAAACAGTGTACAGGTCAAGCTGATATCAGCATCCTGACACTGACCTTAGGACCAAATCTAAAAATTAGTGAATGTATTTCAGTCTAATTATACAAGCAACCCCCTCGACTCACCAACATGGAACAAATTACCTTCAGACCCTTGGCAAAAATAAGCCGTAATGTAAAATCCACCTAAAACCGTTGCAATGGGAAAAATGAGGTCATCCAAAAGGAAACCAAAGACTTGATTAGAATTTCAAATCTCCCCTCGAAGTGGGGCTTTCCACCTTCTGTGGGGGAGGCAAGGGGGGGCCGGGAGAGAGAGAGAGTGAGAACCATAAGTGAGGGGCAGGCCGAGGGAGGAAAAGGCTACTGAGTTTTCCTCCTTATAGATTGTGTGGAAACACTGGACAGATATCTGGCTTGGGATGAATGCTGAAAAGGTCACCTATAAATAGGGAAACTTGAAAAAAAAACAACTGTGGAAATATTAGATAATGACTGGGAGGACACTGCGAAATAGGATTATGGGTCAAATGAAGTACAGATACTTGGAGATGTGCAAGTTCCTTTTGCATGACACAGAAACAACTGAACATTTTGAGTTTCCATTGTCCCAAAACAGCTCGAGGTGCAAATCAGCTAAAGGTGCAATGCCCCTGTTAACCACCAGCAAACCTTAGAGTTGGTAATAAAGCTTAAGCTTAGGGTAATAAATTAGTGATGGCTTGGCTGTAAATGAGTGTTTCCACTTGGCTCATAAAAAGCTTGCCGTGTGCTTGTTTTGCTCAACGCTGCATGTGCTCGGCCTGTTAAAATAATAAACGATTCAATGGTATTAGAGTGTAAAAAAAGAGAAAGGCTTGAGTGGGCTGTCCAACAGGAAGCATTTCAGAGGGAATCATGGCACAGACATTTCTTTAGCTGCTTCGGCTGAGTTCAGTGGGCTACACAATCACACACACACACACATGCACACACACGCTTGCACCCACCCACACGATGTTAAGCTGTATGTTGCTGCTTGTCAATCATGTACTCGGCAGTGTTGCTGTCATGAAGGAGTCACCTTCCCCTTAAGATACGTTGGGGCGACAGCCTGTTGGCTCAGGTATTGTTCTGTTCTGGCGTGTGATCCCACATGTTCCTAGCTAAGCTGCTTGGTTCCAGGGAATACTTGGCGTCTGTCCTGGCCCTCAGAGCACCTGTTGGGCTTCAGAGCTGGTGGGAGGAGCACGCTGCCGTCTCACTCCAGCCTGTTCCACCACCACATGGGACATTTGGTTTTCATTTTATGACTTCAACTTGTTGCTAACTCGGACTGCACAAGTGAGCCATCTGCATAAGCAGATGGTCCGTGGCAATGGCTCACTCCTTCTCCCTAGGAAGGGCTAGAAATAGTTAAAACTACTTTGTTTTTCTGTAAAACATCTTAACTTGTAGTGTCAAATCCTCAGCAATAAGAACAATAAGCATATCAATATTCAGAATGTAAACATGTCCACCCTTGAGCAAAGATGACTAGGATTTGATAACATGTACACAATGAGGTAACAGAAGAATAAGAGCTTAGAGGGATCTGATAAAAGAAACAATGAGGTTTCAGTCTGATCAAACAACCAGACAATATATTCATCTTATGTGAAGGAAAGTTTCAATAACATGTCTAAGCCACCGTTGAGTCATCAATTCCATGTGCCCTGCAGATGACCTCCCCTACTGCCCCAAGGGCATCACCTCCAAGGTGTTCCGCTTCAACGTCTCGGCCATGGAGAAGAACTCCACCAACCTGTTCCGGGCTGAGTTTCGGGCCCTGCGGGTCCCCAACTCCAGTGCCAAGAGAAATGAGCAGAGGATTGAGCTCTACCAGGTGTGTGAACTGACCATTCATTACCACTGTTAGCTCAACGTAGGGGGTAACGTGCTCCAGTTCTCCCCAATGCTGTGGGACCGTGTAGGTCAACAAGAAAGATGAAAACATTTATATCAGGACTTCCAACTCCCTCTCTCCTCTTTTCAAGTGCTGATCCTTATTCCATGTGCTGCAGAGTCAAATGGATTCTACATTAGAACAACTTTACAGCCGTCTCTGAGAAACTCTAGATTACCATTCAGTAATTTCTTCTTTCTCAGCTGTCAATCTCAAAGAAATTGTCGATCCTTGTTATTTCAAGTAAGGCGCTATGCTTTCAACAGGGGATCTATAGATCTGCACCTGCATTTGTGTGTTTATATGGCATGAGCATTTTTCCGTGGTATGTGTGTGTAAAAGTCTGTCTGTATGTGGGGTGGTGAGGATGGATTTTTGCTCGGTTTGCTCATTAATCTCCCATGAGAGACTGGGAGTAATGATCAGGTTCCAACATTTCCTGCCAGGGAGACAAGCGTCTCCGGACTGCATACCGCCTCTGAGGCAGGCTCTGGCCAGGGCCGAATACAGACTGTCAGGCCCTCAGATTGTTTCCAGGGGCCCTGGAGGAGATAGAGGCAGGATCAGCCACTGGGGGAGTAAATGGAGCTGCTCACCCCCACACTTCAGGCAGGAGCTGATTGGCAGGGGGGCTGGCGCTGGCAGCCCTCGGCCCCCTGTTCCCACAGGAAGCCAGATTAGATGCTGACAATGTTCAGGAACCTGGTTATCCCAGCGCTGCTGTGGGGCTAAGTGCTCAAACCCGCCCCCAAACACACACACACTTCACTCATTTCTCTCTAGAGATAAACTTTGTTCAGAGAAATGCTAGCTGCTGGTGGAGGTAGTGATCCCTGAACCACACCGTTGCAGTCCTGCCATTCAGATCACATTATTCTCCACTGACAACAATACACATTTGGTCTCAAGAGATCTAAACTCATCATAACAGTTAGGACATGAATGCCTCTAGAAATGCCCACAACCCTGCTTTCTGAATTGCATGGTAGTGTAACAACCTAAAATGTTGGGAGCCCAACTGAAGTCAAAGTTTGAACTGCTGATGGGAAGGACAGCCAGGTTCTCATTGGCAGTAGGGTAACACACAGGCATTAACTTGCAAAATGGGGATATCAACACAGGGAGTCACTTTTTCCATGAAGAGAAGACATTTGGCCCAGGGCATCCTGGAGAGTCTGGCTCAGACAGCTTTGGCTGGATTGCCGTCTGGTTGTGTGTGTGTGTGTGTGTGTGTGTGTGTGTGTGAGAGAGAGAGAGAGAGAGAGAGAGAGAGAGAGAGAGAGAGACAGACAGACAGACAGAGAGAGAGAGACAGTTTATGCAGCTGGGTCACACTTTCATCTCCCCCTGTAGATCCTCCAGAAAGATGACCACATAGCCAAACAGCGCTACATTGGGGGCAAGAACGTCCTGACCAAGGGAACGCCTGAGTGGGTCTCCTTTGACGTCACAGATACAGTTAGGGAGTGGCTTATGTACCGACGTGAGTGGGACCCCTAACACTTTCCTCATATCACACCTTATTACATATCAAAGGGCATTACAATTTGAAGTTCATTTAATGGCCTGAAGGGAAAATATCGCTTCCTCACGTCCCTCTGCTCTTGTTTTCTCCTCAGAGACCAATCTTGGCCTGGAGATCAGTGTGCACTGTCCCTGCCACACCTTCAACCCTAATGGTGACATTATCGAGAATGTCAAAGAGGTGCTAGAGGTCAAGTTCAAAGGTGAGATGGCGTTAGATACCTCCGTGATATGAAGAAGTTGAGATAGCTTGAGTTTCTATCAGCAATCAGCCGCCTTTGGTACCCCCTTATTATTTTTCCTGAAGCTCATCATCCGCCCTACTCTCCTTATTATGAGTCTGGTCTGAGGAAAGGTCCCTCTGAAGTCTCGTCCAGTGAACATGTACTTCAAGCACTGATACTCATTTGAGGCCTTTTTAGTAAGATAATGGGTTTCCTTTCTAAGAGGGAGAGAGACACAGAGCATGGGAATACAATTGGTCTGGTATCTCACTTAGCATTGGGGCCCCCGGGTCCTTGGTCCTGGGAACACTCCCCTGACTGGCTTGGCCACAAGGAATGTGCTGCCACGGCGCTCAGACGTTTGGCCCTGAATTAAAGAGGGGCGTCCATATCCACCAGCGGCGTCTCTCCTGAGATCTCCACTGCTTTAGCTATCAGGGGTAGATTGGATGAGCAGACGCAGGTCCAGGGGGAGGATGGAGGAAAGAAGGAAGTTAGGGACCAGCTCTGACTGGTGCTGGAGAAGGAGGAGTAGGACCAAGAGTGAGCGAACCCCAACCCGGAGATCATCTTTTTGCTGTAAAAGTTAAGATAGAACACACTTAGGGAAGGAAGGGTTTTTCAAAGTTGAAGCGCATGCCATTTTTATTATCCTCAACAAATCTTATGTATTTGTATTTATCTGGCCGATGGGATTGAGTTATCTGAGCTTCCTGTTGGTGTCATCCATATCTAACTGACTTCCTCCTGTAGGTATGGAGGGAGAATATGAGGAGCAGAGTCGATTGGACCTGGGCCGCCTGAAGAAACAGAAGGAGCAACTCTACCCCCACCTCATCCTCATGATGCTCCCTCCCCACAGGCTAGATGCCCAGTCCTCCTCCCGCAGGCGCAAGCGGGCACTTGACACCAATTACTGCTTCTCGTAAGAAACCTTTCCTTGCCCTGGAAAATGTGATACACTGCTTAGACTATTCATTGTCTTCAACTTTCTAAAAATAATGCAGTTGTCACTACCTGGAGATGCAGAACTTGTTGGGAGGACAAAAACTGTTGGCTAGCTCAAAAACGGCAATGAAAAAAAAAAGGCTGCTCATTGTCTTCTATTCAGGGGGGTGCACAGTTCCATACAATAAAGCAGCCAAGGCAACCTCAAATAGGAATATCACCTGTCATTTCTCACTGAGATGGCAGGGGGAGAGTACATGGGCACAGGATCCACAGAATCAGCTTGTTAATCAGCTAGCCGAGCATGCAGACGCATTAGCAACCTGATACAAGTTGAGATCTGTCCCAGTACTAGGAGACGCTACCTCCTCTTACACACCGTCTCCTCAGCTCTGGATTTCCTCTGTCAGGCTGACAGGCAGCACCAAGACACCTGGGCTGACTCCAAGAGGGAAAATAAGGGCACACCTAAGAGTGGAATTTCAGAGCTTTTCCCGTCTCTGCCAGTGAGGCCATAGGGAGGAAAAATGTATACAACCTTTAAAATCGGGAAGTTATCTGTGAAATGAGGAGTGTAATTGTGTCTTCACCTCTTTCCCCTTGTCTGTAGTAATTATGAGGAGAACTGCTGTGTGCGGCCACTATATATTGACTTCCGCCAGCACTTGGGCTGGAGGTGGATCCATGAGCCAAAAGGGTACTATGCTAACTTCTGCTCTGGTCCCTGTCCTTACCTACGCAGTGCAGACACCACCCACAGCTCGGTGAGACATGTCAAAACTACCACAGCAAAATAAAGGCATAAATCCATGTACTATAATCAGGAAGTATACACTCATTCACTGATCTCTGTCTCCCTCTTTCTTCTATAGCTGCTAAGCCTGTACAACACCTTGAACCCTGAGGCATCTGCCTCGCCCTGCTGTGTTCCTCAGGACCTGGAGCCCCTCACTATCCTCTACTATGTGGGTCGCACCCCTAAAGTGGAGCAGCTCTCCAACATGATTGTCAAGTCCTGCAAGTGCAGCTAAATGGCTTCAGGGCCCAGCGAGAGACCTGGGATCTGACAGCACCCAGCACTACTCAGGAGGGGGGATGGGGTGGAAAGGGTGGTGTGCCCTCCATGAGTACCTCTATCCACCACCACACCCTTCCCCCTGCCTCAGCCATGCCTGAGCTCTCTCACACAAACCAACCCTGCAGACAAGACACGGCCCACCACTCTGCTCACAATCATCGGCAGCATGTACCTAGAAGACTCTTCAAACACCACTTCACTAACGACGCTCTCAACAATCATCAGACCTTTTTTTTGACCTTCAACAGTGGCCTTTTCACATCAGTGTTTTTCTTGTTTTTTCCTAATATTCCAGCATTTTGAACAGCCTGTACCTTTGTGCCATATGCATGGGCATTCTAAGCTTGTTTTCAATGAAAAGAGGAACAAAACTCTTCATTCTATGACCACTGCATACTCAAGGACATACAAGTAATTCCAGTCAAAATGAGAAAATGACTGAGAATGCAGACTGAACTCAGCGTTATAGGAATATGTCACATTTGGTAAAACAAAGCCAACACCTGCCTTGGCCAACAATGCATGGCCCTGACACACAGGACACGTACATGTCCATGCTGGAAACTAGCGCTGTGTACGCCGCAGCTCCCTACACTGTTAATTTAGGATTACTTGCTGTTGGATAAAAATGATCTTAGGAAAAAAAATACAACATGCTGGAAACCCAACCTTTATTCAAAATAGTATCATGGTTATGTTTACCTCTATAATGCAACAGGATGGTGTTTCCTGGGATGGTTTTCTTCTGAAACGAAGCCTTTCTGTTGTATGAGACAATGTACGTCACTAAGTGAACACTTCACTAGATCACAAACTGTAAATGTTTTTCTTATTACTCTTGGAAACACTTTTTTTTTTATTAAAATATGGACAGTCTTGGACAGCATTGTTATATTTTCATTATTGTTGGAGCTTTTCCGATGTACTCATTGAGAACACATACTGACATGATCGGTATGTTTTAACGTTTGCTGGACAAGGTTGGTTGCTACAATTCTTGTCTATAATGGTCCCAATAATGGACCTGATATGTTGCCATGCTTGTGTATTGTTAACAGACATCAACAAAGAGTTTAAAACATAGGACTGTAAACTACTTTTTTATCAGCACAGAAGAATTTACACATTAATAAATAACACATTTGGATTCTAGGAATCTCGTAATACAGCATGCATAGGCTTGAACAGTAGTCGATCCACAACATAAACTTTCACATATCAACCATTACAAACATTAAAAAACAACAACACAATCAACACCATCAACTCCAAGTGTAATAAACCCAATACCTTTGTAAAACTGCAAACTACAATCATGTGCAAAAACACTCTTCACGACATGTTATGATCTGAGAAAGAAGATGCAGAAAATTCAGCATTTCTCACGAAGCAAAACAGTCATCATTAACGTATACTGAATCTAATCATATAACAACAGAGATGTTTTATTTTATGAACAAACCCTGAGTATGTTTACTATACAGTCATAAATAACAGAGTATCTACAAGGATATTGGTCTGGGAAGTGCAGCATTATCCTCGTAGGCAAGGCTGTGCATGAGCATAAATCCTCTTTATGTTATGCTTTGAGCTACAGAAATGGTCAAGAAGGCCTTTGTTTCTATTT
Organism: Hoplostethus atlanticus; assembly: GCA_034670405.1. Classification (NCBI taxonomy): domain Eukaryota; kingdom Metazoa; phylum Chordata; class Actinopteri; order Trachichthyiformes; family Trachichthyidae; genus Hoplostethus; species Hoplostethus atlanticus. The sequence continues at coordinate 4,065,245 of JAXDDX010000004.1, forward strand.
GATAGACACTGTCATTAAATACTGATGCAATGACATAATAATCAATTTGGTCCATCCAAACTCAAACAACATTTGTGGCTCAACAATGTACAGCAATAATCATAAGACAACTGCATTCCTGATAGAAAACATCTGTCAGATCACCAACAATGTTATATCATCTTGAAGAAAGCTAAAAGCACTTAATCTTGTTTGAGCTTCAAACAGAGTTTCCTTTTCGATCACGCCTACAAGCAAAGGATGCTAAACCTTCAACACATCCTTTGGCAATGACCAGAGAGTGTCTGAATTGGCAACCGTTTGGGCTTCAAGAGGGAATGGGAACTGGAGTGTGTTCGCACATAAAAGGAACTGCTTTGCATGCTCAACAAGATGAGAAGTCATTCAGGCAATCTCAAGAATACTGGCCCATTTAGCAGATCTCTTTCTGTCTTGTCTTTTCAGGGCTGGCAACAAAAACATCTTCATAATGCTACACGATGCTACACAAGTTGCAATAGGGACACAACCCACTGCCTGAACAGAGAATCAATACAGTGACAGAACCATCTGCTGCAGGCTATCTGTCAGTGAAATCTTTCCATGGCATGAGTAGCATGGGGTGAATGAGGGAAGACAACTGTTGGGATATGGAGATTGAGGGTAGGTGAGGGGGCTGAGGGGAGGGGGGAGCTGAAAAGGCTGTCTGATCTTGAGCTGTGCAACAGAATCCCAACCTGCGTCAAAGCTGGGCATTCCTGGCCCGGCAGGCTATCCTCTTGCATGTCTGTGGCTGTATCATAGAGAAATTAATAGGGCCCTGTTCGATGTCTGGCACATTTTCATTTGTTGCTGTTGTCCTTTCCCAGAAGACACCTCTGTGTGGATGTAGGTGTGTGGTTACATGCAGAGACACCTGTCAGGCCGGCAGAGTGGCAGGACGGGGCTCTGGTCTCCTTGATGTCAACTGTGATTGGTCCCCTGGTCCTGGAACAGCTTGCTGTACACAGAAAGACCTGGGAAGCAACAGATAGTGTAGAATTAAGACAGGTCCTAGGCAGGGTGACAGAAGGTTTTCCTCCCAGTGCCCGTGTTTGCGTGAACATTTAATTCAAAGCTGAGTGTATAATATGGCAAAGCTCTTTCTTTAGAGGAGCACACTAAATCCCTTTAATTGATCAAGGTGGTTACCAAGGTGCTCAGTCAGCTAGTGGTTAGCATTTGTCTGGCTGTCCCTTCACTCCTCAGCCCCTCACTCCCTAGCCTATCGCCTGGCCTGTGTGCCAGGCATCCAGTAGAAAAGGAATTCCAATACAGTTGGAGCTGCCGTGTTTGTGCTCCCAAACAGTATTCCCTTTCATTCCCTCTCGGCAGACTCTGTTTATTTTGGTGCTCTTTTACACCGTGGGGCCTGACGGAGCTGGAAAATGAAAACATCTCCCCGACTTCCAATCCGATGACATGGCCATTGGAAGCAGCTTCTTATAGCTCAGCAAAAGAAAGATAAAGGGACAATATTCTCTCTTACTCTTCCCTCCCCACATGACATACTTGAAACCCAAAAATGATAAACTAACTGCTACCAAAAAAACTCAAACGAAAGTGTGGGAAAATCTAGGCTGGAAATTCTTGTATACGATTACGCTTAACCCAAATTAGGCCCAAAGCTGTAACAACAGGCCATATTGCTACGTTGTGTATTACTATAATGTGTACAACCGTGTAACTGACATCCTTGGTGAACTGCTTCTCTGGAAAATCAACTTATGTATTTTTCTGGCTCAGTCTGCCAGTATGCATGACAAGCACACGCAAATGCCATGGAATCAAGATGTGTGCTATGCAGTTACATATAGTGTATCTACCCATTACCAGCTCTCTCTCAAGAAAAACAAATGAAATACTTGACAGGGGTGATCTAGCCCCTTCTCTTTAAAGAAAAAAATAAAGGCTTATCAGCTGGTTTGAATCAAACAACCACTAGCATACATAGTATATTTGGAAAGGGGATGACAACCAATAACTACCTTTTCTTTTCCAACAAGGCAAAAGCACCACACAAAGTCTTATTTTGGTAAAGAGACTCCTAAAGACTTAAGACTCCTATCCGTCTTGACATGATCAGGATCCCATTAAAATGGCACAAGTGCAGCATTCATTTCCTTCTCAAACAGAAAGCAATAAATCTCTCAGTCGCCGTCTACAGAGCCCTGAGAACTTCAAGAGAAGGATTTTAAAACACATGTGGCCGATAGATATAATCTAGTTTCATAAGAATTGATGGGTCCTCATCAAAATCCTCTCCCCATCCCACATCAAATATGAATGGGGTTGCCACAAGGAGGCTATGAGGAAGAAGAAGTGGGGAAAGAAAGAGAGATGGATGGGGAGGGGGTATGCGTAACAGAATACAGAGAGAGCTGAAAAGTTCCCAAAGTATAAAGAGAGAGTTGTGTGAGCAAAGAGAGAAAGAGATGAAGAAAGCACAAGAGAGAGATAAAGGGAGAGTGTGATTAATATTGGTTGACAGCTGATCATAGAGAATGCTGTCCATTTGGACCCATTTTAACTGCCTGTCAGAGTCAATCAGGGGAGCCCAGTCATCTCGGTACAAAGGTACACTGGGCAGGCAGAAAACCCCTGACTCATTTCTAAGCTCCACAAAGGCTGTGCCCCTTCTAATAACAACCCCTCCCCAAAACACCACACCAACTTCCAGTGCCATTCTCAATGCATGGCTAAACCTGCCTTGTTAACTGGTTTTGGTGCTGGGATTTTTGTTCTTTTTTTTGCTTTGGAAGTCAAGAGTGAAACATCTCCCCCACCCTTTGCGCCCTGAACGACGGAAAAAATGCATTCATGAAATTCAGAAGCTGCTCCCAACGGATCCAGTTACAGCTATTGATGAGTTTATAAGATGTTTGTTAACCTACGCCAGCCTTCATACTTAAGAGAAAAGAAAACGGAGAATGAAAGAAAAAGAAATGTTCTGGTCGCAAGCACGCACACATTTTTCGGGGGTTGGTTGGTGCAGAGCTACTATATTTTTCTAGCAGCTCAGTGTGGACAGATGCAGACTGATCTTGCTTTCTCTGGGTCGACTCAAGTGCGACGCTTGTGTTGGTGTGATTGGTGATGGTGTGATTTGCTAATGCTAACGTATAGGAGATCTATGGAAAAAAGTCCTTGATCAGACAAACAGATGTGCATCAGCACAAACTGTTTGATATCACTGTTAGTGCAAAAAGCTCAACACTTCCCCCAGCCCTCTTTCAGGATGGAAAGAGTTGTGCAACTACTGCAGGATGACAGGACACATGCGAGCGCATGCATGCACAATTGCATATAGGACCACACTACACTTATCCAAGACCAAGATATTTTTTTCAGTCTGTTGATGTGATTTCTGGGGCACAACTGGACAGGAATTTCAGTGGCTGGGCAGCAATTAGGACCGGAGAGGAATGGCCCACAGATGGGAATGCCCAAACTATTCCAATCACTGGATCTCATTACAAAAGAAAGATGTCATCACCATAATGCCTCTTTATCCTCCAGCAGTAATCTGACCTCTAGACTTGGACACATGGAGACTGTATGATCAAACGGCAGATTACTGCACTGGAAAGTTAATTACGTGTTTATGCCCAGTCATTTCTGGCTGCTTCAACTCTACTTGGCGTAAACTCTAAAGTCATTATGATATGATAACCAATAAAATCTACCCCTAGGGCATTTTCACTTATACTGTTCAAACAAGGTTGTAATAAAGCGTGTACAGTATTTAATACTACGATAATGTAGTAACTGTTTACAATGTGTAAAAACCTGAAAAGGTGCTCATATGGAGGAGAATTACACCACTGAGCAAACAGAACCCAAGATAAAATATCCAATGGTGTTTATCAGTCCTCGATGGGGGAATGGCTGTAATCATTGACACTGGCATGGAGAGGGCATACCATACCGTCTGCCCGAGGACTACATCACCAATGAGCCAGCTACAGCACGGCACAGTGCACATGGGGACCTGTGGCGTGTCAGACCCACCTGTTTTCCCGCAGACGGCCTCGTAGACCATATGCTGGCCATTGGACATGGTTCCACTGGCTGGAGTGTCCGAGGACGTCTGCCTGTTGGTTAGACACAAGATAAGAGCGAGTGAAAACTGAACAAGACCCATTTCGTGAGGGATCATACAGCGAGAAACTCCACTATCCTGGTCCCAGCTGCAAGGAATGACATGAACCTTCACACCTTGCTCTGGATTTCTTCTGGTATCTCTCTACTTTGAGCTACGTATTAAAGTAGCTATAAAGAGATGTTTTGGAAAACTCGCGAGTGTGTTTCTTTGTGTGTGTGTGTGTGTGCCTAAAATAAATGCATGCAGATATGACATCTCCTGGCAGGAGAAAAGTGGAGCAGATTTATAGTAGTCTTTCTATGTGTCCAGTCCACGGGGGCTGGTGGGGGTTTCTTGGCCTTCAGTAGAGATAGAGGTTAAGTGTTTACTGAGGGCTTCTCATGAGCTATTGTGATGGGGAGGGGGCACATTCCAGTTCCTTGGTAGCTGTCCTGGGTGAAGTGCTTTTCACACTGGTAAGATGATTGCGGTGATAACTTATAAAGTATATGGCGACTGTGGGCAATGGGGACAGAAAAGTCACAGAAATGGCACCATGAAACAACTAGTACTAGTACATTCATCGTAAAGAGGTTCTCAAACAACAAATCACAGTGTTTTTCATAGAATATACAGCACGTCTGTGCAAATACAGTGTTTTCACAAAGTAAGCCATTATAAGTAGTGGTAAGGCATAGAGCAGGCGCAGACACGCTTGTAACGCTATACTTTAAATCTGTTAAGCATTTTTTAGGGGGAACAATAAATAAAGCTTAGCTGGCATTAACCTCTCGCCCCATAACAGCGGCTTGCCAAAGCAGCATTAACAAGGTAATGAGGGTACACACTGCCTCCTTGTAAGGGGCTGCACAGTTGTTCTTTCATACCATTACACAACCACAAATAGAACTAGCCCACTTTAAGTGTGGCATAACTCGGCAGGAAGCAACCCCTTTCATATTTAGAGGAAAAAACTTGACCTCGGGTTCTTCACATCACTTTCTTTGTCAACAGTCTCTTACTCAGTCACTTCAAGAGTCAGGCGGTCAACACCGGCGCAGGAGAGCACTAAATATTCTGACCATGCCGTACTCTCAGATAAAATACTAACCCACAGTTGAAAGCTTCACAAAAATACTTTGGAGAAAGTACATATGCAAACAGAGTTGAGGTGCAGCTCTACTTTTTGTGCATGTCGGTAGCTAGCATGTCTTAATGTTATTCAGACTGACCAAGGGGATAAAGTTCAACCATAAACACACTTTTGGCAGCTTCTGTGTGTATACAGTATCCTGTGAAGCTAACTGCTGCTGTGGCTGACTAATAGGGAGTGAAGGCAGCAGCAAGGCTGACATTAATGGTGCTGCAGTAATTGTCACCCTATTAGTAATGCCACACGACAGCCTGGGTTTCCGTAGTTACAGCTGCAACTAGCCAAGCCTCGCAAACAAAATACCAAACATGCTCATTTATTTGTGTTACAAATTGCTCCTTTCAAAGCCTTCACTGAAGTCATACCAGTTTGAGACCTTGCAGCCCCTTGAGTTGGCAGCTGTTTTATGTTGATAGACTGGAGTCATTCCCTGCTGAATATGATGCAGCAACAAATGTATTTCACGTTGGTTGAACTTAAAAATGAAAGGCACAATAAAAAAAAGAGCTGTCACTGTGAAATACTGCCAAGGTTTGTTCAGCTTCTTTTAGTCTTCACATCAATTAAAACTTAATTTAATGGGGCAGAAATAAATGCTGACTAGTCAGTGGGTCTGATCAGTGGACAGGACTGAGTCGGCATTTCCTGACAATGTTGTGCTCTGATTGGATGGCATTCTGCTAAATTGGGAGAATGAATGGAGAATCTTTTTGTCTTGCAGGGCTCAAACAGAGGAGACCATTTGGCAGCGTCAACAGAAAACTCGGCTCCCCTCCTTTTCTTTTTCCTAATCTTGATATTTCTTAAAATCCATTTCCCTTCCCAAACAAAGTCCAAAACCAAAGTCATTTTGATAACAGATTCAAATAACAATGGGGCAACTGTCAATAATCATCAATGGTGTATTGTCCAGGGGAAAACCTGGTGAGGTCAGCACTGGTAAATTGGTATCAAATGCAGGTTTACTGGTTCAGAGTTCAGAAGCTGGATAGTGGAAAGGTGTTTGGAGGGTTGAATAGCCTTGAGCTGTTCTAATACGCCCAGCACAGTGATTCTATTATAAGGTGGAGGACCTTAGGCCTACACTGGGATGGGTTTCAGATGTGCCATAATAACCAAGGTATTGAGTTGCCCCTAAAACGAGAGCTGGGAATAAAGGGAAGCAACTTATTATCCCACCATTTTCTGCGAACAATCATCTTCTCTCTCTTCTAGACAGTTTACTTTCTCTGTCATTCTTTCTTTTCCCCTCTCTTTATTCTTTCTTTTCGTTGTTTCCATTTGTGCATTTTTGGTCTTGAAGCTTCCGTTTTTCCCACACTCTCGCCTGTCACACTGGTCGACCACAAAAATGCAGGACAGTGGAGAGTGTGAGGGGGCTCTGGAATTCCACATGCAGAGGGTAAACACTGCAACTGCCAGGAAGACACACGCACACGCACACACACACACACACACACACACACACACACACACACACACACACACACACACACACAGGAGCAAACACTGCACCTACCCGGCTGCCCTAACCTATTCTACAACCCCCTCCCTGCACCGCTGCCCTCTTAACTCTTCACTTGCCTTTTCGGTAGAGTAAAATGACTGACTGCCCCCACGTCAACAGAGAGAGGGCATTGGTCTGTTCTGTGTTACTCTGTAACCACATCAAAGCCAGACAGCCAGCAGGCCTACAAAGCTTTGCTGCATTGAATGAGTGGACACCCACAGACAGGTAGGAAATTCACAGATCACATAACTCACATATAAGAAAACGTATATAACATGCGCACACACCGTGCACAACGATTTCTTCCAGTCCCAGCGGCGCTCCAGTCCTGTCCTCTGCTCTTACACACTGAAGGAGTGTGAGGAGCCCTCCACGACTGCAACCACGTGCTTTAAACAAACAAGTGGTCCCGATCACCAAGGTTTGCTGTTGTTGTGTAATTTGGCCAGATGTTGCAGTAATAAAGTCATATTGCAAGCGTGGGAAACAGCTGGTAGCTCAGCCTCTTTCACTCCTTTTTACTCTTCTTCTCTTTTTTTTTTTTTCTTTTCTCTTCTCTGCTCTTCAGCTTATCTCCAAACCAAACAGGGTTTAAATGGTACCCAGGGCCAGGGTCCTTCCATTGAACCGCATTCTGTTTACGGTTCAGGCAGAAATCAGGCCTGTGATGAGGTTGTTTATTGAATAGGCAGATACAGCCTGCAGCCAAGAGACTGGGAGTACTCCACTCCACACATATTCTAACTCTCATTAGCCCTAGCCATTTCCTCTTGAACTCACCGATGCCATGCACCCTGATTCACTCCACAAGCAGGGCCCAATCAATGGCACCCAACCATTACAACCACTTAATATGACACAAATTAGATGGTGATTAGTTCAACATTCAGCTGTACTGTAACATCGAAACAGAACAGTTTTGTGGAGTGTAAGTGCACTGAGTCATAGTGCTGGTCTTACTTGAGGCGCTGAGTTGCTGTCTTCCTAATTAGGCCCTCCCGGGCACTGCTGGGTGGCTTTGGGGTGAGAACGGGACCCACACGGGCCTGGATGTGGCTGTGATTGGTACGGACAGAGTGGCTGGCTGGAGGGTTGCTGGATGAGCCTACGGGAGCCTGGGTCCGTGGAGCACTTGTCTGTTCTGGCAATAGAGCCTAAGGAACAAGAAAGACAAATTTGATAACATTCAAGAGGATACACATACTTTTGACCAACTTATCGCTGTGCAAGAGGATTGGTGGCAGTATCATCTTTATATGTCCAGTATTTATTTATTTAGCTACAGTGCAAACTAATGCTATGGCACACTGTGTATGTTTAGTGGACAGTATGACCTAGATTGTTCACTGTTTGGCACTAAATACTGAACACAATGATCAAACTGCTATCAATCCTCTTATCATACCATTTGTAGTTGATTCAAGAGCTTATTTGCTAAAAAGTTGATATATTCTTTCAAAAGGCACATGCATATAGACAGGCACACAGTTGTGTAGTTGTCATCTGTGTGGTATTTATTGTCTACACAACTACAATAACCTAAATTATCAATGAGTGTGTAGTTAACAATTTGACATGCACTCAACTTCCATACCAAAAGAGGAAAAAGGGAAGAGCAATCAAATTTGGAATGGCTTACTCATTGGAAAAAAATGCTGTCTCCGGTCATTAAGGTGAAATATCAAAGGCCCTGACATGAATTAATGCGGAAAATTTAAGAAATGTCATCCTAGCTTTTTTTCAATTGGCTGCATTGAAAAAGCGAATTCTTCACATTATTTACTTGTTTAGACAAGACTGCTTTTCAAAGGCTCGGGAAGGATGAAAATAGCATTTTCTTCCTGACATAATTCACTGAGTTCTTGCGATGCTGGGGAATGCTTTGCACACATTCCTTCCACATCTCATGTCTATGTTATTTTCTCTGCCGCTTTATACGGCTATCTAACAAGCTAATGGTTTTCCAGCTTCCCAGCACAGCTGTTCAAAGGGCCGGCAGTGTGACAGGGAATATCTGATGTAATTTCTGTGTTGATAAATGAGAAGCTGAGTTTCCAGGTTGCAAGGTCCATAGCCGCGTTGCAGTTTGAGCGGGGCCAGGAAGGGCACCTTTCTTTGGCTGCCAGGTGGCCTGGGGCCAAGCCTGTGGAGGAGCCGCGCAGTCTGCACCCAGTAACTGGAACACGGACTGCAGCGCCGGAACAGCCCCCTCTCTTTCTCTCTCACACATACACACATGTGTATATGCACACTTCCACTCCACTAGAAACACTTCCTTTTTTGTATTCAGTTAATACTTCAATAAATATTCCCATAAGACCAGAAAGGGAAGCGAGGTGAGTTCAAGGGTGTGGAGTTCATTTGTTTCAAAAAGACCAAAGCCCCTCTCTATGGTTTCTCCTGTGTCACTACAGAGTAGAGTCAAGTCACTGACTAATTCTCAGACCAATAAAGGTGCACGTTCTGCAAAGGAGGATTTACCAGGCAATTCTACTCTGAGTCAAAGAGAATGGGTCTTATGGCTGTGGAACACATGGAAAAGCAGGATTGAAGACCTCAGTCTCAGTGAAGATGCTCATCACCAGGGTGGCCAGACAGAGACCCATGCGGGTGGATCAGGGGAGTGGTTGCAAAGATTTCAGGGAGGGTTCCTTGATTTGATGACTCAATCATGCCCAGAGGCAGCCCTCTCATGACCTCAGTTTGTGAGGGTTGAACAACACGATGGCTCTGTGACTTAATACCGGGCCCCATATTGCATAAACTGCACTGTACACGATCCCTGATGCTGCAACCCATTTCTATTGGGAGAGATGTGCCTGCCTCAGTGCACTTCAGTACCAGGTACTGGTGGATGGTGGGGGGTGCTGGCAATGTGTGCAGTTTGGTGAACTGGTGAACTGTACTCAATCAGAGAGCCAACTATGGAAAGGGATGAGGAGGGAAGGGACCACAGGCAAGGCAAGGGGATCATTTTCCCAAAGTGCCTTGCGTAAGACAGCTGGACCAAGCCAAGAAAAATATCACCTCAATTGCATTAATTAGGGCCCAACCAAAACGATGAAAAAAAACAATGACGTGAGAGCAACTGCATTACTCAGGATGGATCTGAAAAAATTAAGAGAATCCAGTCATTCTACCCTGTAAGTTGTCCCATGGCGCTCTCCTGTCTCCATTCATCTCCATCCATAGAATGACTCTACAACTGTCAGAAGATGAATAAGCACACTCTTCCTGTTAAGATCCCCTTTCAAAGCAACTGTGCAGGAAAACAGAGAGCCTATCTATTTTCTCCAAATGTGAAAATAATAGTGTCAAATGACCGAGAACTCTCCGCCATTCTAATCTACCTCAGCCAAATCACTTCTGTCACGACTAGTCAGGCATGACTAAAAGGTTTTTTGTTGCCACATTACTACAGTTGAGAAAATCATGCCTCAAACTTTAGTTCGTGTTGTAATGGGAACACAAATGGAACTCAAATCTGATACGAATGTACTGGTAAGACTTCAAATCCATCATGGAATCAGTACCGGGGCCCCACTAGTGCCCTTATGGGCAGCATGCCTTGATTACTCACCTTCCACTATAAGCCCGGCCAAGCCACTCACCCGCACAAAGAGTAGTCTTGGTGTGAGGAGTCATGTTTGCTCTTCAGGAATGAGCTTCTGGTGAGGATGTTCCCACTGAACACCATTTTGTTCAGCGGTCTGGACAGAGATTCTCAGAATAGCTTTGTAAATGCTAACATGAAGGCTTTCCCCTTGATGTGGGAGCTTTTCATAGTGTTTTGGACAGCACTGTGCTTAACTAAAGGAATATTTTGTACAGACACAAATATGAGGGTTTTCCTGAGTTATAAATCAATATTTCTTATAAGCTTTGTTCAGTGTTTTCATCCACGTGGTGTTGAAATAAGAGTAAGACATCAAGAGAGACAGCGGGAGAAATTGGAACGATACAGAAAAAACAACCGGCTCCAGGTCTCCGTAACATGTTTCTGTTTAGACCCCCTGGCTTCTAAACACCCAGGGCAGTAATGTCCTCTACTAGCTCCCTGTACTCTGACCGCTCTGTGGCCCAAAGAAAGCAAAGAGAATTTTCCTACAGCGATAAGTAAAGTACCACATTTATCATTAAATGATGGACAAAACAATGAATCATTTACTCTACAAACTATAAGCGCACTACCCCCCTGACGGTGCCGTTGGGTACCTGGTGTCGGCAATGGCCCTGGTCCAGGAGCTGTCGAGACTGGAGTCTCTGCTGCTGCAGCTGTTGGATGGCAAACTGAAGCTGGTAGCTTCCTTGGGTGGGCTGGTAGTGCTGCTGGGGGCTCACCCCTGTCAACAGGCTGTAGGCACTCTGTCCATCCCAAAGACCCTTCGAATCCTCCAGCGGCCTGTGGCATAGAGAAACAGGAAAGGACAGAGAGAAAAGTCAGTAAATAAGAAGGTCAAATCAAAAACAACAAAAGACTGGATACCTATGAAGGTTCCCCCCCACCGGATACCCCAACGTTCCCCCCCCTGACAATTGTTTTTACGGTTGAAGTCAATCATTTTCAGTGATGGCAATAAACTGTGACCTCTTGTGTTCTCTACCATGTACTTTCCCCCAAATCCTCCTACTCCCAGATGAAGCAGCTACCAACTTAGCCGCATGATCAAACCACAGTTCAGATCAGTGCTCTCATAGCTAATCATTGCCTGGAATACTGCAACATGGTACAGGCTTCAGTGGCTTTGTAGTGAGTCACGAGAATATTTGCTACCATCTTCTCCTTGTCAGTTACTTGACCATCCATCCCAAGCGGCGCTGTGGTGTTAATTACCTGTCCCATTTCCCTCCACATGTTGAGTTGAAACACCATGGGCAAAAGCAGAAATGACAGCTCACAGCATCCCAGCCAGTGGGTGCTGTGCCCACAGAAGCCTCAAGTCAAAGTTTGCGAATCAGAGTCAAAGCAGAGGGCAGGCCTGTGGCAAACCCAGGCTGAACTGGAAACCTTTCCTCTTTGCCTCAGCGCTCTCAGAGCTTCACGTTCCATCCACATCACAAAGCCACAACCTGGAAAGCAAACCTTTTGACCGGCTCCACACGTTTGTAACTGGATTATCTGTCATTAGGACTAAGCCTGTTTCAGCCTTTTGACTTTTTGGCCCCTGCTAAAGAAATGAGGTGTCCAGCCTCCCCCTCAGCCAAGCTTCAAAAGAGTCTATGTGTGCTGCTCTATATGTACCACCTCAGCTAAAAATAATACTATAAAGAGCTAGCTGTGTTGGGAAATGAGATGAAAAATATGAAAGAGAAAAAGAAAGCGATAGAGGTGGAGATAAAAAAAAAAAAGGTATCACTCAATCACTGTGGGTCCTAATGAGAGCAAAAAAGTTTAAACTTGGAAATTCCTCCCATTACATGTAATAACATTTTTAGAACCAAACTTTGATAAGGTCTAAAATTATAATTCAATTAATCTTGAATAACAATGCACACTGCGGGAAAATAATCCAGTGTCGCTCAGGAGTCTGCATGAAAAATATTCCCGTCCGGCGTAGCCAAACAAAGACACAAGGGATCTGAAACTCGTGTGAACATGCGATCCGCCCATGCATTTCTCAGTTCACGTAATGGCATGTATATTGTAAAAACAACTGGTGTGACCATGAGCCCATTCAATTTTTTTCAGACTCTGCAAACAAAGGCTTGTCTGTGAACCTTGTAAGGCCAGAGATCCGACGATGCCAGGAGACAAAACAAAACTTTGTTCTTTTGTTTATAGCAGTTGTTATTTCCTTTAAGTTGGCTACAGTTTGCATGTAGTCCAGTGGGACCTACAGTGCAATCATTTTATTAGTATATGCTCCAAAAGTGAATTCATGATACCTAGACAAAAGAAAAAGGAGCACACTTGAGATACCACACAGAAAATGGCCATTTGCAATTACTTTCACAGAGCACGGTCCTCGATTTCTTTCATGTGCACCTACATTTTCAGTTCATGAGCATCATGTGCTCCTTGGGTAAAATGTCACTGTAGAACCAGAGGTCTACTTAAAAAGTGTCAACATAACATAACAGCAATACCCATGATTTCCACATCAGAAGGAACCAGTTCCCTTCCATGTAATTCTAACACAATAACAAACAAAATAGGGAAACGAAAGGGGAGAGAACAGCAGTGCTACATCTGAGCGTCCCATCACTAGTACAGCACATGTGTGGGGCTTCAGCTATCTAGGACATCCCTGCCTACCAGACTGCAGCATATAGGTGTCAGTTCACTCCCTGCTGTGCTCTCCATCCTTTAATACGCTGATATGACTTACAATAACACAGCACTGTGAGTTGAGCACATGTGCGGCATCAATCTAACCCAGCGTGAACGTGGGAGCAGACGGTCTGAGATGACATCACGCCACAGTCCACAGTATCTCAAAGCCCTGCCCAGTGGAAATCATCAAGCCTCAGGAGTTTGGGGGTATTTCCAGCCATTATTTATTTTTTGTTTTGCTTGGTCAATGCAGAGGCTCTCAGAGGAGAGACGTGGCTGTTTACCTTGCAATTCATTTCACTATTTGATTCCCTAGAAGTAACCACAACCACCCCCCCCTACAAAAACCTCCTCAGGAACCCAGGCATAGTGTCAGTCTGTGAGCTGGGTGAGTGACACCAGGGGTAGCCAAGGACAGATATGTGATAACTCTGCACACTGAGGGGTTGGGTTCTGCTGTGAAGGTGTCCACTATGTCCACTCATTAACATGTCCACCTATTCCCTTCAATGGATTTCACTCATTCCTACCTTAGGGTTTCTCCTCACTCTTGCTACCACATCTGGCTTCAATTGATGTTAATAAAAACCTTGTTTTACCAAAAGAAGGAAGACATCAAACCAATTTCTCTGTTTATTTTGGTTAGCTGGATTTCTGGTTCAGCAAATGGACCGTCACAAAATGTTCTGGAATAAAATGTCCTTAGAAAATCTTGAATAGAATTAATTGAATACAACTAAAAATACCTTGTATGACTATGGTGGTGGTGGCTCCCAGTCGTAGTGGTCCTAGAGGGACACTGCCGAGATGATGGCTTTGTGGTTATTTGTACATTAAGAAGAAAATAAAAACTGCTGTGCCCGGTGTGCTAAAGCAGCACGAGATGCATTAACGAGTGTTCAACTGACTGAGAGAAGTAAAGTGGACCAACTATGACCTGTTCCAGTTAATATAAGACAAACGTGAAGCTACATCACAAATTCAAACCACAACTGTTATTAGCAAACCAAAGCAATACCCAAAAGTTACTGGAAATTAATTTTTACTGGAGCCAAGAAATTAGTTGAATCCAGGATTGAGATAGAATTACACAATTATTACAAAGGCAGAGGACAATCTGTCTTTCTGAGAATAAGTCAAGAAATCCTAACCAGACATAGCTAACTGCTGGTCACTCTTAAGGTTGTCGCCATGAGTGCAGCTTAAATATCTGATTGTCAACATCAGGTTTCAAAATGTCCACATGATTTCACAAATGCACTGAATGGAAAACAACATATGTATCAGGAAGTCCTGCATTGGTTATGGCAATCACGTTAACTGTGGGTGTATGGAGACATGCCGTATGGTGCATATGCCTTCTGGTTGCCAGCAGACTGGAGTAGGGAAGCGGCTCTCAAAGTGCTGAGGCAGCATACCTGGAAGATCCTGGCAGCGGCACTTCAAAGAGCCACGCTACTCTTTGAAACCCATCATATTTCACCCCTGTGGTTGCTTAAAGAGCCAGTGTACTTAACAGTTTCAGTATGTTTGGCACAAACCATCAGCCCCAGTGTAGGGGGGAGGGGCTCAGGAAATCCTATGTTATAAGAAACAGTGCCGAGGTGAAATCAAGGTAATTTATCTTAAAGATATTACATTGATATTACAGGATGCAAGGCAACTTTTATCCATATAGCACATTTCATACACAAGGAAGATTCAATGTGCTTCACATAAAAACACATGTTACAAGACATTTGTAAAGTGCCAGTTGTGTTGCTGTGCAGTAGCTAAAGGAAAGTTACAGGAAGCCCGATATTATCAGGAGAAGTTTAGAATAAAGAGCTTTCTGACAAGAACTATCTTGTGATGGAGTAAAGGATTCAATATTATTCTTGTTTCTTCGAAAAGGTTAACCTTGGTCAAAACTGAAATGTGAAGCTATATTCAAACTGCTTTCCTGGTGAATAGAGTCCCAAAACAATCTATGGAAGGGTAGAAATATACTGATGTTTATACAAAGTGTCAGGTGAAATTACTTGAGGAAATGAGGAAATTCACAATAGAAAAGTGTAATCCATCAATTGGAAGTGAAAGTTAAAATGGAAGATCAAAAGGTGACTTGTGTTTCCTCAGTATCATATGCAAAGACTAGGTGAGGGTATCCTTAAAATTATAAATTCTATCAAAACTCTCTTCCTTGGTTTGTGGAAATGAAAACATTTTAAAACGGGAAAAAGCCAGACATTCCAGGAATTCCCTGACAGTTCCATACATAAGGAAGGGCTGGACTGGAAAAACACTGAGCTTGAGATCAGGGCCAAACTGTCTGAGACATTGTCACTCACATATCACTATAAAAATAAGGGGAGCAACCCTGGATGCTTAACCCTTAATCAGCCACGCCCCCAATAGCCGACAGGTCGATCTTCCTGGCCTGGCCAAAACAGACCCTGACCATAGGATCACATCCTTTCCTCCTTCTTTCTCTCTATCCCCTCATCACCCTCTCTGCAGTGGACCAATGTGAGGGGGAGCTCATGGTTGCAGAGGAGAGGGCTTGGAGCGTGGGTGAGTTACTGTTGACTCTAACCCCACCCCCCACCCTTATCCAATGCAATGTATTAAGCTGCCAGCATGCTTCACACACTCCAGGCAGCCAGCAGCCAATCCCACTGCTAGCTCGCCCCACAAAGCACAATTAAAAAGGGAACAAAATGCCAATTTCCAGGCATGTATTGAACTAGCCTGCCCAGACAGGTGTTGGAGCTTGAAAAGACTTTTCCAAAGACTAACAGTCTTCAATGTAAAAATTCGTCAGAGACCATTAAAAAAGCCTTAAGATTTTATTGAGTGTGACCAAATAGGCTACCACAATATTTAAGTGCCTACAGTATAGAGCTGTCCAAAGTTGTTTACACAGAAAATCCTGAGGACTAATTTGACCATAGTGAATGATATTTGAGACCTGATCAGCTCTTGTGAGTCTCTCACATGAAACTGCCAGGACTCTGCTCTGACTAAAAAAAGCAACTTTCCTAACTCACACTCAACTATTTCAACTCCTGCTTAGATCAACTCAAATGAGCTAAAACTTGTTTTCTAGCCATATCTCCCTTATCACAGGTCCTGAAAAATGAGAATGGCTGTTTATAAGGACTCCACTGCCTCAGCGCTACACTGAACCTGCTCTGTGCGTCTGTGTACAACAGGCCAGCATCTCAGACTCGAGGCTCTCAGAGGAGAGAAATGGCTGTTTACCTTGGCAGTAAACCCCGCTGAGATTGTAATGCACCATTCCCTCTCTGCTGCCTCTAGGGAGGGCAAATAGCACACGTGAGCACAAAGGGCAAATTTTGCCCAAAGCACAATCAGAGCTCTTATAAGTGAACAGAGGTATGATGCATGCTAAAGTAGGGTGGGGGGGGGGCTGTCTGAGAGCCGTAATATCTGTAATATCAAGGGATATTAGGATGTTCCACAAAGGACACCTCCCTCTTTCTGATATCATGTCAATGCTATGTCTTCTGCATTTTGAGAAGGAATAGGGTTTGTGAAAGTGTCCTTTAAGTGGATCTTCTGTTGCATGTTTCTTTGGACTCACCCTGTGCTGCTGACCAGAGCCGTTTCAGAGTGGACAGCCTTCACTGGCCCCTGGGTCACAGGGGCAGCATGGCGCACCTTAGGGGTGAGTGGGAACTCCCTTCTGCTCAGCATCTCATTGGCCAGGTTCAGGTTGGTCAGCTGTGGGCAGAGGAGGAGACTTCAAGAGACAATTCAACTTAATTCAATCCAACATTATTGTCATTCTACCTTACACAAGTGTATAGTGAAATGAAAAGTTTTCCTTGAGGTCATGGTGCATTACAAATGAGTAGAACGGAAATTTAAAAAAAAGCACAATCACAAAACAGCACTATGTAATATTAAAAATAGTGGTATAAAGTGACTGACACAGAATACAAAATTATTACAAAATCAAGTCCAGGATGTAGGTATGAAGTGACTAAATCGAGTCAAGTCGAAAGTCAAAGTCACTGCAACCAAATCTCTCAATGCCTAATGCAGTGGAAATGTTTGATGAATGAAGTGTCCCTACACAGCAGCAGCATATCATGTAGACTACAACAGCAGACAGAGAATGCACCGCACCCCCCGTTGTCAAATTATCTAACCACCACCGCCTCGTAGCTGTCCTGTGTCGACCACTACTTCTCTTTTATCTGGGGGCGGTGTGAAATGTACACAGCACATGGCAGAGCTAGTCTCCGCTCAGCACTAAATCCAGGTGGTCCCCTCCTCCTCCCTCTACCCCTGGCAGCATCAGTTATCAGGACTTGCCAGGCCAAATCTGTTTACAACCACATCAGCACAACTGTTAGTACTAGTGCCTCTGTCCAAGCATACTGCACTATACTGCCCTGGGAGTAGTATAGTGCACTGAAATCTAATGGAAGTGAACAGTTCTCATACTGCTGTGGTGCTTTTCTACAGTATTTCCTCCCCTGCAGCACTATGTAGCAGCACCAGTATTGTTACTGTTTCTAGCCAAGTATAGCATTAACTCTAAATTGCAATGCTGCTCTTGGTGTCAGTCTTTAGTACAATGAGAACAAACTTGTTAGCAATTCAACTACAATGGTGTTACACAACTATAAACTCATTTGTGAGACCAGTGGACTGACCTTAACTTTACCTAAACTGTGAGGATTTCTCTGCCAATTGCCAATTAGAATTACACTTGATGCCTGTCTACTGCACCATCGCTGGGTATGACTATCCATTACTCGGGGTGGGAGTGTGAAAAAACGAGCACACACACACTGGGGTGCAGATAAGGCTTGGCTTGTGGCCGAAATGTCATAAGATATCTATAGTTGAATGCTATCATGTTTTACACAAGATACCCTTCTGCAATCTATGTAATTGCCATAATTCTCTGTCGTGTTAGGTCATGTTACGGTGTACTGCACACAGGCAGGCTTGTCTGAGGATCAAAGAGTTATAATGTCTCTCTCTCACACACACACACACACACACACACACACACACACACACACACACACACAAAAAAGACTTAGTTATTAATATTCACCTCACTGGAAAGTAACCGGGTCTTGCATATTTGCAACTAGGCTTTGCTCAATTGCACCTTCTTTTGTGGGTTAGCATGAGAGCAAGTTATTACTGAACCCTCAGAGGTCAAGTAGTGAAACAGGGTGCTGCTCGTCTTTACAGAGTTCCCCACTGAGTTAAGCAAGTGATTTAATGACTTTTAATCTGAGCCTAAAGAAAAGCCAAATGTACTCCAAGCCTTTAAGTGCAGACATTGAACTATTTTATTTGCTAAATAAGCCAACCACTATGACCAGGATTAACTATTCATAGGAATTACAGCACACACCTTTCAAATAGACAGAATAATGTACAGCCAAAAGGAAGCCATAAAAACTGCAGTCTGTGTGGTCTGGTGCCATCACAAAAAACTGACAGAAAAAAAAAATCCAGTGAGGCAGAGACGGGGCTCCCCATGCTGAACGACAAACCTTTCAGGGAAGAAAGATGAAGGGGGTGGTGAAGCCAACAGAGCTGCCGCTCCCCTGCTCAGTGCCAATTTGCCACATTCTTCTATTTATAAGCATCAATTACCACAAAAAAGCGGCTGCCTGTTAAGTATCAACAGAAAGCACTCCCCCGTGGTGCATCTGATAATGAGACCTCACACAGAGCCTGGGCTCAACGCGGCTCACCACTACTTAGACCAGCCAGCTCTCGTCCCAGTTCCAGACCCCCTTCCAGTCTACAGGCTACAGGCGAGCTGCAGGCTAGAAGGAAGGTGCACAGTACGGGGCAGCAGACCCACCGGCTCCAACAGCTCAGCTGAATGAATGAGCAGCTAGATGCCGCCAATCAGTATGGGGTCAAAGCCAGGTTTATGCATCAACAAAGAGAAATATCAGAGACCTCACAGTGAGAGAGTACTGCAGAGGGGCCAGATCCTTCCTCCTTACTTGAAGCATTACAGAGATCAGTTTACAACTGAATAATAAATCAAACTCAGATAGTTTCTTATTTGTACATAGTACAACTTGCAGCTCCAGGTGATATTAGCTGGCTCAGTAGGCCATAGAGGTGACAAATATACTAATGAACTCACATGCTGTGTCAGGAGGTTGATGTGACTGGAGCTGGTATAGTGGCGAGTAGCCTGCTTGTCCGCCAGCTTCTGTAGGGCTGAAATTATGGCCTGCTGGTTAGATTGGGCCTGGTCAGACAAGGAGTTCAACTCCTTGAAGACCCCCACTGAGTCTGACCTCAGCTTACTGGAACTGCTTCTCCTGATCACTAACGCAACGGAAACCGCATGAAAAGAAAGCAAGAATATATGAATGAATTCAGTAAAGGAAGGATCAGGGTTTCAAGAGTGTAACAGTAGCTAAGTACACATAAAGTTGCATGTAGAACCATGAGTACATACTTACCTTGGCCTGCAGAAGTGGGCCTAGAGAGCTTCTGGCTATAGATGTGCATGGCACTTGGCATGGAGGAGGCTGCTGCAGAGCCAGACGTGGATGAGGTAGAGGTAAAGGACTGAATCCTTCTCAGCACCTGGGGTGGCTGTGGGGCAGGTACTGTGATGGGGCCTGGGGAAAAGGTTGCCCACATCACTTTTGGGGGCTGAGTGACAACAGAGGCCGAGGTATATGCTGGGGGTTGGGGAAGCAGCTCAGACTGGGGAGCAGGGTAGAACTGAGACTTGACCATGGACTGTGCGTAGGTCGGGGGCTGAGATGGTGGTGGTGGTGGCGGACAGTGGAGAGGCAGACATTCTGGGGACGAAGAGCAGGGCTGAAGATGGATATGGGTGCAGTCTAAACCTGCAGGGAAGCTGGAGCAGTGCTGGGAGGCTTGGACCTCTGGCTGGGCTTTGCCGGTTCTGACCACCGCCCGTTGGTCTGCAGTCAATGTATGGACAGAAGACTGACCTCTAGTGGCTTTGGGGTCTGGGCCTGTGCTGACTTTGGCTGTGGAGAGTGAGGACTCTGAGGCGCTGGAATCCTCTTTGGCCACAGGCAGAGCTGTTCAGGGAAGGAAAGAAGCCAGAGCTCCTTTATCGCCAGTTAGCAATTCCATGGCTCTGACACACATTTGTTTTCCCCCAATGAGGTCTAATCATTTGAAGCTGACCTCTTCTTGACTCTTCATGACTCAATCTTTTTCCCCTTCACTTCTAAGAGTTTACAAATCCTGTTTACTTACTAAATTCCTGTTTACTGCGATCAAATGATAAAACATTAAACATGAATCAGAAATGAAATAACAAAAAAATTGGAATAAACATTGATGTAACTCACTTTTAGGATTCTCACATTTGACCAGGCTCTCCAATTATTTCACGAGTGTCTTTATTGACACTCCTGACTTTTGTTCCTAGGAAGACACTGGCTGATTTATTTTTGTGTGTGTAGAATGTCAGAACTTCCTCCAGATCATTTTCACTGTTAAAAAAAAAAAAGAGATAACAGATAAACATGTGTACAGCAGATTGAGATCACTGTTCAGTCAGTAGCATGTATAATTGAAACAGTAAGGAGCCAAGCATTGAACAATACCTAGAGAGCTTGCCAATTCACTAACCTTGCTTCAGTGATGTACTCTTGAAATACACTGGGGTTGATGCAATGCTTCTCCTCTTTGCTATTCTCCTGTTTCTTCACCATATGTTCAGTCTCCTGAGAGGATAAGAATAAGTAAGGTACTAGGTATGCTCAGCCATCTGTGCAGGAGATAGCAGTACGTCTCCCATATGAGTCTCACTCTGTCCTTGCCGTTATAAAAATATTTTCTATTTGAAAGTAACATAAGGACCCAAGATAATGTCAAAGGTTGTACCTGATGCAATATAGTGGCAAAACAATGTAATGGGAGTCTGAGAACGGGTACCTTGTTGTAACAGTGGATGAACTCCCCCAGCTGATGGGACAGGAGTCGTCTGCGGTCTTGGAGTGGTAGCTGGCAACTGGGCAGAACCAACTTCATGTCCTGTTGAAGGTTACTGGCTGCTCTCTTCAGGAAGCGAATCACCAGCTCCTGGACATTACAAAACACATACGAGATGTTCTGAATCATCGACAAGTCATGCTACAGTCATACAGGCTGTCTGTCTGCTGGCCTTTCAATCTTAGACGACACTTAAACACTAAGACCTTTGAATTCAAAGGCCCGGAGATCAGCTCGTGTTCACATTCATTTTCCCCAAAGGTTTGAGGCCAATGATGACGATGATGTTTGCCATTGTAATGCGCCAATGAGACTTTCCAATCAGGACAACTTTGATGCAGACCGCATTTTCCTTTCATTGTGGCCACAGATGCCTCGTACACATTAACACTAGCGCCATGGTACGGATGAGTAACAGAGAATAATCAAATGGAAAATCACACGTATATATAAACCTAAAACAACGCTCCAGGGTATCCTACCCTGTCCATTTATTAGAAAAATTGGTATTTCTGAAAAAAAAAAAACACAGACAGTTATCATTGTACCATTTGGTCATTATCCTTTTCTGCCCAGGCTGGGGTGGTGTTGGCCCTGCTTTCTGCCAAGAGTCTTAGTTGGACCCGCTGCAGATAGGAGGAAAAGGCCATCCGGGCCTGCACTTTACTGGAGAGCAGAAGCAGAGGGAGAGATGGTGTTGAGGAGGAGTGAATGACTAAAGGTAGCAGCAGGGAGAAAATCTTCATAGGGAAAAAAACTGCAAAGGTAAAGCAATGGAAATGGGAGGCTACCACACACACGCACACGCACACAAAATGATCTCCCTTCTTTTTCATTCCCTGACAGCTGATAATAAATATTCTCAACTAGGGCTCCAGCCAGTTCACTTGGAACTGACAGTAAAGGTTGTTTTGGCTTTCTGGAATCTCTAATACATGTGTTACAACAGAAAGCACAAGCAGTGACATACATTCCTTTGCCGACTTAGGCATCCAGAGAGAGGGAAAACAAAAACAGGTATGTATCAATTTCGTCCAAAAGTTGTTGGAGCACAGTGTGACTTGTCCTGCGCCAGCATCAGAATGATGAATTGTTTTCATGGCCCGAGTGAACCTGTAAAGGGTACTGTCAGTACATTGTAGTGGAAAAAATGTTTTGGAAAAAGCTGTCAAACACAAACAATGATATACTGTACTATAATTGCCCGGCTCCGTGCACAGTCCTGGCAAGCGCTAAGGAATTTCAACAAACTCAGACTTGTTATTGTAATTCCTCCACAAATTACAATTTCAGGCCCACTTTTAAAATCAATAGGAGACTGGAGTCTTTGTTGCAATTTAGGCAGAAGTAGGCCAATGTCATATTTGTTGGTGTTTTTGACAGTGTACAGTACAGTCCTGCTGCTTTTAATTGTATGCAAATAAAAAAAAATCATGTGTTTTTATCGTCAGCCAATTGGGACAAGCTTATTCATGCTTTTACAACATCGTATTTAGACAATTGTACCTTTACACCTGCCTCAGCCAAAAGTCAATGTCATCTTCAGTTTGTACAGAACACAGGAACTAAACAAAGACACCATATCACCCCAATTCTAGCATCTTGACACTGCTTGTAAAATCTTAAAATCAATTGTGTAACTGACTGGCAGTTACACAATTGATTTTAATGATTACTTTTAAAGCTCAGCAAGGCCTGGTCTCTGGCTATACTGAAGACCTGTTAACTGCCTATGAACCTGAGCTCAGCCTAAGATCCTCTGGCAGGGCTCTTCCGACAATTTCCTTGGTCTACATCTAAGACGAAAGGTGACTTCGTCTTGTAGATTGAGGATTGCTGTTGTTTATCAATGTCATTTTAAAAGCACAGGAAACTAAATAGTTAAGGTAACATACTCTATTGCATAATAATAATAATAATAATAATAATAGGTAGTGTAGAGCCTTTTAAGTCCCTCCCAGACCAGAAAATTAGCAAGTCAATCAATGTCAGTGTCTCAACCAGTGGTGTCTAAATGGAAATGAAGGCTGACACATAGCATTAGCTGGCCCTGGACCCCTGATCTTCCATGTGATGACCGCTCAAAACAGACTGATCATAACATGCCATGAGCCATCTAAAGAGGGCCAGAATTTCTTCTCAGCTCTTTTGATTGGTGCCTATGCATACCTCATATTTCTCCTGCGAAAAGAGGGATGGAAGGGAAAGCAAGTGATGGAGGAAGAGGAGAGAGCTGCCTACGGGAGCAGGAGGAAGATTGACCTGACAGACAGACTGACCTGAGGTCCCAGCCCTGCTGGATGATGTGGAGCAGGTTGACTTTGGGCTTGGGATTGTGTTTGGCTGCCTCTGAGGTAGACAGTGCCTCATTATGGAGGCACTCCAGTGGGGTGGCCACCTGTTTTGTCTGCACCACTACTGAAGCCTTGGGTGAGATTGGGTCAAGAGCTTGCTTCTCCTCCTTTCTTTCCTCCTGAACGCACTCCTCTCCCTCTTCGACATCCTGACCACTGCTCTCACTGGGGGAGGCCTTGGATTCCCTTCCTGAGGTATGCAACATTATAGAGAAAAACAAATGTCAGTTGCATCACTGTCTTATTGGATAAAATACACATACACTCAGAAGAGAGTTCTTATTGTTGCTGTACTGAAATAAACTCATCCCCTGTGTCTTGCCGTGACACAGGGGATGAGTTTATTGAGTTCCTTATTGAAACCAAAAGTGTCTGATTGTGTCTCTCTTAGCTGTGCGGTCCTCTGTTTGAGATGAGAATTAAAGCAATGTTTGCTGAACTGGGCCAGAATACACCAGGCCTACCTGATTTTGTCTTCCCTGCGGTGGAGCTCTGGGCCAGGTGGCGCTGTCTCCTCTTACGTGCATCCAGGGAAAGCAACTTCCTCTCATACTGGAAGACGTGAAGGCCATGGAAAACGTCCACCTGCAGCTGCACATTCCCATTCAGGTTTCTGAAAGAGACAGGACAGGTCAACAGAACTTAACAGAACTGTGACGGTAAAAAATAATATTAATAATTTACACATCGACAGATACTTTCAGAATAAGGCAGACAGCTAGTGTGTCGATGAGATAGGGTTGACTGAAGCCAGTTCTGAGAATGTGTTTTGATTGTCTTGTCTAGGAGTTGCTGAAGTGAGATACAGCGATGGACCAGAGGAGGGAGGGAAAATGACAAATGATAATACAAACTGGTCTTGCAGTAACAACCAGGCTCCCCAATCTGGTTACCAAAGAAATATGGAAAAATCATAGATGGGCTAAGTGGGGGGCCAAATCACCAGACAATATTGTGAAATCGTGAAAGTGGTGGTTAAAACACCCACACTGATTTGGATAACATAAATACAGGGTGTATTTCAATAACAAAAATGTGGTTTAATAAAAAAGCAGCTCATCCATTTGAGGATTTTTTTCATGCTCCACAACTATCTTTCCCGTCCTGCCCCCAAATAGAAGCCACACTGCCACATAGACTGCACACGCTGGAAAACGTGACTGTGTGACATCTTTTCAGCTGTTCCTTTCACCTATCCAATCGCAAGACCAAGCAAACACCTTGTTAGCATCCAACCATTTCCACAAACTGATGGACAGGCTATTCCCCAATCCGGACCACAATGGAAATGCTTACCTTCCATGGAAAAGTCTGTTTGCCAACATGGAGTTCATTGATGTCTTGGACTCCAGATATCCACTGAGAGAAAGAGATAATAACCATATTACAATAATAATGACAGCAGGGACCTGGATGAGCCTTGACTGCCTTATTTGTGGGAAATGTGTTAAAATAGGACTACTGTGAAAGCAGCCACTGTTAAATGCCCTAATAATTTCCCAGACCACTCAATAACATGCTGTTAAAAATGCCACAAAATCTCCACTACTAACAGCCCCATGAAGCTAATCAAGCAGCAAATCCTTCATATAAGAATATGGACTGTAAGCACAAAAATGGATTTCCTCTCAGACAGAGGCTTTAATGCCGTTTCAACTTGAAGTCACTCTGGGATGTGAGCCATGCTTGGAAAATAATATACAGAGCTCTATAAATACCTTCTGACAACTAACGTACAGTAACTCTGTAGCATACGCCTTAGTCTGGTGGACACATTAGTAACAGTAGAGAAGTAGTATGGTTTGGCTTTAGGCACTGATTGTTCTCATTTAGCGTAAATATCCTGAGTCCAAATCATTTGAAGAGGATATCAATAATGACCACCATTATGGACACAGAGTCTAAGGGGAATCACGAGTGATCAGTCCATGCTTTATTGACTAAGCTTACCCATAGAGCTCCCAGGTCTCAGAGGTAGGGAAGATTCTGATGAAACCTCCTCGTCTGTCATACTCTTCCTTTATTCTCCTCAGCACTTTGATCTGACATTAAAGAGAGAAGACAACACACTTTCTTAGACAGGACACATTTTTTAAAGAGTTGATGTACATTCAGTTTCCCAGCCTGCCTTAGTCAAACAATACTCATTGAATTGAGAGTGTCACACAGCTCCATTATTAACACTTAGTAGTTACCTCCTCAGCAGTCAGGCTCAGGGTGCTGTCTCCCTGGCCTTGTTTACCTCCCAGCTTGTCTTTAGACCCCTCTGTTTCTGGGTTCTTGGCTGATGTGGGCCTCTGCCACTACAGGGGAGAAGGGTGAGGATAATATCATAGTATACGGATACCATCCATGTGCTAAAGTTCCTTTTTTTCAACACAAATCCTTGTCTACTTTGCAAATGATTGCGCAATGTTCATAAAGGTTGTCAGATTAGGTTTAATTCTTAAATTCAAAGTCATCTTTTAATGATAAAAGCTTAATCTATAGATCTGAGATATAACTTTTCTATAAAAGGAAAATGTGCAAGCTGAATAATAACAAACATCATCCCTTCTTCTTCCATTCCTGTTACATAAATGCCACATTTTTGTTATTCACTGGCATTCTTGGCTGCCTCCCTGCAGAATGCACTACCGTGCCGTGATTGACAACTTTGGCACGCAGGTTTGAGCTTGGGCCAGACAGCGGGGCATAACCCCACAGGATCACATACAGAATTTGTCATCTAAATAGTAGGGGGATTACATTAAATTTGTCTGACGTGGCTGGGGGTATACTATGGCAGCCAAAGAGTGACAAGGCCTAATCCCTCTGAAAAAGAATTCAACTGTTGCCCCAATCAGAGTTTTTTTCCCTGTTTTTTTTTTTAACTGCCTCTATGACAGCCCTGGTTTAGTGGTGGGCTTATTTTGTCTGAAGAGCTGAGACGCTGCACAGCAAGGTTTCTGGGATTCTAAGTCAAGTACTGCATTGCAGCATTTAAACCACTTACTTGCAAAGGACACTTTGTTAATGTAATGAGCATTCTATTAAAAACATTAGGAATCAATATGAGCCATCCGTCTGCCACCATGACAAATAGCGAAGCCACATAATCAAATAAGTAGCAGAAAGCAGAAAGCAGTAAGTAATTTCTTACCGGTAATGTAAGAGGCATCAGTGAGTGGCAAAGGGAAAAGGCAAAGGGTGATTAATGTGGATGAGTTTGAAGAGAACTTACCAGTCTGGTGTGTGCAGTGGCTGTCTGTGCAGAGAAAGGGCGCTAAGAGGCAATAGGTGAAAATGGTGAGATCGGGGTGAACACCAGCATCTACTGTAACACATTTAATCTTCATACAAGAACGTACAGTCTCCAGCATGCATACATGAACATGCAACAATGAAGCACTGTTGTATGTCTACACAGACCCTTTACACAATATAAGGTGGAGCAGAAAACTGTCTGATTTGGTAATCTCCCTCCAGTAGATCCTGGGCCAAAGCTGGGTGCAGTAGTTGACTGAATAGAGCCAAATGCATTAGCTGTTGTGGCATCATTAGGCAACAAGGCCTAGTGAGAGCATTAGTCACTTGATTAGAAATGATAAAACAATAAGCCACAGAGGCTAGCACTCACAAAGTGATGTCATCAAACACTCTAATTGCATTAACAGTTGTTTTGCATTACAGTGAATTTTCCATGAGGGTAAAAGGGGAGCTCAATGGCATGAGAGCGTTTTTTTTGGAAGGAATGGTGGCTTGGCTGTTTTGTTCTCATCCTCAAGTGTGTAGAATATGTACGTGTGTGTGACTGTCCAGTACCAGAGTTTTTTGGGCCGGGTGCTTGAGGCTCATATCCAGGGTGACCCGGTTAGAGCGCGGCTGTCTCAACAGGGGGTCCTGGCACACAACGCCTATGAGGACACAGTGAGTTGTAAAGGGGAAACACGTGAAGGAAGATACCAATGAAATCAGGTTTAAAATATGTTATTCATTTCTATGACCATGGTATGTTGAACCAGCATTAATGAACACATTGTCTCCCACAGCCGTGATGAGAAAGGGTTTATGCCACATCTAGTCTGTGTCAAAACTCCATAAAAGTTTGGAAAAGGTGTTCATGAAAACACTCCAGATTATTTTCTGGGGACAAAAGTTACATTATCTAGTTCTGAACTGAAAGCAATATAGAGCTAATTTGAATATAAAATCTCTACCATCTATTGTCTGATATCACAGATTCATATTTTAGTACTCTGATTTATAGCTTTTGGAGAGACTTGTTCATGTTCACAAATAATGGTTAAAACCAGGTCAAAAAACACATTGATTTAATTCCTTAAGGTTAGTTAATGCTATGACCACTTTAGGCGATAATTTCAACATTGTGTTATATGAAGATTAAATGAAGCCTAATTTTTTATCAAGTCTGTGTGAGAGACCCAAGTAGAATGTGGAGGGCACTAAAGAAAGAAAGAAATCCAGTAAATCCACAATATATATTAATATGATGTCATTTTTCAGGACATGAATTCAACGAGGCATTGTCTTTGCTTTCATTTTTTTACGTTTATTTAACCAGGGTAAGTCGACTGAGTGCATGCTTTTTCAGCAACGCCCTGCTTCACGTCTATACAACTCCACACATTCACACCTGGAAGCTGCCCAGTACAACCACAGTCAGTTGTTATAGGAGCAGTTGGGCGTTAAGTGCCTTGCTCAAGTGCACCTTGACAGTAGTTGTTGAGGGAGGGTAAAAGTATTTGTCATTCACTTTCCCCTCCCACATTTTCCCAACTGGTCGCCAACTGGGGATTCAAATCGATGACCGTGTGCGTAATAATTCCCACACTTCCCGTTACATAATTGCTCCCTCTTCACAAAGCTCCACCAAAGCTAACTGATGGTGAAACTGTTAAAGAAACATGTTTATACTGTATCTTGGTTTCATACTTGAGTTGAATCTAATCAATTGACAGCTTGGGCCCTGAGGCTATTTGTACTACGTCATCCAAGCAGTCAGGTACGAATCAGGCCCTTGCCATGCTCTTGCCTAAACGCAGCAATTATGACAAACACGGGTGACATGTAACTGACAGCTACACACAAGGGGAAAATGAATGCTAATGGCATGCTGTCATTATTTACAGGGCTGGGATGCAACCCAAGTGTTATCAGCCAACAGCGCCGGAGTTTGTTTGGTGAATAATAGATGTGCTATGTTTTACATGCCACTGCTCATTTTCCCCAGGCCCACACTAATGCTTCAGTCCAAAGATAACTGGCAATTTATGATTTTACTCTCTCATTATTGAGGGGTGTGTGAGGGGGGTGTAAAAGCTGCAGCATGGCCCAGGCTAACACACACACACACACACAAACAGGCCGCTCCCTTAGCGTCATTAGACAGAATCCACAGACTTAATGGCTCAGTGTCAGTCTAGATAGTGGCCTGCTGGCCACTGGGCTCAGTGGATGCCATGGACAGTAAGGAGGAGAGAGCAGAGGATTAGGTGGAGGTAAAGAATCAAGAGATGTCAAAGAAAGCTCAGATCAAATTTGTTACTCTTGTACTACATGTGTACTTATGAGGTAAAGTCCAGACTGTCAGACTGTTCATGCATGCGTGTGTGTGCATGTGTTGGGTGGGCAGGGTGTGAGATTCCTCTTGGGTTAAAACTTGGATTTAACAAAATATTTCTAAGCTCTCTCTGCTGCATGAGAATCCAATAATTAAGAGGGGAGGAGACATAACAGAGACACATCATTCCCTGTTGTATAAACAGCGTTGATCTCCGCCTTGGGCTAAGCATTTTTATGTCTACATGCTAAAGACTGCTTTAGCTTGACAATGCAGGATCCAGTTTCTCAAGAGAGCTTAATGACTCCAAAACAACCAAGGCCTCTGTTGACAATTCCCCCGCAAGTCATTTAATGTCAATTAATGATGACTGTGGTTTTTGCTCAATTCTGGAGCCCCATTATAGAGCCATCCAGCTATTTTCAGCAGTTTGTGCAAAACGTGGGGCGAACATTTAAGTGTAAAGCAATAGCTGACTGTCTCCACAGGCTTGAAACCTCATCAGAAGAAAGGCATCTATGCATGTAGCATCTATGCCTTTGGAGCAAGACTAAACTGAAGAGAGTAATAATAATTTAGAGACACTGGGCTGAGAATCAAGCACAGTGGAACCTGCTGAAGGCTCAATCCTGGTGAGAGCAGGACCTTTGGCCAGGAGGCTTTCCATTCACTGTGTTATAGGCCCTGACGCAGGTAAAGACCGTGGTTGGGGAACACAGAATAGAGAGCCGCACACTAACAAAAATGCAATGGAACACAAGATGCTTTTGAGGTATCTATATGATTATAGCGGTAGGGTGGCCTAGTGGTTAGAGAGACCGACCCAGATCTGAAGGGTCACAGGTTTCATCCCCGCAAAGATTCAATCCCCTTTGGAAATGTCCTTGAGCAAGACACAGAAACCTTACCTGCTCACCCAGTCTCTGGGTAAGAGCATGGGTTAAATGCCAACAATATGAATGCAAATCAGAAGAAGCATGCAATGTACTATGCCACTAAACATCTAGGGCTCTATTTTAGTGAATCAATGGCATGCACTGAAATGTGCAGTCAAAGGCGCATGGCGTAAACAAACAGGGTTGATTTTTGGTAATTCTATGGCCAGAGGCGCGTGGCAGACCAGCGGCACAGCTGGAAACAGGCTTGGATTAGGAGGAATACATTATCAGTAGGTGTGGTGGGCTTGGCTTCAATCATGACCAATCAAATCATCTCTTTTCCCTCCCACAGTGCGCTGTGCGCCACGGTGCTCTGACAGTTTGGTGATGGAAGAGAACAGTCCCGAGCAGCTCCGCCAAAAAGCTTGTCCCAAGAGGAAACTGATGTTCTTGTGCCAGCCAAGTTAACCAATAAGCCTTTTATGAGGGAAAAACTTTTATGGAGATATTGAAATCTGTGTGTCATGGTGCATACTGACAGTTCTATGTTAGATGACAATCATTCACACTACAGCCACGTGTATATACTTAGAATGAAAAATGTTGTATCTTTTCCTGCTTGAGGAATTTTATATCAAAATTGGCCAACATATTATCCATATTGGCAAGCTTTTGAATAAGATGTGTTCATATGTGCATTGGCAAAGCCATGAAGATAGCTTAGAACATGCTTGTGCTTTTCGGCGTGCGCTTTTGACATAGTCTGAGCAGACGCAATCGCAAATCCCCGTAATCCTTCACATCAAAATTGCACTGCGCTGCTGCTTGATCATTACTGACACACCCCCTACTGCGCCTCTCCTCCCACTTAGGCACAGTCAAGTTCATGGCAAGTCACTAAGATATCAAACGGGCGCAGGCAAGAAAAAACCTGCGTGCGCCCAACAAAGATGCCACTTCGCTGGCATGAAGCCCAGCCACCTGCTGTCACGAAAACAGAGCCGCTAGATATAAAGTAAGCCTTCAGCTTATGAGAGCTGAGTATCTATGATGAAGTGTAAAGAACAAAACCTTGGAATCACTATTAAGATATTGTATCAGCATGCACTCACCCACAAGAGAAAACATGTCTGCTATCATGCTAGCCTTTATCTTCAGATCCAAAGGTGCATCACTGCAAATAAAACACACTGATTTTAAAAAACAAAATAAAAAATATCAAACACATTCACACATGCACACATGCGCAGTGTAGAGCAATGGACTTTTTCATGAGCAAAATGAGTCACAATTTACAATTGCTGCAACAAGATATGGATTTAGTGTCTGACTCTGAAGAAATTGCTTGGTTGCATTTCCAGTGGAAGTAGAAATAAAATATTTGGCTACAACTCTAGCCTAAGGATTTTTATCAAATGAAGTGTAAGGGCCAATTCTCTCTGTGTGCTACCTACTGTATTAACAGCCCTTTTTTCCCAGCCCAACCAGAGGATTTTTATGCATATCTTGGAAGAACAGAAAATGGTTGCATATTCCAAGAAAAACACTTGTTTGAGTTTGTATGGTAAGATAAATGTTTTCAGTGAAAGCTTCTCCTGAAAAAAACAGATGAAAGGATCAAATGTTTACCCATCCTGGCATTTCACTGAATGGTGAGCTGATAAGATGGCATCACTCACCAGGCCAGGGAGGGAGAGAGGTTCACCTCTAGCAGCCAGGGTTTGAGGTTGGAGTCAATGAGCACGTCAAAACCGTAGAGCTCTGCAGAGGACAAAACACAATGAATCATGAGGCTATCACAACATACAGGGAAGTCACACGTCTCTTCTTAAGCCTGCTCACTGTAAATGAAGGATGAGGGGTACAAGTATCAAAGTCAGTCTTATCATAGCCCCATGTGGCAGTGCAATGGCCTGTGTCTCTCTGCTACTGATTACATGCATATTATATATCCAATCACTCAAAAGAGAAAAATACATCAAAGCCTGCTACTGAGGGATTGGCTGCATTACATTAGCTAAGTACATACACATTTCATCTCTACTGAAGCTGCTTACATAAGACCGTAGATCAAAAACAAACTGTGGCTGTGAACATTTTCAGAAATGCAGTCAATATTTTTTTCATTATTGGGAGGTTCTGCAGAGGTTCTACATATTGTCACCATATATTAACAATGACAGTGCTCTAATGGCTGGCAAACAAAGCTTTACCATAAAGTGAGTGTCTCATCCAACTGAGGCAATGCAGATGATTATGACAGGAGAAAAACTCTGATAAACCATGAACTCTAGCGAAGCACACCTGGAAAGCTCCCGAGTGAGAGGAACCTCGCAAACCAGCATTATATACTACATATATTCCACTCCTATAACAGCTTGGCAGCAAATGGCCATTTACAAAATGGTCAGAGAGTTACCTGTGGACAAACTCATCCATTCTCTCCCCATTTCACCTCTCCTTTTTCTTGAGTGATATAACTTATTGCAACAGGCTTGGCCTACATGCCCTGTGATAGCCCTCCGCACCACTCCCTCACACTGCTCTGGGGAGTGTCACCCCAGCCAACGACCCCCAGGCCCCAGCTGCAGCCTGTGGGGAAAACCACAGCATTTTTACAGGGATAGGGCAAAGCATAGCCATAAAGCCAGAGGAAAAATCCTCCTAATGGCACTTCAAAAGAACAGACTGTGTGTTGAGAATAGGCCAGAGGGTTGGAGGTTTCAAAGCTGCCATAACCAACATTGTTTATTCTAGCATCTCAGGTCAATGCCAGTGTTAAGCACACAAACGCCAGCATGACGACGAGTGACGGCTTCACATTGTGCTTGGTTGAATAATGAGGGGCAGAGCAATTCCAGTTTAACAGAACAAGTAACATTTATGAGGCTGTATATTACTAATATTACCATATATATTACCATAGTGGCATATGGTTAAAACCTTATTAGGCCACAAGCTATGATCGCTCCATTCTGGCCATGCAGCCTGTTGGCCCAGAACAACAACAAGTGAAGCTGCTTATAAAAGAAGGATAGTGCGATAGCGTTGGCCTCTCCAAAATCCCAGGCCTCCTCCACTTGTTTTTTAAATTCACATTGTCGCCACTTCCTCAAAACACATACATAAACAAATACATTTTCAATGTCTGTATCAAGACAAGTCGAATTTTGAGAAATCCCAACCAGGAGTCCCAATTCAATTTACTTTAGCCTAACGCATAGGCCTGTTACATGGGTCTGGAGTTCAAAGTAATGCGATAGGGTGATGAATGGCTAGTCTATCTACTAACTGTATATTCACGATGGAATTGAACAAAGTTTGTCATACATCCCTACATACAAGACCCATCTTTGACTGATTAGACACCCAGTGCTAAACAGTAGTTGCTAAGCAGAACACAGATTTTCTTTTCCATTTGCAGGCTTATCCCATTCTCTCCACTTTTATATAGAAACACACACACACAGACATACATATACACACACACACACACAAACACACAGCGAGAGAAAGAGACAGAGAGTGTGTGTCATAAAACATTATGTATTAGTCTCGGGGAACGGAGCACTGGAATAAATGGCACCACAACAACAGGGGAAAGGGGGGGGGGGGGGGGGGGGGGGCACCACCTCGCCAGCCCCCGACAAGCAGACTCCATGTGCCGCGCATTTTCCTCCAATTAGGAGCAGACGCCGTTCCTGCCCCATGAGCCCGCCGAGCCACTCACTGCTAGACACGTTTGTTCTGTGGCTCGACCACTGCCGGGGGAGCGCTGTTAAAAGTGCCCGCCGAGAGCCCACAACAAGCATCACAGACAGGGAGAAGCAGCAGCAGCAAGCATCCACATCACACCCATTAAAGAGGGAGGGAAAGAAAAAAAAAAGTGACAGAGAAGAGAAAAAGGATGATGAAGAGTGTATTTTTTTACTATTGGATGGGCGCTGCTGGAAACTCCACCGCAAGAGACAAACGCCCAAAAACAATGATCTCTCCACCCTGGCCATGCAGCCTGTTGGCCCACAATAACAGCAATATAAAGCATCTCCTTCATGTGTGTTTTCATCGTAGGCGAGGACAATTGAATTACTCTTGCATCACTCTGAGATAAATTATTGTTGTTGAACGGTTTCTCTGCTGTTGCAGAGAGCACGGCAGCTAGCTTGGAGCCAGAATCATGAAAACGCCCTGAAGACAACAAAATAAAACACTTAACACTGTATATCCTCATTTTGATAGAGGGGCCAAATCCATTTTTCATTGTTAAAAATGCTTAGAATTTCACAGCAACTGTATTGTGATCATTGGGGTAACCCTCTTCTTGGTGCAGGAAAGTGTGGGACTATCTGACAAATGTAGGACCCAGTGGTTCACAGATGGGGATCCAACCACACTGAGCACTTAATGAGGGACGTTCGGTGGAACACAGAACAAGTAAGTGGAATGTTTTGTGTGTAATAAAATAGGCCTTTGGCTTGGCTAATCAGATCTTAGTCAAAACATCTCGTAATCAGTATCCCTCAGTGAAAAGGCTCTCCATTAATCACAAGGCAGTGGTAAGGAGCTGCATGGGTGGTATTCTCTCTCCACAGACACACACACTTCTTACCAATGAAACTAAAAAAAAAAAGAAATGTTGTTTTTATTCCTCCCCACATCAGACATTACAGAGCTATAAAAAGATTTTGTTACAGTATGATCATTTAGATAGGCAGTGCAATTTGAGCAAACGGCAGAAATCCCATTTGAAAACAATAAACATGGTATTACGGGCATTAATAGACATTAAAATGGCAGGGAACAATTTGCTGCAAATTAAGATTACAATGTACTTTACTTGTGTGGCTCCCATCCAGACAAGCCAGAGATTGTGTAAAAACTCTGAACAATGGATGCTGTTCTGAGGACATTCACTGTTATCCATTGCCATACATCACAGCATTCTGATGTTTTGCTTTACCTGTTTATTGGTACACGGTAACTGCTTTGGCCCATTTCAGAGAATGCATTAACACTGTGTGTTTTGTAGGTTGTGGAGGGGGAAAGCAAGGATAAGTACAGGAGGAGGAAGGGAGGAGGCTGACAGGAGCTGAGAGAACACGGCTCCTTGGTGGTTTGGGTGGATTTTATTTAAGAGGAAAAAAAAGCACACAGGGATACTAAACTGAACTCCCTGAAACAAAAACAGACCTGCCTGTTTGTAAAACTTCATGTCTCCATATGTGCGCACACATGCACACATACACACACACACACACACTCACACACTCACACACTCACTTTGCATGCAATAGGCCCACCTTGAGAGAGGCAGTTCAACAGAGGGAGGGTGAGGGTGGTCCTCTGGAACCGTCACTGTCTGTCTTTGGAAACTTAATCCTGTAGACAGACTATGAATGCTGTAATTAACTTGCTTGGGGCCATCCGAAGACAACAAAATTACACTACATTCAATAGTAAACTGATATTGCTGAGGGAAAGATAATGAGCATGTTCACAGCAGACCAAAGTGTTTTTCCTATCCTACTACAAGGTGTACACCTAATTGCCCGTGAGCCACACAATGATATTGTTGTAGTGGCATGATGAAAGTACAGAATTTGACAATCTGTGACGAGTGCACTTGCAACCACATTAATATTGTGTTTTATAGTATATAGTATAATATACAGCTGTAGTACTACACTACCAAAAGCCATATCCCATTTATATATGCCAGGATACGCATTACCCCACCTACTACTTTTTGCAGTGTGTGTAAATTTTGTTTTTATGGTAACAAACAGAATATTTTGTTTCTGTCTTTTTTGTGATTGGGATATGAAGATGAATATAAATAGCTAATCCCAAATATAAGCTTAACTGGGCTAGTAGAATGAGAGAGCGTGAGAGAATGACTGGGTATTTTTCTTTCCTTTCTTCACTCTCACTCTAAAGAAATGTGTCATCTGGTTGTTTATTCATGTCCAACAGGTGTGTATGAGGGCCAAAATAAGGCTCACCAAGCCACCTTATCCCATAAATACCTGCACAGTTAACATTAACACCCCGGGCCTATGTGGCTTTTCAACCCAGGAGTGATGCTCAGGGTGCAGATAGCATCTTCATGCAGGCGATCGTCAGATAGTGTGAGTCAACGCTAAGCAGTGGATACAGCCCAAACAACCAGCAGTCAGGGGCCTATTATGTCTAGAGAAGCCCATCAAAAGTGCAAGGCCCTTTTTTTAGCAACTGAGAGGTGGACGAAAGAGTGAGCAGCACAGTGAAAATGATAAACGAATAGAAATAGCAAGAGAAAAGGAGAAAGAGAGTAAAAAAAGAGACAGAGAGGCACTGAGGGAGGCTTGGCCAACATGCTTGCATTCAAACCCCAAATCTCAGAGACTGCCAGAGACACAGAGAGACAGAGAAAGAGTGCAGACAATTAGTGCCAACACTAACATGGGTAATGGCTCCAAAATGGAGTTCACACGAGCCTGCTGCTAGGCAGGAGCAGCCAAAAAAGCCAGCAGCCTAAATCAGACAGACCTGAATGGTAACAGAGAAGAGGAAGCAAATTCCTGCTTCAGTCAACAGGCCTTCCATGACCCAGCAACCAGTCAGAGAGCAGCAACAGGCAGGAAGGCTCCACGCTCAGGAATGACTGTCTACAACCACAGCCCAGCTCAGTGTAGAAATAGCATAGAGGAACTGCTAGACAATGAATCTGAAACTGAAAGGAAGTCTTAGGGGTGGGGGGAGTATGTGTGAGTAAGTATATCTGTGGTTCAAATAAAGTCTGTTCAGTCATAAGGAAGTCTTGTGAAGCTTCAATCCTCACGAGTTCTATTTCATCCATTTCTATTTATCGGAGTATAAGAAGACCCCTTCTGCGTCACACAGCACAGCCACAACCAGCAGCAGGAGGGGTGTAGAGACTGGCTGATAAACATTACCATCTCAAAGTGCACCATGTAGGCTAATTATTTCAATATCACATCTGTGGCTATTGCATTGGGTTTTCCCAGTCAAGAAGTGAAGACATGTTGGTTTGTTAATGACGCTGGTCCAAGATGTTTAGATCAGTGCTGTTGCATCCAAGAACCTTGACCTGATTCCCCAATTCAAACTGGCTTATGTTATACCTCTAATAGGCTTTACAACTCTAGCAGGCGCAAATATGTGTGAAAGCACATGTGAATGAAGACAGTGTACAAGATTGATTTACTTATGGTCCAAAAAAATGTGGTGAAGAATATGGAGACAGTACCAAAGCAGTTGGTCTTGTGAGGAACAAACATCTTGCAGGCGGTGGCTATCTGCAGTTCAGCACTCAGCAAGGCTTTGACAATGAGGTCCTCCACCTGGCTCATCAGTACTGGAACGAACACAATGGAGACAAATAGAGGGCAGCGGGGGTTGTGAGATGTCCTAAATTTTCCAGATTTACTCTGTTTGAATTCTAAAATTTGATAAAGGATACGATTTTTTTTTACACTGACAGAAAAAACTGAACAAATTTTGCAGAGTGCTATTACATTATTATCATCTTTGAAAGAATCAGGAAACAGTGAAACGGATGAGAATGAAGCTCTGACTCACACGTGGTGTCTTTCCCCTCCTGCTTCAAATACCTCAACATAGCACTCATACTCCATTTGTTCCCATAATCCTCGACTTCTGGGTCATCGCAACTGAAAGGGAACAAAAGACACAGGCTCAGTGTCTGGGCTTTTTCCAAAAGCCAGAAATACCCCACGAATGTCCATGTAACAATAAATGGATGAGTCAATCTGGCTTCCCATTAATGGGATTTCCTTCAATGTAACCTGCTCATAAGAAAGACATTAAGCTTATTGTGGACAAACTGTGAACGTGTAAACTTGACATATCGTTATCATTGATCCAAGTTACCTGACATAGTCGCTACTCTTTTTGTTCACGCTATAGTTAGTGAGATGCATGAACTGGTTCTTGATGTTCTTCGAAGCCCGGTTATACTTGACTGTGGCAAACCTGTGGAGAGGCAGTGCTTATTTGTAAGTCATCACAACACATTTCATATCTGCCGTAATGAAGGCATTCACAAGGTTGACGCTTGACTGAGTAATGGGGAACTTTGAGATTAGTTTCTGACTGTATTTGAGAAGAGTGGACGCCACATGTGCAATAATGAGAATTCCTTGGCATGCACAGTGTACCTGAATACCATCAAAACCCGATGGAATGTCAAGAGATAAAAGTGGGATTCGGAATTTGGCCAAGATTTATAGCTCATAGTTTATAATCAAGCCCAGCAAACTAGAAAATGGTGGCACTCTGCTTCCAGCACGTAACTCTGTCAGACTCTGCAGTGGAGAGCCAGTCGTTCTATCCATCATCTACCCTATCTGCCCTACCTCAGCCTGACAGCCTTACTCTTGAATGAATGAATTATACGGGCTCTAAAGAATGCAAGTCCAAATCAATACGGCGTACAGTTACACACACAGTAATCATACGCTATCTTTGAACAATGTCATAACCAACAGCATTTGATTAGCCCATTATACTACAGAGACAATAGAGAGCTTTGTTTGAACCACCACTCCACTATGGAAGGTCTTGAAAGCAGAGGCTGCCCTCTTCAGGTCACTGCATTC
This sequence comes from Hoplostethus atlanticus, assembly GCA_034670405.1. Classification (NCBI taxonomy): domain Eukaryota; kingdom Metazoa; phylum Chordata; class Actinopteri; order Trachichthyiformes; family Trachichthyidae; genus Hoplostethus; species Hoplostethus atlanticus. The sequence continues at coordinate 4,103,683 of JAXDDX010000004.1, forward strand.
AGTGCCAGGGTTTATGTCTCACCCAGTGCACGATGGATATGAGAGTGACCAGGCAGTGTCTAAACCTCACCATTAATATAATTAATCTTGGATCCCTCACGTCTGTCAGCCGTCAGCTAATCAGCACTCTAATAAAGTTTAAGCAAACACAATTGAGAAACAACAAAAATATCCAGCACGCAGCTCACCTAGCCAGGCCTTCCTCATACACATAGATAAGGAGGGGATCATATGATGTCACCAACACGTACAAGCGCACATCAAACTTGAAATCTGGAAACAAAACAAAAAGATGTGAATAAATAAACCAACATTGTGTCTTTAACCTTAAAACTAGAAAGAAGAACTCACCATCTATTAGTAGTGGGTTATTAATGTAGCGAGACACCAAGATGTTTTCATCCATTGAAATCTGGCTTGGCTGTAGATGACAATTAGAAACACATAAAAGATGACGCATGAATGAACACCTCATACAGGAGAAGGGAGAAGATTCAGGCTTTCCTGGATCACAGCAATCCATCTTAACAGTTTTTAAGAAGTCCAGTAACAAAGTAATTTATACACTGAATTACAAATAGTTGGCACGACACTGTTGCCAACCTGTAAATATGGAGGAATAATCAGATCCCATTGGCCATAGAAGGTCAATCCTCAATAGCAGTCTATGAAAATACAATACGGTGGTTGGAGCTGGGTCATTTATGAGGTTAAAATGTGTTGCAGGTGGTGAAGCCAAGAAGAGATGGGGGAGGGGGGCAACTAACCTCAGGGCTGGCTACAGTTCAGAGAAAACCCAAACCAAAGAAAAATGAACGTATTTCTTTCTTCTCTCCAAATATCACCCTGACATTCTTTCCACTGTTTCATAAAAATGCCTTAGAAGAAAAATCGTGTATACGTTGTCCAAGAGAGAGAACCTTGTTGAGCTCCTCCAAAAGCCAGGGCCTTGGAAGTGTGTGATTTACTCCACAATGCTTATTAATGTCTAAGACACTGGTTCATATTTATTTCAAAGACAGCTCTATCACTACACTCCCACACACAAATAACATCTGGCCAACCGACCGTTTCAGTTCACACGGCACTTCTTAAGGTCAGTATGCTTACAGTTAACTTCCACCAAAGTTACCATGAATGTGAATCTGTCTTGAGAGTTAGAGGTGTGAGAAAGAGTGATGACTCCTGTGGCAAAATCACTTACATTGCTGACCAGGTAAATGCCTCGTCCTCTTGAAGACGCTACTGGTTTAATAATCCAAGGGCCCTTATCCTTGGCAAAACAACCTAAGATTAAGGCAGGAGAGAGTGGAAGAGTTTCAGTAAGACAAATGGACTTTTGGTTTACTATGTATACATTTAGAATGAGCAATGAGAGTAAACATATCATAAATTGAGCTCTGCTTAGTCAAACGAGATTGGGTGGGGGTGACTTACTGCAGAATTCCTGGTACTCAGAGGGAAGCACAAAGGTCTGAGGAACGATGTGGAAGTTTTTGAAGCCATGAGCCTGCTGCATACGCTGGATGTTTTTATACAGGCGGTCTTTGCGCGTCAATTCATATGACCTGGAAATGAACAGGGACACTGATCTAAGTTTAAAATGCTTGAGCACTCCACAGCTTTGACGCTGAGAGAAAAAATAATATACAAACATAATGGCAATAAGACACTGACAATTTGATTAATTTCATGTTTCAGAGAGGCACGGGGCCAAACTAAATGTACTTTGCAGTGGAAGCCAACAAACACATTGCCTGAATGCAAAGGCTTAGAATGGCTCAGTAGTGTGATTTTGAACACTGGAAACAGTGGCAGGACACTCTGCCTCAACTCATACAATTGAGTACACCATTGTACCTGGGAAAGTGGTTGACCTTCTGGAAGTCTTGAAGGCTGTGTAGTACATAAGGCTTGAGGTGAGACCCCGTCCACATAAGATTAAAGTCATTATTATTTGGGTGAACCTGAAAAACAGACATTTTGGTTGACTTCAATTCACAGGCTAGGTCACATTATTTAGATTCACTGCACACAGAACCAACGACTTATGCCAAATGATCATTTCAAAAACCAAAAGATTATGTAAGTGCAAAACTAAGTATAGCCGTTGATGTTCATACTGTATGAGCTCTGTACAATTTCCAGTCACCAAGAGCAATATTATATTCTGATGTCCATCACATATGACAGCTCGGTTAGAACGAATCTAAGAAGCAGATCAGATACTCTGCCACTAACCTGGTGAAATACAGCCTGCTCTCTTGAAATCATCTTAAGGGGTAGGCCAACTCACCAGCTATTTTCATCACCATTATATTACTTTATCTGCTTTGTTTTGTTTGTTTTGTGTTATTCCAACAATTGGTGAGGAGACAGGTTTGGCATTGCAGTTCACTGTCTAGGAGAAAGCCAGATGTTTGCAATAAAGGCTTATTAAACCTTGGCTCTGGTGATGCTGTGGTAGACACTAGTCTGCCTTTGATGATGGGTTAGTGGGAGTCAAGAAGCATTGAAGTGAAATAAAAAGGGAATTAATAGTAACTGCTTGGAAAGAGCAGTAATGGGGATTGTGCGCTCTTGTGAAACAGGATTAATGCTCTTGGGGTCCAATTTGTTTTTTTTCCATGGGTGCATTCCCAGGCTTTGACATAGGCAGTATCAGTCAAGGCAAAAATAACAGGCCTACTGTCCCTTATCCTACACAGCAGATAGGAGTATAAATAGCATGTGCAGCTGGTAAAGAATGCATCATCTTGGCAGATTTAGACTAATCTACCAAGTTAAGACAACATGTTTATGTAAAAACCTATGTTTTTTTTATTTGCATGATTTAGTGGAGAACTTCACCTCGTGGAATCCGTGATTGGTCAATATTCCTCGTACCAGGCGGCTCTCTGTGCGCACAATCTTGAAGGCCATGTTGTATTGCTCTGTAGCAAATGGAAAACGTCATTTTCATATGTTTAACAATACAACATTCTTAGTATCCTAATAATTGTAGGCTACAAAAAACTATTTCAATTGTTGTCATTGTTTTTCCCATAGTCATTCGGTAACTTAAAAAAAACTGTAGTGCACCTCCAACAGAGCGGATGTTCCCATCTTTAGAAATGACAGCTTCAGGGCAGAACACCAGAACTGGGATCTTCCTGCTAAGGCCACTCCAGGCAATGCAAGGATGGTCTCTGGGGGACAGAATCAGATTGTATAACACACTAGTAAGAGGTAGAGTTTCTTGATGTCAAATAACCTGTAGAAAGAAATGCCATATATAGAGAATAACCTAATATCGTGAAAATACACTCTGGGGTAAATTTCACTGCCTGTAATCTTCAGTTTGAAGTCCTGGATGATGCTAGCTTGCCTATATGGGTAGCTTACCTAACACTGGGGGAATGCATGGTGTTTACTCCAGTTGAGCAGATAGAGACAGAACCACACACAGTCTCAAGAGGTGCTGGGCAATAACAAACCCAGGTATTGTACTAACAAACACCCTAGTAACATTGCAGTGAGAATATCTGATAGTACCAGACACAGCCTGCCTATCATGGGCTAAAAAAAGATAAGGTAGCGTGCTGATAGAGTAGAACTCAATCAGGCATGACCGTTCTTGATAAGGCAGGGAGGCATGTAAACAATTGCTGCTCCTGGCTCAAGTATCCAGGCATCTCAGACAATATGGCAGCTAACTTTTCCACTGTGATATCTTGGCCGCACACTATTAAACAAGGTATTTTGATAATACTGATTTCAAGTCAGAGGCAAACAGAAGGGCTCAAGTTGGTTCAAATCAAGTCTGAGGGTGATCCTGGGTTGGTAATATGTTGAAATGCAACAGGGTCTAGTCTACTACACTTGATAACTTATTTTCCACAGTGTAAAATCAATGTACTGTAGCTGTGCGAGTCAAGTGTCTTTGAAGGGATAGTTTTTTTAGATCTGCTCTGGCAGGCATCGCAGTGAGTACTAATAGCCCTGTCAGCAAAAGAAGTGTCTTATATAGGCTTTACAGTCACCTGGAGTTTAAACCCTTGCCATCAATAATTAAAAGGGGTCAGGATATCCTCTGTAATCTAACATAGATGACATTACACAGCCTGTGTAAAACTGTGGCACGTTGCACTAACAAGGGGCTTGGTACAGCAGAAAAAAATCTAAATGATTAACCATAATGCTCAAACATGGTGCACAGTAAGGAATGGTCTATTTAGAGACAAATCTTGCAAGGTATGTCGGGAGGATCTGTAGGCTAAGAACCTAGCTGACACTAAAGGAGACCTGCTAAATTCAGACAGCCAAATCTACAAGCTGCAGAGACTGTGAGCAATATTCTGCTCATGTATCCATAGATTATAACTGCCTATGTAACCACTCTACATCATTGTACTATTTGAATCAACATACAACATACCAAATGAGGAACCTGCACACTGTCAAAAAAAAGAGAATGCTCACACAGATGCACTTGAGGTGAAAAAAAAAAAAAAAAAGAAGTGCTACAATAAAAGAGTGTAAGAATAAACACATTTCAGTTTACAGTACCATCAGTTTGTTCTAAAGGAGAAGTTTGCACAGACCTGTAATTACCAGGCTAATCACCAGACCTTGAGGTGGCAGATCATCTTTTGTATTCTTGAGATGTTATATTATGAGCATAAGGGAAATGTAAACATGACAACAGGTGGGGATTTTCCCTATTTTACTAGAAGGTATAAGGCCAATAGTTTTATTGATGCAAGTGTGCAGACTCCTCCCTTAAAAGATTAAATCACACCATTCATCTGGAAGCAGAGCTGCTGACATGCTCCTTTATTTCTTAAACTTTCAAATTCAGGCTTTAAGATGCACTTGTGGATTAAGCAATTATTATTAAACTATTACTTTAAAGCTTTGGTATCTCATTTCTGGACTGAGCTGACTGAAATGGAGCATAGTCACCATTCTGTGAGGGGACAAGTTATCTGATCTATTGTAAACTTTAAATCAGCACAGCCACTTACTCCGGCTCTTCCGAGGAGAGCTCGGAATCCTCTTTATCCCGGCTCACAGCTGGCATTTCCACAAAAGGGGAAGAGCCCGGTGAAATCTTCCTGGGATCAAGTATCTAGCTTTAACATGGCATCCCCAGCCTCTACATTCAGCGGCAAAAGAAACAATCATTGGTCATTGAATAGCTGAGCTAAATATCTGTGATTCCATTCGTTCAAAATGTAACGTTATAACGTTATAGTTACTGTGGATCAAACAGTAACGTAACTTCAATCGTGTAACTGAGGCTTGTTAACGAAGAAGGTAACGTTCCCTCAAGTGTGCATCTAATCTAACTTCACAATTAGTTGAAAATCAACGCCTTGGTTACTTGTGGTGGCAGTGAAGTTAACTTTCTACTACAAAAGACTGGCGACGTTGAGTTGGCAAAAAGCCCGACAAAAGCCCTGACAGCCAGGTAACGTTAACAAGCGTTAGCTAACTACGTAACGTCAACTAACATTAGCTTAGTTAGCAAATTGTGCTAACGCTAACTTAGGTTTAGCTAGCTAGGTGAAGTTCGATACAGTTAACGTTAATTTATTTATAATGACATACCCAAACACGCCAACATTAACCTGTCTATTTTTGAGAGCCCAAGCTTGCTTGTACTAGGGCCAGTTAGTTGACCATCGTGGTTAATCTTCCTGGTAACTACAACAACTGAGTAGCAACAGAGGAGAGAGCATGCGCACTCAAGCAGACATTTTTGTCCACTTAAAATTGGCTCCGAATCGAGCCAAAGAGCCGCAACGTAATTATCAAGATAGTTTACACTCCCAAACAAAAATAGAAGCGGTCTAGTCTGCCTAACGTGATTTCAACGAAGACGGAAGTAGCCAGAAGTGATGGCTCTTGCTTCTTATGCGTCCTCTGATCGAACGCACACTGAAGCCACAGCCTACAGGTGATCAGGATATGTTGAAAACGATTGGTTGATAAAGAAAGAAGGCGGATCCTGAACTCTCGAATGGCCCATTCAGAAGGATGGGGCGACTCGATGAAGCCATCTGTGAGGTCTTTTATTGGTTAACTCTAAATGACAGCTCTACCAGTGCTCACACAACAGTACAGTTGGCATGAGTCGCTTGCCTCATTGTCTTGTAGTCAGTATTCGTTTTTCAGAGGAACATGTTCACTCTGTAGTTTGATACACTTCATCAGGTAAATACATACACCATCCATTTTACTTTAAGTCAGGCCTACTCCCACGATATCTGTTACCAGCAGTAACCAGGCTACGTTACAACAACGTTAGCCTGCTATGTAACGTTACTTATTGTCGCTAGCTGATATACTTGTAAGGAAACAGCGAGCTTCTTTGTCATTCGGTCTCTAAAATAAGCAGTTAATAGCACACGAAGTGGCCTGTAGCTTGTTCTGACTGTAGCTGTAACTATACGGCTCTGCTTCTCCTTTTTTACAGGTGCATCTCACCGACTGACTAAAGATGAGTCGATTTCTGAACGTCTTGCGCAGTTGGTTGGTCATGGTGTCTGTCATAGCGATGGGAAACACTGTGCAGAGTTTCAGAGATCACAGCTTCTTGTCAGAGAAGCTCTACACAGGAACGCCAGAGTTCGGTGAGCATGAGGCTTTGAGCAAACAAGAATGTATTTTTATTTTCATATAAGTTGATTCAGTTTAATACTATATAGTTGAAGTCGCAAAAATGTATGGGGAAAACTGTACTATACATCACTAGTTTTGTCATTTTTTTTTACTTCAGTATTACTTTTAGACACTGGCGACAGTATTACTTTTGCAATTATTTTGATTTTGCAATGTGCATTTATTTCCTCAGTAAATGGTCTCCAAGCTCGAACATTTGGGATATGGACGTTACTGTCATCGATTATCCGCTGTGCCTGTGCTATTGACATCCAGAACAGGACGTAAGACAGCTTGTCATGTTATGCACTTTGCTTAAGTTTCTGTCTATAGCTATTCTTCTATTCTCACATGGCATTGTGACATGCTGGTTCCTGCAGGTTGTATCACATCACCTTATGGACTTTTGTCTTGGCCTTGGGGCACTTTCTGTCTGAAGCCTTCATCTACAAGACTGCACCTCTGACTATAGGTGTTATGGCTCCTCTCATTGTGGCAAGTGAGTACTACAACTCAGAATATGCCCTATACTGAAGAGTGATGGGAATATTTTGTAATATTTCCAGAAAGCCATTGAATGTTTCAAGCAGAGCACTCCCTTCGCTCATACAGCTATGTGTGATAGAGCAAAATGTTTTTGGACACTCAATTTGAATCGCAATAACATTCTTCTTGTGTTTCTCTAGGTTTCTCTATTATGGGAATGCTGATTGGGTTCCAGTGTTTTCTGGAGCCACAAGAGGAAGTCGGAGCGCGGCAGAAGAAGCGGAATTGAATCCAAGCTGTGTGAAAGTCCTCTTGTCCATCTCACCACCACCAGACACTAGTCCTAGTTTGCTGCTTTCTGCCTTGAAGAACAGGAGATCCAGGTGTAAATCCATGTCATACTGTGAATGACACTTTCTATAGATTATATACATGGACTGGAATAAACCTTACAGGATATTTAATGTTTTTTAACTGCTATTTTACAGTTGACAATGCAATTGGGGAAAAGAAATTGTCAGTTATTGTCACTTTATAATGTTGTACACACACATTATCACTACTACAATTGATGTGTGCTGGTTTATAAGTCATTCCTTAATATTCACTACAATGGATGTCAATTTAGTTAATTCTGCAGCATCTCAACAGAGATCCCAGAAAACATGGAATTGGTTTAATTTACATACCAGATGAAAAAGGGTCAAGTTCACATGCAGTGTAGAACTTGTAAATAAAATTAATTCAAAGAGGGGATCTGGGGTTAAGAGTTTCTGAAACAGTAAGTGAGAAAGAAAACTGTCAATGCTGAATGGGTGTCTAAGCCAATAAAGTGCATTTTTACTATTAAACCTTTGAAATCCAATAATCACGTTTTCAACCTGGTGATTATATAATTATAGAAAGTAACCAGAATAGATTTGCTTTTACTCAGAATGGTATTTCTTTTATTTCACCAGACTAGCGCTTACATTTTTTTTTTACGCTCAGATTTGCCAAAGGGATTCAATGGCTATAAAACTAGGCTCTTCATTACAGGGTATCACAAACAGTTCAGATTATATCACCAATTATTCATGATGTATATAAAATGTCCTATAAAAAAGGGATAACCAACGCTTCTCATGATTACAGAAGAATCATTTCAAAAGAAAAATCACTGGACAACTATCCACAACACACCCGACACAGATGACACACTGCACAATGGACATTCTTCATATATCCCAACTACTAATGGTTAAGCACAGCATGAACTATATTTCTCAGTAACAAACAAGAGTATCATACATAGAAACAGAAACAGTACCATTTCCTTGTGCAAAATGACTGGCACACTAGATTGACTTGCCTTGTCTTTCTGTCATTTGTGCTGATATTCTTTAGTTTTCCAAAGTCTCTCCATAGATACAGCACCAGGAGCAACCGTCTTACTCTATTTGATATGTTGTGAGAATGTGGTCAAAGCAGGAAGAGTTTCTTGTAGAGATCACATTAACAAGGTCAAGACTGACCTTCCGAGATATAATCAGATGCACAGCATCAACTATATTCATCACTATCAGTACTCAGAAGTAGCACCTCTTTGTAACCCAGAATGCAAGTGGCAATGTGAAAGGCTTGTTGAGCCACTGGGTAACTTGACTTGAAACAGACTGCCATTACAGCAAAACAAACCAGAGTCCTTAGTCTGCAAATTCTAAAAATATATATGCTATATGAACACCTTCAGCAATGTAAAGACTCAGTTACACACAATATTGGTCCAACGAGGGAACACACATTTTAAACATGGCTCATCAGAATGCATAGAGAACACTAATTAATTAACATTAATTGGAGGGGGACGGTTAAAGAGTAGGAAACATTAGATGTTAATTCAGTAAAGAAAGTAGGAATGGTTGGTGTCATTAAAGTGGCAGTTGCTTTGCATTGCACAACACAAAATCACGAGGTGATCAATACAGTAAAATGTATTTATTTATTTATTTTTTTTTTTGGATAAAATTCAAGGAGCTGCCTCCAGGTGAGTTATTTTCTGACGCCTCCACTTTTAGGGAAATAAAAACCTTTGAGCTTCCAGGTGTATTCGCTTTCTGCAGGATTGATTTATGCATGGTTTGGGTTGAGGTAAGTTGCACTTGGGATACTATTGTGAATGTCTGATGTTCAAGCCAGAGCATGGAGTCCATACAGTATGTCATGTTGTACAGTACAACATATGCTGGTCTGTTGTTGCTAACTCTTCACATTGATAAAAGGGAGGGAATGTCCTCCGCAGACAGTCCAGTTGGACCTCTCTCCTTATAACTTGACCTCTTTCAGAGTCACAGGCGTAGAGATGCCTCCTTCTAGATCAGCTGTCAATTTCTGTAAAGGAGGAATAAAGAAAAACATCACAATCATAATATTGACCGTGGCAAGTCAATAAAAACTGGGTTTAGTATAAAAAAAAAAAAAAATACTCAACCTCATCTCGGCATTCAAACAGACCACAGGGCATTAACAGTGACCAAAAATCATTCTGTACATTCATTAGGATATTGCTTGAACACTGAACAATAACTCAAATCAATAATCATGTTTACAGGTAAATGATCCCACAGAAGTTAATCCAAGCTAAATTTTCTAATTAGCTGATGGTGAAGTTTTATGAACCTTCTACAAAACCGTGCAATCAGTTTTAGGTTAATCTCACATGACGCCTAAATCCTTGTTATTGCTTTTAATTCCACTCAGGAGTAACAGCAGGTGTTGTTTTATTTAAGACCTTATTGTGAACTGAAATAGCATGCTCTACAACCTAGGAGTATTAACCTCAGGCATCATTCACAGCACATAATATTTCCAAAATACCAGTCATGCATTTTTGTGAAGAATTAATTAAACCATCACATTTGGCCCTCATTTTTTTTGCTGAACGATCCAGTGGCATTTTTATGTTGAACAAAGATAAGGTTTGTTAAATATCAAATGGTAACCCCATCCTTTATAGTTTCATGGTTGTGTGATTGTGGCATTTTGCTTGTGTCTGAACTTCAGAGAGTGGGTGCCCCTACCTTGGCAGGTGTGTGTTTTGGTTTTAGTGAAGTTGTGGGTTTTTGTCAAGACCGTTGCTGGCTTCTGTGGCCCCGTAGGTCTGCACCGCACACGGGGAGCTTGCAGGCTGGAACGATAGCTTGGGTGTCACACCTCTGAGAGGCTCAGAGGCTCCTCGTCCTTCATCACCTCCTCCACCCATACCACCACCCATCCCACTGTCCTGCCTGCTAGCTGCCCACCAGTCCACCTGACCCCAAACCTCCTCTTACAGAAACTTGCTGAGAAGAATATGGCATTTAAGTCAAAGTCGTCTTACAGTGGATTACGCAAGAGAATGATATAACTTTATGAGTTTATCTTGAACATCTGTAAAGTCTTATTTATGTGGAAAATATCTTGTTATTCCTCACAATTTAACATAACTGGCTTATTATGAAAGGAAGGAAAATTTGTGGTGATGAATTGAGTACTTGTCTACTCAGCTCTGTAGTTTTGCAATGGAATAATTTATATTTAGCATGGAATATTATGAGCAGAGAAAGTAGGAGGAAAGACAGCAAGGATATCACCCATCCCAAGCTCTGCTTAAAGAAAAAAGCAAAGACTTGCCTGCAGAGCAAAAGCAATGTGAATTTGTTAAAAATGTTTTGTTATTAAGGTTTCAAAGTTGATCTTGACATTTTGAATGAATGATTTTTATTTTATTTTAACAGTGCTTAAATTAAACTTGAGGGATTGAGTGCAGTGATGTTTTTGTTGCTGCTGTTACCAGCAAAAGACCTCTTTTATTATTCATTCTGAATTGTAATGTTTTATTCTAATTTTTTCTGGTATTTAGTGACTTATTAACAAATTATTACAAATTGCCATAAAATCATCATGACATCTGTTTGACAGCTGCCAACTGCGGCCATATTAAGACGTGACGAAGCACATTGCAAGATTTAAATGAAACAGAAATTTGGTTTGTATGCCAAACGTGCAAAGCATGCCATTTCACAGAGCAAGTTGGAGAGCTGTCAGTCAGTGCAGAGTCAAGCAAACAGAGTTTGGTGAGGAGATGTGTTTAGTGGTTTAAGAAGCAAAGTTTACACCAGCACGGCAGTGTGACCCCTGTGCATGCCTGCAGCAGTGCATAGCAGTGTGAGGACTGCAGAGGAGCAGCCAGAAGAGCCCATCCAGAGCGCATACAGCCCCATGCCAGGCGCGGCATCCAACACACTCCCTTTCCATGGAATGTGGAGATCCCGCCTCTGACTTCACATAACACACACAGATGCACTCACACTATTCGCCTGCATTCCAGCCTGCAGGTTGGCCGTTTGCCGTCGAAGGTCAGACTTGATGAATCCTGCAATAAACACAGGGGATGGGGAATGATGTTAAAGTGTTGATTAGTCGAATCAATGGCATGTGTAGCCATTCTGTAAACATGTGGCGATAGAGACACTGTATATGATGTTGATAGGAGGAAACAAAATGTCAAAGTGTTCACTTCATCTTCATTTTCAAGTCACAAGGAAATGGCATTTCAATGGCGTCTCGTCAAATTACGTATTTCCGGTTGAAACAGGATGTTGGGGTGGGACATAACGCGGAGGGGGACTGTTCAAAAGTTACTCGGTGTTTTTCTTAAGCTGTCACAAATCCTGGATTCTTCAAAACATCAATAAATGAATGAATGAATTCCAGTGACAGGGAGGCAACTGTGGTGTCTTAGGAAAAGGAAACATGCACCGCTGCATGTTGACACCCGTGTGGGGGTATTATTGGTTGCAATTTTTATTTATGCCTACTGGTACGTCATGAAGTAACCAGTAAAAATAACACTTTTCCAGGAGGTACAGGTAATGGGATATTGATTAAAAAAAAATAGAGAAAATAAAAATATTTGTTGTTAAATGGGTGTATGTTATGGCATGGCATAGCTAACAAGGTGAAAAGGTTTTTAATTTAATTGAGACCATAATAACAAAATAGCCATTTTTCATTCAGCCACTAGGGGGCATCCTCACTCTGTGAAAGATATGAGCAGCTCCAGACCTGTAACTATGGGATTACAAACAACACACTATGGTTTGAACAGTCATCCTCTACCACTAAAATGTTTAGTGTGTTACAGCGGCGTTGGTATAAAATGGGCTACAGCATTGAAATGAGTTTTACAGTGTAACAAACAAAAGCTGATATGAGTATAATGTTCAGTGTAGTGTGAGGGCTGGAGAGGAAAGGTTACTGGCTCTACCTGTCATTATGGTGCCTATGAGGAGAAAGACACAGAGGAACATGTTTCCGGCAAGTGGGCTCCATTTATTAATGATCTTCCCTTGGCAGATGGTGAAAATGATTCCAAACACCTGGAATGAGATTTGTGAAATGATCACAGCCACATGCCAGCGTATCATCTTTCTTTTACATTCAGCCTTATATAGTAAACCAAAGTCTCCACGGTTATCATGGATAAATTGCAGCTCGTATCACTGAATTTGCAGCTACTGTATCACCGTCCTCACTTACCTGACCCGAACAGTTGAGCAGGCCAGATGAGGTGCCTTCCGATTCTGGATAAGTGAGCTCTACAGCAAACTCATAGCCCAGGGGCAAGTATCCTGTCATGAAGAACCTGCAGACAGACATTGCAGGTCAAATAAAAGCTTTAAACAAAAAGGTATGGTCTAGAATAGTTCAACCTATTTCATCCTAGCCAGGGAATTTACACATAGTTACACATAGGAGAGCAAGTGTACACTGCAGTATGATGACTCCTGTCTTGGTTTAAGAAATGGAAATCGGACAAAGGAATTGCTATGGAAACCACTTAATCAGCTCGTTATAAATAGAAATAATTATAGGGATAAAGCATGTGGTGTTAATTTTGCTTGGACAAAGCAGCACTCATGCCAAATGAGAGAACGTCAGAGAACAAGAACTAAAGCTCAACAAGGATGTTTAAGGGGGTATTAGCAAGACCTAAACAGTCTTTAGGACTCATGGAAACCGCATGTGACTGATAATGGTTCATCATAACCTCAGGGTTAAAATTAGTCAGAACAGTCAAACTAACTCTAGACATGTGACCTTAAACACATCACACCCCACAATATGGGGCTGTTTGTACAATGTGAGGGAGGGAGAGAGGCAATATAGAATAACAACTTAATGTTACCTCTAACTGTGATGGCTAGATTAACCTATAGGTGTAAAGTTTAACAGCCTAAATATAAAATTACTCAATGTGTAGAAACAGCTGATACTCTGAATGAACTGTTCTCCTCTAGTTGGTGTGGCTGACAAGTGATGTAGAGCGCTGGTCCAGCCTGGTAAAGAGACAGGGGATTTAAGATGATCCCAATATGGCTGCTATGATTATGACCATGGTGACCGTAACTCTTTAATCTTTACATACCCTAGAATTCCAGATGTCACAAACACCAGCCACAAGTGGCCCAGGTTGAAGGTGAAGGTAAAGATCAGCATCCCAACCAGAGAGAGGACATACACTACCAGGGTAGTCTGTCTGAGGAGAGAGGAAATCATTTATCAGTCACTATAGTTTAAAAAAACATACAATCAACCATTACATTTACCCAGTGCAATCGCACACAGCACACTATTTGCCACTTTGACCCCTTCCTAGGCTATTAAAACTCCTAATCGTCTTAGAAATCGAATTTAATCTGATCTGGCTTTTTACATTAACGTTTTAGAAACTAAATCCCATGACAAGGCACAAGTTTCCTACATGCATGCCAAAGCTGACCATAACAGGGGAAACCTCCTCCTCCTTCCCAGAAGTCATCTATCCACTTTGGGAAAAAAATTGCTATTGGAAATTCTTCAGTCAATATTTCAAAAATACAGATGGTTCTATGCTCAAAAAAAGATTTTTGTAAGCAAAGGTCCGAAATCTATTCTCAACTTTGATAGTAACCCAAAATGTGCTTCATTTTCATGACAGCAATCAAATTTGTCAGTGTAGGCATTTTTCTTTTTTTCAAATTGTGGATATCTCACTTTGGAATTAAACTCTTCATATTATAAATAGTGAAATACTATTACAGCAACATAATGGACCCTTGTAAACCTGCTTGATAAAGCTGGAGCTCCACTATCAACAGCCCCATCCTCTCAGAGAGGAAAAACAATATTCCTGGGCCACTGAAGACCCAGGCAGTTCCAACAGGCTTACTCTGGTGAAGCTGTCTCTTGTACAACCACGCGTAAAATATTGCTCCCAAATGTTTTTGTTAATATAACATAGTCCTTTGACTCTCTCCCACATAGGACAATGGGAGTGTGAGGGTCAACAACAGAAATCTGGGCTGGTTGCTTTGACAGCTGAGTATCCTAATGGCATGTTAAGAATTTGAGGACACATTTTTTCCTCATCATTATAATAGTTGTCATATCAGATAATAGAAGGGCCTGTTCAATGTTTGATCAACCTCAGGCCAGAACATGAGCGGTGACTGTGCGATAAAGGACTTTATTTGCTTGACCAAAACAAAGTGGGGAAAAATCACATTTGAATGACTCCATCAATCAACCAATAGGGGAAAACGTGACAGATAGATTTTTAGATAGGAGGATGGCTTTGTGCTGTGCACCATCACTATTCAGATTATGTTATTACTGGTTTCCATGTTTCATGCGGTGGTACAAGGCCTCAGCTGGGACCTGGGAGGACCAGTGCAGAAAGCCTGTCAGCTCAGATAAGTGGAGACGGACATCAGACATAGAACTCAGTTCCGCTGGAATCTCAATGGTGCCCACTTCCATCAAAAGCTTAAATTCGCTTAGACACCTCCCTACGAATGGGAGATTTAAAAGGAACAAAGCTAAGGCTGTGGCAAATAAGAGGGATTGCTGAGCTCGGAGACTAAGACTTGTGTTGGATCACTTCCTTCCTGAGGTCACACTGAGTTTTCTGGTGTCATAAATTCAGTTGAAGCTCATGAGCAGCAAAAAGACAAGAAAAATGAAAAGGGCTTCATGTTTGCGAGTTGTGGCAATGAATATATAAGTAATCAATGGCCTGATAAGGAAAGGCAGAACCTTTTATGTGTGTAAAAAGCAGGTTTACTTTCAACTTGCAAATTAGAAATTGCAGCTCACCAGTAAACCAGTCTCACAACGTGTTGTAGGAATATCTTACTTGTAGGTTTTGGTCTTGTCCAGCCAGATGCCACATATGAGCGACCCCACCATGCCAGCAATGACAATGGTTAGACCAATTCTCCCAGCATTCACCTCTTCACCCTATCAAGGAAAACATTGACATTTCTGGCTTTACCGACTGGTTGGTCATATTGACATTGGGTATGTTGCATGCAAGCACATCTCTAGGACAAACAAAAGGAAGAAACAAGACAAATAAACTAAAACAATAGAAAGGTGGGCGGAAATAAGATGTTAGCCAGCTGACAAACTAGGACTTACGGGGTAGTGCGCAATGATCATCCTGTTCAACAGTGTGGAAATAGCGTAGAAACAGCCCACGTTCAGCCCTGTAGAGAACAACGAGAAATCTATTTTGAGAAGACCTGTAGGGAGAGGAGAAGCTCCAGATGGGACCTTCAGCAGAGGGGGGGGGGTTGTATTAGTGGGGTAATAGTATAGTAAGTTTGATTTGGAACACATGTCAATCAATACTTCTTTGTGTTAGACAACTGTAGCCTAGAGATGTTTTCACAAGCTCCTACAGCCCCACAAAGCTTTCATCTGTGCAAAGGAGTGGATGAACTAAAATGAAAAACAACTGAAATGTTTTGGGGGCTTTAGCTCTCTGAAGTGTGACAGTTAGGACACAAAACCTTAACCTCCTATTGACAACTTCAGCATTTTAATATGGCTCATCTTCAAAATGTCAATCATTAACGCGGTCGCCATTAAATGGTGACCTTTGAGCCTTCAAATGATCAAAAAACTATTAGTGCTACACATACAGTATGCAGTGTGTTGGATGACCTCACGTCACGATAGCTCCTATCTGATAAACTGAACTGATAAAGATTGTAAATATCAATAAATGTGCTTTTGGTTTGTTTGTTTTACCTTTCACCTCTGCAATGCAACAACATCCACGCTGCAATTAAGATGAGATGAACCGCACGTCACGATGATGTCATGATGACACCATGAGTCAGGCCAACTGGCCGAGAGACCGATCTGGCTTTGAGATCTGTTATCGTCAAAATGTTTTTATTTTACATGATCTTTCGCCTCAATGAAGCGACATCGTCTGTGTTGCAATGCTGAAATTATCATTTTGGAGAGTGGCAGAGTATTGAGACTGCTTAACTTCATATAGCTGACAAAGGTCTGTAGGTGAATCAGCAGAGGGATAAGAGATTTACACCCAACAGTCATCTAATCCGTACTGGGTGTTGAACCAAGGTTTTAGCTCTCTGGCTATACAGGCATCCAAAGCTGAAAGGCACTGGAGAATCAATAACCAAATGCCTAGAGGTTTAGCAAAGGTTGGGACACCGGTTTTTTCCTCCTCTCCAGCCAAAACGCCCAAGGGCTCATTCATGGAGACAGGGTGTAACTTAACAAAGGTTCCTGCTCGACTAGTCTGTCCATGGCAGACTGATAGATGAAACAGATGGAGGTAGCAGGAAGAGACCCACCATAGCTGATCACCAGGAACATGAAGGCTTTGTTGCACAGAAGCCTCTTGATGGAGGCCATGTAGGAGTACTCTTCTGCGGGGATGCTCCTGGCCTGGGCCTGGGCCTGGGCCTGAGTGGGAGGGATTTCTGGCCTCTCCTGGAACACTGGTGGACAGGCAGACCATACAGACATATAGACACACACACACATTTGTATTACTATACATGCAAGGACTTCCATTGACCATCACTACTACCTGATCCTAAGTCTAATCTTTACCCTCAACAAACCCCTTGCAGACGTGAAGAGCAGAATGTCCTCACTTTGGGGGGTTTTCCTCATATTTCTACCCTCATGAGGACATTTGGTTCTCATAAGTATAGAAATACAACACACACACACACACACACACACACACACACACACACTGGGATGTCACTGAGAAATCAAAAAGAATAACAGAGAAAGTGTACAGGTGTATGTGTGTGTGTGTGTGTGTGTGTGTGTGTGTGTGTGTGTGTGTGTGTGTGTGTGTGTAGAGGTAAGATAAATCACCATGAGGATAAAGAGTCTCTGGACCGTTTGTCCTATCAAAGCCTTCCACCTCGTCCACGACGTTCACCGGGGTAAGCGTATAAACACACCACACACACACTACACACACTACACACACTCCCCACGCTACACACTAACATCCAAAATGGAAAGATGAGTTCATATTGTAATTCATGACTTGACTTGAGTGAGGTTATGACTGACCGGCTCCCTAACTACCTCATTACCTTGCTCGACACAGTACAGCGAACAGTGCCAGGGACCACGGTGTTCATCAGTCATCACATTGTTCACATAATTAACAGTCTCATCAGAAAATGGTGAATTGCAGCTTTGCCTTCAGACTTGCAAAACCTCTCCAGCATCATACATGAGTTATTTTAGGTTGAGTTTCAAAGTTGTGGCAATGCACTTCTATGGACAACAGTGATCTGCCACCACACTAACTCCAGCTGGCACAGAGTCTCCTTCTTGTAAAAATGTCCCACCCTTTTTATATGATACAGTATATCTGATCTGATCTTATATAAATACTTACCGCCCTCTTCATACACTGAGTCATTGGACCGGCACACATAGTTACAATACCACACTGTAACCTGTGCTGCCTTTCAGATTGGGATGAATTGGGATGATTTGTACGTACCAGCTCAGCAACACAATGTAAACCAGAGAGTAAATGTATTCCTTGAACTTGAACATGAAAATAGCATCTGTATTCCGTATTACTCATAATCTCAGAAAAATGAAGGGGAGGTGTAGCGAAGCTTCTCTCACTGTCAGTGAGTTTCAGTTGTTTGCAGGAGGGTAAAGGAGGATTTACCACCCAGGGGGAGGATGATTTCGTACAACACTTCCATGACTTCCTGAGTTCCTGCTTCTATTTTACATCAAGTCTGAACACATTTCATCAAAAGGTGGACAATTACAGCAATTACTGCAGCTGCCCATCTAGTGGAATACGGTGCTGTGGAGTTTTCAGTAGAAAGCACATCGCAACACGCACTGAACCTTGGGAGGACTGATCTTTCCACCAGCACAGCCTGAGGAACTTAACAACCCCCCCCCATAGAAAGAACGGGTCCAATGGACTGCATGTCAAACAATGATCCACAGTGTGGCAAGAAGCCTTCCAGGGAGTCTCATCTAAAAATAACATTACACTGCAAACCAAGAAGAGGTTAAGTCTTATTTGGCAATAATGTAGAGACAGGGGAGGTGCTCTGAGGTGCTCCCATGCCACTGGAAAGCACAAACTGTCAAGACTACTTTTTGTTTTATTCATTTTCAGAGCCATGACTGTGGGAGTGACGTGACAACTGAGAGAGAAATACATTGGGCATTGTGCATGAGCAAAGAGCGGTGACAGCTCTTAGCCACTAGATGTGCCCTTTGACGGGAACAGTCATCTGCCCTTGAAGACTCACCGATGACCACAAGGACGAAGATCACTGTGGCCACTCCAGCAGTGATGTAGAACATGATGCTGATGTGGACTGCCAGCTCGTCCATATCGTCCACGTTAGGCACAAGGATCGGTGGGAGCAGGAACCCGATGGCGATTCCCAGCTGTAGGGGAGAAGTATGATTGTGTCATCATCTGACGTTTACACACACATACAAAACATCATCTAAAGGGAGAAAGCATCATTACATAAATGGGAAAAGCTTGCAGGGGTGAATCATGAGACAAAAGGGGTTTGAGGCTTATACAAACCACATCAGACAGATACACTATATGGCCAAAAGTCAGTGGACACCCCTACTAATTGCTGGAGGAGGGATAACGGTCTGGGGCTGTTTTTCAGGGTTTGGGCTTGGCCCCTTAGTTCCAGTGAAGGGTAATCTTAATGCTACAGGATATGAAGACATTTTAGCCAATTGGGCGCTTCCAACTTTGTGGTAACAGTTTGGGGAGGGCCCTTTGCTGTTCCAGCATGACTGTGCCCCTGTGCACAAAGCAAGGTCCATAAAGACATGGTTAGACGAGTTTGGTGTGGAGGAACTCGATTGGCCTGCACAGAGCCCCAACCTCAACCCCAGTGAACACCTTTGGGAGGAATTAGAACGATTGCGAGCCAGGCCTTCTCGTCCAACATCACTGCCTGACAAATGCTCTTTTGGCTGAATGGGCACAAATTCCCACAGACACACTCCAAAAGCTTGTGGAAAGCCTTCCCAGAAGAGTGGCGGCTGTTATAGCCGCAAAGGGGGGGGGGGGGGGGTCCAACTCCATATTAATGCCCATGGTTTTAGAATGGGATGTCCAGCAAGCTCATTAAGTTCCAAGCTTATTTTGCTTTGAAAACACGTAGACACAACAAAATGTGACGTGAAAATCTTCTCTGAAGCCTAATTCTAAGTTTGTTTGTTTTTTCCTCTGCACTGGCTATTCCTTGGCTTTGACTATCTGACTTGTACAGCTACATGTCAGGAGCACATCTGAAGTAAAGGAGAGCTTATAACATGAAATATTGCCTCCAGTCGCAGGCGACCTAGTTAGTATAGTACTGTGGCAAGGTGCCACATTACCGGGGTCCGTGACAGACAGAGACAAGACATGAGGAGGGTTAGTTGGCCAGCAGGGCCGTTTATTCACCAACAATCAATAAACCCGGCCCCGGTGTTGACGGCAGCTGATGACGCCGTCTCCCTCCGCCGACGCACCTCAGTCCTCCCCGGCGGGTCAGCCGCGGAACCCCAAAGCCGGCCAGCCTGCCAGGCTTGCAGGGGCATCCCGCCCCAACCCCGACTGTCACCCGCTCTTCCAGGCGGCTCCCGACTGCACCCCCGGAGACCTCCGTCAGTTGTCGCCGCGGAGGGAGACGCGCACTCTCCCACTCCGTCCTCTCCAGCTCGCGCCCTCGCCTCCGTCCCGGTGTTGTAGTTTTTTCCCACTCCCCCGCAGAATCTGACTCCCCTTCGCGTGAACGCGCGCACACTTAACACGTTACATTCTGTGGTCAATTTACGTGATTTCTATCATACATTTTCGGGTTTTCGGGTTAAATATGATTCGGTAGCCAACTGTAAACAGTCAGCTTCAGTTTACTGCAGGATATATGAATAATGAAAGAGTAGTAAATCGGCAGGAAGACGATTTTATGCGGGATTTCGTTTCACTTAGTTTTGTTTCGCAAATGTCACTGAACGAAATTCACGTCTCCTCTTAGGCTACAGCCTAATAAACAATTCAAGGTTATTTGCTGACATATCTGGACCTGTTTGTCCCCAGAGGTAACAGGGAAGAGACTGGCCTCACCAGAAGCCAGTCAAATTTTGATGGGTCAGTTTTTACATCCAACAAAATCTGACTCCCCTATTATATTAGGAATGCAAGATGTGACACTCACCAAATTCACTCAGCAGGCATATATTGACCTCTAGTACTTATGTATAAAGTCTTGTGTAACTAGTCAATACAGGGGAGAAATTAGGGGGGGAGTCAAATTTTGATGGGTCAGTTTTTACATCCAACAAAATCTGACTCCCCTCCTATATTAACAAAGCAAGATGTGACACTCACCAAATTCACTCAGCAGGCATATATTGACCTCTAGTACTTATGTATAAAGTCTTGTGAAACTAGTCAATACAGGGGAGAAATTAGGGGGGGGGGGGTCAAATTTTGATGGGTCAGTGACATGAGTAAAGTCAAATCTATTTTTCCAACAAGGCTTACTTCATGTTGAGTAACATTTCAAAACTATTAAATCCCAACCCCTACAGCAAATATCAGGCAGTGGGCCAAATCCGGCCCTCCAAAAATAAAATTTGGCCCCTTTATGAAAGTTTTCCCTTTTTAAACATAAATCAAACATTAAACATGACTCACCATAATAAAGTAAACATAAGGCTCATCTACACTCTGCTAAATATTAAACCGTAACATCTTATAAACTCAAAAGATTATTAGAACAGGCATACAGCATAATTTGCTGTATGCCTTTTCTAGTCTTGAAATGTAATATTTCTAGTCTTGATGTGTAACACAGAAGATATGTTCACGTTTATGAGTCTTTTTTTTCCAGATGAGTATTAGCATGTAGCTGGCATTGCTGTTGGAGGCAGAATTAGGATTTTATGATTTAGATATTAACCCTTTGTGGCAGACTGGGGGGTGTGGTTGGGCAGATGGCTGGAGGCGGGGGGCGGAGTCGGGCCGGCAGGCGGGTTCGCCCTGCCCCGACACCGGCTGCAGCCCATCGCGACTGAGTGGGGACTAATATCTGTTGTGCATGTGTGTCTCCCCCATGTCAGTGAGCCGGGAACACGGAGCGAGCGGGCGAGTGAGAGAGAGCGAGAGAGCGAGCGGCTCGAGAGAGAGAGCGAGTGAGAGAGAGAGCGAGAGAGAGAGAGAGAGCGGACGGTTCCCGCCGAGAGCGGAGGGGGCGAGAGAGCCCTGTGTGTGCGAGTGTGTTGATATATATATTCTGTGTGGACAATAAACGGCGTTGCTGCCAGTGAACCCCACCACAAGTCTCCGCCTCTGCCTACCCGTAGCAGCATCGTTGCTACACCCTTATTTGAAAAATTAGGCATAAAACAATGAAATATGAGGGGTGGAAGTAGACTGTAAATTAATTATTGTTGGAACGTTGAGTGAAGACACTCCCCTTTGACAGCTGATTGTCAGTACTAGAGGTCAATATATGCCTGCTGAGTGAATTTGGTGAGTGTCACATCTTGCATTCCTAATATAATAGGGGAGTCAGATTTTGTTGGATGTAAAAACTGACCCATCAAAATTTGACTCCCCCCCCCTAATTTCTCCCCTGTATTGACTAGTTACACAAGACTTTATACATAAGTACTAGAGGTCAATATATGCCTGCTGAGTGAATTTGGTGAGTGTCACATCTTGCATTCTTAGAGGAGTCAGGTTTTAGTTCAATCAGGAGAGACTTAATTTTTCTCAGTGAACAATTATTGTTTTGACACGTGCACAACAATGATGAAATATGATAAATCTTTGGCGAACAGACCCCACCCTGACGTCCTAGGTCCAGATATGTCAGCAAATAACCTTGAATTGTTTATTAGGCTGTAGCCTAAGAGGAGACGTGAATTTCGTTCAGTGACATTTGCAAAACAAAACTAAGTGAAACAAAATCCCGCATAAAATCGTCTTCCTGCCGATTTACTACTCTTTCATTATTCATATATCCTGCAGTAAACTGAAGCTGACTGTTTACAGTTGGCTACAGAATCATATTTAACCCGAAAACCGATGATAGAAATCACGTAAATTGACCACAGAATGTAACGTGTTAAGTGTGCGCGCGTTCACGCGAAGGGGAGTCAGATTCTGCGGGGGAGTGGGAAAAAACTACAACACCGGCACTCCAGCCGCAGACCCTCGCTCAGACGCGGCTGCTGCTGGCTCGTTGTCCTCCTCCCAGTCCGCCGGCCCTCGATCCTCCCGATCGCCGCCGGCTCCTGCATCCACGCCGCCAGCCTCTCACACTGGCGCGTCCCTCCCGCTCACACATCCACACACAGGTTAAAAAGGCCCGGCTGCAATCAGCTTTAATTGGCCGCAGCCGCTGAGTCCAGCCGAACCTACCACCCTCTCTCCCCCCAGTCCGCCACAAGTACGTTGCCAACTATTTGCACTATTTTAAGTTAAGGAAGTTAAACAACCACACACGCCATATTCAGCAGCCCTGACTAATACAGCATTCTCAATTTCACTATACAGCTACCCAAGCCGTGGGAGCTTGTTCAGAAGCAAACGGTTGGAGGGGTGGAAGTCACCCGCAATTTCCCCAGGCTAGGAAGAACAGACCACACACAGGAACATAAAGAAATCACTTTGAACAATTCTCTAAAAGCCTCTATCTAGCTTTTGAGGTTGATAGATCTACACTCAATCCTATCTGGGCCTCTGCTTTCACCCCTTTTCCTCCCAGTGAGAGAAACACCTGTTGCGCCTGTGTGTGTTGCAAAGGTAATGTGAAAATGAAACAGTGTCTGAGTGTCTGAGTATTTATAGGGTTGACTTGGCTGACATGGACAATGTCCAAGAGCATCAGTCGGAAATGAGGTTTTCTATTCAGCAGTTTTAGTTTGTTTGTGTAACATTTTCCAACAAGAGAGCTCATAGGTCAAAGCTGTACAGTATATATCTTTAAAAAGTCCCCTCTAATACAGGGCTACTGTCATGTATAAATAAAGTAGCTAGGCTAACCTATAGGAATCAGTGAAATGAATAAGTGTTCACAAATATACCATTGAAATCTTCCAACAATGAGTTAAAAACTCAAATATTACTGGGCCATCCTGGTGGCTCGAACCCGGCCCAGGACCTTTGTCACATCATCCCTCATCTGTCTCTCAATCTCTTCTGTCTCTCTTTCGTGTTAACTGTCCAATAAAGGCCAAAATACCCCAAAAATAATCTTTACAAAACTGTGTTGGTATTCATACGAAAAAGTCCAGTTTGTAACGGCTATTTCCCCCAAGCAACATGTAGGTGGGCACAGGCCGCCAGCTGTTACTCGGGCAATGTCACTTCCTGAAACCTGCTGACTCAAGAGGAAAAGCAGGAATCAGCGTTAACAGGAACCGAGATTCTTGCGACACAACAGTCACACATTCAACATTTTGACACACACACACACACACACACACATATTTGCCTTGACACCAACATGAGAACTGCAAGAACGCCAGTGTAAACACACAAATAAGCACGCTGGGAAAGGCCGAGTGGGTAAACAGAAACACACCTGGTTTCCCAGAACAGCGAGGGAACAGGCGGTGGAGACTTCCTGCTTTCCAAACCACAGCAAGTCTGGATGGGATGCCCAGGAGATGTACTGTGGTCACGGAACACACAAACTGGCCGAAGAAGGTCATAGCGACCATGTTGGGGTGAGCTGTGCCCACCTTGATTCAAGATTCAAGATTCAAGATTCAAGAAGTTTAATTGTCACATACACACACGAGGTGTGTAGTGAAATGCAAAGTGGCAATGCTCAGCAGAAATGTGCAAAATAACAGGTTCACACTATTTACAATAAACCAACACAATATTTACAATGTCACAGTTTTTAAGAGCTCTATATAAAAAACACAATATTTACAATAAGAGCACTTTATAAAAAAATATAGTAAAAAAAGGGAAAATTGTATGTATAATATAATATAAATTATAAATTATGTGTAGTCTTTACCTAAGTGTGTGTGTGCATAAGAGGGGCAGTGTGTGTGTCTTGGTGGGGGCCCTGGTGAGGTCAGAGTTCACAGTCCTGATGGCCTGAGGAAAGAAACTCCGTCTCAGTCTCTCTGTTTTGGCAGCGTGACTACGGAGGCGCTTGCCTGACCGCAGCAGCTGAAACAGTCCGTTGTTGGGGTGGTGAGGATCCTTCATGATCCTGCAGGCTCTGGTTCTGCACCTCCTGGTGTATAAGTCCTGCAGGGTGGGGAGTGTAGTTCCAATAGTGCGCTCAGCCGAACGCACTACTCTCTGCAGAGCCTTCCTGTCCTGAGCGGAGCTGCTGCCAAACCAGGCAGTGATGCTTCCTGTCAGGATGCTCTCCACAGCTCCAGCCCCCGATGCAGTTGAAGGCAGCGCCCACCACGACTACATGCCTGATGCCCCGATTATCAAGCATCCACATGACGCGCAGGATGAAGAACATGTAGCTGAGAGAAAAGACCATGGAGAGCCAGTCAATGGTGAAGCTGTCTATACTGTAGAAGCGCATAAAGATGTTGCTGATGATGCTATACTGTAGCCACATGAGGCCATTGCTCATGGAATAGACACTGAAGACTAAGAGCATGACCCAGCACCGCTTGTACAACTTGGTCTCCATCGGTGGGAATAGCCGGGTGGTGTCCAGGACGGAGAGCTTCTCGGCAAGGCTGCTGTCTTCCAGCAGCATATTGTCGTCATGTTCTCCCAGGCTGCCTCTTTCCCTTCTTTCAGGGGAGAACTCCTCCGGCATTTCATCCTGTTGGCTCATGCTCCTCCCACCTTTTCCTTCTGCCTTTTGTAGCATTTAGTAGTTTAAGTAGTAGAGTAAGTATTTCTCCTTGTGTGTGCGATCTGTCACAGCTGTAGTATTCACCTGGCTTGTCCCTCCCATCCCATCAGGCGCTATTTCCTAAACACAGCTCAAAAATGAGCTCAACTGCTGTGCCAACAGTGGAGAGTACTGCTCATTACTCCTGCTGATTTGCTAGGCGTGCATTTGAGCTGCAGTTTGAATATAATGAGTGGTGTTGACGAGCTCTAGTCCTAGCCCACAATTCCATGTCTGATTGACTCTGCCAGTGTCAAGCCTTGCCTGCATGTTCTGGTATTTATCACCTTTCGGCTCAGTCATGTGAGTTTTCCCTCTCCATTCAAACTCCTCCCAGGCTCTGTACCTGAACTTCGGTTAGGCTTGTCTATGAGCTATATGTTGTTTCATTGCTAAATCTGGGCACATGACACACACACACACACACACACACACACACACACACGCACACACATATATATGGCTTGATCACGAGGAACAAAAGTATATTGACGATGACACTTTACACAGACTGCAAGTTAGGATATGTTCAAATGGACAGCAATGTAAAGCTGATCTGCAGATCACGCCTCTTTCTTATCGTCATGTTTCTGTGTCTTGTGACTGCGAACAAGAAGATGTTGCTATGTTTTGCTCTGGCTCTGAGCATTTACCTGTAATTCAAACTTCTATCCATGTACACTATATGGCCAAAGGTCAGTGGACACCTGACCATCACACCTATATGAGCTTGCTGGACATCCCATTATAAAACCATGGGCATTAATATGGAGTTGGACCCCCCTTTGTGGCTATAACAGCCGCCACTCTTCTGGGAAGGCTTTTGTTATGGAAAATAATAATGTAAGTGTGTTTTTAATGTGTATGTATAAGTATGGTCACAGTCAGTGGAAAACTACTGAGATCAGAGGAATGTGTGTATGTTCTTTACTTGGGAAATTTCAAAGATGAGTAGGTCTTGGTGTCATGATGATTGGACTGTGCATGATTGTTTAACTAACCTTCAGACCAGAAAGGAGGGGAAGACACATGTATACATTAGAGATATCATATTGACTTAATCATATTAACATAATGTCATGTCTATGTAACATGGAGTTGGTACCTGCTCTGTCAACAGTCTAGTCTAGTCTCAGGATTGTCCTAGAAAGACCCCATGACTGAACGAGATTTGCAACATCCCATTAGATGTGTATGAATGTATCTGAGGAACTGAATTCGGGAGCTCATTCTGCATACACCTCGGTGTGTGTGGTTTGAGCTCTGCTTGCAAGCATTAAAGGCCTAAGAGACGTAAGTCTCTGACGAATATTGTGTTATAGCTTTACTGAGCTGATCTCACCAACTAGACAAAGTGCAATTGACTTAAATTGCCACGACACTTTCCACAAGCTTTTGGAGTGTGTCTGTGGGAATTTGTGCCCATTCAGCCAAAAGAGCATTTGTCAGGCAGTGATGTTGGACGAGAAGGCCTGGCTCGCAATCGGCGTTCTAATTCCTCCCAAAGGTGTTCAATGGGGTTGAGGTTGGGGCTCTGTGCAGGCCAATCGAGCTCCTCCACACCAAACTCGTCTAACCATGTCTTTATAGACCTCGCTTTGTGCACAGGGGCACAGTCATGCTGGAACAGCAAAGGGCCCTCCCCAAACTGTTACCACAAAGTTGGAAGCGCCCAATTGGCTAAAATGTCTTCATATCCTGTAGCATTAAGATTACCCTTCACTGGAACTAAGGGGCCAAGCCCAAACCCTGAAAAACAGCCCCAGACCATTATCCCTCCTCCAGCAATTAGTAGGGGTGTCCACTGACTTTTGGCCATATAGTGCATAACCCATGTATCGCTACAGTTTACTTTATACATGGCTGCGAGCAAATTCATTTTTATATTTAGTGAGACCACATAAGATGTATACACCTACAGAGCCAACAACACATCTCACATTACTACAAAACTAGGAAAATAGACAATTACTACACACATGCTGTGGGTAGGAAGTACGCCTCGATGCTCAAACCGAATGTGACGGTATCCCACTGTTTGAAGGCTGGTTATTATAGTAGAGCCCTAGTGTTTATGGCTTATAAATTGGATTTACTAATGCCTGATCACATTACATCATTTGCCTTGGGCATTACCGTGCTGGCAGACCAGAAGCCGATCTTTAACCAGTTTTATTAAACACTGAAGACACAACGTCAGGTCCCCTGATGAACCAGAGTTTTGATCATTTAATCTCAAGTACCACTTACGACTGTGTCCGGTTCTCTCCAACACCAGCTGGGTAGAAAATGCCCGGTGAGTTGGCATCATTCACCAATCAGGACAATATAAGAATTTCTCTTGTTTTCAAAATCTTCTTTACTTGTGTGATGCCATGATGCCTGTAGGTCTACATAAGTTCTGAGAAAACCTAGTAAGGAACACTAGTAGAGGTGTCATACAAAGAACAGTACATAACTCAGTACTAATATAAAAATCTATACATTTAGGACACCTGATAGAATTTTAAAGGAGTCGTATTTATATATAAGTCATATTTTGTAGTCATTTATCTAATCTGAGGTAGCAAAGAAAACACTGAGGACTAGAGAGCGCTCTGATTTAGTGAAATATAACCAATAAACAGAGACACACCTGGTTTCCCAGAACAGCGAGGGAACAGGCGGTGGAGACTTCTTGCTTTCCAAACCACAGGGCGGCAAGTCTGGATGGGATGCCCAGGATATATACTGAGGTCACGGAAGACACAAACTGGCCGAAGAAGGTCATAGCGAACATGTTGGGGTGAGCTGTGCCCACCTTGATCCAGGCCCCGATGCAGTTGAAGGCAGCGCCCACCACGACTACATGCCTGATGCCCCGATTATCAAGCATCCACATGGCGGGCAGGATGAAGAAGATGTAGCTGAGAGAAAAGACCATGGAGAGCCAGTCAATGGCGAAGGTGTCTATACTGTAGAAGCGCATAAAGATGTTGCTGATGATGCTATACTGTAGCCACATGAGGCCATTGCTCATGGAGTAGGCACTGAAGACTAAGAGCATGACCCAGCGCCGCTTGTACAACTTGGTCTCCATCGGTGGGAATAGCCGGGTGGTGTCCAGGACGGAGGGCTTCTCGGCAAGGCTGCTGTCTTCCAGCAGCATATTGTCGTCATGTTCTCCCAGGCTGCCACTTTCCCTTCTTGCAGGAGAGAACTCCTCTGGCATTTCATCCTGTTGGCTCATGCTCCTCCCACATTTTCCTTCTGCCTTTTGTAGCATTTAGTAGTTTAAGTAGTAGAGCAAGTATTTCTCCTTGTGTGTGCGATCTAGTCCTAGCCCACAATTTCATTTCTGATTGACTCTGCCAGTGTCAAGGCTTGCCTGCATGTTCTGGTATTTAACACCTTAGGCTCCTCAGTCATGTGAGTTTTCCCTCTCCATTCAAACTCCTCCCAGGCTCTGTACCTGAACTTCGATTAGGCTTGTCTATGAGCTATATGTTGTTTCATTGCTAAATCTGGGCACATGACACACACACACACACACACACACACACACACATAGATGGCTTGATCACGAGGAACAAAAGTATATTGACGATGACACTTTACACAGACTGCAAGTTAGGATATGTCCAAATGGACAGCAATGTAAAGCTGATCTGCTGATCACGCCTCTTTCTTATCGTCATGTTTCTGTGTCTTGTGACTGCGAACAAGAAGATGTTGCTATGTTTTGCTCTGGCTCTGAGCATTTACCTGTAATTTTCTCTACAGTCTGGACAAAAATGCAACACATTATGATCTCTGATAATATGAAATCTAAACAGAAATAGTTCATTCAGTGTACTTTAATCATTTCTCTGTGACAATGTTGTCATTTAGTGTAACTGGATTTCTGGGAATTTAATTTTAACTCAAGCATCAGCTGAGTATATTCATACATCATTTGCCTTGGGCATTACCGTGCTGGCAGAACAGAAGCCGATCTTAAACCAGTTTTATTAAACACTGAAGACACAACGTCAGGTCCCCTGATGAACCAGAGTTTTGATCATTTAATCTCAAGTACCACTTACGACTGTGTCCGGTTCTCTCCAACACCAGCTGGGTAGAAAATGCCCGGTGAGTTGGCATCATTCACCAATCAGGACAATATAAGAATTTCTCTTGTTTTCAAAATCTTCTTTACTTGTGTGATGCCATGATGCCTGTAGGTCTACATAAGTTCTGAGAAAACCTAGTAAGGAACACTAGTAGAGGTGTCATACAAAGAACAGTACATAACTCAGTACTAATATAAAAATCTATACATTTAGGACACCTGATAGAATTTTAAAGGAGTCGTATTTATATATAAGTCATATTTTGTAGTCATTTATCTAATCTGAGGTAGCAAAGAAAACACTGAGGACTAGAGAGCGCTCTGATTTAGTGAAATATAACCAATAAACAGAGACACACCTGGTTTCCCAGAACAGCGAGGGAACAGGCGGTGGAGACTTCTTGCTTTCCAAACCACAGGGCGGCAAGTCTGGATGGGATGCCCAGGATATATACTGAGGTCACGGAAGACACAAACTGGCCGAAGAAGGTCATAGCGAACATGTTGGGGTGAGCTGTGCCCACCTTGATCCAGGCCCCGATGCAGTTGAAGGCAGCGCCCACCACGACTACATGCCTGATGCCCCGATTATCAAGCATCCACATGGCGGGCAGGATGAAGAAGATGTAGCTGAGAGAAAAGACCATGGAGAGCCAGTCAATGGCGAAGGTGTCTATACTGTAGAAGCGCATAAAGATGTTGCTGATGATGCTATACTGTAGCCAAATGAGGCCATTGTTCATGGAGTAGGCACTGAAGACTAAGAGCATGACCCAGCGCCGCTTGTACAACTTGGTCTCCATCGGTGGGAATAGCCGGGTGGTGTCCAGGACGGAGGGCTTCTCGGCAAGGCTGCTGTCTTCCAGCAGCATATTG
This sequence comes from Hoplostethus atlanticus, assembly GCA_034670405.1. Classification (NCBI taxonomy): domain Eukaryota; kingdom Metazoa; phylum Chordata; class Actinopteri; order Trachichthyiformes; family Trachichthyidae; genus Hoplostethus; species Hoplostethus atlanticus. The sequence continues at coordinate 4,134,025 of JAXDDX010000004.1, forward strand.
TCGTTATGTTCTCCCAGGCTGCCTCTTTCCCTTCTTGCAGGAGAGAACTCCTCCGGCATTTCATCCTGTTGGCTCATGCTCCTCCCACCTTTTCCTTCTGCCTTTTGTAGCATTTAGTAGTTTAAATAGTAGAGCAAGTATTTCTCCTCGTGTGTGCGATCTGTCACAGCTGTAGTATTCACCTGGCTTCTCCCTCCCATCCCATCAGGCGCTATTTCCTAAACACAGCTCAAAAATGAGCTCAACTGCTGTGCCAACAGTGGAGAGTACTGCTCATTACTCCTGCTGATTTGCTAGGCGTGCATTTGAGCTGCAGTTTGAATATAATGAGTGGTGTTGACAAGCTCTAGTCCTAGCCCACAATTTCATGTCTGATTGACTCTGCCAGTGTCAAGCCTTGCCTGCATGTTCTGGTATTTATCACCTTCGGCTCCTCAGTCATGTGAATTTTCCCTCTCCATTCAAACTCCTCCCAGGCTCTGTACCTGAACTTCGGTTAGGCTTGTCTATGAGCTATATGTTGTTTCATGCTAAATCTGGGCACATGACACACACACACACACACACACACACACACACATAGATGGCTTGATCACGAGGAACAAAAGTATATTGACGATGACACTTTACACAGACTGCAAGTTAGGATATGTCCAAATGGACAGCAATGTAAAGCTGATCTGCTGATCACGCCTCTTTCTTATCGTCATGTTTCTGTGTCTTGTGACTGCGAACAAGAAGATGTTGCTATGTTTTGCTCTGGCTCTGAGCATTTACCTGTAATTTTCTCTACAGTCTGGACAAAAATGCAACACATTATGATCTCTGATAATATGAAATCTAAACAGAAATAGTTCATTCAGTGTACTTTAATCATTTCTCTGTGACAATGTTGTCATTTAGTGTAACTGGATTTCTGGGAATTTAATTTTAACTCAAGCATCAGCTGAGTATATTCAAACTTCTATCCATGTACACTATATGGCCAAAGGTCAGTGGACACCTGACCATCACACCTATATGAGCTTGCTGGACATCCCATTATAAAACCATGGGCATTAATATGGAGTTGGACCCCCCTTTGCGGCTATAACAGCCGCCACTCTTCTGGGAAGGCTTTTGTTATGGAAAATAATAATGTAAGTGTGTTTTTAATGTGTATGTATAAGTATGGTCACAGTCAGTGGAAAACTACTGAGATCAGAGGAATGTGTGTATGTTCTTTACTTGGGAAATCTCAAAGATGAGTAGGTCTTGGTGTCATGATGATTGGACTGTGCATGATTGTTTAACTAACCTTCAGACCAGAAAGGAGGGGAAGACACATGTATACATTAGAGATATCATATTGACTTAATCATATTAACATAATGTCATGTCTATGTAACATGGAGTTGGTACCTGCTCTGTCAACAGTCTAGTCTAGTCTCAGGATTGTCCTAGAAAGACCCCATGACTGAAGGAGATTTGCAACATCCCATTACATGTGTATGAATGTATCTGAGGAACTGAATTCGGGAGCTCATTCTGCATACACCTCGGTGTGTGTGGTTTGAGCTCTGCTTGCAAGCATTAAAGGCCTAAGAGACGTAAGTCTCTGACGAATATTGTGTTATAGCTTTACTGAGCTGATCTCACCAACTAGACAAAGTGCAATTGACTTAAATTGCCACGACACTTTCCACAAGCTTTTGGAGTGTGTCTGTGGGAATTTGTGCCCATTCAGCCAAAAGAGCATTTGTCAGGCAGTGATGTTGGACGAGAAGGCCTGGCTCGCAATCGGCGTTCTAATTCCTCCCAAAGGTGTTCAATGGGGTTGAGGTTGGGGCTCTGTGCAGGCCAATCGAGCTCCTCCACACCAAACTCGTCTAACCATGTCTTTATAGACCTCGCTTTGTGCACAGGGGCACAGTCATGCTGGAACAGCAAAGGGCCTTCCCCAAACTGTTACCACAAAGTTGGAAGCGCCCAATTGGCTAAAATGTCTTCATATCCTGTAGCATTAAGATTACCCTTCACTGGAACTAAGGGGCCAAGCCCAAACCCTGAAAAACAGCCCCAGACCATTATCCCTCCTCCAGCAATTAGTAGGGGTGTCCACTGACTTTTGGCCATATAGTGCATAACCCATGTATCGCTACAGTTTACTTTATACATGGCTGCGAGCAAATTCATTTTTATATTTAGTGAGACCACATAAGATGTATACACCTACAGAGCCAACAACACATCTCACATTACTACAAAACTAGGAAAATAGACAATTACTACACACATGCCGTGGGTAGGAAGTACGCCTCGATGCTCAAACCGAATGTGACGGTATCCCACTGTTTGAAGGCTGGTTATTATAGTAGAGCCCTAGTGTTTATGGCTTATAAATTGGATTTACTAATGCCTGATCACATTACATCATTTGCCTTGGGCATTACCGTGCTGGCAGACCAGAAGCCGATCTTTAACCAGTTTTATTAAACACTGAAGACACAACGTCAGGTCCCCTGATGAACCAGAGTTTTGATCATTTAATCTCAAGTACCACTTACGACTGTGTCCGGTTCTCTCCAACACCAGCTGGGTAGAAAATGCCCGGTGAGTTGGCATCATTCACCAATCAGGACAATATAAGAATTTCTCTTGTTTTCAAAATCTTCTTTACTTGTGTGATGCCATGATGCCTGTAGGTCTACATAAGTTCTGAGAAAACCTAGTAAGGAACACTAGTAGAGGTGTCATACAAAGAACAGTACATAACTCAGTACTAATATAAAAATCTATACATTTAGGACACCTGATAGAATTTTAAAGGAGTCGTATTTATATATAAGTCATATTTTGTAGTCATTTATCTAATCTGAGGTAGCAAAGAAAACACTGAGGACTAGAGAGCGCTCTGATTTAGTGAAATAAAACCAATAAGCATCTACACACCACACACAAACACAGTGTATACCCTATACACAATATAGGATATTGTATAATACGGGTATAATCAGAATATTAATAACGTATCAGTATATTAGACCTTGACTGAAACATACTTAATATCTACTAATATGTTAACATATGGTTAGTAAATGTGTAATTAAGTAGTTTATTAAGCATTAATTAGTGAACCGCGATGTAAAGTGTTGTTATTATTACTGTTATTATTTCCAGGGGTAAATTTGCTTCGCTGTGAAGACACAAAATCAATTCACTAGACCCCAAGATGTGGCAAAGAGGCTAAACTTCAAAACTCGCTTACATCAACCAAATTCCTTGGGACAAGTGGACCAATAACTGATGACTGACAGGATATTATTTGGTCTATCTGGTAAATTATTAGACAAGGTCATGTCGTTGATTGAAGCATCCAGACCCTTAACAAGCAGCTTAGGGCCTCTGACCTTCGTCCATGTTAATAAAGATAAAGTCACTGATGCAACATGACATAACAGCCTGTCAAGGTGGGGTGGTCATGTGCGCGTGCACGTGTGTGTGTGTGTGTGTGTGTGTACTATACTATAATATTCCTATAGGGAACTGTCTGTGGTCAATAGTGAGTTTATTGTGCTTCATGGTGTTTTGATCTCCTATAATATTACTTTAATATTCCTGTAAATATCCCTACTGGATATTCCATATAGTTTATTATATGAAGGATACCATACCAATAATCACAGCACAACTATAACTGTCACAGCATTACTGGGGTATCATGACTAAGTTATATGGGCCTAGCAGCTCGAGCAGACTGGAAATTTCCAAAGCTGTTCCTGTACTGTAGTGCCCCTTCTGCCCCCTTCCTCCAGCTACACCACCTCTGGCTGCATTAACCCTTTAATATGAGCAAATATGAGGCATGAATGGAGGGAGGGAAAGTGAAAAAAAGAGGCAAGTCAACACCAAGACAATTTCTCATGATATTGAAACCAAAATTATTAGACTATAATGAATGGATGCACTTCACCAGCTGAAGATGGCGGGATTGTACACGCACCACGTCATTTCTCTTTGGCTGTAAATACTACATCCCAAGCTTTTGGAATATTATTTTGCTTCATAGACCAAGTAAAAAAAAATGACATGTTCTACATCCCTTGAAGATGCTGTTACCCAACGTGCCCTTGTGAAAAATAAACTCACTGCAGGAATATTATAGGTTCATTATAGTGATTTATTTTGTTAGGGTGCTTATTTTCACCTGTACACATGATTGCATGTGTACATGTTAGTCAAACATGTACAAGTCATGAAGAAAGTCCTCTATGTCAGGTAAATCCTGGTACTTGAAATGCCCACCGACCTATTTCAGTTATGGATGATCCAATATAAATGAAGGAGAATGAATGAATTGTTAATTGTTAAGACAACAAACTCAAAATATGCAACACAAACACACACACTCACACAGGCTGTGAAGAGGATGTGTCTCCCTCCCCGGCTCACTGCCTCTCTCCTGCATAGTGCTGAGATGGTGTGTGAACACTGATGTAAATAGACACTTGTGCAAACAGGGTGTGGTGGGTACATACAGCTTGCAAACAATGTACCATCACAATTGTGGTTACAATTAAAAAAATGGTAAGACACATCACGAGGTGCGGCCGGGCATTATGCAAGAGAGCTGATATATCAGAGGGAGAATAGTCCCTATTGGAATAAGTACAGTCATGCTTTAAAGTTTGTGAACCCTACAGGGGGTGGTCAATATTTCATATATTGAAGAGGAATCACTTTATAAAATCTTTACCTAAACCTCAAATCGCTATCCCAACTAAAGGACATGCACAATATGATATACTGTGGTTGTTTATTCAACATGATCAGTCTCTGGTAGCTTGCTTGAGGGATTTTCTCCCACTCCTCCTTACAGAACTCAATGGATTTAGGTCAGGACTTTGACTTGGCCAATCCAAAACACTAAACTTCTTCCTGAGCCATTCTTTGGTAGATTAGCTTGAATGCTTAGGATCATCGTCTTATTGAATAGCGACTTTCAGCCCAGCTTTAGCTCTCAGACTGATGGCCTGATGTTCTGTTCATGGGTTCTCTGTTTCCCTCAGAATTTATGGTTCCCTTAATGGTGTAGAGGCATCCAGAGGTAGAAAAACAACACCATGCTTGACCGTAGGGAGGTTATTTTGGTGTCAGTTTTGGGTTGTCACCAAACATTTCGCCTATCATCAGAACAGGTGTACAGAGGACACCATCTCCATGGCACTACACTCTGCCCTCTCCCACCTGGACAACAACAATACCTACTGTATGTCCGAATGCTGTTCATCGATTTCAGCGCAGCATTCAACAGCATCATCCCCACCAAACTGATCACCAAACTCGGTGACCTTGGCATCAACACCTCCCTCTGCAACTGGATACTGGACTTCCTAACCAACAGACCCCAGTATGTTAGGTTAGACAACCACACCTCCTCAACCCTCACCCTGAACACCGGCGTCCCACAGGGCTGTGTGCTGAGTCCTCTCCTCTACTCCTTCTTCACCTACGACTGCACACCTGTACATGGTTCCAACACCATTATCAAGTTTGCAGACGACACAACGGTGGTTGGCCTTATCAACAACAATGATGAGTCGGCCTACAGGGAGGAGGTCCAGCACCTGGCGGCGTGATGCGCCGACAACAACCTGGCCCTCAACACCAAGAAGACCAAGGAGCTCATTGTGGACTTCAGGAAGTCCAAAGCCGGCACACACACACCCATCTGCATCAACGGGACAGAGGTTGAGCGTGTCGCCAGCTTTAAGTTTCTGGGCGTCCGCATTTCCGAGGACCTCTCTTGGACCCTCAACACCTCAACCCTGGTCAAGAAGGCTCACCAGAGTCTATTTTTCCAGAGGAGACTGAAGAAAGTCCACCTGTCTCCTCAGATTCTGGTGAACTATCACCATCGAGAGCATCCTTACCAACTGCATCACAGTCTGGTATGGCAACTGCTCTGTTTCAGACTGGAAGGCACTGCAGAGGGTGGTGAAAAGCACTACCACTATACATATGTACTGTACATACTCTGCACTTTACTGCTATTTGCACTTATGGTTAGTGCACTTCTAGACAGTTATGTGCACGCGCCCATGACCACCCCAACCTGACAGTAATTGTTATGTTAAATGCTCTACTTCTGTATATTATTTGTCTCACAATGGACAGATGGAGCTCAAATCTTTTTGATATGACTTCCTAACCTCCCCAGAATGATAAACACTTTCTTCTCTTACTACTCTCTTCCTGAGATCCTCTGATGTCTCGGTAGATCACAGCATAAAGATCTGACCTTTAACTGGTTAACTTGATACCCAAATTATTTACCTACCTGACTCCACTTACCTACTTGATTTAACTAATGCAGGAGATTCACTTATTTTTGCACCTGCACTAATTCCCTTTTTGACTATTTTCATTTTACTACATGCACAATTCCCTCTAAATACAAATGCAATTGGTAAATAAAGGTCCTTTATTTCAGTTATGAAAGGGCTAATTTTGATTTTGGATTGCTTGGTTTCTATAATTGCACAAGGTGTTCAAAATGTTTTTAGTCATGACTGTATGTTATCTTTATACCATAGTATGATATAATATATATCTATAATCTCACTACACCACAGACACCATTAAGTCTCTGTAGGAATATTGCTGGAATATTATGCTATTGTTATTTTTCGGTAGGATGATTATTTTCAACTGTGCTTAATCGGCTGATTACTGGTACTGTTTCCCAAAGTGGGACTCAGGGGATCCCTAGCAGAATGAGGAATAGTTTAATTTCACTGTTATTTCATTCACTAGAGGTCAGCACGACACAATGAATGAAAACGACTGCTTATACAATACAGTACAGGTGTGAAATTATATACTGAATCATAATTAATGGATGGGGTTCCTTGGGACAAAATCTTATCAAATGAAACATTCTAAGACTATTATAGTGATGGGTTCATTATAGTTTGGGAATCAACTCACCTGATTCCCAAAAACTCCAATAGAGCAGGCGGTGGAAACCTCCTTCGAGCCAAACCACACCGATGCCAGGCGCGAGGGAATGCCGAGGATGAAGACCTGGGCCAGGGAACATGCAAACTGTCCGAGCATGCTGACCCAGAACAGGCTGGGTCTGACACTGCCCACCTTGATCCATGCCCCGACACAGTTAATAGCGGCGGCCACAAGCGCTATGACCCGCAGCCCTTTCTTATCCAGGAGCCAGGTGACTGGGAAAACGAAGGGGATGTAAGTCAGCATGTAGATCATTGACATCCAGTCTATGGCGAAGGAGCTCACATTGTAGAATTTCATAAATATGTTGTTGATTATCCCGTACTGGATCCACTGGAAAGCGTTGCAGAAGGAGTAGGAGCTGAAGAGCAGCAGAATGATCCAGCGCCTCCTGTATAAACGCGTGGTGGCCGGAGAGCCGCTGTCAGTTTTGGGGAAGCTGGCACCTTCAATTTGGTTTTGGTTTTGGTTTGAATCCAAACCATTCTCACCATCTTTTAAATCAGAGTTATCTTCCATTATTCTTTTTTTTTTTTCTTTTACCCCAGTTTCAATTGATTGATCAGTCTTGATGTAGGTAAAGAAATATCCCACCAACACAAGTTAGATTTAAAACCAAATGAAGACTAAAATTACAGAACTACCCGCTAATAATATCAGTCTCTAGCGTTCCCAGTCGATCACTTGACACTGTCTGTAAGAATCCACACTGATGGTATCTTGAAGCGTCACCAAAGGATAGTGATTTCCTTTAAACAACATTGGGGTGATGAGTTCAACAACGCGCACGGACCTTCCAGTAAAGTTCATTCAACACTTGAGCTGTCTCGTGAATCTCATTTATTACAGACACGATGACCCTTACTCCACCCAGCTGGAGGTTGGACCAATGATAAGAAATGCAGACACTGACACCGAGTGCTGACTGGTAGTAGCGACTTGTCAGTCAGCCAACAGTAAGCCATCAACCTACCCTTGTACAGTTAATTATCTAAGAAAAAAAAAACACTGTAATATTTATTTTTTATGGCATCTCTATCCCTATAATATTCCTACAGATTTATAGTCTGTGAAAATTGTATAGTTTCCCTCTAAAGTTTATTATAGGATTACTGCAGTTCTATGCAAACATCCGTGTTGTTTGGTTTCATGTTTGTCGTCATGTTAATCTGCTAGTTAAATCCCTCACAAGAACAATGGTCGCTTTGAACAGGGGTGCGCTTAATCTTTATTTCTACCATGAGAAATGTAGGTGGATTAAATGTCAAATCTGAACACAACAAAAAAAGTTGTACTAGCCTGCTAATTTTCCCCAAATGGAAATACTCTCTTTTTTCTATTTCACAATTCTCTCTGTGCTCCTTTGAATTTCATGCTGTCACTGTTTCTTATCCAGTGAAGCTCACCATTGCTGTTGTTTATCACCCACCAGGCCCTTCTGGTGAGTTCATGGAGGAGCTTGACACACTAGTCTCCCACTTCCCTGACGATGGCTCTGGACTCATCCTTCTCGATGACTTCAACATCCAGACTGAGAAGCTTGACTCTCCTCACATTATAACTGACATTGCAGTGCCCCACCTTCTCAAGAATTTCTCCCTCTGGAGCCTCAAGTTATGTGTTATTTCTTCCATATTATGGAGTAGCCACAAGCGCTCTACCCATGACTGAAATGTTGGGACAGTGGGTTTTAATCAGTTTACAGTGATTCCTTTAATGGCTGCCACTAGGAGAATCTGAAGAAGATATGACTGACTTCTGCCTTCAATTCCTTCGGGGATAACTCCGAGTAAAGCAACCAATGGGTCTTGGGGGATTTGTATTTTGAAAATAGAATTAAGAGCTTTATAAATCTCATCCCAATATCGCTTCAGTTTGATACATGACCAAAATTGGAATCCGTTTCCCCGCAGTTCCTCCAACAGTTGCTTGAAGATGATGACCCAATCTTCCCTGTTATGTGCGGTGTTCTAAAATATCTCGCTATTAACTTCCATTTAAATTCTCTCCAGCTATTAGAACAAGGTACTAGGTGTGATTCAGAACAAATGTCCTCCCAAGTCTCCACAGAGATTTCTTGCTGTAATTCTGCTTCCCATTTTCTTTTAATGTAAAACGAGTCATGTGACTCTATTGATTTGAGAGTCTGATAAAGATTGGAAATCACCTTCCCACCAGAGTTACCAAGCTGGGCACCAAACAAAGTACTGTTCTATTGCTGATGGTGATTTTATTGTATTAGTTTCCTCATGTTTGGCAAAAAGAGTGGGTGATAACGGGCAACCCTGGCGTGTCCCTCTCTCCAGAGTAAAGGGCTCGGAGGTGTGACCATTAACTCTAATTGAAGCTCTAGGATCCGAGTATAGAATCCGGGTCCATGAAATAAATTTGTCACCAAAGCCAAATCGTGGTAAGGTTTGAAATAAATACTTCCAAGACACGCGGTCAAACGCTTTCTCAGTGTCGAGTGACGATACCATTGCTTCTCCTCCTCTAGAGGCAGCACAGGTCATGACACTACACTCAGTGGGATCCTTGCCTTCTTTATGAATGACAGCTATGGTGGCATCTCTCATGATGGGGCAAGCATGCCTGTTTCTAATACACAGTTATATGCTTCTAATAAAAGAGGAGATATTAGATCTTTAAATGTTTTATAAAACTCATTAACATAGCCATCAGGGCCAGGGGCTTTGTTATTTTTGAGGTTTTTTAAGTGATTACTTCTTTAAGCTCAATGTCAGTTATAGGCAAATCCAACTCTTCTTTTGCATCTTCAGGTAGTTTTGTCAAGTTAATTTGGTCTAAAAAGTGTTTGATTTAATCTTCATTGGTGGAAGTTCCTGAATTTGTTTAAAGAGATCTGTAAAATGCAGCAAAGGCCTCAGAAATATTTGGTTCTGTTAAAAATATTCCTGGTTTATCTGATTTGTAAGGTATCTAAGGCTCCTACCTATGTTGAATGCACTTATTGTAAGTCTCTTTGGATAAAAGCGTCTGCTAAATGCCTGTAATGTCATGTAATGCAAGATTGAAGAATTTAGGTAGAAAAGAAACTAAACATTTATTTCTTGCAGAAATACAAAATATGATTTTGTGATAGCTTATATGCCTATAGGACATCATATACAAAAGTATAAAAAACAAAGTGGAAGTAACAATGTAGTAAAAGAACTATAATGTAAACAGTCCATATATATGTGCATACATGACGCCTGCGCCAAAACAGAAGAGAAAAAAATAGAAAACGGTTCAACCGCTGTGCCACCAAATGTGTAATACAAGGGGAAAAAACAGATAATCATAATGGATATCTAATAACAAGGCTGTGTGTATGGGCCTGAGAAATTCCTTGTGAAAATTTGAAAAATATTTTTTCTATTAACTGTTATCAAAATGAACTTCACCTACTCCATATTGACAGTGGCTGGAGTTCTGCGGTCCTGAATGACAACTAAATTGAACAGCAAAAGAAAGAAAGAAAGAAAGAAAAAAGAACTGCCAGTACAATGTCCAATCACATTGGATCCACCTTGTGGTTCGAGGCTCTGTGACTTAAGGCAGGAGTGCTTAGCTGGTTCTCCTCCATGACCAGATCCCAGAACTAAGTGCTGCTAGTTGGCTGCTGCTTCGTGACTGTAAACAGAACGTGTTGTAAATCATCGCAGCCTCACTTGGCCTCCAGCTGCTCCAGCAGGGGGTTTACCTGACTCTCTGGGGTTTTGACACTGTCTGTCCTGACAATACATGTGGGGCGATGGCGGTTAAGCATGAGGATCAACTGCTGTCGCTCGTGCTTCAGCTCCTCAATCTGGGCTTTGAGGTCAGAGTTCATCATCTCTAGTCGCTCCGATTCCTGAAGGAGGGGAGAGGAAAAAAGGGAAGAAATTAAGGAAGAAAGAATCAAAAGAGAGGAAAGGAGGGAGATTAATTAGGGATGTTCATTTGCCAATTAAGGTAGGAATGATACATATGTAGGAAAGTGAAATAATGAGAGATGAAGGAAATTATACAATTGATGAAGACTAGAGTGATGTAACAATAGATTAAAGGCCGCCTGGTTGCCTCTTTTACAATACAATATAGGCCTTTTTGTGCCTATAATCAAATCAATAGGAAATTAGCACAAGAGACAATGGTGTTCACAGGTCTAGAGAAAGGTGAGTCAGAATTACTTCCACTCAGCTTGATTAATTTATGGATGAGACTGTATAAATGAACTGTATCTGCTTGGAAGGGGCTTGGAAGGAGTATCCTTGTAGGCAGTGATGCTGTCGGATCTCTCTCCCTTTCAGCGCTGAACTGTATTAAATACTCATTGAATCCTGAGACGTAGTTTGTTGCAGCTGTCTTCTTACAATCATCACAACCAAGAAATAATTCCTAACAGAGAAAGAGATTACAAAGAAATGTCTCACTTTTTGTAGATAATCTGTCCTCTCCTTTTTTTTGTTTCGACATCGTGCTGCAGCCACTTTGTTTTTCTCTCGCCTTCGTTTCCTCCTCTCTTCTTCCTCATCTCTCTAAATAACAGTGAGACAACAAGTTTGACCACGTGCTGAGCTGTCATAGCTCTACACTATATTTGACTACAGTCGCAATTCCCACTATGTCCACTAGGTGACACTGTTGGTTAAGATAAGATACTAAAGTGTAATAACAAAGGCAAGTCCACAATCAATCTCTTTTTGGTGTTATATTAGGCCTATTCACATGCACTTACCTGAGAATATGTATGATAAATCTGAAATATTGTATTTGTATTGTCACATCTATTCATTTCCACTGTGGCTATATTCATGTGCACAAATTGAAATGGAAATTTGACAGTCAATTTGTAAAATAATGACCAAGAAAAAACATGTAAGATGAGTGAAAATGTAAATGTACCCTTTATATTTACTTTATATTAAAGTGAGTTAAAGTGAAAATTGATCTTGCAAGCATTGGTTACCATCCCCACATCTGCTAAAAGAAATTGCTCCATCTCCCACACCTCAGTTTTGATGGCTAGGGGCCTCTTCCCCAGGTGATCCAAGAAGTGCAGAGGTGAGAGCATAGTGCCCAACTCCTGTAAGTCGCCAAACTTGAGCTGGTCAGTCAGCGTGGTGGCTGAGATCCCAGCCAGTGGGCCCAGGCTGGGCAGGGAGCCTGCTGTCACTGAGGCATCTGGGATTCGTCCTGGCATCGCGTCAGGCTCGGCCGTGACCACAGCTAGGAGGCAGAGGGAGAAATTGGGAGAAATATTCAGAAGGCACCGAAACCAGACGGATGAAAAATAAAAGTGAAGCTCTGCACGCTGTGATTCATTTCTCACTGTTACTGTACTAACATGGGACAGTGTTTGTAAAAACATAAGTAGTTTGGACACAAGAACTGAAGACAAAAAGATACACAGCTGCTATACTCTAGTCTCAACTTTAGTCTCAAGGAGGCATTTACTAAGGTGCTCCGAATCTTCCTGGCAATCAGACTGGCCATACTCTCATGAATAGCTGACTGGTTGTAGGACCAGGAGACCAAGGCTGTCTCCCATTAGGCTCTCATATTATTTCGCCTCTTTTTCTGGAATCCATACACTCCCATTTACAGACGTCTTGGCAAGGATTTACCTGTTTTAATCCCCAAAGAGGCCCAAAGAAAGACGAACAGCAGTTACTAAAGCAGACTCAGACAAATTCCCCTTTATTCCAAGGAGAGGTAAAGCTGGTCATTGCCAAGAAATACCCACTGCCTGTGTTTTCCTCCATATGTGCCTTCATGTCAGGGGAGTGGAATGTGGCTACCAAAATAGAGCATAATGTGAGCAAGCCTGATCCCCAATTGAATAACCCATTTTCTCCTGCATAGCCAAATGACACAGATAAACATTAGATTAAATTGAAATCGGTTAGAATATGTTGTGTTGAACAGATTTTGAGTTCAACAGGTTTTGTATGCCTGTCTACTTCTATTACAAAAAATTCATAAAATATTGAATGTCAAGATACAAGTATACCCAGCTAAGCCCAGAGATAATGAGGAAGGTGTGTGAACAGAGGTGGCCAAGGACAACAGGAAATTACTACAACCGCTCAGTGGATCTCCAAGTGGCATGATGCAGACAAGACGACCATCTGAGGTCATTCGTTCTCAAAAACCTTCAACAAACGCTACAGGGATGAATAGGCAGTATCTCATACAAATATCACTGCATGCAATAAACACGGCCGCTTGGCTTGTTGTATTTTCAGAACATTTTGAATTGAAAATAATGGGAATTAATAGGTCTTGGGGCACTTACTCATCCGCTACACAGTCATATTGAGAAAATGAAGTTGCAGGCTACATAAGTATCTTGTATATTAATAAGTTTCATCTTTTACACTTCCCCAAAATAAAGGTCAAATGAGACTAAGTGGAACTCTCCAGGCCATGTTACTGGCATATAATGACCATAAGCAGCGGTGGAGTTTGTTCATTAGCCTCAACATTGGCTTCAGTTTGGAAATGTGACGTTCATGGTGATGAAATTCTCAAGTAAAAAGGAAGCCCGAGTTCTTTATCATTTCAAACATACAAATTTGATTCAAATTTTTAGCCAAATACCCACTTAAGTAAAGACAAGATTAGCTTAACACAGGAGTTCCCAAACGTTGTCATATCAAGGGCCCCCAAATAGTACACAATAGACCAGGGGCCAGGGATGTGATAAAATTTTGACTTTTTCTGAGATTTTTGTTGTTAGATATGGTTTGGTACAGAATTATATAACAGCATCTTGCTGTGTGATCAAAACAGTAGTTGTACATTCTCTCATAACTTCTAGGGAAGTAAAATAATCGGCCAGTGAAATTTAACTATTCCTCATTTTGGAACTCTGAAACCTCCTCAGGGACCCCTGGAGGTCCCAGGACCCCACTTTGGGGACCACTGGCCTGACTGACTGGCTGATAGGCTTGCATAAAAATGTGTTTTAAAGTCTGGGTACTTTTATTTCCATTTGCTGGCTAATTTTTCAATATGCATTAACAGTTGTTTATGAATATGACGCCGCGTGCAGCTTTTACCAAGTATATCCATTTTGAGTGCGTTTTGCCCTTGCACGGGTATATAGTAACAATAAGAGCCCTATTTTAACCAATGCACATAAGTCATTGGTCAATTTCAAAGCGGAAGTTTTTCTTCAGTGCGGCATTTATCTTACGTAACTTTGCCTTTCCACAAGAGAGCTGCAGTGATAAAAACGTTACAGCCTTTCGTTAAGGGGGGTTTTCCTCAATTCAACCACGCACAACACCATATAACGTTCTGTTACACAAAAATAACAAAATAAAGAACATTCTGTGCTGAATTCTGCAAGTCATGATTGCACATGTAACAGCATGCAAACAAAAGAAAACGATGGTGTTTCTACAGCATGGCCAAGAGGATGCCAGGTCTACTTTGAACAGCAAAAAAACACATAAAAACCTTGGAATGCAATGAAATGCATTTAAACCCAAAACACCACAGAGCTGCTCGCAGCCTGCTCACTAACTATGCTCAGGATAACCTGTCCGTAGCGCGCCAATTCATACTATGTTTTCTCCACATCTCGACTATGTTCTGGTTCTAAGTTTTGTACGGACCTGACTTTGATCCCAGGTGCAACAAATGTCCTCTCTTCTGGTCAGCCGAAGGTCGAGAGTAGATTTTAAAAAGTGGAAATCGTTGCATCAGCCCGTTTTTAAACGTGATCCCAATCTGGGAGGATTTGGGAATGCGGAAATCGGGTCTATGGCAGTCAAACGTAAGCAGGGATGTAAAAAAGTACATAAAGTGGGGGCAGAAGTAGGGAAGTCGCACCGCTCCTCCCATAGAAACAAAAAAGAAACCGGACTGCGGCTGCATACTGCATCGACAATGGCTTAACATGTAGGCCTGCACAGAAAAACAACGGTAGCAATCCTGCAACGCATGTTAGAGGACTACTATAAAAATATGACAGCAAAATTATTAATTGAATATAATATCCTGTATGAATAGCATAGTAATACCACAAAACAATACCATGAAAGTACGATAAAGTCACCATGAACTCACTATTGAGCACAACAGGAGCACTATAATCCCTATAAGAATACTATAAACCTTATAATTACAATTATATAGTAGGCTTAAATGGCAGATCCCCCAAGCACGCGCGCGCACACACACACACACATACACACACACACACACAGTGAGTAAAATCTTTCATAAAAACTGAGATTGCGAACTCTAGCATCAAACATCACTCTGAATGAAGATTTATTGTGATTATTCAGCAAAAATATGCAATCGATGCTCATTTACTTGTTTTTAAATTTAACAAATAAGTCATAATCTGAAAGGTAAAAAAATAAATCATCATAAATTACATCTTGATAGATATAGCACTGGATGTTTTCATGGAAAACTCTAAACATTTTAACAATGAGGTCAAACCACAGTTGATGATGTTGAGGTATGCAAGTACTTAACATGGATGAATACTTTAACACAACATTCACAGCAATCAATACACTACTGACACCAAAACACAAATCCATACTGTAACATTAAATTCCACAATACATCATAGATCTAGTAACAGATCAAATATATATGAGCTCCGAAAATTATCTGGAATTTCTCAGCATGCGTTTTAAAACCAGAACTTACTTCAGTCCCTTCTATAAAATTAAAAGCCATGCTTTTAGCTACATCATTCTGTATGTATCTGGAAACATGTTATACTTTTGCTTAATCACACACAAGACATTTCATGAATGTATTCCTTGAAGTGTTACAGCATACTGTGGCATACATTGTTCATATCAATTCAAAAATCACAGAGATCAGACCAACAACTCTGTACATTATAAGGCAAGGAGCGTTGGAGAGTTGAGGATATCAACTGATTCAGCCTTGCCCCCTCCACCTTTATGACTGTCTAGCCCCTCTGTGAGAGAGTCCAGCTCAGGACACGCAAATGTGAAAACAGACAGGTAGCTGCTACAGGTGGGGGTGGAGGTCACCACAGGAGTGCTCAGAGGCTCCAGGTCGCTGGCAACAGACTTGTACAAGGTCTCCCAGTCCGAGACCCCAAGCGAACTGCTCAGGTCTATGTCTGGGACAGAACGGCCTGTCTCCATGGGGGTTTTCGCCTCCATACTGGGCAACATGTTGTCCAGTAGCCCTTCCTTAATGTCCAAAGAGGGCTCCAGGTCGCAGATGTTAATTTCAGCACTGGCGCACAGCAAGATGTTTGAGTTCCCAGAGATGGCTGTGGACGGATCACTGGGGATGTCCATGTCCTGGAGCGAAGGGGCTTCTTGGGTGCCATCTTCTGGGAGCTTGTCCTCATCTGGGTTGGGCGGAAGCTCTGGGGACCCAGTGGGCTCCTGGAAGATCGACTCCAGCTCCTCTGACATTTGGCACACTGGTTTATGTGTAGCAAAGACAAATTCAAGCCTCTCTTTCTCTTTAAGAAGGTTGGCTATTTCTGTCTGCAGGGCTGCTTTTTCCTCCTCCAGCATGTCCGTCTCCTTCAAATAGATCAACATTCAAAATCATCCACATGCAGCAGTAGGTGCAAATGACAGCTGAATAAATGGAGCATTGTTTACTTACTGCTTGCAGTGTATCAGTGAGTTCCCTCCGTCTGTTGCGACACTTTGCTGCAGCCATTTTATTCCTCTCTCTCCTTATCCTCTTCTTCTCTTCCTCCTCTGGGGAGAGCTGGGAAAAAATAATTCAGTTATTACCTTGAAGAATCTGGCCATTTTCATCTCCTAATCCACTACATCTGTTGCCAATTCAGCCTCTGAAGGATGGCAAAAGCATGTTTCTCTGCAATGCGTCTAAAAATAGACTATTGTTGCAGACTCGCTGTGACCTGAATATAAATTGACTGCCTAAGGAAGGCACACAGCCAGCACACAGCTCTAGAGGAGCATGCACAATAGTGCTGCTGCACACAAGAAATTCAGATTGGTATATGACAATATGCACTGTAGACGTTCCTGTCCAATAGCAGGTAAAGACTTCATCTGAGCTAACCTACCTGCTCTGTTTTCCCCTTCCTGGCAGCATTTTTTCCCCTGTTCCCGCCCGCTTTGGGTGTTGCCTGGTGAGAGCTCTGCACTTCATTGGCTTGCTTGCCACCCAGAGACGGGGAGACAGATGTAATAATCGTAGGCTGGACCATCCACTGGAAATCTGGGGTAGAGGAAATTGCAGTGACTGTTGGAATAAATGGAGTGTCTTGTATGTCCATGTCTTGGCAGAGCTCCTGAAAAAAAAGCGACAATCAGAACTACAGTACTGATAATTTCTTCCTAACTCTATTTCTATGCAATTAGTGGGTTCAAATACTTATTGTAATAACAATCACCCATGAATCAACCTACAACCTATAAACCACAACTACTGACTGTTCAACACAGAGGGAAGGCTACATGTGTGTTATATTTTCTTGAAATATACCCAACCCAAAATAGCTTTCTCCAGATCAATATTTGACTTATCATTGTTTCTGACGTCAACACTGACGCAGAGATGCTGTGGAGTCTCCTGAATGGATTTATTTTTCTCAATGAACCGCTGCATCGACACGCTCAGGTTTGGTCCCAGGACGTCGGAATCAAAACAACCCGAACCTACAGTGATATTTTCTCACATTTCCGCCTAAATTTGTCTCTGAGTCAAACATCTATCAAACCGGTCGAAAAATAAAACATTTAGCCCACCCATCTATTAAAATCTTATTTATCTGTTCGACTCCCCCACACACCACCCACCACTACCCCGCCCCCTCGAAAAAGTGCAAAAGCTATTAAGGACACAAATAGGCTTTTGAAGCCAATTGTAAATCGGGCGTCTCTAGGATAGCCTAGATTGCATGGTGAATATAACAAACAAAGCCATTCATACCTTTGCATTGCTCTCCGAGGAGGAGGAGGAGGAGGCTGGTGAGCTCGCCTCTTCTTGCGCCTGAGTCCCGACAGGAGACTCTGTCCGGCAGGTAGAGACTGAATCCATGTCAGGCGTCATGTTGTTAAGATTCATCACGAACAAGACGTCCAGATCAATGACAGATGTGACTCTCGCCTTCCGTTAGGCAGACTTGCTCGGGTCTTCCTCCAGGTATATACCTGGTAACTGGATGGCTAGAATGCAAGCCCCTCCTTTTATACTCTGCTAGAATTTTATGAATGAACCAAGACTGTACCATCCGTGGAGGGGGGTCATGCTGACAACCACATAGGCCTTCATCTTGGGGTGCAAGCACATTTTGACGTTTGTCTTCCAGTATAATGTTTCTATGACTGTGGTATAAGCCAAATATATGAGCCCTTTTCTTAGATTTGGTCACTGCCGCTATGTGAATGTCTTTGATCACTCCCGTTCAGAAATCATCTGCTTCATTCTAAAAGTGAGTCTATTTATTTACCAATACACAGGACCTGATGTGACTATCTCTTGTGCAATGAAAAACATGTGCACTGTGTTCATTTAAGCAATCAAAAATGATCAATGCGATTTTAGAATAGACAAATAGCTAAACAATATTAATAATATATAATTATAATATATAATATATAATAATATATATTAACAATAATAATACCTGTTAAACACTGAACTGACTCTAAAATGTCCAAACAGTTGATTTGGTTTTCTTTATCCTGTGTTTCTCTTTTCACGTTTCTACTGAAGTCCTGGGTGTTCACCAGCTCCTGCCAGTCTGACAGACACCTCCTAGTTAGCTAACACATTGGGACTCCCTTTTCGAGGGCAGTTAGCAAAAGCTACAATGAAATGATTTAAAACACTAGCTTGGAGGTGGCGCTGGGTTGGACCGTGTCTGCAAGAGAAGTCACGTGACACAACCCGGAACTACGGCTGGGACACCCTGGCAGGAGCAGCATCCCCTAACATCACGTCGAGGTTGATAACATGTCTAGGTTCCGCGTATTGCTGCTAATTCCTCTTCTTTTTGAGCTGGTGTTCTCCGTTACTTTCTACCTGCCGGTGAACTTTCGAAAATGTCTACGGGAGGAAATCCACAAAGACGTGTTGGTCACCGGCGAATACGAAGTTAGCGAACAGCCAAACACAAAAACCAATCTCAAGGTAACACGTCGCCTTGTCGATACCGCCGCAGCTGCTCTATATGGCAAACTCTGTTAGACTAGGCAGGTGTCTAATAGCTTTCCTAAGTTACTTCATTGGCTCCCAATCTTTTTTTCACGCCAAGGACCCCACATAGATGCGGATTAGGACCTTTATTTGATAAATCTCTGTGATCCCCCATCTGATTATTTTATAGCCGAGGAGATCCAAAAACTAGTATTTCTCATAAAGTCCCATTGTGTTAACATTTAGTAAATGGAATAAAATAGTGAATTTAATCTTTTTTGTTTTTGCTGAGGACCCCTAGTGGGCCCTGGATCCCACTCTGGGAACCACGAAGTTAACCGTTGAGAGAGACTGTCGATGCCTTACTGTTGACTCCTTTCCCAGATCACAGATTCATCTGGTCACACGCTGTACACCAAGGAGGATGTCTCAAAGGGGAAGTTTGCCTTTACAACAGAGGATTATGACATGTTTGAGGTGTGCTTCGAGAGCAAATCTCCAATGGGTGAGTGAGGTTTTGTATATTTTCCCACGATGACCTATTATTGTCGGTTTGAGTATTACAAGTTAAAAGGCACTAATAGTTATAAATGGTTTTCTTCCAGTGCCCATTAGTGCACAAATGTGTAGATCAATGATGCAAGCTAGGAGTGATTAAGGCAGTGATAGATTGAGTAAGCCTAATCATTTTCTGTCACATACCATAATATGTCATGAATGCTTGTTATTAGGCACTGGGAGGGTCCCAGACCAACTGGTCATTCTGGACATGAAGCATGGCGTGGAAGCAAAGGACTATAAAGAGGTGAGGCTGTTTTATGGAAGGTCATGGTTGATAGATAATAATACATTTATTTTATAACGCTTAACATTAAAATCACAAAGAATAAAAACACAACTAATATTACAATAAAATAGATAGGCCTAATTCATCTGAAAATCAAGAGCCCCGTGAAGGCGAGCAATACCATCTTTAAATTAATGGATGATGAAATGTATGTAACACAAAAGCAACAACAATGTTAAAAGCCCACGGGCTGCTACATCTCATGTCTGATAATACAGTCACAAGGTGCATGGGAGCCAATTCTACCACAGTGGAAACAGTGATGGTCACAATCTTGCCCTTCTGACCTCTTTCCTGTCAGATCGCAAAAGTGGAGAAGCTGAAACCCCTGGAAGTGGAGCTAAGGCGTCTCGAGGACCTGTCAGACTCCATTGTAAACGACTTTGCCTACATGAAGAAGCGAGAGGAGGAGATGCGAGACACAAACGGTAAATGTATAAATAAGAGCGATGCGTAATGCAGCTGGACAGTGTATGCTGTGTCGAAAGCTACCCTGGTGTCTGATCTGTGAACTGATGTGTGTTCAACTGCCATTTTCTGTCCCACCATACAGAATCCACCAACATACGAGTGCTGTACTTTAGCGTCTTCTCCATGTGCTGCCTGATTGGACTGGCGACATGGCAGGTCCTCTACTTGCGACGATTCTTCAAGGCCAAGAAGTTGATCGAGTGAAGCAGTTTGCCAAACACAACCTGAGGGATAGCGCTTGATCAAGTGGATTGGAAGTTCGGGAACATTTACATGGACACTCTTTAACATGCCTATGCCTATTTTTCTGACCATCCATCCCTTTTTATCAATGTTAATTTATTTCAGTAGTTCCTCTTTTTAGACACTTAATAAAGCTAAAATATTAATGTTTATTCTGACAGACTTGCTATTTTGTACTCTTAATCAATAGTCTAAGCAACACGACACAATATGCGATTTTACAGTTGTAAAATGACGAGATGTTATTTTGTTTATATACCAGGTTTTCCGATGAATTTTCAATTGCTTCGATACGAAACAAAAGATTCCTCTGTCAGGTGCAGGACTGTTTTTGATTAAAGAAAAATCCCAGATGGTTTGTGTCAGCGAGACATCTTAATGTTGGTAAGAAATATTTAACAACTTGATGGAACAATTTAATGACGGAAATCGTATAAGTTACAATTCATTTTGGCCGATAAGAAAAATAAATTAAAACACACACACACTTATCTATTTCCATAAAGTTCCCACGCCTTATACATTCTTCTCAGCTTTTGGAGGTTGGGTTTCAGTAATTCCTGCAGGGATAAAGAATGGAGAAATTATAGTCATGGTTGGTTCTTGAGGAAATTGTAAATGCCAGAACCGTCTAAACCGTGGTACCTTTTGGTCGTCGTCCAAGTGGAGGACGTCTACCAGGGGAGCGATGGATGGGCGGCCGTGGGCACACTGGAAGGGCAGCTGGCAGGACGACAAGGATGCTACCAAGCTGCAACACTCATCTCTGCTTAGGCTGTCATTGAATTTGATAGCACCTGTTGAACGCACAAACGCACCCAAGTGACCAGTATGAAGACTCAAGTATGTAACTGTATGCTGTATTGAGTAATCACTGCACAAGAAATAAACTGAAGGACGGAGAGAAGAAGTAACCGAACCCTACCGCGGCATGCCAGGGAGGCGAGCACCTTCAGCACGGTGAGAGGCAGCGTTCCTCTCACTCGACCAGCTGAGCGGAGCAACTGAGAGAAAGAAAGGCAGACAAAGAACACACATCACCCTGCTCTGAGAAGAAGACTCTCCACACATGAAGAGGTCAGCAAGTAGAGAGAAGGGGGCAAACTCACCTCAATCTGCTCTCGAAGATACTCCTGATGGGGGATTACAGAGAGGAAAACGGTAAACATTAGGGAATGGAATTATAAAATCCTAAATCTAATAAAAACCCACTTTTCAGACCTGCTTTTACTTAAACTGAGGTTTAATATTGATTTTATTACCACTCACTCGTTATTTCTTTTTATCACGTGAAGTACTTTGTAACTCTGTTTTGGTAAGTGCTATATAAGTAAAGTAAAGTTATGTACTTTATTACTAATTATTAGTAGTAGTCATGAGGTTTCACATGGCTTACCTTAACAATGGCCTTGATGACAGACGCTCTCCCCCGCCTGAGTTCATTGCTCTCCTTTTCTATGAAACACAGTGGTACTTTCCGCACAAGCGCCTTTGGATCTCCTGCCTGTGAGAACTCCACCTCAAGGCCCAAGCCTCTCAAATGTGGCTGACAAGACCTGGAGGAGGAAGAGTCCTCGATCCATTAGCGAGACACGAAACACACTGCTCTGGACACTCGTTCAGTTATGTGGCTATGGCAATAATGGTCTTGGTATTGAATTAGCAGGTGGGTGAAACAAACTCTACTGTCCAGTGTGTCAGGTGAAGGTAGTAATGAAAAATACTTAAGCTGTGGGAAGGCCTGGCTGTATAAATGCACCAATCAGGAAAATGAACAGAAACAAAAGAGTCCCAGGAGGCAGCGTGGTGTAGGTTGACCACAATTTAAGCGAAGTGCTCATGTCGACATGAGGGTAACAAGGCAACACACAGAGCAATGGTGGATAATGGTATAATGGATAGTAAGATCTGGGCTGTTCCAGGACAGGTTGAGGAGCTGAGTAACTTTGTGTGTGTGGGGCCTGGTGTGTGTGTACAAGTGAATGTACACGACTATAACTAACTTTCCATGTATGTGATCACGCTGTTCATGCTGAGAGTGGCAGGAAGTGTTCGGGGTGAACAGCTTGCCATGTACGATAGATAACTCCTAGATAAATCCTGACTGAAGCATGCAGAGTGCTGATTCAGTGCTACTACACTGATATGACAACGGTTTGAGTTTGAGTTTATTGAGTTTATTTTTGACAGGGACCATGTGCAAAAAAAAACATTAGTTATTCTCAGATGAGAACAAAAAGATGCTTTGCACCAGATTTAGCAATAAGCTAATTTCCATCTGCAGTCCCACACAGTAAAAAAACCATCATCTCCATACACATACGGTGATTAGAGGCTGATGTTAACATGGGCTAGCTAACATTATTAAGATAAAAGGATGATTCATGCTGGTTGAGTGGATGAGAAGAAATGGAAAAGGTCACGGTGAGAGCACCCGTGGTAATTTTCTGGAGACAGAGGTACATTTCCTAGTGCAGAACTATTAGCACTACTAAGCAATGAAGCTCAAATGGATGTAAAACCTAAACATTAGTGGATAAAACCTCAAAATTAGCAGTACTTCCCTATAATGTCCCATAGACGGTACTCTTCTTCATAAGGCTCTAGGGGTACTGCCCTATGCTTGTGATGTGTCTGGTACAACACTGACCTGAGCAGCCTCAGCTCCTCTTCTGTTACACTGATCTCTAGTGGTGGAAAAATGGTGGATGAACACAGACGTCTCTCCCCTGGTGCATCCGGGTCCTCCTCATAGGAGTCTGTGGTGTACAGTCCCACAGCAGGAGCAGTTAGGACAGCCTCGAGACAGCATTATTTCTTTAACAATCCATCCTCTACATTCTTCTGTTTTTACCTGCAACTAGATTTTCAAGTCGAACTCTCTCGTGTGCAGCATGTTGGTCCACTAGCACCAAGAGATTTCCTGAGGTTTCAATATAAAATACGCAAATATAAAATACACACAGTGTCTGGAGAGCAATTGAGCAATTGAGAGTGAGACGGTCAAGTTCGTCCCCAAACCTTCAGTTTCAGTGTTCGCCGCTGTCTCTTGGTCTCTTGTATTGATCAGACATGCAAGGAACTTCTTATCCACTTGATGAATAACCTATAGGGCAATCAAACAATAGCAAAGTACTTCAGTTTATGACATTAGTAGTTGCAAAATATTATAAAAAATATTTAGACAGAGAAAAGAACTTAAAAAAAACAGAACTTTGCCTTCATTGAGTGAATCATGGCCTTAGAGAAGCGGTATGGAAAGAGGATGTTGTGGATCTTTACTGCCAGTCCGTCAGCTTGCCCACTTGATATGTCCACACCAACCTGAAGCACAATAACCCATTACACTCGATTGCAATGCTGTTACCTTACAATAAAAAAAAGAAAAAACAGGTGCATTCTAATGTAAAGTGAATTGAAGTTTTCTTACCACGGGAGGTCGGACAAACACAGGGTTATTCCATTTTGAATACAATGAGGAAAGTGAGCTGGAGGTCTCAACACCATCCCCTGTGAAGACAGAAAAAGATGACACATGAATACCAACAGGACCAGCTAACTGTGTGCATTTTGTACATTGTGTGTGATTGTGTGTGTGTGTTAAGCCTTAATGGTCTACCATGACCATCTGATCTATGAAAAGGTACCTCTGTCATCACGCCCTGAGCTAATCACTCTTTCTTCCTTGGATTTAGGAAGGAAGGGCAACACTAGATCCATCTGAAAAGGGTAACATCTGTATTCGATCCCTACAGTCCAAGGAATGAGAGCAAGGGAGTAAACATGAACACAGACGCTAACACTTGATCCACGTTGTGTTATCCACATGAGGTCTCAAATATCAGACCCAAAGTGCTATTTCCTGTCACTATCCTGCCATCATAGCCTGCTGATGAGCACAAACTACTAGAGCGTACTCACCTGTTTTGGAGATGACGCTAACTGCCATATTGGTGACATCTGATGTGCAGCGGACTTGTGTTTCTTCCGTTGGTGGGTCCTCGTATCGGCTGAGCCCGGTCACTTTGTTGATGTAAACTACCTTTCCCACAGAGTCATCATAGTGATGAAGCCAGTCGCCCGATGCTGTGACCTCTTCCCCCCCGGCCAGCTGAGGACTTGGATTCAGTGCAGTGTCACAGGGATGCTCATTGTTGTTGCTGTCTTGGATGTTGTCGTCGGCGCTCCCGAGACAGATATTCTCCGGTGAAGTAGCCCTGGAAGGGTGTGTTAAAATGCCTCGTGTGACTTGCGTCTTGTGTTGCTTTAAATGACAGAGTTTAGCTGCCAAAGATATTCCTCTGCTTCTACTCTGAACTGAGACTGGCTTTAGCTTGGTGAACACGGGGAGGGTTGGTGGGCTTTGGAAGTCACTCTGTATTTGTTGAGTCTCCATAACGTCACTTTCTTGCTCCGCTTTCTGAACAACTGGAAACTTTTGGGGATTCAGAACAAAGTTGTCTGTCTGAGTTACTCTGGCGTCATTCAGTAAATAACTGCAATTAGTCTCCAGAGAGGGTGGCGTCAGTTCATCAGACTTCCCATATATTCTTCTAAACCTGTCCAGAGATCCAGCCTCCTTACATAAAGACAACGTTTGACAGGATGTGATCTTGAGGATCTTTGAGGGGATGACAGGGGCAAGGTCCTTGCATACTTCCTGACTAGGTTTGACATGACCTGAGCCCTCTATGAATGAGATTTTGCATTTTGAAGCACAGGAGCTTTCTTGACATTTCAATGCTGAAACTTGCTGGCAAAATAGTGGCCTATTGATCTGGGTATGGTCCTGAGTCTGCAGGCTTCGATGAACGTATGGATCAGACAGACTGATCTTTCTGTTTCCATGTCCGCTTGTACTCTGGCGATTAGGTAGCATTTGCTTAATGCAGTTTGAATCGGGCTGAATTTCTTCTGTGATGCTGTGCGGTGCCGTCACAATATTGTGTAATCTCATCTCCCCTTCTTCCGTAAGTTTCAACTGTTCACTTTCTAGCCGACTGACTGAACTAGGCACACATTCAGTACTCCGAGAGTCTTCCCCTGCACCACCGTAAGTTACTCCCTCTTCTTTAGTGACGCTATTCTCAGACAAAGGCTCCAATGCATCTGTTAATGGGACTAAATTACACTGTGGCTCTCCTCTACGTTCTTTGTTTGCGCACCTATGGTTTTGTTTCTTTTCCAACTCCTTTGCAAGGATGCTGTTCTCCTCAAGTCTTTCTTCCTCACCTACTGTGCACTCAGCCTGAACAGACGCCTGGCCGACATTGTTTTCATGTACACAGTCTTCCTTGTGCTTACGATGAACAGGTTCAGATGCCAGCGTCCTTCCAATACTGACTTCTAGTGTGGAATCACATATAGGTGCTTGGATGCCTTGGTTGTTGTTGGCCCCTTCTCGCTCTGTGCCTGCTGTACCAAACAATTTTGGAGAAGCATATTCAAAATCATCTTGAGAGAGCTCAGCCACCAAGTTCTCTCTGCTCAGAAATACCTTAACCGCCTCCTCTGTGCAGAGCAAAATACCATCCCAGTCTTTGAACTCAATGAGAGTTTTGGCAGGCTCAAGACAAATGTCATATTCTGAGTAGGAGCATTTGATATTGAGGATGTACACTCCATGCAGCTCTTGACCTCTTTTGTGCTTTGGACTCCTGGTGGCAAACTGCCCATCTGGACTGTCATTCTTCTGATTTGAACTGCTCAGTTTGCGTAAAAGAAGATTCAGCAGCTTGTGAATCCGCGTTTTCAGGAGGAGCCTGTCGTTTACATACAAGAACTGTAAGCTGTTGTTGTAATGGCCCTCTCTGCCTATGTAACCGGTCACTTCAAACTGTCCGTGAGTGTGGCTGATTTCTCTGAGTTTCTGGGCTCGTCCTAAGCCATGTATCTGAACAAACCTGTGGTAAGTGTTTCTAGCTTTAGAGAGCTGCACCGTCATGGCCCCCGTGCAATCGTTCTTGAGTGTGAAGGAGACAGAGGGATGCATCAGGGAAATAGTTTCTACCCGATGTCTGATCCGCTCACCTTCCAGGACAGCATCCATCCTCTTCCTCCTGACTGGCATGTTGTGGAAGAAGTTACAAATGACAACGGTTGTCCCAGCAGAGGGACGGGCAGTCCCAGCTTCAAAGACATCCAAGCCCTTGCCATCCTTGAAGACTTTCACGTGCGTTTTCACAGACGACCTGGTCCGGGATGATATTTCGACAAGTGTTGCAAGAGAGATTATACTTGCAACAGCCTCCCCTCTGAATCCATAGAATCTGAGATCCTCTAGGTCTTCAACAGACCTGCATTTGCTGGTGTAGTATCTGTTCCCAACACATTCCATATCCTCACTGTTCATCCCTGAACCATTGTCAATTACCTGAACTTTGAACGCCTCCATGTCCATCCTCACGCCCAAACATGTTGCCCCAGCATCAATGCTGTTGAGGAGGAGTTCCTCTACACATTGCTGAAGTGAGGAGATGGCAATTCCAGAGCGAAGCTTTCCCTGAACTTCTTTAGACAAGCACCTAATCATGGTGTTCGTTAAATGTAATTCACATTAACGTGCCGTGTGAGTAATGCCCTGACTGACTACTAGGTGGCTGCTAGCTAATGCCTTACTAAGCCTGATATCTGGCTTTAGACTGGCCATTATATTAGCTTAGCTTCATGAGTTCCAAAGAGCACTTTTCAACCGACAGAATGGGAAACCCACACATTCCTAGCGAGTGCTGTTAGACAAATAAAACAGTCAATCGTTTAGGTGGAACACTTAAAAATCAAATCCAAAAACTGCTCGCATTATTTTCATTTGAAACCATCCTGGAACTCAGCTTCTGTTTACAGTCGACGAGAAACAAGAACGGTCCGGTTGAGGCTCGCAGCCGAGACTGCCCTCTGCTGGTGTGAATGACCCACAACATCAGCAGCCTCTCGGGAGCACAGACACATTTTATCCAACCAGCAAAACTCCAAAGCACACCAAGTTATTCATGAAGGAAAATATCGCGCGTCAGGAAATACGATAAACTGCTTGACTTTGTCATAATTGCATGAGGTTAATGTATAATAATACTATTTTTTATACAGAAAGTATTTTCTGAACTGATGTAGAGGGCCTGAAGGGACCCTGCAGTAATTCAGGTTATGAAATTCGGGGTTTGATAAGTGTTCATTTTAATGGACTACTACTTTGAGAAATGTGATATATTTATGCAGGATTTAATTCCAAAGCCCTATATATACTTTGGGAGGAAAAAACACTTCTTGAAATCATTGGGATGAACATTACTTGGCATTAGTAACACATATGCATTTTACTTTCATACCAACAATCATCTTGAAACTCCTGATACCTATTGCGCTATTATTTTACAAAATCTATTCAAACAAAGAGAAGACTGCTAGAGGAATTTTGCATTTATTAATGTGTAAGTCCATATTTTGTGTCTTTTAAGTAAACAAAATACACCTTGTAAATCCATTCAAAATTATGCATTCCATCCAATAAATAATAAATAAAATATCTACTTCAAAGTTAATATTACACACATCTATGGGCGAACTATTTTAAATGTTGAGTAATCTAGGCTTTCAATTTGCTTCTCATTCTTGAACTCCGCCTTGATTATTTGTGACTTGGGGCTCCCGGTGGACCTCAGCCATCCTTGCATCTCTTTCACCCTATTGTTTGGGCCTTGTAGCTGCCCTTGAACTGTTCTTGCTTCCGTGTTTTGGACCCAGCCAACCAAGCCAAGCCTTTTCCCTTCTGCCTGGAAAATTAAGCACATTAAGTTAGACATAAACAGAGATAGTGATAGAGGCATCTGCATGAGGATTAGAGTAGGAGACATATTTTATATATTTGATTTGGTTTTGACGAATGATCAGAGCAAACTTGGAGGAATTCTTATTGCATTGTAGGATCAGGACTAGTCCTATTCCAGCACAAAGCAGTGAAACCTGTGTGTGTGTTAGAAGACTTTGTCAAGCCTGAGTTCATGTGTAAATAACTGTAGTTTATGTTATCAAAACTCACTTGAGTGTATTTCCGAAAAAATACACCTTGCACCCTACCAAAAACTTCATAATCCACTGAAATGAGGTCTTCACTGGACATAGTGGACCTAGAAAAGGAGAAATAATACAAGACGCTGAAGATGTGTTGTGTTCTTTTTGTTGACGTTGGTGGGGTGACATGATGACAACCCATTAGCCACATGCATCGCTGGGGGTACATTACAGCTACAAGCTAAAGTACCACATTCCACATCTATTCAAAAGCTTTGCAGCCCAATGAACAAGTCTACCATGATATTGACGCTGCATGACATGATGATAGGTCGCTGTATAAAAATAGCTCACCTGAATATATATAGGAGAGTGACGATGAGTGCGAAAAGTGAACTCGGCATCAGACCGGCACTTCCGGTGGCATATGCCTCTTTCAGACGCTGCAGCCCGGCACTTCCGGTGGCATATACCGCTCGACCCTACTGATTTAGGGAAGCCGTGAAATGTTGATCCAGCTCCTGCTTGGCTCAATTCTACTTCCTTGCCTCTCATCAGTCGGTTTCCGAACATCCGGGACTCGACGTCCGGAAGTGAGATCAGAGAACGCTTAAAAACGCCTTGTTTCTAGGCAACGAATATCAACAAGTCAGACAATTCTAAGCAGGGAATGAATCATAGTATCAGTGGGTGGCGATATTGGCTGATCAATGGGAAACAAGAGACTTATTTAGCTTAATTATCTGTAACATTGTGAAGGTACATGAAGGGTTAATATTGACGCCGACATGAACTGAATTAAGTGTCCGGAATTGGATAAGGCTTTGCATCTTGCGCTATCGTGGAAGGAAAATATGGTAAAAAGACGAACGGAGCATGATTAATTTATGAGAAACGTGTATGAAATTAGTACATTATAAATTGTATTCACTATTGATCTTGAATTTTTGGTCGAACACCGGAATTGGACACACTGATGTGTTTGATATGCTAAACGAGAATCTTGAACGAATATTCTCCAATCCCAGAGGGAGTGCTGGTAAGTAGCACTGACGCTAACCAAACCATAACTATCAGCATATTACATTTTTGTGACATAAATTTATAGCTAACTTTATTAAGAAACAGCAAACCATGTCATGTTAGTAATAGTTTTTTGTGTTTTTTCTAGCTTTTTCCCATGGGATACGAATATACATATAGCCTACTGCAGATAAGGCCATAATCTCATTCACTTTCTTTTATTTTCTTCTTTATTGGAAAAAGGAGTGATAGTGGAAAAACTCCCTGAAACACTGGTGATAAGGGATAGCTCAGGTATCTCATGCAGAGCTCCGTGGAACATCAGAACAACTTCCAAGACAGGATCTTTGATAAAAGATGAAGAGAGAGGGTTAGTACAAATGAACAGCAGCGACCACATACGCATGAGATGTCAAAGAAGATGCAGTCCTCAAGAGCAGTATAACTCTGCCAGACAAAGACACAGTATTTACACTGAAGGAAGAAATGATGGTGTACCTGTTAGGAGAACAGATGGAGTTGACCGGGCATTTCCACTGAAGCCTATTCACCACAAAAGAAGTCTCACCCTCAGGACACAAGACTCACTCAATCCACATCTGAAAGAGTCTGAAAAATTATCTGTTTCATCACAACCAAGAGGTTATTCAGAGGTCATTAAAGATGGGAAAAACTGTGACAAGAAACCCATGGAAGTTCCTTTATTGCCCCAAGAGCATTTTTCAAATGGCATCAGACAGGTCACTGGATCCCAGCAACCAAGGAGAGAGTCGCACAGACGTCCCAATGAACAATGGCGGCTGGCCAATGCAATTAATCTGAAGGAGCTTATAATACAGGAGAAGCTATGGAGGATTGAGGAAAAAATAGGAAAAAAGATCCAGAGGGATGGTACTGCTGAGGGTAATGACCAAAAGAGTGAGGGGGAGAGGCATGGCAGAAGACAAGCGGAGCAGGAAAAGGGCCGGACAGAAACCAGGGCATCCCCGGCTGAGCAGCAGAGGAGAGAACCAATGAGAAGCAGAGAAAGCACAAGACAGGACAAGACACAGGAGGACATTAAATGGCAGAGTAAGAAGCAAGATGAGTGGAGCAAGGACAGGAGGAATACCCGTGAAGACGAGCGACACAGATGGGACAGAAGGGAAACTGAAATTTTTAAGAAGCCTCAGCCAAATAGAGATAGAAGAACTGAGGAGGTCATAGCTCATGAAAGAGGAGGGAATGGAGAGCTGAGCAGATGGGAGAGGGAGAATGTGAAAGAGAATGAACAGAATAGAGGAAAAGGGAGGACTGAAAAACACATTAGGTCAGGGGGAGAGACAGGAACGACATCACAGCAGGAACAGGAGAAAGCAAAGGAAAGAGGGCAAAATAACAAGATATCTATGGAGGACATAGACTGGGCTAGGGAAAAGAAATATAACAAACAAGCATCTAAGGAGAGATACGGTTCAGTTGATGAGGAAAGGGAACAAGACATGCCTCAAAAGGGTCAGCAGAAATCTGCTCGTACACTGGCAACCTGAAAAGCACAGTGGAAAGGGAAGAAGAAAGTCTGGTGAACCATTACTCCCACCAGATTCTAGTCCTTCTCCGTCCAGCAGACTGCGGCACAGGGAGCTCAACCCCAGAGATGGTGCAGACGCCTGCCTCCAGCTTATTCCTTGCAAGATCTGCCACAGAAAGTTTTCCGGTGAACGATTAGAGAAGCACCTCAAAATCTGCAAAAAGATGAAACAGTCCCGCCGCAAAGTCTTCGACTCCTACAGTCACAGGACCAAGGGAACGGCCATAGAGGAGTTCTTGAAAAACAACACCAGAAGCAGGAGTCCAGAAGTATGGCCCATCATTTTCAAATTTCATTTCATTTCATTTTCTAATTTTCAACTGAGGAATTATTAAATAGGGTGCTAATGTATCCAATATTTTGTATTCATGCCCGTTGTGGTGTAATGCTTGTTCTGGTAATGATTTTCCAGATAAAGAAGAGCAACTGGAGACAGAACCCGGGTGGCACCTCGGAGCCAAAACCATCCGTCCAAGCCAACCCAGACTATGTGACGTGCCCTCACTGCTCTAGACGGTTTACCCCTGGACCAGCAGAGCGACATATCCCCAAGTGCCAGCACATCAAGAGTCGCCCTCCACCACCTCGCTATCGTCAATAAAAAGAGTTGTCTCTGTTTTTTTGTTTAGATGTTTAACTTCATTACTCAGAAGCAATTTGTTCCATATTTTTTCTGCCTCATATTCTGGTCTTTGTAGATGTTTTTTCCCCCTTTCTTTTTTAAAAGGGGTGTCTTAAGATTATTTAGGCCATTCACCATTGTAGAAGCAAGCTGCACTATTGCACCTTCCAAGACCAGTTATGCATAGCTACAGTATAGTGTGGCTTATATTGTGTCAAATATTGAGCATTCATAACAAAAGATAGCTGTTGGTTTTATTTAGATTTTCTTTACACAAAGCAAGAAATAATGAATGGGTGAATGGGTGAGCATTCAGACCAGTTACATCTCATCAAAATGTCATAATCTGTTGACAAAAAATGCTAAGGCACATTTTTCAAATGCTAACAACAAACTGTATAAAAACATTTAACTGAAGCAACATTGCCATATCTACACTATTTTTTTGGTTTCAATAGGGTGCTAAGGCACTTTGACAATGCATTGTACTGAACGAAAATGTTGCCAGTGTTATATTGTTTGACAGCTCGAAAACTGAACTGAACGAAAACAATAGCTTATAAGCCAACTTTGACAAATAAAGTACTGTTTTAAAATGTTTGGTTATCATGATTACGCTCAAAATACACAACAAAACCGACTAACAGTAAACAAATACACAAAATGCAATTAGACCTTTGCTTTCACAAATGATGCAAAATAGGGCAAAACAAATATTTCAGAAATCAGAAGTACCAAAGAAAGATAAAACAGTTCAAAATGCATTATGAATATACTAACAGTATTGCTGCAAGGTAGGCTGTATTACAAATGTCTTACAAGACACTGTTTTCAACATTCTACAAACTGTTGAAGTTTCATATGTGTCACCAAGAAGGTATGCCTATGTTTGCTACCCCAATAAAAAAATAATCAGTTATGGCATTAACAAAAAGTAGCCTACTTGTTTGAAATGAATCAGTAGTTTCGTGTTTCACACAAATGCTTCTTGCAAATATCGTAATATGACATGCACATTTAAAAAATGAAAACTTGTTTTTGTAATACGTGAAAAATACAAAAAGGTTTAAGAGGCTATACTGTAATTGGCATTTTGCCATTTTTAGTATATCAAATTAATTGGATATAATTCAAATGATCAAAAGTAATATTTTCACATTGCAAGATGGCACTGACATGAGTCATGATCAATCTAGACATTATTGGCTGCCCATCCTTTTTTCGTAATAACAAACACATCAAGATCTCAAGGGTTGAATAAACTAAACCCACGCTTTGGCTGCATTAGTAAAATGTTTCCTACGCTATTTTCATAAGCTGGTCTTACCTATTATATGATAAATACTAACAAAATACGTGAGCCATGGGACTAAACACTCCATCACTGAGACCAATAATACCACCAAAACATTGACTTGATATTCACATTGCAGAATAACACAATGATCAGATTGTCTCTTGCAGGTGTCAAGGTCAGATGCTTCATGTTGAATCCAGCCAACATTTCATTTCAGTCTGTGAAAGCTATGGCTAGACCACTGCACCCAGGTGAATTGGTATTATGGTATTATGTTACATATTGTAAGCATGTCGTAACACATCACGAGTGGGCGTGAGGCTGCCTTGTCGAGTACTGAACTCTACTGCATCTCAACTCTAATACTTCTAAACATGTTGACTTCGTCCTCCACTGACTGCATCCCGGTCTCCACTTCCCTAAAACAAGCTTGTTTCATTTGATATGTGCTAAGAGTTTTGTCACTTTTCCCACCATCAGGACATCTGCAGGTTTTAAGCTCACGGACTAGCTCCTGCAGATCTGCCCCCATGGTTTGTGAATCCGCATCCTCTTCCTCCTTCATCCCCAAGCATACGATCAGAATGGTGGTTTCCATTGGTTTCAGATCCTGCTTCTCTTAGCGTTAGACGGTTAATTGCTGCCCAGAGCCTCTCGTTCTCCTTTAGCTGGTCGCTGGCCTATAGACAGCAAGTCTACACATTTAGTTGTCATTCTCACATGGATCAAAGAAGGTACTGAGGTGGCCTTTGACAAAAACATCTCACCTGCTTCTCAAGCATCTGGATCTTGGCCTCTTGACGAGAAATTGTCTCTCGCAGCTGCAAATTAAGGTGTAAGATGTCAAATGCGGGTGAAAATGTGGTGTACTCATTTGTTCATGATGCACTGTAGAGTGTTTAGGTTTGATACCTGTGTGATCTCACTACTTGCTCCGCAGCAAGCCGCCGATCCTCCTTTCTTACAGATTTCAGCCTCCTCCAGCCCATTGACTTTATCACAGCTCATTCGTTTAGTCTGTGGAAACAACCAGGCAAGTAGTGGGGAGTAAACATCCCAGCTCTATCAGCCAGGAGCAAGTAAGATGCCAAATAGGAAAATATAGTCATTTCAAAATGTTAAAACATAAAATAATACTATCCTGAAAATATTATCTTTTTTTGTCTGGAGCTAGGGTTTAGAGTTACCTTTTTGGTGACCACTATATGTCTCCAAATGAAGTCTATAGGCTACAACAGTGACAGTACAACACAAGCGATGTTGTAAAGAACAGTGTAAACAACAGATGTGCTGGGATTTTACCGAGAGGCCTTTCTCGGTGGTAACTGCTGCTGCCACAGCCGCCAGTTCCTGCAGCTCATCATAAGGCAGAGTGACACTCTCAGAGAAAGCAGAAAGCCGGTCAGGCATGGAGGTCTGAGAGTCATCTGGCATGGGGATGAACTCTGCATCCAGGAGCTCCTGGTGGAGAGAATCAATAAAAGATAACCAGACGTTACATCCTCATGATTTGAACTTTGGGTTCCTAATTCTTTGGTGCTTTTATGGTAACAAACCTTTCTAAGCCAGAGAGGGCAGGAGCTGTCCCCAGTCTGGTTTTCCATCGACATCATAGGGGTCTCCATGAGGCGCTCCTCAGTATTAGCCTCCATTGTGCCCCCGAGACCCCTTTCACGACACTCTGAACCCGGATCCATCTCAAGATCCACTGTGGCTGTAGACACCTCTTGGCCCAGCCCTAACACACAGACACACACACCAAATGTAGATTAGGCTCAATACAGAATCTTGCTCATCAAGTGAAGAAAATCAAAAAATACACAAACCAGTGACCAAAGAAAAGTATTTACCACTACCGATTGACAGTCCACTGCTGTTAGAGCGAATGGTCTTAGAGTTGAGTACTTTCTCTGCAAAAGAAAAAAAAGAACACAAAATGTATTCATCAACAGACTCCTGGCTGAGCATACTGTGTAAGTGTCTGGTGGCGATGACTGACCCATTATGAGAATGGTGTGCCATGCACGGCAGGAGAGGTCTGGCACATGGTGGAGAGAGCCGAAGATGGGCCTTGGCAAGGCAGGGCAAACCTCTGAGCCAAAACCCTTATCAGCAGGCATTCCCAGACGCCCATTTCCTGCATTTCCCCATGCAAATATCTGATTGTCTGCAGGGATGAGACACAAATAAGTTCTATTGATCCAAAGACAGTATACCCAAAACAGCCTGGGTGGACTTCTTCCTGGGAAGATCATTTTTCCATCATCTCAAGCCAGATGGAGACAAACAGCTAACAAGGGGAAGAATGATAATAAACACAACTCAGCAATTTAAAGAACACCCTCTAATACAAATGCTTATAAACCCCTTAGCTGTGAATTTTCCTACATTTTCTCCCACAATCCTCTTCTCGTATTCATAAAAGAACTATACGTCATTGCCGCAAATACACACCGGGACTGTGCAGACAAGTACCGATACTTACCCTCAGTGGCTGCAATGGTGAAGCCATCTCCACAAGACACTTTGTTCACTACCTTCCCCCCAAAAGGTCCCACCAGGATTTGGACAACCTGGTGTTTCTTGAAGTCCTTCACACCCAGCTGTCCATACTTGTTGCAACCAAAGGTGATCAGACGGCCACGTTCTGAGAAGTGAGAGACCATAATGGAATGATAATTCATTCAAATAGTGGCAATTTCAATTCACATGTCAATTATTAGGCTCTTTTTGCAGTACCATCAATAGCAGCTGTATGGGTCTTCCCTGGAGCTATGACCTGGATCTTGAAACGGGCTAGCTGCTTTACCAGGGTGAGCGTGGTGGTGTATGGGATCCCCTGGTAGCCCTGGTGTGGTGGAAAGAAGACAGCTTTCAAACATAGTTGCATCATCAACAATCTCTATTCTGGGTTGTAGTATTTCCAGTATGGCAGAATACCTCTCCAGGGTGGTTTTTGAGGCCAGAGATACCCTGGTTCAGACCCAACTTGTTGAATTCATTGTTTCCACATGCCAGGACTTTCCCAGTTTCAGTTAAGAAAAAGGTTCCATCACTGGCACATGATACAGAGGAGATGATGGCTAATTTGGGTATCTCCACCTGGAAAAAAGACAGACAGAACATCACATTCTCAATGAGATTGCTTATTGGTTGCTGTAAGGCTCCTGCCTCTTTTCACAGGCAGAGGGCTTAGTGAACAAAGTCATGAATACACCAGTACAAAGAACATAGTCTTACTTGCATAGGAGAAGAAAAGTCATCCTCACATTCCAGGCCAAGACGCCCTGCAGCAGGAAAACAGAGATGAGTCAAAGCAAAGAAACGAAAGAGCAACTTTGACCCTGAGTCTTACTTATGACCGTATGTTTAAAAGGCCTACTGTCTCCACCTGCTGGCTACAGTTACAACAGCAAAAACAGCTTGGCAGAAGTCTAATTAAATCAGCTCAAATCAACACACAGTTACCAGCAATCCTGGTATGTACCATGCTCTCCGCAGCCCCAGGAGTAGATATCCCCACTCTGAGTCAGCACCACCACATGGTTGTCTCCACAGGACACCTGGTGGACGGGCCGCTCCTCGAAGAACTCCAGAAGCACTGGCTCCAGGGCCTCCGTGCGCAGCTCGCTCTCCACTCCAATGCAGCCATAGTAGTCTGACCCAAACATGTACATCTGGTCCTCATCTGAAAAAGCAGCAGGCTCGTTCATGAAGACCACAAGATTCATCTAAAATCCCTGTCTTATTGTAGTTGAGGTTGCTTTGCACAATTTCTCTCACCGGTGATACAGGCAGTGAAGTCAGCCCCACATGCCACCTGTCGGATGGCCTTTCCCTGGAGCCTCTCCACCTTCCTTGGCTGCCGGTAGGAGGCCTGGTCTCCGTGGCCTAGTTGGCCCACCATCTTGGTCCCACCTTGCACATTCTGACAAGAGAGTTGAGGAAGTTCATAGCAGTGGAGCAGCAGAACCACTGGCTTTGGTAAATTATA
Source organism: Hoplostethus atlanticus (assembly GCA_034670405.1). NCBI lineage: Eukaryota > Metazoa > Chordata > Actinopteri > Trachichthyiformes > Trachichthyidae > Hoplostethus > Hoplostethus atlanticus. The sequence goes on from JAXDDX010000004.1 coordinate 4,171,227, forward strand.
CACTACCATCTATTATACCTGTCTTATAGTGATGGGTTAATACTCACAGCCCAGGTATACAGCTCTTTTTCCACTGTCACCACTGCAAAGTGACTCTCCCCTGCACACACATGTTGGGCACTGCTGCCCCCTTTAAAAGCGTCCAATTTCTGAGGGGTGAACTTTCCCCCGCCCCAGAAGTACACCTCCCTGGAGCGTGTGGTCACCACGGCAACAGGGCTCTCTGTCACTGTACTCAGCCTAAAGCACAGGTAAGACAACACATCTGAATCATATACTGCAAAATCATACCTGGGGGATGAAATCAACAGGCTCCTACAGTAGAACATATGAAACAATCACTAACAACTTACTTTGGTTTCTTCATTGCTGAATTCAGCAAAGCAACTCGCTCTTCAAGTTCCCTGAAAGAGCATGAGGTTGTGAATGAGGTGTTTTGATGACATCTCTATTGCATCTAACAGAATCCACAGCATCTTCCATTCAAGAAATCACATAACACTCTTTCTCTTTCAACCAACTTACTGTCTGCAGCAGAAGATGATTGGCTGGTCCAGAATCTGGTCAGCTGTGGGCCTCTTTACAGGATCCTGGGACACAAATAGATCACAAGCACTTTACGCTCATATCCATCACGTAGGCTAGCTTTGTACGTAGCACATGTTAGACAACAGTATTACCTCTGGCCTCAAACCATTTGTTCCACAACAATCTGAAACATGACACTTACTTGATCTAGACACTCATATACCAGCTTGATCAATGCAGAGGAATAAACATCTGAGTCCACTTCCATAGTCCAGTTGCCTTGGACTATTTTCACACATAGGTTCAGAGGGTTCTGGGTGGATACAAACAGCACAGTGAATGCAATCCAACGTTCTGATGAATGCAAATAACCGAAACACGCTATGATAACCATTACTAAGAAGCGGGTAAACCTACCGTTGCATCAAACGTTCTGGTAAGAGTTAAAACCTCAAAAATGACACAACCCATGGCCCAGATGTCTGATTTGAAGTTGTACTTCACTCCCTGGCACAGTTCAGGTGACATGTAGTATGGGGTTCCCACACACTGGATTTACAAAGGAGAAAAAAAGGAGGACAAAAATAAGCATGACACTCATTTTCATGTTTCAGTGCTTCAGTTATGCCATACAATACCACGCAGGGCTCTGCAGCAATTGAAAATGAGCATTTGCAAAGTATATTCACAGTCAGCAAACACCCACAGTCTAACATACTCTATGGCCAACTCTCCCATCTGGATACCCATCAGACATGAATAGCAGCGTCCAAGGTCACGCAAACAATTAGCTCTACACAGTCGCTGCTGACAATTGTGATGTGGGTTTTCATCACAGTATGTTCCCATGCCTGTAGCTGCAATGCCCTGGAATACAGATACACCTGGCTTATTAAGTGTTATAGGGAATGATGGAGGAACTATGCTTCTCTGGATGGATTTTGATTGTTCATATGAATGGTATAATATTGCAACAAGCATGAATCCAGGATCACGCTGTCCCCAAGCAACGGTGCTACCACTGCGCCAATACGGATATCCTAGTTAGTGGGGTAGGTAGCGGGTTAGGGTTAGGGCTTACCAGGGTCGCTACAATACGTGTAAATACGCAATACGCTACAAAACTGTGTAACATTCAACTAACACTTCACAACACTAAATCACCATTACATTGAGAAATGAAATGCACATTTTCTGTAGGCAATGTGATGTCGGGCAGCAAATCACAACTTACAGTCTCAGCCATTGCGAACTGCGAGTCGAGCTTCTTTGCGAGGCCGTAATCACCCAGCTTGATGAGGCTGGTCTTAGTCAGGAAAATATTCAGCGTTTTGATATCTCTGCAAGACAAGTGAATATGATAGCAAAACTGGTTCCAGTACTGAGAACCTGATCATCGCTCGTTACATCCATTCAGATCAGATCATTCAATTCTATCATGATAACAAAACAGCCAGTCAGTTGACTAAAAACAAAAGAAACAACAAAGATTGTCAGATTGCAAAAACTCGAGCTGAGCAACTTACCTGTGCAGGATCCCAGCCTTGTGAATGTGGGCCACCGCTGAGGCAATTTGGTACAGGTACCATATGACCACCTAGGACAAAATATTAACAGCTTACATATTTTGGTGTATAATATTTTTTGAATGTAATAACTGTGCTACGCTGGTCCTTACCTCTTCACTGAAAAGTTTCCCCTTCTGTTGGTTGATTTTATCATACAGATTTCCTCCTGAAACGATACAGCCATGTAATATTTTGTCACCGATGAACAACATTCAAACTAGTTGACAATTGACATATTTTCTTACCATTGCAATATTCCAACTCAATAAGTAGAGTGTTCTTATCCATGAAGTGATTGAAGTAGGCTATGATGTTGTTGTGCTGTAGGATGGAGAGGATGCTTATTTCGTTCATGACATCTCTGCGCTCCTTGTCTGAGAGACAGTTCAAATCCACTTCCTTCCATACCACCAGAGAGTTGTCCTGGAAAAGTAACCGCAACGTTATTTCATTCAGTAATACTAGAGGAGTGGTTGCCAGGGACCCACAAGGAGTCCTAAAGGGGGTTCCAGGGGGTCCCCAGAAAAACAAGGATGTGTTTAATTTGACTTCTTTATTTCTGTATTCACAAGAGGGTTGCACAATGACAGAACGTTTTTATTGTAAACAGGTTCTCTATTGCTATCTTCCCTGCCGACAGTGTAGATAAACAACAAAAATCTTCTCTGATATGGGATATGTTTTAGCAAACGGGAGTCTGTGGTTTAAAGTTTATATATCTGGGGGTCTTTGACATGAAGAGGTTTGGAAAGCCCTTTTGCAGTATGTGCACCCTTTTTCATAGAAGAGAGGAAAGCAAGGCATGGGAATGTCATTTATCTTGCTCACTCAAGAATTTCTCACATGGGTATGGAAACAGAGGAACAGTAAGTCACTTCAGTTAGCCAGACACATTAAATCAGTCATGATGAAGCAGGACTTGGTGTAGTACTGTTTACAATATATTTCTACTTTGTGTTCAGTAGATGAGCATTGTTACATGGTGTAGAGTACAAACCCCCGTGACCAAAAAAAAAAATATTCTGGGGACTCTCTGCACAAGACATGTTTACCCCGCCCCTCTTTTTGCTCCAATGATGATGCTTCGTTTCACAAAAGGCACACCACAAGGATAGGCATTTCAAAACAGCTTACATGTGTATATGAAAATAAAAATGTTGTTTTACTATTACCTGTTAAACATAAGAAACGTTTTCATTGGTGAATTACAGCTCACTCGGTGCCCAGAAAATTGAAAAGAAACTGACACCTACCTCTGTTCTTCTGTAAAGAGTGGCTTCACCAAACGCCCCCCTCCCGAGGATCCGGATAGGAATGTAATGTAACTTTTCCTCTTCGCCACTAAAGGTGCCCGACGTTGATCGACCACTGGCGACAGACTCAATGTCCGAATCTGAATTTAGCGAGCCATAATGCCTTTCATAGTCCTCTAGTGACATTTCTATATAGCCACTTAGTACAGTGATGATAATAACCCGAATAGGCCTAACTACAAATGTTTCTGAAATACTGCTACAAAAGCATAAACATATGTATCATGTTACCTATCTCGATTAAAAAGGCGTCTAGTCACTGTATGAATAAAGCACAATGCATCAAAGCCCCTTTTAAGGGAAATAAAACGTAGAAAAACGTACAACTGTAACAGTTTCACAAGAGTCAAGGCAGCCAGAACAAAAAAATAGAACTTCCAGCCAACTTTCGAACTTTCAAAATAAAAGCCGTATCAACAAATATGTGTGGCGGTGGGTTTTTAAAAAAATAGTTCCGCTTTTATGCTGAAGGAACAACGGCAAAGCTTCCGGTCTTGTTCTCGTTATGGCTGGTTGGCTTGACGCAGCACAGTGTTGCTGGGTTGTCACTGCAGTTAGGAAGTCAAAAGCAGAGCGCTCATCGTAAACAAGTCCAGTACTGTCATGTAACTGTAATCCGACGAAAGTAGGTAAAGTTCATCCACATAATAAAACGCAAGTTAACCGATATATTAGATTGCATAGGCTTTTCCACCCTCAGATTCTACATTAACAGAGACACAACACAGAGAAAGTCCACCGCAGTATGCAATGCAAGGAGTCCATCTTTTCTATTTCAATGCACACAAACCCGGAAACACTCAGATTACAAGGCAATGAATAGCGTAAAGCAGGGGCGTCCAAAGTTTTCCTGCCACGGGCCCCCAAACAGATGCACATTAAATCACTGATCCCCCATTTGATAACATCTTTCTCCCAAGGAACCCCATCTGAGAGATTTTGGTTGTTAGAAATTATTTTGTAGAACTTCTTTTTCTAATGTTTGTTGATTCTCATTGTGCTGACCTCTGGTGAATGTAATCCTCATTTTGCTATAAGAGACCCCTACAACCCTCTCAAGGACCCCTGGAACCCACTTTGAAAACCATAGTTCTTTCTTATTCTCTGGTGCCTACGTGTCAAAAGAGTAAAAAGTGTAGAGGTCATTAACTCCATCAATCTATAAGCCTTCCCCATAGGGACATACAAGACTTAGTTACAGTGCAGTAAATAACACAGTAACCTACAATTATTGATCCTAACAGAATAATTTATCTTTTAGAAGAGAGATGGTAATAATTACCCTCTCCCTCCACACACATGTACACACACCGTTTTGTAATATTGACATTGCAACCTTCAAACAGATAAGATCTGGTAAACACCTGTGGTGCATAAACCAGTGATATGATGCAATGGAGATGTCAGAGTCAAATAACACCATAAAACAAGAAATGAAGGTGGGCTACATAGTTTCAATTTGCCCTCATCACAAAACTAGTCCACTATACATCTTATTTATCTGTAATCCACTTTAAGATCACTGTCTCTTCGTTCAGGATTTCTTTTTTCAGTCAGAGGTGGGTCCAGTTTCCCACATTATCCACAGATTATCCTGTGTCTAGGACTGCTGAGCACTATTCTACTGTTAGCTGCAATTGTTATTGGGGTTAGCTGTAAGTACAAGTGTTGTTATACTAACCAATAACTCATTCATTGAGCTATGAACATCATCATCACCAAGCCTACATAAATGTACCTCTATCTCTCCTTGCGATAACATAACTAGCTTATATATTTATATTTATATGTTGGCCTACTTATCTCTGCTGGTCACAGGTGGCAAAGTCAGTCACGGAAACGTTACACGACAATTTTTTTTTACCAGAGCTCACCAGTGAGTTGAAGCAACTTCAAGTCAAGCACAGTGAGGCGATCAAAGCTCAAGAGGAGGCCCAAAGAGCATGAGAGAAAGAGCTCAGCAGTCATCAGAACTGGAGCTGCAGTCAGAGCAGCAGAAGACCGTTAACAATGGCCTTCAGCGGAGAGGACAACACTCAAGTTCAATTTATCTGATATTTGTGAGACAGTATTGCATAATTTAAAAAAAAATTCAAATAACACCTGAACCTAAAAAGATGTATTCTTTTTGTGACTTTGCCTCATTGTCTTTTTGTAACAGAGCACAGTTGTGGTCATTGCCTGTCAGGATGGGTTCTGTTAAACACGTCATGCTACTTCTATGCTGACTCTGCATCTATTCCAGTGTTTCCTCCAGAACTGTATTGTTGCCAGTGTGCAAAAACATCTGAAACAGAATTTAGATCATCACGTGACACTAAAACTCCAATGAAACCAATACTAATGAAATGATTTTAAGGTTAGTAGCTCCTTTCCTTTAAGGAGCTACTAACCTTAAAGGACGTTTGGGGAAATTGGCCTGTTGGTCAATTTACACTTTATGTAACTTGAGTATTGGCAGAAAAAAGTGCTACTCCTATTGTAACATGTAAGAGGTAAGTTGACATACGAGCCAATTGTATAATACAATAAAATGTGCAAAGAAAATAAAATTGTATTGCAGGTTTTACAGATTGTTTTAATATAGCTGTGGTTAGAGGGAAACATCCATCCTATCATCCAATATTTAGTAAAAGTCAAATATGGGCCTGATATATTAGCAACTGGTATATTGGTCTAACCCCAGTAGAAAGTACACTACCTTTTCTGCTTCAGCTTTCATGTTGACATATGGTGTAGACCAACTGCTACACTTTTTTCAGTTTCATTTTCAACCATTAACTTAAATTATTTTGTTAAGTAATAAATTACTGTAACGGTTTTCCAGATGTTTTTTTCTGATTTTGCAGGGAATTCAGTGTGGAAACCCTCAAACTGGGCCAACATGAAGTGCAAAGCATATTATTGGGGCAGACACTTTTCCTACATTACAATGTGCTAGTAAAACTATATAAAGAAAGACAAATCAACGTGAGAATCCCACACATGTAACTAAATATTGAAAAAGCTCAAGATTAAATTGACCACAAAAACATTCTAAATTGGATGAAAACAAAAATGCATCTCCAAATCTAATATCAATCTTCTATCATACATCTAATCATCTTCAAATATGTATGATTATTGGTGTTAATGCAATGGATTGTTACTAAAGGTAATCCACACATACACACACAGGCACTCACACTGACACACACACACTCAAAGATATGAAAGAGTCTGCAAACAGGTCAATGGGCACAACTTGCAACAGCGCAATGGAGTATTCACAGTCGAGTTCAGAACATGGGCAGAAAATAACATTTAAAGGAAAGATTTCTCAAGATAATTACAACAAAAGTGGACATTCTCGCTCTCACAATCAAACACTTGGACAAGGTACGAGCGACTTCAATATTTTCTACAGTGTCTGACATATTTACCGCTAATGTTGTTGTAAAATGCATTGCTAACCATCTTTCAATGTTTTCTGGGCTTTAAAACTTGAATGCAAAAAAATCAATTATATGTATTTTGTGATGGAAAAACAATTAGGTCTCATGCAATATGTTTAAATTAAGACGGGTAAAATATTCAGATTTTAACACATGAAATACAAAATATTTCAGTGTCTATGTTCATAGAAAGAGGTGGGTCTGGTTATCCACGCTACCGATTGGTTATACTATGTCTGGGACTGCTGAACGCTGCTCTACTGATAGCTGCTATTGCTACTGGGATTTACTGTGAGTATGACTATTGACAGAAAACTGGTTATTTCAGTTCCCTCTTCTGTGGAATTACTTTGATTGTACATCACACAGCTGAATCCTCACTTTTTCCTCACTCACAATTTTTTCTTCTTGGGATTTTATGTCTAGCTTCTATGCAAAGCAAGATATGAATGTGGAAAAATCAAATTCACATAACAGAAATGTAGTTTCTAAAAGTATTAACATCCCGTTTCATTTGAGCTAAATTGCCATACTAGCAAAAATGTGTTCAAATCATATTACTTACACATCATCTTTAGGTTGTCTGTAGAGTTTATGAAGAATATACATTTTCAAAATTGTTGAAATCATTGTTTTTCAAGTTTAATACACAGGCCAATTCTACTATGAATGTCCATGGAGAAATCATACCTTATTTGAATTGTATGCATACATTTATACATACATTGATACATTTTCCTTTGACAGAATATAACACTTTGCATAGAACTCAGATATGAAAACCCCTAATAAATACAAAAATGTGCAAAAACTTTAAAGAGCAGAATATGTTTTTGGAGTGACTCTTTGGAAACAGCTGCTCTTAGTACCATTTGTGAGGTAGACCTAACAGGTGAACCTCAACTTCACGCAGTCGTTTTGTGTGATGTGCTTAAGTTACCACAGCTCCTCATTCTCTTTGTGATTGTGAGTTTCTGTGCCCTCAGGTTTCAAAGCCAGTGAGGGATACATTCAAATTCCCCATTCGGCTGCAACTCCCCTCATCATTGAGATGAACTATCTCCAAAGCAACGTAAGCAATGTGATCACAGCTACACAAGAGGCCCAGAAAGCATTAGAGATAGAGAGCGCCAGCCATCTGCAACTAAAGATGCAGATAGAGCAGCAGAAGACTGTCTGTGATGTCCTTCAGAGCCAGATGGTGACACTACGGACAGAGAGGATACATCTGAAGTCCAATATAACTGCCTTTGGTGAGACAGTATTATATTATAACTTATAGCGAGAATATTGAAATACACCCAAGGTGACAGGAAGGTCTTACTTTTTCCATTCTGTTATTGTGGCAGAGGAAAGCTGTGGCCATTGCCTACCAGGATGGACGCTTCTTAACTCAACCTGTTATTTATTTTCTGCTGATCCAAATTACAAAAAGAACTGGCCAGACAGCAGAGCGGACTGTATTAGTCGTGGAGCCGACCTGCTCGTGATCAATGACTGGGATGAGCAGGTGAGTCAAATATGAGAGCAGAACACAGGAAGAGAGAGGATGTAAAGAATAAGGAGTGTTATGAATTGGAAAAAAGTCTCGCTGTATTTGAAATGGGAATAAAAGATCCTGTTAATAATTTAGCCAGGAAACACCCCTATCACAGGTCCCACCATTTATTTTAATGCCCTGTATGATGTAATTGCTTTAACATTAACCTGACATGAAGCTGATTTAACATATCAACCTCTATGTGTGATTACACAGCGACTCATAAATGACAACGTCCCAAGAGTGAGCTCCAGTGGGGTTTGGTGGTCGAATGGATTCTGGATCGGCCTCACTGACATAGAGAAAGAGGGGACTTGGGTTTGGGTTAACAATGTGACCCAGCTGGATTCACTGTAAGAGTTGTAGTGTTTCACAGATTGTTAATGTATTGATTATGGATTATTGGTTAGTATAGATTTTGTGGTGCCATATCATCATGACAAACCAAAATGTGTATTTTTCTCTAAATGATTTTGTTTTATCCAAGATACTGGAGAGATGGGGAACCAAACAACCATGGAGACCAGGGTGAGAATTGTGCTGCTCTTCACTTCACCAGTAATGCCTTGAAGACGTGGTATGATGGGAAATGCCACCACCATCGATATAACTGGATATGTGAGATGAAGCAACAGTAGCCCTGGAACCTCTCGAGCACAAACAGTAGCAAAAAGTTTTGGAAAATGACGTTGTTTGTATATACAGCAGTGTTGACAACTATCTTCAAATGAAGCAAATATCTTTGAAAAAAATCTCTTGTGTCTACTTGTGTCAAATCACTGTAATTGTATTTACAGAGACAGCATGTGCACCAACTCCTCTTGTGCAGAATCTTTCAAAATAAAACAGTAGAATGGCCTCCATTAAAATACAGAAAAAGCACACACGCACACACACACACACACACTGCAATTTCCCCTCAGGGACAATAAAGAGCCATGTAATCTAATCTAATCTAATCTAGACACACACACACACACAAACACGGCAAACAAACTTAACGATGGCCATATGTCACTGGGAAAATTCACCGTCCACTGACAACAACATTCGTATGCTCACAAGCTGCTGCTGTCCTGTGGGCTGCTCAGTGCTCTTCTATCACTAATTAACATCAGGCTCCTTTTGAGAGACAACAGTCCACAAATGATTATATATTGATTTATTTGTCAGTATGGTTTCAGCACTGGAGGACAGCTTCAATGTATAGTGAGCACAAAATGCTAGTATCTTGTCCAGAATCTGGTGCTATGCTACGACAATGCTATAACCATGCTATAAATGGGTATTTATGCTGTTGTTGTTATTTAAATATTGCAATTTAGTGTAATTCTTTCTGGAATTAAAAAGTACTACTATTATTTATATTTCATAATGTGTTTTCACATCATCTTGCTGACACCATATTGATGGAGGTAAAACACATTGGTTGCTGATGAACTGATTATGTAGCAGTGGACCACATGACTGGGCAATATCCAATATGTAATAAAAGGCCTGATATAGCGGCAAATCAATGTATTGGTTTAATGCTAGTCAATATCCTCCCAAAGACAATGGTGGAATAAGAAGTGCCAAAATGAATAGAATCATATAATATTATGTCATGTTTTATTCTGATTGAAATGTAATATTTTATGACTGCAATAATAGAGTAATATATTAAAATACACCAAATAAAATAAATAAATAATACAAATATTTAACAAGATATCATCCTACTATACATTTAAATCAGCAATCTTGAGTGGTCTAATTGACAGCTAACTCACTATTGCTACTTTAAGACTACTACTACTAGTAGTTCTAGTACTTATATATTGTAGCATATAATTGTTATATGGCGTTACTGTTGTTGTTTTTTGCCAAAACATACTCTACATTGCATTACTCTCACATACTGTAATACATTCTGTGTGGAGTTTGCATGTTCTCCCCGTGCTCACATGGGGTCCTCTTCCACAATAAGGCGGTCACCACTTCCTGCATGCTGTGTGTGTGTGACACCATGTGGACTAATAAAGTTTTTCTTCTTCTTCTTGTAAAACTTTTCCAGCTCTTCAGCTTCTATAATGTCACCTACTGTGGCTTTTTGAATGCTTATATACTTATTTGCAAATGTGCATGTGTGCTCTCTCTCTCTCTCTCTCTCTCTCTCTCTCTCTCTCTCTCTCTCTCTCTCTCTCTCTCTCTCTCTCTCTCTCTCTCTCTCTCTCTCTCTCTCTCTCTCTCTCTCTCTCTCTCTCTCTCTCTCTCACTCACACACAGGCCTCTCTTCAGCAATTTCATTTTGTGTTGACACAGGGCAATGTCCTGACAAATCGTCTCTCCAGTACACTCTCATATGACTCTCTCACATCTAAACAGTCAAAATGGAGCACACAGAAAATTCAGATAGCCGTTTTGATGGAGTGTATAACAAATTGGTTTGTCAAGAGGATTTGGGTGCAGAAGAACATCCTCTCTATTCTAACCAAGACCGGCAACAAGGTATAGTGAGTGCAACATTACTTGAAAATATGATTACAAAAACTTTTTTATATTAGTCCTTTGAAATTGGAAATACATTCTAAAATAGTACTGACAGAATATGTCACTCATATGTCAGAATATAACATAACCATTGCTTGTTCCCTTTTCCCCACAAAAAATAATTTGTTGCATTACTTTAATGAGTCTACTTTTTAAAAACTTAACTAAAGCTCAACTACTGGTTATCACAACATCAAAAATAAAATTATCTCTTGAAGATTGATTTATTTAACATTGTATTGCTATCATAGTTGCCAGCTTTATTATTGATTCTTTATCTCTCTGTCTAGTGTCCATGTCCATGGTCAGAGCTGATCCCAGGTTGAGACATTACAGACTGGTTGCGAGGGGCCTGGGGCTGCTGGCTGCTCTTCTGTTGGCAATAACTATTGGCCTGGGGGTCTACTGTAAGTCAGTACAGACAGGGCTCATTCAAATTATTGGCACTTCTGACAAAAGGTAGAAAGATGCTATGAATATAAAAATGTTCTATTATTTATACATTATTTAAATGTACTTGCTCAGGCCGCCACTCTAACAGAACATTACCTCTAGCCAAATGCAGTCATGCATTCAAATGCAAAATGTTGCAGGTATAAATGGAGTCACTATAGATAGATAGTGTGTGTGGGCAATAATTGCCTTGATATTGATCATTTTAAAAATAGATATTTGATTATATACATATTTTGTGTAAAGCAAAAAGTTGTTATTTCAGTTTTTGACCACAGGAAGTGTGTCACTATTTTTGTGCTCATCTTAAACAAACCTTTTAGTCTACCTTTGTATAGGTTACCAATAATTCTGGAGGGCACTGTTCTTATTCTGTAAATATTCCTACATTTCATACCAGAGCTTCTTCAATACTCAAACTGTGAATACATTGCTACAGTAACATTGTATGTCTTCACCACTTACAGATAATCAACTCACAAATGGGAACCTTTCATATAAAGTCGGTAGTGACCTGACCAAACTCCAAGATACTTACACGATTTCAATCCAAGCAAGGGATGAGGCCAAGAGACAGTTGGCAAGAGCGATCAGTGAGCATGAATTAAACAAGTGGGAGCTTCAACACCAGCAGAGAAGGAGCAAAGACTATAAGGAGCAGATTGCAAAGATACTGGAGGAAAATGCAGCATTACAATCCCGCATCCCACTGTCTAGTGAGACTTTTTTCACTGTGATTGTCTTATCAAAAATTATTAAATGCATAATGCAACCAATAGCACATTACCTAAATTAATGTATCTCTACATGTTCTTGTTATCCACTGTTTCCATTTCTATTTTCAACAGAGGAGGGCTGCAGACATTGTTTACCAGGATGGCTTCTTCTGAACTCACTGTGTTACTACTTGCCTTTCTCTGCTACTACAACACTGAGATCATGGCAAAACGCCAGAGATTACTGCATAAAGAAAGGAGCCGACTTGGCAGTCATAGACAGCAGGGAGAAACAGGTGGGAATAGTTAACAGGTGGGAATAGTTAACAGGTGGGAATAGTTAACATTCAACTGATATCATGTACCTGTACAATAATCTTTATTATTATTTGTTACATTTTATTTCTCTGAGTAAAAGAGGTCAGTGTCACTTAGTACGAGAATTGAAAGAGCATCTTAAATGTTTATTTTGCTGTGTTTTGTCAGTTGTCAATAAGTAAGTTGCTAAATGGCGATCAAGACCCCTCAAGACCAATGCACATGAGTGGCTTCTGGATTGGGCTGAGAGATGTGGAATTTGAGGACACTTGGCAATGGCTGGATGGAACGATACTGGTTGAGGGGTAAGAACTAAATACTGGACAATTCCTTAGAATGTGTTCGGTTGTAGGTCTCAGCATAATGTCCTGCTGGTTTCTGTATTGTGTGGGGTACCTTTCCTGGTATGGAAGCAGATTTAAAATGCATGAAAACACAGTATCAGTACAGCCATTCAGAACTCGGTGAATTAAATCATTGTTTTTTATATCACGTGGGTAAAATATTTCCTGCACGAGTCATGCCTGCAATTCTTACTAGGCGCAATAATGGTATCCTCCAGGAGTTTCTTTCCAGGAATGGATTTAATCCAATCATGCCTAAGAGGGCTTGGCAAAATCAAATTACTATTAAAAACAAAGGATACTAAGTGATCACTCTCATCATATTATACACTTTGTCGCTGAAGAGAGTGGTGTCTTCTTGGATAAAAAGAACACCAGAAAAATACCCGACACTATGACAGCCCTTTTATTACTGAAGGAAACTTTACACTGGTGTTTCTTTTATTTTGACCATATCCTGTTACATATCAGTTTGAGGTACCACTACTGTGCCATGCCATCTGATACGCAGACAGATCTGAAGAGCCACTTTTGAACAGTAATAAACATTTTAAGTAATATTAATTGATGGTGGTGACTTTCCGCTTTCCAGTTGTGATTCAGGAAAAGTCATTTGTTGCACTGGTCTGTCTTATCATTATAAGTCCATAAAGCATGATTTGAATGGGGAAGAAATACATACCGTTTACAGCAGAAGAGCAGATAATATGTCTGCAAAGTAACCGATCCCATGCTACAGGTACTGGAATGACGGAGAACCCAACAATGATCGACGTGATGAGGACTGTGCAGCTGCATATCCCAGAGACAATCCGTTGAAGGCCTGGAACGATGCCCCATGCAGACATCCACTCAGGTGGATTTGTGAAATGGCATCAAGCTCTATGAGTTAACACTGTAATCTTACCACATTTGAATTAATACAGTCTTAGACACTCTTTGACATCTTATGAATTTGTTTTTATTGTCATATCAGTATTAGTCAAGACTACAAAATGGCAAGGAAGGCTGGAATACCAAAAATACATCTGACATTATTAAATTAACTATAAAAAGATGTGTCAGTCAAATCACTATAATAAATATATTCTTTACCATATCGGTACTGTACTTTGTACATATTACTATTATAGAAATCTGTAAAGAGACCATTTAATAAACAAGTAAATGACAAAACTAATGTCAGTACCAAAATCCTTACAAGCAGCAACTCAAAGGTCATACTCACACCAGAAAATCATCACCAGAAAGGGGGGGGGGGGGGGGGGGGGCACTTTACTAACAAGATGACACTCTATATTGGATGGTCTGTAAGACTTCAACATGAGTTCTTCTCACTCCAAAATTTGCTTTTTTCGTGATCTTTGAAAGTACTGTACCAACCTTTAAAAATAATAACCTTATCTCCTACAACCTAATGGCTGACACTGCTGTGCAAGGTCTCTGATATCTCTGAGGATTCATCATTCACACTACACCTTGCTACCTAAGCATAATGGGGTGGGTTTCCCGATAGCGAATGATTCACAACATATCTCACACACAGTTTCAAGAAAATGTCACATGCGTTTCCCAAAGGATGTTGTGACGCAAACTTTTGAAGAAGTCCATTGAAGAATCATCAATTTGGAAATAATGTTTGAATTAGATATAGGTTATACAACTGAGAACAAGTAACAACACCTTTTGCCTGGGATATCCTGAGAACAGTGCCAAATTTCTGCATAAAGACTATATTAATGTAGGCTCCAGCATAGGTTCGAATTTGATGTAGCATAAGAACAAATACATTGGTGAAAGAGAGCATTATTTATATATTTATTTATTTCACAATAAGAGTAAAAAGGAAATGCTAATACTTGTTGGTGTTGTGGCGTGAAGCTTATTTAAATTAACAGTTTAGTTAAGACAGATGTTGTGAATGAACAAGAGATTTCACACACTAGTTGACTTGACGAATGGTTTCGGGAAACAAATGTGAAATTAACCAATGTCTTGAAGAACTACTTCAAGACATTGTTAGCGCTACGACACCTTTCGGGAAACCCACCCCTGGTCACAGGCTCACAGCACCGCAAAGTGCTGCCGAAGTTGTCTAAGAAGCTGCTGGGTGTCAACATGCTCAGGGAAGGCATCCTCAGACTTCTGGGCAGCAGTGTAGCTGCTTTGAAGATCTCCAATCTGGACAAAGACAAAAACATCACTTCAGCATACTGGATCATAGAGATCATACCTAATGTCTCTTTTGTCTTGATGTTCATAGAACAATTAGGATTTGCACTGCTCAGTTGTTCCTATGAATGGAATAGTCATGCATTACCTTTTCAGAAAGAGTGGAGAGGTTGAAGTGTGGCTCATACATGTGAGGAGCCAGTGATGCAGCAGTCTGCAAGAAGGCTTTAGACTACATCCAACAAAACATGGGACGACCATTAATACAGTGTCAACAGTATAATAATACACTAATGTTTGCATTTGAATTTAAAAGTGAGATGGATTACAGTATACAACTGGATCTAACAGTGATATGATCTCATAATTCATCTTTAAACAGTGGCTTACAAGCTAAATATGTGAAAATGTTTATCACCTGTTCAATACGACCTTTGCGCAGCTCGAGCATGGCAAGGTTGTTGTAGGCCTCAGCATGGTCATTATTAAAAGCCAAAGCCAATTTAAAACACTGATAGGCCAGTGTCAAGTCCCCTATGCCCTGTAAACAGAGAAAAGATGCACTTTGTACTGAGTGATAGGGTTCTATTTGTATGAGGCAGACAGTCAATATTTGTTTGTTTCTTTAACTGGAAACCATGTGAAGAAGCGGTGCATAATATAAAGTGGTTGAGACATTGGCAATGTTTTCTGGGATTGCTAACTCACCACAGCCACATGTCCTATGTTGTACCAGACATCAGCCTGCTCTTCATCATTGGCCACCAGGGCCAGAGCCCTCTCAAATGAGGACAAAGTCATGTCATACTGCTGGGCGTAGAAGCAGCACAGGCCCAGGTTGTTGTAAAGCTGGCAGTTGTACACCCCCATCTGGAGCAGCCGCCTAGCAAAGAGGAAACCATTCTACATATGTACTCCATATAACTTAGAAATGAAAAGAATCTTCATAACGTCTGTCTCAGACATTATATTTTCATAATATTTCTGACCTATAGAAGCGCAGGGCGATTTCAGGCTGGTCAGTGTAGAAGTGATTGCTGCCTATACAGGCAATAGCCTCCACGTGGGTATTGTCCTGCTTGAGGACATTTCTGTAGTACTCTGTGGCTGAGGTGATGTTGTTCATCTCCTGTGAAAAACATTACATTATAGAGAGCAAATATGGCTGGAGTAATTACCATTAAGGCAGGTGTATTTTTGTGAAATATTACGTTTGAGAGTGGAGTAAGAGGAATCTATAGTACTGATGACCATGGTGACATGCCTCATGAATGCGAGCAATTCCCGTAAGAAGAGTGACCTCGCCTGGAAAGTGGTCCAGGCCTTGCTTGAAGAGGTTCAGTGCAGTTATTGGTTGATCCAGGCGCTGATACACCTTTCAACAGGAAAACAGACACAAGTTCATCCATTCAATAACAAACCTTGGTGAATCATTTAACACCAAGATTGTTTGTTTTTTAGAGACGATGTGATGTTTTTGTTATGATGTGTCTATTACTACCTTAGCAAGGTACAGGTATGTATCCACCACCTCTTGATGATTGAGAGCTGATCGGAACTGTTTTTCTGCTTCTCGATATAAACCAAGTCTGTAAATGTGAGAGACCATTATCATTATGTGGATTATTTGTGTACCCAGCATCTGATATTACATGTTAAAATTAAACCTTTTAGATATGTATGGGTTACTCACCTATAGTAGCATTTCCCCAGCTGAACTTTCCACCACCAGTCTTTGAACTGAGCATGCTCAGTAGCTTGAGCAGCCAAATCTAAAGCCTGAGTACAAAACATTGTTTCTGCTTCATGATGGAAAACTGTCAAAACTCCTATCATGACAACTAACTCCTTATGTAATGTAAATACATGCAAAATCAATCATATTTGCTTTGTTATAGCCACTTACATTTTTCACATCATTTTCATGATGGAAGATGTACTCAAATAATGTCTGAGGAGGGAAACAAATGGTTACTGAACTCGCATAAAAAGCAAGAAATGGACAGAAGCATTCCCATTAACTTGTTGCTTTTGTCCAAATCACTGTCTTACCTTGGATAAATTGGGCGTTTGGGAATATTTGGCCAAATTTAGTCTTGATAAGTTTATAAATGGTCCATCTGGATTGGTTAACATGGAGGCCTGGGGAAATGGTGAAACAAAGTCATATAACAAGAGCATATGTTCAGTATTTAAACATAAATGCTTAAACATCCAACAAATTGAATCATCAAGTAATAATAATAAACCTTTTGTATAGCACATTTCAAAGGCAATGATACAAAAATGCTTATCAGTCTGGAAAGTAAAAGGTGTATAACTTAAAAAAAATACATTATATATTACATATGATATAAAATAATAATAATTGTCAGAATAAACTACTACTACTACAATAAAATGAAGAAATAGGAAAAAACAATACTAGGAAACATTATTACAGCAATGGGACACAATCAAGTCTGTAAAAGTGTGACGAAGAAGATACTGATTTTTCTAGCCTGATCTCCTTGGGCAGGTGTTGTATTTTCAAAGTCTAGGGGTTCTAGTGGTAAATGTACAATAGTTTTTCACAAGTAGCTTCTCAATAATTGCAGACTGAAGAAATGTAGGCCATATTTACTCACTGTTCCCAAACGGACAAATCTCCCAGAAGCACTAGTGACAGGGCGAGCAGTGCTTGCTGTGCGGGGGGTCTTGATGGCCTGTTCCATCGTCCCAGGTCTCCCCGACTGTGTGCTGGGTCTCACAAATCCTGTGATAGGACGCCCTGACTGGGTCATAGGCCTAAAATTCAGGGGGAAAAACTCAGCTCAGAGTAAACGTCTCTTTACATTTTATTCACTCCCTGAAAATGTAACTAATGGCCAATCTTGCAAGCCTATTATACAAGTATTATCTAGCATGCAGTAGATTCAAGATTCAAGATTCAAGAAGTTTATTTGTCACATACACACACGAGGTGTGCAGTGAAATGTAAAGTGGCAATGCTCAGCAGAAATGTGCAAAATAACAGGTTCACACTATTTACAATAAACCAACACAATATTTACAATATCACAGTTTTAAGAGCTCTATATAAAAACAACACAATATTTACAATAATACAATAATACAATACAATACAATACAATACAATAATACCTGACAGCAGCTGTGGGACCGCCACCATGACTTGTTCCAGGAAGTCTCAATGATGTTCCAGGGCCTAGAAGAGAGACAAGTTTTATCAGTCAAAATAAATGTTGTTATAACCCCAATTATAATATATATAATATAATAATATAACCACGACAATTGTAAAAGTGTGAAAAATGTATTTGTTTACGTTTGAGCCATTGAGAAATAGTCCAGACTTACGTGCAACCTGAGCAATAGAGCTCTCATCTAGCATCATCTCAGCAATCCCCTCCTGGTCTACCTCAACTTCATCTATGTATACCATCTCAGTCAGAGCACGTGTTTTCAAACTCCATGCAGCCTATGAGTTGAAACACACACAACATCAAGTCATAAAATGCCTTGAAAGGGAAACTCTTCCAACCACTTGGCGCCCATGTTACAGTAAGGACCTATGTTGAACTATCCAGTGATGAAAAGGGACAACAGAGGAGCACAGTCAGCAGGCAAGGTTACCTCTGAGATAAGCAAGGAGGAGTCAGGTTCCTTAAGACAGCATGAGTGAGTTATTGAAAGAAAAAAGGAGAGTTGAGGACAGATTTGAATACATTGGACAAAACAAAAACGGAATGAAGACATGAGGTGGAGAAAAACAAAGTGAAAATATAGAGATGAGATAACTTGACAGCTAGGAACAAGTTCCTGCTACAAGGTTGGTGATTCAGAGGAGGTAAATGTAAATGTAACGTTAGCAAACTAAACTGGGAGATTCCCTGGTATACAATACTGCAAAGACTCGACTAATCAGGATTATGCATCACTTGCTACAGCTCGCCTGTGCTTAGTGAGCTAGCCACACAGCAACCTTATAGCACGTCTTCCTCTGGATAATCGTTAGCATGTTGTATGCTACCTGGCTAACAACACAACAGTACCTGGTCGTACGGACTATCCTCTAATATTTTAGTACAAATATCAGAACACTGTTGGAACTTTCGTCGCCTGAAATAGCTCCATGCGAGAAACAAAGGGTCCATCGTTACTTCCATTGCTTTGGTCGAATTAAAAAGCTGAGTGAAAGCAGTAGGTTAACAAAGCTAGCTTTAGCTTTCCAGCGAAGGTAGGATGATGGCGAAACCGAAGCTTCCTCTGTCGCTCGGCAACGGAGGAGAGGGGCGGTGCTTCACTACCGGAGCTTCCTCCTGTTTGTCACTGCTCTTTATAAAATAAAACAATATAAAATAATACAAAAATAAAATGATCTTTGATCACTTTCAGCAAATATTTGAACAGTTCAAGCAACTTGATACAGCTGTAAAAATCAGTAATACAAAAATAATTGCCTATTTAGGTCTGTAAAGGCCAGTGGTTATACAACTAGAAGGAAGTGCGGTAGCAGAAAAAAACATTTCACGGCAACTCACAGTTGAGTGCAACGCAGTGGCATGTTTCACCGACTTGGTATGAATGAATCTGATTCCAGATTTTGGGAAATTTTCACTGTGCAAGCTTCTTTTTATTGCTGAAAATAATATACATGTACACATTGAATAAACAGCGGGATACAAGTACATTGTCAGGCATACATACTTCAAGTCATGAAAAGAACATTTTTATTAGATTTGGGGTGAATGCCATTTTCCAATGTGCATGAATAGTTACTAAGACGTGATCTGAATACAAAGAAATTCATTTTTTACAGAAATGTGCTGGTTTGTCTGCGACATGCAATAATAATAGGATGCTGACAAAAACAATGCATGATTGTTTGAGAGATCGTCGCTAAATAAATCATGCTCCACTTTTAAATATGTAGACCCTGTTCTCCCTGACCGTGATGATGGCGTCCTCTCCTGCTTTTTCCTGCTAGGATGTCCATGGATCTGATTGGGCGGCTGCCCTGTCATCGTTCTGGGCGGAGCTTGAGGAATAACTCTAAAGCTCCATCTTTGTAGGATTTGACAAGCGCTTTGACCTATGTTCGAGGAGGACTGCTAGCCCGGGGCTGAAGCAGAAGTAGATTCTCACTATGAAAACAACAGTATAGAGAGCTAGTTTTAACGAAAGCCAGCGGCCTTTCATCTAACAACACAGCAGACTATTATGCATATGACCCTCAAATGCCTAATTTCAGCGCTCTTACTGGACTGATAAAAATCCACCGGAACTAATGGGACACACAGGCTTAAAATAAATCCCTTTTTGGTTAATGACACTATACCAGATACGTGCTAGCGACAGAGACACGGAAGCGCGGACATGGCTGACAGAACTGCTCCCAACTGCCACCTGAGACTTGAGTGGGTTTACGGGTACCGGGGACATCAGTGCCGCAACAACCTGTACTACACCGCGGCCAAGGAGATTGTCTATTTTGTCGCCGGGGTGGGAGTTGTGTACAACACCCGAGAGCACAAGCAGAAATTTTACCTGGGACACAACGACGACATAATCAGGTAGGGTAACGATGGCACACGAATAATAATAGTAATATCACACGTCAACTGGTTGTTTCAGCACCGCGGACAGCGCCAGACTCGGAATGCTCTCAGCAGATGAATTGACAGCTTTTGTCATTGTAGGTGCTGGTGTCATCTTGTGTAATGTAATGGGATACTTTATTGGTCCCCCCCACCCCATCCTACAGGGTGCCAGGGTCAGCACCCCCGGAGTGAACCCTATGCTCTGGGACTTGCTCAAGGACACTTCATCAGGGGCAGATGCTTGAACCCCCCCCCCCGGACAGGCTCTCTAACCACTAGGTTACCCTGTTGCCCCTTCCCTCACCTCACCTCTCCTAGCTGCAGTGCTGCTAATTGCACAGCAAATAACTTTTTCTTTCCCTTGGTGGAGTTATCAGAGTGCTGGAGTGATCTTCAACAGTACAGGTAGTCTACAGGGTTGCATCACCTATTGATACTGGGCACATTCCAACACATGTTTCCTGTTTCGCCAAGTGGCAACCTACCTATCTGCCCATCTGTCACAAGGAGGAAACGATCTAACACTACCCTTAAATGTTTACTGCTCAGTGGCCTGGGAAACTGTAAAATGTCCATACACATAGTTGTCCTTGAGGGGATCCTCTCTAGAAAGCCCTCTAAGGGGTCATGTTAAACTCATTTGAGTGGGCGGACAAACCGCAACGCGCCTGGTCTTGATAAAACACAACAAAGTAGCCTTACAACTGAAGTTACATCACACACTAAAAGGCCAGTTAACCTCTTGTGAAAAGGTCTCAGGGTTTGCATCTTTCTCTCAAGACGATCCTGCCTTTCAAATTGTTCTTTAGGATGCCACACGACAACGACCTGTGTCCAACGCTTCAGTGCTTGTGTTGACATTGTGTGGGTTGGCCTGGAGATGACTAGAATTATATACTGTGTCGTTAGTCAGCTGGCCTCCTGCTCTATTATTAATTGAACAACAGAGACACCAACCTTGCACTGCCTTGTGGGTGAAGTGCCTCAGTTCAAATGCTTTAGTTGGAGGAGTCATTGATTGAGCCATAGCGTGATGTTCGGGGTGTGCAAAAATAAGCTGTACATTATATTGGCCATCTTTACATCGATGCTCACTACTTGAGGTCATAAGAGTCAGGATTCTTGTTCATCTTGAGGAATTCAGACTGAAATTTGTGACTTGGGACCACATTTAGGCCCTTTACGGTGTCATTGTTTCTAACAGGATGTACTGAATTTCCACAAAGCATATTCTGTGGCCAAGTTGGCTAAATGCATAAAAAGCTTTGATGATACGTATATTCACTAGCTACAACCACTGGCTTTGCTTCTTAGTATGTCTTATGTCAATCCCTCGGCTGTTTCAGCTGCCTTATTATGCATCATGTGCTGTACAAATCTCTGGCACAGTCCTTTTCCTGTTGATGTGGGCCAGTGAATAGTCTTTTTAAACACTGCTCAATTCTCAGCGGAGTGCTTGAGAAGCTCTCGTTTCCGTTGCTGAAGAAGTAGGGACCATTCCGGGCAGATTCAACGACGTATAACTGTTGGGCTTCTCTCACGTTGCACTAACTCATGTGAAAAAGATGCAGTCCCAACACTACGTTTCAGATCCACCCCCCTCTTTTGCCTAGTCTATTTTGGTTGGTGCTTTGGCATAGTATATGATAGTAAATTAGCTCTATTTTTGTTTGTGAGCTTAGCTACATATCAATTTAGTGTTTTAATTGCTGTTCTTATTTCTCCTTCCTGATTTCATCTTGCCCTGCAGCATCCTCAGTCTGCTGGTCTGCCAGTCTGATATAGAGGAGCTAATAGGCAGGTTTTCGCTTGAATGAAAGGCTGATCTCTTCCTTGACAACTGACGACAACTCCATTGCTGGGCTGTGCCGGGGCCAGTGATCTGAACTGTCTTTTAGTGGTGCTTTTTGAGGAACGTCTTTTTGTATCGGGCAGTAACAGAATAGTCAGAGTAGGTTAATACGCTGTTGAAGTTCATACAGAGTTCACTGTGCGGCATGTCTGTAAAATGAGTACACTCCTCTATGAATTATTTCCTATCCTGTCATCACACCTTTACGCAATGTTCCAGCATTAGCATTTATTCCAGTCTTATGTCTGTAACCCAAATAACCTGAGGCTACTGCTGAACAGTTACAGGGGTTTGTCCATACCAGAAAGCCCAGTTTCTCCAGATGGCACCACGCTCACACTGCATGCAAGCCATGCACACAATGACCCCGACTCACGTGCACGCACATGCACGCACACTTACAATAAGCTGAACGACTAAAAGATGTATTTAAAGATTGAGATGGTGAATGTATGTGATCCGTTTGAGCAACTAACTGGAAACACAGCGCACACAATCCAAAGCAGGGAATGACAGACGGATTTGGAATTTGGAAGGAAGATTCACATATTTGTGTTGTCAGGTTTCATTTGGAAGTGAAAAGTTGCGTAGGAGGAGGGAGGGGTGGGCCATCGTTCCTTGGTGAGTCACATTGATCCTCATCCCAGAGGCAAAACCTCAAAGTCAGGGCTACCCTCTCTCTTCCCTCACCAGCTCTGATTCATGGGTTCATTCCCTCGAACATGTCCGCCTCCCTTTCTGGCGCTCATCTTTTAAGCCATGTGCAACTGAATGCATTCATTGCTACTGTCTACTATTCTTAATCTGGGCTGATTCATGATGCTTTTTGTTATGGTAGCGGGTGAGAGGTAATGAGATGGTGCTTTGGACACAGGAGCTGCAGGTTGTCTCATATTACAAAACCTTTTTAATTTTATGATAAACTGTGGCCACAGTTATAGATTATAGATAGGCTGTGTCTTGTTTCAATGAGCTTGGAGAAATGTAGTCAGTTGGGTGGCGAACAAATCCATCTCTTATATTGCTGGGGGATTTTTATTCGACTTCTAATGAATTATCTTGGCTTGTTAGAGTCAGCAGGTAGTTACAGAGAAAATTAAAATAAATGTGTGAGGTTGGCAGACAGGAGTCTCACAGCAGCAGTCTGTGAACCATGTGAGCTAATGGTGTAAACCAACCTCGCCTGTTAATGTGCAGGCTAAAGTCAGTAGTACAAACAAGGAACAAAATGTGTTATTGAGTCATATTCTTTGACTTATCATGCTTCAAATGCCCAAACTGCATTGTTCAAAATAACCAAGCAGTACATAGATAGTGTTTTTAGATAGATGACTGGCCTGGATGTGCAAGGAAGGAGACAGTGTGTGGCTATCACATTATTATGTTGCTATGTATTCTTGACTACTGTCAGCCACATACAGTTTTAAGAATGACAATGATAGCACAATCTCAGATCCACAAATCCATTCTCTTTGATGCTGATTAACAGATATTGGTGGTTGATAGTGATCCATTTTCTAGCATATTGTCTTCAGTTTATGTGCCTGTTTTGTAGAATGTCAATGCCTACCACAGTTATCTATTTATGACCATTAAGCTGCTTCTGTCCTTAAGTCACCAACAAGCTCGTACATTTTAGCCACCATAACCACAAAGAAAAAGAAGGAGCGGATCCAATACAAAAAGATGTATCATTGGAAACTCTCACTGAGCACGTCGTACCACTAACTTTAACTGAAGGTGACAACACTGTCCACTCCTTTTTGCTTTTAACCTTTACACTCATGCTCAGGTGCTCTGTGTATAGTGTCAGTGAGATGCTGATGTCTTTGAAAGCCCCCCCCCCCCCCCCATCACTGTGAGTAGCTGCCATGCCACTCTGGGAAAGGCTGTGTGGTCTCTGAAGAGCAGATCCGTCTACGCCAATTAGGATCCTCTAAAGTCCAGTCGAGTTACTTAGCGAAACAGCATGATTCAGCATCATCGTTGCTGGAATTAAAAAAAGAACCTTAGACAGATGTTGATTTGAACTGGTGTTATGAAACAACAGAGATGGGGTGGAGCTGGCTACACGTGCTCAGATATTGTACTTTTTTAGCCTCACTTTACCCTCATTAAGACGATGATGCCGTCATTCAGATCGCTGTGGTACATTCAGGTGCAGCAGATGGAGCAGCTCATTCTGTTCGCGTTCTGAAATACTGGAAGGCTAACCCTTTTCTGATGCACATTGGATGTTCTGTACGGTCATCCGCCTTATCACGAAAATGGTCAAGAAAATCTAGTTGTCTTATTTGGCTGGAATGCATGGTGACGTACGTCCTGGGTGTGAACTACATCCTATGTCATCTCCCTCTCTCTCACCCATCCTTCTTCTCTCTCTCCATTGTGAGCTATATTAAAGATAATAAAGAACTACTCATCCACTGGTGACTTTCATTACAACTAATCTATTTTTAGTTTAGTGCTGTATGGCCAGGTACTTCAGAAGGTGTATGATTGGCAGCTGGATTAAAAATACTTTGTGGAATCCTTTTATATAGCCCATACTGTATAGACCTTTAGAAATGTGCTAATCCTCTGCTTCTTTTTAATCCACCGTAGGCAAAGTTAGAAAAGGCAACTACTGTTGGAGAGTGTGAATCAAACCTGGCTTACCAACCAGGCTTACGAACCATGTCATGAGGACTTATAATCAGTCCTGCCTGTATCTACTTTGTACATAAAGTCTAATCATCTTCACTCATCTGTCAGAAATAGAAGACGTTTTCATCCACGTTGAAGAAGACACAACAGTGGTGACCTCATGGATCAGCGGGAAAGGTGTATACCTTGAACCCCCAGTGTTGTGTGTTCAAATCTGCCTCATGACCCTGGTATATTGTCATCCCCAGACTCTCTCCAAGTCTCCATTGTATACCAATAAAGCAAAAAAAAAGCTATACAAATGAATTTCCCTGTGTTAAATGAACACAAAGAGATGATTTTAGCCTGTCTCAGTTGAGTGGACCACTGATTGAATGACCTTTGACTCTTCCTCTGCTGTACCTTTGTCATCACCATGGGAAATCAATCCTCTGGGCTGTTATGTGAGCCTCTCTCCTTGAAGTTTAAGTTGCCTCTCAGTATGTACGTGACATCAGGGTCCTTAACTGCTGCAGGATTTAGCTAGTTCTGGACTAGTGGACTTGGCAGATAGAAGACAGCCACATCAAACAGCTGTAGCCTTTATCAAACAGGAGAACCGTGGAGCTGCACCACGGGATGAGTCATTAGTGAAGGCATTTAGCAAGCTCTTCAGTTGATAGAAATATAAGTGAAACAGTGATCTTATTTAAGCAGACCAAAAGGGAAAGACTGCATTGGATCTATCCAGGCAGTGGCTTGGGCGTGACATACAGAGAGCTCATAGTAAAGTCCATAAAACACAGAACAGAGGACAAGGACAAGAAGACCTCACTCAGCGTTGGTAAAGGAAAGGTTACCTTCAGATCTTTGTACTGGCAATAATTGGATAACCATTATAAACCAAAACACATCTTAGGAGAATGCCAGCAGTTTACGTTCTAGGACTGTATTCCATTTGTGAGGAGTGGTTTGCAGGTTTGCATGATGACTAATATCTATAGTAGCCTAAAGGGAGGTGAATGCATTTTCCAGTTCATGGTGTTGCTAACAGAAAACAAGTGTTTACCTTAGATTTACTCAATCACTGTTGGAGATTTTAGTACTATTCAACCTTGCTTCCTCCTCCGATGACGATGGAACAAACAGATTTGCTATGCAGTACCTGCTTGTGCCAAAGCGATTTTCTCTGCTGTGTCTGTCTGCATCTCAAAGAGTTCCAATCATATTCTCTTCCTGTGAATGCCATTTTTAGCTGCTTTGCTCTGATTATATAATTCATATAAAGGAAAATGTGAAATCATGTCAGGTTGAAGAGAGGTTCTGCACAGAAGGTGGGGAGGGGATAGGAGAGACCAAGGGGAGAGGGTGGAGGGGCGGTAAAGAGCAATGCTCCCAATAGGCTCCCTGATAGACACCTCCTCTGACGTGTCTTATCCCAGGCCTGACATCTCTCCAACCCATCCTCAGCCTCCAAACCGAGACGGTACACCACCATGCCAAAAAAAGCAACTTGAAAGCCTGTGACAAGTTCACAGTAGAATAGCGACATCACATTTGAAATGTGAATGGGTGTCACCCTGAGAGATGAAGGGAGAAACTCCAACAGAGAGATTCATAGAGCAAACATGGAAGAGAGAAAGACAGAGAGAAAGAGAGCGAGGGAGAGAGGGAGGATGATAAAAAGTGTGAGAAAGAGAGAGACTGGGAGAAAGACACCTCGTTGTGAGCTGGTTTGACTCAGCAGGCTGGAGCTGCCTGGCCTGCGAAGCCTCTCTGGTCTGCTCTCTGAATAGATTCCAGGATTAGAAATTCTGGAGTGCAGTTGGCAAAACAGGCGGCCTGATTATAATGGAGGGAGCTCCGTAGCAGCATGAAATATATAGGCCAGGACAAGGCAAGAGGAAGAATTGCCCAGTGAATCACTCAGCCCTGCCTGGAATATGACTGGCGGCCTCTGGAAGGAGGGGTGGAGAGGGGGGAAGCAGTGAAAGCTTTATACAGCAGGCTGTTGCTCAGCTGTAGAGTGGAAATGCTTGTAGGTGGGGGAGGTAGAGTGGAGGGGATGGGGGATTATGTAACATTGTTACAAACATATGCCTGGTGATGCGAGGAAACCCCAGATGAATTAGGAGAGGTTGAAGGGACTCACCATTTCACCAGTAGTGCTTTCCATACCCTATGCAACCCAGTAGGCATGGATGAAGCACGTATCTGAGCGTGAGTGGATTAATTGAACCATGTCACCTCCGGGGGGTAAAGCTGCCCCTCTGTTTCCCGATTCAGCCCCATCACGGACTTAATGTGGCATCATGTCACCCCGATGGCTTCCGCTCACACACACACACACACACACACACACACACACACACACACACACACACACACACACACACAGGCAATGCTAATCAGATGGTTTGGTGTTTTAGACCCTCAATCAAGCTGCCTGTTCAGAGTCAAGTCAGAGATTCTAGCTGTATCTTCAATTAACCATCTCTCCCCCTTTCTCTCTCTCTCTCTCTCTCTCTCTCTCTCTCTCTCTCTCTCTACAGTTTAGCTCTGCATCCGGAGCGCGTGCTGGTGGCCACAGGACAGGTGGGCAAGGAGCCTTACATCTGTGTATGGGACTCCTACACCGTCCAGACTGTGTCCATCCTCAAAGACGTTCACTCACACGGTATCGCCTGCCTGGCCTTCGACCTCGAGGGACAGGTACAGTTGTGACTAAAACACACGGCATGATGATGCTAATGACAGCGAGAATCCGACACAGAATGAATCAGACGGAAAATTGAGTGCAGTGCATATCGACTCTCTTGCACTACTCTAGCAAGTAGTACACGTTAGGTTTTTTCATTTGATTGTTTCACAACTAAGTACGAGGTTCTGCTTTCTAGCCAGAGAGAGTCGAAAGTATTAACAGAAAGGTTGAGCTGGTGCGGCGCAGCAGCAACTATCAAAACTCAGCAGTTACAGGCTGGCTGCTGGAGCCCGCCTGCTGGGCTGAGTTTCTAAACGACACATCTGTTCATTACTCCGGCAGTATTAGCCGGACAGCTGTACACAGACATCCCCCTGCTTGGGAGCTTTAACTTGAAACAGTCAGCTGGGATGTCTGTTCGCCACTGTCTCACTGAGCTTGACAGGACCGTGTCACGTTCAGGTGAGAACGCAGTGACACCCAGAGCTTTTGAGCCTGGGGGATTCTTGAAATACTGATTTGGAGTGTAGCGACGGTTTAACCAGTGAATGTAATTCAGCCATCGCCCCCCCAAACACGCCGTCACACCTCAGCTCTGGGACCATGCGACTTTAAATGTTTGCCTGCGTGATTATTTGTTTATCACCGGGGCAACCTGAAAATCTCTCGCTAAGCTTTTTCCTAAAATGTCATCTTGATAGCCAGCTCTCTGCACGGCCCACTCATTATGGATTACACACAGCAGCCTCCACCTGATGTTGTTTGGAGTATTCATATCTAAAGAAAATCACTATTTGATGGATCAAGCTCTAGGTTTTTATCTTGGCTAGTGTCTCTTCCTCCCATAGGACTTCTCGGAGCAGAGTTATACCTTTTCTGTTTTGCAGTGGGAGACAGGGAAATGACCCAATGCTATTTTCCTGCTCGGGTAGAGAGCTGGGGATCTAGATGGAATGTGACAGTGTTTAAAGCCAGAGGAGGCTCCCTCGCTTCTCACTTTAGCAGCTCTATTTACTCTCCGTCTCCCCCCTCTCTGTATCTAAGAAAGTCAGAGTCGAACAGAGGACTGTCCGGAGGAATCCCTTGTTCTGTTACCCTGTCCATCTATTAGAGCAATGTCAAAAAACACAGTGATGTTTGTGATGTCTCTTCTAGATGTTTCAGCCGAAGCTGCAGTTGTGCTGTGTGGGAACACACACTAAAGTGCTATGTGAATCTAACCCCTTTTTGTTCATGTCAGTTGCAGTATCTTTCTTTAATTTTATTCTGATTATTCCAACTATTCTTGCTCGCTTGCTAAAACTCTCCTGTAACTTAAAGTGTCCCGGATACTACATCATATCCTCATTGAGGTTATATTTGGGATAAGATGTTGATATGGATGTTCATGTCTTGAATGTCATGAATAAACAGAATATTCCCATTATTTCCACAGGAACAAAACAGGATTAGTTGTTTACATGCTATCCCATCTTATATCGGCATATCCCAGCTATCAGGTTCCTATTAAGCATCATATGAGTTAATACCAGCGTTTCTAAATGGAATATGGCACTTACATTGGCCAACCCGCCGAACAGTACTGCAATATGAATGTGCTTTTAAACTCATTCAGTGTCATGCGTGGCTAGCCACAGTTTCACTGGGTTTCATCACACAGGAGCTCTTTTGCTCATCATTAAAAGTACGCACTTCTCAAATAGTTTAAGCAGTCGAGATCTCCTTCCAGAGTCTCCTCTCCTATGCTCAAACATTGATTCAGCAGCAAATCAAAGAGGACACCCACCACCATGTAAAGCCAGTTGCAGAGTGGAGATGGATTTCCATAAGCACTGCTCTCTTCTCTTCTGCTCCGCTGCTGCTGCTGCCTACTCACTCAGTCGGCTATAGGAGGCTCCTCCAGCAAAAGCACTCTAATGTGCTCACTCTAAGTGCCAGGGGCTGAACAACTGTTCTGTGCTATAGCCATTATTAGCCTATGAATCTTTTCATTGTGGCCATCCATGGTACAGTGGAGGTAGCTTGTGTGTTTGCCGTGATCAACGCGTGTGTATGCTTTCTGTGAGACGAGGCATGTTTCTTTCTTTGCAGTGCTTGGTGTCGGTGGGCTTGGACTCCAAGAACACGATCTGCGTGTGGGACTGGAGGAGAGGGAGGGTTCTGGCAGCTGCTCCCGGTCATACAGACAGGGTAAACACTCTCCCCCGCCCCCCCCCCCGTCTCAGTCACAAGCTCAGTATCGACCGCCTCAATTAGCTATAAATGCAGGATGGAGCTCCTGCCCAAAGGGGGCATAAACAAGTTAGGCCTGATTGATTGTGAGCTTTCCAGGGGCTGTCTGGAAAGACGCACAGCTAATGAAAAGAAATTTTAAAAAGATGAAATACAGGCAGCTGCTGTTTTCTCATTCAGCCCCCACACTATAGCGCAGCCGGTGTACACACACATCCCCGCGTGCACAGGCATACACACTCACGCTATCTCTCTTTCCGTCTCTCCTCTGTTGTTTTTGCAAAAAATTCTTTCGAAATGAATTGACCTGATATGCAATACACTGCAGAGGTACATCATCAAGGATTAATATGGTACATATAATGCAAGGGAGATGTTGTGGTGTTTGTCAACTGTTGATGCGTTGTGTGTCATCTCTCCAACAGATATTTGACATATCATGGGATTTGTACCAGCCGAGCAAGCTTGTAAGCTGTGGTGTCAAACATATCAAGGTACAGCTGCTTCCTGGTCATTTTACAGAGATTACGCTTCCTTTTGCATAATATCTGAAATCTTATTTTATAATTTTCCGGAAGTCTGAAGAATCCAGTGGCTCTGCACCCCTTTCTTCTCTGCCTCCTCCTTTATCAGCATGACCATATCAAAGCCTTAAAATAGATGTATGCAAAATTCACTTCATTGCATGGTTATTAGGCACTTCACATAAGTAGGACAGGCAATGACTCATAGACATCTCTCCTCCTCTCCTCCAGATTATTTGTAGTAATCTGGACTGCAGAGTGCGAAAAATGTTCTCTTTCATAGGGGAGCATGACTGTGTTACTCAGGTCCCCTTTTCAGCTCTCCTCATTCAGCTTTTCAAAGCCCTCGACTGTACGAACTGCAGCTGCAGCTCGGCCCCTTTTCAAGCCCGTCTCTGTCAGTTCTTTTGGTGGTGTTCATAAATCTTCAATGAGTTCATGTAGGGTATCTTACGCCAAAGCCTTCCCCTGAGATATTTCGTAGTGAAATAGCAAGAGTACAGAGCCACGGATGAAGCTTATTCCCAATATAGTAGAGAGAGTGAATCATTCTCAAATAGATAGGAAACGTGCCCAGTGGCTCTGTGACGTTTAGCGCTGCGGCGTTCTTGAATGGGTTTGATGCAGTCGAGTGGGTTACTGTATTTCCCAGTGAAGTAAGATCTGACTGATGACTCCCTCCTCTCAATCCGGCTTGACCTGCCTCCCCCCTCTCCTCATCTCCCTCTCCAACAGTAATTCCCCCTGAACTCTTCTCCTACTTCCCGTGCTCAGAAACCCCCTTCGGCGGAACCCAACCCCCACTCCCTGCTGCGCCTCTCAGTCTTTCCCTCCCACTTGTTCTTCTTCTCCCTCTTTCTTTCCTCTCTTTCTGTTTCGTGATGCCGAGGCAATCCAGCAATCGCCCCACATAATTCTCCCCAGCCTTCACCCTGCGGACCATGTGACATCTGCTCCCTGGCCCCGTGCTCGCTCAGCGATTATAGCACTCAGAGCATCCAGGAGATTTAGCCCCAGTAATCCCTTCACTAACAGGCCGCAGGAAACACAACCTCTGTGACGAGGACCAGGGCTGCTGGCAGCGCTCTCCTCCCCACAGAGTTCCTCCTAGCTAATCATATAGCCATTTGTGTTTAATTTGCTCTGGATGACTCAGACCTTGGTGTGACCTTCCTCAGCCCAGGACACCCACCACACACACACACACACACACACACACACACACTCACCAACCCCCTGGCTGACCAGTACGTGATTAGTTCATCCCTGGAGCTGATTAAGGAAGCTGTGTGTGTGTGTGTGTGTGTGTGTGGATCACACACGCCACAAATTGCCATGGAGGTGAGCTTGAGCTTCACACCGTGTGGATGGATGACAGCAGCTTTCAGAGAATCAACTTCCAACACGCCGACACCCAGTAGGACAACTAGTGTTCAAACAGTGAGCTGCTAAAGTGTCTGGCTGCCGGCCTGTCGACCTCTCACTGTCTATGCCATAGCGCTTAGCCTGGCAGCCAGCTCTCTGACATTGAGGCTCGCTGTAATAGCAGGGGGATATCGTGAGGGGGATGGTGTGAGTGGGGGTGTGGGAGTGGGTGTTGGCTAGCTGATGATTTATATCCCTCTCAACATTAATTACATTAAAAAGTGTTGGTGGAGGTAACAAGTGACATGCAAGAAATCCTGGGCTGAGAGGAACAGCCTCCACCATGCCCGGTGCTCATTGGAAGCCTATTATCTTCAAGAGAAAAAAGTTATTCCGACAGTGATTTTAATACCATAATACCATAATGTATCACACTGTTTACTAGCTCCCCTTTCCATATTGCAGTCAGTTTTTTTTTTTTTCATTTTACATCTGATTTCCACCCTTCTACCATGCTGCACTCCTCTCTGTCTTTCTCTCTCCCTCTTTCCTCGTTCTCTTGCTCATCATAAACCCCTCCAGCCTCCCGTCTCCCCTCAGTAATTCAGCAGCGAGGGGATTAGCCCGCCGCCCGTGTCTCGCTGCCTTATCAGTTGCAGGCAGCGAGGGCTGTGCAGTCACGCCGCATCCATCCCCACTGCCTCCGCAACAGGCTGGGCAACAAAGCCCCCCGCCAAGCCTCGCACAGCCCCAGCACTCAACGCTGCGGCTACTCGACGCGACCCGACCCGCCCTCATACCTGCACTGATTTCACACGCACCAATGATATTTACTACTTAACTTTACTGCCGCCTCCCAACCTCACACGCATGATCACACACATACAAATACACATGCGATGCTCAGCTAGTTGAGTCAGGATTACGATAGTCCCCTTGTGCTGAGGTATGTAGAAGCGTCAGATGTTTGACAGCGGGGCTGTATCTGAGCCTGTGATGCCTGCCTCTGATAATCGATCCCTCCTGTTAACACATGGCAGCCTTATCAGTCACTATGATAGGTGTTAGTGAGGCAGGGTCTGACAGGCTATTGTGATAGAGGAGCTCAATTTGTGCATTCTGTCTGTCTAGCCTCCTCAGATAGGTTTGTCTTTTCTTGTCTCGTCAAAAACAGCGCACCGCCACTCGTCTACAGTTTTTGACTTTCCCGAGCAGCATCATCCTGTTTCAAGGTTATGCTTTTTTTAATTGTTGTTGCAGCGGAACCAGGTTTCAGCACGTGATGTGCAGGGGAAAGGTAATGCGGGGGGATATCCTCCTTTAGGTAGGACACGAAAAAAGGGCTGTCATCCTGTCATTTTCCCGCTGCTCCCTTTGACGAGCGGGTCTCTAAGTCACGTGCCAGCGGCCGAGTCTCAGCATTGGAGACGCACACTGTGAGCCCTCTCTCTGTGATCTCATCTCAATGCAGACAGAGCGTCTCTCTCTCTCTCTCTCTCTGTTTGATGGGTTTAGCCCTCAGACGAGGCTGTGCCTGTGCATCCCAATGACCTTGTTCATAAATCATGAGCCTGTGCGTGCGCGCATCTGTGTCTGTGCATGCTGATCAGGTGATATTACAGCACTGACCCCCAGCAAGAGCTCCCCATTTTAGATGTGGAGGGGGGCATTTTGAATATTGGCTTTGCTTTGTTTCAAGGTGACCATGTATGTAAATGTGGTGTATTCTCTGTGGATGTGTGTATTTGAGTGCACATCGTGTGTGTGTGTGTGTGTGTGTGTGTCTAAGTATACCATTCAAAATGTCACTGCTTTGTATCCAAATAGTACATAATTGTCTATTTGCCGTTACAGGGCAGGATTATGCGGGATTATTAGCCATCACACTCTCTCCTGTTTGTGTTTTCAGTTTTGGAGCTTATGTGGTAATGCTCTGACCCCCAAACGAGGTGTTTTTGGCAAAACTGGGGATCTCCAAACCATCCTCTGCCTTGCCTGTGCGAAGGACGAAGTCACATATTCAGGTGCCTTGAATGGTGACATCTATGTGTGGAAAGGGATCAACCTGATGAGGACAGTGCAAGGAGCTCACGGGGTAAGTTTGAAGTTTGTTGTGTCTCACTGTGGACCACCCTGTGGTGTGCGCTGTAACAAGGAGAATGCTAAACAAGTCCCCACTCAGATCAAGGGTATGTTGTGCTATGCAGCTCAGGCTGCTTTTGCATTTCCTGCAGCCTCCACATGTTTGCCAGAAGCAGAGTGCACAGACCTGCTCAGCCACTGTGGCTGCTTCCACCCACCCTACTGCAAAGGTCCAGTCTGTTCAGCCAATACGTTATTTGCACATTACACCACTCTACACTTCATTCCTTACTGTGTCTCTCTGTTGAGCCATGCATATGGGCTATATACCGTATGTAATAGAAATACAGTAAAAGCATTGAGTGAAGCTTGCCCCTATAGCAGGGGTGATGCCATGCAGCCCCCATGGCTTCATTTGATTCTGCTCAGTAGAAAGGATCAGCGTTTTACTACACAGGATTAAATGATAGCTGTGGGATCAACAGCTGGGTGAAGGGATGGAGGGGTGGGGGAGGGGACAGTAACTATGCTACACGTTCATTCCTGCCGGGTTATACACTGTCAAGCGCCAACTGTCCACTGTCTCACCAAAGCAGGCCATCATCAGAGCTTTCCAATAATAAAAAAACACAACAAACACCTCCCGTTACCCAATGCTGCGTAATCTTTAGGCCGCAGTGACATGTTTGTAATTGTGAAAGCCTTGTTAAACAATTTCCTGGCTGAGTGGCGGCGCTATGCTGGCTGGTTCTGTCGTTGTCCATTTATTGTGCAGATCCCCACTGACAGCCTGTCATTTCCTCCAGTCAGGGATTTTCAGCATGAATGCCTGCGAGGAGGGCTTTGCCACTGGGGGCCGAGACGGCTGCGTCCGGCTGTGGGATCTCAACTTCAAACCAATTACTGTCATTGATCTCAGGGAAACAGACCAAGGATATAAAGGTGATGTGAAACCACCTGCCTTTTCCTCTAATCTGAGTACAGGAAGGCTGCAGACCATATTGTAGTCTACTGAGGTGCTGCTAGATTTGTGCAAAAGTAAAGAGGACCTCCTGTTAAATTAAAAGCCACTCTGCCACTGTACTAACATTTTTTTTCTTTTTCCTTATTTTCTTTGTCTCCTTGATTTGTAATCTTGGACCTAACAGTAGCTAGAGGTGAAAATAGCCGAGGTGGGTAATGGTTGTGGAGGACGCAGTTAAAAACCATGTCAGTCTGTTTGTAGAAATCCCTGCATTGTTCTTCTGTTCCTCTTGTTGGTCCAAACTGTTGTAAATATGTGCTGTATACAGATGTCATGCATCTGTATACAGCACATGCCTCCTCCATCCTTTTCTCTCTGTTATTTACCCTAGAGTCAGTTGCAGACCAGCTTGACAACATGTGCTGTCATTGTATTCCCTGTTGAAATCCCCATCCTAGGTAGCCTACAGATGGCTATTTACACTACCCCTGTAATCTTCCCTGTCCTGTCTCGTACACCGACTCTGTGTATGCATTGACACATGTCTGTCTGATTCGGTCTTTGTCAGTTGTTTTTTTCCTGATTGTTTGTACGTCTGTGCGTTGACAGGGCTGTCGGTGCGCAGCGTGTGCTGGCGGGGAGATCACATCCTGGTGGGCACCCAGGACAGCGAGATCTTCGAGGTGGTGGTCCACGACCGCAATAAGCCCTTCCTCATCATGCAGGGGCACTGTGAGGGCGAGCTGTGGGCTCTGGCCGTGCACCCCACCAAGCCCCTGGCCATGACCGGCAGTGATGACCGCTCAGTCAGGTGAATCACCAAGCTCGACCTGACAGTAGCACTGGCCTGCGCACACAATGTTGAGTAAAAGATTCAATAGGAGGATGAGTGAATGATTTATTTGACAGAAATTCCAGTCATTTCCATGTATTCAGTATGTGTAGAAAAGTGTGAAAAAAATGTGTGGCTAGTAATAAGTGATATTAAAGTATTACTTCATTTGGTTAGTAATCTGGTTTAAACCTCAGGTTTTAAAACATCATTCTGAAAATATTTTTGCATTACTTTGTTGCTCTTATCACTATGTAAACAAGATTTACCTCCAAAACTGGTTTTAAAGAATGGATGGGCGCCACACTCTCTCTATTAAAAGTTCTTTGATCGTTGTCAGTGATGTAGTAGTCAATAAAAAGGTGACCTCAAGTCGGTGATCATCAACAACCAATATAAACAACAAAAATGTTTTATAATTCCAGAAAGGCTTTCCTTTATGCTTTTTATAAACACTCATATAACCTACATCAGTTTTATACTACTTACTATGATGTTTATAAAGGTGGATACTGGGTTTAGCCAGGTTTACCCTCCACTGCATCCCTGATTGCTGTCTGATGACGGTCTTGGCTTAATGTTCTCTAGTTTAGTAGATATTACTTTTAATGGAGAGAGTGTGGTGCTATGTTTGTGTTCTGCTCCTGTTGTTGGAACCTGGTGTTTCTGCTCCGTAACCCCAACACTGCTTTGCCAGTGAAATCCTCCTACTAACTGAGAGGAGTACCCCTCTGTGTAGGATATGGAGCCTTATCGATCATGCACTGATAGCTCGCTGTAACATGGAGGAGCCCATACGCTGTGCAGCTGTGAGCACTGACGGCATTCACTTGGCGCTGGGCATGAAGGACGGCTCCTTCACTGTCCTCAGAGTCAGGTGGGTACAAAGGTCAAAGGGTGACCCTGATTCAATAGGATTGAATACTGTTTTTATTATTTTTTATTATTTATTATTTCACCTTTTTTTTTTTAATTATTTTTTATTTAGTGTCCATTTTAGTTCTTCAGTCAAGCTAGACTTCTCTCCTTCTCTCCAGAGATATGACAGAGGTGGTCCACATCAAGGACAGGAAGGAGGCCATCCATGAGCTCAAATACTCCCCAGATGGGGCCCACTTGGCTGTGGGCTCCAATGATAACTCAGTGGATATTTACGGTGTAGTGCAGAGGTATAAGAAAGTGGGCGAGTGCATCGGCTCCACCAGCTTCATCACACACATGGACTGGTCCACAGACAGCAAGTACCTGCAGACAAACGACGGCAGTGGTAGGAGGCTCTTCTACAGGATGCCAAGTAAGTACAAGGCTGTCAACCTTGCTGTGTATATTTTTCCAGTTGAGTTACTATTACACCACGACTGTAGTATCAGAGCATGCATTCGCTGTAATACAATTTGTCACACTGCTTCTGTGTGAGATAAAATTTCTTTATCTTTTGTTGAGGTGGTAAGGAGGTCACCAACAGGGAGGAGCTGAAGCTGGTACAGTGGTCTTCATGGACGTGTGTGTTGGGTCCTGAGGTGAACGGAATATGGCCCAAGTACTCTGAGATCAACGACATCAACTCTGTGGATGCCAACTTTAATAATCAAGTCTTAGTAACAGCCGACGACTATGGATTAGTAAAACTATTAAGATATCCGTGTGTAAAAAAAGGTGAGGAAGACCCTGACGTTGAATTTTGGAAGTGGCTCGCACACACATTTTTTCTATTGGTCTGTACGGTTTGGTTGATATTGTTTCCTCTTGATTTCAGGTGCAAAATTTAAAAAGTATTTAGGTCATTCAGCCCACATAACCAATGCCAGATGGTCACATGACTACCAGTGGGTGATAACTATTGGTGGTGCTGACCACTCAGTGTTCCAATGGAAGTTTGTTCCAGAGAGGAAGTCTAAAGAGGCGCTGCATATAGCGCTGCAAGGTACGGTGCCATCCCGTTCAATGATATCACCATGTAACCAGCATAGGGGAAGTTTCTCACAAAGTTAGGCATTACATATTACCTTCCAATCAAAGGAATATTAGGATATTACAGTGTTTTGTGTAGCGACCAATGACTTCCATTACTTAAATTACTTTTGATGTACTTTCACAAAGTCAGTGCCTCCTCAAATGGCTCTTGCCAACAAGGCATGTTGGTCATTAAATCAAGTAGAGTGGGGGAGCCATTTAACTAAAATTAAGACTAAAATTCTTATCGCCTTCCCCTCAGTTACTGCAAAATAGTGTGCAGAAAAAAGTGATGCGGGTTAACGTCACAGCTTAGATAGCGCTTTGTAACATTCTTGTAGTAGTATGATTCTGAAAGTAGGCCTTACTCTCTGTTAGGTGAAAAGGTAACTAATAGTGTCACCCAACCACGTAGTTACTCATTAAGGGTTGTATGATGTTGTATGATGTGCCCAAGAATTTGGATTGTCCCCTTCTGATATAGTCTTTTCTATAATGCTCTCCGAAGGAAAGGCCATTGCATTAAATAAGACAAATCCAGTAAAAGTGACAGAAGATTGGAAAGCATAATTGCATCGTCATTTCCAAGTTGTGTTTCATCCAGAGCCCCAGCGCGACTGTGCTTTCTGAAATTAAACCACATACTAACTGCCTTTCCATTTAATTTCCTAATGGATCTTGTGAGTAGCAGCCCTCAGCTGCCAGGGCTGCTTATTGCCTTGTCTTGGCATGGCTCTGTTTCGCTGCGTCAGCAATTTATGAATTTGTCTTGAGTAATGTCACTGTGAAGCACGACCGCTTCATAAATAGGAAATGTCATAGTGGCTGGCAAACTATTATTATATGATCCACCTTGGCTTTAACTGAAACAGGATGCGATATGTTTGTCCTGGATGGGCAGTGGATATTTGTGCCAGGGAAGGATTTTAGTGGCGAGGTTTAAAGCCGTTGTCTTTCTACCTGCAGAGACCTTGGCAGACTCTAACAGTGAAGAATCAGACTCTGATCAGTCAGACGTGCCTGAGATGGACTCAGAAATCGAGCAGGAGACACAGCTCACATACCGACGACAGGTCGGTGATGAAATCAAAGATGTGTCCCTCTCCGAATCATATTTGAGCTTGCATTGGCATATGTAGCGATCTGTTTTATCTACCCATGTTCAGGTTTATAAAGAAGATCTACCTCAGCTCAAAGAGCAGTGCAAAGAGAAGCACCGAGCGATGGCCATGAAGAAGAGAGAGCGAGCACCAGGGAGCGGGGTTAAGCTACACTTCATTCATGGGTAGGACAGCTCGGCTGACTCTGCACCACGATGAAAGAGCAGCTAACATATGACTTTCACTCCAAATGAGATATACACCGTTTTAAAAAACTGACACCTATTATTACAAGATTATTGGAATCTGGAATCTTCTTTGAAAACCATAATTTTTGAAAAATAGAAAAAAATTTCAAACATTATTCCATTTGTTTTGCTTGCAGCTACAGGGGCTATGATTGTAGGAGCAACCTGTTCTACACCCAGACAGGGGAGATAGTCTACCATGTCGCTGCCGTCGGGGTGGTGTACAACAGACAGCAGAACACCCAGCGCTTCTACATGGGCCACGATGATGACATCCTCTGCCTGGCCATCCACCCCCTCAAGGACTTTGTAGCAACGGGCCAGGTAGGCAGACTTCAGGGAAAGCTCTCAGGAACTGGAGAGTCATTGCCATTGCATGTTTATAGGCCTCAATTCTGTTGCTCAGACTGTGTAAGGACTTGTTTGTTTTCCGTCCAGGTCGGCCGAGATTCCTCCATCCACGTATGGGACACAGAGATGCTGAAACCCATGTCGGTGTTGAAAGGCTTCCACCAGCTTGGAGTGTGCGCTCTGGACTTCTCAGGTAACACCCAACACTACTACTATCCAGATAATTTCAAGAGAATATATTTATGACTATATTGCATTTTATATTTACAATGCTTCTTGAGAAGGAAAGAGTTCTCTCCCCACAGAGGATCTGGGCAAGTTCACAAGACAGCCAATTTATAAGCAACAATGAAAAATGCTCTTTCTACTGTCTACTTTTTTGTTGTGGCAGTCTGACAGCATCAAGGTAGAGCCACTCATCTTGCTTCCTCTAATTGGCCCCCAAACAGAGATGGAGCAGTGATCTCTATATCAATACCAGTGAATTACCTGCCATGGATCAAACCCGCCAGGCTGCTTTAACGTTGCTAACAAGGGCCAA
This sequence comes from Hoplostethus atlanticus, assembly GCA_034670405.1. Lineage (NCBI taxonomy): Eukaryota > Metazoa > Chordata > Actinopteri > Trachichthyiformes > Trachichthyidae > Hoplostethus > Hoplostethus atlanticus. The sequence continues at coordinate 4,211,118 of JAXDDX010000004.1, forward strand.
ACTTCACTGAAACAAAGCAAGAGCTGGAGCAAGAGCTTTGTCAGAGCTGTATTTAATGGGCCCGGTTTGGTTTCCCCTCCACAGCGGATGGCAAACGGCTGGCCTCGGTCGGCCTGGATGATAATCACACCATTGTCGTGTGGGACTGGAGGAAGGGGGAGAAGCTCTCAGCCATACGGTCAGTAATACGGTCTTTACATCGTGGCAGATCAGCCGTTCACCACCCAGCAGCAGCTGTCCCCACATTAGGAAGACGAGCACATTAACAAGAGCATGAGCGTTGTTATCCAAACCATTCCGGTAATTCTGAAGATGCTTTGAGCACCTCCACTTTAGATGTGGACATTTACTGATGAGGGCCAAATTAAACCTGCTGCACCGTGCTGGGTTTGCAGTGTGATTGATGGAGGAGAGGAGTGGGGGGGGGGGGGGAATTGTAGATTATGAGGCTGCTGCGCTCTGAGAACACTTAACCCTGCCAAGACAGGTTTGAATGGTGAGAGTAGGTTTGCCCCAGGGCTCCAACTGTAGATCCATAATGAATGAGAGTTACTTCCTTACTATGAGCTCTTCCTGGTGAGTTTGGGCTGTTGATGCATGGTTTAAATGATATGTGTGACCAGATATGGAGCAAACCAGACTTGTACATTAGATGCAAGTGTACCTTACCAGACTCGAAATATGAATTGCTGCAATGCATTTGTAAGGAACACAATGTAATATTTTCAATTTCAAGCCAAGTAAGGTCATATAACCTGGAAACCAGAAGGACAGAAGTATCTCTCTGGAAAACCTGCAGACCTCCAAATAACTGGTTTTCTTCTTGGCCCACTTGATGCTCATATTTAGTATCTTCTCCATTGAATTTCCCCCTGGCTGGTTGGAGCAGTGCATGCAGGCATGCAGGCTGCTGCCCTGCGTGTTGTTGTGTGCCGGGCTCCCATTGCAGCCCGGGGACAGCTTGGAGCTGCATTAATCTTCTTTGCAGACCCTGGTGGGCAGTGCAGTGAGGCGGGCAGAGGGAAATGGGGACTGACAGAGCCTGCCTTGTACACTGCACTGCCTAGTCCTCAGCTGGGAGAAGAGAAGTGTGTATGAGAGAGGGTGAAGGAAGGGAGGGGCCAAGTGAGGGAGGGGAGATGAGCGGGGTAGAGGGCAGAGAAAGGGTAATCTGGGGAGGGGGGCATAATGTTGTTCTAGCTTCACTGAGGCTCAGTGATGCAGCAGCACAAAGGGCAACGATTAGAGAACTTGGAGTGTCAGGTATGCTCCATCGCATCGGGCAGGGAACAGCCACTGATCCTTATTGTTCGTACTGTGTAAAGCAATCAGCGGGCCAAGTAGGGAGACAGTTACAATGAGTCACAGTCTCACTCCAGTGTGTTTTTAATGCTGGGCCAACTGCTTGTCTTTCTTTTTACATTTCAAATGTATGATTTTTCATGGACTTTTTGTGATATCCAAATTGATTTTCAGGGGAAGCAAGGACAAGATATTCGTTGTCAAAATAAATCCCTACATGCCTGACAAGCTCATCACAGCCGGAGTGAAACATATGAAATTCTGGCACAAAGCCGGTAAGACTCCCGGGCACCTTTCAGTGAAAAAGAGAGACTTAAACATGACACATCTTAGTGCAAGCTAATTGTTCATTTTCCCTTTTCAGGTGGTGGTCTGATTGGGCGCAAGGGGAACATGGGGAAGACAGAGACTATGATGTGTGCTGTGTACGGCTGGACAGAGGAGATGGTGTTTTCAGGCACGTGCACAGGAGACATTTGTATCTGGAGGGACATGTTCCTGATGAAGACGGTCAAGGCCCACGACGGCCCTGTCTTCAGTATGCACGCACTAGAAAAGGTACCACGGGGGAAAGGGTTCACACTCTGGCCAGTACGAACTAGAATTACCTTTTCAGTCCCTTGTTATCCGTCTCTACAGTACATTTTGCCTCACTCTTTGTCTATCACCTCTTTTATAGTGAGTAAAGGATGAAATTTGCTTTGTCAGATGATTGTTGCAGCTTTAAATGGGCCATTATATTGTCTGACCCTGTAGGGATTTGTGACTGGAGGTAAGGATGGTATAGTTGCTCTGTGGGACGACACCTTCGAGAGATGCCTCAAGACCTACGCCATCAAGAGAGCAGTCCTAGCTCCGGGCTCCAAAGGTAAAAGGTCATCCCTCTCTTGCTCTCCCTCCACTGTCCTAGATTCAATCTTCTAGTCCCATAGCTCCACAGAGGTGATAAACTCATCCAGTGCAAATCCATTCAAAACATTCAATGCTTTTAGCTGTAATGAAGATTGCCTCCCATGTCCTGGTTCAAGTGAAGGTCTCTGGCATCATGCTATAATTCACTGACTGTACAGGGTTGCTCTTGGAGGACAACCCCTCCATACGTGCCATATCGCTGGGCCACGGCCATATCCTAGTGGGGACCAAGAACGGTGAGATCTTGGAGGTGGACAAAAGTGGCCCCATCACACTGCTGGTCCAGGTGAGAGCACCACACTCAGCACATTTAGCATAGAAATAACCCAAATACCTGCCACAAATCTAATAATACACAGTACATCAGACTCCAGCTGCTTCACTAATTCAGGCAGGGCAGCCATGAGGAAGGCAGCTTTTTGCAGACTGGTTAGGAGTCTATGAGGTGACAGTAATGGTGGGGGTGAGGTTTTTTCCCTCGACTAGTTAAGTCTGGAAATGAGGCTGAATAGTCGGTTTAGTTCAACTGGAAGGCTGCAGATACGCTGAATGACTGTCTGACAGTAAGTGGAGCTGTCTTACGTCTCTTAATGTGATTATTAAACTACTACTCTATCTTACACAACACTGCAGAATCACCAAGAGGACGGCTGTAAAAAGTGATGAATTACTGCTGCTGAATGGGAGAATGTTAATTTAGTTAAGTGGTCCGGCAATTTCCTCCGAGCTCCATGGTTGTAGACAGACAGAGCAAATGTTATTGATTGCCCTTATATAAGCATATTCTTATGAATAGAGTCAGTCGATGGGAGCCAAGAACAAAGAGTTCTCCATTTTATTACATGCTAAAAGGTAAAAGGCTATAAGTGAGTATCTCCGGGATACTGGAACACCATGAATGAAGCAAGAATACTGGTACATATTACGTATATCTATGCATTACCCTGTCTTCTTTATAATAGAATAGCCTTCTTTGACCCTTATTGGCTGATAGTCATCTCTGAAATATTGATGCAGTTGTGTGTGTTCCTGCAGGGTCACATGGAGGGTGAAGTGTGGGGCCTGGCCACTCATCCCCATCTCCCTCTCTGTGCCACCGTCAGTGATGACAAAACCCTGCGCATATGGGACCTCTCCCCCAGCCACTGTATGCTGGCTGTACGCAAGCTCAGGAAAGGTGAGTCACCAGTCAGACAGGCAGGCAGAGACGGCCTACTTTTCCTCCTCTGTTCCCCAGTTGTGCTGATAGTAAGCGCCTCGGTCCCTGGGTTGAACAGACACGTTTTTCCTCCATAGGGGGGCGTTGCTGCTGCTTCTCCCCTGACGGCAAGGCCCTGGCGGTGGGCCTGAATGACGGCAGCTTCCTCATTGTGAACGCAGACACCCTGGAGGACCTGGTGTCCTTCCACCACCGCAAGGACATCATCTCCGATATCAGATTCTCTCCAGGTATGCAGTTCACTAGTAGAAACCCCAGCCCAAATCCTACCTGAGGTGAAACTAGGCTTCTAAAATCCACATGCCCTTCAACTCATCCAAGTTTATGTAGGATGCTGTGCGGAAGGGAAGTTTTTCCCTTCTGTAGTCAGGTATACATGTTTCCCTCCCACTGAGTAGGGGAGATATTGCTGCAGGCCTGACCCAAATTAATGGCTCTCTGTAATAAGGCCAGACAGAGAGACAGCGAGAGAGGGATGAGAAACAGTGGGGGCAGACAAAGTGAGAGCAAGAAACTAAACTCTCTTTCGCTTGGACACTTAACCTTAATCTGCAATGCACAGTATCTTATTTCTCAACCCAACACCCTTGAATCCCTGAAAGCCTGCACCTTAGAATAGAAGTGACAGTATATAGTAATTTAGTGTAGAGTATGAACATTCACAATTTGTGGAATTGTTTTGGGGGATTTGGTTAAAATAATCACAACCAGAGAGGTCTTGGAGTTCTGATCATTACAGACAATTGTTCCTCATTCCTGTTATTTTGTTGGTCCCTGATCAAATGGTACCTGTGAAATGGATTGCTGAACACTGCTCTCTCGACTGTGTTTGCTCAGGTGCTGGGAAGTACCTCGCAGTGGCATCGGGGGACAGCTTTGTGGACATTTACAACGTGATGAGCAGCAAAAGGGTTGGGGTGTGCAAGGGATCCCTCAACTATATTACCCATCTGGACTGGGACAAGAGAGGTAAACCATTCTGCTCAACTGCTATGCTGCTCCTTAGCGAACCCTTGCAAATGACAAGTGATATACGCCTCAGACAATTTAGAGTGGGTGATTATGGGTTTAAAATGGCCCTATCAGAAAACAATTACACACCATGGTCCACCGGGTTCTCTCATTTACAGGAAAACTACTCCAAGTCAACACCGGTGCTAAAGAGCAATTATTTTTCGAAGCTCCTCGCGGCAAGAGGCAGACCATCCCAGCTACAGAGGTAAGCAGGAACAACAGCACAGGAGCAGCCAGGGATGTGCCGCGGTTATGGAGTCGTTGGCCCACATTTTTCCCCGGGGATGGGAGGCGGCTCGGGGAAGGGCATTGAAGCATTAACGCGGCCCACTTTTCACCAGTATCATTCTAATTATGGCAGTGGAAATGGGATAGTGTTTAGGGTCCCTTTATACAGCATGACATTCAGACACCTTGCAAGGCACACAGTGGAGGGGAGCATGAAGAAAATGAGGGTTAGAGATGATAGATGCTGCTAAGGCTGCTGCTAGGTCATGTCTCACTGGAGCCTCTGGTGTCCTCTCCTCCTTGTGCCTTCCCATTCTCTTGTCTCATCCTATCATGATGCATTCAACCTCCTTACCATGCCTCCCCCATCCTCACTCTCTTCTCCCTTCCACCCTGGGTCAGGTGGAGAAGATAGACTGGAGCACATGGACGTGTGTCCTGGGAACGTCTGTTGAGGGCATCTGGCCCGTGATCAGTGAGGTCACCGAGGTGACCGCTGCCTGCCTTAGCAAAGACAGAAAGGTGCTAGCAACAGGAGACGACCTTGGATATGTCAAGCTTTTCAGATACCCCGTCAAGGTAAGACAACCGGAATACCGACGCAGAATGCTCTGTATTTAATAATGAGTGAGAGGCTCGTATTGTTTGAAAACCTGGTGACTCAAGGTGTTTGAAGATTTATGTTAATGCTGTGTTATGTTAATTCTGTGTTAAGGTCACAAGTGTTAAATAAATGTTGCTCTCCTCCCCCAGGGAAAATATGCAAAGTTCAAACGCTATGTGGCCCACAGCACACATGTTACCAACGTGCGATGGACCCATGACGACAGCCTCTTGGTGACGGTCGGTGGGGGGGACACGTGCCTCATGATCTGGGCCCATGAGGCTGAGGGCCACCGGGAAATTCGGCAGTGCGACAGCGAGGAGTCAGACATCGAGAGCGAGGACGATGGCGGTGAGAAGCGAGCTTCTTTTGAGGTTGTTATTCACGTGTGATATAAAGCAGTCCATCAAAGAGTTTGCCATTCCTGTCATTCATCAGGTTATGACAGCGATGTGACGAGGGAGAATGAGATCAACTACACCATCAAGGCCTTATCCACCAACGTGCGACCCATGACGGGGGTCAAACCCCACTTACAGCTGAAGGAGCCCTCTGTAGATGAAAGGTACCCATTAATGGAGCTGACTCAGACCAGCGGGCACATCTTGAGCTGTCAGAGAACAACTCTGAGGAGTTTCAGCCTAACATAGTAAAACAAGGCTCCTCTGTTGAAATGAAGCCAAACCACTTCACTCTGACTCATATCTTTTCTTCCCTGCATGTAATTGCAGTCCTGTCCCTGTCCCTTTGAAATAACTTGGCCTCTTCTGCTCTTCTCCTCTTCTTAATGGCTGTCCATCTGTCACTATCCTGCCTCCTTCTTTAATACCACTTGAAGACAAGGGGTGGTCAGGTAAGATCTTAGGTTTGGTTTTATTGATTGTGCATAAAAGATTAAGCAGAGGGCATAGTTAAAAGACTTCAAAATAAAACCTCATATTAAATGAAAAAATAAAAGAAGAAAATAGAGACTCTAGTCATTAACACATGTATGCATTGGAAATATTGAGAGAATACATTCTTCATGTCTTCAAGTCTTTTCAATGAAAGATTGTTTATCTTGCCAGCTGTAAACTCCTGAATCTCCTGAACTGAAAGAGCACAGATCACAAACCTACATGTAAATACATACATGTAACAACCGGCAGTAGACTGTTAGCTTCGGGCTTCATCAATTGTCGTATTGGTTTTCGACTGTGGTGCGAGCATCCATACAGCATCTACAGGGCAGTGGTTGTCATAGAGATGGGCTTTGGTTGTTATGGTTACACCGTGTTACTGACTACTGTATTTTATGTCCTCAGTGGCTTAAGTGCTGTGTTACGTGTGTGTCGGCGGAGCAGCAGCAAACACTGTAAGACACCTTTCTCTAACACTCGCTTTCTCTTTGTTATTGCTGCCATGAAGAGGGTCAAGGTAAGTTACATGTTGAGTTGTTAGTTTCAAAAGCTTTATTTCCCCCCATTGATTTAGACATCGTTATATGAGCAATGGCCTTATTTAGGTATTGGTTTAGATTCAATATGAAGAGAATGGTCTCTTGTCATGCCTCAAACACTTGATAGTATTTCCCACGTCTTCCTCTCCATGTCCCCGCCTGACAGAATTTACAGTCTGGTTTTTGTTCACCCCAGAGTACAGACTGCTTTAGTCTTATGCCACAGGTGCTTTATTCTAGCTGTACTTAACCTCTTTGATGTTCTTGATACTGTTGATCACAATATGTTGATTGATTACCTGAGAAAATGTTTGGGAAATACATTTTATTTTATTTCCTATCTCTTTAGTAATAATTCTACATATTTCTATTCCACTTTTGCCCTTTTTGACATGTTTCCACTCAGTCGTCTTATGCAAACATATTTTATGCACATATTTTCATTGCTTCTGATAATACAGACTAGCATTATCAGTACATCCTAGTGATGCAACTAGCCTTGACATTTGTCATTTTATCATCTGCCTTTATGTATGCCTTCATTTCATCTCACCTTGATAATTGTAACTCTCCTCATTTCTTCTTCAATGGAAATCTCTTTTGACGGTAGCTAAAATTCATGGATTGTCCTCTGTTAATTCCCTATGGACAGAGCTCCATTGAGTGTTTCAAGAGTAAGAGTAAAAAATAGAATAGAAAACAGTGTACTATTATTATTATTATTGTTGTTGTTGTTGTTGTTGTTGTTGTTGTTGTTGCTGTTGTTGCTGTTGCTGCTGTTGTTGTTGTTGTTGTTGTTAAAAGCCGCTCCGGAGCAGCTCCTCTTATCCCAGCTGTCTGTTTCAGACCTCCTGTCAGCAGAGCGCTGCCACAGCCAGAGAAGCTACAGACTAACAACGTTGGCAAGAAGAAGAGGCCCATTGAGGTAAGAGGGACCTTATTTTTAGCAAAACACAACAAGCTAAATCACTAGGTATATCAAGATGGTGCACTTCAAATCATCAGCAAGCAGGCCTCTCTCTGACAGAAGAACAATTGAGTCAATATTCTGGTTTCTAATGCAATTATTTCAGCTAAAGACACTCTGTGCTCATACGCTGTCCAGACAACCTCTCTGGGGACTCTGATGATGCTGTAATTAAATAATGAAATACTTGAAATGGCATTTGACTCAAAACATCTCCGTTGTCATGGCTCTAACCTTTCTGACTTTCTGACTGTCCTTTCCTGACTCTCCTCCAGGACCTGGTGCTGGATCTGGTGTTTGGTTACCGTGGCAATGACTGCCGCAATAATGTGCACTATCTGAACGAGGGGGCGGATATCATCTACCACACGGCCTCAGTTGGCATCGTCCTCAACTTGACGACCTGTGAGTAGGACAGAGAACTCTAGATGATGGCTAGCGTCCCCAAGCAATGACAGTGTTACATTCCCTTAATGGCAATCATGAAATATATTTGGGTGTGTTTTCTTACAGCCTGCCAAAGTTTCTATGTAGAACATAGCGATGACATTCTGTGCCTAACAATCAATCAACACCCCAAATTCCCCAACGTGGTGGCAACTGGCCAAGTAGGTATGTTTGTTGACCTCACGTGTCACCAACCTCCATTTTTCTTCCCTATATCCCGTGTTGTGCACTGTGCATGGGGGTTATTGTACATGACAGAGAGCCACCCCCCTCTCCCACTCTTATGTGTGCTCTAAAGCAACTAACCTGCATAATCACAATCTCTACACAGTTGAATTGTAGTGGGATTGTCACGCATGCCTTATTGTTCACAATAAACTTTCCAAAAGACACAAAAGACAAAAGACACAGTCTAAAAACCTTTGCTCCCAAGAAGGTTTTGATGGGAAAATTTATCTGAATTGACTAAATTAAATTTGATACATGAATACATTCTGGGTTCTTTTAATCACTCCCATTTTCTTTCTTTTCAGGTGATACCGGTGACATGTCAGGTAAGGAACTTTCTAAAACAAACGCAAGACAAGATCGTTTTCAAAGCAGGAACATATTCACTTCACAAACTGAAAATAATGTGCCTGAAATTGTCTTTCATGGCCTTTGTGTTTTGAAATAACAATAACTACTGACAGAAACTCTGTATGGTTTCAACCCAAGGTATTCTTTTAACACACTGCCATCTAGTGGTCCTTTGGTTTAGGACAGGTCACCTCAGAGTTCAACCTCATTTAAAAGCAAAGCATAATACTACAACTGCGACTACTACTACTACTAATAACAGCTACAATAATAATAATCATAATCATAATAAAAAAGAAGAAAGAAAATAATAATTTCATGGGATTCAGACAACTTATGTTTGAGTGTTTAGAAGCTGCAGCGATGTGATAATACTCTGCTACCAATGTCTGATTTTTCCAAAATGTTTCTTGTTATCTCTCACTCAGCCACATCTCCATCTATTCATGTGTGGGACGCCATGACTAAGCAGACGCTGTCGGTGCTACGTTGTTTCCACTCCAGCGGGGTGTGCTCTGTCAGCTTCAGTGCCACAGGGAAGCTCCTGCTGTCTGTCGGCCTGGACCCAGAACATACTGTCACCATCTGGAAGTGGCAAGAAGGTACAGACTGATCTGGTCAGACGTAAAAAATGACCTTGACTTTTGGCCTGGGTGTTAGAGAGACTGTCCCACTGTGTCAGTCCCTGTCCAAGTGTCCTTGAGCAAACACCTTAAACCCCCTACCTGCTCCAGGGGTGCATTGAACAGCTGATCATGTACACTCTTGCCCCTCTGGTGTCGCTGTGTGTAATACGTGTGTGGCACCATCTTACTGCTGGCTAATCAATAGGTGATCTGCAATTCATTTATCTATCATACTCTGCTTTGTTTCCAAGGTGCCAAAGTGGCCAATCGGATCGGCCACACCCAGAGGATCTTTGTGGCTGAGTTTCGTCCAGACTCGGACACACACTTTGTGTCTGTGGGGATCAAACACGTGCGCTTCTGGACATTAGCGGGTCGGGCGTTGCTCAGCAAGAAAGGTGTGTTGAGTTCCATAGAGGACGCCCGGATGCAGACCATGCTCTCTGTGGCGTTTGGAGCTGTAAGTGACTTTCCTTCACTAACTCTGATGTACAATACAATGTGATGTACTCGGCTGTCACTGTTGCTATTTCAAGCCCAGCGTCTGCTTGTTATGATCTATGAATCATGTGATTATAAAGCGATCAATATTATTGAATCTTTCAGTTATTGCCTGTTGGTCTTGTATATTACATTTTCTCTCATTATAGTTACTTCTGATAATATGTGAAGCTATATTTTCCTCATTAGCTACCAGGCGGTCATTTATACACTACGCTTACATGTACTGTGAATTGTTTTTGCATTGCTTGCTCTGCTCTCTTAGGTCACTAGATTAGTGCAGGTTTGTTTTCTTTTCAGAATAACTTGACATTTACAGGTACCATTAGTGGGGATGTGTGTGTGTGGAAGGAACACATTCTAGTAAGAATAGTGGCCAAGGCTCATACAGGCCCTGTGTTCACCATGTACACCACACTGAGAGACGGCCTCATTGTCACCGGGGGCAAGGAAAGACCGTGAGTACTGGACATCGCATTCAGGATATGATTGACTAAAAACTGTGATCTGTATGTGATGAGGTACGAAATGGATTGTATGTTTGTTTTTAGGTCTAAGGAGGGAGGAGCTCTGAAGCTCTGGGACCAGGAGCTGAAGCGTTGCAGGGCCTTTCGGTTGGAAACTGGGCAGATCATAGACTGCGTTCGCTCTGTGTGCAGGGGAAAGGTACTCACTAACTGTACTGTACTGCTGTAATCTGATGTTTGATAAGGTGATCAATCAAGTTGTCTTAACTCAATGCTGGGTCCATTATCGGTCCTGTGTTAGGGTAAAATCCTAGTGGGGACCAGGAATGCAGAGATCATTGAAGTAGGGGAGAAGAATGCAGCGTGCAACATCCTGGTCAATGGACACATGGATGGACCTATCTGGGGCGTCGGCACCCATCCCTCAAGAGATGTGTTCCTGTCTGCTGCGGAGGATGGCACTGTACGCCTGTGGGACATCCCAGAGAAGGTTGGTACCTTCAACCCCTATTAAACAATCAGTCATTTTATCAAGACATTAACAATTAAGTTTAAAAATGGAAAATGTTTTTCTTCAATCATGAGATCATGTTTATAACAATTACAGTACTGTGAAAAAGGCACCCTAGATTTGAGTTTAGATGTTTATTTTTTGTTTTCTCCATTAGTGTTTTACATTACTGCTCTTTTTTTAATATTTATTTCATTATTTTTGAAAGCACCTAAGACTTTTGCACAGTAGTGTATGTGATGACCTTGCCTTGCCTTGTGGGGAAACAGAAGATGCTGAATAAGGTGAACCTGGGCCATCCAGCGCGTACTGTCAGCTACAGTCCGGAGGGAGACATGGTGGCCATAGGCATGAAGAACGGAGAGTTCATCATCCTCCTGGTTGCCTCGCTCAAAATCTGGGGCAAAAAAAGAGACCGGCGCTCCCCTATCCAGGATATTAGGTATTAAAGTTTGGTCTCACTGAAGAGCGAGAGCACCACACTTCACACTCTGCGTATGTACATCTGAGAGAATACAAGTCCTCCCATACGTTTCTCCCATGCAGGTTCAGTCCGGATTCGCGTTACTTGGCTGTAGGCTCCACGGAGAGTGCAGTTGACTTCTACGATCTGACACTTGGGCCGCAGCTTAACCGCATCAACTGCTGTAGGGACATCCCCAGCTTTGTTATGCAGATGGACTTCTCTGCTGACAGCACTTATGTCCAGGTACAGACTGTGTAGAGGCACATCAACTCTCCAGTAAAAAATCATGCCTCAGATATTGGTTCAAGCAGTTTAGCCTGTATGACTCGTAACCTCCAATGCCTTGAAACAGATATCCACAGGTGCTTATAAACGGCTAGTGTATGAGGTGCCATCTGGGAAGCAGGTCACAGAGCAGTCCCATATTGACAGGATTACCTGGGCCACATGGACAAGGTGAGGGTGCCCTGTTAGGATGTAAGCACAAGGCGCAGTTTTAAGATTGACCTGCATTGTACATACATTGTAGCGATGGGGAGGGCATGCTGAATCGCTGAATCTTAGTACAAAATGTCGAGTGACAAGTATGAGTCTCTCTCTCTCTGCCCAGTGTCCTTGGGGACGAGGTCATAGGGATCTGGTCCCGCAACACTGACAAAGCAGATGTCACCTGTGCCTGTGTGTCCCACTCGGGCCTCAACATTGCCACAGGCGATGACTTCGGAATGGTAAAGCTGTTTGACTTTCCATGTCCAGAGAAGTTTGTAAGTATAATTGTATACTATTTCTGTTATTATTACTATTAGTATTTTTGCTTGTTTGTCCCACATTCATTGCGGCTACGCTTTTAACATGTTTCTGATGAAAATACTTACTGAACTATATGATTACTGTAAATGTGGAATTGTATTATTCAGAGTTTGCTGAACTGAGATCTTAAATTATTTTTTTATGTAATTGATTGATCACAAAAGGTGACTTTGACCTACCTAAGTGCCAAAAATGTGACTCCTATGTCACTCTTGATAGGATTGGACTTAATACATCAGCCCATTGTTCAGCATCCTTGTGCTAGTATGCTAATATTGTGCTTTAGAAAATGTGCATGCAATGAAGTGATGAGGACATGCATGAGATGACTAAATAATCAGTTATTTTACCATATACCATGTTTCAGATGGAAGTAATGTCACTTGCAAAGCGACATACTATAGTCCCATTATTTGTGTGTACATGTAATATAAATGTGCCTGTAATATAACATGCATCTGTTGACTGCAGGTTGAAAAAGGTCACTTTAATGATACCAATTTGATCCATTCTAGGCCAAACACAAACGCTTTCTGGGCCATTCAGCTCACTTGACTAATATACGCTTCACAAATGGAGATCGCTTTGTCATTAGTGCCGGTGGAGATGACAGAAGGTATGATTGAGGCCCAATACCACAGTGATAGTTTACAAATGACACGACTATCAAATGTTAATGGCTGCGTTCTTTCCTCCATGTCCTTTCTAGCCTGTTTGTCTGGAGGTGTGTCCATGCCCCTCACTGAGGAACAGACCTGGACGATCCCACCTCGATGAGTCCGAGGGGCTGCATGGGCTTTTCCCCTCATGGCTATCCAGAGAAAGGAACCTGCTAAAGGATGCATGTCAAGAAGGAGGAGGACAGACATGGCAGCTAGTAGATGAGGGAAGAGGCGATCTGACTTATTGCCTCAAAACTAGGTGCATGCATAAGGCTCAATTTCATCACAGCATCAGTCCTGATTAACACAACAGATGGAGGGCATACAGCCCTGCTGTCGCAAAGTATCCCTCTGAAACCATCACATCAACATTGGAAAAAAAAAAACATCTCTCCAATATCCGTATATCATTTTAATGATGGATAATTTTTTAGTATGATCGTGTCAGTGTAAATGTCCCAAATGGCAGTTTTGCCAGCCGGTATGAGTTTGTGTTACTGACAATGCCATTTTAAAAACATGTAGCAAACTGAATTAGCCTTAATCTACTATGAGTGTTTAACTGATGAGGGTTTGGATTTGTTTGATTCTTTTTGTATTGTCATTTTTCTTTTACTTTTTGATCACGTACTCATTTGGTTAATTTTATTATTTTTTACTGGTTTAAACTCCTGTGGCCTTCCTCCTGAATGTAACATCCACTGTTATATTCTGGATGTCAGCATGCCAAAGCATACTATGCACTGTACACCTGACCTGGTCACTGTGTTACCCTGATGGTTTATTTATGGTTTATGTGTTTGTGTTGTTGACTGGTTGAACCTCAAACCTCCCTCAGCAGTGTGTGACCACGCGTGTAGCAGTCTTTTAGCTTGTGCAGTAAACCCCTCATGACATGTTACGTGTGCATACTCGTTTGAGGATTTGTTTGTGGTTAATGGGTGTGCATGGCTTACTGAAAGACAATCTGTCTAACCAAACTCCTCAGAAAACAAAAGAAAGCTGTAAATTGATGTTCAATGCACTGTTGCGTTTCTCTTTTGGTCACTTTTCAGTGTGCTGCTATGGTGTATTGTCATTGCGTTTTCATTTATATGAAGGGTGTGACTATTTTTTCAAGAGCAAGTTCATGTTTTATGTAATCAGATATATTGCTTAAATGGAATGTTTTATCAAAGAGAAAATATGAAAAGTGAATAACATTTTGCTCCTTGTATTAAGACTGATTACTGGAAAAAAATGTTGCTGCATATTTTGATTTTCATTACACCAGTGTAAATATCATTTGTAGATATTCTTTTTGTATATTTTTGTGAGATGTTTCTTAAATTCAACTTTAATAAAAAAGGCAAATGAACTTGGATTTTAAATTGGGAGTGATACAACATGCTGACTAAACTACTTTCCTTACCACATGTAAGAATATGACCAGTTAATGACGCTGGACAAGTGAAGTGGTATGATGAAACTAGCAGAGCTCAAACTATCCTTAGGTATAGCTGAATCCTATCAATAGTCTATCTCCTACCACTGAATGGAAACACTTCCTGGGTGCCCTTTCATCATTCAGATGTAATCAGAAAGCACATCATGTGAGTACCGCTCTGTAAGTTTAACAAGTTAACCTCACTAGCATGATACCACAGGAAATCAGAAATGAGAATGATTTACAAACTAAACAGAAATATCTGAAATGATTTGATTCCAGTTGAAACAAACAAGAAGTTAATATTGCAAAGCACTTTATATCCATAGATAGTCTATATACAGTACATTTTTACATCGAAAGACAATCAAGCACTGAACACTTAATCACTCAAGCCAAAATAGTCTTTGTTCTGTTTAAATACATTACAAATCAGTGCTGAATATTGTGAACTCAATTGTCAAAGAGCATTGTTAACATGGCCAAGATCCATGCACAATGATCAATCAGCATCTCTGCCTTGCATTCAATTCAAATAGTGTTACACTTAAGCAAACCACACGTTTCCAAGCAATTGAGTATTTTATCGGTGTTACTGATTATGTGGTTATTCGAAAAATTAAGAATTATTTGATGAAGAATTATGATTAGCAAAGATAATCCTATGTAATATTAACATTGCAACTGAAGGAAGTAGGCAAGATGACTCATAATTTGACGGAGAAGGAGCTGCCACAAGAGCAGCCGTGATCAGCCTGAGGATTCTTGAGCACTAGGAAGGTGGAGCGGATCAGCTCCTGGCTGTAGTCCAGCGTGGCTCCTTTCAAAAACTCCAGGCTTTCTTGGTCCACGACAACCCCAACTCCTCCTTGTTCAAACACTCTGAGAAAGGAGGAGTAGGTGCGGGGGGGGGGGGGGATTGGATTAATAAACAAGAGGGATAGGATGTGGACAGTTCAAAACAATGACTTGAAAACTCAATTGCTGACATAATTTACCTGTCATCCTCACTCCTGTTACTATCAAAAGTAAACTTGTACTGGAACCCAGAGCAGCCTCCTCCTTCCACATGGATCCTCAGATACTCTCCTTTCTCCATTATCTGCCCCAGTCTCTGGATAATAGGAGGGACATGGGCATGTTAATGAGGAATAGAGCACAAATACTCCAACACTATTATTTATGATTCACCCAATATAGAGGCTAGGTCTATATAAAAATAGATAACTGAAGCATACAGATTCATAAATGTCTTCACTATAGAACGAACAGATTAACATTTCAACGCTATTGTGTCTTCAGAGTCAGGGAGAGACAAGTGGTAGCTGATCTGTGTGTTGGCAAAGGATTCAAAAGAAAACCCCTTCTTAAACAGAATTCAAATGTTCTTCATATGGGCTTGGACAGTCCACACAACTTGTGTGAATAGGAACCACTCCATCCCTAGTATTGCCTAGTAAACAAAACTTTAATCTGATGTCATGCAGCAACAAACATCCCAGAGCTGCTCCATTGACAATGGAGGCTCAGCTTGTGGATTCATAGAATGTGTATTTAAGTTATATTTCTGAAGCTGAATATGTGCCCACATCCCCAGAAATTTGACCTGGCTCCTGTTACAAAGTCCAACAAAGTAACTCTCCTTATTGTTGTCTCTGAAGCAGCTTCAGAGGGTTTTGCTTGGTGACTAGGAATAGATCTATAGAAACTGATCATGTAAAAATAAATGAATTCGCTTTTAAGGCAGAGTTTCACTCTGAGGTAAACAAACCAAAGCCGTTAAGACAAGAGAAGAGTTTGACCTCTAATCATGGGTATCTCCTGACCTTAACACAGGATTCACTGAGGTGTATTTTATCCTCAGATGGACCTGATGCCACTGGTTTCTCCTGGGTTGAGGTACTGCTAAAGCGCTGAAGCCCAGCTGTGCAAAGGGGTTGGGGGCTTTGGGGACACCGTTGTAATTGCTGACTCAAATGGATGTTGTTGAGAAGAGAAGATGCCCTACAAAACATCAGACCAGAGGTAGCTAATAGTCAGTAGAAAAAAATGCGATTTAAGGTTGGCAATCGAGGTATAAATGAAGACAGACTGACTATAAGTCTTTAAAGCTAACGCTGACTGGATTTTCGGCCGCAGCACTAACGTTAGATAATAAATGTAAATGTAAATAAATGTAAATAAATGTAATACATGTTGACATTAGCAAGCTAACTAGCTAGGTAGCACAGATAAAAACACTACAGAACCATTTGCTCAAAATAGGTCTTATACAAGTTACAATTGTATTCATAAGCACCCTTTCAATCTCCTATTTGTATAACAAAGTAACGTTACCTAACAAGGTTAAATACTCTTGATTTTGTCGCAGTTATCATTGCTGCCCTCAAGAATGACATCTTCCATAACAAATATTGCTAGCCCAGCCCCCAATTATGAAACAGTTGCGGTGACGAAAGATGGCCAGCACGTTAAGTGGATGAAGTAGTTGTCTGTCATATAGAAACGCCCATAGCTCTAAAATAAGATAACATTTGATTGGTCCGTATCTCATGCTCATCACGTATTGGCTTTGACGCGATAGGTGCGTTCTATGCATGCCGGTGACCGTGCGTGCTGCCGCGTAGTGGCGTTGGAACCAACTGTGTGGGTCTTCGAATCGAACGCACCCACTGATAAATAGGCGTCACGTCGGTTGCGTGATACAGCGAAATAAGAAGGGCTGGACGTGAATCAGTTGCACTTAACGCGAATCGTTTCAAGGGTATGTGCCTACTCAGGATTGTCTGGGTGTTGATTTTTTAATTAAGCACACTAGGGAGTTTTTATTAAGTAAGTCGATGCGCTCTATATGTGTTTGTTTAGTATACTGCCAGGTCGACAGGGAGAATCTCTTCTTCCTTGTGTGCTTTACTTGGGGATTTTTGGAAACAAGTCATATGATTAGGCGTTTTTGGGTGACTGTTCAAAGTATAGTCCCCCCTCAAGTTTCCATGCCTGTTTGTTTCACGGATATTTCCTTGTTTCAGATCCAAACCAGAAGCATGGATCTCCGAACTGCTCTCATCGTTTTGTTCTCCCTGTTGGCGTTCACCTGTGCGGAGCCAGTAAAATATATTGACTGTGGTAAGTTTTAACCGATGGCATTAATAAATCTGAGACTGGACGCGCAGTACTCCTCTCCCATGTACTTGTAACCGGGGAATAATCCTCAAGTGCAGTTTAAGTACCATTAGCCTTGTGCTTCTGGAGTCCGGTGGGGCTAGAAACGACGTCTTCACACCAATGGATTTACATCCCACAGATATCTTGTCCCTTGTCTGAACTCTATTTTGCTTTGTAGACCACCCTGTTGTTCTACGCGCCTCCACAGCTTTCAAGTGTGCTGATCTGTCATGTAGCTGTTAGGTGTTTAATTGGAGTACATGGTTGATCACAAATTTGATTTAAATTTCATTCATCGTTGATTACATGCCATCATTACTTACTATGGCTCTATGGTAGTACATGACTAGTATTTGACTATATTTGAAGACATCAGATGGTATAAAGGTACAGTTACAAAGCTTGATGTTTTTTGAATGATCACTTATGGATAGTCTTGACAGTAAGGTCTAATTTAATATTTGGCTACACACAACAGGGGACAAATTTGAAAGCTGTGGAGGTGCAAAACCCTAGACGGAAAGAGTAGTGACCCAAAACTATAGATGGAAATGCACAAATGGCTATAATCTGATGTTCTAGGATTAATATAATGCACAATAAATTGCCACAAATAGTTGAGTGTGGAAAGATTTTAATTTTCAATATATAATTTGCTTTCAAGAAGAATAATTTTAAACCAGTAGATATAGTCGTTTTTAGAATCTGCCTGTTGAGGCATGAATCAGCAGATGGGACCTACTGTTTGTACTGAGGTGGTCACCTCTCACCTTTCAGACTAGGAATACATTATCACAAGTGATATGGCCCGCAGTCTATCGCTGCACTTTTTATTTTTTTTTTATTTTTTTTTTAAAGCATAGCTTTAATAGACAACGGCCTTCTCCCATTTTACTCTTCAGGGTCCTCTGCCGGCAAGGTATCCATGGTTGACATTAGTCCATGTCCTCATCAGCCATGCGAGCTACACAAAGGACAGTCCTACAGTGTCAATGTGACATTCAGCAGTGGTGAGTGGGCTATATCATCCAGAGATATTCATCCCAACAAACGACTCATGTATGAGTGAGATTGTAACCTTTGGTCCAACCGGTATGTATATCTTGTTCCAGCTGTGGTGAGCCAGACGAGCAAAGCGGTGGTGCACGGAGTTATTGCTGGAGTCCCCATCCCCTTCCCCATCCCCATTCAAGATGGCTGCAAGTCTGGAATTGTGTGTCCCATCCAGAAGCAGAAGAGCTATAATTACATCACTGCACTACCTGTGAAGTCTGAGTATCCCGCAGTAAGTAATGCATATGACAAATGGGGGGGGGGGGGGGGGGGAATACTTTTTAAGCAGTATTTCACTTTGTCTAACACTTGTAGTTTCTGGCATTCATTTCCTCAGAGTCAGCAAATAGGTTTGGTAATCCCAGTCATCTGTAGTGACAACAGTAGCCTGTGTTTCATGCTTCTTGGTCTGAAGGTCAGATTTGTAACAAACTAAAGTTGGCTGCAGGATATCCACAGGTCCTATTTTCAAAGTCCTACATTATCTAAATTTAAGGCCTTAAAGTATTAATGATAGGCTTATTTCAAATTATTTTTCAAATTGTTTATTTTTATACTATAATAATATGAAATTTTAGTAGTCTTGACAGATTCTTTTATTTGCTGTTTAGTGGAAGCAGAGTTGCAAAATAAGGAAAGTCCATGAATAATGCAGTTTCACCTATTTTCTATGTTTTTATTGCATATTTGCATTTACAGTTGATCACAGTAAGTTTGACTCAAATGCATGTCCACTCTCAGATTCATACAAAACATGGTTAATGCGATATTCATGCCAAAATATTTGGTTTTATCACATAAGGTTGAATCAACATAACTGGACATGTCCCCAAATGATTGTTTCCAAGTGTCCTTTTTCTTATACTGCCCATTACTAGTCTTCATTAGATTTGTTCAATCAGAAAAATTTTTTGTATTAAATTTGGCTTTCTGAAACCTGCAGACATCTGGGCTGACTAAGATGGTAATTTTTTCCATTGTTGTCTTTGGTCAGGTTGGGTTTAGTAAGGGGAAGAATGTCATTTTGCTTTTTGCCTTATTTCACTTCCTTTGTTATTTGTAGATAAAGCTGGTTGTGGAGTGGGAACTGAAAGACGACGCCAGCGAGGACTTATTCTGCATCAAGTTCCCAGTTCACATCGTGAGCTAACTTATCAACGGCACCTCCTACAAGATGTTTGTTTTTGTTTTTTTTTAAAAGGATTCAAATTTGAGGATAAGCCTAAAGGTGCTTGGAATATTAAATGATTCTATGAAGATCTAATATTTTATGTATTGATTAAATTGGTTTTAATATATAGGGGGGGGGGGGGGTTTTCACTGGTTTGCAAGATTTTCATTTACTGTGCTGCCATCCAGAATTGGGCAGCTGAGTGTTTACCTGAACAAATACAGGGCTTATTTTTGCCCAGTGTGATCTGCTTAACAGTTCATGATTTAAGAGTGGATGTGAAATGAGGTTATGACCCTGGCTTGTGAACTACATTCCACCACAGTGCAATTCTCTATCTGTCTTTTTGTCTTACTGGCTGCTGTGTAGTCGGGGAAAAAGGGATTTAGCACATACTGTACTTTTGTTCTTTACTAAAACTTTTGTAATAAGTACTTCATACAGCAATTTTACTACAAAACAAGTAATTGGCTTTTGTAAATTAATTTGAATAGTTGATTCTAATAAAGTATTAACATTTATCCAGTTGTCTTATCATTTGTGACCTTAGTTCATGAACAAACTTGTCATTGATTTAGGAAGTTGCCCTTTTATTTAATTTGGCACTCAAGGCAACACCAATCACCTTGAACTGACTTACTCTCACATGCGTGAAAATTACTGCTTTAGTGCAAGAGAAAGAGACTGCTGTTCTTCTGAGAATTTAATGGTCTGAGCAAAGGCCAGCAGCAAGGAATGAGACTGTACAAATGCAAAATGAGCAGATTTGCTCAAAGGAGATTTCATAACAAACTCATGAGCAGGTCACATTTCCAATAAACCAAACTCCAACATCTTCAAGCAGCTCTAGAAGTCCTCATGGAATTCAAATAAACTGCTTTCTGACAATGAACCAGAAGTTTAAATACCAGGTCCCAAGTGGAAAATAAAAGTTGAACCTCTACATCAGTGGTTCCTAATCCAGTCCTCAAGTACTCCCTGTCCTGCAGGTTTTAATCAGGCACACCCGAACCGTTCAGTAGAGCTGAAGCTAAACCCTGCAGGACGGAGTATGTGAGGACTGGATTGGGAGCCACTGCTCTACATCGTCATTTTTACTTTTACAGCAAAAGTTTGAAATGGAAGCTTATGAGATGCAGTGCATATGGGTAAGAAAATGAAGTCAAATCATCAAACTGTTAGTCTCAGAAATCGTCTCTCCAAAGCTCTGTACAGTAATATCAAAGGAGTAGTTTGATAGGTGACACTGTTTAATACCCAGAGTCCATATGACACGAGCAACACTTAAAGAATACATTTCCATTTTACCTCTGAGCTAACTAGCCACCAGAGGCCGTATGAAATGACAGCCACAAAAAAATACCTCTACCTCCTTCAATACAAAATAAGTACAATACGTTAATGAGCTTTTGTACTTTTCCTAACCAAAGAGCATACAAAGGTTAGTCATTAAGGCAGTTAATATGAACTATGTGGAAAGAATATAGAGAGTAATGGGTATAACAATGAACCTATAAAATCGACGAATCTCGTTCTTTGGCTCTTTCTGTGAGACACTTAATAATAATAATTTTAAGTACAAGTACACCACATATGTCATTTAGAAGCAGGAACAGCTTTCTAAAGTAAATATAACAAGGACACAGCCAAGCCCTAGCAATCAAACTAAAACTGACATGAACTCACACAGAGATATAAAACATCAGAACAAACAAGGGTGACAGGGCAAGGTACCACGTACTGTAGTGGCAGTTAGGCAGGTAGACATCAAGCAATAGGCTATAATATCTGACCGGACTATGTTGTTATTGGCTCATATCCAAATACAACCACATCGTGAACCCATACTTCGCTCATACAACGTTGTTTCTTTATTGTCTGTTTTGCTTGAGCCTCTCCAGCCGCTCGAGCAAAGCATTCCCAAAGGCTTCTCTGTAACCTGGACTCAGGGTGTCCAGAAGTGAGTAAACAGTCTCATGATACTGGGTGCTCAAATCCTCATCCACGTGGTCAAAGGCATAGCCCACCACCTGTTAGGGGGGAAAAATAGTGATTCATTGCAAAGCGCTACATGTTTTGGGTAGACAGGTGAAGAGGTAATAAAACAAGTACATCTTACCCTTAGTCCTGCCTCTGTAAGCTCAAGACAGTAGCGATTGCCCTCTCTCGTTTCCACATTTATGTAGGCCACATCCGATGCACTGTTGAGACTTTGTGACACATACATTTCAACAACAGCAAAGAGCACGTCATTGACCACTGCTTCTGCCTCCAATCTCATGTCTTTCACGTCGCCAAGTTCGACACAGTCTTCATCAAATGAGGAGACCATAGAGTCCTCGGGCTGACAGTCTATCTCCATCCCCTACAACACAGAACAACCACAACATCAGTGACTATGAGTTACTCATTGCTAGTGCTAGTACACCAACTTGCTGATTGCTACAATAATAGACAAGAGAGTGCGGGTGACGGAATTGTGAGGAATGTATTTGTTTAATTATGCCTATAACATGTGTCCAACTGTCAGCACAGTGACGTTAGCAGAGTTGAGTTACATTTTACAATGTATGAAAGATAAGTATATCACAACATTGGCTTATCTGCCCTAACAGACCCATTCTTTATTATTAAAAAAAAGAAGAACTGAAAGACACATGAAACTGACTTATCTATTCTGATCTCTATGGTGCAAAGTGGCCTGTCTTTAATACTGAGCATCCTCTGTGAATTGGTGTACAGTATGTGTGAACAGAAGTTAAACACAGTTAGAGGAAGTAACTTCAGTAACAGCAAGTTGGAAGCTTTGTCTTTCATTAACTACTTTGAACAAACTGTAGTCATTTTCAGTAAGAGAACATTAAACAAGTATCAAATAAATACTATATAATAATAATATTTATATATTTAGTTATTTGGGGCATAGACTCTACAGGATGTCCAATGTGTTCCCCTGGGATGTTTGCTAATGTTGTCTCCAATACTTCCCACAGTTATGTGTCTAGTTGTACATCTCTACTTCAAATAGCTTGTTCCATTTCATCCCACAAATGCTCAAAGAGATTGAGACCTGGTGGCTGAGCAGATCACTGCAATAAACTGAATTCTCATTTTGCGGAACATACAGTCCTAGCTGTGTGAAACAGGGTGTAAACCCGCTGAAATAAAAAACATTCACAGATGGAAATACTGCTGACAGAAAGGGACTGTAGGTGATATTGATGTTCAGATATCCTATCCTGTGGCATTCAAATGCCCCTGCACTCATTGTGAGTCACTCTGGATAAAAGTGTCGAACGCACCCACTGATAAATAGGCGTCACGTCGGTCGCGTGATACCGCGAAATAAGAAGGGCTGGACGTGAATCAGTTGCACTTAACGCGGAATCGTTTCAAGGGTATGTGCCTACTCAGGATTGTCTGGGTGTTGATTTTTTAATTAAGCACACTAGGGAGTTTTTATTAAGTAAGTCGATGCGCTCTATATGTGTTTGTTTAGTATACTGCCAGGTCGACAGGGAGAATCTCTTCTTCCTTGTGTGCTTTACTTGGGGATTTTTGGAAACAAGTCATATGATTAGGCGTTTTTGGGTGACTGTTCAAAGTATAGTCCCCCCTCAAGTTTCCATGCCTGTTTGTTTCACGGATATTTCCTTGTTTCAGATCCAAACCAGAAGCATGGATCTCCGAACTGCTCTCATCGTTTTGTTCTCCCTGTTGGCGTTCACCTGTGCGGAGCCAGTCAAATATATTGACTGTGGTAAGTTTTAACCGATGGCATTAATAAATCTGAGACTGGACGCGCAGTACTCCTCTCCCATGTACTTGTAACCGGGGAATAATCCTCAAGTGCAGTTTAAGTACCATTAGCCTTGTGCTTCTGGAGTCCGGTGGGGCTAGAAACGACGTCTTTACACCAATGGATTTACATCCCACAGATATCTTGTCCCTTGTCTGAACTCTATTTTGCTTTGTAGACCACCCTGTTGTTCTACGCGCCTCCACAGCTTTCAAGTGTGCTGATCTGTCATGTAGCTGTTAGGTGTTTAATTGGAGTACATGGTTGATCACAAATTTGATTTAAATTTCATTCATCGTTGATTACATGCCATCATTACTTACTATGGCTCTATGGTAGTACATGACTAGTATTTGACTATATTTGAAGACATCAGATGGTATAAAGGTACAGTTACAAAGCTTGATGATTTTTGAATGATCACTTATGGATAGTCTTGACAATAAGGTCTAATTTAATATTTGGCTACACACAACAGGGGACAATTTGAAAGCTGTGGAGGTGCAAA
Source organism: Hoplostethus atlanticus (assembly GCA_034670405.1). Taxonomy (NCBI): domain Eukaryota; kingdom Metazoa; phylum Chordata; class Actinopteri; order Trachichthyiformes; family Trachichthyidae; genus Hoplostethus; species Hoplostethus atlanticus. The sequence goes on from JAXDDX010000004.1 coordinate 4,234,993, forward strand.
ACCCTAGACGGAAAGAGTAGTGACCCAAAACTATAGATGGAAATGCACAAATGGCTGTAATCTGATGTTCTAGGATTAATATAATGCACAATAAATTGCCACAAATAGTTGAGTGTGGAAAGATTTTAATTTTCAATATATAATTTGCTTTCAAGAAGAATAATTTTAAACCAGTAGATATAGTTGTTTTTAGAATCTGCCTGTTGAGGTATGAATCAGCAGATGGGACCTACTGTTTGTACTGAGGTGGTCACCTCTCACCTTTCAGACTAGGAATACATTATCACAAGTGATATGGCCCGCAGTCTATCGCTGCACTTTTATTTTTTTTAAAAGCATAGCTTTAACAGACAACGGCCTTCTCCCATTTTACTCTTCAGGGTCCTATGCCGGCAAGGTATCCATGGTTGACATTAGTCCATGTCCTCATCAGCCATGCGAGCTACACAAAGGACAGTCCTACAGTGTCAATGTGACATTCAGCAGTGGTGAGTGGGCTATATCATCCAGAGATATTCATCCCAACAAACGACTCATGTATGAGTGAGATTTTAACCTTTGGTCCAACCGGTATGTATATCTTGTTCCAGCTGTGGTGAGCCAGACGAGCAAAGCGGTGGTGCACGGAATTATTGTTGGAGTCCCCATCCCCTTCCCCATCCCCATTCAAGATGGCTGCAAGTCTGGAATTGTGTGTCCCATCCAGAAGCAGAAGAGCTATAATTACATCACTGCACTACCTGTGAAGTCTGAGTATCCCGCAGTAAGTAATGCATATGACAAATGGGGGGGGGGGGGGGGGGGAATACTTTTTAAGCAGTATTTCACTTTGTCTAACACTTGTAGTTTCTGGCATTCATTTCCTCAGAGTCAGCAAATAGGTTTGGTAATCCCAGTCATCTGTAGTGACAACAGTAGCCTGTGTTTCATGCTTCTTGGTCTGAAGGTCAGATTTGTAACAAACTAAAGTTGGCTGCAGGATATCCACAGGTCCTATTTTCAAAGTCCTACATTATCTAAATTTAAGGCCTTAAAGTATTAATGATAGGCTTATTTCAAATTATTTTTCAAATTGTTTATTTTTATACTATAATAATATGAAATTTTAGTAGTCTTGACAGATTCTTTTATTTGCTGTTTAGTGGAAGCAGAGTTGCAAAATAAGGAAAGTTCCATGAATAATGCAGTTTCACCTATTTTCTATGTTTTTATTGCATATTTGCATTTACAGTTGATCACAGTAAGTTTGACTCAAATGCATGTCTACTCTCAGATTCATACAAAACATGGTTAATGCGATATTCATGCCAAAATATTTGGTTTTATCACATAAGGTTGAATCAACATAACTGGACATGTCCCAAAATGATTGTTTCCAAGTGTCCTTTTTCTTATACTGCCCATTACTAGTCTTCATTAGATTTGTTCAATCAGAAAAATTTTTGTATTAAATTTGGCTTTCTGAAACCTGCAGACATCTGGGCTGACTAAGATGGTAATTTTTTCCATTGTTGTCTTTGGTCAGGTTGGGTTTAGTAAGGGGAAGAATGTCATTTTGCTTTTTGCCTTATTTCACTTCCTTTGTTATTTGTAGATAAAGCTGGTTGTGGAGTGGGAACTGAAAGACGACGCCAGCAAGGACTTATTCTGCATCAAGTTCCCAGTTCACATCGTGAGCTAACTTATCAACGGCACCTCCTACAAGATGTTTTTTTTTTTTTTTTTTTAAAAAGGATTCAAATTTGAGGATAAGCCTAAAGGTGCTTGGAATATTAAATGATTCTATGAAGATCTAATATTTTATGTATTGATTAAATTGGTTTTAATATATAGGGTTGTTTTTTTTTCACTGGTTTGCAAGATTTTCATTTACTGTGCTGCCATCCAGAATTGGGCAGCTGAGTGTTTACCTGAACAAATACAGGGCTTATTTTTGCCCAGTGTGATCTGCTTAACAGTTCATGATTTAAGAGTGGATGTGAAATGAGGTTATGACCCTGGCTTGTGAACTACATTCCACCACAGTGCAATTCTCTATCTGTCTTTTTGTCTTACTGGCTGCTGTGTAGTCGGGGAAAAAGGGATTTAGCACATACTGTACTTTTGTTCTTTACTAAAACTTTTGTAATAAGTACTTCATACAGAAATTGTACTACAAAACAAGTAATTGGCTTTTGTAAATTAATTTGAATAGTTGATTCTAATAAAGTATTAACATTTATCCAGTTGTCTTATCATTTGTGACCTTAGTTCATGAACAAACTTGTCATTGATTTAGGAAGTTGCCCTTTTATTTAATTTGGCACTCAAGGCAACACCAATCACCTTGAACTGACTTACTCTCACATGCGTGAAAATTACTGCTTTAGTCCAAGAGAAAGAGACTGCTGTTCTAATGAGAATTGAATGGTCTGAGCAAAGGCCAGCAGCAAGGAATGAGACTGTACAAATGCAAAATGAGCAGATTTGCTCAAAGGAGATTTCATAACAAACTCATGAGCAGGTCACATTTCCAATAAACCAAACTCCAACATCTTCAAGCAGCTCTAGAAGTCCTCATGGAATTCAAATAAACTGCTTTCTGACAATGAACCAGAAGTTTAAATACCAGGGGGGTGTTCCACAAAGCGAGCTTACCACTTATCCAGGCTTATTTCGCTTAGTCTGGCTCATTTTCAGGTTTATTCGGTTCCACAAAGCAAGCTCAGCATAGTTCAAGCCAAGTTGCTATGGCAATTTATGCTTCCAAACTAGCCTGCCTCGGGGCAGGCTAGATATCAGGCTACACCACAGCTGAAGCTGAATCGGTACTCCCGTAACACTGATCCGACTGAAACGCAATGATTTTCAAACAAGGTTCCGCCATCCTAATGTTCAACACTATTACCCTAGACCCTACACTATCAGACATAAAATGTAACGTTAAGAGAAAATAAAAAATATAAAATGATGTACGCTGTATCGGGGATACAGTCACGGTTCAGAGCGTTGTTAGGCAACCCCATTTAACCATGAGTGTCCAGCGAGACCTCAAGTGCCGTATTGCTTTTAGAAAACGGTTACAACTTATAGAAATAATTATTTGATGACACAATTATTTTATTTTCTAAATTATTTTTATTTAACAAATTTATAGAAATAATAAAGTATCTTGAATATATGTCAAGATGTTTCCACGGTTGCTAGGAGACGCATTCACTGTTACTGTATGGGATTTACAGTCACTGTAGAACACGCTTTCAACCGATCAATTTCCAGGATGGAAACAACCTATTTCATAAAAATATAATAGAAGTAAGAACCAGCCCGAACAGCTCAGTCAGTAGAGCATGAGACTCTCAGTCTTAAGGTTGTGAGTTCGATCCCCGTATAGGGTCTAGTACAGTACGATGATTGTAATGTATTAAGATGAAACCTTACGTACAGCCTTTACTACATCATTTATGGCGATAGATAGTACATTTACAGTCTTGAGGTTTCATATATGGCATGGTTTCATTTATAATATTTTTAGCACAGCTTTTCAGTTCTTTAATATTGTTGGAACACATGATATTTAATAAGGTCTATACAATTTGTTCGTTTTTAATTCAACAATTACTGACGCATTCAATCTAGCAGCAATTCGTTGCCAATCTTTCTCTCTCCCTTTATTTATGGCAATCGTATTTCCCTTTTCATTGTAATATGGCTGAATTCTCCATAGACCTCCACTAAAAGTTGCTGTTCAGTGGCCGTGAACATTGCGGCTCTGTCTTTACCGTCATTTTTCGCCATGATGAATCGATCAGATCCATGATCGACCACTCGGGCTGCTTAAATAACCCGTGTACAACTGTGCACGCGCAATTATCTGGATTGCTTCAGCCTGGCTCGGTTTAGCCCGATCACGGTAGCTTCACTTGGGCTTTGTGGAACCGCTTTAGCCCTGATTGATTTGTTAGGTTAATTCAAACCAGGCTTGCGAGGTTGATCGCCGCTTTTCTAAACTCGCTTTGTGGAACACCCCCCCGGTCCCAAGTGGAAAATAAAAGTTTAACCTCTACATCAGTGGTTCCTAATCCAGTCCTCAAGTACTCCCTGTCCTCCAGGTTTTAATCAGGCACACCCGAACCGTTCAGTAGAGCTGAAGCTAAAACCTGCAGGACGGAGTATGTGAGGACTGGATTGGGAGCCACTGCTCTACATCAAGTCATTTTTACTTTTACAGCAAAAGTTTGAAATGGAAGCTTATGAGATGCAGTGCATATGGGTAAAAAAATGAAGTCAAATCATCAAACTGTTAGTCTCAGAAATCGTCTCTCCAAAGCTCTGTACAGTAATATCAAAGGAGTAGTTTGATAGGTGACACTGTTTAATACCCAGAGTCCATATGACACGAGCAACACTTAAAGATACATTTCCATTTTACCTCTGAGCTAACTATCCACCAGAGGCCGTATGAAATGACAGCCACAAAAAAATACCTCTACCTCCTTCAATACAAAATAAGTACAATACGTTAATGAGCTTTTGTACTTTTCCTAACCAAAGAGCATACAAAGGTTAGTCATTAAGGCAGTTAATATGAACTATGTGGAAAGAATATAGAGAGTAATGGGTATAACAATGAACCTATAAAATCGACGAATCTCGTTCTTTGGCTCTTTCTGTGAGACACTTAATAATAATAATTTTAAGTACAAGTACACCACGTATGTCATTTAGAAGCAGGAACAGCTTTCTAAAGTAAATATAACAAGGACACAGCCAAGCCCTAGCAATCAAACTAAAACTGACATGAACTCACACAGAGATATAAAACATCAGAACAAACAAGGGTGACAGGGCAAGGTACCACGTACTGTAGTGGCAGTTAGGCAGGTAGACATCAAGCAATAGGCTATAATATCTGACCGGACTATGTTGTTATTGGCTCATATCCAAATACAACCACATCGTGAACCCATACTTCGCTCATACAACGTTGTTTCTTTATTGTCTGTTTTGCTTGAGCCTCTCCAGCCGCTCGAGCAAAGCATTCCCAAAGGCTTCTCTGTAACCTGGACTCAGGGTGTCCAGAAGTGAGTAAACAGTCTCATGATACTGGGTGCTCAAATCCTCATCCACGTGGTCAAAGGCATAGCCCACCACCTGTTAGGGGGGAAAAATAGTGATTCATTGCAAAGCGCTACATGTTTTGGGTAGACAGGTGAAGAGGTAATAAAACAAGTACATCTTACCCTTAGTCCTGCCTCTGTAAGCTCAAGACAGTAGCGATTGCCCTCTCTCGTTTCCACATTTATGTAGGCCACATCCGATGCACTGTTGAGACTTTGTGACACATACATTTCAACAACAGCAAAGAGCACATCATTGACCACTGCTTCTGCCTCCAATCTCATGTCTTTCACGTCGCCAAGTTCGACACAGTCTTCATCAAATGAGGAGACCATAGAGTCCTCGGGCTTACAGTCTATCTCCATCCCCTACAACACAGAACAACCACAACATCAGTGACTATGAGTTACTCATTGCTAGTGCTAGTACACCAACTTGCTGATTGCTACAATAATAGACAAGAGAGTGCGGGTGACGGAATTGTGAGGAATGTATTTGTTTAATTATGCCTATAACATGTGTCCAACTGTCAGCACAGTGACGTTAGCAGAGTTGAGTTACATTTTACAATGTATGAAAGATAAGTATATCACAACATTGGCTTATCTGCCCTAACAGACCCATTCTTTATTATTAAAAAAAAGAAGAACTGAAAGACACATGAAACTGACTTATCTATTCTGATCTCTATGGTGCAAAGTGGCCTGTCTTTAATACTGAGCTCAGCTCTGCTAAATGCCTAAAATGTAAATTCTTAACTTAATGGGGGCCCCCATGTGTGCAGAAATTAGGATTCACCTGAAAATGTGTGTCCCATTCCTCTATTGCTACGATACATCTAGAACATAGCGCCATCTTGAGGACGTTCTGTTTAGCCTAAAGCTAGCCAGGGGGAAAAGGGGCTACTGTCATTGCAGACACCACCTAGCTAATGTTACATGAGCTCAGATTGCCGCAGTACGGAAAGTGTTTTCTATTTTGCACAGATTAATTTAAGATAACTAGCTAACGTTAGTTACGACTCGTGGTGAACTCAGAGAGAATCCAGCCACTGCAATGGTAACGTTAGCAAACAGACCCGCGGCTCTGTAGACCATACACGTATTCCATTCACCTGGTTTATAGGACTAATCTTTATAACATGTATCAGTGAGAACGATGATTAAAGCTTAAATTTCATTATGGTACAATAATCATAAAATTATTTTCTAACTTGCTGCGCTCATTTTTCTCTCACCTCGTTGCTGGTTGTGTACTTCCGGCTTATGGAAGAGTCCTGCCGACCCCAAGGTCTCTCCGTAGAGAAGGTTGAGTCACGTTTTGAACACCTTAGATCACGGTGACGACTCTAGCTGAAAAGTTCCGTATGCGGCACTCTCTTTGTTTTATTAAATGTCCTCGGTGTCTAAACAACATATTCAAAATAATTATTGACCCAGTAATCGTCCCATAAACAACACATTGCCGCCATGTTATGACATCACTGACCAGTCCTTGTTATTGGGTTTAGCCCACCCCAGACTGTGTATCCTCAATTGGTGCGGAGTCATGAAAGTGTTTGTAAACAAGTCAGGCAGAAGGTAAGAGCTGAAGTAATACCTTCAACTCTGCTACTCACTAACAGATATGTGCGTGTGTGTTGTTCACAATATACATCTGACAGAGAAGCTCATTTAACAAATGTGGGCTTTTTAGTTAGTAGTTAGCTAGTATGCTAGCTGCCGCTATCGCTATGCTAGGTAAACTAAGCCAAGCCGACTAACGTTAGTTCACTTAGCCCAGTGACGAAAGACAGACAACTGGGTGGTTGTTATGGGATTGGCTGACTGGCTAGCTAACGGTGCTAGCCACCAACCTGCTACCTAGCTTGCCGTGCCTTTGTCTTGCTAACAGTTAACACAGAACTCTCGTTTCTTGTTGCATGGTAGCTAATGATTAGCTAGTTTGTGGTGTGATAACACCTATTTCGCAAGTGTGTTTGGCTAGTTGTTACCGGCTCTTGAATTGTGAAGACATTAGTGTTGGTTGTCAACAACAATTCATCCTGCTAATGGATATGTTGCAATAAATCGTATCCAAGAGGCATTTCAAACTGGTTCTGTCTTTACTTGATCTAGAGCACCAATGGAAGTTGTTTGGCTACGTCTGTGTGTCAGTAACATTTAGTGATGTCTCAAATTACAAACAGGGGCACCACATGTGTTTTCGTTTCTGTAGGCGCAGCAAACTGGAGTCGGACCCTTTCCCACATATAGGCGTATCCCCAAGTGTCAGCATATCTTCCGAGGTGTCCCTAATCTTGGGACATGAAGGATGTTTGAGCTCACCTTTTCTTGACTTCGTTAAGTGGACGGGATGACAGAACAATACAGCCAGTAATACATTCATAGTTTTTTGCTTAGCTATAGCATTTGTGGTCCAGAGCTTCAAGATCCGTTTAATTTCTTGGGTACATTCATTTAGTCAAGATGCCTTGGCCATTTTCTGAGTCCATCAAGAAGCGGGCTTGCCGATACCTCCTGCACCGGTACCTAGGGAACTTTCTACAGGAGAAGTTGAGTCTGGATCAGCTCAGTTTAGACCTCTATCAAGGAACTGGATCACTTGCACAAGTACCATTGGACAAATGGGTAATTTTAATATTGACTTTGTGGCATCAAATACAGCAGATTAATTACTTAGACAAAATGTAGAATATGTATCTGGTCAGGTCTGATCATTATTTCTTGTTCCCCAGTCACTGAATGAGCTCCTAGAGACGGCAGATGCACCTTTTGAGGTAATAGAGGGCTTTATCCAGACAATTTCTCTAACTGTGCCATGGGCGGCCCTGCTGCAAGAAAACTGTGCCCTAGAGGTCAAAGGACTGGAGATGGTGTTCAGACCCAGGCCAAGAATGGGTAAGGAGATACTACATTCAGGTTGCTTCTATAACACAAAACCTGCATCAGGGTTACAAGCTGATGATAGGCAACAAATGAGTCAGACACTAATATCATCGAAAGACATATTTCAATTTACTATGTTTCCCACTGGATGTTCTTCTCCTAGCATCTGGCATGGAACCCATGTATTGGTCCAGCTTCATGACGAGCAGCATGCAGCTTGCCAAAGAATGTCTGAGCCAGAGACTTACTGATGATATGGGGGAGAGCTTCCAGCCATTTGAGGGATTGGAGAAGTTTGCAGAAACCATAGAGACGGGTACGTTATGTCTAAATCATAAGCCAGCACTTAAACAGGCTTACTTACTTAAATTAGATAGAACGTCTTTTATTATAATCTCTTCTCTTGCAGTTCTAAGAAGAGTCAAAATGACGTTTTTGGATACCGTTCTTAGAATCGAACACATTCCAGAAAATTCAAAAACTGGAATTGCTCTTGAGATTCGAATCACCAAGTAAGTTTGGACAATCAGTGGGACAATTGATGACATATAGGTAATTTGTTGATGCATTATTGTTCACTGTGCTGGCTCCTTGTCATGCTCATTTTTTTGTGGTTGTGTTTAGGATTGTTTACTGCGATGAAACGGGTGAGGAGAGTTCAAGTGTGAATGTTCACCAGCCTACCACATTTGCACATAAAAACTTGCAGATGGAAGGAGTCACCATCTTTTGGGATGAGTTTTCAGAGGCGTCCCGAGCTGGTTTCAAATCTTCACCTACTCCAGCGGTTAGTGTAGAAGGTTTTTGATCTTTGGCACAAAGGAGGTATACCTAATTGTTTTCATTTCAAATTTTCTCAACTATTTCTCTCCTTTTTGTGCAGGAGACTGAGGCCAAACTCTCCCCTAGCTGGAATCCCAAAATAATATGTGAGCCTCATCCCCAGTTCACAGAGCCAGTATCCTCTGCTACACCCTTTGAACCTATGCAGGTTGGGAGCCTCAGTGGTAAAATTGAGTTGTCCCTCACTCTGAAACACAACCTAGCAATGCCAGGAGCAAAGGTAAATTGCATTACAAAATATTTTTTAGATTTTAAGAAAATTATACTGAACAAAAAATCTGTGCCTGATTATTTGTTCAGTATTATTCAGCACTATTGCATGCTTTACTTTTCAGCTGGATGTTGATGGACAGATTGATACAATGATCATTCTACTGTCCCCACGGCAAGTTCATCTTCTTCTGGACATGTTTGGAGCTTTCTCAGGTGGAGGTAAGCTCCCATCTGTTCGTGGATGGATCAACCAGAGTAGCAATATAACCAATTCAGGTATTTGGAAATAGAGTGAATGGTGGATCTCTTACATTTTGTGTGAAGGAGCACAGGAATGGGCCAAGGACAGAAAAAATCGACCCATACAGCAAGAGGATGAGTATCGGCTCCATATGGAACTGAACCGCTGTCTGAAGAAGGATACCACTATGCCTGGAGCAGATCCGGACCTCTTTGAGAGCCATACTACCAGAACTGTGTCTAGTCGAGGTTGGCTTGAAACGTCATCCTCAATTCCCATGCTTTCTCACACATTACCTGTCATGATCACACTTGTCTAATGAGAATTGTCCTTCTTTCTCTTTCTGTTACCATATCCTTGGTGTAGAGGATGTGTTCTTCTCAATGGCTGACATGGACATGTCTCACAGTTTGTCGTCCCTCCCTCCTCTGGGTGAACCACCCACTGTTGACCTGGACTTGTCACTCAATAGCAACTACTCTGCCTCCCCAGGAGAGTCTCCCTCTGGCAATGCAACGGTAAGTCCTCTCTTCTTTGACCATAGACAATGACTACACATTAAAATAGCATTTGGGTAAGGTTCTCAAGGTGATGTCTGAACCCCCCCCATGAAACTTCTTCTCACAGAATCTGGCACTATTTCTGTGTGTCTGTCTTTGTAGACACTCTGGGATGATTACATGGATGTACCACGACAAAGAGAGAAGCAAACTAACGAAACTCCCTTGCAGTCGCGGGATTCACAACCACCACAAAAATTATTGAGACAGACATGTAAGCACCAGAATAAATGAGTATACGTATTTAATACACGTTAAGCCATTAGATACTGAGATGTTAACATTTGATACTGACTAGTTTTCACTACAGTGGAAAAAACTATCTTTCTAAAATACCATTATTATGTTTCAGCCCATCCATCTAAAACTCATGGTGATGAGTCAAGGCCAGAACTGGTGTTTAGGCTGACATTGGGCAGCCTGGCTGTGTCACTCCTCCACATCGACCCCCTGCCACCACCAGACGCTGCTCCCAGTCCCCTTGCCCCTATGGCTGCAGACTTCTTCAGCATGGTGGGCCCAGGCCAGCTCCCTCCATCTGCTTTCCTCCAGTCTCGGACAGTGTTTGACCAGGCTTGCCCCCATGACCATCTCAGGTGTACTTTTATCTTTTACTGATCCCTATGCTGTAAAGTTGCACCTGATATTTTGATAAAGCTTAATGTGGGATGAGTCCATAATTTGAGTGTGTAAATGTCTGACTGACCTGGGCCTGTCCCTGCAGGTTCGTGGGCCAGGGTCTGAAGATAAACTATGAGCACTGTCAGGGCTCCAGCCTGCGAACTTTTAGCACTGAGGTCTCCCTGGGCCAGATGGAGTTTCTGGAGTGTCTATTCTCCTCTGAGCCCCTCATTGGTAGCTCCCGAAGAGGGGTTCAGTACACTGAGGTTAGAGTTCCAAGACTAAACCAAGCGCATCTAGCAGTCAGCTTTGGTCAGTTACGGCATATGTACATGAAAGGTGCATCTGTCATGACATTAGGAGTCTATCTTACTATTTTCTCTGTCACACCATAGCTCCTGACATTTGACACCACAGCCAATGCTGATAGGCCATCTACCACCTGTCTTCGCCTGCTTTATAAACTGGCTGAGCGCAGAGGCCCTCAGGTAAAAGTCCTTATCAGTGCAATATGAAACTGCAACACTCCAGTACACAACACATCAAAGGCGTTCCCTGTACCACTTTTAGCTTCCAGTCCATCACCCCTATGTTTCTCTGTGCAGGGTGGCCAGGTGCGTCTGAGCACCATTCCCAGGAAAGCGGAGATCCAGGTGGAGCTGGGCCCAGTCCGGTCTGAGCTGGACATCAGCATCGTAGACCGCCTCAACTCACTACTACAGCCTCAGAAGCTGGCCACCACAGAGATGATGGCCTCCCACATGTACACATCTTACAATAAGCATGTCAGCTTGGTAAGGACATCCCAAGAAATCTGTTTTGAAGTACTAAAAAATGTCCAAATGTTAGCATCTTTCATATATGCACAGTTATTGTGCATAGTTATTTGGACAATTTATCAGGGCAAATTAGGACTCATATTAACATTTTTTAATTAGTGGATATCAGTGGTAATTGTGTCCAATTATCTGCCATGATGCCACTATGTTAAGGTAGACATGCAGGGAAACATTTCCACTTCCATATAACATAAACAATGGGCTCTCTATCTCATTTTGACCAGGAGAAATGTTATCCTGCCAGGTGTCATGCAGTTTGATGTAGGTAGCCTAGCTCATGAAGGATGCACCTACTTGATGAACTAAATCACTGCTATGTTAGGCTTAAATGAAAATGGCGAAACTGCTGCATATTTATAGGTTCCTCAACATTGTACATAATGTAGCCCTTTCACTGTCTAAACTCATTTCACAGCACAAGGCCTTTACAGAGGTTTTCCTTGACGACAGCCGTACCCCAACCAACTGTCATGTATCGCTGACCGTCAATGCCCCAGTGCTGTGCCTGGCAGTCCGCTTCCCCATCCCTGACCTGCGTTCAGATCAGGAGAGAGGTCCTTGGTTCAAGAAGTCCCTGCAGAAAGAAGTACTCTACCTGGAGCTGGAGGACCTGGAAGTGAAGACAGAGTTCATGGGTGGCAGTTCTCCTGACCAAACCAAGATGGAGCTCACTTTCAGGGAGCTTGTTGGTATGTGGCCCCAGAAGTAAATGTCTCCAAACTGCCTTCTGAAGAAGCCTTTAAACTTAGGGATTTATCTATATTTTCCATAGGGAAGTTCCAGGAGGAGCCAGATCAACCAGCTGTCCGGTTTCTCAGGGTGTCCCACACCATGGATGGAGAAATGACAACATCTGAAAGTGGGAAATTCGACTGGCCAAGGTAAGTATAGCTGGCCAACCTCAAACAAGTCTGTCCATTCAGGAACATCTCTGAGTGATGATTAATTTGTCTGTCACTGTGCTGAAGAGTTGTGCTGAAGATGAACCCCACTGCAGTCCACTCCATCCTTGAGCGCGTGACGGCTGAAGATGATGAGGGAGCAGAGGACCATTCCCCTGAGGAGGAAGAGGAGGAAGGGGCTGCCCACTCACTGAAGGATGTCTGTGACTTTGGGAAACCTGAACCATCACCTTTTTCTTCACGTAGGGTTATGTATGAGAATGAAGAGGTGGGTGGTGGCTAAAGGGCCACATCAGTCAAAAATGCTCAAATACAACGATTATACGTTGTTAGATCTCTTTACAGTTTAATTGAACAATTTTGCCATGAAACAAATCTTAAAAGTCTGAGTGAGCAGTCCCTATCTACGCAGTGAACTCCATTATAGGCAGATTTAGGAAGCTCCCACCTATATGTTACGCAGAATACCACATTGCTTCTTCATTTGCAATATATTTGTGACTGGAGAGCTGAAACTGATCATTACTGCCACTTTGGTTTAAAGATCCAACTGACCCTAGTAGCATTATTTCTCATGACTTTAGCCTACATCTCAATTTGAACAAGGGCTATCCTTTGATTTATTTGATTTTATAGTTTGATCATTATGATAAAAGCAAGATGAACACTGCTTTGTGTATCTAACCTGTTTATAGAACTAATGGTGATGACCCAACATTTAGAAAAACTTCTTTTTTCAGATGGTCATTCCTGGTGATATTGCTGAGATGACAGAGTTCCAGGAGAAAACCATGAACAATTCTCGTTTCATCCTTGAACTATGTTTCCCAAACGTGCAATTAGCACTTCCCAGCAGGGCATTCTACGAAAAACTACACAACAGGTACTGCATTCATAATATGATATGAATCAGGCGGTAGCGCGGCAGTCATTTTCAATCATGTGTCGTTGAGGCCCAAGAGTGTGCAGGTTTTCATTCCATCCAATCACTACAGCAGTTGTAAAGACTGGACTGAAAACCTGCGTATTCTGGGGCCTCCATGGATCATGATTGAAAACCACTGGCCTAGAGGATAGTGAGGTTGTGTCCCAGGGTTGGACCTTCACTGTGGCCATGACCTGTCGAAGTATCCTTGAGCAAGATACCCCTACCTACTCCATAAATATAATATATATTCTCATTCTTTCAGAATAAACAATGACCTGCTACTGTGGGAGCCCACTGCTCCATCACCAGTGGAGACGGTAGAGAACATGCCATATGGAGTTGGTCTCTCTGTCGCCAGTCAGCTGATCAACACCTACTCCAAGGACACCTTCAGCCAGTTCCGCTCTACTGGTCCTGAGGGTGAGAGAGCAGAAAACATTTGTATTTGGTCAGACTCGTAATGTCTTGGTAGAAATTTGATGTGAAGTCATTATTAAACAACACGCAGCTTGTGTCATGGAGATGCCCTGTTTTGTGCTTGTAGAAGAGACCAGTGGCTCAGAAGAGGAAAACCTGCAGTACTACTGTCCTACCTCTGACCTGGGCCTCAGGTCTCGCAAGAAGAAAAAGCCCAAGGCCCAGAGTAAGACCTCCCAGAGCTTGTTCTCCGTCATCCTCAGTGTCAACCATGGCCTGGTGGCTCTGCATACTAATGCTAAGGTAACCCTCCAGACTTTTTTCGTAGTACCGTCCTCACTCTTAATTTTCACTTCCTAAGCAGCTTGTTGTACGGCTTGTGGATGTGAGTTTCTATTTTCTCTTCCAGAAGGAGGATAAAACTGTTTTGAAAACCAAACATGGCGAGTTCTGGCTGGAGGTGAAGAATGCCGTGCTATTCAGTGTAGCACAGTACGAAGGCTACAAAGACCAACACTACATCTGCTTCCACACCAGTAATATCTGCATGTATCACCAAGGTAAACCAGGAAATCAAACCTAATTGTTAAATTATAGTTACAGTATATTACATTTCATTTGGCGTTATTATTCTGTAGTATGTCTGTGGAAAGTGTCATATTCTTAGTCCTACTCTGCTGATTTGCTCAGGACTTGTGGATGGAGACACCTCTGTCTTAGATATCAAGTTGCCATGCAGGACGCATCCCCATTGGCTGGAGCCGAGCATCTACCAATCAGAGACATCTGACAGATCTTCAACACTGTCAGAGGGCATCAGCCTGGAGGCCCACAGCATGCTGTCTGTCGCTGTCAAAATCTCATCCCAGAATGCAGAGCGCAATGTCAAGGTAGGGTATAGTTGGGGTACATAATGAACTTACAGGTAACTAACAAAATAAAGGAAACACCAACATGAAGTGTTTAAGTATGGCATAAGGCCACCAGGGCCTACCAGAACAGCTTCAACCTGCCTTGGCATAGATTCTACAAGTGTCTCGAACTCTGCAGGAGGGATGAGATGCTATTCCTCTGCAACATTCATATGGTGTTTTGAAGGTACTTTTGGAAACCGCTGTCTCAGGCACAGCTTCAGGATCTCTCAGAAATGCTCAGTTTCGTTGAGATCTGGTGACTAGGACAGCGTTTAAAAGGTTTACATTATTCTCGTACTCATCAAACCATTCAATGATGACTTGTGCCCTGTAGATGGGAGTATTGTCATCCTGGATAGAAATGCTTCACCATAGGATGAATGTAATCACTCAAATGGCTTTGTATTTATTGGCATTTATCGTGCCATGTAAGAGGTTCATTGGATCTAAACTATGTCAGGAAATGCCCCCCACCCCATAACAGAGCCACCAGAGCCCTACACCGTGGAAAACAAGCAATCAGGTGTCACACATTGGCACTGAAGCTCATGCCAAACATGTCCCAACAATCAGCCCTCTATCGAAGTCACTGAGATCTCTTCCTTACACCATGGTAGCCAAAATAGTGGACATGTGGGTCTACCCAGCATTTCTATCATGACCCTAGGCATGATGAGATATTCACTTTTGAATTACACAGACTACACTTGTATGTCAGCACCTGCTTTCAATATACTTTGTATCCCACATTCACTTTTGCTTAGCATAACTGCTTCAGGTAGTTTGCCGCTCACTGTGGTGCTGTGTGATTTTTTTTTTTTGCAGGAATTTCTGGTTGCTGTGGGAGTGAGAGGTGCCACCCTCCAGCACAGAGTGGTCCCTCCCAGCTTGGGCTGGTATGACCAGGTAGGACAAGACGGGGCTACCACCCACTCACTAACTCTTCTACATCTATTATATTCCTTTAGCTTCATATAACATGTTCTTTTCAAAGGCAGTATAATGCAATAAGATCAGACGCGTGGATCATTGATTGGTGTGTTTCATCTTTTTGTATGTGCAACAGATTGTTGACTTCCTGAATGTTTCTGATGAGCCTGTGTTGGGTTACACCCCTCCTACCTCTGTCACCACCCTACATCTACACCTGTGGAGCTGCTCTCTAGACTACAGGTACTGTAGATCCAACTAATAATAATAATAATAATGTTTTGTGTTATCTGTGTGTGTTTTCTAACGTGGTGTTTGTTTTACTGTCGGCAGGCCGCTTTATCTGCCACTCAGATCACTGTTGGTTGTCGAGACTTTCAGTGTCTCCAGCAGTGTCTCACTAGACCACTCTTCCTCTACACTCAGGTATGAAAGCTCCACTGGTCCTGATACAGAATGAGAGGTTACATTGCAATTAACATGTTGAAGAATTTGTCATGTATTATGTATTGTTTGCAGGATCATCTTGGATGAAGCTGCTCTGTTCCTCTCAGACAAGAGTCATGCCGTCTCTGTCAATCTAATGCGTGGTGGGTTGACTTCCAACAGCGTTTTTGATCAGAGACTATTAAAATGCCAGAAATGTAATTGATGCTTGCCTTTGTGCCGTAGACTATGTGCAAGTGGTAGACATGGGAACATTGGAGCTGAGGATTACAGCTGTCAAACCTGGAGTGGATGGACAGTTGGTAAGAGGTTGCGGTCTCTGAATGAGTAACTGAATATACAACTCTTTTCCCTCAAAATTAGGATCACACATTTCTTTATACTGTTTTGTTGTTGTTGTTGTTGTGATAGTTGGAGCCCAGATTTGAGCTTCGCTGCTCCAGTGATGTCATTCACATTAGAACGTGTTCAGACTCCTGTGCTGCCCTCATGAACCTCATCCAGTATGTGGCTAGCTATGGAGACTTGCTGCCCCCTGCAGAACCGGAGGCTAAGAACAGCAGCGCCACACACCCAAGACCCAAGGTCAACACTGGCACCTCTCATGACTAAACATTACGATGTAACTACAAAACTCTAGCTCCAGAGATGAAATTTGAGCATAAATTCTTAGTTTGAGTGTATTTTCTGACAGGCGGAGTTTCCCAGCCGGCCCACATCTCAGTGCCCTCTGCTCCCAGAGACTGAGCAGCAGATATTGCAGGACCTGATGAGTGAGGCTATGGAGGAGAATGATGGGCAGCATGTGCTGGGCCTGCAACAGAATGGTGAGGACTTTTTATATGAAGCTACAGTAAACCTTTAATTTTCTATCACCATAATTGGCGGAACATTTTTACTTAATGATATTTTATACCATTTCCCACATACACAGGCATACACGAGGAGCGAAATCATGACCATGATCCTCCTCGCTCAGACCTCTTCCTGTTCCCAGATGAGAGTGGGAATTTGACCCAAGAGTCAAGCCCCACTTATCCCATGCTTCACTCTCCCCTCATCACCCCTGTCCCCAACCTGACCCAAGAGACAGATGATTTCTGTATCCTAGAGACGCCAGGCTCCAGAGGCGAGGTCAGGACAGGGCGTATTTATTCACACAGTTATATGACCACCATAATTTAGTGATTCACCGGTCTTATCTTCAAATTTGTGTTGATTCAGTGTAAGCATCATGTGTTTCAGGATCGTGATCAGGAGCCTGTAGTGAAGCAGCTCACTTCAGACCTTATAGAAATCAAAGACAATCACTTCAGTCAGCCTCTGGATGGCAGTGAGTCCAGCCGTGGTACCATGAACTTTCCCGTCCCAGAAGTACGCTACCTCATTAGAGAGATCTCTGTCGTATGGCACCTCTATGGCGGGAAAGATTTTGGGAATACTACCTTCATGGCCTCTCCTGCTAAAAGCCGGGGGTGAGCCATTAACTGTTTAACTATTTTGCACACAGAAGTTTTAAGAGTTTCGAAAAGCTTATAGAATGTGTTCAAAGTGAAATAGATTTCATGTGACTTTTGCAGGTCTACCCCCCATAGCTCCCCCTCCCAGACCCCAGTCAGGCAGGGCAGGGCTTTGGGACGAGCAGGAGGTGGAAAGGAAAGGAACCCTGATGTCCTGATGGAGATCCAGCTCAGCAAGGTAAAGCTCTTCCTTGTTTTGTATTAAACATGATGATGATACACTGATTGGGTGATACAATGATGGGTCACATAATCGCCCAGAGATGAAGTGTCCATTACTGAATCGACTCATGACTTCACCATTCACCAGCTTTTCTTGAATGTTCTCCTCAGGTAAGGTTTCAACATGAGGTGTACCCACAGGCCCAGGTGGCTTCTGGGCCGGCATTGGACCAGCCAGTGTCCCGGCAGGTGTTCATTGTGCAGGACTTAGAGATTCGAGACCGACTGGCCACCTCACAGATGAACAAGTTCCTCTACCTGTACACTAGCAAGGAAATGCCCCGCAAAGCCCACTCTAACATGGTAAGGAAGGCAACACAGTCACACAGTCAGTCCAGTGATGTTGAGGCCCCGGTGTAACTTATGTGCTTTTGCTCTCAGTTGACACTTAAGGCGCTGCACATGTGCCCAGAGGCAGGCCAAGCTCCCCAGGAGTGCTGTTTGCGTGTTTCCCTGATGCCTCTTCGCCTCAACATCGATCAGGTAAGAAACTTTGATGCTGGTGATTTTTCCAGTACATCATAGACATCTGACACACTCACATCCTCAGTAACATTCTACAATACTGACCATAACATTTCTAACATTTCCCCCTCTATTTTGTTTGAAGGATGCACTGTTCTTCTTGAAGGACTTCTTTACCAGCCTTGCTGCTGAAGTTGAGTTGTTCTCTCCACCTGATCAGGAAGGTAAAACTGTTCACAGTTGCCATGAAACTCCTAACATAATGTGGTGTAAAACAAACTCGCTTTCAATTACTGGCTCCCAATAACATGTTTGCTCTGCAGCTCTCTATGTGTCCATGAAGAAACCAGCTGCCCCAGAGATCTCTTGCAGTTTCTCCAAGCATGCTGGCAGCAGCCAGGACCCGGCGCCAATAATCTCAGTGCCTGCTCAGAGACGATTCAGCCACAATGGTCTCTCCACGTCTGGCAGGGATGAAACTAATGAAAATGAAGCTGCTGCTCCTTCCTTCACAGACCAACCCATATTCTTTAGGTTGGTGTTAAATAACTAAATGATGATCCAACCCCTTTGAGCAAATTATTTAATTGCTTATAGGTATTTGATAATTGCTTTATTTCCTAACAGGGAGTTTCGATTTACCTCTGAGGTTCCCATTCGCTTGGATTACCATGGGAAACATGTTTCAATGGAGCAGGTGTGTGGTCTGAGAAGGCTAAGAGAAAGAAAGCAAACTTTTTTTCATTTGTGCTTTATGAATTATTTTATTGAATGCTTTGTTTCAGGGAACATTCGCGGGGATCATAATCGGGCTGACCCAGCTGAATTGTTCAGAACTGAAACTAAGACAGTTATCCTATAGGCAAGGGTATGTTTCTCTCAATACAGTATTGTATTAGACTGCTTTGTTTTCATTTAATATCACTGATTTTACCATCAACTGTATAATTCAATATGCAGTAAATTTGTTCCTAGCCAAGTAATACTCGGTTATCTTTCAGATTATTGGGTGTGGATAAGCTGTTCTCCTATGCAATAAATGAGTGGCTAAATGACATAAAGAAAAACCAGCTCCCAGGACTATTGGGTGGAGTGGGGCCTATTCACTCTCTGGTACAGTTGGGTGAGTAGAGCGCATGTTCTTAATCCAGGCTTTTGGACACTATCTGACCTTCACATATTTCAGAATTCACTTGGATGTTTATGACTTGCTGAACATCTCAGCACTTCACAAAGATCAGCCAGAATTGCATTGACTAACTGGACTGGATTCACAGAGTTGGGATTAGTTTATTCCCAGGCTAATATTTTAATTCCCATAAAAGATTGCTACTGAAAGCAGTTTTTCAGTATAGGACCAGTCTCAAGTCTGTGAAGCTGGACCAATATGCAATTCACGATTGTGTTGATATACTCTTGTGGATGTTAAGTGTGCTTACTGATTCAGATAAGTCTCAGTATCGAGTCACCTATTCTTCAGATGAATTGTGTAGTAATTCCTCTATGCTGTGTTCAGTCCAGGGATTCAGGGACCTGGTCTGGCTCCCAATAGAGCAGTACCGGAAGGATGGTCGGATAGTCCGTGGGTTTCAGCGCGGCACCGCCTCCTTTGGGACTTCTACTGCTATGGCTGCTCTGGAGCTCACCAACCGTGTGGTGCGGACCATCCAGGTAAATTGGCCTTTCTGTTATAATTAAACATGTCTGTTTTTAGACATGAGAAATAGCCTAACATTTTAAGAGTAAAGCTCTCTCCGGACAGCATTTGTATTCCCACGGCAGGTCTGGTGATGGGTCATTTTTAGCTCAGGACCACAGGACAAACATTTTCTCTGGCTACCCGGTAAAAATTCTGATTGAAATCTGCTGTCCTGGGGTAATTTCAATCCCGTCCAGATCGATGTCTTGTGTTTCATACAATTGCCAACTTGCACATCTGGCATCTTGATTACAAGAGCCAAACTAGTGGTGTGGTAGAGCAGCATCACTCTTTAGATTAGGTTTGGTCGTTGCAGCTACAAAGTAATAGGATTCAACTGGGATAAAATGAATAGAATATAAGCACACAAATAAAATACAAAATAAGCACAGTTTGGTGCCAAGAAAAATAGAGAAAATAGTGGGAAAGAGTGCAGGAGCTGCATACCATTACCACAGTCCCCCAGCAAAATATTTTACTATCCAGATGACTGACTATAATTGCCAATATGTATTACTCCCCTGGTAATACTAATGCTGTCCGGAGAGGGCTCAAGTTTATATTTTTAGTCCTGTCCGATTATGTTGTGTCTGTCCTTTTTAGGCAGCAGCTGAGACAGCTTATGACATGGTTTCTCCGGTGCCTGATGAGAGAGAGACAAAGAAGATAAAACGGTTCTCACATTATGGATTGGCTCACCAGCCCGTTGACCTGAGAGAAGGGGTAGCCAAAGCCTACACTGTAGTAAAAGAGGTACACAAACTGCAAGTTGAAATGGCCAAACTGCAATACTTATACTGCAGTTGTATTAATTGAAACAAACTGTTTTTGTTGTCAATAAAGATTATGTGATGTGTACATCTACAGGGCATCACAGACACTGCACTGACCATCTATGACACAGCTACCCGGGAGCATGAGCATCGTGGAATGACTGGGGCAGTGGGTGGGGTTCTCCGACAGCTGCCACCAGCAGTGGTAAAGCCACTCATCATGGCCACTGAAGCCACCTCCAATGTCTTGGGTGGGATGAGGAACCAGATTCACCCTGATGCACGCCAGGAGGAGTCTCAGAAATGGAGGCAAGGGGAAGAGTAATTCCCTCTTGCCACCCAGTAACTGAAGCGGTTATTTTGCAGAATCAGCTGCCAATACGTTTGGACTTGATGATCCTTTCCTATGCGTCAATTCATCTTCCTATGTGGAGTCTAGCAAACTGAAAGAGAATCCCTTTCTTCAGATTATTTTTGGAGTAAAACTATTCAAAGCTGGAGAGTCAGCCCCGGTGTAAATAAAATAATATTCATCTCATAGGATTTATGGCATTTTGAGCTAATGTGATTTGGCTTGTGTCAGCTTACCAGTTTCCACATTTCCCTCACAGTGCCTTCATGGTTATTAGCATTTTCCAACACTATGTTTAATCAATGGGACAGGTATGAGGAATTTATGCTGATCAGGGCCACATATCATCTTTATGTTGATTACTTTCTGTTGTAGGATAGTACTGGCATTTTAAATGTTAATGCATAATGAGGAACAAGCAGGCTGTTGCCTTATGAGGCACATACATTGCTATATTTTGAAATGGCTCTGTTTACAACTTGTCTGTGGTTAGTCATTCAACATTCTCTTATCCTGCTTGATGTCAACAAACACTATATCTTAGGTGTAATGACCCTTATTTATATAATAAAACATGTATATGGGCCTTGTTACTTTCTGTAAGTATTCACAATGTGTAACATTTCATGCAAATGTAAGACAATAAGGATAGTCACAGCAATGTGAATGTGTTAGTTTTGTGTAGGTCTATAATCAGCACTTTTAAGCAACTTGAAAGGTTACTTGCCCACATAAATGATAGATGGGGAAAAAGATCTGAACTTGTTTTGCAGAATCACAGTATTATTGTGTGCTATACTCAATATTACAGGCTGAAGCATAATTACATGAAAGCTTTTTTTTTTTAATTACAATTTTTCCTCGTTCTTTTCCTTTTGCTGTCAGCTTGCCACTCACATTTTGGAGTTGTTGACCCAAAGTCCTACAAAAAACTCTGCATCTGCTTGAGACCTGTAACCAAAGTCTTAATATCATGCTCATTGCATTTTTTTAAATGTATGCTTGAATATTGATATTTGGCGTGATATATTGTGATCTGCAGTCTTTCAATTTGCTCATTCCCTCGTTTATGTGGAAATTAAAAATACTGTTTCTTGTACATAAGTGTACAGTTGATTTTCGGAATTTGTATTAAAAGCATGAAATGTTCTTAAAAGGGAAATAAAAAGTGTTAAGTCTACTTCAACAGTGTGGTCTAAGTTATTCCTTTTATTTTGAAAAATGGACGCCCTTTCAAATCGGAACTTGTTCCTGTTAACATGACGCTGTCGGCTGTTGCCATGGAAACACAGGAAGACGGTCTACAAGTTGGCAGGTCTGTAGATTGCTTTATATTAACTTAACCTAATGTTAAATTTGCAAAAAAAAAATCGTAGCCCACATGTTGCAAATCTAACTATCATTCTATCTTTTAGGAGATGTTGGACTTAACTGCTAATCTGAACACTCTTGCTTTTGAATGTGGACTGAGAGATGATGAAAAAGAACTCCTGTTCCTTCGTGCACACTCGGCTGGATTGACTGTTTGCGGGTGTGCGCACGCAGCTTTTTTGTGCAAATTTGCTCATTCCTTGAGGTAATTAATCTCTGTAGTAAACGAAAACTATCTGTGTGTATGAATTTATTGTGACTTTTTATATCTCCTTGTGTATCACCATATTATTCCTGTAAACACTTATTTTTGTTGTGATATTTGTATAGTATCTTAAAATGTGTTATAGGACTACCATAGTTATTTTATGTAAGGGGTTATTGAACAAGCAAAAATCATATTACTCGATTTACATCTACATTTAGAGAGATCATTAAAAGCCATACTGCGAACAGAGATTCAGTGTCACCAGAAAAAGAGAATTACCTGCGTGTGGGAATACTTGGAATGGGTCACATTGGCAAGCAGTTGCTCCTGTCCCTCCTGGAAAAGACTGGAGTAAAACCGTCACACATTAAGATCTCCACTAGAAGACCAGAAGTTGCAGGTATGGCTTGCTGCCTTGCTGTTTACTAGTACACTCAAAACTTAATGCTACTGTGTATCCCATCCACGTGTTCCCAAACCCCCTCCCTTGTTTCCTCGTTTCAGTGGAGTTTGTGCAGAGGGGAGTTGAATGTTACTTTGACAACCGCAGACTGGCAGCATGGGCAGATCTTCTGTTCCTTTGCTGTCTGCCTTCTCACCTCCCCAAAGTATGTGCACATCTCCACTCTCACCTGCCAAAACACTGTCTTGTGTACAGCTTCATCTCTGCTGTGCCTGTTAACAGGTACCACACACACACACACACACACACACACACACACACACACACCACTACTGATAATTTTCACTTCAATCAATCACTCTCTTCTAATCTTCTGTTTCAGGTTAGCACAGGTTCTTGGACACAATTTCATTCTCAAACCACAATATGACTTTGCTGCTGGTGACGCTGCAGATATGTGGCTCTCCCAAAGTGATTTGACCGTGGCTTTGAAAGACCCTTTGTTGATCGAGGCATCCTGTCCTCTTGCAATGAGCGGTATGTCACTTTTCATGACTATAGACTGCTGTCACTTCCAATTCCTTTCTTAAAGCTTACATTTAAACACAAATTGTCATGTTATTGTCATATAGGCGGCATTTCTCTGGGTGTGAAGTGGGTGTATGCAGTATTTTATAGCCTCCTAAATATCTGCACCTCTGCCAACCTGGGATCCAGTGATGCTCTCGCTCTGATCAACAGCCTCTTTCAACTAAAAGGGCCAGACACTGTGGAATTCATCACACAGAGTTACATCAATTCATCTTATGCATCTTCCATCACTCCAGATGAGTGAGTACAATAATTTGATATTTTGCTCCTTATGATGTTTTGCATAGCTTTACCAGGATGAAGTTATTGTAGAAGTGCAGTAGGAAATCTAGTTTCATTGACTTTCTTTTGGGATTCTGAGACATGAATGATGATGAAACTCACTCATACAACAAAAAACACTTCATTGCATGCTTGTGATATTTACATCATTACACTAAAATTGTTCTTTTCTTCTTTTTTTCATTTTATAAAGACCTTTCCCCTGGATTAACTTGATTGATGCCCAGAACAAGGAGACACCTCTGTCACGCTTTGTATCAAAAAGTAAATCTATGCAGCATTGCATCTCTACAGCATACAAGTCACTACTGGAGAAACCAATAAAGTGATGTAAATGTAAAATGCTCGTATTCTATTTAGAGGATGTCCACCATGCTTAGTTTTAGCTGACTTGAGAACAAAAATAAATAAAAAGTATGTTAAAAGTCTATTCACGTATGATAATGTGTACATGATTCTAGTCATTTCAGTCATCCGTGGCTTTCTGCAGTGTTCCTATGGTCATGGAAAACCTAGAACACTCATTCAATTAAGAAACGTTTTCCAAGCCTGGTGAAGTTATGGAAAATGTGCAATATAGTTTTGGAAATGTCACAGAAATGTGTTGATAATCTTTTCTCCAACCAGTGAAATGTTTAATGTGAAGCTTGGCTGCTTGTTGATCCACTTCCCTATGAGAAATAAAAACCCAAATCAGAAGTTTCCTGATAATATCGCTCCTAAGTGAAACCCCTGTCTGCTGAATTTCTTAACCAGAGGACTCCCGGGGAACGCCTACTGGAGAAACCTATACATTATCTTCGACAGATTCGTGAAATTTCGTCAACATTCGAGGAAATACGGAAGTATGAAAATCTTTTTTTCCTGCCAAGCAGCAACAGAGTGGAAAGACTCGTCGCATGATTGCAGTAATATGGACGCGCATTTCCTGATAGCCTAGGTTGGATTCAAATCAAATACCGAGTCATCAGATTATCACCGTCACGTTGTGGTAAGTTTGTATGTCATGTACACGTAGCTTTGGAGCACTTTTGCGAGCTAACGTTAGCTAGCGACCTACTGCCGCAAGCTAACGTCAGTTTACGACGATGGAGCTAATGAAGTCCGACCCCAGCACACGCACACATACGCACTTTTGTCTGCTAACTACGTGTTATTTATATGTCATGTGGGTGACATCTTCCACCGATGTGAAAAAGTACTAGAGCTACTGGTGTACTAGTTAGTAGAAAGGTAGCTCTCTCTCCTCCTCTCTCTGATGTACTAGTTAGTCGAAATCTTTCTCTCTCGCGCTCTCTCTCTCTCTCTGATGTGCTAGTTAGTAGAAATCTCTCTCTCTCTCTCTCTCTCTCTCTGATGTGCTAGTTAGTAAGAAGTAAGAAGGTTGCTCTCTCTCCCTCTCAGAGGGGCGGGGATTCCTATTTTTCCGCCATGCAGACTGAGGTGTTTGTCTTATCTTTATAGCCATGGAGAGATTAGAGGCTACATCTGAGCTCCAGTCCAGGTTGTCATCTCTGTCTTTCTCATCTTTCCCTGGAATAACATCCAAGCACTGTGAGAACAGACCACTAGACAGGTAACCTGTTGCTGCTAAAAGAACTGCTGACCTACATGCAAGACAGAATAGAAAATGTATTGTTAGCTATACTTTTGCTAATTGTCTCAACATCACATGAATGATAATTTCTTGCTATTTGTGCTGATTGTATTATTTATACTATCTTTATTAAAGGCTCCAGAATACAGATCTTTCAGAGAGTTCTACTAATTCTACTATTAGTTCTACTAATATGGATGGAGCCACCGAGGACTCCAGGCAACATGCTGAGGTTAGTAATATGGATATAAGTATGTCAGTTGAACAGTCAATCAGTGGTAATAAACAAGGCACTATAATGTGTGTGTTTTCAGGGTAATCAAGAGGCTCCCACTGAGCAAGCCCTGGGGGAAGGAGCTGGGGAGAACAACGCTGCTGGGAGCTGTCAACTCTCCGCTGCGAAAAAAGGTGAGGGCCTGCTGGGTGTTGGTGCTTTGTTTCATCTATGATTTGGATTTAGACATTTCAAACATCTTAATAATGAATAACATTCTCTGAAAGATAAATACTCAATTTGATAAAGCTTGCCTAAACCAGATAAGAAAATATTAAAGTTCCTATCATGCTCGTTTCTGACACACTGCCATTTGTTTTTCCTGATGGCAGCCCAAATGCCACCCCTGAAGCCTCCAACAACATGGACATCTGCTACACTGAAGGAGCTGAAGGCAAAGCTTCGGATGGAGAAGGACAGCGTGGTGACGGTTTACAGGGGCGATATTATGACTGTTCATGTGCCCACCGTCCCTGAAGGCAAGCGAGTGTGCTGGGAGTTTGCTACAGACGGTTATGACATTGGCTTCGGAATATATTTTGACTGCACTCCTGTCACCAGCCGGTCTATCACGGTGCACATCAGTGAATCAAGTGATGATGAAGATGAAGAGGAGGAACTGGAGGGTCAGTGGAACTTTGCAGTTTAGAATTTGAAATAGCCTGAATTAGTATAGTATGAATTACTTTCACTGGAGACCATTCTGTTAAAAAGATTTGAGTCATTAGCACTTAATTCTGTTTCCGTCTAACTTATTTGTGTTTGGATATGTTTGTTTCTGGCTGGGATCTCGGGCAGTTTGTTGACTCTGTGGCACGTGTGCTTTCTGTTGCAGGACCTGTCAGTAGTGGAGATGTTGAAAAGGGTTCCAAAACCATGACCAACTCCAACCTGGGTGAGATCTTACCTGTATACCGTCAAGACAGCCACTTGTCAGTCAATGGGGGGAGTCATGAATTTCCAGGTGAAGGCACTTACCTACTGAAGTTTGATAACTCCTACTCACTTTGGCGAAATAAAACTCTGTACTACAGAGTTTATTACAGTGCCTGAGAATCCTGTTCCTTGTTGTCTATGAATGTATAATTTACAAGACTATCACTCCCAAGAACTATGAACTATTTTTGATTCCATACTTGGTTAAAGAAAGGTATAATATGTAATGATTAACTATAGGCATATCTATTTTTATCACTATCAGCTTGTGTTGCCATGAGGCCACATGTTCAATTTATAAGGTCAGAGAATTTTCAATGCAACATTTGCTCCAATGTCTTACTGATAGATATTTTAAGAAGCCTTGCATATGTGCCATGTTCCCATTAATATACTGTGCAATTAGATAAAGTACCTGTCATGAAATATAT
Organism: Hoplostethus atlanticus; assembly: GCA_034670405.1. Lineage (NCBI taxonomy): Eukaryota > Metazoa > Chordata > Actinopteri > Trachichthyiformes > Trachichthyidae > Hoplostethus > Hoplostethus atlanticus. The sequence goes on from JAXDDX010000004.1 coordinate 4,261,960, forward strand.
CTCGTCTTCAGCCGTAACATTTCTGTGGTAGCAGTAATCAGGGAACACCTGCACAAGATCCGCTTTGCAAGGCCAGGTGATAAATCAGCAGTGCTCTAAAGAAATGTGAGGATTTTTGTTTTGTGCGTGCACCTTTTCTGATTAGGATTGCTATGTTGCTTTGTTATTGTTACTTATATTTACCCTACTGCTTTATGATCAAATGTTTCTTTAATCTACGTGAAATCTAATCATGTGAAATAATGTCGCGAAATATAATCATCCGATCCAAATACTGTGCACAGCGAGTCCAATGTTTTATCTCCGTACTGTCGTTGTGGTGTGTTATTGGAACTTGTAAGTTGAAGGTCTGTAAGAATATTGAATGTACTGAACCAAGTGGTAACAGTCATCCAGAGCAGTTAACAGTGTGTTTTTTATGACACAAGTAAAAGCCATCCCTTATCACATGAAGCTCTTATTATGTAATATTGATTCAATATTTACATTTGCCTTGTCCCCATTTACTTTGTTGGTTGGGAGTTGATCTCAGAGGTCAACCGCAGGAGGCTGTTATGCCAATCTTATTATTTCATCTAAATGTTTTTTTGTGCAAATTATGGTCACTGTGTAATTGTTTTTGTATATCCTGTCTGTGTTGGGAATAGTTTTGTAACACATAGAATTTTATTGTATTGAATATCCCTTTTCCATCCTGGTTCTAACATTAATGCATTTACCTCATTCACTTGTGGTGTGCATGTTCCCAAAGATCTCACAGATTTTGCTGCTAATGCTGTATACAATATAAAGCAACTGAATTAAAGCGTCCCATGTGTGCTGTACTGTACTTATGTTAAAATGTGTTCCTGAAATTTGTATTCCAAAATAAAGAGAATATTGTCTAGTTTTCCATGTGTTACTGTGTAGATTAATTCAGTATTTGTATTCATGTCATGGTCCCTGTGAAGATAAGTAGAATAGATGATAGTGTGGAAACTGTTGTACAGCAGGTGAACAGTACAACATGATTCACGTTGGAGATCTCATTAAGACTATTGGTGCACAGAGTCTCAACACAATTTGTCCATTTCCTCTGAGACGCCATCATTTGATAGCAGTCCCATCACTGATCCAGGATTAGAAAGTGCTTGGGGGATGGTCCCAAGTGTTTCCATTAAACTGACATTAGGGTATTGATGTAATTGTTACTGAGGTGGTGATGAAACCAGGTTTCATTATTAGCTCTCCCCAAAGGACAGAGAGCCCAGAATTACATCTAGTGTTACTGGTAGTCGTACATAATGTGCTTATTTAGCTAAAACACTTAGGCTAGTCCTGTTTCTGTATTATTCTATCCAAAACTTTGGCCTCCAACTACAGGATACTTTTAGCTAGAGACTCTGCTCTAACTTTAAAATGTTCGGATAGTACGAGATATGTGGATGTATTCAATGTTTTGATACTCTTGATACTGATATTTAACTTTTATCTTTCCATAGAAACAAATGGCTCAGAGTGAATAGTGACATCCTGTGGTCAAATAAATCACCGCTGATTGATTCCACACCTCCAGCTGCTCTCAGATAGCCAGTATATAGTAATTTATAGGTCGTTTACACAGGTGATGCAAGCCATTAATTAAGCAAAAATCCATGCGAGGTCGTGCTTCACCGTGATCTAAGCAAAGCATAGCCGCGTGCGGCATTTTGCTTTTATAAAATGGCAACAACACAGCATTGTTGTGAAAAGACAGCACACATCTTCACTACAAGTTTTTTATACACTCAAAAGTACTGGTATGAGTGGTGATGCTCGGCTGGTGCATTCATATTGAAATCAACAGTTGTGCTGTCACAGGTGCGCGTTTATCAGGTATTTCACGACAGCGTCAAACGCGACTCAGCCAATCAGAACACGTACCAAAAACCCACGTTGGTACGCACACAACTGTTGGGAGTTAGTGATCGGTAGAGTCGTCCTAAGTACTGTCGTCCATCACCCTCAAACAACATGGGGAGGTTGAATTTTTATGTGCTTTGGTCCCTACGTGACGCTCCCCGTCAGTTCATTAGGTATATATTGCAACCCCACACATCACGAGACCTTCCCACTGTAACACAGCCATTTAAACATGTCCTCCGCCCCCCGCAGCAAATCCAACCGAAGGTGCTTTCAAGTCCACCTCCCACTGCCTCTACCCAAACAGCTGATAATCTTTGGTCTTGGAGAATGGAAATGCAGTGAAACAACCATCTCGGTCGAGGTTGTGGTCAGTGAAGAGGTAAAGGCCCAGAGGATTGGGACTCTGTCCTCTCACACGAGGTATGTCTGGGTGTCAGCTGTCACGCCGCTGTCAAAATAAACGCACGTCTGAGTTGTATACTTTGAATACAGGTGTCTTACCTGGGAGGGCGACTGGAGCGCTGACATTGTCACAGTGGCAGCAGAGAAGAGAAGGAGAGGAGTTTATGGCAAGATTTTGCTCGCAGTTTGTGGAGAGGTTTGGGTTTTTCCTGTTAAAAACGGTGATGTACTGAGGAAACTGTGACCTCCAGGCGGTGATCACTATATTATGGCAAACACATCAATTATATTTTCAGAAAAGCATTACTTTTTGTTTTTGCCCTTAAGACCATTCCTACTGTTATCTAGACTATGCATTTGTTGTTTTTATGTCAGCCTAAAAAAGCGCTTTAACTATTCTGCAAATACAAATGTTTAGGTTGCATGGGGCTCTTCCATGGCATTTTACAGTGCTGTTTCACAGTTTTGTTTCATGCAATGATTTGTGACCAGCCACAGGATAAAGCCGGCTTCATCAGTAGTACTCCACTAGTGCAAAGGAAATGTCTGTTCCCAGAGCAGCACATTGCCACTGATCTCTCCCACACATTACACCAAAGTTCTGGAAGTGAAAAGGTGAGGATTTTAACTAGGGTTAAAATTGAAGTTGTGTTGTTGCAAGGCCAGTGCAAACATGTCATGAATACTGTAATTTGTATTTTTGTGGTGAATGTCATTCCTTGTAGATAACGCCCAACTCCTCACACTTGGGAGATAGTGTTTGCTATGCTGAGCTCCAAACTGAGAAGACAGAAACCCATGACTCCACATTGGGAAGTAAACCCCCTGTTTGGCCCACGGTAAGAGTCACGCTAAAGAATCTTAATAGTATTGTTGGTATGTGGGGTGAACGACTGATTGTGTGATGATGTCCTTTTGTCCATTTAAAGGACAAGACACCCAGGCGGACAGTTATTTGCAAGAGAGGCCACCTCACATGGAGCTCTGAGGATATGGACAGTCTCAATGAGGACGTGCACCAAGCTTCAAGCCCCAAGAAATTGATGCTGTCAAGGATGAACAGTCAAGAAGATAAGACCGCACAGATAAAGAATGAATGCAGAGCGGGTCAGAAAGCAAAACCACATTGTTTCTGAAAACACTGCACCCGCTGCGGTCACGGCCAATTCATGAATGTCGATTGACTTTCAGTGTGCCCGTCGAAGCGCTGGAGCCACACCATGTGTTTGAGTGACCCTGATACAGCCATTCTGATTGGAGGGGAAACAACAGATCAAAACCACTGCAAGGACTCCCTGTGGAAGCTTGAGTTAGGTCAGTCGATTTTCTCATTTTATCTCTAGTTTGGGCTCTAGCTGGACATATATTGCCCAAAGGAGCGTCTTCATAAAGCATGTTCGCTCCCTGGATGACACCAATCATCATTCCCATTAGGTGCTTCCAAGAGATGCCAGTTTATGAACACCCCTGACATTTAAGTGTTTTTCCCCAAAGCAAGGGTCTAAAAAGTAATAAAGGCAAACAAGGAACCTCTCAAATATTTTTCTATACATTAAGTCACACATAGCTTTTTGAATTCTCCCCAGACAATGACTTCTGGTTCCCTATGAACTCCTCTACCTCTGGACCCATACCACCTTGTGCCCGCGGCCACTCTGCCACCTATGACCCTGACTCTAAGGCAGTCTTTGTGTACGGTGGCCTGAGGGAGAGTCAGCGCTACAGTGAGCTGTACATTCTTAACACTCTGACCTGGAAGTGGAAGCTTGTCACTGTGGGTTTGTTGCAAGTTATACACACAGTTTTAGTTCTCTTTGTTTTCAATTACTAGAGGGGATAGGAAATACTTGGTTTGAAAATACTTTTTTTTGTGTGTGGATATGCCCCTTCAGGCAAGAGGAAATGTTCCAACGTTGGCATATCACTCAGCAGCCTTTTACAAGAAAGAGCTTTTTATCTTTGGCGGAGTTCAGCCAAGCCGTCATCCTGGGGATAAAGCCTGCAGTAATGTTCTGTACATTTTCAACCCAGAGTTTGAACTCTGGTACCAGCCCATTGTGGAGGGGGACAGACCCCTGCCCCGGTTTGGGTCAGTGCACTATTGATTCAACACTATTCCAATATATTTGCCTGTTACCCAGGTACTTCTGTTAAATGAACTCTTGACTGAGCATTAATTCCATTAAGCAGGCACTCGACCACACTACTCTCAGACAAGTTGATCATATTTGGTGGCCGGAAGACTGCAACCTATCTTAACGACCTCCACATTCTCGATCTTGGTAAGGTGGAGCTTCTTTGGCTGCATTAGGTGATCTTTTGGATTTCAGCCGTGTTTCAGCTTTGCACTAAAATGTCATTTTCCTTTTTTATTGAGTGAAGGATTCATGGAGTACACAGCTGTGAAATGTGAGAACATGCCACCATTGCCTCGGGGGTGAGTAGTACATAACTGTTCAACCTTAAAGTTTTTTTATTGCTATGCCCATCTGTTTTAGCTATTTTTGGTATCTAGGGCAGACTGATATACTTGAATTAAATGTCTTAAAACTCAAAATATCAGTGTTGTGACAAATGATGCAGTCTTCCTACATCGGTCGTTGATTTCATATTTGTTGCTGACCACAGAGTAATCAAAATAAGTGAGTGGTTGCATTCATTGCATTTATATTCTTTTCGACTGGTTTTAGATCAATAATTTTAGAGTTGACAAACCTCCTCCATCCCTGTATCTGGACAGGTTCCACGCAGCGCTCCCAGTGTCCGGCAACAGGATGTTAGTCAGTGGAGGCTGCAGTGCAATCGGAGCCTTGCAGGATGTACATATCTTCAATGTTGGTGAGTACTGTTGCCTTTACCCTGTCTTGTCATTTGTGCCACTTCCATCTATGTGCATATTGACTGAAAAAGAGTTAAAGTGATGCTAATTGTTATGGTTTGATATCCTCTGTGTTTGGTATTGTCACGAAATCATGGATATTTTCTGAGTCTCCTTGTTTGTTGTAAGTCTCTAATGTTTTGTACAATAAGAACTCCTGTCTTGGTTCCTCCTCAGACACCAGTATGTGGAGTTCGGTGGCGTCTCCTCTGCTTTGTTCCAGGCCTCGTGCTGGACACAGCATAATAAACTTGGGCAACTCCATCCTTACGGACACTGAGAAGCATAAGCAGGGTCAAAGTGTCAACATCCAATGCACACTCCTGGTGTTTGGTGGATCTGACTGCTCAGGAACTTTCTACAACGACACCATCAAGTGCAAAGTAGAAATCCCTGGTGAGAAGTGACAGGCGAGACTCAAAGAAGAAATTATCTGGAATAGTTTTGTGCTCAACTGTGGAGGTGCTGTGAACCGACCTGATAATGTAACAGGAAAATGCTGTCATCTTTAAGTGTATTTGTCTATAAAAGTGATTCTTCTACTTCAGAGTTAGCCCTCAGTATTGTTTGTATAGTTGACTTAAACAGATATTTTGTGTGCTGTATTCTGTAGCCCAGCCTGTTTTCTTTTCCTGGAGGGTGATGAAGTCATGATGTGTGGGAGTCATATGTGGTGTTGCCTCCAGCGATGAGGGACAACAGAATTTGACTTTATTTATAGTTACTTCCTTTTTCCTTTTATTTTAAGAGAATCTCTGATAACGATCACATTCCACCACATATACTGTATGCTGCAAACGATGGGTTGAGGGGTTTTGCACTTTGCACAGTTAATCTCTATGTTTATGTCCTTAACTTCTTCCCCACAGATCACTATGTATTAAAAGACACTATGCTGTTTTGACATATCTATATAGGGGAAGTCAGGGATTGGGTAAAAGGGGAAACAAAAAATGTATATTGATGATAATAAAAACATTTTAACCCAAAAGGTTCCCTGTTATTTAAAGTAATGATATTGAAACAATATTACTATCAAAGGTATTTTATTGAATGTACAACGTGGCATCACTGTCATGATCCTATGCACGCAGATCAACAGGTGTGTCTGGTTGGCAACATGGGTGGCTCACTTTGAAAGCCTCCATCTCCAGTAAGGTTTGGTTCAGCCTTTTGATAGTTGGATATTGCCCGACATCCACTTTGAACCTGTTGGGGATGTGAAATTCACAGCAGATTATATCAGTGTCTTTGACGTGAGTCCTATGCTGTTCTTGTCTTGGAACAAAATCACCTCAAAGAATCGAATATATTAATTAAATGTGAAAAATGCCAGACTGGCCTGAGTAAATAACTCCTTTGAAAGACAGAATACCATAAAATCGATGTTAGAAACTTGTATTGACCCCCAATGTGTTTGATTTTAGTAAAAAATTCAAGTAATAGTATTGTGTTGCAGTTATTGAATGATTGATGACATACCTCTCTGCATTGTAGACTTGTGGGACCAGACAGATGTCAGCCATGGATAACTAAGAGGTAAGAGCTCAGTTATTAGATGTAAAGTATTGAACCTCTGCTATACATCACACTGTTACCATCCCCTTACCTCATCCCCTACGCAGTACGTCCCTGCTGTTTCCTTCAGAATAGGCTCTAGAGCTGGGAAAGTACAGCAGGTTGATTAATATTGTGATAGAAGCCTGATGGTGAGGAACTTTTAGAATAATTCTGGATGTCAAGTTGTAAAGACTGGCCTCCACCAACCTTGAAAACCACGCTCAATGAAATGCTGTGCCCACTGCACCTTCTCTGCTCCCATCTTCTGGATCACATACAGGTTCTGAAACAGAATCAGGAAAGTGAATACTGTGAAGTTAGCAATGTTGTGATAGGTACAATTTGGCCATTTAATAGGTGAACTAGTGTTTTGGAAATAAAACTACCCTTGTCTCTGTAATCTATTGTTAGTCTGAATTTTATGAAGTATAAATATTGACTAGTCTGCTTTGGTGTGACAGTTTTTCATTTTGTGCTGTGATGTGCTCACCTGTAGAGGCTGTATCCCAGAAACAATGAGGTCAGATATCATCCGAACCTGGGCACGTTTCTTTGGGTCTGTGGGAAGAAGCCTGGGTCCTGGTCTGGTCTCCTCAACGTACTGGATCACTGCCAGCTGCGTGAGCAAATAACACATTTTCAGCAGACTCATTCAGTGAACTACATAAAATTGGTTTTGTTGGACGAAATGGGTGAGGAGATTGGAAACTTACTGACTGAGACAGGGTGATGCCATCAATTTCAACTGCAGGAACTTGTTGCATAGGGTTTAATGCCTTGTATTGGTCTGTAAGCTTGAGCACACAGAGGATTTTCATGAGACTCCTGCAGTTCATCCTTTTATATCCATGTCAAATATTTCATATTTTATTACATGATGGTTCAATTAATTCCTTGGCATGTTTGCTTAGCACAAGGAATGCTACAGTGCAGTGCTACAATATGTCATGCTTTAGATTTTTACATGGATCATATGAATCTGTCCACTGTACCTGCTGACCTCCATCTTTGATCAGATTGACTGGAACCTGGTCATATTCAATACCTTTAAGAGCAAAAGCTGGTGCACAAGATGTTAATTATCACATTGGCTCAAAACCAAAGTAACAGCACATAAGCAGTCAAATCCCATGGCGTGACTTACCAATTCGAACCCTCCAGGAGCAGGAGCTTCTGAAGTATCCATGAAGAATAGGCTAAATAAGAAGCCAAAAACAAAACGTCAGTGCATGAAAACCATCACATCTTTTCTCATCAAAATCAACTTTGTGGTTTCTGCTGGTTCACCTTGTTTTGGGCTGCCATAGTTTTCAGAAAATCGTGAGTTCAACTACATTGAATCAACTATTGCCAGTAGTTTTTCTAGAGAGCTGGGCACAAATATCTCATCATCTGGCGGCCAATAGGATGTGCTCCCTAAAATCCCTCCTACCTAGTCTTTGGTCCATGACTAAGCACTTTCGGGGGTTCATATGTTTCACATTAGCGAGCTAGTGGACAAAATGTTACAAATAATAGTGACATTACAATACCTTAGCGAGGCAAGCAAATGACAAGTGCATTGTAGTGGATGCAATAACGTATCACTTTTATTTTGATAAGCTTTCAGACTACGCTTGCGAGAGGTCGATTACATTTCACAGCAATGCCATACTTCTGTCTTCTATGGTGGGTGAATGCTTTTCTGTAGGCCTAGAGCATCTTGAAGGTAAAACTCGAAGTCCTAACAACAAAGCTAGCTCTGCCTATTCACAATATTGTAGTTTATTGTCTCAGTTCAGCGCAGAGGTTGTACAATGTCCAGCCAGTTAATGCAAGACGGGCTAGGTGTTTTTAATCCAATGGTTGGTTGCAACTAAGGCGGGGTTTTCTAAAATCTCAAATCAGGAGTGGGCAGCGAACATTAACACGTAACCAATCAGACTGCTTTATTTATGGGCGTGCTCACGTGGAGCAAATAGCAAGCCACCTTTTTCCTTAGATCCCGCCCACTTCTAAATCCTAGTTTAGGAAGGAGAATAATGAACGCTGTCTCTCGGCCGCGGTCCTACCTGTAGGTTTGCTGTGTAATCTTGGACAAATCAAGTACATAAATTTAACGTTTCCACCATGGCGACTACAGCAATGAGATCACTATTGAAGACAAGGGTAAGAGTGAACGGTAAAAACAATGACAACTCGCTTCAGTTACAAATGATGCCAAGAGCTTTTGACAGTGTTTACAGAGTACTAGGTGTCATGCAGGATTTAGTTCTACGGACCAATTTATTCCTCACATATGCAATTAAGTGTTTAAGTGTTTAGAACAATTCTGGTGCATATTGCATCAGCAGGGTGTAGGTTTTTGAAATAGGTAACCTTCAGCTGACTTTTAAGAAACTGATGGCATGTCACCTGCTCTCTGAGCACACTTTTCCTGTCATTTTATAATTTTATGGAAATCTCTCACAGTGCACCGACTAGCTGAACTACTTTCAGGCTCCAGGCCCATTCTGCAAGCTTGACTTTGTCCCCTCAAATGTGCTGTCATGACTGTCTGCTTCGTAGTTGCACATTAATCTTGTACAAGCTAGTTGAAACTGGAAACAACTGGATTATTTTTGCATTCAGTGTTTTACTAAAATGAAAAGCTCACCTACCATTAAGGTATTTTACGGTTATTGATTATTTTTTGCCTGCTGGACTTTCTTCACAGGTCCCACTTCAAGTTGGCCGCATGTGCTACTCCTCATCAGTGGTGAGTTGATTAAGTTTTACTGAGATCGGTGTCAGCCGGCGGTTACACTACACGGTGAGACTGGCTTAACATCAGATATTACTCATGAGTCATTCATCTGCTGAAAAGACATCTCTCCTCACAGCCCACCACTAAGCTGTTCATCGATGGGAAGTTTGTTGAATCCAAGAGTGCAGAATGGCTGGATATTCACAATCCTGTAAGTATGTCACCGGCCTGGATTGCTGAACAGTGCACTCATTTTAGGACCATCCTCACCTAGTTGCATTAGGTGTGTCTTATAGCTGGAGTACTTCATGGTGGCCAGACGTTGCCTGGCTTTCTCTGACATGGCTTTGAGCAGCAAAATCTACTAAGGTAAAAAAGTTCAAAGTTAAATGCCACAGTCTTTACTGCACAAACAGGTTTCTCTGCTTAAATGATGTAACCCTCTGTAAAGTTCTTGTACCTCAGGTGAACATCAGTTAGGGTTTACCTGTTACACAATTTATACCAAACTGAAAAAAACACTCCTTGCTGTATGAAACTTAAAGCAGTTTAATCTTTGGTTTTGTTTTTTTAAATGTATTTTTATATGCTATATGCTATATACAATATACATGAAACAACAGATTTCCATTAACCATTTTATAACCCTCTCCCTAATCCCCCTCCCTTTCCTCGTCACTTGTATAAAGTACATTTACAAGGTAAAAAATTAAATATATAATATTATAATCTAATTTAATATAATAAGTTATAATAATAAAACTGAATGAAAAATAAAAATGGTGTACCTTTTGTACACTGCACTATCACTCAGTCATACATCATTCAATTGTCCCTGTTGTGTAAGGTGGATCCCCAAATCACTATAGTCTAATTAACACATTATTCAGTTTGCCTCTCAGTATGTTGTGTTTTTCCATTGACATACAATGAGCCATATTTTTATCGAAGTGTCAATGCTAGGTCTACCAATTTTCTTCCAGCCTGCAGTATACACATATCAATGAAGACCAAACCTCAAACGAAGGCCAGGAGGATATAGTCCCAAGATAATAACTTGGGTTCCATGGGCGTCTTAACAGACAGAATATTTTCTTAAAAGTTTAAGTAGTTTAATCTTTAGAGTATTTCTGTTGTAAATGTAGTCATTCTGTTGTCGTTTGTGTCACTAAGGCGTTCTTTCCTCTGCTCTGTTCTAGGCTACCAATGAGGTGATTGCCCGTGTGCCCAAGGCCACCCAGGAGGAGATGCAGGCTGCTGTGGACTCCTGCTCCAGGGCCTACCACTCCTGGTCTGAGACCTCCATCTTGACTCGACAGCAGATCTTTCTGCGCTATCAGATGCTTATCAAGGACAACATTGTAAGTTCAAGACTCACAAAGTGAAAGCTGCCACAACTTGTAGTACAGTGTAAAATGGTTTGTTCAGCTCTTTGTTTATTATAGCTGGATGCAGTCGCCTCCCTAGATGTTCCTGTTGCATCTTCACAGATTCAGCATAATCATATTTGACACCTTTTTATAGCAAGTCCAGATTTCTTGACTTTGCATCTGTTATCTCTAATTGATAAACTGACTGACCACAGTGGTTCATAGACTGTTGTTTACTTTAGCTGCTGACACGCTAGTTCAGGTTGAAAATAGAGGGCTGATATGAGGATTGCCTTATGTTTCAGAAAGAACTGGCCAAGTCAATCACCTTGGAACAGGGCAAGACCCTTGCAGATGCAGAAGGGGATGTGTTCAGAGGATTGCGTAAGTCACATACACACATACACATACCTTTTCAAAGGGTAACATGTAGGTAAATGTTTGACTGTTAGCCTACAACTGCTTTAACTTTGCAGTTGCAGTAATGGTTAATCAGTACACTGCTTGATAGCAATATTTGAAACCAGAGCTGGTATCTTGAAATCAGCTGGATCGCTCTACTAGTATTAAGGCAAGGAAGGTAATGAAGATTTATTCAAGAAAACAAGTGAGATTATCTTTCCCTATCGGCTTCCTTGTTTTAAGAAAAATATTTAAAAACTCAATACCAGACTAGATGACTTCTTTAAATGGATATTTTTTGCAGTGTAAATTTTTGACTGAAATTGCAATCTCTTTGTTTACCAATATTGCATATGTAAACAAACCTTTCATAACTTCTTAACGAATTTGAAATACTTCTACCATTCTTTATGTTTGGCATTCTTTCCATCAATTTGAGAGTGAAAACTATCCCATGTTTTGACTTCCTGTGATGTGGCTACCTTTGACATTTACGTTTGAATTATGGATTGGGCTTTAAATTCTTCTCTCCAGAGGTTGTGGAGCACACCTGCAGCATCACCTCTCTGATGCTTGGCGAGACCCTACCCTCCATTACCAAGGACATGGACACCTACACCTACCGCCTGCCCATCGGTGTGTGTGCCGGCATTGCCCCCTTCAACTTCCCTGCCATGATCCCTCTGTGGATGTTCCCCATGGGCATGGTGTGTGGCAACACCTACCTCCTGAAGCCCTCGGAGCGTGTGCCAACCTGCACCATGCTGCTGGCTAAGATGCTGCAGGATGCTGGAGCTCCAGACGGAACGCTCAACATCATCCATGGCCAACATGACGGTAAGAGTTGGTCACAGTCATGCATACGGCTCTCTATCCGTTACGGTACACTGCACTACCTATAGCCTTTGATTGCTGGTATAGACAGTTTATACAGTATGTCTCAACTGGGAGTAGCCTATAGTTGTTCTAAGTTTAGAAATTACTGGCTAACGTTGTGAACTAGGGATAAGCCTAAGTGTAGGTGAAGTTAGTGTTGAACCTTCTTGAGGTGTCATGGGTCTAATTCCAAGTCGCCTACTTGGTAACCCCGGTGACATACCCGCTCTCACCCACCCCTCTAACATCCAAGCTAGGTTTCTATGTGGGTACTCCCATAGTAGCAAAAGCGATAGTTACATCATCATATCCTGTTTATTGGTAAATGCCGTACCCCGCAGCATGAGTTGTGATATCACTGGTTGGGATGTTGATGTTTCCATAATTGTCTTTCTCTCCCAGCTGTAAATTTCATCTGTGATGATCCAGCCATCAAGGCAATCAGCTTTGTGGGCTCAAATCAAGCCGGAGAGTATATTTACGAGAGGGGCAGCAAAAATGGCAAGAGGGTCCAGTCTAACATGGTGAGTGTCAAAGAAAGAACTCTAATGCATGGTGTCTGACTGTTTCCCTAAATGACCACAAGGTGGTGGGATTGGCCAACAAATTCTTGCTGGCTTTTTGACCCTATTATCATCACTCCTCCTCATTGCCAACTGTACAGATGAGGTGAGGAGCAGAGATTGTGATTGGGAATTATAAATGTTCCACCTGTTCCTATCAGTTCCCTCTATCAAAGTATTGGAATGGAATGAATTGTGGCACAAGTAGAGCATTTAAAATGAACAATATATTTATTTAAAAACAACATGCAGTTCCATCCCATGATATTATATGCACTCATTTGTGACTGACCAATTTCTGTAATCTGAAGATGAAATAGTTGGAGGCTAACCGCTTCTCGTGTTGTGTAGGGAGCCAAAAACCATGGTGTGGTGATGCCTGATGCCAACAAGGAGAACACTCTGAATCAGCTTGTGGGCGCAGCGTTTGGGGCAGCAGGGCAGCGCTGCATGGCTCTCTCCACAGCCATTCTGGTGGGCGAAGCACGCAGCTGGCTGCCGGAACTGGTGGAGCGCGCCAAGGCTCTGCGAGTGAATGCAGGTACCCCTCCCTCTCGCCCCGCCCTCCACATCTTTGTCTCCTGAACCCCTGTTCAGCCCCGAGGGCCTTAGGTTCAGTCCTCTTGGGGCCACCCACGCCGCCCTAACCGCACCTCTCGCCATTTACCCCGCTGTAACTTCACAAAGGATCCAGCTTGGAGAGAGGGCTTGTTGAGTCAACCATGCTGCAAATTTGTGGCCAGATCTGCGGTCCTGAGCTAAATAGTGGTTCAGAACATCAAATCCTTTTAGAAAGGAAGTTGATGTGGAGTATGAGAAAGATTGATTGTCTCTATTTGCAGTGATATGGACTCTAAGGTTTCCTGTGTAGCCCTAAGCATCCATTTGTGAGGGAGTGCCTCACGGTGTCCCTCACACTGGCTTTTGTGTGTGTGTGGGTAAAGGAGTATTTCAGTGCCAGTAACCTTCATGCGTGCATCTCATGCGGGTGCAATTGTATGTAACCTTATAACTGGTTGTTTTTGGGGCCCTGCTAGGGGACCAGCCCGGTGCAGATGTGGGGCCCCTGATATCTCCACAAGCAAAAGAGAGAGTCTGCAGCCTGATCCAGAGTGGAGTGGATGAGGGAGCTACACTGCTCCTGGATGGTAGGAGCGTCAAGGTCAAGGGTTATGAGAATGGCAACTTTGTTGGACCCACCATCATCAGCAAAGTCACAGTATGTGGGTTCATGTCTCTATGTGCACACGCACAGTCAATTGTTTAAACCTGTTTGCATCGGAGTACCATGAAGAACTACTAAAAGTTTAAAGTTTGACGTAAGGCCTCCTCTTTCGTGTTTCCCCAGCCCCAGATGAAGTGCTATTCTGAAGAAATCTTCGGGCCTGTGTTGGTTGTTCTCGAGGCAGACACTTTGGATGATGCCATCAGCTTGGTCAACAGGAACCCCTATGGCAACGGCACAGCTATCTTCACCACAAATGGCGCCGCCGCACGCAAATACACTCACGAGGTGGATGTGGGCCAGGTGAGTGGCTACAACCTCCAAATGTGTTCTTCTGTTTTGGGAGAAAGGAGACATTCACAATCCTCTGTCATGTCTATACAGCATCTCAAACAAGGAGCACATCACACTTCTGTTTGAAAACGTACACGCACATAAAAAACGATTATTTTCCGTCACAAGTATAGCCTTGTTTGCTCCTGACTTAAAATATACACGTTGGCATCCCCTTCCCCACCCCATGAAGACTACAAATAGTCAGAGCAAACATATCAAAACAGGGGGGACATAGAAACATTTTTCCTGCTATGATTAGAGGAGGGGGAATCTTAAATTAAACTCAAAAGGGATTCCTAGGATCCTGTTCAACGTTTAAGCATAAATATGGCCAGCCTTTACCCTGTTTGTTTGCTTGTGGAGCCTAGTTATGCTCTGTGTTTGCTGTTCACATGTCGGGGAATGCTGTGCAGGCCATGTGCCGTACTCCTCTCCAAACCTCGATGCAACAAGCTCCTTTTCTTTTTTTTTCCCCCCCGCACCTTGGCCAAAAGGCCCTGACTACAGTGTCCAAACCTATTCCCGCAGTTTCAAACATTCTGAACCAACCATGCCAGTTTCTAGTGCCTTCAAAAACAAAATGATTTGTTTGGTTCGTCTTCCCTTTCATAAGTAAGGGCATACTAAACTCTCAAAGCTGCGAATATAAGCCACTGTTTAGGTTTGTTTAGTGCTGTTGTGTCTTGTTTTGTTTTTTAAGAAGCATAGGGTGCACCACATCTCTCATCAGCCCCATCTTACTCCTCCACTGACTTGGATCCAGGGCACTGTTTTACAAAGCTTACACTTATGGAAATGAATGGGGGAAAATGCTTCTGTTCTGCAGATTGGGGTCAATGTTCCCATCCCTGTACCGCTGCCTATGTTCTCCTTCACTGGATCAAAAGGATCCTTCAGAGGTGACACCAACTTCTATGGTAAACAAGTAAGTATCAAACAAACAACTGTGTCTTAGTCTTACGAGTTCAAGGAAATCATACTTGTAGCAGTCTGTAAGTCTTGAGGTAACTGCTTTTTTTTTTTTATTTCTCTTCAGGGCATCCAGTTTTACACACAGATCAAAACTGTAACTTCGCAATGGAAAGCTGAAGATGCCACCTTGCAAAGACCCGCAGTTACCATGCCTACCATGGGACGCTAACTGGCTAGTTTAAAGCCCATCCTACCTGTGTTTTGTGAATTGAAATGTGCAAACTACTGTTCAGTCCAGTAAGCCCAAAAGGCCTTGATACCCCTCTTCCACACGCACAACACAGGCCTTAATGGTTAGAAAATGTATTGAAGACAGCTTTTATTTTCAACTAAATGACTGTAATGTAATTTGTTAAATAACAGTTCCCGCCTATTTTATACTAGCGATGTGTATATAAAGCTACTCCTGCTCTCCAAATGTAAGCCCACCATGGCCATGTAGCCAAGACACTTCTGACACTACTACTATTACTACCTTTCTTTTCTCCCGATGCAGCACCAGTATTGAAACTGACTGTCAGGGATCCAATTATGGTGCAACATCAGCACTACATGGTCAGAAAAGGTAACATTTAAATAAAGAGACATTTCAACTGGGGTGTGAGAATGAGAGAAAATTCATATGAGTCTTATATATTTTAAGGTTTTTATCACGAGCACAAATAAATATCTTGCATTCTAATACACACATAATTGACATTCTGCGGGACGGTTGCATACGCAGCAGCAGACAGCCCAGAGTGTGAGTGATGGTGATATGGAAGCATCCAGGGCCAGACAGAGGTCATGTGGTGTGTATATCCGGCAGGCTGTTTGGGTTGGATGGCAGGTTGGACACAGGCGCCTGGGTGAGGAAGATCACCGGGGACAGCTCCTCTGTAATTCTGGAAGACAGTCATCATTATGTATCGCGAAAATGAAACTGCCTGATAAATCACATGCAGGCATCACAGTCTCACACTGAAATGCTTTTTTGCCAAACATGCAATGCGGGACCAATAAATCTGCACAGGCTTTGTAATTACAAGGAGAAAATATAACTTGGATTCTCATGCATTCCTTTGGTGCCTTACCCAGCAGCATCACTGTCAATATGGTTCTTCTCAGAGGATGCAGACAAAGCCAAAGGTTGGCCGGGTTTCCTTTGAGGAAAATACAGAGTTACAATGATTTGGAAAGGCCATGTTTTAACATACTTGTGTGTCTAGTCTGTCCGGCCTGTAGACAGCCTTGGAAAGGGGTTACTCTGGGTGAACACAAAGCACATGGACTGAAATACTCTAAATTGACCCGCTGGAGTCTCCAAATGCTGTATGTTATTCCGCTGGACTAGGTGCCAGACCACTGTGAACATGGATATATATCTACTCTGCCCTGCCATACCCCCATACATTCAGATCCCCTGCATACTCCTTTCTGAAAATCATGTTACCAGCTGCTCCCTGACCACAAGTGTTCAAAGAACAAAATAAACTCAGAGTGCACGTGAAGTGGGGCCAATAGGCTGAAGTCAAATCGACGTGACCAGATGTTTGTTTCCAAGCACACGACTCTGTGGCCGGACCTATTTTTACTATTGTGCCCAGACTCTTTCTTCATTCTTTTTAAGCAGCTGGACGGAAAAGAAAATTGGTTGAAGCCTAACTGATGTTTTATGGTATCCTCTTCTGCTGAGAAAAAGGCTGTTTAAGACATTAAAAAGAGGGAGGAGTCACAAACGGGTTCAGACTGAACTACTGCTCGGTGTCGCTGCATTTTGTTATTAAGAGTTAATCGTGACAGAAGTGTCGATTTCATGTTCAATGATGTGGATGGTATTATCTAGGCTGAAATGGAAAGAGGAAGCAACTTAAACAGCCAGCAGTTCTGTTCCTAACTCAGTCATCCACATGTGTCAGTTGTGGGAGGTTTTACAATACCTTGCCCGCTGTCCATTCATTTTTGCAAAGAGAAGCCTAAGCACTTTCTCCTTCTGCTCCCAAGTGAGGTCTGATATGTCAACCTTGTTGCCCTGTACTTGAGTCCTGAAAAAACAATGGTAGAGGAAATCAGAATGAATGTGAACCACAACTATTACACACATTCATTTACTTAACATAAGCTGTATCAAGATGTGAACTGTGTGTTATATTGGGGGTTGGATGACCACTGAGTGAGTTGCAGGTGACTTGGTGCTGATACTCATGAGCCATGAAAAATGTAACAAAGACAATAACACAATAAGTTGTGGGAGTGAAGGGAATAGGACCTACCACCTCTCAGCCTCCTCCATGTCTGAATAGACACAGTTGGTACTGTGGGGGTTTTTATGGAAGGTGCGGATGAGGGGGTACTTCAGTTTTCCTGCTCTGGCCTCACTCGTCCTCCTACGGTAGGCCTGTAGTGCTTCCTCCCTGTATTGCAGCCTGCTAGCCTGGATCTCCTGCTTCACCTGAAACAGCGCCTCATGGAAGAACCGCTCCATCTCTGTGCGCTGCTCTACAATGCTGCCTGCCAGCCGCTTGATGCGGCCCAGCTCCTTCTCTCGCATGGCCAGCACCTTCTGCAGCTTCTCCAACTCCACCTGGCTGGCCTGGGTGGTGACCAGGGCCCGCTGCTGGGTCCCCTCCTTCTCCTGCTCAAATTCCCCAACCATCAGCTCCAGGGCCTGCTCCAGGGTGGCCACCTTGGCCTTCAGTTCAGATATCTCCTCCCTCTGGGCCTTCATCTCAGCCACATTCTTCTTCGTCATCATCTCACCAGTCCCCTGGGAGTGGAAGTAGAAGTAAGATCAAGATCAAGCTTACTTTGTGGAGCTATTTAATTTCCATGCCTATACAGAGATAACCGAGCAGCTAAACATTTGTGGTTTATCAGCAATTACATAATATTTCATCCAATCACATCCGAGTGATTTCTAAGAAATTCTTGGCTTCGTTGTTGAGTAGCCAACATTTCTAGTAGGTGG
The DNA here is from genome assembly GCA_034670405.1 of Hoplostethus atlanticus. Classification (NCBI taxonomy): domain Eukaryota; kingdom Metazoa; phylum Chordata; class Actinopteri; order Trachichthyiformes; family Trachichthyidae; genus Hoplostethus; species Hoplostethus atlanticus. Next base: position 4,280,100 of record JAXDDX010000004.1, read on the forward strand.
ATTTGGTCTTTTCCTTGATTTATTGAAATTATCAGGGGTATGATTAAGGTGCCCAATATTTGTTTTTCTTAGAGAATCAGTGCCGGAAAACCGTGAGGGGGGAAGCCACTGAATTTGAACCCATACACCAGTGGAAACTCACCACAACCACCAACCACTGAGAGGCTGGCTAGTAGTCAGGAGGTGAGGGGAAAGTAGGACCACAAGCAAAATATACACGGTCAGCATAAGTAAACAACACAAGGGAAAAACCACCTGAAATATATTCCCCCACAGATCTGACAAGTGCTTCATAACTGTAATGATTGAAAATGTTTTTTTTGGAGATGAATGGTCTCTGTCCAAGGACTGTCAGTGCCTAATAGTAACATTCCTATTTGCTGTCCCATGGTTCAAATGTACCTTGTTCAGTGCCAGAGAGGTGTTTTCCTCAGCCAATGACGACGTCAATTTCTGCAGGTCCTCTGCCTCCTTCATGTGATAGTTCAGCGCTTCATTGAGACGGACGTTTTCCTTGAACACAGAGCGTGAGGCGTCGTCCAGCAGCCTAATATTTTTCAGTACAAACATATTAGCCATCAAAGAATTGAGCTTCTCATATCATGCTTCAAATTGTCTGTAATTATTAACTGGGATTTCCACCACTGCTATGAATCTTGACTCAGACCTGTGTCAAACAGTATTTGTTTTTATGCTGCATGGAGTACCAGATGTGTTGGGTTTGCAAAATAGGACAATACGAGTATAGCACAAGTATTTTAAAGTCAATTTAACATACTTTTCTGCCATTGACAGCTTACCTGACACTCTGAACTGTCCTGATACAGTTAACTCCACCATCTGGTATTTCAAGTAGAATAATACAAATGCTAAGAATTATTGTCAAATGCTGTTTGGCAGTAGTGTTTACCAGACAAGTGGTAAATTGCCATTGGAAGTGAACAGATTGGGATCTGACCATGTAGAGAACAAGTCACGTTTCTTGGTTCTTAGTCAGCAAATTAAGCGAAACTGGGTCAAGTCTGCTTGGTTTTAAAGACAAGTTGAGTGTGTTTAAACTTAAATCAATTACTGTCACTGAAGACTAAAATCAGCAAGGCCACACCAGTATCAATGTTGATGTTTTACGAGCTGTAAAAAATAACTAAACACAGCAGAGGCAAAATATACTTCTTATGGTTTCAAAACTAATAAACAGAGGTCTTCCACACATACTCTACACCCTCCTCTCTGCAAGGCATTCTGGGACAGCCGAGGATGTGATTATTGGCTTAGGTGATGTACATTATCTTAAACATACAGTGTGGTCAAGATAATAACCTTAGTTTGTTTTACATATATATATATATATATATAAATGACATATATTTTTCCCTTCTCTTCCTCATTCCCTGCAGGTCCAGATTGAAGAATAAAATTAGCTTGTAATGGGACAGCAGAGACACACTCACACAATGGCTTCATTGTGGGCCCTCTCAGCCAGCAGGGCTATCCTCTGCTCAGCTTCCTTCTCCAGGCGAGCCTGCAGGGCAATGCACACAACTTACTCTTCCACCTGGGCCTCCCAGCTAGGTTAGGCTAAATACACAAAAATCTCTGCTTGGTTAAATATCATTTAAGATTTTGATCATATCAGCTGGTAGCTAGTTTTTTATAAAGCTCATCTGTCCATGAACAGGTGTCATAACTCTTTTATAAATTGTATGATTTATTGTTGAGTCTGATCAATTTCACAGTGTATCCATTTGAATATTCTTCATTAACTCATTTATGGACAAGAACAGGAAATATTTGCCAGTGTGTCTTTAAGACGATACAATACCTTTTCACTGAAGAATTTGTGCTCCATTCTAGCCAGGTTTTCCCTGTGCTCCTTTTCACCCATATACATGCTTTCTCTAATCTAGAAAACACATAGATAATGGTTACTGGTAACATTCAGTGACAAAGACCAACCACTGTTGTAAAGAAACTTTATCCTATTTTGCCTCACGCTAATGAGCTCCTGCTCCATTTGGGCTTTCTTCTTCCGAAACTCCTTGATTGTCTTCAGTTCTCCCTGGATCATGTTAAAGTCATTGGATCTCTTTTTGAACTTGTTCTCCAACTGATCAATTTGAAATGTGTAATCTCCAACCTGTTACAACCAATCATATGATTAGATACATACAACAATCTTCTGTAGAAAACATTAGCAAATACATTAACTGTATGCAGTTAAATATTCAGGAATAGTACAGATCTCGCCTCCCTGCAGCTCCATAGCAATGGCTACAGTTTCCAGGAACAGAGAACAGCTCATAACAGCTGGGAAGAAACCCTTGTCTAAAAGTTCACATGGATTATGCCCTTTGTAATCCAACCCAACCTAAGCACAGATCAGTCAGCTAAATACCTCAAACCAGAACAAACTGCTATTGTGGATACACCAGTCAGAGCAAAAATGTGACAGTGACCAAAGTCATGAGAGACAAGCAAAACATGCACCCACAATGATGTACATGACGACTAAATGAGAGGTTATCGACCATCTGATTACAGGTTTAGGCCTAATTGTTATTGTTCAGATAACTCTGCATATGTTCTTCTACAACATAAATGTGCCGATCTGCAGTATGTATGCAAGTTGGTTTGCAGTATACAATTTTCAGGACTGCCTGTGATCTATCATCTTTTCAAAAAATATCCACCAGGTCAAAGTGGCAATGTGCTTAGTGTCGCATTTAACTCTCTTTTTTCCTAATGCTGTGTGGTAACTGCAGTTGGAAAACTCTTTATGAAATAATTATTTGGCTGCCTGATTTTCTCAACACTGAGTTTCATCATGTCTAACTCCTTAGACAGAAGCCAGGGCACTCACGTTCTCTGAGTGCCTTTGATGAAGTAGTTTCCATTAGCTAAGTCAATTTTCAAGATGAACCATTTTATCGCCTCGCAATGAGAAAAGGGCTTTGAGGAGAATGTCTTGAAGTCACATCTTTAGAGTCAACCACAACAATATTTTTTTCCAACATGGACATATATGACAGTTCCATGCATGTCTAAAATAGGGATGTTTCAAGTTGGTCCAGACCAAGCCTCTTTTTTGTTCCTCAGAAGCTTATTGGATCCCATTTTACCAGCATGAAGTAAGAGCTGGAAGATGGAAAACAGCTGTTCGCAAACACAGCATTTTTTTGCACACTTGAGCCTTGTTATGATGTATGAATATAGTAATGGTAGTTTGATAATTTGATCATAACTACAATTAATAGAGGTCAATAAAGATCCAGTGTCAAAATAAGCTCAAATTGTGTATGTTGCGTAACTTATACTGGTGTTTTAGAGCAAAGATCTGTGACAGGAATGGATAACACATCAAGACTAGCAGTGTGACTGTCTTTTCCAGACCGAGCACATTTAAATTATGTAGCCACTGACAAGGACTGAAATAATTTCAGACCATGTAACGAAATGTGAGTGTCTGTTTCTTTGTTTTATAACTTGTTTGGTTGCTGTTTTTACTTACATAATAAATGTCAGCATAATTACATAGAACCCAGCTGTTTAGACCCAGCGCAGCACATTTTTGAGATGCTACAGGTTTAATGTACACTTTTGTCACTTAAACCACAGTAAATGACAAGGTTTTGTATAAACTGTGTAGTCAGGTCTTTTCTCCTGCCTGTAAACCTACTGCACCCATGTCTCAGCTTACCAGTTTCTCCTGCTCTTCACGAGCAAGTACCCTTTGACTCCTCAGATGGTCCTCCAGGCTCATGATCTGTAAAACGGACGACATAGTGCTGCTGAACGGTTTATCTCACATGCATGTTCATCTACACCATCACGTGTCTGTTATGTCCTTGCCAAACCGCATTCCGACCTTCTCCTCTTTCTCGGCATCCTTTCTCTTCAACAGGCCAATTATGTCAATCGTGTCCTTCTCTGCTCGATACTGCTGGTTGGTGAGTTCTTCATTGGCTCGTGCCAGGCTGCGGCAAGCTTCACGGTACTGCACGCGCGACTGCTCATTGACATCTAACCTGTTCTCCCAGAGAGCAGCGTTGGCCTTTGCCTTCTCGATGTCGGACTCTTTGTCGGCTTTTGACTCTTGTTTGCCTTCCTTCTTTCCTTTCCTACGACAAATAAAGTGTAGGAGAACGTCTTTTGAATGGACAAACAAAGTGGACAAAAATAAAAGTACGCAAAGCTAGTGTTAGCTCGCTGTTTCTCACTTACCCGCCTTTCCCCTTCTTTGCCCTTGATGGCTTTCTTCTTCGGCATCACTACGGATACCGGGCTAAGATTAAAAACAACAACACGCTTGCGTTGACTACTATACGATGTGATGCTTTGGACGTTAGTTAACCATTGGCAGTTAAAGTTTAACGATAGCAAACGTCAACGCTCCTGGTACCTGCAGGGAAGTTTTGTTTGGATATTTGTTGCCATAGCGACGCTGTCACCAAGGCAACAGCCACATTTCTCTGCTACAGCTTTAATTGGGGCATCCTGGACAACTGGCAACCTGGCTATTATGTAAACTTAATGCATGCTGCAACATCATTTGAGTTTCTTTGGAGGATATATTATGCAATGTGGGAGTTGAACATTTTTATGTTTGGAGTCCATTTGTCCTAAACGTTACCCTTTGTACAAATGCATAGCCTCCAAGTGTATTTCAGTCACTTCATGAGACCGAGTGTATGTATCTCAACTCAAAATAAAGTCATGAATATATGTTAGACAATCAAGGGGATTATTACAACATTTCAATGTCTGTGCCACTGAAAGTCTAGAGTCTGGACTGACACAGGGTGGCTGCATACTTGTTGTCATTGTAATTATGGTCTTCAGATGCTGGGTTTTATCAAACAAGATATGTTTGCACATGATCTCCTCCCACATGATGACATGAGATAGATTTTGCCTTTGACAACAGTATTGTACATGTTGTCCTGAAAAGAACTATGTGTTGCTCACTGCCATCCAAAAAGACCCACAGTTGTTTTTTTTTAAAATTTCATAAGTTATGGGAAGGCCACTAAAATCAACCAAACTGCCACTGACTTTACATCTTAGAAGAAGCTCATCCAAAAGAAACAATGTAAAGTTAGCGCAGGTCATAATTTCAGCTCAGAACCACTGAATGCCCTCCATCATCTTGTTCAGCTTTGTACAGAAGCCAGACAGTGTCCAGCAAACATTATTCAACAAACAAAAAGTAGATATCACAAAATGTTAGGGTGTAGCTACTGTAAACTGAATCATATAGGGTAGTTTTTCTGCTCTGGCATCATGCACAGAGTTTGAAGACTAAATTTAAAGGTAATTGCTATGACAGTGAGGAGAGAAAACTGAAATAACCCTGAGCTTTTCAAAGCTGTCATTATCATTGGAATTGTAATGACAAGGTTTAGGTCTCTTCAATAGACTTTTTGGGGTAGGACACCCACAAACATGGCATTCCTGAGGGTAACATTGCAGCATATTAATAATAGATTGCACAGCTTAGATTACAAAGCTGGGGTCCCTTCTCATGCTTTACGGTTTCAAAGTAGCTCTTCTTTGAAAAATTCTGTTTGTAATATGCTGTGTCATGCTATATAATGACATCTTACATGGAGGTCTTTGGTAGAGATGGCACTGCACATTTACATGACATTTTAAAATGATTAGGCTACCGATAGTTTTTTTTCTTTGGATTAATTAAGTTTATTGCATGTCGTTCTAGAATGAAATGTAAAATTTCTAAAATTTCTGCTGTTTCAATATCAAAATGAATACAACAGTTTATTTGGAAGATGCACTTGTCAAGCCATTGTCCGCATCACATGATAATTGCAACATAAAAGTAGGTCTGTGTGTTGAAGACTACAGCACGCTATGATTCATGACATGAAGAGTGTCAAGCGCCATAAGGTGGTTCACAGCTGTCAAAACACTGCACATTATCCATAATTATGCTTACATACTACAATGTGTGTGTGTGTGAACATCACTCCGATTTGACAGAGCAAGAATATACCGACCGAACCGAACATCTTAGAATGAAAAATGGCACTCTTTGCAGACAAGACATGACCTCTTCGGTCTCTGATAGGACACGTTTGGATGAAGTGTGATTGACCAGACTATCACACTGTGAACATGGCATACAGGGTATCTGCTGGCACAAGTCAGTGAAAGGTCTTGCACATGGATGCTTTGATAGGGGTAAAAGACCATTCTGGTGAGCCACAGGATTGAAAAAAGTAGCCACAGTATTTAGAAAAAAGGAAGGAGGAAAGAAAGTCCAATATTTTTAGTCCAAATTACAGTGTTGGAACAGTGCTTTGCATAGCGGAGTGTCCTGGGACTGGAATGGCATGATGGGTGAACAGTGGTGCCAAGCCCCACCCTCCCCACATTGTCCTTTCTGTGGACCTGCTCTCTGCAGTCCCTTGTGCCCATCTGCAGGACCTCTGCCCCCACCCCTTCTCACCCGCCTGGCTGGGCAGGCTGCAGTTTCTGCCTCACTCACCCACTTGATGAGGTGAAACAGCTTCATTGAGAATGTAAGCAGAGTTAGGTCAGGATTGGGACAGGGTCAGTTTACCAGGGACGCCTCAATTGCTAGACAACCGTTGCCTCCTGTTCCAGCCTTCTATCCTCGTCCTGTTGATACAAAGTGGGCGAAGAATATCACAGCCCAATACAAATCTCAGTTCACGTAAGGTCTCTGAGTTACTGTGCCTCTGTGCTCCACTGCCATGGGATATCCTTAGTGCCTCTGCCTTTTCCCCTGAAATCTGCAGCTCTGAACATTACATGGGAATACTTAAGTTGATACACTACAGCATGGTGTAATCCTTGCCAGCCACCCACCTAAATCAGAGAAACAACTACTCATGCTTTTCATGCATTCTCTCGTGAAACGTGCCTTAACTGCCCAAATATTTTCCCTTGGAAAGGCTGTGGTTAACACAGGGATGAGTGGGAGTGAGATGATTGCTAACATTCTTTTAACATTTTGTGCCAGTTGGAGTGTAAGTCACATTTGCATGTCTTTTTTGAAAAGTAAGCTTGGTGAAAGTGTTGCAACAGATTTTCTAATGTGGTGATTCTTGTACACGTCATGATTGTAGCATTAAGAGTGAGTTGTGATGCATCGTAGGGCATTTCTATACATGCAAGTCATCATTCCAGCTGCTGAAAATGATCTGTCAGGTAGTAATGTAAAATACACCCAGCAACTCCTCTGCCCTACAATGACTCATATTTTCAGTTTGAAACCTGTCATTCTTCTTTTGGGGTTTCTCTTGATCCTAATGTCATTTTAAATGGCCCCCACAAAGTCCCTACCTTATTTTCTCCTTGAAGTCCAAAATAACTGTGAGCATTTGAAAATTGTAGTAGTAGTAGCTATGACATTAGTAACAGCAAGATGTAGTTTCAAAACACAAATTAGGTGTTTCTGTGTTTATAAAAAGCAAGCGGTTCTAAATTCAAGTCATCTACTGTGAAATAGAAAGTTTGTTACATCACCGCTAATTTAGGTAAAAGGCCAAATTTAAGCACTTGTGAAAGTAAAAAAACTTGTAGAGTGAAGGAATTCTCGAGGCAAGTTACTCTGTAAGTCTTAATTAAATACACCCATAAAATGTATTTTAAGACCATTGCTCTACATTTCTGTGTGAACCATTCATTTTGATGTCCTGATAAATCCCTTTTTCTTCTTTTAGGGGGATTTTTGGCTCCAGATTACCCACCAAAGATGAAGAGGGGAAAAACATAAAGCCAAAAATAATCTTTAAAAAATGGAAACGCTGCTGGTAAGCAGGTACTCAGTCTCCAGCTCACACAGGAGGGGGGACTCTTGGAGGAGCTGGGATGGACCGCCACAGGATTGGTTGATGGCTTATGTCGGTGTGGCCCCATGCCAAGCCCTTATGTCTTTATATACTGTAAACAGATGACCGGACAGTCCTGAGTGTGCACTGTGATCCACTCTGCCTCTGTCACCTCAGCCGGCTGCAACAACTGTGGTCTCTGCGGCTCCTCGGAACAGGCCCTCTCTCACCAGCATCCACAGAAGCTTTTTCCTTAGCTGTTTTTGAAAAGTTACTAGCTGCTTCTCCTCTCCGGGTGTGAAAACAATGGCTATGCAGAGCCTGATCTTAACCGTATCCGTGTGGCTTCTGGCTGGGAGCCTCCTAGCAGAGGCGACCTACTACCGGCACCACCGCTTCGTCCCCCACTACCGCTACCGCGAGCACTCCGCCAACGCGGAAAACCTCCTACCGGAGGTCTCCAACCCGGTCCCAGAAGCCTCCCAGCCTGCCATCCAGACCTACCCTGAGATTCCCGAGGTGTTTCACCCGGCGCCCGAAGCCATCCACCCTATACCTGAAGCTTTCCATCCGGTACCTGAAGTCTTCCACCCAGCACCTGCGCCTTATCATCCACCTGAGGTTTTCCAGCTCGAGTCCGGATCCTCCCCACCTGCCAACATGAACCGTGTTTTCCATGGGATCATGTTCGACGCTGGGAGCACGGGCACCAGGATCCACATCTATAAGTTCATCCAGAAAGACCCAGGTGAGTGTTTCTTTCCGATAGGGCTTCACATGCTGCTGGCTCCCCACAGTGAGTCTGGCTGCTGTTAGGTCATTCGCTGTGTGGTGTAAAGACGAACACGTCCCGGCGGGGTGGGGAGAGCGCGCGTGGGCAACACAGTCTAAAAGTAGATGAGTTGGACTTTTAATTTAATTTCCATTTCTCAACTCTGAGCAGACTTGAAAGTGAATCTGGATTTAGCCTACCCTCTAAATATCATGAGTTGTAAATTAAAACTTATATTTACTACCTATAATACATTTTTTTATTTTTTTTATTTTACTGTATTGTAGGCTACTATACTGTTATTACTCTGGTTTATAGTGTGCTCTCTGACACCCACTTCTCTTTTAGTTGAGCTGCCTGTTCTGGACAATGAAATGTACCACGCAGTGAAGCCGGGTTTGTCTGCTTATAAAGACAACCCTGAGGAGGTATGTATGCCTTGTTTGCCATTACTCATTATTAATAACCAGATATTAGGGTGTTGTCCGCTGTCTGCAAACCACTGGGATTGTCTTTGGGTTGGGTTCATGTGATGTAGAGACAATGTAATTACAAGAATTCCTCCTGCTACAAGATCCTGCCATTACGTTGTTTGTCTTTACCTTCAGTTTACTTTCAGATGATGAGAAGTGTATGTTTTAAACCTTTGATTGTTGGATAAATCAGTTTGGTTATGAAATGTTACCCATTCATTCAGTCATTCATTCATTCTTTATTGGTGATGTTATGTGGCTGTGACTGTGCTGGTTTTAACGGCTTGCTATCCCTTCCTCAGGGTGGCAATACCGTCAGACAGCTGCTGAAGATTGCCAAGAAGACCATCCCAGAGGAGGAATGGAAGCAGACCCCAGTGGTCCTGAAAGCCACAGCAGGTCTACGTCTGCTGCCTGAAGACAAGGCCAACGCTCTTCTGAATGAGGTGAGGCACGTTTTCTCCCTACCCTCAGACAGTTTGGCACGGACACTACCCGTCCTGCCAAGGAGCGGGATGAGAAACCACTAAGTGCTTACAAGTGTCCCCGAAAAAAATGTCTGCCCGTTTGGTGGCTATCATGTTGTAAAAAAACAGCTGTTGTGGGGTTGTGTGGAGTAGCCATATTTGTCATTTAAATTATTAACTGCAGGCTACTGTTCCAACCATGCTTGTGGTTGAATAGTCTGTCACTCTGAGATAGGACAGACACAGCTTGTTTGTCGGAGTCTAGATAGACGATTTCCTTGCGTAGGTTAGGACAACAGTGCCGTTTTATCACATGGTTGGTGGATGATAATAATAAAATATGAATGCATCCTTTCCATAGGTGCGAGAGGTATTTGATGAGTCCCCATTCTTTGTGCCAAACAACAGCGTCTCCATCATGAATGGAACAAATGAAGGTCAGTCACCTTTAATGTCCTATTACCAGTTTGTTCAGAATGCAAACGTTTTTCATTTGATGTTAGAAAATGACTCATTGTGGTGAGTGTTGACTGAGGTATCGTCTGACCAGGTGACAACCTCATTCACTAAGGATCTATCTACCAATGCTGCTCTCATAAAAGTCTTTTTTTTATAAGAGCTCTACCTCAGAGACAATTAAATATTGTTGCCTGAGTTGCTGTCCCACGCCCAATAATTTAAAGTGATCCTCCACATCACTCATTAAGACACCCTCACTAAGTTATGTTTCATCATACAGTATGTGTCATTCATTATCCTCAGTTTATGGGCGCAATAACTTGACATCTGAGACAATTGTAATTACCTGGGCTGGTCTGCAATCCTACATGTTAGACCGACACTTTAATATCAGCCCAATGAAACACAGCTAGACTAAAGCATTAGTCATCTCCAGTTAGGGCTTATCCTTTAAGCTTGAACATGCTTTTTACGTGAGTTGTAGTGAATAGCGAGCACTTGTCATGGTTTTACTAATGCAGGCATATTATTCCATGTGCCGTTTTAGGAATCCTGGCCTGGGTCACAGTGAACTTCCTCACAGGTAAGACATTGCCTGTGTTTTGCTATGGTGGTGTTAGCGGTCAGGAGGCTCATATCTCAGGCTCCAATGTACACAGAAGCCCAGCAGTGAAAGACTCTTGTCTCCTGTCTGCGGATCTAAACTTGAATCATTGGTCCCAATCTAGTTGCAATAACAAGCGACATTTCCTCACATTTTATACGGCTAGTGTAGCATCCTATTTATTTAAAAACCCACCTTGAGTTTTAAACTCTTGATGGCCACAGACAACATCTGCACACTTGCAGTAATATCCGTAAGCATGCATCATTCTGACACTAGTGGTTGTAAAATGAATGAATTCTGAATAAAGTGAGCCAATGATGCACAAGGTCATCCAGTGTACCCTGTTTACAGCGGTGATGATGGATAGCACCCTCTGTTAAGTTTTCTATATTCAGTGTTCTGCCTGTTTGCCTCAGGTCACTTGTATTCCAACACAAAGAAGACAGTGGGGATCCTGGATTTGGGTGGAGGATCCACACAGATCACGTTCCTCCCCAAGTCAAAGGTGAATGAAACATGTTTCATTTGGTGATTGAATATATTTGAAAAATGTTGATGAGTGTTACCAACAACAAACCACTGAACATTTCCCTTTGGTCCAACAGAAAACAGTTCACTCTGCTCCGCCCAGTTACATTGCCCAATTCAACATGTTCAACCATACCTATCAAGTCTACACACACAGGTAAATAACAGATGGGAAAATCACATGTATTAGTATTATGTTGAATAGTATTGAATGTGCTGAAATGAATTTAATTAACAGCTATCAAAAAAACATATGCATCGCCATTAATGTATTTCACCCTCACATAGCTACCTTGGAAATGGACTTTATGCTGCCCGACTGGCAACTCTCGGAGCACTAGGAGCTGATGGTAGAGTATCCAGTTCCTCTTATCATTGCATTCTCTGTCAGGGAAGTCATGTATCGATTTGTACAATGGCACTAATTTCTTGTTTTTACTTTCTCAGGTCTAGATTGGAAAATCTTCACTAGCTCCTGCCTACCCAAGAAGTTCAGAGAGGATGTGGCTTTTGGAGGAATCACCTACAAAGTCAGCGGAATTCCAGACGGTAAGATTAAAGTACTTTGAGGTTTTGATCGCCTTCCCAGTCCCTTGGATCCAGTAATCCCTGCATTCCTTTCCGAACTCTGGAACACAATAGAATATGATATAGTATAGTCCCAGATGAGAGCATTTTTTCATTGGAGTTTCTGGGACCTTGGCGCCAAACGCATGTTTTGTCATTCTCTCTGCCTTCCCTCTTGAACGATTATACTGCAGTCAACCTTGTATTTAAATGAAAAGAAAACTGTCAGTTAACTTCACAAATAAGGCAGTCACTCCCATACCACAGTCAAGTAGCCAAAAGATACTGGGCTAGTCCCCGAGCTGTTATTTTTCTGTGTAACGAGTGGTTTGATCTTGACCGCTCACAATTATGTGGTAAAAATAGACAGCCCAACAGGGCAGTGCTAAGTGCCGCTCTTGTCAGCACATGGTTTCTCTGGCTCAACCTAGCCAACCAGTCCCAAGGGGCTGTGTGAAAGTGGTCTTTCTGGGGCTTCCCTTGTATAACCGTCTTGTGAACCCCGGGCTTCAACCCTGTCTGACCTCAGACTAAGACTCCAGACTCTCCTCTTTGCATTCCATCCTACACCGCCTCCATGTACCCTCAAGTCACCCTTCGTCTACTCTGCCGATTTTCAATGTTAGTTTAATAATTATTTGACGCTCCTCTCTCCAGGCTATGCAGGCTATAAGCTGTGCTACTATGAGGTGACGAAAGTCATCAAAGGAATCGTGCACCAGCCTTATGAAGTGAAGGGCAGCAGCATCTTCTACGCTTTCTCCTACTACTTTGATAGAGCTGTGGAGTCAGGCCTTATTGGTGAGTGGGCACAGAGCAGCAAATCACATTCCAATATCATTTTCTCTCAAGTAAATTGTCATCTAAAATAGGCATGTTGATGTGTTTTGTTTTTTTCTCACAGATAGCAGTCGAGGTGGTGTAGTTGAAGTCAGGGATTTTAAGAAGAGGGCCAAGGAAGGTGAGAGTCAAATATTTTCTTCTCTTGGTCTGAGTAAACTGTGGTTGTATTGATTCAGAGCACAAAGTACAAACAAGGAACTTTTTTATGTTTATTTACATATTTCAGAAGCCAACAATCTTACAGGCTTCACATATCAGTCTTCTAACCACTAACTCTTCCTGCAAAACACACACCGTTCTAATTGACACAAGCACTGAACCTTGTTTGTGCCCAAATACCTTGGCACAATTGTGGCAGCTTGGCACAGCCTATCCTGGCACATAGGCTTTATTTGGCCAGTAAATATACCAAATTATTTGCTTAAATGTCTCATGGGTAGAGACAGATCATAACACAGAAATGTATTTTATTATAGTGCTTTGCAATATATATTGACATCACTATAAAATGCCTTTGCATGTTTGACTGATGCTCGCTGTCATCAACTGTGTGTAGCACTTAGTAGTGTCCATGTAGAACCAGATTTATAGAAAGCAGGAATGAGTTGGTGTGTTATGTAAGCCTGTTTGTGTTGAGAACACTGTCACATGGTCTCGAGGAACAAGTCTGGCTCAGGCTGGGCTGGCAGCTGAGCTGAGTCTGTCTGGCCCCGGCAGCGGGGCACCTGACAGCCACACACCACCTGGGGGCTGACACATACTGAAACACACTGTGTACAAGACTGTTTCACTCTGCCACCCACCCTCAGCCTTGTGCTGACCCTCAGCCAGTCGCCTCGCACCTCCCTGCCTATTCAGCCAAACAAAACAGAAAGGTCATCTTCTAATCATGTAGCACAAAGGTTAGAAAAGGTGTTTTTTATCATTATGTGGAACATGATTCCATCGTGTGATGCAACAAGGTGTCTCAGTCAAATGCCTTCTTTGCTTTCTGTCAGTGGTATGTGAAACCCGTGTTAATGTCATGTCGTGACCACATGTCTGAACGTTGTGGCTTGTTGTGTTTGCAGTGTGCAACAAGATGACCAAGTACCGTGCTATCAGCCCCTTCCTCTGCATGGATATGACATATATCACTTGTCTGCTGAAGGAGGGCTTTGGCTTCAAGGACACCACTGTGCTGCAGGTGAGCCAGTCAGGAGCAGGTTACTGGGGACAATGGATGTGGGAGACAGGCTAGGCAAAGAGGAAAGCTTGGTCCAAATATGTCTATAATCACAGGAACATTTATCATAAAATGTAATCATGTTTATCTACATGACAATAGATGTGGGAAATGGTTTGCTTCAGTCTGGTTATGGTTTGATGGAAATACTCTTCACACTTTGTTCAACAGCTAGCCAAGAAGGTGAACAACGTGGAGACAAGCTGGGCCCTGGGGGCGACCTTTGACCACTTCCGTAACCTCAACATCCACTAAGGACAGCTCACTGTCACTGCAGCAGGCACTGAGAGGGACAGCCTGTCACTGTGGGGCTTCCCTTCCTCCATCCACCCTCGATCAGCCCCTCCCTCATAGACACACCCGGTCCCACCACACTCCTTCAGCTGTCCCCTTCTCCCTTCTCCCTCCCTCCTCGACCTCAGCACCCTGCAAATACTCCAAGAACTGTTGAAAAAGAAATCACTATATTTTTTATAAGGCCAGCTATTTCTACTGTATGCTAAACCCAGAATTGGTGAGGTGTCTTTTATTTTTGTAAAGATAAGCGTTTACATTTTTGCTTCCTTATGGGTGTCTGATATGAAATGTCTTACTCAACTACCTGTAAGTGTGTAGAGGGTAGTTTATAAGCAATACAACCAGTCATGGTATTTAGGGAATTTTGGTGCTTACTGTGGTCCTGGTGTGCACTGTACAGTACATACAGTGGATTGGTTGCAGGAAATGCAACCATTAGTTGTTTTTCTAAATGCTTGCAAATCAATCTCTTTATCTAAGTAGTAAATTGTTCTACAGGACTGGGAAAAAACATTAGCCCTTAAAAAATTCTAGACAAGTGGGAGACATCATTGGAAATAGAGTAGTTGACAATCCAAAAAGCTTCTTTTCCTTCAACTTTGCACATAACACTTTAATTGCAGATATTGTAGCTAAAACACGGTCTGTTGCTTTGATGTCTACAGAGTTGTACATATTCATCGAGGAGTGTTGGATTCACTATGACTCAAGAAAACACTGTGGAGGAATGAGACTCACAGAGTGTGTTGCATAACTGAATACTGTTATATGTATGAAGTTAATGCCTGTATTTGAAAGTTCAGCCATGTTTATTTGTTTTGTCTAGAGTGGAGCAGTTCCTATCAAAGCGTGGCTAAATTGCAGTGCCCCCAAGTCCAAACTATATCTTAGACTAGCAATGGAAAAACCTGTCATCAAGCTTAGCTAGCGCATCCCACAACATCATTCACAGACATAAAACACACAGAAATTGCACAGAAACACAGAAATTATGTTGAAAAAAAAATCTTAATCGTGTCCATGGCTGCTTGTTGGGACGTAGCTGGTTGGCCTACACTAAATGCCGTTTGTAATTTTTTTCTTGTGAACTGTACAAATATTTAAATAACTGAAAGATTATCTAATTATAGAGTATTATAATAATCTTTGTGTCCGATATAATGTTTGAACATTTTGTGTAACTGCTCTCCAAACCATGCCTGTCTTTTCAGTATTCAACATGTTCAATAACTACTGCTGTATATAATACCATAATGTAAACTTTTATTAGTGAAGTAGTTTGACCCAAACTGCTTTTACATTGCAAAAAATGTAATGCTGCACAATTGCTCAAAAATGCCTCCATGTTCATCAGTTGAATCACCTGATGCCATGTGTAAATTGTGTTATGAAAACCATGTCAGTGAAATAAGTGTATACTATACATGTATGTTTTAATAAAACATGAAAAATGAGCTTTGTGCAAATGTATACTTTTTTTTATCTGGTAATCAGGTGTTATTGGGTACAGTTCAGTACTCTGGGGTCTCGGTTTATTTTACCTTTAGACCTATCTAGAAATTAGGTTCTGGTGTTCCTCCTGTTGCTCCAGTTATAACAAGAAATACATAAGAGTAAAATAAAACTTTATTAATTTACACTTTTACATTCCATTCACAAATGCATCACTTGCTTGCGAATGCCATGATCTGCTCCTGTAGAGGCAAAAGAGAACAGAGGTTGACTCAAAACTCTGCGTCCGTTTAATCATGCTTGCTAACAGTTACAAGTGAGCGGCACTGCAAACCTCCATACAAGACCTGTAAACTGGTGAACTCACAACATTTAATATGGAAATGTCAAGCGAAACTTTGTGCCTCCATAGTGAAATGCCTTTACAACCCGTTAAAGTTGCTTTGGTCTGAATCACTTAGTAGGGAATAAAGCCATTTCACATGAGTGGTCTGTAATAAAAGGGGTGTGAAAACACAAGCCAACACCACTGTCCGCTGCCCCAGGACCAGCCCTGCACCCCACCCACACACTTTTGGTAACACTAAATTTGGGGCTATACTTAGATGCCATAGTAGTAGGTTCAGAACCATGGAAATTACAGACACCGCTCAAGTAAAGCTCCATGTAATCAGAAGAGAGGGTG
Source organism: Hoplostethus atlanticus (assembly GCA_034670405.1). Taxonomy (NCBI): domain Eukaryota; kingdom Metazoa; phylum Chordata; class Actinopteri; order Trachichthyiformes; family Trachichthyidae; genus Hoplostethus; species Hoplostethus atlanticus. Next base: position 4,296,289 of record JAXDDX010000004.1, read on the forward strand.
GGGTCATGATGGGGGCGGGGCTTATGTTTGACAGGTGGATGAGTGATGTTCGCAACGGACCAGCGGAGCGAGGCTCACTGTGCCGTGGAGCAGAGGTAGAAGTTACGAGAGGAGAGAGAGAGAGAGAGCTTACTTTCAGTGTAGGGAGCATGTTGGTGGCCTGCAGACCAAAGGTGCGTAGGAGGACCACAGGAGCAGCATTAGTGGAATAGAGGCGTTTCATGAGGTCGATGGCAGCCATCATGGGCAGGTTGTGTCGTTGGCGTTCAGTCTCATATTCCAACAGGTGCTGTATCGCTCCTGCATAAAAAAAACATAGAGGGTTGAAAAGTTTAAGCACAGCTCTCAATGCTTTAAGCCTGTGTACGTCTTTCATGTGTTTTCTGCATCAAGTCGTACTGACGCTATTTTTACTTCAAAACAGACCATTCAACGGAGAAAAAAAGAAATATATAATATAACATAACAGTAATTTCATTTTTATGAAAAACAACGTACATCTAGTTCTTGAGAATGGACAGAAAAACATCAAATAAATTGTGGAAGGAAAGCCGATGCTTTTTATAATCAAGATCAACAGCATGTGTTTGAGCTGGGGCTAAGGAAAAGAGCTTAGGGGAAACCACTGGCCATGGTGGCAGCACTGAACCGTTTAGAGCTCTCACTGACCCAGGTCCTTCCCGTTAAAGGCTGCGTGGCTTAGGAGGTCTGTGAGGCAAACCACATCCCCAAAGCCCAGGTTGGCTCCCTGACCCGCCAGGGGGTGAACACGATGGGCTGCATCCCTGCAAAGACAAGCCAAGTCCTATTGTGTTTACGGTGTAGGATCAAAGTATCATTCGCTTACATGGGAAGCTATTTATATTCACCTCTGCATGCAAAAAAAAATAAAAGGAGCTTAATATGAATGAGCAAACAATTAAGGAAATAGTGGCAAACTAACAGCACAAACTAATTTTACTCTGTAACAAAAAGGTACAAGAGGTGAGTGTCCACTAAATCTGAATCAGTGTACACCCCTTTCGGTGTTATGGCCTTACCCAATGAGAGCCACCCGGTGCCTGATGTACTCCGATGCATGACCCATGCCCAGTGGGAACATGACCCGGCTCTTTGGGCCGATCCCTGCCACACTAGGGGGGAGCTGGCGGGCTGAACCAGCAGATGGCATGAGGACTGATAGGGCGCTGCGGAACAGAGAGCCAGCCGTCTCAATCAGCTCGGACTGGTTGTCATTACTCCACTGTCAGAGCATGCACGGACAGGTAGGGAGGACAGATCCACAAACAATGACAAGGGACCAGAAGAGAGAAAATGAAGACATTATTTTTTTTTGAGTGGACAAAGAAATTAGCTGACAAAGTAGCAAAGCTGAAGTACAGGCCAGCGAAAGTGCTTTTTTTCCCTCCCTAACTGACTGGTTTGGCAGGCCCTTGAGAGCTGGGCTAATTAAAAGAAGACGCTGGCCAGGCCATGCAGTTGAATTAGCTCTGTTTGAAAAGCATTCCATGCAGTAATGGTCGACACTGGGAGACCACAGGTTTAATTAGCAAGCCAGGCCTGAAACCAAACGTGACTCAACCGCGGTGACCCCGTCCATCAGCAGGCCCAGTAAAAATAGCCAGCTTGGGAAAACGGAGTTTCTCCAAACACAAAAAATGGATAGGTATATTGTACTATTGTATTGTATAATGTAGACAAAACAGTGACATATCTATTTGTATGAGCTACTAAAACAATCAACACCTGTCTGTCCATGCAGAACCCATGCCACATATATAGGAATATAGACATGTCACAGTCTACCATTTTTTTGTCTTTGCTTTGTTCCTTGTCTAATAATTGAGCTTTATATCCAATTTGGAAAACAAATATTATCTGAAGTTCAACTAAAGAAAGAAAGTATTCTTCCAGAAAATATCATAATTTTCTTTAATTTTCATATGAGTAATGGTCACTAATGGTGGAGATCTCATTTTAGAATGAAATTCTTCAGTACCAATTATCTAATAAGGCAGTTCAGTGCAGGTGACGTGAGACTTACGAAGGCAGAGTTGATGGCATCCACGAAGCTCTCCTCATCCAGTTCCAGCAGTTCTTCAGCATGGCGGTGGCTGGTAGACCACACCAGGGAGCTCTGTGTGCTGGACAGCTACAATGCACAGACGGATGAATGATGGATGCTGATGCTTTATCATATCCTCAGATAACGGATGGATATCGTGTAAGAACAACTATTATAGTAAATGTTGTAGATAAGTTACCGGTAACATCGCTATGGGTCCTGTTGGGAGGAACCTCTGCCATGCGACATTGTTCTCTGTGGGCTGACAGACACATAAAATTAAAATAAATATTATACTGATATTCTGTGGCAAGCTATTGTATAGCATAGCTTTTAATTACACATATTCCACATGAAAACAAGATATTATGATGGGTCCTACTGGGTGGAACCTCTAGTTATGCTGCATTGTTCTTTGCAGGCTGACAGACACGTGAAATGAAAATAACTTCCATAGTAAAATACTGAGCCAAGTTACTGTACAACACAGAACCTGCTCAAATGTTTTGTGGGTGCAATCAAATCCTAAATTAAATATAATACGAAGGGGTGATGCAATGCACACATTACAGGAAGGTGATGATCAATTAAGCTGTGTATGTTGAATGTGATGCTCATCGTACCTCTGATAGCTGCAGCACAGCAACCACAGCAGATTGGTCGTAATTCCACTTGACTGTGGGTATCCCCGATTCCCGCCTCACCATTGAGTTTGGTCCATCTGCACCAATCTGAAAAACAGTATCTGCACAGATGAGATAAAGGAAAACACTCGAAATATCTAATGTAATGTTGAGACTAAACTGACCAGTAGCTTGGTTTGAAGGGTCTCGCCGCTGGCCAAGTTGACCTGGACCCAAGGGATGGAGTCAGCCACCTGGCAGGACATGGGCCACGTATACTTCACCACCTTGGACCTGTACTTAACCTGCACGTTATCTGATGGAGAACCAGGACACAGAACTGGTGACTACAAAGGCTGCAGAAAAGGAAAGGGCTGTGTTTCTCAAAATAGAACGGCCCCGTCTCAATTGGTGCAACCGTTTTCTCGTAACAAAGGAATCAGGCTGGGTCCTGTGTATCATCACAATTGGACACACTAAATCAGTGCTTTGCTACTTTTTCCTACAAAAAAAGTTGGTTTGGCTGTGACCGAAGCAGTGGAAGATCTATAAACCACCTCATAAAACACCACTGGTTTTCCTCCCTGGCAGAGGCTAGCTGACGAAGCTCACATTTGACAATCTTCTTAATGGTCTTGGCTTGCCACATTGCACTGACTAATAGTGTTTATCTACAAGCACACCATGCCACACTCTGCACGTGCTGCCAGCTTGTTGGGTTTTGCACTAAAACTCCTACTTTTCCTAAAATATCAGCAGCTGTTCATCCCAAACATGAAAGGATCCTGAATTACGCTTGCTCTTGCCGACTTGGAACAAGGCCCATCCGCAGATCGACTACTGGTTCCCGAACATGAGTGTCAAATATTGGCTTGCAATGATTGGAGAGCACAATTACATGGAAAGCAGCTGGCGCAGAGCATGCTTTTCATGTACTGCATCTAGAGCGTAATAACACCATGGCTAAAATGAGAAGAGAGAAAGAAGAGGACAACTGTGAGGCACATGAGGCAAAACGTGCAGTAACCACACATCTGTTGTTTTGTGCAAAATGGTGAAAAGTCTGTTTATAAATATGCCAGTTTAACTGTCAAACACATCGCAGACCTAAGTTTTATTTGCGAACCCCACAAAAGTTGGTCTAATGTCAACAACAATACAGCACTGAACACTGTCAGCATTTTAGTGTCTTAAGAGGTGGCACGGACAGGAGCACATGGCATTTTTAAATAGGTCACTGGACCACTCCACGTGTCTTCAGAGGGTGCCGGGTCTCTGGCCGGCAAGAAATGTGGTGCTTGATTGAAATAGCAGGAAAAACAGGGATGGCTCCAAGAGCTGAACTAGTCTTTAAAAACAGACACTGGGAAAAGTACAAATAAACAAAAACCTGGGGACAGGATGGAACAAATGCAGTGGCATTAGCTACCAGACCCAGTGTCCTTTACACGGATGGCACGGGAGTCAGGAGGCCTTACTAGCATGTGGGGCTTTAAGTTTAAATCACAGATGACGTGTGTTTGCTTACCAGAGAGACTGTCCAGCTGTTTAGTGAGTGCAGCCACAATGATGTCGTTCTCCACAATGTATGCCATCTCATCCTGCAGGTTCTCCTTATCGAATGTAATCAGGGCATCCGAGCAGGCATCCCAAACCTAAATGAGAGGCCAATTATGCCTGTGGTCTACAAATCTATCCTTACATGCATCCCCCTTTCCCTATATATAGCCGGCCAGAGGAGCACAGCTTCAGTGAACTGAACACATCAAAGCTGTGAGATGCTGTCAGAGGTTGGCAGAGCCTACATCAAGCCCCGGCTAAGAGGGTCACCAACACCCTTCTGGCTGTACGGTTGACTTCAGGAGCTTTCTGACATTTTGTGATGTGGATTTTCTTTGTACATCTTTTCTTGGAAACACAAATAATAAATTACATGTTTGTGAACATTACAGAGTTTAACCCACAACCAAAAGTGCCAGAATGACATATAGTTTTAGGCTACTGTAATTTCGACCCTGAAGGCACCATTTGACTTAAACATGAGGGGGTGAAAGTGTTTGTACAAGATTAATCCTTTCATGGGTTGTAACTATGGTGACAGACCCCATCATTCTGCAGTAATATGCTGCTGCACTACTTTTTTCCAACTTGCCATAAAATAGGGGGATATACCCGACAGAAAACCACTAATGGTAGTGGGTTTGCAACTTGTGATAAGTGGTTGGGAAGAAAGATTTATTGAGACCAACCCCCAAATTTTTATTTTTTTATTTTTTTTAATGCAGGGTGAAAAAATACAACTTTTGAAAAGACTGACTCACCACATTCTTTGCGAGATTTAGACACAATTCCTTGAAACATGGAAAATGGATGACTAAATCTCCCTTATGTAGCCTATCTAAACCCTTAATGCTTAGGTGACAATTAGGTTTTGTTGAGTGGAAGGGATCTTATTTAGAGCTGACCTCAATGCTTACCAATACCATGGCTGAGATTCAATAGACAAACAAGCCAAAACAGCGGTATCACAGTGAAGGTATTATGGGAGAGGTATATCACCATAATCACCAGAGTGAAACCCTGCGGTCAAGTGTTTGGTACACACCGACCACATCTTACAAGAGGGACCAAGCCTGCACCCACAGCCGTAAAATGGATTCACTTTGCTGCAGACAACCGGTCTCCTAATCTTTCATCTTCCTCCCGTTTTTTTCACATGAATCTTCATAATTAGAAGACATGGGGAATGAGTACATATTTGAAAATGTCAAAAGGATTTATTCTTCATAACAAACTTGATTTTAATAAATAAACACTATGATGCTTTGGTCTTTTTTAGGTACCTTGTGTCTTTTGGGGTTTGTGGTGCTCTGGACTTTGCAAAATGGATAAATTGCACAAGAGGAAGGAACAAAATGAATGTGAGTTTAAACCACCATTTGCTGTTTAAACGTGAACAATTACACACACCAGTGACATGTCATTGTACTGCTTGATCATTAAGCTGAGTGTCAGAGATTTTTCTCTCCCAAAATTATACAGTAGTATTTTATTGAGATGATTGATGTAGGACAGAAATACATATATGACGCTAAATTAGAAAGCATAGATGAGATACTGAACTTGCGCAGCAAAGAAGGATGCTTTGTGTTGCAGTGGGCTATGGTGCAAACCATGTTCTCGTTGTAAGTTCAATTACTGCTCTTGACCTTGTTTCGCATCTCTCATTGCATCTCTCTTACCCGTCCTGTCTCCTGCCTGTCTCTACTATATACAATCCATTGAAACAGAAAGGGAATAAAATATTCTAATACTATAATAATAAATATATGAATAAAAGACTTTTAGTGAGTCTTAGAATTAGTCTTAAATGTGTTGTTGTTTTTTTTGTTTTGTAATGTTGCTATTCTTACCTCTTGATAAAGCTGTACAATGGTAATTAACCCTGTATTGTGTTGCACAGGCAAAAAGCAACTTGTAAAAAGCAAATGTAAAGGTAAGTAGAAGGTCAAGATACCTGCATCTTCTGATAGGGCTTGCACCTCATGTTTATGATGTGATCCCAAGCTCCAATACCTGTGTATGAATGTAAAAAAATTAAAAACATGTTAAAAATGGCACTCAACAAATATGTCAGACGATGTGTTACACATAATCCTAACCAATATCTGGTCATGTACATTTTAATAGAAGTCACTGCCATTTAATTAATCTAAAGCTGTCCACAGAATTGCTCCAGCTAGGCTTCATGATCAAGGTCTGACCTGGACTGAGTAGATTTTGGCAGTCCCAGGACCAACGGCCTGTTGTCCCCCATCCAGTTACAGAGTAGTTGAGCAACCCAATTTTGTAAAACATGTTTAATCTTTAAAGGAATACACCAAGTTCTTGGGAGCTTGTCCCATTAGTCAACTAAACCGTTAAGCGATGAGAACTAGTGACACCAAAATCACTCATGAGTCCCCAAAAGTGAGAAAATGTGAACTTGTAGCATCTCTAAAGCTGAATAGTACGTAATTCTAAATGATTTGTGGCCAGGTCTGGCAGTTTTGTGTCGTAGATTGGTAAAAATTACACTAAATGTGCTATAAAACTAACATACCATTTTTAACTACAAGAGACAGTTTTCCCTGTTTCCATTGGAAGTGAACATTATGGGAGACAGTGTACAGCTAAAAAAACACTGTGCAGCAGACGAATATGTGGTTGCTCAACCTGAAATAGTTCCACAAATAAACCTGACGACATCAGCTATATTGAGTTATTGATATTTTGTTTTTTTTAATGTATGAAACCACAGGCCATACAATAAAAACACTTTTTATTACTAAAAGTTACTTCTTCTTACTTAAGCTATGCTATATGCTTCTTACTTAATCATTACTATCACTCAAACAAAGTGTTTGTTAATGTGTTAGCATGGAGCACCGGGACATGTTCTCATCGCTCAACGGCTAAGCAGACCAGTGGTGCAATCCCCCCCCCCCCGCAAAAAAAGGTGTATTCCTTTAAGACTTGAATCTGGACATATTTGGATGAACTCATTGTGAGATGTGCAGCTACATAGAATGGGGAATGAGCAATGGCCAATGACAGTTGAGATCAACTGGCAATAGCCAATGAGTGGCATTTTGGCAGCCTGCCTCTGTTCCTACCCCATTAGATGCATAAACGTAGGGATATATATGGAGTTTGTGTGCACAAACAAGTTCAGTAGCAGTTATGCAAGTTGGCAGAAATGTCCAGTGGTCAAATATAAATTCTATTATAATAAAGCTATAGAATGTATTCAGCCTAATGGTTTTTGGCTATGTAATTCCTTGTCTGAATTTGACAGTGAGAATGACAGAATTACATTTTGAGGTTGTCTCTGGGATCCCTATGTACTGGAGCTGTTAGTGTTTGAGCCCTCATCCATGCCTCATCATCTAAAGTGAGCAGCTTTCAGATGATTTAACAAAAAAAAAAAGGAAAACATTGGTCATCTAGTGTCAACAGATATCTAATATTGCCCCTTAGTGTAAGATCATTTAAACTGAAAAAAAAAACAGTGTCAAGACAATCCCAAGGTGGCATGCATCACATCAGGGACAATGTAAGCCAGGTATGATCGCTACTAAGCCTGTGTGACTAGACAGTGTCTGATCCCCGGCCCAGTTTGTGTGAGCCATTTATATAGACAAGCACCACAATTAGGCTTAATCACAGGCAGTAACCTGATCACCACAACAACTTTTTTTTTCTTCCTCATTTAACCTATACTTTATAAATTTTTCCACTTAATGTTACTTAACTGCACATTGTTTATACACTTTTAAATGTATCTGATAGTACTGTTTCTCTGTCTCAGGCTGTGTGACTGTATACTGTACCACTGAGGAGAGTGGCAGAGCCAGGACTGATGGAGCTGACTCTGGTGCTGTAGGTGTCTGGGATCTTGTCCATCACTTTCTTGTTTCCTGCTTCAAGCAGCAGAATCTTCTTCCCCTCTAGTTTGGGATCCATACCTGTCAATGGTCACCAAAGAAAATCACTTGCTGCATTCAGTCATTATATATTATTAGGCTCTCCCCTGTTTTATGCAATGAAAATGACAGTAGTTATGCAAGCGTAATTCTCAGCAATGTTACTGGAGTAGCCTACATGATTTCACTCTTGTGGTGTGTGTGTAAGAATTTAGGCATTATAACTAATTTATAAGGAGAAAAAGTATTACATGCTCCTATCGGTCTCTGCATTTTTGGGTGAATGAGGGCAGCACTGAACAACATTTCCTCTGCTTCTGAAAGGTTTCTACGTCACACAGCAAATGCAGCCGGTCGTGGGAGGGAATCACTCACCTAAGGAACATGCCATGGCGGATCCAACCATTCCTCCTCCGGATATAATAACATCATACACCTCATTCTTGCTAGAATCTTCCCCATGTTCTGTGCACACTAATCCTCGACTGATGGTTTTTGCAGCAGACAAGTGTTTTACTGCAATATATCGCTGACCAATAGCATTCAGGGCCGACGTCGCTTTGGTGAGATTGTGCATTATATCTTCACTAGGCAATATGGGATGTATCCAGCATTAAAAAAAGAGTCCAACTTTGAAGTTGGAATACTTTCGATTGACTATCAGACGTTTCCCCTTGAATATGTCCTATCAACAACAGCTGAGTCCCGTCTATAATCCAGCCATGTTGTGTTGACGTGAGAGCAAGGAAGTACTTCCTGTTTGTCGTCCAATCAGAGAATACGACTGACTGGCGATACGTTATCTGTCCACATACGGTGCTAATGCTACCAAAGCTGGGAATAAGTTCATATTCTGTAGTTATAAACTTGCATCGTTTCAAGTCTCATAGTAACAAGTTTGGTTACATATAACATTATCAGACATCATCGCACAGTAGGCTGTAGTGTATCTTTTCGGCAAAGATACATCAGACGGGGAAACATTACAACGCGGAGGAATACTTCCTGTCTCCTCTACTAATTTACCAGGTTGGCTGTCGATTATTCTGTTGTTTTCTACTTTAATTTAGTGGATATTATTTTGTATTATATGGTTTTAAAAGGATGGAATTTCTGTAGACGTGTATTGCTTAATTCTGGAAACCATACCAATATGCCCCTTGCCCCGAAATCGACATTTTTCATACCTACATTAGCAATGTTGAGAAGGCAGAGGTGTGGTTGCCATGGTAACCCCTTAGCACAGGCTGGAGTTTGATTCGAGCTACAGTACAAGGTGCAAGCTACATTGTCGTAAGCTATGCTGTGCGCAACTTGCAAGCCTTTGAAATCGACACCACAAAATACAGAATAGGGGAATTTACATGTACTTTATTTTGTTTTGCAGCAGTGAACAAGCTTTCCTGGCCTTGAGGTGTAAGCATTTTAGCTATCATTAAAGTATTGTCATTCATTTTTTTCTCTGGTAGAGTTTTTCTGCTAGTATCCAAGAATACAGAAATATGTCAAACGTAAAGACCTTGCTGGAAGATGGGCTCAGATCAGAGCAAAGGTTCCAGCACCAACTCAAGGCCTTGAGAGAAGCTCTCAGGCAGCGGCTGGAGGAGACAGAGAAGAGACAGAGAGAGGATCTGGAGAGGAGGATTCATCAGAACTCCCTCCTCTCATCAGACAAGTACAGAGAGTCCAGTGATGACAAACAACCAGACCATCAGACCAGGTATACTGCAATGTTCTTTAATTATCTGTTCTGTTTTGTTATATTCACATGAAATTCACTTCACTCAAATATGTTTTCATTAAGATATGTAGGTCTGAGGAAATGTAGTTCTACATCTGCCCTGACCTCAAACAAGGGGACTTCAAAACAGCTGAGACAGACAGAGAGGCCCAGCTCATCTTCTGCAGCCTGGGTATCTTCAACAAACTTGCAGCAAGCTCTATCAAAAACACAGCTGGCTCCTCCAAGCAAAGAGGAGGAGGCAGAAGCTGAGTGTCAGAAGAAGTTCTGTGCTGTTCCTGTCCCCGGCCATGTGAGTCTGCCCCTCTATCAAGAGATGTTGCAGTTGAGAGAGAAGGAGAGGAAGCAAGGCCATGTGCAGAGGAAGAACTTCCTGCTCTCCATGCAAAAGCCTTTCAGCTTCCAGGAGAGGGAAAAAGAGAAAAGGGAGAAGCTGACAGAAATGTTAAGACATGTTGCACAGAATCAAAAAAACAGGGCTGCCTCTGTTAGGAAGCCTTTTCACAAGGTCGTAAAGGACTTGTCAGTTTCTGAACTTTGGAAAGGTGAGTTGATGGTGTGCTTTGTCTCCCTATTGATTGAATGATGCTGTCTAGTGGAATGTCTGGTATAATTCTTTGTATCAATGTGTGAACATTTGATGTGTATCATGACAGACAAAACAGGCTTAGAACAGTACAGTAGTCTATATTTATAGATATCATGTCATAATGATGTATTAATACTACAGATACACACAGTGACATGACTAAAGCTGCAACATTTCCTGTCTGAAATGTTTTGTAGATGAGGAGCTTTCCAGAAAATCCCACACTCAGACAAGGGAACAGAAGACCTTGAGAAACTCCATGGTGCCAAATGAGAATCACAATCTCTCTGGCAGCACTAAACCTCGAACCGCTGAGCGTACCAAGAAGGAAATGTTGGCGTTCCTGGATGAGAGGCCAAGCTTCCAGCCAAAGATCAACCGACAGGTCCCTGATTTCAGCAGGCTGCACAAGACGCTCCAGACAGAGGAATTGAGAAAGACTGAGAGGAAAGATGTAACAAAGTGTCAGCCTTTCCACCTGTGGACATCAACTCTCCCCACAAGGCAAAGTAGGACCAACCCCGAAACCTCACAGGTAGACCATGTTCTTGACCTCAGACATCTTGACATTTTGTTAAGGCCGTCAGACGCGTTATAATACTTTTGTGATTTGCATTAGTTATATTTTTTATATTTTTAATTTCAGTGTTAATTTAATTTAGTAAATTTTAGGTTTCATTTATTTTACATTCATTTCATTTGTTCATTTAACTTAAATCTTAGCATTTTATGGTCGGCAGTTGTGTCAGAAGCAGCATATGTACCCAATGTTAAGGTAAAGAAATACAGGGGACTCTGAATGAATTGATGACTTCCTCAATAAACAGAATTTTCCAACAATAAATGTAAAAAATAAAGCCTGTCTTGAAGAGCCAATTAAATCAGGCCGTAAATGTATACAAAGCTCCTAAGCACCAGAACCCGACGGTGTCACATCAGTTTTGCAAGACTTTTAAAGTCTCTCTCACCTTTATTGCTTGATGTCTTTAATGAAGCATATGAGTTCGAGACCCTTCCCCCGGCCTTTTTTTCGAGCTATACCTTTCTCTGGCTTAAGGGGGACAGGGAGCCACTTGATTTGGGTTCTTATAGGCCTCTCAGTCTCCTCTCAGGCCTTCCAGATCTTTGCGCTTTGTCTTGAAAAGGTCCTTCCCATATCATTTCACCAGACCAAACTGACTTCATAGAAACACATTTTTATTTTCCAATATTTGCAGACTGTATGATATCAGATATTCCTCTGGTCCCAGCTCTCAACATCCAGAAGTCCTTCTCTCACTAGATGCTGAAACGGATTGGGATTGGGATTGGGTTTGGTGAAAGATTAATTGCACGGGTTAAGTTGTGGTACATCTCATCTATTGCATCAGTTCAGACCAATTCCTTCAGACTGGAATATTTTTCACTATAACAGGGCAAGATGGGGAGTGACCCCTCTCCCCTTTGTTATTCACACTTTCCATCGAGCCCCTTGCTATTGCCCTGCACTCTTTGTATGTCTCTTGTGTCTGTTGTATGTCATGCATCCATATATATCAATCCAAAATATTATTACTACATTTGGGCTTTGACTAAAGGACTTCAATTAAAAATAATTATTGATTATCTTTTAATTTCAGTTAGTTTTGATTGCAGTGAATACTTTCAGTTTAGTTTTTGTTTTCACAAATATATATTTTTGTTTCTATCTCAGTTAACAAAAATATTTCTAACAAAAATATATTTAGCCTGTTTCAGTTTTAGTTTCAGTAAGCTATAATAACCTTGGCTTGTAGCATTTAGACTTTGAAGTTTTTTTCTCATCTTTAGGAACCAAGAATAAGCAACCATTTAAAGAGAAGCACTTCATTTGGGGGCTTAACATCACTGTCCACAGACACACTCCCCACGTACATCACAGATGCTGTGAGAAAGCGCTGCATGGCCATCAGGTGAGTTGGATCATGCTGGCATGATTAACTTTAGACTGCAGATCTTGCTTGAAGTTACTGCACATCTTCAGTAGTTGGAATCTATATGCAGAATCTTTTTCTTTTACAGAAAGTCCATGGACCTGAGAGATAGTAAGAAGCAAGAGAGTGAGGATTGGATGAGGAGGTACCAAATGAGGTCCCAAGCCATGAAGAAGACAGTTTCCCTCCGTGCAAAGGTTTTGGACCCACACAGCAGCTTGAAAGAAGTGTATCATGAAAAACTACAGCAGAATCGGTGAGTACTGGGCGAGGGAGGCCATTCCTTCTGCAACTTTGCAACATTTGCTACTCACATCACAACAACCACAAACTTCTGCCACTGTAGCCTAATCTATAATCTTCTCTTCGACATGTAGGGAGGCTGACCAACAAAGGATGAGAGAGTACATGAGGGAGCTACGGGACATGAAAACACGAGTTACTGCACGTCCTTATCTGTTCGAAAAGGTGACACAGGTAAATGAAATGGTAATTTAAAACAGTACATCACTTTGCAAATGATATGCCCTCGATGATATAATTTTGACTTTTTATTTCCAGAGAAATGCCAAGGTTCATGCTGAACAGACATACAGAAACAAGCTGAAGGAATCTGGGTTAACTGAGCGTTTGGTTGAAGCAAATGGAGAAGCGGTTGAAGAAACATCAATAACCGATGATACCGATGTGAATGACCACAGCATTGAAAATGACATTCATATCAGGTATGGAGTGTGAGAAGGTTTTGCAAGACGTTTTGTTCATACACAATGTAATACCACTGTGTCCGGTGCATTTAGGAATAGCACTGGTGCTGGAAAGCCAAGGACTCAGTGTGGTTTGGTCATAATGTTACATTACATAATTCCCTGAGTTTGCCCTGCAGTCTTTGGTGAAGAAAACACAAATACTGTAGCCAAGTAAAAGTTTGATGTAATTACAATATAGCCATCTTCTAACCCCGCATGTCTGATTTAGGGAAGAAAATGTAGACAACGGGGAGAAAATTGAAGATGTGGAAGAAAAGAGCGTGAAATCCAAAGGGGAAGAAATGCCATGATCAAAAAGTGTCAGGCGGCATGGAGTTTTTGGTGGCCTCTCTGCTAGAGAACAGCCCTGTCCTCAAAAATAATTCATGTCAAGGCTACCGATCTGCGCCAAACATTTTATAGTTTTAAGACGTGCAGTTATAAATTATGAAATTGCAAAAGACAGAAAATGAATACAAGTTTACAAAACTGCAATGTTTATAGGTAATTAAGATTTTTATGTTTTGAGTTTTACAGTGTAAACGTTTTACAAATGTAAATATTGGGCTGCATGCTACTTTGGTTTTTATAAAAATAATTTTGCTTGGGAATATGAGCATTGTAATTTAGAGAATGATGAACACTTGGTTACCAAATAAACAGTTCAAAAACAAAATGAGAATACCAATTTAGTCCACTGTGTCTGTACTGCGAATTTGTGTTTTACTCATTCTAAACCAAGACGTTTCAGATGAACATAGTGATGGTAGTCATACACTGCTGATTTATGCTGAGGTATTAAAACTGTCACACTGCTTAGTTAATTCATTCATTTTAGTTCAAATAAATATTTTTTAAATGGACAGGTCCCATAAGGACAGCAAACATATGAAATGAACATTTCTCGGATGGTTTGGTCTCCAGCTATTTCTAGAGCCACACTGCCGCCTAAATAAATAGTCCTCACTGTTCATCTGCCATCACAAAGACCATTTCAGTGGTCTGCTCCAAGCCCATAGACAACAAATACGTTTTTACACTGGCCTCCACTATGAGCTTGTACTGAGGCAGCTAACTGCCAGGAATTCAAGGGATTTTTCCCTTACTAACCAGATGGAAACGTCTGAATATGTACATAAATGATATCATATTGAGCGGGCTGCCTAAATGCACTTTACCCTGTCAGTTATAGCAGATGTTCACACTATAGCAGGTTGACCGTAATGCTGCAGCCATTTACTTTGGTATCACCATGGAGACCAGTACATTCTATATGGTTATTTGTTGTAGGCTGTGGTGGTATACATTGAACTTATTCAAGTCAGTGTTTGCATGAGTTCAGATCAAAATATCAATTTCATTAATTGCATGATCCCTCATAGGGCAATAGCCCTACTTAATTTCATATTTGAAATATAATAAATATATATATATGTATATTCATATGACCTGTATATGACCTAAGACAGTTTATTATGTATCCTGCCACCCAATCTGTGCTGCCAGACACAGTACAATTCCATAGAGAATGAAATGGAAAAAGTGACTATTCAGGATGATTTCCTGGGTGTAAGGGTGGTTCACATAAGTGTAATTCAATTTATTTTGAGTCTTTATATTGATAAGAGATGTGAACAAGCCAGAATTCTCACACACAGTACTTATAGATATAATAGGTAATCACAGAGTCCCTTGAGATCTCAAAACATCACATGACAAAGCTTCAAGGGCTCCATCCAGTAAGGTTGTCATGGGAACCATGTAATCCTCCCCATGCTGCCTAGTGGTCCCTGAGGAGAAGGCTGTGCACCTCTCATTCCCTGGTGCATGGCTGAAAACATAACCAATCTTGCTGAATCTGTCAGGGAACACCAGTTGTCTCCGATAATGTCCAAGTAAGAACCCGTAGTCATCAAATGTGTGAGCAAGCTGACGTCTGATGTCTCTTTAAACAAGCTGTAGTGCTTAAACGTGGGAGCTGAGAATGGGAACAACATCTCATTTAGATTAATGAGAGGCTGTGCGTTTGGCCACCAAATATTATGATCAGGGTGTTTGAGGAGTGGCCTTTCTAAGCAGTTCAACAATATAATTTCACCAAGGTGGCGCATTCAGGTCTGTTATTATTTTAGCCACTGTACAATATTAAAATTCCCACACATTTAATTCTGAAAATGCGAGGGTTGCAAATGCAGCTGAAAACACACCCTAGAATAGTTGATATAGGCCTCAATTAGGTCTGCATCACTTCTACCTCAAAACATATCAACCATTATACTCTATGTAATGTTTATATTTCATTTTCTGGTTATTCACTGGTTCAATATCTGATTTCTTGCTTATGTTCAAGGCACCATGAAGTAAGAGTGCGAGGGCAAAGTGCTTGGTTGTGCACTGTGTAGGTTGTGTGTTTGCGCTTCTCGTGCTTTTGCCCTTGGTTCACCTGCAGGAGGAGCTGTGGCTCGCTGCAGCCTCACTGGAGCAAAAGAGAGAGATCCCTCTTTTTCTCCTTCAGTGGCATGAATAATATCCCCAGTGCTGGAGAGAGAGCATATCAAGAGACAAGCGGGGAGGGGGAGAGCGAGATAGCAGTCAGTGTGACAGATAAGAGCGTGGTAGAACTTGTCTCTCTCTGACTGGACGTGGGCAGGGGGAAGAGAGAGCAAGTGCACCAGGGTGTCAGGCAAGGCTGCTCCCTGCACACAGAAACACACACAAATACAGACCCCTCAGCCTGGCCGTACCAGTAGAAGTTCAGAGAGAAGACTGACCCAACTAAGGTACAGTATGCCTTGTGCGTGTCCCTGTTAGAAAATGAGTTCTCTCATGCTCACTTGCTGCTCCACTTTGTTTTCCAGGTGGGTTGGCAGAAGTTTCCTCTGGATTCGCTTGAGTGTTATGGCTTTCCTCACACTGAGCCTTCTTCTGGTCCAGTAGAGGAGTTGTTGTTTTCCCTCTAGGAGAACTTGTCTTGTGCACACTGAGACTGAGAGAGGATGGAGAAGCTGACAGGGAAAGACAAAGAGCTGATACGAGGCAGCTGGGAGAGCCTGGGCAAGAACAAAGTTCCTCACGGTGTGATCATGTTTTCCAGGTAATGTTCTATACACTCCTCACGATTCAGATGAAGTGACATGCAAGGAGAATACCAAATGTTTCAGCTTGTTATTCTGTGCAGTTATCCTTTCATTGACATCAATTTAAATCACACTTTCACCTCTATTTTTCTATGAGTACTAAAGTTGTGGATACAATACCAAAGTAATGGGGTAGTTGCTGTTTTTTTTGCGTTGTTGGTTAAATGCTGCGGTGTTGGAATATGTAGTACAGGTGTAGAGAGAGAATTAAGCCAGATCCTTCACTGCACACTTTCACCATACAGGGACCGGAGGCTTGACTTGTTGCTTGGCGACAGCCTGCAATAATCTACAATTTACTTTGAGTCGGCTGCTGCTAAAACAGACACTAGAAGAAGACATTTGTTGATTTACAATTTCTAGATTGGATTTGTGCTTGTGAGGATGTTTGGCATCCCCTGCCATCTGTATACACCTATAGAATAGTGTGGTATGTGTCTGTGGTAGACTGTTTGAGCTGGACCCTGCGCTACTCAGTCTTTTCCACTACAATACAAACTGTGGCTCCACACAAGACTGCCTCTCCAGCCCTGAGTTCCTGGAACATGTCACTAAGGTGAGCTCAGTTCACCACAATAACCACTACAAGTATACAGACAATTAAAACCTCAAGTCCCGGTATACACGGTTTTGAGCTCTTCACTCGTGTTATGCTTGTCTGTGTCTGTGCATTTGTGTGTGTCTGTGCACGTACATGCATGCGTTTCCCAGGTAATGCTTGTGATCGATGCAGCAGTCAGTCACCTCGATGACCTTCACTCCCTGGAGGACTTTCTGCTGAACCTTGGGAGGAAGCATCAGGCAGTGGGAGTCAACACCCAGTCGTTTGCCGTAAGACACCTCTCAAAAGACAAATCCACAAATCAGTAATCTGTGAAAAATCTTTATGTGTGTGTCATGACCATATGTGTGCACTTCTGTATGTGTTTGTTTGCTTGTTTGTTTTGGACTACTTTAGGTGGTGGGTGAGTCCCTCCTCTACATGCTGCAGTGCAGTCTGGGACAGGCCTACACGGCGCCCTTGCGTCAAGCCTGGCTCAACATGTACAGCATCGTGGTAGCGGCCATGAGCCGAGGGTGGGCCAAGAACGGCGAGCACAAGGCCGACTGAGACACACAGCGGGATCTGCTGAGCAGTTGCTGTCAAATCACCCAACATGGTTGCCATAGAATAAGGTTGTGTAACTTGCAGCATTGTTGCTTTGGCTGCTGTACATTTGCTCTGTGAGTGGGTTCACGTAGTGCTGCGAATGTATGGTGTGGTCACACTTTACAATATCTAATGATAGTGGGATCAACTAGTGATCACAGAGTTTATTTTCTTCGCTGTGGATGTTATAGCTACCAGGCAATGCTGCTATAATGCTGTGAGGATCTATGCCAGCCTGCTTTGGACCTTCTAACTCTGGACCTGTAATATGAGGTCCTGGGAAGAGGCATAGCGGATAACTGATGAAGCTGAAGTTGCTTTGTATATAATGGCTTTGATATATCTACTCAAATGATATCAATGACTATGGTGGTCTTTTTAATGTATCTTAAAAGAGTTGCACAATTGTGAAACACTGGATATTATATTTAGGCATCACACACTGCTCAAACTGTGATGATTACTGTGGCCAGCATGGGCAGCTCTCGATCAGTTGGACACAGTGACACTTAACGCATTAGACATTTGGGGATTTCACAGCAAAAATATGATCACCTCAATCATAACTCTGTTTTTGATGGAGGTTAGAGAATCACACATCATAAGTTTATATTATACCTCTTTGTTTTGTGTGTTAATTCATTATCTGAGACGATAACCTATTAATAATAGTGTTTGAATGATATTCAATAGACACTGACAAGAACTGTTATTCTCTCTGATAGCTTTCTTCTGTGATCTATGACTGTTAGGGCGTCCATGTGCACCTTAATTGACATGGTGCGATGCCCTTCTCAGTAGAGGTTGTGAAGATCTCCTCTTTCAATAGGCTTGAGCTGACTGTTAAACTCTAACTGATAGACTGTTATTGTTACCTTTAGAGTTTGGATGTAAAGGCCATCTTAGCTTGGAGGAATTAGATCATCCCTTTCCTTTTGCTGATTCGCTTTTCACTCACTGTTAGTGTGAAGTAGTTTTGCTGTACCGTAGTAGTTTATCTCACTGATTCTTGTTAATGTTATTGTTATTCTGGCTGCAAACATAGTATTACCTCGGCTTCAGAGGTCATGCCAGACGACCGTGGCCAGATCTGCCTGTATTTCTCCAACACCGCTCTTCTGCGTGGTGAAGTGAAGCTGGGAGTGTTTATTTTTGTTGGATGATGACACAAGGACAACCTTAATGCTGACTTTCCCTTCAATTTATTGATAAAGGACAACATAATACATAGATACTGTCTGCTAATTGTCAAATATGTGGGTATCATTATTGCTGCTATATCACTGTTATGTATCATCCTCAGTTGTTATTTACATCCACTGTCATAATGCCAAGTAATTTAGCAACAATACGCCAAGTATTTGATAATAACACCACACAACTGTATATCCAAGCTGCTGAGATATGTGGTTATTATCGCTTTAGTCTGAGTTTACATTTTACAAAGTTTATTTTTGTATTCTGAAACGTATGTGTAGTTTTAGGAGCAGTAATTTGCCAAATGTGATATATACCCTCAAAATATTAAGCTTTATGTGGGTTTCTGGTAAATTCATTTTACAGGACAACCACGTGATGTGTGCTGTTAGGATTAATATTTATCCTGTCAATCTTGCTGCCTTCAAAGTAGCAAATTAGCACAAATTGAACAGTTTTCGTTTCATTAGAATAATGGCTGTATTATCAACTTCTAAATGTGCAATCTTTATAGAGCATTATAAAATCTTTTTTATTAAAGCATTTCATTCCTGCATAGTCTGTTCAATCTGCACTTTCCAACCCACAAGTGTAATGTTTGTTAACCGACTGTGTAGGTGGTGTATTCATAGTGATTCTTTTCTTAGTATCGGTACATGGCCCTATGCAGATTGTTGTTCTTCATGTCTCTATTTTCAATTAGCTGAGAATAGGTCTTTTTGGCAGGCGTGATTGACAACTGGTATGTTATCTGTTTAACATCCAGGTCTGTACATATTGGGTGTGTCAATGTCTACCTCATCATCTTAGCTGCTATTGAACAGCGATGACTTCACCTAGTTATCCTTTAACCAAAAACACCCATTTGACAGTTAATGCAAGGACACACTCTTTCAACCAAACAGCTTGTAAATTGGATCCCATTCTACACTTTATGTAACATGTTGTGTGCTTACTTGAGACTAAATAAAGTGATATTCTGTGAATATATTACTGCCAAAGGAGGTCAGTGTGTTTTTCTCCCACACTCAGATAATTTGTTTGTCACAGAGTAATGAGTGATATTTGTAACGCAATGGTCAGTGTTTGAAATCAATCACACTATGCCCGATTTCGCTCCCTCTGACAGCCCATCCTTAGCATTATGTAAGAGCCGTGCACTGACTGGCTCGTCCCCCTTGGCTACAGAGACGAGGGCGACTTCAGGCACATCAGCCCACTTACTCATGCAACTGCACAATGTCACGTCAAGATCGTTTCCAGAACTCCAGAAATGTGCCATGCTGTCCTTACAATGACTGCCTTGTTTTCCCTTTTTTAAGTGTGAAAAGCTGATATGTGCAAGAGATGGAGAAGGCAGTTATGATGTAAGTTAGATGAATTCACATATTCAATTTGGTTGTATCATTGTAAAAGTCACATCCATGGGCTGGCTGTCTGTTCTACTGTTGGAGCTGTGGCTGACATGGCCCTAATCTTTCTCTCTGCACCGCCAACATTATCCTCACTCTCTCTGTCCCAATGAGAGTCTGCTTTATTTATGCTGGTGCAGTGCTTCATGTCCTGCTTTAGCCCACAGAGCAACTCTGTCTAGTCACGGGGGCTTTGTGAAGATTCTGACCCGACAGCTCAGCTCAACCAAAGGTTAGACTGTGACAAGATTCAATAAGGCTACTGTGAATAAGTGGCTATAATACGTGTCCATTTCCCTCATCTAACTGTTCAAGTGTAGGTCCCTCTAGCCCTACAACCTTACCTTTGAGAGCCTGAGGATTGCTTCTGAAAGCCGTCCTCTGGAGAAGAGTCTGTGAGAAAAGACAACACACATTATTTTTAGAAAGTCTGCAATGTGTTTTGGAATGAAGGGGGGATTGAACGTTGTCATGGCAACTGTTAAGTGATGGGCCAGAGTGGTGTGTATGCGTGTTTGTTTTTGATAAAGGAAGAAAGCAAGGCGGTTCTCAATTACTCAATCATACTAAATCACATTGGGGAGAGGGGAGAGGAGTGGATGGGGGCTAGGGAGGCAGACCAAGGCTAATGAGGTTAGTTCTGATAGCGCTCTACATCCTGGAGCCTGGAGGCAGCTGAGCACCGAGACAATCTGCCAGCTCGGCCACCAAAGCAACCAAGCAAGACTTAAGCAACCACAGCACTAGAACTGAGCTGTGTCTCTCAGCAGCTTCACAACAGTTACCACCAACACAAAGTATGACCAACAATTACAGAGGTTCAGCTCAATTAACACATCTGGTACGGTGTCAGTTTGCCCTGTGTGCGAGCCAATACACAGCACCCACTTTTACTGTAATCGTTGTTCTCTTGTTCTTCTTTTGTTCAGCTTGCAGTCAAAGCATCTCAAAGGCTATAGAGTGAGCTATGCAGCTATGCCCACATGTCCTGCAATGTGGTCTGCTGCATTAGATAACTGTTCTTGACAGCTTTTACTTGGAAATGAAGAGGGTGGCCTTTCAAGCCACAGATGTTCAGCTCTAATGAGGTAGTGCTTCAGTCACACGTCGTCTTCCAAGATCTTCATATCTACACTCTGGATTTCACATCGATTTCTTTGATTTCTTTGACCAAGACACACCACACAAGTGTCTGGCCTTCAAAACCTTTGGCACATTGACATCGGAGCAGTCCCAGTGACAGTTCAGTGTCACTTACTTATAATAATACACTTCAACAGATTTGCTGAAAGAATACACCATGCACTGAAGGAGAAAGAAAAAGGTGCAAATATTGTTTTGCTAGCACTTTGAGCAACAATATTATGTAAATACTAAACAACACCAACTAATTAAGCTACATTTGCAAGTTGAAACGAACCCATTAGGGACTGACAATATGGTTGCTGCAGGAGGTACAGACATTTTCTATTCTAAGCATCTGGGCAGGAGAAAAGAGAGCAGTGTGCCACACACCCAGAGGAATTCACCTTTCACTGAGAAACATGCTCTAAGCAGTTGCCAGGGGTGACAGGGGAAAATGTCAGGCATTTTTCTTTCTCTTCTTTTGGAACTCTTAGCAATGAAAAAGGGTTGTATGTACTGGCAGGTATGCTATAGTGGTTTTTCCTTGTTAGTCCTGTGTGGGGAAATGGCATTCATCCAATGGGAGATATTTCTCAGAAGCACCTACAGCTGCAGCACCTTTGCTAAAACAGTGTCATCCAATGGCGCAATGCTGTTGCTGCGTTCCGCTGTGAATTGGGTGAAGGCAGATGCTCATGCAATTAATTGCTTCCCTTCCATCCTCTGATGTGGCTTTAGGGACCAATGAGGTCTGCAGTATGTACACATGGTTGTCCCGAGGTTAGTTTGTATGCAGACACGCTGCTTCAAACCACCAGGCTAACATGGAGGTGAGCACCAGCGTTCATCAGCCTCGCCTCCCCCTCCCTGGACTCTGTTAGATCAGGATCACTGGTTTAGAGAAATGTATCGTCTTTGGAGAGCCGGTCTGATCAGGGGAGAAACTTTTTAATTCAGATTAAGAACTCAGTAATGACACCTTGTCAGATTTAGAATAACAACTCTTGAAGTAATTGCTTGTCAGAAACCACAATTGTGCTCAAAAGATAGTTTGCAAATTTCCTGGAGGCACCAAATGAAGTGCGTGTTTACTCCGGCTCTACTACTTACCCACGCTGCACTTCTGACTCGCTGCCTCTCAACACACTTCCCCATAGACCGCAGTAGAAGAGAACAATAAGTTCATGGCACGAGATGAGTGGTAAGAGCTGATTTCATTTTAATTTCAGATCACAGCACTTCACTTTTTGACAGATGAAAATCCGTTAGCCTGACAAAGATCAATCACATACTCTGTCCCCCCTAACCTCAACCTTGGAGAAATAACAACCCACGTTTACAGCAGGCTGGCAAACTGTTTGCTCTTATTTCCCTGCAAAACTCAATAATTCAGAGATGTCTATAATAAGTACTCAAGACACACAAGTTTCAGAACCAAGAGAAAAAAGGCATGGACAAGTCTGGAAAACCACTGTACCTACAAATAGACCTAGCATGGCCAAGCCAACAGTATTGATTTCAGTGTGTGAACAGAAATGACAGAAATGAGGCACAGTAAAGTTAATTAAGCGTGAAATCTACTAGTGTGTTTTAACATTCCCTACTTGCATGGGTATTGGGGCTAAGAATGTTTTATTTTGTATTTTTCATAGGACAAATTAGTTTGATGGTCTGTGAAACAACCTGCTGAAGGAGAAACTCACACCAGTTATTTGGGGTGTTCACTGCTCTGCTCTTCCAACTAGATTTTACTTCATGGTACAATGTACTAGAATTTCATTCCCTTTCAAATGGAACAAATACCTTTCATTTTCCAAGACATAAGTCCTATAACCTTCCAAACTGAAAAACAGTACATAGCTCCCAAGGGATACAAATCAAAAACATTTAGCAAAAACATTTAACATTTGAATGTATAAGTAATAATGTATTTATAGTCACATCACAGACAGCATGTGATTAAAACCACATAAATCCTTACACATTACACAAAGTGGACTAAATGTGTAACTTTGGGTCACACTGCCTGACATTTCCTGCACTGGGTAACATTTATAGCTACAAGCTTTGAAGTACTGTTCAATTTACTGTACAACCAGTAGCTTTTTACTGTTGAAGAGATGAACCAACCAAGAAAATAAACATGTCTAACTTAAAATCAAGGGAATGATACTGGATAGACAACTTACAAAATGTTTTTATCCTCTACAGAGAGGTTGGCTATACATCACGTATGATCTGCGAGACTGAAACCCACAACAAGGCACCTTGAGCCACAATATAAAAAACAACAACAAACAGCTGTGACACGGAGACATGAGAAAATAGACAGCCAAAAACAAATGTGCCATTGTTGTTAGATAAGTATTGTGTGGAGGAGCTCACCGCTTGTCTGTTGACTGTAAGAACTGCAAACAAACTACTCGTTCGTTGAAAACAAAAATGATGAAAACATGATTGAAATGTGTTTTTGCTATGTGTTTGTTTTTGTGTCTTCACCCCTCGTTTCCCCACTCTTTAGTTTTCAGTCCATGCAGCATATTTCAGGCCATGCTGGATTGTCACACAAAAGGGAGTTTTTCTTCAAGGCACAGCAAGAGAGCATGATAACAAACTACAATCACTTTACATTCAGTTAAGGAAACCTTCAACCCCGCCGAAGAAAGAAAAACGACCCCAAGAAAGAAAACTAGCAAACATACAGAATGACTATAAAACAGTGAGATCAGCAGGTGGGAAACTTGACCTTAAGGATGAGGAGATAAATGCATGTGCACAACCTCTGTTTTATACAACATAGTCAACATGCAGTGGAGTATTACACAGAACGGTTTAAGCGACTAAGATCATTATACAAAAGGGTAGTATTTGAATTGTGGTGTTTCTTTTTGTTGCCAGACCTTCATAGGAATGTTTTTTTGAATGTGACATTAACAAACCTGATGTTATCACAGCGAGAATTGGCCAATACTACACAAATGAACAATACGTGATTTAGAATGATAACAGTAAAAAAAATAAAGTAGAATTTGACTGATCTTTTAACGACAAAAAGAAAAAAAAAGAAATCTAATAGTTACAGGAATAACAGTTAGAGAATTTTCTGGTGTAGTCATGTTGAATTGTCTTGTTGGCATATTTTTGATTGTTGTAATTCCAGGATGTGCTTATAATTTTCCTGTTATTAACCCATACAACTTAAAAAAAAACGAAAGACCAATAGTTTAAAACCACAATGAGGGGATTCTCTGATTGATTAAGATAGGACATCCCTACAAATCATCGAACAAACTCCAATGCCCCCACCCCAAACCCCAAGCACAATACCAATGGCACCACATACAACCACCTATTTGGAAATACTGTAGCAAAAATAGCTTAGACCTTAAATTGTTAACATTTGCAACAAGCTTCACGTACAGTCAAGCTTCTTGTGCCTCCATCGAGATTGCATGTGTTACATCTTTGAGTTTGATTCTGCCCTCCGTCTGTCTGCTCTCTCACTGCAGATGGCTTCACAACTTGTTGCCCTCACCCTCTGCCACAGAGGAACCAGATATCGCCCATGCCCAGACCACTCTGTCAGTGTGCTGGGGTAAGCCTGCTCACACCACCCACTCTAATGGGAACTTTCACCTCAACTCATGTCCAAGTGGCACACATGGATCTCTTGCATGTATCTCTTCTAGCTACCCAAAGGCAATTCCACCCTGGTCACATTCAGCGCTTTTAACCATTCCACGCGAAATCAAAGCAGCGAAAGTCACCGAATCAAGCCTCAACAGCAGATGGAATACCTGTCAAGGAGCATCCAACAGTTCAACTAAAAAACAGTGGTACATTTAAGTTGATGTATCTTCTGTGTGGTTCAAATCATAAGACAGCTTCAGGGGATGTTTTGGCAATCTGATCTCTATACATTTAGAGGGACGTCTACAGGGATCCTGTTCCCGTAGTCATCATGAGTCTGCAGAGGAGGTCCCTTCATCCTTCATCCTCTTCATCCTTCCTTACAAGCCCAGTCTAGTTTGAGGGTCTGAGGCAGCTGAGTTGGAGACTGAGGTCAGTGGCGAAAACAAAGTATCGCAGCATTTAGCAGTCTGTGTTTCCCAGGTATAGGACGCGTGGAAATCAGCATGGGGGACGAAGTGTTACTGGTGGCCCGTGGGGCTGTCCATGATGGGGCTGGAATAGTAGGGGTCTGGGGGGTCTTGGAGCTCAGTCTCATGGGTCTGGGCCTGGTCTTCTTCGCCCCCCTCTTCGTCCACTGGGCTGTGGCTGGAGCTCTGGGAGCTGGCCATGGCACCGTAACCGTGGTGGGCTGGGGAGGGCATGGGAGTCAAACCCAGCTCTGGCTCCAGCAACACGGATGCCACAAACAGCTAGGGGAGGGAGATGGACACATGAGTCGTACTGTGTGTCACTAGATAAAATCACTCAAATGGTTTGTGTATGAGATAACTGGTGATCTGTATGTTTTGACTAAATTGACCTACATTGATTTTGTTCAATACCCCTGCTGAGGGAAGTACATGTATCATGACATTTGTATCGTTTGCATTGTGTTTCAAGGCAACATATATCTTTTTAACAATAATACCACAATAAGATCTTGAAAGCTAAATGATTCTGAGCGCTGTATTAAATATATTAAAAAAAACAGACTTTAAACAACAGACAAAGACACTTTCCTTTAAGAGTATAGAATTAATAGTAGGGAAATCTGGTACTATACACTAGAGGCAGTAGTGGATGTTACAGTGCTCCTCTCTGCATCAGTGAATGTCCCCTCTGCTGGTTGGTCAGACATCTGAAACAAACCAATTGATGAATGGGAAAAGGACCAATTGGTTCACTAATACTGCCACTCTAACACATTACACTCAAATGACACATTATTGAAATCCTCTGAACATTCAGTTAGAGTGCATCGTCAGGTAGACGTGATCTCATTCAGCGAGGTAGAAACTGACCTGATAGCTTGTTGATTTGTCTGGCTGCTTCCTAAGGCACAAGCTGAAGAGGGAAAAGGCAATACAGGAGAGCAGGGACACAAAGGTGAAGAGGGTGATAGGATGCACTGGTCCTGGGAGACAGAGAGGGGAAAAATCACAAAAATGACCATTTCACCATATACCCATAATCAGGGTTGTAATGGCATTATGTAAAAAATCCGCTACGTGAAAAAACATGTATTCTGATTACAGATACTTGTGAAAAATTTGAGGATTACTTCTGGGAATACTTTTAAAAGGGAAAGTGATGCAATGATGACCACGATGTTCTGGTAGCCTACCAGTATGTGACCAGTAATAAATTACATTTGTGATAGAGTAGTTAATTGTTTTTCATGATTTTTTCAGCCAGACAATAATAATAATCATCATCGTAGTAGTATTGTAGTATTATGTTACTGCAATTTTGATGAGGTAACTAGTAACTGTAATGGAATACATTTTAGTAGTAGTAGTAACCTATCCAACCCTGGTCATAATACATTTACACACATACACACTTACGAAAACTATACTAGACCATTAAGGAAAAGGACCGCAACATGAAGTACCTAATCGGAGCACAGAGAAGAAGAGCAGCCAGAACATGCAGAGGATGGGAGCCACAAACACCTGGCTGATAGCTGCTCTGTGGATGTGCTGGTTCAGCTTGGTGGGAACGTATGCATAGTAGATGTTGTATCGGTCCACCATGTGCTTCAGGATCACATAGACCAGACCTAGGGGTGCGCGCACACACACACACACACACACACACACACACACACACACACACACAGGAAAAAACTTTCAGGAAAAAACACAGATTGGAGTTTTAGTTCTACAGACATTTTTTTTTCAAGGGCAGATCTGCTCTGGAGGCAGAAATAATTAGAGAGTTAGAGAGTTAAACTTCAGTGGGCGGAGCCAAAGAACCAGATTTTTTCTGGCTAAATAAAACTGGACTGAAGCCCAGTGAAAAAGACAAGAGAGGAGGTTATAGTCATTTTTATGAAACCTAGCACTTTTGCTACTGAGTACTATACTAAGTTATCTAGGTTTGCCAGTTAGCTAACTTGCACTATGAAACACTGTGATTCTTTGGCTCCACCCACTGAAGTTTAACTAAACCAATGAGATTATTTCTGCCTCCAAGAAACGTTTGTCCAGCTAAATCTCCAATCTGAGGGAAAAGACCCAGGTAAAAGACACCAAGCAGCAGGGCCTGGTGTATTCTGCTAGGAATGAGGATCTGAGTGTCGTAGTAAATAGAGGCTTGGTGAGCTCTGGGCAGAGACAGGAGCAGAGTGGGCGTCTGGCTTGCAACTCGCTGTGTCTGGGCGTCTGGGACTACAGCAGCAAATTCACACAGTCTGCACCGGGCTGGCAGGCAGCAGAGGAGAGAGAGGTTACAGTATGAGGAGAGACACTGCACACTCACACATACGGAAACACACACACACACACACACACACACACACACAAGTAAGACAAATAAAGGGGAAGGATGAAGAGCACAAGGAAGAGGTGGAAGAGGATAGAAGGAGACAGCCTACATTTCCAAATCAATGTATGTTCAACACATAGCAAGTGGAAGCTCACCAAAGGGCATGATGATGGGACATGTGATGCTGTAGGTCATACTGACAGCAAAAATACACATGGTCCAGGCATACTCCAGACCAAACTGGAACTCATAGGCCTGGCTCTGGAGAGGAAACACACAAACACGGTAAGCAATTTGGTTTAACGACTTCTGTTTGGCTCTTTTATATAACAGACATGTAGCAGAGCATCAAACCAGACGCATGACCCATTGTGCCACACATGAAAACACCGAGATAAGCGTGGAAGGCTGGGCTAACCCGTTTGACATGAATGCGTTCGGCCATGGACTTGGCGAAGCAGAGGCGGAAGGGCGTACACCATCAGCGCTGGGATACGCAGCAGCTCCATGGCCGTGCCGATCAGACTGGATGTTATCACATAGTTTACAAAGAACGCACCATTGTCAGGGAGAAACACACACCTGCAAGGAGAGAAGATGGTGCCTGAGAGTTTGCTTGCCATTGAAATGTAGTTTTAGTTGCCATATTGCTCCTGGTATATTTTATTTCAATATTTTCAATACTTTTTTTTATCATTTGACAGAAGAGGCAATCTTACTGGAATTTGACATCCCTCTCATCCAGGAAATTGACATCAAAGAGCCATCTGAAGAAGAGGTCCAGACTACAGAGAGAATCAAATACAAAAAGAAAAAAACAAGGAGCAACCAAAATTAAAAAGTGGGCAAAATCAAAAGCACTACATAAAAACAAGTCTATAAAAGTCTATAGAAGAGACATGTACACTGTGGTTCTGCAGAATGAGGTGTACCTGGAGAGACCGAGCGAGGGCAGGATGATCACCATGAAGACCAGCAGTAAAAAGCACTTGTGCATCGTTATCTGGTTCTCGCCGGATCTGAGCAACAAAAAACACATCAAATCAACGAAAATGGAAAATAAGAAAATCACGTAGCATGTACGTGTACTGTTAAAATACATATTTTTCGCTACTCTAACATTAAGTCCTAGGACTTTCTAGGCCTGCTGTGTTTATTAGCACAAACTACGCTTTTCACACCAGTAAACAGTTGATTTGCATTCGGTCCTTCGCACATCACGCCTGCACAACACGTTTGTGGGGGTGGTTATGTAAAGAAAGGGCGCTCATAGGTGCTGTGTGAGGTTGTCTCCTCATGCACAGTTGTTCTGCTCCTCAGCACACGGTGACTACTGTGCATATCATTATCCCCACATGGAGATCTCTATGACAACCTGCCCAGAATAATAGTGCAGGGAGACTGACAGAGAGAGAGAGGGAGGGAGAGAGGGGAGAGAGTAAAAAGAGCAAGAGGGTGAAAGAGAAATATAATTGAGTTGAAAAAAAAAAAAAAAAAAAAAAAAACAGAGTCGAGAGGAAAGAAGAAGACAGGCTGCAACACATGAAGGGTCCATTTGAAGAAGCAGAAGGACATTTCCATTTCAGAGGAGCGCTGTGGTTGATGGCTCGTGAGTACCTGGTCCAGTGGGACTCAAAGAAGGCTGAGTAGTAGACAATGAAGGGCAGGAGCACAGAGAACGCCCACAGCAGGAGGGTAGGGAAGAACTGGGTAATGATTGGGTTCTGTACAGGCAAAGCAGAAAGATTAATTCATGGAACGTGGGACAAAAAGTTGCATTGAAGTCATAAAACACAGAGAAGAGAAAAAGAGGAAAAAGGGAATCAAATCAGTGGATGTTTTCAACTACGTTAAAACACGTGAAACTTTTATCACCCCGTGAAACCCCACTTGCATGCAGTTCAGCTCAATCTCTAACTCTGACCCGGAGACTCTCCACGGGCCTAGTGACGTTGAACTTGTCTATGGTGTTGACGATGATGGCGGGAGTGGTGAGGAAGAAAAGCAGGAGGAAGAGGAGGATGTTGAGAAGGACACAGCGAAGCCACCAGCGAGAGCCACACACTGACAGGTTCTCCCTGGAGACAGGAGAAAACACAAGCCTCAATTTGCATCGTCCAATCGTCTAGCAAGCCAGAGAGTTCATGCAAAAAGGTGCTCATTTTAACAGACGTGTGCCCTGACATGCCTGTATGTGTTATCATAAGCCTGAATCAGCCATCTCTTGTATACAAGGGAGTGAGAGTGCTCAGCCACAGCTACTCCAGTAGTCTAGTTAGTGCAAACACATTCGTACACAAATATACACACGTGCACACACACACACACACACACACACACACACACACACACACACACACACAAATGCAGCCAATGAGGCATGAAGCAGTGAGTGCTACCGTCTCTTTGGTTAATCTCCCATACGTATGCATTACTCAATTGTTACATAATCTCACTGGAGCTGCTGCATTGGCTTTCCAGGATGAAGAACATGCATCATGGCTAATCCAATCACCTAAATAGTCCCTGATTGGGATTGATCTGAAAATGACCGATTTTCTGTGTAACTGCACTACAAAAGCATCATATTCCATTTGAAGTCACCTGAAGTAACCACCGAAATGTTGAGAAATGTAAGACAAAACACAGCAGTCACAGATGCACAATTCACATATTGTACACCTAGTTACATCAGAGGTACCTGCAATGCATCATGGTATTCATGCACATACCAGGGAAAAAAAAGGGATAATAAAAAACAAAAAGCAACAGAAGAATTGTGTTTGACGTGTGACTTCCTGTACTGACCAGATGATGTCACTTGGAGCAGGGGCGTAGCTCACACCCCAGTTGTGAGACTGCACCACAGTGGTGATGCTGGACTGCTGGGGTCTGCGACGGCAACGCACACGACTGTAGTCCTTCACAATACTACAAAATAAAACAAGATACTGAAGCCGTTAGAGGAAACGTGCCTCTGAGTAATGGTGCTCACTCTATCAGTTTCTGTTCAGTCAGTTATTAATTATCAGTTAGTTCATGTGATGAGGCTGGAAGACATTGACCTAGACATCACACTGCAGTTTACTCACACAGCAGTCATCCTCTCATCACGGAAAGTCACAAAGGCTATGCCCAGCCTCTTCAGGGAGATGCGATTCTTCTCAGCATTAAACTCATCTGTCAGCTTCTCCTCTAGCTCGCTGTAGTGCTGTTCTGCATCCACCTGCAGAAAACAAAAGTTAGAACACAAGTTACTCATCACGCTTTCATCATCAGATAGATCCCTCATCGATTTACAGAGGAAAAGTCTCACGTTGTTGCTGCCCAAACCTAAATTTAGATCGCAGTGCCATCCAGTGGTAATATATTTAGCATGCAGCAGAACCGCTCTGCACCGAGGAGTCGTCTGCTAATCCCAAATAACGTTGCAGTCTGACAAAAACATACCTGTTCAAAGCCACAGATGTCACAGCAGAATATCTGAGCGCACGGGTGGGTCTTGATCATGATCTTCCCCTCCTTTTGGGCCTTTGTGGTGAAATACAGCCTGCCTTTCATCGCCTTCCGCCTGCCAAACACAGAGCGTGCACAGACACCAAAACAATGAAACAACCCCTCGCACTGATCCCAGGCGGGGTCGTTCTCGTCGGCAGCGGTTACCGTACCTCTCTAAGTCCAGCCTCATCAGCTTGTGGACATCAAAGCAGAAACGGATATCAGTGACAGTACAGCTGGGGTAGGCCTCACTAGTGAAGAGAACAGGAGCAGCCAACCATTAATACTCAACGGACAGGTCTTAACTGCAACTATGCAACTGTAGAAAAGAGATGCTTACTGGAAGTGTTTGGTGATGAGTCCTGGGTCTGAAATCTCTCTGGGTATACAGACGATCATCAGTGTCCTGGCTACCTACAACAGATAATGCAAACAACACATCAAGTTTCCCAATGTGTGTGATGTTCTGACTCACTACCCGTTAGCGACAGCAGTGTTTCCGGGAGAAAAAGGACCACACCTCAATCTTTACACAATGTGATGGTGACAGACCTTCTCGTCTTCTCTGTACTCCAGCCGCGAGGAGTGGTGGACCATACACAGCATTGTCATGATGAAGTAGAGCAAAGCGAAGATACTGTGGAGCCACAGAAAGCTATCCCTACGAGGAGACAGAAACACATATATACTGATGTACAGCAGATAGTCACTCCAGTGTTTGGGTTTTGGGATATTTCATATGATCTGATATCACTGATGCAGCGTTGGACTTACTTTGCATTAACATTAGCCAGTGTTGTTCTTCCAAAATTTTCAGGACTGTCTCCTGTAGAAATAATGAAATATGACAGAGAGGAGACGTTTTAGGTTTTAAATGACTTAAAGGAAACCCCTCCTCTTTGTCTGGAGGTTGAGGCAATAACGAGGCAATGTAACTATTCAGAGAGAATATATTGTCCGTCCGACTCAATGAAACCTCGACAAGAAATTTCACACAGAATTCAAATATTATGTCTAGCGCCGCTGTTTTAATTCGGGCGCCCTTTGTTTACTGTTGCCATGGCAGCCTGTCAAAGGGTGTTGGTTTATTTAATGACTAGGTGACACACTGGTCCATAAGATGACAGCCAACAGTAATAAAAAGTGGCTGTGGACAACCCAGAGACCCCATAATGGCTCTGGCCTACATTCCATATGGAATGACTTACTCGGTGCTACCAACAAAAAGCAGACAACTGCTAAATGGCATTTCTGCTGCTATTTTGCCGCTAGTTTTGTTGCACCATCTCAACCTCTGACACCTACATGTGTATGTTAAGAGGAAATGAAAGATTTTC
This sequence comes from Hoplostethus atlanticus, assembly GCA_034670405.1. Taxonomy (NCBI): domain Eukaryota; kingdom Metazoa; phylum Chordata; class Actinopteri; order Trachichthyiformes; family Trachichthyidae; genus Hoplostethus; species Hoplostethus atlanticus. Next base: position 4,328,770 of record JAXDDX010000004.1, read on the forward strand.
TATTGCTACTCTCCAACTTGGAGAAGAGCTTGATGAATTAACACCAGTAGCAACTGCTATTTGCAGTGCAGCCTTGGTGTGAGTGTATGTGTCTGCATACGCACGTTCATTTTAGTGTTTTTTTTATATATGGTATATTTTAGATTTTATTTGAATATAATCTTCAGTGCGGAGGGAAAGGCACTTTAATTTCATTCCATTTCTTCCCCATGCACTTTTTACTTAGCTTTTGCCAATTCAGGTAGTTTTAGTCTTAGTTTTAGCTCCTTTAACCGAAACATCCTTTGGTGGATGTGTGTGAATGTCTGTGTGGCCTCTCTGCCTGCGAGGTGACCCATGTGCCTCTCAGGAGGTTAAGGATATCCCTTGGCCTTCAGACAGTTGGCCAGGCCGTCAAAGTGAGCACCAAATTACCCAGGAGGTTCCCGGAAAAGTTGACAGGCAGGATTACGGCCAAAGACAGCAGGCAGACCACTGTCATGAGCAGGATGATGTGGCGCTGGAAGGACAGGTATGTGACGGCATCAATGCCACATTTACTGCGGATCTCCTCGTCCCTGCAGAAACACAACGGATAGGGAACAGTGAGAGGTGGGTGGACTTCTCATACCTCCCCAGAGTGGCAGCATCCCCAGATCTAAACCCTCTGGAGGGTGTCGCAGACATAAATAGAGATCTTGACATTACAGCTATGGAGCGATAAGAGTCTTCAGGTACCATAGGGATGCAGGCCCAGTCAGTTGCCAGGACAAACTGGCCTACAGCTCATACCTCATCACGAGTAAAACTCTGCAACCACTACTCTGGTGCCAAAAGCTGTGGTTGCCCAGGACAGCCCAGGCAGGCGGGAGGTTCAGGAAACCCAGTGTCATAAAATAGAATGAAAAAAACACAGAAGGGGGAATGCTGGTCTCATGGCAGCCCACACATTGAGAACTCGCAGGGTGGGTTTGCACTTTCCCAGGGATCCCAGGGTGAGCCGCTAGCACGAGAGCTAAAAACAGAAGCACCCAAACGCCACCATAATACTACGGAAACCATGGACACGGGGGAAATCGCTTTTTTACAAGCCTAAATCTGTTGAGTGCAGTCAGACTCGAGCAAGTGCAAATATGCAAGGGATAACCATGGCACCACTGGTCGCAGGAGCCCAGACACGTTTGTTTTTGCAGCTTAATGGGATATAACACGAGAGTTTACGTTAGGATGATGACATCAGCTTTGAAGAGAGAGCGACATTAAAAAGGATGGGAGTCGGGATGGGGGAAGGGCACAACAATTAAAAGGGCAACTGCTTTGTTTTTGTGTACTTACTTCATATGGTAAAGTGATGTGAGCCAAGAGCAGAAGCCCTGGAGGAAGAGAAGCATAAAACATTCAATACATTGGTTATTAAAGACAATAAATGGCATATGTATGCAAGTCCATGCACAGCACATCTGGCTAATGGCTAGCATGCTACTACCATTTAGATAATAATAAGGCCTCCAGAGTGACAAAGAGATGGAGTTTTAATAGGTCTAGCCTGAAGCAGTAACCATTTTACTGCAGCCTCAGCGTTGTGTAGGCATTAGGCAATGACTCGAGTCTGACTCTGTCCTACGGCGTTATAAACACGAAGGGAGTGACCTCACTCTATCACACAGGTGTCATGGAGTCACAGACTGGCCAGCTGAGTCATGTTCTAGACTTTTCTCTTACAAGGGTTGACATTGTGCCATTTTACACAGCTGGGCGTTGACTTAAATGTGCTATGTGTCGTATTTTTAAACATCAATACATCATTGCCAAATTTACTGTGATACCTTGGCATGATTACCGGAAAGAAATGAGACCATGGTCGAGACAATCCGCAGCCTCTATCTCACGTCAGTGGTATTGTTAGTGCTAGTGTTTCTCAAAATTAAGACCACATTTCCCATAAACCCTGTTGCCTCCTGTCGCACAGAAGAAGTTTTGTTTTGCTTTACTGAAGTTGGATAAACATGTTAAAAATGATTTGTCCCGTCAGCCTTTCACACGTTCCACCATCTGTCATTGCAAGAAACTTTAGCTCTGTTTGCACTGGAAGAACAGCGCCATCTTCCTCTTTGGTGCCGTAATGCAATACAGCAGATTTCCAGTGAAATCCGACCCAATGCCAAACAATGTACAGTGTAGAGGCTGGTAGAGGTTGTCAATGTTTTCAATGACGGTTTTGCTTGTTTACGGTAACTATACTAATGTGTCATAATTCATGTGGTAATAATTTATTGATGTTAAAACGCTATACGTAGCACCTTTAAACCTGTTTCAGAGCTCTTTGTAGCTGAGATACTCACCATGTCCTTGGTCTCTGAGTCGGACGGGCTGGACTCCGAGGGAGACTTCTCTTTCTCACTTGGTTCTCCATAAAACAGCGATGTGAGACTGAAATTGGAAGGCAACGAAAACAAAGAACTAACAGGATCATCACAGTGATTGTGGCACTACATGACCTCATCCAAATATGTCCAATACTGTACTCTGTGCTGTAAAGGGGTAACCCAGATGACAGACATCACTACAGAAATCAATCCCATGGTCGAACATCTACAGTATACATTCAACCCAATGAGGACAGTGTGATAATTGAGTTTGCGGATGTTTCTCTTTGGGCCGTCCGCCTGACAATTTGACGGCGTGTCACATTAAGCAGCGTCATTTCATTATCGTGAGCGTCGACTGCTTGACAATACACAGATGCTGCTTGCCCTAGGGTGCTATGGAGCTGCCGCTGGTCAGGCAGAACTAATCAAGCCTGCACTCACTGACTGGAGAAGGGCTTCAGGTCAGCCAGAAGTAAACCACTGCGGACTCATGCAGCCGGCTGAGTGGACCTTGACTCATTTTGAAACCTGACAAGGTATCTGAAAAGAGTGGGGATATTATTCCATCCAAAGCACTGTGTGTGTGTGTGTGTATGTGTGTGTGTGTGTGTGTGTTTGTCTGTACGCACATGCTGGTGTTTTCAAAGTTTCACTGTTAACACATGGAGGGAATAAATAAAACATCACCATGCCAATGTTGCAGTTACCACTCCAACAACAGAAGAAGCAACGGCTGGACTTCCCTGCAGTCGTTCAATTCCTACGCAGTACCATTTATGCTCAGGAGAGGGAGCTGGAGGCTGCAGCTTTAGGACTCAGGAGTGGTTTGGATGAGGATTATTACTCCATCTTGAATGTTGATTTTGCACAGAGACCAGCAAGCATATCATTTTTCAGTGTAAGCTAACACGTGAAGGCTTTACCTGTCATTCTCCATCAGCAGTGCCAGGCGGCCGTAGTCCCATGCAGCCTTTCTCAGGCAGGAGAAGATCAGCAACAGGAACTGTAACACAAAAAAAATACCTTCACACAGAGCCCCTACAAATCCTTATAATAGGCACAAAAGTACACAAACACACAATCCTGCCTGCTCACACACATGAGCATCAAACACACACACATCTCCCCTTCCTCTCCCTGTTTTATGTGATTCAAAACATTTCCAGCTGCCTGGTCTGAATGTTCCCTAGCTTCCCCTTCAGATTGAAGATGGTCTATGCTTTCTCATAAGGAATGTACAAATAACAGATATGTCCAAATCCAGCAGCAATAATGAGGCATGGTCTTTCTTTAGAGTAGTATGTGGTTGTCTTGGAAACTACCAGAGACGGGTCAGCATGCACACACGAACACACTGTGCACTAATGCCGAATGACTGTGTGGTCAATAGCAAGACGCAACATCCTCCTATTGACCACTTTTCTCCCACAGATGTAAAATGAAGTGCTCAACACAACGGAATATAAAACCCCGTTCAGTCATTCAGTTCAGTATTGTGTTACACAATAGTGGAATTCATTTTGAAGCATCAGGTTAAAGATCTAGGGGCACAGAAACTGCAACTTGATGGATGAATGCTGATCAATACAACTGGAGGAGGAGAGCTGATGAATGTTTGACCTTAACGAGAGCATAAATCATTTACTCATTTGAGTTGGGTTTGGGGCTTTGGGTTTTGGGGGGTGACGGCAATATTAATACGAGGAAAGCTCCCATAAATGATGAATGATTCATTGTTTTACTGATCCAAAACCATGCCTAGGTAGTCAGGGCAACCTGGGCTGAGGCTTGGAGATGAATACTGATTCTGCTTTCACGTTGACACTCAGGGCTGACAGCGCATCCGACACTCCTTGTTGAGATAACAATCCCTCCACTCTCTCTGTTTCTCTGTGTCCGTCTCCTCCCCATTGCTTGCTATTTCTTGATGCTGCGTGGGCATGTTCTCCTCAAGTCCCACAGAGCATTTTATTCTGTATGATGATGGAATTGATGCAGAGGCGTGCCCCTGTGACCTGGGGGGGGAAGTACGCTTTGGATCAGGCTTGCCATTAAGACGGTGCTCAACGCTCTGTGTTGTCCTGACAACCAGGCAGAGATCAAACGAGCCAATTAAAACGCGGAGATGGTAGATTGAGACTCATATCAGCGCTGACAAGATCTGACAGCAGAACTGAGGTTGACAAATGAAAGCCGAAGCCTATTATTATCGGGGAGACAGAAGAAAAATATGCAAGTATGTTTGTAAACAGTGTGTACATGGAATTATACTATACAGGGAAGTTTAAACATTTAGCTAGTAACTAGTTTTAGTGTCATCAATATGATATCACCACCATGACACACAGACCATGGGAGAATATGTGCGTGTGTTACTTCTATCGCCTCCAAATGTCCTCACAAGGATAGAAAGATGAGGAACTGAGGATATTTTGCGGTTCTTCACTTCTTTAAGGGACTAGTTTAGGGTTAGGGCTTGGGTTTAGAGTTAAAAGTCCCACATGTTCCTGTATTTTTATACATATATGATCAAAGATGTTTAATAAAGACATACATAGACATGTTAGAATCTTATGTTGTTTGAGTGGTTGAATTTATTGCATTTTTAATAATCAACCCTTTTGTACAGGCAGGTTAACAATGATTATGCGTTCAGGTGCTGGTGGGAAGGTCCGACATCTGGGACTTCCAACTTGGCTACACAACCATTCATGTGCTATTTTGGCCTAAAATCAAACCCGACAGACAAATGATAAACAAACATTGAGGCTGCATCTTAACAAGCTAATTTGACAAACTTCCTTTAAACAAATGTGCGATATGATGGTTAATCTGGCTAACTTGCATGTTTTTTTTAAAAAACTGACACAAAACCTGTTTTTTCCGCCATGTTGAGAAGGTGAAAGGTTACCATTGTGTCATTATCTGAAACTTGGGTAGCAAAATTGTCTCTGACTTTCATCAACCGACTTTGAATAGCGTTCATGTGAAATTTACAGGTAAAACACTTACATTAAAACACTGATGTTGGATCAACATTATTTCAGGGTGCAAAACTGATATTGATATATTCCAATTCAATTGCCATGCCATGTGGCAGAAACAATTAAATTTGTATTTGTAAATGTCCTCAAGTCATATTGAACCTGAATATCTGGATCTTATGGAAATACCATCTAAGGAATTCACAGAAACTCAGAAAGCATTTAAATGTGTAAAAGTGTGTGTGTGTGTGTGTGTGTGTGTGTGTGAGCAGTCTGTACCATCCAGAGGACTACATTGATGGCGAGGACAGTGGGAACCCCTCCGAATGGCAGGCCCTGCAGGACGCTGCTGCGGGAGTGGGAGCGGTAGCATCTCTCTGCCGTGCTGTTGTCTTCCCCAAAGGAGTCCAAGAAGCCCAGGACATCCAGCTCCACACCCCTCCCCTCCACAGGGGGCACCCTCGTCACAAACAGCTCAGAGTCCGCCATCAGTACTGCACCATACCTGCAAGGAGAGAGATTATCATTAGCCATGATTTCTAGAAACCAAAACAGAGTGAGGGATTCTTATGAGACTGAACTGAAAATACCCAGCAGAAATGTTTCACTATGATTAGTTGCTGTCTGGCAAAAAGACAACCCATCCATGTCTTCAGGTGTCAGCGGTGGCCTTGGGCTTTACACACGCAGAAAACAACTGATACCAATACTAGCTCTGCAATGATCTCTTTCCTTGTTTGTTTAGATTAGGAGATTTAAGCTTTCATCATGTCACTTGTTGCCATAGCGCTAGTCTTTCCAGTGCCCTCCTGTTCAATACAAGCCTATGTTTATACAGATGAACAATCAAGTACAATGTTTGTGTGTTTTAATGGATGAGATTGTGAATGAGGGAATTGTTTTGGTAATTAAATTACTTCACCGAACATAGTGAAAGCTAGTGAGATTAAATGGTGCGTGTTTTGTGAACAAGTTGGCAAAACTCTCAATCAGCGTTATCAACACAAGTGTCTCCCACTAACTCTAAGTGCAGCTATGATGGGGTTTGCAAAGGTCGGTCTAATGACCATCACAGTCCATTAGCAGCCGCTGATCTGTATCAGCTGACAGGTGGAAGTGGGGATGTCATGTGACTGGGAAGAACTGGGTGGATGACACAAAAGCCAAAACCTGACAGGATTTTAACCAGCCCATTTAACGGCAGGGACAGAAACATATTGATCAAAGGGTATGGCCTTTACTCTGCAGCTATGCTGCATGGTTCTGCTGGGAGAATGAATACATTCATGATACAAGTGTAAAGGCTTTTGACTGTGTACTCAACTGTAAATTTGAACAGTTTGTTGAAGATTGGGGTTTATTGTCAAAGTCAGTGGATTTCCGTCTGTCTAGAGAAGCCCGCTCAGGATATGAAGCACTGCCGTGACCACAGAATGAAGGCCTCAGCCATCTGTCCTCCAACAGCACACTCACTCACAGCACACCCTGTTTGATCAATACAGTACCAACTCCCAGCTGCTCAGCTTGTGTACACTCCTCATAGAACAAATAGTCCAAGCAAATGGAGTAGCAACTGAGTGCTGACAAAGCTTTGCATCAATACTGTGATTCCAGTTGACTGAGAGACATCAATCCCCAGACATGCAGAGAAAAATGACATTCTGTGTATTCAGGGATGTTATTGTTATTGTTGTTATGGAGAGCTCCATAGTCAACACATTGTGTACTGCTGCAATAAAAGGTAGCCAAAGCTGCACCACAACCTCAGCCAACAGTACTGCTGTCCAAGAGAGAGAAGAGAGAGAGAGGAAGCTAAAGGCCTCCAAATTGGCACACATTACCAAACTCCACTTTGGTGTGATTTATCACTGCGCCAATGATGTCACTTCCTGAGAAGCTCAATCACAGTTTATGAAACATTTACCAGGCAGCTCTTGTTGTGTAACAGAAGCCATAACAGGATTTATCCTGAAGAGGGCAAGCTGATCAATCGCTGTGATGCAGGAATCAGTTGGATTGCATCATTACATCAGGCTTTGGAAAAGGACATAACTAAAAATAAAACAATCCAGTAACGTCTTCATCATCTCTTTCTTAATTCCTGTGGTGAAAATCTATATTGTACTCAATGTTCAGTAAGTGCACAGCATTTGAACCTCCCAGAGGAAACTAGGGAGGAGGTTCCCTGTGGATGGAGCATGTAGCAAACCCATAACACACACACAGCGCAGAGTCTCTGAAGAGACGTGTTTCTACAGCAGCTGCTTCACCATAAAACACACTTTCTGTTTCTTGCAATACTGCACTATCCCATCAATCTCTTCAAATGGGATTGATTTAGTGATAGGACAGAGACAGCAGAAGCACTTCTTGAAAGAAAGTGAATTCCAAAACGAGAAAGTGAAGTTGAAGAAAATGACCCCTACTCTCATAAAATGATTGATTGTACAAAATGAAAAATAATTACAGTACTTTTAAAGGATTGTGGGTAACTTAAGTCATTGGTTGACAAAAATATAACAATTGTACATCTTTTAGAGATGCTGAACTTCAGGTAAAGGTTGTTGTTGTTTTTTCCAAAATGGGCACAAAGCATTTTGGAATAGATTCAAATACTGCTACATGTTGTCCAACCAATGCAGCAGTGAATCAACTAAACCTTCCACCGTCCAAATGGAGGCTTCAGGTTACATGGCACTGCTTTTCGAGAGAATGCAGATTGCCCGATATGATGATGCTGTTTACAGATCATGTGACTGATAATGTTTAAATAATGGTATGAGGCAGCAGGGATGCAGAGAAAAGGTCAACTACTGACAACAAGCTGAGGCTGACGGTAGCAAAGCAAACACTTGTAAAAGGGCAACCATGTGATTTAAGTGAGCTGTGAGTGGGAAAAAAATCAAACACTGATGAATGATTGCAGAAAACCCCCCACGCAAGATAGCTCATCTAATGGAAACATACTGAACTCAAACAAAGTAAGAGCCTGACATGCGGAAGCTCAAACAGACCTTTATCGGCTCATTGAGCTGTTCCTCTTCCTCCATCGGACGACTGTTTCTCTGTCACTTTCTCCATCAATGCCAGAAGAGGAAGTGTGCCTGCCGGCTGCTGATGCCAAACCAGTGAAACTCTTCCTCTCTGCCCTCCTGGCCAGAGCAGGATGCTGGAGGATGCAGGCTGACTACAGTGATAGTTCACAGGACAGTTGGACCAACGTCACAGTCCCAACCAGCATGACTCAGCAGCTTAACTAGGAAACTCTTTATAGACATTCCCTTTCCGTCCCTCGCCCTCGTGTTCATATATAAACACTTGAGCTCACACACCTGCACGCACAGACAGACATCTGCACACACACACTATCTGATGAGGTCCATTTTCTTAATCGGCTTATTCAAATTCACAAAAGCCGAAGTCTCTCTGATCATTTCCCTCGGCTGTCTGTGTAAATATTTTGAGCAGACTTGCAGATTATTTCTTTCTTCTGTCACTCATGAGTCAGACCTCCGAGCCAATGCAGCAGTTTACAATCTTAAGTTTGGCTCGGGGAGCAGCGCTGCGCCTCAGTACGAGTGAAATCTGTCTCCTCTGTGTTCAGCTGATCGTTGCGCTCACAGATGCTGAAGTAGTAGGAGTTGATGATGAGATATGCCTGAGTTTGAGGCACAGAGGCAGAAAAAAGGGCAAGAGTAAAGCTAGCTCAGGACTGATAATGTGCTCAATGCACCAGAAAAAACAGCTGAGGTGTGTGTGAGAGAGAGAGATAGAGAGATAGATAGAGAGGGGGGGGGGCATTCCTGAAGTGATAAAGACAAAATAATTAAACCGTAATCCCGAAGAGTAATATAACCTGCAATAAACTCTGATTAAAACCAGCTATCCATCACATCCACCTCATAATATTTTGATAATTTCTTGATTAAAAAGTTTATGCTGTAGTGGTTATTGTTTTAAAAGCTCACCTACTTTTTACTTTTACCTTCCATTCTTCCGTCACTTTACTAGATTACTTCTTTGTCATGCCGAATGGACAACCTGAATATATGCTACTATACAACAAAGCCAGTCTGGAAAATGTCCCATTCTGCCACATTAACTCAGAGAGGCATATTATTGCCGAGGTTCTGTTTGAGCGCCATAAACAGGTTTAATGGTTTTAAAAACAACAGAGGATTGGTTCTCAGATGGGCCAAAAAACTTAATCTAAAGCATAAAGCATTTGGTGGAAGATGTCTCTCTCCCTAGTGAAACATTCAGCTGGATCAAGATACATTACCTGTCTGAGGGAGTGGCTAAATGCTGGAGAGAGAGAGAGAGAGAGATGGCCCTGTCGTGGCAGAGAAATTAACCATAAATAAAATGTGAACTTGCGTTGACTCAAAACCTCAGCGCCTAATCAACTGTCAGTTGCTCTGGGATAAAAAATGGCCTCCAAGGACAACTTGCAATCACCATAAATAAAACAATAACGGCGTCGGAGCTGCTGTTCTGGGCTTGATTGCGCCGTCTGGATCCTTGTTGAACATGCCGTTTTCCCCTGCCACTGTTTTGTTTGTGTTGGCAGAGATGCCTTCCTCTGCCTGAGACAGCCATACCTGGGAAAGGAATGGTTTGACATTTTCCCTGTTTCATCTCAAAGACCCAGAGCTGGTAGAATATGCATGAGCATTTCATAGCCGCGCTCTGTAAATCCCCATGACTGAGACGCAGTAATAACACAATCACAGAGAGGCAGTCAGACAGAGAGAAGTCTTGACTGCAGAGAATATATTAATAGAGTTGAAAGGGAATGTGAGAAACTCTGACAAAAGACACCTTAGGATTGACATGTAAATCTAAAACTGAGCCTTTGATTATCAAATTTCCTGGATTGCATAGCTTCTTAAAAGGTCCCTCTCTAATCAACTAACCAGGCAATGAAACCCCACCGAGATGAAAGCAGGGCGTGTTGTTGAACGAGACCTTTCGCCTCTCACCGGCATGCTGGAAGGCTTGGGAAGGAATGTGAGAGACTAGTTTTCCATCACACACCAAGGGGCTCCTGGGGAGGATTTTTGACTATCTCACTTCTTACAGGTCATAGGAAAGCCCTCCAATAATCCACATGGATTCAAAGATTGAGATGAGGCTGAATAATGTCTTAATAATTCCTCACCAAAGCAGAGGAGCTCACATAAAGATGAACCAAAGCTGACATTAGCAGTGCTTTAGCAGAATCACTTGAGAAGTGAAACCAGACTGTCTCTAGCTCCTCTCTCATTCATGCTCTCATTCAGATAAATATCTGTAGGAGATTTCTTTCATACAGAGATACCATGAGTGAGTGTCATCAGAGGAGCAGCTCTTGTAGTTTAAGGAGCTACAGGCCCCTCCTGAGAGACGGTTTTGGGTGGAGGGGAGTGATGATGGGGGTGTGGAGGGAGCAGAGAGACCCAGCCATAAGGGGATGCTGTAGCACAATCTGCTCACCACCTGCTCAGCGGTGGGGGGTGGGGGCATTCCTCGTTCCTCACCTCTCTCTCTCACACATAGACCATCGAGTGTGTCTGCTGAGAGCGTAGTTAATGCAGCATCCCCCCGCTCAGCCTCTTACTGAAGGCTGAATGAGCCATAGTATGGCTGTAGTGATGACTGCACACACAGACCTTGCTCAACAAACCAAACACCTGCTTCCTGTCTGACTGCACATGCTCAGTGGGCCCCCGAGGGAGCGCTGTGTGTCTGCCCTGCTGCTGCTTTGTAGCCTGGGCCATAGCTCGTTTGGACCCATCTGGCATCCACAATAGCTTGAGACTAACTTGCATTCAATCAGTCCTCTGCACGCATAAAACTGGATGACACTGAACATGACTCATGTACCAGCACAGACCCAATCTTATCACACATCATACCCCCCCCCCCCCACCCCCCGGAACTGCTCCTGAAATGGGCCCAGGAGCTAAATTACCCCCTACATCTACCAATTGCATATCATGACAGCCTTCTTCTTGAGAAATCTCTACTCTCTGTAAGCAATCATACTTAGACATGCAATCAGTGGCATAACATCCATCATGTCTTTAAAGACGAAGCAGTTGGCAGTTTTGCTCACTTTCTCTAACTGGCTATATCCAAAACACAAGTCACATTTTACCGTATTACAGGATCTGATGGACCTACCGCTTGTGCTACTAAGCTAGGGAGAGAGGGACTGTGCTGGTGAATATGAGGTGAAGTATGTCAGTGATTATCCTAACTCTAAATAAAGATGCGTGCACTGGCATCACTGTAGGAGACTCCTGCAGAATAACAGGAAACTTCACAGCAGGAATCCGAAATAGCAGGGAGCCTACTCCACAAACACACAAAAAGAAATCAGAGCCCACAGAACAGTACATAATTGCTATGGTTAGATGGTAGGTGGAACACAAGGAGGTTTCACAACTAACACAGTCACAATTTTGTTCTGACAGATTCTATTAATTGTAGATGTTGTGTCAAGAGGGTAACATGGAAGGGTTTTCTGTCATGTATGAGGCAGCCTTTTCAATGTGGCTGGGGAGATGAGTCACAGAAGTATATCTCACATATGATGCAATTTAGGATGCAAACACAACACAACACATCTCACCACCACCAGCACCACTACCATCATCACTTCTAGTGCCAGAAAAGAACTACCAAAGTCCACAGGAAGATGCCTGACTCTTGCTCTCAGTGGAGAAAATCGTGTCTGTGAAATCTGTGTGGGCTGTTCCCCTCAGATCTGCAGTTCAGGGCTCAGGTGCAGAATAAACTCTCACTTATTACTGCATGACAGGCAATAAGATGATATGACAAACTACAGTAGATGTGTAATTACATTGCTAAACCATTACTGGGATAGAAGCTGTCTGATAATAAAAGATGCTGAAATTCTCATTGATGAGAGAAGACCTTGTTACTGGAGTTTTCCACAGCACTAAACTTTGTAAGGCACAAGCCCAGCAACAGAAAAAGATTGATGCTTGACTTTCCTGGGGCGTAGCCCCCAGCGCAATGGGCATTATGCATCTATCTTGTGTTTGCTCTGCCTCTTTTACTCTTCCCAAACTAGCCGGACAAAATGATGCCGTTTGGATCATGAGACATTTCTAAAAACAGTAATGATATCAAACCAGGAAGCATCTTTAAGCACCTGGTCCACTCTTTTTGCTGCTTGAGCATTCTGTGCATCACGTATGGAGCTGTCCGCATGCCTACGGTGCTGAAACAAATACAGAAATAAATAAACTAACCACATAGATGCATGGATAGAGACTTATCTTAGCTTATGCTTTTTTTTCTCAAGACCATTTACTATCGTCTGTCTGTTCAGATGTTCAGGTGCAGAAATATGAACTGTACCACCGTGTCCCTTCGCACTACTATTCAACCAGTCCAGATTTAACATATGGTGGACGGGTGAGCTCTTCTTTCAATCTCAGCTAAGAGTCTCCTGAAATATTCATGCCTGTATCACTTGGAGATGGCCAGCATTCATTTGTGGCAGTGCCAAATCGTGGCACTGGAAGACCATGATACTGGGATAATAATTCAAGATCATTTATTAAAATCATTTTAAAATCAATGGAATTGTATTTGTGTTTTTGTTTGTTAGATGTCTTTTAAAATCTCTAGTGGAGGAACAATAATAAGAGCCTGATAACAAGGTACAGCTCTCTAATTAACAATAAACACTAATTGCCACCATCATGGTCATTAGCCCACTTAGTGCGTACACAGACCTCAGCTTCCATTTTAACCCAGTAAATGGGATCTTTGCATCTTCATTAAAACCCATTAAAGCAGCGGAAAAAGACTGAGTACAGATAATAAGATCCAACTTGAAGACGTACACTACACTGTGTTGCAATGCAAAGGCAACGCACAGGTCACCAACTAAAATGTCAAAAACTCATTATAGGTCTGGCATTTTAAAGGCCAATTCCCTTCATTAAGGGCAAATGTCAAGAGAGGAACTATTACTGGTTCGGGATCGACACAGTCTTGTTACATTAGCTTACACTCAGCCTAGGTATTGGCCGATGGATGCCAGCCTAGGGCGACCTCCTGACCACATCAACTGATTGTCTCCCTGATTGTCTGAGTGAGTGCGCAAATGACTGTGTGTGTGTGTGTGTGTGTGCTGGCTGTGTGTCTTCCCTCCTCCATTTCGGCACATGGAGGTGGCTATAGGATGTGGGTGTTGGCCCCTGGTAGATATGGAGTGCGGATCCTGGCCCAGGGCCGAAGTAGGGACATGGTGCCAGCCCCAGCTGACTTGACACGAAGGTTCTCATCACCTGAACTACATACGCCAAACTATAGGGGCCCTGGCTGAACAAGGATGTTGAACTGTCCGATTGAACTATATACACAGAACTACATGGCTTGCACTATATTTTGCCCTGTCATCTATTGCACACCCAGCCGTCTTGATGCGGGGATGTTTCTTCCATTTTTTCTCCTATATGGTGTTTCTGGGTGTTGTCCTGTTGTTTACATTCTGCATCAACTGAGTGTCATAAATAGATAAGACATCTTAGTTAGGCCTGCAAGACTTGTTTAAACTTGACTTGACTACAAACTCACAGATTCATGCAAGAAATATAAATGATTATATTGTCAACAGAAAGACGACAACAATCTCAGTTTATCTCCTGAAAATACCTAAATATTTAAAGCTTAGATTTTTTGTAGCTTTCACTGAGCATGAATGTGCAATAGGATCAGCACTGATTCAACAAGTCAAACTACTCGCTCACTTGACCAAAAAGGCTTGTGTCTGAGTGGAGCCCAAGCTCACAACAGTGGTAAATAGAGTAGTCTACAGTAGAGAGCATGTAGCGTGACCAGAAGTGTAGTAGGAGTTGTGGAAAGGCTGGTTGACCACAGGTTCCATATCTGGCAAATAGGAACACCATATTACTGTCAGGGTAAGCTGTGAAGGCTAGGCCACCACGCACTGGGAGACATGAGAAACAGTGGCTGGACTAGTGAAAAAGAGGGGTGTATTTGCTCTGGATATAAAGGTCTGACACTATCCTCATCATCGCATTAACCATAACCTATGAGAACGACACAGGAGTGGCCCTATTGACAATAACACAGTAAACAGGATGCAGGGGGCTTTTGAACGAGCCCAACCCAGGCTCTCTTGATTTCAGCTTGAGACATCCTCAGTTGTAAGAAGTGAACAGACAACTGAGAGAAAGATGAGAGGATTCTGGCGACACCGTGTTCCCCATATGCGCCGTTTACTGCAGCACCCAAAACAGTCTATACGCCCACCTTTCTACAGCTCTATAACTTGATTGAAAACGATTGCGCCACAAATAGCGCAATAAATCCTCGACATATCCACGTTTACGTTACCCTATGGATTCACGAGTCCAAAATTCACATTGCTCACCTGACAAAGGCTCCTGGTCGCTGGCGTCTGGTGATGGGCAGGCTGCTAATGTTTTTTTTTTTCTTCAACACCAAGAAACAAGAGAAACGCCCACCTACTCAGGGGCCGTCTGACAATTAAAGCTCTGCCTTGGCGGTTGGCTAAGGGAGCGTCCGAGTTTTAACCACGAAGATCTTGATGTGGCTTTAATTTTAGGATTTACTAATTCCACGCATATATGATGATTTGATATATTTTTTAAATTAAATCTTTCGTTTATTTATTATAAGCTAACCTGGTAATATATGCCACTGCTTTTTTACAGTGGTTCTTTGGTTTATGAGACAAGGCAAGTAAAGTGTGAATTGAATACGCTCGTTGTGGAATACAAAAGAAACATAAAGTCAATCCATATCACGAATCTGACAGTCCTTAAATTGAGAGGTCAAATAATTGAGGACGCATTGCCACCTACTGGAAAGGTGTCTTTCTTGCAGAGAGATTGTCTAGCCACATCAGCGATACAGTGGAAAATATAAAGGGGAGTAAACTGTGTCGGTGATCACCATAAGGCAAAAATCCACCAATGTAGACAGAAACCAACTATATTTTCAGAAGCATTAATTGATGCTGTTATTTAAATGCTGGATTTCCCCTCCACTACAGCCCTGGCGACAAGACCTCGGCATAGATAATGATTCATGGAAAATGATTTATGACTGTACTAGCAAAATAAACGAAGAAAATAGATGCATCCGGGCCAGCAGGCGGCGCTAGACATGGGAGCAGACAGCCTTACAATGAAAGAAAGACATCAACAGCATAACGAGACCTTTCCCTCGTTTGAATGAGTCTCATCAGCGGTGATCCGAGGCTCCGTGGTGCTGAAAGGACAGCTCCTTCATCAACCGGCAGGTAGGTAGCTTGGACATGATGGTGATGGTGACGTTGATGATGATGATGATGATGACAGTATTTGATTTTCGTAGCGAATGATTCTCATTTAGGCCATAACAGTTACATATGTGTCTCATGTCTTGGCTGAGGGAAAAGAGGATCACGGCGGAGAAGAAACTGCGATAGTCTTTCGCAAAACGTGTCACGTATGATTTCTGTCGGGGCAAGTATTAACTCAGGGGTCGATGCTCCCCAAATAGATACAACATAGGCTACGGACACCCCATTTTAGAGTCTTTGCGTCTGTAGGACCCCACATCTGAGAAGCTTGTTGTTTGATATGATCTGGTGTATAACTGGACAACCGTTTATACTGTAGGTGCGGAGATACCGGTGGGGAGAGTGAAACCTCTGAAAATAAACATTTTCATTTTAACATAGACCAAACTATGCTTGCTTTTCACTGATTCTTACTGTATCTTTCCTCTCACTCAGACATGTTTACCAAGATGTTGAAACTGAGACTTCTCAACGCTGTGGCGCCTGCATACTTCTTCATAGCTACAGCAATCACCTTCGTTTTGCACTTCTGCTTGTTCATCCCAACAATTTTCCCAAGCCCTGATGTATCACTGGGGGGGTCTACAGCGCTTCACACAATTGTATTCCTTTTCTTGATGCTCAACGCATTGGGAAACTATGTAATGACTATCAGACATCCTGCTGAAAGTGCCAATGAGACCGTGATTCCGGTATGTTCGCCGGACTGCCCGGACAAAGTCGACGCGCACTACCTCCTCAACGGTCGTCATTTCTGCAAACTCTGTGAGAAGGTTATTCTGAAGCGAGACCACCACTGCTTCTTCACAGGAAACTGCATTGGCAACAAAAACATGCGTTACTTCATTATGTTCTGCATCTACACATCATGCACGTGTTTGTACTCCTTGGTTCTTGGCGTGGCTTTTCTAACAGTGGAATATTCCATCTCCTTTGAGAACCCGCTGACCTTCCTGACTCTCCTGCCCCTCTCCACCAGTTACTTCTTCATGGGTGAGTTGTTTCACTTTTTTACAATGTAAGAGGCATGCTCACCTGCTGATGAATGAGTGACTGCCTAACCAGAATGCTTTCTCCATTCCTCCCCACCAGGCGTTATCTCAGGTGTGCAGTTGTTCCTGGTGCTGATGCTCTATGTGTGGCTGGGCATCGGCCTGGTGTGTGCGGGCTTCTGTTGCCAGCAGGTGCTGCTGGTGGCCCGGGGACAGACCTGGTGTCAGATGCAGCGGGGGCAGCTGGTGGAGAGCCGCAGCCCCTGGAGAACCAACCTTAGGGATGTGTTTGGTACCCACTGGGCCCTCGGGCTTATCCTACCTGTGCAGACAGTGGAGACGTGCTCTGAAGACACGGCTGCACATACACACAAGACTGAGTAACACCCACACACACAAGTTGTAAGAAATGCTATGTTGGGACCCACGTGGTGAATGGAACTCAATGCTTTATGACCTCTAAAATAGTCTGTGAATTTGTTAGATTAGAACATAATCCTTGAAGGACAGGAGCCATATAAGCAATATGAAACATTTTATTTGGCAAAGTTCATAATCTATGTGTATGCTTTTATTAGCTTTACAAAGCAGTTTTAAGAAGAGCGGTTTGTATACTTGCTACTGATTTTAACTGTGCCATGTTCCATGCAGTGCTCTGAGACTCGCAGTCAAAATATGTTGTACTTCCACACTTTAAAGTACTTTTTTTTTTTACAATATCAGACATTCAAGACAATTGTGGCAGTTTTCATAACGATATTTGACTCTGACACCAAGGGCTAGCAGACAAGGAAAACGTAACTGATCCACAGTACAAACCAGGCTTGACAACTGTATTGGTAAATAAAGACAAATGTCTTAACATATAATACGCTGTTACATGGTGAGTCTGGTACCTTTTCTACTGTGTCTCAGTCTCAAGAAGTTAGACACTGTAAAATGCTGCTTTACAGGAATGGGTGGGGAGAATATAAAGATGACATACCACATTTCCAATACAAAGAATGGTGTGGGATTATCCAGGGTATTAACCATGATGTGCCATAAAATCATGTCTTATACGCTTACAGATGACCCCAAAGATGAGATATACACTACACTGCTCATGATAGGGCCCCACAGTAAGAGTAAGGACTTTTCACTGTTCTAGAGCTACAGTTACAACCTTTAACATCCTATCAAAGATGTTTTTATAGGGGATATGAGTTTCTGTTTAGTCCTGGAACTTAATTCTTAATAGAATTATTACTTTGTAGAACTATTTTGTCTATTCCTGTTATACAAATAAAAGTATTGAAATCATACCAAGCAGTTGTTTATCTTTATCTTTCAAGGCTACACATATGCAGCTGATAAAGTAAAACAAATGTATGGAGAGAAATTGGCTTTGAACGAAATTTAGTTTAATGACAATTAAATATCCATCAAAGTGACTTCTACTAAAAAAAAATACAAAAAGGGCACTTCACGACAGGTGATCTCTGGAAAGCAGTACATACACTTGAAATCTTTCAATCAATAAATCAATGTTTATTTACTTAGCACATTTCATACAATTCAATGCAATACAATGCGCTTCACAATAAAAAATAAATGAAATGAAATGAAATGACTTAAGTTGTAAACCTCTTTTTTTGTCCTTATGGAACTAGATGTGATTTGATACGGGTTCCTACCTTTTGGCTAATCAAATTCCATGACTTTTCCAATGATATATAGCACAATTTCCATGACCAATATTTGTCTATGTTGCAAATGTCTGCATTGAATATCTGATCTGAATGTCCCAGGTCTTATTTCTGGCTACAACTCCTATCACTTAAAACAGATACTATCAAGAAACTTCTGATTTGGGGTTTTATTCCTCACAGGGAAGTGGATCAACAAGCAGCCAAGCTTGACATTAAACATTTCACTGGTTGGAGAAAAGATGATTAACACATTTCCATGAAATTTACAAAAGTATGGAAACTTTTCCAGGTTTTCCATGACCGTACCCTGCTTCAACCAATATTGCTCTTTCCCATGACTACAAAATATTACAATACAATGAGGCATATGAGCTAGCTTAGACCTACTTAACTTTTAAAAGTGAAGCATTTATTAATTAGCATTAACCCAGTATCCATTTTGCATTTTAGTGTCACCACAAACAATATGTCTTCACACTGTTCTTTGTACCATAACTATAGCAGTGGTGGAGGGATTACCAACCAGGGCCATGAAATTTTATAATTTCACAGGAAAATAGTACAACTTATTTGGAGGCTTTGAAGTACTTTCAAGTTATTTCCACATTTAGCACTCAAAGAAATAAACAGAAAGACAAATATGACTATGCAGTTCTCTAAAATTTGGCTTGTAGTAGACCAAGCACTGATGCACAAAGATGGACAAATTCAAAAGGCACGGGCAACTGGATACTGGATACTGGATACTGGAACGTTAAAAGCAAATTTGTGTTTTTTCATTTAGAGATGCAAGACATTGCTCTAAAAATGGTAACAGCAATATTTTTGCTAAAGTGCAAGAGTTTGTAACACAAAACAGAGAGCTACTATTACTTGGTATTTCTCTGCCTCGTACAGTTGCGAGAAAAAGTTTGTGAACCCATTTGAATTAACCTGCATAGATAGCTCCTAAAATATGTCTGGAAAAGGCTACAAAAGCATTTCCAAGACTTAGGCCTCCATCAGTCTGCAGTCAGTCAGATTGTATACAAATGGAGAAAATTCAGAGCGATTGCTGCTCTCTAGGAGTGGGCGTCCAGCAAAGATCACAGCAAGAGCACGCTGCATAACGGTCGATGAAAGAACCCTTAGGTAACAGCTCAGGATCTGCAGGCATCTCTTGAACTTTCTAACATCTGTGTCCACAATAAGAAAAACACTTAACAAGAGTGGTGTTCATGGGAGGATATCAAGGATGACACCACTGGTCTCTGCTCTGTGGACAGATGACACAAAAATCTGGGTAACGTGATCTGAAGCTTAACAGAGGTTTGTGTTGGTCCCCAAACACAAAAGAAAATCTTCAACAGAATGGCTTAAAATGGAAATTTGTTTTGCTGCTCCAGGAGATTACTAAATCTCATGGTTCACATACTTTTGCCAATCCAAGCTGATAATGTTTTAACAATGTTCAATAAAAACAAGTAAAAGTAACATTTTTGTGTGTTCTATATTACATATTTTTTTATGCCTTAGATGAAGATAAGACCATATTTTGGGAGCCATTTATACAGGGATGCAGGTAATTTAAAAGGGTTCACAAACTGCTTCTCACAACTATGTGTTTCAATTAATACTATGTAATATTAAGCTTAGAAATGCAGCAGGAATGAGAATGCCAGCGATGATCTTACGCCAAAAAACAACTATATGATTACAGCACTTCACTAGCTACAATTTTTGATTTCACAATTTCAGGGTTTTAAAGTTGTCTTTCGATAAGGAGCTAGCAGTTAGTCAATTGGTTAACTCTTTAAATATATCTTCAATAGCTTCATATTATTCACATAGCACTAATCTCGGCCAGATAGATTATTGAAAATAAATAATACTAACAACAATAAAACATAAAAACATTGTTATGGTTTTAGTTAGCCCTCTGAATCATCAAATGAGCTATACAACTGAGATTACACTCTGTCAGGGATGTATAGGCATAGGCATCTCCTGACATGAAAACATGCATCTATTTCATTTGTAGCAATTACGGTTCACCATCCTATTTAAAACAGTGTAATGGGTGAGAATTTGCCCTGTTGATCCTAAATGTATCTTAATAA
Organism: Hoplostethus atlanticus; assembly: GCA_034670405.1. NCBI lineage: Eukaryota > Metazoa > Chordata > Actinopteri > Trachichthyiformes > Trachichthyidae > Hoplostethus > Hoplostethus atlanticus. Next base: position 4,349,238 of record JAXDDX010000004.1, read on the forward strand.
TGAGCAAATTGAAACATAGGCCACATGTGTCTACTACACTTGAGTTTCAATTTGGTCCTAAAAAATAATAAGTATGTGTACAGTTCCTCTACAGCAATCAGATTCAAGATGTGTACAGATGAGGAATAAACCCCGCCTGTCCTTGCATGTGCTGCAAGGCATGCATTGCTTAGCCGTTCAACCTAGAAGCCATAGCCCTATTGCAAGTGATACTTGCTATTTTGAAATAGTAGAGGCAAGAAAATGTCATTATAGGCAAGGGTTTGAAATGTAAGCATGCTTCTTAACTCCCACTAGTTAACAGTGGATGTGCTTGAGCTTCATATGTTTGTAGATTAGTACAGCAGTTCTCAAATGTTGACCCATGACCCATAAAAACAAGGTCATTCTTACTCACAACCCCGACAGGAGCACGCAAACAGAATGGTGAACTGTGACGCCAACCAATGATTTATTTTTCAGTTGTTAGGCTATTTCACGTGATTAACTGGTAGAAGTCTAGATGCAGTACAGTTTTCACTACTTCACAAGATGAAAGCCTTTACTGCAAAGACTTGAGATATCATAATATATTTCTCTACTATAAATCTGTTTTTCACATTCCATAAATTATCTTATGACCCCCTGAAATCATCTTGTGATCCCTTGGGGGGTCCTGACCCCCAGGATGAGAACCGCTGGCTTAGTCCACCTGTATCTTATGCCAGGATGCTCTGAGGCTTTATTCCTCATTGCTCCTCGGGTTGTGGGACGCCTGTGTCCTGCAGGGCGAGCTGGAGTTTAGTCCAGAGCTGTTGGTCCCCGCTGCTAAGAGCCTCCATAAGCAGAGCGGTCTGTTCCTGGAGCTGCTGCAGCTGGCACTGAGTGCGCCGGTTCTTCTTCATCAGCTGCTTTGTGCGCAGGGTGATCCCCAGCAAGCCAGACTTGTTGAGAATGTTATAGGTGTTGCTGAAACGTTTCACTTTCTGGTCATCCATAGATAGGACATCCTGGTATTTGTTGGCATGATGCCTGTTGCTGTCGAGCACTGACCTAAATTCATCTGGGTGGGAGGGTAGAGAGCTGGTCTCTGTCACCAGGGAGTGAGGCCTGTCATGGAGTTGCAACAGGCATGGCTCCTGACAGTCCTGTGCTTGGCCGTTTGCTGCTTCAAAGTTGGAGACAGGTTTGGCTAGAGTCTGAGGAGCTGGCTGGGGGCTGGAGGAGCTGTACAGCCTATGGCCATGATGGCGCCTCCGATGGCGTTGGTCATATCCTAGCTTTGAAATCCCCCTCAGCCTAGAGGATCCCTGCCTCTTAGTGGGGCTCTCCCCAGGGTGGGGGGCAATTCTGGGATACGACTTCAGGATGGGCAGATAGTTCCTTGATTTTCTGTGATTTTCAGAGCCAGTCTTTGAGGAGCTGCTGTTGCCATTTGATACCATAGGCTGAAGAACGACCACCTGGGACTGAGACATCATTTCCAAGGGTGAGGGAAAACCCCACTGTTTTTCTGCTGGAGCTATGGGGTTTGGCTGGGAAAACAAAGTGCCTTTATTATCTTGCTATATAGCACTATAATACCTAATATTATCTGCAATATCTATCTCTCTTAATAAATGCAGCATAAATGGAGCAAATGGAGCAAACAGACAAAATAAGCGAGCCAATATAAGTATAATACATTAAAAATACCACAATCAAAGTACAACTTAACCAAAGGCTGCACACATGTACAATCTTATCCTAGGGTGATTTTAGCATTTCACTAGCCCACATGCTCCTCACAGTAACTGAATCAACAGTCAAATGACTGGTGCCTTTTGAAGACATTTTTCAAGATATCAACAAGAACTGCTATGAAATGAGAGTAATAGGAGAAATGTCAACAAGGGAACACAGTGAGAGAAGAGACTGAACTATAGGGAAGAAACAGGAAACCTGGGAGCAGGTGGGTTAATTGTAACAACTAGTCAATTATCTCTTCTCCATGGGTGGAAAAAGCTCTGCACATGAGCCCTGTTAGTTGTTAGCTACCAGAACAATAACACAGAAATGCAGTAAGAAAGTGATGAGAACAAATATGTTGCTGTGATGCATTTGTCATTCTGAACTCAATCCCTGTTTCACACTGGCAACTGTTTGCCTTGGGTTTAATCAAATTTCAGGTGATAACCCCCAAAAAATTAGAGTTAATCCTGCTCAACAGCATGAGCGCTGATCCTGGGTTAATCGAGGATAAAATACTTTGGAATTGGCTTGTGTGAAATGCTTGTTAACCCAGAGTTGAGAGCCAAATTAGCTCAGGGTGAACAAGGCAGTCTAGGAACCTGAACAGCAACGAATCAGACAGTGGTATGCAGAGGCAGACATACTGTGCTGTACTTTACCTGCTGTAAGATGAAGTTGTTCATGATGATCATAGGAGACAGGCCAGGGTAAGAGCCTCCTATCAAAGCCACCTGGGCACCGGTCTGGTCCTGGCCTACTGTAGACACAGTCCTTCCTACATCCTCAGAGTCAGTCAGGTCCACTGCACTCAGATACTCAGAGCTGGCATCTGAAGAGGGGAAGACAGGCATCTATGTCTCATCATTTTTGAAAGACACAGGTTTAGTTTCTCTATGGTTTTTGTAAATGGAAACCCATCAACCTGATAAGGACTGTGTGCCACCCAGGACTAAAACCAGGTCAGCTCTCATACAGTTAATCCAGGTTGTAAAAACAAGGACCTTATAGGAGATAGCATACATGGAAAAGGTGACCTAGATCTCTCGATTTGATCGGGGTTGTTGTAACATCTTAGTCTCCCCACTTGAGTCGTTTTTCTAAACACCTATAGATTATCTAATTGTCTGAGCCTTATACTGTACACAAAACCCACCACATTGGCACCGTTACCTCTCAAAAACTCCTGGTAGAAATACAGAACTTGCAGGTGCGTGTTCATAGACAAACCTGAGAAGCCTGAATCTCTCTCTAATTCAGGCTTGGATGTCCCAAGGTGTGTTGCCCTGGTGAATGGTGGTCTCCTGCGTCCCTCTGGCTTAATAAAACTGCTCATGCTGGTTTGTTCTGGTAGAATGGAGAATAAAGGGTCATTAGCTTACTGGCTAACTCAAATAGATAGCTGGCTGATTAAACTGGAATTTGCAGGCGCAAAGACTTGTGACAAAGTTCAACGTGTTTTGCCTTGCGTGCTGCCGAATCTTGAATCTAATCAGAATTTACCATGGCGAAAAACAAGACCAGGCTGGTCAGCACTCAGTAATGGTTCCAAATACATTGAAAAAAAGAGATCAAGAGATACAATCCATATTGACGTGTTCTCTTTCATGCAATAAGTCATTTGTCCATTATTCATACATTATAATTTAATTTTCCAAAGTGAGACTTTTTTCAAGAAAATACTTTTGTACATAGCACGTGTGCAGAGGGGCAAATATGGGACTTAAGAATCAAGCATCCTGTGGAAGAAAACTTTAATATACTGTATGACTTGAGTAGTACACAATATGTATTAACAGTAGTAGTAGTTGCAGTACATATATGTCATGATTGATTGATTGATTGATTGATGTAAAGCTCCTAAATTAACTTATGCTTGTTCCAAGGATACTGGGGCTTCATGTTAACAAGAGGATGACCTAAAGCCTAGCACTGAGACAGTGTCTCCAAGTGATTTGTCTCCCTATACTGTTTTGTCTATTCCAGACCTTGTTATTAAGACTGGAGGTAACCCTAAAGGGGCTTGTGTAACTTATAGGCATAAAGATCCTGCTCACTCTTAGAGGGGGAGATAAATGCTTGAATGCTGTTTGAGCTGTATGCTGATTTGTCTCCATGCTGCAACATGATTCAATGATCACTCTGCTTAAACAGTCAGCAAAATGTTAAACAGCTTCCAGTGACAATTGACTTATTTGACAAATTTCCACGACAATCCCATGTCTAACAATTCTAATTTTGAGAATTCTGACTGACTAAAACCCAAGCACTCATTCTGTAGCCTTCTGTACCACCACAGATGGCAGCAGCGAGCATATTGGTCGGAAGCACAGTACCGGCGAGGAAGTCAATGTGTCTGTCAGTCATCTATGACTTCATTACACTGGAGATTTGGGTATACTTGTCTTTAACAAAGTCCTTAAGTTTATTTGTGCACAGGAGATGAAGCGCGTGCCATCGCGATGAAAGTAGACAAGTGAAGGATTACGGACACCTGTTTGGATAAGTTTTATCGCGATCGGCCTCGCGGACTGTTTTAAGGAGAAATCTTAATGGGGCATCACAGGACCCTTTGGGGGAGGTAAACAACACATACGATGAAAGACTCCCAAAGGGTCCTGTATCAGGGCTAGGCTCGGGCCCAGCCCAGCCAGCCTAAGTTGGGCTCACAATTTATCAATATTGGTCAAAGTGAAACACATCGAAATTATCACGGCAAACGATATGCATCATCAACTGGAGAGTCTGAACTGTGCAGCTGATATGACCTGGCTGTGCTGTAGATTGCACTAGCACGTTATAACTAACGTTAACCATCAGCAAACACGACTGCAAAACACACAACTCTAATTTGACCACCTTAGCTGCTGCACCAAACAAAGATTTCCATTTGGACAAATAACATTTTGCTGACTGTATCCAAGAGTTAAGTTAGTTGTCTGGCTATGTTATGCACAATACTGGTTACTGTCCATGGACTGCGTTAGCTCGCTAGCGTTAGCTTGCCAAACCAGCTCACGACGAAACTGTATCGCGGCGCTAACAAGCTATTTAGATTTATGTATTTGTGAAGGCCTTACCAAGACGAGGTGGTCTTAGAAATCAAATATTCGTCTACAGTACCATCCAAGATGATGGTAGTTTTCCGCTAGTTACACTCGATGCTGATCTACGCCTTGTTTTCCTACTTTACGTCGTGACGCAGTTAAAGGTGTTGAGCCCTCGGCGTTGTCTTACAGACACTGTGGGCAACTTGCTAGCTCCTCCCCATAAACATAGCCTTAGCTAACAGTCTTCGATGTTGACTCTGTAAGTTAAATCAATGTGTTGTATTAATACCACATGCACGATATTTAGACCAAAACCCAAGTTTATATGTATGCTCGAAGACAGTTACATTGAGCAACTTGCATTAAACAAGGAGAAACTGTGCCTCTATTGCCCTCTGCAGCCAGCCAATACTGAGGAATACAGAGTTGCAGAACAACTTGAATTTAGAAATGTGGAGTCAATATTTTTTTCTAGGCTAAAAGAAGTTACAGTTGCAAGAGCTCATAAGAATACAAAATAATGCATGTTGATAAAGTCACAGTCACTTTGTCCATGACAACCTATAGAGTTGTAAGGAACTTTACTATGTAATGTGTGCTGGAAGACAGGCTAATATGTTTAGAAATAGTTTTTGCACTACCCATAGAGTTATCCGGTAGGGGCTTTCTCTAGGACAAAAAAGGCACATGAAATTTATATAGGTTTTGACTGTTTGCTAGTTACAAAGTTGTCTGGCAGGAGTTTTAAGCCATAATTGTAGAAGCCATTGTTTGTTTTTTGTAGGCTGCTGAGCTATACACTTGTCAAGCAGGAGCTTTCTTTAGTAATTTGACTGGGATGTAAACAAGTTTGTTTGGTAGATTGATTCACTTTTTGGATGACAGATATAGGTTAGTACACATACATTTCTTTGTGCCTCGCCACTGCCTTTATATTTGTCTATGAGGAGCTTTGTAAATAGCGGGTGCTAATCTTTCCGTGTTACAAGCTAGCCATGGTATCGTTTGGTCTTTAAGACAGCGTTGAGGGCTAAAATACCCGTTGAGCGGCGTGACTGTGCACCAGAGGTTGCTAGGGAAACTGCAGTCTTCTTGAGAGCTTTGACGGGATCGTAACCATAGACATATATACATGTATATATGTCTATGATCGTAACTCATATAGAGCGCAACAGTGACCGCCCACTTTTTTTAAGGCTCTGGTTCCGGAAGTAAATTTCCCATTCATTTACTCCATAGATATTTCAGAAAATCCTTATATAAAGAGTTTTAAGGCTGGAACCAAGCCAACCAGCTAGACGATGAATCGTGACCATAAAACATTTGATTCTGAGCAACAAAAAAAAAGATAGGAAAACGGAAGAAAAGGCAAAGGTACAAGACTGTGTACATAATTATTTTATGAAGTGAAGGAACTACTCATCCCATAAACCATTGCGAATGATACTTTTCCAAAAACTTCCAAACTAACGATAGTTTAGCGCGCTTCTTCTTGAATTTAACATTTGTCAATAGTATAGTGTTGATATTGTTGTTGTTTTGTGTGCGTATATATAGTGTTTCATATAGTAGAGTGTAAAGTGTTGTCATCGACATGGTACAGTGATTCGTTCCAGCTGCATAGGATAAGCAGCTAGCTAGGTTACGTTAGTAGCTAACGTTAACGTTAACGTTAGCTGACAAGACGTTCGCGGGTGCGGTAAACATTTCCATGGTAACAGCAAGCTCCACCAATCAGAGACGTCGCTGGATTGTGGGTAGTGTAGTACTTCTCCATGACATCGCGAATAAAACATGTTTTTCTCAAAACAAGGTTGATATCATACGGACTTGTGGCTTCTACAGGAGCATACACTATCGTTTCACAATCTACTAGCTTGTGGTGAGTCTACATTGGATGGTTACGACATTATGGCTAATAATCAAAATCCCTATGCAGAATATGAATGGGATTTTCACTTCCGGAACCACACTGTTGAGCTCTATACCTCCAACTATATGATTATCAGTGGCGGCTGGTGACTCAAAAAATTGGGGAGGACGGGAGGAAAACCAACCCACGGCGTCATGTTATTTTACACTAGTTGGCTACTTATCTCAACTTTCTTATGTTCAAGTTATGTTATGTTCTTATGTTCAAATGTAGCAATAATCCAACTAGCAACCTAATAATAACCTAATAATCAGGGGTTAAAGTGGGATTTGGCAGGTGGGGGAACCCTAAGATCCGGTGTAGCGGTGCAGCGGGGAAAAATTATTCACCTCATAATAATTATTGTTTATTTATTATTTATTTAAGACATTTCACAATGAACCAGATAACTTCAACAACACATAGCGTACACAGTGTTTCCCACAGAATTAGATTATATTTGTGGTGGTAGCTGACTGGTTGGGAGGCACCCACACACTTTCTTAAATTAATTATTAAATAATACTATAGGCTATATAAGGTGCTCCACCGTAAATATTTAATTGCCAAGTACTTTGTGACAAATAACAATATATACAGCTCAATTGCTTCACGTTGTGTCAAACACATAACAAAATATATACAGGCACAGAAGAATAGAAATGAGGCTTCTCTGCCCTGCTTCTACATCTCTCTGTGTTTGCTGTCAATCTCACCTGTTGCTTCTGCCCTAGCTGGCTGCTGTGGGAGAGCCACGTTCACTTCCTGATTGGGTCTTATCAGTCAGACGTATGGATAGTGCTCCTGTTACCGCGGTAATATGTCGCTGTATTTGCTTTGCGACGACTCCCAATCTATACTCTCCGCCGCGTTTACCGCCTTATACTCGTTTGCTACTTTCAGTAAGAGTTCCACCTCCTCGTCCGTCCAAACAAAGACATCTCTGCTCTTACTTTTCGCCATTGCTGTTCTTCATAACGGCATTTTCTGCAACTAAGCAGAGCAGACAATCTGCTTCCTGTTAACACCGGCACGCGCATGCCCAGTGTAGGTGAATGGTGAATGGTAACTTGATATATATGTTTTTATGGACGGAGATAATTTCTGAAACGGTGCTATAACGCTTGTGTGGACCGAGATCGTTTTAGTTTCTAAACTCCGTTTTAAAACGAAAACGTATTAGTGTGGATGTAGCCTCAGAGAGGAGGCTACACTTTCTGATATTTTGAGTGAGTATCTTGATGGCATCAGCTGGAAGGAACGCCAGGCTGCAGTATGAAACTGCCAATCAGATTTATTTACTTATTAATCGAAGGTGCCAGAACGCCGTTCTGGATCGTTCCGGCCCACTTTAACCCTTGCTAATAATAATAACCTAACAAATATCATATTATCTTATTACCTTATTCAGCTTTGAATCTTTCTGGTGATTTTTGTTATCATGGTTATCTGTGGAGTTGGTCGTCCAGCAGTCGTCCAGCAGTCTTGATCCTCACCTTTGCTGCATAATCCAAACTGTGGAATGGCTGTGACAACAAATAATCCACAAGATGTTTTTCCCCATCCCACTCTCTGCGTCTGCGTCCATGCCTCTCTGTCACCCCCTCACTCACGCTGCCGTTAATTGCCGCAGCACCACTCTCCTCCAAATCCATTCTCGCCGTTAGCTTAACAGTCCTCCAGGGCTGCTGCAACAAGCTAACTGTTGCGTTGGCTAACCCAAGTAGCTAGCTACTGCACGATAATAAAAAAAAAGGGAGACGTAAATCTGAAAAAAAATTTGGACCAGCCTCCTCTGGTTGAAAAGGCCTAAATAAAATGTAATTTTTTTGTTTTGTGTTTAAAAGTAGTTTGTTATAATTTATTTCCTAATATGCTACTGTATAATCTATCTATGGCTTTACCGCCAGTTCGTCACACTCACGTACAGTGGTAGAGAATTGAAGATGAAATTTGGAAATTATCATTGGACCAACGCGATGTCAATATTGTATTCTGGTTGTTGATTGGTTAGGGAGGACGTCCTCCCTTGGACCATCATTTTACGTGTTTTGGCCAATGACAAATTAGCATGAAAAAAATGAAGTACATTAAATTGATGTAAGAGATCCCGTCCTCCTCTGCCCCCCACACCCACCACCACTTCACACAGACTGCCCTTTCCCCTCTTGCATGCCCTGCAGGTGTCGCTGTTGAAGCATTTTTATCAGAATTTCAATAATGGATTTTTTCCAAAGAGAGAAGAAATATTTTATAAATTATACTGAAATTTGGTAATGGTTTATTTCAACCAATTACTCTTTTTTTATATTTTGATCTCCCTCTTGCCTCTCAAAAATAGAGGAGGACCAACCTCCTCTGCCTCTATGGACCAGCCTCCTCTGATGATTATGAATATATGCTGTGAAAAACATATTTTAGAAAAAATGTACTTTTATTTAGTACAGATTCCTCCTTAAATATATTTTTATTTTCACTTTGGTACTTTGGATTAGCCTACTCTTTCATTAGAAACTTTTGGCCGTAAGTTTTAATGTTCATTCTGGTTGGCTTGACACTGAGAGGAGGAAGAAGCATAACGTAACCATAACATAGACAGTCTATTGCAGTGAACAATGGTTGAGTTTATCCTCAATGAGCAGGTTACACAACTGGAAGGTTTTATTCAAAGGCCATGTTTTGCACAGTGACTACCAATAGACTAGGCACCGTGGCTGCATCTTTGTTAAACAGAAATCGTTTATTTATTAAGCAGATGAAATTGATTGGTGTGTCACTGTATGCTGACAGTCCAAAAAAAGGAGAGTGAGAGAGAAAGAGATAGAAATTCCTCTAAGAAAAGTTGACAATTGGATAATCGAAAATTTGATATATCTTTTTATTAACTGCTCACAGTTATTTATTTATACACACAAACCTCTTTGGACATATCTTAAGATAAACTTCTCCTTCTATGATAAATATTGTTGTTGGTTTATGTCTGAACGTATGATCAAATATGATCAATGATATGATCAAACTCTTCCAAATTGTGTCCTGCCCCCTGGTGTGTGTGTGTGTGTGTGTGTGTGTGTGGGGGGGGGGGGGGGGGTCATATAAAACAAGCAATTATGGGGTTAGTTATTTTCATAACTTATAGGTAATATGTCATTAAGGCATATGAAAATCGCATGGCTCTGATTTCCATGATTTCCATTGAGACAAATATTTTTTCAGACTTCAACTCTTTGTATATTTATACTAGAACAAAAGAGTTTTGCATGAAAACAGTTTTGAACCTCGTTTCCAAAAACACTAGAGGGAGACATTCCATTGTGGCAGAACTGCCCACTCAGTTCATCCCATGCTGTAGTGTCATGACAAGACAAGGCATGCTATTGGTCTTGGATAAAGTTTGAACAAAGGATCACAAACTTGCTCCAGGTTGTTGGTCCAAAGAATATTTAGCTGTATCAATAAATATACATTTTAAACAAGAGTAACCAGCTTTAAATACCAAAGAGGTGGGAAAATAACAATAGCCTATAATAACTTGTATAAAAGAGAAGGCATCAATATTGTTTTCAGTCTGTTTGGTCCTCAATTGCACTGGCTCCCAGGGATGTCCATCGTGTCAGGTGTGTAGCAGAATTGTTTCCACCAGTCAAAAGGCACTTCCTGTTGAACCTTGCCTTTAAAAGAAAAAGCTCTCGTCATCAGGAGGAGGGCCTGTCACCAGAACCACCCAGCTGTTTGAGTCTTTCCCGGCAGACAGACACAGTATTGATAGATTAGCTAAGAAGACTCTTGATGCTGTCACTGGGCTGGAAATAAATAATGAGCCATCTTGCAACAAGGAGTAGAGGTTGCCACTGCAGTTACCTGCGAGGGACCTGGCACCTGAAGGACACAAAAACAAGAAGGATAGCGGATAAACATCTCTAACGCTGCTAATTAACAGATAAGGCTTCTTTTCTGCTGTATAGTGTCATCACCTGTCACAGTCCTTCACTCTTTGTCTCTCCTTTCTCTTCTTTCCTCTTCCTCTTTGTCTTTTCCTGCAGGAATAACACAATGGATGATAAGAACCTTTCTCTGCAGAGAAAGAGATTATGCCTATTCATTTGAACGACTTCAAAACTGACAATCAAATTCATGTTCTTACCGTTCAACTTTCACAACAGGTTTCCTGATTCTGAGGATCAAATATTTCAATAAGTGAAAAATGTCATCCATTACAATGTCATTCAATATCATGTAATCATCCCAGGTATATAGGCCATTAAAGCATGAAGTGTTTTCTTACCTACATTCACATGTCTGATGCTCCACAAATGTCATCTCAACATATTCTTGACCCCGCTCTGCTGGTCTGATTTTTAACAGCTGAGGGATAAAACAGAGGTTGAGATTAGCAATGGACCAATTACCCAATGTGATACAGACAGATTTGGGAAGAAGTATTGAACCATGCCTTTATCTCACCTGCATTGTGACGTTTGAGGTGTGGGTGGGATGGCACTCCAGGTTCTCATCTCCGCAGCAACCCGCACATCGCACCAGGGGCACGCAGGAGGGGCTGTAGATGTGCTCCACCTCGGTGGGGTACTCCTGCACCACTTCCACCAGCTTCTCGATGGTCCGGCAGAAGCTCCGACCCCACACTTCTTGGAACATCAACACTGTGAATGAAGCAAGGAGACTGGAATCGCATGGTGGTTGTGTGCTGCAGTACAGTTACAAAACAGTCACCTTGTATTTCATGTGATGGATGTTGCTCTGAGAAGACGAGGCAGGTACTGAGCAGAGCGTGTGACCATGTGAAGGCATTAGCATCATACTGTTGCCTCGCGTGTGTGTGTGTGTGTGTGTGTGTGGGTGTGTCTATAAAGCTTGCTACTTGTACTGAACTGCAACTTGCTTAGTTTTTACTGCACAGTCAATGACATTGTCGTACACTCAAATATCAACAATAGCCTCAATAATCCAACAATAGCTCATAAAATGTCCATACAAACATGAAACCTCTTGCGATATGCCAGTGTGTATCCTGGTTTCATTTTGAAGTAAAAATGTTTGTATAATGTATGCTTTCCTGTGGGAGTATATGTGTGAAAGTGTCCCAGTTGTCTGGGGGGTTGGGGCCAGGGCTGACTACGGCCGAACAAACAGAGAGGGAACAGAAAACAAACGTTGGAAACATGGCCATGAACAGAACCTGGCTGGAGCTGGAGCTGGGCTGCCCCGCAGGCACCTCTGGGACTGCAGTGACCCCGGGGTCAGAGAATGGAGCCTGACACCACAACAGCTGTTTATAAAGGCAGACATGGTGGGGGGGTGGGGGCTGAGGAGAGATATGGCCATGCACCATAATGTTACAGCACAACAGGCCAGTCCCCAGAACGTACTAGTCCATGGTTCTTCTCAGCAGCAGTCTTTGTCTGGCCTTATTTCTGCTGCATGTCCTCTCAATCAAGTGTTGAAAGTCTTTAACACTCTCTAGTAGTGGCTCTAATTTACAGTGAAGTGAGAGGAGGAAGAGTCCTGAGATCATCTGTGGTTCTTGGAAAACCTACCCTGACCTTGGGTAATCCCTGCTTGTCCAGACATGCCCCGTTGCTCTCTAATTTCAGATTTAATTCATTGACTGACTCACATATGGGATTCAAGGATTTAGTCCTTTAGATAGATAGATAGATAGATAGATAGATAGATAGATAGATAGATAGATAGATAGATAGATAGATAGATAGATAGATGATGATAGATACATATAGTTATAGTATAGATATAGAAATAGTTACCTTCAGATGTACTGTTTACACTTGACAAGGGTAAGCTCTGCAAAACAGCAAAAAAGATTTGGGTTTAAAAATCATTGCTCATTCCTTCAGGTTGTATTGTGACAATACATTATGGTGATAGTGATAGGATAGTGTAAAACCTTTTAGATGTTCTTATTAGTGGAGACTCCACACTTTAATGGATGAGACTGATACATAGATAATGGCAAAATAATTGTTGCCCCCTATCCCAGTAACCTAACAAGGCCGCGTTTCAGAGAGACACAAATATGGTGGAGGAATACCATTAAGCCAACCAGGTAGCTGTGTCCTCTAGTGGTGATAGCTGGTAGCTACAGTCAGGCGACGAGGGCGAACGTGCACCCTTTGTTTCATCCCTACTGTGGAAAAGTCCTTCTGACAAGCACCAGATCCTCCTATATACTGTATCACATTCCTCGATGTGCCCAACTGTTTAGGTTCAAAACCTGTTTCCTGTGGTAAGATTCAGCTCTCTATTTATTTTCCCATTGGTGGTTTCCCCCTCTGTCTTGATTTTTTCCCATCATCCCATGATAAACAAGAGTGCGTTTCTCATTCGCCTGGGAAAACACAAAACGTCTGGGTGACTCCATCTCAGGAAGGGAAATCTCCATTTGATAAAATACCCTCCAGCAGAAGCACTGGACAGGCGGCAAACAACCTGCTTCCTCAATCTGTCATCATCACTAGTGTTAAGTTTCACGGGCTGCTTCTGTGACGGATACCTGATGACATCTATACTGTGACACTGTGTACACATTAATAGTGAGAAGGTGGGTCCAAAAGCAGACGAGGAAATTTCAGATGGGATAAGAGTGTTGGCTTTTTACACCATCTGCCCGTAATTGAAATGCCTCCCTTTCCTGTTATGGACTAAATTTAGTTTGAGGGTGAGGATAGTATCTGTCAGTGCAGTGCTACAGTCAACCGTTTTTTTTCCAGTGACTGACGTGGAATGTCCTGCTTTGATGATGATGATGCATACACACACAGACAGACAGACACACACACACACACGCACACATACAGACTTCAGCAGATCCTCTTAAATGTCTGACAGTTTCCTGTATTTGTCAGCGGTATTAGTGGCAGGCAGGTCTGTGTACTTGTGTTGCAAGCATGGAGCTCTCTGTTCTGCAGTAGGACACATGGCAGAGCATATCAGTTTCATTCATATCAGCAGATACACAAGAGCTGCCAGTCAACCTCTTAGGCTCGATCCTCCCTGTGTTACAGGAACTGCTCAGGTCATCTCCCCTTGTCAGATTGACTGGAAAGCTGCCTGGTCCTCTGGCCAAAATGTACAGCTGTTACTGTGACAGCAGTGCTATTCTATAGGCATGCGTTTACTGAACCATGTCTACTGTACAAGAGCACCGCAGGACATAGTAAGCTCCTCTACCAGAATATTCTTCATGCACAGCGTGGTAAAGTCAGAGTTCAGTTTACAGTTATTGTTAAAAGACATTTCCCACTCTGTGGGGCAGTGATTCATCTTTTTATCCTCTTTAGAAATGCCAGGGTCATACAATAAATCCTTTCCCAGTGTTAATTGCCATATGATTTGCTTCTTTCTTTTTGTCTGTGGGCTTTCATGCTAGGGGAGGCTGCTCCACATTACAAGGGCTTTTTGGCTCTGGTCTCAGTTGCCTTTCAGTATGTGGTGAGCTGGGATTTTCTGACCCAGGTTACGGGTCAAGCCTGGACAAGAGGAGGCAGCCCCTTTGCACGTCCTGTGGTTGAGAGCAGAAGAGTGAGCTGCACCCAAAAAGTGTGCAGATTAGTCAGGCAGCATGAGGATCCTCCCGTAGCTACTCCTTCCTCTCTCCATATGTGTGTGTAAGAAAAGCTGACTCGGGGGTGATTCAGTCCTTGTGTAATAGAAGAAAATCAGTAGAAATGTGGCCTATAAACACTTCTACTCTAGGCTGACAATGAGATGCTCCTACTCTGTGTCCCCTCTGTAGAATCATTTTCACTTATAGATGCTGCATCTGGGTTGAGCTTATTACAATTTATAAAAATATAAAGTTTAACAGGCTTGAGTCCCGACAACATCTAAAAAAAACCCTCTTGCAGTTGAACGGTAGTCCAGTCAGGAACACTCTTGAAGTTAAAACTATCTATTGCCCAAATGGTTACACACTTGTATTTGGCAGACACATATCATTGAGATATGGAATACACAACCCTATAGAAACACACCATCGCAGGTATATTGAGTGATGAGACCAGACAGGAGGTGGAGTAGCAGCATGACAGGTCAACAGCAGGTAGGAACCACAGGGATGAACGAGGAGCTGACAGCTTAAATGGACCGCCTCGTTTCACACGTTGAACGTGATTGGTGTTTGTTTGGATCAGCTGATGACCAGCTGATGTGGCGCGTATGACTAACGTAACCTGAACGCGAGGCTTCTTGTTACAACTCCCTTGGACATAATAAATGTATAGAAAATCCTACATGGTCTACCTCATTCTACAGTTATCTGTATTTAACTTTAAACTTTAACACTTTTTATGTAAGTCTTTTTAGCAACACACAGAATTTGATGTAGCTATCCCTTGGGCAGTGAAGAGGGGCTGGGTGAGAGCAGGTATGTCAGTGGGGTTATGAGGTGGGCACCTCCTGTCACACGTTTCATCAAATTAGGCCTGTGACACCTCCAGAAGGCTCAATATTAACTTCTGGCGTCCCAGAACCACCCTCTCCCACACTCACTCTCAACACTGAACAGAACCATACTCATCTACAATAGTTAAATAAGATATGAATTCATCTAAGCTTGCATCGGGAGCTACAGCACAACTCTGTACAATTGTGCATTGGAAAAGACTGTCAGTGTTTCAGCGTCGGGCCAGAGGACGCCTGTGGAGAAGCCATTCTCATTGGCTATTTAACATGCTGAACGTGTAATCAGGTTTGTGCGCCACCAGCCCATTATGGTCACAGTCGCTATGGCCTAATCCTGCAGTGCTACGATTTCTTGACGTCTGGTTGTCAGGGACCTTGTCCTTAGAGGTAGAGTCTATCCCTCTGCTCCCTTTGACTAGAGAATAGTGCTTTGCTGAGTGTGGGGTGGTCAGGGGAGCTAGTGACGGCCTATTTAAAGTCGCAGCAGGGCTGAAAACGTAGCATTCAGGAGTCCTATTTTTCTGATATCTCTAATGAAAGCTCACAAGTTGCTGGTTAAGAGTGACCTGTTGTGACCTGCTGCCACTTCCTCAGAGGCTCCATGGCTCATCACTCTCCACTCCCACACAGCTGAACTGTGTCATCATTAACCTCCACCATCTGTAGGAGGGAGGGTCGCGTGTTTAGGGAGCAAAAAAAAACATGATGGGGACCGAACAAAAAGAAAAGTCATTAAGGATTTCTCTGCTTTGAGTATGGGAAGAGTCTCTGCACTGACTGTAACAGCAGGCACTAGTAGCCAGTCAGCGTAGCGCAGCGGTCATCAAGAAGTGGATTGCAGACACAGTGGGGCTTCTCCCTCTGTGAGGAAGTTTCACAGATGATGGAAAGTACAGCGGTCAGTGTGGAGAATCAAATGTATAGAGGATTCTATACATCTGGGCCTAAACAGACAGGAGAACTTGGGCTGAAGGATGACACAGAACTAGATCCTGTCATCTGTGTCTCTCTTCTCCTTTGGATTGGGAAAATATCCAGTGAGTGCTGGTCATGTTTGGCCTCAAATTTGAAAGGGAAAGTATTAAAACAAGCCTGTTTGACTTAAACCACTTTAAATTAATTTGAGGTAAAATAGGGGTGTGAAAGGCAAAAAGGGATATCGTTGATATTTCTGTTGATATTGAGGTTAAAGTCAAGTCATAAAAATTACAATCAGATTAAGCCTTATGCCTATTCCCTTTGATTTCCAGAAAGTTTTATTCTGAAATGTAACTGTAATCTGTGATGGTGACAATGTGATGACAGTCCATGGATGAGATGCTGGTCAATGGGGACTACAGCCAGCAACCACCCTCATCCCACAGTCCAGGCCAGAGAAGCACCTGCCCCTCCAAGTGGAACTGTGTCATTTTTAGGTCTCCTACTGAATGTTGAGACTGGCTCTGAACGTGAGATCACACTGAGCACGATAGCGGAACAAGCAAATACAAACACCGAGACAGATAGAAGAGTGAGCAAAAGAATCACCTCCCTGCCCCACGCCTCCTCCTTAACCCCATCCCTTCTCAAGACCCGGATTCCAACAAAACCACGACCGTGACATTAACTCTCGGCTTGTCAAAGAGCTCGCGGAGGGTCACTGTATCTGTTCTCGGCGGCTACAAAAGAAAGCCAGGTTGTGTTTTGTATACATGAGGTGGGTGAACCTACAATGACAGCAGCGCCATTATAGGTCTGACGGTATCCAGCTGGGACTCTAGGGTGGTCAGGTCAGGGCTCATGATCACAGAGCACTCCCAAAACACCAACAAACTTCAACAGAGCGTATGCCTAATGCACCGCAGCAATCTGGGACATTTTGTGGAAGGATAGGGGTGAAAGGAGCCTTTTAAAGCCTGAATCATTCTACAGATTTAAAGCGATGTGCTTAATGCTGCAAGTACAGACAAGCCGCTGTGTTACTGTCCGGGTTCGGAGCAAACGCAGTAACCTCAAACCATATTGTGTGTCCCGCTAATGGTTTGTGATGTTTAAATTTGAGAGTGAGACTCAAAGGTTTAAGAGCTCAGTGTTTTTAAGAGGCAGATGATTATATCCTGTAAAATATTACTGCATTACTCTACTAAGTGTACTACTCTCCAGATAAACAAAGCTCGGCAAGTGACACAAAGTAAAAGTCCATATAAATGCTGTTTTAGATAAAGACCATTTCCTCAATAGGACTCCATTAATCCATGCACGGATGCCGACCCCCAACACACACACACACACACACACACACACACACACACACACCATTGTATAAAACGTGCACGCCATGCACAAACATACACAGGTCTTCAGATAAGGCTGACCGGTGGTAATTGTGGTCCCTATTACAGTAAACGCTGCTCTCCCTGTGTAAACCACAGTAAATTACATCCAGATGGGAGATTAAAGCTCAGTGAGTAGACGGCTGCCCCGAGCGCCACCGCTCCTCCCCCGTAGGAGGAAGGAGAAATCCATATTTCCTGATTGCGATTGCGCCTCTCCCCTGGGCCGGGACATTACAACTAAAGAGAAGTACCACGACAACGCAAATAGCAGCCCTATCAGTCAGCAGGTCACCGCCGCTGCACGGCCTCGCAGGCAGACTTAATTCAAGTTACATCTGCATTGGGAAGATGTGTATGTGTGAAAGAGAGAGGCAGAGAGGGGGAGGCACTTGACTTTGGCTTTGAGGTTCTTTAATAAAACAATGTACAACCTTGGATACTTTTACACTGTTACGTATCATCAATGTGTTTCCATGTTTAATGCATGTTTGATCATCTCTATATTTAATGCATTTCAGGAGTTATTTCATGAAGTGTTTCGAACACTTTTCCTCAACCTGCCTCGTCTACGTCTTCTTCTGTTAGTGATTTAGTACATTTCCCAGAATGACTTTTGACGGGCCTCACAAAACGGGCCTGAACTTGTATTCAGCTGTGGGTTATGCATTGCATTATGGTCTATTGAGGCTACTGCTCACGATTTCTCCCTGTATGATTGTTGTGTATCAGTGTAAAAAGGTGAGTAGGCATTTCTCTTTGATTCTGAGGGACTGACACCAAAACCTGACATTTACTGTTGAAGAAAATGTGCTATCAAACTCCACCAGCAACAAAACGGGATTGCAAGGTGCATCACCAATAGCAGTTTAATGTGGATTTTTCCTTTAAAATAAACATTGCAAAAACATACATGCTAGTATAACCCTCTCCCAACCTCCACATGTACACACACACACACAGAGTATCAGGTGTTACCTGTTACTTTATGGCCTTTACGAGATTTGCTTTGCAATCACATCCTTGTTTTTGGTCCATAAATAGCTCCCTATTCTCTGTACTGGTTCTGCTTGGGGTAATTGGCTCTATGTGAGACAGATGGTCAGACTCAAGTATTGTTTTGCTGCTGGTGATGATGTAAAGGAAACACCTGTATAGAGTCATCTCCCCACACAGATACAGGCAAAGAAGCTGGAGGCTCACTGTCTACGCCTGGCAGAGCTTTTCTCGTTTCTCTTACATACAACACCTCTGGATGAACTTTTCCTTCTTGGAAAAGTTCATCCAGAGGGATTTATCTTTGTGTAGACACAAAACAAACATAAAAATATTCCCATTATCTCCTTTTAGTGCTTTGTCTTCACTGGATTTTCTATAGAATGGTGACAACTCAGAGAGGCCTTCTGCTAAATCCTGATTTCACACTCTAGCGCATCTCGGAATCGCTTGTCGGCTTTAATTGGGTTTATGCAATATTTATCCAGCATGTTTAGGTGACACAATCACTGAGAGAATAAAGGCGAGGTACAGCAGAGCATTCCAGTGGTTTTGTTGTGGAAAGTTGTTAAACGGGCAGGAGGCAACAGGCACTGGAGCAGACTTTGGCAAAGCCCTTTGCAATTTGTAGTGCAGTGCAGGAAGGATGTAAGCACTGATACTCACATAGTGCTGCAGTTGTCATTTTACACACACACACACACACACACACACACACACACATACATATATATATATATTGTATATATATATACACCAGGACAGTGCCCAAGCACCTCTGGACCCCACACAGGAAGTGCTAATAATACACTGAACAGGAGTGTAGAAAATAAAGTGTCAAGGAATGTGCGCAACATAACCGGTTGATGGAACAAGTATGGAACATTCCCCGTTAGACAGCGTTGGTGGCAGGGTGACCACCAGGTCGTGGGACAGGCCACCATTGTTCCGAAGGGGAACCCAGGTGCTTCCACCCTGTATGAAGAGCCACATGAGAAGAAATGTTTCTATATTTCTATTTCTATATCTGATTAGTTTTCTCTGCCCAACCTTAACCCTTCCCCAACAAACACACAGAAACGCAAACTTAGATCTTTTTTACTCAATCACCTTACTGCACATTCATCACACAGCTACATGCCTATGCTTGGCCCTTACACTAACACTGACTTAACTATAAAGCCAATCCTAACACTAAGCTCTAACAAGTGGAAACTAGTTTAACGCTTGTTACATCTGTGAACACGTTGGCAAATAAATATAGAACAATGGAAAATAAAAATGATTCACTATAATAACAGCTCGCTAGTACAACTTAAAAACTAGGGTGTTCACTTACACATCCCTTGTTTCATTCAAGGGTACAGGAACACATATTTCACTGGTAGAGGATGTAATGTCAAATCAATGATCCAAAGCTTATGTTTCATGTATAGTTCACAGGTTATGAATGATTACATCTTAGCACAGTCAAGTAAAATGCTGGAATTAGTTCCATTGCTGCCTGTAATCAAAAAGTGATCACTGTTCGTCATGTTACAGTGTAACATCACAAATACAGATTTCTAGGAGCATCTTCTAAACTATTCCTTGCACTGCTGCCAAGCATGAAAAATAATCATTTTCCTAATGACGTCTGGGAAATGGTCATAACGAGTGCTCACTATTCCAAAGTTAAAGCTACACACACACACACACACACACACACACACACACACGTTATGAGGAAACAATTAACTCTGACAAACTACTGTAACATGGTAGTCCTGAGCTATGCCTCAAATCCTTGGTAGTAAAGCAGGATTATTGAGTGCTTGAGGTTAACCCCTCACTCTCTTTGCTTGTCTAAGTTTCATAGTGGACGTGAGTAACTCCATGAGCCCTGTGGCGTTTGTGTGACACCACACAAAGCTGGTGTCAGCAGTTACAGTTGTGACAGTGATGAGAAATCATCATCATCAATTAGGAGCACATATTTACGGGTTGAGAAACACCAGTAGAAGGACAATTATATATGGTCTCCCCGACCACATGGCCCATGTTTGCTTTTCCATTCTGGTTGGCCAGTCTGGAGAATGGTTTACTGAGGGCCCCGGCAGGGTAGACACCCAACAGCCCAGTCTCACACTTGACTGAGAAGGCTCTTCATGATTGAACTATCACTATAAAAAGAACTGTTTCATTATCGAGGAGTGCTTGGTTGCTTATACAGTGAGATGTTTAGATTTTGTTCAGGTGCAAGTTAAGTTTCTCAGTCAGGTCTATAGCTACACTTTGGTTTGATTCTCAAAATGAGACGTGGAAGTCCCTGAGAGTGGAAGGTTTATGCTGAGATAGATCTTTCTTCAGTTTATCTGTGAGAAATACTGCTGAATTTCAAGGGAACTGGTGAAAGCAAAGAGAAAGAACAAACTTTACCTCGTCTTTCAGTCAATCTGGCAATGTGAAACAACTCAAGGAGTAAGAAAACCATGTAAGTGTACATTTCCATTTTTCACATTCTGCCCAAAAACAGCTGTGACATAT
This sequence comes from Hoplostethus atlanticus, assembly GCA_034670405.1. Lineage (NCBI taxonomy): Eukaryota > Metazoa > Chordata > Actinopteri > Trachichthyiformes > Trachichthyidae > Hoplostethus > Hoplostethus atlanticus. The sequence continues at coordinate 4,370,180 of JAXDDX010000004.1, forward strand.
GAGAAGGTATTCGAATGCTTTTTAACAGATGCATGTTTTTTTCAAAAGCAAGAAGCTCAGATTCTCACAGACTGTCCACATGACTTGAGAGACAGGATGTTGAATCTCAGAATCGCACAGTTTACATTTCCCATCAGTCTTCAGGGCAGCAGGGAGCCATTTAACCTGATACATGTCAAGGGCCCTGGATTCTGTCACTCCTGTTTTGACTAAGCAGGCCATGAGCTGATTATGAGGATTAGTGGAGATATGTCTGTCTCTGCCTCTCCCAGTGACTCCCAAGCAACATCAACCAAGGCTCTGGATGGAGAATTTCTGGGTCCATTTCTGGTGGGATGTGGAGTTTGCTCCATCCTTGAGAGCCTGGCTGACTCTGTGTGCCTGAATGCAATATATCTATACACAGATAACTGGCTGGTAAAGGGAAAACCACTATGGTGCCATTCGGTCCAATAGACAGGGTCAGTCTATGAACTGTGCAGCAGTGTCAGTGAATGGACGCAGGATCGGCCTGGTTTTGCATTAAACATGAGAGGCATCAGACATGGCTGCCAGCCCTCAGCCACCTCGGGAGGAAATCAGAGACCAAATGGATTGTAGTGCTGGAGCTGCAGTTGGCACACGTCCCGATGTCTGGTGGCACATCCTCTTACAAGTGTTTCTGTGGGACGGCACAAGCCATTGAATGAGTCCTCACTCCAATTTCGGCTCAGACCTATTCCTTGTTGGCGCATTTTCAGTGTCAGACTAAAGACAGGCAACGGCAGGCAACAGAGAACAGACCAGCTTTGTGCTAATCCACTGTTGCCTGACAGTGATATGACTGGCCTGAAATTAAGTTTCAATAGAATTTCACACACACACACACGCGCGAGCACACACACACACTAGTATCATCATCATCATCATCATCATCATCATCATCATCATCATCATCATCATCATCATCATCCACACTGTCTGATATTGACTAAAAATAGGAGATATATGCTAAGAATACAAGAGACAGGAAAAGATAGCTGCAGGTGCAGATGAAAAGACCAGCTTTGTGCTAATCCACTGTTGCCTGACAGTGATATGACTGGCAAGACTGAAAACTTCCTTGCCAATTTTGCCTGACACATTGCCAAGACTCCAAGCAGCTTGTTGAATTACCAGGCTCTGATACCTGTACTACATTGCTGCAACCCTGCAGGACATATTGGACACCACATTGGTATCAATGAGCAAATAATTACTGAAGAAATTTAATTAAAGGACAGTCTCACCAACATGGAAACCCGGTTGGTTTCCAAATGGTAACTACCAGAGGTGGGACTAAGTCATAGTCAAGTAATCAGTAAGTCTCACGTCTTGACCTTGAAATCCCAAGTCAGGTCCCAAGTAGAGATAGGGAAGTGTCAAGTCAAGTCTTAAGTTACAGTTTTCAGTCAATTTTACGTGTTTTTGTGATTAGGTTTCATAGCATTTCAATATACTGAATATTTTCTTAAATGTTCTTTATTGCCATTTCAGATGAACTGTTTCATTTCCATTTCATTTCATATTTGAATGCCATGTAAATACAGCCATGAGAAAGACACCAATGTGGATTTCACCATAAAAGTATAAGAAGTAGTGCAAACAGGAAAACAGCCATCAATCCATTTCACTTTAAATTAATGTCTCCTCAAAGGGCATCAAGACACCCCCCCCCCCCCCTACATTTAACATATGCCAATAGAACTCTGAACCTAAAGTATCGTTGCTATTTGAACCTAGTCCCAGAATAACCAGACAATTGTCCATTTCACTTGAAGAAATACAGTATGTGCTCTCAGTTCAAGGGCCTCTATGAGGACTTCTTTTTCTGTCCCATTCAAACCCTGCCCTTTCTCACCCACCCCCACCCCTTATTCTTTATCCACAAATGCACCCTAGACAGAAACCTAAACAATATATAGACTATGTTGTCAAAAGCATGTCAAACCAAATGCCACTGAACTAGGCTTAATAATTTGAACCTCCACCTGAAGTTCTGGGATTTTAAGAGTTTGCATGAATGAAAACCATGCATATCCCATGGATCTAAACCTTAACCGGAGACAGCTTTACACCATAGGAACACAAGGAGAGGTTAATTTGCCTGCAGGGTTGCACTGCCTCTCTAAATTAACATGCCTACATTGCATTACATTTGTAGAAGATCAAATTACTAATTACACTGAAAAAAAATGCAGTGTAATCCGTGTCAGTGAAACCGGCCCTTAAAGTATGATGCGCCTGTAATTACAAGCTTAGTAAGATTCCCCAAATGTAACAGTGAGTCAGCTTGCATCATCTCCTCCAGAGGGAGAGTGATGCAGTTTGTCACGTTCCACCTAATGAATGAACTGGGTGCAGGCTGGGTGCAGGCTATGTGCAGGCTATGTGCAGGATGGCACACATTCAAGAAGGTATCAAGGCGTCAGGACAGGGGGCTTCTCTGCCATCACGACCACGCTGTTCTGCTGACTCAGCTGTTTTGAATTTGTCTTTGTGTGACCAAGTAGCGGCAGACCCTATTCTTGACTAACACCTACGCCTATAACGAAACATCCAATAAGACTATTATACTATTTTCCTTAGTCCTTTTTATTTTTCTACTAGTAGAGCAATATAAAACTAACTAGACTATTCGCGAGTATGTTACACTGACACGTCTTTTTTCGCACCGGTACCACAGACAATCCCCCCTTCAGGGAATTCCTACTGAGCGTAATATAAGTGTAAGTGAATTTAACACCACGTCCTACCTGGGCAGGTGAGAGCTGCAGTTGAAGCGCCACCGCAATCTGGATGACAAAGCAGAGTTTCATTTCGTGGGTGTCTGCGAGTAGAGAAGGGTGATGATGATTCCCGATACACGCCAAAAAAAAAGTCCACCAAAGTCCAAAAACAGTCGGAGAAAAGAGACGGACAAGGAACCTCCAGAGCAGTGAAACTATCATCCGTCCCCTCTTGAGTAATGGTGAGAATGAGTGTATCGTCACGAAGCTCCCTCGCCCCGTGTAACCTGATGAAGTAGAGACTGTGCTAACTAATGAATAAGGCCCCGGAGACAAGACAGAGATGGTGGGACTATCAGATGTATCAGATGGTAGCAAAAAAAAAAAATGTGCAATGTCTTCTCTCACATTTAAAAAATCAAAACAATCAAAGCATAAACGCGTAGCCTAAAAAAACATTAATGTCTGTAGAATGTAATGGTGCCAGGCGACTTTTACAAAGCATATTCAATGCAGAAAGCTTGCACCAAAAAAAAACCAAAAAAAAAACGCAGTCAGTGCAAAATTATCATCTTCTCAAATAGTGCATTTGGAGTTGCAGCAGCAGTTTTAATGGTCGAAATTCAGTCCTGCTCTGAGCCTTGGGTCAGTGGAATGACATACTTGGCTCTAATTGCCTCTCAGTACCTTTTCACATGCTGGTCATTTCAATCTCCTCCCCTTCTCTTTCCCTCACTCTTGCTCTATTTCATCTCTGTCTGCAGGGGAGCCTCACTCAGTGATGAGATGAGGGGTTTTGTGCAGCGCCTTTAATACCCAGTAAAAGCTACAATATAATGAAAATTTATGTCATGTTGTAAATGGTTATCGCGGCGGAACAGAGCTCATGGCACTGTTGGCAATGCTTTAAATCTGAATTTCTAGCAAGTCCCTGGGGTAAACACTATAGGAGATTTACACCGCAGAGTATACACAGACTTGCTGAGAAAGCTCTCCTTTTGAGTACTCAGGATGTGCTGTGAGACCAACCGGGCAAGGTAAACATTTAGAGATCTTTTTTGAACGGGGACGTCTCACACCCATCGCTGAGGTTGAGATTCAGGCTCCAGGATGCATTGGAGATTTTCCTCTTAGAGGGGGAGGGACTCTAGTATTTAGTTAAGTTTGCAGAGAGAGAAAGGGAGATTCCATTACTGTTGACACGTAGAGTTAATCTTCTGTATGGGACTTCTGTGTTTGCAGTAGCCCTGGAACCAAAGGATTCCTTGTGAGCTTCCACACATTCCTTCAACAGTGCTGAATGGTACTGGTATTGTACAGACCACACTTAGGGGTTTGGTGTTTGTAAACATCTCAGACACTCTGAGTAGAGCCAGCAATCCCCCCACTAACATCTAGTCACCCGGCAGCTCTGGACAGAGCATCGGTCAGTGCAAACGAAAGGGGATGATGAAAGACATTTCCTCAAATCATGCCGTGCAACATGAGAAAGGTGGTCCATTATAAAAATTAATTTCTCTACCTAGCCATGATGGATGTTCTTAACCAGGAAATTCAGGCAAAGAATAGAATGAAAGCTAAACTCCTTCAGGGAAATGTACTCTACAATTATTTTGCTTTAGCCGCTCACTGCCACTCCCACTGTGCTACCCTTGTCCAGACGGTGAATTTTTTCTCTTTCAGCCTTGTCAATCTTTATTTCTAGTTGTCTAAATATCCTTCCTTCATTCTCCAAACAGTATCCTGGACAGGATGCATCCCAAGTGTGCTCCGCTACGTGTGCACAGGTGCCATGCGATGGTTCAAATGTTATTTTTTCTCTCTACTCCAAAGTGAAATTCATACATCTATCTCTTATGTAACTTGACACATGAATGACAGGTATGAAATGTGAACAAGACTCAGACATGTGCAAGTGATTCAGATTTTGTGTCCAAAGACATTTTGAATGGAGGAGCTGAAAAACAAGAGGCACCAGTCAACGTGGAAGCTCTGAAGACTGACAGCTCTCATCCCCACTGCACAAATTGCATGGTCTTTGTTTGTTCAGAGGACGGCGCCACACACTCTGCTCCGCTCTCTCACCATCTGCCCAGTGATCTATCTATGTTTTTAAAGGTGCACCAGCTGATAGGGTCCAATCAGGGCAGTCAATTTATTTGCAGTATAAATATATGCTGACAAGACAAGCAAACCTGGTTAGAGCGATTGTGTATTACAGGGAAGATGGATCTCTGTCCTGTCATCTCCTGAAACAACCTCGAGGCCCTCATTGCTTTTGCTAAAAACACAATGCTAGAGGTTCAGTGTTATCCTTGTGGCCGCTGGTCCCATGTCATACAATGTGTTTGGACAAGAAAAAGGGTCATTCCTACTCTATTATTCCACATTTGGTCTTTTTAGAAATCTATTCAAGGAATGAAAAGGACTTCAGGCGTTTGGCAACAGTGTGGAGTCACACACTGAAGTCAAGTCAAGTCAACTCATACTTTATTTTTTTAATTGAAGACATTTTTATTGGGCAAACCAAGGCATACATCATCCATTCACATGACGTCTCTATAATTGAATCAAGGGTTAATCAAGTTAATCAACTCATAATCTGGTTAGAAATATTATTTAAGGAAGATTGAAAGCTTTCACTGGTCCAGGGATTGTATGCAGAGACCAAAATGCCAAATAAAACTCCTCTGTTATTGGGTTGTGTGATAAGATTTTAGGATAGAAGGAAGGTCAGCTGGTCGAATAAACAAGTCCGTTGCACACTCTAATGTCCACTGATGATCTGAAGAACAAATGGGTGGCTCTCAGGAACTGGGGTGCCAAAGTAAGCAGATTTCCCTTTTGCTGTTGACCCCTCATTTTCCACGATTGCCGAGTAAAAGGTAAACAGATGAACAACATTAATGATGTCCATTCATCATTGTTAGGGCAGCTCTGGTTTCCTCCACAGTGGGGCCTTTGAGGGGAAGGTGGAGAGCCAGAGAGCCCCCTTCTGTGAAGGATCCATTAACAATCGGTAGAACCTGAAGAGAAACTGAAGTTTCTGTGGAAGACACAAATTACTCACAGTGTCACTGCAGTCCTCATGGATTCGTTCACCGGCTATGCTTCATCTTTTATTAAAATTATGTTGCTCTGACCTGCGCATGTTGGTGAATACATATTTCGAACAAGCAAAGCAGAGCTGAAAGAATGGGGAAAACAGCCGGACCACGAGGATTCTGGGAGATGACTGTGAATATGTGATATGATCTGGTGCTGTCCAGACTCACAGAGGACCACCTGGACAACATACCTAAACAGGATGTGACAATACTCAACACTCAGACCGTCTTCCTGTCATTAATTAGCTGCAACAAACCGTGGAATGTAGTGTTGTGAAGAAACCTCTATATGAACATAGCAGCGGGGGGGAAGTGCTCCAGCCGTGAGTAAAAAGCTGCTTATTGTTGCCTAAGGTGATTACCATTACATCACAACACGTTCTTTCATTTGAAACATGTCAAATCCTGTTTACACTTCCACGCTACATTGTCATATTTATTGACGCAGACACAGTCCCATTTCTGCTACATGTTGTCAAGGTTGTCAGGTGTCATCCTGTTTTCATGCCCAGTTGGTTCCATTGGTGAGAATTGTTTTCATTTCGTAGGAAGTCAGGCGCAACATTTTCACAGACGATAGGAAGTTATTTCAGTCTGAAGGGGATATGAGACTATCAATCCAGAAAGCTCCAGATATTATGTAACTTGAGGCAGCTGGGACTTGGACACCACCATATCAATTATCCATCATAAACGCAGGCCAAAGTGAATGTATCATTTTTGACATTACAAGAAACTTTGGCTCAGTCTATTTGATTTTATTTGACGAGCAATTGTTGCAAATCCCATGGCATGTAATCAATGCTAAGCAAAAGTAACCAATGAGAGACGATGGAAATAGCCTGACAAATGAGTCTCATGTTTGCCAGCGTCCATCCACAGTTCCCCAGACAGATCCTGTCTAAGGAGCTCTGTTCTTGTCCGTGAAGCAGTGCTCTCCAGCTGACTGCGAGGAGGACCTGGAGCAGAAGAGAGCTGCTTTGAAAGGGAGCCCTCTGTGTTTTTCTAAGATAAGGTTTCAGCACCTCCATAAGCCGCGGGGAAGAGGGCCTGCAGTTGGTCATATAGAAAAGGAAAAACAGCGCTGAGAGTGAGTTATCATGGCTTGTTGTCGATGCCAGTTGTAAAAGCCGTTAGCTTTCTAAATGAAGAGGTAGTGGTGGAAACGCCGTGGAGGTGGTCCGGCAGTCAGAGAGCAGGTTATAACTCAGCACCGCGATGATATCCTAGACTCCATTAAGCGGTCCCACATGTGGAGGACATTCAGGAGTTCATGGGTTGACGCCGTTGGAGGTGATTCAACTTTGGGCCCATTAAACAAATACTCTCATGTTAAAACATTTCCTTCAAATAATAACCGCAAAATTACGTTTAATATAAATATAACGTGCAGTCCGGTGTGGGCTTCAGCAGGTGTATTGCAGCAAGCATTAGATTACTTTGTAAACATGTTTCCTTGTAAGCGTGCAGGACTTTTTCAGTCCTCTGACATGTTATTAAAAGAGATAACGGAGGCAGGGGCTAATGGAATATACCTCTTAATAGAAGAGATTGCATTGAGATTGATTGGTTATGAGATTAGATTTATTCCTAGAAGTGGGAGACACTTAACAAAACATGAATTTAATCAGGCAGGGAGATTTACTGGACTGCAGCCCTGCTCCAGAGCCGCTGTTTATTTTTTCAGGGAAGAGAGTGTTCTTTTTTCAACCTCAAATTGGTTTATCCTCCCTCAGGGGCTAAGTGTAAGAGTTTTAAAAGGTTTCTTCAGAAAACACACACACACGCACACACAGATCCATAAAATAAATTGACACTAGCTGTATAATACTTCAATTAAGTTTAAAGATGTCTTGCTGGGGAATAACTTCTTTATGAATGCAAAATAACCAAGCAGACAAATAAACTTTATTTGAATTGATGCTTCTTGCTTCCGGGGGTCAGCTGAATTGTACAACATGTCGTAATACTTGACCAATGATGCTGCTGCCCACGATTACGACATGTTCATGTTCTAACCCGGCACTCACATTCACATTTTTGTGAACTGAGAGCTGAACAAATCACAGGGTGCCTGATTAAACAGATTAGTGGGATAGATGGTCAGATATACTAGACTGATCTTTTAAACATCAACAATACAGTGATGAGAGCATGACAGAGTGACCCTGACCCCGCTTGAATCTTTCTAATGAACCCATAGAGACTCATTTTTAATGGCAGTGAGTAGGAGGAATGGTGGTGAAATGACCGGTTGACTGTCAGGAGGACAGATGAGCAGCCCTGAGAGGAAAAGTGCAAAAGTAGGCCACGGCCTCAGCAAGTGTTAGGTGAAGTTCATCTGTGCACAAGTGTTTACACAAACTGTAGCGAAGCAAGATTGCGCACCAAGATTTATTTATGTGCAGAGAAATACATTTTCCTAAATAGCTGTAGCTTGTAGAACAAGGGGCAGGGAAAGGGGGAAGGAGAGCAGGGGGAGGGTGGGTGGAGGTCAAAGAGCCAGGGAAAGTTAATAACTTGAAATAATAAACAATACAACCGACTGATGGGAATTTGGCAGCAGTGCCATCTATTATCAGTCAATTCACTGTGAAAAAAATGGCTTAGCTTGATGCTCTGTGGCTACTGTGCACTTGCTGGGACCGTGGGTTTCATTACTCCAGACAATGTGTGTGTTTGTTGTTTTACTCCTGCTAGTAAGCGTCTGGACTTGGAGCATTGATGCCAGGGAGATGGTGGAGACAACCAATCCCAGATGGCATTACGCCCAGAGGGGACAGTTGAATGAGGACCACCAGGGTGGATAAAACAACAGGACAGTGACACCATGGCTGCAGGATGCACATGCACTATGTCAACTAGGCTTAAGCGTAAGCACTGGATAAATGGATGACCAGATCACTGGTTGACCAGAGCATCTTCAGCCAGAGTCTCATGTTTCTTAAACCAGTTTTGATTCTCTGACAAGGTCAGCATGACTTCCCATTAGTTAGGAAACATTTTCAGTGACATTGGCTGATGTTTGATTTTCCATTACCCTAAAAAAATAAACAAATAAATACACAAACTCCAGGATGGCGAGGCTGGGGTTGAGAGAAAGGAGGAGCCTGCCTGCCCTGCAGTTATCCGTAACTCTTTTCTTGCCCTGTTTCTGGTGTCCTCTCTGTCCCACTATCAGACTTAGAGCGTCAGGAAGCGCAATGAATCATCAAGAAATCAACGTCACTCAAAGATTTGGATACACTTAAAGATAATGAATGACACAAATGTCCATATTGATTTTAGTTATTGGATTTGACTGATTTGCAAGTAGAGGGGATTCCATATCCAAACAAAAGCTGATCACTGATATCATGTTGCACTACCAAGCCTTTGCAGCTATTACATTACAGCATAAGACCGTACAATTCCCTTGTTACATTTGCAGAGATTTCAGTAATCCGTTGTGCTGAGCTGAAGGATCTGTAGCTGAGTCGGGTCTCTTTTCTTTGGCTCTGTGGAGACCGGCAGCCAACTGTGAGGTCTCTCCAATATCAGCCAGCAGCGTTGTAATGAAGAGCAGGACATCCATCTTGTCTGTAAGACTGTGACATCCCAACAATTTCAAGCGTGATTACAACACATCTTTCTTTTTCTTTTTTTTTTTTAGACTATTCAAAAACGTAGTACCGTGAGCTCTGGTGAATGTTCAATCTCCATCACCTTACTCTGTCCGACATGTGTTTTTTCTTCACAATGATCAGCTTGGAAAACGATTGAAAGCCAGAAGTGTGTTTGACAGCCGCAGCAGTAACAGTAACAAGGCACAACGTGGGTCTCGTCTGGGCGTTTGGGAGCAGATATGGACCTGAGAGGGTTGGGGGTTACGGCGTGTCTTGATAAGCTTTGAACCACAGTGGAAGGTGACAGTATTGAATGAACCCAGACCACTCCACACCCCACATCCCAAAATACACACACACACACACACACACACACACAATATGGAGTGTGTGAATGAGTGAAAATAAGCAGTACTAATCAGGAGAACATAAACAGAGCAGCACGGTAACAAGAGAGGACTGCAGGGGAGTGAGACAGTCAAGTCATCGTCAATATGACACACGTGTTGAGCACACAGATGCCACATGCAGGTATTAAACCTGCGCTGTGTTTGCAGCTTTCTCAGCAGCTTCAGTCATCTTTGCTTGTGGTAAATCCAGCTTTCTGTACACAAGCACACAAGCAGACCAAACACTAGAGTTTGTATTCACCAGTGGCCTGTCATTACAGTTTTTGTCCTGGGGAGTGTGTCACTACAGTGCAGGCGTGGTTCGCTCACTCAAACTGGTTACCCTGGACCGGAGCCAATGAGGCCTCAGGGAGCCTGCTGCTGCGAATGGTGAGCCTTGGAGGAGCCAGCGTGCTCTGTCTGGGGGACTCCAGCCTAATCTCCAGGATCACGGGAATTTTCCCATCGAGATGAGAAGCAGATGTCTGTCTGTCTGTCTGTCTGTCTGTCTGTCTGTCTCTATATCTGTCTCACCATCTCTGTTTCTGCTCCTATCGCTCTCTCACCCTCCCTCCCTTCAGTCAAACCTGGGCCCTTTATCCCCACGGGACCGGGGAGGAACATGAGCACCATGGGAAGGATAGCTGTCCCTAGGCCCAACGACATGATGAAGGAGCCTTTCTGTGGGAGGCACTGCCTTTAGGTAGCTGTGAGCACGTGGACTCGGTCCAAGAACTCCCGACTTTCTCATGGAAAAACACAAACAGGGTGCTTGGTTGAAAAACGTCATGTTTCGCAGATTCCCACTTCGGATGGATAAACTCTGGCTGTCTCTAGGTAGACTGGAACGCACTTTGACTTTACTATTTTGTGCCCAGTGTTGATCTAGTGTGTGACCCCTGACCTCTGGCAGGATGAGGAATCATGGAGTGACTGGTCCACCCCTCTCCTTCCCATCCTGCCTCTGGAGTCGGTGCTGTCACCACAAGCCCTCAGAGTCTCTGGCTCCGCCTTGTGCACCTGCAGCTCCCCTGGGCCACGACCCCAGCTCCCCTAGAGCCCAGCCCCTTGGCCCCTGCCACTCTGTGACTCAGTACTGACGTGCATACTCTGGCTCACAGCGTAAACAGACAGAGCAGAACTGTGGCCCAGTCACGGGGTGTTTGGTCATAGTCTGTAAACAGATCAGCAAGAGGAGGAACAGGAGCTCCCTGTGGAATACAGTCTGTCCTGAGAGGGGACAGCAAGGAGACCAGATATAAGGCCTGCATGGACTTCTGTCAACTGTCCAAGATAAGGGTTTTCAAAATGATTGTTTGGCCAACTCGGGTGGCAGCGTGGCCTAGCGGTTAGTAAGACCATCCTTCAGGTTAAAGCCCCTTGTCAAGAAGAATCCATCCTGCTGAAGTGAGCAAGACCCTGAATCTCTACCAGCATCAGGGACGCTGTTATCAAGCTGACCCCGTAGGAGGGCAAGTGAAAAGAGACTTTCTTGGAGATCGGCACTTGAAGTCATGGCTGACAGTTTGTTTATAATATGAAATGGATATGATTAAATATTAAGAGACCAGAATGAAACCAGAATAAAACACAGAGCTAGAAAATGTTGGCTGATTGTTTAAGCTTTATTTGGTATTATGAGCAATGCACATCCAAGAACACGGCTAAAGCCTGAGTCATGGTTGAAGGTTACTGAGGATTGCCGTCAAAGCCCAGCGGTGTTAATAAGGCTGTGTTTATACTCTGCGGTTCAGCGTTTAAGCAGAGTTGAAGGGCCCAGGATTACAAAGATGCTGGTGGTGGTTTGAAGGCACACACACACACACACACACACACACACACACACACACACACACACAGACAGACACACACATATATGGAGACGACAGGCTGCTATTGGTGCCGATGGGGTTTGAAGGCACAAACTTAGTTAAGGCAATGCTCAGGAAGTGCCCAAGTGCTTTTATGTCAACAGTCTTGCTGGAGTGGTATAAATGGCCACATCAGCCACAGAACAGGTCCCTGATTAGATAAGGGTATGTTAGACCCATCATATTGTATACTCTATCAAAGTCCAAAACCACATCAAAACCACATGTGCAGGTGGATTGTCGCCCTTTTGGCAAAGCAAAGAGAGCTCGAAAAAACATACCAATTTTCAGTCAAAACTAAATGAAACTGGCTTTATAGTGAATGTAACTTTAGCTAAGATCTCAGACCTGATAGAAATAGTCAACGGTTTTCTTTCTGTACAAGCATAATCTGCTGTTAAGTCAACTGTAGAAAAACAAAAACTACAAGGGCTTTCACTTTGGATAATTGAAAAAGAAAACAATCCATAGTGTTCAAATCTGATTATGGCTGATTGCTTTTGCTGGCAGACACTATGATGCATTACGGCCACAATAAAAGTGTTAACAGGCTTACATGACAATTGATTGCTGGTCTGGAGAACCTCAGGCTAGTTTTGATTCTTGAGGGCTTTGTTAATGGGGGCTTAACCACCTTTACAAATGGGTGACAGAGTGACTTTGGTTTGGTTCCCTTCCATTATCAAGCTGGTAGTATTTACACAGTAGATTCCTATGGGTCCTGACAACGGGCAGATTCATCATAAATAAATCCAGGACTTGTAGTTACAATAACCATCAGTTATCACAATGCAAATAGAAAATCTGATGTTAAAGTTTCTGTACTAGAATCACAGTTTTCTGATTATACCTGATCCTGTATCTCCCCGACCTACAAAAGCAAACACTTACTAGTGGACTCATCTATCATCGTGACATATTTCGCTGCAGAACAACTGGCACTCTGCTCTAATGTTGCACCTCCAACCTCTGGGGTCTTTCCAGTCGTACTCCACTACACCTGGCTGTAAAGAAACACCAGCCCACAGGCACCTGTACAGCCAGCACAGTGCAGATGGAGAGATTAATCACAGAGCAGATGAATGGTGGTGATTTATGAGAAACTGTGACAGTGTGGTCATAACATACTGAAATGTATATGTGGGGTGGTCCCGAGACTAAACGGTAGAGCAGGAGACTAAATGGGCCATTATTTGGAATTCAACACCAGGACTCAAACTAAAGGGGGTTCCCCTGTCACTTAGGGGAGCCCCCTCCTCCTCCTCCTCTTCCTCCTCTTATCCCTCCATTTTTTTCCTGCTCCTTCTTCTTCCTGTCCGGGTACATCTGTGACACGGAGGTTGTATTCCCACACTGTGACCAGAGAGGATCTGGGCCCTTTGCTGTCGTGACTATGTCCGCTTTCACCGCAGAGATACCCAACGGCTCTAAGGGTCTGTGGGGGCGAGGGGTGAGGGGTGAGGGGTGAGGGGTGAGGGGGGCTCGCCATCCCAGGGGTCCCGCTGTCCCAACTCTCCGTTCTCATCTGCAGTCCTCCATCTAATAGATAAGCTGTGACAAATGGGTTCTGGCAAGTGCATTTTACGCACTTCACGCTTGTGATTCTAGGGGACTCAGCAATTATACTGGTGCTCCCTTTCCTCTCCCGCAACCTCCCCCCTGCTCCCTTGCGTCTCCTGGGATGGTTCTTATCAATGTGAAGAAGTCACAGGAGGAAATGCCATCTTAACTGGAGGAGTCTGCACACTGCTGTTCATCTTGTGTCCACAGTGACAAGGGATTTGGCTAGCCGGCGGTGGTGGGGGAGTCTCATAATTATTAGGCAGGGTGCCTTGTGGCACTCTGGATGTTGTGCTACAAGATCTGCGTTGTACACTCTATTGGGTGCAGGATCAGATTACAGGGCTAGAAAAAGGGGAAGTGGAGAGCAGGATAGAGCACATCGCATGGAAGCAGCAGGCTCAGGCTAAGCACGCAATCATGGGAAATGTGCGCATGAATCGACAGACCTTTTTACTCTGGGCAGGAAACACAAATCTGCAGATGTTGAACAGCTGGGAGACATCAGAAACTACACCATGGGAAATAAGTACACATGAAATACAGTATACACACTGCAGTTTTCCACCAACTATATTGTGCATGTGATAGAGTGTGATTCATTAAACAGAGAGAATATCTGAAATGCAGAGGAGCTTTGGAAATTATCTTTCAATAAACTTCACTCACCATGTTGCTGATGGAGCAATGGTGTATTTCCCATGTGCATATTCCAAAGCTTAAAAAGACAAACCGCAGTTGACAGTGGCTGCGGTGCATTCTCATCTTCTGCTGTGGAAATTAGATGAAAGCATGGGGAAAGTGGAATAGGGGAACAGATGAGAGCACTTTGTAATTCCAAAGATGCAGGCAGATAGTAACTAGCGTACTACACTCATTGTCCTGTCCAAAGCAGATGGTATCAGAAATGATATGATGCATGCAAGCCAAGAGCGGGCCTCTTGAGAAATAGGAAATAAGTGAAAAAGCTCAAATTAACAAGGAATGGGCATTCCCAAGGACTGGCGAAAGGAAGACAAGATGTTATGATGTTCATTCTTGTGTTGGTCATTTTAAAAGGAACATCCTCCATAATATTATTATTCTCTTACAGATTACGGTGCTGATAATCACAATTGTGTTTGTTTATGTTATCTAAATGTTGAGATATTAGAAAAATATCTTTGTTTCGGTTTTAAGGAGATAGGAAATGCTTAACCTGACATCCCTGAAAAAAACGTTTGGCACGAGGGTCAATTTGAAGCACATAAACTATGACAGACCTCAACAGTAAACTTTGAAAGCCAGCAGCTGTGAACACATGCATGATATCAACCTTAGCAGATTTGTGGAGCACTTCTCTCACCAAAGTTGCAAATGCTTTCAATAAAAGGAACAATCATAAATCAGGAATTAATATCCATTTACATTAGATGGTAATTCAGAAACCATGTTGTAAAAATCATAACCAATAATAACACATAATTAAGAAAAAAAAAATTCTCAGTTATATTTTAAAAGAGGATATTGGGTGTCTTAGGGCAAACTTCAGAGATCTAAATTGCCAAATGTCAGTTAGTCTCTTTTCATCTAAAAACCCCCCCCAAAAACAACCAAACAATTCAAGAAAATGGCTAAATAGTGCATGGGTGAAGTGAACATCAAGTGCTAGAAGTGATACTGGAAAATCGATACGAACATACAATACATCAAGCTTCTTAGTTAGTTGATTTTTCTCATCCCTCTCCTTATAAAGTGTCAAAACATTGTGCACATTTAAAAATTTTTTTTTTTAGTGACCAAATTTGAGCATTACAAAAATCAGATTAGTGATACTGATTACAAAATTCAAAATGAACTGTATATTGTAACTTAGCTGACAATTCAAAGTCTATGCTGCGTCTGAGTAGAGACTGACTGCAGGAGACACACATTAACACATTCTTCATCAGGCCAAATAATTCTAGGCTAAATAAAGGAAATCAGTCACAGTTCTCCTGGTATCGACAATATCTCAAAATAATTTGCCTAGTAAAAAAAAAAAGTATAGATACATAATCTCTAGAATAGGCCAGGAGGACTGAATGACGTCATCCGTGGTGTGAACATTATAACCATGGTCCATTTGCGTAACGATGAAATCACCTGATGAGATTTGAGAGATAATTGTACCCTATAATTTGGGTACAACTTACTTACAATTACGAAGAGTAATCTTTCACAACATTACCTTTAGAAACTGAAGTCATTGGGTCACTTGAGCTTCTATTACAGGCAATCGTTCTAATCTGCCATTGCTAATATTGATGATTTTGTACAGATCAGTCCCTCCCCATAATAGCCATGCTGCATGCTTTACTGAGTGAACTTATCTCAGTGATTGACTATGTTAGCTAGGGCTTACACTCAACACACTTAGGCTCTGGGAGACCTGGCAATGGCTACAACCGCTACAAATGACTCCCAATCTCAATTCCCAGAAAGTCGTTGGGTAATACTCTCTTATAGTGCAGTTAGTGCTTCATGGGTCATTCAGCCAGTAAATTAAATTTGTTTTTCATAAGGTGCCAATGCATTATCTTTTGGCACATGTAAGAAAGTGAACACATTGAACGTAGAAACACTGACGCTGCAGGGCAACAAGTGAGCATTGCTCTCTGGGTTGGCTGTTGTCATACACTGAGTCATGACACTCCTGGATATGCAACTCAGGTCATCAGTGTTTTTGGTCAATTATTATATTCAAAGTGAAGTCTAAAGTGAACACAAAGAAAACTGCAGTATTAAAAAATACCTGAAAGAAATAGGTCTACTTTTTTTCTTTACCTTGAATCCAACAATGTTTTATACATGCTTTGGGCTCTGGCTTTACGATGGTTAAAGCAGCCCTCCATCCAGATCAAAATATGGAAGCTCAGAAACAATCCCCCAAGGGAAGTATGGATGGACAGACTCTTTGAGCCAGAGATGGTTTGCTCTGTGTTACAGGATATCTCCAAGTGTGCCGCCACTGTGCTATTCTATATCAAGTGGTTTAGGAGGAATGTTAGCCATCTTCACTTGGATTAGGATTGACTGTGGGGCGGGGTAGCGAATTAACATTGTTGTTCAGGTCACAGGAATATTGGTACAGCATGACAAAGGAGGTACGTGCCACAGCTTTATCAAAGTTCAACAATACTGGCTTACTGTTGTCTCACTGTTGTAAATGTGAGATTTAAACTGATATCATTCCTGTGCACTAAATTCTATAACTGTGAGGACAAAGATTGTACAAGAACTATGAATCCATACTGGCAGTTTTTAAAATATCCCACAATCCTTCTCTTTGAAGGGCTCTATGGCAATCCTGTGACAATGAGTAGAAATTAGCACTGTGCTTCAGAAACAGATTCGGGAGGCAGCTGAGCTCTGTCCATTGACAGGAGACCCATACACACCTCAAGAGTGTTTGGTTAAGGTTTTGTGTTCCCAAAGCTCTTGAGAAGAGGGCTTTGCGTAGAAAAGTGGCTCTCTGGAATTATTGAGTGAACACAAAGTTAAAGTAGTGGTCGTCTCAGAACTGAGCAACTATAGGATTCACCTCTTCTCAAATGGCTAGAAAATTGTATACATGCTCATAATGTACAAGTGGACAACGCAGCTCCACTGTGTTTGACATTATTTGAAAGGCCAAAGTACGATGTGCTGCTGCAGTTAGAGGTTGACCAGAAACCTCAACCATAAATTATCTGCATCTAAAGTGAGTGAAGTGACGGCCTACTTTTACCACAGAACTGTGTACAGTACCCGTCTATCATAAACACACAATGTAAGCACAGTAATATGTTTATTTTATTCCGGAGGGGGATTAGATATTTTATCGGTATTTGCAAAGAAAAGACACAAGTTACTCCCACAAAGATATTGAGCTAATGATGATTGAGTGAGTGCTTCTGATCCTTCATGGTCTAGGCTGATTCAGATTTCGGTATTTTTAAGTTACAAACCACTTTCTCTTGGACTCTGAACCAATTGTTTCCAGGAAAAACTTAAAAGAACAATACCTCTAAAAACACAAAATCCCACCAGGATAAGTCATTGGTTACAGTTACAGTTACTCCACCACATCCACTATGGGCGTGGTGGAGTCTGTGGTGCAGACATTCAGAGAAAAGAATCTGCTGAAATATATCCTGAGAAAAACTCACTTTGATTTCTCCCCTGCCCTGTCTTTCTCTTCAAGTGATGAAGCTGTCTTGTTTGAAAAATTAAAACGTGTACCCTGGTTCTGCATGAATGGGAGACAGAAAAATGTAACTTTTAAAATTGAGGGGGATCTGTTACAACCCAGCAGACACCAGCTTTAATCTTAAATGACCCTGTGTCCTACTAGAAGCAATTATCTGTTTTCCTGGAAATAAAATGCATGGTTACAAATGATCGCTACACATAATCCATGTGTAATGTGTCTGCACGCAAGCAGTGATAGATTGTGTGTCTATGAATATTGCATGGATATCACTTACATAACTGGTGAACATTAAACTAAATAATTCAAGTCTGTTTAAATTATTGGTGCAAATTAATGCAATTAATAGGAACATCAAGCCAACTGGCATAAATATCCTTTGATGCTTCCATCTTCAATGTGCAATTCCCAGCAGAAAGACAATATATCCTTATCAGCATGTGTTGTCAAAAATAACTGTAAATGGGGCAAATACACAAACACACTGAACCCCAACAGATCACAACTCACTCTACTAGAATAGAACAGTTTCTGTACAGGTTTGTTTCTTCATAAACCTCTAAATAATGTTTGCGAGCATTTTCTGCAATTACCAGGTTGTCCAGGAGGTGGCACACTGGTAACAGCTGGAAAATGGTGGCAAACATTATATCACGCATTAGAGAGGGTGGTTAAATATAGTACTAAACATGATACTCACATAATGGAACCGGGATGTGTAACAAACTGACATATAGGCTCTAGAGAACCAAGTACACAGCTGTCTACTCCAAGTGACAGACTACATTTAAGTTCCACTCAAACTTTCACGTGGAATTGAAGTGTTTGTGTCGAACTAGACAGCAAACGGTTTCTTAAATTCTTGTGAGGCTTGAAATAGAGAGTATGGTTCTGCCAGGGAGTACCTACACTCTTACGATGTGGACCGTGCAGACAGATTGCATGAAAAATGCTACTGCACAACAAACAAGATGTTGTGGTATCCAGTCTAGGGGGGTCTAGAAACTGTCTAGACTTACTGCATAGTCAATGTTGGTGAAATACTGTACAGATTGCATCGGCAAAACAAATGATCTATCAATAAGTCCATTAACACCAGGCATCGTTGGTCAGTTGTTGACTGCACAGCAAGTGCTTGGATCCATTTGTGGTTTAAGAGAAGCCCTTAGGGAGGTATCTATCAGGGAGCATGGATTCTCTGTGAAGTCCTCCCTGGTGAGACAGTAATCATGAGAGAGAGAGCCTCTGCTGTCCCAGTGGACAAATTGGTTTAATTAAGCTGGATCTCTGAGGAGGAGAAGAAGGGCATTGTGGGTGACGCACAAGGATGCATTGGGTCTGTGGTGAAGCGGATCAATATTTTTCTAGACTGAAATGGAGCCTAGACCCGCAAGCGAAAATGGGAAACAGACTTGAAATTCTTCATCAAAGGACCATGTAGCAATAATACTACAATTTGCTCATCAAGTGTCAGGGTGTATTGATCTCAGAGGGAGAAGATGAATGTAATTCCAGCAAGCTGTTTAGAAATCTCATGTATTTGAGGTGCCATAAATCCCATGGAACAGCAGAATAAGCGATTCTCATGGACGAGGACAGCGTACTGTACATGAAAGCACTTAAGGTGAATATGAATTGGCTTATGGCCCATTATGGAGACAATGGGGTGTGACCTTTTCATCACCACATCACCCAGAGGGCCCCCTGATGGCTCCTGACCTCATTTAGATCACACTGGATGACAGGACTATGATACCTATTACAGTAAAACCCCCAGAGATACCTCTTAAACACTCTCATTTTCATCTACCATGTGACATTAATGTTTTGGAGTGTCATGTAGACGGCGTTTGCCGAGTAAGGAAGTTACTCCCGATGACTTATTACGTTAGACAGTGGCTTTACATGCACGAGCAACCATAAAGAACCCAGAGCTTAATCAATGAATGTGGACATAGTGTAGTGGCTGGAGCTGCTGGGGAGAGGCTGATTCAGACTGACACCAGTTGTGACCCACTAGGCTATGTGCTCAGCCACGCATCTCCCCTGAGCCCTGGGCACCAGCCACAAGAGACATTTCTGCTACAACAATGCCAATCTCCCAAACCATGCCTCATTAAAGCACGGACGGCAGTGGCTGATACAGAGGGCTATGTGGAGAATTTCCAAATCCCTTAATAGATCTCCCAGTCAATAGTCACTTCGACCTTGTATTCCCAGTGTCAGTGTGCTTCTCCAACACCAGAGTTCAACGAGTTTGACTCTGAGAATTGCCTCTCCTAGCTGATTTCACCCCATATTAGGTCGTACTTAATGAGCTGTAGGGAGAGTGGCTTTAGGCTGAGCGTTCAATGGGACCATTAATCTACCCATTTCTACAGCCAACTCAACTGGAATGGAGCTAACGCTAGTGCTAACGCTGGAGGCTCCTAGGGAGGAAACTTCAGTGTTAACATCTGAAATCTCAGAAAATGACCCCTCACAAAGTGTGGATCAGTGACTTTTTCGTATTAGATTGAGGTATATAGATCCTGATCGATTGTCTCTCTCTGAGTTGTGGCTCATCAGAGGAGCTGGTAAAGATGTCCCATGGGCCTTCATCATAGGATGTGATGGAGTGAAGGCACCTGGAAGTTCTTCTGAGCTGATAAACCAACACATTTCTTTACCCTCCGTGTGTCACCAGATTAATGAAGAAGAGGAAGAGGTTTGATTTGTGAATTGCATTTCAAAGACTTCATTCATAGAATCCCCCTATGCATCCTGCTTTCTTTTTTTCCACATAAAAAAGAAAGCATTAGGCAACTAAATATTTTAGTTGCCTTTATTTTAGTTTTAGAATATGATGAAAAGCTTCTACATCAGTATTTTTATTACTAGTTATGTGCAATTTTGTTTTGGCCAGCAGGCTACAAGTGAAATGAAATATATAAATCAACATAATCTGTTATATTACACTCAGAGTCGATGAGACTGAGAGTGAAGCTAAGTCAATATCTATGTGGACATTACTCACAGTCCTGTCCAGCCAGCCCACAAGTTCTTAATGTCCTATTCATGTAAATGTGTAAATGTCCCATCCCTCCTCTTGCCGTTCAGCCTCTGCTCCTCAACCCCCTCCTCACTAGCAGCCTCATCCATCATCCTGACTGCAGGGAAGATGGAAGACGCATGCAGAGGAGCTGCACAGAGAGATTTAACTTTGTTACCTCCAGAGGCCATAAATCTCCAGCGATCGCCTACCAGATTCCCGAGGCGAGATCAAGTTAAACAGCCTTTGTTCAATTTTCCAAATTAAGAACAAAGGCACCCAAAAGCACCCTGCATCACATTAATCTGATGTAGCACGTGGCTTAACATGAACGATGAATAGATTTCAATGGGAGAAAAATAGAAATATCTCCAGTGAGTCTGGACTGATTGAATCAATTCGGTCTCCCAATCTAAATCATTCATTATTGTATTGAGCCTGTGGTGTAACATTGTTTTTACTGCTTAAAGGTAAGTATGAATTCATTCAGAAGGTTGTGCTGATGTACTGTGTTGGTCTACCAAAAAGACATGAGAGATTGAAACAACAATCTTTTCAACTTGTTCTCCAAACATCCCACGCGGGACAAACAGTATACTCTAATGGACGGGGAACTCTCAACCAGTCCCAGAAGGGACACAGCATTTTATTTTTAGGCACCTTGGGCATTTGCCATTCTACCTTGAAAATCCACCTAACATGCACTTATCATTCTGCATCTCCATCATGTCCATCTCTGGAAATGGACAACCTGTATGATGTCTCCAAAAATATCGAAATATACTCTTGTATTTTTTTTTTTTTGTTTCTTTGATAAGTGAGGAAACAAAAGAGTTCTTGGTGGTGGACTCTGACATTTGGACCCCACTGTGCACTTGCAGTGTGACATGAGAATTACACCAGGCATTGAAATACATAGAAATGGTTCATATAAACCCTTAAGGTGCCTTACACTGAATGATAAAACAATACAATAAATAATATTCTATATGCTTATGCATCTCCTTGACTATAAACAACTGATGAGATGGAAAGCCTGGACACTTACAATAATTGTCATTGGTATATTGATTGTTCTTTAACCCTATATAATGTCACTTGTCAGGCTAACTTAAATCATGTTTACATGATTTACAATGCACGGCCACGTATGGAGCTCTTGACCTTCAGAGATATTGGCTGATAAAATGTTCATGTGCAAAAACATTTCTTGCTGTTGGCTTGTCCCATGAATACTTTATAGCAGTGAGATAGCAGGTACGTGGTGTTGAGGCCATGGCCAGTTGGGTCCAGTGAACGTGATGGTGGTGAATTGCGGGACTACAACAGCACAGCAGACTTCTTCAAAAAACACGTCTTTGTAGCATGTACGTATTTAACCGTGTTCCTCTAAAAGCGCGTTTAAACAGGCGTGAAACCTAACAGGGTGTGACTTGGCATGTGCAGAAGCTAAGCACTGTAGATCTTCTATTTTTAAAAATGCAGTCTGGTCATTATATATTTTATTTATACATAGACAGGCGTGCTTACAGAAGGGCAAGCAGACTAATTCGCCAATTGCCTTCTAGAGGCAAATCAACTTTTGGTGCTCAAGCAAGAGAAGGTTTTTTTATAGGCCAACCAGTGCTGTAAGCAGGTGACTGTGTTTTTCCTTGCAGACGGAGACAACAAAGAAAGGTTATATCAAGCTTCAAAGGACATTATGATATTTTATCCCGTACACAGCCAGAGTAGATGGAGAGAGAAAATCAAATCAACACTCAATGTTACACAAGAGAACGACTCCTGCTGAGAGACTAACAGTCTCAACTACTCTCCTTTATTTCTGGCATGATCCAGTGATCAGCCAGTTTATTACCTACGATATCTGACTATCCTTATCCACTCTGAATGGATTGTTTACTCTTCATGCCTTCGTCAAAGCTATTAAATATTTACCAACCATTCATTTCTGACCTTTGCAGGCCAATAGCCACAGTTGAGCTCACCATATTCAAATGACAAATCCTTCTCCTAAACAGCCTTCTCGCTCTCCGCTGCACGAGCCAGGTTATCTTTAGTGCACATTGAATATTTATACAGCAGGTGGCTGGGGAGTCAGTCACTGATCTCTAAGGTGACTTGCCGAGCCTCCGTGGGGGGTGCTGGTGCACAGGGATTGGCCTGGGATGAAGTCACATGGGACATATTGTCTCCTCAAAGTGTCCTTTTACTCCATTTAGGCCAAGGATTATGTTTTGTGACTGCACCTAGTGCAAATTCCTCCCTGTGGAGAAGACACAATGAAGCATTACAGTGAAGCAGTTATGGTCAATCTATCATTTGATTAATCTGCAGCGCATCTGATTGCCTATAATCCATCATCTCTCAGCACCAAATCAGAACCAGGATGTAAAAATAGAAACCGCACAGTGCTTTAATTTGTTTTATTGTAGGTCTCCCAACATGAAACACGTTGCTGAGCACCGGTGAACACTGTGTGCAGTAGCTGTAAAATCTACTGTCATGCCACCACTTGAGGAGACGGTAGGTTCAGGGTTCTGAACTGATTTAGATCAGAGTTCAACGTCCTGAAATGAAGGAGGCAAGAGGAAAGGAAGGTAAAATTATTGGCGAGATATTTCTAAGAAGCCAATAATTGCCTGACAGTCTTCATCATCCACACATGATTTGTGTCTGGGGATGCATGAAGCCTGAGATCGAAGGAAGACTCAACCTCGTTCCATTCTCATTGCTGTGGGGTACTTCAGAGACATCAGAAAATATTATGATCTTCTTTTCTTGATAGCTTTTTAAGACGTTGCTCCAAAGAGCCAATGAGTTCTGTATTTGCAATTAAAACCTTAATAGCTGGGGCTCACATTGTCACTACTCGTGCATAAACTGGTTTCTCATTGTGAGTTATATCTGCAAGAACTAATAATGAGCCCACTGCCATCACAGAACAATCAACTCTCCCCTAGAGCTGAGTCCTTTATAATGCATGAGCAGTTGATGCAGGGAATGCAATATTTTAGAAAAATACCTTAGGCATAGGAAATAAAACAACCAACACAAAAATGGATAATGTGATTGTTTACATTACATTCATTGTAAAGTTTTAGGGGGAAAAAACACCTGAAGGAAGCACCACAAAAAAAGTAGGCGAATGAAGAAAACTTTTTTGGACAGTAGCTGCAAAGAAAGCTGCAAAGAAAGTGGCCAATAATAAATTAGCAATTCTCAACAGGCTTGGAGAAACTTTCTGGGCATTGGCATTTCATTGTTGTAGCCACAAAGCTGTCCCTGAACTGAATGTCAGAGATAACTGCTTTGGAGCAAAAACAAACCGAAACAAAAGAACACGAGGTGGAGATTGGTTTAGTAAGTAAGAGAGGGGGAGGAAGCACTTCTGGCGTCCAAGGGCATCATAAAACCCAGCATGTGTCTGCACAACAAAGCCAACAGGGGTGCAAATTCTCCACACACTGGAAATCAATTTCACACAAAATGCGGAGGACTTGGGCAGAGGCGTATCAGGGAGACACTGAAATACTGCATCTTGTGTTATTGGATTTGGAGCCCAGTAGTCAGCGTTTTTTTGGGCAGCATCTGCAAGCTGGGCGATCCAGTGAAGTGGAGCCTCCCCAAGTCAGCCCTATAGAACCTCTGAGGAAAACCCAGCTGAGGAAAAGAGATTGTTCTGGGGTTTACCTTAGATTTAAATTCATGTCACAATAAGTGTTGGAAAATAATAAGAAAAAAAACGTTATTTGGTATGGTATAGAGTCATACACACACATACATCATATCTGAGCTATTATATGCTGACGACAAAACAGCACTGCAAATAAAAATAACACTTTTGGCCCACATTTAAGTGTAGAGTGAAGTCAAAAGCTGTGAAGTGGTGGATGAGAGAGACCTGTGCCACATGCATATTTTATTGTAAACAATGAATGGAAACATCACTGAAGGGTACTCAAGAATGGAAGTGCACAAAAACTAGTGACCCAAGAGGAAGCAGTGAATGGACTCTCAAAGTATTGCTTGAAAAAAATGGGATATTCTTAGTGATTTGTCGGAGGACTACTTTGGTCAGGGGTTGAATGAGACGGTGGCATATTCAGTTAAACTGTGCAGTTAATCCTTTGACTTTCTATATCCTAAATCCACAACTGTTTTAGATTGATTGCCTCTGATTGATTGATTGATTGATTATCGCCATATGCTGAAAGACAGAAAAATGTCTATGAGTTTCTATAAGATGAAGCTTCAGATCAATAAAGCTCCCTTACTTAAAAGAACTATTATGATCTTATAGTACATTTTAGAAGGATACAATACAAATACCACAGCAAATGCAAGTTCCTATATGAATATTACAGGAATATAGTGTTACCATAGGAGAAAAATAAATTTAAAAAATATATCATAAATACATATAAGGTCACTATAAACTCACCATTGATTATCACAGACACACTAAAGGAATATTATACTGCTATCATAGGACATAAAAGGATAGGAACATTAGAGTGATTCCTGTCAGGGCTGTGATGAATGTTGGCCGTGCTGCTCACCAAATGTAATTTACACTGTCTTGAGTGCAGCCAATGTGTTGTTTTTTTACTGAAGATACTACGCATGTGATAGTAACGACACGCCCCCTAGTGTTTAATGTCTGCCACGCTGCGGGAGTTGGATAACCTCGCCTTGCGTCCGAGAGCATCACTGAAGGAATGTGAATGCGAATGTGCTCTCCTCTTGCACTTAATTGCTGACGCTGCTCTCGGCGTCTTTCGCATGGTGATCAAGGCACACTTCCAATGTCTGCTGGCTCCTCTCCGTTTGGACCCACAATGATAAACACCGAGAGTGTGTTGGAGAGTGGAGACCAGCCTTGCATTGGGCTGGAGCCCCTGAAGAGCACACACTTACCGGGAAAGGCGACGCCGACCGGTAGCACCCACGCCAGCCCTAAAGTGACAGCCAACGGGTTGCAGGACATTGAGGACCGCATCCTGAGGATCACCGGCTACTACGGCTACTACCCAGGATACTCCAGTCATAGAAGTAAGTGGAAACATGTTAAACAAAGTAGACAGGCGAGCCTCAGTGGCTGCGGCAATTTCGTACCTGTTTGCCAGGTGTGAGATCGCACCGACGAAAAAAAAACAACACGATTACAGAGGGATGCTATACAAATACCACGGTAAAATAGATGTGTTGCGTATAGCAAAATATATGTTCCTATAGGAATATTATAGGGCTACCGATACCATAGGAGACAAAAATACCTAAAGTACGACAACGTCACTACAAAGTCACTATTTCCACAGTCACACTATCCTGTAACTTGAGTCCCTGTAGGAATATTATAAGAATATTGTAGTGATTTCCTATTAGGGCTGTAGTAATGTGTGCATGAAAAATTGTATCCTCTACCGTTGAAAAAAATAGTTTCACTGTTATTATTCAGCAAACAACCTTTACTTCTGTGTCAGTTGACTTAAACATGCTATTGCACCCTCACCTAGAGCTCAGTTATGGTGATTATTGAAGAGCATGATGTCAGTCGCTGTCAACTGTGCTGGTTTTACCACAATGAGGTTAGGTAATGTGTTGGCCCACACAACATGGGCCCAAGCTAGAATGAGAGAGAGAGAAAGAGAGAGTTCAATCTTAACAATATTTGTAATTACATTGCTAGGCAACATGCACAAATTGTGGTGGCACTTGGTTAATTGTTTAAACTGTCGTCTAATATTGTCCAGGTCATATTAGGGAAGTCAACACGCAACCAATTACATCGCAACCCTCATATTGAATTGTTTATTGCAAATGTTTGCACTTCATCAATGCAGTCAGTTTCCCAGATGGCAAATACAGCAGCTCTTTCTCCGATGCATGTTCATCTCTCCAGCTGTCTCTTGGCAAGAGATATAGCTGTGGAAAAATACATTCATCTTCTCTATAATTTCCATTTGTCAAGGTGGTTTTGATTGGTAGACCACTAGTTTGAATTATGCTTACGCAGAGACAATGGTTGGGAGTGGGATACAGTACTTCTGCGCTGATCATGCAGTTTGTTCAAGGGTGATATTTAAAATCTTGCCCTCTAGTCAGCGAAGGCACGGCTATTACCAGTGGGAAAAAGAACAACCATTTCAATCCTCTGTGCGTGGCCAATTAGTGGTTTCACATGAGGTTTTATTGTAATGGTGTAAGGTGTATAGACTGGGATTTCAAGAGAATACAGCCTGTACCACTTGCATAGCATTGTAATGGTCAGAGGCTCTCACCTCTGTGTTATATCATTGGCCACTTAATCTTGGGTCATCATTCCTTACCAAAGGTAAGTAGGAACTGACACTCTCCTTGCATAAGCCTCCAAAAAAACAATATTTTGTCATTAATCCCTCTGGTGATCCAGATGCTGATACTCTATACCCCAAATGAACTGGACTTGTCACAAAAGCTCCCTACCATCTCCCTACCATCTCCCTCTGGCTGTTACATAAAAGCTCAACTATAAATTAATGACTTAGAGATACAAACTGATACAGACATAGATGTGAGATGTGCTCTCAATGTTATGACGTTCATACCCACATCTACTAAACATTGGCACACACACAACACACTCAAAAGTGAGTGTGAGCTGAGAGCAGCTCAATGGCTGTCTAGATAAAGGCTGAGGGAAAGGAAATGAACCTGTCTCTCAGTAACTGTGTCCTGTTTATCAATAGTGTCAGTTGCAGTGGTTTATCTGTCAGTGTAATCACACATTTTTGTATGAGAATATATCTACTTGTCCAGATTAATCCACTGAAGGAATATCTGGCTAACAAGTGGCACCCAAAGCTATAAAAGGAAATAGATTGAATAACTTTAATTCTCAGGCCTCTAAACCAACTGCACTGCAACCAAAAAATCACAATGTCCAATATGGGCTTCTCTGCTGATAATGATTCTTGCTCATCATGTGTAAGAAACCTGTTTGGAAAATCTGCTTCAAATTGAGATCTCAGTGAGTAATAGGTGTTGAGTAATAGGTGTTGTTTATTGTTACTTTTTTTCAAAAGTCTAGTGTAAATGTTATTGGTGCACTATTTGCACAATGCAGGATGTGCTAATACCTGTGAAGGGCCTATGTATCATGGGATAATATTGATGATATTATCTGTCAGACTCTATTACCTACTGCAAACTGTAGCAGAGGAAAATGAAAGGATGGGATGTCATCTGTGACATACTTTCAGGTACACGGAGCAGGTGTGGAGGATAATAGCACCAGCAGCTAGCTTATGAAAGCCTCTCACATAGGGGTTATTTGATTTGAGGGATCTGTCCCATCTCTCTGATGAAAATATGCCGTCTGTAGGCCCATGTTTTTATATCTATCCATCAACAGTCTTTGCATGCCAGAGACAACAGACGGTACTCCTCAGAAAAGCATCCCCACTTGTCACAATATCACTTGCTTGCATAGCTATTAAAACATTGTTGTCAGTGTGAAGAAATATGAAAACATTGTTCACCAGCATACCCAGCTCCCTCTTACATGCAGCTGCTAATACAGGAGAAACACACTAAGCATGGAACATGAGAGCGCAAATCTCTCTGATTCTGGCGAGTGCCTGAGAACGTCACATTACTTTACTTTGTTTACACAATTATAAACTTTGAGTTGAGAATCAGAAAGTCCCTTGAGCTGTTGCGTATCACTTTTCATAAAGCACTCAGTGGGGTAAGACAAAGAGGAGCATGTAAATAGAACAGTAGGCTCATCCTGCCAAGCCTATGGGGTAATGATATATTTAGTAAGATTCTGTTGCCAATTCCTTATTATTGCCACTTGCCATCTGTGTGCTGCATTACAAGATGCCTCCGAGAGGGATTGTGGACTACATTTGGTGATGGGCTGTAATATGGTGATGATATGATGACTTATGTGCATTGTCATGAAAGTTAGAGGGTAGATCCCATTCAGAGTTACAAAGCCACAACATTACCCGGCACCACCTTATATAGTAGGTAATAAATAGCAACTACTAAATGTGCTGAAGAGCAAAATTGAAACCAGAATTAGGAAAGGCAGCATATTCTAACAGCACCCAGTTGGCTCGTGCTAGCAGACAGCATGCCTGCACATTGCAACAATGGCAGTAAATGCTTCCTCAGCATCTCTCAGAGAACCATTACAATAATTTGCTGTGTGTCTTGTTTTGAATGTGTTATCTGGAAAAGGCCAAGCCTCTAGAGAAGGTGCACTCCCCACTGGGTAAATTGGTATGGTGCAGAGGAAATGACAGGTACTTGTAGTGGCAGTCCCACTCAGCACAGTGTCGGCGTTGTTCAACCACTGACACCACAGCAGGAGAACAGCAGACATACACTCAAAGGAAAACGATGACAAGGAAGGCACACTTTATCATACGCTAACAGGAAGGGCATGTAACGCAACCACTTATCATTGAATATGTTTTTTGGTACACTTAAGTCCACACAACAAGTCTTGAGAAGTAGATAGTCATTATATTGCTAATTCACCTAGCTTACCTTACCTTAGTAGTGTCGACAAGCAGGTGAATTTTCCCTCAGCTAACATGGTGCGGTTTTCTCAAAAGTTCCCTCAAACATTCAGTATGTGTATGCACTCATTTTGGACCGTCCCGTTCCCAGGCCTGCTCACTCAGTGCTATTTATAACTAGCCTAGCGTCGAATGGGATATGAGCTTTTGTCTGAACTACTGCTGGAGTGCTGTTAGCCTCTCGCTCTCTGGGGAATGGGTAAAAAACACCCACCGAGTAATGGGTGCAGTATGTCTCCCAATGAGCTGCAGAACCGCTGACCTGTACGCATGCCATTGTACTACTGGGTATATGTTGTAATATGTTCATGTAGCCCTGGCATTTCACTTCAGCAATGACATATTTTTCCTGCAAGGTTGTTTCCCTGAGCCAAGATGAGATTGTTTCTACAGGCACAATATTTTTAGGTTTTACAATGTCATATGATGAATTAATACCTCGATTCAATTCTAAAAATACACCTACTTCTCACTGCCCACACCACCCAGTGCCTTTTACATATTGACTGTTACTCAAATGGACTAGTCTTGTCAGCTGCCTAATAGTGCCCCCATGTGGTCTGTAAATTCAACAGCAACTATAAGTGACCTTCCATCCTCCAATGAAATGACACAGAGTAAATGTGCACTTGTGATTGGATGTCTAAAGTACTCAATTGCTATGGGCATGTGTAAATCAAGATGGAGAGCCTAATACAACACTGCTACACTGCCACTTATCACTGGATCACAAACAGCGGCCCAAATGATCGTCAGACTCCAAGAAGCAGCGTTTAATGTGTCTGTTGATTATATGAATTCTATTTAAAAGTGTGACACCGACACTCCATGAAACAATGCAGCTGTTTCAGCTACAGATGGAAAGTGGTGATATTGATCTTGTATGAAAGTCTTTCCTGTAAAAAATAAAAAATCAGTCTTTTTCGCCTGCAGGGGTAAATTGATGCTTGGTGCAGCCTGTTATTTAATGGACGTCTGACCACACAATCCATGCTCCTGTAATGCAATCCATCCTATTTACCACTAGGTGTCCTCGTCTTCCAGTGTTCCAACTACATTGAGTTGATGATGTGACGTCCAGTGACTAGTAGCACATCTGACAATTAGCACTTTATTCAGTGTTTGTCCAATGCCTAATAGAGCTACCAACAGCTGCAGATGTCATCCATATTTCTGTCTCTTTCTCTCTCTCATCCACCCCTCTTTCCTCCTGGTGCTCTCAGAGATGTGATGATTAATAGAGAGATGCACGAGGACAAAGGCTTGTGCTAAAACTGAGGAATATTGGCTGATCTGAATGACAAAGGGGCCTGAATGGGCCGACTGTGTCAGCGCACAGGAGAACCACTGTTGCTATGGAGGTGCAGGGGCACGCTGCAATATTTTTTGCCTTGATCTAACATGCAAGAGCACCATTGCGTAATATATAATTCTTGTTGCTGGAGATGACGTCAGCGGACTGAGAAGCTGTTGAAGTGTGTCACTGAACTGGAGTGATAAGCACTCTGTTGGTCCTTCAAGGCAACAAGCACCTAAAGCTTTCCACCAGATCGTCCATCTCAACAGCTGTTGATGTGGAAGAAAGCATACAAAATTGAATGTGTGAGAAGCAGTTGGCAATGGCCATATGATTTGTTGAGTTGCTGAAGTTCCTTCTAGGCCTAATAGCTGTGAAAGAGTTGAAGATACAGGAGAAACAATCCTCCCCAGTCATCGTCTGTATATGTGGATCTGTTAATGTGCGTTATTTGTCTGCTGCTCCTCCAACCTTTCAGTCCTTGGTCCAATATCAATATCTTGGTACCGTGGCCTCCAGCACTGCCTGTGCTCCAGGTCTCACTCTTAAGCTGATAGCGATTAGCATCCTGGGCCCAGATCTGCTGACTAGGCCCCTTTTCTCTCCCCTCCCTGTCTAGCTGTTGGCTCCACTCATCAGCAGGGCTATTTTTAAGTTGAGCCCCCCCCCCCCTCGTCTCAGGGGATCCATCCCCCCATCTCATCCCCTGCTTATACCTGACCTAACATTAGTTTTAGCCCTGCTTGCATCACACACTAATGCACGAGCACTTTAACCAGACTCATTCCCATGACATTACTTACTTACTGTTGTGCCCATTCAGTCATACGGAGTGATCAAAGGAATCAGCTGTGGCATAAATGTTGGTCCTAAAGATTGTCAAAAGAGCCTCTCTGGCAAGCCGATGGTCTCCCCATTATTGGATTCTGTGTTCCAACAAATAAATTACCGTGGTGGGAAGCAAGGCACTACACTTAATCCATTTTAACAACCAGTCAAACACAAACAAGCTGCTGTATTCTCTCTAGTCTCAGACTGACAAATGCACAGTGAAGCACTCTGATCTGCCATGCTCTCTGTAGTTGTGCCAGAGCTCTGACTGATGAGCATCGGAGAGTAGAGACGGAGGAGAGGGAAGGGGGGCTCAGGGTGACACTGATATAGTGACAGAGATCCTAGAGTAGACATGATTGCAAAATAGCACTGACAGCACATTTCCCACTAACAGTATTCTTCACTAACCAATTGGAGACAAGGGGCCATTGCACCTATTGCTTGTTTACTTAAGTGTTTTCTATTTCTCAGGTCACATAACTCTACTGAGCCTGGCTTGATTAGTATTGATTTTACTGGTGGGAGGGTAAACAGGGGTTATATTAAGATTATATTACAAGGTGCAAAGCCTCTTGTGTGTCTGGCCCCAGAGACGTTTAGGCCCATTAAACCTTCAAGTATGAAAACCACAGATACAGATAGGGTGTCCAAGAGGGTTCATTGAGATGAAAACTCCTGACTGAAACCCCTGAGGGTGATGGACATGGCATCTACTGGCCCGTAATGGAGGTTTCCCATGAGCCCTCAGATACAAAAAGCCTACAGTACAATACAAACACATCAGGTATCTATGTCTATTCCTCTCATAACATTTTTGAAATGATTTGCGTTGTCTCCCATCTGGCATATGTAAGCATCATCCTGTAAGGGTGACGAGGTGGGAGGAGCATGTGGTTGAAGGCCACATACACCTCCTCGCCTCCCAACTCCGCACCATATACTGAAAACACTACCTGAGTGTAAGACTCAAGTTTACATACATGGGATGGTCATGTCTTGTCGTGTAAGGCATGTCCATTTTCGCAGCTCATTTCATTAATGTTGCAGCAGCACAGGCAATACAAGAGAGCCCTACAAATAATCTCAGTCTCAAGGAGTTGTGAAGTGGAGGAGATGTGCCAAGGAGAGAGAAAGTGTGATTGGAAGACGGGAGGACAGGAGATACATAGAGAGAGAAAGGGGAGCCTGGTCAGGTAGGCAGGGGATGGGAGGGAGGAGGATGGAGAAAAGGTGGGGGCAGCAGCTTAAACAGCATAATTAGCCCTGGCTGCTTGGTTACCTTCCAAACAAAGCTGCTGATTTGTGGAGCAAAAGAAGAGGAGGGGAGAAGTGAGAGAGACAGAGAGAGAGTGAGAGAGAGAGAGAAAGGAGGAGGAACAGAAAGAGATGAGGGGAGTGATTGCGCCGTGCCACACACACTTGAAGCTCAGTCTCCCTTAGAGACAGTGGCAACCCTGGATCACGGCACGACAGTGCAACAGTAGAGTCTCCACTCCACTGCACTTCCACTGCGCTACCTCCACTGAGCTCCACTATCCAAACAGAGAGAGAGAGAGAGAGAGAGAGAGAGAGAGAGAGAGAGAGAAAGTAACAGTGAGAGCGCTGGGTTGGAGAGGACAGGATTGAGTGTCAGGACTGGAGTGCTGGGAAGAAGACAGAAGAGTTGACAGAGATCTATAGGAGGAGGGGGGCAATCAAGAGCGTGAAGAAGCAGCGGAGTCAGGAGTCTGAGGATGCACAGAGCTAGCAGGAGGAGCTGCTGAGCGTGCAGCAGCAGCCCAGGCACACACACACACACACACACACACACACACACACACACACACTTCCCAGGGAAGGACAGTGGGTTGTGTCCCTAGTGGAGGATGAAGAAGCACTCGGCCCGAGTGGCTCCTCTCAGCTCATACAGCACTCAGGTCCTGACCTGCCCCATCTCTGAAGGTAAACTGAAAAGACCGGAGAGGCCCAAGATGCCATTTCTGGGAGATATTTGGTGTGTATGGATGTGTGTGTGTGTGTGTGTGTGTGTGTGTGTGTGTGTGAGTACTGACCAGTATCCCACCAGTTGTGTGTCTGTTTGGACCTCATGACGGTGCAGCATTAGTTCTTCATATAATCAGTCTATACATGGGACCGAGTGACATTACAAAACATTTCCTTGATGTTACCAAGATCAGCAACTAGATTGTAATATGATTAGTTAAGTAAGAACTATATGATATGATTTCATTATTTTCAGCAGAACTATTTGACAATTGTATGACTACTCTGGATGGAGTCAAATGCATTTGTAGAATTGTAGAAAGATGCACTGCATTTAAAGTTGAATGCCTCCTGTTAGCTTAGTTGAAATGGATGTGATGACAGGAAGTATGGTAGCACCAGCATGTTCGGCTGTTTCTAGTTGCCCTTTGTGGCACATCACTGATGTAAAAGGAGAAAAATACAAATAGGCCCAAGCTGCTTTCACATCTGTTCATTTTGCTCGCCCTTTCTTTCATGTACTACAGTATTTCTACTCTTCAGTGCACTGTAAGCTCAGCTCCTTGAACTTCCATTAGAACTGACACCCTTTACTTCTGTCACAGAGATTAGAGAAATATACCGCTGATCACCCTTTAATCAATAAGATACTCACCTAATTCGGATAAGAATGTAATGCAATGTCTGACCTGGAGTAACACTGCAGACGTCAGTGTGAACTCCATGTCGGATTCAGCACTGGTCCATCCATCAATGTCACTAGCATGCAGCATCGGTGGCAGGGATAAAACACAGAATGGATTGAAATGTGAGCTTCAGGCAGAGTACTGCGTCACACAGTCAGAGTGGATAAGCTCTGTTAATGGGAGTGCCAATAGTTTATGGCAGCACACGGCACACTGAAGGAAATACTGCACAAAATCTACCGTTATTTATGTACCTCAGTGCTTAATGTCAACAAAGTTATGATTGACCGACTTACAAACTTAATATCGATAAATTGTTGTTTATACACTAAGTGGACTTACATTTGACTACTGCGAAAGTAACTAGTTACAACTTCATTTGTGACTGTACTGGAGCAGATTTTCTAGAGTAATGGTAATGTTTTGAGTATTTGTTGAGTCTGTACTTTTAATTGAACATTTAATTGATTTATTCCTGTATTTAATTACATTTTATTTATAGTTAAACATTTATTCTGGATGTGGCCTGCCATAATTGATTTGCAGCTTTGCAGCTTTGTAAAAAAATAGAAAAGAAAGAAAAAAGAACCCAATAGGCTGACGATGATACACCAACATGTTTGTGAGGACCATGCAGAAACAGGCAATCTATTCATTTTTGTGGGCAGGACTTTGGAGCATGCACAAAATCTTTACCCAAAAGCATCAAAGTACTTTTGGCGAGCTCTTTAACTTGAGTAATTCTTTGTATTCTTACTCTGACTTGAGTAAAATATTTCAGCACAATGTTCTGCTGTTGTATGGCAGGGTTTGTTATTGTTTTCTCCGCCACTTGTTTTTCAGCAGCAGTGTTAGGCAGTAATAACAGGCAGGGGAATGGTGCAGTTTTAATATCTCTGCATCTTGGCACTGGATCACCCCGTGGTGCTTTGTACTTCAGAATAGAGGCTGCACCCAACCCAGAGAAACCTGTGTCCTGTTGATGCTATGAAACGGACACCTTCTTGCTTGGTAAATGAAGAGTAAAAAAGAGAAGACACTTGTAGAAAGACCAGAACCAAGTTGTCCAATTAGGGTCCGCTAGACTCATTAGCTTGATTACAAATCCTCGCTGTGACAGAATCTGATTAGACCAAATCCCTAGATGAGCCTGGTAGAAAAATACGCTGTTAGTCTTTTTGCTTTCACCACTTACTGTAGATCTGCTCCCACCTGGGATTTACTGCAAGGTGAAACCTTTTATCTGAGTAGCATTTTTTGAGGTGATATTCATGGTCTGTAATGCACTCAGCTGAACTGGAACAGAACTGACTTTGAGTTTGTGAGGAAATCGTTACTGCTCGTTGTTTTCTGTGAGCCAGTGAAGTAAATATGGTCGGTCTGTTTACTGTAGTTTTATCTAATCAATGACCCTTAAGTCAGAAGCACATTGACTCAACACATGCATGAGGTCTAACCCGTAACACACTTTTTGAACGGCAGCCTGTTACTTTGTCATAATAAGTGTTTTTTTCCCTCTTGCTTCATATATGTAGCTTTATTGTGGGCTGGGGAAATACAGCTCTGCAGTATGGACAGACTCAAGACTTGCTACTCTGGCTAGATTCCCTCTTCTGTGACCTTCAATAGAGAATAAAGTCACCATCGTTATTCAGGTATAACAGTTACAGCCAGCACTTAATTTTAATACTCTTGTTGAGTGCCAGCAATGATCTCATGCATTCATTTATTTAAAAAAGAAAAAAAAAAGGTTTGGCAAGAGAGTAAAACTTCATCTTACAGCTGTGTGATGAAACGATTGGTGGCAGTTTCTCATCTGTGTGTGCAGTATTCATCTGGTCACAGTAACTACGGTGCATGCTAACATTTTAGAGCAATGCGTCTGTTCAGTGGATGGCACAGAGGCACCTCACCACACTAAATACTGTACACACAGAGGTGAAACTGCAACTAATCTTCCTAACACACAATGGTGACTTGATCAAAGAGCTTATGCACCACACAGTTGATTTATATGTCAGATGCACCAACTGTACTGCTATTGTTTAAAGCCCTGCTGAGGGCTCTTTGCAGGTACTGAGCAAAAGATCATTAGAGGTAATAATGAGTGCCACTGAGCGTCCCGTGAGTAGAGGGGCGATACTGCTGGTGCAACTGCTAGTGTTTGCAATGCTCTAGCATCTGTAGCCATGGTGGAAATGGCAGAGCTTCACATGCTGAGCTAGCAAAGGGACCACAAGCAGCAAACACCCAGCACATGTCATCTTTTATTCTTGCCCTGGTGTAAATTGATCACACTGTTGAGAGCTATAGAACAGATCTGGGCTCTCCGGAAACCCCATCCAAAAACATTGCACACATGCACGGCCATGCATGCACGCATGCCCACACACACGCTCACACACACACACAATTTGCACTCCTACTTTGATGGCAGAAGGAAAGCCACAAGCGATAAGATTCCCCATACACAGTGCACCAGTCTCGAACGACACTCAAACAGTTGCAAAAACAAAAGGTGTTGGTGGTAAACTTTAAGAATATCAGTTATTAGTTACTGAATTCTGTAGGGACTGACTCAATGAATGACATGAAAGAATGCATGAATATGTTTGTGAAGGAGATCACTCAATAAATCTATCTATCTCTATAATCGATCTAGAGATAATATTGCAGTTCTTTCTGGGTTATAGAAATCTCATGGTCCTTGTTCCAAAATATCCCAGAGGTAATGTTTTCATTGCAGCAGTGTAATAACGGAGGCTGTGACAAGTGACAAGGTTGACATGACTTTCTTGTGGAATGTCATGTGGTTAGGCCTGACTCTGACTTTGACTTTCTGGGAATCAGGTTTCTGTGCATGTCTGTATGTAATGAGTGTATATGGTGTGCTGCATCATGACCCTATGAAGCTATTTATGACATGGGCAACCACCATGCTAAGCCAACACATTCTTAACAAAGCCCTGCCTTCTGCGTTAGTGCCTTTACAGCAGGAAATGCAAACCGTGGGAGAGCTCACTAAGGACAATTGATCAATAAGTGCTTACCTACTGCACCTCAGGAAAGGGAGTCACAGGCTACACCCTAGTGCATGTAACACAGAGCATACCAAGTAGGCAAAGACATAATCCTTTACTCTAATATAACGAAACAGTTGAAAGTTTAATGATTTTAAAAAAATCTTTTGCAGGCAATATGTTTAATCTATTATAAGTAATAATGGAAAGTGATCACTCAATTTAAATCTAGGACCAGGGTTGACAATGCCCTGACGGCAAGCGGTTTTAAAGTTGTAGCATTCTGTTCTAATTGAAGTTAGGACGGGCAGCGTAGTCCAGATGTAGGGATGTTGCAATGGCTTTTCTTCCATTTTAATGTCTCCTTGTTTTCTCTTTTGATCTCCCACCAGGAGAGGAAGGTTCCGAGTCCCAGACCGAGACACCAGGCAGTGAGGCCAGTGGAGAAACCTCGTCCTACCAGACATGTGCCAACGCTGTCCTGAAGGTGCTGGGGGGTCTGCTGTTGGTCCTGTGCGTCTCCTCTTCCTGGGTGGGAACCACTCAGGTGGTCAAGCTGACCTTCCAGTCCTTCTCCTGTCCCTTCTTCATCTCCTGGTTCAGCGGCAACTGGAACATCCTCTTCTTCCCCATCTACTACTCAGGACATCTGGTCACCACACGGGAGAAGCAGACTCCCATGCAGAAATTCCGGTAAATTGTCTACAAAATTATCTTTGAATTCAGAGAGAGGAGAAGAAAAGTCTCTAGTATTGTGTAACACAATGTCTGACCAGCTGGATTTCTCAGAACCTTTTACGCTTGTGCACTTCTAGGAGATTTAATAACCTGTGTGCTAGCTGGCATTGTAAATAAGAGTTACAGTTGACAGCAGATATATTGTAAGCCGTTTCTACAGTATCAGTGAGGTGGAATGAAAATGACCTTGCCCTCCTTTAATTGACATTTGCAGCCAGGCGTGTGAGTGAAGTTATTGATCGCCATGAGGGGAGACAGTCAGGTGGTCGAATTTGTGTTCATAAATTTCAATGTATTGCCCTCAGGACAACAAAGAAAAATATAATTTACAGCAACAGACCTCAAGCCTCAGTGATCTCTGACTAACAAAGACACTGTTTTAAGTAAAAGAAAAAAAACAGGTTGACATGCTTGTTTTTACCCTTGTGTGCTTTGCTCCGCCAGGGAGTGTAGCAAGCTCTTTGGGGAGGATGGGATGACCCTCAAGCTTTTCCTGAAGAGGACAGCACCCTTCTCAATCCTGTGGACCCTGACAAATTACCTGTACCTGATGGCCTTGAGAAAGCTGACCGCTACCGATGTCTCTGCCCTCTACTGCTGCCACAAGGCCTTCGTCTTTCTCCTGTCCTGGATTGTCCTCAAGGACCGTTTCATGGGTGTTCGGGTCAGTAAGAAAACCACCAGCATTGCAAATCATTCTTCTGATTACTTTTGAGGGGTATTGTTTAGTTTTAGCATATCCTGTTAATCTCTACCCGCAGATTGTGGCTGCCATAATGGCCATCACAGGTATTGTCATGATGGCTTATGCGGACGGTTTCCATGGCGATTCCTTCGTAGGCGTAGCCTTGGCTGTGGGCTCCGCCTCCACATCAGCTCTCTACAAGGTTAGCCTGCCAAGCATATTTGAGCTACATCATCACAGGTTGAATCCTTTGCGTGATTGGCTCTACAGTACTGACTCACATAGTCACCGAGGTAAATTCAGGCCCAAAGCCTCAGCTGATCGTAATGAGTGGAAGTTTAATATTGTCTCCTTGCACTGCAGGTGCTGTTTAAGATGTTCCTGGGCAGTGCCAACCTGGGAGAGGTGGCTCATTTCCTTTCTACCATGGGCTTCTTCAACCTCATCTTCATCTCCTGCGTGCCCCTCATCCTCTACTTCACCAAGGTAGAGCATTGGGGATCAATCTCCTCACTGCCCTGGGGATACCTGTGTGGGCTGGCAGGACTATGGCTGGGTGAGAGAGCACATACATCCTGAAGATGCTTGAGGATGATTGTTTCACCCGTCCACACCACACAGTTATGATGCCGACACCTTCCTTTCCTTTGCACTGTATTGTTTTAACCTGTTTCGTGTCTTCTACAGTGTTCAACATCTTGGTTAATGTTGGTGTGGTGCTGACCTACCCCATTCTCATATCCATAGGAACACTGCTCAGTGTGCCAGGCAATGCAGGTAAGTTTACTTTATGAGGATCAAGTGGTTCATGACGTTAACCCTGATTTATATTTACTGATTCTGATGAAAAATGCCTTCAAACGTGTTATTGTGACAATGAGAGTAAATGGCCACTTTATACAGTGCAAGCCGTGGTGTTGCATCGATAGGTCAGCACTTAGGGCCATTGTAGCAAACACAGCAAGTCTGCCTCTCTCGTCCCGGAAACCCAATCATCAGTGTGCCTCGACAGACACTGCAACTATCCTCTCACTGAGGGAGGATCGGGTTGCTATGGTGACACTAAACGCCTGCAGACGAGCTCTTTTCCTTAACCACAATGGACTGTATGAAGGTCAGTGGGTTACGGCAACTTGGCGCAGGGCTCCTAACAGGACAGAGTGGCACACTTGTGCTGATTGTAAGCCACATTGCTAAGCTATGTTCATCCCCCTACAGCCTCAATGTCCTGTGGTTTAGCTTACTTTATGTAATTAATCTCAATTTGTTTTTGTTTCTCTCCCGCCCTCCCTCACCCTCTTTCTATCTTGCTGTTTGGATCCCTATTGCGCATCTCCTCTCTCTTCCTGTCTTTCTCTCCCTCGCTATAGCTGTAGATGTCTTGAAACATGAGGTGATCTTTAGCGTGGTGCGTCTGGCAGCCACCTGCATCATCTGCCTGGGCTTCCTGCTTCTGCTGCTGCCAGAGGAGTGGGACTCAGTCACGCTGCGCTTCCTGGCCACCATCGCAGACAAGAAGTCGGAGGAACACGGCGAGGAGCTCACAGAGTCCAGCGTCCACACCCGCAGTCGCAGTCGAGCCAACGGCACCGTCTCCATTCCCTTGGCATGACATATGTCTGAACTCCCGGGCCTCCATTAACCCTAACCAATCTCCGTGCTCTGTCCTCTCACGCTTCTCCATTGCCCACCAAGGAGGTGTGGCAGGATGACCGGTCCAAACGGCCTAGAAGTCCTCTATTGGGAAACAGGAAGTCTTATCTTGAACTGTATTGGTAAAAAAAACAACTTTATTTTGGAGATGCGTCACTGTCATTTCCCTGCAGGAGGGATTTTGCTAATTGAAAGGGTGGAAAGTATTATTTACTTTCTTGAACTCCTTGCCACGCCCAGTCCTGTCCCTCGCACGCACCTAGACCACAAAGACCTGACTGGCTTCCTCTGACCTGCTCCGCGGACTGTATTCTGTGAATATAAATATTGGCAGGGCCAGTTTGGCTCAATCTTATCTGTATTTATTGAATTTACTTAGAGCTGTATCAATAAGAGTATTTACATTTTATGTCTTATTAAATAGTATTATATACAAGAATGGCAATTATACTATGCGTCATGTACAGGCTCTTTTTGTTTTCTAATAAAAGACTTAAGACCTACATTTATTGCAACGTATTACTAGGTGAGCCCATGACCACGGGGCCAAACCCTGAATCATTATAAAATATATTGTAACATCGTTTAGATCACTTCAGTCAGTTCATTTCAGTGTTGCCCAGGGACTTCAATAATAAACCAACATCAGTATGGATGCATACAACACTGGTGCTGCTGGCAAAGCTTCAGAAGCTATTGCGATTAAGGCAGTAGCTTCAGATCTGGCCATCAATATACTCTACCTGCATCGATGAACCAGATCTCACACACACACACACACACACACACAGACAGACAAAAAGAGAAAGCAAGACAGAGACAGAGTAGGGCTGTACTTCCATTTTCCATTTGTCTCCTCCTTACTGAAAACATGCCAAAGGACCTCTTTAAATGTAGTATTTACTTTTGATATTAAATACATATGTTCACTATTTTCCAGGGAATAACTCTTACAACACAAAAAATACTAAAGTCTTCCAGAACAATAACAAAAATGCAGTCAAAAGGAAGAGTGGACGATATTTAAAGTCTGTCATTGTTTGATGGAGCATACTTGCATGTGGTGCCATGCCGTGTGTTCTGGCTTGGTTTCAAGTAGACCTGATGTGATTCATCCAATCTTAAGAGTGCATGCCGTAATCTGTAGAGTGCATTTCATTAATTTAGCAGGGATGACTTTGCAGTATTCGCTATAATTTACTATGCAATGCTCTGAGCTGTGTCACTTATCAAGATACATACACACACACACATGCACACAACACACACAGAAGATGATTGAGGATGATTGTTTCTCCTATAATTTATCCTCTTTCACAGTTATACACATTCTGTGGTAATAATGCATGCCTGTCTGCCTGGCAATGGAAAAAGCCCATGGGAGATGTTTTGCCTGCAGAGCATAACATTGTGATAGGCACTTGTAAAAAAACGACTTTCACTGTGACATAACATGGCAGCAAAATGAAATTTTAGTCCAAATAGTCATATTGAGATGATGAGGGTGTCAGCAGAAAGATTCCCCCAGCCTGTCTACATCTCTACATCACTCACACACTCCCAAGTGTCCTACACCACAGTGCCGTTATGGTCGCTGGAGTGCCGTCAGCAAGTCGAGTTCTCTAATGAAGCATTTGCTGAGGTGACAGTTTCAGCGAAACAATTTTGGATGGCATTTAAAAACAAATGAGCGAGAAGAAGCAGAGGGATGGATATCACTGAAATCCTCATTACATGATAGTTACTGCCATCCAGCTGGAGGCTGAGAGATAAAAGACCTTAATCAAAGGCCTTATGTGGAAAATGTACAATTCTGCCTTAGCCACAATAAAAGATTTTTGTCCACCTCCTCGCTGAACACTGACCTATAGAGAATGTGTATACAGTATTTACTTAACAATATCTGTTATCTAGTAACTCCCAAAGAACCTGCCTCTCTCTTTACTCCTGTCTGGGCTTTCTGATAGTGAAGGGGTACAAGAAAATAACATGGTCTCTCAAGCATTAACTTATGAGTTACAAAGTAACCTGTAGGGAGAGTTGCCATAGAAACCTAGCTCATTATAATAAGAAAGTCGAGTATGAAGGCAGGGATGGAGCACACACCTCCTCTTTTAACCACAACTAATGTTAATTGCATTTGCACATTGGCACCAGACAGAGAGAAAGAAAAGTTCATGGGAGTAGCTGTTCTGTAACGGACGCTGCCGGTCATAGGAGAGGCCAAAGGGCCACACTGACTCAACATCTACAAAGTAAAGTCAGCAATACTGGAGCAAGCAGTGGATCTACAGCGGAGCATTGAACAAATAAATGTGAGTGATGAGAATACTTCAAAAGGTGAGACTAGTTTTTGTGATTCACACTCGACTTGAAGGAAGTTATTTCTACCTTTCAAACTTCACCTGACAGACTTCTAATACTTTATGATCAAACCTGTTGCTCAACATCCAGGCTAGCATTTCCGCCTGTTGGCCTTCAGGGCAGGTAGCAGGACAATGGGCTCCACGGTCTCCAGGCCCAGGCTAAATAAAGTGGCCCCATGTGAGAGTCGGGGAGAGGAGGGGGAACAGCAGCCCAGCCAACACACACACCACCAGTGGACCCTACCTGCTCTGCCCGTCACTCTGGAGCAGCAGTCAGGAAATCTGAGACCGAGAAAGACAACCCTGCCTCCACTGAAACGGGAAACAACGGCGCCCACATTCTCAGGTCAGTAAAAAGTCTTTTGTCTCACTTTTCACTCCCATTAAGGCTTTGCTTTTCATCATTTTTAGAGATTACTGTGAAGTAGTACTGGTGCTTTCATCAGACTGCGAAAAAAGGTAACACCGTGTGCATGTGTGTACTGTAAGAGTCGTGCTTTGCAGGCAGCCTCCCATCGACGCAACGCAACAATCCAAGCATCATTCATTCTCATCCACCTCGAAGACCCCAGGTTAGAACGGCAAAGTCAGTGACCTAACAGAGTCTCATTTATCAGAGTTGTTTCTCATCTGTTCAATCCTGTGTCCGGGACTCTGAGGGACATAATGTTGTGCTATTGTTTCTGACTGGTTGTGAGTTTTACCCAGAGCTCCCATCATTATCTCTCCTCAGGCATTTCAACCATTGGCCCTTCAAATTGGTCATACAACTGCCACTGCCATGGTAATAAAAACACATCCTCCATCACCATCCCAGTGTCACTGCCCTCATGCCCTTCTCAAGGCACATGTGTATTAGAATGATAATAAGGAATTGTTGGTTTGTTGTAGGGCTGCATAGATGGGGGTGTCCACCGATTTTCTACCACCAGCCAGACCGGGGACTCTGGCACCGGCAGACTGATGCAGGTGAAATATATTGATGTAGTATGGAACAACTGGAGTGTGTCTATAACATCAATAATTCAGTTATTACATTTTTACATTGAGGCGAAATTAAAGTGTGCAGCAGTGCTATGGAGAGGGGGAGGAGAGAGAGAGAGACAGCTGGTGAGCTGTGAGTCTGGGCCCTTCCTGTCCCACTGGGTCTGATTAAAGTGCCGGTGGAGTGGAAAGTGGGGTGGGCTACAGCCATGACTGGCCCTCAATGGGATCCATTTTCAGGGTACAGGGAACAGGAAAGCCCCCGCCATTAGGTACACATTCACGTACACACGAAACAAAGCATATTCTTGACAGAGTCGCACGATTCGATTCAGAGATTGGAATTTCTTTGGTGTAAAATCCACTTATGTGAATTAGAATTTGTCCAAGGAATACATTGAGGTGGATTTTATGGTGCAGTATAAATTATATTGTTCTGGTACAAGCACAAATCATATACAGAAAATATGTATTGTGTGTAAATGTACGTTCTTGTGGCTTGGCGGGCGGTTTAGGGAGGGTTTCTGGAGGCACAGACAGCTCTCAGTCAACAGGCTCATCGACATCGGCGAGCCCACCTCAGACAAGCCAGAGAGCAGAGAAGACATAAGGTTGTCTACACAGTTAACGGTAAGACGTAATATAACTATAAGAACAAGTGAATCTGCTACACAGTCCAACTGAACATTATCATTTGCTTGTTCCACTGGGTCCTTCAGTTGGAAGTTCAAATAAGGAAGGGATCCAGAGGCTGAAACTCGTGAAAAGGCCCACAGAGAGGGACATCTTCTGGGATGAAACCACAGGAGAAAGTCTGGACCTCAGATACCTCCTGCAACCGAGTCCTGGGCCTCCTTTGGGGGGAAAAGATACAACATGACCAGCCTAACTCGCAGCTCCTGTGAAATGTGGAAGACCTGACCTGGAGAGATCAAGCTCAAGGTTGTCCCAAAGGTCCCAGAGGCAGTTCAGCAAACTGGACACAGAGGACTGTCTGTTGACAAAACCTTAACATGGAGGATTGACAGGGAGAAAGATGTAGGTGAAACTCAAAGGCATCGTTGGATGTGGCCTGAGCCTGTCAGAGGCTGGCAGAGAGAGAGGATAAGAGGTGCACATCATGGAGCGAGAGGGATTTAGGACCCTGAGCTGGAGTAAAAGCACAGGCTGCATTTAGTAATCTGGATTAGAATAGATCTGAAACACAAGGTAGGGTAATGCAAATTAATTACTAAAACAGCTATTACCCAACCATTGACATTAAGGACATGAAGAAATTCGGACTTCTCCGGTAATCATTAATGGTCTCAATGTTTTTGCTTAATTGGCA
Source organism: Hoplostethus atlanticus (assembly GCA_034670405.1). Lineage (NCBI taxonomy): Eukaryota > Metazoa > Chordata > Actinopteri > Trachichthyiformes > Trachichthyidae > Hoplostethus > Hoplostethus atlanticus. The sequence goes on from JAXDDX010000004.1 coordinate 4,414,852, forward strand.
AGAACAAATTCAAAAGCACTTCTTTAATAATTTGTCATTTGTCAGAAATTATTATAGTTGCCTTTGCAGAAATCCTGTTCATATATGGTCACTCTTGGTTAGTTGCCAGATAAAATGAGTTTAGAATATAAACAAATAAAATGTTTGTAAAGATTTTCATGCAATTTCTTCCTGAACGGCAGAGTGTATGGTGCCCTCTACAGGTGATAGTGATGCTCAAAAGTGAGGATATTTGCACCATCACAAAGCCGTGAAACTAAAGCACATTTATAACCACATTCACTCACAATACTCATGGAAAACAATACCAAAATAAAGTTCAAATTTAGCTCAAACAATAGTGATACAAATCAGCCAGCTTTGAAGACTTTGATCTATTATTAGGCAAGAGGAGGCAGAGAGATGAGCACAAAAGAATCCTTCAAATATCCAAAGATATCCCATTTGTTGAAAAGATCTGTGGCTCTTGAAGAATGATCAGTCTGCGAACAGGAAATTGCTAATTGCACCACTATTCTCCAAGTGGTCTCCCTGAGGCTGGCTCTTAACAGGCTTGGAGAGAGGGAGAGAGGAACTGGCCTGCTACCAAACACCTGAGGCCACAGTGGCCATCAAAAGACACGGCACGGTGCATTAGATAAACAGTGATAGGCTCACATCACACGGCAGGGGGCTGGGAAGGAACTAAATAAGCAAAGATAATCTGACAATGGTGGATTATCAGAACTATTTAGAACTATTTCAATAGAATACAAGACTCCATACACATGAGACTGTATTTAAGAAAATGAACTTTATCCACCTCTACCACTGGGTGTCATTATTGGGCTGAGGGAAACAGTAATCCGTGCTCCCACAGTTTTGTGTATTGCAGTTACAACCTTGATAATGATGTAGTAAACCATTTGGTATCATTATGAAACACAATATTAATCACTTTAGGCTGTGCCTGTGCTGTTGTGTGAACATGACTTGTGACAATCATTGCTGCTTTACTTTGAAATATTTATTTTTAGCCCATTTGATTTTTTACTTTGATACATCACAGTTTTTTTTAAAGATGTTAATTGTTTTGCATATATACACATGAGGAAATGATAATGAAATAAATGAAACATTTTGAAAAACACAATAGAATTAAATGTCCAACGTGTGGGCACAAGGCACTGGAGCAGAGAAGCACATTAAAATTAGTCCATCATCTTAACAAGCCATTCAATCAACAAAGCAAAGTCTGCCAGTGAGGGGCCAGTGACTACAGACTTCAGGAGCCAGACTGACCACAGACTGTGATACTGAGGAGATTTAGAGTAGCACAACTCCTCAAAAAAAACTTCTCCTTTTCCAGTTCGCTAGCCACACACACTGGGTCTTAAAGCCAAATCAACGTAGAGGGGGGAGAGCCGAGAGGTCTCGGTGTCTGCCATTCCGTGCAGCTACATATAAAGAAGGTGAAGGATGCCGTGTGAGCAATTGGTTCCAATTGACAGAGGATTGGTCATGGTCAGCCTTCTGAGTGGAAATCCACGTGAGAATGTAACGTTTGGACCAGCGAGGGGGCACAAGAGGCCAACAGCAGACAATGGGGCACTCAGAGGAGTCTGGCTGCAGTGGAGTAGAGGAAAACAATCTCCTCTGATTTAACCCTTCATCAGCTAGTTATTCACTAGACTGCAGTGGTTCTTATGTAGTATATATATGTAGCGGTGTCAGTATGTAACTCATTGGACGGATAACATAATGGTAAACTGTTGTGTGAAACTTCAGGAACCAAATTACCTTTCTCAATAATAAGGTCCCATTCATATCATTAGTATATAATAATCAACTACTAATCATAAAAAAGAGCTCTGATCTGACAATGGCGATGCAAACAATAAAGATCAAAATAATTTACTTCTAAATACAATAAGATTTCAAAGCACCTATACAACCTCAAGAGGCGGCCCGACCATTACTAACTATTTCTCCAATTAGCTTGGTCTTGCTAGCTGAATGGGACAGGTTGCTTTAAAGTCTCTGAGGGCCGGAGGGTCAGCGCTCAATCTTGGAGTCTGCTTGGAGAGGTTGTGTGTTTGAACTAGCCACTGGTTGACAGCGAGGGGATGGGGTCAAAAAGGGGGACCAGGGACTCCTGCCAGTTCTCAAGAGGAGCCCTTTGTAGCCAAGACACTGGCCAGACCAGCCTGGCCTTTCACAGCCCAGGCACCCCTCTTTTCCAGGCCCACAACAGCTGATGACAAGGCCCCAGCTGCTAATTATCCGGCTGATGGAGAGCCACTGAAGTGGGACTGTCAGAGCAAGGGGTGGCCCTTCTGTCTAAAGAGAGTGGGGGGCAATGGGGTACATTTGAGGGAGGGTCAGGTTGGGGGATAAAAGAAGTTGAACTAGAGGGGCAGGCATTTTCAACAGTGGACTTTAAACAGAATATTACAGATGTGTATCCTCATCAAATCAATATCCATCAACACAAATAAGAAAAATCAAACAATTCTTGTTAATTAACAGCAAGTTGTGCAGTGAAGTCGTGAGGCAAAATGATTTCAGTCTCCACTTCAGTTTCACGTTGACCATTTTCCCATCAAATTCCTATAATTCACGAGCTCTCCACTAACAATGGAATAGTAACAAGTGTGTTTCATGGGGTCACGTATCCAACCTGGATCATGATCTATCCTCGACATCCTCGTTTAGTCCCAGTATTGAGCATGGAGCACCTTTCAACTGAGCTGCTCTTAATACATCTACGCTACAGCATCATGTGCCCAGAGGATACTGGAGCAGGACCTGTTGAATTCCATATGAAGTACTCTTTCGACTGAAATTCTCGGGCTGTGGATGAACGGGACAGAAAGGCCATTTTTAGTTTTAACAAACTTCAATATATTTATGTAGCAAACATTTTGATTCAAAAAAACTTACATGTTACGATCCGTGGTTTGGCAGAGGAATAAACCTGCACTGAATGCTGGTCTACACAGCACCCGGACAGCGTCATGTCAGGCACTTTGAAATACAACTGTAAAGTAAGATTGGACACACTGAGTGGCACGGGCCACAGGAGACGCTCAGAGCAATCACTGATCACTTTACAACCTAATGATATCGTCACACATCACATAGCATCTGAATCTTGTCACTCCTATAACTCAGACAGCTCAGAATGACAAGGGGTGAGGACTGAGTTAAGAGCACAAGAAAGCCTGACATAATTCTGCAGACGGATGTTTTGACTGTAGCAGGTTGTTGCTTATCACCCCATAAGTTAACTTACTTTGATGTAGGCTGTAAGTTCTGTGCAGAGGGGGTCTGCAGGTCCTGGGATCTGCCCTGTAAAGCTGATCGTACCTTCCATCGTGACCTCACGAGATTTAGGAAACTTTTGGCCTAAATAGCAGAGGGGTGGACATGTAGTCATTAGTTGTTGTTTTTTTTATTTCAAATGTGTAGTTGCAGTCAAATTGAATCTTTACAATAATGCTGTGGAGCACAAGGCCTACCGAGGACCCAGACCAGTAGGTTCTTCTCCTTGGAGATCTCCAGTTGCCCAGAGCTCACCTTCACATCCACACAACCCATCTGATCCCTGCACAGACACACAGACACACAGACAAGCAGATGTTATTATATAAGCAGTGGGGGGGTTCTGCAGCATGGCTATTGGTAAAAAGAAGTGGGGCTGTAGTTACAATGATAGTAGGATCTTTTAAGATACTTGTAAAATAAACTTTTGTTGATTATCCTTTGTACCAAAATGGTGCCCTACATATATGGTTTGTCATAAAGAGACAGGTTTGCTTTCTCCTGTAAAACACTGAACTCTTTAAACTGTCAACAGTGCCCTAACTAAAAAGATCTCTGTTCCTGACTGGTTGTAATCTACCTCCAAACCTCCATGTAACATCAAGCATCAAACCTCTTTACAAGAAGCGGACGTCTCTTGTGCTTGTTACCTGTTAAAGAAGGGCAGGTGTGCTTCACAGTACTCAAAGCTATTCCTCACACTCTCATGAAGTTTGAGGGTTACCGACACATGCAGCTTCTCCTCTTCCTTCAGCTGGTATGAACCCAGGATGGGTGGTACAGGAACCTGAGGAAAAAACAGGACTTTATACCAGAATCAATTAACAGGTTCACACTAATGTGTGGGATTTAAAGGTGTCTTGTTATTGGGTACATGTTTCTACCTGAGATGTATAGCTGCATAGTCTGAACGGCTCCAGAGGAGGAGAGAAGGGGAACTTATAGGGACCAGAGAAACCTGAGCCGTCACAGTTGTCTACGCTGCTGGCAGTCAGAATACTGGAATCCAGTGAGGTGACACAGGGATGGACCAGGATGTCCTGCAGTGGTGAACCATTTGGTGGCAGCGTGAGGGTCACCGTCACATTTGGGAGCACCCCCTCCACCTCACACTGAGGACAGAAGGAGGAAAAACAAGGTCGATTGAAGGAAGAGATAAAAGACAGCAAAGTTATTGTGCTAGAGTTTAACTGCCTTTACCTTACACTGTGTACTTACCTTGCATGTCACAGTGCCGTAGACATCCCAGAGGTCCTGTCTGCTCTGGTTACCATACTGCATGGAGCGCACCATTTCTGCCAGTGCTACGTTCACCACAGCCCGACCGCGGTGCAGCCCTGTCTTCCAAGCGGGCTGCTTCTGGGTCCCAGCAGGAGTGGACACTGCTGATGTAGCAGGCACCCCCAGATGTGGGATATCCAGCGGTGTGCCAAGTGGACAAACCTGCAGAAGAACTGAAGGCAGCATTGCCAGGCGAGAGACCAGCCCCTCACTATCAGGCTTACTCCCAGAACCAAGGAGAAAAGTCTGTAGGCCTGCCAGGAGTGTGAGGCCCTGGGAGACCGACAGCAAGCTGGCCAGAGGTGGCCGTGGCTCAGCAGGGGCATCCACCAACGGCAAGCAAGCCAGAATCAGCGGCCCTTGTGAGATGGCCAACACTGGCCAGAGGATTCCCTTTCCAGGGCCCTCCACATGCATCTCCAGGGCTGGTGATCGCTGGTGGTGGAGGCAGTCGTCTCTAAGAATTACATAGGGTTTGTCTGAGTCTGCCAGCCCCAGCTCAGTGAGTAGGAGTTGGAGCACAGTGCATTCTTCCGGGACTGGCACATATAAGGCACCTGCCAGGCACTTTGCACGGTGCTCAACAGTAGGGAACCTCCTGTGGGAGGGACACAAGACAATACAACCACACAACACAATCAGCTGAAAGCAGGGTGGCAGCGGGTATCTGTCAAACAACGTTAGAGCGCTGCGCCATTCAACTCCATTAAGGAAGTGTAGACATTATGCGAGAACTGTAGAAGTCAACGTTACAAACCTTGAAAAGCGTACTGACACATTTTCTCCCTTCTCGTGAGAAATAATCCATAACGCACGTACACTCATTTGGCCAGCAACAATGAAGTCCTCAAATGAAAGCAAATTTCTGTGACTTAGACAATATGAATATTCTCATCTTGCCAAATACTCAACATACAAATATGCCTGAATGTATTAGTTTTGAGGTAACGTAGCTACTTCCTGCTATTGTTTCATGTGACAGTCACAACCAATCAGGCGACCTATGCGCATGCGTATTTGGAAGCAACTATCCCCACCCTTCTCTCCGTACAGGAAGCTGGATTGCTAACTAGTTAGCTGTCAACAAAGGGCAAAACTGTCAGAAATCAGGAAATCCATCTGGAAGTCGGCAGCATTGCCGACTCTCAGTTCCTTGCCAGGAATTGTATTTTTCTAAACCGCTAGCCGAAGCTTGAACATGGCAACAACTGCTCAACTGTTCGAGGTAAATTGACTGCTGCAGAGTGTTGTGTTAGCGAGCTAGCCGGGTAGCTAACTACCGTTAACGTTAGCATGATAGTGTTCTTGCTCATCAAGACTCAATAATGTTTCAAAGGAGCTTACTGTGCAGCTTATTGGCTCCATGTCGTAAGCTAGATACGAATAATGGGAAATGGTGTTTAGCGAAACTAACTAACTCGGCTTGTAACGTTATTGACTTGCATTAACGTTAGTTAACGCTAGCTAGTACAAATATCAGTTATTCCAGGATGTGTGTTGCCACTTAGCCCTTTCTTGTAGCTTGCTGGTCAAATAATAATAACAAGGTAACTAACGTCGTCCTGGTTGTTTTGCTGTCTGTCTATCTGTGTGAGGTGATCTTCGGCGTAGTTACACTCGCCACTCTTGTCACTCAATTTGCTCTTTCCCCAGGAGCCCTTTGATGCAGACGAGTACGTTGAAAGGTTGGCGTGGAGGACGCCTGGGGGAGGCTCCAAAGGAGGAGCTGAGGCATTTGACCCCAAAAGGTAGGTTCGCATTTACAGTACACATCTCCATCCCCCCCGATCATCATGGTAAATCAAAGTCAGTAACCCATAAGAATGACAAAGCTCCTTGACCTTGTTGACAACCTCAAAGATGACAAAGAAAAGTGCAGCTCTCAGATGGAAAGTTATGTTTCAGTTTCCCTTTTCAACATTACATTTTAAATAGGTGATGCATCTCCTACCACTCAAGTCATCTGTCAGTGTCATAAAATGGATCAGGTGCATAATGACGGCAGTTTGACAGTTTTGCCAGCCCATCCTGCAGTGTAATACATACGTCGTGTTGTCTTTGAGTGGATGTTGACGTTGAAACATTTTTCCACCGTCAGACAAGTAATGGTAACAAACATATTCCATTCTTGCTTCCAACTCCAATTTGCTTTTCTGGCACTGGAACCAATGTGTGTGCTTCATGGGAACTGTAGGTGGGGTCAACGAGCAAAAATGACCACTTTGCCACCATAGTGTGTGTTTTGGCTTTTAAAACGACTAGAAAATGATTAGATACATGTTTTAAGTCAATTTTCTCTTTTCATATTAATCCTCATTTATTTATTTACACCAGCTATATCACTTTACCCATACCCTATGAATGAAATGCATCCTGAATGAAAAATGTTTATTTTTTTCATGGCATTTTAATTTCTTGATCTTATGTTTACACTTGTAGACCAACTTATTTCTGGTAAGCACAAATGCCATACAGTCTTCTTTAAGAACCCTAACTATACCATAGATCCATCCAGCCTTATCTACTTCCTCCTCAAAACTATTGCCACCACCTCCTTGGAAGCTCTTTCTAAACCTTAGTGAAGAGTCAGAGACAACGTATCTTTGGAGGCCACCATACTGTGAGTCACCAGCCAGGGAATGAGTGTGTATTGGGAAGGGATGGGAGATGTCTTTAAGCTGTAGCCACTGCTGAGGGAATTAGTCAAGAGATTATATACTCATCATTTTGGGATGTTTCCTACTCTGTGAAATGTGGTGCTGACTTAGAACATTTGCTCTGCAGTCCTGATGGCACTTAAAATGCAGCTGACGAAGCTCCTAGTTTTCAGAGCTTCTTAAGTCTGGGGACCCAGGAATTAAGCACCCAGCACTATTCTGTAACTATTAACTGCCAGTGTTAGGTCAGTGGGACACATTTAACCTTTCCTTTCCCAATTACTCCTCCAGACTTATATTCTTTGTCTGTTGTACCTGTTGTGTGCTACTGGTCCCTGTCGTTTAGACCAATATAAAGTTCTGGATCTATAAGTGTTTTCGCCACTCTCACAGGCTGCTGGAGGAGTTTGAGAACCACATTGAGGAGCTGAAGCAGCTGGATGAGAAGATCCAGCGTCGGGTGGAGAAGCTTGAACATCAGTGTCACCGCGAGGCCAAGGAATTTGCACACAAAGTACAAGACTTGCAGAGGAGCAACCAGGTGGGTTGTATCATCAAATATTCTCAATGCCACCCACCTGAATCTCTTAAAGCTTTAAGAGAAGATATTTTTCCTATCTGTCGGTCATGTCACAGAATGTCTTTGGGTTACTGTACAAACCCCCTGTTGTGTATCCATTCAGGTGGCCTTTCAGCATTTCCAGGAGCTTGACGAGCACATCAGCTATGTGGCCACCAAGGTGTGTCACCTTGGCGACCAGCTGGAGGGGGTGAATACACCTCGACAGAGAGCAGTGGAAGCTCAGCGTCTCATGACCTACTTCAATGAGTTCTTGGATGGAGAGCTACGCAGTGACGTCTTCAACAACCCTGAAAAGGTCAGTATGCTGTGCATGCTTCATCCATTCACCTCAGTGGTGATGCATGTGACCATTGACAAGGCCCCAAGCTGTGATATTGCTGGAGGTGAAGTGTGAGTGAACAGGATTATGAAGTAAACCATCCATATTAATTTGTCAAGTTTATCCCTTTAGTTGGATCCCTCAGCTAATTTGGATTAATAAACTGTCATTTGCTTTCTGACAATAGCTGTCTGATTGACTAGCATGGATGTCAACATGCTCGTGTCAAGCCTAATTGCATTTATTGCAGGATGTCTATGAAGAAGAATTTGTTGCCGCTGTTGGTCCACAGATTTGTGTCGCATTACAGCAGGAAGCGTGATAGTACAAGTAAGGGAGGAGATAACATGCATACTAGGAGATAAAATGTATACTTTTATTCAGGTCCTGCCTACACACAGGCCATGTTGATATTAGTCAAGTGACTATTGACCCCTTAAAGTTTGTTGAAAGTTTTGCTTTTGGAATGTTGTAAGTGGCAGTAGAGAGATTGGGATGCTCCAGATTAATTCCTGTTAGTAGGAACATCATTAGTAGAAGCAAAGCAGGGAGTCTGGGGGGTCAATCCCAGAGACGAGAGCTGGAGATGGGGCTATGTTTCTGGAGAGGCATGCGGAAATATCTGGCCAGATTCCTTTTCCTGAGCATACCTCCAGACGAGGGGGAAAGAGGAAAGCTGCAAGTGAATAGCTGAAGGGGGATGGCTTTGCTAATCCTTCTGAAAGGGAGGGCTGGGCCGCCAGCGTGGAGACAAGTGCTGCTAAACCCTGACTGCAGGGAGACGGCTACATTACTTACATGGGATTTAGCTAATCTTAGCTGGGGGACAGATACTTAGAAAACCTTCGCCGAGCAGAAAGGCTGGATCCTCCTCACGGGAGCAGAGTAATGATGTTAGCTGAGGCAGGCATCTGCGGGAACAGAGGAGTTGCGGACGGCGGGCCTTTCGTAGGTCTGGGGCTTTTTCAGCCAGCGTGTATGTCAGGGGGAGGGGGGTGGGGGGTTCTCGACAGGGCCCCTTTTTTTAGACAGATATCCCTGGCCGGACAGATTATTGAAGGCGATTTAGACTCCTGTGGGATTACAGCCCATTCAGAAAAGGCATGCCAATAAAGAGTTGGATGTGCTGCTAAGTCAGGACTGCTGCTGTTGCTGCTGCCGATGCCCAGGTGAGCGCAGCCTGCTTGTTATCAGCTCCCTGGCCAACATGGGGAGGTGGAGGAGGGCTGCTCTAAGATGATGATCCCCCAAGTGGAGACACCGCCGGCGGCCTGCCTGCTTTCTGTGTGGATGTCCACCTCTCATGGTCCTCTCTCACTCTCTCTTTTTTTTTTTCTCTCTCGACATCTCTCTCTCTCTCTCTCTCTCCTCAGATTAAGGAGGCTGCTGATATCATTCAGAAGCTGCATCTCATTGCCCAGGAGCTGCCGTTCGACAGGTGAGTCAGGCATCCTGGAGGCAGCTTTAGACAAGAGCACTGTCAAACAAGGGGAAGGTGGCGTATTAGTAGTGTGTCTGGTCCTCACAATGTAAGCCCATATCAAAATATATCAAGGTTGTTTCAGTGTTAAAATACATTCTTACATGAGTTTCTGGAAATAAAACATTTACCCTTAACATTAGTAGGATAGAAATTATTTATCTCACTGATCAGGAATTATGTTCTTCTCTGACAGATTTGCAGATGTCAAGGCAAAGATTGCAAGTGAGTTTGTGAAATTCAAACTTATGTTCTTCTACTGTAGTTTGCATTGAATATTCCAGATTACAAATACGTGTGTGTGTGTGTGTGTATGTTTGTCTGTTTTTCTATCCAGGTAAGTACCATGACCTAGAGCGGCAGTTAATCCAGGAGTTCACCGCCGCCCAGCGCAGGGGTGAGATTGGACGTATGCGGGAGGTCGCCGCGGTTCTCTTACATTTCAAGGTGACCCAGAAACATCAGTCATGTCTGCATTTGTTTTTTTGAGTATGATATATGGGACGTGCAAGTTCAGTATCAATGAGGTTTGTTGTCTCTCTTTAGACGTTGGACTGTATCTGCACATAAGTGATGTATTATTGTCAGAAATGTAATGCCTGTCTCTTTCTGTAAAAGGGCTATGCACACTGTGTGGATGTCTACATCAAGCAGTGTCAGGAAGTGAGTGTATAGTGTTCCACGTATTCATACATAGCATTACACTTTTCTTTCTGGACCAATAATACCCACAGACTCTGGGTAACCCTTTGTCGTTCTCCTCAGGGGGCTTACATGAGGAACGATGTGTTCGAGGACACTGCAGTCCTCTGCCAGAGGGTCAACAAGCAGGTGGGAGAGATCTTCAGCAGCCCAGAGGCCGTTATGGCCAAACTCATCCAGAGCATCTTTGAGAACAAATTGCAGGTATTTCTAGCTGGTTTCCATTTGTTCAGTCCTACCTAGACCTTCCACATCTGTCAAGTTGTATTTGACTGGCTGCCTTTGTGTCACAAGGCCCATGTTAGAGAGAAACTGGACGAGACCCGACACTGTGATGTGGAACAGTACCTCAAGAACCTCTATGACCTTTACACCAGGTAATTAACTTGTTTTCTTGATTTTTGCATCACAGTAGCCTTTATCCCTTCGCTTAAAACTACATGTGTCTTTTCCAGGACCACAACGTTGGCTGCCAAGCTGACGGAGTTCAACCTGGGCTCAGACAAGCACACCTTCCTGTCCAAGCTGATCAAGAACATTTTCTCCTCCTACCTGGAAAGTTACATCGACATGGAGAGGGAATACCTTCGCACCCGCAGTGCCATGATCCTACAGCGCTTCTATGACTCCAAGAACCACCAGAAACGGCCAATTGGCACTGGCAGGTCAGATTTTGGTTCTCAATCACTTTCCACTCAGGGTTTAGAAGGTTGAAGACCCCATTTACTGTAGGATAATAGCTGTAATGTTGTCCTCTGTATCTATCCTTCTGCAGTATCCAGGAGCTGAAGGAGCGGATCAGGCAGCGCACCAACCTACCCCTGGGCCCCAGCATTGACACCCACGGGGAGACGTTTCTCTCCCAAGAGGTGGTGGTCAACCTGCTGCAGGAGACACGCCATGCCTTTGAAAGATGCAACAGGGTGAGGCAACTTCCCCTTTATAGATGGGAGGGAGTGATGGCAAGTTCAAATAGAAACTGCTTTGAGTGAAAAATCATACTGGGCTGAAAGAGGAAATTGCATTTTGTCTGTGCTTGTTGTCACATAGCTTTCAGACCCCTCTGACCTGCCGAAGAACGCCTTCTCCATCTTCCTGCTGCTAGTTGAGCACCTGTGTGTGGATCACATTGACTATGCCCTAGAGATTGGCCTCTCAGGTACATCCAACTCAACTCACTTATAACCTTAATCTCTAATTGCTGTATGCCGATCTGACCTATTAAACCACTTATTTTTTTACTGTACTGACTTACATTCTCCCTCTCTCTTTGAACTACAGCTATCCCCTCCGCAGATGCCAAGAATGCCAACCTGTACTTTCTGGATGTGGTCCAGCAGGCTAACACTATCTTCCACTTGTTTGACAAGCAGTTCAATGACCACCTCATGCCTCTCATAAGGTCAGTATAGGGTTATGTGTTAAAATGGTATGTTTATCCTACACATTCAACTGGATTCTATCATCCATAGCTACTTCCTCTCATAGGCCCGTTCATAGGCCCAACTCTAACTTTACCTCTGAAATCTCTAGCTCATCTCCAAAGTTGACGGAGTGCCTGCACAAGAAGAAAGAGGTGATTGAACAGATGGAGGTGAAACTGGACACAGGAATTGATAGGTTAGTAAGTTCCTAACTAGCTACCAACCACCCATACATGTTCTGTGTTTTCTCATGTATGTGTGCAAATAAACTCTTATTACAGCAGAACAACAAGCGGTCATTAAGTATACCATAGAAGCCACTGTCTAATGTTTTGTATTTATCCACCCTCAGAACATTGAACTGCATGGTGGGCCAAATGAAGCACATCCTGGCCACGGAGCAGAAGAAGACTGACTTCAGGCCTGAGGATGAAAACAATGTCATGATCCAGTACACCACCGTAAGGGATGCAAGGCCTTAGCATCAGCCATTTGACTTGCATGCAAAACAAAACTAATCAGAAAACCAAACAGGCAAATCTTGTTTTGTTATTTTTAGACTCTGACAGAACATGGGACACATGTCGGCATTAGCTGTGTAATTTACCGCTTGATCCCAAGTTTTCCAGATCTGACTCCCTCTGTCTCCCTGTGCCCGGCAGGCCTGCTCCAAGGTGTGCGCCTACGTAAGTCGGCAGGTGGAGCGTGTGCGGAAGTCCATGGACGGGAAAAACGTGGACACGGTGCTGACAGAGCTGGGTGTCCGCTTCCACCGGCTCATCCACGAGCACCTACAGCAGTACAGCTACAGCTCCATGGGAGGCATGCTGGCCATCTGCGACGTGGCTGAGTACCGACGCTGCGCCAAGGACTTCAGGGTGAGCGGGGGGGCATAGGTCCAGGACACACTGGTCACAGGGCAGAGGCATGGTTACACCTACACAGACTGCACTTTCCATGAAGAAAACCTGTGCTTTCTATGAAATAGACTGGCCAGGTGAATCCAGGTGAATGCTGTAATCCTTTGTTGTTTTCACCTATTAAATCCACTTCCAATTGTGAAGAGATGAAGGGGAAGAGGCAGGTAATAGAAAAGCAAAGGATTGAGCCAACAGACACATGGATTGTGTAAAAAAGGGGTGCAACTCAGTATAATCAGGATTTTATGTTTTGCACATTGCGTATACAGATCAAATTACACTGAAAGCTGCAATTTTATATGTAGTGCCTTTGTCACGAGAGGCTTGCTAGTAGGCTCGGAGTAACTTGAAAGGTATAAGGTCTAAGATGCATGTCAAAACGCTAACAGTTTTGTGTTGGTCTATCCATCAGGTCCCTCTGGTGCTGCAGCTCTTCGACACGCTCCACGCCCTCTGTAACCTCCTGGTGGTCGCCCCGGACAACCTGAAGCAGGTTTGCTCAGGAGAACAGCTGACCAACCTGGAACGGAACCTCCTGCATGCCTTCGTCCAGCTCAGAGTGGACTACCGCTCATCCAGACTGGGCCGGCACTTCAGTTAATGACTGAGTCAGCGACTCGCTGCCCTCCGTCCAATCACACCATTTCCCCATGCTTTCAGATAATGCACCTTGGACGCACGCCCACCCCCTGCTTCAGAGAACGCGTCTCTCACAGTAGATGGTCCTCTGGCCCAGCACACAGACTTTCCTGGGATTGCTTTGTCCATCATGGAGACAAAGGCCACCACCTCTTTGAATATGGGATATGTGCATTTTACCTTTTGTTTTTTCATTGTTGTTGTTTTTTTCCAACCTGAAGAAGTTCAAATGTCTATTGACTGACCTTTCTTTTGTTTTTAAATACTAATCAACACCAATCCACATGGTTAAAATTGACTGACATATTATCAGTAAATGGACAACTTTCTGTGCTTTTGACTGTAACAAAAAAAGAGACTTATGTTTTTTTTGATTGTGCCAAATATATATAAATTCTGTGGCTGCACAGAAACAGACCGTAAAGCTGCTGTAAAGGGAAGGTTAGACTGTTCAATCAGGCCTGCAGTAGCACTATGTACTGGGAACAACCCCTTGTGAGGAACTCTAGAGGACCCTACGCAGTCTGTAGACACCTCACCCAAGCACGAGATAGAGCTGTGTCTGGCTAAGAGAGACACATGACCACCTCTCTAACCTTTGACCTCTCACCACAGAGCAAAGGTCAAGAGGTCATCGCAGAGAAGTGTGATCTGAGCCATAAGCAGGTCTGAGAACCTCTCGGGAGAGATTTGGGTGGTCCCGCTTAGGTTCCGATGACTGGTGTAATGGGTCAGTGAGTATGTGTCACTGTAATTGCACAGATCAACACCTGCTCATCCAGTGGTGCACACACTCCTCTGGTCTCCGTTGTGGACTGGATCAGCAGTGTTTCTGGGTCAGGGCACACTGAAAAGTTGGCCTCCGCTGATTAAGGAAACAAATTTGTGGGGACTTCTTCACAAAGGGCTTATTGGAGGTTCAATGTCACTGTCCTCTGGGCTAAAGCAAGGAGACCGGTCATGTCTCTGATGCCTGAAATTGTCTGCTACGCAAAGCTGTTCCCACTGTACTGCTGTTTACCTTAATCAGTGACTCATTAAAAACATGTTGCGTTTTATCATTGTCCCTGTATCCTTCACACACTGGGAAGCTGGGCAATTGAAAGTTACGCCAGGCGAGTGTCACTTTCACACCGAGATGAAACAAGTCTTCCTCTCTCAATGGAAGTCATCAAGTATTCATGGGAATTCTCGCCACCAGAGTAAAGTTCTTTCTTAGACTTCAGGAAGTGAGCAGAGCCAGAGGGGGATTAGATATCTATGAGTTGATGAAATGTGTGCAGTAGTCATGGACTGGGGAGAGAGCCGGGGAGATAGAGACGCCTGAGAGCTCAGTTCCAGCTCCGGCTGGCTGGTGTTGTGTAGAAGGTACACACGGAGCTGTGCAAGTTCAAACAACATAATTAATTAGGCTAATATTAATATTATCAATGCCACGTAAATTCAATTCTCTCAGCCCTAATCACAACTGGATAGCTTGTAAAAATTATTTTGTTAGGCCCTGATGCAAACAGTGGGCCTTTTCCAAACATTTGAAAACTATTTGTTTTTGTGGCGATTAATGCGTGCGGCGTGGGAAGGGGCGGGGGGGAGCGGGGCCCGGCCGGCGACGATAACTGGTGTGGAGACGAAGGCAGAGGCGCAGTCTGGCCCCAGGGACTCCCGGCCCAGGCAGATGGAAGAGGGGGGAGGCATGTGTTTTTTGGGGGGGGTGTTTGAGCAGGTGGAGGGGATTAGTAATACTGTCAACACTGGAGAGCTGGATAAGACTGTCCTCTCTTACGCGTCGGTTTGAGCAGCTCTTGCATGCACACATTCAGACACAAAGACACAAACACAGGAGGGTCCAGACAGGAGAGGGGAACTTGTCCGTGGTTGAACTGACCGCCATTGTTCGTGTTCTACCTTCGATTCAACTGCTCGTTGAGGCCATTTCTCCTGAAGGAGTTTTACTCATCTGCTTCCTTCCATAGACCCGACAACGTGTGATGAGCACCTGCAATATGTTCTCTGCAGTCATTCAGATATAAGTTATACTCATCCGCCACAGTGATTAAACCTGAATTAGTGCTCGTACACACCCATCAACCCGAGATGTGTGTAGTGAGTAGTGTGTGATACCCTGGCTGTTTCCGTGTGTTGTAAAACTCCTGAAAACACTAATAATTTAGGGTTCGGTTGAGGAAAGTTCTTGACAGAAGTTGCGTTCAACATTGTCAAGAAGGTGTGATGTGTCGTTCTTGAACAGTCATGTACGCAAGTAAGATTACTACGCTGCTCTTGAAGTTAAGATTAAGGATAATGATCCAAATAGTTCCACAGGCGTTGCAGTAAACTCAGTAAAGAAGTAAAGTACGTTTTAAGATGCAATGAAAACAAGGCCTTGGTCACAATGTTTTGAAGATGTCTGTCAGGTATTTAGAGAAAAGATGACCTTTTGATCATTAGGTTCAAGAGCCTCTCTGGTGCAGAAAACACTTAAGCATCCATCTTCAAGTTCAGGTTGTAATTGGTCAAATTCTGTGTGAACCCTCTCAGCCATTGACCACCAGGATCACCACTCAGAACATTCCTCATTTTACCCCCTCTTCCCACTTTTTTGTATTTCTCCCTGCCTTTTTCTCCTCCGTCAAATTGTCTACCATAGTAGCCTGCTAGTCCTCCAGCATCCCACAAATCCCTGCTTTCGGCACATCACTCCCCCGACTAGGCCGGCCCTCCCTCTGCCTCCTGGAGCACTGACAATAAAGCATTACAGCAGTCAATCCATGTCAACAACAGCTTTGCTTAATTCCTGCTAAACACGTTTAAACTAAATCTTCACCTAATGATGCATAATGATTAGCACTTGCTCTTTATTGTGCTGGCGGCTTGTATCAATTTCAGTGGTTTATTTTACTTGCCATCAGGAAGATGACTCGGGTGGTCTCTACCAGCCAGCCTGGGAGGGTATTAAGGATCCCCCTACTGAAATTAGTCAGGTAATTATCACTGCACACATTACAGAGCGGGTTCTCCTCATACCTCAATTGAGTTTCCCACCGGATACCACATGCAGATAAATATCCTCATCATTTTCAAACATATTAGTGTCCTGTATTTATAAATCATGCAATAGATGTGATTCGTGTCAGTTGTTTCATTTTATAAGACTAGGAGCACACAACCACTGAGCAGCAGTGTTGAGAAGGCTGTATCCTGAAGCAGCACAGGATACCCACAGAATGCACTTGTGGTCCTTTCCAGAGCTATTCTTTAGGATATCTCCTGACTTGATGGAAGTCACAGGGTGGGCACGCAGCCAGGCTCTCTGATGTGATGCAGATGTTGCCCTGGCCTTGACCTCTTGCCCATAAAATGCCAGGGCCAAGATGGCACAGGTGCCATACCACCTTCAGTCTTGGGCAGCCGGGACCTGCACTGAGCAGGATGTGAATGGTGCCAACTCTCCTCCTTTGCTCACTTTTCTCATTATGAAGGTCTAGTCTGGTGGGGCTAAATGGAGGCCTCCCTTGATTCCTATAATCATATACAACCATCCTTTTGATGATGCTAAACGAATGTGCTGAATCTTTGTTCCTCCCCCATCGCTTCTCTCCTATAAAAACTCTATTAATTCTCTGCCATTGTGGAGCGTTTTCCGGTGCTATTTCCTGGCTCTGTGCCTGTGCCTTGCTCGCTCTTGGCTGGGTTCGTCTGTTTGACTGCTCCACAGGAACAGACTGGCACTCTAGCTGAGGGCTCCGGGGTCTGCACACACAATCCACTAAACATGTCTCTGTGTGAGGAACCGCACTGCTTTCTCACAAGAAATGTGGTTGGAGTCTTGCTTTGCAGTGTATCATGTATATTTCATCCACTGTAATTGTATTATTATACAGTAGAATTACAAATATAATAAGTATTATCATTATTATATGTAATATACTGCATACAGACAGACAGACATTACAAGCGTATTGTACACATAAAACTGCTTATAGTACGTAGACTACATATTACAATCACACAGAGCAGAGAGAACAAATTGATTCAGATGGTTAAGGAAGTTCAGTACTAAACACATACACTCAAAGGGCAAACAAACATCTGTTACATTTGTAGGGCCTATGGCCCTCCTAACCCACTGATGTTGAACCAAGCCTGCACACTTGCCAGAGAAACAAATGAGGTCTCTCTCTCCTCCACTGAAGATGAAACACTGCATCACCAAAGCATGTGCATTTGTCTAATCAAGCTTTTGCCTCAGGGTACACTGAATGTAAATGAATAGGCTTGTGTGTGCCAGCCTCTATTTTTGTTCAGACTGGCTGTGCTTGATGATGAAATGGTGCAGTGAACATCAGACAGAAGGGGGCACTAGTGCTCCAGTGTTGGTCTCCTCCCCTGTGGAGCCCTCTCTTCCTCAGAGCTCCTCACAATGGGGATCTGCCTGAGGGGGGAAATGTTGCTTTTTTAGGTCTGTGAGCCCATATCCCTTAATCCCCCGCCATGATTGACAATCATGATTTAGGGTATATGGTGTCCCATTCTAATCCACGAGCAATGATTTCATTTGCATACCTTCCGTACGTGGCCTCATTTTGCAGGAAACGGCTGGCTTTGTAAGTGATACAGAAAGAGAGAGAGAGAGAGAGAAAGCTGAAGAGAGTGAGAGCAAGATAGAGAATAAGGAAGGGAGAAAGAATGGATGGGGGAATGTTTGTGTTTTTTTGCCAGAAGGAAGATGATAGCAGTCTCCCAACCAAACCTTCCCTACATGCCTGTCCTCTGCAGCACCCTGACACAGAGATTCACAAACAGACACGTTTTGCACACACACACACACACACACACACACACACACACTCACAAACACAGAGGTATATGCATAAATGTAAAGATGTATGGAGACTCGGGGGGACGTGGAGGAACACACAGAGATGCTCCCTCACACGTCGCAAAACTAAATTGGTATTTGCTCATTTTATAACCAAGTCGGGCTTAATTATAATCATGGGAGTTTGGGAGTTACCGTATAATCTCTAGAAGGTATTAAGAATTACCCAGAGCACACCACAGCAAAAAGAAACAAATACAAATACGTACAATTATTTCCCAGTCATAACACCCAAGGGAGTGTGAATCAAATAATGCTCACTGTTTGGTATGCCCACAGAGACCATTCATCCTCCTTTATATCTACTGAGGAAGTGGGACAGACGTGAACACTGGCAGAGAGGTCAAAGGGGTCGCATCTCGGTGTAAGGTA
This sequence comes from Hoplostethus atlanticus, assembly GCA_034670405.1. Taxonomy (NCBI): domain Eukaryota; kingdom Metazoa; phylum Chordata; class Actinopteri; order Trachichthyiformes; family Trachichthyidae; genus Hoplostethus; species Hoplostethus atlanticus. Next base: position 4,433,411 of record JAXDDX010000004.1, read on the forward strand.
GAGGTGGTGTAGGGAAGAGAGGGAGGAATCAGGGTAAATTAATTTTAATCTAAGATGTAATCTAATACTGAATATCAAAATTACAACGTTTAAATGTAATATTTCAGAATGATTATGTCTATTATAATACACTAATTATGGATATAGTATATAATAGTACATAAACTGATTTGAAACATCACGTATATAAAAATACAAATGACACCATTTTTGTCTTTGTAAAAATGATATAATTGACAATCACCAAACTCACCAAATTAAATTGGAATTATATTATTATTATAATAATTATTAATTTGATTATTATGATGGTTTTGTTATTTCAGCTCATTCTGGTCTGTTATTACTAACAATAATAATAGTTTAATAAAAAGGGAGTTGTGTCATCTTGGATCACATGTGAGGGAATGTATATATGTTGATAAAATACAGCCTTCTTCTGAACAAATAAAAGCTAGCATTGGACATACATTGGTCATTGCCTTGTGCAGTACATACTTCCATATGTCATCCACACTGAAATAACAATGATGCTATTTGACAAGCAAATGTCACATATTCCTAATCTATATTTATCTGGTTTTGAATCCCCGAGGCAGCGTTACCAAGGAATAGATAGTGAGGCGTCTTCTTCTCCCCCCTCACTAATCACCACCTCACACCATCCCTCCTGACTGACTGGGCCTGGCCAGGTCTGTATGACAGAGGACTTCCCTTTGGAACAATAACAGTCTGATAATCTCCTCTTATCTCCAGTGTGTTTAGTGCCTGGTTAACAGGCTGTCTACTTGATGGGTGTCTGTCCACGCCTCCACCGTGGAGGAATGATCGTGTCACCATGAACCTGGAAAAAAAAAAACAGTGACTGAAGACTGCAGTAGAGCAAATAGAGACTGGTGGCAAATAGAGGGAATGAAATAGAAATGAAAGAGAAAAAATAGTTAATGTTTTGTGATATTATATGTAAAAAGCGCACGATGGTCTCTGCTAATTTTATTTGTAGCGCATTTATCAAAGGAACATGCTAGTGAATGGATAAATGAAATGCAGGTTACAGAATATTTCCATCTCTTTTTCTCTTTTTTTTCTTTTTGAAAGGTGAGGCCACCGTCACAGCAGGGAAGCTCTATAAGAGTCATGTGTCCAGGTGTGGTCAACCCTCCACAGTGTCTGCTGCCTACCTGCCCTGAGCTCTCCTCAACCTTTGGCCTCACCCAGCCTAGCCCTGACCTAGAATGTGAGTGTGGGAGGTGACGTGGGATTAGCCAGCCCGAGGGTGTGTGTACTTCAGCATCACACCCATCATCCCACCTCCATGAGCCATCCCACCCTTTCTACAATTAGCTCTGTTTACCAGGCCTGGCCTAATTGATTCCCTCTCTTTATCTCTTTACCTCCTTAATTTTGTTATTAAGTGTGCGGGAAAGGCGCGAAAGCTCCTCTTTTTCCAATTTTGAGAAATTATACTCTTGTACTTGATCCAGCTAACAGGATTTTCTTAAATTACTTTATAAAAGACCATCTTTTAACTTTCTTCTTTCTCTCTCTATCCATTCATTAGCAGGTCTGCCTCAAGGCCTGCTCACATCAATTTCTTGGGTTAAAGTTACAAACTTAGGCAGCTCAGCTCAACGCTCACGGTGGTTTGTGGACGCGAGGGGGTGGTTGGGGGTGGAATAGGGGCGAATTATTAATTTCTGAAGTATTAGAAAAATAAAGAGATTGAATTAAGAGTATTGGTCCTCTGTTATCCGGCGTGGCTAGCCTCAGGGACCTGCTGTGGTGGAGGACATTATGTAAATGCTCTCTCTCTCTTTAGTCTGCTATCTCGCTTTCTCTCTTCTTCCCTCCCTCGTTTTCTCTCTCTCTCTCTCTCTCACTCGCAGTCAATCTCTGCTCCCCTATAATCTTTGTCTCTCTGTCTCTTTAATCTTCATCAGTCGGCAGAGACAGAGAGTGTCTCCTGTCAAAACAGCTCTCCTTCTCTCTCTCTCTCTCTCTCTCTCTCTCTCTCTCTCTCATTCTACTCCTCATTCATGAAGTGTTGATTACATTCCCCAAAATCTCCAAGACCAAATTAAAGGGCAGGAAGAAGGATACAAGACATCCACGCTCCCTATTAAAAGCCAAGGTTACGATATTCCTCCTGGATGCTCTCACTTTCACACAAATAAAACCTACAGCTATTGGCAAATCACCTCATCTCTCTCCTCATCTTAGAAGTAGATAGTTAAGTCAATGAAATACCACGTGTCTTTAACCTGAAATAGACACTCCTCCTCCATAATCCATAGAAATAAACCTGAGCTGTGATGTGTGTGAACTTTGGTCAATATTGATGTCCATTTAAGAAGGCAGGCGTCCTATAGTAAATAGCAGGTAATTAAGCCTCCATTAGAAGAAGGAGCAGGCTGGATGATAAAAGGTGGATGGCCAAAAAGGGGGGGGGGGGGGGTGGAGAGGAAGAGGAGGTGGAGGAGGAGGGGCAGCGAGGCATGGTGTCAGTAACAAGGCCGTTAATCTTACAGCAGGCGGGGCTCCCACCAGCACCGGTGGCATCCTGTTCCGCGTGTGGCACTAGAGGCAGAACAGACAGGTTTGATGTTGGCAAATATTAGCTGTAGCAGGACGCGGGTGTATTCCCTTTGACAAGCTCGTTGCATATTCAGGGACAGATGTTTCCGCGGCAGAGGCGAGGAGGAGGAGGAGGAGGAGGAGGGCCGGGGCGGCCGAATGAAAGGCCTGAGATGGCAGAGTTGCTCTCGGAGGAGCAAGTAATTGGCCCCTCGACGGCAGCGGCGACAGAGAGAGAGGCACTCACACGCACACCTCCCTTTCCCTCGCCCGTCTCCTCCGCCTCGCTCCCTCTCTCTCCCCAGATCTGATAAAGGTAAACGTGTAGCAAATTTGTCATTTGATGAGGGAGGATTTCCACAAACAGAGCTGACATGATGAGCCTGTGATCTGCCTGTATGAGAGTCAGCAGGGGCCCAGGCAGGCAGAGATCTCAATCCTCCCTCTGCCTCTTCCCCCTCTCGCTCTCTGTCTCTCACACACACACACACACACACACTCCTGGCTGTGAACACACAGAGCCTCAGACTCAGTAATTGCTGCCTGCCATCCATATCTTTCTCCTTCTCCGTCTCTGAGTCCCTCGCTCTGGTGCCGTCTATCTCTCCTCCTCAGAGACATCCTCTGCTTTTCCCTTCCCTCTTTTCTCCATCAAATAAAGGACCCGGCCCTCGCCTCAGCATCACACTCGATTTCTGACTCTTTCACTTATCTCGGGGCTCCATGCCTGCAGACTGCTCAATTATCCACACTCACCTAGCTTCTCCTCACCCATGCAAAAAAAAAAATATTTCCAATGCCATATTGACACGTTAAAGGGGTTAATGGTCAAGAGCTCAGACGCAGACATGAGCTGAGTGATAAAGTTGCAACACATTCAGCTGATAACAGGCACAGTGATATAATACAAGGATTTATGAATGGGTTTTTGAGGACTCGTGGATTCAGGAGGACTAACTTAAATGAAGTTTAGTGATGGTGATCCATCCAGGCTGACCTCTATTACCACCATCATTCCCTAGCGATTATGAACACACTCTTTCAACGTGATCATGGGACTCTCCTCTGACCATAAAAACACATCTTCCTCATCCCACCTCACCTAATTGCTCTGCACTCCTCTGTTCTACCCCACCCTCTCTCTCTCTCTCTCTCTCGCTCTCTCTATCAGCCACTGAGTCTTTTTCCTGTCCATCTGATTTGAGAGGGAGTCACTGGGTTTGAGTCTTTCCACTCGGAGGTAATGGTCCTGCCTCTGCTTAGTCCCATGACTCTAATCCTGGGACTCGGGACCCAAGCTACTGCTCTCCTCCATGCTGCCTGCTCAATAACCCTCTGTCTCTCTGAATTGCCTCTGCTGATGTTAACCCTTTAGCACAACCTACATTTCCTGTATGCGTCTGAACTGTATTGTTTTGCACCAGTAAAGCAATACAAATTATTTAGCTAATGCAGGGGGAGGCTGTAGCCAGGACCAGAGCTCGCTATGTACTCAGTCCACTCCAATCTCCTATCCCTCCTCTATAGGCAGAGGGTCCCCAGACTGTTTATCAAGGAACAGCACCCTGGAACATCATTAGAAAAAAAGGGCTCTGCTGCCTGGGAGAGGTCTTCTGTGGTGGGAGAGAGGAGGAAAGGAAGGGGCAGGGGAGGGGAGAGCAGAGGAGAGCTGAACTTTGTTAATGGAGTGTTTCTCTGTGCAAGTCACTCAGCTTTGAAAGCCAAGCCCCCCGGGTGAGGACTGTGAAGCGCAGGAATCAGACATGCACAATCAGTTCCACTCCTTAAATCTCCTCTAGAATCATATCTATTTGAGCAGCCTTTCCTTAATTTATTTCTCTATCAGTTAGTGGGATGTGATCTGGCGAAGTGCTTCGGGAATAGGAGGCACCGCTGAATGGTGAAATAGAGAAGGTTCCTCTCTTTCTCTCTTTCACTCTGTTTTCTGCTCACTCGCTGATTTTCACACATACTCGTACTCCCTATCTCTCCCCCTCTGCCCTCGCCATCCATTTAGGCAGCGCCTCTGACTAATTTGCCCATCACACTTGCTGTCTGGTCGTTTACGGTTGAAGATGTTTTGACGTGTCTCTCCCGGCTCGCTCTCTCCACTGGCACTGTCTCCACTATGATTAAGAATATCCTGATAATAAGCAAATGCCAAGAGTCACCGAACGGCTAAGGGATCTGGAGCGCCACAGTGTGAGAGAGTGTGTTCCTCTGCTTCTGTGGAAAAGCACTGCACGCTCAGATTTTTCAACCGAGGGAAATGTGAGCCAAACTGCAGAAAGAGAGGTTTCTAGAAGTCGGATTGTTTGTGCTGCGGAAAAGAGTCTCTCAATGTTCATGTACACATTAGATTTGTTAGACCGGCACCACATTCAGTTTGATGTCTGCCCTATACAATAGCATCTCTTGATTAATCACACAGACATTTCACCCCGCTTCTGATATGTTCATGGGGGTTTGGCTGGATTTGGCCCCTGAGGGCAGTACCTGGACCCTCGGGGGCCGTGGAGTGTGCCTGTGCCTAACCACGGCTAAGATGGATGCGGGCGCCGCGTGCATGTACCCACGTGGCCCTGCTGGAGGCCCTCTATGAGCACCGAGTCAACGGCTCTTGCCATCCACTGGCTCACTCCGGAGGTCACCTTGTTTGACTCTTCCCACAATGCCCTTGGAAAAAAAAAAGGCGTCATTGACAGGAAGAATGTGCCAGGCCACCACGGCAGCCCCCCTCATAACCCTCCACCTCCCCAAACCTCCACCCACCGGACTCACCAAGTGATTAGTTGGGGATTAAAATATTTGCTGTGCAAATATCTGCCTTGGCTGTCTGACCCAACACCATAGTTCAAAGACATGGGCTTAACCAACTCTTCTCTTTACTTGACAAACCGTCAAGACATCCCCAGACCACACCCTATCCAGGCAGTGAGTCATTTCTATCCTTTGTCCAGTGAGAATAAAGATAAGCTGATGGAGGTTTGAAATTATTAGTCTCAGTGTGTATCTAAACAGTGTGTTGGCCTGTTGTGCTAAAATGGTTTGTCGAGCGTACTCCATATGAGAAGCTGAAGAGAACGCTAGTGAAGCGTTGATGGATCATGTGCCCCATTGGAAGCGAGGTAATAACTAGGGGGGCCTAAAGGACATGAACATGCACACTGTGGATTACTGTGGACAAGCTTTCACTGGCTGTTGGAAAACACAAAGCTTGTGACAGAAAAGAGGAAAACAATTTCAGCATTCATGTTTTTCCTGTGATCTGGGGTAGCTTCAACTGTTATGATTATCATTATCACTATTATCATTATAATCAGTATATTATTATTATTATTATTATTATTATATAACTTGTTACAAGAATTTACCTTTAATAATGTCTTGAAACTAGAACTATAAATATAGCAATATTTGTCAATGGGGTACAATAATTGATCTTAAAGGGTTTAAATCTGCAGTGAGTTTAAAATATTTGAACACAAGTAACCTATTTAAGATTGTTGACAATTGTTGAAAATTGTAACATGGTGTTAACATCACCGCTGTCACCGATCTCTAGAAAGATCCAGAGACTGCAACAGCACCCTAGATGATTTTGAGTGTTATTTTTCTGATGAAGCACAAATCAGTCTTCATTTGCCAGTAAAATCTCAAACAAATATTCTGTGTTATTTCCCATTTTTTATTAAAAGAGCTGCTCTCGTAATGACATTGCAGACTTGGGTCTTGACTCTCTGGTTTCTTGCTTTAGGGGAGAAGTGATCATGCTTACATACTGAATTAAGAGGTAATTAAGAAGTTGATAAAAGTCCACTCTGTCTCAGGTAACAGTGCAAAGCTGTGGCACTCGAGGCACCCAAACCTAATACAACCTCTTGCTGAATAGCAGTAAAAAAAAAAAAGAAAAACATGAAAAGAAAAAAAAATCTATTATTGGCTTTTAAGAGTAGTTTATGAGCACTGAGGAAATGTCTTTTTTAAATTTCCACATAAAGTGCTGATTGCAGGGGAGATGAAGAGAAGTTGCCAAGTACATTATTGCCCCTCAGGGTCAAACAACATGGACCCCTGAGGACTTACACCACTCAGCAAATTAAGAGCGGGCTCTGTGGCTGGGGCCATCCACCTTAGCAGCCTCCACCTCTCCACAGAACAATACAACCTGCTCTACCACCGCGGAGCATTCATCTCAGCTCTATGCCCAGTCTTGTTATTCCTTTATTATGAGCCCTGGCCAAGTAACTCAGGGGGCTAATATTGTTTTGCTTCCGACGGTCATTTGGCACAGAGTGTTCTTAATTTCTTGCGCCCCCTCTCTCTCCAACCTACCTTTCCTTTGTGTGTCATGAGGGTGGGGGCAGACAAGGCATGTCGGCGAAATGCAAAGGTTTAATTACTTTTTGTCGAATTAATTAAGGAGGAAAAACTTGTTCTTGGGGAACAAAAGTGAGGCTGGCTGGAGGCGGTAGTCGGGGATGGGCGTGGGGCACAGGGAAAGCGTCATAGCAGCCTGGCAGCCTCAGAGGATTTAATTTAGAGTGGGTCTCCTGGAGGGCCCGTCTACCAGAGCCCTGGGCCCCACATCGACCACTTGGAGGGTCTTATTGGTACCAGGCTTACAGCCATCCATCACTGTCACGCCACCCTTGGAAGCCAGGGCACACTGCAGAGGGACTGCATCAACACTCGTTGCTTGTGGAATCTAGAAGTCACTGTCTGCAGGATGGGTGCTTTAAAGCTGAAAAAATCATAACAACAATTCATGATGTTCTCTCTGTGGCTGCGGACATCTCGCTCTAAATTTGTGAAAATAAGCAACTCGATATAAGTGAGGGAAATAGGACTCGCTGCTCCGTTGACAGAATAGAGGTTGAATCTGTTGATACATCAAATGTTTGTTTTAGTTTTTACACCCTAGTGAAATATATTCATGGTAGTGCTATGGGTTTTGAACCAGAAATGTACACATACCCCTATAAAACCCTCCTCTGAAAACTTCCAGAAAACACACCCTAATGCCCAAAATGATCCAGGACACCTTAACACTTGGGAGCGGGTGTTGAGGGATACCAGATTTTACTGTTGAGGCTTCTGGAGGTGTTGTGATTCAACAAAACATCTCTGATGGGAGGTGCCCACTTCATAACACACCTTTCTATCAGCTCTCACCCTAAATAGCACAAAGGAGAGATAGATAAGATCCTGGGTAAATGAGAGTCTTTTTCATTTCATTCTATATGATACTGTACATTGGTCTGACCTGCTCAGCTCTCGTTTCTGGCAATGGGAAGGAGTCTGTTCCTGTTTCTAGTGAGTGTTCAAATATACAGATTGCATAGTTTTAGGGAGTAGGAATAAGCTGAAATACATTGGTATTCCCTTTAACTCTGATCTTCTCAGTGTGCCACCTGATTACTACCTTAGAGGCTAATCTGTCATCTAGTTCCCATTCAGATTCATTCAGATTCCCAACATACTTGTCTTGGACAGGTTTGCTTAAAATAGTAAATCACTGATAACTATTGCATTGACATGATAAGCCCAAAAAGGGAAGAAGTGGGGAAAATGTATCTAGCTATAAGAAGACGGCAGAGTGAGGGCTGAGAGAATAGAAGAGAATAGAAGACAATAGAAGACAATAGAAGGTTGAGTCAGCGGCTAAAATGGATCCACTGTCTAATTCATAGTTTTGGTCTTCGTCCAGATGTTTCACACTGCCTCATGCTTATCTGGATCCATCGGTTCACTGATAGTTGCTCCGCTGTGCCACTGTACTCTGATTCATTTGGGGAATCGTTATCTCTACGCTGCTAAGATTGTATTGCGTGTCCCTGTTTTGAACCCTTATCTGCCCATCACACCACAACGTAGATGTCCAATGAAGACATGAGCCGAGATTCTCGTGAGAAAATACTTAGCTTGGCACGCGAGATAACTACACGATGTGTCACAGTGTATTTGTTTTTGTGTTTTTGTGCTCGTGGCAAAGGGGGAGGGGAACGTTGTTTGAATACTACATCCAAAGTGTGCATGACAGAAATATCACCAAATTAGATGTCTCTAATCCCTCAGGAATATGAATTAGGCTGGAATGAATCAGCCCTCAAATGAGTAGGTGTTTTGAGGAACGAGAGGCACCGCTGTAGCGCGAGCTGTAGCCAGTAAACAACAATCCACAATGAAAATACAAAAAGGAAAAGCGAGCGAGCCTGCCAGAGGAAGATGCCAGTGAGATCTGAGACATTACAATCAGTATCGCAAACAATACCATAGTGGCATTGTCGGCTGAGGATTTCACTTCCCTTGTTTCTTACCTTTTGGCTTAATGTACACAAAGAGAACATGGTACAGTTTCTGCTCAGTTGCTTGGTAGGGTTTTTTTTCCGTTTGCTCGGTTTGCCGATATATCTAATAGATGAAGATTTAGCTCCAAAACGAGAATACAGTGACTAAATGGTAACTTATTTGTCATTTGTCTATGAGGAGAGATATACACCTCAAAAGACTGAGCAACTTCACGCCGTTTAAACTACTTTTGAGAAAGTTAACTAGAGCTAAATGTAAACGGTGGTGGATCTGGTCGTGTTGTCACTGCCAGTGATTCGATGATCAAAGCTGTTACTCCTGCAAGCCTTCTGGGTTCGTCAATGTGTGTGAGCCGAAGAGCTGGTGCTGAACTAATGCCCACCATCACTGGGGTGTAGAGTGACTGTAGTTAACTGCTACCGGGTGGCCGTGCAGCCCCTCAGCTCTGTGTCTCTATGTCTGTCTGCCCACCCACAGTATGGAGGTGTTCAAATCTCCGTTGGGACAAATCTGCATCTCTCTGGCCAACGGCTCCCTCTCTCTTTTTCTGTTTCTTTTCTCGCTCGCAAACACATAAACACACAGAAAGACTCACTCCTCTCCCCTACTATGGCTGGTAAGTGGCAGCGATGGCAGCCAGTGTTAGCGCTACCTCTACAGATTATCCTTTTAAGAAGCTTCAAACAGTTTTTAGGGGGTAAACAAAGTGGCATGGCAATTCTCTCTCTCTCTCTCTCTCTCTCTCTCGCCCACCCTCTCTCTCTCTCCCTTTCTATTCTCACACACTCAAAAAGGTATAAGAATGAGAATGAAGAATGAGCGTACACACACGGTACACAGATTCACACAGAAGCGGCATCAAAACACAGTGAGGTGTTTGTGCTGAAATGCGAGGGGGACTTCCCTGCCAAAGCTCTGCAGCCCTGCTAATGAATTCTCAATTAAAAGCGGTGTAGCGTGGCCTGTAATCTATAAGTGTGCACTATTTTAGAGGCACCGTCTTCCCCCTTAATCACACTATCAAGTTGTGAGATCAATAAAGCTTAGTGCTTAAGCTCTGTTTTATTTTAGGGAGGAAAATGGAGGCAGTGTACTCTGTAAATGTTCTTACTGGCACATGTGAATTTCTTAGCACTCAAATTAAGCAGGATTAAGTGGGGGTGGTGGTGGTGGGGGGGCAGAGAGGGACAGAGGGGGGAGCACCGGCGTCTTCTGGCTCCACCTCATGTGACAAAAAGCCGAGTGTGGTCAGCCAGCGTATCTGTCCAGCGGCAGCCAGACGTGGGAGCTGTGAGACTGCCCTCACAAAAAACAACACTATGCCGGAGGTTGAAGTAAGTCCCACTGCCATCAGAGTTCATTTAACACTTTTAGATAGTTGCCGCTCCAGAGCCACATCAGCTGTATGGACAAACAACTCTCCAATCAACACTTGTCAACTCCAAATGATTGTTGCTGAAAAACCAACTCTTATTAACACGGGGAAATTTGCTGTGTATGAAGAGTCCAAGCTGTCCAAACTACCCTAAGTCCCTTTAGGAGTAGTATCTGGATATTATAGTATCATAGGGGATAGAAATACCAGTGGAATAAGGTCACTATAAACTCACTCACAAATCCCCATGAGAATATCACAGGAATCTTACGGTGAGTATCCATTGGCTAACAACCTACGGACATCTTTGTTTTGCTGCTGTGAGACGGCTGTGCTAATACTGAGGGTACATAAAGAAAAGTGCGGCGCAAGTCAGTTTGAGGTGCAAAGCAACATCTTGACATCAATCAATGCTGAGTAGGGAGGATAGTGTTGCTTTAGGACACCTCTAGTTTAGCAGTGCTTGAATCGCGGTGGTGGACAGAATGAGTCAGGGAGTACGGATGGGTAGAACAGAACTTGGGGCAGTTGATCTGTTGTGCCTCGCCTCACCCAAAACAGATTATACTCTTCAGGCAAGCCTCATGATTACCTTCCCTCTCCCTCTGCCTCTCTTTCCCCCTCGGTTTTCTGTTTCTCTCCCTCTCTCTCTCTCTCTCTCACACACACACACACACACACTCACACATGACTAGATTGCGTTGACCGAGAGCAAATGAAAGCAGCCAGACCTAGAGAATGGATGAGGCTATGGCCATAGTGTGAGGAGGGGAGGAGGCCCCAGCACGCTGAAATAGCTTAGGCTCCAAAAGAAATGAGATCCAGGCACTTATTTGTCAGGGTGTCTGCCTGCTCTTTCCCCGTCTCTGCACCGTGTGAATATGCATGAGGATTTGAGAGGTATAAATAGCGGAGGTGTCCATATTGCCACTGCGTTTTCCATCAGCACAGAGAAAGGCTTTAATGGGCTTATTATGAACCGCATTACATCACCAACGGCCAATTACAAATTCCTTAAGGGAGAAGGAAAGGGAAAGCTTACTCTTGGGCAAAGTTTATACAGCTGAAGTCACATGCCCCCATGTCTGAGGTTGGAGTGAATGCAGCGCTCCTATAGGTAGACGTATGACGTACAATACTGCCTGTGTGTTGCTCTGTGTGTTTTGTCGCGTTGAGTATCCATTCCATCCTTCATCACATCTCTACATCTCTGTGTTGCTTTCTCCCAGGTTTATAAAAAATGTTGCTGGATTCAATCATATGTGCCAATGTACAGCTTAAAAAATGAAGACATTTAGTTGTGTAGCTAAATCTTTCATACTTGTAATTGGAAACCAATTTCACTTTGAACGTACATGAACAATTGCGCTATGAAGTGATGCTAACTTTATTAGCATCACTAGCATGACGTATAAATATACCCGAGGTTAGAAAAGGCCTTGACATAGCAATTATGGCTTTGAAATATATATTGCATCCATCATATTAATTGAACAGTAGTCTAGGCCTCTAGTGGGCCTGAAGTAGTGGGGAAAAACTTAGTGGTATTTTCTTGGTATTCTGACTCTTGTTGGAGAGTCAGATCCCTCCGTGCATTTCTGAACATGATCTTCGCTTATGGTGTTTAAATTTGTTTAGCAGCGTGCACCCTGGCCCAGTTCTACCCATAGTTCCTGATGGGGTTTCTCTCAGTCAGACTTCTGCTCCACTTTCACCTCACAGTTCTGCCTCTGACCCACTTTGATTCACTCCACCTGGTTGGTCCTCGTCAAGGTCCCATTAGAGCCAACTGCTTAACGCGGAGGCAGAATGAAACTACTGAGATGTTACGAAATTAATGACATCAACCACAAATTCATAGAATTACGGACATGGAAGTGGAAAAAATGATACACCGCCATCCCATAGGGCAGGGGTATCAAACCGGTGCCATGGAGGGCCGAGAGTATGCAGGTTTTCGTTCCAACCCAAGAATACACCAGGTGATTTCACTGATTACCACACCTTCAACCAGAGAGGAGGGACTAATCAGTGAAATCACCTGGTGTATTCTTGGGTTGGAACGAAAACCTGCATACTCTCGGCCCTCCATGGAACCGGTTTGATACCCCTGCCATAGGGGGTAGAGATGTAGCGATAAACAAGAGGATGCGTCATCCGAGACATGGTGCCGGGTGTGGCTATAGGGAACATTCAGGGAGAGCACAGAGGGTCACAACCAGAAAGCTCCCCGTACGGCTGGAGAGAACGAGTACAGCCGTGGGAGATTAACATGGGAGATATGGCCAGAGCCAGTGTAGGAGAGAAAGAGAGAGTGAGATAAGTTGAGGAGGGTGGGCAAGAAGGAGATGAAGCGGTGATCTCATGATAAGCCTGATAGAGAGAGGGCTCAGAGTCCTCCCAGGGAGCAGGTTGGGGGAGGCAGTGCACCGGGCACCCCTGCCATCAGCGGGACCCTAGCACCAGCAGAGGGCTGCCGCCGGGTAGGTGCCAGTGCAGATGCAGACGAACGGGCGGAGGAGAGAAACAATTGGGCAGGGGGCAGCAGGCTGGGCATGAGGGGAGGGAGATAGAAGGAGAGAGGGAGCTAGGGAGAGGGTACCATCCCCGCCGCTCTTTATCGCAGCCATTGATCGTGGCGTGTGTGCATTGATCCAAGTCGACCATCTGCTAGAGTTAGATAAGCGTGCGAGGGCCTGGGCATTGTGCTGTCACTCATGGAGTGTGCACTAAGAGAGAGAGAGAGAATGAGCGAGATAGAGGGAGAGTGAGATAGAGAAAAAGGGAGTGGTGATGTTGAGGAAGGAGGGGTGCTTTGGCTGCAGGGAATTATGGGGGCAGGATTAGCCTCCTCACTTGCAGGAAACAGAATTTTAAACGGCTGTCTCCTGGCTCCCTCACACAGACACACACACACCACCCCCTCCTCATGTCTTCTCTCCCTGCCCCCACCCTGACTCCGCTCACACTCTCTATTACAGTCAACTTCATCAGAGCAGCTTCAGTGTGTGTGTGTGTGTGTGTGTGTGTGTGTGTGTGTGTGCCCCCAGAGGCTACGGGGTGGATAGTCTCTATGGCCTTGAGACTCGGTCCTGACGCTCGCTCCGTCTCCCGTCCTCTTTCTGTCTCCTCTCGTCTTGATTTCTTTCTTTTCTGTTCTGTGCCAACCACAACAGGAGAGGGAATATCCCTCTTTGGTATTCATCAAGTGTCACCATCATCATTACCATCATCATCATCATCATCTAATGGCCTTGGAGATTCTTACCACATGTCTAGATTAAATGCAGTTTCTGGGGATGGCTTTAAAGATGATGCTGGCTGACCTCAAATTAGGACAAAACTACAAATAACTACATCCTTGTTACAAATGAGTGATTTGACCCACATTAAAGCATCCAAGTAGCTGGCAAATCTCATTTAAGGGGCCCTGAAATGAGACTCACTTTTTATTGATCATTTCTTAAAAAACAGTTGTGATCCATCAGTAGAGGGAGACTTTGGAAGGTACAGTCCTCACTTTTTTTTTTGAGTTATTCACAATCGGCTGCCTTTTTGTTTTATTGGCTAATCCAGCAGGATTTAGAAAGAAACAATATGGTGTATCACAGTCGGTATTTGTGTACAGCGGTAAGCCCATGTGCATTCGGCTGAGTGGCACCTGTCCCCTTCCCCCTGGCTTGTAGTCTTTCTAGAAAATGGAAAATACAGAGGACTCAGGAAATATTTTGGTTGCCAGGGAGACCTATAAAAGAGCAACTGCAGCAGCATCAGGGCCGACCTGAGGGGGAGAGTGGCAGCAGAGAGAGCGTGTGCTCTTGCAACCAAGGAGCCTACCATGCCCCCGCCCTCACCCCAGAGCTCGCCCTATCTTCTGTGCAACTGTCTTTATGTCTATTCTGCTCTGTTGTTGCAACTTTTTCTTTGCTCCATTTTCCTCTTTAGAATTTGCACATTGGGGTCCAACTCACAAGACTGCTGCATTGTGGGAGGGTGGGGGTGTTTTTGATGTGGAGGCGAGTGTGGTATGGGGGGATTAGTGTGGCCGGTTGGATCATCTTACAGCCGCCGACCCCCCCCAGACTCCTGGACAATGGGGATTAAAACTTCTCTTATTCTTCGGCCCCAAACGGCAGGATGACAAAGACAGTATTCCTCTGGGTCTTTTAACACCGGGCTGCACAGCTGAAGTTGTGGACGGGGTTGGGGGTGGGGGGTGGGGCCTGTGCAGGGGTCTTATACAGAAAATTAATCCTATGGAATTTTCTCCTCATTGCAAATGGAGATTTGTAGCTTTTGCCTTGCTATCTCGGCCAATCCCACATAACGCATCAGTGTCACTCAATAGAGGATAACAGCATCCGGTGGAGTGAATGTTTGTATCCGAGGCACCCAGGGGCTAGACACAGCTGATACTCATCTACATCCACACAGCAGCACAGCTTCAAAGGCAAGGTGTCAATGGCTCATTCAGAATAGATGTGATAGATTAATTATATTTCATTTACACTGGCGTCCCACTGGACAGCCCCTTTGCCAATTACAAGGCCCAGCCAGCGGTCGCCATGTTCAAGACACTGAACAGGCGTCCATCGCTTCCCCATCATTTCACCTAGCAGTGTTGGACTGTAATTGTTTGCTTAGAGTGGACCCTTGGAGAGCGAAGGTGTTTCTGATCTTGATCTCTGAAATTGACCATGTTGTGTGTTGTGAATGCCCGTAGATACTATTTTTCCCCAGTGTTAGGCCTCCTCTGTGCTGTTCCGGCCCCACATGACGGATTTCTCCACAGTGTGTTTCCTGGCACTGATAGCTCATCACACAACTCCTCTGAATGTCTACCTGACTATTACAACCCACCTGCTGCGGGGACGCGGCCACAAGTCGACAAAGGCTACTTCTAGATTCAATTATGCCCGGGTTTAAAATCACTCCGCCGTCATCACATTGTATTGTGTTGT
Source organism: Hoplostethus atlanticus (assembly GCA_034670405.1). Lineage (NCBI taxonomy): Eukaryota > Metazoa > Chordata > Actinopteri > Trachichthyiformes > Trachichthyidae > Hoplostethus > Hoplostethus atlanticus. The sequence goes on from JAXDDX010000004.1 coordinate 4,448,633, forward strand.
TGTTGTTGTTGTTGTTGTTGGCCGGCTTTATCCCACCAGAGGAAACTCACAATGTCATTCCGTTCTCTTTCACTGATGAATGGGAAAATGCAATGTTGTCTTTGGGGGGTTGACGCCGAGCAATTTCCAACAACAAATGACAAACTACCCCCTCCCCTGCCGGAGTGTGTGGTAAATTGTTTCTCTAATAAAACTGCATCTTTTGATTGTGAGGGTGGGGATATTTAAAATATATGCACATTATCTTTCTCTCTTTCACCCTAGCCTCTCTCACCCCCTCCCCCCCTCTCTCCTATCGCTCTTCCCTCTCTCTCTCTCACTCACTTACTCCCTCTTCTCCCCTCTCTGTCTCTTGCTCTCTCGTTCCCCCTCTCTCTCTTTGCAGTAAATAAAAGATTAAATGACTGTTCTAAAAACACCGACTGGTCACCAGAAGATAATTGTTTCAGCTTTGTTTACTGTGCATGAATGTTTTCTCCCTTTTTAGTCCTTTTTTCTTTTTCATTGTGTCCATAATTAAAATTCCTTTATTTTCAAAGTAGTTCTAAAAGAGGGAGCTAAATTGCCTTTTCTGTGTTTATGTTGTCATTAGCCCACTGTCAGGAAGGGTAGAAGAGGGGGAGGATGGGAGACAGCAGCAATGTCCTTGGGCTGGATAGGAAGATCAACTTTTCGTGCGTCGTATATATAGGCCCATGTATATGTTTACGTATGTGTGTCCAGGCACTCACATGTGCTGTGTGCAGCTGTTTGTTTGTGTGCTCACTTCAAAGCTATGATAAAAAAAAAAAAATCAAATATTAATCTTAAACTCCACAACCTCTGAATCGAATTCCCATCTACCTGCTATGAGGAGCGGCTAGCTGGGCAGGCTGATCTAATATCTTCAAAATGATCATTATACACAATTGAGGTGTTGATGGATCCCAACAACACAGACAACAGAATGTAAATGAAAACTACAAGAGCCACTCTAACACCTTATAATGAACACCGCATCTCTTCAAAACACGACACGCAAACAGACCTGAAACATGCTTATCTGGCAGAGGCAGTAGAAATGAATTTCCGGAAGCCTGACTTTCATGCACATTGATGAAGCTAGTCCTACATTGATACCCACGATGCAGCTCCCGTTTGCCTCCCACAACCCAGCCCAGTCTACACCTCCTCCTCAGGCAATGTCAGAACTGAGAACACATTTGATGATCAGGGACCTCATTAGAAAAAGGTGACAATGAGGTTTCACAACTCTGAATTTCCACCAGACAATTTTCCACATCTCCCTTTGCTACCCAGAGCACGGCCAGGGAGGCTGACGTGGGCTGCCTTCGAATGACACCGGGAGAAAGTGTGTGGCAAGCCAGCGAGGAATAAGACCAATACCGCATTATAAGCCTTTGTATAACTCCCCCAGGTCAGGTCCAAGCCCTTGGCATGTCCAAGAATGTTACATACATGTTACAAACACACATCTCACACGCACACACACACACACACACAGAGAGACACAAACGGATACACACACACACTCCCACATACAATCACAGTCCCCTCACCAGTGCGCGCAATGCTATCCCTCTTCTGCTTAGCCAGGCGCCCATAATTGAATCTCAGGTTGGGATTAATTCTAGGAGCTGCACTTGACTCGGTCAAAAACAACTATTACAGGGAGGCAATGTATTTTTTTACACAGCACTTCACATTGATTAGGCAATGTGCACCGATGAAAGATGCATTGGATTCTAGATGACTGTCATTTGCATTAAATGAGGGGTTTGCCGCATCCAGGGGAGAGGGGCTGCCTGCCATCAAGCGGAACAGACCGAATAGCACTTTCCATAATGTACTGAACACACACACACACACACACACACAGGTGTAGTGTGTAAAGCCCACACAACACATACAAACACATTCAGACACCTTCAGAAACAGTATGCCCACAGATGCCATCATAACAGTTGTGATGATATTCCTCAAGAGTTAGTTCCCGCAAACTTAAGAACACACCATCAATGTGAAAAAATGGTAAATCTAGTCCATAAAACAATGTCAGTAATAAAGCAGTCTCACAAGAGACTGAGTGAAGGAAAGTTTGTGTAGGATCCGATCACAGTGGGTTCTAGAAATCGGTGGTTGAGTTGATACAGAGTAGATAACAAGGACGTGACTAGTGTTACTCTCTTCATAACTCCTCTGTTGTCATTCCAAGGATGAGCTCGATGTGAAACCTAATGTGATCTCAGGGGAGCTAGTGGTCCAAGGAAAGCTAGGCCTGTTTCACTGCAGGATAAAAAGAAGAAGAGGAGGGAGAGGAGGGAGGAAAAGAAGGGAAGGCAGAGGTAGAGGCAGAGGGGGACTGAAAAAGGCCCTCTTTCAGTTTTGAATGAAAGCAAGAGAACGTTTTTCTTGCCTCCTCCCGACGTGCTGTCAAACTCGATCAGCGCTGAGGAGCAGTGACGCTGCTCGCCTCCCAGACTCCCCCTCTGCACAATGGAGTCTGCGAGGACCCACCATGCATTTCACATTCAATTTAGCCCTCCCCGGGACATGGCTGTCAGGGTCAGCATCGGCAGTATGAGACGAGGCTGGGGGTGGAGGCCAATGTCTTGGACTGTGGCAGGTTTAGAAGGGAGGAGGGGTGTAATGATAATGCTGATGGGTTCGGGCTCGTCGTCCAGAAAAGGGGTGCTGCTGGTATGGTCGGGTTAGGAGGGGGGGGCTGGTGGGGACAGAGGATCCGAGGAGAATGGACAGGAGATTTGGGGTGAAAATAGGGGTGATGGAGGGTGGCCTCTTCCCAATAATAAAAAACTCCAAAAGAAAGGTCTGGCCAGAGCCTTTATTCGACAGAGCTTATGCTGCTTTCCATGGGGTCCTCAATGGGAGCTGGGAGACCATTACTCTGCCGAAGCCCATTAGCCAGTATTAGGAGCGTCCACACACACGCACAAGGAGATTTGAGACAAACCCCAAACAGCCCACAATAACCGCGAGGTACAAGCCCTGAGCCTTAAGACCTCGGCTTGGCCCAAAAGGGCCTTGAATAGACGCGCCCCAAATCATGTTGTTGAACAAATCAGGTATTAAGGAGAGAGGAGTTTGTCCGAATTTACTTTCCCTAAAGACTTTAGTTAAGCTAGTTACTGCGGAGCTTTAGTTAGGCGTGGGCTTCTTGTGTGTGAGTGTGCGTGTGTGAGGGGCCATCATTCTCCAGACATCTTACACTATGACACCCTGCAACCCCCCTCCAACGTAAACCCTTCCATTTCTACCCCCTCTCTCTCACACACACACACACACACACATATAAACACACCCGCACTGAAGCCTATATTCACCCACTCCAAACAATAGGCTGCTATTGGCAATTAAATGGCATTTGGCGATCCAGGGTGCAAGCTAATGGCATTACTGTTGCGATTCATCTCCTGAATGGCAAAAAGGATTTCCCTCTCCACCAATAAAACACTACTCACTGTCTTACCAGCATTACATAGCTTACCTTGGGCTTATGATTCACGGCTTTCCGATTACCCTTTGAATCTTTCCTTTTTCTGAAGCAGCGGCAGATGTAGTTTAAGGTGCCGCTGGGCCTCTGGCTCTTTATGGATGAGGAGCCGGGCTGTCGTCACCCATCGTAGGCCTGTCGGTCAAGCCAGGCGGAGCTCTCCCACAGCCCAGTCTATTGGACAACCACCCAGGTAGATGTAGATGAGCTATACTCTTCGCTCACGCTGCTAACTAGATTTGTCACTCACACTCTATAGGGCCTTGAAGCACCAAGACAAAATGTTAAACGTGCATCAGTAGCCTGTCAACGCTTTCAGGTCCGGTCACATGATGAAGAATCCCAGTAGGTTGATAACCTTGAGAGGCTAAATGCCACTCAATTATATGATTTTACAAATTGGCACTCAAAACATGTAATTAACAAAAGAAGAGAGAAAAAGCATAAACTAAAAAGTGTAAGCCTTTATGATGATGCCTTTGTGATGTTGAAATGTATTTAGGCTTTCCCTTTGATGTTTTTTTCAGTCTCTATTGCAACCAATAACAACATTACCATTTATTAATAGATGGAAAAATGGGAAACAGGCAGAAATAAAAGGACCCCTTTTTTATTTCTCACCAATGGTTAAATAATTTGCCTCCAATAGGTCCTGCATCTCTCTCTCTCTTGTTTATACAGAGATCCGGTTTAGCAGTCGCCTTTTCTATGGACAAGACGCTTTGAGAGGAATATGAAAAGGCAGATTTAAAGGTGACGGCTGGTCAGAGGAGAGGGAGAGAGGGAGCCTTGTTATCGCAGCTATGTGGCTACATTTGGAAAGCCCCCTCCCCTTTTCACCCTCGGCTGAAATGAACAAGGGAGGAAATGCTGAAATTTAACAAAGTCACAGCTAGAAAGGTCTGGTGCTAACAAAGATGAATGAAATGATGAAAGGACCGCAAAGCTCCCCCCAAAAAAAAATATCTAAATGTATTTCTGTACTCCTCTATTCATTCCCATCTTTATACTCGTATGAGGCACATTCTCACAATCTGAAATCGGCCACATGGCAGAAATTTTATCATACAGAGAAGTCACAGAGCTACTGCCAATATTGAATGTATGCTGAAAACATAATCTTCCCACTCCAATACGAACAAAAAAACTAACCGTTTTATAGTAGCAGCCAATTAAGTAATGATTCCAATTGAAGGAGCGCGGATGATCGTTGCCTGAGGACAATACATTGGAAAGGCCCTGAGATCAGTTGAGGGTTTGTTTATAGATTTGGTTCCCCCAAGCACTAGAGGGGCTCCCTTAACTTGACAGACCAAACAGATCAGGCAGAGAACAGAGTAGGCCCTGTTAATAGTGAGGATTATGGGAACGGCTGTTTGGCCTCCAACCATTTTGCCCGCCAGAAGACACAAGAGGGCTCCAGTTTGATTCAGCTCCACTCTTATTGTCAAGAGTCTCTGGCGCTAGCAGGCCCAGGCGCTAGCAGACAGACTGACAGGGATTTTTCCACTGACCTACTGTAGGATGGAAGTGTAATGACTCATATAATGTTATTTCATCTATTTAGAAACGTTTTAACAACCCGGTATCATGAGGTTATATGGCGTTTTCTCATCAATACACCACTTCATCTCAATGTATCATGACATTGTACCATGTTATCAACTGTAATCACAGCAGAACAATGGGAGTGGTTCTGCTTCATGCTCTATTAACCTCCATAAATGTAAAGAAGGAAGGCATGCAATCATCACGCAGCCTGCCTGCACCCGTAACCCGCTCCTTCATAACTGCCGCAGCCCCTTTCCCCTAATGTGTGAATTCATGGGCTGCAGGAAGATGTTTCACCAGCATTATTATGCGTCCCCTGGGACCTGACTGGTATTGCTGTGCAGTTTAAGCCATTTCAGCCACAGCTATGATCTTAATTAGCTACACCTAAAGCCCATCTCTTCCCCAGACAAGTCTAATTAAGCCCAGCGCCTTTCCCCAGCCAGAGCCCCTCTGCTGGCTAAAAGGAAACCCGCAATCTCTTGTCCGAGGATTACAACCTGGGATACATCACAAGCAATCATCCCCCCCCCCACAACCCTCAACCCACACCCTGCACCCAAAACCCTACAGCCCCACCTCTTGTCCCATGAAAAGCACAATGCTATTTCCCCACTAATTTGCTGTGTGTGTATTAAACAGCCTCTTCATCCAAGTCAAACAAGAGAATCCCTCTTACAGGAGTCTTAATAAGTCCAGGGCGGAGAGACTAACCATGTAGCAAAGAGCAGTTGTTCCTTTGTACGTACATGGCGGCGGTCGCTCAAGCTAAACAGCTTGTTATTAGTGGATGGGGGTTGTAGCTCTTCTGCATTAGCTCAAACAGTGTCACTCGCCTCACTTGTGATGATCCATCTTTGTGTGAATGCTTTCAAAGGCGCGCTTTCTTAATTGGATAGTCCCTTTAACCCTATGAGGATCTTTGATCCTTATTGTAAACTTTCATTGTTGTCCATCAGTCTTATGGCAGCTATTGCGATGGCTTGGTCTCATCTTAGCATCCTAAACTCCTTAGTGTTAGTATCAGCTCAAGCTCTTAGCGCTGGATAAGCCCTGGCTAATGTCATAATGGTGATGATTTGGCTGAGCCCTCTAGCGCTATGTCAATTCATTGGGGGTGAAGTTAACCGCCACAATTAACAGAAATTAGCTGAATGCTATTGAGCACTTCTGCACATACGACGACAGGGCACTGACCCTCACAACCCTACCCTGTGTTCCCTACCAATTACATTTCTACTATTGCAGGCCAACTCCATACCACTGTCATTCTGAGCATAGTTGAGAGTAGTGTTGGCGCCTGCGTGGTCCCCTAGTCCTACGATGACGCTGACTGAACTGCTGTTTGCTGTGATGCCACATCAGATCTGGATGTCCCAGCCAAATAAACTTTTATGCACTCTGTATACTGTATACTCTGCTGCTTGCCCAAACTCGGCATCTATTGCACGCCCAACCGTCCTGGTAGGGGGATCCCTCTCTGAGTAGCCCCTCCCAAGGATTCTTCCAATTTTTCCTTGTCCTCTGTGATTGTCCACGTTGGGCACTGTGAAGCCCTTTGAGACTGTAACAGTGATTAAGGGCTATACAAATAAATGTGATTTGATTTTGATTTGATTTGCAGTTTGCGGGCCTTTGCTCATCACCCCGAATGGATATGTAAGCACAGACCTTTTGTAGAAAAGGAAAACATTTGGGCCCCAGAGACATCTGGTTTCACAGCAGACAAATGGGAATGCAGTGGAAGGTGGTATTGGATTCACTTGCAGTTGAAACAGATGAAATGACTCTCTGCACACCCACTTTGAAGTTCCTGAACAGACTTGTGGGTCAGACCTCCTGAGGAGAGAGAAAGACTCAATTCACCAGGACGCATTAGAAGTGAAAGTAACATACTCTTCATGTCCAATCACTGGGGGGCCAGAAGACGAGCGAGTGTGTGAGGCTAGAGAATGCTGCAGGAAAGACAGAGCAGAGGAGTGTACGGGGCTCTCCTGTGAGGAGGCCAGCCCTGGGTGGTTCTCACTGAAAGCCTATTTGTGGATGAAAGTGCAGCAGCCCTGGGGTCCACTCGCACAGAGAGACGAGGCCAGTGATTAAGGGGGCGCGAGGGCAGGACGGCCCTTTAATTTGGGGCTGCAAAAAAAGGAGGGGGGGGCCAGCACTGGTGTATCTGTAGCCAGACAATGGCGATTACCTTCCTCTTTATCTGGCGGAGAGGGGGCTTTGAGAGAGCAATCTGAGGAGCGGAGGAAATGGCACGACACGGGATTAGTGGCACAACAGGACGGTAAATTAAATGTTGGAGATGAAAGAATGAGGCTCTGACATGCATCAATAGAGAGCATTTGCTGCATTCTAATAACAGCAGCCGAGGAGAAATACCTGTAGAGATTAGTGTGTGAGAAAGGGAGGAAAGATACACAATAAAATAAATGACTTTGGACATCTTTTGTCTTGTGACAACCCTCCAAACAGGAAGGATTTTTTGTGACCATAAATGTAACTCTGCTAGAAAGTGTGTGTGTGTGTGTGCATATATTTGTGTGTGTGTGCATATATGTGTGTGTGTGTGTGTGTGTGTGTGTGTGTGTGTGTGTGTGTGTGCACGTAACAGAGGGAGATGCCAGCAGTTCATAACTGCACAAGCATACCGGATGTCTAAATGTAATAGCATTTGAGCCCAACTAATCCACGGCACAATCTATAGTACCTGTAGTTTGTTTGGGACAGGTGAGATGAGCAGCCATCCCACACTAATAGGCTGTTAAACTCCATGAGAGGTGTCGATTCATTGCAACTACTCATCAGAAGCAGAAGCCCAAATCAGTTGCTGAATGATGCACTAACCCACACATGGTGACTATAGAGGACATCAGACAGCAGCTCCATTCACCTGCCACCTGATCTAAATGTCACAGTGTTGAGTGTGTGAGTGCCTGTGTGTTATTGGGGTTATCAAGTGGGCATTTCCACGGATGTTTCATTGCATTACGCCCACGACACCTCCAGAAGGCTCAACAGTAAGTTCTGGTGTCCCAGACCCACCCTCAACACCCAACACAGCTGAAGTCACCCACACTACCCTGCACCTATGCTCATCCTTAGTTCCCAACATTACCCCATAATCCTCCATTGAAGGTTTTCTCAGCACTGACAACATAACTGCCCAAACGAGTTGGTTTTACAGCCTCAATAGATCCAAATCACACCCAAACAAACCTATCAGAGACTTCATTACTGGACTCTATTAAAGGTTCTAGCGAAGGTCCTCTGCTCTGTGTTAGATACAGCGTAGACATGCACAAACAAACAAATTCAAGCCATCATTAGTGGAAAACAACATAAACAAATGTTCTCATTAGTGCCTAACGTCCTGATTGACAGGTATTATAGACAAAAAAAACAGAGATGAATGACAAAGAGAGTTAGGGAGGGAAGGAAATGGTAGAGATGTGTTGATGTGTAGTGTCTGATGCACTAGTGACAGCTGACAGGGAGAGAGAGAGAGACAGCAAGGCCTGAATGCAGCCAGACATGATTCAATCAAAGAGTAGCTTTATCTAGGTTATTACTACACTGAAGCAGGAAGATGAAGAGGAGGTTCGCCTTAATCTCAGCTACAATGGAAGGGAACAAAGGCACACTTACAAGCACTATCAGCCACAAATATCAAATCAGCTCTAGCTGCACCTAATCCTGCCAGACAGCATTGTTGATTCAATGAACCTGTGGTCAGGGACATACGCAGCCATATGTGCAAAGGAAGAACACACTGACACACACAAATGCACACACTCACACAGATAGAGTATTTACTTTTCATCGGGTGGCAGCTATGCATGTCTCCAATGTTGTCTCGATTCACATTGCTATCACCATCTGCCTAAAGACTCAAGGAAAACAACAGGTAGTAAATTTGTTGTGTGCTTACTGCATCTGACACCTCTCTGCAGCGCCGCGACTCACAACTGCTCCCCGATTAAAGGCGAGCTACGAGAGCCACGCCACACTTTTGTGACTTTTAAACTTCTGAACAGCCACGTGTCTCCAGGGTCCCCCGTCCGCAGTAACAACAGCAGCAGCAGCAGCAGCGGTGGGAACGTCCTTGTTCAGGATGGCACTTGGCAGAGGGAAAAGGACACTGGCAACTTCATTATCCCACAATAACAGGCTAATTATTGTGTTTGTTAGCAACAAATCAGAGCACAACAGACTGCATGTCCCTGTCCTGTTTTGAGCATCTTAATTACTTACCCCCCCCCCCCCCCCCATCCCTCTCTCTGTTGCCACTGCTGCTGTTGTTATTTTGCATATAAAAGGCAACAGCTAATTGTCTGGACTATAAATATTCGGCATGCAATTAGCGTCCTGGCCTGCCTTTGCGCGGCGTTATCACCTCGCCGTTTGGTACACGGTGCAGACCGCACACTCAATTCTCTGTATCTAATGGGGGTTTGATAGCAGCGCAGAACCTTTGTTTCTAAGAACAAATGGCAAGCCAGCGTCTCCCCGTCGTCTCGCCCCTCCACTTGGCTTTGAGGGGAGAACACATCCGCAGCGTCACTTGAGCGAGAGAGCGCTGGAAGGTTAATGCCACACAGCTGATACCTCCGGAAAGGTGTGCCATGCGGGGCAGCAATGACATAATAACAAGGTAGACAGGAGCTTGAAATGTTGTGTACAATCAGAGGTGGAAGCCCCTGCTCGTTAGTATTAGCCACAAAGTGGAAGTTCACACAGCAGTTTGTGACACCAAAGTCAACTCTGCTATTGTGAGTAAAAGACTGAAAAGGGAGCTGGTGACATTTCTCACTGGCCTCAGGGACGAGGAAAGAAAAGGAAGAAGAGAGGAGCTTGAGAAAGACATGTGGAGCGGCCTGTGAAAAAGAGAACTCTAAAGGCCAGGGGACGCCGCCACTCTCCTCCACCTCACCTAAAATCAAAGGAAGAGGGAGAGGGGGAGAGAGGTGGAGACGGGGGACGGAGAGGGGGTGGACGGGTAAGGGAGCCTTCACGGATGATTGCAGCCCAGTTTGAGCTGCTAAAGTGCAGACGTGAACTTCTTTCATCTCCCTTCAGGGTCACTGTCCACGGAGGGAAGGGTCCTGTCATCTCGCTCTCACTTCTCCACAGCAAGCTTCCCAGCTCCTTCAGCTTCCCACCAAACTGAGCCATGCCACCCCGTGCCAGCCCAGCCACCCCAGCTGGAGCAACTTCAGCCCAAAGCTGGGAGCAGCACTGTGGGCAGCAGAGAGTTAAGGCATCGCACGGCCTCAAACAGGCTAGGAGGAAACCCCATTCAGTCTGACTGGAAATCAGGGAGGCCATGGAGAGGTGCATTTCAGGACAAATCCAACTGACTCCAACATGGAGGGGAGCAGGGGGATGGTCAAATTTGGTGATTGGATGGAGCACATGGAGTAAAAAGGAAGAGAGAAAGACAAAAACAAAAGATTGGTCAGTGGAGAAGCAATGATGGAGGTGATTATATGATGGGAAAACCCCATTCATAGCCACAAATATGGCAATGAACAATTATGGGGGGAAAATACAGAGAAAAACTCTGGAAACGGTCCTCCTCCACAGTAAGGGGAACCAAAATGAGGGGAGAGAGCGAGAGAATTAAGGAGATGAAGTTTTGGCGGTGAGGAGAGGCCGAGATTCAGAGAAACTGACCCCAGTCTGTGTGGAGAGGCCGACTGGAGCCTGGAGGCTCGTTAGAGGCAGGATCCTGAGGGCTCCTAATTGGGCCAGCCAGGGCCAAGCAGTCTGAGAGAGAGAGGGGAGTCAGTCTCAAGAGCTCGGTTTTGGAGAGGGGGCTGGAGGGGTGTGGGAGTTGATGGCGAATGGGGCTTTCCAAGTCACATGAAAGTTTGTGGGGATGAATGTACCGTAATTAGATTAATAAGTAGCTTAATTTATCGCAGCAGAGGATATCAGCGGCTCCACATTAGAGGCAGGCCAGAAGATTAGCCCCGATCGGCGTTTCCAAAACACGATTAGCCCCCCGGCACAAAGACCAGGCTCTTTCACAGGTTCCTACCACAAGGGCTGGGATTAGAGAAACATGTTGAATAATCAGCAGTGCTCCCCGCATACTCCTCTCAAGTCTGCAGCAGCCAGGGGTGCAGTGCAACCCTCTGCCCCCTCCCTGTCCTGCTCACAACACTTATCAATTAGACCATTGTAGGCCCAATTAAAGTGAAGAGTGGCTACACTAACACCAGGCCTCCCCGTACCACCCAGGCTCAAACACTGTACACCTTCAGCATGTTGACTTTATCCACCTTTCCCTCTTTGAACGATCAACTGGTTGATGTGTCTTCTCAACCAAATCTGTATATAGGTAATAACTTTCACCCAATGGCATTTGCCCATGAAGTCAAGCCCAGTCAATTAACATTTTGGTGGGTGTATGGCCACTAAGTCTTTGGGTATCCCAAGAGCCCCTGGGGACGCACAGCTTCATGGCTAATTGATTGTCCCTCCAATCTCCTCCAGAATGCCAATAAAGACCCTGGCATATGTTCACTGCAGCCCCAGCCACATGCGTCATGAATGCAGCGCTCTTACTAAGCTTTAGATCCCTTGATCCTTTACATCCTCTACATCCGGCCACTTGGTTAAAAAAAAAAAAAGAGGATGAAGAACCTGATGGGCCTTGAGCCAAGATCTTTGTAGAGTAGCCCATCTACTGTAGAGAGTTTGCAGATGTCAGCCATCTCCTGACAGGGTACTCGAGGAATAGCTCCTAGATTTGTCAAACTCTCTCTGGCATGCAGTAACATATTTTTCAAGAAGAGTTTTTTCATCCATAATCAGCAACATGAAGTTGTTGGCCAGTGCACAGGTCCTGGCACATGGAGATCCAGTCATGAATATGGACCTTGCTCACCAGCTTATGTTTATAAATTGCTCAGCTGTCACCACCTTGCCAGGGAGACGAGTCCTGTTTACCCTTGAAAGCCAGCAACTTTTACATTTCCTGCTGCTGTGCGGCCACCACGGACCGATTATCCTGTGTGACTATGCAGCTCCATGCATTGGTGATAATGTGCGCAGAGTCAACATGTCCTACAGACGGAGCTCGCTGGCAGGGGTTGGCCTCCGCACATCCCAACACACCCTTCCAAGCAGGTCACTACAGCGGGGCTCACCTCTCTGCTGGCTGTGCTGGAGGCAGTCTGCACTGGGATGTATGAGAGCTAGTTATGGCTGGATCAGTGAGTGTGTGTGTGTGTGTGTGTTGGGGGGGGGGGGGGGTCACACTTCAAAAACATCCACTCCACCAATTACAATTTTTTTCACACACACACTGGCTAGCAACTTAATCACACACACTCTCGTTCACCCTTGCTTTCCATGGAGCACTGTCTGAAAGTATTATATCACACTCTATGTAGTACTAATGTATATGTATGTGTACATATTAGTAAATAAAGGTTTTTGTTCAAAATGCACTGTATTGTGTCAGCTGTTTCTTATCCACTATCATTCTTTAGCTCAACCTTTAACCCTCCCAAGCTCTTTATTCCACTATATTATTTGAATTAGTCCTTAAAGCAGAAATCAAGCTTAGTTGGACTTTTTAAATTGGTATTTTGACCTTAGAAATCCCTCGATGGCATCAGATTGTCAGATTTAAGGGTTGGATGGAGGTGGGGAGAGGACTTACCCAGTAAGAGCTTCACCTGAGAGGAGGAGGAGGAGAAGGAGGTGGCTGAGTGAGGGGTGAAAAGCTGGGTAGACATGTATGCATTGGAGACAAACTGAGTAGTTCAGAAATCCATTATCAGTAACTTTTAAATCCTTCTTCAACAATGACTACAAAGATGAAAGACCTGGATGGAGTGAGAAATATCTACAAGTTATCCTGGATAACGTACCAGGCCGCGGTTCATCTGTGGCCAGTCTGGTACCAGCTCCACCAACGGTCAGCCAACTCTCACCACCACATCCCTTCTGCACCGTGCTTGTTAGATAGCAGCTGTTCCACTCTGTTCTGGTGAAGCAATGTCTGCTCCTGAACAAACGAGGGAGAAAACAAACAAACCTCCGGGCTTGATCAGGCCATGTGTAGTGTGCGGCGTGTAGCGGTGCTCTGCTCCGCTCTGCTAGCTACCCCGGCAGCTAGCCGTTCGCCGCGCAGCAAATTAGAAACCCTCGCCATCAGGCAGACAGCTGGCAGCCTTCCCCCGGGAATGCCAATTAAGTTTGTAAAACATTTAGACAACAAAACTGTACAAGAGAAACCATCCCACAGAGGCGATCGTCCCCGCAACTCCCACCAGTGCTCACCATGACCTCCGTTGCCCCCCCCCTCCATCTGCAACAGCCTCGAGGAAATACCACCTCAGTGCATACACGGGCCCAAGAGAGCAGCAAATATGCTCAGAGAAATACATGAATCCCAAATCAAAGCCATTGATTTTGTAATGCTAATGTGTTGTTATAGCAAATTAAGGGATGATGTTTTATTAATAAGTCGGTGCCCACTCTGTTAAATACGAAACTGGCAACAAAATCTGAAAATGCTTTTGTCTTCCAAATCAAATAGCGACTGACAACTCCATAACGCTCCAGCTCTGATACGATCTCCTCCTCTGACAGTTGTAGAGTTTAGTGTTGGAGAGCGTATTAGTAGAGAGAGCAGCTAACAACCCCCGTGTATTGAACACCTCAAGTCTGCTATTGTTGGCCCCTCATGCCACACACAGTGCTGTGGCGAATGAAACCACGGAGGACAACTTCAACACTAGGCCTGATCAAGTGTCCCCAAATGGTAACTTGAGTTTTTGGCCCTAGGAAAAAAGAAAAAAAAAAAGCCGGGCGGGGATTAGAATAATACCTGTAAGTAGCTTTCTGAAAATTGAACCCTTGAGTAGGAAAGGAATATGGTGGCCTTGGGCAAGAGTGTGACCCACGCTCTCCTGCTGAATGCTAGCGCTGAGAGATGTTCGTTCATCCAGGCAGCCCACTCCAGCGTCGCTTCAGTGTGACACACAGAGGATGTGACAGACAGAGTGACAGCGTGAGTAACTAATTGAGACAGGAGGCAAAAAAAAAAGCCTCTGAGCCTTAAAGTAAATGGAAGTGGGAGAATGCCCTCGTCTCCCAATCCCTCCCCCCCCCACTCCCTACACACCCCTATCCCCGCTCAGGGCATCTTAATCAATGTTAATTAGTGGAGAAATGATTAATATGGGGGCTAAATGAAGTTATTTCATGTAATCGGCGTTTCCTTTGAAAGATCATTCATTATGTCAATATCACTCTGTTTGAATTCCTTTAAGACAACACTGTTACAGAGAGAGGGGAGAGGTGACGGTGCTCACAGACAATCAAGGAGAAGCAGACACGTCGCCAGCTAGGAAGAATCTAGTCTGTGATTAACTAAGGATGCCACACAGGCCCAATTCACTGGTTCATGACAGAGTTTGCCTTTTATATGTTTAATCTGTTTCAATTGAAACGGGCTCCCTCACTCAGGCTTCCCCCACTGAACAAAGACTGATTTATAAATGTTCCCATGATTAAAGTACTGGTGGTTCCATTATTTCCATATATTTGGCATCCTCTGCTGTGTTGCCAATAAATGGTCACTGAGACACAAATTTGTATTTACACAAAAACAGCTAATGCAGACTGCAGATGATGTGCTGCTGTGGAGAGGAGCATGTAACCAAAGATCAAGGTGTCTCAACTCAAACTACCTTTATTGAATTACCTCAGACACACATCATGAAAATAATTCTGTTAGGTCAAATAAGTTTAACTCATAATGCAACGATCAATTGGAGTTGCACCTTTTGTGCCGTGCAGAAGGTTAGAAGGTGAACTGATGTGGGTTAATGCTGAAATAAAACCAGCTCATTTCTGCTGAAACTCAGCAGCGTCTGGCCAGCTTTGTTTTCTAATGCCTCTCTCTCCTTCGTGGTTTGATCTCATGCACACAAGTACGGTAATTCACTTCATCCTCAGCAGCTATAATGCAACAGAGGCCTATCTCCTGCTGACAGACCCTTGCTGTCTGCCTCTGTTGACCAATACACCTCAAAAAAATGTACCATCTTCTTTGACTGGAAATGTAGGTCGGGCAGTTACACAGCAGAATATAAGTGTAGTAATAATGAAAGAACATAAGCAATGTCAAGGTTGGGTGAAACACAGCTGTGGCCACTGGAGGCAGTGCAATACACTCTGAGTCAAACTCCAAGCCAATGTTGTAGCTCTCTTGTAAATCAAGAGCACCAATCAGTAGATTAAACTGTTGCCATTGTCAACGTCTCTATGCCTCATTTTCTCCTCCTCTCTCATTTTCGCTGCTATCAGATGACCTCTTTTCCACGGACGACACAAGAGGAGACACTGACAGCTGATAATTCTCCTAACAAACAGCTCAGTAAATGATCACTTTGCCCCTGTGTTAGCTGGCGGAGTGGCTGTAAAGAGGCAGGGCAGGGTCAGTCTGTGTTTTTTTTTTTTTTTTTTTTTTTTTAAAGACGCAGGAATGGAACCAGAATATAATTTCAGCAGATTGTGTGCCACGTCTAGATATATGTTTATTATGAAATGAAAAGCTGGTAATTTTAGATACAAGCAGTAGACAGCTAATGGAGTTCTATTTTAGAGAGGCCCTTTTCCTTTTGGGCTTTTAGAATCTAATCTCAGCCTATTGTCAACATGCCCAGGGTGGCTAATCACCCTTAACCTTGCATCAGTGCCCTAACCCCCTCTTTTTCCTTGCCCTCCAACAATTTAAACATAATTTTAACATAATAACAGGACTTTTATCGTCCCAGTGACTGCACCTTCTACCAGAATCACCACAACTAATGGGATCTAATCTATACAATAAGGGACATTAATATAAATGCAAATCGGCTGAGGCTACATCTATACTCTCTCTCTCACGGGGGAGACGGACGAGCTGGTATGCATACGTATGTGTCATTTCTATCACGTATTTATCCATCGGTTACTGTTAACCTGCCTAAAATGCAAAGATGTGGCTCTGCACATGCCATAGCATGTGTGTGTTGGAGTAAAAAACGTTCTTGTTTCAATGGAAGAAAAGGCCCCTTCCCCCGTTAAAGGTCCAGCGGTGGGGGGAATTCGAGGCATTGGGGGTTGAGGGTTGCAGGTCGGCTGTTCAAAGCCACTCTGTGCATTGTTGGGTAGTAGGGGATTAGGTCTCTCCAGGCTGCAGAATTTGCCTTCTAATTAAAAGGGATAAGAAGTAGAAAAATAGTGAGGGGCATTACTACTGTAGAGAGAAGGGGGTGGAAAGGAGAAATGCTGAAAAGAGGGATAGAAGTTTGTAGTGTCACCACTGGTGTTTGATCACAAGACTAAGCAAGAGTTACCAACTTCTTGTTCTGACTCTCGCTGCCATTTTCTCCTGCTCCACTCAGTCCCCAGACTCCAGCCCATTAACTTGCCTCACGTTGGTAGCACACTTTGAACCTCAAACAAAGACAAAATGGTCACGCTGTTTTTCCTCACCGGTACCATTTTAACGTGGTGGTAATAAACATGGCTTTGATTAGTTGACAGGCTGTGGAAATTACCGTGATCTCTGCTACAATCTGTGCTTTATTGATAATAAACACATTAAAACCTTTTATTTTGGAATTACACATCACTCAGTAGATAACCATGGACTCTACTATAGTAAAAACAGTATTACTACATAGACAGAGCAACACAAGCAATCTAATTCTAGTATATGTACTGTATACAGTACAGTGGTGTGTATTGTAAGCAGTTGGGCATTAGTGGTTTTATTATGCCAGACAAGACAGATAAAAATAAGAAGACTGTTATCGTGATTGTTGGGTTAAAGAGAAGCGTGAGGCATCTCAACAATATTGAAACAATTCATGTGAGCCACTTAAGTGTGTGATGCTTAACGCAGGGGGCTGGTTTGTGACTCAGCAGGAGGTTTTATTTAACCCTTACTCCGATGTCCATCCCTCCCCGTCCCACAGCTTTCCAGTCAGCATGTTGTTTTGTTACCTTGTCCTCCAGCAGGGGTCCAGCTCTCCCCAGGCACCCTACAAACGAAGCCCGGGCTTTAAGCACACACAGAGGCCTGATTCTTTTCCCTTGAGCCCTGGGAGGTTAACGACATGCCAGCGGAGAACAAGACCTCTCCTTCCCTCTCTGCCCCTCCATGCCTCGCTCCCCTCCTCTCTTGGCCAACCCCTCACCAGCACACGTAGTGGGGTTTTTTGGCTGTTCTGCACCAGCACAACCCCCCTAAAATATTCAACCCCTGAAAACTCCATCTCAAACGGTGCAGGAACTCATTTGTTGGTGGTGTCTGGTTGCTAAAGCACCACCCCCCCCCACACCACCACCACCACCACTTTCACCAAGCTCCATGAAGCTCTCACCTTTTACTCCTGGGCAATCTGATCCTATTTGCAGTGTGTGACGAGGGCCATTCTCCATCACCGTACTGATCAAGAGCCCCCCTGTAAAGCAGGCCCAGGGATGAGCAGGTACAGATTTGGGGAGAAGACGGAGTGGGGCATGTAGTGAAAGAATCTGCAGTGAGCCAAGGAGAAGATTAAACGGTGGCCAACCCCCCAGCACCCCACCTCCCCCCAACACTCCCCTCTACTTCACTGGTGTCCTGAGGGGGAGTACCGGGAGGGGGGGAGCAGGGGGAGGCCGGTGGCACAGTGGTGGCTGAGCCATCTTGTCATCATAGCAGGACAAGCACATTCAACCGTGTCCTCTTTACCCTCCCATCTTATTCCAGACCCTGTATTGCACTCCACTGAAATCCATCAAAACCCCTCTCTCGGCCCCTGCCCCCGTCGTTGGAGGAGCGCTCTCCGCTGGTGTCTTTTCTTCTTTAAAGGGCAGAGATGAGTCCCCGGCTCTGCAGTCTTTCCAGGCATCCAAATTAATTTGCGTCTGGGCAGCAACATAAGCAACACGGGGCTATTTGATGAGAGTGTAGGGCAATGACATGCATTGGCAGTCATGCCTTGATCTCTTGCTTTCTTTGCTTGTCACTGTCCACCTCACCTTTATGCCAGGCCCATGCCAGCCTCATCCACATGGGTGGCACATTCACACATTTAGGACGAAAACCAGTGAAAGCCTTGTTACTAAGTAACATAATATCAATTGGTGTGGCTGAGAATACACTTCAAATCTCCGTTGAAGTGTTTGTGTTTGTGAGTGTGTATCAAATACCCTTCTGAATGCAAGCAAAGACTTCTTAAATTACCAAACACCTAAAACCACCACCAAAAAAAAACCCGGTTGTGAAATGTATTGTTTTCAGTGAGAATAAAAGGAGGATGCACTCCATTGAACAATTTCTGAAAATCCCTCGGCTAATTTTCCGATCAATACCTCAAAAAAGACCCGTTTCGTAATAATAAACAGGCTAAGGACATCTACAAAACAGCATTCCTCTAGTTTGATAAATGGATGTCAAAGTAAACTTAATGCAATTTGACATGCAATTGAAGTTGTGATCCAAAGGAAGGGGACCACAGTTAATGCCTAATTAGCGTCCCTAAATAATAAAGCAACTCAGACTAATAATTATTGCATGTACCCATTCTACCAGCTGCACCCACAATTAACCTTTCTCAATTGGCGATTCGCAATTTGAGTAAATCCTGTTATCAGCAAATATAACACATGGCACACAATCACGCGCACACACACACGTTCCAAACGCTACTCAAGGAAATCTGTGCAGTGTTTACGGTTGGGAAGCAGGACAACAAAACAAACAGCAGATATCCACTTTCAGTAAACACCACCCAACCACTTATACAGTATCTTCCCACTGGCTTAGAGAGGGTGGGGAATCAACTTTTGGTGGCTGCTGTGAATGTCATTGAACTACTTGTGTTTACGCAGGCTTAATATTGCTGCGACAAGGTCTCTTTAAACACACAGCGAAGGCTTCAGCATGCGTCAGGTCAGTTCTACCCCCGAAGAGCCGGTTTTATAAATGCCTGCCGCTGCTGTCATGAAATTGACGATAAACATAAACAAATACGAGCCAACTGAGCGTCATGGAGCAGAGGTAGAGAGCCTCGCGAAGAAGTATTGACCGCTGTTCAAAAAGGCAAACGACCATGCTGTCCAAGTCTCTGATATCAGATCTCTGGAGCCAAAAACACAAATTATCCACGGACAAAATAAAGGTGAAAAGATTCAGGATTTCTGTGAGCGTTTTCCTGAAATGCCTCTCCTTCATCCCAATTTGGCAGCACTTGGCTTGTTGCCCACTCACATTGTGTGGACGGCCCTGCCACTGTTGCCATGGGGATGTGTGGACCTGCGCAGGCCCTGAAGGCAGAATGGTCTGGTGGTGAGGTGGGGGTTATCATCAGCAGCAGACTCCACTGGGCTCCATCCAGAGGCCTGGGTGCAGGAGGAGACCCTGCTGCAGCACCTCCATCGCTCCATCTCTCACCGGTGGATGCTTGCCCCCGTTCTAAAGAGTCCCAAACCTAGCGGAGGCTCTGGGATGGGGCTCTGTAGTGTAGGGCTCCGGCCTGTCCACTGGGGGCCGGCTGCCTGACTCCCGTAAGCCTGGGCCAGACGGGGTGGGCTGGGGTGGGAAGGGGCCAGGCAAGGCAAGCTGGACTGTGGCCCAGAGCGGTGACTGCCTGTCTGCCCAGGCGCTGGGCCACGCTGCCACTCCTCCCTGGGCTCGTGCCCCTGCACTTGGATTTCAAAGGGATGTGACAGGGGGACTGGCTTTGCCTCTCCATTGCAGGACCCATGCCCCTCCAACAGCTTCTCCAAAGCCCCCCTCACCCCCCTCAAACAGCTTTCAGCCCCCACTCTTTCCCAACCCCCAAATGCCCCTCCAACAGCTTTTCTGTTTCAGCCATGAGCCCAGACTCCCTCTCACACTGTGCCATTCCCACCACTGCTGCCTCACATTTGGGAGGAGAAGGGGGAGGTTGTGCTGCTACACTGCACCCATCTGCCCCATGTCTTTCCATGCTGTGGACCATGATGCTGCAGCATGGCTCTCTGGGCGCCGTAAACACTTTGGCAAGTACACTGGGCCTTCAAGTACCCCTCCCTTTGTACTCTCCCTGTCCGCCACATGCACACACTGATGCACACCATCTGATTTAAAATGTACTTACACAAAAACCATTGCATGTAATCATGTTCGTGTAATGGAGGTAAGCAGAGACAGATGGTGGTTAATACAGATGAATGATTTAGACTGAGTTTAATTCAAACTGTAAAACAGTACCGTGCTTAAATGTGCCGCCTTTATATTGTTCGAGCCACCCCAGCTACATCCCTCAACCCCAAGCCGTCTCAGAGAGATCTGTATCTGGCTGAGTCAGATGTGGTGCCACTGTGTCTGTGTGGTGGAGTACACCAGCTCATTTAGCAACTGGCCCATCATCAGTAAGTATCTTACAAACCAAAGTGACATTGACAGGCTGCGATTCAATTGGCCGAGATCCCCTTTTCTCTCTCTCTCTCTATCTAGGTTTCTCTCTTCATCGCTCCCCGCATGGCATTTCTCTGGCAGGTCCTCCAGCGAAATTCCTTCCCTCCTGGTCTCAGCATTCCCGCAGCCAGCCTCCCTGCCTGGGCACAACGCAGTGGCTGGGGTTGGGTGGGATGGCTGCTCCCCCCGGGCCGGTCCCAAGCTACAGCTACAACTCCAGCCCACACTGCATTCCACTAGCCACTGACCAGTCCCCCCAGCAACCAGGAGAGAGGTGAAGAGAGCAGCGAAGGAGGCACAGCAGCAGCGGAGTTATTATCTACTGGAGGTTGACATGACCATATACTGTTGAAATTGTATATGAAGTTCCTCTTATATGTGGTTCGACAATAACATTTAATCTTTGCATGAACGTGTTATTGCACAGTCCATGTTTCAGCAGTTTGTGTGATCTGCTCTCAGATTACTAATGTCTGGATAACTGATATAAAAAAACAAGACAAAGGAGCGTTCAATTTCTGTTCATTTTACCAACAAAGATGAGAATCAATTCAGTGCAACGCCTCCTAAATGGTTTACTACACAGGTGCAACACAATGAGGATGAAGAGCTTGTGTTTCTCAGCACTTCACCAGACTGCTCTCCTCCACATCTCAACAGAGGGATGTGATGGGTGCGTACTGCAGCCGACAGAGGCGAGCTGAATCTCTGTTCGTCCAAGCTGCTTCTGGACAGCTCAAGTAGCAGTAGGACAGGAGCCGGACGGTCCCTCCCCTCCTGCTTCTCCCCCAAGCCGAGCCAGGCGCTGTGTTTACTCTCCTAATTACAGGGGAGGGGCCGGCTGACAGGCGAGCCATCACAGATTCCCCACAGGCCTGGGGCTGGGAACGCTACAAACACCCGCCGCTGTCTCCCAAATGTGACGGCAACGTCCAACTGTCACTGGGGAGCCTTCACTGGCAAAACCAGAGGGCCCAAAGAGAGATATTAAAGACATGAGAGGAATTGGCAGAGTCTGCACTAACAGGGGGTACGCTTGAGAAGTCGAAGTGGGGAGCTGGGGGCATCGCCAAAGTGTCATTCAAAGCAAAGTGGGGTTTGGACAGGGCACAAACACCGACTTATACACACACAAGCATTTCCCTCTGTCTTATCTAAGGGGAGATAGTTAGATATACCAGACAAGAAATCCAACCAGCGGAGCCACCAAACTAATCGACCATGTTCAGAAAGCAAGTTCGGCCCTTGGACAGTGTTATTCAGTCCTCCCAGCCTGTCCCACAATTCAGCACAAACCATACGTCTTGCTGTCTCAAGCTAACGGAAGCACCTGCCCAACGAGCACTTCTTTTGCAGACATGTACACGTAATGATTGCAGAAAGGCGTGGCATCAATAAATTACTGAATTCATGTGCATTTTAGTTTTGACCCAATGATATGCACAAAGTTTTCTACTTACTGTAACTGTATTACTATGGTTCAATATGTTTGCATGGTTCAGTAAACTGTACAGAGTTTAATAATCCACTTACAGAGTGTGTGTGTGTGTGTGTGTGTGTGTGTGTGTGTGTGTGTGTAAACCTCAAATGAAGATATCCCAAATAAAGAACATGCACAAGTAAATATGAAATACTTTCATTGTTTATCTAACAAAACTGGTTTATTTAACAAAAACACAGATATTCCTGTGTGCAAAAATATGTGAACCAATCAATAACTTGTAGCACCTCCTTTATCAGTGATGACTCCTATAACCATCAGTCTCTGGTATCTTCCTGGAGGGATTTTCTCCCACTCCTCCTTACAGAACTACAGGTCCTGCAACAGGATCTCAATCAAAACACTAAACTTCTTCCTGAGCCATTCTTTGGTAGATTGAACAGCTACTTTCAGCCCAGCTTCAGCTCTCAGACTGATGGCCTGACGTTCTGTTCATGGGTTCTCTGGTTTCCTGAGAATTGATGGTTCCCTTAATGATGCTGAGTCGTCCACAGGAAGAGAAACAGCTCCAGACCGTGACACTCCCACCACCAGCTGACGTATTGAGGTTATTTTGTTGTCAATTTTGGGTTGTCACCAAACATGCCATTTTTGATTGTGACCAAACAGTTTCATTTTGGACTCATCTCTCCAAGGAACAGACTTCAAGAAATCTTCAGGTTTGTCCAGGTCGTCTCTGGCAAACTGAAGATGAAGATGGGCAGCTTTGTTCTTTTTAGACAGTAGTGTTTATTGTTTATTGTTGACGGCTGCACAATGACATCAGATGCAGCAATGGAGGCTTGGAAATCTCTGGATATTTTTCTTGGGTTGTTTTTTATTGGTTTAATATTTTACATACATTACATTACATTAATTTACATTGGTATTTTAGAAGGATGTCCACTTCTAGACAGAACTGTTATGTTAAATGCTCTACTTCTGAATATTATTTGTCTCACAGTGGACTGATGGAGCTCAAATCTTTTTGATATGACTTTCTAAGCTCCCCAGAATGATAAACACTCTCTTCTCTTCCTGAGGTCCTCTGATGACAGCATAGTGTTTTTCTTTCACCTGCATGGTAACACCAGACTGACCAGGTTTCTCACCTGTATTTATGGGAATGCCACACAAACTCCTCCCAAAAGATCTGACCTTGATTGAATTTCATATCCAATTATTTTCCAACCTGATTCCACTTCACTACTTAACTAATGCAAAGAGGAGGTTTCTGTTATTTTTGCACCTGCACTAATTGCCTTTAAACTGTTTTCATTTTACTTCATGCACAATATCCTCTAAAAAAACATATGAAATTGGTAAATATAGATTAATTGTAATAATTCTGAATATGGATTGCACGGTAAAAACATTTCAGTAATTGCACAAGGAGTTCACAGACTTTCAATCATGACTGTAGGTTATTATGTTCCTTTCCAATGTGCAGTCAGCTATGTACTAAATCAAGGAGCAGATTAGTAAATCAAGGGTCGAGTTTACCAAACTAAGGAAACTATGTGTGTGTGTGTGTGTGTGTGTGTGTGTGTGTGTGTGTGTGTGTGTGTGCATGTACACTAACCCTCCTCCCAGGGAGGTATAATCCACTAGAGGTTGTAATGCTCCAGTGCTGTTGGGGGGCCTAAGAGAATCCCTCTGGAAGCACGGTGGCTGACCCTATCACATATTCAGGTCAAATAAACAAAACAGTGTTGAGAGAAAGGTTAAAATGGAAGAAGCACCTCTTAACTGGTACTCCCAATGGCTGAGATCTTCCCGTTCCCTGCCGGCAACACTCACCTCACCCCCGAGAGGCAAGACAAGAAAACCATTTGATAAATCATGAATAGTCACAGTTGTGCAAGCGCGCTGTGACCATTTCTAAAATTTATTATGGGGATTACACACAAAATCACACAATGTAACATTTTCAAATGTGTTATGAATGCCTCCCAGAATCCAATTCAAATCCTAGGTTACCAAATAAGCCTGAACAAATCCCCCACATTGAGTTCTTCCTCCTTTGAAGACTTGAGAGGTCTGGTCTGCAGGGCAGGTTTTACCACGCCATGCAGACACCTCAGCACAGAGAGAAGGCTAGCTAGGTGGAGGAGACTCAGAAAGAGAGAGAGAGAGAGAGAGAGAGAGAGAGAGAGAGAGGATGCTTGACAATTAAATCAACATAAATATCTTTATTGCCCAAATGTTTTAATTTTCTGTATTACTTCCAAAACACTGCAGAGGCAGAAATGAAGTAGAACTATGATGATAACCAAAGCATGTGTAATTCTCAAGTAATAAGTAATAATACAAAAATATAACATCAATCAATAGCCATATCAAATCATAAAAAACAAAGCATTTACTGTGAAGATTTGCTGGTGGTATGTCTTTACAGAAGAAGCAGGAACTACCAAGATTGTGGGGCGATGAGCTCTTTACACGCTACATTCAGTCAGTGTTAACCTTGAGGCAGTAGGACACACGGAGTCTCCTCCCATCCTGTATTTGTCCTTGTTGGTTTTCCATAAGTCTTGACACTGACGGTCTGAAGGCGAGCGTGTTTAATTGGATCCGTTTGTTTGTTGCCGAACTCCTGCGCAAACACAACACATACAATTATAGCACATAATTAAAAGGCATGTCATGTTAATGGCAAGAGCAAACTCAGCACACGCACACATCTAACCTTCACAATTCAATTCAAAAATGTGACTAGAAACCCCATAGTTTTGTGATTATTGCACCATTTCATTATCCATTCAGCACTGTTGAGTATAAAATATATTCAGTACATAAACCACCAAGTGAGAGTGTGAAAAAAATAATTACATTACACTTGATGAATATCACACTAGGTGAAATAAAGGAGTAGTAGTGGATACTATAGGGGATGAGAGTTTTACCCAAAAACTGAAATACAGTAACAACTAAGAGTCATTCAACAGCAGGAGCATTTAATTCTTTAATCATTTTACACAGAATAATTTTTCCACAACTTTGCACCAAGACTATATTTGTAACATTGAGATAAAATCCCATGATGGGTGAGATGCAGAGTGCTGCCTAGTGAATCTGTCTGTCTGGCTGAGTGTTAGTAAAGTCTTCCCAAACTAACTGAATGGGGCTTCTCCCCCTTTTAATCCCTGGGGAAGACTTTGAATGTGTTTTGATGACCTCTGGGGTCAGTTACATGTTACATTACACAAAGGTTTAGCTCCTTTGTGATAAGGGAATGGTGTGGGGAGGCATCTCGCTATACATGGTGCACCTTTTGCACAGTTGCAGCATATCCATCAAACCTGCCAGGCTAATTAAAATACAGCTTGTGATTATCCTATTTCAGCTCATTTCTCTCTCTCTCTCTCTCTCTCTCTCTCTCTCTCTCTCACACACACACACACACACACACACAATAATTACTGTGTGCATCCTTGTAACCAGTCATTTCATCAACTTCACTTAGTGCCCTGCACAAATGTGACCCTAAATAAAATAATAATGAACTTAATAACATTATTGCTATGCTTGTGTTCAGTAATTTCTATGATTTTTGTAATTCAGGTCAATTAAACAAATGTGTATGTAAACCTACATGAGTTTAAAAACGTACATAAGGCATGCAGGTCTAAACAAATGTTTTTGCTAATAGTTGGCATCTTAAGAGTGGTTGCTCTTCACTTTGAGTCTTCAGTGAAAATATGATAGCAAGAGGAGGAAAATAACCCAAAGTAATTAAAGCAATATTGAATGATTAGGCCTCACTAAAGGGACCATTATTTGTTTTATTGCAAGAAAGCCTCCCGCAGTGTCTGAATCCAATTTCAATCCCAACAGAGCAGAGATAGAGGAGCATATTTAGCCAAAGGAAGAGCTTTTCCTCATCTTAGATTATCACCGTTTCTATATGAATTAGTTTCAATGGCTGTTGGGTTTTTTTGAAGATCAGAATGAATTCCACCGACATTCCTCGTATTCAGCCATGCGGATATCAAACAAGGAGGGAAGGAGAGGCAGAGGTGAGGAAAGCGCTGGAATAGTCAAGGCTATGTTGCACAGCCTGAATTTGGATAACGACACCTGTTTTTTGTTTTTCCAAACACCCAACAATTTAACTCTTAAAATTGTATTTTTGTTATTTATTTTAGTGTATTGTATTTTAAATGAATATATATATTTATTTGATGTATTGTTTTTGACGCGTGGATAAGGAGTGGTGTGGGTGCTGCCTTGCTCATTCATAACCCAATCTTGAAATATGATTTTATTTCATGGAAATTAAATAAGGGTCTAGCATCTAGGCCTACGCATTTTTCAAAGGACGTATAGGCTACGCGTTAAATGGTAAAAATCACAGGTTGGTGTAGGCCTATTAAAATCCTCACCCTCAGGTTCACTGTACCAGAGGCGGAGATAAAAGCCGTCGTCGTCAATTAGCCGGGAGTCAGTGGGAGCGCTGCTTGCCAGAGGCGTTTAACTCCTTCTCCCTTTAAACGTCCTTTTAAGATACAAAGTCCCTGCGGAGGGCCTGGCTGCACTATTTAATAAATTATTTAGCAATTTAAACGGCGAGATCCTCCAGATAACAATATCAGACGTCGTGATTTCCCACGCACTATTTGTAACTCTCGCATTAGGCTGCATTACCATACAGCTGTTCAAATAGGAGGGGAAATTCATAAAGTAAAAAAATGTGTAATTTTAGCTGTAAGCTGATTATTGCTATTTAGTCTGCTGTAAGCTGTGGCCAGTGCAAAAGTCTGTTTTATAGGCCCGACGTGCAGAAGGCGTGCAAAAACAAACTGCGGACGTCTCTATAGTTTTATTAATTTATTAATTCAAAATATTATCTCCGGACTAAACTTTGCAACCCGAGCCAGACATGGTCCATTTTGGCACGAGACTGTTTACACCTGATGTAAATAAAAAGTAAATAAAAAGGTGGGCAAACTATGATATCCAGTCAGTGACCATCATAAGGCAAATAACAATATAAACACATGTGAATTATACTTTAAGAAAAACATGTTTTTAAAGGCCCTATCTTCATATAAGTTAAATCAGTTTGATAGTGATTTCCACAATATAAACGTATATCATAAAGATGCATGTGAGTCTAAAAAGGTGGGGAAAGTGAGTTTAGGTGAGTTTACCATCCACTACATCACCGTTTATCAGCCTGACAGAAAGCCCCAATGTATTTATCCGGCTGTAAATGACAAGAAAACGGGGATACCTGAATGTGGTGCTGCTCCATTCCTTCAGGGAGTCACACTGAAGATCACACACCCAGCAAAACTTTGCCTCTGCTGAGACGTGATGAGAGTTTTGTAGTTGGAAAAAAAATCCAGCGGGCATGATCCATAAAACCGCTTCTCTTGATCGAAATCTGTCAAAAGAGATGCCGTTGAGTTTGCATTTCTAGTTGCCAGTACCAAGCTGCAACTCTAAATGAAAACTAGATCGTGCTGTTTTTCCCACCAGCTGTCACTACACCTTTGACACTGGCCTTCCACACTGCCGGAGAGAGGCAAATGACGATTCATAAAACCCACGGTCTGCCTGTGTTTATAAATCTAAATCAATATTCAAATCTGTTTGAAGTGAGCGGGTGTGTCCGTGCAGGCGCTGTGTGTGTGTGTGTGTGTGTGTGTGTGTGTGTGTGTGTGTGTGTGTGTGTGTGTGTGTGTGTGTGTGTGTGTGTGTGTGTGTGTGTAGGTGTTCTACAAAGCCTCTTAAGATGATACATTTACCAAGCCGTGACAAAAACCCTCGGCATATTATTTTGGGATGGGCACGAGGGTTCAAAATTCAAGTGACGTAGACTTGGCTTATTTATCCCTCAGAGGTCTATCAGTAAATGTAACATAAAATGGTTACAACTCCGTGAACACTACAAACAGAAATATTATAAATCATTTAGAAATGATTTTGCACCATAATATATTATTATTATTATTATTGAGTAATATTACAATGCCACACAAACAAAACCTGCAAAAATGCAACTTGTGAATCAAATAAAAAATAAAACAGGCCTACCTTCAAAAGTATATTTGTCGCTGGTGTTTGTTCATTCTCCTTTTCGTCTCCCCCTTGCACAGAAAACGTTTTAGGAACCAGAAGTAAGGCAGGTGGAAAGTGACAATATAGTCGCTTAGGGTGGACAGGCTCTGCGTTGTGGCCAACTTGACAAATGGTAAGTCAAACTTAACCTGCCTTTATTCTCATATATCTGCTCCGGAGCCCATAGCCGTTGGCTGCTCGGTCTATTTTAGTGGGTATTCCTGGGGTAAATATTCTGAGTGATTTTTTTGGTGGGCCCATATCAACCTGATGGGAGCAGACTGGCTGGCTCTGTGGATGGGAGGACAGTTTTAAGGAAATAAGTCTCTCTAAATCCCCTCTTTGCGACGCACTGGAATGTGAGAGGACGGTGCAGCCTTCACATGGAGTGCCCAGCTTTAGTCCAGGCGACTTTTTTTTGTCACACCATCACTATTTTATTATAGGAGCTATTTTCCTCACATTTTAACTCGTTTACCACCTATAAGAGTTAAGGTTACAATTAGTGCTGGCTTCACGTTCTTATTTGTTGGGTTGTCTCCTAAATAATGCACCCAAAATAATGTTAATATGCTTTGATATTCTTCGACGGTCTGGAATTGTTTTTAACAGTGGCAGCCTATAGGTCTGATTTAAACATGTAAATATCCAGAAATGTAGTATTTTGGGTGATTATTATACGCACTAATATAAGACAAGTGGAAAATAAAAAGCTGGGTAAAATATGATGATCGTCATAGGGTAAACATAAAAAATATATTTTCAGAAAAACATTAATTTAGTCTTCCCCCCTTAAAATAACCCATCTCCATATAACTTCTATCGGTTTAAAGCTGCTTACAATAATGTATAATATAAATTTACCTCATAAAGATTTATGTAAGCCTGACATGCTAATTCCAAAAATAAAAAGGTGAATAAACTTAAAAGTTTTAAGTGGGTTTACCCTCCACTGCTTCCCTGTATACGACGTGCTACAACAGGAGAGTTGAGTTTATTTATTATCAATGTACCCTCTGCGATGGGATGGGGATGTTGTCAGTCGCCCTCTCGCTGCCATTGGCTGAGCACTGTGCGTCAAAAAAGTAGCTGGAGACATTTGTTTCCCAGTGAAAAAAAAAAAAAAAAACTCCCTACCAGTGTGAGAGACGGAGACAGAGACAGACCTCAGCTCAGTCCTCCGGCTCCCATTGGCTGGCAGTTTCTACAAAATCCAACTCAAACCACTTCACTCAGACCAGACCAACAAATTCTAAGGCGTACGTGCAGCCTCCTCCATCACTCTAACGCTGTCGCACCTCTTCAAACCTTTGATGCAAGCGCTGAAGATTTAAACTTTTCTCGGTGTTTTTATTCTGCTGTTGAAAGGGGGTTTTCATTCGGTTGCATTTTGTTTTTTTTCGGCCAGGACATCGTAGCCCTACTGAGTTTTATTTCTCCCGGAGGAAACGAACTAGACAAAGAACTTTCCACTCGTCAATATCAGAGTAAGTTTCGATATTATTATTATTGTTATTATTAATGAATTGAAATAAGGCTCCGTGGTGGGGGTAGTAAACTCATAAACTGGTAGTCTATCCGAACTCAAACCTCTAATAAAATCAGTTTTCAACAAGCCTCCAATAATCACACTTATTGTGAGAACAGGTCTAATAAACCCACTACGGCACTACCGGCTGTTTGTGCTTCATCACTGTAGCCAGGGATGTAATGGAGGACAAACACACTTAAACTCCCTTCGCCTACCTTTTTATTTATGGAACAGAGTTCACACACTGACATAAATCTTCGTGATATAAATTCATACTGTACGACAAAAATACGGCCTGTCAAATTGATCCGTGAAGGGGAAAAAATGAAAAAAATAATGGCTTTGTGGAAATCTAAATTATTTTTGTTTTTATTAGTGGTTGTTTTAGGAAGAACACCGACTGGAGGCCACAGTTTACCCAGATTATTTACCACTATCCATGGCCGCAGTCTGTACTGCAGTTCCGGGTCTCAATTCTTTAAACTCAGCCGATTTCATTCAACATCAACAATGTTTACATGAATCGCTGATTTTTTTTTTCACACTTTTATTAATATTGAATACTTTTCCTCAACATGCATCAGTGGGGATATAGTGAAATGCGTGGCAACAGAAGGGGCTAATTGGGGAGGCGTGTGGCTGCTCCTCCCTGCGCCCTCCACTGATAAAGGCTCTCTGGGTGAAGCACATTTAGGCCTGCTAATGAAAAATGTTCAGGGGCCTGTTCTCTCTCCGCTTGATAAATCATCCGCACCTCTCCAAATTACACCAGGGCTATAACGTAACACATGATATTTGGGGACAACATTTTACACCTTAAAACCATTATCTATAAATTCTAAAATATTAATCGAAATTGTGAATTTAGCATTTCTTATTTTTCTAAACGTGAGCACTTCATTTCTACAGTACAGCGTGAAATATTTTAGTGCTGATAATTTGTAATGAAAAAAATAATAAATGGTAATATTAAAATACACATATGTGGGTTTAAAATTTAAAGAGCAACCCGTGTTTGATTTGCTGCATTTATTTTTTTTAAAGGAGCCTGAAAAATATCAGACTGTAATGTTGTGACCAAATTGCGCAGAGTCGGGGCCATGCAGCTCCAGTTAGGTGCCACTCGGATTATCTCGTTAATTCATCAACAAAAACATTTATCATAATTAATTCTCGGACAGGGTAATTATTATTGAGCGGGTGTGTGCAACTGGTAGACGGGTCTGTTTTAAGTGTGACAGATTGAGATGAGGGGGGAAAAACCGTTGGATATTGAAAAAAAAAATGCAACTAATCAAGACGCACGGAGGGGATACGGGGTGAGAGGGTCACTGAAGTTGAATTGACACCAATCACAAATCTACCAATCAACATCATCGCAAAACAAATTTATTTCAGTTAGATTTTGGCAAAAGGTAGAATAAACAATCACGTGTTCAACAGGAGGGACGTGTGCCTTTTCCCTTGAGCTTCTTTGCAGCAAAAATCTTTACAAACCAGAACACATCTAAATAATTGAAATTGAATTAAGAATTAGGTCTACGCAGTGAAAGATTTTGGTAGCCTCGCTTTTACTGCCAGCAGGACACGCTGTTATCAGCCAGGATGAGAATTTCAATACAGACGAACCAATAAAATAAAAGCCGGGCTCTTCTTTCAAATCCCAGTGACTTTCTATTTATATTAATAGAAACTACCGCTGGCAACAAAACAGTGACAAAGAGGAAATCTAAAGAAATGGCTACTAATGGCTACCATTTTGCCAACAGGGGGTTTGTCTTTTTTTTCTTTCTTTTTTTTTTTGAAGAGCCCTTGTTTCAGTTTCATGGTATTTCCATCCCCTAATATCACTAGGTGATTAGTCTCTGGGTTGATTCATTTGATTGTAATTTTATGTAGGTTCAAATTTGTGCGCATTTGAACTTATTTTTGTTTGTTCTTTCCAATGACTTGTTGCAAATATAGTATGCTGCTTTTTTGCACTAGTGTGTGTGTGTGAGAGAGAGAGAGAGAGGGAGGGGGTGCAGCGTTTGTTGATAGGACGACAGCTGGAGATGTGGTGCTTTTTGAAGAGCGCTGTGCGTTTTGGAGAGGGTTTATTTCGTTACAGCACCATGTAAACAGACCTAATATCCCTTAGCCAAGGTATGTGTTGACCAATGTCTTTTGTTGTCGTTTTTGGAACAGGTATCCGGTAGAGCACGGCCGACACGACGAGTATAAGACACCAAGTACATCCCTGGAGCTCCAATCAATTTTCAAAATTTTCTCCAACTTCAGCCCCCAGACAAACATTAGCATGATGTCGTATCTCAAGCAACCACCTTACACAGTCAATGGACTGAGCTTAACAACTTCCGGAATGGACCTTTTGCATCCGTCAGTGGGCTATCCAGGTGGGTTTGAAACCTTTGAGGAATAAATGAGGAGTAATGACAGAATAAGAGTGAGGCCAGATAGTAAAAGGCTTAATGGATTGGGCTATGGTGACAATGTGTCCATGGTCTCTCAGCGGGGGCGTCAAATCACTAAACCCCACGGTATGGTAAAGCCCCTGCATCTATTATCATTTCAGACCAAAACTTCCAAACCCGCTTATATTGAGTGAATTTCTGGTGACAAAGTGGAGCAATGACTGACAAAATATTATTATTTGGTCACTATGATAAATTATCAGACGCAGCTCACCAAACCAAACCAAACACACGCACACATCTGAAAGGGAATATTGGCTCTGACTGGTCCCCTGATTTGATTTTAAAATACGACTTCCAAACAGATTTGTGGAATTTTATCTCGATCTTTGCTTTGTATTATATTGATAAAAACTACACGAACAAATTGTCCACACCTTGCCATGCCCAACTGACGTCCATATCTCACAGGACTCGTGCGTAATTACGCAAACAACATAAAATCTACTTCATAGGCTACAAATCTACATTTGATTACTTTACTTTTTTTTCTTTGACATGTGCGTGCTGCTTTCCCATATGAATAAATAACCAAGCTTGCGCTTTATTTGCTTTCCTTTTCATTTTTCCTCATACTTGCAGCAACGCCACGCAAGCAAAGACGGGAAAGGACTACTTTTACGCGCGCCCAACTCGACATTTTGGAGGCGTTGTTCGGCAAAACTCGGTATCCGGACATATTCATGCGCGAAGAGGTGGCGCTGAAAATCAACCTACCTGAGTCCCGTGTACAGGTGAGTTAAGCATAGCATCTAGCATCTTTGTTAAATATCGTATCATTTAAGATTTTTGAGAAACATCGTAGGAAAATTGGAATTATACGTCCAATTAATATTAATTCTCTGTCACATGTTTGCACAGCTATTGTCTAGAGGTATAATATGTAAAATGAACCTAACTAAATGTGGTGTACATGTGAGATAAACATAGCATCAAGTATCAAAAACTTGTCAAAAATATAATTGGCATTTGAATAAAGAAAAAAAAGTCTTCAAAAACAAGCTGATTTGCATTGGAACCAAGTGAAAATACGTCATCACATTTCGCCTGTTTTAGGAAAAAAACTCCATAATTGCTGATAATTGATAAATGTTGTTAAGAGGGGCATTTTTGCGGTGTGATTTTTTTAAAAACTGGGCTGTACTGGCTTGTATCTCATTTAAGATATTTGAGGAGCATCATAGGAAAAGTGGAAGGAGGTATTATGTCCAATTAGGGTAATTAGACAATAATGTAGATTTTTAAAATGTACCACTGTGTGTATTCTAGGTCTGGTTTAAGAACCGAAGGGCGAAGTGTCGCCAGCAGCAGCAACAGCAGCAGAACGGGGGCCAGAATAAGGTGCGACCTGCCAAAAAGAAAAGTTCCCCGACCAGAGAAGTGAGCTCAGAAAGCGGGGCCAGTGGCCAGTTCACACCCCCCACCAGCACCACTACGGGCCCTGCCGTCTCAACCAGCACCGCCCCAGTGTCCATCTGGAGCCCGGCGTCCATCTCTCCACTGTCAGACCCTCTCTCTACCTCCTCCTCCTGCATGCAGAGGTCCTATCCCATGACCTACACCCAAGCCTCGGGGTACAGCCAGGGCTACGCCGGGTCGACGTCCTACTTTGGCGGCATGGACTGCGGGTCTTACCTCACTCCCATGCACCACCAGTTGTCAGGCCCCGGCTCGACTCTCAGTCCGATGAGCACAAACACAGTCACAAGCCATCTGAACCAGTCCCCGGCGTCCCTCTCCACCCAGGCCTACGGGACGTCCGGCCTGAGCTTCAACTCCACAGCAGACTGCTTGGATTATAAGGACCAAGCGGCATCGTGGAAGCTGAACTTCAATGCCGATTGCTTGGATTATAAGGATCAAACTTCCTCGTGGAAATTCCAGGTCCTGTGAACAGAGCAATCTCCTGTCAAAAGTGCACAAACAGTGACGATACATCAAACGCAGCGCTGCCATTCCTCAATAAAAATCCATGCATAAAAAGACTGGTTAATGTGTGCCCGTCGTCGGCGAGGCAGGGCTCCCAGTGGCCCCGAGTTTCTTGGCATGATGGTGTCTGGTCCCCCTAGAGGAGAGGTTTAATTTATTTTAGCATTGGCAAAGAGATTTTTTCTTTCTTTTCATTCACAGGTTGTAGCCCCTCATCTATGTCTGTCAGTGTGTGCCTCTATGCGTAAAACACCTGTTGGTTAATCTGAGGACAACTCAGAGTGGACTCTTAATGAAAAGTACATCACAGCCACGGAACAAATGTTAAGTGCTTGGGGATGGACAGACCTCCTTTAAGCTTCTTATACAACTTTGCCGACCCACTGGCAGAGAGACACGTTGATGAGGATGGTGTGTGGACATGGATGCACTACTTTATTTAAGAAAAAGTGTTTATAAGGAATCAATATGTAGTTTCTAAGAGACAATCAGTGTGTGTCTTATATAAATGGTACATATGTGTTTTTTATCTGTGCTAGCCTTCGAAACTGTGATCTGTTGTATTGTATGCAATTTGTGAGCCCCCTCGCATCAGACTCTCTGCTGTGATTTTAATAGATTTCTAACTTTTTTGAACAACAAAAAAATGCTAATGGTTAAAATTATTAGCATTACAAAGAGAGACAAGACTTCCCAAGCACATGGTAGTAATAATCAAGGGTTAGCCATACTGGAAAAGACTCTCAGTTGCTGAGAGCCCCACACTCGCTCCCCTCCATTGATCTCAACACACGGTGATTATGGATCCTTACTGGCTCCAAAGATGGTGTGACCCCCACCGCTGAAAAGACATGAATAAAGGTCCTGTGAGCTTACCCCACTCATTCATCAAGAAACTAAATCTGTGTGTGAGTGTGTGTGTGTGAGTGAGTGTGTCTGTGTTGGAGAGAGAAAATGGAAAATGAACAAAGTGACAGTAAGGCAACGTGTGTGATGCATTTCAATGTCAAAACACGATTACCCATAGTCCAACTTCACTCTATAATGCAAAAAAACAAGTGACTATTATAATCTACCTGTTATGGGTATTTTAGTAAAGTTTATTTGGGTTACAGAAAAAAGGTATTTTTCTAAGTCTGAAGAATTTATTTCGGGACAACTCATTAGGTCCCTTTTTTTTCTAATGAAAGAGCGATGTAAATCCAACAGGATAACGTACTATGGTGACGTAATATTTTTTAGGGTGTTTGACATTGGCCTTTAAAAAACATCTGAGACAAAAAGAAAGGAAAAAAATCTACTCTTTCATAATGAGAACACGCATTTTTAACATTTTAAAGAGAGCAGTTTTGCAGTTTGTGTTAATTAGGCCAATAATTACAGATGACAGTGAGTCATCACGCCAACACCTATCACTGGCGACCCCACTCTGGTCCTCATGCACCGTTACTTATTCCAGGGCGTTTGAGATTACAGCACAGCCAATATCAACATAGCGGGACTGTAATTTATCAAATCAAACTTGTCTGTATATAATCTATTGTCTTGTAATTAGTTAACATAGCATACATATGGCCTGTTTCTCCAACAGTAAAGCCTGCTAGTGGCTACAGGAATATAGTGGAGGGTAAATCCAATAAGACTTAGTTTACCCACATTTTTATTTGTGGGACTTTATTTGTAGACTTCGCCCACAGACACAAATATTTATCACATAAATTCGGAGGTCTGAGGATAACATTTTCCTTTAATGAAAAAAAAGGATACATTATATTTTTTCTAAAATTTCATTTTCGTTGATGGTGGTTGTTTGCCTTATGACGATTACCGACTACAGGGACCATAGTTTACTCACCTTTTTACATCACTGGCCTTCCCCAAACGGTGGAATTAACTTCTTTTTTTTCCTTAGTTTCCGGTAGTTCAACTCTGATAGTCTCACCATAAAGAATGTGCGTTTCGAGAACGCAGTGTTTAATCCTAGCCTCCAAAACACGTTAATCCCAATATTCTACCGGCGGGGGGTTTCTTCTGGGCTCGAGACAGCAGAGGCCTCATTCAAGCCCCACGGCATGGGTTTATATAGGCTACATCACGAACTCTGCACTATCCTGCAGTATTCCAGTTAAAGAAAACCCCTTATCAAACACACTG
The DNA here is from genome assembly GCA_034670405.1 of Hoplostethus atlanticus. NCBI lineage: Eukaryota > Metazoa > Chordata > Actinopteri > Trachichthyiformes > Trachichthyidae > Hoplostethus > Hoplostethus atlanticus. The sequence goes on from JAXDDX010000004.1 coordinate 4,484,798, forward strand.
ATAGCGCCACGATTTTATTATAGTATTCAAAACATATGAAAAAAAAATTACACAAAACGTCTCAATGGCATGTGCACCTTACGATAAGAACTGTATGAATCCTGTAATAAATCAGGATACAAAGGTATAAGTCCATATTTATTACAGTGGAGACAAATACCATAAAATACATTAAGGTCGCAATAAACTCACTATTAAGTACCACGGACAGAATTTAAGACCTTAAGGTAATAGTATGGGGATATTATAATGGTTTTTCGTTAGGGCCGAGGCAGGCCAAACATTAGCCTGGGCCTTGAATTAGTCTTATAGATGTCTTATAAACACACAGGCCTCAAATTATATGGCTGGGAAGAAACTCGGCACTAAAAGTTACAGTTAGTTTACAGACTTTGTTGGAACTTCATGTATTTTATTTATCAAATCGAACCATAATATTCCTATAATATCCCCACACAAACTTATAGTGGCTGCGTGGTGTTGAGTTTATAGTGACCTTACTTTATGATAATCTATCTTTATCTCCTTTAGTTTGCTATAGGATTTTCTGTGGTATAGCCTTTTTTTCTATAGCCGCATGGTATTTTATAATTTTGCTGTGATATTTCTATAGCAGCTTCAAAATTTGTATTATAGGATTACAATGGTTATTTTTCGCAACGGAAATCATGGTGTCCTGTTGACTCCACTGGGGCGCGATGGAGAAGTTCTAGCCTACAAAAAGAAATTCAAGGAGTTAGGGGTCCGGGCTACTTTAGAGGAGGTGGTTTATTTTTATTTCTGAAACTCCAACTCTGAAGTGCAACGTTATTTTCAAGTTGACTACAAGAGACAATAAAGTCAGACCGGCAATGGGATCTGTAATGAGTCGACATGGCTCTGCAGTGGGCTAATTGTTAGAAGTCCAACATTCAATTAGCATCCTTGACATTGCCAATAATCTCTCTTTCATTGGAGTCTCCACTAAAGGAGCACACTAATTAAAAGCGTTGCTTGAAATAATCGAAGCGTTAAAGAGAAGAGCGACTTTGATTCCTGCGTGGTCAAAAAATAGGTGTGTGTGTGTGCGCGCGCGCGCGTGTGCGTGTCCCTCTGTCTGTCTGTGTTAGGAGATTGGATTTTGCTTTTTGAAAAACCTTATTACACAATAGCCCATATCCATAACCGACATTCAAGGATGAAGTAGGCACAAATAGCTTACAGCTTATTCATTCTTTCTTATTTCTAGACTCGCCTGCATTTGTCTATAGCGCTATAATATGCAAGAAACAATTAAAATATTGTGCTTTGCCAGCGACATAGGACACTGTGAAATTTTTAAAAAGAGTGTACAAATATGGCGATAAACAATGAAACAATTGAACTTGGAGACAATAGCTGAGGCTGACAGGAGCCTGAATATTCATGAGCTGCGTCTCCACTCATGTCAACAACTCCAGACTGGAGAAGAAAACACCGTTTCAGACTGCAAGGTCACTGTCAAACGTCAGCTTCAGAAAATGTCCTGCACTTCTAATGCCTGACGAAGACGCAGCCACGGTAATTATTAAAACGAAGAGAGAATCATCTTTATCTGATTAAAAGGGGGCTGCCCGGGGAACAGCAGTCATTCCTGAAATGTTCACCACAGACTGCAAGACATTCCTAACGAGAAAGAACTACATCCTATAATAAAGTTTAGGATACAAATATAGCAACGCTATAGAAACATTATAGGAATATTCTAGTGATTATATATGAGATAAAATACCATACAGTTCGATAAAGTCACTATAAACGCAATATCTCGTGCCACAAATACACTATAAATCCCCATAGTAATATTATAGGAATAGTGATTTACTGTTAAGCAGGGAAGCCATTCCTTTCATGCTGAACCGCTATAGTCTTACCATACACTCATAGGCCTAATCAATGCTCACTGATACATCCACTATCACTGGCACACAATAGGTTTATTCTGCTGGTTATTATAACCTTGGAGTCTCGTGTCTTCAGAGTGCACAAGTCACAGTAGGATTAGACATCAGGCCCTCTGAATGCTCTACCAGGCTATTTCATACATACAATGAGTTTTAATCAAGACCAAAGCGGCGCTAAGGAGCATATGGGACCGACAGACGCTGCATTAATCCCTGTTGGTTTTTGTCTACCAACAGGCCATAAAGCACCGCTTGTCTTGTTGCTGTCCAGTCAGTCACAAACACGGTCCAGGGCTTCCGCGAACATCGACCTGCGCAAAGTTGGGAAAACTATATGATTAGCCTTAGCCACAGTACATGACAGCCCTCCAGAGCCTACAAGAAGGGTTTCAGCGGGCTGTGGTCTAGGCACATGACAAGCTTTAATGAAAAATGGCTATACGAGAAAAGGCTGATAAAACGTCAATATTTGTAATATTCTCTCCATCAATAAGAAATGCCCCATATGGTGATTGTGAGAGCAGGGTGCCCCAAAGGTTTGACCACAGCCAAAGTTTTGCCAAACCGATTAATCCCAGTTATTCGACCTTTGCTGGTAGAATTTACCCTTGTAGGCTACTGGTGTGGTGAAACGGTGATTATCAAAACGGAGTATGGATGGTGAAAACAGCTATTCACAATTGAGTTTATCGTCGAGAAAGAGAGAGAAATACTGAGACACACACAGAGAGAGAGAGAGAGAGAGAGAGAGAGAGAGAGAGAGAGAGAGAGAGAGAGGTCCAAGAATTATGAAATCTTGAAATTGCAATTGCTTTGAAATTAACTGTTAAATTCTCAATTTAGTATAACAGTCATTTTAGGAAATGACCGTGGTGAGGGTTTGTTGCATTTGGATCCCACAACATGTGTTATAGGCTGTTTGATATATATGCATGTGTGGTTATTGATACATTATTATATTGGCAATAAAAATATAATAACAATAATAATAATACTAATGATGTGGAACAACAACAACAACAAAACAACAACATAATAATTACAATAATAACTTTTTAAATTAATCCAACAGTATCCTCTTGAAAATGCTTATCCAGGCTTAGTAGACATTTTCTGAAATTATTTAAGTTTGTGACATCGTCAATGATTTTGATAATCTTGTCAAAGATTAAATTAAAAGGGCTTTGTATAGCCTACATAATAACAGATTTAGATGTTTTAAAAATGAAGTCTAAAGAGATTTGAAGTAAGCGGAGTAAAAAGCATGTTATTTTAATTTCTCAGACTGCTCACACAAATCCATGGATTTACAGAGATCCCAAACTGATAATGATACTAGCAGCTAGACTAGCTGGAGGTCTGATAAAGTAAAGGGCCACACATTCATTCTCCACCAGCACGCTTTACCTAGCTTAGGCTAACCAAAATATTGGCTAACCTTAATATTTCATTGCTCCATTCACACACCTACAGTGACCTATGACCTATGACTACCATGGCTATGACCATTTACTATGATTCACGTATGAAAAACACATGCACATGCTGCACATAGTGCTGCGACTGTAAGGGATTGAGTTCTTTATTTTCAGACAGGGTCCCTCGCCCACATGCTACGGATCGCTCTCTGAAAAAAAAATATTTCACCAAATATGCCAAAACACTCATAAACCCTCATAGGACACAGAGGGCTTATCAGTTCATTAGCCACTTGATGGCCTATTTTAAGTTATAGTAGGTGGGAGGAGGGGACTGGATGAGGATATGGCCATCCATTACAGTCGTATTTGGTTAAGCTATTCAGAGGGGTGGAAAAAACTCAAACCCATAAGAAGATTACCAGATCTCAGCATATGTTAAAAAACACATTATTACTATGCTTATGGGTCAAGTTAATACCTAGTTAGTTAAAGCTCACCTAAACAGGCTGTCCATCTAAAAGGGAATTTTGCTTAATCTAACAATTCACATGTCATTCTGATGTCCTAGGGCAATCCAATCAGTATAGATCAACATGATCAACTCTCTCCCAAAGCAACAAACTGAAGCTATAATCTGTGGTGCCACACCAACATGGGCTACCCGGGCAGTTCCCTGGTCAACCAGGTCTGTACACTCACGCAATGTTTCTCTGCTTATAAATCAAAATGTGTTTTTTTTTAAATTCTAAATAGTACTTTCATTATAAAACGCCCACCACCCCCCACAAAATAATGGATACAGTCACAGTTATCCTTTCCATGTATTTAGTGCGACATCTTGAGTTAGGGGGTGAGAAAAATATGTCCCTCTTGTTTCCGGCTATGCGACAGCATAGTGAATATATGTTTGATGATGTTTATTAATACAGACCAAACTGTCATTGGGCATAGTAAAACATATTTAAAGCATTTAAAGATGAAATTTAGCGGTATTCCACTTTAAGCTTGCAGGTCTTTAAAACTGTGCTATATATTCCATAATATCCCTAGGCCATTAATAAAAATCTCCTTAGGAGACAAATGGAGATATGTTTATGGTGGATTAGGCAAAGGGCTAATGGTGCTGTCCCACACACAGTGGCATGGGGAAGAGTAAAGTGCTCAAATATGAAATAATAAAATAACTGCCGACTAACGGTCATTACTGAAGGCATAAAGTCCTCAAACAGACAATTTGGCCACTGGCCACTGCATATTGAATGGAGCCACCCTGTGGCTTTGGAGAGCAAAGGTCACTAAATTCTCCTTGTTTTCTTGTTTTCCTTCATACAAAGCACATGTAGGGCCATGGTTTAACAATACAGTTCAACCAAAGGTATTTTCTAAGTAACAGTGCGTTAAATGTATTTATTTGTTACGGGCATTAGAGCAGTGTGGGACAAACAGATGACTTCATGACTCACAAGTAATGCAGGATCTAAGCTAGTCAAAAACCTTTCTCTACCCATCATCACACTCTCGCTCAACTTAAAGAGGGTCAATTAAACCAAAGGGTTAGTTTTCCCATATCAATTTATAGAGGGAAAAGCTATCCTTCCTGCTGAAGTTGCACTTTACAACTTGAAATATACTTGTGTGGTTTAGTCCATACACTGTATCAGGGCCTGTGGTCATCCATTTGTTCTACAGAGAGCAAGTGGTGCTGCCCAATCCCACTAAGATGTCTTACTAAATGCAAGCAGCAACATTTCTGGCTTGGTGGAGTCTCTAAATGTAAGATATCAATTTTGTCAAAGATGATGTGTCAGACGCAACACACATTTTATGAGAGGCATGTGACCAAAATTGACATTGCAAGACTGATAGTTTCTTTTGGCCTGATTTTCAACTGAAACTGCAACAACTGACATTTGACATAACATATAAGCAACAAAATCAAAAGTTAAATGCTTTGATCACAAATACAAATTGAATAACTTCATGGTAAAAGGAGCCAATTTTCTCACTATATTGCAAAAGAGCAGCAACATTATTTATTGATTTCATGAAGTCAACTATGTCAATAAATGAATCCATAACAGGCAAACCTTCTCTAAAAGTTTGTTTGGACTACATTGGGAGCATCCTTTGTTCCTCTGTACCCACCGAACCACATAAGGCCTCTCCTACCTGTGAAAGATCCACTTCTCTCCCCCTCACGAGCCCCCCTGAGCCCACCAGACACATTACGACAGTCAAGCAGGTGCGTGCGATGAGGCCTCGCTAATAATTTACACCTTTCTATCGAACACTCTATCTCTTAATCTCCTGCAAACACGATTCTCTTGTGAGACAGTATAGGCCTACACCAGGAATCAAAAATTAATTAGCTGCAACCAACAGATTATAGCTTAGAGACCCCCCTGGATGGACAGCAGTTAGTCAGACTACTCTGCAGAGCAGGAGAGCGGGCAGATCACCCCCGAGGCAAAATCTCCTCTTTGCTTATTTCAATATTTCATTGAGTGTTATACATCAATGAACTGTTTCAGGTTGTCATCGGGCAGAAGCTGAGCCTTTTGAATTTGAGCGGCCCACAAGTGTACGCCCTCGTCCAACGTGCCTCGAATGCATGAAGGCAAGCGTCTTCATTACGCAAGTTCTAAACATACTTTAACTCCCAGAAATACATCCACAACCAACGGCACCGGCATTGAACGTTTCACTGTAGTTCAATACGTTGTGTGCCAGGCAGTCCCTCAGAGGTTGTTTTTATCTCACTGATTGTAAAGTTGGTCCTCAAATACCAACTTTGTTAAGGTTTGAAAGGAAAATATTGATGGTGAGGCATGAAGTTCAAAAGTAAAGTCTACATCTATTGATATTGCTACATTGCATTTCTCAATTCGCACCCCGTCACTACTTTTTCCAGATTTGGGACGAGGAGCTCCAGCTGGCGCAACACTCAGCTGCCGCCCAGTCCCACCGTGCTCAGCTGCAGACTGGATTAAACTGAATGAGGATAGCCTGCCCTCCCTCTGTGCTCCTCTCCCAATTATCTTCTTGCTCCACATTCACCATGTACCTCCCGATAACACTGCCCAGTACTGAAGAAGCATCTCAACCCACTCTTGCCTCAACTGTCTCTGTCCAGGGTATGAGCAACGGACCTGCCTAAACTCTTCTCACAGTGAAGGATTCTGGTGTCTGATGCTGTCAATGACCAATTTAAGCTTGAGTTTTGATTTTTTTTTGATGATCATCATCTCCCGATGCACTTCTTTCTTCATGGCAGTAGTTTCATGGATGAAAATGCCCTACGATAGGCCTGAAAAGCCAATGGTTTCAAAAGACCGTCACCAGATATGAACCTAATATTTGATGATAATTATGGAGTGGCATATGAGATGGCCATGAAAATAGAAACACTAAATACAGCTTAAATGTGTTACAGCATGGAGTCTACTGATGCAGCATATGTTAGTACTGTTTAGCACCTTGTACTCTAAAGGATGGGCAGACCAAAACCATGACAGGAAATGCGTCTTTGACTATCTACAAATGCCCTAAAACAGTTGATATAAATGTTGTGTTGGTGTTTTTATTTTTTGTGTCCTTGATATATCAAGATCAAATGTCTCACAAAAGTATCTGGTATTTTTCACTTAAACTGACACATCAAACCTTGCATCCACACTGAGAAGGTGCATAAAAGATGACTTAATAAAAGCCATCAGGATGACCTCACGTCAGTTTCACAGCATGAACATGAGCTGTGAGTTATGGAGAACTGTAAACACAGCAACAGTTGCCTGTTGAAGTGGCGCTCTAGGGCCTGGGAGCCACTATGGCAGTTAGGCAGGGACAAAAAGCCCTTCCCGTAGCGCAGGCCAAACATTTAATATGGCTTACGGGTTCAGACTCTCCTCTAAGTGAAATCTTGTCGGGATAGTCAAATCTCTCTTAGATAGCTAATTTGACAGTTTCAAAATCCCTCTATCCTCTATCTGATCAACTTTACCTCTCTTAATCCCCCTCTCCCCCCTCCACCTGTTAGTCTGGGTTTGCATGCCTGCCTCCCTCTCTCCTGGGAGCATATGGAGCGGTGGCTGACCCAGGGAGTCGTTGAGGACGGGGACAGATGCAGCCTCTTCTCTCTCCCTCCCACCAGAGCCCCTCCCCCTTCTCCACCCGCCACCACCACCCGCCCTTCCCTCCTATCCACCTGTTTGGGTCACAGACCAGGGGATGAGTAGCTGTGCGCGTGCCATACCAGTGGCTTGGCCATTGCTTTATTATCCCACCCAAGACAAAGGGGTATTTAGGAAGGCCGGCTGCCTGCCCAAGGGGAACACAATGCCATGAGGCTGGCAGGCCTGTGGCCTCAGGGCCCTCAATCACGTGCCCGCTTATGTGAATGAGCGTCAGGGGGCATCTGTTATGTGTGTGCGTGTGTGTCTAACCTGAGGTATTATGCCATGGAGTAAATAGAAAAGGGGGCAGGAGACAAAGAATATGGTGTGTGTGTGTGTGTGTGTGTGGTGGTGGTGGTGGGGGGGGTAAAAACAATTGTATCTATTATAATTAAATGGGGTCTACACTTGAATGCATTGTCGTCTAATAACAGGTCAACTTCTGCTGCTATTGAGATTCTGATTGGAGTATTTACCGAATACTGCTTGTAACAGATTGGCACATGTAAGAGAAATACTGCAGTATAATGACGAGTAAAATTCCAACATGCTTGGATGTGCTGCAAGACTAGCCATCCTGGAGACTGGAGCAATGTACAGTGATTATAGGTCATGTATTAGAGGAAGACAAACCTAACAGTCCTTCAGCACCCTAGTTAAACCTCTCCAGTCTACTACCTGGTCCTAGTCTAGCTGTGTATTTACCTGTTCAGTTACCCTTTCTGATGTTTTCATGTATTTCTTTCCATTTATTTTAGAAAGCAGTATAGTATATACAAACTACTGTAAAATGTTTGTAACACATGATCTTTATAGCCCAATGGTCCCTGTAATTGGCTTTAACAATACATCCCTTATTCACCTTTTACTATTTCAATACAAATCAAAATGACCAAATTTACTAGTATGTAATTATTGGGTCAACACTTTGGTCAGTCGTATCCTTTCACAGATCAATGAAATCGATTCATTCAAACAAGCAATGATTGGCTAGTCCTATCAGATCGAGGAGATCCCCGGTGTCTGTGCTGCTGTGTGATTTATGAACTCCAGTGGAGAGCAGCCCAGTGACATGGCAGGGTTATTGGGGTCAGGTCACCAGTGTCTATAAGTTACCGAGGTCAGGTCAAGTCGAGTCCGTCCAGGCTGCGAGGATCTTAACCCCCAGGTCAGCAGGGGAAATGAAGCAATACAGCAAACAAGGCCATTTTTACATTACTCAGGGGTCCAGATTATGTGCTCGTTACACCAACGTATGGATCTTTGTGTGTTGGCCTTAGATATAGGTAGTTTAAAAATAGCAGCCATGCCATAAATACCACTATCCCCGTCAGTGAGCTTGTGTCCACCGTTCCTATACAGTTTGTCTGGGTTTGGCATATGTTGTCATGATTTCGACTGTTTCCTTACCACATTAAATAATTCTGGAGGTTTTTGTGGCTGATGTATCTGAAAACCAGGTACTGCTGCTTTTAAAACTCATATAAAAAGGAGTTGATTATCAGACCTCTTTTACAGCTGACACATACTGTAATTGGCATTCAACTAAATATGACTTCTCTGTGTAGCTGCCTTTGTAATGTTTCAAGTCTTCATCCAGCATCAGCATTTACTTGCAAGGCTTGTTTGAAAATGTTCATAGTGTCTGTGAGGTCAGTGGAGAGGGGCTTTATTAATGTGGTGTTTCTGTTATTTTGTCCAACCCCTGTATATATGTGTGTGTGTGTGTGTGAGAGTGAGTTTTTGTTTAGTCTAGACAATGTTACATCATTCTGGCGGGGGTGTTTGTATGTTATTGTGTCTATTGTGGCTTACTACAGCGTGCCATGCTCTCTGGACAGGCACGGTTACACATGGCTTGTGCCGCCCTGACCTACAACTCCCCCTCTTGTTTGTCAGCGGTTGTTTGGCCTACTTTCATAAAGACAAATACGGCCGTTTGTTTTGTTTTGCATTTCCATGAAAATGGCAAGTGGGGGGACAGTTGAAGTTTTTTTTTTCTTGTTTTTTTTCCCGAGGAGTTTCTGAGCCTCACAACCTCTGAACACTCCTAAAAAAATAATAACACAAACAGCAAAAAAACAACGGAAATACTTACTAGAATGAGCCAACAACAATACTAAAAAGCAACACAGATTAACCCCGCATGTTGATAGTAAACAATGAGACATGCTGATTGGCAGTAAAAGCTGGATAAAGAATAAAAGAATAAAAGTCAAACTAATAAAATACCCTGCAGAGTCTCTCTAGACACCGTTCTTGTTAAGATACTACACATTCAATTCCTAAAATGTGTTTAAACTATAAACTGAAAAACAATATGAATTTAAAAACTGATTTTTTCCGTTTCTTCCCCGACCCTCAAACTGAATCAGCTGGTGGGCTTGGCTCGACCCCTCCCTCCGGACAGTAAGGATGCTGCAGTCTGCTAATGAGTGCACTCCATAGCTCCTTACGAGTCCTTAATTAGTGGCACACTGACACAGGCCAGCCCAGCCCGGCACTGGGAGGGGGTGCAGTGGGGAGGAGGGAGGATGGGGGGAGGGGATCCTGGTGGGAGGAACAAGCAAACAAGCCAACTGTTGGTTCCACTTAAAAAAAACATTATCAAGACGCCTCATACACCAAACATAACCTATTCAGAATTTATCACTCCAACAATTTCAAGAAAATCAATGGTTTTGACACGAGGAACTTGATCAAACAAAATTGATTATGTCCTCAAAAGGGTGTGACATGGATACCGCTCCACGGCTAGGCAACGCACTGTAGCGAACACATGTGATTGAAAAGCTTTAAATGGGTGTCAAACAAGCGGGGACATAATGTTTGACTTAAATTATCAGCAGTCCCACAGGAGGCGTCCGGGACCGCTCCCCAGAGCCAGGGCTGTGTGTGGAATATAAACAGGGGATCACCGGTGACCGGCGGGTCAGCGCTGGGAGAAGGACGGGTGCTGCTGGCTCCTGGGGGAGTCGGTGACATTCCTACAGCAGGTCCTTCATTTGCTGCACATGACCCCCCCCCCTGGCAGGTGCTAACGGGACGGGCACACTTCTAGCACACCACCACGGTCATTCTGAGCTCTGTGGATATGGGTGTGTGTGTCTGTGGGATGGGTGGGGTGTTGACGGGGGAAGAGGGTCCCAGATGGGCTAATGTGGAGTTTAGCATCAGGATTACAATGCAACAGTGGTGGCTTCGGATCGGGTAGCGATTACCCCAAGCTCACACCGTCTACCCCGTCCCTCCTCTCCGACAACACCACCGCTGGTCCTAGGGGATAGGGGAGGGTGTGGTCAGGCCAACAGTCGGTCTTTAAGCACAAGACACGCAGAGCCCACCACACACACCACCCTTCAGCAATCCTTTTTCAGCTCCCCCACTCCTCTCAGCTGCATCCATCTCTCCTCCATCCTTCCCCCTACTGCATCACCTCCCTCCATCAGGGCCACTCAGGGTGCTAGACTAATCTGTTTGTCAAACGTGTGTCTTGCCTCTACCCATCTACCCCCCTCCTCCTCCCCAGCTCCCAGCGGCTGGCCATCATAGGCCCAGCTCCAGCCCTGCCAGCCCAGGGAGATTGAAATGTTAAGGGCAGGGACGACAGCTCCACTAATTAAATTCCCCAGGTTAATCCCTGCCGATCCCCTCATCACACTCTCCATCCAGGCCCTGCGAGGAGAGAGGGGCAGAGACAGGGGGGGGGGGGGGGACAACAAACAATAAACATTCAACACTAACAAATGGTCACAAAATAAAACAAACACAAGGCTGAAAAAGAAAATTTGAAGATTGAAACAATAGACGGAGCGGTGGAGGTTTAAACAACCAAGTATCTTGAAGCAGGACAATTGAAAACAATTTCAGCATAAACGTAAACGTCATAACATTTTTTCATTGCTGCTGATTAAAGCATGTTATCAGACCTATAGTAGATACCTGCCAGGGCACCAGCAGCGCACTGTGTTGACAACCTGCCCTCACATTCCCAGGCCTGCGTGGTGAGACGGTGCTCACCAACACTGGCCTGGGACCTGTCATCATCTCAGCATGTACAGTGGCCTTACGACTGACCCCGCGCCACTGTACTACAGAAGACCGCCGACATGCTGACCAAGACTAGCCAACTATGTGACCCTGTCACCGTCACAAGGGGTGTTAAATTACACCCTTGCTTTAAACGAGACAGCGGTCCCGTTAGCAGAGGTAACAGGGTGCACTGTTATTTTCAAACAGGCTCTTGCTTCAGACTGGAAGGGACCAACTCACAGTACCAACAATCATACTGAAATGTTTTATGTTACCAATGTACTCATGTAGAGAGTGGTAAATGATAGAGTCATCATTCAAAGCAAAGACAATTTCTGTAAGGCAGTAAGGATCGCACAAGAGGAAGCTTACTTGTTAGTGCTTCAAGGGTCTGGATTCCACACAGGAGGACGTCATGTAGAGCTGTGCAACGTCTTGACATCTATTATTACTACACACCACCTTCGGGGGACGAGGAGTTATCAGTGTAGTTGTTCAGCATTATCTGGCCTTTCTATAGATCAGCATGTCTAATTCTAACATTGAAACTCTCCTGTCTGACTAAGGGACCCAAAATGAATCACTTCCTGTATGCTTGCCACCGGTTTCATACATCTAATCCAAGTTACAATACATTTAGGGCAGATGCATCGACACACAGCACTAGTGGAAAAAAAGCAGACAATTACTGTCACAACCGATCTTGGGCAATGAATGGATGTGATGGGTAGATTTAACAGAAAATGAATGAAGCAGGTGCTTTGGTGCGTGGTGGGTGTGGCGTCGGGGAAGACGCGGGCGTATTACACAGTGTGGGCGTGCTGCGTCAGACACCACGCGCCTGCGTTGTGGCTTCGCTCAGAGGTGTAATGCCTGATTAGGGGATTACAGGAAAGTGCTTCTTTGCAGTTCTGTGAGAAACAATTATTAACATGTTGGTGTCTCTAATCCTGGATAAACACAGCTTTTCAAGAACAACAGTGAGTCTTTCTTTCTTCCCTTTTTTTTTTTAAAATCCGTGTTTAAACCCCGTAGTCACTTGAACTCCAAAGCCTAACTAATACCAGCGGAGGAGACAGGCCAGTCGTGTGGAACACTGTCATTACAGAGGTTGTGTCTTGGTGAAACACACAGCTGGCCAGCAGGCCTTCACATTGAGAGGAGGAAATCCACATTTAGCTTGGGGAGAGAAAGGCATTGTGCTGAGCACGGCTCGTTGAAAGGGCATTAGACTGAACATGTTCACAGCCTGTAATCTTTTATTTGTTTGTACACTTGTCTCATGTAATCTGCTTTCTAGTAATACAGAGAAGATTTCCTAAGTCATGCTGGGGAACTCGTGGACGGCAGATCCAGGTGGGGTAGTACCGCAATGATTTACCACAGGTTAGCGCTGCATACTGCCCAGAAATGACATTTAACCTGTCCATATTAATCGCAAAAAAAGTATTTTTATTACATCATTTATAACCAGCAACAGCATCAATCAACAGGTTGGCGTTGTGACTAGGGAGACCGTTCTCCAACTGCAAAGCCCAGGTTCAAGCCCCTGTGAGTGTCCTTGAGCAAGACACTGAACCCCTACAAGACGAATTTGTCTTTCAGAGATCAATGAAGTATCCAATTAATAAATAAACAAATAATAGGCGACTCAAGTTATTCATTATCTACATTTGAGAGTGTATTTGTATTTAGTGCCAGTTGTGTGTGATAAGACCCAGGCAGGAAGCAATCAACACAGTGCTGAAACCTGAGCCCACACACACACACACACACACACTTACTTCATCATTTCAGTGTTGCCTGTGGCTCTGAAATGGAGCACATCAAATAACCTGTAAGTTTCATTTGCAGGCCCTAGTTCGCCGATACACTTGAACCTGCTGACTGGCCATGCTGTCCACTAGCTGACACTTTGAAGAGTGCCTCGTCTCAGCCGTCTCTCCTGCCACCTCGCCGTGGTCCTGAGAAGAGACGATCACACATTCACCAACATGGCTGCTCTGGACTAACATTCCTCATCTGGGTTATCAGTTCACATCAATATTAATCCAGGGAATAGAAGTCCTCCAATGTAATCGATGGGGGGAAAGGACATGCTTTAAGTTGAGTTAGCTGTAAATGCAAAACTGAACACTGAACAAAAAGCAATTATGATCATAATGCCTGTGCACTTTCATTGACCTCTGAACTGGAGAAGCATACCAGTGAATATCACAGTGGCTCCATCCCCCTAGTTTTCACAGAAGGGAAAGCCGGGTGACTGTGGTCTTAAGGGTACTGCTGTTGCTGTGCGATGTTGAGGATGTGTTGTGCCCATCTGGCAGGGCAGGGTTTAGCCCTAATCCCAGAGCCCCTCGGCAGGGGAGCCCCAGACTGTTGATCACAGCCCCCCGCTGGCTCTTCAACACTCCAGACCTCCTTGGTGCAAAAACGCAGAGACCCCCGGACCAGGAAAACAAGTCCACAGACAACAAACACACAACACTGAGGAGCAGAATGCCCGATCGCTATATGAGACCTTGATATTACACAAACGGTGCGTTATCATCTTTCTATACATCAATATTGGGTGAATAGTTGTGATATGTCCAGTAGAGACATACAGGCTTAGTTAACAGCTGCAGTGCACAAATACAAACAGAAACTGTGATAAACAAGAAGGAAATATGACCCCAACAAACAGGAAAACACAGAGGGGGGAAAACACGCAAAGGGTGCAGGGACTTGTTTTTGTGAGGCAATATGCAGTAACACATTTATCACACACAGAAGTAGAGACCGAGTAAATATACACACACATAATTATAAAAACATAGACAGATAGGCAAACACACAAAGACACCCAGAAGCAGTCACCCAGCCATACACACCACACACCTAACCACTGATAATCCCCTAGACACAGGAACACACACACACACACGCGCAGGCAGACACACACACACACACACACAGAGCATCATTATGTTTATCACTGTGAACCAGCCCACCGACACCCATCACTCTAATTCCATTTGTCTGTTTAGATTCGTTTTGCTTTAATCCTCCCTTGTTTGTGCACATCTGCAAGCACTGCAATAGTACAGACACAGAGAGACAGGGAAAGAGAGGGAGAGAGACAGACAGACGGAGAGAGAGAGAGAGAAAGAGAGAGAGAGAGAGAGAGAGAGAGAGAGAGAGAGAAAGGGAAACAGAGAGAGAGAGAGAAAAGAGAGCTCGCAGGGCGCGCTCTCCCTCCTGAGTTCCTGGTCCCTGCACTCGGGGCTCCGGTGGAAGGGGCAGACAGGCGTATCTCCTAGCCCAGGGAGAAGCTCCCTGTCTCAGCCACGGAGCCGCCGCCAGGCCCGCAGGCCCCTGTAATCACTGCAAACAGTCAAACACCCAGTCACACAGGCTCATACACCAACACAACATTACAGGCTTTTTACACAGTATTACACCACATCTTATTATCCCATTCAAGTCCCTCTATTAGCTCAATTGGATGGTGGGATTTTCATTTGTAAATTGGGGGATTTTAGATTAGCTTGTCTGTCAGCGATGAAATGCCCCCTGAGACTATGAATTATGTGACCAATCACATATGAATCAATGCTTATGCTTGCTGTACTGTATGAATGGATGGTTTTGAGGAAATCAAGCAACTTTAACCTATATTATGCATGTATGGATTACACCCATTATTAATCCAGGCGTCATAGTTTTACTGCTTGATTGACGTAGCATACCGTAATTCTTGACCTCTTTCAACTGAGGATGATTTAGCAAGGGGCTAAATCTGGGTTGTGTGAAACAGGCCTAATGTACTGACATAATAGCAACGTGAATGACACTATTTCCATGTACTTGACAATAAGCAGCATTAGCTTTTTATATAGCAAACAATATTCAGGTCTAATAGCAAATTATTAAAGAGATAAATACTAGCCGCCATACACACCTAGCAGCAACATTATGCATAACTGAAGCCGGTCGACTGAAAGGAGGCGAATGAATTACCCCTCTTCCTCCCCAGGCCTTCCATTCAGACACGGAGCGAGAGAGAGAGAGAGAGAGGGAGGAGAGAGAGAGGAAAAGAGGCACCCCAAGCTGGTCGCGAGACGCGGCAAATTATGAAAATGCCTCTCTGTGTCCTAAATGGAGGCCGAGCTCTTTAATGTGGCACAAAATTAGAACCTGGGGGAGGAAGTGTGGCCCGCTTGATTGGCGAAACCCCTCCTGGCCCACTACCCTCCTTCCCTCCTCTCAAAGCACACAGAGATATTATCCTGTGCCTGGTGGCGCTCTGTTGTATTGGGGAAACTGAAGGACCCCAGAGAGAGCCCAGGGGCGTCCATAAAGGTGCCTAAATTGTCAGTTTACTCCTCAATTATTTAAATAGATCTAAGAAGGGAGCGGAGAATGGAGCTTTCTCTGCCTCTCTGCAGTCAAAGCGGAGAGAGACCTTTCTCCACGGTAGCCATTTTCAATTATGCTCTGCACTGCTGTCTTTGATATACAGAAGTGCTGTAGTAGAGAGGGGCTGTATCAAATAAACAAATGTGTGTACACAAGATAACAAAGGGGACTTGGGGATAATATTCCATTTGCTGTGAAGAACTCAAAGTTATTTCACATTTCCCAAATTTATAGATTAAAATAAGCTTTATGAACACATGCACGCAGACACACTTTCAGACATTTACATGCACACAGACATACAAGTCTGCACACACATATAGATACACATGCATTCATACCTGGTCCTCCATCCATCCATCCTCTCACTCTCCAACCATAGCTCCTGTCCTACCAGCGCCCCACACCCAGTTGGGGTACCAGCACATACAGCCTGGTAAAGCCAGCTCTCAGCCAGACAGACCACTGGAGGTATGCAGGGCCTGGGGCCAAAGATTACTAAGCAGTTGAAGATTGATCCTGGAAATGGTCACATTCCCCAAACCCCTGACCTGTAATCCCTCACATATCCGCCTCTATTGTTGGGCTTGTTTTATTAGAGGGGTGAGGTTGAGGAGGTTGAGGAGGATGAGGATGCTATGAAGGTAGAGGGGGTCCTCATGGGGTCCTAAGGTGACTTTATCTACACCAGGCGTCTGGTAGAGGCAGGTAAAGGGCCTTCTCTATGTCTGAATGCGTTGCTGCAGACCCCTGTTGTGAAGGACTCTCTTCTGTGCAACCACAATCCCTTTCAATAAGCCCTATATCAGCAGCAGTGCCATCACACGGTCCAGTGGCAATACAATGGGCTGGGTACGCCTACACAAAGACATGAGCAATAAGACAATGGCATAGTCCATTAAACACAGGAAAGACACTTGCAAGCAGAGAAAACACATTGTGCACTTGGGCACAATAGGAGCGAAGCAAACCAAGGCAAACATTAACACAATGGAGAGCGCTACCAACACCTGTACAAATAAACTCAGTAAACCTGCAAACACACTGTACCTGCACTGCAGGCATACAAACACACGAAACACATACACACCAAGGATAATAGCAAACTAACAACTGAAACGAGTCACTCATGAAGTCAAGTCAACACAGACGGACAGTAATTCTACCCAATATACATTAATGAAAGACATCCTTCCTTTAGCCTGAATGATGCATCTTAAAAGGTGGTAACTGGAAAAAATTAGGTTACAAAATGCTAAGACATTTTACAGCTAAGGCTCCAGTGTGTTGAGACTGAGCGTTGCCATGTTAGATAAACCTGCAATTTAGTATGTCAGAATAACAACAATCCTTGCTAAAAATATGTGTGGACTTTGGTAACGGGCATTGGCGACGTTTACAAAGATGGGTGGCACCTCGTAAACATC
Organism: Hoplostethus atlanticus; assembly: GCA_034670405.1. Classification (NCBI taxonomy): domain Eukaryota; kingdom Metazoa; phylum Chordata; class Actinopteri; order Trachichthyiformes; family Trachichthyidae; genus Hoplostethus; species Hoplostethus atlanticus. Next base: position 4,502,173 of record JAXDDX010000004.1, read on the forward strand.
CTTGAAACAGGTTTCTCAAGCTTAGGGAAGGGATCTGCAGGCAAAGTTTTTCAGAGTGTAAGATTCTGCAAAATCTGTGGCCAGCTCAGTATATCATGCCTCTCACACCCTCTATTCTCTTCCCAAACACTAACCAACACACCCCAGCCCTCCGCCTCCCTCCGCCTCCCTCCACTCCAAGCTTCCATGCAGCCAGCGAGAGGAGAGGAGATAGGCCCAGTTGCTAAAGCTGTCTTTTCAGCCGCTGCTCCCGCTCGGTCTATCTGAGATACACAGCAAGCGGAGGTGTCGCTTTTCCGCTGGCATTTCGGACAGTATCTACTTATAGACGGGAGAAAAAGAGAAAAGAAAAACAGAAGGGGTATTATCAGGGAGGGATGAGAGCAGCAAAGGCATTTTGTCTTTTTATTCCCCTCCTAAGCCCTGGGCTTTGCTCCCAATCCGATTGGTCGATACGGCCAGGGATGTAAATGAAATGCAAAGAGGAATAAGGCTGGCTTCCCATCTCCAGTGTGTGCCCCCCTAAGTCCCCCTCCCCTCTCTCTCTCTCTCTCTCTCTGTCTCGCTCTCTGTCTCGCTCTCTGGCTGTTTATGGTGTTGTGTTTCTGTCTCCCATTCACAGACTTGCTGCTCTCCCTGTTTCTGTCTCACCCTCTCTCTGCCTCTCCTCTCCATCCCTCCCCTCTCCCTGGCTGGGCTCACAGCTCTTATCTCCTCAGACGCCCCACATTCCAGCGTTGCCGTGGCTCCCTGCCTGCATCCCTGGTCACGGCGATTCCATGGGTTCCCACAATCCTAGGCAGCTTGCTGATTTAGGGTGGGCAACTGACTCTCAGAAACAGGGGAGAGGAGAGGAACAGAGGGGTTGGGGGGAAGTCAGGTTGAGAGAGGGATGAGAGAGAGAGAGAGAGAGAGAGGGTGGGAGGCAAGAGAGGGATGACAAAGGGGAGGACTGGGAGAAAGTAAAGTAAAAAAAAAAGACAGAGGACATGAGGCTAGAAAAGGCAAATGACACCGTGATGTAACCGTGAAAATAGTCCGATAAGAATAAGTGAAATTAAACATCAATACACGGTAAAGGAATGATCCTATAATATTTCATCACATTTCATTTTTAGAACATTCTCACAATATGAACACCAAATGTAGTATTGAAGAAAAAAAGGCTCAGAAAAAAAATCATTTAAAAAAAGAGGAGAATCTTTATTAGAATATTTTAATCTGTAGAAACCACAGTGACAATGTTCCCTTTATTTTAAGAGAAAGCAAACCATCTGTGCTAGGTCCTCATCAGCCGACAGCCGCTAGCCGGGCCCGCGAACAGAGAGGGCAGATTACATTCTGAGAAAACCGCACAAGCACTTACTGTCCTCAGCTTTCTAGCGGCATCTCACAGTCCTTTATGGAGCTTATGGCAACACACTGGCTTGACCTCTGCGTAACAACTCTTATGGCTCCAGGGCTCGTTAAAATCAACACCAACATTGACAAAAACAGTTACAGAAAGCATCACACATCCTGCTGCTGTCCCCCCCCCCCGGGCAGAACAGAGGTCTTAGACTCCGAGAGCAAGTCGTGGACAGACAGAAAGAAAAAGATCTGACGGTGTTGTCGAGTGACTCTCCAGGCCCGCTCGCTGGGTTTGCATGCCACCGTGTCTCTCAAGTGTCCCTCACGAGGCTAATAGTCCATCTGTCTGGGAGCTGTGTGGCTGAGGGTCTTGCATGTCTGTATGTCTCTGGAGTTAGCGTGACATTGTGCTTCTCTGAGGATCAAAGCACTTCGCTTTTCAGTGTGCCGGTTTGTTTATGACTGTGTGTGTGCGTGGCTAGGTTCCTGAAGGAAAAGGGCTATACACACATATGCATCCATGCCCACACAGATAGACAAGCAAACACACAAAAAAAAACACACACACACACAAACACACTTCTAAAAGGGTCCCTGGCATTGTGACATTTCACATTTCATTTAAAACCACGAGGGATTATAACCCTGCTGTTAGGAAGGAAGAGGGGAAAAACACTCAAATCCATTAGTTTTTAACGTTTAAAGGACCATCTAAGATAGATTGATGGATGGATAGAGGGGTGGGTGGGCACTGCTGGTGATGGGGAGTGACGACTGCGTGGCACAGCACAAGTCTGTCCCAGATTAAACAGCTGCTCTAATCCCCTATTTCTGCCCCCAAATTGGGTTTCCCTCAATCTCGGCCCCGGCATCCTAATGTGAGAAAGAGAGAACTAGAGCAGCAGGAGGCTGAGGCAAAATAATCATCACGTTAAAAGCTGTGAGAGTGGGAGCGGGAAAAAAAAGAACGAGATGTAAAGATAAAGCAATCGAATGAGCGAGTTCAAGGGGAACACACACACAACTTGATTGGGGTCAGTCAAGGCCTCCAAAAGTCCCTAGAGGATCCCTGGGTCAACAGGAAACATTCATCCATTGAAGCATGGCTCAGTTCTTTTCACTCTGTGAGTTCTGCTTACCTACGTACTACTACCTAACATATGTTGTGACTTGGACCGCATTCCCCTTAACCCATACGTAGCCCTCAGGTAGGTCCCATTACATTCTACAATGCCCATGTCCCGTCTTTGTCCAAGGAAATAGTTTGGGTCTGAGCAATTCTCCCATCACGGATGTATACAGAGCTCTCTACCCTCAAAAGTTACAGTACCAAATCCTACGTCAAATTTGACCAAGTCTGTTCAGCCAAAATCTTAGCTAAGCCTCATCTGCCCATCTGGAGCACCACATTTTAACCGAGAGAAGAGGCACATCGTCTCAGACTTCATCCCTGGTCAGGCTTGGGTCAGGCTGGCGGCATACTGTCAGTGGGCCAGCTCCTTATAGATCCTTCTGGTCCTGGTCATGGGGTTCTCCTCTGGCTCTGGCGGAGCCGGTCTCTCTCCTGGAGCAGGTAGGTAATGGCAGAGCGGATGGCGGGAGCCTGGGGGTCTGTGTGTTCCTTCTCCAAGTAGAGAGTGAAGTGCTGGGCACTGCAGGTCAGCAGGCTGTCTGGACTGTGGCCCCGGTGACCTGAACGGAGGAGCCTCTCGCAGGCCAGTGCCAAGTTCTTGTCCCAGTTGGGAGGGTAGTCTGAGTGGCCCTCCACAATCTCCTTATACAGCTGCCCAGCAAACACACACACACACAAAGACATAAGCAGATGTTAGCAAAAATGAAAATAAGTCATATTTTGCCTTATGTGTTGATCTGTCCCCATTATGGTTAATGGCAGTGACGTTGTGTGTGTTGAGGTCAGACTCACAGTGTAAGACAGCTCAAAGAGGCGAGCTTTCCCCTCTCCCTGCATCCTTTCTGCCAGGTCAAACAGAAAGAAAGCCGTCTTCATCCTGAAACAAAGCACGCAGGCTCAGGGCTAAGTGCTGGATGGATGAGCCATGCAGATCCACACTCTCAGACGCACCAATCCAATAGAGTGATTTATGTAGATGCTGCCACCAAATACAATGTACATGTAGATGCTCTACCACACAAGACTGGTTTATGGAGATGTTCTAGCAGGCTAGCGTGCTTCGTGACGCAGCTTCTATCTGCACACTGCACCACACAGAGGGAAGAGAAACCAGCATCCACAGGAAAAAGTTGAGTGTACCTGGCTTGCCACATCTCCTCGTTAGCAACATGCTCCCAAGACCCCGGATGGAAACTGTTCAGAGACAGGAAAACACATTTCTTTATCTAAATAGCTTCAGGCTTTGGCTTGTGCAAAGTTCCACCAACCATAAATGATCATTTATGTGAATATATTGTTCGACGCAACTGTGCAGGTTTCGATACACTAAGCATCAATGTCTGCTGCATAAACATTAAATGACTGAGCAACAATACCAGCTAGCACATTAGACATGGAATACAGCACACATCCTTTTTTTCCCATTTTGTTGACTATAAACACTTGACCTCTTCTTCAAAAGAATAATTTAGTTGGGTTCCCGAGCTAATATTTGGCTCATGGGCATCGGCGGACACGCTTGTCGTGAGGGTGCGGGAAATAATGTCACAGTATTCAGCCGTGGATATCTGAGTGAATGAGGGGCTGCTGGCAACAGCAACAGAATATGGAGCTTTGACTAATTCCACTTTTGACACACTTATTGACAAAACGCAATAAGAAACTCATTATGTTTCATCTTCAGTCTCATTTCAAATGGCTGAGGGCCTAATGTCTTGCTCTGGTTGAGTTCACAAAGAGCTGGATCACAGCATGGAGAACAGAGGACAACCTCGCTGGAGGAAGCGCTGTGGAGTCTGCAGCAGAATGACCAAAGACCACAGAGAAAAGAGATCTTACCCAGTGTTGGTGAAGAGGTACAACATCATTTGCTGGGGCTGATTATCTTTCTCAGTGAATATTTCTAGTGCTACGTAAAGATCATCAGTTGTTTTAAACAGAGAAAAATTATATTGCAAATGATTTTATTATGTATTATTATGTACTTTTATTATGTATTATGTACACACACACAAACAGTGGGTCTGTGTGTGTGTGTGTGTGTGTGTGTGTGTGTGTGTGTGTACCTGTTGTGTGGCTCACTCCAGTTGTAGATGTTGCGGGTGTGTTGGGCCCACTCTTCAGGGTGGAACTGCCTGTGGGCAGGCACCAGGTAGTCACACACCCCCAGGGGCCAGCGAGAGAAGCTGCGCTCCCAGCTGGGGTCCCCATCAGGAAGCCCAATGCAGGCAATTACAGCCCTCCTGCACACACACACACACACACACACACACACACACTGCTCAGGGAGCCAGGACCACAGGAGGTAAAACACACCCCTAACTATCTCCACTACCATCCCTTTCAACACCTCTCCCTCTCACCCCAGGTGACCTCTGATGACTACACACATACGAACAGGAAGTGGACTACCTCTCATCCCAACACCTTTCAGCTTCCTTCCAGACCCCTGCTCCTCACCAAAGGCTTGGGCCCTGAGGGTTAATCCCACAGGTCAGTGTTGCCCCTCTGAGAGACAGGCATCTTGGCCTGGCATATACTGCCCCCTGGTGGGCTTGGTATTAACAGGTCTCCTGCCTGAGGCTGGGTCTGCGGTCCTCCCTGAGGGCTGTGAGTGGTGAGGGAGCAGCAATCAGTCTGCTAGAGGCTGTTTAACCAAATCAAGTAGATTAGTCCACTTTAGTTCATCCGACTCCTCTTATGGCCGCAACAGTTCTATGAGCTTATCTCTCCCCTGCACTCACCGCTGTGTCGGCCATTCCACTGATCTCAACCTCATTATATCACCCACTTGTTCAGTCGTACCCATTGTTGCCCTCCTCATTCACTCTCTCCATTTCATCCTCTTCTATCCATCTGCTCAGACTATCCCATTATTCTCTTTCCTCCCTCTCCCTGTGACTCAGTGCCTTACTGTGTGTTGTGGGAGAGGAACTGCTCCAGACTGAAGGTGTCCTTCTCCTCAGGGTGTACCGGGTCCCACCAGCGACCAGGGAAGTGGACTCCAGGGTGGTGCTGTCTCAGCTTGGACACATACCAAGTATATGTCATCATCTAGGGAAACAGAACCACCAACTCAGTTCAAGTCATTTGTATCAGCACCGCCTTTCCCCTCAAAACTATAAACAATCTTTATTAAGCGATGCGTCCAGTGTGCTTAGCAATAAGAGAATTACCATGCTGTGTACTACGCACCTAAACAGTTGCATTGATTGACTTTATACATCACGCTGTAATGTGTGTAATGTGTGTATAAAAAATATATTCCTAAACAATCTCAGGTATCACACCACCAAAGTACATTGCCGTTTTGCCCAGGCTTTACAGATAATACCATATCTGAAACAGATCTCTTTCATAATTGACAACCAAAATAAATTAAAGTAATTTTCCATAGAGCACATTTCTCAGCTTATCATATAAAAGGACAATCAGACATAAAATTAACTTCATTTCCAATTTCTCTTGAATCACAAAGCAGATGGAATCTGTCCTCCCTGGATCCTTCCTACCGAAGCTGTGTGTTTACAGGTAAATGGTATTGTACCTTAAATCTGTAAATCTGACCGTAAATCTGCTCAGAGATTTCTTTGCTTCAGGATAAGCTTTGTCTTGTTCTTAATAAGTCAATATGTTAGTTTTAGTTTATATCAAATATCAACAAGTAAAACAGTGTTGGACTCAACATAGACAAGACAGTGGAGAAATGAAAAGCTCTGACCTCCTGGTCGACTAGGCGTACGTCGGGCCGCACGCCCTGGCAGTAGTGTAGGTAGCGCAGTGAGTTTCCTGGCAGGTCTCCTCTGGTCAGGATGATGGAATCCGCTGGGACCGAGGCCAAAACCTCCCTGCCGAACCTCTCCACCACAACGTTACTGCTCTGATCACACTCCCTAGGATCAACACCACACACACCGTAATAGCATGTGATATCACCAAAACACCAGTTGTGTTTACTTGCATTTAAAAAGGGGTTGAGTGCATCGTCACTCCTACTTAGAAGTGTTTGTGTGTGACGTGTATAACTGTGTGTGTGAGTGCGTCTGTTTGTAGGTACGCTTTCAAGGTGCTCTGAGGGTAAGTTGTCAGTGCCCCCGCCCCATCCCCTCTGCAGCACGCTCTGGCTGCCTATCTAATCATGGGGAGACAGGTGTGATGGGTCTGACAGCACAGGCCATGCTCTCCCCTTGATCAAAGCCGCTCAGTGATGGCTGTCTGGCACTCCCCAGCACTACGCTGGTGTAATCTGCCTTCTCGGACAGCTAACATCTCAGACTGAGCTCTGCGAGTGGAATCTATGTGCTAACCGTGCCTCTCTTTAGCCCCTACCATGGGGTGAGCAGAGAGAAACCTGACATGTGGAGTTCAGACCTCCAGTTTGAAGCGCAGAGGAGAAACAAATCGGGTTGACTCAGGGAAAACTAATGCACAGGGATTTTAGAAGAGACTAGAATGAGAGAGGAGATTTTATTTCCCTTTAACTTATCTGTGAAGAACTGCTTAAAAGTAACTTGGGACACATTCTGAGTCCAGCGTAGTTACTGCCAGTGGAGTTAAGCATGAGCTTATCAAATTCTAACTCATGTTATTTTCAATAATCGCGCAGATGCATGCACAGCCATCCCATAGAAAGTTTCTGCTCACCTACGGTTGGAGTGTACCATGTGTACCAGCAGAGCCACAGTGAAGACCCAGCCTGTGGTCTTCCACACTCCCCCATGGCCCAGCCTCCTCTCCAGCCCTGTGTGTGTCCAGCTCAGGCCTAGACCAGCCAGCACACACACGGCAGCATCACTCTGCAACCAGAAACGCTCGACCTGCAGGGAACACGAGCGCACACACACACATAGACAAACATGTTGTTTTGGTGATGTAGGGGGTGGGTTAATTTTAGTTGTGAGACCCAGGTTCACTCCTTGGCCCATTCCAGGATCAGTTCAAGTATGATATATGGGTAATTGTGCTGTAATTACTATTGTTTTCTTTTGTTTTGGTTTACAATTTCATTGTACTTACATATTTCTACCTATGGGGCAATTGGAGGCCACCGCAGGTAAATTAATGTAAAGGGAACACTTAACACAGCTCACCACTCCCAGCAGTAGAGGTCTGCTGATGTCCAGGTTGGCTCTCCAAGCAAAGAACAGCGAGTAGACCAGCAGCATGGCAGTCAACAGCCAGGACACCGAACAGCACCTAGGACAGGAGTCACCACGAGAGCACTGATCATACAGAGACACTCAAATGTTCTGCTACTTGTTTCATCATCAGCAGTTATATTTATTTAGTCTAATGCACATATGTGTATTCTAATAAGAGTATTTTCATTTTAAATACATCCATCAAAACATTAAAGCAACGATGGAGATCACAAGCCCAAGAGCAAATGTATATTCCAGCCAGCTTAGAGGTGCATGATTGATTTTCTTATGCTGGGTGAGTCATTATGAGCCGCTGCCAACCACTGAATCACAAACCAATTACAGTACAGCAGTAAAATGTACTTCTACACCAACCAGAAAACACTATACCCTCATGGCAATACCAAATGCTGGTCTGAACCTGAAGAAATACTTTCAAGCCGGAGGAAATGACATTTGATTCTGGCAAGCTTCCTCTATTTGTGAATTGACATGTAAATTATTGTCGCGATACACGAAACGGTTAATGTTGATTTCTCCGTGGTAAAATGTTGTCATGTACTTCACATCGCAACTGTAAATGTATCTCCGCTAAACGTTTTAATTTAAAGGGAGATTGGCATTTGCATGGTTTCCTTTTGATACCCCATGGAATGACCTTTCTCTTCTTCTTCTGTGTGTGTGTGTGTGTGTGTGTGTGTGTGGCCAAGTTTATGAAAGTGCACCCCAGGGGAGGGGGGAGCCGGGGGTGGCCAGGACCCTGGGGAGGGCCCAGCTCCAAGGCTTTCCTGCCCCAGGGTGCAGGCAAGCTTTATCAGTGCCACCCCACAGACCCCAGCAAAGGCACTACTGTAATGAATTACTGGATCACACAGCCCTGACACACACAGATACATACAAGTAACGATTTTACTTAAAACATAAACATGTTTTTGAAAATCCAAAATCCAAAATATACACATATATCAACACGTCTCCACTTGATTGTGGAGCGTTGCGACAGCATGACAGTCGGGAGTCTTTTTATACTCTCCTTTCTAAGATCAGCAATTTGTCGGTGGTTTTGTTCCATGTCTTTTACTCCGGGGGATTACATGTTTGGTTCAAGTGGCTGCTGAGGTGTGTGACAGAGTTTGGTGTCTTGTGTGGCGTGTAGCTCGTCTTACCTGTCCCGCGAGGAGAGGAGCAGGCCCATTACAGCCAGCACCAGAACAGGGACTGAAAGGTCTCTTAGGCAGTGGTCCAACTGGGCCCTGACGCATATACACACACACACACACACACACACACACACACACACACACACACACACACACACACACACACACACACACACACACATACACGATGGACACCAAAGACTAACTCTGCACAACCCCCAACACTTCCACTGGTACCAAACTCAAGGACACCAATTACAAAATGCCCTCCTAAATGCCATCCATCCCCAATCAAAACAAACTCCTAGGACTGTGCGCTCCTGCCAATCTGATTGACAGACACCAATGACTGTGTCATCCACCCCCCCGTTGCCCCATCCCCTCCTCACAGCGCCTGTCAGTCACAGAGCACTTGCTCAGAGCAGAGAGATAGTTTCCTGCCTCTTCCTTAATACCCATCTCTATTTGACAGCTTATTGAGTCTCTATATCTCAATGTACACTATGTGTGTGTGTGTGCTTGCGTGTGTGTGACTATGTCAGCTTCTCGAGCGAGTTTACGTCTCCAGTGTGACATGCCTGTCATGTTCGCCTCTCTTCCCCATCTTGAAGGTGTGCTTGTCCATCAAGCAGCAGGGGTGATGGGAAGGGGTGGACACTCGACAGAGGGGGGCTGGTAGTGGGGGGTCTTAAGATGCGCACACTCCCCCATCCCATCAGTTGGAGGAAGATACCAGAAGTGGGATGACTGTGGTGGCGGGGGGGTGAGTGGGAATCGGGTGGAGGTGGAGTGGGGTGGATGTGTTGGAGTGGAAAAATACAATTTCTCCAGCTCTATTGCAGTGTCTGTCATCACAGCTTGTCACGGTTAAACACCAGAGCTAAGTGATCATTTCAAACTGCTGGAGAAACAGAACACAGAGATTTGGTCCTCTAAGCAGGTTCAGTTCTGCTTTGATGGGAGAGAGTGGAATGGGAAGAACAAAAGCTGCTGGGGAGAGGAGGGAGAAACGACTCTGGACTCTCAGAATGGATTGGTTTGTCTGTGGCTAAACCGGTCTGTCTAAAACACCAGAACCAAGAGTGGTTGAGTCTGCCGCCTCTGGAACCCACCCTACTCCATCTCCCACTCTACCTTCTCACTGTCTAAATACAGAAAACATACCAAGGGTGAGGGACTGCACAAAAAAAACACACAAGAACAGAATCAGGCCATCCAATTTCTGAATGACATTGTGTTGTATGTAAACAACAAAGACTTCATGCAATTATTAAGAGCTGCGTTTCATCCATAAATACTGCGTCTGTCATTACATAAACCAGTCATGATTAATATATGAAACGTGTAAACAGCTGGAAGATGAAAGGCTGAAAAAGGCCAAGCAACAGATTAAGACATCACTCACTGCAGCATCGTGGTCAGGTTCACAGAGCCCTCGGTCTTCGCCTGCAAACACAGACAGAGGCAAACTAAAAACCCTTGGTGTGCAACATAAAAGGCTTGGAGAGCACATATATTGACGTTGACATATATATGACAGAACATAAATACTTTCTAGAGGGTTTATGTGTGTTAGCTTGTGTGTGTGTGTCTGTGCAGGGCCGCATGTTTCAGTACCAGACTGAAAGTGCCGTATTCAGCCCTCAGCAGGTGGGTCAGTAGACCAGACAGGGAGGTCTGGTCCCCCCAGCTCCAGCGGGCTGTGTTGAGGTAGGAGGAGATGGGCAGGTAGATGTAGGGTAGAAATCCCCCCAGGAAACACACTCCCAGAGACACCAGGCCACACAGAGACAGCTCCTGTCAAAATCACATACAAACGTTTTCATATCAAGCCCCCCAAAATGGATAAGCATTAGACTACAGGCCCCCATTTCATAATGCTGCGTCTTCTTTGGAGTTTGCCTGCATTCAGCTATATTGTGAGTGGAAAATAGTCACGTTTTGCAAAAAACACTTAAGTAAAGCAGATTAAAGTAGACAAAAAACACTTACCCTGTAAGAGTAGAGTCTTTGCAGGACCCAGGGAATGACGACCAGTACGTACAGCACCAGGGTGTGCTGGTTACAGAGCCCCAAGCCACAGCACAGCGCCCCCCAATGTGCAATCTGACGAAGGCAGGTAATAGTGGTTCAGTACTGTGAGCTAAATCTAATACACAACATATAATACAAGAATAGCTTAACATAGCATCTGAGCATGTGACCACAGGAAATGACACTGTCCTTGGTGATGCGCTGGGTTACCTTGCTCCTCTGGGGGGCGTTTTCAGCACAGTGAAAACTGGCAGTCAAAGAGAAGAGCAGACCAACAAAAAGGTTGTTGAGGGTGAAGACCTCCGCCACCATGGACCACTGCCAGCTGAGCCTGGACACAGCAAACAGCCCTCCGGTCAGCACCGCTCCGGGGCCCGGCCCTGCCAACCTGACAGAGTGGGGTGTGGGAGGTGAGACAGAGGCCTTTGTGGTTTCTGCTGGACTTGAGAAAGACCTGTGACTTTTCTACCCAAATCTAAAAAGACATTTTTTGAAAAATCACAGACCTGGGCCTGAGTGAACCAGGGAACCAGACAGCCCCAAACAGAGCAGTGATGAGCGGTGAGTCAGGCGCTGTCGAGCGAGCAATGCCAAAAAAAAATGCTATTTCAACTTCTAAGACTCACAGTAAGTATTCAATAGTTGCAGCATGGGAAATTGCAACCATTAAACCATTTGGTTTGTGCTAAAATAAATCAGAAGAAATATATCTAAACAATCTTAGCTTGTTTTTGTTAGTTTTAGCCGCAGTGCTGATCCTTTTAAAAACCTTTTCTTACCTTACCTCCATATTCAAAATAACCTCTCTCACAAACAAAAATGACCTTGTGGGCTGTGATTGTGAAGGTTAACCGATGTTTTCAGTATTATATATATTTACAGTATTTTATTTAGCCTACCTTTTGCTGTAGGCACATGAAACGGCAACATTACACAGCCAGCAACTCCATACAAAATGTATATTCTACAGCCAAAAAAAGTCACCACTTCCTCCAGACTAATTTGGGGACCCATTATAATCTTCCCTCAACCCAAGTTTAGTTCTCGGACAAGACCTTGAAAAACACTCTCACTGAAATAGGCCATTCACATATCATGAGAACTCCCTCCCTTGCAGCCGGTTGATCTCAAGCAGACTGGCACAGAAACCACCGTGGTAGAGATAGCACTTTATCCTCAGCTTCTTAAATATAATGTGTGCACAAAAGTTTCCCCCCCTTCCTCCTCTCCTGTACGGTCTCCGTCTCTTTAGTGGTAATTGAAGCAAACTTGGGATAATCTGTCATACGCTAAGACCCATCACTTACTAAAATGAGAGACAGAGGGGGAGAGCGGCGACAAATGATGGGGAGGAGAAGGGAAAGAAAAGAAAAATAGTGCAGAGAAGTGTGCGTTGAGGGGTGAGAGAGTGTGCGGATGAAGGATGAAATATAGAAAAGGGAAGAAAAAAGTTCAAGAAGAGAGGGGAAAAAAGGGAGCGGAGAAAAAAAAAAAGCAGCCCAGTCCCCGGCATGCTGGCTCTGAAATATGAGCAGCCTCGACAATTAGGGAAGTCAGGCAGTATGGCCCTTTCCGCCATTGTGTGGAGTGGCTTAGAGTCCTCATCAGCCTATCAGCTAACTGACAGGCAGAGAGCTGCTCTATTCAGCACTGCAGATACAAGCTGCAGGCCAAACGGCTGCCAGGTCCCTTATGACCCCACAATCCCTTGCCGGTGACAGCTTCAAGCTCCATAGCAAATTAGGCGCTCTCACATTACAATCGCAGAAGACAGATTCCATTAACGGTATCTGAAATTGAGTAGAGAGCAGGCCCGTTATCAGACCTGACTCATAAGCACCGCCATTAATCACAAGGCATGATACCATTTATACATTTCCAGCTCTCTGCCTGCCGCTGTGATAGTCAGCCACAAAAGGCCTGATGAGACTTAGGCTAGGGGAACAATGGTGCTTTCTGAGGAAAGCGCGGTAAATCAGGAAAAAAAGGAGAGGGAGAGCGAGAGGAGGGTAGGAAAAAAAAAACTCTTGCCTGCTGACTACTTCCCCTTTTTTTCTTGGGTTTTCTCTCTCCTTTTCTCCACTCTTTTTTCCTCTGTGTTCACTGTGAGGAAAGCTTGGTGTATGTATATGCGTGAGTGTGCTGGAGGAGGAGGGGGGGGCAATTCTGTGTTGATGGGGCGTCTAGAAGTGGGTCTTAATAAGAGATAGCGGCGCTGCACCGCTCCAGGAATTAGTTGTAACTTGAAGGAAGGATGAAGGAGGGTGGGGGTGGGGGGGGGGCAGATGGGGACTTCTGTTGAGGTGCAGAGACCCCCCGCACCCTCAATTCTACCCCCCTGCATGACAATTAACCCCCAGCTGATACACTTAGCAGGGGGGCTGGTTTTGGGGTAGAGCAGGGTGCTGAGCAGTAGTGGGGGTCCACGGACGAAGTTATTACACCAACTCCTCTCTGGCTTCTGAAGCCCTGTCTGATAGCCAGGCGACACTCGTCACATATTCAAACACTCACACACACACACTCCTGTTATCATACTGCTTACGGCTGACACATCTCTCTGTTGGAGCCCGTCAGTCCATAAGAGCCCAGTGATGTGTGTACAGCGCTGCTGTAAATGACCTGTCTGTCTGCTCAGGACCACCTGGGGTCCCAGTCAGCCTCACAGCCTCTCCATGTCTCATTCTCCAGGCTGGCTGCTCCCAGGGCACCCGGATAAAGCAGGAGACACTCTGACACCAGAGTGGCCATGTTCCCTGTTATCACAACTCAATGCGGTGCAGGATGCTGCTGTGCTGTAATGTTGTGGCTCAGTGACAATGGTTGAGACATGGCAGGAGAATAACATGGTTGACAATGAGACTATTCCATCCTGAACTGATCCACCCTGCCAAAACGTCTCTGTGTCATCACTTGGGTAATTAACTGAATGACAAATGATAAACATAAAGTGTGAAATAAAGCACAATTTATTTCATACTTGGAAATCATGGAACAGATTTAAAAATAAACGAAATAGAAAAAATGAAAAAAATGAAATATAGAAATGCTACAGATGAGTTCAAAGTAATGGAAACCACCAGGCTCAAGGGTAAATAATAAAAAGACAATGATACAGTAGGCTCTGGTAAGCAGTGTCCTCTTCAAGGACACAGCAATAGCGCAGCATAATCACTTTGAAGTGTCAAAACAGGACCTGCCTCATTTACCCCCTCAGTTCTACAATATGGGCCGGAGACTTGCCAGCACCAGTCGCCTGTGCTAAATAACAGCACACAAAAAGCCTCTACCAGCACTCTCTGCAGTGAATGAGGCTTCACAATGGAGCTGGCCAGGGGAGCCACTGTCACACACCACCCCAGGGAACAGACAATACCACAGCTGTGCCATCGCGGATCAGCGCTGCACTGTTCTCTCGTCGAGTGGTGGTTTGGGGGAAGCGGGGCTGGAAAAGAATCACACATTCCTGAAGAGGTTGGAGAGCCCGTGGAGGAGGTCTCCTGGTCGGGCTGGGCTGAGGTTTCCAGCTGGCCCTAGCTGACACCCCAAGGCTTTCCTCTGGCCAGGACACTGGGCAGGCTACTTAGTACGCTTCCATTATATGACACTGGTAAGTGTCTGTGGTGCTGCATTGAAATTTCAGAGCCAATCAGGAAAAAAAAAAGACAGCACTGCAATTGATATACAAATCATCTATCAAACAATATAATCCATACTGTACGGTCATGAAAACAAATAACCTCATTCTCTTCCTAAGTGACTTTAAAAAAAGTATGTTTGAATCTGGGATGTCACAGTCCAGTTGTCAGCCAGTAAATGTACACCAAAACAAGCATTTCCATGTCTTTCCTCCCTCATCCAGAGTGTGGCTAGGAAGCTGCCGGCTCTAACAGCGAGCAGGGTAAATAAGGGCCCAGGCTCTGCTGCTCAGACTCCCCTCCTCCAGGAGAGCGCTCCACTGCTCCAAGTGTGTGTAGAATTAATCACCACAATTCTGCTCAAACAATGCAGCCACTGACATGACAATTTCTCCCAGAATGCCATCTTAATCTCCACCCAACACACAAAAATTACAGGAAGAAGAAAAAAAAAACAATTTACAAAAATCCTGTGTTTACGCAATTCACAGAATGCCATTTTTATTGCTGCTTTTTCAACAAAGTCATTAGGCACACACCAGTGATACATAAATGTCGCTGTATAGATTCCATTAACTAATTCTGGGTGAATTGTAATTGCCGAGTCTGATCCGTCTCCGTGCCTGGTGCCTTATTAAGACTGCCTGTGGTGGGTGAGGAATGTAATATTGACGTCCGAGGCAGACACAATCTTGGGCCCACGGGCGAAAGGAATATTAAACTGCTACTGTATTCTGCCGTCTATCTAGCCCTCCCTGCTCCCCCTCTCTATCCCCATCCCGTAGCCAGTAATGAGGAAATAACATCTTCATTAGACATCTGTTTAACTGTATTACAGGATGAGTCCTGGGGGAACCATTGGTCATGCTGAGGATGGGGTGGGGGGGGTGGTGGAGTAAACGAGGTCTGTTGGACTACAATATGACGGGGGAAATACTGTGCAAATGGGACAAAATGTCCAGAGATTGGGGCCTTTCAAATAGAGAAAGCAACAAATTGACTCCTGCTTATTCAAAGGACAACAGCAATGGTTGTACTCTCCATCACCGCTCGGGAGGAAGAGTTTATCCGACCACAGCAGATGTGAGAGGGAGGAGCAGTCTTGCCACCTGCAGGGAGAGGTGAGAACGTCATCCAACACAACCACTCTATTCAGCCGTTTCCAGGATATCCAGGCTAATGCTCAGAGGTGTATGAAAACAAAACTACACAAAACGGGTACACAAAAACAAATCGCCCCCCCACACACACATTGCTCCAGAGATGACCCCGACAAGATACACGCAACCTTCCAGCAACCCCACGCCTGTGGAAAACAACCCACCTGAGCGGGTAGAGGGGGAGCACCATCAGGACCATATGGTGGAGGTCCTTATAAGGAGCTCGGGACACAGCACCAGGCAGGGGATGGCACCACGCCCGCCCTCCAGTCCACTGAGGTATCAGCTGTGCCACATGGGCCAGCTCTTGGCAGGTGAGCCTCTCGCAGGTGTGTGTTTTGGGCTGGGGCAGTCGGGGAAGGGAGAGGGCAGACACACTTGGCGTGCCTCAACAGTCCTGTTATGTAATCATGTGATCAAACAAAGTGTGAAAAGTGCTGATGGCTGAGTGTTGTTTGTGTTGTTTTTTCCGCTCTGATGGCTGTCAGCGCACTAGCGTGTCTGTTCCTGGTTTCTCAGGATAAGCTCGCGAACGGAGAGAGATTCCTCTCAGGTAGCACAGATTCAGAGCAGCTTTAGCAGATAAACTGTGAAACGAGAGAGCATAGAATACCGAGCTGTCTGGATTATCCCTCGATGAAGGGTACACACATTCCTCTTCCTCTAGAGACTCGTGGTTGAGGACTTCAGGATTGGGCCAAATGTTCTATGAACCTTCAAGCACAATCAATGGTAATTATTATCAGTACGGCCACCATCCTCAAAGGCTTGTCAGGCCATGGTGTGAAAACATAACAAGACATGCAATTTGGCCATCAAACCATGTGATCAAGCCAAGAGGACTGTAATTGACAAATCAAAGGGAGGCTAAGTGCTACATTTAAACTTATGCAAGAGAGAAGTGGCTTCCAAGCCTATCAACTTACATTCCCCCACATTAAACACGGCAATCTGGCCGACTAATTTAAATTGATACATCAAAGGCTTTCCATGTTGGGTATATTCCAGATGAATTTCAAGGTCTTACAATTTACTATTTGAGAGAAACTGCCTTCAAGTACCCATATTAACTTCAATGTATTTCACCATCTGAAAAATCACACAAAGCGATGATTTGTTTGGGGAAAAGTGTATTTCTCAGTTGATGCGTACAAGCGTGAGAAAAAGTTTGTGAACCCTTTTGAATTACCTGCATTCCTGTATAAATGGCTCCTAAAATATAGTCTGATCTTCATCTAAGTCATGAAAACAGATAAACACAATGTGATTTAACAAATAAAACAACAAATAACAAATGTAACAAATAAAACACACATGTTTTTAATGAACATTAACAGGCTATGCTGGAACAAGTATGTGAACCTCTAGGATAATGACTTCTATTGAAAGGCCAGCTTGGTTACAAACACAAAAAAAAAGGATTTGATGAAGTGGAATATGCCCTGGTCAAAAGAAGTTTCAGAGGACCTCCGGAGAAGAGTTGTTGAGACTCATAAGGCTGGAAAAGGCTACAAAAGTATTTCCAAAGACTTCCAAAGATCACAGCAAGAGCACGCCACATAACAGTCGAGGAAAGAACCCTTAGGTAACAGCTCAGGATCTGCAGGCATCTCTTGAACTGAGGGACAGGCCTGGCCCTAAGATCTCCACAGGGCTGTCACATGCCATGTATGCCAGTCTACCAGGTATGGTCAAACCCATTGCCCTCCATGCCAGAACCAAGAAGGAGGTCTTGACCATCCGGAAACCCTCTCCCCCACTGTCCCCCCCCTTCCCTTCTTTGCAGTCTTCAGTCACCCCTCAAGCCCTACCAAGCAAAGTCTGCCAGCTGATCCAAAGCCACAAGCTCAACCCAAACCAGGCCCCGGACAGATAATGACTAAAACCTTTTATGCTTATTCAATTGAAAACCGTAGATTATACGTTCATACTTAAGAGCTTATAGGGTGTGACTGTGTGCTCTGGCGGAAGTCCTCAGTACCCATCAGCCCCTGTGGGGGGTGGGTGGGTCCTCATAATGACTTTTCACTTGACCATAATCCAAAATTGGATCTAAATCCCCAGAGATTACAAACAGGGCTGCAGTTAACATGCACTGTGATCCAAATATCACCCAGGCCGCATGGATATTTTTGGGCCTCAAAATGAAGTCTGTAAATGTCTGGCCAAGAGCTGAGGCCAACGCTCCAATTGACTGGTAATTCATCAAATGCATTAAGACCCGGGGGTCAGTAGGGAGAGAAGCCAACCAGTCCTACAGAGGCTAGAGCGTCCCTTCCCTTCTCTGTCCTCTCTTGTCCTGCGAAGAGCGTCTGAAGCATGCAGGTTTCGCTTCACCTCTGAAGAGCGATAAGGCAAGGCAGGGTCTGAGGCTGCTGCAGTCCGGGCTTAGGGCCAGTCCCTGGGGAGCACTTCCTCTCCAGCCCCTGTCCTACTCCAGCAGGGCTGACCCTGTACCCTGACCTACTCCAGACCACCTGCCACCGAGCACCAACCGGCCAAGCACACAGGAAATAGACCCAGCCCACTGCGGCCCACCTGGGAACACATACTGGCCCAGCAACCCTGCTTTCACTCGCTATCGCTGCCAAACTTGAAATGACATCATAGTACACAATTCCTATGCTGAAGGAGAAAAAGTAAAAATATACAGCATGCTTGGAAATGCCACAGTGCGCATTATCAGGTTCAGTTATGAGAGGAGGGAAGAGGGAAAATCTTGACACTAAGCGGTCACCAACAATGTAATGTGTAAAATGACTCAGATCAGCAAAAGGGTGATGTAAGGTAGTCCAGCCGACCTTGTGAGATAAAAACACACAAAGAGAGAAAGGGGGAAAATACTCCTTACATGATGGGTTCAGCAGCAGGCGAAACTGCAGGGTGGTTGACGGCAACGCAGAGACACAGTAACACACTCTGTGCTCCTGATTGAGTGAAGGGAGAGGTGGTTGAAGAGAGGGGAGAAGGAGGAGCAGAGTTAGTGATCCTGTTCCTCTCAGACCCAGGAGGGAAGAAGGGGGAGATTAGAAATCGTGCCATGTCAGGATTGGGAGCATGCTGGGCAGCGGGGGAGTAGGAGAACAGGGAGTTTCGGGGTGAGGGCGGGAGGGGGGCAATAATTGTGACATACATACACACACGCGCTCGCAATGGGTGGCTGATGGGTAAACAGCCTGGGCATGCTGGTGGGAGGAAGGAGGGAGGTTGGGCTCTGCTCTTGAATACTGAACAGAGGATCAGGGAACGCCACTGCCAGTCAGTCAGGACCCGAAAATACCACTCTCCATTCCAGACAGCATCAAGACGCCAAACGTCAGCAGGGGAATATTGAAGGATCAGAGAACTAGACCACAAAGACGCCCTGTTTGGGCTTTCTTGACTTTGTTGACTAATTCAGTGGCCTAAATGTACTTACTGAAGCACCTTCCCTAAAAATCAAAGCGCACATCAGTAGCATAGTGATGGCAGAACAGTAGTATGACATGTGATGTGTCATCAAATTGTAAAAGATGAGGATGCTATTAATGGCTTTAATGTGCCTACCTGCAGACAGTGAAGCAGAGGGCCCCGCTAGCTGCAGCCCCCAGCAGGCTGCTCATCAGGCTGACGCTGTGGGCTGGAGAGAGGGAAGGCAGGAGGGACATAGCCAGCCGCGCTAGCAGGGTGAAGAGAGGGTAGCCTGGAGGATGTGCCACCTAAACACACAAAGACAAAAAAGAGTAATAGATGCAAACCCAGAGATGCAATGACATAAGGGTAAGGGTCTGGGTAGCAGGCTAAGATGGTGCAAGGTTTTAAAAAGAGACTGGGGGAATGTGAAGAGCTGGATACAAGCGAGCAGGATAATAAGTGAGTGTGAATCAGATAGGAACAGTGAAGATGTGTCATTTCCATTACCCCCTCTTGATTGAGTGCTACACCTGAGTTGCCCTTCTGCCCTGACTGAATACCAGTAACGGTGGGCAGTGTTGTGGGTGTAGCAGTGTAGCAGTAATGGAGAAGAGTCAAGACATAGCCGGCTGGCTGCTAACTGACTCTGCCATGATACAAGAGCCCTCATCTCATTCTCTCGTCCTCCTTCTTCTCCTCCCTCTACCCACTCCTTTTCCTCCAGCCTCTTCCCAAGGACAGTGCACCTCCCTGGGGCCCGTGCTACAGCACGTGGTGCTTTCCAGCCCCAGCCCCCAAACCACCTTTGAGCCGCAGTCATTCTCGCCTGGGGGATCTCGGCAATCACAGCAATTAGCCGCTAAGTCTCCTCCAGCCTGATAAGGGCTCAGTCATTAAACACAGACTCATTCCCTGGCACTGATAACATGAACCAGCCAGGGAGAAGGGGCAGCTCTTCAAATGAAGACAGAGCTAAAAGGTGAGAGTGTGACTGCCTCGCCGGTCATCTCGGACACTGCAAAGACTCCCTGGCTATGTCCAAACAAGCAAACAACTTTACCTAGATATGAGTTAGGAGGTGGGGATAGGACATGTAGGGGGGGATAGAAAGAGAGGTAGAGAGAAAGAAAGAAGGAGCAATAGAGAGAGAGGCAGAGAGAGGCAGAAGAAGAGAGGAAGTGAGGGAGCGAAGGCAGGAGAGAGGATGGCAACCAAACAGACAGTTTGGTAAACTAGATGGTCGGGTCAGACAGGCATGTAGCGCCACAAACATGAACATGAGGTAAACGAGCACAGAGAGGAAACTGTGTGGCCGACAGGAATGGACAGGCAACCAGCTAAAGGACAGCTGAGGGACAAAGGCCACAGGGAGCAAGGGGAGACAGGACTCTGGCGCTCTGGGGATCAGAGGGGAGGGCCGACAGCCTGGGGCCCAGGGACGGCCTGCGAGCCCTGGGGAGGCCTGAAAGGCAGACAGGCAGGCCACACGGACTGCAGCACTAACGGCAGGATTACTGGCATAGTGACACCGACACAGCCTCCCTAAAAGGATCACAGCGGCGTAATAAACTTTATTAAATAATAAAACTTATTATAACTGTTAACCCGATTTAGTTCATTCTTCGCGGCTTACACACACACACAAAAAAGAGGGGTGGATATAATAAGCCTTATACCGTACATAAGGCAAAGCCTACAAAAGCCATCGCCTTACCATTGACTTTAATTGGATTTGAAAAACGGGTTGCAAATTATAGCATTCTCTACTTGTAACTTAGTAAAATAAGTGTATAGAAAAGAAGGGAAAAAAACCTGTGGCCTGAAAGTAAATTAATCTGCTTTCTGCCCATGCTTAATTAAACTTCCTTAATGCTTATAAGAGTTAATGAGTGAATTGATTAAACAATACAGCTAATACTTACCCCCAGCTCACAAGCAGTGGTGATCAGCTCTCCTGTGGAAGAGAAAAGGGGAGGAAATTAATGTAAACCCAATAATTATTATTAAGAGACAAGTCTGCTCCCAAAGTTTTCCCAAATCAAATACTTGCACTGGGGTTTTGCATTAATTTGCCAGGATCAAAACCTGCAAATCTTCCCAGTGTGACATTTCCTAAGCGGCACGCTCATTCTCTTCATCTTCTCCCCTGATTCCTCCCTCCCCTTCTCCTGCACACACACACACACACACACATACACAAACACACCAACCATTAGACTCTCTATCCAATACTCTGTCACACAAAGACGCACGTATGCTGATCTGAGAATAATGCTTCCAGTCCCAACCTCCCCATGCATCAGTGTCTCTTCCCTTCCTCTCTTTCTTCTGCTACTCTATGTGCCTCTCTCCTGCTCCCACACTCCCAATGTCTCAGTGTCTCGTTTAGTCCAGTGGGTACATACAAAAAGGCAGCGTTGGTGACAGTCACAGAATGAGGTAAGCTGTAAAAATAGGAGCTGGTTGCACAATTTTTTGACAAGCTCTGTGTGGGGCGCTGCACAAACAGAAAAGAAAAAAACCTAAAAGCTATTTGAGGCAGCCTAAACGCATCTGGGCACAAACCCATTTGTGCCAGAATACACCCAGAGCGTTTCGAATTATACTGATTTCTCACCCAATGTTTGCATCTCCCACTCATGAAAATTGAAATTTGGTTCAGATGAAATGACGTTGATAAATGTTTGGATTCAAGACAGCACCCTCTACTGGTACCAGGCAGGTAGGCCTGCATCTCTTCTCTCCAAGCCTACAGCCAATGAAACAGTGGCCTCTTTTCCTGCATCAACACTGACAGGATAATCAGCCTATTACTTACCCAACATTGCGCTATGTAAGATGCCTACTAAATAAATATACTACATATAGTCAAAGTAACAAATTGCTTTGAACAGGTAGCAGTTTAAAAAAAGGCATGGGTAAGACTGAATTGCCCTCCAGTGTTACACGTCACACTAGTAAAATGTAAAGAAAACAAAAACACTAATAATAAATAAAAGCTGGTTATTTAAAATATGAGTATTAGCAGAAAAACTATTTAAAATAAACAGAAAATATACTTACTTTTGAAAAGCAGGAACTTGGGCCCTGATGCAGTACCAACATTACAGAACACTGGAGTTGAATTTCAGATGCCACTGGCTGCCTCATTTATTTTTTAACTTTGCCGATACAGTGAATTATGATTCCTAAATTTCTGCCACACGAAGAGCCCCAACTCTTATCAGTCTAATGGACCATGAAGCCAGAACTCCTCCACCTGCACAGCTTAAATGTTTTCACAGCTCCATTTCACCTGGCATGAGCCGCCAGGTACCTGCCATCATTTTACATCACACTTTCTCATCCTTCATCGGTTTCTCACTTTCACTCATTTTCCCTCAGTAGTCGCACACTTTTACTCCATTCAGCACAGAAACTCAAACTAATACTAGGCCAAAACATCCGTCTCAGTGCCACAGAGATGCAGTTCTGCAGCCCCAGTACTAAAAAGGGAAAATATTGACTCGACGGGGTAGCAGCACGGGCGCCAAGAGTCTTTGTGATAGCGGAGCACGGGCACCCACACCGGTCTTCCCATAATCCCCATCATTTCCACACTCCACATTCCTAGACAACAGTGTACCCGCAGGGCTGTGCTCAAGCCTCTCCAGGGCACATCACACCTAAAGAGATTAGGACACAGAGACGGAGACCTGGAGAATTCGGTAGGGTGTTCAGCTGGCACTATCAGAGCGGGCATCCTGCACCGTCCCTAAACGCTGTGGAGAAGGGGCTGGCCGTTTTTTCAAAGGCCCCACTCGCTAGGCAGCAGCACAACCAGTGGGGCTACTCAGCGTTCCATTTTCCTGCTCTCTCCTCGTCTCTGCTGTCTCGTATCTGGCCCATATGCTTTCATTCTGCAAATGTGCATTCCCTTTTTGCAGCTTGTATGCCAGGGCAGGACAAACCTGCTAAGCAGAGCCTTCATGCCCTCAAGTCCACATGTAACCTAGCTATCATTTCTAACCACTGTTTGTAATTGTACAAGGCATTACTTCATGAAATGCATTGTGAAACACGATGGTCGACCGCATACTAAGGTATTGGGCTAAATACATTTAAGCCCACTGTTATTCATTGTTTTAACTAGTCCTATAAGTTAAATATAGTTTAGTCTCGTACTAATTAAACTCAATGCATAAAAACACAACACTGAATTTAAATGACAGTCCACATAATGATCGATTTGTAATTTACAGATTAGTTTAGAATTGGTTTAATATATTAGACCTGTTTTTAAGTTTTAAGAAAGTTACTGTTGCTGACTGTGGCCATTACTGGCTCCCTGCGGGGCTGGACCCATCATCAGGTCATTTATAGTTTCCCAGGAGGTCAAGGGCTTTTGACATTTCAATGTCATTACAAATAGTTTTTATTTTATTATTTTATTTTACCCACAGTAGAATAATAAATAATATTCTACTGATTTTCACCCTTGTGGCTTCTGTAGAGTAAAAACAAATACAGAATTATTTAAGACAGGTGAAAGGGTAAAAATAAATTATAACAATGCAAATATTAAATTATTAGCAATAGCATTATCTCACTACGAATTACCAGAAGCTTCATATTAGGAGTTGCTTGTAAACGTGTGAGTGATGACATGTTCACTCCTATAGTGATTCATTCAGTCAGTAAGATCTTGCCTGGATCCAGTCCTTAAAAAAATCCGTACTTAAACTGTTGATTCAAAGTTTCCAAACTTATTACTTATGATATATTATGGCAAAACTAATAATGATAACATTGATAATAGATTATGGCAAACTTGGTGCAAAAGCATAAAACTGATACATGAAGTATACTTTTAAAGTATGTTAAAGTGTGTTCTTTCCAAACAGGAACAACATTGCACCAACCGTGCAAATATCAGAAAAGACTTTTGTCACTGAAGTCAGACATAAAGACGATTATGCCTCAGTAACCCTGACAATACAGTAATTCCCCGTCTGCAAGCAAGTTGAGCACTTCTGCCAGATGAATACATTGCGACAATTTTATATCTCAATAGAAACCCCTTTTCACATCATAGCTGTAATCACACCTGAACAGGTGAATTGCATCTAAACAAGCATGTACTAGACCTACCAAGCATCAACTGCAGTCAAGGTTTACGTTAACGGACCACTGCAAGGTCATTTACGTACTCTGGGGCTCTTGACATACAAGTGTGCCTCCAGGGCCCCTCGGCCTAGAAGCAGGATCTGAAAGTCATCAGACAATGCTGGTGTGTGAGCTGAGGACACTCTCATTCAATTTATTTAAAGCTGAAAGAGGTGGTCTCTCTTAGTGAGCTTAAAATGTTAATGAAGGATTTTCTAACAGCTCAATAAGGAGCTGTCTTTCCTTTCTCTAAAATTAAAAAGGCTCTTGGTCCTCTGCTTTGATACTGAATATATTTTAGCACTTGCATAGAAAACATAATTTTCTCAATTATTTATGAGGCTTTGGTGGTCTTTTTTAATTTATCTTTGTGCCTTTTTGCATTTTGTTTTTCTGAAACTTCTATGCTTAACGTGATACTGCTATCTTGGTCTCAAGTCTTCCTTGAAAAAGAGGTTTGTAATGTGGGACTGCCTGGTTCAATAAAGGGTTAAATAAAATAAATTCGACTAACTTTCACTACAGGTGTTCTTAAAGTAAGAGCCCCAAGTGGTGGTTCAGTAAAAAAGAAGAAGAATAGTTGCTGGTACACAGTAGACAGCCCAAGCTGGTCTCCCAACGGCGGCACCAGCACCACGGACAGCACCAGTTTAGCTGCAGTAGCTAAATCAACAAGGCGCCACACGATTGGCTGCCCGGTACACAACAAAGCCACATGGCTGAAGTAACGTTAGCTAGCTAGCTAGCACCAACCTGAATCTCCACCGGGGACGGCTCTCTGCACACAAGGCACATAAAGCGCGGTGACACACGCGACAGTGGCGCCTGTCAACATCCAGCTCCTCTTCTGCTCCGTCGACATCGCTCTTGCCCTCTGGAGAGACACAGATGGATTCACACAATAGCTAAAGTTGGCTACCTAGCTAACGTTAGCATCTATATATGCTATGCTGTGGGACTATTAAGTGGGACGCTAAGGTACTACTTGCTTGAAAGTAGAGTTTCGATGATGTCAAACTAGACCTGACGTTACGTTAATAAAACACCCCAGTAGTTACTTCAGTTAGCTATCTGATATGGGGGGTTTGACACTTGGCAGAAGTGAAACCTTTCGGTTCCAGGAAGTAGTAGTACCGATATGCCAAACTAGCGATATCATGGACCGTTCCTAGAAGTTTCAACAAGTAATTATAATTTACATCGTAGCGAGACCCCACAAATAATTGATGTGCGTTGTAGAAGCGGAAAACAATATTTTTTTCCCCCTCAAAAGCTTTACCTCTGCAAACTGAGCGCTGCTAAAGATTTCACTTCCTGGTTCAGATGGACTCGGCAAAGGAGTTTGTGATTTCTGTTAGGAGTGCAATGAGGCAGCCTTCTCCCATCATTAGGCCCTGTTTAAATGGCTAGTCATGTTTTTTTCTATAAATTCAGTTGCAAATAACTAATACATACTTAACAGTAAGAATTAGGTTGTTGATTCTCTCTTTCTGTTTCTGTTTAACTCTTTTTATGTATTTATCTCTCTCACATAATCACTCATGCTTTTATTTTTTCACATTTGTTTTTAAAGCTTAATTTAGATTTGTCTTTTGGAGTGTAACATTTCCACAGACCCTAACAGTTATGAATTATGGGTACTTACGTGTGTACCTGATGTATTCCTGCAAAGTATTTTGTAATCTTTTCAACCATCACAAAATAGGTCTCACTAAACTTTACAAACTTGACTCTCAATGGCAAGGCTACCCCTGCTTTACATTTGGTTCAGGGATTGGACATAAATGTACGCTTTCTTCCATTCACAACCAAACTAAAGCAGGTCTATTGTGCTGCTGTAGATGCAGCCGAAACCTGTTTTCCCAGTGGACCGTGCTGTCTAAGAATCAGTCGAGGGATGCACAATGCATTACAAGGGGTGCAATACAGAGGGCCAGCTTAAGAGTGTTGACATACCAGGTAAACCCAAACTCAAACAGAGCTGCCCGCCTTATCGGATTTAGAGCCTTTTGAAAAAGCTCCACGCTACGGTCACCATGGCCCTCTTTAAACTCCAGGGAGTCAAAGTATGATGGATGGATTTGTCTGAAATTCCTAATAGGTGTTTTAGTGTGTTCAGACCATTCAAAAATAATGAAAAGGCATTTTTTATGAAGGCTATGTAAAAGTGCCTGCCATATTTCCCATTGATATTTGGTGATTTCTGATTTCTTCAATCGAGTAACCAGCCACATCATTTGCTTAGACAAGCCCGATGTCAAATTAAGCCCTGTCAGTTACGCAGTTGTCTTTCTCTGTCTTTATCATAGAATTGTTACTGTATCCGCTGCTAATACACAATTAACTGTAGCAGCACTGGGTGTAACTGAAACAAGATACATGCACCCTTAAATGTCTCACAAGTGTCCATATTCACAGGTTGAAGGGTTACTGTAATAAAGAAATTGCCCTATTGAACTGATAATAATCCCAGCCCACCATAAATGAGTCTGATCCCTCAGTAAATTGAGCCCTTGGTGAGGTGGAGTGGTGTCAGCACCTAGCCAACTCTCATATGGCTCTCTAATCCTCACTCCCCTCTCACCACCACCCTCACCGTCTAATCAGTCTTAAACACACACATACACTCACACCCATCTGACACACACACACACCCAAGTACTCACCCTTCCTCACTCTCAGGCTCAGCCATCTCTTCAGTGTGATGTCACTGTTAATCCATGCTTGGTTATCCGCTGGGCTGCAGTGCTGGCAGAGGGATATGGGGGAGAGATGGGAGAAAGTTGGGGGTGGGGTGGGGGGGGCAAGGGGTGCTGCATTCATGCACACCAGGAAGTCTTCCTCCTAAATCCCAACACATAGAAAATGGGGGTTTTATGCCTGGCCGAACTGTACATGCACAGTGTATGCACAGATGCTCAATGTAGTATTAATGTGGACACACATTGCAGTTCAGATAGGGAAAATAAAACACATAGCTGCAAGTATGTAGTGTATTCATAGAAGCCGGCCTATGCTGCAGCTCCCATTAGAAGCATAGTGAAGTCATTAGAGAGCCTGGTGGATTAAGCACATCCTCCGAGCTTCCCCCCCGCTACCCCATGCATCCAGAAAATGCAAGGCTTTTTATTGACAGCTTGTCCAAAGAGAGGAATTACCCGCATGGGTACGGCCCCAGTTCCATATGCCACCAAGCTATTAACAAACATTAGTGGACTGTAATAGCAGTGGTATTAAATTCATTATCTTTGCAGATTGTATGTGAGGTTTGTGATTGTGTGTGTGTGTGTGTGTGTGTGTGTGTGTGTGTGTGTGTGAGTTTGCGCGCATGAGTGTGCATGTACACACACTCATGTACTCGTGTGTGTGATTAGAGAGTTCATATGTTTCAGCTCTGGGGATTTATAGTATGAGATAAGAAATGGGCATTAACCGTGAATTGTGATGGTCCAACAGAGCACAACTCTGATTCTCTGTAGCATGTGATGTGTGTGTGTGTTTCCTTTGCTGCACCCTTCAAATGAAGATTCTCTTATAGTAGCAAAGTACACATTGTCTCACGTACATGTCCTGGTATTTTACCTCATTGTCTCACATACACACACAGCACAACCATGCATGAACAAGTGGCTTATGAGGCCACTCAGTGAAATTCGATCTATTTGATTTTGTATTTTCCTCACTTACCACATATCTGTTTTAATCTTACCTTAAGCATCCTTGAAATGAGGTGTAATCCAGTTAAGCCCTTTTGAATCTGCTTCGCAGACCATATTATAACCATTCATCCTCCCTAAACATTCTCCCTGCTAAACAGTTGCTCACAGACTGACAATGTGCACAAGCCGAGATTCACATACGGAAGACCTTAAGAGATCAAATGAAAAAGTCTGGTATACTGTACTTGTGCTCAATGAGCATTTGTGTGAGTGAAGCGTCTCTGCAGTCTCTGGAAAAGAGCAAGTGTGCTCAGTTGACTTTCCCTGGATAAAATAAATACATAAATAAATAAGTTAAGTTACTATAGGAACAAGATGATATAGTAGACACACTGCAAATGACCATTTGAATTTCTGCATTTTTTCTATCAGCACTAATGATAAATATACAGTAGTGAACTGTGATAAAGCATCACCACTTCCCTCATTCCTGGTTCTTGCTTACTATGAAAACCGGAGCACATTGTCAGGACTGTGGCGAGCACTGTCCGCTGTCACAGGGCCAACGCAGGAACCCAGGGTATCCTAGGTAAAAACCGGCAGGATAAAGCTGCAAGTCCTTCAGAAGACACCACTCTTCTTAGCATTATTATTTGAGATGTTTTTCATTGAGTTCAATGTTAAGCCTATAGAAAGCAGTCCTTCCTGTATATTATGTAAAATGTAGTAAGACTTGAAACAGTGAATAAGGCTTTTGAGATTAATTCTACTCTGTGATCCTGTTCTCATTACAAAAAGCAGGGGACTCGAATACACACTGCTCTCGTGTCCCATATACTGTAATAACAGGGCTGACTGCTGTTCCTTTGTACCATGTGGCTAACTAAATGATCCTAAATAAGATAGATGGCGAGGATAAAGCAAATCATAATCAGCATTTTGCACAATGGAACATAATGGGCTGAAGAGAACAAGGGACAACATGCAGAGCCCCTGTTTCCATCGCCTAGAGCAGCACACCTAGTTGAGAGCAATTAAAATGAGAGGATTCAATTTTGTCAAACGCCAGGAACCTGGAGATAAATCTTGTATCTCATTTTCCAGTGGAGGACACTCCCTCATGTCGGTGCTATCATGTTTGTTATGGTATTTTTTAAGGAACAGCTGGCTACTGACAGAGTTGGTAAAACAAGCCCCCTTCCACTATGACACTAATCCCAGTCATTTCAGTGAGACGCAGGGGTGAGAGAGAGAGAGAGAGAGAGGGAGAGTCAGGTGAGACTGAGTAAACGATGGTCTCAGACTGTGGCGTGGGGGAAAATTTAGACAGAACAGGAGGAGGGACAGCGAGACAGCACGTCGCCGCATGGTTTCCATGTGGGAGCAATCCACTTACTTGAACTGATAAAGATTTAATTAACACAAGACTCTGCAATTACTCTATAATTAAAGTAATTTGTCCTCTTGTTTGGATGAGTAGGCAATACACCGCCTCTATAGGAGGAGATGAAACCAGGGGCTGAGGGATAGAGGTATGTGTCACTTTAATGTTAGACTCTAATGGTTGGTTTTCTAACCCTCTTTGCCCTTGTATGTTATAAACATATTTGTACCAGCCACACTTTAGTCTGTTTATTTGCATTTCATTTGACAACTCATTTGTTATTCATTGAGAAAGTAATAAGCTGAGTAGGCTGAGCACAAAGTATCATCAAGAGCCACGTGAAATAGTAAATAGGCCTGATATCATCATAATCCTTTACAAACTGCTCTGCACAGAGCTTGAATTGTGTAATTTTACTGCCACAAAGCTCGCTGACAGCTAAAGGAGAAAAAGAAAAAAAAGTGTATGACAAGATCAAATTGCATGAATTCAAATGTTTTTTGTTTTTTTTACAGCGGCTGTCTCCCGTGGCACCGCTGACCATGTTTCCGGAGGTGTTTGACCTTGGGCACACAGTCTTAAAGCCAAATGTCAGTGCAATGTGGATAATTGATGAGACGTTTTTTTCCTCAGCAAATAGTGACTAATTGCACAAGACAGAAATAGTGAGGAATTAACAACATCATCCAACGTGTGCTACGGTGCCACACCAGGCCAATTTGCCGGGAGATAAAAAAAACGACTGCCAAGTTTACTAATTTAAAAACCAGGGAGACAAATGTGTGTCTCGTTGTGTTTGCTTCTGAGGTTGTATGTGTTGTTACTTAATTTACGAAGGGGGGAGAGCACTATCTCTTATTTACAGATGATGATCTGCATATAATTTGCCTCAGTTGCACGCTGGGTAATCGAGGTAAATATCACAGCCTTCAACTTGCCAACTAAGGTGTCCTACTGATAGCTTGGCGTACAGCCCCCCAGCCACCTGTGGCATTTCACATGTTAGGGCTCGGGGCAGACGGGATGTGAAGACACACACAAAATGAAGGTTGCAACTCTTTAATACAGCTAGTGGGAGGTGTCTCCTGCTACAGTCGTTGGACTTGTGAAATAAGTGTCCCTGCCTTGCTTCTGGGACACTTCTTAAACCTTCAACAACATGTTATCATCCCAGTATCACTAGGTAATTGGTTTCCACTATGCCCAGTTCTCAGATCTTTATGTAGTGAAAGACAGAAATGGAGAGTATCCCATAAAATTAACCACCAGAAAACAATATAATAATAATAATATTAAGTTTTATAATGCATGGGTAGAGAAACATCTCAGTTGATCTGACTATACAGACGCTTTACCTGGGGAAGCCCATCTTTTATTTAATTAAAGTAAAAGGGAAATCCTGCTAACCTACTCTACAGACAAAGTCCAGCCCAAAGCGCAGCATGATTGGGTTATGCCCACACCAGGAGCAGGGGTAGAGACTATTCATGCCAACACTTTCTCTGATGAAGCCAAAATCACACCCACACCCTCTCACCCACCCGCCATTCGACTGATCCCTCCTGATTAAATGGAAAAGGTGTGGTGCTTCTCTTGCCAACAAGGATGGAGAGTTTAGGTATATCCCCTCATTTTTGGTTCCATCACACTTTCCCTCTCCTGTCCTGTTTGATGCTGCAGGATGGCCTCCGGGGTGGTCAGCTAGTCTGAGACACGCAGGAGCCTGAGGACATTGTCTGTTTTCCTTTCTGTCTGTTTGTAGCGTGGCCTCGACGGACATCAGAGAGGGAAGCATCAGCAGTGTGGCACTAAACCCACACATAGGCACCATCCTGACAGGATCTTCTTAGTATCACTACAGTTAAGATGCAGCTGAAAAATAGGAACCGGTGAAATTAAGTTGTGCAGTTCTAATAAGTGGAGTTTATTAGAAGTTAATTAGAATCAACAGAGGTGATGGTGGAGTGTTATGGGTTATGTCAATTTATTACCAAAGCCAGCATCAGTATTGCAAGCTTACTTCCTCGTCCAGGAAGCTGGTAAAAAGTCTTTGTATTATTCCACTTTATTTGCATTAGCCTGCCCTGCTTAAGGCAGGGGAACCAAGCTGTGATCTCAGAATTAGCATGCTGTCACCTTCAGTGTCTCTTCTGTCATTCAGAAAAACAGGCAAGTGTGCAGGCACATGAACCCATCTCACATCTACTGCAGAAATGTTAATTAGGAAGCATGGCATCCCACCGCTCCATTCCTCTCCAAACGCCTAACTGACACGTTATGTATTTAAATCCCTTTCATATGCCCTTATTATAGAGGAGATGAAGTCACATGCGAATGATGGAAAATGTCACCATCATTGTACAATATTTTTGCACGCACATGAAAATAAAGGCAAAAAATAAATAAATTGCACACAGCCGTACATATTTTTCACAGCAATGACGCCATGGTTTGATGTAAATGTTGTTATACGTTAAAAAATCTGAGAAAGGTATAATTAATTTGTAAGATTGGCTTAAACAAAACTATTTCTTCCAAAGCCAGGTTATATTTAGTGACACAGAAAGCTGGAAGATGATGAGTAAATGTCCAACCTCCAACGTACACATCCATCTCCTCTGGTAATTGCACATATAGTGGATTTTGAGGCATCTATGGGCATGCTAATTTAGTTAATTCAATTTGCCTTGTTTGTAATGTATTTATACTAAGTCTCTTTTTGAGAAAAAACATCAAACTTCCATTTCTTTGCTCTGTATTATTGGCTATTGGACGCTGTAGACCCAGTGCTTCAGCGGGCAGAGTGCCAATATCTCCATTGTTGAGGAAGTAGTGCCCTCCTGTGGCTCAAGAGGAAAACTACATTGTACTGAACACCAGGGACTGTTGTTCCTGCAGTGTGCCATATTGTATGGTGAATATTAGGATTAGCTTGATAAGAACATGTAATCTGAATAAAATAGACTTCAAGAAAAACTGTCCCTTATCTCAAACACATTGATAGAGCTATCAATATTCAGTGCCATTTTTGTGACCAAGATAGGAGGGCAAACACTCACGCTGGAATGATGAAACATGTATGTAACTAACTGGCTAAACATTACATTACTGCTATGCTGTGCCTACATAGCAGACATCTGGAGTTTCCCCATGAAGAGAGGAACTTCCCTATCACACAAAACACACACACACACACAAAGGCATCGTATATACCCAGTTAGGGGATCAATTTCAAATGGTCTCAGGGTCAACATAGGTAGGCATTTGAATTACAGACTATCAAGTCCATGATAATGTGACTAGTGACGACAACATGGTGGAGAAGGTAGCAATGACTGTCAGAATTTCAGCAGGCCCCAAACACAAAGACCACCGACTCACAATACTTTGTTTTTAAAAATAGTTTATTCTTTGCAAAGTAGGCATTGGGAACATCAGTGCGGTCTATGACCTGTGTACAGAGTTCCTGTAGGAGACAAATTCATAGAACAAGCCCTTGGGTGATCTGAGGAGCCCCACCCATGTTTACCAAGGAGGAATGTTTGTGGCAGCTACACTGCTGCTGTTACAGAACACGGTCTAGAAATGGGCACAGTGTTGTTGTAGCTGAGAGTGTTAGAAGGAATGCTACTACAGAACGTGGCTTAGTCCTTGACCCTGCACGGCAGTTACATGAGATCTAAAGAAATCAAGCCATTCGGAGGATCCTCTGTGCTATGAGCAGTGTAATGCTGCTGGTGGCTTCATACTGCCTGTCTGTTTCTCCTGGGGATAGACCAGTGAAGAAAGCACCTCAGCAGTCCACCACCAACGAGACCACATCTTTTTGTGATGTAGGTTATGAGCCCTTAGTGCAATATTTATGGTGCCGCTCAGCAATACCCTTGAAAGCCCTGCTGTTCAACTTAATTCAATGATGATCTAACTTGGAAGAAGAATTTCGATGCGAATAGGAACGTGGCTCTCAACGTCTCCGAATTTTAATGCTCGCTATTCTATTTGATAAACTAGTGGTAGACTTGATGCCTGCGACTACACTAGGTATGGGCACAGTCCAGCAAGCCAGCATCACAAGAGTGCACTGATTTGTCCCACAGATTCTTTAGTTTCAATATATTTGCATGTTATAACACCAGGTTTTGGCCAACTTGATTCATCTACACACAATAGAACTAACCAAATTTGGCATTGTGTGTGATAATATCATTATCCCCATGGAGCTGGTGAGTGCAACCAAATAGCCTTGACTGTAATCCAGAGCTGTCAACAATCCACAATAGCAGCAGTTTGGGTTTAGGATTGCTTACAGGAACACTTTGGATTGGAGAGAGTGGTTGTTACATCTTGTGCGTGGAGAGAAAACCTCTTCCTTATATTTGGTATAATCTCTTGATGCTGCTGAGACTGCGCCCAGGTTTGACAGCGTACAAATCACTGGATCAGACCCAGGATGGGATAAAGCTAACAACAGTGCAGATTGAACACAGTACATGAGTGTGGGGCAGGACCACAAGTAGCTAGCAGGTGTGGATGGATGCATATGAGAGTACACTTCCACTGTTCTCTCTTTCACTGCAAATGGAGGCCTTATCTATGTCAAGAGATACCCACATGTTTTACAGCACATTTAGAAGCCATTTGGAAAGTGAATGGCTTAATTTAGGTTAAAGCACCAACGGTGAGGAGAGTCGATGTATATCAATACATTCATTGTCAAACCCCGCAAGGTTGATTCAATTCTTCTGTCCTCGTGCAGCCTTTGGGTGGTGGGCGAGATCATAGAAAGGGGATTGAGGTGAAATGATGCGGGGCAAGTCGAACAAAGCCCAAGGACACCCACACAATCCAACCCAGACACACACACACACACAAACATGCGCATGCTTGCGCAGACACACACACACAAACGCACACTACTTATGCAGGAGAAAAATATATTAACATTTTCATTACAAAACAGCACAAGGGCCTCAGTGTAATAAAATATCTCTTCTAACATAAAATGTGGAAAGAATCCATGTGGGCTATCGTTTCTTTATGCCTTCTGTATGCAAACCAGCTCTCCCTTTGCCTTCAACAAAAAAAAGTCTCATCTATGAAAAATATACCCAAAGTTTTAATGGGATTCGAGGCACTGGAATATATCTCTGTACACAAAAAGAAAGCCCCCCCCCCCCCCAAAGATCTGTTCACCAAATGGAAGGGTGCCCACCACTGGATAGGCTACATGATCTGGATGCCATTAGGGGCTAAGGGCCGAGGGGCCGATGGGGAGCACTTAACTAGTTAGCCATGATCCCCCATGTCTTTCCTGGCCCCGCTCCCAGCCAACAGTCCAGCTGTCTGGCTCTGTAAAACCCATGTGTCTCAGACCCACCAGAAACTAGACCCTTACCCCCCCTCTCCCTTTCCCAACAGACCCCAACTACACCTGCTCGCTGTTATCTGGTTCAGACTAAGGATTTATGACAAAGAGTGAAAACAACTCACTCCCATGACCGTAACCTGATGGCCCTTTGATGCAAAACGAGCAGCCATTGTAGTTAAAACAGCCCGGCGCCGAGCCGTGTTGAAAGCAGTTGGTTGGCAGGATAGTTGGAACAGTATTTCATTTTAGAGGAGCTGGGTGTATGCGGTCCAGTGTGCTCCACATCTATGTATCCCACAGTGGCCATCCAAAGAGCCATGGCCCCAGTCAAACACTAATGGACCTCTGTTTTTTTCAGAATCCACAGTATATGACCAGATCTTGTGAGGCCTCACTGCTTTCCACAGTTGGGTTACAAAAACAAAAGAAAGCACTAAATAATCTGAACAGTTTCACAGCATGTTGGCATTCCTGCCTAATCTCTTTCCCAGGGCAGAACCCTACAACTCAGTCAATTGGGCCCTGGAAGATGAGCTTGGCGCATCCCTGGGTGAGGTTGAGCTGGGTGGCACAGAAGGGACAGGCGGCGTGGAAGGCATGGGTGCCATGGGGCAAAGGGATTTCTGCCCAGTACTTGGCCGACTTCTCTGAGCACACGTGTCCACACGGCACAAAGGCGTGTGTGGGTGCACCTGTGTCCACGTAGAAGGCGGGCTCACAGCCCAACCATAGTGGTACGTAGGGCCCCACGGCCCGGCACATGGGGCACTCTCGCAGAGCGTTGGGCTCTTGCTCTGAACGGTGGCCCCAGTTGTGATAACCGTGCACGTGGCCACAGGCCAAGTAGACCCAAGGCTGCTTGTCCTCCAGAGAGGAGAGGGCGCGGCTGCGCTGCATGCTGGGGAAGGCCAGCGTGTTGAGGCCTACAGGGCACTGAGGCCGGCCTGCATTGATCTCCTGCCTCAGAGCTTCCAGATGCTTCTGGGTGGGGGTGTGGAAGAGGCCATCGGCAGTACGCCAAAGCAGGGTGGCTCCACACAGATCCACCAGGGAGCCATCCTGCAGTACGTTACTTTCATTCTCCACCTGCAGGGGTGATGTAATGCGCACATTTAGTTTCACTGGTCAAAACAGTTAACTAAATGAAAAGATGATATGGTTGATGTGATCTGTTATTGTATGTGTATACTGTATGTACACAGCTACTGACCAATTTGCCTCGGGTCTGTGCAGAGCGGGTCTCTCTCAGTGTGTAGACATCCCCACAAACAGAGATCTCCCTCCACACACCAGGCTTTGACTCCTCTGTGAACCCACCCCTGGGGTGCATCACCAGCACACCATTGGTTGTCAGCCCGTCCATGTGACCATCAGGGTTCTTCCACTTGGCGGCTTTTTCCTGTGGGTGAGACAGAGCGTAGCTGATCATGCAAACTGATATACTGTTATATGGCGTTCCACGTTTCACATAAAACATCCAGTGCAGGAAATTGTTTTTGTAGTTACCTCTGGATTTCAAGGTATTCACAAACCAGCCATGCAATGTTACTAGAGGTACCTATACCATGGTGGGCTGACTGGTAATTACCCCAAGGAAGATGTTTTTGGAAGAATCAAAGCCGGCTGCGTAGATGCGAGCAGTGAAGGGTGGGTTACGCTCACAGACCACTCGGCAGGCAAAACGGGAGATGGTGCTCTGGGTGATTGGGGTCTCCTCTCCCTCCTGGACTCCTGACACTGTGTCAGTCACCACAAAGTCTATAGGGCTCTCGGTGGAACGCCCAATCTGTGGAACAACACATGAATTACCTTATTCATTCAGAGCCACTTTAATCCTGAACAAGTTGCTTTGACAACAAGGCCATACTTATTACACTTTACAAAATGTGCTTCATAGAAATAATGTGAACTGCACATGTGCAACAGAGTAACAGTCCAGCCATTATAGGCAATAAAAAAGGCTCTTTGTTACATTGAGATCACCGCCTAATGGCTGCATGGGAAAAAATAAAAAAGATCCCATTTGTTCTTTTTTCAAACAAGAATACGTCAATAGGCGTACAGATTTCTACCAAGTGAAACTCTGAAAATTGTCCACACAATTCCCAAGCTGAACAAACAGAAATAAAATGCCCCCCTTTCATTTCCTCATTTGTTTTGGCCTCAAATCTTTGTTTTTTTAAGTCTCTCCCTTCTCTGCTGTGTCTGTGTTTCCATTCTCTTGGTGCTATTCACAGACACATGGACACAATAAAGGGCTGAATGTGAAGCACGTGTCTGCAGTACTAACTTCGCTCTGGTGGGAGAGAGGAGCTGTCTCTTTGCTGTACATTCAGATTAATGCTAGGGGCAGAGCAGTTTACGGGACACACAGAGCACATGCACTCAGTGGTGGAGGGTGGGGGTCAAGACGGGAGACAATGACAAAATGTGGATGGATTGAGACTGCCCAGCTATATATTTTCAAATGCAGAGGATCCAATAATACAGCACATTCAAAAGGATCAGACATGCAATCTTAACAGATCACTGTGTCATAAAACTGGCTTTTACCTGAAACATGTCTGTGTCTTTGTCATGGCTGTACTCCACCACTACCGTCTGGTTCCTGGACAGCGTGTAGGAGATGCTGTGTTGGCCTTTGCAGTTTACAGCCTGAAACACAACACATTATCAACCCATTACACACGACATAGTACACGTTGTACATGTTATCACACTAAACACAAAAACGATTAGACCCAAGTACACCACCAACAACAAAAGAGTCAGTTTATTGCTGTGTGCAATGATGAAATCAGGAGAAACCCCAGTGACCGCTGAGTTTGTTCCTTAAATGCAGGATCACAGAGCAACAAGGTGCCAACGGTTCACAAATGGGAACTAGCTAACGCTTTACGCAATCACTGTCACTGGGGGGATGAAATTACAAAACAAAACTCGCATTATAGAACAGATAGTTCTGTCTCTGAGTTCTGAATGTCCAAGTCACATTTTAAGCTGTTGTAAAATACATCAGAAACACACAACGGCATTATTTGTAATATTAATGCACTAATCGATCACCTCACCTCATACGAGTACTCATGTGTCACTTAGCAACCACATCGTTTAGCTAGCTGCCGTTCAAGAACTATACTGCTTGCCAAAGGAATGACATTAAATTGTTATTTTGTACTTGATTCTATTATTTCTATTGATAAAAACGAAAAGATTTATAGAACATTATCAGTCTTTTTAATGCAATGGTTTGTTACCATTGTTTTATACAAGCAGTAAGCCTCGAGGCAAATTGCTTCTCCTTTCTGCCTAATACCTCTTAACCATTCTCAAAACCACTGTAAAACACAAACCCATCACAGCTTATTGCTTAATTATATTAGGGACGAAAAACTGAAAGGTCCAAGACAGGAATTCCTGGAATGAGAGTAGAGGGGAGCATGATGTTCCTGTGAAGTAACACTCCTATGACAGTGACCACAAACCACTGGTATCTGTGGCCTTGGTCAACACAAACTCGCCTATCAGCTTAGAAATGAGTAGCGAGTGGAGGGTTTGGAGCCACTCAAGCCCGGCTCAAATCAACACTTTTCCACATGTCACTATCATCACACTCTAATCTGCAAATTCTATGTCCCAAACATCGTTCCCTGTCACGTGCGTAACAGAGAAAGGGAGAGAGAAAGTGGGTCATCAGTGCTGCCACTGTCATATTCTGTGGTAACATCAGAGACACAAGTGGAGAAATGTCAGCAGATGCAGCGAGTCTCGTCTCAACTGCATTGCTGACGAGATTCCTCCACCTGTCTGATGGCTGGACAGAGTTCACGCACGCACGCACACATGCACACACACACACACACACACACACACCAAGTGGGAAGATTAGAGGGACAGGATTTGAATAGGAGGCTGACAGTGGCAGAGATCATGGGAGCTCCTCATTATCTGCTATGAGCACCAGAGTGTGCACCGTCACGTGAGCTTTCCCTCTCAGTTTCTCAGCCAGAGAGCATTCTCAAACCATTTGTATGAGACCTGTGCGCTGTGTGAGAGGGTGAGAGTCGGTTGGGGGGCTGTAGTATGAAAAGTATGGCTTGGTTCACTTAGCTCCTTCTGTGAGTTCTATGGTAAACCTTATGTGGAGGGCTAGCCTCAAAACAGGCTGGTCTCCTTGCCTGCCTCTGAAGGAGCAGCTATTTTTGACCATGTGTACAGCTGGGAGTGTAGGGTCAGCCAACTGCAACAACTTCCTCCTCAGTTCACCCTACTAATCCGGGGCCTGGTAACAGGGTGGCAGAGAGGAGTAGCGGTGAAGGGGAAGAAAGGTCAAAGCAGCTCCCATCTCTGCAACAGTCTGTAACCCTAAATGGCAGTCTTCGTTCTAATGTGCTGCACCATGAAAGAGAAGAAGAAAGGACCCAAGAAAAGTCAGTTCCAGTGCAACATGGTTCCCTGGGCAGCCCATCTGAGAAACAATACTAAGCCTGTAGCAGCAAGCCAACATTAGCCATACCGCACAATGTTGCAGCATACTGCACAGCTCAGACTGAATCTCAGTCACAGAAAAACCTATAAGCAGATATTAAGAGTCAAATTCCAGCAGGTGAGAGTAACCTGAACCAAAGGGCCGTGGGCCAGGGGACTAAACTCCCAACAATATTGGCCTCAAAGAGGTGCAGATGTAAGCAGGTCCTCTGACTTGTTTGGCAGTTTTTGCTAGGGAACCAAAGGATGGAATGCAGGAAGACAAACACGTTATACTGGACGGGGCGGTTTCAGGCAGGCACTCCACCGCAGCAAAAAGCTAAAAGGCCTGGCTAAG
This sequence comes from Hoplostethus atlanticus, assembly GCA_034670405.1. Taxonomy (NCBI): domain Eukaryota; kingdom Metazoa; phylum Chordata; class Actinopteri; order Trachichthyiformes; family Trachichthyidae; genus Hoplostethus; species Hoplostethus atlanticus. The sequence continues at coordinate 4,541,562 of JAXDDX010000004.1, forward strand.
ACCTACAGTTATTGTACGGCAAATGTCAAAACAAAGAATATGGTTTACTTCACATTGCATAGGCTACTGAAACCACAAAAAAATAAACAAACAAACATTCCACTGCAGGTTCAATCATGAGTTCAATCATAATCCATGAATTAGAATTGCATACTTTGAAAACTACATGGGTGTATTGAGAAAATCAGTCAGTCATTTCTAAAGCCGTGATAGTTTCAGCTCTGCAGCTGCATGAGTTGCACATTTTGCTGAAATATTAATCAAAAGGCAAGTACTCATTCCCAGTGCGAGTCTGTTCATTAAATCACTCTTCATCCTCTGATCTCTTCTTTACCTTGCTGGCCTGGGGTGTGTTGAGGATGTGCACAGTGCTTGGCTTAACACCGTTGGCTTTGGTCCTCCTGTATAGCGCAAATCTGCTTTTCCTTCTACCCCGATCTCCATTGGGCAGAGAGCCATTGTACCTATCACACACAGAAAGACCAAGGACTGTTAATTCATTTATTGTGAGAATTCAACCAGAGTTGTTTTTGTAGCTGTAGTTTACAGGGGAAATGCTTGTGATTAAACAACAAGTAAACAGAAAATTAGAAACAAATTCCGGCATTTTGAAAAGGAGCTTTGCCACTTATTGCATCACTAGAAATATAATGCTGCCTATTAGCAATCTAAGTGTCACCTTGGATTATGCCTCTTATTACATAATGCACTCTGGTGCGTGGTGTGAGCTCAGTGAGCCAGCTCTGTGCAAAACTGCAGCTGTTCCTTTGCTCTGGAGCAGGTTTTGGGATGCGCGTCAGGTTTGCCGTCACTTTAGAATTACAGAGTCTGGGTGAGGCACTGACTCACATGACTGAAGCACACTCTCATAGTTGTGTTTTACACACTGGCATGGGAACCTCTAATGACTCGTTCAAAATAAGCTTCAACGTAACCGGAAGAGCATATGAGTACACCCGCTCCTTTTGTCTCTCAGTCTAATGTGAGGCAACTAGCCTGGGCTGCTCCTCACAAATGGAGAAGCCCCTTCCGGTAGGACTGCTCCTCTCCCCATCCACCAGCTGGTTCCTACAGCTGGGACACCCCATGCTCTACTCCCATCCAACACACAGACCTTCTGTCACACACTCCAACATAACCACAGTGTGCTGAACAGGCAATTCAGATAATGGAAAATCTGCATCAGAGCAAACTTGAACTTAAATTGTAATACAATTTCCTATAATGAGAGAATGAACTTTACCAACCACTACACAAGATGTCTCCTCATCCTTTCAACACAAATCCAACAGTAGAGACCAGAGCCTCCTCCTGCTCCTCCCTACCTCCCTCCTAGGCTAGACCACCTGTCCCATGTCTCCACACGGCTGGACAGGCATGGAAACACATGGTCCCAGTCAGCACAGAGCACAAAGCTGGCCTGTAGGACAAGCCACCCACAGAGAGCTAGACAGGCCTCGGATGACATTGTGGACAAAAGTAGTACCAATACATTAATGACAGCATAATGATACAAAGGCTCAAAGGGAAAACCCAACATCAGATAATCTTATATATGATCAATCTGTGTAGTTCAATGTATGTAGAGTACCCACTTTCCCTCAACGTGCCTCATCTACCTCTACTTCAGTTAGTGATTTCAGATAGGGATGTTTCCAAGAATTCCTTTCGAAAACCTCCAGAGAAAGGGTGTGAACTTTTTGCTTTCATAAGCAAGTGTATGGACATATAAATATAGCAACTAGTTTTTGAACATTGGGCGTGTCCTTGATAAGCAGCCACGCCCTTTTACTCAAACCACAACACGTCTTGTGGCGCCACTGCAATATATGATTCCTCCCTGTGTTATTGTTGAACATCAGGGTGGTACCTGTGTTTTCTCTGTAGCTAAGCATTCATGCAATGATGAAATTCCATTCCAGCACGAAACCTGGGATAGGTGAGACATGACATATACTGTACCTTCTATTATTCATCATTACAGACAGGAAGCATGTTCTATCATCCTGCTGTTACAACAGCCTGGACAGGCTCTTTAAAGCAGTGCTAAAACTAATTGTGATCCCCTTTCCCTTTTGACCTGTGCCAGACAGACAGAGGATTTACCTTCCAATGCTTAGCAGCAGGGATTAGAGACTTGGGGGTTTCACCTATCCTCCAGGGCTGCACTAAGGAGCCAACAGCCCCTCCCACTACTTATGCTGATTTACTAAAATAGGGTTAGGAGAGAGTGGAGGAGATATGCTGACTAGTTAGAGTGATAGCTCTCATTAGCATCACTGAGAGAGGCTAGGGAAGCCTTAAAGGGTCACATGAGATGACACAGGGGTCAGATGATGTTACACAGAGTTCAAGTAGGACTAGGGGCTCTTAGTATTTCTGATAGGTCAATCTAAATGGCGTGACTGTAGAAATACTCTGGTACCTCATTACTGCCTGGGGACAGCAGGTTGGCATAGTGAGTAGGGCCTACACTCTGACCCCTCTCTGGAAGCGGGAAATCACAAAAATCACAATTACTCCTTCAGGGATCAACGGAGTACCACAAAAAAACGCACCCTTAGGGTGACATCCCAACAGTCTGTGACAATTCGTGCTAGAGATGTCGCCAAGTTGGTCAGTACACTTCCTTTACCAAGTGGTTCTTGAGGGAGAAATGTACAAAGTTCAATCAATAGGCTCAGTCTCCTGGGCACAATGAACAGAGGAAGCTAAGGAGAGGCAGAGGCTGGGTCCTGATCAATCCATCCTTTCATTTCTAGGGTACCCACACACCCGGCCTGCTCACTGCCCAGCACCAAGCCAACGCTCCCAGGCAGAGCCAGGGGCTCCCCTGCCATGCAAGCACAAAGCCACCTTTGGTCATGGAAACAAACCATTGAGAGAATGGCTACTCAAACAAGCTTTGTTCCACATTGTCAGCTATCTTGTCTACCATCAATGTTATCCAGGGGATGTGATGTTGTCATAGCAATGATTTTACACCCATCACTCTTGATCCAAATATATATTATATCTCTTGTGCGAGAAAGAAAGAGGTGCAAACATATCAACTTCCAACACGTCACATGTTCAGTCTCGGGTAATAAGCAGTCAGCACTTTTGGTCCCTTGTAATAAGCACTGACAGTGACTGTGACCGAGTGTATGGGTGGGAGCAGAGCAAAGGACAAAACCACATTCTTCCATGGCTTGTGTAAATCTTTCATAAGCATCTAATTTAAAATGTTTTTAGTAGATACATGAAATTCCCACAGCACAAACACCTGAAAATGTATTATTTCCTATCTTCTCCACTTTCAATCATTACACCTTTAGAATGAAAAAGGGGTGCAGTTTCTTCTTTTCTAACAAATGGAGAACTACATAGTAGTTAATTGTCCAGTTGATTGATATCACATAAATGACCATCACAAAGAGACTGGGACACCAGATAAATGACCACTGTTGCTTTAGATATCCAAATGTTTTGTGTTAGTCATGGGGCCCTACTAGATTGTGTCACTGTGCAAAACTGTGATTGCGATTGTGAAATTAAAGCACCCAAACACAGAGTGTGATTTCCAACAATCCATCATTTGTTATTATTTATGTGCACTTCTAGGCAAAAGTTGGCATCTTAGAGGTAATACACACCTTGGCTTTTCATCATTGTGTGTGTGCGTGTCACAAGAGAAGTTGTGAAAGGAAAGACTGTGTGTCTTGCAGATACAAACTTCTGCGTTCTGGGCTACAGATAGCACTGCAAAAAAAACAGGGCTGGGGGAGGGGACCATCACCACTTCCGAATTCCTAAAACCCCATGAATCCAACTTAAGGTAGGAAAGTGCGCAGTGGTTACGGTGGCTGACTACGGCATTCACTTCACCCTAGGCTAGTTTAACTTACACATAAATGCATTTATTCGGTGCACAGCTGAATGTTCATGGGCAGCCAGTTAGCTGTTAACATTACATCTTGTTCCCGGTTAGGGGGGAATGAAACTTCGCTGCCAACTTGGGAAACGGAAACGTACACATTTCTGATTGCGCACGTGTCTGATTTGTTGAGTAACGTGAGCGCGTGAATTTCTCAGTGGGGCTCGACGTTTTTTTTTTCTGACTGTAGAGGGTGTCTGTGTAATAAGTTGATCTAAGCTTTTTCTAAACGGCTGAACACTTAAAATTCACATTTCCTCTTCAAAAAGAAACTCCCGTCTGTGGTTGCCCCTTACGAAAACTTCCTCATCGAGACAGAAACACTTGTTTATCAACGTAGAGCTGTCGTTAAAGTAACATTGTGGAGGTGTACTAAACAAAATAAATATTACTGGCTGAACTTACCCCAACACTACCAACTCCCCGTATTTCACTGGGTCTTTAGTCGGGGCGCAGGGCTCCTCTTGGCTTGGCGAAAACATGAGGCTTCTGGCTTCGCTGTGTATTGTAATAATAACAGCGGCTCAAAAATCACAAGGAATTCCCTTCAAAAGACATGAGACGCTGTCATTTCAGACCATATATCCAACCGTGTATGTCTCTGTGACCACACGAATCCAGGTTTCTATAAATTAAACGCGCTCAAACTTCTTTTGAATAACGTTTCGAAGCGTAACTCACTTTAACGCAACTTGGCGGTTGAATCCGCTCTGAAGCAGATACAAAAACAGCGAGGAGCAGGGGGTGGGGCGTACCATTTACTTGTTCTTTACTTTGTATAGGGGAGGACTGTTTACTAACTCTACTTGTAAACGCTACATTGATCATGTTTATGGCAGAGAGATGTTTTATAAAGGTATTTTATTCCATTTTTGTTGTTCTATTCAGAAATATTTTGCGTTTAAATCCGTTTGTGGGGAATCAAAGTTATTTTCAGAGCAGACCTCCCTTCTTCGACTACCTCACATGGTCCATGGATCGCACCTTGTATTATGTAAACAAAGAGTACAATCTGGGAATTCTTAAAGGGATCATACTTTTCATTTGCTATGTTAGCAAAGTTTCCAGTTTGCTACATTCTAGAGAGGGGGTCCCAATCTTTTTAATGCTAAAGACCCCTAAATATACGCATCAGACCACTCAACCCTATTTGAAAAATGTCCTAAGGAGCCCCATCGCAGCGAATTTTGGTTATTAAATATGTAAAAAATTACATACCTGAATGACCTTTAGGTGGGGAGGCAATAGGTATAGTGAAACCTAAGGCGAAAAGTCATCTTTGTACCCTGTCTCAATAAGATAACCTCTAGGGAGTCAAATAATGGTGAAATTAAACTATTGCTAAGGGAGGTGACTGAACCCCACTTTGATTAAAGGATATAGGCTACTTTTTGCAATAGGCCAATGCACGTGATTAATCAATTGATTGCGCAACCTAATCAATATGCTACAATTTATCTGCATACATGGACCATTTAATTCCACATTACTCTTGCTCATTTGGACACAATATATTTTAATCACTCAGTCATCTTATCTTCTTATTTTCATATTTAATTTGGATCAACTTGTTTCACAGGCTATATATGCTTATTTCCTGCTGTAACATTTCCATCTTGCCACATGGCTGCAAGGGAATTATCCTTTTAGGCAAAGTGAATTGATTCATTGCCTCTTCTTAATAGGAAAATGTTAAGAGTCACATACTCTGATGTCAACAAAATGTCCTCACCTTATGTGAGAATGTAAAGATGTCAAGAACTTCTTAACCTCCACAACACCCAATGTCAACCCCCCCATATCCCACATGTCCAGTTGTTCTCACACCATTCTGATGAATGTGTCACTTCTACACTTTTGTCTGGCACCCTCATCAACACTTTACTGTCTCGGTCTTGTTTTCACAGGAATCCGCATGGCTTGAAGTTCCCTCACTGCTCAGGACCCTTCAGCGGCCCTACTGCCTCTGCTATTACAGCCTTCTGTTTGAACTGGTGTTCAGTTTCAAAGTGCAATAACACTTGACACAAAAACAAAAGGTAGTAGGGGGCCACTGGGGCCCATGAAGGTAGTCGTCTCCCTCTCTCTATGTACTGCAACATTAAAAAGATATCTGGGAACTCTGGTGTATAATACTAGAGAGACAACTTTGGTGTACTTATTTTCTGATGTACTAATCTTGTCTTTCCATCTGTAAGTAATACAACTTAGATTAATCTGTGGCATTTGTTGATTCTGTTCATAGCTGCACATACTTGTCCATTAATAGTACAGAGGAGTGAGCTTCAGCTTCTTCAGCAGTTGTGCCCAGGGATCAAGCAGCCTTTAACTAACAGGCCTCGAGGCTGGCCTTGGGTATAATGAGTATTTACTGCTCTTTTGTGTCACTGTCTCTTCCGCCTGCTTTCATCCACTGGGCATTGTCTGTGTGAAAGAGCACTACAACCTTTTCTCTTTCTCTCTGTCTGAGTCACCCACTTGCATGCACACAGACACACACAAACTGTAGAGTAGGGGGATCAAAGGCTCTCTAGCACATACCACACTGATGGAGAGCAGATGCAGGGAGTGGGCTGCTTTGCTGAAGTTGTTCTGGTGCAGTGTGTGTGCAAATCTATGTTTAGGAGGAGGAGTTGAATGTTACCAGGCAAGAGGCATGCAGAGCAGAGGCCCATTGCAAGAAGTTGGATTGCGCAATTGAGAATAACAGTAAGAGCCATATTAACTTCCTAACCCTCCTCTGTCTTCTTGTAAGTCAGGCATTACCAAACCTTCACCCTCAGAGTTTCATGGAAGTCATCCATGACATGCAGTAAGTATCTGACAAAGTGCATCCTGTGTAATCTCAAGCAAATGAGTACATTTACTGCTGGTTTCAACCACATTTCAAAATTGTCATATGGTGGTCATTTACCTATTCACTGCTGGTAAGGCTGTCAGGCTTTTCCATCAACTGTGAGACATACCACACAGGAAAACAGTCAAATAACATTCATTCACTTGAATTTACAGATTATGGAGAAAACAAACAGCATCAGACGTTAAAATCCATTGCAAACAGCTTGAGGTTTATTTTATTCAGAAGAATTAAGACATCTAAACACATGACCATGTTGGAAAACAACTACTGTAGAGGGGCGCTACAACAGCCTCCAGCAACAGGCTGTGAAAGGCACACCCTGTGTGATCCAGTTAAAGAGGGGTATGTTGAAGATACAGTGACGCCCGTTTTGTCGCGAGGTTTCCATGAAGGTAAAAGCCAGATCTCCAATCAGCTGACTGCAGCATGACAGTGTAGGAGAATGTGAGGAATGTGCTGATCCCATGTTGCTCTCGCCCCTGGCCTAACCCCCAGCCTGCACAAAAGTCATGTTGTTATTGGGTGGACCCTCTTATGTGGAGAGCAAAAGGTGACTGCAAGAGCTTTCTGTTCTATGTAGATACTGAAGGTCAAGTCTATTACATGAAGTCATTACAGAACCTGTATTTCCCCTTTCGATATAAGAGATTGAGTTAATAAACAAAGTCCAAAACTACTGAAAATAGTCAGAGAACCCAAACACGTTCAAGTTCAATGTCATATACTTGATAACAATGCAAACATCATTACCAGTAATGAAATTCTGAAATGAAACACATCAGTAAACCTTTGTCCCTTTTATTTGTCTGCAGAAAGGGGTTACACCACACATTCATACTCAGTAACTGACATTAACAAGTCACAGTGTGATAAAAAGTCAGATTTACGATTTTACAGCCGAGGGGGCAGTTGTCCTTTGTGAGCTTTTTATTATTACGGTTACCAGTTACTCACTTCCTTTCTTACCAAGAGTTCCTGATGGCAAATCTGTTGCACAACCTCACATGAGAGCTGAGAGAAAAGAACCGTCTGTTATGAGGGATTACATGTTGCCATCTGGTCACACCCTAAAAGTTCCATAATTGAGGCTCTAGGTTGTCAGCTTCTCATCCGTCAAACACAATACGCTTACCTAAAATGACACCATCACCTCAAACATTTTGTACAGGGAAGTGCGATGAGAAATATTTTATGCCTAGTGGTAAATTGCAAGCAACAAAAGCTACAAAAATAGAAACATTGCAACTTTGTGCACATTCAGGTTTTTTTGAGACTAAGACACAAATTAGTGTGAAAATTTGAGTAAGGTGGAAGAGTGGTGCCCCAGGGTGGTAGAGAGACGGAAGTGCAGGCAGTACAGTAGTAATAGTCAGGAGCAACACAGGACGCTGGGCAGATTTATCAAGCATCCTTTTTATTAACGGTCACCTGTTACAAAAAAACAAAATATTCAGTGTTAATGATCTTAGCAACAATATAGCGAGTGTTGATTACAGGTGATATGGGACGCCTATTCCTAGAGTAGTTGCAGGATTAAAAACCTCTACACCTGACCTGGCCGCCTTCCACAGCCAGGGTCAGACGCTCTCTCTTTGGAGCCTCTCACACTCTCTCTCACACTCTCTCACACTCTCTCACACTCTCTCACACTCTCTCACACTCTCTCACACTCTCTCACACTCTCTCACACTCTCCATGCATCTCCATAGTTACAATTATGTAGTGACCCTTCTGACATGCTGAAACCCCTTCTGATCACCCTGCCCCCACCCAATACTGAGCAAAAGGTATGCATGGAGCTATGGATCCATGAATGTACGATGATGCAAAGGTTGTGAGTTTTCTGGACGAGAGGCAAATGGTTCAACAACATAGTGTAATTCAGCATGTCCTAACTGGTACAATTAAACAATACATAGCTTTAAGTTAAGAAAAAGGACTGAAAACCCAAAGTTTGTTTAGTCAAGTCGGAAATTCATATCACTGCCCTCTCGACAAAGAGAAATAACGAGAAAAACTACTGCAGTATTCAAAAAACAGGGATGTTCTAAACAGAGGAGTGGTTGCCACACGCAGTCTAAATTATGTGGATGTATTTTTAAACTGGAGATGCTACTGTAGAAGAGGAATGTGGTGGGAGTGCAGTAATATTAAGTTCTGGTACGGTGTCTGGAGTGTTTGGAGTTAACGGTAGCCCCTGCCTGCTCTCTTGGTGGCCAGCATGAAGTCTGGGAGTGTTTTGCCAGAGGCTGGGCGCGAGTCAGCTGGAGGCTGCCTACAGTACAGGTGAGGTGACGGAGGGTGGAAGGGGAGGGGAGTGGTTGGGTGTGACAGCATGGTGTGATGGTGGGTTGAGATGAGACCAGAGGTTGGGGCTGGTCTCTGTAGTGAGGTTGGGGTTCTCCCCTCCCTATACTTCAGGCAAGTCTTTGTCGGCCTCCTGAAAAAGAAAAGCACAAATAAGGACCCCTGAGTGTTTTGACTGCGAGGCCTACATATATATTTTTGCCAGTTCTATCAAATCAAAGCACACTGAAAGACCAGGATAACAATGCTATCCTGTTGGAGGTACAAACAGCACATCAAAGGCCTTACCCTCTCCTGTCCCTTGGTGAGTTGCCGGTTGACGGCTTGTAGCAGCTGCTGCAGTTCCCTGACTGTTTGGTTCAGTCCTGCAGTCATTTTTGCCTTTCTGTCCATCTCCTCCTGTGGGAGATAGAATGGCTGGTTTAGACCTGATGTCACCAAATGTTACCAACTAAATACCATACATGCAAAGACATATACACCGATCAGCCACAATCTCGTTACAATGGCACCTGTCAAGGGGTGGGATATATTAGGAAGCAAGTGAACAGTCAGTTCTTGAAGTTGATGTGTTGGAAGCAGGAAAAATGGGCAAGCGTAAGGATCTGAGCGACTTGGACAAGGGCCAAATTGTGATGGTGACTGGGTCAGAGCATCTCCGGTATGCAGTGGTTAGTACCTACCAAAAGTGGTCAAAGGAAGGACAACCGGTAAACCGGCGATAGGGTCATGGGCACCCTAGGCTCATTGATGCGCGTGGGGAGCAATCCCACAGAAGAGCTGTACCAAAAATTGCTGAAAAAGTTAGTGCTGGCTATGATAGAAAGGTGTCAGAACACACAGTGCATCGCAGCTTGCTGCGTATGGGGCTGCGTAGCCGGCGACCGGTCAGAGTGCCCATGCTGACCCCATCCACCGCCGAAAGCGTCTACAATGGACACGTGAGCGTCAGAACTGGACCATGGAGCAATGGAAGATGGTGGCCTAGTCTGATGAATCACGTTTTCTTTTACATCATGTGGACGGCCTGGTGCGTGTGCGTCGTTTACCTGGGGAAGAGATGGCACCAGGATGCACTATGGGAAGAAGGTAAGCCGGCGGTGTGATGCTCTGGGCAATGTTCTGCTGGGAAACCTTGGGTCCTGGCATTCATGTGGATGTTACTTTGACACGTACCACCTACCTAAACATTGTTGCAGACCAAGTACACCCCTTCATGGCAACGGTATTCCCTGATGGCAGTGGCCTCTTTCAGCAGGATAATGTGCCCTGCCACACTGCAAACATTGTTCAGGAATGGTTTCAGGAACATGACAAAGAGTTCAAGGTGTTGACTTGGCCTCCAAATTCCCCACATCTCAATCCGATCGAGCATCTGTGGGATGGGCTGGAAAAATAAGTCCGATCCATGGAGGCCCCACCTCACAACTTACAGGACTTAAAGGATCTGCTGCTAACATCTTGGTGCCAGATACTACAAGACACCTTCAGAGGTCTTGTGGAGTCCATGCCTCGACAAGTCAGAGCTGTTTTGGCAGCATGAGGGGGACCTACACAATATTAGGCACGTGGTTTTAATGTTATGGCTGATCGGTGTAGTATATATAGCAGTGTTACAACACCCAGACTGCCTGTGACTCTTACCGTCTGTGACGAGAGACTGCTATTCTCTATCAAGTCAGTGTTGCCCGTCTCCTTGGAGAGCTCCTCCTGGATTAGATCAAGAGATTGCTGGGCCTGGATTTAGGGTCAGAAAGGACACCATCAGTTGTTAGCAATCAAACTGGCCAGGGTCTGGAGCCCTTCTCAACAACATTACTGTATATGTGAGCCATGACTGTGCTGACATGGCTCAGTGATATGAGCAGTCTTGCCTTGTACATATCACCAGCCACCTTCTGCCTCTCGCTCTCCTCCGTCTCCAGCTTGGACAAAGTCTCAGTGAGCTGCATTTTCAGCTGGAATCAAAACAGACAATCAGCACATGACAGCTTCCTACTGATTGTTGACACCTGTGAATCCCTGCCCACCCAGAGCGTTCATTCAAAGCCTCCTGCCAACACGGCATACATTAAAGGTTCTCAATATTTGCACAGAGCGGCCTAGTGTGGTCCTAAAACAAACACACCGAAGCTCTACCTTGTGATGTCTTCCTTATATCAACACAACATCAACCCAGGAACACAATACTGTTGTGTGGAACTACTCATGGCTAAGATTTCATGAACACCACTGAAAAATGTTCACAGACAATATAGATGGCAAGACAAAGACACGGTGTGGACAAGGTACAAGGTGTGGAGTAAAATGATTCCAGATGGCGGGCAACAAGGAGCATATTTTGGCCGTTGCTGGAGCAGCAGCAAGTCAACTAGTAAGCCATGTGTTAGAAGCTTGATGATGACAGAGTGAACTGAGCCCGAGTAACAGTGTAGAATAGGAAGAGTTAGTCTTATAGGAAGAGTTAGTCTTATAAGTACCAAGTGTAAAGGTTCACAGCCTAAATGATGCACAGAAACTGCATTGTGTTACGCTCCCAGAGGTTGTGGATGATGACCTCCTGTTCTGTAGAACATGGAGAACCCTGTTCTGTGGCAGCCAGTGTGGAAACATTTCTGGGTGCAGTAGGAATAGGTTTTAAACAGGAGCTCTAGCTAGAGGGTGAGCAACGCTTACCAAATTCAGCTCCTCATTCTGTCTGACAGCGTCTGTATATGAACCATCAAGTTTGCTCTGCAATTCAGTCAACAGATCTTTGAGCTGAAATAAAGTTTGAGATGATGTGTTTAATGGGCCGTCTGTGGGACTGGGTCCAGGATAGCTCTACTCAAATGAAGCAGAGACGGGGATACGGTGTGGGGCTACTAAGTCTAGCCCCGATCTTGCCATAAGGCATTCATAAAAAGTGAATGCTCTATTCAGCAGAGCCATGTGATGATGAATAAAGCGCTAAATAGTGAATGATCCTGGTGTGCATGACTAGCATAGTTCAATTACCAAAGGCAAAGTCTATTGCGCTATAGACAAGTTAATAATAAAGTTGACTGTGAGAAGCATGTGCTCTCTATCAATTTAACACGATTGTTATATTACATATTTGTGTTGAGTGAATTGCATATGCTCCAAGTAAACAATGTAGAGGATGTCACAACCATCAACACAGAAGCACACACCATTAACTTATAACTGACACCCACACAACACACAGCTCCTCCCAATGCCATAGTGGGATGAACACTACAGACATGACAGAGGATCACAAGTAACACTGAGTGAGGATGTCCCGTTTCTGCTCACCTCTCTGACCTCCGTCACATAGGTGGCGCTCTCGTGCTCTGCCCGCTCCAACTCAGACTCCAAGTTCTGTTTGTCTCTTCTCAACTACAGAGGTTCAGAGATGCATACAGTTTATAAAGATGAACACATACTCCAATAGAAAGAAAGAAATAAGATCAGTCCAAATATTGGCAAGTCTCAGAAGATGTGATGTGTGTTTCAAGAGGACTGACGTTTTCTAACTCTGCTCCATCACTTAGTCTCTCAATCTCCTGCTCCAGTGCTGTGATTTTCAGGCTCATCTGAAAAGGGAGAAAGAATAATGACTCAATGAGAAGTGCACAAGATGCAGCAAAGCAATATGACTACAGTGGTTTGCCCTTCAGTCTGGGAGTAGTTTCCAGTTAAACCTGAATGCATACCTCTTTGAGCTCTCCCTGAGATACATCTAGCTTCACCCTCCAGCGAGACTCCTCCTGCTCCACACTGTTCTGGAGGCGCTGCAGGATGCCCTCCTGTGGACACGGGAGGTATGACATTAGTTTTAAAAATATTACCACCATGGCAACTTATGAACAAGAACCTTATCTCACCGTCTCTGCCAAAACCTTCTTGTACGTCTCGCAGTCTTTCTGTAGAATCCTTTGGGCTTCCTCAGACTCCTTCAGCTTCTCGGCCAGTCCCTGGTAAGAGAATATTTTTTTATTACTAAAGCCAACTTGGGCAGGGACGCTACCTTCGCACTAAATCTAAGGTTTCTAAGTTATTAGGTGCTCAGGTGCACGTCTATAAGAACCGGGCTCTGTGTGTTCATTTTTGCGATGCACCCTGCTTAGGGGAATTACGGTACGCACTGTTTAGGCCGTCCCCAAGAGCCCTGCATGAGTGTGTGCTCGTACACCAGGCAGTACGGTAGAAGTCACACATGCATGAGCCAGTTCTACATTGTTGCACAGCACGTTCACATACCAGGAAGTAGATTGGTGATTTTAAGTTAAGTCAACACATGAATTAAAACATTTTGTTCAGCGATTCTGTGACGTGCTAGCACAGCACTTTGGTGTGAACAGATGGAGTTTTTAAAGTCAGTGTAAATTCACCCCCTCCAATCACACATACCCCCAAGCCCACCCCTCCACCCGAGGACCTAGAAAGCCCTAGGGCACTTGTTTACCTCTGAGTCCCCTGATGCAGGGTTGGAACTGGACTGTGCAGCTGAGCTTTCAGCTACTGCCGTCTCAAACCTGTGCAGCCACCCCTGATGGTTCTGGTAGACAGGAGGTGAAAGGTGAAACACATTAGTGAAAATTGTGAGTTTAAGAGAGGAGGCGCACCAGAGGTAAGGATTAACAGGGTATTGCTAATAAGACTCGAGCACTATTTACATGAAGGTGATAACCCAATATTATCCATACCTGCTCATTGGGTAGAGGCACATGGGGCAGAAGTCTGTGCAGAACATCTCGACACTCAGCCTGGGACGACTCCAATGCCGTCTGGTTTTCCTACAGGGATGGGAAGAAAAAAAGTATTGATTGAACACTGACTTTACCAATGGTTCAGTCATACGAAGACAATGTGCAACGGTCACCTGAGGAGACAGGACCAGAACCTCTCTCTACTCTCCATCATCCGATTTTAAACCAGATATAATCAACTCACCCACCAGCCCGACTCCAATCGGTGAGCTAAGAATAATCTTAAATTATAACAACACTAGGGCTTTAGGATAAAAGCGTTCTCACTCCCAAATACCCTATGCCAGAGTTCCTCAAATCTGGACCTCTGGGTCCAGAGTGCTGCTGGTTTTCTCTCCTACCAGGAAGTTAATTGCATTCATCTGGCATCCCAGGTCTCAATCAATCCCTGATTAGACAGCTAGAATGGAAACTACCTGGCAGAATAGAAAACCAGCAGTACTCTGGGCACAGAGGTCCAGATTTGAGGACCACTGCCCTATGCCATCCTCTGCATCTCTCAACAGGCCCAACCTACACGATGATTCACCTGACATAAGACAAGGGCCACCAACCTCAAGATTCAGAGCACCTCACATGCTCCAGTTCTCCTGAAACAACCTCAGAAAATGAAAAAAAACCCACCCTGGTCAGCTTTCATAAATTGGTCAAAGCATGTTGAAACTGGTAGTTATCAGTCCTCCCACTATAGGCCAACATCATATGAGGCCTGATGGGAGAATGCATGCAAAGCACTAGCCAGCTGGCACATTCACCACTATTCACATTAACAGACAGAGTCAGAAGGGAGCTCTGACAAGTGTTGGGTTGTATACAACTAGTATGCACTTTTCTGACAGTACATAACAGGTGCCAAGGACAAGGAACTCTCTGGCTCAGCTCTGTAAAGGTGCTTTCTACTGTACTCAGACGGGAGAGAGCAGCTGCTGTGCTGACAGTTCAGCATGTACCCTACCCTGCTGCAGGGGCTTTGAGAAGGGGGGGCAAAAATAAACTTTGCCACGACTGTTTATAGTACAGCTATCTGGTACCCCACCCTAATCTAATTTAATGGCCCTGTAACTAGATAAAATATAGATTTTGCTTAGCTTTGAGTCATAGCTTAGATCTTCACAAGACGTCTCAGTTGTACAGTTACTGCAGTATGGAGAATAAAGCATTGAGAAATCGCTATTGACAATATTGCACAGAGTCATTAAAGGTTTGCAGGATGAAACTGAAAAGGCTTAATTTCATTCAAATTAAAGTGAATTAAACAATTGTTGGTTGACTGATTAACTGGTGACATTGACAGTATGGACATCACAAAGCAGAATGGAACATGCTGGAAATGAGTCACATGACAAGAAGCGACAAAATGATTACCATGGATCTCTGTCAAATGACATCTAGTGAAATCATTTCTAGGTCACTGCACACTCATTTCCAAGCGTCAGCTGCTGAGCTTTGGGCAAGGAGAAATCTTTGATAGAGCTTCAAGTAAAAACATATCCACTGAAGAAACCAGTTAACTATCAAGTTGCAGTTAAAATCTGAGATTCCTGAGGGGAGCAGCATAGCTCAACACAGCCAATTGTAAACTTGAGGCCAAACGACACAAGGAAGGGGTGAGAAAATGAGGTAAATGAGTATGCAGCGCTGTTATGGATGATGGCGTAGGAGAAATATCATTGGGTCTATTATGGCAACAACAGGATTTGGGAGAATGCATCAGATTTGGAACTAGAGTGAAGCAGACTGGAAGTGGGGTGTCGAACCTTCACGGCCTTGCTGAGTTTCCCCTGAAGCATGGACTCGGTGGCTGCCAGAGCCTCCATAGCACTCCAGTTTTTCTCCCGAAGCTCCTGTTTTGGTCAGTTTCAGAGAGATACTACTTTCAGTTCAGCCTCAGGGAAAATGCATTCAATGACCCTCAAACACAGACTGGTGGGGATGACAGAGAAAACCAGAAGTATTTCTAATTTTAAATCACTACGCTCTCTCTGCTCTTCACCCGTGCTCCCGTGCAGGTACAAGCTTAGATTAGCATGTTCTGGTCAGAGACTCTATAGGTCGACAACTACACCTCACTGCTAAAAATAAACATTAACACACAGCCTAAAGAGTTCAAATCACCCACCTCTTGTGAATAAAAAGGCAACATGCACAGTATGCCAAATATGTACAGTAAACATCTTTTCTTGTAAATACTTAAATGCATTCCTAACAAAATATACCTCTCTCTCTCAAAAATAAAAGGTAGGCAAGTTGTTAATGCTCTGAATCACCCACAAGCACAGACAAGCTTGCTGACACGCAGTCATGGCCAACGGCAAGCATAACAAGAGTAGGCTGGAAGCCCTGTCATGCAACGCTCCGTCGAAGCAATCCAGATCTGTACTGATGTGTATAATCATCTTGCAAACACAACCTTAACTGGCTTATTTCTTGTGAGACTAAACAGGCAGGGGTCAACAGGCTATATAGACGTATGCAGAGTGACTCCACTGTGAGGGAGTGTAGTAGGGGACCACACAAGGGGGGTGTGGTCTCGGACCGGAGCAGTGACTGGTATTATAAGTCAGGTCATCACTGTAGGAAACATACGTTGTTCTTCTTCCTGTGAATCTCCAGGGAGTCCCTCAGCTCAGCCAGCTCAGCCCTCAGAGCAGATACCTGCTTCTCCTTCTCTGACAACCTGGGGGACAAGAACATGGCAAATTATCACCCACCATATGAAGTATGATTTACAGTGTCAAAAACATTCAGAATGTGCCATATCATGTCATGAACGTTTGCAACAGCACTCACGCTGCAAGCAGTTCCGGGCTTGGTGCTTCTGTACGGGATTGCTATTTGAGTTGTGGGGGGAAAAGAGACAAAATTAACAAATGTCTTCTTCTTGCTCAAAAAACACCACACAATACAATTTGAACTAGGGATGTGAATCTCTCCTTCTTAGACCAATTTGAATCTTGATATGTAGTTAGTGATTCAATACAGTAAAGACAACTTGAAGCAGCTCAATTCAGGAGGATTGCATTCATTTGTTTAACTGATCTGATAGGATTTGTTTCAGTGCCATGAAAAGCATTGCAGAGAATATTCTTTTTCCTTCCTGGTTTGTTTATGTTGTTTTTCTAAAGGGTTTGGTTACAGTGGATACTAAATTGCTATACTAGTGCGATACTCAAGTTTGGTTTCCGCTACAGGTGGCCAAGTGGCCATACAATGTAAAACCTCTCTGGAAGTGGCAGTGTTTATGTAAATGTAACAGACCGTTTGTGGTTGACATTGCAACTCCTTTTTGTTTGTGGTTGGTTTGTAAAACAAACTCTGTTAAGTGTGAAAAAGCTGAGAGTAATTTACAGAAAACTTCATCTGATGGCTTCAAATGAGCTTAAAAGCACAAACACTTCCAATTCTCCCATCAGGTGATCAAAGCATAAACTATAGTCACATTCACAAGGAGAAGGGGGGCTGGTGCTAGCAGAGTGTGAGAGAAATAAAAGAGAAAGAAAGATACAAAATAAAGACACACAGAGAGTCTGTACAGCTGTATCTTACACAGCTGGCCTAGTCTCCTCTATTCAAATCAGGTAATTGTTTCACTCTCAGTTTCAACAGAGACATTTTTCATTTTGGGGTCTTTCTTCACCTGTTGCTGTAGCTGCTCCACCTTCTCGCTCACCTCCTTAGTCCTTGCCTCCAGCTTAACCTGCAGTGTCTGGATCTCCTGGTCCTTAGCAGCTAGCCTGTGGGCCAGAAGTCCTGATTATGGGTCTGATCTGTTGAGGCGTTGCAGGGAGACTAGAGGTGCATGACGATGTGTGGTTAACTTACTGAGCCTGGAACTCTTGGAGCTCTCGGAGCTGGGCACCAGAATTGGCCTGCTCCTGCAGAATCGCCTTCTGTCTCAAATGCTCCATCTCTGCCTGCAGGGCAGCCAAATGCTGCTCCAGAACCTGCAAGAAAACACACTGCTTCGGATAGAGCTCGAACTAGGACAATACTATACTTCACACCTGAGGGACAACATATAGTAGGAAAACAAAAACAACAGGACTTTTCTGGACTCCTGAAATCTGCAAACCTAATGGTTCGAGGGTATAGAGTAAACCAAGGGAGCGATAGGTTTACAGCAGTAAGCCCACACCTCAATGGTCTTCTCTCTGGCAGAGCTACTGTCTTGTGTTGCCTGTAGACTCTCCTCCATTGATTTTAGCTTCACGTCCTTCTCTTGGATCCTAGAAAGCACAGTGACACAAGGGTTCATCACACACGTTGTCTAAACTCAGCCACGTGATCTAAATTTTACAGTGTTGAGTGTGTGTGTGAGTTCTGGTGCCCCAGACCCACCCTCAAAACCTGCTCAACACCAAACACAGCTTAAGTCAACACTACCCTGTAACTACACTTATACACTTATCCATAGTTCCCAACATTACCAAATTTGAACGTACCTGCAGTGTAATTCTTCCACCATTGCCTCTGATGATGCCTGAGTAGAAAAAAAAATAAAAAGAGGAAAAGAATAAATATAAATACACAGAAAAGAGTGAAAATACATAGTAACTACATTTCATAGATTTCATACCAACTCACCTGTTCTGCTGTCTGACGCTTCAAGGCTTCCATTTCCTGTTTCAGCACCTCACTCTCTTCTCTTACAGCCTGCAACAGAGAAAGCAATTATTTAGGCTTTTTGTCCATTAGGAATAGTGATTACAAGGCAGGCAGGTGAATTGCAGAGTCACTTAATGTGCTTTATTTTGTGCCTGTGTGCGTTTGACACCTTGAGCTCCTCCTCCTTGTTGGCCACCTCAATCAGCCCCGTCTTTAGCAGGTCCTCCACCGTCTTGATGTTCTCCTCCCTCTCATGGACACTGTGTGTAGGAGACATGATAGAGACGTAATGTGATAAGGACTTAATTGCACAAGGTCTTGAAATTGCAGTAAGAACAGTAGTCGCAAGGAACATTAAGGAACATTAAACCAATAATAATAATACAGTGATGCTGTTATGCTCCAAGGAATTGGGGAGGCACACCAACCCTAACCAGCTATGTGATTTCTGTAAGAATGCATTTGCTCTAACACACCTCCTCTGGATCTGGTCCAAAGTCAGTTGGGAGGCAACCTGCACGGGGAGAGAGTCAAAGGCAGGAAGAAAGAGAGGGTGTTAAACAGAGGAACACAGACACACACACACACAGGCCTTTTTATTTTAGAAAAGTTACACAGCCGACCTGTTCACAAATCTGAGCCTGCAGATTCTGAAGCTCTGCCTTCAGCGACATGTTCTCATTGTGCATGGCCTAGGGAGGAGAAGAGAGAGACAGGAAAAGAGTCAACGCCTGTTGTGCTAAGAGAATACGTCATCTGACAGACTGTGTAATAGTTTGAACAATGACATTGCAAGGAAACTCTCATAATTCGGTCCTAGGTCTGTAAACCATGAAAATAATTAGAGCCATTCCAAATCCAAACCAAAAATCACTTAGAAATGTGCCTTTCTGACAGGGTGGTGTACATGCCCTTCAATCACCATTTCCCCTCAGCGCCATGTGAGGCCTCCAACATGTTCAACACATTCCTGCTGACTAACGAACCAACGCAGTGTTAGTATAAGAAGCTGTTGAACAGAGCGCTGCTGTGACTATACCTGCATGTTAGTTTCTCTACTGGCCCCGCTGCTCCTCTCAGCGTTTAGAGAGTCCTCCAGACTCTTCCTCTGCAACTCCTTTTCAGCCAATCTGGACACAACAGAGGACGAGTCAGGAGAGCACGCTAGAAATGGCCAATAGCCAAACAGGCCTCAGACCAATATCACCAATAGATGCAATCAATGTTAAAAAGAAGTTCTTCCTTACAGCTTCTGCAGCTCCTCAAAGTGGGAGACATGGGTGGCCTGAGGAATAAAGAAATACCTCATTAGCCAACAGACACACACACACACACACACACACCTCTACATGGCTGGGAGTCTTATACTACTCGTTAATCATGGTTGAGGTTGACCCATATACCTGCAAGGAGATCTGGGCCTGCAGGCTCTCGTTCTGGACTTGCACAGTCTCGTTCTGGACCTGAAGGGCTTTGTTCTCATTCAAGAGTTCCTGTGAAAAACAGACTTTATTAAGGCATGCCCGATCACCACTTATTTGAAATCAATCCATTCTACGATGGGCATCATATGTGTCATCCTTACAGACACACTTGATGTTAAATCCCAGGCTGAGAACATTTTCAATATTTAATGTGCATAATAGCTCAGTCATATGTAAAATGTAATGTTATATGCCATTGCAGGTATTCAAACTGACTGCAGCTGTTTTTATGAACAAGTGAACTTTGAAAAACTTGGAATATGAAGGATCTAAGAAGAAAAAATAAAACGTTTGCGAATGAGGCCTGTTGTATATCAAGCAGTCAAGGAAGGCTCTCTAGAGTGCATCTGATGTCTTACCTGGACCTGGGCCTGCATTGAGTCGTCAGGCATACTGTGCTGGGCCTCCAGCAGCTGCATCACCTTCTGCTCCACCCGCTCCTTGGACACCATGGTATCAGTCAGGTTGCTGTGGAGGGTCTGGATCTCCTTCTTCTTGTTGTTCATCTCTGTCTCCACTGCTAGCAGCTGGCTCTGGAGCTCTGCGCCCACACACACACACAAGTCAGTCAATTGCGGAATGTAACCTGACCATATACTTTTTTTAAATTCTTGGCAGGTGGATCTCTGTTTTGTCACCTTGTTTGGCAGCTTGAAGTTTCTCTCTCTCAGTGTTGACGTTGTGGAGGTAATTCTGGAGCTCTTCCCAGCGTCTCTTAGCATCCTGTAATTGAGCCTGGTGATCCAGAGATGCAACTTGGTAAACGCTTTTATCCAACACATCTTACAGTACCAAGAGTGCCATGCGCTATCTGGTGAGCTATACAAGATCATGAAAAACACCCTAGCACCCTTTGCCCGTATTATCTGCTGCCCTTTGCCCATCTATATTGCTGTATTGTTATAGTCAGTGATTAAGTTTGGGTAAAGGCCACTTGAAGCTCATTCTTCCTGAATAACTGAAATGCAACTTTGGGCCAGACAAAACAAATGAATAGCTACTCTAAATTCAGGTTCAGTCTGACATGTCACACATATTGTTTCACAGATTTGTTAATGATTGTGCAATCAAGAATACCAGTTTCCTGCTATGACAATCTTGACTGCCTTTTCGTGGCCCTCAAGTTCTTTCCTACTCACAAGACCTAAAGGCTACTCATCTGTGGCAAGGCAGTGAGTTACATTTCCATCTTTCATTATGGTCAGTATAAAGACAGGAAAGGCTGACCTGGGTGTCAAGTGGGGAAGTATTGTTTATACTCAGCACAAAGCCTCATTTATCCCAGTTTCCAGAGCCAACAATCCTCCACTTCCAGGTTCTATTAACCACACCCACCCGTAGGACTTCCAATGCAACCCCCACCCATTTCCCTGTTGAGACTGCCATCATTTCTATTCTATCTCAGCCAGGGAAGCCTACTGAAGCGCAGGCTACATAAACACGCAAGACGCCATTGTGCATCTGGATTAGCGTACCTCCAGCTGGGACACGTTCTGCTTGTAGCTGACCTCCAGTGACTTCCTCTGGTGCTCCTCCTGCTGCAGCTTGCTGTTGTTCTCTGCCAGCTCTTTCATCAGGCCGGCGTACTCTGAACGCAGCTTGTTCAGTTCTGCTGAATTCCTGCCAAGCAACACACACGCACACCAAACGGCATGAACTATACAACACCTCAAATAACACTATAGCTAAAAGGTAGGTATGGTAACAGTGCATTTTTCTGGGAGGTTGTTAATACACTTCAGCGATCCGAACAATTCAATCTTATGTTTATTATTATAAATGCATCTGGCAGCACAGCTACAGGAAAACTAAAAGATAGGGATCACTGGCTTAACATGAGCGACAGTAGCAGGAGAAAAAAAAAAAAAGGGGGAAGTGGGGAAGTGGCAAAGGCAGAGGAGTTACAAATCTAACATGAATAGGGTAACTAGCTATGAATGTTTCAGTAAGCCAAGCAGACCAGGGACCAGCATGAGCTATAGGGTCTTATCTAGACAGCACTCACTTGCTCTCCATCTGGTTGGTGGCAGAGCTGACTGCGTCCCTCAGTATGCCGTTCTCCTGCTGCAGACGGGTGATCTGGCTCTCCAGCTGCTCCCTCACCTGCTGGAACTACACACAACAGCCACTGGGATCAAGTCTCCATCGCCTTACCATGTAGCCTTTCGACAGATGCCACTGGAGTTTAAACATGGTTCTTCCAAAAAAAAAGCCTTTTTAATGATAGTGGGCTACAACAACATAATACATCGTCATATGTATTGGAAGTGAAACCAAATTTTTCAAGTCCTGGAAACAAATTAAACATTTTTACAACATTTCCAGACCTATCAGGAACCAAACAATCACCTTTATCTGCATGGACTGGAGCTCCTGGTAGCTGCCCTGCGCTTTAGCCTGCATGCCACCCAGTTCCTTCTCCATGGCCCCACGTTGGTCCCTCATCATGGCCTCCGCCCGGCTTGTCTTTTGCTTCTCAACCTGAAGCTCCTGGAACACAAGACAGGACGGCACAAAAAAGTTCTCGCTGAGTCCAAGTGAATGAGCAGTAAGGTATTAGAGATGAGTCATGTCATTCCTTTCAATAGGCAGTACATGGGAATCAAGACCTGGCTGAGCTGCTTGACTTTGTCCTTGGCAATGGAAGCCTCTTCCTGCAGAGTTGTGAGGAGACGCTCTTTTTCCTGGGCTGCGGGGTCAGCCCTGGCTGCTGACTGGAGGTGGGACACATAAGATTAACAAATAGCATAGGGAGTAAAACTACAAATACCAGTGCTTCTGCCAAATGCATTTAGCAATAGCACTGAACGTCACCACTCCTCAAAACACCACATTCAAACTTATCTCTTGTTATACTTTGGATCCCTCCTCACTCACCTTGTGCCAGGCGTCCAAGGCATTAGGGCTCTTCTCTCGGAGGAGGGCCATCACACTGACAGCCTCTGCCTCCGACAGAGCCAGACTAGCCAGACCAGACAGCAGCTCCTTCAGCTTCACCTCAGTGTTCTCTGTTAAAAACATACAGAAAGGGGAAAGAATTAAGAAAATTATATGTTTAGACAGTGGATGGCAGAAAAACAACCAAGCAGCACAGACTGAAATAGTCGCTTACCTTTGTCAGTCTCATTCTTCTGTTTCTTGCCACTCCCCTTGGATGGCATATCATCGTTATGGGCTGCCTGGTGATTGGCAGAAGCTGCTGAATCAGCCAGTACATGGGACTCATCTGCTGGGTTTGAGAGAAAAAAAAAGGGTTGATTACTCTGCACACATGGTGACAGGGGCAGGCTCCAAGAAATTCTTTAGTTACAATCTAGTATGGGGGATCGTTGTATCATCCTTACCAGGCTCGGTCTTCTGCTTCTTGGCAGAGTTCTTCTTCTTGCCACCGGTAGTAGTGGGGGGGGGTGCCATCCAGAGCTTTGATTTCAGCAATCAAGGGAGCTTCCTTCTTCACTGGAACTGGAGCCTGCTCTACTTTCACCTCTGGCTGCTGGTCATCCACTGGATAGGGACAGGCAAAGGGAGAGTACTGTATATCTCGACTAGGCTACCTTGAGACTGTTGAAAAAATATATTCATACAGCATTAAAGCCTTTAGCCTATATCCCATGACTGTGTGACATCGCTTGTGTGGGGGTAATTTGTTGCTGTGGCTACTATGGAAAACTCCTTCTCCCCCAATACCTACTGTAATTTGATTCAGAATGACAGATGTACAGATAGACAGATAGAGGAAGTAATAAGAGAAGGCGCTTGTTGATTTAGTATTTCCTGACAGAAACCAAGTGCAATTGACACACCCATGCTGAGCTTTGTACTGCACTCTTGCCTACTCACCAGCCTCAGCTTTCGGTTTCTTCTTCTTCTTTCCAGAAACCTGGGGAGGAGTCTGGGCCTGAACAGAAGCCTGGACTTGGACCTGGACTTGGACTTCAGGCTGGAGAGAGGGTGGGCTGGGGTGTTTGTTCACAGCCGGAGGTGGCTCTGCCTTACGGCTGGCTGGCTTAGAGCCGTTCATCTCCGGCTCCTCATTAGGGGCAGTGGCTGCCGCTGCTGCAGCAGCCTTGGCAGCCCTTTTCTCCTTCTTCTTCCTCTCCCTCAGACCAGCAGGAGCCTCTGTTGACAATGCCACAGGTGCAGGGGGAGTAGGAGTTGGTGGAGCCACAGGTGCAGGCTCCTCCTCCATCTCCGGAGTGGAGCTGCTGGCAGCATCGGCCACATCAAAATCCCGCATATCCTCCTCTGACTCTCCTCCACCCCCGCCGCCTCCACCACCTCCAACGCTGGCGCTCTCCTTCTTCTTACTCTTCTTCTTTTCATTCTTCTTGCGGGTGTCAGGTTTGGATGGTGGCAGCTTGAGGTCACGTTTCTGCCTGGCCAGCACCTCATCGTAGGAGGTCTCCTTCATGAAGAGCCAAAAGAAGAGGAACATGAGGGCGATGACCAGGGAAGGGGCCAGGATGAGCAGGTACTGGGAGTCGTAGATATCCACTGCCATTCTGCACAAAAGACAGGGAGAAAAAAAACAAAAACATTGGTGTTGAGGTTGGGTCACTTTCTCAGAACACAGTTAACCTAGAAGGTAAAGAAAAGTAGGCCTGATCCAATTCACATCAGGCTATGGGCCTCATATTCTTCACACACATTTTACATAGTGGTTTTTTTTTTTTTGTTAGATGGTAACTGAGAATTTTACTACGCAAGCCAAATCAATTCCAGGACAACCCAAGACAGCTTGTGTCTCCACCCAGAGGAGATGTGATTGAACCTGTCGTTAAAGCAGGCATTCCACTTTTGTGTGACACCCAAATACCAGCTGGCTGCTCACACCCAATCCTATAGCATACCTGCTGCATGCTATTGAGCTCCTCTCAGAGAATATTAGTTGACAGGTTGACAACCACTACAACCGGCCAGAGGAGCCAGTCTGTGATGTGCAAACTTGTGAGTATGAGGTGAAAGGGGGAGGGGTGATTAGTAATATCAGGAGGGCTGTGTGTCCTCTCCCTCTCTCCCTCTCCCCTCTTAGTGATATGATCCAATTAGACAACATCACCCCAGCCACACAGTCTAATACCCTCTTTATACAGGGACAAAGAGGAGATACCTCTTCTTGAAACATGGATTGATAAGAGCTGCATAGAAAGAGTTAATACAAGCGCGTTAAGGCCACTGACTTCACTCATTGGCTTAAAAAAAGTACAAAGTAGGTCAACAACATTTAAGAGACAACTAGGCTAAAGGAAATCCCACTGTGGCTCAATGTCTCAGTAGTCACTTCCCTCTTTCAAGGATGACATTCTAAACTCAAACAGGAAGGGGCAAAAATACACACACGTGTAAATCTCAGGGCTGCAGTGGCTGCAGTTTGGCCTGCTTAAAGCAAAGAGAGAAAAGGCTATCTTTGCATCGGCAGGCCCCAATAGTACCTAGTAGTCACTGTTAGGCCACATGTACCAATAATACATATTACTCCCCAATCAACTACAGGGAGACAGTTTATAGAGTCAAGAGGCCCTGAGACCTTTAACCAGTTTAGCCTCTGCCTACGACATCCTTAGAGACTATGTGCAGTTCCCTTATAGCTCATCAGAAGCCACAATGAACAAACTATGAGCACAAGTCGTCTCTTGTGTTTTGTCATTTCTCGGCATAGGGAAAGGAAATGCTTGTGCAATGGCCATTTGGATGAAGAACGCTCACTTGTCATAGTAACACAATTATTCATTCATTCATGTAAATGCAAGTTAATGCATTTTTATAAAACAGATTCAGCCAAGCAATCTGATGGCAAAGATGCATTTCAAAGATGGTTATAAATTCCATAAAGCACAGCTTGCTGCACGTTATCAAAAACAGAATTGATTACTATGCCAACTGTTGCGGTAAGCAGGGAGCTAGTTAGCATTCTTGCTTTGTCCTCTTATTATTTATGTAGACAAAAACAAACAAAGTGATTTTCCCCCCAGACAATACAGATGAGTTGACACCTGTTCAATGAAATTAATAAGACCCCAGAGGTAAGGTGGCAATGGAACTTTGTACAAGACACCGCCAATGGCAGCACCTCAGCACCACATTAGTACAAAAAATATCCAACATCTTTTCAAATATTGTTGCTATAGTAGCAGCCAGGACTGAGCAGATACAGCAGCTGGACTCAGGATCACCCATATAGTATCCCATGCCTTAAAACTAGACACACAGCAATGTCTTGTTCACACTTACAGCCTTAAAACAAAAATAAACCAAGCACATTTTGAAAACTGGATCAACTCTGCATTGTGTTGGTCAACAATATAGAGAGGCAGTGACAGTGGGTGACCTAAAGTCCTGCACACTCCCACGCTATGTTTAAGATTGGTAGCAGTAATATAGCATAGGAGTCAGCTTTGTGTCTAGTTCTCCTATACTGGGCCTCTTAGGTAATTTGGATTAAGCAGCTTATCCATGATAATACATTTAAGAATAACTTTCCACTGCGGTGCTCTCTTAGGACCGACAGGTCAAATTACATTTGTGGGGTGTTCTTATGGTTGATGGAGATTGTTAGCCTTATAGTTTTAATGCCTATTCACTGTAAGTCCTCAGAGACCTTTTTAAGGTATCTATGTGAAAGAGCATGCATTCCTCCGCATTCGATGGTCTACAGGGTGCACTAGCGGCCAACTCATAACAAATATATGCTTCCATTGTGGGCAGGGAAACCACTGTTTGTTTAGACAGAGACAGACATTGTGCTACCTCAACAGAGTTAAGACCCCATAACATAACTTGATGTTGTTGTCATTGCTCCACGTTACATTTTTCTTTGTTGAATTAGATACAGTACTTATGTAGTACATAGTACGTAGAAAATAATTAAGTAATCTTATTGCTGACCTCATTAGAAGGTGATTCATCCATTTTAGACAGCCACATATAGTAAAGAAACAACATGTTAAAGTGGTGTGCAAAGACCAAAAAAAGGTCAGAGAGTGAGAGGATATGATTGGTCTAAAACCTGGACACAAACTAGCCAGGTTACTCTGCAGGTGTCTTTACATTGAAGATCAAAGACACAAACCGTGTTTTACATACACACCATCGGTGCATTGGCAAACAAGGATTAGACAGAAGCAGAACTGTTAGCCCTTTCACTACCATATCAGGCAATTCACATTCGGCTTCATTTGCACGTCCCATTTATCGTAAGTTCTGGGGAACTCCCTGGTTGGGACAATTGAAGCTGTGAACAACTCTTAAGCAAGAGTGCTTCTTGGTGTGTACAGGATGGGTGGAGCCAGTAGTGTAATGCTTGAAGCTTGCTTTCTTTCAACTCCATGCCTCAGAGTGGAAGGTGCACGAGTTTCCTTGTGCAGCCAGAGCCATGTCCCAGCATCAAAATGAGCCCGGAGCACAAAGCTCTCTCGGGCCATTGGCTCCCCGGAATCTAGCCACTTGGCTGGCCAGACCTCCTGCTTTGGCAGGGACAGACACCGAGGGATCTCCTGATAACTATCAGTCCCAAAAAACAGAGTAGACAGGACTTAGAAAACCAGGCCACACAGCACTCTCTACACTCTTTAGGATGGCAACAATTCACTGACGCAACATCCCTGTGGCCCAAGAAAATACAGATGCAGTTTTCTCCTCAACTTACAGCTACTCTTCTGCACACTATATCTCTAGCTGGTAATATGCAGAGACCACAAGTACATTTGACAACTTGTAAACCAATGTAACCAAGACGGGCACTGAGGATAGTGTAGATAAGAGGCCACACCTGCCCATATCCAGGTTACACCATGAGGTGCCCTTATGAGCGAGGTTTGTATCCCACAATGCACCTCTCTGGAGTCAGAGGTTGACAAGTTATGTAAGGAATTCAGCCACCATACCTCTGTAATAGAAAACTTGTGCAAGCACTATTCTTCACTCACGTTAGAAAAGAAAACCTACAAAAGCCACACTGAAAATCATTCAAACTAAATGCTTCTGCAGTAATAACCCTACAACTTCCATTTGAAAATGAGAAATGTTGGACACAATCTTTTATCCAGGAAACTTCAATAATTTCAGGTAGTTGAACATAAACTGTAGTTTAGAGTGTATAAGTAGGACACAAGTGGAAGAGGACCACGTAATTCCACTTACGGTAGAAAATATTCAAGTGAACACATGGGTAATAGCCCACTGAAAGGGGCCGTTCTTCCTGGTAAGGCTGTAATAAGGAAGTAGACAGGAATTTGAAGGGCACTGTCCAAGTTGAACCAAGTAAAACGAAGACAAGCTCGATAAGATCTATAAATACACTTGAATGAAAATGTGTTGATGAGTCAAAGATACAAACTGACACCCTACCACAAGTTCAAGAATATCCAACTGGTTTAAAAAAATAAAAAATAATAATAATAATAATAAATAAAAATATATCACAAAATGGGGTGTGGAGACCTCCAGGGGTCCTTGAAGGGTTCTATGGGATCACCAGAAAGGTTACTAACGGTTGAATTTTACTGTCATATCATTCAGCATAAACCAGAATTACTCAGCATAACTCAGCATGAGTTTGAGAACTACTGCTCTACATCTTCAGTCACCACCTTTTTGCGAATGTAGTTAGGTTTACAAAAACAGCCATATTTAGATATCAGGAAGACAAAACCTCAACTTGTCTCTGAGATAGGGTGATGTCCAGCAAGGCCAGTTCATTAATGCTGAGTAGTGAGTACTGAATGTTCCAGCATGCCATTTCATGTCTAATCGTCGGGCTTGCGCAGACAAGTTAACCAAGATACCTAATGACAGCGAGTCTGGTAGTAAGATAAAGTCGGGCTCTGGGTAGACAGCCAGCAAACACAAGAAAGGCCACACTAGCTAAATATACCTAGCTAGCTGCTAAATCACACATGTAGGAAGCAAACGAACCTTGAACACAAGGAGGGGCACACATGTCGACGGCAATGCTCTCTCAGCTAGGCATGGGCAGGCTGACTAGGCTGGCAGGAAATATAGGCCATTTTAGCAGTCCAAGCCCAAACGTGTGGCCTGGATAGTGCTAACCAGACGTGAATCAAGACGGGGAAAAAAGCTCATCACTGCTCAAGTTCGGCTCACTGAGTTCTGGACAGCACTGGCACTGCTGCTATGAATGAGCTAACGTTAGCCAACTGACGTTAGCTAGACACTAGTTACAAGTTGCCGGGCAATCCAATTATTACACAGGGAGTAGTCAGCGATAAAAGTGACTTAGAGATATTTAGTAGGAACACACAAGTTTGTTTCTCGTTCACCAGCACAACGCTGTCGGGAGGCGTGTAGACCAGCCCCCACGGGCCTCGCCTAGCCAGTGACCCAGCCTCCCTCTCCTGAAATCTCTGACCCATTCTGGCGTCCGTTTTCCGTTCAAGTCTTGAGGGCCGTTCCCAGGCCTGGGTGAACTGCCTAGCTACGCAAAGACCCGAACGAGTGGCTATACTACGAGAAATACTTACAATATAGGTGAAAGCAGCTACTAACAGCCTACCTGTAGTTTTAATACGTTGTCTCCTTGGATGGCGATGAAATGTTGAAATGGCGTTACTCTGCGTTGACTACAGCGGACCCTTGACTTCCCAGAGTAGCTCCTACCAAGCTTCCTGCGCTATCAGTCTGTCTGCCGTTTCGGTTTCGCGGGGGCGGGTCAGAGTCAGGCTGATGGGGAGCGCATGTTTTATTACTCGGGACAGGCCGAACGGAGCCGGAAAAAAGCAAAACATTCGGCAAAAAGCAAACCCCGCCTTTTCGAAGAATCCTTCACTCCCAAATCGTACGAGCGACAAAGCAAAGAGGGGAGTGGTCTTCATTCTTTTCCCAGGTCCATAATCCATGCGACACATTAATACCCGAACGAAAAAACACTAAGTTAATATTCTTACAGGAACTTATAGTGTTTCTTTGGTACTCAGAAATAAGTTTATAGTGACCGTATCATATTATCGTATTTTTTTTAATCTCCTATGGGCTATAATATTTCTATAGTGATAGAGGGCTTATATACATGTACGTTTTGCTATGTTGTTTTTGCAGTATCCTTTGAAAGTTTTGAAGAAGAATGAACAGGTCCATGACCACTGGGGTTGCAAAAGAATATATTTAATATCAAATAAGCCCATTAAAAAAATTCATTGAAAAGTAATAATAATCTTCAGAGTCTAGTTTCATTCCCACAGGCATTTCATTGCCACTCCCCACTCTAAGTCTGAGTCAGCCATTCCTCCTCTGCCTCCATAGACACCGTGGCCTGCAGTTCTGCCTCGTAGTGCTTCCTCAGGCCCTTCAGGTAGATGCGCAGGCTGTCGGGGTCTAGTCTGGAGTTCCTAGCAGTCTGCAGGAGGCGGGTGGCCAGGTGATACACAGCTCTCTGCATTTGTGTTTCCAGATCACTGTGATGTCTGGCCTGTGGATGTGGATGGATATAAATGAAACGCCCCCCCCCAAAAAAACACTTACTTATTTCTTTATCCAGCACCTCTCAGATATCAGACATTATCACTCAGGAATATTTGTTATAGCTTTCATCAGGGACCAGGGCACAGTTGGGTTGACTCTTCCAATCCTTAACTTGGTTTCTAATTTGGGCAGTGTAAGAATTTAAGCTTACTCTACTGTTGCACTAATTATTAAGTCCTCAATAAGAGCATCAAATAAAATGCAAATAAGCCAAATCGTATCTAAACAATGACAGGACCTTTCAGGTAAAGCATACCAAAAGATGCTGGCTGACTTTGGAAGCGATTGCCTTTGCCTCTTGGATTAAGCTTGGAGGCAGTGCAGTCATCTCTGCTGCTCTTAAACCTACAAGGGCGAAAAATAATGTCCTCAACCATTTACATGACTGACTTCCTACAGGGTGATTAGATTTCACTGATTGTGTACCATAGT
The DNA here is from genome assembly GCA_034670405.1 of Hoplostethus atlanticus. Classification (NCBI taxonomy): domain Eukaryota; kingdom Metazoa; phylum Chordata; class Actinopteri; order Trachichthyiformes; family Trachichthyidae; genus Hoplostethus; species Hoplostethus atlanticus. The sequence continues at coordinate 4,572,396 of JAXDDX010000004.1, forward strand.
GTCTTTCTTCAGAGCATCCTCGACTCAGCAAGTAGGTGTAGACCACAGTCTCAGCGCCAGTCTCACCACTGCGTGTGTGCTGAACCTCCATATGTTGGTTCTCCACATTGGGATAAAGTGTCTCTAGTTGGCAGAGCTCAAGAAAATGTGTGGCAAACAAAGTGAACGCCTGAGAAGAGCAGGGAAACAGCATGTACCTTAAGGACTGATATCACAAACACTGTCTTAATTCAAGTATTTATATTTGAATTGTTGACCTAAGAGGTGCACCATGAATGATAATAGTGTTAGATGATTAATACAGGCCATATGAATCTCTTTAATCGAGTTTTATTTTTAGAGAAAGGAGTGGCAATGCACATACTCTACCCTGAGACTAAGGAGGAACTCGCAAACAGAGTGACAGATGCCGATGCCCTCCTCAGCACTGGTGCCGCGCCCCAACTCGTCTATGATGATGACGGACTTGTCACTTACATTGTGGATTATGTAGGAGACCTTAGGGATACAAATATATCATTAACAATAATTTAATGATACTTTTTCACAAATTAAAGTACGGCCACAGTCTGAAACAAAACATACCTCCTTCATTTCCACCATAAAGGTGGAAGAGTTAGTTTCAAAATCATCATCCACACCAATTCTGGTGAAAATCTGATCAGCGACACGGAAAGAGGCATACTCAGCCGGGACAAAAGAGCCTGGGATAAGAATACAGTAGCCTATTCAATGTTTGCAAAACTGCAGCTCTGAAAATGGAGTCAAATCAATGCATAGCACTGTTCGGCATTTAGTAAATTTCAAATCCACATGAGGCTGAAGCACTTTTCTGCTGACCTATTTGAGCCATGATCTGGCACAGTGCCACCTGTTTGAGGTAGGTGGATTTGCCACTCATGTTGGGTCCAGTGATGATGACAAAGTTGCTGCCCTCGGAGATATAGCTGTTGTTGGATACAGGCTGCTGTCCAGCAATGCGCTCCAGAATGGGGTGACGGCCCTGTTTGATGGCCAGTGTGTCTGTGAACTCTGGGCGCACTACCAGCACACAGCAGAAAAGGAGCAAAAACAAACAAAAATACCTGGTTTATTCTGGTAGTAATGTATTTTGTTTATACAATAACTCTGGTTCATCCATTTCCATAGGATGTTCCACAGGCAAAGGACAACAAAAGATAGCTAAATAGGATTTGGTTATATTAGATAATTTTGTCATACTGCACATGTGCGTATGTAAGAAGGCAGTAAACAGTAACTCAATATCAATATGTGTGCATTGCTACAACCTTGCTAAACAGAAAGATGTATTGCAAAAACATGCAAAAAACGATCTCTGAGTGAGGTGCACACAGTGGATGCCAGCTAGTTCGCCTTGCAGGAAGATTTGTCTCGTTAAATACAGTGCACGCTTATATAACAAGGGTAATCTGAGTACAAGCTGGTTGAGAGAGCAGGGGGCAGGCAGTCAGCACGTGTCTATGGAGAGAGGCTTGCAGACAGCTGAGGACCAGTGCTCACCACCCACGTGGCTGATAGGGTTGGTGCTGCTCACTACCCACATAAAAAGAACTGAGGCTAGCAGAGCTGCCAACTTAGCAGAGCAGTTTCTGGCTGCCAGGTGCAGTGGATGGCTGGGTAGTTGCTGCCTTATACACATACAGCACTCCCCCAGACAACAGCTCAGACTACCGCAAGACTAATTTGACAGTTTCACTGACCTGAGGATGAAAATAACGACAAAGTATTATACTCACCATAGTCTGAGATGGTGCACACATTAGCAAGTGACAGCAACATGTCCAGCATGGATACAGCATCAGAGAGCTTATAGAGGCAGTGGACGTGCTCATGAACAGTACTGAGCAGTTGACATATCACCCTGTAGGAAGGCAGGTTAGAAGCTGGAGGGCCAAAGCATACAATAATATTCAATAAATAGCACCCTCTAGTGGACAATAAAGTAAACTAAAATAAATCCATCTTCATTCGCTGTTATTGAGAGTAAGCGTTGTTTAGATAGAATATGATATGATCATGAACTCCTCACACATAGGACATGTGGAAGATCTCCCTCAGGGCTTCGTCACAGCGGTCGTTCATCTTCATCAGGTCTGCAGTAGTGAAGCTGTAGTTGTTCTTGTGCTTGGTTACCTAAGGGCACAGATGTTGAAACCCAGCTGTTTTATTATTATTTATTGTATTTCTTTATTCAAACGTTATTGTGGCATAAGGTAAATTTGGTTAGAAGACATTAAACACACAATATAAACATCTAATAAAAAACTCACATAACATAAAAACACAATAAAACCCATAACAACTCAAATCACACATTTATCATACAGACTAACATCAGTCAATATACTGGAGTAAAAGGTGCAAAGAAAATTCCTTATACAGGCACAAGAGGGTACATCATTTAAAATAGGTTCCTTCACTCAAAGGTGGTGCTGAGTTATCCTCTCTTTATTTCTATCCTTAACCAGTCTACCTAGTGTTTTATCTATCCATCTCTCTATTGGACCATACCTTGATGAACTCTGAAGGGAGTTTCCCATCACGTAAGGTTGCTCCTTCAAGCTTCATCTGAATAAAGAAACCTCGAGCTGTGCTGAAGCTGGTTCGCATCAGCAAGCCATACTTCTCCCCCATCTGGTCAACTAGCCCTGTGCGTCACAACGGAATTCAACAAGACCTTGTGGTATGTATACTCTATATAAACATTGTAAGTCAAAGTTATTGACTGAAAATCCAGCATAAACACCTGCGATGTCATCCACTATCTCAGTGTAAGCTCTCCGGGCAATGTCCAGGAACTCGTTAATGTTGGGGCCGCACGGCATAACACTTCTGGGTGCGCATGTTGAGACTCCCCTTCAGGTAGGTGGTGTCATCGTTAATCACTGTCTTGATCTGCTCTAAGATTACGTCAAACCTGAGGGTGGATGCAAATGGATACATTAGCTGGACCCTACGTAGGTCTGAAATAATCTCCAGACAGTACATAAATACTAAATTTAACCCCACAAAGTTAGAGAATATATCATTTGACATAGGCACAGTGCAGTATGTACCTGTTGTCTTCCAATGAGGTGCTGTACGCCTTAAGCAGAGCAGTGTTGCAATTCTTCATCACCATCTGTTCGCAAAGTATTATGCTTGAAAGATTTACTAAAGCATGTGAAAACCGGAGGCATAGATGTCAATATCTGTTAGCACGTTGTTTTTTGAAAAGCAAAAACAGAAGAATTTTCCTAATTCTGTCAGTCGCTGTAAAATATAAACAGCAAAGGTGATTTTCAACTAAATTCATGTATTGCATGCCAACATACACATACCCTTAGCTGGGGCACCAGATCCAGTGTGTGCTTCAGCTGAATGACATGTGTAATCTTTGCCTCAGCAACTTGAACCTATATATAAAAAGTAAAATTACTTGACTGGAAAGGAAGTACAAAGAAAGAAAGACAGAAGCATCTAATTTCAATAGTAATATAGACTGTAAAGGGCATTTGTAAATACATCTGCATGTGTATTTCATATTCTGAGTATCTTTTGACCCTGTATTTATTCCAAACACTTGGTCTAAAGACCTCCCACAGCAATGATGTTAAGCGTAAGCAATTTATATACTGTACGTACTGTTTCCTGTTTTGGGATTTGGACAAGAACAGAGAGCAGTTGATCTGTATCAAGGAAATGACTTATGGCTGGGGAGCGAAGGAGACAAAACACAAGTGTTTCACATACTGTATCAAACTGTCAATCATCAGTGCACACAATTCTCATACAATCAATTCGTCATTATTATTGCTTGCTCCTGACCATTCTTCAGGCCAAAGAAAAGCTCTTCATCCTGCAGCAGCTCTTGTATCGTGTCCAAGCGTATGTTGATGGTATCCACATCAAGCAGGGGCTCTAGGATGTTGGAGCGCAACCTTCTACCACCCCCGGGTGTTTTTGTGTAGTTCAGCACCCCTAAAAGAGTATGCTCACTCCTGTACACACACACACACACACACAACAAGCAAAGACAGAAACACACCCAACACATCTATATTTATACAGCTGATTCAGATAAAGATGATGCTTGCCTTCTTACCTGTGATCCCTGTTATTGACCACCAACTCCAAGTTAGCGGCAGATGCTGAGTCAATCATGGCAGTCTGTTCACTCCCTTTAAAAGTCACTTTGAGAGACTTGGGAGCATAGATAGAGTTCTGGATGAACTCTAAGTATTTCAGTAGAGCAGCTGCAGCTGCTAGGCAATAATACCTGAGCAAATCATGACATTTGTTAAAAGCAGGTATATTACCTCAGGGGTACATTTTCAATAGGCCTAAATCATATTACTCATATTACAAATGAGCATTTAAGAGCACTGAGAGTAGACTATTACTAAGTTATTATAGATTACTATACTCAGTAGCATACTTAGCTTGCACTTCCATGAGGACAGTGCTGAACTCCGGAGCACACAGCTGTTGAATGTACTCCAGTCCTTTCCTCTCATTGAAATACTTCCTTTGGATTGCAGTGAAAGCTACTCCCTGGCATAAAAGGGGAAAAAATACCACATCAGACCAAAAGTAAAAATCTTTGTTTGAGTGAATTGATTCTTTTTACTGGTTAGAGTCATTCGGTGTTGGTACCTGGAAGTTTTCTGTGATGAGGTTGAACAGCTTTGTTCCTTTCCCCTTCTCGCTGGCTGTGTCTGGCATCAGTATTTCCAGTGGCACCAAGATGTGGAGCTTGGTGATGACCTTGGAAAGTGTATAAGATGAGTTTCACTGCCCTGTCACAATCTCTTCTGAGAGTGTAATGACAGCCAAATGAGCCTGTCTTTTGAGCATGTATTGTTACCTTGGCATAAGTCCCTGTGTCTGCAAACTGAGACAGTACAAGCTCTGGACATTTCAAATTGAGACTGGCCATTCCAATCTCTCCCCTGGCCAAACCACGCCCTTCTACCACCGCCACAATCACAGAGGCACCAGAGGTTGAGGTCGCAGAGGAGCAACTTGTCGCTGCAGAAATAAAGAAATCAGAATGAGAAGCTACAAGTAGGCTGCTCTGACAGCTTACTTGACACAGAGGGATGCAGTACCAGAGAGTTCAGTCAGCGGTCCAGCAAATCCCGGGGTCCTTCTGTGTCTCGGTGTTCCTCCAAGACTGCGGAAGGAGGAGCTGCTAGTAGTAGATGGAGGGACCAATGAACTTGTCCTGCCCGACCTGAAGCTGTGGTTGAACTGACCTATGTCAACAAAAGGAAGAAGAGGAGGTCACTATGATTTAATTTTAAGTGTCCAGCTACTGCAGTGGTTAAGGCGTTCTCACTAGTGTGACCCCACTGGCCTGGGATTGAATCCTGCCAGAGCTTTCTCTTCTCTGTCTCCCTCTCTACTCTCCACTATCAAAAATAATTAATAATACTTAAAGGCAGTGCAAAAATTACTAGCTAGGCTATAACGTTAATGGGTCTTTAGAATTATAGTTAATTTAAAAATCTTAAATGTAACTGTCATGGTCTTTTACTGTCTCTAATCTCATTTCCTCTGGGTCCACCCCCTGCCCCAGACAGTAAAAGACCAGTAATGAAGTTAGCTTAAGCTACTCTTAGCTAACGTTAACAATAAACTTTAACGATTACCTGCAGCCACTCGGTCAAGTGACGGGCCGTGGTTAGAGGTCGTACTGGCTTCATCCCTACTGTGACTGGATGAAACCGAGGATGTTGATCCGGGACCGTGTGAAGTAGTTACATTTTGTGCGCCTCTATCCAGAGGTGACACCACCGAGCTTTGTCCAGAGTCAGAGGTGTCGCCACCTGTCGTTACCTCCTCTGTGCTGCTACGAAACATTTCAAACCCTCGCAAGTAGATGATCTAACTTCACCAAACTCATATCCAAAGGGTAACCCAGTTATTCATCTAAAATATAGTTCTAAATCAGTTAACATGTGCTAGCATAAAAGAGCAAAAACATGCCTCAACAAACTGTTAGGCAGCCCTAGCTCGTCTACAACCGACAGCATCCAGGTTGGGCAGACTGAGCGCGTGCAGACCAAAGTGCGCGCAATCAAATCACATCACACCTTCCTCGCGCCACCAAAAATGCACCTGCAAGGTTTGCAGCTGTGCACTCCAGTTTAGACAACTCTTGTAGATAGTTGATTGATAGGCTGATTGATTTGTTGTTCAAGTACAAATTGTCTGGCAACTCGCAAGAATATGACAAATTGACAAATGTATACGTTCTAGGCAATTTAAGTAGATTCCTGATAGATAGATAGATAGATGGTGAATAGTGTCAGTAGTGTAGCTAAGAGAAATATATATGTAAAATATGCTTGTGGCTCAATTTGGGTGAGAGACATAGAAGATACAGCTCTCCTAAAAGTGTACATCCCTCCACCTTAATATTGTGAAAACAAAATTGGAGCAGATTATGGTGGGTGGAAGGGTATGGTGCTTGTTTTGGAATACAGTTCTACAGTTACTGTGAACACTGTGTGTTAGGCAGAAATGGAAGTTGCACGTACTTGAAAATGTGTCGTAATGGGGCTGTATCAATGTCGTAAAATCAGCTGGTAGCTAAATTAGCCAAGTTACGATTTATTTTATGATTGCACGGATTCATTAATTCCTTAAGAAGAAGTAAATAATGTCAGAATGTATTTAAAAACGTAATTGCTGTACTAACGGCTACACTAAACCAAGACTTGGCCCATTACTTGCTTTACTTTTAACTATGAGGAGCGTAACCCGGGGCAACGCTGTCTCAGAGAGGAACTAATGAGAGAGAGGAGGAACCACCAAACTGGAGGGAAAGAGGAAGCGACCGGGACGGAACAGTCAACATGGCGGCGGAGGCAGAACAGAGTAGTTACTTTGTGAGAGAAATCGAGAAAAATGACGGGCGTGTTTTGAAAATGAAGCAGTGCTACAAAGGAGATTGTGGCTGCGTGGTTTGGGATGCAGCCATCGTGCTCGCGAAATATTTGGAAACGACACAGTTTTGTGATCCCGCCTCAGGAGTGAACGCCTGGGCTGACAGATGTGTTTTGGAGTTAGGATCTGGTACAGGAGTTGTTGGTCTCATGGCAGCAACACTGGGGTGAGACGACTCATTAGTTTGTGTTGAAGCTGTTTAATAGCTGATGGTTAACTTAGTTTGTGCAGGAGCATGTTGGACGTTTGACTTCACTACTTTTATTTCTATAGGTAAATATAAATTCTCTGTAAGATCATTGTAAATACGTAGTCGTCATGGCAGCTACCTAATATTAATGTGGTAGTAAGGTAGGTAGTAAGTCATTGAATTTGGCATAGTTCAGCTAGCCATCGGTCAGAGCCAAACCTTTGATAGCAGCTTGTCTTTAACCATGCCGCACCTTAAAGGTATTGTTGTTTTGTCATCAGTCTTTGATTACAATCATTATACAGCAGGAACATTTTATATCCATATTCGTTTCCCCAAGAAAAATGTCCTTACCGTCTATTAAATCCCATAGAGCTCAAGTTACTGTAACAGACCTGGAGGATTTGCAGACACTCCTGGAAGTCAACATCCAGGAAAATCAGGCGCTTATCAGTAGTGGATCCATAACTGCCAAGGTACTGAAATGGTTTGTACTTAAATACATTTTTTATTTCATGTTACATTTGATTACACTTTGAGATCAAAATCACCAAGTTGCATTATCAGCACAAGACATTTCCAAAATGCTAAAAGTTGATTACTGTTCTTTTTAAAGGGGTGAAGACGTGGCTGCCTTCCTGCCACCTCCACATTATGTCCTCATGGCAGACTGCATCTATTACGAACAGGTGTTGTACATCTTTCTCTAATTACACATTTCAGTCTGAAAGAGGCCCTTTGCAAGATCATACTGCATCAGCATCATGTTGAAGCAGCACAAAACTGGGATAGGGACAACATCAGGAGGATTCGCCCCTTCCTCACTGACAAGGCAGCGCAGGTGCTCATCCAGGCTCTTGTCATCTCGCGCCTGGACTACTGCAACTCCCTCCTTGCTGGTGCCCCGGCGTCTGCCATCAGACCTCTGGAGCTTGTTCAGAAAGCTGCAGCTCGTCTGGTGTTCAACCGCCCCAAGTTCTCCCATACAACTACCCTTCTCCGTTCTCTACACTGGCTCCCTGTAGCAGCTCGCATCCAGTTCAAGACCCTGGTGCAAGCCTATAGGGCAGTGAAAGGAACAGCTCCTTCTTACCTCCAGGCTATGGTCAAGCCTTACACCCCCGCCCGACCACTTCGCTCTGCTGCCTCGAGGCGACTGGTTGCCCCGTCGCTCAGAGGTCCCTGCGGCCGATCTACACGGTCACGGCTCTTCTCTGTCCTGGCCCCGCAGTGGTGGAATGAACTCCCCACTGATGTCAGGACAGCAGAGTCGCTGCCCATCTTTCGCCGCAGGCTGAAAACCCACCTCTTCAGGAAACACTACCCTGACCCTTCTCCTTAGCCATGCCTATTTGTCGTCAATTATGTGTCTGAGCTCTTGTTTATTGGCTCTTGTTTATTTGATACACTTATTTGTCTTAGCTCTTGTTTATTTGGTTCACTTATTTGTCTTAGCTCTTGTTTATTTGATTATCTTATTTGTCTCATTTGTTTAAGATAAAGTAGGTTGCTAACTTATTGCACTCTTACCTTAACACTAGTTATGCTCTTAGTTGCTTGTTTAGGAAGGAAATGCACTTACGATTTCTGGTGACTAGTAGTTTTCTTGCCTACCTATGTTGAATGCACTCATTGTAAGTCGCTTTGGATAAAAGCGTCTGCTAAATGACTGTAATGTAATGTAATGTAATGTAATGTAATAGTTGGACGGCATTTTGTTGATTGCAATCTGTTATGATTACATTACAGTCATTTAGCAGATGCTTTTACCCAAAGCGACTTACAAAGGTGATAGTTGACACTATGTGGGGGACCAAACCCACGACCCTGAGACTGAGACTCTCATGCTCTACCAACTGAGCTGTCCGGACCTGGACATGGCTGGATGATGACTAATTACCTATCTTCATACAGTCTATTGTGCCATTGGTGGATAGCTTGAAGCTGCTTGCTGGACCAGAGACCTGCATTATTTGCTGCTATGAGCAACGCACTGAAGGTATCAACCCGAAAGTGGAAAGGCAGTTTTTTGAGGTGAGAACTTAACTGTGTCTTCCATATCTTATTACTAGTAAATAAATAAGAAGTTGAGCTACTCTCCCTCAGTGACTTACTGGCTTTTTGTGTTATCCTTTCCAGTTGCTGCAACAAAACTTCAACTGTGAGGAGGTTCCTTTAGACAAGCAAGACCCAGAGTTTAGCAGTTCAGACATCCACATCCTTCACATTCGACGGAAAGTCTGAGTTTGTGTGTGTTTTAAATGTGTGTCAGTGTGCATGCATGCATGAATTATTAATTAATTCATTCATTATACAATTATTCATGTTCCACCCGAAGAGTGCATGAAAATAAGAATGTGAAATGGCAGCTTTAAATGCTTGTGATGGTCTGTTATTTAATATACACTAATTTCTGGATTATTTTTAATGTTTTTGTTTAAAAATAAAAATATTTTCAGATATATTGCCAAGCACTGGAATTAGCTTGATCTGTGATCTGAGTAAACATTACTAAGAAATGAATTCATTGCAAAAATCTGTATTCATATGCACTAGATTTAGATCATTTCAGTTGTTGCACTGGTCTGTGTATCAGTACGGTTGTGAATCAAGTGTTCTGTACATGGCAGGCTGTCCATATTTGTCTTATCATCTTTATTGGAACAGAATGATTAGTCATACAAACAAGGGGGAACTGAACAGCGGTCTCCTGGGGACAATGGTGTTCATGTAGATGGCTTAGCTTGAAGATTAGTCTTGCAAATGTATGTCCTTTCCTTTCCATGCAGAGCACAGAGTAGTTGTGAAAGCCCAGTAGTTACACCCTAATGAACCAACAAACATGAAACAGTGCTTCTGCTCTTGTACACTGGCCTGCTTATTCTGTTGATGATCAGGCATATAATGGTTTATTAATTTAGGATGATACACATGGGAGAGGGGAATTGTTCAATGCATGTCATCTCCAGGATTAGCACCTGCCTGGCATAATTTACTACCAGAGGGGGTTGCCACACCTTTACAGATCTCACTTTTGCCTGTCATGGAAAAAGAAGACGTTCCCTTTTTGCAGCACTAGAGGGCAACAGTTATTCAAAATCCAAAAAAAAACAAAAGGGAATGAAATTGTGTTTAAGACCCCATTGTAAAAGTTATCCGTGGATCTATGAAATGATCCAAGACCTTATTAATGTGAAGGCCCAGCTAGTTATATCAGAACTAAGTGCAATTTAAATGTGAGACGTGAGGACACTGTTGTTAGTACAGCCATTAAAGCTTATTGCATGGCAAGTGTGACCAAAATCTCATGTCCATATATTTATTTTACCGTATAGTTAATACTCAAGCGGATGTAGCGTATGTCAAGTCTCCTGAACAGTTTTGCCCTAAATGCTGGGGGAATTCCACTCCAAGCCCCAGATTAGCTGGAAGATTATGGCCCTTTTTCAAGCATAAACCATGAAGCACGCCCCATACTCCCACAGGCATGCAGGGGCCCCTCGCAGCCTTTCATGCTGCTCTCTGTTTACATAGTGGAGCAGTACGGCAACGGGCAGGGCCGCCTCCAACGCTCAGACCAAATGAAAATCGTCATGCTGAGGTTGATGGGGAGGGGTGGGGTTAACACTGAGGGCCCCATTAAGTACTCAAATCGCAATACTAAAGAATAATCAAATTAGGAATCTAATTTGATTGATTATATAATAATGATGAGACTCAGGCTAGTGTGGTAGTTCATAAGAATTCAAGAGAGGGCTAAGCTAACCTGCTTGGTTGAAATGTGCTTATGAGGCACCAGGACCATCTGTGCCTCAGCCTCATGAGTATTCCTGAATATGGGCATATGTCTTGGTATCGATGGTTAAGAACACAAGTTTATTATTAGGTTGGTTATTTAAAGAGAGAAACAGAATAAGTAGAATTCTCCATAACCCAATTTGCAGTAAATACAAATATAATGCTTGAGCTTTTTCACTACTGAGAATAGAGGTTAACCACTAAACTGCTTCTGCATCATCAGAGCTGAAATCAATTGTTGTTGTGAAAAGCATTATATTGATACGACACATACAAACAAGTCCCTTCCCACTCCAACTGATAGATTCAGTAGAAACTAAGAGCATTCTTTTTAACAGGAAGTGTGTGATGTATGTGTGAGGGACAGAGATGTGTTTAGGTTGACTCATACTTTAACAATCCCACCCCCAAATCCCTCTAGGCCTTGGATGATGATATGGCCTGGAAGCCCTATCACATGAGGAAAAGGCAGGAGTGTGTAACAACTGCACAGTGATATTAATTGCCATTTGTTACAAATACTATAAATAACTACAGCAGATCATTTGAGATAATTACTCCCAGTGGCCCTCCGCTGCCCTCTCACTTCTGCCTAGTGCAGCTGGACTGCTACAGTCAGAGTAGTAGGGCTCCCTGTTCGATTCTCCTTTGGCCCTGGTCAGGATGTGTTCAGCCTAATTAATTTAACTGAGCTGGTATTGAGCCCCTGTCCTCCGGTGTGGTGGGGACAGGACCAGAGGGGGTGGAGGGCTGGAGGGGAGCTCCACTACACTGTATCAACATTTCATCCCCCACCCATAGCTTTCCTATTCAAATAATGTAGAACCCTAATTCCTGGTCTCTCCAGTGCTCTCTCCTCTATAAATGTTAACTAAAAATAATTGAAATAGTGTGGTTATAGTCTTCTTTTGGTTGGCTAATTAGGCTAGCACTACAGGGGAATGCAGGGAGTCTCACACTAAATGAGGACAGCCCACAGCGAAGCACTGGTGTCTCTTTAATCCGCGATCATATACACATTACATTTATGTCTAGTTAGATTCTGGCCGGCATACACATTCATTACTGAACATATGGAGTGCATGCTGCATGCATCAAGACAGAATGGGGGCATTTTCTGCCAACAGATGGTGCTATTAGTAGAAACAATTCTCACCTGTGTGGAAAGCCAGCAATAAGAACAACAACACTGTTCAAATGGCCATAAATAGCTGAATGGACTTTGTTAAGTAACACTCATGTGCACTGCTGGAATACTGTCTGTTTATTGATTGTGATGATGTTGATTGTTACGTATTTTGTGTGTGCTTAGTTTTACTGCCATCTGTGACTTATGTGCAATTCATTCTTAGGCCATGCTCTGCAGGTTTGCAGATCCCTCCGTGTACACATGATGCATAGCGAAAAATACCTGGATGAATTCCATAATCTACATGCCTTTCGCAGGTTCATCTGAAATGCGATAACACGAGGAAGCAGTGCAGCACCCCCCCAAACCAGATGGGTGGAGGAGAGGGTCTGACTCCAGAGCCTGTGTGGTGTGCTCTACTCTGCTGCATCACAGCCAAGTGACACAGAGGAGCCTTTGTGTCATCGCCATCACGCTGCCAGGAGCCAAGAGACACTGTTCTAGAAAGGAAGACTCATTTTCTCACTATTAGGGAGTGGCTCAAGAATAGACATCAAACTGGGCTGATTAAAAATAGAAAAGGCAGTGTAAAAGTGTGACTCAACTGATCTTGCAAAAGATCTTTCCCACTATCCCTCTCCCCTTCACATGACAAGGTGAAACTGATGATCTCCATGCTCACCAAAAAAAACAAACAGAAAAAGGTCTGACATCAGAGCTGTGCTCCAAATAGAGCGTGTGTTCACGGTGTTGTTGCTCCGCTCTCTGTTTCCATCTTGAATAATGAGGCACAACAACGCTGATTATTTGTGGCACTCTGTTCAATGGAGTTGAGAGCAGAGGTGGTACAGTGCCAGTGGAGCAAAGCCCGACAGGACAGCTAGCTTATGGAGTCACAATGCTGACTCCACCCCCTCACCCCCACCGCTACCCCCAACCTCCCCTGCAGGGGAACAGAGGGAGGGCGGGGGTGCTGTTAAGACAGCTGTGCGGCAGTTGAGAGGGGACATGAATCCAGTACTAGGAGAATATTGTAATACACTGCTATCAGCAACTGTAATCATAAACTTTGTGTTTAATATTATGGATGTATCTATCGTCAGCAGACTACTCAACGAAGGAGCGACCCAAACATCAATATATTTATAAAAATGAAATGGTTTATTGATCCACTACATAAAACGCCATAGTGTGTGGACAGTTGACTGCCCACGACGGCTGTCCCTATGGCAATCTAGTGAAATGATGTTGTATTTGTCATCATTAAGATGTGTGGTGGTGGGAGGGGGGGGGGAGCAGCATGTATGTGTACCCAGCATTTCCCTGAGTCATTACCTCTCAGTGGTCTGAGGCTGGGTTGTGTGTGAGCAGCGGTGCTTGGTATGGATCTGAGATTCCTCCAGGCACAGACAGTTGTCTCATGCAGGCGCACTGTCACTCTAAACACCGACTCCTCCTGTAATTACAACGGCCTTGTCAGACGTGCAGATGTAGTCAGTCATGGAGTGTGACGGTGAAGTGGGAAGCCGCTCTGCTGAAGGAAGTCTTTGAGGTGGCCTTGCATGGATATCCATCACTCTGTCACTCATGGGATGTCAGTCTGTGGTCAGGAAGCTGTGAGTGAATGTGGCTGGTGAATGCTAGTAGGAGTATCCTGCACTACTCACTCCCCTTTAAATACTACCATGATTGTAACTGTTAATCACAGTATCTTGGACTGAATGGGTTGTGGCATGTGCAAAGCAGAGTACAGTTGTGACATAGGAGAGGGCAATGCTCTGTGTACTGTATGAAAAGGGTCCTGAACAAACATAGCAAACAAAAGGCTCTCAAACTCATTCACAGAAAGAAAAGGTGAATGAAAATGTTGAAATCCTCAGTTCATTTTGCTTCATTTAACAGATGCATTGCAAAAGTTTTCATTCTCTAGAGTCCACAAGCTGCAGCACCATCCATAACGCCTGCTCCTCCTTCTGCAGCCCACGCTGTAGCTTGGCTTACATCTCAAGCCGTGAAGGTTAAGACTCAGCGACGATCCTCTCCCTGTCTTTTACAGCTGGACAAACAATGCGTGTGAGTCCAGGGACACATTTTTTTGGTTCACACTGTCACACAGCTGTGATAGAAATACTGCAATTCCCAAGAGGAGCCATGAGGACAAACGTGACGTGACTCAGATTGGATAGCTGTGAAATGAAAAAGAAAAAACATGACTACGGGTCAACGAACAGTAATTCTACAGCTACTAACAGGACTGTATGGCTAACGGCTCATATCAAGTTAATGCTTGTGTGTGTCTGTGTCAATCTGCAGAAAGGCACAATTGGATATTTCATGTAGAATTCTTGAGTCATTTAGATGCAATGAACCTGTACAGGGCCCTTTTGAATTTCTGATTTCATCACAGAAAGTAACCTTGGTTTGCAAATATGAGTGGAATGTAACTTGGCCCAAAGCCCAAAGTGCACCTTGGACTTTCTAGCCGCAAACCTCCAGACTTATTTGGCTTGTCTATATCACTCTAATCCATATCAAAAATCAGTACTCTTTCTGTACAACGTGACTCTCAAAACAAAACTCACAGGCGTACTACTACACAGGAAGGAGTGCATCTGTGTAGGCCGAGACATTTTACAAGGCAGCCAAGGGGCTTGCGTGCACCGCGGCATTCAAGAGTCTTAACCTCAGCAGGAAACCTTAAACTAACTTTCAGCCGCTTCCGGAGTGTGTTTTAAACTGAGCTCCGTGTGTGTTCATTATTAACAGCTCACCATTAGAGACGACTGGGCTGAGAGCAGGGATTACCAGAGGAGAGAGAGGTTGCCCAAACCGAAGGGAGTAAATGGATGTTTTACTGTCCTTGAGGATAAGCAGTCACTGAGTCGAGCTTTGTGAAGGGTGGTTTAGAGTAGGTGTCCCCGCCTACCATTTGGCAGACGTAAAATAATCTGCTTTAATAACAGTGTATGTGCGTGTGTGTGTGTCTGTGTCTACATGTATCACCCAAAACGCACAGTGATTATCCCGAATGGGTGTGGCCGTTGAACTGCCGGCCAACACTGAGCTATCAATGGACTGTATTCACAGCTCCCAGTCAAATTTGGGTGCGAAGTGTTACCTTGTGAAAGTGTTCTTCTGCAGTCACAAGCATCACAAACCTCAGCTCTGAAAACCACAGCCATAATCGAGGCTAGGGTTTGTGGGCATGTCAGGAAAAGCAGCTGCTACACCGCTCACCGTGTTCAGATCTTTGTTAAACATTAGCTAGCGGAGGGCAAGGAGGTCACCGTGGCAGAGGGAAGGAGGTGTACAACCCAACTTTGCACACAGATACCTGCTCTCTTTCGTTTTTCTTCCAGTTCTTCCTCTTTCCACGCAGAATAGAGGAACCCCGCCACTGGAAAATGTTGCGACACAGTCAGCCACCTCAGTGATACCAAAAACCACCACGCCACACTGGCAGAGGTCCCATTAGGCCGTTGCCATAGGAACTGCCCCAACAAACAGGCGTTCTGGCAGAGCTAAGACAAATCTGTCATACACATTCTTGGGCAAAGCAGTGGAAGAGTGTGCATGAGGTGTGCGCGCAGCAATTCCCTCCCTCCCTTGTGAGTTATATGACATCAGAGTCAAGTGCTCAATATCCTGTTGGTTTTGGTGAAGTGCATCTGATCAGAGTAGTCAGAGCTCCAACAACCTGTAGCAATAGTAGTACTGATCCGCAGTGAACACAATGACACTTGACCCCAGCTTTGCAAAAGCTGTCAAACACACGCCTGTCTGACACTGCATAAGCACACATAAGTGAAGTAACGACTAAAGAAAACTATCTTCTTTTCATGACATGAAACCCATTCCTAAACTTCCCTCTCAGGAAGTCTCAGGAATTCCAGCCAACCCCAGAGGGAGTTGAAGGAAGGGCCAGGAGGTCTCATCTTTACAGAGGGAAGGTCATAAAACCTTACTTACAGTCTCTGTCCTCACCCTGGGGGCACTTGTGTTGCTCATAAAAGCTGTGAGGATCATATGGTTGTAATGAAATAGGGGGGAACCACAGTGGCCATTACAGCGCAATTAAACTGCCATCAGTGTCTAATGGAGGCTCTTCACCAAGCCCCTACTGAAGGCATGTGTTTACAAATATCATCGCAAGCTTGGATACAGGCTCATCTGACGGTGTGTGTGTGTGTGTTGATGTGACTAATGCTCCTCCTTTTCTAAGACGTTAAATCACTGTTGCATGTGGTGTGTGGTTTGTGCGATACATCTTCTCTAGCTCTGCTATCATATGTGTCTATGTCACCTGACCTGTCTGACGGAAACCTCCGTGGTGCTAAAGCAAACATCCTGAGGCCTCTGCAGCAGCTTGCTAAGCACCAGCTTTTCCACGCAGTGAATGCCACCGTAATTATGTGGCCAAATGTCTGTGGATGTGGACATACTCATAGATACCAGTGTCTGCTTGTCCTTGAATACTGCAAATCTCTACTTGTTTGTTTGACTTGAGACACAGAGAGGGCGTGCACCCCATTCATGCAAGGGCAAAGTTGCATAAATATCCGTTTTTTGAACAGCTTACATAGTGCCCGTTTTGATGTGCACGTGTAAAATGCCACAAAGGACACAGTGTCCTTCAGTGTGCTGTAAGAGGATTTCTGTATCCTCAGAAATCTGTTGAATAAACCTAATCTTGTGTTGCCCAAAACAACAGGGCCTGCCCACATCTATCACTATCAATCCTGTCTTTGTCAGGATTGAAATCACTCTTGTTCTTAATCAGCTTCAATGGGAACGAAGGCATTCCTCCACTGTGCCTCAGTGGTGTATGTCTGCGATGGACTTATTAGTGGTGAACTGTTGAAGGGACATTACACCAAAATACCTTCCGTGACTATTACTACGAACCCTTTAACTTTGCTATTGCAACAAAAACAGAAAGCAGGGACTTACTATTCAGCAGGAACAAGAGTTAAAGGGTGCATCAGTATCAGTTTATTAAAGGGAAAAATACAGACCCCAAGGGATGAGGGCCTCATCTTCTTCTGTGATGCTGCCAGGTATTGACATTATAGGGTGTTGGAAGTCCTGTCCTTCGCCATAGATTGGAGAGGGATCACACTGTGACTCGCTATTGACAAATGCTCATTTTACACACGACTGAGACACAGCACTAACCTAGCACCTGGTCTTGAATCAGGCTCACTGTTTAGAAAACTGTGATAACTGGTCCTATCAGCTCTTGGTATTCATGTACAGATAACTCATATAGCCTACTGTAAAATTAGATTTCATGTAAGTAAACACATAACAGCATTATTTAGATAAGCTTTCTTGATATAGTCTTTGCTTTCAAATTTCAGTAGCAGCTCTGGCATTAGCCAACTTGAACAGACATCAGAGTCAATGGGATCTTCACTTTACAAAAACTATTGGGGCTAGGGACTTGTTTTTACTGCCAGTTTCAACTAAAAGCAAAGTCAGGAAGTAACAGCTGACAGCTCAGCATCAACTCAAATATGGCTCACACCCAAGAACACACAACATTCAGAAAGAATTTCTAACAGTTCAACTGTATATCTCAGCTGAATGCCCCAAATCCCATGCACACATATCATGTGGCCTGTTGTTGTTCCAAAGACCAGCTGTTGGACTTCCTGTTTTGTACATTTTCCCATTCCCTGTCAAGGGTGCCAATGTGACCAGAAATTCCATCTGAGGGTCGACATAAACCCTTTTTTTAAGAATCTGCACAACAAAACTAGAAACCATGATAACATTTTAACACTGTAGACTTACTTATTTGATATTAAAGTATGTTTGACAGTCTTTGCCATAAAAGCTTCTAAACTTGTTCATATGTTAAGCTATTCCCAGACCAAATACTTAAATGTTTGTTCAGCAATATTTGAACTTATTTGACACAGGCCCGATCACCCAGAATTTTAGTCCAAAAAAAGACGACGGGTTTAAAATCACTTTTTTAATAAGACATTACAATGACATTGTTCTGTACATGTTTCCCCCAGTCAAAATAGGAGTAAGAGCTGCACCACAAGGTGTCTTCAACATCTCACCAGTAAGTGGCTCCCTCTGACTGCTCGACAGATGGACTCTGATGTAGGGTTACTGTACTTCCGTACTCATGCTACAGATATAGGCTATCATATAGTGTCCCAATGCTGAGACTAATCAATTGTGGTAGCAAATTGAGAGCGCTCAGAGCTGAATGACATTCCTTTGGAAAAACTTTGTCAACTGACTACATGACTATCAATGTTACCCATAACTAAAGATGCAGCCTGACAAGCATGTTTAAGAGTTACTGGAGGCCTATTTGTTGAATATTCAGCACAATCAGGTATCAAGACATGACACAAAAAGGTCAATCAATTAACTATATAGCCCACATAAGGGGATCGAGGGGTGGGTAACAAAACATGTATGAAGTCATTTTTTTCTGTGATGTCAAGAACGTTGACAATGAAATGTAAGCAATGGTGAAGGCTTTCCTTATTTCTTGCAGCTGTCAATACCATTGAGAATACTTTGCATCACAGCACTGTATTAAAACAAGTGTGAAAGTCCCTCAAAATAGGCTATTGACATTAAAGATCTTACCTTTGAAAAAAAAACTAAACAGACCCATGTTCAATGGCAACACAAGACCCATGAAACAAGCTTTAGCCCGAAAAGAAAAGAAAAAAAACCTGCTTCATTAAAAAAATATATGAGGAAAAACAATAGGCAAAGGCGGTGATGATCTCTGTGGCTTTAACATTAGGACCAATCAATTCAATGTTCATCAAGCAAGCCCCAAAATAATGAATGTGATATAGGCCTGCGACAGAGTACAAGCAAACTTTAAGCCAGCAAACCCAGTTAAAGATAAATTAGTCATGGGGTAAACATAGTATTAAAAATAAATGGAAGATAATCAACTTTTTCTTTACCATATTCATTTGAGAAGTTACTTGTTACTTGCAACTTTATTATAGTTTTGACCTAAAACAGTCATCACTCAATCATTAAGATTTGTAATTTGAGGTTAGCCATGTCAACCCCTCATATAGTCCATCACCTGTGGTCGCACAGGAGGGCTGAACATACCAATTCCTATCTCTGATGCGGGTCAATCCGAGCTTCTCTTGGATTTCATGTGGCTTCATGGCATCCGGAAGGTCTTGCTTATTGGCGAATATCAAGATGATTGCATCCCTCATCTCCCGGTCATTAATGATGCGGTGAAGTTCCTGCCTTGCCTCATCGATGCGATCTCTGTCCGCGCAATCCACAACGAAAATTAACCCTTGCGTGCCTGTATAGTAGTGTCGCCACAAAGGACGAATCTTATCTTGGCCTCCAACATCCCAGACGTTGAACTTGACATTTTTGTAGGTGACAGTCTCGACATTGAAGCCAACTGTGGGGATTGTGGTGACCGACTGTCCAAGTTTCAGTTTGTAAAGAATTGTTGTCTTGCCAGCAGCATCAAGTCCAAGCATCAATATTCTCATCTCCTTGTTGCCAAATATTTTTGAGAGCATTTTCCCCATTTTGAACTCTGTGCATATATATTTTGATCCTAATGAGAAAAATATCCGATTCCACACTAATGCCTCTCTTCACTTGAAACTTTATCGTTTAAATTTGGTTACAGGCTTACTTGAGAGAACATCTCAGAGACAAGCATGTGTAAGTCTAACAAACTGTAGTGGGTGGCTGTATCGTTACTTGAGTCATGTGCTAAAGGATCCTAAGAGGTGCAGGGGCATTCATGTTCAGAAGAGTACCACAATGTTTGCAGGGCCTATACAGAACATGGCAATATTTCCCTATGAACTTCGCAGCAGCTGTTGCAGAGCGTTCATTGTGTTGCCCGAATCGAGTTCGAATAGTATCAAAAGGAGAAGTTGCGACGTTTAAAATTTGCAGAGGGCAGAAGCAGCGTGTCTGGCGAGAGACCACATAAGGCCCTGAAAAGCCTGCGGTACTTGTGAATTCCTCCTGGTGGTTGTGTCTGGCGGTCCTCCTAACCGGGTGCGCCCTTGTTCTTTTCAGCACCACCGGGGGAGAAAAGCAATTTTCTGCAGCTATTCCATCAAGCGTCGCGCCGGGCAACTTGGCCGTCCTGGGGGGACGTCTTCGAAAAAATCCTCAGTGACTCAGCAACACATTTATTCACTCACGAAACTCCACTTCTTGTCCCCCTGAAAAGAGATTTGGGAGGAGTGTCAGAGACATCCAAATTAGCTAAGGCTAACGATAGCTAACGACGGTAGCAAGCTAACATTAGCTAGCTTGTTGCCTTGCAAGCTAACCTTGGCTAACTAGCTAACGGTTAGCTATTGCAAACTAATCGTTGTTAGATTAAACCAATACATGCGCTAGTAACAAAACACCCGTCTCCAGTCTCCCTGAGTTGAAGTCCAAATGGAAATATAAGTCCTTTACCTCCTATGTCCCCCTCCTCTCTCGATAATTTCACCCAGCTCTCGTCTTTCTCCTTTGAATCGAGTTGGTCGCAGAGCTGCTTCACCGGAAAGGTGTGGAGCTGCATCAACCGCCACTTCCTCCCGTCTCGTTCATTCAGCTGCTACCTTGTACAGCTCCCACTGTCTGGAGCATCCACGAGTCAAATGAAATGAAATACAACAAAATAAAATAAAATAATTTACAATCATTTCATTTCACATTCATGATTGTAGCTTATTATTATAACGGCGATTTTCAGAATGCATGCTTTATCCTAGAAAGTGCAGAATATAATCTTCAGTTTCGAATTCAGTTCTAATTAAGTATATTAAATATGAATCTTACCAATTAAAACACATATTTTTTAAAAGAAAATATATTGAATGGACGGTTTTGGTATCTGAGGAATGTATTGTGATTGAGTCCTATAAGGATATACTATGTGTAGTGCTATTGCCATATTGGATAGGGCAATAGCACCACCTAGTGGTATTAAGCTTCTATCTTCGCTCTTTGAATCTGCTTGTCCCAGCACTAAAACAATGTGTCAAGTCCAGCTTCAGCCTGTCAAGTTGCATGTATAAACATCTACATTTAGATCTCGCTGCTTCCTGTTCTCTTGCTCCGTCTGTGCCTGGCAGAGGAGAGGGGGAGTGGAGCTACATTCAGTACAGTCTACACCCTAGAAATCAAGGACGAGCTACTGCAACTGGACTTCAGTTTCAGCACCCTGTGATACAGTCTCTGCTGCTGTTACCTTTGTACAGTATGGTCCAGCACCAGGCTATGAAGCTGGCTCTTATACTGCTGGACTGTGTAATCAATGAGTTATGACGCCCTGTGTCTTCTACACCTCAGAAAAGGGATTTCAATTTTGTTGAATAATCATTTGCCATACATTACTGCTCCATTGGAACAATCTAAAGCCTAATTCTAAAGTTCTTTAGCAATCTAATTCAATAGACAATCCTATTCTATTTACTTTTATGTCCATACGTCCATACGTCTCAAAATGTAATCAATGTCACACACATACCGGCCCACAATGAAGCTCTGAAATAAAAGAGTTGTCACTTGGTGGGAGTTTCTCTTTCAACATGTTATCCCATACCATAGTCCATGTTCATTTTGGTAGTCATTTGATCTCTTGACAAACAGGGTTTTGCAGGGTTGAAAAATGTGCCCTCTTTTCCTAGTTGGCAGGTGGTGGTAAAAGGAAACAAATGAAAGTTGGTTTTCTATAACCTCCAAGTCCTTAGTGGGCTGAGATGCAGCATGACTACAATGATAGTCCATTATTAAGTCTTTAAGGGCCTTGCAGGGGACAGAAGACAGGAGTTAGACCTAGCTGTTTGGTTTGCTAAGAAGTGACAATGTCAGACCTTTGGCTATAAAATGTTTACATCTGAGTTCATATGACTAAAACCACTGTAAGAGATGTGAGTAGCAGAGGATTAATGTTTCACAAACTAGGTTTCATTCACTCCTTAAGTGTATTATTTAATTATAGAAACAGCCCAGTTAGGAACAGTTTTGTATCTAGTTTTTTGATTAACAAACACAATTTGAAAATAAAACATTACTCACACAAAGTTAAAGGCAACATTTAATTTTAATCTAAATCCTTGTGGATCAGTTCATTAGCCATCTAGTCACCAAGCTTAATACAGATTTTGAAGTGGGCATGTGCTGTAATCAAATATTAAGATACTTTAAACCTCTGTGGATAAAAAAAATATATACTAAAAAATCTCTTATTGTCTAGAGCACATCTGTTCTAATCACAAATCTATATGAGGCACTTTTGACATTAAGTTTCTGTGCAGAGCAAAAGTGTTGGCACTTGTCTACCAAATGCTTTTTGTTTAGTTTAGAATTGTATGCATCTATGTATAACACTGCTTTTCCTGTGGCGGTTGCTGTTGCTGTCCCAACAAAGATAGGTGGATACTTTGGCTCAATTTACCTCAAGGGGTGCGAAAGGTGAGCCAGTGCTTTGGGTAAGGTAACCCACCTGTATATTAGGATGCCTTTTTGAGAGAAAACTAAAAAACTACAGGCATGTTACATGTTTCATTTAGGATAATATGACTATAGAGTGACACAGAACTGCATGAAATTTAGAGATCTAGCCCCAACACCTATTTGTCTGTCAGTCCATGTTTGTAAGAATGACAATATGTTACACACATCTGATAGATCCCTTTTATCATTGCCTTTTTAGCCTAAATCATAAGGCTATGCTGTATGGATCTAGCAATACGGTAGAGAGGTCTGTTGCTCAGTGGGTAGAGCAGGGCACAAACACTGCCAATGTTTGATTGATTTATTGATTGTCTGATTTCCACTGGGGCCACTCATCCTATAATGTATGCACTCATGATACTGATGAGGCGCTTTGGACAAAAGTGTCCACCAAAAAGCATATTAAGTCTATGTTGGTGGGGGATGAGGAGACCCCTTAAGCCGGGCTAACCGATTTTGAAATCGGGTTGCATCACGCACATAAGGAGAAACTTCACAGATGTTCTTCTGGAGGGGATGCTTCAGGCCAAATTCACCCCACTCTCCCTGATAGCGTTGTTCTGTTACTGCAGAATATGCTTGTACGTCTGCAATTAATGCAAATGTTGATGTTATTTATGTGCTGATATTCAAGAAATGATTTGCAAGCAAAAAAAAATGTAGAGGCTGAAGAATGGTACAACAATAGCGTAATTACAGGGACATACTGCAGTATACTACCACATGATGCATACTATTGGAATACTGCATTATACTTAAGGCTTTTTAAAATGTAGTTATACATTATACTATAGCAATACCGCCAAAATACATACATACTATTCTATAGTATTCATTAAATCATCCACAAAAACACTATAGTAAAATATCTAAATACTATAGCATTTTTAGGATAGCAAACCAGTATTTTTTTCATGTGGGCTGTTAAAACTCTATGTTTAGTACAGGGGTTGACATGGTAAGCCCATACTATAACTGTCACAGTTACAGTGGCAGAGAGACCCTGTCAAAAGATATTCACTATTTGGTGCTGGTAGCTGCTATTGTAGCCATAACACTCAAGGGGGCGGTCTTTACTGACATTGTGCTGTCCGCGTTGCAACAACGGTTGAGCACATGAAGGGTCCTAAAAGTTTTCTTCAAGTAGTGTAAATAAATAAAAACAATGTAACATTAAAATGGGCTCATGCGTGATTGGAGCGAGTGAAGCTACATTGGCGTAACCCAAATTGTTGTGGTAGCACGGTGTTGCTGCAAGAGGATCACTGCACAAAATATTGAATTGAACCACTCCAATTATAACATCACCAAGCTACCTCATGGCATATGAATCATCAAGGGCGTCACTTTGTGTTGAAAAGTGGTGGGGACATGAGAGTCGACAATACGAAAATACATCAAAGAACGGCGACCGCACAAGTAACATCCATATGCATCCATATGCATCACCTCCACAGCTGCAGCACCATGTCAATCCAACAGTGCCAATATCACAATATCACAATATCTACTGTAGAAAGCACCAGTGCATGTCAGTCAGCCGAGCGATAACAATATCCTAAAATACCACTGTGGCAGATGGGAGGAGGGTGGGGTGAGGCTTAGCTTGGGACCGGGCTGCGGCCAATTAAGCCTGATTGCAGCCGGGCCCTTTTTAACCTGTGTGTGTGGATGTGGGACTGTGTGAGAGCGCGCCAGTGTGAGAGGCTGGCAGAGCGAGTGGAGTTCAGCAGGAGACGGATAGTGATGGGAAGACCGACTCTTTTAACTAACTCGATTCTTTCGAGCTGTCCGATAGAAGTGCATCGATTCTGAATCGATTCATTATGATTCACCAACAAAAACATACCATCCCACGTGAGGTTTGAACCTACAATCCTCAGCATGAGAGTCTGCTGCTCTACTAACTGAGCTTTACTAGTAATGGAGGCATATGAGCGCCACCCCTTTCAAACCAGATGTGTAACCAACTGTAAAACACCAACTAAATCACAGGTTAATGATGATAATATTTATAGTATTTACACAGAGTATTGCTATTGATTTCATTTTATTTCGTGTGCTCTTGACTTTCTTTTTCTAATAGACATTTTTGTTGACCAATGTTAAATGTTAAATGGCTTATAGTTTACCCAATTACCAGTTAATTTATTAAACAACATCTTAAACAACAAAAACTGTTGACTTTCTTTTTCTAATAGAGACAGTTTTGTTGACCAATGTTAAATGTTAAATGGCTTATTGTTTACCCAATTACCAGTTAATTTATTAAACAACATCTAGACAACATCTAACAACAACAAAAACTGTTGTCAATGTGTGCAGAATAGATCGCTACATTATTACATTGGCCTTTTTCACGATCTAATATGGCTCCTTGATCCGGCAGGTACGCGGAAGGAGTCTCTCTCGTTCATCAGACGTGAACCGCTCGGACATCTCGGACATCTGCTCTCTCGGTTCGCGAGATGTCCGATTGAGTCCGAGAAGTCCGATATTCATCTGCTCTCTCGTTCATCTGCTCTCTCGACTCGTTCGCGAGCCGCTCAGTCTCTCTCGTTCATCTGCTCTCTCGACTCGTTCGCGAGCCGCGCAGTCGCTCTCGTTCATCTGCTCTCTCGACTCGTTCGCGAGCCGCTCAGTCTCTCTCGTTCATCTGCTCTCTCGACTCGTTCGCGAGCCGCTCAGTCTCTCTCGTTCATCTGCTCTCTCGACTCGTTCGCGAGCCGCTCAGTCGCTCTCGTTCATCTGCTCTCTCGACTCGTTCGCGAGCCGCTCAGTCTCTCTCGTTCATCTGCTCTCTCGACTCGTTCGCGAGCCGCTCAGTCGCTCTCGTTCATCTGCTCTCTCGACTCGTTCGCGAGCCGCTCAGTCTCTCTCGACTCTTCGCGAGCCGCTCAGTCGGATCAGCGGTTCTCGTCCGATGAACGAGAGAGACTACTTCCGCTTACCCGCCGGATCAAGGA
Source organism: Hoplostethus atlanticus (assembly GCA_034670405.1). NCBI lineage: Eukaryota > Metazoa > Chordata > Actinopteri > Trachichthyiformes > Trachichthyidae > Hoplostethus > Hoplostethus atlanticus. Next base: position 4,597,930 of record JAXDDX010000004.1, read on the forward strand.
GCCATATTGGATTATGAAAAAGGCCAATGTAATAATGTAGCGATCTATTACATTCTATATACATTGACAACAGTTTTTGTAATGTTTAAGATGTTGTTTGATAAATTAACTGGTGATTTTTTAAATGTTTTATTTTTTTTTCTGGCGCTGCTATAACCGCTGCTGAATCAATTCAGTCGCATGTGCGAGTCGAATCAGCTCACTCACTTAACTGATTCGGTTCTTTTGAACGATTCGGCCATCACTAGAGACTGAGTGGGAGAGCGTGCGTCCAAAGCCGGCGGCGACCGGCCGAGCTCCGGAGGTTGCAGTCGGGAGCAGCCTGCAAGGGCTGACCAGTCGGGGTTGGGGCGGGACGCCCCTGGAAGCCTGGCGGACTGGGGCAGCCTTGGTGCTCCGCGGCTGACCTGACGGGAGGGAGGAGGTGCGCGCGCCGAGGAGGACGGCGCTCTTCACTGTCGTCAACGCCGGGCCGGGTTTATTATTGTGTTGAGAATAAAACGGCCGTGTTAATTCTCCTCCCTGTGTATGTATCTGTCACGAACCCCGGTACGGTGGCAAGTTGCCACAATGACAAAATAGAAATAACTGAAGGAATAACGCTAACAACGTTAGAGAAACAGAGTTCACAAGAGTTCACGAGTCAATCTCTACTCCGTTTGTTAACATTTCTTGGTGCAAGCTATTTGTTCAGAACATTGTTAACAAATTATGCTTTTAAAAAGTGATGGGGACAAAATCGGCCATTTCAAAAAGTGGTGGGGACATGTCCCCAGTGTAAATGACGCCTATGCTGAATCATACTGCGGCGGGTTTCCCGGCTTTACACCAGCCAGGATGCACGTCCGCCGTTCTGTCTACCGTACTGTCTGGTGTACACCGTACCGTATACCGTAATTCCCCTAAGCAGTCCGCATTGCAAAAAAAACCCAAAAACGTTAAACACACACATAGCCCTGCACCTATATAGTATAGAGATGATCGCGCCTCACGCCAAATAAAAAGCACTATTGCTATGTTAAACTGAGGGGGAACTGGAAACAAACATGGCGACAGGTTTCAACGTGACTGACCCGTTGTAGGTCACGTAGCCCTTTAAGAGCTGAAGGATTTTTCTGAGCACTTTTAAAACACAACACCTAATGACACTTTAACATGGCGGAATGGAAGAGCTCTCTCTCCAGTCCCTCCTCTGTGTCAGACAACATGACATCCCTCGCACGGGCTCTGTCTCAACCAAAGCTGAACCTGTTGGAGCCGGCGGATGTTTTTAATTCGCAAACGAATCCCAGCCGTGGAAATGTCTCGCTTCATGGACGATGGAGAAAGTTGTCGAGCTGCAATAATCTCAATGAGTCCGTTGAATCCATCATTTCACCTTGTTCCGAGGCACGAGTCCTGGTTATCAACACAGGAGGAACAATTGGAATGACACTTCATGATAACGGTATCTATGGCTAACTGGGTTTATTTTTATCGCGTGGCGGTTTTATTGCTCAAGGGTGACTGCAGTCTAGCAGCTAGCTACTAGTTGTTACTACAGTTAGTGGATGGACATGAAACCACTGCACGCAGCTAAACACCGTTGAAGGTAGATTATCTAAACAGGTGTTACGCCGTAACAACATCGTAAAGTGTTACTACTCGCGCTCACTCGCTACACTCACAGTAGGTATGATGTTACGGGTGTTATGAGACACGTGCAGTATATTTTAGGCACATCCTCTTAGTTTCTAATAATAAGCCTAACAATCGTATCATTATACATTTAGAAAGTACTTTTAATACACTGTGATACGCTTTCAGTGGATCTCGGATGATTTTGTTTAATAAATATTGAAGATTTAATGGGATCAGTTGTAGGTCCCAGAATGTGGGGATCCTTGACACTAGAAAGAGGCATACTGCTGTAGATTAGTGCACAAGTGACCCTCCAGGTGGCACAGTTGGAGAAACATCACAGGTTTCTCTCTGTGAATAACTAGAAGGTGATATGAGGATAGGATATGAGGCAACATCTGGAGCATTGCAACAAATGCTGTGAGGTAGCCTACAATAACATATAAAAACATACCTTTCAGTTTCAGGTACTGCCTAAAACTACAAGAATTCTCCAAGGCCTCCAACAATCTTTCACATTTTCCCTGTAAGAGATTCTCTTATTGTTAATGTTTTTAATTGTTTAATTGTTTAATTGCAATGCATGTAAGAAATCAATATGTGAAGCACTACCAAACTCTAAGTGCTCTATCAGTGCTCGAAAGTTCACTTCCTGGTCGATACACAGTTTTATTATTAGTATTATTATGTTCTCTGGAACTGTTGCCCGGAACTTGATGAAACTCATACTTTATTGTCTTTACACAAGTCTGAGCCCATCATTTATTTGAACCCAAAGACTGCCTAGTTAGTCATTCTGAACATCTGTGAAAAATAGAAGACTTATGTGTCAAAAAAAGTAGTAAGATAGGTTGATCATTTTGTGGCTATGAAGTAAAAAGTATGGAATGGCTAGAATGGTAAAAACAAACAAAAAGCCTTAACTTTGAACACACTAGTTGGGCAATTTAGTAAAATTGTAATTCATTATTCATGGCCAAAACAAGGCTATATCAGTTATTTAAACAGGTTAAATCGGATAACATTTGCCAGAAGACCTTTACTTTGCATGGTTAAAGGTTATGTTTGCCAGGGCATTTCCCTTTACTGTTCTAAAAAACATCTTGCGATCCTCATGGATCCTAAATTTAGGTTGTTTTATGTCTCTGTTCCAGGGCCAGTGCTCATATGTCTCCCAGCTGTCACGTCTCATCTCCCATTTAAACTATAGTCATGAAGACTCTTCCGGTGGCTCCCATACAAAATGTGACTTAGCAGTCACGGCATGCTGTATGCACGGCTCCGTGAACCTTTAAGACAATTCCTTGTGCCTGGTTTAATTAATATTAGACTATATTGGATTCAACTTTATTGTCATTGTACAGAGTACAAGTACTGAGACAACGAAATGCAGTTTGGCATCTAACCAGAAGTGCAAATAGCAGTACGTGTCCTAAGTGCAGACTTAGGAGTGGTAATAAAAGTAGTATACTTCATGTGGGCCTTGGTGTAAAAAACTGAGCACAGAACAACCAATGATGGGCTCATATCAGAGTTATAACTTCAATGGATTTCTGGGACATCTGCCACAATTAAGTTTGCCACTAGGGTTCAGTATGAGACTGATGTGTGGTGGTGAGGTGATGGTGAATCCCCTGTGATATTCTCTTCACTGACAAAGAAGTTAGCTCACATAGAACAAGCAAAGACATATCATAATGGTTCCCTTCTTTCTATTACTGTAACCTGCAGTGCTTGCCCCAGCACCCAATGCTTTTGTGAAGAGCCTGCGGAAGCTGCCCATACTACACGATGAGCAGTACGCACTGCAGACCTGCCTGTATGATTACTATTACCCAACTGAAAACACCCTGGTCCTGCCGTAAGTTAAACCATTCATCCTCCCTGCTCAGTCAGCACCTATCTACAACTTTCTACCCAAGAACTACAATAATCGATGACCTGCTCTCCACACTCGTGCTCTTCTCTAGCAAAAATAGAGTGGAGAGTATTATGCTCCTTTTTTTATGTAGCATATCTCATATCATATTGTCTTTTTGTTTGTATTTAATAGTTGTCTATTGAAATAATTTTATAATTCCTAAAAGTCAGCTTTACAAAAACTGTGAACATCAACCTTATATGAGATTTGCAGGCGTGCATTTTTTAAATTAAACAATATATTTTGAATGGGGTTCCTTGGTAGGATGATGAGCGCAAATATTCTCAATTTAAGTGATTTCAAGTAATATTTCTGTTTTGACATTTTATTACATTTTTTCAATTTTAGTATACCTGCCTTTTACAACTTCATTAGCTGTCAAACTCCAATATGAGTTGTCCTATTGAGTGTGTATTCAGTCAGGTTTTTGTCTCTTTCTTTATTAACGATTGCAAATTGGTAAATTTAGTCCTTGAAACAAAAAATGATATTATTTAGGGTGATCTGATTTACTTGCTTTTGTGGTAGATGGATAATGATCAAATGCCTGGAAGTAAAATAACAGCAAGTAAGATCACTGATTACTGGGACTACTACTGTTGGTGGTTGACTACTCTTGATTTTCATCATGCATGTAGTGTTGCAGTGGTGTACATGAGTGGACATTAATAAGAAATAAAATAATATCCAACACAAATTAGAAGCACACACCACCTACTTTACTAAATTACTTACCTTCGCTATGACCAAGATTTTCCAATTGATCAGTTGTAAAGTTATTATATGAGCGCCTTAGCCAGTAGAGGGATACCCCTGTGTTAGGGATGGATGTAATAGACGTAAATCATATTAATATAAATACTATGTGCATTATGAAGACAGTGAAATCATAAATCTGCTTATGAGAACTTTCTGCAAGGCAGGTTGTTGGTTGTTTAGGCTAAATCAAGAATGGATGAGCAACACTTATTGTTCTGAGTATTACTTGATACTGAAGAGTGCAATTGGTATTATATTCATGATTCAGCACAAGCCACACTTGAGTGAAAACCTTTCACTGTTGTCCCAAGAGGAGCAACATCATTTATCATTCTAATGTGCTTGTTTTGCCTTGACAGGAAGCCAACGCGCCATGCTGACAAGCTATTTCACGGGTCCTGTAGTACTGGTAGCATACTGTGTGCCTGCATTGTGCTTGAGAGTGGTTTGATGTCTGTGCTTTCCGCCCCACCAAATATGAGGATGTGCTTGCCTGGTAGGAAACGCCTGCTGATGTGGCCTTTGGCAATACTAGGAATTGCCAGGGAGGGATACAGGAGCACAGAGCTGCAGGTTGACCGGACCGTCTAATGTCTGTTACTCTGCTCTTGCTCACGTCACCTCTGTGACAGTGAGCCAGATGTTTGGCAGAAGACTAACCTTAATAGCCTTGATATTTGTATCTGCATGCCCTTTGTTTCTAGGGGGTTTATTTTCTGAGGCGCTGGTGTGTGGAGGCTAATCTACTCTCTGGCGTGTTTGATCCATTTTCTCTTGACTCCTGTGCTATCAAGACGTGAGAGGACTGTCTTGTGATTGGCTCCCTGGCTGGTCAGGTGCCTGCTAGCGTACGTCCAGATGGAGTCCAGGGCAAACACTGGGTCAGACCTCTTTCAACAGTCTCCACTATAGGGTCTTCAGTGTCCGTGACAGCAGGGGCGCTTCTGCCTTGATCGTAATCTCCATGCAGACCCACAGCGCCCAGCCCCCCTACCCCTCCATCTTGTCTACCACATTGAAAGCCGTAGGAGGGTGGGGTGGGTTGTAGGGTAAAGATAAGGGATCTACACAACAGACACAGCTAGGCTATTTTGAACGAGACTTGAGGTTGGGGATGTGTGTGTGTGGAGAGGGGTAGGGGGGGTAGAGCTCAAAGCGGTGCTTCTTTTGGAGGACGGTTATATTTGACTGCCCTCGCCCTCACGCTATTTCCACAGCTTCAGTAAATAGACAGAGTTTATAGACATATATAGACATAGATAGAGTTTTCAGGATGTCTAACCCTAGCCCTCACACTAGCACCTTTCTAGATCTCCCCTTTCCCTGTTTGTTAACTGAATTGGTAGCTACTTGCTAAATGTCTTGATTTTTGACTAACCCTGACTAACCCTTATTTAGATTGATATTAACCCAAATTAGTTTCATAGTCGTACATGTGCATGGTTTTATCAGCTTGCTGTTTTGGATTTCTGATGTGTTCTTCATGATTTACTTATTTGCTATTTGCTCAGCACTGACTCCATACAGTGTTAACATCAACTAAAATAGGCTCATATGCAAGTATAATGGGTGTCCTGCAGATAGTATGTTGAATACTTACGTCTGAGGAGGGAATATTGATTTATTGAAAAGCTTTATCCATGTAATGTTGAGAGGCACGCCGCAAGGCCAACCTGTCTTTAACCCCCACCCCAAACACACACACACCACCCCTCCTTTCATTCTTAGCAGGCTATGAGGCGTCTTTGCACTATGCTAATGCCCTGCCTTGCTGCACCTCGGGCTGCACCGCCAGAGAGATGGATAATTGGTGATTTGAATATTGTTTCTTGTGGCTCTTTGGCTTTAAGATTATCAACAACATATGTTCTGAGGTTGCATGTGGACTGAGGGCTAATTGGAGGAGGGTCTTTAGGCCCCTGGTTAGGTGCACCGGGCCTCGCCTGCGCTTCCCCCTGCTGTTCCATTCAGCCCGTCTCCATGTTAAGAGGCTGCCCTATGGTAATGGAGCCGGGGGGATTGAGGGGGGCAGTTGCTGCGTCCTCACCCGATTTCTTAAAAAGGGAGATTAAAGGGAAAATCTTTTCACCATTGCTTAGCCGAGCAAGCTCCCTTACGCAGAGTGTCGCAGGTGGGATGGCAGGACGCCTGACCCAACCTCCACTTAAAGGGCATAAATATGTATACATGTCAGGCAAGCCTCCGCTCCCCCCTTGTAATTGGAATATAATTTCTCCCCAACCTGAAACGACCCCTTCTTTTATTGGGACACGAAGGTCTACTGTATAGGCCAAGCAACCCTCAAGCAATCCTCAAGAACACATAAAGCACCTTCTGTCCCTCGGCTTCGCCTGTATTTACAATACATGCGGTAAATCCTCACACAACATTAGGGCCTTACCCTGAGGAGAAGGAAACTGCTGAACTTTAAAGTGCTGCTCTCTCTCTCCCGAACATGTGCCAACCTAGCCTCTCCCTCATCACACCTCCATAATTCTCACTCGGTGCCTTGAAACAGGTTTTGGCACCCTGCTGGTTAGACAGAATGCCCTTTGTCTCGCTTCATGAAGTCGCCTTGGTTTTTAGCATTCCCTTCTTTATACTCGCTTCCTCGAATTTAAACATAACTTGGCTCAACTGTGTTAAGTCAACTCAATCAAGACAAAGAGCGCTGCAACCCTAACCCTGTAACCCTGTGATGTTAATGTGTCTTGGAGTGAACATCCGCACTTACTATGACTAAAGCCACTGAATTGTTTTGGGCTGTTTATCCTTGGTACTTTTTGTATATGATGATTGAAGCTCATAGATTCATGTTTCTCTTCAGGCTGCATAAAGACAATAAGAGGATAGTCTACTCTGTTTTAGAGTATTGCCCCTTGCTGGACTCTTGCAATATGACTACCGATGACTGGGGTAGAATTGGAAAGGACATTGAGGTACTTGCTGCCATATTAATTTCATTTTTTTTTTTTTTTTGATTCACTCCATAACCTTAACATTGATATGCACCACATAAGTTATTATGCTCTATAAAGCATAGGATTCCCATTTCCTCAGTAGGCATATGATATTACAACATACAGAAAACCGTTTGAATGAGAATAAAAAGATCACTATACTACATTTGTTTTATTCACTTGATTTACTGTTTGAAATTGACTTCATTTGTTGTCTCGCTGCAGAAAAACTATGAGAACTATGACGGTTTTGTGATCCTCCATGGCACAGACACCATGGCTTACACAGCCTCAGCCCTGTCCTTCATGTGTGAACACCTGGGCAAAACAGTGATCCTCACTGGCTCACAGGTAAGAGCTACTATCTTCATAGGGCTAACAAACAAAACAACTCTATGGCGCTATAACTGTTTACTGCCCTTTTAAAGATAAGATACGGCCTGTTTTCAGGTGCCCATCTATGAGATGAGGAACGATGGCCGAGACAACCTGCTGGGGGCGCTGCTGATTGCTGGTCAGTTTGTCATTCCTGAGGTGAGTGAATGCGGATGGTGCCTGAAACACTGCTCATCTGTGTGTCACAGGGTTGGATTGTACTTTTTAGATGTCAAAGAAGGGGAACTCATTTGTTGCATTTGTGAAAGAGAAAAATAGTGAATGTGAAACTGTAGATGATTCCCAGCAGTGAATGTATTCTCTTATTTTTGTGTTATTACTATACAGTCTTATCTTTTTGCAGTGCACCAAGTTGTTTGGGTGAATGGTGAGGATAAAATGTTCCTAAAGTTCCTCCTAAATTTTGATCTATGTTTTGAACTGGTAGAAAACACACCATGCTCTATGGAGACAGATGTGAGAATGGACAAACTTTGCATGCAAAAGGCAACAAAAGCCCTCCTAAACTACTTGTCTGACGGGAATGCTTACTAAATGACTGTGAGATGTGTTTCGCAATAACGAACAATTGCCAGAAACAGGAAGAAGACAGAATCGTTCTGACCACGTCTAAATTCATTGTATTTCTGTAATATTGCCTCAAGGTATAAAGCTACACTGATATGGCTTTATTGACTGGCATACTGTCATGAGTCTGGTTAAAACAATGTCATCTTTGGATCAGGGTACTCATTTATGTTAGTCCTGCAGTGTTACAGCGATTTTTCTCTGTGGGTTTGTGGATTAAATAAAACAATGTGCTACATCTCTCTCCATTCAGGTATGCCTGTATTTCCACAACAAACTCTACAGGGGGAATCGTGTGACCAAGGTGGATGCTGGAAGTTTCAATGCCTTCTGCTCTCCTAACTTGCCTCCTCTGGCCAACGCTGAAGTGGATATTACAAGTAATCAAGGGCTGTAAGGGGTCTGTCATGAGGTTATGTGGCAAATAAATCTTTGCTGTGGCCAGTATTCGTTCTTCAACGTTCTTAGTTTGTGGATTTGAGGGGAAAGAGATTAATTATCTTGAAAGCCATTGAAAAGTCCTTGAATCTAATGTCCGGGTGAGTGTGGGAACCCTGTTATTAATCTGTTTTCTCCTTTTTTCTCGTAGTCAACTGGGATACAGTGTGGAGGGCCAACACTACAGCCAAGTTTCACGTCAGCACTGAGCTGAACCGGAATGTCGGCCTGCTCAGGCTGTTCCCGGGCATCACTGCTGCTACTGTAAGTCACTCCCAGTAGAGCAGGGTGATGCAATGTGACATGCAGAGTGACTCCCCGCTTGCATGCCACATTGTCAGTCTCAATACTAGACTGCTGACATGCTGTGAGTTATAGGTCTTGGACTGGACTAGCAATGTTTACTCTGTCTCTGTCATCACCAAGTGTCCAGAAGACAACTTGTCGTCCTTGGTCCTCAGTTGATGTGACTAACAGTGTAACAGTGTAGTGTAATATTGAGCAGCTCATAGTTGTAATGTATTGCCTCTCGCACAGACTTGACTGATGAGCCAATGTTGTTGGTGGCACCCTCCAAGTGGTCTGCATAAGCCGGGAGCTGGTCCTGTGCAGGGTCAGGAACATGACGTTACCTGTCTGAAAGTATTAACATAATCCAAAGGTCAATCTGATTACATTCCATTATTCTTTTGATAATTCATTAATAATACCATAATATTGATTCATATATTCATTCTCAGAATCAAACATGTCTGATGACACCAAATTACATTTAAATGATCCATTATGAAAGGAATCAATTCAAAAACAAATCATGACATGCTGTGATTTGCTTTAAAACACATTGATTGTATTAGCATAGGCTAATGCCACAATACAATTCTGCATGACTGTGTCTGATATTTATATGTATATAAATATATATATACATATACATATATATATATATATATATATATATATATATATATATATTTATGCACCAATCCTCCTGTTCTGCTACTGATTCATGGAGGGGAAGGAGAAGGCACATGAAAGAGGGAGGGAGGGAGGTCGGTCTACAAGTTTTGATTTAATAGACATTATTTCCAGTGGCATCATGAAGACAGCACTGTGATTATTATAAAACTGAGAAGAGTATTTTTATAAAACCACAGAATTTTTTTTCTTCTTATATGATGGCCTACATGGTATATAATCTTTAGAAACTCTGCAGAAGCCAAAACTCCATGACTAAATTTTCAAATAGAATATAGAAAATAAATAGAAACGGAAGAGCCAATGGCACAAGCAGAGGGGGGTATGCAGGACCCCCAAACTGCCAATTGCAGTAAAGAGAAGTAGAAAGAAGTATCAATAACGATGGTGCTAAATATCTCAACCTGTTACAATCTTATTCAAGGAATTATATTTTTCAAAGGAAACATTTAATTAAAAAGTTTTTCTCTAATAGATTACGATTAGCCTTTTGATAATTTAATTGCACTATTACCTTTATTCCATTACTTTCCAGTTCCAAGCTGCCAGCAGAGCTTAGCCCAGAGAAAAATGAGTTGGGCTTATGGGCCGTGACCAATCACCCTGTAAAGACCGGGGATTGGCATAGATACTGTAACATTTAGCTGCACCTCCCCCTCAAGAGGCTGTAGGGAGGGTGGCTTTACTGTCTCAATCTGCTCCCACTGCCCAGATTGGCCATCAAGACTTTCTAGCTACCTTTATGAGGCGCAGTTTTGATTAGGCACCAGGCTCTCATGTGCCTACTGTCTCTGCCATATGAGGGCTTCCTTGGTAAGCTGTCAAACACTGTCAGCAAAAGGCTTGGTCCAAGTTTGATGCAAACTGCTGTCACGTCAAAAAATATTGGCTGAACCTGACATTTTTAGTGTCACCTGTCCTCATTTTCTGTTAAGAGCTGTATTCTTGCCTTGTGACCTTATTCTTGCTGACACCTACAAATTAATGGTTCTCTCCTTCCTGCCATTTCAGCCATCTCCTCTCCAGATGCCATGGCTACTGATGTGGTATAGGGTTTCCCAGTGCCAGTCAACCAGTGACTGAGAAACTGGTTGCATAGGCACTACCAGATGGGCTTTTAGGGGAGCAGTTGGGATCATGCGTGGGTGTGTGTGTGTGGTTGGGGGTTGGTTGGAGGTAATGTTTAGGAGGGCAGATAAAATGGAATACTGATTCCCCACTCTTGATCCCACCCAGCCGGGCAGCCGGTGGTGGTCTGAAACTGTGTCTGTGTATTTGTGTACAGGTGAGGGCTTTCCTGCAGCCGCCCATGGAGGGCGTGGTCCTGGAGACGTACGGCAGCGGAAACGCCCCTGACAACCGTGCTGACCTGCTGGAGGAGTTGAAGAAGGCTACTGACCGCGGCGTCATCATCATAAACTGTACCCAGTGTCTCAGGGGGTCCGTGTCCACATCTTACGCCACTGGCAAGGTAGACCATGCCACTTGGTCAGGAGTCAATTTTGAGTTTCCACCTCATGTTTAGAAGAACCTCAAACTTGTGACCAGAGTAGAATCAACTGAACCATCACTTATTCCTATGGCTTCCTCAGGTCTTGATAGTTGCGGGGCTGATAGCTGGCTGTGACATGACCCCAGAAGCTGCCCTGTCCAAGCTGTCCTACATACTAGCCAGGACAGAGCTGAGTCTAGAGGTTAAGAAAAAGGTGGGTGTCTACATTCAGCTGTGGCGTCACTTTTAACGCTTTCTTCCTTGTTGAGAAGAAGCAAAACACCTTTTAAGAGTAACACTAATACTACGCGTGTGTGTCCGACCCTGTCCAGATGATGGCCCAGAACCTGCGAGGTGAGATGATTGCTAACTTAGAGGGAGCCAAGCTCTCCCTGAACGACAGCCGTTTCATCCAGGTCATCGCCAAGACTCTCAGCATCAGCTGCAAGGAGGTGAGCTCACCAGCGGCTAAGACGTACGCACACTTACTGAGACTGTGTGGCACTCTGCCACCTCAACACAGGAAGCAGGGCTTCTGATGAAGAGGTTCACCACGCTCTACTTTACCTGACAAAGTACCCAGCTCCCATAGAAGTACAAGAGTTGTTGTAAAGGTTGTCATGATCAAAGCGATGCATGAAAGGTCATTGAAAGTACATCCCAAAAACTATTTTTTTATCTGTGGTTAATATCTGTGGTGTCTACAGGAGCTGGAAGCCATCCGTGACGCCCTGACGCCCCCACTGGCATGTGCTGCAGCCAAGATTGGAGATGTCGAGGCCTTAGAAGCCATAAGGGAAATGGTGAGCAACAATCATTACCTGTTTTTAATTGTTTTGTAATACGCAGGATTATTATGGTATGCTGATCCAGGTCCATCCCATGTAGGAGGCAATTCACACTGACCCTCATACAGTGGAATGCCCTATGCCCTATGTCCCCTTATATAATCATCAAAAGCAGATGTGTTTACCTTACATGATCAACATGGTATTTGGCAGCGTTTGACCTGGCTTATCTTGATCAGGATTTGTTTTGCAGGGTCATCTTACTCAAGTGGACAGTTTCACACTGACGACCCACTTACTATTTCCAGGGTCACTAGTCCCTAGTATGAGAGGAGAATTGAAAACAAGTGTGTTATGTTTCTCCCACATAGGACAGTACAAAGTTCATAGACCACATTTTTTTAAAAACAAAACATGAGACCAGGCTGGTAAGACAGGCTCAGCATGCCCTAGAATAGTCACATGTCACTTGTATGTAGCCTGTGTGGACCACAGTCACTGGATGAATGAACGTACAGTTCCTAGTATCTATTCAATGCATAAACTTTAATTAAAGCTAAACAGTGAAATGAAGCTCATTGATTGTATCTAATATATTCATCTAATTCTTAACCCTAGCATTGTTTGTTGAACCGCTAAATGCCATTGATTCCTGCTGAGTTACTGGAGATGACTTGCAGGAAACACTCACCATGTTCACACCTGCTGCCATAGATGAATTGATTTTCACTCCTTTGTGGTGAACTCTGACTCTAGGGATTATCCCATTTGAAACTGGGAATTGACACTTTGACAGAGTGTTGCTGGACAGGGTAATAAAGATGAAGGTTATAGAAAACACATACAGTTTATTAAGAGAATATGTATCTATTATGTAGAGTTAAGTACAGTGTGACAGATGTAGTTGTGCTTTCTTCTTGCGCAGGGCAGTAACCTGTGTCTGGGCGACTACGATGGACGTACACCCCTGCATATCGCTGCCTGTGAGGGCCACCTCAAAGTAGTGCAGTACCTATTGCGTCACGGGGCTACAGTCTATGCTAAAGATCGCTATAGGGACACACCACTATGCAACGCAGTACGCTTTAGGTAAGGCAACAATCAGGGTTGATGGCTGTGTGTTCATTTGTGTGTCAAAGTAATGATAGCATTTAGGAAAATGTAAGTAGGGCATTTAAAAATCCCCTTTGGCCATTAGCAACTGTTTTTATACATTATATTCATCCTAGCTTTGAGTGAAAATATGTTGTTAATAGCTTCTATGGAAGGGGGTTCATTAAATGAACTGCTGCAGAATGTGGCTCTGGTTTAATGACAAGGGGAGCAGCGGCTGTCAGAGGGGGGTAGAAACCAGGGGAGCAACTGGTAATAGAGTTTAGAGGCCAAGCAGTAATTATAAGCTAATTAGGCTAATTGTCATCTGACAATTTAGTGTTTATTTTTACCAGAGTTGTTTTTGTTTTATTTTGTCATTCATTGACATTGCTCTAAATGTCTATCTGGGAAAACTCCTGCTCAATGTTTCTGTTTTTTCCATGCTGAGCCTCAGGGTGAAAACGAGCTGTTGTATGTGTCAGAGCGTGGCAAGTGACAATTGGCTGTTTTTAACGGTTGGCACAGCAAGTATGGACTTGCTGTCTTTCCTGGCAGGATGCAGGAGGGATGCACTGTAGCAATAATAGTTGCACCTGCAACTGCACTGCCTACCTTACACACCTTGGCTTGCAATATCCTTTCAAAATACATTTTTATTAAATTACCTTTTTTAAATGGCTTTTTAGGATGGCAGCACTTTTGACTCACTATCAGTGTCATCCACATTTCATGGGGCCCATATAAGGAATGGCAGAGAGTACAGAGAAAGAAGGGAGTGCCCTGTGAACCAGTCTTACAAGCCAGATTCCAGTTTCACAGATGACCGATACTGAGTGGTTTACACAGGAAGTGTATTTTAAGCCCTAATTATTTCTTTAGTTGACAGTCTTCATCCTTCTCTTGTAAACAATTAAGCAGTTGTAGGTAACGTTCCTTATTTTCCAAGCTCAGTACTTTACTTTTAAACTCCTAAATCAGAACTGTTCAGTGCTGAACAACCTTTTTTTCATGGTTTATCCAGTGGAGCTGCAAATGCCACGGTTTGAATGACTTCTATGTGGGTGGTTCACTGTGGGGGCGTAAGAAACTTGTCCCTACTCGCGTGGCAACAATCACACTGCCACAACCTCTGTCAACAAAAAAAAAAACGTTGGAATTAAAGACATTATATTGTATTCTTTAAGTCAACAATAACTTAAATCCACTACAACATTGTTTAATAGGGTCAGGTGATGATTGAGAATGTGCTTTAATAATAATACTATACGATAAATGACGTCTCTATCTCTTTGTCTGTCTGTCCTCTAACCCAGACACAAGGATATAGTGAAGCTGCTGAGGCAGACTGGAGCCCACTTCTCCAGGGAAGAGTTGGAGGACGCAGGCACAGAGCTGTGCAGGTGAGACAGACACATACATCGGCAAACAAATGCACACATTTACAAGCGCACATCCAGTCACTCAGCCGTGCACAGTGACCCATCCTACATAGTTTCACAGGTGCGACCAGTCCTCCCAGTCTTACGCAAAGCACAGGAATGCTCCCTGACAGCATAGCTTCTCTTCAGCATCTCCAATGTCAGCAACCATAGGCCGCATTGCCTGGCACCCTTCTAGTTTGTCGACCTGAGACACTTTATGACGTTTTGATTTAGGAGGTTCAAGACAGTATGTACAGTTTCACAAACAAACCTTTTGAAAAGTATGATTAGCATGAATGAAGCACGCCAATTTATTCTCATACAGAAAACAACTGGTATTCTAAAGCTGCTCCCTAGCTGTTGTGGGCCAAACTGAAAAGCATCTTAACACCAACGTCCAGCCTTTAATCTTTGTCCATTGGCTTGAATTGCAACTAAGGCGATTGTGTTATCAATATGGCTTTGGTAAAATGGGCCCTGCACTGTGATTAACCTGTTGTCATTTGCTGTGTTTCAGCCTGGCAGCCAATGGTGACCTGGAGGGTCTGGAAATATGGATCCTAGCTGGAGCTGACCTGAATAAACCAGGCTATGATGGACAGACGGCAATGGGGGTGGTGAGTTCTGGTTGGACCTCTTCTGCTTTGATACAAATCTAGTTTTTAACTGTAAAACCTCATTCTTTCTCTGTCTCCCTGTCCTAGGCCCAGTCTCTCGGTAAAAAGGAAGTGGTGGCGTTTCTATGCCGTTTTATGAGCACAAAATCCCAGGTAACAGTTGGTTTCTAGTTTCGCTGCTCTATACCTGTATTGGTTTCACTTCAAACCCCTGCCGCTTAAACGTGATGTGATGCACATGAGTCAAACACTTGTGATCGGTGTAATTCTCTTACTATAATTGTCTCTCAACCACTTGTCTGTTTTATGTAAACCTAGTAAGAGGATTGCTGCATTAATGGTTTGATTCACGTTGCCTCTCAGGGTGTTTCATTATGAAATGAAACGGCACCAAAAATGTGATAGACTTTTGATATGATTAGAACTAATTATCCTCTAGTGTAATAATAATAATAATAATAATAATAATAAATAAACTTTATTTATATAGCACTTGAGTAAAAGCGGAGTTTACAAAGTGATTTAAAGCAAGAACAACATGAATACAAGAATAGTAAAATGCATAATAGGAGATACAATTAGGACACAAATCAAGAGTAAATGGGTTAAAATCTGTAAAATGAAATGAGCTAAAAAAAAGATTAAAGATCAAACAAAATTGAATAAAAGCATGTCTATAATAGTGTTTTATTAGTGCTTTTATTTGAAAATGCATCAGCTTGAATTTTACCACTTGATGATTAAAAAAGCGATGGCTTTACAGAAAATGCCTGTGAATCCTAAACCTGTGCAACCTGCTGATCCTGAAGGGTGTGTGTGTGTGTGTGTGTGTGTGTGTGTGTGTGTGTGTGTGTGTGTGTGTGTGTGTGTGTGTGTGTAGATTAATCCTGTTTCTTTCTCTTTGTCTCAGAACGGCGAAGTGATTGAATTCACTGCCTCCCAAACAGGACTCTGAACTGATACTGCCTAAACCAACAGGAAACGTCCTCTATCTGTCTCCTGTACCCCCCCACGCCGTCTTCATCACACCGTCCTCTGTCTAACTTCACAGTCTCACCCTTTTGGACTTCTGCATAAGCCTATAGAAATGCAGATTCTTTCAAGCCATGAGGAGGTTCTCTATACTTTGTCCTGTACTTAGTTCTAGCACTGTAAGGTAATAGCTAATAGCACAGCATTGAATGATCAGTGACGTGAAAGCACAGTGCCCCAGACGGGGCAGCACTAGTAGAATGTAGGATTGATATATATGCAACTGCACCACTTGAGTAGAAATATACATCTGCCCAATGAGGCTCAAACTGACCATCCATACTCCTCCAGCCTGTTTCTATGCTGCGTTCCCAGCTGGCATGCTGTATCTTACTCTGGGCAATGTCAAATTCATGTGAGCCAGATAAGGACTTGAAATTAGTTTCTGTCTCCTATTACCTTGAGTGCTTTTGCATTATTGTCTCAAATCTCTTGCCTCCATAATGACAAACAAATGTCATATTATGCTGGACTGGTAATCACTGTTAATGGCTGAACCAATCCAGGTATTTTTGTCACGCTGCTATAACCTATAAAATATGTTCTTGGAACATTTTATTCTGTTATATGACTGAATGCAGATATATTATGATAATTTACCAAAATTACTTGAAATGTATTGGTGGTCTGTTTGTATTACAAGGTTTGTGATGTTGACCTAAGCAGTGAAAAAGCATGCATAAATAAATCACTAGTTCTGAAGAATTGTCTCCTGTGATCAATACAAATGATAAATATGACTTCTACGTTGAATAAAAGCCTGAAAAGCACATTAAACTACATGTACTGCTCCCGGCGTCAGTTTCCAGAGTGATTTGCACGTGATGTGGTTATCCATATGAATTGCCACATTTCTACCCAATTGCTGGAGGTCATTTTGATCAGCATGTCAAGATCCCCTGAAGAAATGTGTTCTGAATAATAATGGCTCCATATTGACTGCAGATTGACCCCTTTAGCAGGAGAAATACTCATCAATCCCAAATACAAGCCTAGGCTGACACCACTGTGTGTGCTCTTATTGTCTGACTGACTGCTCTAAATCAGTTTAACCACCATTAGAAATTCTAACTCCGATTAGGCCTACAAAGACATTGTATGTTACCTATGTGAGTTCTCAGCCTACCAAGACTGGTATTTGCTATCTGTCTTCAGGGCGGCTGCTAGGTAGTGCTCCTGGCTGGTGGAACCCAGCTCATCTGGTTGGACCAGCATGGGCCTCATTCCTTCCTGAATGACAGGCTTGTATGAACCTACCCCTAAAACACGATATAAAGAGCTGTAGCACTCTCAAGCCACTCAGTCTAGGCACGGATGGCACAAGGAAACGGCGTCAAAAGGAAAGCACTCACCCTCATTCGGTAAGCACACTCTGAAAAGCGTAAAGGTCATGACCTCAGATGTAAAGATTTTGTAGTTCTGTAAAAGGCCTGAAATCTGTTTTAGTGATGCCTTAACTGGAGCTTTATCCTGCAGAAGATTTTAGAATCTGAATCTGGCTGGTGTTTTTCTGTTACTAGTGGGAGCAGACATTTAGAGGACGGACTCTGCCCTGAAGACATGTGGTCTTTCTGATGAAGTGGTTCTTAACAGTTCAACAGTTCTTTGCCAAAATTGTGAAATGTTTAGGACCACTTGACCAGTCAGACAAATGCTGCCAACATGGGAAATATATGCCTAGGATTATGAAAAGTGGACCTGGCCGAAATGCCCAAAGGCCTAAGAACAACTCATTTTTATCATTTAACCATTGTGTATTTCTCTCTCTCTCTCTCTCTCTCTCTCTCTCTTTCTTTCTCTCTCTCTCTTTCTTTCTCTCTCTCTCTCTCTCTCTCTCTCTCTCTCTCTCTCGTTATGCCCCCTTGTGTTACAATGTTCAACTGCAGTCCTGGAGATGTAAAAAAATGGGGCTGTAAAAGAATCCTAATCATGTTTCCTGCGGTGATTTCATTCTGCTGGCAGGCATACAACGTTTAACTGCTCTGCTGCCACGGTGACACCGTCTTATCGCTGCTTTACTGTTGCCACTATTCATTATCACTGATTAAAACAAGTCAATAAAGAATCATTTGTCTCCGTTGAGTCCATGTGGGACGGACCGCGTGCCTGGGATGGTCGCTGTCCAATGTGCTGAAACTTTCTCGTGCGGGCAGGTTTGGACTGACCTCGGGGCGCCAATTCATCACATCACGTGTGGCTCTCATGTCTCTACATCTAATTTGCTTCCTAAACCCGCTGATATCGATTAGGGACAAAGTTTTTGCTTGATCTTTGCTCTTCATTATAATGATACAAATTATAATTCTGATTCACTTAGGCAATAAGGTATAGCACGTGCACACACCTTGCCATATCCATTTAACACGAGTTTGTATACTAGCCTCTGTGTTTCAGGATTGACTTGATGGAGAACTCCTGACCCAAAAGACTCTGACACCACTTGATAATCCAAATGCATTTCCACTGGAAATGCAATAGCCTCATCCTGGAAATTTTCCAGGATGAGGCTATTGCTTCATTGTATGTTAGATAAATCATTCATGGAAGCACTATGCAAGGATTATCCTCTCCTTTTGAGACAGTCCCCTCTTTCCTCTCCTTTGATCTCGGCCCAGAACACCATCAATATTTGCTAAATGATTCTCACGAAGCCTGCGCATGCACCGGAGAGGCTGCAAAGGTTTTACAGGCTAGGATAAGATATTGGAGTGGCGATAATGAGATGCCCAGAGCGATTTCCCTATACGTGCGTAAGGGCAGCAGATGCAGCACTGTCCCATGGGATCCGATCCTTGGAATTTCATCAGCGGTCGAGGGTGGAGGGGTGGTGGGGGGTGGTGGGTGGTGGGGGGCGACCCAAACCTCCGTCTAGTGGGGAGAGCTGGGTGGCGGACGTGGTAAATCATCTTTACTATGGATTGTGATTATCGGTCCACTGACAACCCCTAATCCCAACCCCCAAAAACTGTGTCCGTATCTGCTGTTGACTGTGTGTTGTTGTGTGAAAAGGGATGGGGGGGGGGGGGTCAAAAATAATTAATTCATCACTGGAATATGAATTATTCACCAGGTCCGCGCTGCCACGGCATCTTCGGCGCGCGTGAGTCTTCACTGGTCATCGTCCACGCGACAAGTAGAACAATTCTTAAAGAAAGTAAACCTGCCCAGGGGTTCCCAAGCTGTTTCAGATCAGGAAACCCAGATACATTAAGACCACAGACACACACAAGATAAGGTTTTTTTCTTTAACCACTGTACAGATTTGATGTTGACTGTCTCTGTAGGTGGAGAGTAAAAGGTTGGGCCTCAGGGCTAAACCAATAAGCCTCTATAGTGCAGTACTACAGTCGAGGTTTACAGTCAGTATATCTCTACATTAATAAACTACACTGTCCAATTAGCCTAATTACATCGACATATTGGATCGTGGGGTCGTTTACCTATCTCCTGAACCACAACTACACCACTGACCCAACCTATTCAATCTATGGGATAACCAGGTTTACCCCGGTGGATATGATGTGTTCAGACATCGAGCAGCAACCCTGAGGTGAATTTCAACTGCTACTGAATTTCTGCTACTGACATTAACCATCTTAAATGGGTGACGTCGGTGACTTTATTTCGTGGCGGTGGCTGCAAACATCTTATTTGAAACAAGTTTCTCAGTGTTCACACAGGAGCCTTATTCAAATATTGGTCTATAGGGTCTAATTTCAAAGCAGCAACACCGGTTTCAGTTAAAATCCTAAAATGAAATGCTCGAGCTCCAATGTTAAATGTACTTAAATGTGGTATGTTCGTGTCGTAAACAGTTCTGAGATTAAAAAAGGTTATACTTTACAACTAAATAAGTAATCAAGTATTTTTCAATTGGTTATTCCCTTGCGAGAAATAACTAGTAATGCAACGATAAATCCTATGATAAATAGATTATGAAGGTACTATATAAATATAACAGCAAAACTATAAACTTTATCCTGTAGGAGATATGACAGTGATGCCATACGAAAAAGTAAAAAAATAAAATAAAAAGTATGATAAGGTCACTATAAGTCACTATTGAGTACCGCAGATACACTATAAGTCCCTGTACGAATAGTATATGAACATTACAGTGAATTTGTCGCTCGGGGGTTATGGCCAGGATTTTAAGTAATTGTGTTTTACATCTTCTTGGGGGGCTGCGCTACGAGGCACCAGCAAATAGGATGAGAGAGCAGCTCATCACTGACTGACAGGAGAGCTGAGAGGTAGGACGACTGAATGAGTGACTGAATGAGAGAGAGAGAGAGAGAGAGAGAGAGAGAGAGAGAGAGGAGGGATAGGGGGGATAGAGGGAAAGACTGGAGAAGAGAGAGCAGCTGCAAAAGGTGGTCCTCCGCTCCCAGACCTGCGACGCTGAAAGATCAGGCATCAGCAGCTGCAGGATGGCTAAAAAAGTATTTCAGTGGATCTAAATAATTTTTTTACCTTCCGGATGGATTGTATCGATTCATTGTCTTCTTGGACTACTGGAAATTGGAGAGATTATTTTACGCACATGTGTGAGCGCTCTCTCTGAGTCCCTGGATGTCCGGGTTATACCTTTTAGATGTTTTTGGAGGGTATGAGAGATTTGAATTAAATGGCTCTACAAATCAAGTAGGTTACCAAGGCGTGGAGTATTACATAGGCTACACGGACATCCCACATGGCTTTACCAAACTCGTCGGGGTCCTCCGGCGCTGGGAAGCCCAACCCCAACCTCATAGACCTGGGGACATTCTTCGTTGACTCCGATATCATATTTGGATTTACAAGTCACTTGCTAAAGAGAAAGACAAAGGTAAGAGTATCCAGGTGCGATGTTTGAAGCACAAAAATAATATCTGTTATGTTTGGTGTTATTACCGCGTCTTAAATACATATGAAACAGTGACAAGACAACTGATTGCCTTCTGACATCCCATTGACTGTCCGCTATTCAGGACCTTGAACAGCACCTCAGTGAATCCCCTCTTTCTGGTGCCAAACTTCCCCGGTGGATAACTGTCAGGATGCATTTGTCTTAATCAACACTTGTCGCTAAATTTTCAGCAAATAAAAGCACAAGCCCGTCTGTCACCGATTACTTCCAATTAGAGTAACTGTGGCTGCGCTCGCTTCGCATCGGCGAAGAGCTGATGACCAAAATGCCTCCTAGAAATCAGGACAAGCTCTTCAACAACGAGTCAGGGTGACACGACAAGCTTATTTTACTTTCACCAAATAACTAATGCTATTTGATAACCCACATGAGAAACTATGTCAAGCATTTATAATAAGGATTTTTGAGTGCTGATCAATTATCAAAAGTTTAATAGAGGTTGCACAAATTAATAAAAAGCCACTGTCATTTAATCCCAAACCGATTTATATGTCTTGCTGTGGGAGCGCTCGGGTTTATATGGGATAACCAGTATCTTAATCCTACTTTTTTCTATTGCCCAGTCATACATTTCCTGTCGTGATGACGATCCCTCTGAAGCTTCAAATAATTTGAAATAATATGATATCTTAATATGAATCTTTGATGGCGCTGAAAAAGACGCCATCAAACGAGTTCAAAAAGACATCTGAACTCGTTCTATTAGAGTTAACCCCGCCAGATCGCCTATAATTTGCTACCAGTTGCGCTGCCAAAAAGACAAAAGACTGTTGTTTTTCCTAAATGGGTCGTGCGGAGGGTATAGGAAAAAAAAAAGGGAAACCGTTTCAGATGCTGAGGGAGGCAACGCATGTGGCCACTGTGGCTTACATCATCCACATGAAATATTCAGAGTTTACCAAT
The DNA here is from genome assembly GCA_034670405.1 of Hoplostethus atlanticus. Taxonomy (NCBI): domain Eukaryota; kingdom Metazoa; phylum Chordata; class Actinopteri; order Trachichthyiformes; family Trachichthyidae; genus Hoplostethus; species Hoplostethus atlanticus. Next base: position 4,619,826 of record JAXDDX010000004.1, read on the forward strand.
TAAATATTTAACCTAGTCGCCCCCTGCCCGTCCAGTCTGAGAGAAAGGCTGCTCTCTACTGATCTCGCCGGAGGATGGCGCCAGAGTAACACTAAATACACATAGTGACACTCCTGAGGCGGCAAGGAGAGGCAACAGTTGCTGATGTGTTCTGAAACTGAGCAATCACACCGTATGCATGCCGAAAACCCACTGGAATAAAACATGCAGCACGTAATGATAGAAATTTAAATCGCAGGTCGACAGATTCTATTCTGCTCTATTCTACTCTATTCTATTCTATTCTATTCTATTCTATTCTAAAGGTGTATGTTTTAGTCCTAATACACTAATTTAGAAACACTTCACTAGCAGAGATGTAGTGCAGGTTAAACAACTCAGTTTACCCTTTAGGATGACAAACATCTATATGAAATTCAGAGTGCACATCATAAGTGGCGTCAAAGTGTATATATAAGTATATATAAGTTATATAAATATATATATAAGTCATGATAAGATAATTCATTTTGGTGGTTGCATCCCTTGTGATGATCACCGACTGGAGGTCATAGTTTACCCACCTTTTAATTCACCACAACACCACTGCTCACCAAACTGACAATGTAGCCTGGTCTATGGCGTAATACCAACCCTGTACCCTCAAGTAGTTCCCCCATCCTGCGCCAGAAAGTTTTCCTCCCATTTCTCGAGTATTACCGCCCCCTGCGCTCGGGAGAGCACCTCGCAGAACCAAAACTCCTCCGCGGCTTGTAAACTAATGGGACTCGATCCAGTTCCTCGCGATCAGCAACTACTGGTCCAGTATAATCTGACAGATGACTGGTAACCTTCAGTCTCGCAATCAGTCTAGCCTATGGCTTTACTTTCCATTTTTCAGCAGCAAAACCTTTGAGTTTGGTATTTTACGCAGAGGATCTCCTGAAGGTATAACCTTGATCTGGGAGAATGAACTCATTTGGGGACAATTCAACTCATGATGGAAGGGACCTTGAGAACCGCAGGTTCACTGTAAGTGTTTCACGGCACACAATTAGCTCGAGAAAAGATTTGCTTGTTCCCATAGGTTCTAAGTTTTTCCACCCGTCAGGTAGCCTGCATTTCTATGGTGCGCGTGCGTATGGACTAGCATGCGCTTGTATTCAAACGGGTTGTCAAGGCACTCCACCATCAAACTTGGTTGCAGTTGTTCCCATGCAGTTTGTCTTACCTCGAAATAATTAACTTAACTGTTTTCCTATGCTGAAGGTGGAGGGATGTCCAAGCGGAGAGTCGCCGGCAGCTGTCGACATAAACCCCAGGAAAAGACTTCATTCTGCGGAGGACGCACGGTGCAGCAGCCGGCCTCCCCCCGAGGGCGCAGGGTCGGTTCCCATCTCTGAGTCGGAGAGAAGGGACGAGAGGGGAAGCCTTTGCCAACAATGCCAGATAAAAGTTTCAGAGCTGAAGAAGCAAGCACTAACCTTGGCAGATCAAAATTCACTGAAGGTTTGTGAAATATCTTCTTTATTTCATCTGTATTTCTGGCTATTAGACCCTACAGGGTTTGTGATTACCCATGAAAACTGCTTCATTCTGATTAATTCTTTTAGTAAATAAACACTTTACTGTTAAAAAGCCAAACTATGGTCAGAATTTCTAAACTTTGGCTAAGACCATCATGTACCAAGTGTTCAGTCATTGACAAGTGCATGATTGATGTGTGTCTTTATATAAATCTGTGGGCTCACTATGGCAAAGGGTCATGCATCTCTGTCAGGATAAGAGAGAAGTCTGCGGTCTTAGCTTTGCAGCCACTCAGTCTGAGCTGCTGTAACACCACATGTCACTACACATTATTATAGAGCTGCATTTGTCTTTTGGCTGTACCAGACCTAATTCACATTGCAGTGCTGTGGACACTGATATGACATCCAGTTCAGGGTCTAAAATGTACCAATTAAAGCCCTCATAATCCTCTTGCAAAAGCTGTTGATTTCTATGCTTGATTTCAAATAGTGGACGTGAAAATCGAAGGTTTCGAGACTTTGGAAGTGGCCCATTGTCTGGCTAAACAATGCTTATCTCTTTATTTTGCTGTTGGGGAGAGGGTGTGGAGGGGGGCGAAGGGGGTTGAAATAAGCAAGTTGGTCGCGTCGGAGACTGAGGAGGAAGTTAAGTCCCAGTTGACCTTCACTGTGCATTGAAAGTGTTCCTGTATGGCTGGTCCCACAATTCCCACCACTGTTAAATATAGGCCCGCGGACCGCTGCTGTTGTGGCGGGCTGAGCTTGCCCTAGGGTCTGCTCTCCTTTGTTGTCCTGTTTTAGAGAAGGTCTCAAGCTCAGATTGGATTACAGCTCCTCGAGCGTCACCCCAAATCCCACAGCACCTGATTTTCATATGGGAACAAGTATACAAGGGACAAGGGGGCATTTTTGTACCACCTGGGTTCTCTCTTTGAGGCTTCTGTATGTGTGGCCTAGTCTTTGTGGGAGATTGCAGGCGACCATATCAGATCTATATTCAGGTATCAGGTATGTCCTCCCCTTAAACACATTTCCTCTACCCCCACCTGCCATTATCTGGCCATGGGAACTGACCTCCCCTTTTTAGTGTGGGACCCTCCAGCAGTACTTGTGGCCTTCAACCAGGTGCTCTGTGTGGTTCCCCCCAGGGGTGGAAGTATGGAGGGAGGGATGAGAGCTTCCCCCTTTCCCTACTTTGCACTTGTTGATGGCTAAATTGGGCCTTAATTTAGGGGTGGTAAACAGTGATGGCAGGGTGCTGTTATTGTACTAGGGTCACGGTATGGGTTTCTCCAGCTGAAGGAGAATAAACCCATTGTCTTTGCTGGGGTTGTGCTGCTCACCTGTTGGGCCTCGTTGAATGGACGTGGTTATGGATGATCGCTTCCACCGAGCTTCCTCCAGAGAGAGAATAAGGTCAGCAGGGTAGCTCATGTGGCATGTTGGTGTGTCTGGCATCAGGAATTAGGAGCTCTACACTACCTGTTGGAGTAGTGGTAGTAGTAGTCGGCCAGTGTTGTGTCTGCGATTGTCATGGGAAAGCGAGAGCGGAAACTGTTTATGTGAGGTCTCACTTCCCCTCCCTCCCTCCCTCCCTCCCCCGCCCGCCCGCCGTCCCGATTTTGTGGAGAGGAAGTCAGCTTGGTCCCCAGACATCCCTCACCCCCTTACCCTGCCAGTAGACGTATTGTTTGAATACAGTAGTAGCGAGCAGGATAAAATTCAAGGAAGAGTGTTTGGGTTGAGTGCGCGTGCTTTTCTACATGAAGCCTATGGCTATGGAAGGGAAAGTTCACTGGGAAATGCACACCAAAGCCTTCCAGACAGGCTTTTGTGTTTTCCTGTTTGGGCCTAAAAGAACCTGCTTAAGGTCCCCTAAGTAATGTAGGGAAGTAAGGAGATTAGCAAGACCTTTTCCCCCCCTCAGCAGTTGTGTGGTTCCTGCCATGTTGCCATGTCTAGGCTTGGCACTGAGCTATGCAGCTTCAGTAGAGGTGGTTAGGAGTACAGAAGTGAACAGTGGCAGCATCACCATGACGTTTGCCACAGGAACCGCTGGGTCAGCATTCGAACAATGAAGATGACAAGTGATTTCTTTATGGTCTGCTGCTGGCTCCACATCCACTGCCAGCAATTAGCCTTTTTTCACGCTGGCTGCCCTTAAGTGCCTGCCTCATTTGCAGAGGACCAGTTCCAGTGTCTCTGTGCCTTTTAGTTTCTGTATTTATTGCCAGCTTTGTGCTATGTTTGACACTGCTGATGCTGCTGTATTGCTCTTAATACGCAACATTTAGAGCGGTTTCGTAACTATTAATATTTTAAGACCACATATTGAAGGGCTCAACCTCAAATGAACTTTGCTAAATTGTGTCCTTGAGCTAACACCCGTCGGTTTCAGCTGGCTTGACACATTTTATGGTAGCAGACAATTAAAAACAAACTCTGGGAAAATGCTCAGGGGACGGGCAGAAACGGCGGAGACGCTGACAACCTCCAGACTTGATTCTCTCCTCTAATCAAAGGCATTCACCCCCTTAATGCACTTTATTCGCACAATTAAAACCAACAGTAAAGAGTGACTTCAATGGTGAGTAGCAGACTGTCTGGTTTCAACAATTATACACTGCGCTTAATGTGGCTGGACATGGCGGCTAGGTGAGATATGATATGAGGAAAGATGATCACTTAAAGGGCTAACCTCAACTTCAAAGTAGCCAATTACCCCTCTACTGTAATCAGCTCTGTCAACAGTCAGCAGCCACAGACAGATAGGACCGTGCACCCGGCTTAGATCCAGCCTCAGCTCATAAATGGAAGCTCTCCTCCCCTTTCGCATGCCTCCGTCGTGAAAGGGTTACTTAATATTTTGGTCGTGCGTGTAGATGAGATGAAATGAGAGGAAAGCGTTTTTTGTGTCTGCGCCGTCAGCCGTCTCATGAAAAAGTTAAGAGACTGTCAGTGACTACAATGGGCCATTAGGCTTGTATAGGCCCTGTAGCCTGGAGTTATTGTGACCTGTAAGGACTGTAATTCCTCACCCACGGCCAGGCTGGAGTATCTCAAGCCCTCAGTCACAGTTTGAGACAGAGGCACTGTCACCTGATATTGCTTTTGAAAAGGCTACCCTTCTCCACATCACCCCGAACCATGGGAGCACTCAGGGGGAGAGCGAGTTTAAAAAGAATTGATGAAATGTGCCAGGGGTTCAAAGAATCCCTGAAAAACAATTTGAAAGCATCCAAAACTACATCACTCAGAATGCTTTGTGTTTGTTTTCCTCAAAGGCCATATATATCCCCACTGATTGAGACATTGGCCGGGACCCAGGATGATTTCAGATGTTTCCCATTTGTTTTTTACATGTTTCTGTATGGAACAGCCAGCCAGAGTTGTGGCGATGCTACTGACTATAAACTGGCTAGGGCAGCCACATCAGGGTTTGGAAATGTGGCAGAGAACGCAAATCATTGATATGGCCAGCACCGCGAACACCCCTCACCTCTCATAAATACTAAGACCTATGAATATAAAAGCAGCACGGGACCTTGTGAGCTGCGGTGGTACACTGACTGATTAACTGAGAATGTCCTGCAGCGCTTCGAGGACTTGAAGATTTGGATTTTGAGCTGTTGGAGGTAGAGGTCATTTGCAGCCAGACCTCAACCTTTCCGATGACATTTGCCCTCAGGCCACATGAAAACCAGATTTAGGGGCCACGGGCCAACCGGGTCACTATGGAGATCTAGGTGGAGCAGTGTACTGAGGAGTGGTGAGTGATGTTTTATTGGGGTTTTATAGTGCGTGAGCAAACCACCAGCTGATAATGAACACCAGTCACTATTGCAGTAGTTGATGGTCTGAATGTCTTTAGCATGGATGGATGTTTATGTGGCTGTATAGTGTATTTGTACCATTTGGTACAGTATCACAGAAAACACATTTTGTCTGTTTTGGTTCTACTTTGTTCCAGATTTGACCCTTGATCCACTTCAAGTCCAGAGTTGTTAGCACTGCAGTGAATCCATCCAAGTGTTACAAATTTCTTTTGTTTCCTCAAGTATGGAGAAAAGGAAATTACTTAACGCGACGTCATTCAACAAATGTTTCCGGGCCAAAAGGCGTTCGACATTGTATGATATGTTTGTTACGGTCCCTGTGTTTGTACCTCATGTACTGGCTGAGCCAGCAGGAGCTCATGGTACTGTGTACAGAAGAGAGTGTGTTCGAGTGTGAGAGAGAGAGAGAGGGGAGAGACAGAACAGGAACAAGAGAGGGTGTTGGTGGATGGGTGGGGGGAGCTACTGTGGAGCTACCTGTCCGGCTACTGTTTCTCAGGAGGGTTGGGAGGTGGTGGTGTGCATGGGATGAGGGGGCGGGTGTGTTACTTCTCCTTTGTCGACTGACCCCTGACCTTTCTGTCAGTTCTCTCAGTCTTTATGGTGGGTTAGGGTTGCAGGGAGCCGACCCGGGCTGGAACAGGTGTACGCTGCCAGGCTCGCTGTAGGAGGGCTGAGGACAGGACAGAGTGACTGGCAGACGGATGGCCAGAGAGAGGAGGGAGGGAGGGATGGAGGGATGGAGGGATGGAGGGAGACTCTCCTGTGAAAATCTCCTCTGGTCATGAAACTGGAGCTGGGCAGAGTTAAAACAGAGCATGACCAAATCATTCTATTCACCTCTAAGGACCTGAGCCCCGGAGGCCCTCTATAGTGTGCGTGTCTGTGTGTGTGTGTGTGTGTGTGTGTGTGTGTGTGTGTGTGTGTGTGTTGTGTGTGTGTGTGTGTATGCATGCTAGAGAGCTCCCTAACTTCAGAGGGAGGAAATGAAAGAATACATGGGAGAATAGCGGAGACCCTCAGCTGAGCAGCTCCTGCACTTCATCCCCACTGCAGCGTGACTTCTGCTTTATGGCATGTGTGCTGTATTAAACCACAGAGCAATAATCTGCTGTCAAGCGGTGCAGAGGCCACAGGCATCAGTCATGGCTCTTCCCTGCTCTACTATATCCAAGTGTGCCTGGGCAGTATGCAGCCGTGCGGTCCCACCTTGCCTCATGCCTCCATAGATTCATTCATTCATTCTTTCGCCGGCTTTGAGCATTACGTTCAGTTGTTTTTGGCCTTACACGTGAGATGCGCATTTTAATCCAGCACTTCAGGAATTTCTATTTAAGCCTTTATTTATCCCGGAAATATTGATATGCCTGTCCTTTTTCATGAACACCCTGCTTTACACTCCCACAGTTACAAACATTCACTCCCAGGAGCCACACACACACAGTCCTCTCCTGTTGACACTGGAACAACCTCAACAGCAGTTAAGGGAGGAAAACGTTTCTCATTCACTTTCGTGCTTCCGGATTTCCCCAGCTGGTCCTGCTTTTGCGAACCAGGTGACCTTCACTGGTCACAAGGGGCTTTGCAATCTCCAGGCTACTGCTGGCCTGGAATCAAGGCCCAACACTGATTATGTGTGTTGACGTTTCACTTTACATCTTTAATTGAGCGATCTGAAAGTGAAATGACACCAGAACTCCAATCGGCTATGATGCAGGGTGCAGGAAACGGGCTTGGGGTGCACAGATGGGGCATGGGGCTGAGCGGCACGGAGCCTGATGCTCATCACCTTTCATCAGCGGGAGAGCAGAGGAATCTGATGGAGAAGGTTGAGGAATGCTCCACCTGGAATAACTGCCATTCCTTACCTCCGCACTGCGCTCCTGGCTGTTCTGAAGAGCAGATCCACAGTGGGCAAGATGAAACAGGAGCTGGCTGAGGCTCCCCAGCAGATAGCCACTCAGTCACACACACACACACACAGTCATAAACACATGGAAACACATGCATTCATCTGTGTACTCAAACACACCTGCCATCTGGCCCTATCTGGTGCGGCTGCATGCCACTGTAACAATCCCTCAGTTTCCCGTCAGGTTGGGCAGAGCTGTACAGAGTTGCTTACAACTGGGAATAAAGTCTGACACCTTCAGTTATTGTGAAGTTTGCAGTGCCTCTCATTCACACTAGTGATATATATCCACCTGTTATCCATAATGACAGCTATTCAGTCAACATGGGGACTTTCTACAAGTTTCATGGCTGGGTCTCAAGTCAGGAGAGTGGAATGGAGTACCAAAGAACTAACCAGGGAAGAGAAGAGCTGCTCCACTACCTTGTAATCAGATGATGAGATAATCAAGAAATACACCACAAGACCATGAAGTGTCACACCTGACACAAGGATAAAACATACCTGTCAGAGCTTAGCTGTTCTAAAATCTCTGTGACTTGGCTAAGCTTACAAAGCAGCAGTAACACGTCATTTTAATAGAAAAACGATGCAAATGTTCAAGAAATCCTTTATTTTTCAAGCAGTAATAATACAATTGTTATTTTCCTGTCTATCAACATAGATCTTTAACAGCAGCTAAGCAAAACATGGTATGAGTGATCATTTTCAGTTAGTGCATTAAGGTTGCAGGTGGGTGTACAGGTGTATTTCTGTTTTACAAAGGTAATACCAGGAATCTGACAACACCTACACTCTTTTGTTGCTTCTCAGTTTTGGTACATTTGCAGAGTCAACGGCATGTATAATAGTACTTGTCTGAATGAGTTTGCCCCTGTTTGGTGAAGGCTCATGTGTTACAATGAGCCAGACTGAAATGAAACAATGGATCTGCAGTCCAGGCTGACAGGGCGATGTGTAATAGGAGAGCAGAGGTCTACAGAGCATGAGAACCGAGCAAGAAGGGAGAAATGTCAATGAGCAAAGAACACAAATACAACAAGACATGTAACCAGTGGGAATTAATCAGTTTGACTTGTTAATTTAAGGGGAGCTGGCTGTGTGTGTGTGTTTGTCTGTGTGTGTGTGTGCGTGTGTGTGTGGCATGTTTGCTTTATGCTGTCAGGGGGCTCCTATTGCTCCATATGTCACGGTGAACTGAGACGATCCAGGCAGACTGCAGCCCATTATTGAGGCTGATTCAGAGTATTGGAAAAACATAGTTGTTGAGATAAATTTCCAAGGCAGTGCACAGAGACTGAGTTGGAGGTAATCTCCTGCTGGCTCCATAAAACGCAGTCAATTGACAGCAGGCCTTGTGGTAGCAGACAAATCGCCTGGCTTATAGCAATGTGCTGAAAGAGAATGCCAGTGCTGTGTATCCTTGCCAAGATGGATCTGCAGACGGCAAACTCCAGGCTGTCTGGGCGTGGCATCCCTTCCTCACAGCAAACAGTGGATCACTGGAGTCTGGTGCTTAAGCTGGACTTGACATTGCCTTGTTTGTTTTCCCCCCTCTGCGTAACCGGGCAGATGTTTATGGAGCCTCTCGTTCTCACCTGCCATGTGAGATGGTTGCCAGTTGTCCGGCCTGTTTCTCAATATTTGCGCCCAGAGAGCGCGTTTGGGATGGCGGTGGCCTAGAAGTCGAATCTCCGCAAGATGTTTGTGGGGAATATGATTGAGCAACACTCACCCCTCCCTCAACAATTACTAAAGTGCCCTTGAGCAAGGTGCTTTAACACCCTATTGCTTCGGTGGAGATGCTCAGTGGCCCGCAGCAGGTGACTGCATTTTCCTGGATAAGTAAACGCTAAGTAGTGTGTGTTGCATTCAGTGTGCATCTCTGTGTGTCTCTATTTGTTTGTGTGATGGCAGTTCATCTTACGGCGCTTCCTTGGCATGAGTTGGGCTATTCTGTGTTGTCAGCAGCTCATTCAGATATATAGAGCCCCGTAAATCCCGGAGCTGTGTGAAAATGCCAGTCAAAGTTCACTCTGCTCATGTTCATTTCATGGTTGAGTCTCCAGCTCCACGAGCAAGGATGAGTGTGTGTATATTGATGATGTGCGAATGTGCGTGTAAGCACCAGGGAGGGAAAAAGAGAGAGATGAAGCGCATGCAGAGTCTCTCTATCATTTCCACTTTGCCGCAGAAGCCGTCCGTCTTTCTGAACTTAACGGCTACCAATTTATGATTGTATCATTGCAGTGTTTTATCCTTGTTTCAACGCACAGCTCCTCAGTACGTGGTCTGATTATTGGAGAAGGTGATGGAGAAGGTGACTGGTCAATGCCATTACGCTAACACTTGCTAGGCCCGGCTGCTTGGTGGATGTGATGAGAATACAAGATTTTTTTTTTCCCTCGGTGTCTTTCTGCCCTGCTGTCCTTGGAGTTGGTACAAGGACTGTGGAGAGTCCATGAACCAAGTGGTTAGCTGCTCATCTCAGGGTCTAACGTGATACTGCTCAGCATCAAACTGCACTGCGATCAGTTATTGGCTTAATTACTGTCCTATATCATATATGTCAAATAAACCTACTAGCACCAAAGCCTGTAAAACCTGTATCCCCTCTGTAGATAGAAGGAGCTGTAATGTGTGTGTGTGTGTGTGTGGGGGTGTGTGTGTGTGTGTGTGTGTGTTTTAATTTTCCAACGAATGATTTGACTTTGCCTGCTGACATTTCAAGGGATATAGCACAGCACCGCATTCTACAAAATGGCAGCAAAGTTACTTTTTCCCATGGAAGAAAGCCGGCAGCTGAATTTTTCAACAGAAAGAACACCGAAGAGGTCAACCCCCGACTGTACTGTTAAATGGATTTTCACCAGACGTGCTCAGCCAGCATAGCGCTGTAGTTTATGTACTTCTCTGATTGGCAGGTGAACCCTCGCTCTCAGACTCGTGCACTTTTGCCCTGGGAAGTCTTTGAACAGCTTCCAAAATAGCGAGGGCTGACTCATCATCGACAAACCAACTGAGATACATTGTGGATGTTGCTGCTCACATATTCCACTAGATCCATCTGTCTGAGAAAAAAACTGAGAAATCTTCTTCCCTCCTTAGCAACAGCGGTGTTAGGCACTGGTGTTAACTTTTGACGTCTTGATACTTGACAGCCTCCCTTTGTAAATTTTGTCTCATCCCATGATTCCTCCAGATAAGGAGCACCGGAGTGATAAAGATGAGAGGGAAGTAGACACTTCACCCTCATAAATACCCTCAGTGTAGATACAGGTGTTACAGTGAATAGAAACAAAGTTAAAGTAAAGTCAGCTCTTCGTTCCTTATCTCCTCATCAGATGCCGGCCTTTCTTGCACCGGGGGTTGGCAGTGCCAGCTACACTGTTTGTGCAGTGATAAATCACCAGATGAACTCAGTGCATGGCTGCAGAGGTCAGTAGAGAAAAGGGGGTATCGGTGAGTGTGAGAAAAAGGAGATTACAGGATAAGGATTGGTAATTCAAAGCTTGTCCTTATTCCCAGTGGAAGTTTACGGACTAAACCTTCCCCTGTCACTCTCCCGTGAACTGACTCCCATTAATAGATGTGTCCTTTATGTATCCCTCTTGTGATTGTGGCTCGATTTTATGATGTCACTCTCCCGCTGAAGAGCTCCGGGCTGTTTTATCCCCGCCGTGTGTGTGGCGCACTTAAACTTACACCTCTCTGTTTATGAGTCCCAATCTGCCTCTCCATCCGCTGTGTTTGCTGCTCAGTATCAATTCAGCATCGTCTATAAAAGCCCAGCCATCCTCAGCTCTCTGGGAACTCGCTCTGTCTGCAGACCCCCAGCGAAGTGCTGCCCGACGCCGGGCGGTGAGAGAAAGTGTGTGTGAGTGAATGTGTGTGTGTGTGTGTGTGTGTGTGTGTGTGTGTGTGTGTGTGTGTGTGTGTTTGAGCGAATGGCATCCTAGTCCAGTAAGTGGCTTCATCATTGCCAGCACTGCTCTCTCGGTCCTCTTCTGACTTATCTCTCCTCTGCTTCCCACCCTGATTACTGCACTCTGTCTTAATTGAATGTCCTTAATCGGCCCAGAGATTGTCATCTTTCTTTTGGCGCTGCTATCAGTGGGCGTTTTGTTACTACATGTTAGTGATTTTTCTTGAATTATCCATCATTAATGTGGATGCTACTGAAGTTTCTTTGCCATGGGCTGTTTGGCACCGCTTAGTACCCCTAATGCTCCATCACAGAAGCATTTAAATCATCTCGGTAGATAGCGCTGTTGTTTACCACTCCAGATTTACACTTTATGCATCAAACCAAACACGGCTGGAATGCCTTTGAACGTGTCTGTGCAACACGGAAATCCTTCCCTTCCTCAGATGCCCGGTGAAAAGGAGGGAAGCTCTTAGGGAGCACACCTGTGCCTGTGGCCTTGGTGAATTCCTGCATAACTCTACTGTTTGGAGCAGGAATGGATGGTGCTGGTGGTTTCAGTCCTGCTCAGCCATAGACCCTGACCCCTCGCTGCCCTCCAGACCAGGAACTCATCAGCTAATAAGAGCTAAACCTTAGAAACCTCGGGTCATTCGCTGACGTCCACTGCAAGTCCAGACAGCCGCTGGGCCGTAAAACTATTATGTGGTCAAACTTAAATGTGTGGTTTTATTTATGTAGAGCTTTTTACTGGTTGTGCGAGCTTCAGCTTGACATTCACGCACTGCTCTGGTTTCCAGGGAGGCCTTAGTCATACCTAGCAATACTGAACTTTGGCTTGAGTTTTTTTTTTCAACAGCTTCTTTTTCATTTTCCATTGACTAGCACACATTAGTTTCACTCTAATAAATGCTGAAACTCTCTTCTGACTCATTCCATCTTTTTCCATGTGCTGTTCCTGACTCCTCCTCTGGGCCGGTCTCTGAACACAGGTACATGCACACATTTATTCACTCTCTCTAAAGGCCTTTACATCAACGCTGTCACACAGATATTAGAATGAGATGTTCATAATAATATTGAGATAATACTGAGATGTTGCCCCCCCATCCCACACTGGGCCCTTATGGCTTCATCTCTTTGTGAGTGAGAAGCTGTTTTGGCCCCAGTGTCCAATGGTGGGGTCAAACCAGGGCACACTTGAACTCCCATGAAAAGAGTCACTGGAGACCACGTTTGAACTGGTTTTGACCTGTCATGCTATCCCTCATCAGTCTTCACGTGGTTCCTTCTGTCTTTCACACACTTCTCTCTCTCTCTCTCTCTCTCTCTCTCTCTCTCTCTCTCTCTCTCTCTCTAACACACACACCCACACACACAGACACTGAGCGTTCTACTTTATGTTGACTTTCTGAGGTAAGTAAATGTCTAATTGCTGAAGTAGTCAAAGGGGAGCTATAGTCATGTGTAGTCAGAGATGGTTCCCATACAGGAAAGCTGTTCAGAGAGCTATTCCTAGGGAGCTGTTAGGTTATAGAGGGTGCTGTAAAAGGCCCTACAGTAGCTATTGAAAGTCATGGTGGTGCTATGGGGATGGAGGGCCTGGGGCTCCTGGAGCAGCTGAACAATGCTTGATTAGCTCATAAACAAAGGGAGGGGGCGGGGTCAGAGAGGGCAGTCAAATGTCCCGATCCTTTGAGTGTCTCTCACCGTCAACAAAGGTCCTCTAATGGCCCCGTCACTCCACTTGTTGTGTCTCACCATGAGGTGCTTCCTGACAACATAAAAGGCCCACATTCCAAAAAGAGGCCAGGACAAGAGACGGTACCCGTCCACACCTCCCTTGACCTTCAAAGCACCCCCCCCCACCACCAACACCACTCCCCATCCCACCCTTCCTCTCCCCACTAGATGCTGACATTGCTCCTCCGCTCACCCCTTCAGTGTCTGTTTAGGTCCCCGTGGCGACCATCGTGGCTTTCATCTCTCCTCTTTCAGTCTTGCGTCCGTGACTTTGGAGGTCTGTTTTATTGCGCTCTTTTGTTTGTGTGCCGTTGATCTGGCACGCCGCTGGGAGGCTGTCAGGAAGTGCTCTACACACACACTGTTTGTGCTGGTTTCTGGAAACCACTGATGTGATGTAAGCTTGGCATGAAGACAGGTGGAAAGTGCGTGTGTGGGTGTGGTGTGTGTATCAGGTGTATCTATGTGTCTGTACATGTAGAATGAATTTGGTTTGCATGTGTGTAATATTATATGTGTGTGTATATATGTGTGTGTGTTGTGTGTGTGCGTGTGTGTGTGTGCATGTGTGTGTTTGGGTATGAGGCCCTCTAAAGAAAACACAAGTCTACTGCCACCTGAGGACAGCCTGGCAACGGGTCAGAGGCAATCTCTGCTTGTTTGTGAGAATGTTATCATCTCCTGTTTCCTGTCAAAACAGGAAATGACAGGGGCGAAATGGAGGCTAGCAAAGTGCTGCCTTGATGTGTGTTGGCTGGAGGTCCAGCCCTGCCTGACAGGGACCCTCCTGGCCAGGAAAAACAGACCCGTTCAGGGCGTAACCCACAGCAGGATACTTCATGGCGTTATTTTTATCACTTTCACAAAGCAGCGAGGGATGCTTTTCCCAGCTGTTGACACAGAGCCGGGTCATTCTCTCTGTAAAACAGAGGGGCAGCCGTGGGCAGAGAGTAAGAGAAGTCCCATCTAGCTGTGACCCTTTGGCTGGCAGCCTCACATGATTGTGGTCTCTGTTTAGGAAAGGAAATCCTTTTTGGCATTTTGTTAATCATTAAAGCCAGACACTCCTTTCTCTGGATGATCCCTAGACCTCCAATCACAATGCCTTTTCCGTCATACAGGACTTGTCATGCGTTTTTTTTTTCCCCCCATCCATCACACATATTTGTTAATTCTTCACGACAGGATGGCATCTCCTCTTTTCGCACGCGTCGTAGATGTGGTAGATGTTCTTTTATGAGGCTGTCACATGAACGACTATGTGTACGTTCCAGACAGTGGAGTCGGCTATCAGCGTGGTACAGGCAGTTGGATTACGGCTCATGGCACGGCAGGTAAAAGCCCCCAGCGTCTGCTCTGATAGGGCCAAATGAGAAGGCACGGACAGGCACCCTGCACAAACAGCTGATTAGGGAGGCTGCTAATTATTGACTGGTGAAAAACGATAACCATCTCCTGCTCTGCTCTGCTGTAGGAGTCGCTCCGTAAAAACTGAGAGTTGCTCCTGTGGAATGCCGAGAGTTCGGAGGCAGGGTTTAGTTTGGCCCTTTATGGGTCTTTTAAAAAGGGCTGCTTGCACAAGAATGCCATTGTTAGATTGACCAAGCTCCAAGCAGGCTTTTCTAGTTGTACTTTCCCAGCAGTTTGTGTGCACATCGTGTGCCAATTTAAGCCAGTTGACCACAAAGTTTATTCATGTTACGGGAGGCGCAATAAACCACTACCGCTGCTTAACAGAGAGCAAGGCGCTTGGATCTTATGATTGACCCCGTGCAAAATGAGATGGAATTTTTGGGTTTCTCATATTTGACGAGTAACCAGAAAGGTAAACAACGGCGATAGTCCCATCAGAGGGTCTGGGCTGGTAGCAGTGGCCTGCTCCTTTCTCCGTGACCCAGATTAAGATACGGCGTATGTTTGCTGACTGGGGTCGATGTCATCAGCGGGGAGGTCGGAGTTCATTTGTCTTCCTGACAGACCTTCAGGTGCTCTGGCAGAAGGCCACGCTGATGCTGACCTCCATGAGCTGCACAATTAGTTACCCTTTGACCCCGCAGTCCCACAATCAAACCCCGAGCACGGACCGGGCATGCTTCTGCATCACCGGACCCACTTTACATATAAGTGTGTGTGTGTGTGTGTGTGTGTGTGTGTGTGTGTGTGTGTTTGTCAGGTCATTACCAAAGCTCTAGGAGGTATTGATGTAGTATGTGATTCAGTCTGACATGATGTAATAGCTCTGAAGTCCTGGTTCCCACAGAACAAAGCGATCGGCACTGGAATGCATAAGCAGGTACACCCCTGACATTTTGCTGTATCTGGCTGCCCTCCGTTCTCCCAGATTCATAAATATATAAAAGATCTATTACTCGGCATCAGTGTGAATAGAGGCTGCTGCAGACTGTAGAGTGAGGACTGTTATTTCACTGCTCGGTTACTCATGCTCTTAAGTGCAGTAAAAGCCTTATATCAGAGCAGCACTCATGGGTTATGCAGACAGACAGACTCAGACGGATGCCATCATGTGCCTTCAGCATAAAAAGTATAAATCTTATTGCGGTTTCTATTCTCACTTTGTCTGACATTCCAGTTTCCCTCTGCGGTGGTAAGACTGTGCACAGGCAATGCAGCTGTGAACCTGCAGCCTTTTTCTATTTGTCTCATGACCGTCAAGCTGTATCCCCCAACTCCCACTGAGCTCTGCTGTGTTGTGACATTTCATATGAGCAGGCAGAAAGCCCTTGAAGGAAGAGAGCAGCCAATTCTAAAGAAGTGACTAAAACTGCCAACAAGTCCATGGCTATCTATTCATATTGTGCTGAGAAATGACGGCTGCCATGTCCTTGTTCGCTCATATTTGTGTCCTTGACATGAGGCTAGAGCCAGTTGTGTAACTTAGCTTTTGTGAGGTTTAGACCAGCAGCCTTGTACAGTTTCCTTGCCTCTCCCGGAGCCGTGATGTGTCCGACCTCTCAGCATGTAGAGGCTCGTTCAAACAGGTGGATAGCTTACAAAGCCTCAACATATTGTTTTGCTTTCTCCTGTGTCTGTCTGAATGTTCCTGAGCATTAGTTCTGTCAGTCAAATATGCCCAAGCAAGTACTTTAAGAGGGCTGTGTTTCTTAAAATATTATGAAATATAGCAGATTATAACGTTCAAACTATATTATTTTTCCACATGGATTAATGTGAATTAACTGTTAAAGTGAAATATGAATTTTACTTAGCAGAAAAAAACCCATCTATCTTTATTTTCCCCCAAACAAATCACTAGAAGCTTCATGCTTTCTATGGTGGGCCACAAGGCCACTTGCAATACGTCATTGTTCCTCGAAGACAAAATAGCAAAATGTGCATATGAACCGTTCTTGATAAGCGATGCATTTTCTAGGAGACTAAATGAAAATTCGTTCGAATCAGTAAGTGGATTAGTGCGTGCTATTCTTTCCCTAGATAGTTCAGCCTACCTCCTTATCTTGCTGAGATTCGATTGAATGTGTCTAGACATCTCAATTAGCAAGAAAAAAACAACAACCAAACACTGGTTAGTCACGGCGGTGCTTATCTCAGTGTATTTTTCTGTCAATACTCACATTAGCCTTCAGTGCCTAGTCCTCATCAACTGACAACAATTTTCCATTAATATTTCCTTTCCTGGCTGAAAGCCCAAGACTGATGTTTAAATTTCTATTATTAGTGATAATTGTGTTCTCTGAGAAGTCATTGGCATCGTAATGACATCTTTCAAGATGAATTAGTATTCCCCCTCTCTCTGCCATACCTAGGCTGTTGCACTGGGCTGATTCTGTCACTTGCAACTCTGTTGTTCCATTGTTCTGCTGACACACAGCAGCTTTGTGGAGGCACAAAGGATGTCACTCTCAGAGATAATGCACTGCAGACTGGGAGTGGATGGGACAGGAATGCTCAGCACAGCTCACCTTGGCTCAGGGTCATTTGTGCTCTGCTTTATGAGCAGAGGTGCCAAAATGGGCGATTCCAACCTTTAGTTTGTGCTACCATTGTAGGCAATTTATGCCATAACCTCTCCAGTGTTGGGACCCTAATCGCTTCGACTGTTGCCCAGGTATGCATGCTGGCCAATGGGCAGTTAAATGGAAATGGAGATGTCTGTCAAAAAACTGCCATGCCTGACAATAACTACTTACTGTGCCTCATTATGTGCCTCCTCTCCTCAGACCAAATCTATAGAGTCACTCCATGTGGGGGGAGAAAGGGAGGCTGAAACTCCAGCAACAACAGAAAAGTTGAATATTTACCCACATGGCAGCGCGCCAGCATAATTACTGTACCGTCCATTCCAAGGGGAAGTGGAGAGAATAATTGTTGCAGGATACTCAACATTTCACCTTGTCATCACTTCCATACAGCTTTTATTCTGACGGTTGGGAGCTGGGAGTATGTAGAAATATGCATATTCCACACAGGCAGCATGACTTGGAATAACCAAAGAAAATGAAGAAAATGATTATAGAAGTTGTAGATCCACGCTACAGCTTATGTGCCCTGTAGCTTTCCTGTTGAATCCGAAAAAAAATGATTAAATGTTGATCTAAAAATGATTCATTCTATCATGTAGGTGTGTGGACTGAGATTTTCCCGTAGTGGGATGTTTCTGCAGAATGCTATGAGGATACCAGATGCAATTACTTCTGTTTGAGCATCAATAACCTTGCATTTGTATTTATGGCACTGGCTATATATATGGTGTATGGCTGTTCACTGCTGTTTCAGTTTGTTTTCTCTAAATAAACTGCAGGGACCTGGGAGTGTAGTGTTTCAGATCCTCCTATAGAACACACTACTCAGTGAATGGAGCTCTAATTTAGACAGCAGAGAGGCAGGTGGCTGTCGTCACTCTATATAGACTGCGTAGGGAAGTGAAGTACTAGTGAAGTACTGATTTGGGCTGTTGGAAGGAACATAACTATTGTATCAGCATCCTCTCTGCAGTGAGTGTTTTTGAGTGTGCTCTCTTGGACAAAAATAGATCTCTCAACAAGCGACAGTGGTTGGCCTGAATACTGAATACCGTTCAAATTAGTGCACACGCTGCACAGCAATGAGGACTTTGTAAATGTATGGAAAAGAGTTGGAATCAGTCGAATCAGGATCTTGAAATCAGTGGAAGCTCTCCTCTGACCTCCTTGCACAAAAACAGTACAGATCCAGGGAAGGAGAGGAGGCAAGCAGACTCCTACTCCTCTCTAATTTTCATTAGCTGTGTGCTCCTTGAGTGTGCCAGAGGATTTCTACCTCCCTCCCCTCTCCCCACCTCACTTCCTCCCTTCTGTCCTCCCTTTCACCTGCAGAGCTTACAATGGCACCTGGCTCCTGCCTTTCCAGCTTGCTTGTTGAATTTTTCATTGTTTACTCATTCTGATGTGTTTCAGCAGCCAACAGCCTAGTCTGGTAGGGAACACGATAACTACCTTGAGAGTTTATAGCAGCCAGAAATCAGCCATACTAATTAGAAGTGCACAATCATTGGTGCAAATATACATAAACACAATCCATTGTGTCCCTGGTGAGGACAACACAGGGAGCAGGCCCTGCTGCTGCCTGACTTTCTCCAGAGCTGCTATGGGCAGGGGGGGAGTGGAACATTTCTGGGCAGACAAAAACATTGTGTTTCATCCTCCTGCTCTTATCTAGTGATGGAGCTGAACATTATTGACACATGGATTTTTCCCCACTAATGAGAAAACTTGGGAGAGACAGTTTGTGTTGTTCTCTCTGCAGCACTCATACATAACCATACGTCAATCTCTGTTCAGCTGCTCTGAGCATTGTTTCATTTCTTACTGAGGTGAAGTATTGATCATTCACCGCTCGATGTCTAATGAAGACGTCTCTCTGGCGGTTGGTAAAGTCCCTCGCTCTCCCATTGGAGAGTCCAGCCTGGACCCCCCACTCTCCGGCCCTGGCCAGCCGTTGACAGCTTGACGGATATGGGGCTAAAACAGTGAAGGCTGTCGTGGGTCCACGGAGGAGAGAGAGACATTGGAAAGGGGGAGAAGGAGAATGAAGTCTGTCCAAACAGTCTGAAAGGAGCTTGTTTTCTTTATGTGCGTGAGTGAACAGGAAAGGGTAATTAACTGGCCAAGTGGCGAAAGGCTGGAGTGATGGATGGGTGTGGTGTAAAGAGACAGACAGACACAAAAGGGCTACACACACACAAAACACACACACACACACACACACACACACACACACACACACACACACACACTCACACACACCCGTTTCTCCCTCTTATGTAAGGCATGGTTTAATGTACCTTTTATGTTTTTGCCTTGTTTTATTATAAAGTTTCTTTTTCGTTCTCCCTGGCGTAAGAGGAATGAAGCACTCAGGTCCTGACACATCAACCATATGGAGCGCTGACACATCATTACAGGAGGTCATTAATGGTAGTAGGGTTGTCTGGTAGAGATTCATGACTGATTACATTTGTGTCTATTTATGTTTAACCTGGGTTTTTTTAATGGACAGTGACATCTGTTTTTATGGATGACAAGAAAAGCTGCACTTCAATGTAGAACGACCCGTATACAGTGTTTAAAACAAGTAGGACAAGTTACACCACTCCTTATCAAGCTAAAATTGTCACAGCAGTATTTTGTTTTAAATTCTGACTGTAGTCTAGTCTTTAACTGTTCATCAGAAGATGCGTCACTATGATGGCAGTAACTGTTTTGAAAGTGTCACTGGGGAAAAACCTATTTGCCTTTTCTCTCAGCGGTTCACTGTCAGTCAAAGGCAGCAAAGGACAGTGCTGAGTTACCCAGGGCAGTCATTGTAGACTCGCATCTGGCCCAGTAAACTACTCATGCTCAGATTCTTGATGCAGGAATACTTGGCTCGTCATTTAATGGAGTATTGATGCAAAACTTGGATGCACTTCTCTAAAATAAGGTAATCATCACTATTTATAGGTAAATCAAAATGTATCCTTATTGATGTTATTTGTAAGCAATTTGTTTTAAAGTGCAAAATTTCTCCCAGAAAAAAAGTCATATTAGAAATATTTTGCAAAGTCAATGTTGAAGCCAGTATTTCTGTACATAAATGTTCTAATATATTCTTAATTAGTATTTGTTTTCAGGTATGTAGCCTCGGCAAAAAACAAATGTAGCATAGCCTAGACAAAAGACACATTTCATTTCATTAGGCAAGCAGCGATATTTCATTATTATACAAGGGAATCTAATATGCTCCAATAAGAAAAACAAGGAATGACTGAAAAATTCGTTTTTTAGCACAGCAGTGGAGAATTAGTGGTGTATTCTTTTTATCTGGGATGACATTATCAAGCACTTCTGTTGCTGCAGATGCACGGTCTTTGTTTCGGGAAAGCCTTATTATAGGTTTGTTTAATCTTGTCAGGGAACAACATCTGTTTGAAGTGGTTTGGTGAGCCGTCCCATTTTGTGTTCCTCCAAAGGTGTTCCCACAGAGTTAAACAGCATGCTAGTGTGACATCCTGAGTCATTGTCTTCTCTGCCTCCAAGCAGGCAGTGGTTAAACTTAATGGTCTATGTCCCAGATCTACTGCTGGTGTTGCAGCCCTAAAACCCCTACCTGATATCTCATCAGATCTATGAGTCAGTGTGCTAGGGCTGTCCAGCTCTCCGCTCCCCCCCCCCCCCCCCCAGGGGCTCTGGGTTGAGTTGGCTGGCTTGGAGGGGGGGGGGGTCAGAGAGGTGGAGGTGGTGGGGATGGTTGAGAAGGAGCAGAGAGGGATTATACCGCTGGATGTGTTCCTTTTATCCTGGGAATGTAATCTGCCGTAATGCCCTGTGCTCACCCGGGGCAAGGCCAGCAGCTGTGCTCGTTTTTCTCTGGGCTGCCTGTCAGAGTGAGCCAGGGCTACCTGTGGGAAAGGAGGCCTGCTGGAAGCTCTCGTCCTCACCCCGGGATCTGGACTGGGCTCCTGCAGGTTTATTGCGGGCCAATCCGTTTGAGACTCGTGGAGACGGTGTGTGGGTAGAGCCAACAGTTTCACAGGCCGAGTAAACAGAGATGAGCTCAGCCTCGTCCTTACTGGGAAATGGCAAAAGGGAAAGCTGAGAATTGCGAGTCGAAAGGGCATCGGATTTGGCAGCTGTTGTGTGGTCTTGATTTTTACAAGAAATGCAGTCATGGGAAGTACTTAGGTTTTGTAATGTGTTGACAGAATTGGTGTTGTTCATAACAAAGTTTTGTGTGGAGAGACATAAAGCAGCATGTTGTTTCGACTGACTCACGGTGCAGAATGAGTCCCTCCCGGTACAATAATACGAGAGAAAACTGAAAAGGGAAGGAAGGGAAGGAAAGCTGAGCAATTTAATTTTCTAGTTAAAGGTTTCTTGTTTCCTTTTACTGAACTCTCACACGGGTCGCAGGATGATTGACATGTTGTGAAGGTCACTGCTCCCTATCTCATTGGCGTTCACTAACTAAAGGCTCTCAGCCGTAATGCCAATTCTGGTATAATTCTGGGCTGGAGCTGTTGAAATTCCACTTTAACTAATGTTATAAATGAGAATGTAAATCACACTCATCGCGATGCCGTAGAGCACTGGCAACACTCAAAAACAGCCCAGAGATGTGCTGCAGGCTATGTCGGAACTTTTCACTGTATTTTCCCTCATGGATGCACATCGATATCGTTTCACTTCTCTTTCTAACGTTAGTACAGTAGGTCATTGGGAGCTTTTATGTCTGGGAAATGTCTGTTGGGCTTAATTGGAATAGAAAATGTGGTTTCCCAGAGTATTTTACTTTCAGTGGAGCGTGCCTAAAAGTCCCTTGGCTAGCGAGGGGCCTCATGCATTTCAAATCACTATGACCTCCTCTTGATTTAAGTCAGCTTGCTGTATCTGGCCCGGTGCTCAATAGCAGGGGTAACACCAAAAACTGTTTCCCTTTCACTGGTTCTAGTCAAGGTGTACTGAAAGCACAAGACGGGGTAAATGAGGTGTGATTTTAGAAAATTCTCTGTGTGACTTTGCCTGGTACTGTTTGCACCCCGAGGAAGCGTGGGAGAGAAATCATGCACATCTTTCTCCCTGTCCCCTCATCCATAAGTGGTTACAGCTGAGCTTGTTTCCATCAGCCCCTGGGCATGGGCTGTCTGTGATGACACTCTCCATCAACCCAGATAGACAGTCAGACAGTCAGTCTGCTTGCTCTCTCTCCTGCTGCTGCCCTGGTTTTCATCATAGTTAGTGTGAGGGACAGAGACCAACTTGTGTCTCTGAGGGCTGTGATGGGCTCGTTCTACAGGCAGCTCTTTCTCTCTCTGAGCTCGGCACACCTCCTTTCCATAATAAGGCCATAGCATCTGACTACATTTGTCCCCCGAGTTTAATAAAGATCAGCGCTGACAGGCAGTAAACCAACACAACCACCCACCAGCCTCCAGGCTAGGGGCACAACCCCAAGCTGCCTCCCCCACCTCTCAACCAATCTCTCCCTCTCTCTCCCTCTCTCTCTCTCTCTACCCCCCCTTCACACTCCAGCAGTTAGACTCTCTCCGTTCAGAGAGCTAGTGTTGAAAACCGAAGCCATCTTCCACTTGTACACAACAATTGTTGAAGAACCAGAGCCTTGAAGTTGCTCCACATCTCTCTGCTCCGAGGAATGCTTTGAACATTTGGGTTGTGTTGATGCCGTGCATTGCATACGTCTCTGAAACAGGGCTACTCTTTACACCCACTTGCACCTGTCAGTAATAGATCATATGGATAATAAAAGAAACAATCTGGCTTTGGGGCTGGATGCACTCATGCATCATATGTTTCATGTTTTCCTCTTGATGCTTTGCACAACCTCTCAAGCCATTAGCTTGTATGGTGAGATAGAGAGAATAAAGACAGTTTCATGTGATTCAGTTGACTGTACTGTATTATTTTCCTTTGAGAGATGAATAAAGAATAACGATGTCTTTTTCTCTTCACCTTGTGTGTAAAGATGGATTGTCTGGCCTTCAATCTCATCCCACGCGCATCATTCTCCTCCATATCCCCAACATCATCATCCTCATGATCGGCACCATCAGCATCATAAGCCTCGTGGCCCTGACCCTTTGTTCACTCCACTGGGCATAAAGCGTACAGACAGCTTTACAGGAGAAGCCCGCTCTCTAACCTCCAGAATCCTAACTGAATAGCAGATGGGCTCAGCTTTTGTGTGTCTTTTTTATTAGCTCCCCTAAATCAACACCTAACAATGCATGGAGAGAGAGAGGGGAATTGATTTCTTCCATCTAGCAATGCCCTGAGGTGGTGTAGGGTTGGTTGGAGGGTAAAGGGCGATGGGTGGTGGAAGGGGCGGAGTTGACTGGTTATGACTCCACTTCAACTTCCTGTCTTAGGGACCGAAGTGCACGAAGCCAGGCCAGATTGTGAAAGTGGTAGCCAGTGGAATTTTCTTTAGCTCTTTTCTCAGATTTATCTTCCGATGTGTCACAGACTTATTCGACATAGGAACTGCCGTCTATTGTGCAGAAATTTCCTGCCTGAGCATTGAAAAGATCACTCACGAGTGTCAGAATCATGAAGCGTTAGATATAATTCTCTGATATTTCTATGTAAGCTTCACCCTCCAACCCGAGAAGATAAAAGCACTTGATACATCTGCCATTAGCCAGACCCCAGTCCAGCGGTGTTACACACTCCAGTGAGAGTTATGGGATTTTCTACATCCTGAGTGTACTTCTTAGTTTTGCTTTCATCCTGTCTGTGCCTGCCCAAGTGTAAAGTAAGTAGCCTATATGGTAAATCATTAACCAGAACAGCCTGCAAGTACAGGGAGATTGGTTTGATTTAATGTCAGCTCATGAGAAAAGATCCAGTCACAGCCCGCTGCCTGATTGCCCTCTATATCATATGGCAGAATCTCTTGCAAAGAAAGTGATGATGTAGAGATTATAGAGACGTGGCTCAGAGGCAGGGCAGATTGACTATAATCCACTGGATGCCTTTTTCTGTCCTTTTGTGAAAGTCAGGGAGAAGGGCAGAGGATCTTTCAATTGGGAGAAAGTGTCCATAATTTTCTGTAGCATGATCACACCTATTAATACTGTTAGTGTGGGCAGGGGAAAGGTCAACAAAGAGTCTTTGTATTGAGCTGCTTTCATAGGGAGGAGATTTAGAGTCCCTCTGCCTGCCTCTGTGGGCTCTAAGTCTATTGGGCTAGCTGTATTAAGTGGCACTGCATTAAGACGGTGGATTGTTGTTTCCCCACCGCCTCACTCCTCCTGATCACCTCCGAGGGTCCACGGAGCAGAGGCCTCATAAACATTTATGTATGGGCTACGGGCTCCTGTCTTAGGCCACGACTCCACTGGGCAGGAGCATCGTGCCCCTTTATGCCTCTTAAGAGACTGTGGTGTCTGTGTGTGTATCTGTGTGTGTGTCTGAGAGTGTGTATATATCTCTAAGGCAGAGAGAAATAGCATGAGAGCATTAGAAATGAAAGGATTTGAATGGTAATTGTGAGAGGCGAGCTGATAGCGCTGTCCTTTCTAGCTTCCAGGAGGCGATAGTTGTTTTCACATTTGGTGGCTTATGTTTTCATGCTGGGACATGTAAATAGTATGGCTTTGGGCTCTAGACGCCCCTCAGCTGTTGTTTTCTTTTGTTGTTCCTCCCAAGCAGAGGCAGACACCCTAGGGAGTCATCTAAGAGACGAAGGGAAAGTACAAAAGTTGTTAGTTTACATTTCACTTGTTGTTTGTGAGGAATGCCTAAACTACGACTCTGTGGGATCTTCGACTAATCCTTCCCAGTCTTATTTCCGAGTTGTCTCCTCACATTTGGCCATGTTGCTTGGCTCAGCACCCCAACAGACACTGTGTGAAATGAAGCACATGCCTGGTAAACCTGATCAGCAGTCTCGGGTTGCAGGCAGCGGAACAGCTCAGTCTAAACAAACGGCCATCCCAAGGAGAAGGAAGTGGTTAAGGCAGGGAGTGAGGGTCCCAGAAGGCAGCCAGAGACCACACCGCTAGCAGACGCTTGACACGCCTGGAAAATGTGAACAACATTGAGGAAATCCTTCCATAATAGCTGATATGGAGCTATGCCTTGCGTGTTATGTTCATGGACTTTGTGGGTGGGCGTAGTGTTCATGGAGTTAAAGTGCTCCTCTGTGTGTGTTTACTCTGCAGGACCCTGGATACGCAGCTTTCCTGTTTGAGCAGCTCCAAGCACCTGGAAGTCATGAAGCTAGGGTCAGCTGTTGCCAGGTGTGCTCCACACCTCTCCAACAACTGACCCAGGAGGCCCTGCAGATGCTCCACGCCCCCGTCCTCTCCTTCGGCTCAGACATGCCAGCCCTGCCCACCACGTCCTTCTTAGCGCAGCCTTCTAGATTCGCCATCTCGTCCTCCAGTGCCCATGCGAAGCCGCCCTCCAAAGGCCAAGCCCCTGCCCACACTGTCCTGCCCATGGGGGAGCGGCGCAGAGGTCTGGGCTGGACACAGACCTCCTCTGTCTCTTCGGGGCCTAAGACCAGTGTCCAGGTGACGGTGGGAGGAGGGCAGCTCAGCGGAGCCTTGAGCTCAGTTACCATCCAGGCCCAGCAGTACCTTGAGGGCATGTGGAGCATCTCCAGAGTCAACAACTTCCTCCCTCAGCCCAACCCGGTATGTGTTTATCGTGTCCAGTTTCACCATTATACATTCACATCTTACATTTTATGTGTTCAGCTGACACTCATCCACAGCGACTTGAAATTACAATCCCTCACGATATTCTTGTGACCATAGGACCATCATGTAAGAGCAAAGTGAGCGTAAAAATGAGCTAAGGAGATAATAGAGAGTTTTTGAGCGCAATTAGTGGGTATTAGTGGGTGAGAGTGGGTAAAGGAGAGGGGATCCCATTCAGTGGGGAGAAGGTGACAATAAATACTCCAAATAATCCATCCTGTGGGCTTTATAACTATGAAATATTGGGGTAGGAGCTTATTTCTGTTCTTTCTAAATGCCATGTCTTAGTGCTTGTCAGGTCGTGCCACAATGCAAATGCTACATTTCAGACCTTTAAAAGAGACGAGGCCCTCCAGAGAATTTGTGTTTCAGAACTCTGCAGGAGTGCTGACCTCTCATTCCTCAGTAGTCAAGGAGCCTGGGCGATCTCAGGTCAGAGGTCAGCGCAGCACTAATCTGCTGACCTCCTCTTCAAGGGCATTTCAAATGCTCACCCCACAGCGTCGCCATAACTCTTCTCCGGTGTGGGACGAGGGTTAGCCACTGCTTTGTTTGATGTCTCAAAGACTTGGGAAGGTCCTGAGTTGCCCTTTTGGCGTCATGGCAGCTAGTGCAGTACCTCTGTTATGACACTAAATCATGCAGTTTTCATTGAACCATAACGTTTTAAAATATTTTAGAGAGGTCTGAGCGCCAAGAGTGATTCTTAGCATCCCAGAGTGTAGTGCTGGCTGGCGATGTGAAGGTGTCCTCTTTGCTGATGAGCCTCCTGCTGTGGCAGCGACATCTGGTCTCAGACAGGACTGACATGCCTCTGTGACATTCTACACCAGGCAGACTTCGTGTACAGAGCAAACACACCAATCATTCTGCAGGTGCTAACCTGATCTATTCCTATATATACCCCATAATACATCTCAAAGTGGGGGCTTAATTCCTCTCTATTTTTGCTATCTCTGTTAGCTGTGTGTTAAACTGCAGTGGGATGTGTTAGTGTTATTCCTTCCTTCCTTATTCCTGCTTGAAAATTGAAGACAGATTTTCACTCCCCCTTTCAATGTCAACAGGTGCCTTTACAAACGGTTTATGGGAGGCCACTAAAAGCTTTTAACAGAATGTGTGCAATCTGGGGCAAATCAAACGGCCTGGCATGAAAGGGACAGCCTGACTTGTGTTTGTGCCTGACTTGTGTTCTCCATCTACAGCATGTGTCTAAAAGCAATCAGTGGCCCTTGGAGCTGGGAATACGTTTCTCAATGCCACAGAGCTGAGGCTGGAGCCTCAGAGAAATGTCCCTTCAGGATATGGAGTTACAAACAGCAAAGAAATGAGTCTGGTGTTATTTTCTAAAGCCGGTTTCTTTCATTAAAACCAGATCCTTCAGAATGACAGAAAACCCACACCAGCTCTGGTGGATTGGGAGTTCTGCTGTGCCGAAAGGCAAGAGCTTTAATTCATGATTCCCACTTGATTTCTTTGTGGGGAAAGCATGCAGCGTTGCAAAGAAGTAGTGATGGCCTCTGTTAGACAGCAATCCTACAGGGTGCATCAACCAGGGTGCCTGGGGCT
This sequence comes from Hoplostethus atlanticus, assembly GCA_034670405.1. NCBI lineage: Eukaryota > Metazoa > Chordata > Actinopteri > Trachichthyiformes > Trachichthyidae > Hoplostethus > Hoplostethus atlanticus. The sequence goes on from JAXDDX010000004.1 coordinate 4,647,040, forward strand.
CCACCACACACAGCCCATTATAGGGCACCTTGAATCTCTCATTTGAGAACAGGCTCTGGTTGGCATGTGGAATGATATTTGTGGTCATTTAAATGCCACTGCTCTCCCTCTTTACAAGTGGAATTGGCTGAAACACTGTCTAGTATGAGTGTGATTGCTTTGAATGGAGGGCATGGAGATGGGTTCCTGTTCCTGAGAAAGTCTCTGGAGAACTCCAAACCCCTAGCAAGCCATGAGCTCCAACTTCAGTAATGCTTATTTAATTTCTACTGTTATTGGCTGCAATGAGCCACAGTTCTTTGAATGAAGGGCTTAAAGCCTATAGAGTAGTACAGACAACCATATTGCTAATAGCGAGTTATTGTCTTCACCCACTCAAAATGGCGAATTGATTGACCCAAATCTGTGATTCTCCCTCTGCTCCATAAAATCCACAACCACATGTGCACTAATCTGCTAAGACCAAGTGCTCTTGACCCATGAGAGTTTCATTGTGTGTGTTGTTGGCCCGCTGGTGGCCCGCTGCCCTGGCCTGCTCAACTGCTACCAATTTGAAGCGCAGCAGATGATCTTGGCTGCTGCTGCCTTGGTGCAGCTGGGCCCGCATGGCAGTGTGCCACAGAGAGGGACGATGACAGAGGGAGGCATACAGGAAGGAGAGTACGATATTTCCCATTCTTATCAAATACGAAACCATTCAAGATTCTGTTTAATTTATTTCTGGTATTTATTTCAAGACATAATGTTGATGAAGAGTAGAGAGATAAATGCCAGGGTCATCTAAAAATTTATCGATTTTTTTTAGTGCTTTTCTCACATGGTCAGACCTTGTGGTGTGGAGTGGTTATCATCATTGTGAGAATCTGATACTCCCCTCACTTGGTTTCTGTTGGTTACTGAAGCCAGCCAGGCATGACAGCCCAGATTAACAGGGCCTATTTCACCTCAGCAGTAATAGTCTGTTGACCACTGGGATCAAAGGTCACAGGGGAGCCCTGCCACGCTCAGCCTCTGAGGAGATGGTCTGCTGATGGGAGACTGGCCTCCCCTGTTCACTTCAGACTTAATGGGAAGCCCTCTCTCTCTCTCTCTCTCTCTCTCTCTCTCTCTCTCTCTCTCTCTCTCTCTTTTTTTTTTTTTCTCTATTTCCCCCTCTATCTTTCTCTCTCACACACACACACACCTTCTTTTTCCTCTCTATCTTTCTCATTTCCCCCCCCCCCTTCTCTTTCTGTTCCACCTTTCCATCTTTTTTTTAGTGGCAGACCAAGGCAGAGGGATCAGGCAGGGCTGGGGGTTAAAGGGTGGAAGGCCAGCTCATTAGTGACTCTCAGTGCGAATGGCTGAGGACACATGGCTCCTCTGACACGGCCTAATTACCTGACCAGGGGATAGATTGAGCTTTTTCAGCCAGAACCAGGGAACAGCCCAGGTCCAAGGCTACAGAGAGCAGCTTGGCTGAGGGGCTTAAATCCTGCGTGTCAATCCCAGAGGGAATACTTTGACTACTTTCAAAACTTGACAGGCATCCTGATGTGCTGGGGAGTGTGTGTGTGTGTGTGTGTGCATCTATGTGTGTGTTTTGGGCAAGCTGTTTACCCCCCCCTCCCTCCCTCCCAACCACCACTTCCATTGACCAGCTGTCCCTGCATGCTCCTGAAAATTGCTGCCACTTGATTTTAAAACTGCTACTGCACTGGCTCAATCAGTGACAGTCCTGATGAGCTCCAATCCAAATAGGCTTCCTGTGCCGCTGTGTGAAGTGCTCTAGTCTTTCGTGCCAGAGTGTAATTCGTACTTCCCTGGTATGTGCTGAGTTCCTAACCTGTCACCGACACCAGCATGGCGTTTCCGCTCTGGTGGCTGCGTGAGGATCTGTATTTGGCTCATTTCAGTTTGCGCCCAGTTTCTCCATCATGTACTTCACAAATCATAACTTCTCACACCACAGCGTGATATCTGACCCGACCTCCATAGATGAAGTATCAAGAGAGCAGAACCAGACTCGCAAAACAAGGCTGTGGATTCCCAAGTCTGATAACAAGTTCAAAATTGTGAAATTTGGACTTCGTCAAGAACGTACAGGCGAAGGTTTTCTGGGTGGTAATAATTGAACTAAGCAACCTTTAATATAGCAACACATTGTACTACATATAAAACACACAGCCAGTGCTGTGTTGAGCAATAGCCAAGGCAACTCTCATGTGAATGTCTGAATGTACGTCTGTCCTTACATCTTGATGTATAGCATTCACATGTCAGTCGTGGCATATAAATAGCTCAGCTGTCAGCCTGCATTGACAAATGGCATATACCAGAGGGCACACTCACTTTATAAAAAGATTGTAAATGTTATTTTAGTTGCCAAACAAGAATCCAGAGCAAACACTGAAGTAGTAAATATGTAGAGAGCCTGAATTGTGTTGACAGTACATATCCTGCTCAGTGTCAGTGCTCTGTTGTGCTCAATTCAAGGTGGTTGCTGGTTACACAATGTACATACGACACACAAATGTTCACGTGTCACTGTTATGAATGTTAAAGAAAACTCTGGCCGTTATTTATTTGATTTCCTACGCTGAAAGAACCGACAGGACCAGTTCCTGTCAGCTGCTATTGATCATTGTGCTGTTGGATAGACGAGTGGCTCCGATGAGGATTAACCCCTTGTTGTTATGGCGTCTCCGGTGGAAATGGCTGATGGCCTGTGTAATTAGCCCTCTCTGCACTCCCTCTGCTGGACTATGGGGAGATCGGTGAACCCCAGCACCACGGGCTCCAGAGCTCCAGCTGAGCCCTCATATACTCCATCTCCATCCCTCAGACAGTACAGTCAGCGCCTGTCTCATCACTCCCTAGTTATCAGAGCCCCTGGGCTGAAACAAAGGCAATTCACCGATGCTGTGTCTGCTCCTGTACAGTTAGTGTGCTCAGCCACAGTTGAGATACCTCACAAACACACAGTCAAAGGACTGAGGAAGCCTCACTCACATTGTTGTTGATTGATCGTTATAAATCCCCTTTTGCAGCTTTCTCTTAGATGGTCCGAGTATGATTGAAGCTGCAGGCTAGCGCTTAGCACTCAAGTAAAATGCCAAATTAGCCATAGATGTGTATGTATGATCACTAGCTGAGGGAAGTAAATCACTAGTGATTTAATTGCTAATTAGATGTGGGTTATCACTTAATTACAGTACATCCAGAGCAACCCCCAGAGTGGTGCCAGAATCAATGGTGCACCATCCTTGCTGTCCTGTAGGGAGCTCTCTGCTGATGTGGATGCTGCCGACTCCCTCTAACCAGCAGCTGCCTGTCCATCTGTGTCTGAGCAGAGGGCAGAGGGAGTAAATGGACTGGAAGCGAGGTGGGCAGGATCAGTAAGGGTGTAAGTGGTGGTTGTGGTCTTATCTCTGTATCTCTCTGTCAACAGGCCCAGGGTCTGATGGGGGATGCAGACAGGGATGTCACAGCCTTGGAGGCCCCCCTCACCGCCGTGACCGCCACCACTACCGCCAGCGCCACCCTGACGCCCTGCCGACAGAGGAGCTCCAGCCAACCGGGACAGTGTGCGGTCGGGACCCCCAGCTCCCATCACCAGTATTTCCACCTCCTCCTCTCCTTCCTCGTCAATACAGAGTTCATCTGCAGCAGCCTCCTTCTTCATCAGGTAAGCTCCGCCCCCAAGCTGCCAGTCAAATTCCACCGAGTCTGTCAAGGATCTGAAAAATGATTGTTGAAGCTGTTTTTGTTGAAATGATGATTTTGTGTGTGTGTGTGTGTGTGTGTGTGTGTGTGTGTGTGCGCGTGCGTGCGTGCGAGCATTCAGGCTCCTGTGTGTGTGGGTAGTATACTAGCTGAAGAGGAGATATGTATAAACTCGTCTTCACATGACTGCTGAGGGTCATGATTCATGGTTTTAACTATCATGAGGGGCACCTATTCCATGGAGATGTTGTTCTTGCCACGGTTGAGTTATAGCATACCTTGGGATATGCACCATCATGGACTAAATGAACCTTTAGCTATAGGCACCAGTGACCATGAATAGATAACGGCATTACATAACCCGGTACGGAGAGGGAGCGTCTCATGAAAGGACTCAGGTTAAAGCCAAGTATTACTCTGAGGTGTTTAATGTTACGTTTGTTTGGGTTCTTCAGCTTCATTCGGATGTATTTTAACTGTGTTGAGTGCAGTAAATGCTACTGCAGCTTGGGTTTAGATTATAGTGTATTTCCTTGAAACCATTTGTTCGCAGTGCATCTTGGGCTGAGTCGGGCTTTTTCAGCTCTGCTTGGCTCTGGTATGCCTGATGCCTCTGAGAATACCTCGGCCTCTCCAGGCGGACGGATGCCTAGTGTAATACACTAGATTATCATTGATAGATTCCCTGGCAGGTTGGTCAGTGCTAAAGCCTCTACTCCCTGAGGAGTGCTATGACATAATGAATGTTAGCCAAAGGGAAACTGGCTAAGGATGATGCATAGGGCCATTGAAGCCGACCAAGGGACTTGTGGAGTGTGACAGGAAGCCCACAGGGGATTACTGTGGAGCTTGACTTTCTCCAAATACCCACAAATGGAGTTTGTCTTGCCAACTTTAACGGGTCAGGGTTTATCAGTGGGGCCAGGGGGCCTCTACCTTGGTTAGGGGGACATTCCAAATCCTCCTCTAAATGTGCAGCTTCCTGTCATTTCCTGTGACAGAGCGGCAGGCCAGGCCTGCACAACGCTGAGGTGTGACCCAATACCAGACAAGGTTAATTCCCGACACTGAATTATTAGTTCTCGTATTTTCTTTGGACCCGAGCTTCAAAAAGAAGATAGATAGCCATGCCTAGTTTGCCCGTGCAGGCTAAGCACAGGGCAAGGGTGGTTGGTGGACTTGTTTTTTCCCCTGAATCAAGTCCTGCTGGGACAGAAGGGGAGGAGGTGAAAGGGCGTTGTGAAGGGTTCCACCTTTCATTTCATCCCAAAGATAATTTGCTGCCAAGAATGTGGTGTTTTACTTGGCCCGGAGAGGCACGATGATGACGGGCCAGCTTTAAACAGCATCACATTCCACAGACACACAACAGGGTGGTGGAGATGCACTGTGCTTGATTTGAAGCACACCCACTTCCTGCCCTACTGCAGCTGTTGCCTGCAATAGGAATATCATCATCATCATCATCGTCATTGTCGTCTTTGTCTCTCTCTTTATAAGCGCGACTGCTGATTGCAGCGTGAATCCTCAAAAGTCAGAAAGAATTGAACCGATTGAAAACTCATTGCGGTTGGTATTCAGTTTTGTTCTCTTAAGATACAATTAGTGGGATGCATGTGTAAGTCCTGAGAGCCTGGGATGTCGGACCAGAATACCCAACCAGCGGTTTCTACCCCACCGGAGTGGAGAAGGCTCCTTAGACACTTGTCTGACATTCACTAACACCGTTCCACTCAGAGAAGAAATTTTAATTACAACGCAATTAGCTGGAATCTAGGCGCGAGACGCAGAGAGGAAAGAGACGAGAGTAATGAACAAACGTGATTCATTGTTTTATTTTTCATTAGAAAAATAAGTCAACCATTCAACTGGTTAAAAAAGCATTTCATTTGTGTTTCATTTAAGATGTCTACTCGGTTGAAAAATCATTTCATTATAAATGTGGATTTGATAACCAAGAAACCCCAGGCACCATTAGCCTCCATGTTGAATGTCCCACAGACACCATCAGTATTATCTTGTGATGCTTCTCTCTTCTGGTGGAAATGATTTAAATTAGGATTTTTTATGTCTCTGGTCACTACAAGGACCCAGAAACTTTCCCCACAATGAAAATCAAACTGCTCAGGCAGAATTATGGCTCGTCTTTGATTGACAGGGCTTACAGGTATTACATCCATCCCTTTCTCACCTCTTTCTCACCCACATAGAGTCCCTTCTCCAAGCCTCAGGTGAATAGATGTGCTTACGAGAGAATAAATCACGCGCTTGATTTTTATGGAAATTCCAGTTTCAAAAGCTTTTTTTCATCCTGCTCTCTTTGTCCTTTGTTTTACCCATTGTGCAGAGTTGGCTGAAACAAAGATCGCTCAGGGTCAATAATGTGCAATTGGCAATTTGACGGACTATATAGTCTCATCGAGACAGGGAGAGTCAAGGGTCAGACTCTGAGCGAATGGTGTGTGCGTGTGTGTGTGTGTGTGTGTCAGAGTGTTACAGGGATAGGAGGGGGGTAATGAATTGAGGGGCGTGTGTTCGGCTAACTAGCACGTTGAACACTGATTGCCTTGTGACAGAGCATATGATTAGTGTATTGACACAGCGCTGTGTAATGAAAGCAGGCAGCGCTCACAGCAGGGGCCGGGCTGTGTGGCTCAACGTCTCCTCGCTCTTCCCTCTACCCCATTTCTCTGTTCCATTAACACCTGCTGATTGTGGCGCTGTGTTTATACCCACGGGCCCATGGGACCTTTCAGTGGCGCAGAAGACGCCCTGAATGCTCAGTTAACCGATCTCTGCACGGTGGCGCGAGACGGCCACGGTCGCTTAATGGTTCCTTGTTTATGTGTGTTTGGAGCGGGGGGCTATTCTCCCCGTCACTCTGTTGGCTCACACCAGCAGCACTCTGGAGAGGGGGTTGATTTGCATTGAATGCAACGGCACAGGGAAGTAATATGAATAGAAAAGGATAAGACCTTGGAGACGAGACAAAGAGGAATCAGTCAGGCAATACGTGTGTGTGTGAAACCCAACAACAAAAGGAGAGGGAAGAGAATAGAGTTCACAATGTAAACCGCAGCGATGGCATACGGGCTAGCGGGCGGGCCGGTAGGTTGCAGGGGCAGCGGCTGACAGCTGTTTGTTGGAATGCGGCCCTGGAGGCGTGTCAAGGGGAAGTGGTTTTATGGCCGTCCAGCACGGCCCTGCAGCTGCTGCCCAGGTGAGTGTTTCTGCAGTAATGACTGTGATTGTGGGGAAGGAATTCTGTAATTGTGGCAGGGCCATTCAGCCTCCTGTTCCCCTCCACGCACAAGGCCCCTGCTTTTGTGTCACTAATACTCCCTCCACTCTCCATCACCTAGGCTGCTCAAGGTAACCATAGAAACAAGTCATTAGCTTTGCAGAATAAAATGTTTCGCTGATTTTCTTTCATAAGTGGAGACTGGGAATCAGGAAATTGAAATAAGCCTCTCTACTTGACTGGACTGTAATTTAGGCAAAGGCAGTGACGTATGCAGTTCAACGGTGAGACCGATGTGCTCCAGAGTGAAAGCACCGATTCACCGCAATATCACGATTTCTTGTTCTTGTCGCGTATCATCATTGGAAACAGCACATGGTGGATGACTTCATGAAGTTCATTGTTCTGACAAACTTTATGTGAATGTGATTGAGGAACTCTGCCATTGAGCCCATCCTGTTTGTTTGTAGAGGAGGAGGGGGGGGGGGTGGGGGGGGGGGGGGGGGGGGGGTGGCGTGTGTTGCTGGGGGAGATAAGTGAGAGAGGAGGGGAGGGCACCACCGACTGCCTGCATTCACACCGACCTTCTTCCGTGGAAGGGGGGATCCACAGAGAGAGGCTGTAGGCATTGAAAGCAGGACAATGCTGTGCTTGGCCGGCTGTGCTGGGAGTGACAGCGGGGATCTCTGTCAGTGACAAATTGGTAGGACAGATTATGCTGAGTGGAGGGATCTGCAGAGTGCAGTGGGTCCGGCCCGCCTGGCAGGGGGATAAACACACATAGCAGGACGGTCGCTGCCGGGTTCAAACGCTCCGGAGGCATGCTCGGGCTGATGCTTCAGTCTGTCAGCTTCAGGAGCAGGAGGCCTGTACTGGTGGAGAGGAATACTGGCTTCTCTACCATGGGAGTCAAGTAAGTTACTTTGTACGGGTGTTTGCTGTGTGTGTTCATGTGTGGGTACATGTTTGTGCCAAGCTTTTTGATGCTGCTCACTGAGCTGCAGTGTTTGATATGTGTCTGTTGCTTTCTCTCTCTCTCTCTCTCTCTCTGTGTAGCTTGTGTAGTTTTGTGTTGGAGTTGGACCGTCTGCTCTCTGTAGGTGAAAGAGTAATGGTTTTGTCGTTCAGCCACAGCGAGATGGATGCCTCCACCAAAATGAGTGTGAGCAGAATGTATAGCATAGGAGAGAGCCCTGCTGAAACGCAGGCTAAGCCCTGTAGCTTCATTTTGAGGGAGCAGCCACTGTGGAGCTGAAATGTTAATACTCTCCACATTCACCATCGGCTGACAAATGGGAATTGATTCATAGCCTTAGTATATCTTTTCTCCTTGAATCTGTTGAATCTGAGCAACACATGCCCAGGGTAGCGAATGGATCAACAAAAGTGTTGAGTGGGTGGTAGCCGTCATGGCTGGGCTGCGCTGTGGTATTTGTCTGTTTACTGTGGGATAAAACACCAGCTGGTATTTTCCTGCCATAATCAGGCTGATGGGACTAATGGTTGGCTGGGAGGAGCAGCGACCGCAGAGGCAGCACCAGCTGAGGCAATGGGGGGGCTGCAGCCTGTAGATAAGCCCAGGTGTGAAACTATCTGGGGCCTGTCAAGTGTCGTCAGTGGGGAGGTGTTGATGGAGATCCAGCCTGGACCCACAGCCTGAAGGATCTAGAGCAGGAGGCTTGTCTTGAGGGTCTAGCCTCATGCACCCCAATCTCACAGGTCCTACCTCTACCTCACACCTTTACCTCCTTCCCTCCAGACAAAGCAACCACACACCCACAAACAGCAAAATCTTACTTCTCCCTCCTCCCTTGTTCCATGTTCCTTCCATGTTTGGTGATATTGAGATATTTCCTTCAAAATTTGATTAATAAAATGTATTTTTTTTTAAATAATTTTTTGATTTATATGATTAAATATTGACATGGAGTGAATGCTATATTAGCTGCTTCATGGGAGTGTATACTGAATATTGTATGATTCTGATTCAGATCCTGTATGTTGAGGTAAGCATTTATTTTGCACAGAGGAATTTGCTGCACAGCTGAGGTAATTCCCAGTGAGCTGAGGTAATTCCCAGTGAGCTGAGGTAATTCCCAGTGAGCTGAGGTAATTCCCAGTGAGCTGAGGTAATGCCCAGTGAGCTGGGGCGGATTCCCATGCATCTTCATGGGCAGGGGCCTTTTCCCTGGGATGAGATAACACGGTGTGATGGTGTTGTGCCCCATTCAGCATCAGGGTGCACGGTTGTGACGGCCAGCATAGAAGCACTTGTGCCTGTCACCCTGAGTGGTAAACAGCCCCGGTGATAGAGGGCTACTGGGGAGAGGAGAAGCAGAGGGTTCATTGCAGTCTGGGTGAGGGATCACCCTGTGTGGGGCACTGATTTTCTCTGTCTCCCTTTCCCCCCCCCGTTCCCCCAAAATCCTGAGTCAGGAAGTCTGTCTGGCCCACTCACATAGCCTGGGGGGCAGACGGGGCCGCTTGCCAGAGCTGACAAACAAAAGGCTGAAACGCTGACTCAAGCCTATGCACTCACCCTGGGTCCATATACTAAGCCCTGTGGGGAAAGGGGGAAGCACTGCCATCCACTCTGACAGATTCCTTTCACGCAGGGGGAAATGAGAGGATGTGGAGGATGGACCTCTGTCCTGTGGGCTTGTCACCCAACATAAGGGTGTCTTTGTCTCTCAGTGTGTTGGCAGCGATGATCTGAATGGCCAGGTTGTGTGTGTGCAGTAGTGTGTGGGCAGGAGAGGCTATGCCCTCAGCATCAATCCGGTAGATTTCCTGCTGTGTTTGTCTGCCCACTGCAAGCCTTCCCCCAGTCACTGGGATAACGGCGCTGATAATGGCCTGCAGGAGTCCCGCAGGGCTTCATGATTAGGACATTAGTGTTCAGCTATCGTGCTTCAGTAGGCAAAATTCTCTAACCCCCAGCTTGTTGAATGGATATTATGCATCACACTAGTGGGGGTTGAGGGATACCATCCAAAGCTCTTTAGGGTCCCTCAGTGAAAGGTGTCATGCAAATGGAGTCTATTATCATTGTCATTACAACCGCAGCCACTTCTGCATTGTGGTTGAAACACTTTGAAAGAGGGAGATTGGAATAAGAAAAAGAGTTAATTGCAATAGCTGGTGGCGTGGAATATGCATTGAGAGATTTTATGACCTATTGTCTCCAGAAGCAGAATAGAGCCCGCGGCCCCATCTCCCATGAGCTCGCCCTGCCTCTACTTCCTGCAGTCCCAGAAACAAAGATGGCTCCTGGTGGGGCCTCTGTGTCCTCTAGCTGCTCTGCTCCTCACTGTCAGCCTGCCGGAGACTTCTACTCCATATGAATAAGTAATAGCTGCCTGATCAGTGTTAGTGGGTTGATTTCCCCAAACGCTACTTCTTTATTTCACAGTCAGTCTTATTAGAGAAACACACGCAGCATCCCCAGCCTTCTGTTTGTCAACGGGAAGATACCAGCTTTTACTGATGGGGCTCAGATTACCACAGGGGATAAGGGCATTGTCAGGGCAGGCAGTTAAGCGTTTACCTCATCACCCACTGTCTTTATTTTTGAATCTCCAAGTTAGCTTAGGCTGCTGGGGGGGGTTGATATTATTCAACTAGCTGAGAAGCAAGGGGGACGCTTCACCCTGGGATCCCTAACTGTCCACACATGTAGAAAAACAGAGCTTGCAGTACGGGTCATATTTACAAAAAAAGTGTAATTCTTGGTGGAGAATTGGTAAAGGTTAAGCGTGCATGCAGACCTACTCTGGTCTAGCTACAATAAGTACTTAATTTTGAAACTGGGTAGCGTCTCAAAACTGGGTAGGATCAAAGGAAAACTAGCGGCGAGGGTTTATCCCCTATTTGTTTTAGTTGCTGCTTACTGCATGCAGATCGCCTTAAATGGAAAGGATTATAGCCCGTAATCGGTTCATGACCCAGCACGTGAGAGGCCAGCTGCACAGTGCTAAAAATCCCATTATCCTCATACGCTCTACGTGGCCGAGTGAGTGTTGGTATGTGTGTTTTTGTGGCTGACTTTACGAGTGTGGGGTACAGGCTAAACTGCTTAACTTGAATAATGTGGCTGTAGTCATTGACCTCTTAGCGTCTGAGCTCGCAGTTACTACTCAATATTTCTTTTACCACGTACGTCTATGATGTGCTCATTGATCCGCTGCCACGTCACTGATACACAACGATTATTTCTTTCTTCCTTACAGACATTTTACAATAATCTCTGCCACCCTGGCCGTCTCACTGACAGTACAGCCCATTTCACCTAACCGGCATCCCTCTCGCCCTCTCGTTTTCGCCGGGTTGCCTATCGACTTGAATAAAGACGGTACATTAAGAAACACATGTTAGAGTTCCCCTCCCCCCTGCGCTCAGTCTCTCCGGACGGCCCGCTGATTAATCACTCCCAAATGTTCTCAGCAGCCCGCAGGCCTGTTTGTTGTGATAGCCTCTATGTGGAGAAGTGCAAATAAATAATCGCTAGGTGTCTTACCCTGGCAGCCGGTGATTAATGAAGGAGAGAAGTGGAGCAGAAGTACACTCGCTTTCTTCCCCTCCGTCTTTCTCTCCCACAGTCATCATGCTCTCAACTTAACCTCCATTCACAGTCCTGATATCTTTATGTATTAATTTGAGAGGACATTGTGTATGATTGGGGGGAGGCATCTCGTGTTAATAACAGTCCTCATTGGTCCCATGCCTCTACTGATTGCTGAGACAGGAAATGTCATTCATTCAGCGACGACTTGATGATGTGAATGCTGATAGTTCCTCCGTGCATGCCCAACGCAGAACCGTCTTCCTGAGATTTTCAGACGTGGGTGGGGCGGTGGGTGAATTGGAGTTCAACCTGTGTGCTGAGAGAGTGATGTTATTCCGGGTCCTCCGCGGCCTTGCAGGAGAGCGTAGCGGCGTACCTGGAGCCGTGTCTGAGGAGCAGAGTGAAAATGTTCTGGAGGAGATGAAAGTAGCCGTTAATCTTTGTCAGCAGTGCCAGGGGTGGGGAGGCTGCCGTCTGCTGAGGAACATGTCTTCATTATCATCTGTCACCTCTCAAACTGAAAAGTGAAATTTCTTCTAAGACTTTTATTTCTGCTGCCTGAACCGGTTTTGATGTGGTAAGTATTTTTCTTCTCCCTCGTGTCCAAAAGCTGCAGTACTCTGGATTTCTAATCCTCTTGGAAACAAGTTAAGGTCAATTTGTAGAGATTTTCCTATGAGGACCTTTTGACTCCATTGCAAGGTTTTCTAGTCCTTTCCTCTGGGGGCCCTAAATTGGCCCCTTTATCTCATTGACTGACAAATGGGTCCTGCAGAGCTAAAGCCCCGTGCTTTGCTTACCTCTTCAGGGGCTTATGGGTTGAAGCTAGTGGTGACCACATTAGCAAGTTGTGTTTGTGAAGGCTATTGAGGAGGCAAAACAATAAAATGAACAGTAATTGGAATAATAGCCCCTGACTTCTACCCCCCAATTCACTCCTTTGTCTGTCCTAAACCCTCCTTAAGCCCCTAGCTTGGCTGGAGGGGTTCTTGGCCTTTCAGCAGAGGGATTGGGAGGTTGCTGGGGGGTAAAGGAAGGTGCAGTGGGACGACTGGGTGTGGGGCTTCTGGAGACACAATGCTTTATTGGCAGAGCAGGAAACACAAACGCAGAGGAAGTCATCATGACAGGAGGGAGGGATTTTTCACACATCCCCGTGGAACGTTACTGCACCAAAAATATTCCCTCCTCCGTCGCTATGGGGTTAACCTTGGCATACACACAGAGCACGTTGTATGTCGGTCTTTTGGGAATTGAGGGACTGTTGGCTCGTGGCTCTTCCTCTTGATCTGATGTCCAAAGGCATTAAACTGGAACGTAAAATTAGTGTGTTAATGTTCTTTCAGTGTTTGATGACAAAATCAAAGGCAGGTGAACAAAGAAGAGGCATTTACTCCTGTATTGATACAAGCAAATGCGTGAATCCACAGCAGCCTGTCCTGATGTAACACCAGACCAGGATTTCTTGAATGTTAATCAGTTATTTTCCCATTTTGGCTCCAACTGTTCCATTTATTCTTGGCCGACTGGGGGGTTCCCGTCTTGGCACTCTTTGGGAATAAAGCAATTCCAAGCTGACTGTGGCGTAGCCCCAATGATCATTTTTCCTTGTTTCTTTCTCAGGCAGAAAATGATTTACCTCCTCATAGACAGCCCCTCGCTGGCACCGAGCCAGCCCAGTGATCGTAGAGAGGACAGGGCTGCACACCCCACTGCTCTCTCTCTGTCTATTTCTCTCTGTCTCTTTTTCCCCCCTCTCTCTCTCTCTTTCCTCTTTCCGTCTGTCTCTGGGGATTGTTCCTCTCTCCTATTTCCTCTCACCCATCTCTAATTTAGTTTTTTATCCTCAGCTTTACCTCTGCTCTGCTTTCTTCGCTGTTCCCCACCTGCACCTCCCTTTCTTTCTTCCCCCCTGTTTCAAATGATCCCCTCTTATTCAAGCTATTCTCTAGAGGATGCCCTAATCCCTCGTTTTCCACCTCAGTCCACAGACTGTTTCGAAAGAGTGCCGAGTAGACCATGACAGAACACGTTTACAAACCACTGGTACAATTTAAGATTTATTTACACAAAGTTGCATGGTCCTTTCCTATTCTGGCACGAGACCTTTTGGATCTGCATTACTGCCTAAACCGTGCGGATGAGGATTCATAGCTGTAAAGTAATTTTCATTTCTATGAAAGCATATTATGTTCACAGATGTTACATGAATGCGTTCGGCCTTCCCTAATTGGCCAGGGATTGGTGAAGACGTGTGCGTGCGGCCTTGGGCTGTCAGCTGTCAGCGAACAAACGGTGTCCCATTTGGCGTTCTGTGTCCAAGGCCAGACACTTTGCAAGAACAAAAGGCTTGTTGAACACCTTGTTGGAGCGAAGAGCTTTTTCTAAAAAAGCCCTGGTCCGGTGTGTTTGCAACGTGCTAAGCAGGATATTGCTCAGGTAAGTGGACATCACATTCATTGCTGTCTAGTTTAGCTGGGATCCATTTATCTATTTCTGGGGATTTATAGAAAGTCTATAAATCCTTGCCTGGAGGCGTTTGGCCACTTCCTGCAGAATGCTGCTGCGTAAAGCCGCCCAGGAGAGAGGAGCTCTTCCTTTAGACTACCATTAAAACCGTTAAGAGGGAGGAAGCAGGCAGGCCGTTGAGAGGTTCAGTGCTTCGGATTGATAAGATTCAACCGCCAGCCAGATAAGCCCGTTAGTTCTCTCTTCCATTTTAATGCATCTTGGGCTGCTGAAGGAGAGGGGAAACGCATCTCTCAAAATGACTGGAAAGATTTGGGCTTTGGTTAACGCTATCTGAATCTAGATGATATAGGATAAGGACACTGCAATTAAGGGAATGTCTGTTTCGGTATCTTCGGGCTGGGGGTTTTTGCTGATTTTTTTCATTTCACTCGAGTTAAACTAGAAACTGCGTATTTGTGTGTGACAATTAACTTTTGTTGAACCGCTTTCCCAGATTTATCACGGCATTTAGGGGTTTTGCAGCTTCGGGCGTAAGTTGTTTTGAGTGATTTAGGATAAAGAGACAGGAAGTGAGGAAAAAGTAAAATAATGTTTACGCCGCTGGTCCCGTGATTGCAGGGAGCCGTAGTTAGAAAGCAGACAGGCTCATCGCCAGACTAAACCTTAGCGCCACACAGGAGGCACAGATAAGCTTTGTCATTCTCTACCCACAGTTTGAGAATTTCATTCACCACCCTGTTCCCTCCCTTATTGTCCCCCTGTGCCTCATGCTGGGCCCCAGGTAACACTAGCCCATTCCACAATGCACACATTTCCCCATATCCCTGTGGTTATTTCAGGAGCCCGCTCTGTTTGACCCCCTCAGCTCCCTCCACATGTTTTAAGTGTTGGGGTAATGCATATTTATACATTGCTAGCCATGCATCAGGGGCACGCTGTCACTCACAGGAAGCTTGTATTTATGCAACATTAGAGGGGTTCTCTGACCCACTGAGGATTGATTGTCAGAAAAGGCTTTTTATTTTTTTGTTTTTTGTGTGTTTTTCTCCTGCTTAATGATCAGGACCATGACCTTGCTAGTAAATCTTGTCTGGATGGGCCGTCTTGCTGCTTGGCAGAGTATGACATCATCTCCCCTTGTCTGTGCACCACGTGAATGTTATGTATTTTCACCGGCTGATGTCATGGCCGCTTAATCACCGCTGAAGCTTAGCGGCGGCTGGGTCAGGCTGCAGGTGACCCGGGACCGCGGCCATCGAGGCCAGCGCAGAGATGCAGATGCTTTTTAATCCGACCCAAATTTGGCAGCGCTATCCCGCGGCGCTGTGTCTGTCCGCTCCGTGGAGGGCGACCCGTTGGCCTGGTTCTCTCGCCTGAACTGAACACGTCGTTTATTTCTCTCACAGTTCAGATAGCTCAGGTGGGGGATATGTGTTTTTTTTCCACACCTTTGGTGCAGAGGGCTGTGTGGCCGTGTCAAGGGCAGTCCATCAATAAGACAATGTGTACTGATTTTAGCTCTAGGGAGGTTTCCTATCGATTGTCTTTTAACTCTAAAACATACCTCTCCTGATTGGCCAACACACATCCAACACAATCAATCATGAACACCTGCTGATATGGCATTTCTGTCCGGCAGTGATTCCAGCACATGGTTTTAGCCACTGTGTATCTATTGTTTCTGTCATTTTATTTATTTCACATCAACGCTACCTACTGAGACCAGGATGAACTCTGAATGCGAGCAGCAAGCGAGCCGGACTCATTGTGCTGTGCCCATTATCAGTGTGTAGTATTGCGGCTGGCTGGAGCCCAGTATTCCCATCTCCATTCATAGACGGGACTATGCTGCTGCCTGCTAATCAGCAGCAGTCTCACTGTGGGGGGGATAAAGCAGTCTGATATCGGACCCGGTGATCTGATCCCCGCATGAATGGCCAGAGCAGCCTTATCTTGTCTGGGGAGAGAAAAAGGGGAATCAGAGAAAGGAAATGTCAAGGATAGTAAATGTGGCCAACATGGTAATTAGCTCCAGAAAGGGGCTTCCTAAAGCGCCGCAGAGCTGGCCTGAGGAACGGACACAAATTTGCACAAACAAGCTAATGGGCGCAGCGGCTAATGATTCTCTGGGGCAGAGGAATTTCTCTTGCTAATTTGACAAAGCCTGAAAAGGGGGCTAGAGCGATTATTGACAGCAGGCCAAACCGAAGCTTTGAAAGCAGCAGGCGAACCCAGCCTCTCCACTCTCTCTGTTCTCCAATAGTTGACCTCCTCTCCTGCTGCCTTCCCTGCCTTCCCTGCCACCCCCCCCCTCCACAGGCGAGGGCCAAATCTAGATGTGCTTTCTGCCTTGAACAAAAGCACCCTTTATTTCTAATGACATCCTTGATTTTGCATCCGTCTTGCCTTTGGCTCGTTTATATATATTACAATCATTATCTGTCCTTAAGGTCTGTACAGAGGGAGACATTGATGGAGCTTAACGGCTATCTGGACAGTCCCAACCGTGGCTGCTGCCTATTATTACTCCATTTTGATGTATAAGACTTGAAACCACACTGGGGACAGCAGCAACGGGCATGAGACTAATGACTGGTTGCACTGTCAGGGTGACCAATGTCCACATTAGTATTGTCCTCTACTCATTCATCGCTGCCAGTCCTGGTCCAAAGGGTTTCAGTGGTAGGGCAGTAAGTGTGAGGTCCCTGCTCTTAACAATAAGACCACCTACATACTGTAGAATAAGCTGAGACAAACATGCTGCGACCGAGGAAGCAGGTAAAGGTTATGTGATATATCAAACCGCTTCATTAGTGTCCTGTGCTCTCTAAATAGGTAGGACCTGGCGCTAGTTGTTTTTCTGCCGCAGAATTCAGCAGAGTTCACGTATAGGGCACTGTGTCAGGAGGAGAAAAAGCGAGCTCGGTGTGTGTTTGTGCTGAACGTACTTTCATCTGGCGAGTATCACACCCACTGCCTTTATGCTGTAGCATGCTCTCTGCAGCCTTTCAAATGGGACTGGTTGATCGGGGGCTGAGAGGGCTTACTGGTAAATTGGCAGTCCAGGGAATACGCAGTACTTTCACCCCGCCGCTCGCCCACTCACATGCTTTCATTCCCCTTTTTACCCTTGACCATTGACTGACTGCACTCTTTCTTTCTGTCTGGCCAGCATAAATCTGCCTTTCTGAGATGTCATCTGTTCATTGTCTGTCCTCTCCCTCCCTCTCTCTCTCTTCCTCTCTCTCTCTCAGCTTTCCTATTGAGTCGAGCATCACTCATTGAGGCAATCCATCTTTGTGCACTTAGTATATCCCTCCTTATCTACTCCTTATGATTAATAACACTCATTCATCGGGCTAATTACATCCTCACACAAAGGCAAAAGAAATACAAATGTGCACGTGCGTACATACACTACTGTACACTGACTCACATGGATACCACAAACACACACACACACACCCTCATGCACGCATGTACTGTAGGCATACTAACCAAATCTGTTTGAAGTGTGGGACCCTAAAAGAAGAGAGGGCTCCTGTATGCATTAAGTATTCATGTGACGTGTGGTGGGGTGCATGTGTGTGTGTGTGCACGTATGAGACAGTGTGGGTAGAGAGAGAAAGAGAGCACTCACAAATTGCGCCGCGAGCAGCCAGCAATCGAGCGCTGACACCTCGTCTGGCTGTCGGAGGGAAAAGGGGCTGGGCTGAGGAAAGAGAGAGAGGGAGGGAGGGAGGGAGGGAGTATGTGAGAGAGAGAGAGAGAGAAAGGCAGAGAGAGAGAGAGCAAGACACGGCAGGACAGCTGCCAGCATTTCTCCGATAGCAGGAGAAGGACCGAGAAGTGGAACAGGAGTAGGAATTCTCCCCATTCCCAGCCACCCCAGAGACCTTCCAGCCCAGCTAGGCGTGCTGGTTCTCTCCGCCTCCTCCTGCCTGTAACCAGCAGAGGGACTGGGAAGGACCCAGGCATCAGGACCTGCAGCCACACACCACAGACACACCACAATGGATTAACTGAGATGAGAGAAAGAGGAAAACTGTGCAGCCTTTGGAATGAATGCAGAATTGGATGAGACCGAGGGGAGAAAAGGGGAAGAAAAACATTTGTCTCGATAGAGCTGGAGAGCACGCTGCTCTTGGGTTTTTGCATCCGTGAACTGAGGCTGAACTTTTGTCAGTGAAGAGGCACGAGACAGGTTACAGGCGCTACAGCGGAATATGAACAGAGGAGACGCTTCTTCTCACCCTGAACTCCCCTTCGCCTCCTGCTCGTCCATCCATCCCGAGGAGCAGTCTGGACTAACAGCACCCCCTCAGTGAGACTTCTCTGCTACCCCTCCAGGGTAGTCATCCTCTCTGCCCCACCTTCAACCCTCCCCACCTGGTGCTTGTTCCATTTGGTTACTATGACGCCTGCGTCTCCTCCGCCTCCTCCTCCTCCTCCCCCCGCCCCCCCAGCTTCTTACAAACCACTGTGAAATCAAGTGGAACCTCGATGATTGCGATCGGAGTAAAGAGGACCCCCGTGCCCCCACTAGTGAGCAGCCCCGCCTCGCTCTGCTCTCTGCATTCTCTGCCGGCATGTCAAATGTGCAAGTAATGGAGAACACCGGCAACACAGACACGGACCCTAAAGTTGAACTTGATCAGTTGTGTGTTTTTTGACTATGACCCTAAACTAGATGATGGATTGGAAAGAGCTGTAAGTACTCTCTTCCTCACTCTGCAGCTGTTGTAGCGTTTTCTTTCTAGTGCATGTTGTAACAGAGCTCCGGTTCAGTTTTGGTGCAGGTTTGTGTATGTTGTGACTCTTCAAGGTGAATATTCCTTTAGAGACCGACTGATATCAGACTCACTGAACACTTCTACTTCACTAGACGTTTCCCTTTTGAGCATTTAGATGAAGTTGCGTGGTTAACTCATACATCATTAGTATGGAGATTGGGACTGAACAGGTGGACAAGCTGTTGTGAGCAAGGGAATCTGAGCCTCTCCTCACGGCCTGGCGTCCATGTAGTGATCAGATAGTTGGGTTTGAGAGAGAGAGAAACAAAGAGAGAGCAAAAAAGAGAGCAGATCCATGAGAGAGAGAGAGAGAGAGAGAGAGAGAGAGAAGCAATTCATTTTCCCATTAGTGTAGTGTATGAGTAACAGCACCACGCTGCATCCCTTTCTCTCTGCTCTTTTTACTCACCTTCAATTCAAGCCACCACATGCACCCCTTTTCCTCATTGTGTGACATGCATTACAGCTCAAGGTTACAGGCTCGCCTTTGGGTTGTGTGTGCTCCTGACTGGACAAGGCAATTAAAAACCGGTATAGTGCCTTAACTAGCCAAACATTTCAGTGTCGTTTTTTTTTTTTTTTTTTTCCTGTGGCGCTATCTTATGACAACTCCTGACTGCTGATTTAACAGATATCTCTTTTCTGAATAAGGGAGGGGAGAGAATAAGGTAAAAGAGAGGCAGAGAGAGAGAGAGAGAGAGAGAGAGAGAGAGAGAGAGAGAGCGAGAGAGAGACAGGGGGCATTTATCTTGAATGAATATGTGGTGCGGATTCCTCTCATAAATGCGCAGACGCATGCACATTCACAAGCCTACATGCACACACACACACACACACACACACACACTCACATAGCCACGTGTACTCTTGCAGTTTCTTTTTCTTTCTCTCAATCTAACATTCATCTATTCCACCTCATTTTTTTTTTCGCTCACACGATCCGTCTCGCATGCTATCACACATAGGCAGCTCCCTGGGGAGAGCCTTCTCCTGTAGCCCTCTTGGATGCAATAATTATTCCATCAGCCAGCAGTGTGTTCCCTGATTGTGCTCTTGAGCTGTCGCTGCAGGGGGCGTACAGTGCAGAGAGGAGTGTTGTGGAGGGGGGCAGCTGTCACTCCAGGAGGCAGGGTGAAGGGGAGGGGGGTTGTGTTTTGGCAGCAGCCCACCCGGTTCTGTCCGGAGGAGCCCAGAGCAGGACTAATGAGCTCAGGCTGGCCTCTCAGGAAACCGCCGCTCACCAAGACACACATGGATCTGCTCTCTCGCTCTCTCGCTCTCTCTCTCTCTCTGTCTCTTTTTCCTCTCCTCAAATCCCTTGCTCTGCAGATTTCTCATCTTTTAATCTCCCACTCCATTTTCTTTCATTCCCTCTGCCGCTCTTTCCCTCTTGTTGACAACTGCTCTTTGTCTCTCCTGCGTGTCTCTCTGGATTTTCACTGCTTGACTGAAAAACCATTGAAGTGCATTTGAATTTCCTGCGAGTATCACTTTCCTCCCTGACCTTGACTCTCCAGGTGAGGTTCCGCAGTGTTACCGGATCCGGTCTGATGCCATACCTGGAACGGCTCTGAGTGCGGCCAGATTCCCTGCAGGCTCAGACTGAGAGTCGCGGGGCAGGGAAGGGATATTGGTGCTGTCCTTTGAGCAGTAGCAGTTTACACAGAAAGGAATGTGTGTGTGCCTCACTCAGTTGGCCTTGTGACCAATCTGTGTCTACTCAGCGCTGACTCTGGGAGACAAGAGAACAGGATGGCAGTGGATTTTAATCAGAGGACCATCAAAAAGCTGGCCTCGGCTACAGCAGAGGGTGCTATTAGGTGCCAGCACAGCGGAACAGCTCAGACAGCCACTTATCTATCGAGATACAATTAAAGTAGAGGATAGAGGAGAGGCTTACCTACCTCTCCCTCGCATGCTGTGTGTGTGTGTGTGTGTGTGTGTGTGTGTGAGAGAGACAGAGATGGTTGGGTGAGCTTTGGGTGCTGGGGCCCACCTCGTACCTGCTTGTTCACTGTAAACGATCAAAACCCTTAACAACATACTCGAGCCTTTCCATTGACTTCAATCGTGATTGAACATATTCTGTCACAATCACTTAGCTTATGGCCGAGACGGCTCTTTCACACATCAACAACATCCCTGACGCTGACGTGCGAAAGAGAGAGATGTTTTGTGTGTGATCAAGATGAATGCATGCGTTTAGAGCGCCGTCCTGCCATGACAACCTGCATCTGGCTGCTGACAAGAGAAGAGTCTTGGCTGCTAGTCATTTATCTTAGACCCCTGTGAGGTTATTTCTCATCGTGTCTTTTGTTTCATACGGATGTGCAATTTCTGTAGAAAAACATCAAAGCGCATGGGAACTCCGCTGGCACCAGCTGAATTGGAGGGCTTATGTATTATAGGTCTGGGCAGGGGAGTATGAGTTGGGAAAAGCAGAAAAGCAGTTTTAGAGTGGGGAATGGTCAGGAGTGGGGCCATAGTGCAGCTCTCCTGCTGACTTTGTTTACTTTGGGAGCTTGTTGACCTTTATGTGTTATAGTTTCACTGTGTGGTTTCTAAAGGCTTCGCAGCACACCCTCTCAAATGTCAAGCTAGACATTTAAAATCAATCAGCTCTTGGTTGGGTGCCTCACTGGGAGAAAAAGTCACTTGAGGAAAAAACAACAGGGCAGCTATGTGTAAACTTTCTGACTTTTAACATCAGCCGTGATAGTTTAACAAGTGTAGCTCCAACCCTCATTCCCTGTTGTTTTTGGCTCCTTCCAGGGCAGCTCAGAAGCTGAACCTGTCCTCCAAGCTGAAGAAGCACCAGCCTCCATTGCTCCACCCCCAGGAGCCCTCCATCTACCCCACCAACTTCAGTGGCATCTTGCAGCTCTCGCCGCCCCCCGCCCCGCCATGCCTGCTCCGGGCCGTATCCAAGGTCAAAGAGAACCCCGGGATGGGAAAGGTAAGACGTGATACAGGTCAGCACATATGAGGATGCAGGGAGTCAAGGATGCTCTCATGTTTGTATAAAAGCCTATACAGTGCAGATGTATACATTCCATACAATACACACACACACACACACACACACAGATCCATGTTTGAAAGGGAGAATGCAGAGTGGCGACACACCAGTCCACAGCCAGCATGCCGTCTGGTCCAGTCCATACAGATGCAGTCAGATAAGCCTGCAGGAATGTCATGAATTCACTCAGTTTGTTAGACCAGCATTCCTCCTACTGAATACCCATCGGTTTCAGACAGAAATACAATAAGAAGCTGTAATCCAGAAGTCTGTGGCCACTTTTACAACAGGATTTGTAATTCTGTTTCAAATACAGCGTGCGATAATGAAAGTCAGTCGACAACGATTGGGCAGTCATTAAACAAACTGCTGCATAAACACCTCGCTCTTCCTTTGTGGTTTATTGGGTATTGTTTGTCTGGGCTGACGTCCTGTATTTATACAGCAGAAGAAGTCCCCTAACAAGATTAGATCCCACCTGGATAGGAAGTCCTCGCTTCTGTTGCCAGATACCCAGACGGTTGAGATTTTGCACATATTGTATAGCTCCCGCTGACAGACTTCATAAAAGCCTGTGTTATTAACAAGCGTCACCTGAGGTATACTGTGCATCTGTGCATCTGTATCAGCTGCAGGGTTTAAAAGGGAAATCAGCTTTTAAGGTATTGTTCCAAGCTTACCAGGCCAAGTTTCCTCTCCATCAAGGAGAGCATTATTGTAAAGCCACAACAACATGCTTCTGTCTGTGCCTTCCAGCCATTCCCCATATTAATCCAATCTACAAATTGTGGTGGATGTCTTGTTTCCATCTATGTGGGTCACTTCCATTTTTGGTTTTGACAAGGTAAAGACATGTGAAGGGGCGGGGAAAAGCCCAACCCCACTAATGGATTTTCTGGGGGGATCAAGAGACAGGGAAACAGGGGCCATTAGCACAGGGGTCAGAGGTGTGAAAATGCTCCAGCCAATCCTCTGTGGTCTCTGGTATCAAATCTCTGCCAACATAAATATAGCCGAGACGATAGCTAGCCTGGTAGCCTCTGTCTGGTAGACAGAGACGCAGCAGTCATAGGTGGAAGCCCAGTCTAAATGTCATAGCAAATGTAATTTACTCAACATATGCACACATCAGTCATGATAACAGCCCCCCGCGGAGCGTAAACAGAGTTTGCACTTGGCCTTTGGAATCCAGGAAGAATTCACTCACTGAAAGAATGGGATTGCCAGCGGACATTGTTTCTGAGTGCTGGAGCCTGGATCTGTAGCAATATTTATATACTAGTCAGGGGAAGAATGGGCCTTTTGTGTGGGTGTGAAAGACAGGGGAGAGACGCAGGCTGAAAGAACCAGTGCTCTGTCAGAAAGGGGAGGGAGTTAGTTACATTTGAAGTTTTTTATTTCAATGCCCGGGAGGTGTTACAGTCGCTTTTTGTTCAAGAATGGTGCGGGATTGGGTTCCCTAGGAAATGGTGTCTGTAGGAGGCCAAGCTGCTTGCATGTAGTTGTTCAGTGCCATGCTATGGTGTAACACTAAACACTCTCAGTCAGACTGCTATACATATCTCAAGAGCCATTTATGTCTCCTGTCAGTCACAGATAGGTTTCCACAATCCCTTCAGAGGACTTTCAGAGCTGTATTTTTTACCATCAGATTATAAAGCAACGTAGCGCTTCAAAGGAATGTGATTGTATTTTAGCAGTGCCATATGCACGAGCACACCCACGCAAACTGTACACAGTATTTCTGTGTGGTAGGGCAGACGCAGATAATGGGCAAATGTATTTTGCTATTGCTTGTATGCTGTGCCAACGTACGCAACTGGCAGGTGGACTTCACTTCTCATAACTACTGTGATAACATTAGACTTGAGGAGACAGAGCAGTGCCGAATCAACACCTTTAGATATACGCCATCATCCTATATGCCATGCAGGCATGATGTACCTTGACCTGTGGAATGTGTTAAAATGGTAGTCTCACTTCTGAATGTCAAGCCCCAGAATGCAATTGGGTTGGTGTCAAACCCTCATACTGTATAGAGCTCCCGTGTTGCAGGGATAGAGAGAGAGGGAAAGAGGTAGGTGGGATAAGAGGGCCGTATGCTCCTGCTGGTGAGCTGGATGGATAATCCCCCAGCATGGTGGTATATACAACCATCATTTCCCACATTTACTGCTATGAGTTTCAATACCCACCTAGCTGCCTTCCACCGGCACCATTAGGCATTGTGTTGACCCACCAGGTCCACCAGTCAATGTGGGACTGAGTGTTTCCATGGCAACCGTCGCTGTCCATCAACTCTGACACTGTGGACGTGATGTTAATGCATGATGCTGAGCTATGCTCCTTAGTTAGATGCCAACTTTTGCCATGCATTTCTCCCTTGTCTTCTGTTGCTTGGTATGGTGCACAATAAGTACAATATGGGTCAAATATCTGTAAGCTTAACTTGTTATGTTTTTCCTTGTATGAACCTGTCTGCCTGTCTGTCTCTCTCACTGTTTCAGGTGAAAGTGATGATGCGTATCTGCCCGTCCCTGGAGGCTGCAGACTCTTCAGAGTCTCAGTCCTTCTTGAAAGTGGACAGCAGGAAGAAGCAGCTGACCCTCTACGACCCTGCGTCCAGCCCACACTCCAACTCAGGACACAGGAGAGCTGCCACTGTGGCCGTCCCAAAGATATTTGCCTTTGATGCTGTGTTTACCCAGGATGCCTCACAAGTAAGGGCCAGTGGGGGACATATATGTATTTTTGTTTGTGTGTGTGCGTGTCTGCGAGTACATTGTGTTTTTGTTTTTTTTGGGGGGGGGTGCAGGGTGGGGGAAGGTGTTAGCCTCTCAAGGGCAAAGGGACGTCTTTATGCTGGCAGGGTGCGGCTAGGGGCTTAGAGAAAAAAATGCCTTGGGTCGGGGGGCATTCTTACCAGAGTGGGTCTAACAGCTGGGCCTTTTAAGCCCTCTGGGGAATGATTTGAATTCAGTCCAGTTATATCTAACCCCTCCTTTCATAGAGCAGCTATATCTAACCTCAACCCTCCATAGGCCGGATCAGGCATGTCCACTCAGATCAAACACAAGGGTCAGATACTGACAACATGTTTACTTGATGGTGAAAAGCACAACAGACCACAGCCTTACTGTGTCTCCTCAGCACAAACATGCACTACTTTCAATGTAATGATCTGATTGTATTAGTGATTCTTATGATACAAATTATGTCAGTCATTGCAACATTTCTTGAAAACTTAAAGCCAAGTATTTCATGCATTTCCCCATGCTACACTTCCATTTTTGGGTGTAAAAAGCTGAGAGCAGAGGGGAATGTCGTCGCTGGTCCACAGTGTGCAACAGTATCTCCGTAGCAGGGAAAGCCTTAGAGCTTCTGTCAGATCTCTTACTTAGTGCATGTACCTCTTCCAAGTAAGCTTCAGTCTAGCTGTTGCTCCAGGAGAGCTGAGGCCAGGCTGCTAGATGGAGCCGCTGGGACGGCACTGCTGGTGGCTAACAGTAACAGCAAGCTGTTCTGCTGTAAGAGGCCTTGTTTACGGTGTGATGCATGGGAAGGGGCCTCTGCTACACAAGCCCTGCCCCAGAGGACCCATGCTGAAACAGATTGCAAAAATGAGCCACGCATTGCAACACACACACACACACACACATGCTAATGATGAAAAATCCTGAAACCTGTAATAAGGTACAGTGTAACCAATACCAAATACGTATTTTGTTTCTAGGATATTGTTTTGGGTTTAATGTTCCATGTATGTCTGTTCACAGTATTTCTCAATGCAAGACAAGCACAATAAATCCAAACAGAAACGCCTGCATTGCAAATTGACTGTGAAGCGGCGGTCTCTCTGTGTTTCCATAGGCTGAGGTGTGCTCAGGGACAGTGGCTGAGGTCATCCAGTCCGTGGTGAACGGCGCGGACGGCTGCGTCTTCTGCTTTGGCCACGTCAAGCTCGGTAAGCTCCTCCACTGGCGAGAGATTATAGACAAGAGCCTTTGTTAGCCAAAGAAAACTCTCATCGCCCTTTGTTAGCTGCACTTGAGGTCCGCAATTGGCTTAGCGGTGCACTGGGGTGAGCCGCCGAGTGAGAGATTGGAAAGGAAAGGAGCGGGTGGTGAGTCTGGGGTAAGGGTCGGGGGGTAGAGTGCTGCATCGAGGCTTCAGGGCTCAGTCTGTAATTAAAATGTTGACCTGATCAGTGAAGGGTTGGCTCTCCTCATGCTGCTCTTCCCACTAGCTATACCTCTCCACAGAATGATTGTGTGTGGATTGGGTTCTTGGATAACCTTTAGATCTTCATTTGCCATTTACTGGATATCAGGTTTTTTTTTTCTTTTTTGTATCAGCAGTTGTTATACACTATAACCACAGAATATATCATGTGTCTGTGCCTCTATCAACCTTCTGGCTTTTCCAGACAGCTTGCTGAAAGAATTAATTTTAGTTTGAGGAGCAACGCGAGCATTGGGCTATGTAACTAGCTTTCAGACACAAGCCAATATTCCCATTTCCACCCCCTCCTCTCACACATCCCCAGGCAAGACGTACACCATGATTGGCAAAGACGGCTCTACTCAGAGCCTAGGCATCGTGCCCTGTGCCATTTCCTGGCTCTTCAAGCTCATCAATGAGCGCAAAGAGAAGACAGGCACGCGCTTCTCCGTCCGTGTATCCGCGGTGGAAATCTTCGGGAAGGACGAGGAGCTGAAGGACTTGCTGTCTGAGGTGTCCACGGGCAGCCTGCAGGAAGGCCAGTCCCCGGGCATCTTCCTGAGAGAGGATCCAATCTGTGGCACTCAGGTAAGGAAACACAGGACGCCAGTGGTATTCCTGTTTTTCATTCTTTCTTTGTCCACTGATCCTCTCATTCTCTCTGTGGTATATATTAGTGTGTCTGAGTATTGATCTCGTTCGCTCCATGATCTACTTCTTTCTTTCCCAAAGACGTTTGCCTTTGTCTTGTGTTTTCTTTCAACTCCCAGGTCTTTCTCACGTGCACTTCCTCGCTCCCTCTTGCTCTGTCCTACCGCCCTCTAAAACCCTGGCTTTATATTCCCACCCAAACTCATCTGTGGTATTGATGGCTTTCTCCTTACGTTTGTATCGACTCACCCTGTCAGCCTCCATCAGCATCTATTACCCCTGTGTTAGCGCTGGTCCTCTGCGACACAATAGAAGTATTATTGGGGGGGGATGGTGGAGGACTGTGGGTTTGAAGGCACTGACAGGTGTTGCTGTCAGATGTTGTTTTTTGGGGGATCTGTGTGGACCATGACTTCAAAGGCTGCACGGTCCTGTGAAGCTCCTTGCTGCTCTTCCTCTCAGCAACCACACATGGCCCCCGTCATGATGCCCCCCGCCTTCTCCTGCTCTTCTACCTCCTCCTCTCCCTCGCTTCTCCCCCCTCTTCTCTTTCTGTATCCCACCACCGTCATCACATCCATGGTAAGGGAAGTGCCCCTGCCTCCTGCTCCTCCATTACCTCCCCTAATCCCCCTCCCTCTGTGCGCATATCCACTGCTTTAATTGCCCCCGAGACCCAATCTAATGGGCAAGAAATGTGTGCCGGGGTCCAATTAACAGGCTCCCCTCTCTTCCTCTTTCCTCTCTTCCCCTGTATCCTTCTCGCATCCATTCTCTTTCTCAAGCCCTATGTGGTCTCTGTTGCTCACCCTAGCCCTTTTCTCCTCCTTCCCCCAACAGCTCCAGAATCAGAGCGAGCTGCGTGCCCCGACGGCCGAGAAAGCAGCCTTCCTCCTGGATGCGGCCATCGCGGCGCGCAGCACCAGCAGGCCCGATGCCGATGAGGAAGAGCGACGCAACTCCCACATGTTGTTCACGCTGCACATCTACCAGTACCGCATGGAGAAGAGCGGCAAGGGAGGAAGTGAGTAGTACTATTACATTACTCCCTCTAGACCTCTGTAGCGGTGCTCCTACATGCTGCACATTTATACATTACATTATCATTACCTTTACTACTATTACTACATTTCTTTGTATTTTCACTATGACTCAACAGCACTATTAGCACCTGTCTGCCACCAGGGTTTGCAGATCAGTGCTTCAAGTCCACAACAGAAGAAATCCATAATCAGCCAATCATAGATTTAATCAAGTAGATAATTACAATTATTTTCAGTAGTTTAAAAATTGCTACTTTCTTAGGCGTTATTGATGGTGTGCAATTGCAGTATAATGTCATCAATCAATTCCTCTCCTAATTATAGCGATGTACAGGTGACCTAGCTGTCAGACAGGGGGTAATCATAAGGTAATTATGCTGTGGGCTAGATGGTGGGAAATGGCAGCATAAATATGAATGAAGAATCAGACAAGTCTTTTATTTGCAATGTTTATGGGCGGATGGGTTCTGGCCTCGGTAAGACACAAACATGTTTGTATTCACGCTTTGGCCGAGAGCGAGTGAGGATTTGAAGCATTCAATTTCTTGCTGACAAGAGTTTAATGGTTTGGCAATGCTGCCAGGCCTTGAACTGAACTATGTTTTTCTCCTACAATCATGAGAAATAACATCCACATAACAATGGGTAGCCCTGTTACGGTGTGAATGAATTTTCCTACCCTTATCCCTTATA
The DNA here is from genome assembly GCA_034670405.1 of Hoplostethus atlanticus. Lineage (NCBI taxonomy): Eukaryota > Metazoa > Chordata > Actinopteri > Trachichthyiformes > Trachichthyidae > Hoplostethus > Hoplostethus atlanticus. The sequence goes on from JAXDDX010000004.1 coordinate 4,675,442, forward strand.
AAATACTGTGATTTTTACTCTGACAGCCCGTTCCCTCTAACTGTATTTTAAGTCATCAGAGTGAGGATCATATCTGTGACTGTCCCTGTTTTATTTATTTATTTAGATTCTTACTCTGAGTTACACATCTGGTGGGAGTTTACCAGTCTGGTTGAACAGACTGGGGGTCTTACTCATGAACAAATCAGACAGCTCTGACAGTCACCAGTCTGGGCTGGGCTGGGCTGGGCTTTGCCACGCCTGTCATCATGGCGTTGCGCATGAGGCGCTGACTTCAGAGAGGGAGTGTCTGTGCTGAGTTATAACCTCACCTGGCTCTTCCTCTGTGATTGGCACAGTGTCAGGTGGACGGAGCAGGCTGCACCTCATCGACCTGGGGAGCTGTGAGAAGGTCTTGAGCAAAAGCAGAGACGGAGGGGGAGGCCTGTGTCTATCGCTAAACGCACTGGGAAATGTCATCATGGCTTTAGCCAACGGAGCCAAACACGTACCTTATAGGTAAGAGAGCCAGTTCACTTCCTACACTGTATTTCTGTTTGTTTCTGTGAAGTTGCATCCATAGGTAATCAAATTGTTTCAGACAAGTTGCTGCATGTGTCTTTACTCTGTGACTGTCTGTTTCCTCTGTATACTTATAGCCTTATATAATGGCTTTCATTGGTATTGGGAGCGTTCTTCAGATGGAATCTATCACAAAAGCTCAGAGAATACAAAATGACTGCACATGAGGGACATTTTGGAACTATATCAGCTACCTTCATTTTTTCACTTGCAGTTTGCAGTTAAACGTTATGACATTCGCTGACAATCATGTAAATACACCATGTAGGGAGAGCAAACTGACAATGTTGCTGAGGGAGTCCCTTGGGAACATCAACTGCAGAACCACCATGATTGCCCACATCTCTGATTCTCCCGCCAACTACGCCGACTCACTCACCACTATCCAGCTGGCCTCCCGCATCCACCGGATGAGGAAGAAGAAATCTAAGGTACACTGATAAACTGATACACACTGATACTCTGACACATTTCAGTACACTCAGGTACACTGATAAACTGATAAACGTGGATCAAATTACACACTGACAAAGCAGTTGTTACTTTTTTCACTGTAATAACATACATTCAATTTACATTATACTAGTTCTAGTGGTCAGCCCTGCAATAACTGCACTCAGCTGATGAATGCAGAGTGATTGTTATTCAGTGTTATATTTAAGTGTTGTTATTATAGCAATTACATTGTTAATGTGCATGGGCAACTTTCATTTTATTCATCATGTTACACGGCATGACTGAAATCTTGAGAATTCTCTTCGTCCTGTAATTTTGGGGTCATTGAATAAATGAATGTATGACTGCTTCTGCAAATGAAAGGTTATTAGTGCAATAATTCAGAGCTAGTTTTTCTCAGCTCCTTAACACATAATCATGTAATCAATAATGCTGCTTAAGGATGTGTGTAATGCATTCCCTCGGATTAGGGAAATATATGCTCCAGATAATTAGGTGGAATGACAGCATGTATTTATTTAATATTGGTCCTGGGCATGATTATAATGCAGCCCACATACAGCAATTCATATTATTGACATTAATTTCTGTGTGGCTATTGATGTGCACTTTTAACCTTTAGATATATATTGACTGGTAACGTCATAGGAATAATTATTTGCCTACGATTGATTGCACCCTGAATTCATTAAGAAATGAAGTCAGCTATAAATTAATTGAGTTAAAATGACAAAATGACAGACAAAATTGTTTCATGAATATTGTAATTCGGATAGAATTGCATTACTGTCATCCCTTAATGGGATACTTTCTAAACCCTAAAAGACTCATTTCTCCTCTCTTTCCATTCTGTGCTTTGCAGTATGCATCCAGTTCATCTGGAGGGGAGAGTTCCTGTGAGGAAGGGAGGATCCGTCGGCCGCCCCACCTCAGACCCTTCCACCCTCGGACAGTAGCCCTGGACCCAGACCTGCCCTCCCTGCTCAGTGACCCAGACTACTCCTCCAGTAGCGAGCAATCCTGTGACACTGTCATTTACGTGGGCCCTGGGGGAGCTGCAATCTCGGACAGGGAGCTTAGTGACAATGAAGGCCCCCCTGCTTTTGTTCCAATCATCCCCTCTCTGAACAAGAAGAAGTCTGCAAAAGAGGGCTCTCTGGACAGAGACCAGTTCTTTAAATGCAACACATTTGCTGAGCTGCAGGAAAGGCTAGAGTGTATAGACGGCAGTGAAGAACCCACTGCTTTTGTTGGAGAGGGCAAGGGAAGCCAGGCTAGCCCAAAGATCGACAAATCTAAAGAGGGCCAAGGCTATGCTTCACCAAAGACTGTAGCAAATGTTTCCTCCTCCCAAGAGAACATCTCACCCAAGCCATCTCCTAAGTCTTTTGCCACTCAGCCACCCAGCAGCCCCCACACTAAATCAAAATTGGACAATGCCAAGAGGCAATGCATACCTGCAGAAAGGGCGCCATCAGAGAGCGTTCAAGGCGTATGCAGAACCAGTGCTGATGGTGAGAAGGTCTTGGTGTCAGAGAGGCAGGCCAGCACAAACAAACAGGCAGCCACTGCAGCACCTAACTCTGAGCCTGTGGTGAGGGAGAAGGTCTACTTCAACAAGAAACCCTTGCCTAAGCCAGCACCACCTCCTCCACAGCAGAGAGACTCACACAAGGGAAACAGAGACAATGAGGAAAGGTCTAGCACCAGAATGCCCCCTGTTGGAATGAGCCATCAAGCTGTGAAAAGGGGGGATCCTCTCACATCACCGATGCTCAGGGCTCCGGTAGAGGTATGCCAGGTGCGCTCCACCTTGAGGGAGAGGTATATGGACCGGGACATCCTTAGAGCCACAGTCACCCTGCAGCAACCTGTGGAGCTGAATGGAGAGGATGAGCTGGTGTTCACTGTTGTGGAGGAGCTGTCTATAGGCAGCATTGTAGATAAGGGTCGGCCCTCCAGCATTATCAGCTTTAATAGTGACTGCTCCCTTCAGGCCCTGGCCTCTGGCTCCCGGCCTGTAAGCATCATTAGCAGTATCAATGATGAATTTGATGCCTACACGTCTGCTGTGGCAGGATCAGAGGTGAATATTGAGGTGGTCACACCCCTCCAGGAGGAAGCGATGGTCTGTATGGGTAGCAGGGGTTCATCTATCAGCTCTTGGCTTAGTGAGGTTAGCGTCTGCACCTTGGAGAGTGAGGGGGCTCATTCTGCAGATGTCTTCTTCCCACAGGCCAAACACATGGGTCCAGAGGGCACCTTTTACTTAGATTCCCTGGGCATGTTCCATTGTGAACCGTCCCCTAGAGATGCAAAGAACTCCTTAAATGACAGCGGCTTTAGTTTTTCTGATCTAGACAGTGACAGTGCTGCTTCAAGCAAACTATCTTTGACAAAGTGCCCCCCATCTCCGGAATCAGCCAAAGGGTCTCTCAGATTCACATCTAAAATAACTAAAGCTCATTCTCTAAGCTCCTCCCAAACTCCACAGGGCCCCTCCATAGTCCACTCCAGTCTTCCCAGGAAAATTAAACCTACCTCATCCATCTCCCATAGTAGCAGCAGCAGCAGCAGTAGTAAAGAGCCACCAAGGCAGGAGACTAAGCAGGAGGATCCTTGGCAGCGCATAGACAACCACTCAGAACCTCAGCTCTCTGACCCCAACAGCACCAGCAAGTTCCTCAAAAACACTCCTAGTGGCATCCCTTCCCGCAAAACGTCCATCAACAGCAACAGTGTACCTCGCCCACCCAAGGTGCAGGGGTCTACCTCATCCCAAAGGGTGGTCGATGGCTGTGAGAAGTCAGCCAGTAAGAAGGCTGATCCCCCCAGCAAAATGCCTCAGCTTAGACGAGGTGCCACCACCCTGGGGACAGTGCCCGTCATCCATGCCTCCACAGAGTCCAAGGGAACCCAGGACATTATTGCATCCACCACTAGTCTTAAATTCTCCTCTCTGGGGAAAAACAGCAAGGCTAACTCGCAGAAAGTGAGCAATCTCCCTAAATCTGGTGGCACCTCACCTCCTCCTCCTCCAGTGCGAAAGTCCAGTCTAGACCATAAGAACAGAACCCTGCTGCCCCAAAGTGCCTTAAAGTCAGCATATGGGGAGGCAGGGAGGGCCTCTGGAACAAGGGCAGTCGTATCAGAGGATGAGCTAGAGGTACGTCACAGAGTAGACTCCAACAGTTTCAAAACCTCCAGCCTCAAGTCTGACCACACCACAGCCAAAGTTACTTCCAGCCTGAAGGCCAGAGGGCCCAGAGGTGAGGCTGGGCAGCATTATGGCAGTCAGCTGTCCCTGGAGAGGTGTGATAGTCTGTCCCTGTCAGGTTCCAGACCTGCTCTTAGTAGGGAGAATAGTGGGGCCAGTCTGGGGAGCAGCAGTAGCAAGTCCAGTAGATCCATTCCCAGATTTGGTATTCCTAACTCGTCCAGCTCTCCTATTGCTACCTCCCCACCATCCCCATGTGGAGGCCCAGGAGCTTTTGGCAAACCTGGTCAGGTAAAAGCGAGTGTAAACCCCAGGGCATTAGGAGCACTCAATGGAAATAAGGCTCGCACACTGTCAGCCAACAACTCTAAGGGCCTAAGCTCCTCCACCAAGTCTTTAGCAGCCCCAGTGACCAGAAACACCAATGCCAACCTTCCTCCATCAGGAAGGACATCAGCCCCTCGGACCACTACTGCTGTCAGTAGCAAGCCTGGGAGAGGCACTATCATGGGCACTAAGCAGGCCATGAGGGCTGCCAACAGCCGGGTGAGTGAGCTGGCATCAGGCAACACATCGGGCAAACACATGAGAGGTTCAGGAGATTCAGACAGTGGTAATGACAGTGGGGTGAATGTGGGTGATGACAAATCCCCCATAGCCATGCTGCCCTCTCCATACAGCAAGATAACAGCACCCAGGCGGCCTCAACGCTACAGCAGTGGCCATGGCAGTGACAATAGCAGTGTGCTGAGTGGGGAGTTGCCTCCAGCCATGGGCCGCACAGCGCTTTTCTACCACAGTGGTGGCAGCAGCGGATACGAGAGCATGATCCGTGACAGTGAAGCCACAGGCAGCGCTTCCTCTACCCACGACTCCTTGAGCGAGAGTGGTATGTCATCTTCGGGCAGAACGAGAAGCTCCAAGTCTCCTAAGAAGAGATCAAATGGTGAGAAACAAATGTGTATGTGTAATTGTTTTACACATAGCAATGCATGTTTGACATACTGGAAAAGGGACTAGTGTACGTTAGCTTTGTATCTAAAATAAGATTTGCAGATCTACAAATTAAACATCCCTTGCCAACTGCACACGACATTCAAACAACATCTATATACAACCACTTTACATTCCTCTCCCAGGAAATCAACCAAATAGAGGCACTGACATTATGACCCCCTTTTTATTACATACATGTATTTGTATTCCATTGGATTTTCCTCCCCTCCTGAATCCGCAGGATACATGCATTTATACATATATGGGGAAATGGTAATGAATGTTTCAAACAAGAGGACTGTGTGATGACCAAATAAGAAGAATCGAACATGAGCAGTAGTGATGTTTCGGGTTTTCTTTTGCCTTGTACATATAACCTTTTGAATTCATGCGTGATAAAACCAACCTTTTGAATTCATTCGTGCTGTGGATCTACAGAATAAAAATGTGTGAAATCCTTATAAATATGCAATCAACACAACACGGGAGGCCTGCGTGAAGCCTAGCATCACTTTATATGTCAGACTGACACTCATACATATTTACCGACAGAGCCCAGCAAATATTACCGTTGTATGTTTGTCTGTCTGTGTGCATGGCTGTGTAGGCTTCCAGAGAAGACGGCTTATACCGGCACCTATGCCAGATACCTCTTCCCTGGGGAAGAAGGTGGGCACAGCAGGCCAGTGGGTGGACTTGCCCCCTATGTCTGGACCGCTGAAGGAGCCCTTCGAGATTAAGGTGTATGAGATTGATGATGTGGAACGGCTCCAGAGGCGGCGGCAGGAGGAAACCACAGAGGTGAGCGGAGGGTCACATCTCGACTTGTTGTACATGATGGTTCATCTGGCTGAACTTATTTTAGATCCTGTAAAGGTCTGGGTCAAGGTTTTGTGGATCCCCAATAGCATTACCAAGCCTCAGCAATATTTTGCATGTGCGACATTGATCCCATACATGCTTGAAATGTGGCTTGCATTGTGGGAAGGTCTTAGCTCACTCCTTCCCAGTCTCTTTTTAAAGAACAAGACAGGAATAATGTGTCTCAGACGTCTGACCTTCAGTCTGCCCAATGGCAAATCCTGGAGTTAAAGTGTCTGTGACCAGATTCACAGAGCTTGGTATCATGCCAGGGCTCCTCAGGAATGTGGAGAGATCAGGAGGCAATTACTGTCTGGGGTTAATTGGTTTAGATATGACTGGGGCTTGCTGGTGGTGGTGGTGATGGAGTGATAGAAAGAGGGTTGGGAAAGATAGGTCAAGGAATGTCTGATGAATGCAAGCACGTCCAAAACCATCCCCTATCAGCCCATCACCAGCACTCCTCACTGGCTGCCTGATTGTTCTTTATGGCTGACTCCTCTTCTGCGGGTCATTAACTGCTCCCACGAGTTAGATGCGGCCAGACAGGGATTCGTTAAGAGAAGATATTAAATCAGCTGGATGGTAGTTTGATTTACTTTCAATTAGGAAAAGATGATCTTCAATTTGTCTTTTCCAGCCATCTCTGGCTGACTGACAAGTAATGAACATCTTTTCCTTGCACCTCCCCCACTTTTCCAAAACTAGTATTGGGACTGCATCGTGCTTGTTCGTAGCTTGTTTCCATGTGTATATATTCACATACTTCCGTGTTCACATCTATTCAGTTGACATTATATACTGCTATGTTAGGCAATTTTCTATCTGGTTCAACATTAACGACACAGCAGCTGTGCAGTATGTTAACTTGTTAACGTTTTATCTCTTTCTCCCATTCCTGTCTTCAGCAACCATTCCAGGACGTTGAAAAGGTGAGCTCATTTTTCATTGTGAATGAGGTTTGATTACAAGGCATATGTTCTGTAATGGGTGTTTGGTTTGAAGGTAGTACATTGTGATACAGTAGTTGCATGACCATAATCTGTGGTTAGATTCAGCCCACTATAAGATTAAAATACCTGGAAAACTGCTACAAATGTTAATATACACCACTTTGTCCGTATATGCCTGACATTCTGTGGAGAGAACTGTTATGCTATTCAGTGGCAAGAGTCAAGATAACACATTAGAATTTCCATCCATTTTATTTATTTATTCCTTTATTTACATAATTTTTTCTTTAGCCTTTTTTAAATCAGGATTATTGATTTTCCCTAGCCTCTATGTTTTCTTTCCTAGATTGATTTCCATTTCAGTTTTGTTTTATTTAGTTTTCAGAAAGGTTTTGCTAGTGGTTTTCATAGTATCAGTTTAAAGCATTTTATTTAGTTTTCAAAGTTTCTGTTTTTCGTTGGTCAGTCCTATGTGGACTATGCTGGTAATACCTGTTGTGTATTTATAGTTGTCTTGGCTCATTCTTTACTAGAATTCTCTCTCTATTTTATTCTCATTATGGCCATGACACAACCAGTTTAGCTTCAGCTTTTTCATGAACATTAGTTTTTACTTTAGTTTACAAAAACGTTGAACCTTCTTGGGTCTCTCAGTTTTTTTTCTTAAACAGCTCATAGTTTTCGATGATCTCTCTTTTTCTGCCAGGGCCTGCTGTATTTTAACAGTAAACTGAAGATGCTGGAGAGAAGGCAGCAGCAAGTGAGGGAGCTGAGAGCAAAGCATGAGGCGTTGTGTGAGGAGCTGGAGGAGACCAAAGCCCGGCTGATGATGGATCCCAGCAAGTGGGTGGGAGAGTGTAAGTAGCTGCTTAATGCTTCTTTCAACATACGTGGGAACATAGTTTTGTGTTCATCCAAATGTTAAATTACAAACCATCTAACTAATTCATGCCCCCCTTTTCAACAGTTGAGGTGGACCAGGATTTGGATAAGGAGTCCCCAGAGTACCTGGAGGCCTTGGGACAGGTCACAGAGGAGCTGGAGTTCTGTGTCAACCTATGCAAGTCCCGCGTCATGATGGTGACCTGCTTCGACATCAGCATGTCAGCGCCTGGCACTCAAGAGGGACTGCGTGAAGTCGAAGTCTGAGGACAAAAGGAAGTAGAGATGGCGAGTTGAGGAAGTGAGAAGGATGATGAAATGTAGCAGCCAGTTCATTGATATTAATGGAATGAAGGGACAAGAAAAATCTGGAAACAAAGGATGAAATTAGAGTGGGTCCTTGAAAACGGAGGGAATCTTAACCGCTTAGCTGCAGTGCCTCGTTGTCCAGGACATGTTGTAGTAGGAGAGAAACGTGTGCACAAATGCTGTTGCCTGCATGGCAAGACAGTGGCCATCATTTACCCAAGAGTCATTGAACAACACCTGAAAGTGCCTTTTTTACTTCTTCTTGTTTTGAGTCATTATTTTTCGTATGGTGCAGGTATCGTGACAAGCATACCTAACAAAACCCTGAACATATTCCTTTTAAGAAAAATATTTTATATTGCATTGTATAGTGTATTTATATGATTATGTGGTGTGTACAAATATCATTTGTAGGTAAAAAAAAAAATAAAGAGGAAAAAAAAGAAAAGCAATAATGTTATGTTATTGCGCTCCCAGATTTAGCCTTTTCTCATGTTTCAAACCTCAGTCAGCGTTTTATCCATGGTCATCCAACCTCTTGCGCCTTATGTTATCTCTCTGGTTCTGTAGTTTTCTAGCTTTTCAAACTGGTCTGTGTTATCTCGTTAAGGACTACATTTGCTGTTATCACTCATCCACTGCCAGCTGGCCTGTGAAAACTAGCAGGTTTGAGTGAATGTTTTCTCCCCCCAGTTGCCTTGATCAAAATGGGTCTCAGTGGATGCACTAAGAAAGAGCAGCAGTTATGTTGGGGAGGAGGAGGAAAAGCTTATTCAAGCTGTGGTTGGCCATGTTTATCTAACTGAAAATGAGGGAATAAGCCAAAACATATCAATCAGAGGGCCACTGTGATGGCTAGTTAGGGGTTATTCATGATTTAGCCGTTCTCTCTGGTGCCTCGCTATGTGGTTGGGGGGCCTAGAGTAACCCTGCTTTGAGAGACCAACCTTCCCTCCACTACTGGGCTGTGAGGATAGCGTGGTGAGTACTTACATTCATAGTGGTGCTCATCAGTGAGCCCATTTTCTCTCTAAATGGGCTTGAACTGGGTGCTACATGTACACTGAAAACAACAAAGAGGCACAGATGAAATGACACAGGTCATTATAACGTCTTATAGTGTACTCTTTCAAGCGCTGCCAAGCCTCGGTTCTATGCATTCCAGTATATTCACTCCCGACTACTATAACAACCTCAATACAGAACTATGGGCAGCAACTCAGTTTGGCATGGCCCACTGCCCCACCAAGCAGCGGGCCATGTACACTTGCCTCTTTTGTCCCCAACTCTGTTCTTTACACTGGAAAGGCAGATTAACAAATTTGATTCAGTGTCTCAATCAAAGACTAAAGAATTGTCAGAGGAGTTTCCTGTGAAATGATGCAGTGAATACGAGCAAATGATTGTGACATTGTTTAGCAAAATCAATCATGATATCAGCTCTTTGTAGCTGCCAGAATGTGCTTGTTTTGAAAATGACTGAAACAGTGAGAACAAAGGTGATCAGTGAAAATGGTCATTAAGAATAACAAACTGACATTGTTGTATTTTGATGTGTTTGATTTCTATAACTATGACAAATATGAATTTCTTTTCTTTCTTTTACAAAGATATACTCTCTCAGGCCCTCTCTGAAGATGCTGCATGAGATTTTTTAATCATTTTTAAGAATGATTTCTACTCCATTTTTACCATTCTAATTTTTTATAACAACCTCAGTTTTCACTAATGTGGGGTTAGGCTCATAAATTAAATAACTATTACCAAACCAAGACCTTTTTTCCAAGAAATGATTATATGTAAGGTCATATTTCATATCAAAACCCATATTTTCGAATATCCTTGGTTTTGTATAGGATTTTCAAACCCTGTGTATAAATGTATGATATGGCAGCTTGTGTTTTACTTTTACAGTACCTGTGAATAAAATGTTTCTTCTTATTGACGATTCAGAGTTGACCATTTTTCCCCACTCCATAGCCATAAAATTATTGGTTTCCCTCACCATTTCAGAGATGAAAAGGCTGAATATATATACTAGTAGCCCAACAATCAAGGGGGGGCTGTAGATCAAATGACTCCATCAAGCTGAAATGATCATTTATCATAATTGTGTCAGATATGGCTGTTTCTATTACTGTAAGTCTACAGTCTTTTCCATTACTGAAAAGAGAATAGGTGGGCACAACTGGCTCTGGTGTGTCTGATACTTGATACTGGTGCAGACCCTACACCCTGTTTTTTTAAATCCAAAATTGTTTCATAAACGTGTCTTTTAACCCACAACTCTCTGAGTTGGCAAGATTATCCCAAATACAATATCTGCATAAGCCAAGTTGCCCATTCACAATAATAAATTGAGAACAAATGAGGTCTCCTGTGCAGCTGATGACCGGAAGTACCACTCAGCAACACATGTCACTGTGAGGACGAGAGGCTGGCCGTTGCTGGGAGGCGAGGCTGTTAATTGCTTTTTATTAACACCTGTTACACTCAGTTTTGTATGCTGCTTTTCAAAACCTCAAAATATCACAGACACGTTTATAAGTTATTGAATAATTCAGCAACATTTCAGAGAACAATTTCAAGGCCAGCGCAGGGAAAGAACAACAACTATAACGTTACCTACCTGGAGATTAGCTGCTACTGCTGGATCAAACTTGACGGCAGTTGGATAAAGCAGGGTCATCTACACCCCAAAGGTAAGGTAACACGTAAGCGTACTCACACGTTTGGCTAGCTCTGGCCAAGGTAAAATACCCTGTCCATTCCAGGTCAAATCAGGGCTAACATTTGTTCTGCTAATCGTAAGATGTACAGGCATTAGCAAACTGTTTAAACAGGGCAGGTGAATGAAAACATCACAGGGGCAAAGACATCCGTTCTAGCAAGACCTGAGGGTATACACCTTTATACCGGGGCTGCTTGTTTCTGCTAATATAAAAATACTATTAGCATGTTGGCAACATTGTAGAAAGGTTTGTTAAATTGGCAATATTGTAAAAATGTTGAATTTGATATATATAGGAAATGAAATCATCAGAGAAGCTGCAGGACCAGCATGATTAATAACATCTACACGCTATCAGGAAGGTTTTCAACTTGCTGTGATGCAGGAGCTCCTGTTGAGTATTATAATGTGGATGAGCGGAGGTGTATGGCTAGAACCTGTGCCATGCTGTGCAATAACATCTTGTCTGATCCTTGTTAATTTTAATTTGATCAAAAGCATAGGGGGTTTGGTTTGGCTGGCTGGCAAGAGCAGCTGGTCACTGTGTTTCTAATCAAATCCATGAGCAGATTTACTGGTTTTGGGTTTTTTTCTTTTTACACCTATTGAAGACCAGGAGAGATTTCTCTTGCACATATTGCACATGGTGTTTATACATAACCTGACTCAAATGTACCACTTCATGTGTTTCTGACCTGCTAAATGTTGGGCATTGACACAGCAGGAATCTTACTGGAAGTAGTGTTCTGTAAATCTTTAGCTTGCAGTGGTTTGGCAGACAGTAAATGCCTTGTGACGAGTCACTCAAGAGCCCTGGCAGCTCTGACGGTACCTCATCGCTCTTAGGAGGTTTGAGTCTGAACGGAGACAGTTGGCCGGATCACTGCAGAGATCAGACGGCTGCTGAGTCTGGTCAGCCCAGTCTTCCTCAGCTCTTTGCCTCGGGGCTCTCATCCTATTAGCAGGGAGTCGTGTTGGATGAGAATAGAAATGAGTTCAGGGAGAAGTCAGGAGCCCACCCCCCCTCTCCCCAACCCACCAATGACCCTGTCTTGGAACTCTCTTCAGTGTTATGATTGTCCCTTTGCTGTATTAGCAGGCGCTGTCAGCTGCAAAGTTCATTCTCTTGTCACGCTATTCAGATTTACCCCATCATGATCCCATCATCATCCAAACTTCCCAAGCCAGTCTAATTCTCAATCCATTTGATATCCTTCCCTTTCTTAATGTCTTTTTTTTTGTCTTTTTTTCTCCTCCAATATTATTTCATTAGAACCCAGTTTTTAAATTGAACTTTCAAACACTTTCTCTGCCTGCACAATTCCAGACTTCTGATTTTGAATCTCTGTTTGTACCTACGTTGTAGCTTTAGCAAAATGTTATTTTTTATACACACACAATATCAATTTTAGTATAGCCCACCCTATATCCCCCAAATGGTTGAGGAACTGCAGTATTGCAATATTACTACAGTATTCCATTTAGACTGCATGTTGATTATGGCCATACAGATATATAGATGGAAAATGGGATTTACAGTGATAGCCTACCTAGATCTGCCCTGGGCATTGTTAGTGGTAGTACTTGCTTACGTTTGGATTTACAGCTCTGCAGGCCCAGAGATTTGTCTGTCTAAACCAAGCTTGCTCTTTCAAGAAGAGCCATAAACCGGACCAAATGCTGCCACTTATTCTCAGTAATTAAAACAAGCTGGTGCTGAGAAAAAGTCCTTAAATTATCAGAGGCTAGGCGAGATGCAAGGCTCGCACACGACTCTCTGTCTGCCTGGCCCTGCTGCAGGGGCGTCGTAATTATTGACATCTCTTCCCCCAAAACAGATTGCATTAGGGAGGAGTTTGGACCAAGAAAGAAAGCTGTAATAGGTAGGGTCCTGAGGGATTTCCCCTATAAGAACTCTAAATTCTGGATGCTATACAAGTCTAATAACCCTCCACTGAGCTGAGATAACACTACAGGCACTAAATCACACCAGACCAATCCATTATGTGAAAGTGAATTAATTGCCCTTTTCGAGACTGAACTGAAATGATGTGTCACCGAGGACTTAACCTTGTTTACTGTATGAAATTTAGCAAGCAACGGGGAATAAGGGAATAAGCAAGCGTTGCCATTACAAGTTGTAATGATAGAGATTATAGGCATAATGAATTGCCGCATTATTATAACGTGAACCATCTTGTGGCATCTAGTCCCTGAACTCCGCTAGCCCTCATCCAACCTCTCTGGTTAGGACGGTAATGAGGAGCAGGACATGGGTCATGAATTGAAATGGCCCGCTGTGTGTTGACCTGGGATCTGGCGAGGTAGTGTGTGTGTGTGTGTGTGTCTAGGTGATGGAGATACACACACACAGCCCATCTCTGATCCCATCTGACAGTGAGCTGGCAACAGGCACGACCAGTGTCATCCTATTTATGATGCAGTCTGGACCTGATGGCGGCAGGATGTTGTCATGGGAGTGATCTTTTTTTTTTTGTGGCCAATTTTCTATCATGGTTTTGTTTTAATCTGACATTTTTCTGTCATTGTACAGGACTTAACCAGTAGTGCTATGTTGACTCATAAAATGCTAATAGTCCTATGTTACATTCATGAGTTTATTATGTTTGACCACTACATGTTGCACTGACCTTGTCAAATGATGATGAGGAGAACTATTGTTTCTACCTCATGCACTGACCTTGTTTTATCCCTGGTCTTGTCTTGGTCCAGATTGCTTGTAGATAACCACTGATTTACATAAAGTCTTTGTTTTGAGACACTGTTTTAAACACTTTGAGAATACTGATGCGATGAGTTAATGTGCAATGAATATTTATGATTGAACAAAATGTATTGAGTAGAAAAATAGACATTGTTATAGTTGATTACATCAGTTGTTGGATAGGTTGCAGTACACTACAGTCAGGTTAATGACTTGATTCTCTTGTGGAGGTTTGTTAAAGGTGCCAGGCCTTTAAAGATCTGCAGAAAGCACCCAGGAGACCCGTGGCCATAAAGACATTTCATTGTTCCCATAGAAGAACCTAAATAATCCCATTGGACAAAAAGTGCATACTGCTGTCATTGCACAGTGAAACTGACTGGCACGCTGTTCCATCAGGTTGTGTTCTCTAACAGATGGACTGGCGTGATGAAAAAGACCTTTTTAATTAGTCTGTCTGAAGACGTTTTTTTTTTCATAACCCACAGCCCCATCTACACTTAAGTTTCACTGACCACCAGGCAGGCTCTTAGCTGGCTCCCAGCAGCAACCATCTGGAGGACAGCAGAACCAGGGCTACAGGGTGGCTCGCTTACTCCTCCCACTCCAGCGAGCCAAAATGTGGCCCAAGGACACAGGCAAAAGGTTTGCTCCAAAGGGGCCTTGTTCTGTTTGATCTGGTACCTCGTCAGGTCTGTTCAGGATTAGGGCTCAGACTAACAATACTATAAACCAAGATATGTTGTAGAGCTAGGCAAGACAGGATGAGGTATGATCCAAAAGGTAAGATGGAATTGTTGAGACCTGCATATTAGTGACCAGTGTGGACATCTGTAAAGTATATAGTGCATTTCCTTCATTGCAATGAGATCTTGAAAGGTGGAGGTTTAGGACCCTATATTTGGACCCATATTTTTTTTCTTACCTATCTTTTCATTCTAAAATGGACCAAAAATAACCTTTTTAAATGAAGTGCAGATACTATACAATTTGATAGCACGTGCAGAAAGATAACCACCCAGGGGATGCATCATGAAAGCTTGTATGAGAGATCACCAGATTACAGGTCACATTTCAGAGCTTGATTGTAAAGCATCTTCTTCTGCTAGAATGGTTTCACATTCAATTCACTGTGATAGGCAAGTCATTTACCGAACATTTGCCAGGCTGGTTCAATGCATCTTTAAATTGCAAGAGCATTGCACTGCTGAAATGTTCGGTCTTTTCTTGGGTGTACTGTGACTCATGAGAAGCAAAGGCTAATGTGGTTTCAGGTGTATATTATGGTTACTGATAAGATGAATTGGATTTCCTGGGCTCATTGGGCAGCAGAATTGTGTGTATGTTTGTCTCCACTCTACCTTTTCACCAGGATGAACCCTTTGCTGTATTTTGGCGTAGAGGGACATTTGATTTTTCAGGGCTTTGATTGCTTTCTCTGCATCTTCTTTTTGTGGGCCATTCTGCTGTCTCCCTCTGTGAAAAATGGCTTTTCTGCACATAAACAACCTTCGGATGTGAGAAAACTTTCTAAAGGCTTTCAAGAAAAGAGTTTTGCTCACTGTGGCATTGAAGGCTGGATCAAATTGCATTGTTTAGTGAATTGCAGTTCTGAAAAGATAGCAGAATATAATTTGTAAAACAATTTGACAAAACGCTTTTGTAGATGTATTTACTGCAGGTGCTACTGACATTGTATTCATATGAAAGTTTGAAATATACTTTTATTTGATGCAAATCAAAAAAGAAAGAGCTAGTGATTTAGTATCTATACCCTAAAAAAGGACACAGAATGTAATGAAAACTGTGTTGCATACTAACACATTTCATCTGAACTTGATTTGAATTCATATCTGAGTGGAAATCTTTCCAGATTGTATCGAGGACTGTATGTTTGGAGCGGTCACCGCTATTTTCCATGTTACAAAGGAAGAAATACAAGTATGTAATGAGCATTATATGGTATGCATTGTTTCCAGATGTATTTTGATATACTGTGGGGTCCAAAAGTCTGAGTCCACTACCAATAATAAGTTAGTTGATAACGTTTTCTCAAATTGTTGTCACACCATATATTTCATTCAAATATTAACACATGTATGCTCCTAATACACAGTGTGAATTGTTGTCTTCTAACCAATAATACCAGATATTGACTAAATTAATATGGTCCTCTCTGCCTTATTGTTGCTACTGCTAGTGCTTTAACTTTAGGACGAAAAATATTTGTAATTATTAATTCAATTATTTTTGAAAATGTAATCTGAGAAATATAATTTGACTAAAATGTGTATTTGTTTTTGATAAATTATGAAACAAACTCTGAATTAATCCACCAATCAGTCAAAGCCTCGTCCTGTCTTTTGTGCTTTCGTCTGCACCTCACTCACACGTTCAGATTGTGTGTGTGCTGTTTTCATTTACACATTTGGATGATGATAATTATAGTCGTGGGGATTTTTTTTACTCACCGGGCGTTTCCATTTCAGCAGTGAGGGGCCCCCTCATTGTCATCAGTGAGATATAGTGCATTGTCTCTTCAGACAGTTTCAGAGGCACCATAGTGGTGACAGCCCAAATGCTGTCTTTGTGTTCCAAAGATTATAGCTTGATTGGCACAGGTTGCTGACAGGAGCTTGTCAGTAGTTTGATGTCTGAAGTGGAATATGTGCAAGTGAAGAGGTTAATTACACAACATTTAAGAACCTTCTTTCCCCCCACCATTCATCCTGGAACCAATCACATCCTAGACGCTCGCTGATCAAACGAAGCGCCGTGGCAACAGTTGCCGTGATGGCGGCTCGTCTGGCAGGGAGTGCATGTCCTGCTGTTTGCCTATTTGATTTGGTTGGCAGGCT
This sequence comes from Hoplostethus atlanticus, assembly GCA_034670405.1. Lineage (NCBI taxonomy): Eukaryota > Metazoa > Chordata > Actinopteri > Trachichthyiformes > Trachichthyidae > Hoplostethus > Hoplostethus atlanticus. The sequence goes on from JAXDDX010000004.1 coordinate 4,691,991, forward strand.
GGTACAAACCCCATTCTTTCATTGCTGTTCATCCATAGCCAAAGAAGGTGGAGAATAAATGTGTTCTCTGATTCAGCGATGGACTGTATCGTTCTCCCTCGTGTCTGGTGCCTGCTTAGTTGAGGCTGGCAATTTTATCATATTAAAATAGCAACCTTTTGTCTACTATTAAAATAAGTGTTTTTTAAATTTAAATGCATTAGAAAGAGCTTTATTACCATGCTGTCTAAGGATTAATATTAATAGATATTCCAAACTTGATTTAATTTATTTTGATTGAGCTCCATTTTTATAATTTTTATATTTTTTTTAATATATTTTATATTCACCTCTAATATTTACTTTAATAACATTCAGTACTGATGTCAGTCAGTTTATTTTTTTTTAACATTGTAATAGGTGAAGTGAACTGAAAACATGAACATCACGGTTCTGTGTCAGTATCACAGACAAATTTTGAAGTTGACCACAGCCATGAACAGATACAGAATCCTCACACGCCCCCCCAGATGTGCTGACACTTAAACAGGATGACCCTCGCTTGAAGGGTATGGCCACCACCGGTGGCTCCGTGACGACAACCTCATCACTCTGCTGCCTGCGCCCAGAACTACATCGTTCATCTGGTCAGAGTTCGCTTTAAAGCATGACCTCCCTGACCTGTCTGAGACACACGTCCACTACCCTCGCACCCTGAGTGTAGGGCCTCTCACCACTCTGGTAATGAGCGGGCTGGGGAAACCCAATATGGGGTTTGCAGGAAGAGTGACAGAGAACATGAGGGAACCAGGAAGTGTTTCTAACTGTATATATCTGCCTGACTTGGAAACCATGCCTCCTGCTTTCAGGACTGTGTTGGTCTAGTTTTAATCACTCTAATCAAACTATAGATGTCAGTTTCCCTGTTGTATATTATCTTTGCTCTTGAAGTAGAATACTGCAATCTCGCTCTGCAGAAATGCACAGTGATCTACTGCACGTGTGTACAAAGACCTCTTTATATCAAAAGATCCATGGATGACTTTCATACCATAGTAATGTGCTAATTATTTTCTTTTATGATTATCTCTCTATGGATGAGCCCCATATGGATGAGTGTACAGTACATGGAGATTCCCAAAGGTATTAAAATCAGAGACTAGTAACTGACCTCTGTTTTTATGAGCAGTGCCATAGAATGTATACTGCTGTTTGGTTCGAAGTCTATTCACCAGAAAATGTGTGTTTTTAGTTTCTACTGTGGTACAAGAGAATAATTTGACTTGGTCCCTGTTTCAGTAATGAAAGTACATGGAAACTCCACTGAGGATGGGACAAAACATAATGTCCTTGACAACGCTCGGCAACTAGACATCGTCCAAAAGAGCAGCAGTGAGATTCTTTCTGGTGTCAATTTCCCCAAGGTAATGTTTATTGTGTTTTAGTATATGTTGTTCCATAGCAACCAAGATGAAATGGTTTTATTGATTTGCTCTGGAGCAAATTAGGCCTCACCCAGGAGTCTCCACGCAATTCATTCTGCGCTGCCTCTGTTGCACTGTGAAGAGCCTTAAACAGATATTTCTTCCTCCTTTTTAATTACCACTGGCTACCTGAATGGCTTGACACACTGAGCTGCCCTCGTAATTAGCTGTCAGCTGTTTAAAGGCACAGCTCATTGATTAGGTCATGATCGCTAACAGAACATGAAATCCCGCTGCCTTCTTTATTGATACAGATTACAATGAACGCAGGTTTCAAATTAGCGCCAGACCTGACTTTGGGTACCTGAATGTGCAAATGCATAATAACAACGTTTGATTGATCGGTGCTCTGTAAATTTTTCATCAAATTCAGCACACAACCTTTTTGGTGCCGTCCTCCGTAATGAATCGTAATGAATTAATTACTCTCTCTGAACAGCACATTTATGCAAAGTCACACCCATGGATTGATCTGGCAGCCCCACCGATTCATGGACTATTTGCTTTAGGTTGTACTGCCATGCCGATTATGACTATGAAATTGTAATCCCCTTTGTTTCCCAGTCTGTTGCCAAACGTCACAGTTGGGAGACATCCTCCAGTCTGCTATCAAAAAGCTTTTGGGCTTATTGGCTTCACACTCTGTATTTTTGTCCAAAAGCAGTTAACTGCAAACTGCAGTGTTACATGTCTCAGTTCGTCTCTGCATTTTGGAGGAATGTTTTGCTGAGATGGGTTCAGGTGGATGGTGGTGAGGTATTACTACATGTCCTTGGCTTAGGACCCCCTACAATAGCACTCCTCTCCAAGGTTATAGCCTATTAGCTTCTAGCCTACTGTTCAACCAGCCACTAAGCATTTAAAAATGGCAAGGTGAAAGGTTTGGCAGATGCACATCAGATATTCAGACCTCAGCATGTGGTTTCTTTGTTCATTTCATTCACTTACTCTCTGGGAATGTGACTAGTCTGGATGTACAGGTGGGCACAGGCCTACAGGCAGATGAACTCTAGCCCTCAGCCGCTCCGCTACCCAGACTTTGTGCCCGGGAGACTTTTGGCGGATGTGTAGCACTCCCTCCTCCTCCTTCCATCAGCTCCCCAAACACAGTTGTTCATGAATATGGATGGCAAGGCAAGGCTCGGCTCGCTGGCATCATTAACGTGCCACAAGCCCATATAAATCACATCACCATAAAACCTCCAAATGCTCTGATAAAGAAGGTAACACGATAACAACCGGGAGAACTCAAGAAGACAAACAATTCTTGGGCACAGAAACACACAGCGGGTTGTTGACTACTTGCTTGTGTTGTGCTTTGATTGGATTTTCCAGGCAGCTGCTCAGTTATAACTTCGCAATGGTATATCAATGTTAACAGCCTAAAACATCTCGTGTGACAAGAGTGAATGCAGTCACATACAAGCACAGTTTGTCTTGGCTGCGATATGGACAGGCACTCATGCACTGCTACGATAGACTCGAGCCCTTAGAGAACTCTCCCTTCTCAGCATGGGAGAGAAAAGCTCTGACAGCTTGTCAAACTGAAGATGAGTGCACATACTCAGCACCCACTCTCCACTCTCAAGACTCCCTCTCCTACCACAGTCCACCTATTCTAGTGTATGGTTTTTGAATACAGTGTTTGAATGGTGATGTGAATGTTTGTGTGTTGTCGTTCCAACCCATTTGGCAAGATAATGTTCTGTTATTTAAATAGTCTCTCTCTCTCTCTCTCTCTCTCTCTCTCTCTCTCTCTCTCTCTCTTTTATATTTATATATATTTAAATGGCACAATCAGCAGCTGGACTCTACACTAAGGGTATTTCCACAATCTGTTGGCTGCCATCCTTATCACCTCTCATCCCCCCTGACAAAGGCATACACAACCATGTAGCTCACACAATAGTGCGGTGTGTTATGTTGCCTGTTGAAAGAGCTTCTGCCTCCACAATGCGACTGCATAGGAACCTTAATGACTTCCAGCGTGTTACACAGAATGTAGCCACTATTCTGGATGCCTCGGGTTGATGGCATGACAGTACACCCCAAGCCCATAGAGAAAATTCAACTCTGCACACACAGGGTCACCTCTGCATTATTTTGTGTTGCTTTCAACAGATTATGAAACATACTATATGGGACTGCAGATGTTGATGTTGTATTATGTATTTCACAGAATTAGTGAGTTCCTATTTAATGTACTATCAATTGTACAAGCTGCCAAATGTAACCCTTGACACATCCTTTGCACAGCTATGAATGATCACACTGTTTGTACGCATGAATAAGCACTGTCACTATGTGGGTGATTTGACGATTGGTGATGATTTGAGAAAGATCTTATGATCTTTATCAAACGTTGGGAAAAAAAATGGAGGTGATCCTGAGTGTGTGTGCAGGAATTTAGTTTTTTCTATATACTTTGAACTTTGGGGGGGGGAGTACCACTTGCACCACAAAAGAGAACACAGTGGTGTGCATGTTATTTTCTTTCTTTTTGTTTTATGACAAGTCACCCCTGCAAACATCAAACAAACTCTCGTATCCAAGAAAGGAAGTGCTTTGAAAGAGTTTTTGGTGGTTTTATGAGTGATCCGATCCTTCCCCCACCCAAATGAATATGGAGTAGCAGGGCCTGGCTGAGGCAGGCAGCTCCTCTCCTCTCAGAGTAAGTTCAGACGAGGCTCCTTGCAGGGGGTCTGGAGTCGATTCTTGGGGGCACCACAATGCCAGTACTCCTCATAAGCCTGGCACTTTTGTCTATCAAAGTATGGAGAGAAGCCATACACAATTTATAGAGCCTTCACCCTGCAAAGGCATGGTGGACAAGATAGGAATGGTGTCCTAGCTTGGTGCTGGAATTCCATTTTTCTACTCTTCCTCCTCTTCACTCACTCATAGTGAGTCTCCTTCCTATTGAATCAGATTTTTATTGAGTATTATTCAATTATGATTCACCTGAATCAAGAGATGGCTGCAAAGATTTTAATTGATCTTTCATGAGTTCATACAAGCGGAATATTATTTATTTCTGTCAAATGCTTTATTGTAATCCATGTAAAAAGAGTATTGGTACTGTAATATAAAACACCTTTTGCAGTGTGAAGTAACTTCAAATTCAAGAAATGTGTTATATTGTAAATACATTATGCCTTCTCTAAATTTCTGTTGAGCTGCTCCACTGTAATGAATGCTGCTGATTCCTCCTTAGATTGTATATGAGGGCTGGAAAACCAAGATGATTAATGTTTTATTTTGATGCAGCGATTCCTTTGTCACTTTAGTTTCATGTCAGTTCTGAGACTGATTTCCTCAGGGACATTGCAAGCCAGCAAATCATACATTTAGAGCCGCTGAAATGTAGCCGAATTTGCTGAAAAACGATAGCCTGTAACTCAATTAACACAACTTTAGAGCAATGCACACCCACTTCATACAGAATCTGATTAACAGTAGCCGAATGCTGATATTAACCTAGTAATGTAATTACAACTCCAGGTTGAGTGCTAAAGCAATTATCAAGCTGAGTGAATATTCCCAAATCGGATTAGGATGGTGAACTTCAACCTCTCTGCATTGAATTAGACATAATTTATCTTTAAAGAGCATGGCCGCGCCTTCTTTTGCCTTTGACTTGTCTTTGAGCGTGAGATTGAGATACAGAGATTTTTACCTTGGTTCTAGCTTTGCTTTTAACGTCTCAGTTTATTGTGTTAAAACAGAATTTATTGAAATCTGCTGTTCAACTAGTCAGACTCAGACCAACGTCATGTTTATCCATTTTCAGCTATAGTTGTACGGTACACATTTTAGCACGGGGAAGTGACTGGGTCTTGGGCTTAGTAAGATTCAGGAATAAAATAAAGACATAAAAAATGTAAGTATCTAATAAATCCTCTCTTGAAAAGTTACTGTGAGCTGTTACTTCCACAAGAGGTGAGTGTGGTCCATATTACCAGTGGGTCCTGCTTTTGGAGTGGGAGAAGAGACCCTTTAGACACAGGTCATTATTATTGCCCTAGGTCAGGATTATGGAAAAGCTAATGTTAAGATATGCAATGGGATGGAGATCAGTACAGAGGAAGGTTGAGCTGGGATTGACTCCCTAATGTAATTACACCCACTCAGGGCAGAGAAAGAGACAGAAGAGGGCTGGGGATTTGAGAGAGGGATTGTGACAGCCTTACAATAGAGAGCGGAGGAGTGTCAACAGACCTGTGTACCAGGGTTGAGGGTCAGCCTCATGGCCTCAGGCCAGGCACATGAGATTAAAACGTCCTTGCTGTAGGCCTTGGAAACAGCACACTCAAACACAGGAGCTGGAAGTAGAATAATAGGACTGGAGAAAGAGGCATATAATTCAGTTATTCCAGTGCTCTGCCGTCTCTGAAGTTGCTTTCATGATGATGCCACCGTCTGTTTATTGTCCCAAACCTAAACAGATAATGTGAATGTGATAGTGTTGTGGTGATGCATAATGTCATGCAGGATTTGAGGCAGAGCTTGTTATTGCTGTCAGGTGACATCTCAGAGTAGACAGTGTAGTTTTTGCTTCTTGACATGCAATCGCAGAATGGATTGCCCACTCTGGAGTTGGCACTCCCTCACACAGAGAAAGAAAGAGAAGGGGGGGTAGAAAGGCCCTTTGATGAAAGGACAACCCAGCCCGCCTTTCCCTCCCTTCTTTTCTTCCTTGCCCTGCGGAGTTAATCTGGCAAAGAGGAGGTGGCAGCATCAGCCAATTTACACAAGCAGGAGCAGCTTTTCGTGCCGCGCTTTCTCTTTCACTTGCTTTCGCTGTGTCTCCACCCCCAACCACCTCTCGTGTGTGTGTGTGCGTGTGCGTGCGCATTTGGTGGTGGTATGATATCAAGTACAGTTAGGTGGAAGAAAGCCCAACCCCTGAGGCTGGCAACACCTGCTTCACACAGGCTGGGTAGTCTAGGCGCTGTGGCACAGGTATCACCACCCACCTTCACCCCTCCTCATATGCCCCCAGTTCTTGTGCAGTCTGTCAATTTTAGTATCCGCCTACCTCTACTTTCCTTTTGTTTCCATTCTCTGTCTTCCCTCCTGGAAGGTTTTTGGCATTGCCTTTGAACAAAGGGAGAGACTGGGATTAAGAGTTCTCCATGACTGAGTCCCTCTGATGATGTCAGACGAGCATCCCTTTTGGGCACCCAGGCAGACTCAGCTCTGCCCTGGAGAACAAAGGGAAAAACAGAACAAAAACATGATTTAATTACAACCAGGTCTTAGATGGCAGCAAAATGAATAGCTTGAGTGGCTCTGTGTGTTTTATCCACATCATGGCAGATGACTTTAAGAGTTATTGAGCAGTGTTTACTCTGTCCATCACTGTGGCCGAACAGTAATTACCTACACACAAATTATGTTTTTTATTCGGTAATGGCATTAGTCATGCTGGTGAGAGAAGCATGTTCCTGCCCCTTGCTGTAATGTGTTCAATAAATCCTCCAGCCACTCAGATTCCCTTGCAGTTTGGATGCGAATCCAAACATTGTGGCCCATCAATTTTTCTCCACCAGGCTTGGCCGGATCAATGAAATCAAAGTTCATCTCAGCCAGATACTAATTATTTAATGAATGGCGTCTGGGTCCTGTGCGGCTGCCCATGCATCCGAGCTGCGATGCATATTGAATGGGATCTGGAGTGTTTTCATGTTTTCAGTGCTTTCTGACATAATATTTTTAAGCTAATATTCCTAAATAATGCTAAGGGATATTTCTCTTTGGTATAACATTCATGGTTTCAGTTCTTATGTCCTTACACGATAAAGCACCAACACAGGCTCTCCAGGAAAATCAGAAGTGACTAACTTATGATTAACTTTGGGTATCGGAACAGCGCACATCTAACCCACTGTAGTGGGTTTAGTTTTCTGTGTTCTTTATTGTATTGTAAGGAGCAATTTTGATTATTTGCAATTACGAATGACAGAAAAAGGCCTTATTGCCAGTGGTGAAAACATACTCTAGTCAGATGCTGACATTACAGCAGGTATTGAAAATGAAAGTAAAATACAACGTTGAGTGAAACATGGATGTTGAAGCCTGCTTAGGTAATTCTTCTCTTTTAATGCACAGGCCAGCTTGTCCTAACCCTATGGCCAAAGGTGAAGGAGACCGGTCCCATCCTAATTTACACAATGGTGCATCAGCACATTGTGTGCCCTGGGTCAATACAACTCTGCCAGCACCTAGTACAGCCTGTCAGAGTCAATAGACGGGCTGACATGACACGTCCTGCCCCAGTGATTGAATTACTGGCCATTTGTCTTCCTTGATTGTCTTGCTGTCATATCAGTGTTAATCTTTTTGCGGGTCCTGTCCATTAACATATCTTCATCAAATATGACAAGGGAAGAAAAGAACATATTTTCCAATGATATCATAGGTTTGTTATGGGATGCCATAAGTGTGTTCAGACCTAATTCAATATCCTCATTCCTCTTTCAGTCTTCCAAGGAAGAGCTTGCCTTTGTCCTACACTGTCAACCCTGGTAATTTAATCCTGCCAGCAAAACAGAATTTAATTGGTACCCTTCTTTGTACAAACCTCATACAGAATATCATGACTGTGCAGCAATGTTTACCAACTAAATAAATTGAATTTTGCTAATTTCAGAGTGGTTTTATAGACAGAATTTATATGCATTCTGCTGCAGTAAATGTCTGTGTGAACAGACAAATAAATGTAGTATTCCCCGTGTAAAGAAAGACGATGCTAGTGGTACACACTGGACAGGCCCTCAGACTTTTACCTCCAAATAAAGTCTTCATCAAGGTGACAATGATCTTCTCTTCCACACTCCTTGTTGTACTCTGCAGTGTTGGCAGTGGAGGGTTGGCAGCTCTGTAACAAGGTGTACTAATAAAAAATATTCCTACTCTGCATGTTGTGATGTAAATGTTTATGATTGCATACATATGTATGTAATGTGTTACTGTTGGTGTGTTCTTCGCTGTAGCTGCACATCTTCAGTGAATTCATTACCAGTAGCATGCAGTGTGTAGTAATTACAAGGAAGGAGTGGTGTGGACTGAATTACGATTAGTGTGAATAAATAAATAAAGAATCTTTGGGGACACTATTTGGAAGGAGTGATCCTAGAACGGCTGACGTTCAGTAAACAGAGAGATGGGCATTGATGTATTCAAAATGTGTTCATCTCTCGTCTCTACTCATGTGGAATACCTTAACGTCGTCTGGAAGACTAAAAACTAACAGCACTTAGTTTTTATCAAATTCATTAGGATCTTAAAACAAATATAAATTAAATGTAGCTTATTATTGCCACTCAAAGACACTTTAGATACATTTTATTGCCGACAAAGTGCTGATTTTGCTTTTGTCCTCTCTCATTCATAACAATATGCTCCAACAATCCCGAGACAAACCATAGAATAGTTAATAATTCAGACGTAGTGGAATATGAAGCCTTTTCTCCACCTACATCGTAGACTACTTAAGATGCACAGACTGAGGCTCTTCAAATATTGATTTTCTCCGTCTCTCCAATTGTGTTTTTATGCAGAGCTCCTCTGATTTTGCCCTTTTTGTGACATACCTTATGAAACAAAAGAGTGTGAAAATGTAGTTAGGCTTCCACAGTGTGTTTGTTTAGTTTGTCTATCTTCCATCAGTGGCAGTTTGTCTATCTTTCTCATACTTTGGTTCAGGATTTGCATCAGTTTCCACATAACACACGGCACACTAATCTAACCACAGTAACTGCCTTGCATGTGTAAATTTATGTTTACAGCCTGTCGGACCTCAGCAAGATGCTCGGTGGCACAACTTCAGAAGAACTCCTTGATGGTTGTAATTCATCTGCTCGAGTTTTCAAAAGCCTCATAGTTCACCTCGCTCCTCTGATCTGGACCGGGCCTGGCACATATTATTTAACAGGGAGATGAATGGCCGATTGGGCGTTGCTCATGTGTCATGGCGTAAGTCATGATAAATAACAGGGAGAGACCGATGGGACACAGGACAGTAAAGAGTAGAGATATCAACATCAACACAGGCTCAACCACCCGCAATGTAATTTTGCAAGTCATTAAATCACTGCCAGAGAAATATGAGTCCAAGGTTATTGAGTGCAGAGTGAGTGATGGAGACTTGGAGTGGTCCACGCGGCTCAAGTTGCTGCGGAAATGAGATTTTGCACTGTGTCATCTCATGACTTGAGCTGAGGGGGAAAAAAACTGAGTGGATCTGAATTGTATCTGTTGATGTAATGCTTGAGATATTTAGGAGGTTGTATTGGTTGGAATTATAGACTGAAACTTTATCTGAGAATGAATCAAGACAGTAAATGCTTCGCTAGAGTTACCAGTGCTGTTTTTCTGCAAGGGTGCTGTGTGTGTGTGTGTGTGTGTGTGTGTGTGTGTGTGTGTGTGTGTGTGTGTGTGTGTGTGTGTGTGTGTGTGTGTGTGTGTGTGTGTGTGTGTGTGTGTGTGTGTGTGTGTGTGTGTGTGTGTGTGTGTGTGTGTTAGGATGGACAGTACCCATCTACTATGTAATGGAGGAGGAGAAAGGCAAGGAGGAATGAGGTGGGGGGGGAGGTGGGGGCAGGCGGGGGTACACTATCCAATTTGTGATGGGCCAGATGCTGTACCCTCAAGCGAGGTATTTTACCCCAAACGGTACCAGTAAAAACTCCATCTGTTGAAATGGGTCCCGGAATATGTCAGCAATGGCTGAAGGCTCTCTTGCTGTGAGCTGGCTGTCTGACTCTGAGGATCATGTGTTGTCAGCTGTACCCCATGGGCTGAGAGAGAGAGAGAGAGAGAGAAGAGAGGTGCTGCTATGGCTTTCTGACAGCAAGGCCATGGCAGCTGTAGCCTGCACCATCTCTCCGAGCCAGAGGAGGGGGAGGTGGGGTGGGGGGCAGAGAGAAAAAGATAGAGATCCTATCATAACATAGAAATGATCATGTTGTTGAATGTCAGCGTGGTGGTGAGATTGCAAATCGCCTCCTCTCCTGAATGTCAAAAAACGTGCCATATTCCGACAGCTGCGAAATTTGCTCCCTTGGATGACAGTAATAATGGCCATTGAGCCAAATGTGTCACCTACAGTTGATATGTCCTTTGATGAAAGAGAAAAGTTAAAAGTAAAATTAAGAAATTCTCCGGTCTCCCACTGGAAGTTTCACAGCTGAAATTATTATACTATTGTGTGTTTTATAAATCAGCCTACAAGTTTTTCATTCTTATTTAAGCTTGTCACCCTTTCAGTGTGCCTATCAGGTTGAGAGCAAAGAGAGCATTACCCTTGCAACTCCCTCAAAGCCAGCCTCGGGCATAGCCTCATACTATAGGATTATCTTAAACTGCTGTGAAACTAGATTGGAACCAACTTCTTGTTTGGACATTTTGTTCCTAAAATGTGTTGCGTAATACACGTTGCAGTGGTAAAAGGCTTCTTTATACTTGTAAACTCATAAGAATGTTTGTTCCCCTTGTGAAGGTGAGGCTAAGACGACAACCAGTCCCCATCCATGTAAAATAACTGCTCCTGTGTTGTTCAGGTGGAGTAAACGTGGTTTCCTCTCCATCGGCCCCTGTGGGGAGGTGTCTGCCCACAGTGCTCTGGGGCTCATATGGAGTGTCCACTGACATGGATCCCCACTGGAGGAGCCAAGCCAGTGGTTCTAGCCAGACATCGGCGTCCTCTACTGTGGTTTAGAGGGTATTCATAGCCCCACTGACACAATTATAATATGTTTCAGATGCAAATGAGCTTCAGCAGGATGGAAGACAAAGGCTAGGGGTGGGCGATATGACTAAAAATCAATATCGCGATTATTTCAAACTTTTACCTCGATTACGATTAATGAACGATTATTTTATTTGTTTTGTTTTATTTTGAAATTTGTTTTTATTTTGAAATCTACCGGATGCTCTATGCCGTTCCTGTGTCTGACTTCCTGCCTGGCTTGACACATTCGCTCGCGGCTCGCAAAAAACGAACGGTCAAAACCTGTCTGAACACGGCGTTAGTTGGACGGGGCGGTTCAACGATTTTGAAAATTTGCCACGATTACATAAATGACGATTACGATTATAAACACGATTATCGCCCACCCCTAACAAAGACTGCACAGTGTCTATATTTTGTTTTTCTATTGTCAGAGTAAAGTCTGTTAAAGTTTTCATAATTTCCTTACCACTTACAGTTCTTTTCATTAGGGCTAGTTTTTGCACCTGGAGCAGTTTTATGCTTGTGTGTGTGGAAATAGCCAATCCCCATAGCAGTAATCAATGGGGGGAGAAGTGTGTTGTAATTTAGTTAATTAAAAGCTGGGGGGCATCAGACAAGACGGGGTGTTAGATCTCCATTTTAGGGGTGGAATAATTATGTGCTGCACTAAAATGGATGGCAAGAGATGTTTGAATATCCATCAGCCATTGTTAAATGGTGTTTGTAGACATATTGCCACTTCAGGAGATTTACTGTAGCCATCTTCAGCTACTCATCCAGTGAAACGGTGGTAAATAATTCCATGAGCGGTGAAGGTGTTAAACACTATTACATGTAAACAACTGAACACGAGCAGGTCTTTCAGATGTCAAACATCAAGTCTTATCCCATTTGAGACATAAGATATGCTTGAGATGGCGTGCCAGCCTCCCTGGCTTCAGAAAAGACCAATTAGCAGTAATTTGTTGAAGCTAAGTGGACTTAGAGTGAAAGGCCCAAATCAAATAGGAACACAGGGGATGAATTTCCTTTATTTCCAAGTCATTGTGATAGGCAACCTGAGCATGGTAGAGCATATGGCAGACAATTCAGCTGTGTTTTGATAGTGTTCATAAACAGAGACCATTGCCATGCTTCATTTCAACGTAAGTGCACTTTGCCAATGATAAATGCAGCATACAAAGATGAGGGGGTGTAAATCGGTCCATAATTGGATTCTCCAGGGAAAAAGCTGCACACAAATCTTGTCCCAAATGCATTTGCAGTATAACACCTACACATATGTGCAGGTTGTCAAACCATTTGAATAATGCCATGCAAATGTCCATGAACAACCTGTCTTTTCATAACCTTTTATTGGCTCTACCCTATATTCACTTCTCTAACTTTATTTAATGTGGCAGAACAACATGACTGATTCCAAATGGTTTGTCTAGAGATTGTGGATATGCTTACTAAATGACAGTGTCTTCCTTTAACAGAACTATATGCTGGTCTGATGATCTCATCCAGCCTCTTCATTTGTGGCAGATTCGTCTTTGAGTCCCCCAGAAGCTGAAACATCTGCTCTACTGGCCCAGTTGGCATTGTGTAGAAATGGGATTGCCTCTCTTCAGGTGAGGTATCCACCCCCTTTTAAAATGAAAATCTGCTGTAAAGCAGCATTTGCATGTTGCTACTATAACCTTGGACTATTTACTGGTTAGATAAATGAGAGGCTTGGTGCTCTGGATTCTATTTTTGCAGGGAAGTAGTCATATTCACAAATATTGAAGTGTATAGTTTGTTCATTCTAATTTACAGTGGATTTTGCCTTTTAAGCCTCTTCCATGGAGTACAGCATTTTGTCAAAGAGTAACTAAAAAAAGGGACACCCCCCCCTTTCACTAACCCGGGACCGTATCCGATCAAGGATAACCCATGCACCCCAACCCACACCCCTTACCCCAAACAGGGTTCATACCCTGGACCTGGTCTTGGAATTAACTTGGACTTGACTCAGGTGGTTTTGACGGCAGGTCTGACTGACGTTCTGTTATAATGATATGACCGTATAACTAGCTAGCTAGCTATAAAATATATGCTTTAGCTTAAATAGAGCAGCAAATATACAAATGTGCACTGAAGCTAAAGCTGTTTCTATGGTTACCACGCTTGGATGCAGCCACAGGAGAAGGAGGGTGCTGCAGGGTTTGCCGACGTGAAACCACATGCAGCTATTGCTCTCTGTTTGAAATGTCCATAAAACATGACACATATTGTATGGTTCCTCTGCCTGTCCACTGAGCTGAGTTACCAGCACTGACAAAGTCTACAGAAATCATCTCTGAGCAAAGTTGTTATTTTGAAACCTGCTATGATGTAGACTTTGCCATATGTCACATAATGTAAGGAATCTTCTTGATTCTTTCAGTGTGGGCTCTTATAATTATTTTTAGACATTCAGGTTTAGTGAATTGGCCAAATTTGTGCCTCCCCTATGTGCTGAGTGGGTTTGTTGGCTGACCACCGAGGGAGGGGCAGTTGGACCAGGTCCCTACCCTCCCTCCATCCTACAGCGAAGTACTTGTGTCACGTCTGCTCTTATCACATCTCCATCCCGGCAGGCCATGGGCCTCCACTGTGGCTTGATGCTGGGCTGGACTTGGTCTCCTATTGGAGGGACCGGTGTCACACACATGGTACAGTCCTAGCGCAATGTTTTAATTAAAAGAAGAAGGGGACCTCAGAGGGTGAGAGGTAGACCCTAGGGTGAGAGGCATCTGCCCTCAGAAGCCGAAAGACATATGGACACATTAAGAGGACGATGATGAGGATAATCGAGGAAGGCCAGGCAGAGCTGTCTAATGTCTTAACCTTATAGTGTATATAAGTGACACCAAAGTATGTAAGTGAATGATAGCCTTGACTTGTACCTCAATTTGGTGGCACTTGGTTTTTAGAGAGTTTAGTTTTTAAGCACTGATTGAGTGATTCAACCCGGAGCCTAGTCTGCTCCCTGGATGAGAGTTGTGTTGAGAGTGATGTGTGTTGTGGTTGTGTTTGTGTTTGTCATGAGAAGTGTAAATGGTGATGTGAGTGTCTTGCTGGGATAAGCCAGGCTTACTGGTCTCATTCATAGTGTCACCAGCAGTCAGGTTGGTTTGGTCCTAATGTATGGACACTGTCCAATGCTATGATTTTTTTACGGCAGTTCAAATATTGGCAATTGTTAAAATGTAGCAGCAGAAATCAGAGGATGGATTATTAATCTCTTCAAATATAGAATATGACTCATCCTCCAATCGTGATGCTTCAGTAAGCATCGTCAAGGCGCATTAACAACTTGATTGTTTATTTATTGATGACAACTTCTCCAACAGATCTATGCATTTACGTGTCTCACTTGATGAATCTGACTCTACATGTAGACATGCTTGAAGAGAGAATAACATTAAATGTAAACATTTTGCTGCCTTTCACATTTCTTTGTGTCAAAATGATTTCCATTTCAAATATTAATCTTGTCTTTTCATGGCGGCATACAGTTTTCCATTTAAAAAAATTCTAATCGTGCGAGGGGGAAAAAAAAAGGAAAGGCAATATTAGTGATAATACTGTTTTTCCTGTTTCTGATGTAAAACATATATGGTTAGATTATGTCATTGTTAATTCATGAGGTCTTCAGATGAATAATAGATGATGTCCTTTGAGACCGGTGCCCTTGTGCCTACCCTTGTTATTAAGAGAATTCCAGATCATATCAGGCTAGCTAGCACATTTTCTTTTGGTGTCCTAGTGCAAAGTCTTCTCAAAAAGGACCATTGATCCATCATCTTGCCCTCTGTATTGCACATATCATACATCATCATACACAATACTTTGTGTTTTCTGTTCCTGACAGTAGTCTGTAAAACATTTTGGTTTGAGATTTTCTATAGTATCCTTCTGTCCTCCTGCTAGTTCAGACGAGTGCTTTATAAAGGAGACACTAATATCAGTGCTGGAATTAATTCAGTTTTTAAAAGGTGTGCTGAATCTTGAGAGCCATGGTACTTGGTGAACCTGATAAACATTTCACTAGTTCTACAAGTACTGAGAAAATAATTACTCAGACCCAGGACTTCATGAGGAGTGTAATTATGATAGCGGGTAATGTAGAATAATACAGTCTTCATTATGATCTGTTGTGTTTAAAATAACAATAATTAAACAGCTGCCACATTTCAATTATTTCCACTTGTGGGTAAGAATGGCCCCGAGCGAAGGGGGGGCTGTGCCCTATGCATCTTGGCTATGAGATCCTGAATAATCAGGATAATTATCTCTCCCATCAACAGGGTTTCTGAAAAGGAATTACCATAAAACATTGCTAATTTTAATGGGCGACCTAATACAACTCAAATGATTATAGAGAGATGGGAGGAGAATGGAGAAGTGGAGGGAGGCTAAAATCATTCACCCTCATTTAGAGGAAGAGAGGGGGGAGGAGGTAGGCGTTTGTACATCAAATAGTGGAATCACATCTATTGTCATGGAGCTCACTAATTGATTCTTCTGAAGGTCTATCTAGCAGGTTATGTGGGTCAATGATCAATCAAAGTGTGATCAGGTGATCACTCATCTGGCAAGTCAAAGACTGTATTTTGGAGATGCTATTTGCTAATCTATTGTGATGAGACCTGTAGAAATGGCACAATTTGCAAAATTGACATGCTCGCTTTCCTTTTTTTGTCTCTCTCTGACCCCCACACACACACACACACACACACACACACACACACACACACACACACACACAGCCAAAAAGGTCAAGCAATTAATCTAACCATAAACCACAATAAATTACCAAGACCAATTTTACAGAATAATCCATAACAATATCAGTGTGGGGTGGCCAGGCTGTAAATACAGAGGCTAGATGCTGTGACGGTGATGCATGGCTTGTGAAGTCTGTGGTGGAAATAAACTCCTGCTGGTGTCCCTAGGAGGAGAAATTAAATTCAGGGTCAAGTTGTTCTGATTTTCTCTTCTCTTTCTTGCTCTCTGTTGGTTTCCCATGATTTGTTGTGCTTATGGCTTGTGACATACAATGCTAAGTGAGTCCCTTTTGTTTTTCCCCTTTACCTTTTTTTTGAGTGAACAACTTTCAAATCTCAGAGCAATGATAAAGAGACCCAGCTCTGGCATATAGACTGGCTTTTTTACGCTGTGAGCAAAAATTCGTTTCTGTGTACCTTACCAGGCTACTGATTTCCCCTGTCATTTTCTGTCTTTCAACAGAATTGCCATATCTTCTTAACATTTTACAATCAAAACCACTGATGATTTGTAATCCAAAAAGATCTGAAGCCATTGGAGAACTGTTTTAATTCAGTCACTCATCACTGACAGGCCTGATCTTCAGTGAATGTGAGTTATGTGTAGGAGAGGAGCTCCCGAAGGCAGCAGCTCCAGAGCTGAGTGCAGGATATCAGCTCACCCCTTAATGAAGCTGCTGTAATCACGCTGGTGCAGGATGGCCGTCTCTCATTAGTACACGGGTTGGAGAAACACTCTGAAACTCTTTGATGTTGTCAAAGATTCTCACCATTGTGTTCAGAACAAAGCGTCTTCCTCTAGGATAAGGGAGGGGAAGTCTTCCCTCTGTTCTGCTGGGGATGCCAGGAAACTGTTTGAGCTGGGAAACCCTTTGTTTCGGTGCCAGAACAAACTCAAATATTATTGTGATTTGTTTTGGGGAATTTCATTTGAAAGTTCAAATCCTAACCAAATTGAAAACACACAGCGCTATTTCTCGTTGAAGGGAAAAGGAAAATGGATTGAGAGACGGGGCATTTCACAGAAGAAACACAAAATTACTCAATTGACATGCAGATGTCTACTCTGCCCATAATATTTTTCATTTTCACATTTTCATGTCAATTTCAATGTCATTTTGTGAACTTCAGTTTTACCCAGCATTTGGAAGCATCTGCTAATGTAAAAATCTTGCAATGTTTTTGCTCCTATTTGAGACATCCAAGCATACATAGCATTTGATAAGGTCCCATTCCCAGGTTGTGTTGAGACAGAACCTTGTGTCCTGCATACTGTGGCTCCTACACTGACCAAGGCTGCTGTGTGGAGATAACGCTGCCACTGGAGTCGCCAGCCTCCTGTCACGGAGAGGTCGGAGAAAGGAAGAGGACGAAGGCAGAGAGAGAGAGAGTGAAGTGGGAAAGGCACTAACACATATTTTTCTTGACTCGTTTTAGATTGTCTCGGGGGCCGTGGTCACACATGGGAGCATCCTATGTCGGCGCTGATTAAAAGGCACCACCACTCCACTGCCCTCAAGAGAATGCCTGCAGGGAGTAGTTTCAAACAGAGAGGCCTTTCTAATTGTCTGCATACCTGTAGGAGAGGGAAGTTAGTCAGTTAACCATCCAGTATTTACTCTCCACGTATGAAAGTCAACAGTCGCCCACAAACAGCCTAGTGCTGAATCCTAGCATGACTAGACACTGATATTTACTATTTTTTATAGTCTGAAGGATAATCCAAGGATTCTAAGCCTATTGTAGTAGTCTGCCTAAAGGAGTTCTTTCTAGAATATTCCTGCGTACTGCTCTTTAGGATTAGGGTCGCCTGCTCAATCATCACTGCCATCTTTTCACCTGTTTTTTATCGTTCATTCTTCATTAAATGTGCTTTAATTGCATGGAGCCTCCCCATCCTCTTAATGCCAAATGCAGATAACAGTTTCTTTTGTCACTTTTAATGAATGAAATGAATGAATGGTGACTTTAAATCCAAAGGTCTTCAGTTCTATACAGTATTATTTGCAAGCATGCCAGGTCGAGGATCTCTGCTATGCAAACGGGACTACTGGTAGTTAAAACACACACTATGTTGCATTGATTTATACAAATTCAGGGTAAGATTGTATACAAGACTCATTGCTGCGTTTATTTTAGTCTCATCATTCCTACATAGATCTGTACATCTTTAGGGTTTTGACTACTATGTTACTGCTATGTTAGTCCTTCTTCAGCACCAAGTCAAGAGAACCACTGTTATAGATCAGGGTCACATTCGAAGATATAATAGTTCAATATTTTAGTTCAAAGTTATATAAAGCATATTTTCCATAATTCTGCATTATAATTGTGTATATTCATGCAATGTGTAATTTCACAGTTTGTTCATTCACACAGAAAGAGAGACAGAGACCAGGAGTACCCCAGGCTCTGAGCATGTATCACTATTTATGTTTGTTGAATTGTCTGATTCTGTAAAGGAAAGACAGTAAAACTAGCAACTGTCACTGATAGCCCTTCATTACTAGCACCAGTACACACACCTGGTTGGTAAACATTGGTACGTTTAATCTGGGTGGCTGTGTGTTGCTGAGTTTGGTATTCTCTGGTCTGCTGTAACCCGAGGAAATGAATGCTCTGGGCTCTGCCGGTCAGGGATCAATGCTCTCTGGATAGATCATCTGCCAGGGACCAACACACCAGTGCACACGTTAGGCCAGCGTAATTATACCAGGAGGAAATCAACTCTCAGCTGAGGGAAATCAAGGTTTTAATTTAATTAAAGTTAAGACTGCACACTAAGGATCACAATGTGTAGGTCTTTAGGTTTTACAAGCTGGTGGACCAGGCTCGGCAGCTCTCCAGAGGAAAATTAAACGTTGACTGCTCTACTGTTAACATGGAAGTCTATGGGCTGGGCCACATACTAGAGCGGCATCACCATTCAAAGGCGTTGTGGTGTCAAATGGCACACCAACTCTCTTTTTAAGTTATCAGATGAAAATTGAATTCAAAGGTTTGAGTGAGATCTCTCCAGAACTAGTGTATCTCTCATGTTGATAGACTAGCAGACTCCACACACTGCTCTCTGAAGCTCACCCATGTGGCAGAAATTCGGGGAGGCAGACTCCAAAATAGCTCTATTGACAGATGGTAGGCCTTAAACCTGCCGTGAAGAGAAACAATCATTATATCCCTGTGGAAAAAGTCTAATTTAAATCTTTTTGCTTTCTCCCTCCTGCTGTGTTGTACTCTGGCACACATGAATTCAGTCTGCACACACACACTCCCACAGAGGTGGAGAAATGTAGTGCATTTGGGTTGACTGTCTCACAGAGATTAAGTTCTGTTATATGATGTTTTGTCCTATAGATTTCACACCCAAATATTTTCAAAAGATATATACAAACTCAAACAATGTCGGCCATAAACAATATTTCGCACTCACCGTTTGTTTAATTCTTTGCCGTTTTCAGCAACTTGGGAAAACTCTAATGGACTGTGTGAGGACCCTTCTGTGTATACGTGGCACTGATAGTGTTTATGGAAAATGAGATCCTGGCATGCTATAACTTATCTCTCTGCTACTTAACCAGACATTGAGACACAGAGCGGAGCATTGGTTTTTACAGCTCTCAGTAGACGAGCCGGGCGATCGACAGCGAGCGAGAGACTCTTCTGAATTCTGATTACAGCCACTTTGTGACACCTGGGGGACCGAGGAAGACGTCTTCAAACCGCCGATAAATATTCACAGCAACTTAATTGCGCGTGCAGAAGTGCTGATATAAAGAACACCACCATCACACTTCTGGGGGAATCGATGCTACAAAACGGGCTGCTTTGGCAGTTCACTTGGACTTGTGAGGAAGTCACAGGAACAGTACGCCTTGGAGCTTCCTTGCGTGATAACTCCCCGTATGTGTGCAGTCTGCTCTGTCACAGTGATTCAGCCATGCCTCCCCGCCTGCCATAGCTGCATGGGACTCCACCTCTCACCTCCTTCCATTGTTCCTCCTCCAGTAGGACCTCCCCCTGTTTTTATTGACTGTCTCACTAATTGCAGCCTGCATAAACAAAGCATGGAGGGCCTTGGCGGTATAAAATGCTCAGATAATTAGTTTTGCAGGGGGGAGGACTGTGTCTGTGGGCATTGATCTGATGGGTCGCTCTTGAATGGTGCGAGGGAGGGACTCCCACGACAGTGACAGGTAGCCTGTCTCATGGATCACAGCCTCTCGTCAATACTACACCCCCTTTTCAGCGGCGTGGTGTACTTCCTAGAGTGACACAGGTGCCAATTGATTCGGGATAATGCAAGGGAGGCATTTGTTCTGATTTAACAAGTTACACCCTTGTTTTTCCATTGCTTTTCCATTCTATTGTCCTTTTTTTCCCTACCTGGCATCATGTCTTCATTAGTGAAAACAAAACATGCTCTTTTGTAATGTGGTTAGATGTTGGTCTTTCAACTGATCTGCTCATGAAAAATGTGGTAGTAAGATTTCCTATGTCTCCTGACTGGTATTGTATTGTTGTACTACTTGGCTTCAGATATTTTTTGCAGATTAGACCCAGTCCTCTACCTAGAGGGGCACAAAGCAGCAGTATGAAAATGGTTCATTTCCTGCTCTGTTCATCTACCAGGAGGGGTTAAGTTGGGGGAGGGGGTTAAGTCCTTGACTGCGTGATGGCGTGTGCTAGGTGTAGTAGGAACAAAAATGATGAAGGTGGTGTATGGGGGGGAAGCACCGTAAGCAGGGGGAGGTGACCTTGGCCATGATGGGGACGGCAGAGAGGAGCCAGCCATCTGTCTTGGGCCATGAAGAGGTGACCCAGCATCATTGTTTAGTCTGGGGGGGTACACCGGGGTCACGGGGAGGGCCAGACCTCCCGGGTGGGGAACAGAATGGAGCTGCCGACCCTTATGCACCCGATGGACACAGAATGAAAATGTAGACCAAAAAGTGTGCAATAAATAACACTCTGATTTTTTTTAATGTTCAAAAAGGCAGTTATACACTCCATTATTTTGAGAGAATATAAAATGTAAGAAGTGTTACATCACACTGAGTGTCCACCTTTTAAGGCCACCATCAGCCCGTCTATTCAGATCCCTCTTTTGTACCGATAAGAAGCCTTCGCCATAATTATTCTGTCATTTTGACGTGGCACACCATAACCCTTACAATTTTGTGAGGCATTTTATTGAAGCACTAAGAGCACAAACGATTTGGACATAATTTGCTCCCTGAAAACCTGCCGCTCACAGTGGGCTTTTCATCTCTCTTCGGCTAGGCTCTGTGAAATGCTCCAACTTTTCACAGTGGTGAAAAAATAATGGCAATGGAACACTGAAATGGTGCTTCAATCTTTATCAAGTTGTAACAGGATGGGTTTCTTGTTGAATTTTACATTTATTTAAAAAAAACAACAACATTGCAGCTTTTGGACGTGTATTAGTGTTTCATCCTGTCCTCTGTCCTCTGCGGTCTCCAGGGAAGGCAGGACCAGATGGGACACCCGTACCACCAGTTGACCAAGACCTTAGAAGAAGTTGTCAGCTTGACAGGGACGTGGCAGACAGTTGCAATCAAGGTGTTAAATGAGAGAAGGCCATAATGTCAGTCCTTTCAGTTTAATCACAACCCCGTATTTCAGGTTTTTACACTGCAGTTTCAATCACCATCCCTCTCGCCGCTCACACAAAGCTTGACCCTCTCAACCACTCTGTTTTACTTGGTTGTAAGGACACGTTTCAACTCTCACCTCATGCTCATTAGTCACCTTTTTAGGGGATAACACCTTTTTTGGCAGGGTCTGTGAATTGACAGCATTATGGTCACATAAATGGCTGTGGGTTGTTTTGTTTTTTTCAGCTAGTCTGTGTGATTGTGGTCATAATGAAAATGTTTTACGCTCTAGAGAAGTGGGGCCATTTTTAGCACGATTAGCTAAAAGGAAAATATGGTTGTGTTATTATGTGTTGATCACGCCCAACTTCAAAGGCGAGAGCAATTCAATTTCCTGAACTCTATTTAGTGGAAGTGGTTTATAGTTTTAGTTTTCCTCAGTGCTAAATGTAGGGACGTCGGGGGTGTGAAGCCGTGTGACTGTGTAAGATCAGAGGACTTGTGGAACATGGAGCGTCAGCAGCTAAGCGGATAAAGAGTGACAGAGCAGCAAGGGCCTCGTGAAATTCACCATAAAATAGGGTTTACAGCTCTGTGTAGTAAAAGTGACCTCTCTCCATCTCCTGACTCTGCCTTGTAGTGTAATGACGTTGAGTCCTACAGCACCACCATACACCAGGCCTGGTTGAGAGCAGATGAGCGGCAGGGTGAGCAGCCATGCTTTGCTGATATGCCTAAGCCTGGCTGATTCCTCTCACACTGTTTTACTGGGAAACTTTCTGGTTAATTGGCGCCGTGGCTCCATTCAAAAACAGATCCGTCTTTATTGAGTTCACAATTATGTGGCCTCTGTTTGACCCAGAAGCAGATATACAACACGCCTATCCTTCTCTCAGACGCTCGTTTTCAGTGCGATTGTGAAAGAAAAGCCTCTTAAAAGAGAGGCATGTAGCAGTGCAGCGTGGGTCATTATGCACCGTCCAAGCAGCTGTCAAGACATCTGAATGCATATTTATTTTAACAAGCTAGTCAGCATGGCATCTCAAAACGTGAAGGGAAGGAGAATATGAACGTCTAGGAGAAATCATGAAAGGCCTTGCTTCACCACCAGTCCAGTTTTGATGAAACTTGGAGGGATGATGATACTGATTGGCCCAAGGGTTGCCTGCCTCATTCGTGGGGGAAAGAGACGTTTAAATTATTTTTGTTCTTGTGTAAGATTTCATGTCTCACTATGGCCATGAATGGATGAGCTAAGAGGTCTGAGAGGGTTGAGACAGTCAGCGTGAGCCTGCTCTATCTGGACTGTGTCAGCCGTCCCCGAGGTAGCAGGGGGACGACCCGCTACCCTGCCAGCTTGAGACGCTTATAATTATCCTCCATAGCTCATGTTGGACAGACCCCTGCCTGCTTATCCTGCTCCCTTAGCCCATAGGCAGCATGTCCCACTGAGAGGGTCTGCGACCCTGACCCAGCTGATCCATGTAGAACAGGAGTGGGACAGAGCTAGAGGGGCCAGGGGTCAGTTTGGATGCTCCTCAACCTCATAGTCTGGGGACATTTTCATGATTATCAAAAATGTTTCTGTTTTTTGACTGTTGAATGGGTTATTTAAGGATGGATTGTCAGTAGGATGGATGAATTGTATAATATAATATTGTGGTATAAATTCAGTTGGAATTGAAGTGACTTCTATATTTTTAGTCTTACAGGTATGTGGTGTTGCCTTGTTCCTTTAAGCTGAAATGTCTCTCACAGAGTTGATTTCATGGTTGGAACAATGCACCATCCCCCCTCTGTATTGAGTGATGGTAGTATTCTCCTGCTGCTCCCAGTCCAGTGTGTGTGAAATGGGGTGTGGTGAATCCCACTTCTTATTCTTTTAGCATGAGTGGCACCCTTTTGATTTCCTAGGGTCCATTAATCTTCAGTCTGGACCGTGCTTAAAGGAACAATGTATGTGAAGGACTGCCAGGTTATCAGAGAATAATGATACTTTTACTATGTTGCCGATTGAGTGGGTTGTGTGAGTACAAGGTGCCTTTGGTATAATAGCCAAAACATAGTATACCACTCCTAAAATATAATAAGCATGGTGAAGATATATGTATTGATTGAACAGATGCATGAAGCAGAAGAGAAAAGAAACCTGTCCTTTCTGGGATCCCACCTCATGGCTGCATGACCTGCCACACCGCCTCATCTCAGCTATCTATCCTAAAGCTGGTGACATCAGCGGTCAAAGCCAAGTGAACAAAGGCAAGACGCTATTGTCAACTTAAATGAAAGCTGCACATGGTGCAGAGTGGCGTTCCTATCAAATTAAATCAAAGTGTCTAGCCTTTGACTCCTCTGTCCAGGTCACAGATGGAGATCCATCCAAAACACACTGTGTCCTGTGAGCGTGATCTGGACTCTGTGACCGGGGTCATTGAACTTGGCAGGATCCTGACCTTGTGGAAGATGGAACATCTAAGACATAAGGTTCACTTTGACCCTGGCTTTTAGCACAAGTGATTTTTATGTGCACTTTACCCTGACATTGACAGATGAAGAACTTCCTTTGCTTTTCTATAGACAGAAGCCCACAATAATGAGAGCCAGAGGGCAGTCATTTATTTTTCAGACAATAAAAGGCTAACACACACACACACCACCTCCTTGGCAAATACATTTAATTTTGATTTGGTATCTAATAAGTGGCATCCCATGCATGCAGCACTACACAGACAGGTGCAATGTAGTGCACAGGGTTGTGTATTCAGATAAATATGAAATTCTAGAGGAAGTATGTGAATGCCAAATGCTCATAATAAGCAAGAGAGAGAGAGAGTGAGCACAATATGAAACAGATGCCTCCACAGATGGAGAATAAACAGGCACATACATTTCTGTTACAAAGCAGAAATGTCACTTTCAGTGGTAAATGGTAAGTAGGGGTTTGGAGCCAGCCTGTTGTCTTCTGTCCTTCATGTAACATTTGTGTCGTACTGTTGATGAATGGAAAAACCTCTGCCATAGCTTTTGATATACTTCAGTCAGCCCACCAAGGGGGGGAATTCTCTTTTCACCCTCTGGTGGCGGCCATTGAGCAAGTAGGGGTTTAGTATCTTGGTGAAGGATACTTCGACAGGTACAGCCACATAGGGGCTTGAACCAGGGCTCCTCCACAGATGACCTCACTACCCACTAGGCCATCCTGCTGCCCCCTGTTTGGTGCCCTTTGGTTTTTTTTCTTTTTTCAAACAATGTTTTTCCAAGCAGGATTTCTGGGAGTTTTATGAGGGGCTTATTTTTAATTGCATTTTTTTGTTCTTATTCTACAACCTTGAGTCTTTTCAGACTGCAATTAGAATATGTGGTGTTTCAATACAGTTCCAAGTATTTTATTTATAACCAGCAGTTATTGTTAAGAGTCACTTTTCATTGACTAATTCCATTCAAATTGTCCTTGGTGGGAAGAACGTTCTAGTACGGGGTTGTATGTCATTAGGTGCAAAGCCCAGAAGAAAGCCTTGACTGCGTTCACCTTAGACACCTTCACCTCTGTGGCTGTGATGATTACATGCAGGAAGGTTTGATTTACTGCCAGTGCCGATCTGAAGTGGCTGTAACTGTCGTCCTCTTCCTGTATTTATTATGCAGACTGTTTATATTTGGGCTGCTTCTGTGGATTGGGGAAGACGTGTGGAGCAGGGGAGACGAGGTCTGGAGCTGTCACCCATTGAGAGAGCCCAAGGGAGCACAGGGGGTGATTTACACTCTGGCAGGACACCCACTGTCTTCAGCCTGGTGTGTTATGACATGTTATCACAGCTAGTCTTTTGGTGTTTCTTCTCTCTCTCTCTCTCTCTCTCTCTCTCTCTCTCTCTCTCTCTCTCTCTCTCTCTCTCTCTCTCTCTCTCTCTCTCTCTCTCTCTCTCTCTGCAATTTTTTGGCTACCCACCACCACCCCATGTTGAGCTCTACCTCTAGCTTTATTTGCAGCTATACATGGGAGGCCCTTGTTTCTCATAGAGTACTTTTTTTCTGAATTGGTTTACATACCATTTGTTCGGCTGTTTTTGTATATATGACGGTAGAGAGGGACCCAGGGGGCTCCAGATATGTGTCTCTTCAGTAAAACCCGGAGGTACCACAAGGAAAATTCACTTATCTGGAGGGATTTTAACAGCTGGCAATCCCAGCCACTGTTTTCCCTCTCAATCTGCCAGCCTGCATCATACAGCCTGTTAGGGCGGGATAAGGTGGTGGTGTGTCTGTCACTGGGTATTACCTCTTCTCTCCGAGGAAGTTACTCAACCTGGAGCCAGAAGGCCCAGTTCTGACTCTTGAGCACAGCCAGCACTCAACCTGCAGGCTTCTTGCTGTCCCAATGAATCACAAAGCTTATAGATGACAGGTACAGCAGTTCTGCTGCAGTTTAGCAGAAATGCAAATAGAGAGCACTCCTGGGTTGCAAACACCCACACACAGACAGTTTGGTACAATGTATTGCTCTCTGTCTCACACACTTTGTCTCACACATACACACACACACACAAACAAAGAGACAGAGTGAGAGAGAGAGAGAGAGAGAGAGCACAAGAACTTATTTTCTATTTTCCATGCCCTGGGCATTAGACATACCAGGAGTGACAGAAATCACGCCAAGTGGGATAAGATCATAAAACTGCAAGGTACTCTCTTCTCGTTTTCAACTAAAGGGATAAAATGGTGTCAGCATGTTACTGCGAGCCCCTCAGGATCCAAAATACTGGCAGGACTATAAACTAAAGCAATTGCTCTGTGGCTCACTAAATCCTTTCCCATCGAGAAAGATTTTGTTTAAAAATATGCCATTGGAAAAAATATTTATATATACATTATATATATATATATATTGATACATACTAATTTTACCAGGGCTTTATGCTCTGATTGTTGTGGAGGCACCAACTCACTCATCCACTGAGCAGAGCTCTTCCAAAAGCTGCTTACGAAGACCCAGATCTATCACTTCCTCTTGGTGAGTTTGACCTTGTTGTTTCCATTGCTGTTGCACTTAGTGGATGCTTTGCTTTCCACCGTTATCTGAGTGAACTTTGCAAGGTCTGAAGCTATACAGTCAAAGACCTGGAGAGCTTCCTCTTGGTTATTGCTGATAGCTCCTGGGCATCGCAAACTGCACTTGTACAGCCGGTGGCATTCTGAACATTGCCAAATGCATCCTCAGCTTTAGCCTTGGTGTCCAGGACATGGGTGATGCAATCCAGGTGGACAACAGCCATAATCATCTTTAAGAGACACTTAAATCATCATTTAGATACACTAAGGGCTATATTGTTGTGAATCAATGTGTCAAAGGCAGGAAAAAAAAGCAAAGCACAGTCAAAGGTGTACGGTGAAAGCGTACAGGCTGTGGTGACTGATTTGAGGTAATTCTGTGTCCAGAGGCTCACGGTGCACCTGTGGCTCAGTTGGAAACAGGGTTGGATTAGGAGAAATACATGATCACTAGGTGTGGCAGGCCTGGCTTCAATCATGACCAACCATCACCTCTTCTCCTTCCTTTTTAAAAATTCACACTCTGCACCACGGCACTCTGACAATTTGATGATTGTATGAGAACCCTCCTGTCAGCCTAGTTAACCAATCACTAAGCTGTTTTGAAGGAAGAACTGAAATTCCCTTCAATAATGTCCGTGTGTCATGGCACATACTGACAGTTCTGTCGGATCACAATCATTCACACCACCGCCACATGTGTATATAGTTAGAATGAAAAATATTTATTTAGATTCAAAACTCAAATTAGCTAACATATGATACACAGACAGGGTTGACAAGCTTTTGGATAGGATCTGTTCATACATGTGTCTCAAAAATAGCATAGAACATGCCTGCACTTTGCGGCATGCGCTTTTGACGTGGTCTGAGCAGGCAGGCGGCACAAGCGCAAATCCCCATAATCCTTGACACCAAAAATTGCACTGCGCCGCTTAAACGTTACTGACACACCCCCGTTCTGCACCTCTCTCCCCGCAGTCAAGTTCACAGCAAGTCGCCAAAATACCAAATGGGCGTAGGGGAGAAAAAAACCCTGTGTTTCGGCTGACAAAAGTGCCAGCTCCGCCATGTGCCGTCATGAAAATAGAGTCCATCATTTTAGACACTGAATCCAGGATGATGGCCCTGTCAAAGGATGTTGTTTTATCACAGCCTGTTGATCAAAGGGCTCCGTTTTGTAGCAAGGTGAACACAGCCTTGACTATCTCCCCGGACGCCATGATACACTGGCTTGTCTCTCAAAAGGAGTACTATGTAGTCTTAGCAGCAAGCATCTCTAGTGGAGTCCAAACTTCACAAGCTGCAGAGAGTCTGGATAGATATCTGGAAACTGACTTTGACGTATTTCTCTCTAGCCTCTCCTGTCACAATCTCCTCTTCGCTACATTCTGAGATGCAGTAAGTTGCTGAGGTGTTGATAGGAACACTGGCACAATGGATAGCAGCCTCATACTCACAAGACGTATTCGGCTTGAAAATGTGGTTTTCTGTTGCCATTCAGGTTCAAAATGACATTTATTTCCTCCTCTTTGTGCTTTATGGGTGTAAATTGTGCTGTCACTTTTCTAAGTCATTAGGCAGGGTGTGAACCTCAGGGACCAGCAGGGTCAGGTGTCACTGGCTGCGTGGTATGGGTACTGATGAGAAAGCGAACGAGTGAAATAGAGGGAAAAAAAGAGGAGAGGAAAGATAATGATGAGCAAGATAAAGGGAGGTCTAAGGTGTTAGATTCAATTGGATTGGCTGGAGAGGTGTCAGCTTGCAATCTGGGTAGTGGGCTCAGTGAAAAAAAAAAACCTCAATGCAATTGTCACTGAAATTGGTGTCTACTCAAGTGCGAGTATATTTGAAATGTAAAAAGGAGGTCCTTAACCCCTGTCCCCAAGGAATGGTCTGTTGTGTATTATTCCTCATCAGAATGTATTGTGCGTCTTTGCAGCCACAAACACGCCCTTGGTTGTAGAAGCAGAGGTGACATTTGTGCTGCACATCTAATACTGTCTCCTTCCAATACAAAACACTGCCAGTGATTCAAAAATCCCAAATCCTTTTCACCCTCTTGGCTTCTCCGAGGGACCGTAAAAGTACCAGTGCTGAATGCTTGTTAGCATTCCCTCAAGCTAACAAACACAATCTCCCAGCTCCTTTCTCTCAGCTCTCTTTCATTTTGGTTTTGGCGGTGCTGTGGGGAGCTTATAGCTGAAGGCAAGTGTAAACCCCAGGGGCTGGCTCTCTAGGAGGCCACACAATTATCGAGTGCTTGATAGCAGACCTTGAGTCTGACAGGTTCTGTGTCAGTCACTGTATTAAGTGTCAGTGCAAGGTGGGAATGGGAGCTATATCTTGAAAACCTCCCCTGCAGGCACAACGCAACAGCAGCATGGAGATCAGCAGCAGGCGCATAGTGTATTGCAGCGTAAGCTGTCGTGTTAGTATGAATTGCTGATAGGACAGTCGGACACAATCTCATGTTGATTCATTTGCTACCCATTTATTTTACTGCCATCACAGATTTGAACTACTTACTTTTTTACCTTGCTGCATGTGGGGTTCTCTATCTTCTCCATTACCTGGAAATGTTTAAGTTGGTGTGTGTGTGTGTGTGTGTGTGTGTGTGTGTGTGTGTGTGTGTGTGTCTCTTCGATAGATAGGATAGCTATGGAATCGTTATTCAGTCCAGCACCATCTGTGCTCTGAGGAAGGCGAGTGAATGGGGCTCACATGATTGAGTGGCACCTGCTTGTCAGAGGGTTGCTTCAAAATATAGCTGCATTCAGAGAAGGCAGTACCACACCTGCATCCCAATCAGGCTGTCGGGCTAATCCTCTCTCTCTCTCTCTCTCTCTCTCTCTCTCTCTCTCTCTCTCTCTCTCTCTCTCTCTCATATATAACATATCCCCTGTAGGTTAGTCACTAAAGCTTTGGCAGCGTTAATTGAATTTGCTCTGTGTATACATTGTATTCAATACGGTAGCTATCAGTATGTTTTGTCAGAAGGACTGTCTTACCTAAACATTGATGTAAACTGACAGTGTTGCTATCTGATGTCTATTCACTCCAGCATGGCTGCCAGCATTGATTTACCCACTCACAAGGTGTTGAGTGTGTGTCTAGCAGGATGTTATTTTAATTTTTAGCTGACATCCATGGAAATGCTTGTATCAATGGAGGGAATAGGATGAACGTTGTGTCTGCTGCTTTCTAGAGCTATTGATTTACAGAATGGGAGATGAGAAAACTCATGATCATGTATGGTTACTTGCTGAAGGAGTAAGCTGTGTGTGTGTGTGTGTGTGTGTGTTTGTGTGAGCATACGAGCATATGCATGTGTGTCTGCGGGACTCTCTTTGTGTGTGCATGTGAAATAACAGAAACCTGAAAGAGTGTAAGAGGGGTTATGAACAACTGTGTCAGCGATAGAAGCTCAACTCACGCAGATCACAAACCCATTCTCCTGAGCATCTCTCTGATCTCTGTTTTCTTTGTCATGTCAAGACTGTAACAGGTGTCTCACCTAAGGCAAAAACACTGTATATGTCTACTGTTGTAGCTCTCTGGGATTAAGGAAGAACAGTGCAGTGAGTTTGATACCGAGGCTATATTTCTGTCATGCCCCACCACAGTGCCAACCCTGCGGGTATCGCTGGCAGTACAGTTTCATCAAGGGATTAAGCACCATGGTGCTGCCTGGCTTGGGCACGTTCCCAGCAATGCACCCATGCCTGACTCACTGGATGAACAGAAGGTCGGGACATGCCATAACACCGTGTCATGCTGGGCTGGCGACAGGTCCCTGGCACTGCCAGGCACCGGTGACCATAGTGGGCATGCTAATATCAACCCAATATGTGTTAGATATGACTCACCTGGAGGTCTCCAGTTATTGTGCCTTGTATTTATCAAGGTGTCACAGGGCGAGTCTGCTCACTGTAAGTCTTTATTGCAAATTGGGTTTGATCTTTGATATCATTCAACATGCTTGATGCAAGTTTTAAATTTTAACAATGACAGAAAATCACATTGTCAAATATGGCATTAGCAGGAAAATGCTATAAGAAAATTGAGTCTTGATTTGTTTTTGGAGAAAATTGACAAGTGACCTATAGACCTGAATGACTGCCTTTCTCATTTTCCATTGTGCACAGCACAAGACTCCATGTTTTTCTCTCTGTCCTGTACCTCCCACCTCCCTCCCTGGTCTCTGAAGCAGGTGGTCTCACTGTAAGACAATAGATCCCTCCCTCCCTTGATTAAACACACTGAGATTAATTTCCCTCCCCATGCTGCTTGACAGTATGACTTGTGTTTCATAGGTAGCTGACATTATCTGTCTGGCTCAAGGAGCCACATGCTCAGGTACTTCAAGTGTAATCTGATAATCTGATGAACAATTTTTGTGAACATGATTATGAACATATTTGAGAAAATGATCATATATGTTCATCAGATTATGAAATTATCATATATATATATATATGTGTGTGTGTTATTGTAAATGTGGGGAAAATGGTAAATGTATACATTCACCAGCTGGGCCATCTAAGGCCTTTTTCTTTTCTCCAAACTGGTGTAAATTGGGGTGTGCATCTCTTTTACTTGTGCTAGGCAGATAAGATGTATTCTATTCTTCTATGTATTCAGTGTAGATATATTTCAATTCAAGATTCAAGAACTTTATTTGTCACATACACACACAGGGTGTGCAGTGAAATGGAAAGTGGCAATGCTCAACGGGAATGTGCAAAGGGCAACAAGTTCACACTATTTACAATAAAAAAAAAAAAACAACACAATATTTACAGTATAGCAGTAAGAGCATTATAAAAAAAATAAAAATATATATTTTGGCCAATAAATTGATGCCTGATTGATTTTACTGGTTGATGCACTAGCATATTCAACTCATTTCCATCCATGTGTAAAAAGATGAGGATGCCAAAACATGCACACCTCTCAATTAAATTATTTCAATGTGATTTCAAAGAATCTAGCATAACGTGACTCCCTGAGGCCGATAACCTGTTAATAAGGCTCAACTACAGAATACTTTTACTTTTCTTTTAATGAATCAAAAGACCCTCTGGTGCAGAACTGTAGCGTTGCACAGTCTGCACAATACACAATCATCGCGGTGCAGAGATGTGGTCAGAAGGACACTCGAGGACTGTGAGAGAGCCTGGCTACTGTGACAGCGTTTTCCACTCACATTAACCTGGAAATGTATCCATTTACCATTTTCCCACATTTACTGTAACATATACAGTATACATATTAAATAGTATGAAAACAAGGGAAACACTGGATATGAGGCATTTGAGATGACAGCATAGAAAGACCACATCTCAACACACCCATCCATCCATCCATTTTCTAGCTGCTTATCTAGGTCAATGTCGTGGTGGCAACAGGGCAAGCAGAGCAGCCCAGACATCCTTTCCTCCAGCTCCTCATTCTCATATCTCAACACAGTACCCTGTGTCTGAAAGAATGAAACTGCCAGCAGAGAGGAGAGACAGCTTATGTTTGACTGCAGTTGTTGTTCCTGTATTCTTCACTGAGGCACCATAACCTCGGTAGTTATTTGCTTCCAGCTCTGCCCAGGATCGGGTAACCATGACACCCAGTTTTCACATGAAATTAACAATAAAGACCCTATCCACACTGGCTAGACAGTGTCGTCATGATCAATACATAGACAAATCATGTTTCAATTGATATGACTTGCTATCAAAGACAATATATGGTTCATGTTACTGACTTATTTTATTAATTACTTTTGCTGTGGAGGCACATTTTACCTTTTAGTTTGACCTTCCATATTTGTCGTCCTAGCCATGTAAGTAATACAGAAAGTAGAAATCGCTGAATGCAGCATTTAAAAGGTCCCCAGTATGATTTGGATCATTCAGATAGGAGATATATTATCAGTAGAAACCCTTCCATCCCTGTTGTCTCTGTGCTCCGCTGGCATGCCTTCCATTGTGCAATATGATCCCATGATCCTGGACCCTTTATTTTTGCTGGAGGCTCCACTGTCATAACAGCATATACCCCCTGAGTCAGTACAGGAGTCAGACATATTTACACTCCTTGGGGTTTGAATGTTTGGTACACTAACAGTGCTATTGTTGTACATAGGATTGTTTTCCCTCTTAGACCACTCCTCTTGAGTTCATTCAAATCAACATTTGTGCAAAATGTAAGCCCACTAACTATAATGTCTGTTCTGAGGTGGAGCATTCTCCTAATTGCCTTGAATCAGGGACACAGGATGTTTCCAGGGCTTTAGACTAATGATAGGCAGAGCATGGTGAAGGCTAACACCACCTGGCAAATGTCACAACCATGTCAAGAGACAGAGGGGGGAGGGCCGTGTTTACATTGAATCAGCCATAATTGTGCATGATTGAGTTATTACAGACTAATTGGGTCTATTGGGTCTATTCTGTGCAAGCTGAAGCACTACACCAGAGGAGCACTTTGGAGGCAGCAATATTTACTAAATGATTCTTTCAATTGCTTGTTTGTTTCTAGTAGTTACAACTGCCATGAGAGGAAGGTGAGGACATTCGAATAGTAACTATAATACAAATGGAGTTGGCCAGAGGTGTTTTTTTTCCCTTCCCCCATTTCCCCTCTGAAGTCGGTCAATAAACAATCTGCATAACTTTACTGCATCAATATTTAATGTGCCAGCTAAAGGTCTCCTCTCCTACAGGTCTCAGTCAGTCTGGTTTTGATGTTTACTACTTTGAAATGTGCCACAGACAGCAAGCAAACAGTCCCTCGGGGTCTCACTGGTGTGTGTGTGTGTGTGTGTGTGTGTGTGCGTGCGTGCGTGCATAATAAAGAATGTTTATGCGTTTAATATTTTTATTGTTCCTTGTGAGTGTCTGCCTTTGTTTGTGTGTCTGTGGGCGTGTCCACACATCAGAGGCAGGCCTCAAAGCCCCCCCGAGCCAGCAGGAACGATCTGCTCCTTCAAATTGCTTACAGCCGGTCTATCAGTGGGGAGGGGGAAAATATGGGGGTGAATTTTTAACGACGAAAACAAATGAGCCAACACAGGCACACAATTAGGGGGAAGTCATGGCTATGTGTCGTCTTTAGATGAGCAACATGATGGCCTCTTTACCCCTACCGGGGGTAAAGCCCTGCCCCAGGAGATGGCTCATTAGGACTGAGGAGGGCGAGGAGGGGCTGCTGACAGTCAAAACACTGGGCGGGGAGAGGGGGGGGGGGGGGGGGGTCGCTGCCACTCGGAGGAGAGGGGCTCGGCTTAACTCCTTTCACATCAAGGGCCATTCTGATTGTATGGAGGACATTAGCTCATGGTGCGACCCACTGCTGCTAAATCATCATGTCACACAAAGGACAGCTGCCATAAGGGCTGAATTAGCTCTACTGCTACAACATTGCCTCAAGACTGGTTACTCTGTACAGTGACTTAGTCTACTGTTTTCCTCTCTTGTGGATTTTTGTTCAGTTAATTTCACATCTTGTATCAATCGTATATATTTTACATGCGTATTTAGTGCCTATAACTTTGAGTCCTGTTTCTGACCGCAGCGCTACTGAAGAGTCTTGACCGAAGGAAACTCACGTACAGAAGGCAGAGGGAGGATAAGCCTATGAAAGAGAAGCGCTATTAACATTTAAATGATGTCCCCCACAAAGAGGTAATATTATCTGAGTGAAATTAAGAATGATTGTAATAGGGAGGTCTTAGCCAATCAGAATGATCCTTTTCCCTCTATTAGTACATCATGAAACCTTTCACCAATTATGTCTAATGAATTCTAATGGGGAAGTGCCAATTACAGAGTTTGTACTCACCACTGATACAGTCATAAGGTGATAGATCTAATTAACTGTGATCCATGGATGATGAAATTACGCCATATTTTTATTCTTTTGTGTCTTAAAGATTTGGTATTTCCCAAAAGGTAACCTCAAATTAACTCTGTGGAAGCATGGAGTCAGTGAAGGTGAAACTGAGAACAAGGAAGGATGAGACGGTGTAAGAAGGAACTAGAGATGTTTGGTCTGACTCTGAGGATACAGCATTATTGTAAATAATGTAAACGTGTCTCCAAGTCTTTGTTCAGTGGGCATGGCAGCTTTTGGTCCCATTATGGGACTGCTCTCCTGGGTCTTTAGAAGCTGGAACAGTGCCACCAGATGGTTAAGAGTAGAAGTGAAGCTGCCATTTTCCACCCTTCATCTTCTTTAATGAGCTGTCATCTCACTGTGACAATGACAAAAACAATGCCCTTACCTATATGCCACAATATTACATTTTGGGAAAGACAACAGGGAAGTGGCAACTTAATTGACGGCTAAATTGAAAGTGACGCTCTTTTAATTAAGACATCTTGAATGAGATGTGTTGTAGTTTCCCTTATCACCCTTCACTGGAAAGCCAAGGAATGTTATTGTTTAGTAGCTTAGCCAAAGAAGCCAAAGATCTCCTCATGGAAAACAAGTCTGACGCCACAATAATGACTTGTCAAAGTTTCTTTTTGAAAATGACCTCCACGCTTTGATTCTCTGTTGATCAAAGGAACCAAACCCAGACTGAGTCATTTATTTGTTATACCCTGGCCTGTTTGCATATTGGATGTGAGCTGTGGAACAAATTGGGCTTCACACAAATCAGTTCATAGAGATTTAATTAAGCAGCTAATTGAGAGTTGAGTAAGCATTTTGAGATTATTTTTTTAATATTTTCTCATCTAATTATTATTCAGAGCTAAATTAATTGAAACTCAAACATGAGTACGCACTAGTGAGTTCAGGAGGAGGCAAGGATGACAGGAGTTTAGTAACCAGTCACACTATCTAGAGCCATGTGTAAAAAAACAGTAATAACTGCTAGGCTGTTCTGTGGTTTTTCTAGCTCACGTCATCTGAAGCGTTGCTCATGGCAAAACAGAGTCTATCAAAGACGTCACCATGAGCCATAAGAACTAGAATGGGCATTTGTGTTAAGCAACATTCAAACCATTCGACTTCAATGCCTCCTGCAACTCTGTGCTTTTGACATCTGTACCTAATACCAAATTAGCACGCCCTGAAAAAGAAGTAACATGAAAGACATTGTGAGGAGAGGCTGCTCTTTAGCTAATGGAGTCTTGGCGGCTCTCACACTGGTAGACAGCAAAGTGCCGTTTGCTCAGCATTTAATGAACATGGATCTCTAAGACCATTTAAGCCTTTGGTTCCATTTTTTTCTTAACTCATCTCCTGGGTTGTAACTGTGGGTCAGGGTGTGATGGCTCATTTTCCAGAGGACAGTCTGACAGAGATAACTGATTACAAGACAGTGATTTTGATTTTCACATCCTCACTGAGTGGTACCTCTACCCACTGCATACTCTGATATTTTGATAATTCACAGAGCTGTCATGAAATATATTTGTTGAAATGCTCTTTTTGCAGGTGTGGACAGCCATTTTCTGATACCTATTTTACTGTATTCATTGTAATCATATGCATATTCTGTTTTATGCCTTTCTTTGGGCATTTAGTTTTTTTTGTGGACTTTCTAGGACACATAGGTTGTGTCTGACACACAAAGTGCTTTGACCTTGGACAAAATGCCCCCTCCTCCATCAATCACCAGCTCACTCAAGAACAAGAAAAAGGATGCTGGCAAACATAGCATCATCACACCACTTCTTCACATCTCATTGGTTTGACGGAAGCCATCAGTCATGTATGCCAGTGACAAGGCTCTGTGCTCTATTTTAGAAAGGATGGAGAAGACCAGATTGGGTATTTGTGATAGGTTTTAAAACACAACTCTATTTTTACTTTCTGAAACTAATTCACAAATCCAACTAATCATCATTAAAATATCCACGGCCAGGACAAATAATAGTATATTATATGGAAAGGTAAAGAACCTCTGCCTTACATAGTTATTACTGCTCATAAGTGTGTGTGCTCATTGTGTCTGTTCAGTACAGCATCCTTTCTTTATCTCCCACCCAAATATGACAGATCCATTATTAGTATCAAAGGAGGAACTTTGGGATGATTTTTTTCCCAGCAGGATGCCTGAGCAGGCCCAGTTAGGCTATAGGGGGGAAAGTATGCCTTGTTCCTGGAAGAATTGCACTGTTTCTTCCTCCCGCTCTGTAAGACAGATGCCCCAATTGGCCTGTCACGAAAAGAAAATGCTTTTAATGGTTAGATTAATTATTGATCAAAGCAGAACCCCCACCCCCTATGGAGGGATTGCTCCATCACAAGCTCTGACGTCCCTTTTTTTCGACGGGCAGCGGCACACCCCTGTCCCCAGCGGGATACTGATGGCACCCTATTCATCATCTCCTATTGAGAGGCAATGAGGGAATGGATTCACCTATGAGGCTCCCCAGCGGTAGCTCCCTAGACAGCCTCCCCGCCCTCTCGTCCCCTCTGCAGGGTCCCAGGGGAGGTTTCAATTAAACTGCCCAAATGTTTGGGACGTTTTAATCCCCTTCCGCCTCGTTTATCTCTGCACCCACACCACTGAAGCTCAGACAGTGGAAGAGTGAATCCATGGATAAAGCCATCTCACTGTTCACTTTGTGTACTCCTCCTCTATATGGAGATTAGGAGGTGCAGAGTGTATGGGATTATCCTTCCTGTGCCTGTTTAGATGTCATACCAAGCCATGCATTTTAGTAGATTCTGCTGTGACACCACTGTTATTGTAGATAAGCATTAAGTCTGAGTAGAGTGGCACAGGATACACAGTAAAAGCTTGTTTTTAAGCTTGCTACATGACAGGATAGGTGTTAAAAGTACTGACACTAGAGTAATGCGTTAGATTTAAAAACGTGGCCAGCACTTTAATTGGTTGTAAACGTCAAAATGATTGGATAAAGTTTTGATTTTAAACTCAGCCCTCCTTTACTTTCTGTCTTCCAGCTCTCCCAAATAGTCCACGCCGGTTAAAGGCACTGTCAGCGAGCTCCTTAAACATTTAACTTGTCATTTTAAGAATTCAAAGGTTAGAAGTTCTGTTTCTCTTCACCTGGCCACACAGAGAAAATATGACAATCTTGTCCATGCCTAGTCCAGTGCTAGTCTCCAAGAAATGAGTTGTTGAGTTTGAGGGGAGATAACGAGACGTCTCTGCTGTCTGCCTGACATGCAGCCTTGAATCAGATTCCTTCTATGGGTCATTACATATTAATGTTTTGATAGGCATGTTTATTGACTTGATGACCTTTAGCAGTCAGATTGAAATAGTAAGCTATAATGCTCTTTTCAAACGGTGCTCAGCTTGGCTTCGGATTTGTGTCTCATATAATTGACTTCATGGTTTTACAGTACCTGTGGTTGCTCTACACAACTAGTGAGAGACAATCTTGGGCGGTGATTTGCTGAGAAACAGCCTGTTAATGGTCAATTGATTAGTGCTTAATGGGAGTATTGATCCAGGTGATCCTGAATGTACATTTTTCATCTGATTTCTGAGCTCAGACCGAATGGCCTGCGTGTCTATGCATCTCTGTGTTAAACGTACACCATTAGTGGGTCATATTTTTTCTACTTTGACCTCTTCACTCAACCGCTAACTGAAGCATGGAGATCAGGCCAGTAGAGAACGATGTAATCATTTGGTGCCACAGCTACCGGTCACCACAGCGTTGCAAGTCACTCAGTAAGAGCAATCTGCGTTCTACTGTAGCTCTCCAGTTTATCACCAAGCAGTTTGGAAAGGCTAAATCATTTCCATTCATTGGAGGCTTGGGTTTGTTATCTTCCCAGAGAGACACGTACATTTCCTCTGTTCCTTTTAGTGTGCACCTCTGCACAAATCAATACTTCCTTATTATTTTCATTCTGCACTTTCCAACTCACTGTATCAGGGAGTCTGACAGTCTAGTGTCCTCAGAAACGTGGACTACTGCAGCATTGAAAGTTTATTCAGACACACACCACTGTATTGCACCACATCGCTATCCCAACAATACCCTTTTACCATAAGGTTATAGATCATTTTGTATTGCACTGTGTGATAAATAAGGATGTTTTGTAGCGTTATTGATTGTGATTTGGTTTTGATTTTGCGTGCACTCAACTGTAGATTAGTGTAAAGTTAGTGCAGAACACTGAAGCGGACAGAGAGATCTGTCAGACAGAGGACCATCTAAAGACAATCAGCATGTCTTTGGTAAAGGATGAGAGTGCCCGGGAGCCAGAGAGATCCATCACTCATCAGACGCTGTTAGGGAAATTTAAGAGCTTAATTTTGTCGTTCCAGGCGGTTGATACAGGCAGTGATTCAACGTTGTTGTACCAGAGACTGATAGTGTGCAGATGGGCAGCAATTCCTCAAGGAGAAGGATGGTCTCTCCCGCTGGAGTTAATGATGTCATGCTGGTGGCTGATCAGTTTCTTTTTCACCACCTCTGGTTATATTGTCTATGCACAATGGCTTCAAAGCTTTATAAAAAAAAACGACATTTGTGAAAGAATTGCCTCAAGCTGACATCTGTATTATATTTACAAGGTCAAACTTAAATGTATGACAAACTTTACTGTATGGCACCAAACAATACCCTCTGCCCTCAGGGCCATGGCAGTGTAATACCATCAACTACAATTTCACTATCGCTGAAAGATGAACTGAGAGGACAATGTGACTCCAGTTTTCAACAGAAAGAAAAAGATCTGCCGTATAAATCCAGTGTGACATTGCCCAGGGCTTTAAAATATGAATGAAGTTGGTCTTCATACTGCTTTTCTACTTGTACCTGGATCTCCATTTTAATAGGCTAATTACTGGGCAGCTGGCTTGGCGGCCTGCGCCTGGCTCCGCTAAGAGGCCTGAGTCTGAATGGGCTTCAGCCTCTGCCAGTAGACTGGAGACGGCTGGCTGTGTAGTGTGCTTTCCAGAGATGTCAGTGGAATCCCACCCTAATCCTCTGGTCCCCCGCTGGGAGCCTGTTGTTGGCGTGGCAGCACTCAGCACATATGACACCATTGATAAGAGCGGCTCCATACGACTCAGTCAAATTAAAAAAGGATCACTTTGGGCTATTAGCTAACTGTTTGTCAGAGTGTAATCACTCTCAATGCGATACTCATGCTAAGATCGTTCTGGCGCTGACTGCGTCTGGCTGTCGGTAGGGTTTTCTTATGAACCAAGTGCAGTATCTCATGAAGTGCAGAGGATAGATAGGTGCTTGTATTTAATAATGTTTTCTCTCCATCACACTCTGGATGGCGTGGATGGCAGTTGGTAGATGGCTTATTGCACTTTTACTGCGCTGGTTATGCTCTTTGGATAGGAGATGCACTTAGGATTTCTGGTGACTAGTACTTATCTTGCCTATATGTTGAATGCACTTATTGTAAGTCACTTTGGATAAAAGTGTGTGCTAAATGACTGTAATGTAATGTCACTCAGAGGTGCGAATGGAGTCAGAGCTCATGGGGATTGCAGCTGGATTGAAGATGGAAGGACTGTCTATCCATATGGCTTGCTCACCATGAGGTTGGTTCAGACAGCTCAGCGTTAAGCACTGCTTCCACAGATTGAGATGTTTGAGTTGTAAGAAAAATGAATTAAGCAGCACTGTGCAGGAATCAAGTGAAGGTCTGCCCCCTTTATAACCCTGTGCAGTATCTGAAAGAAATTCCCCATCGATGACCTTGTATCTTGCTTTACTTTAATTTGTTAGGTTATTATATTAGCAGTGGGTAAGCTGTACGGTGGAAACGGTCCAGGAGTGCTGCTCTAATTGCTCTGCGGTTGGATAAACATCTTAGAAAACCTCCAGTCACCTTAAGCTCACTCGGTTTTAACTACCTACACACTGGAACTTTGAACACACGGAGGACCTTAGACATACTTCTTTATGACTTATTCTTGTGTTATACACACGTACTGCTTACTGCATACCACACACACACATAGACAGATACAACTGCATAGTGGGTGGTGGAATATGACTTTCACCTGGCAAACAGCAGCATCCATCTTTCTGGAACAAGAAGAACGAGGCCCATCAGTATTAGAGCGATGAGTGTAATTTACTGGTGGGCTTGTGGAAGGGGATATAACATGTTTGATATTCCCAATAATAAGACCTAACTGCTATAAACCTTTTATTCTGAACTGCCAGGAGGGATGGAGGAAGCTGCCGGCTCTATAACTCATACAGTGCAGAATGTAGCGTACAGTTCTTCCCGTCCTCACTGCCTTTTTGTTTATGAAGAGAAAGGGCTGTTGATCGTTTCAGTGGAGTCTCCGCACAGGGAGTGCATAAGTAATGGTAAATGTTGGGTGTATGAGTAATGCCATAGAAATCCCCTTGCATTTATTTTCCCTCTGGAAATGCTGGACGTAACCCTTGAGGCAGAGTCTCTTCCAGTTTCCTCTCGTTTGAGCATCCGTCTTGTGTTTTCTAATATGTCTCCAGGGTTTACCACAAGACCGTGTCAAAGCAACAGAAAAAGCCTTTTTTGTGCTTGTGTATCGTTGCAGGGCACAGATAGCTACACCTATATCAGGAGAATAAAAATGGCCTGTGTGTTCAGTGGAGGCTCAGCAGAGTCTGATTGATTTGGCTGTAACAGTGACAACAGGCCTCCCCTGTGTTCCACTCGGCATAATTCTTTGATTAATGCTGCGCGTCCCAAAATCGCTCCACTGCAACATGAAATCGAATTAAATCACCTGGATACAATCTGTAATTTATTGGAAATGTCAAGGAAGAGGGACAATAACATTAATAACTTGAAGGAAAATCATTTGTTTTGATTCAGATTTTTCAAAAATGTGGATGAGGTGATTTCTTCTTATGTTGTCTTCATTTGGTGCATAATGCATTTTATCACGCTGTGTGATACTACCTGATGTACCACATGTAAAGTATCAATCCTACATAACATAACTTTTTGCAAGGCAATTATTAAGTATTTTTGATTGTTGTTGGTTGTTGTGTACGAAGTCGGTGCTACAGATCACTAAACCATTAAATGAAAGCACTGTATGTGTTTATCCACTTCACAGTGTATGACTTTGTTTCAAATCAATACTGTAAATTATTGAAGGCATGAGAAGGGAATATGCCAAATGATATTCATTGAAGGGAATCATGTTCCCCTGGGCTGTCAATAAAGCAGTGCATGTTCTTTCACACTACCTCTTGGCAAGCTCATGCCAGATAGGAA
Source organism: Hoplostethus atlanticus (assembly GCA_034670405.1). NCBI lineage: Eukaryota > Metazoa > Chordata > Actinopteri > Trachichthyiformes > Trachichthyidae > Hoplostethus > Hoplostethus atlanticus. The sequence continues at coordinate 4,733,833 of JAXDDX010000004.1, forward strand.
ATTCCTACTTTGTCAAATTGTATTTTTCAATGAATAACAATTACAGACTTGCATAATTTCTATCATGCCTCCTTGGACGGCCTCAATGATTGATCTTCTTAAATCTGTCTACTCCCACCCATCCCTGTGATAAGCAGACATATTCCTGTAACACATTCCTGTAACATCAGGGGCCTAAAGGTATGGCTTTTAGTCCTATTTCAAGCTCTATAGAATATTTTTTTAAAGGTTATTTCTATGGCTATTCTGCTTCACTAGAGTACAGTGGAGAGTGATAGGAAAGACTAGCCAGAGTGGGGTGACATGGGAGAGACAGCATGAGACAGATCCAAATCCAAAATGAGAAAGTATATGAAAAGTTGAATTCCGACATTCTGGCACTATTAGAAAATGCTTTTTTGCTGCACAAATGTACAGCTCTGTTGATTATGGAATACTATTTGACAAAGATTGGTTAATTTCAGGAAGCATTTAGATTTCAAAATGGATATGTAGCATTTTGGAATTAAACCCTTCATCTATACAGGTAGTATTAATTTTTTTTTTACAGCCAACCTATCCTAGCCATGATGATATGAAGAGTACCTTGAAAATGATATATGTCCGTTTTGGGGGAAAAAGGTTTAAACTACTCCCATTAGCACATTTATTCATCCTAAGTGACGAACAGGGTTCCTACACTCACTTGGACATCAAATTCAAGGACTTTTAAATGACTTTCAAGGTCTTGTTTGTTGAAATTCAAGTCAAGTCCTGTTGAAATCATTCATTTTAATGAATGCTGCTAAATAAATGCAAATATCCATCACAGGGTTTTCCTCAGGGTGTGAAGTGTCGATCCTCAGGTCCCGAGACCTGAGGCATATTGATGATGATGATGATGGTGCTGTATTTTAATTTTAAAAAATCAAGCACGTTCAAGGTCATCCATTCATTTTTAAAAACCTTTTAAGGCATTTTTCTCTTCAAGGATTTTCAAGCCCTGTGGGAACCCTGTATGAAATCAGGGATAATGTACAGAAGATCATGATTGTCGAATCGTCAACATCGGCCACAGGCAGTGTAGACGGTAGACAGATCAGCGTTAGTCTTTAACGGTATGAGTACCCCTCCAACTCGGACCCGCCCTGTCGCAGCCACACTATTTCCGACAGAATATTATGCAAGGTAAAGAAGCGCAATGCAATTCATTCTGAGCCATGAAGGTCCAACAGTTCCCTCACTGATGTGTGACAGCCATTATTATACTACCTGTCAGTATTACACACATAAGTGAGGAGATGATGCCTTATGACTAGTAGTACCCTGATAGAGCCATCAATATCCCCATCCTTGGCCTCATTCAGTCCGTCACGCCTTGTCCTGCCGGGTATGAGCACGCTAGTGAGGTGGGAAAGAGGTTTAGGAGTAGATTGACAGGGTGTCAGATCTCGAGGCATTTCTACTGGGCGGGGGCTACTATGCTTCATATGCTTGAGTGCCTCCATGCCGCCCCCTCTCCCCAATGCCCCATCTCCTCTTCATCAGAACAACATCATCTCCTCACAAGTGTTTGGCGTCACACCTCTGCTCCCCAAGAACAAACACACATACACACAAACACGCACACACAAAAATTGTGAAAATAGAAAGCGAATAGTCAAAAGAGTGGCTGGCTGGCTTTTAACAACCCGCAGAAAATTTTAGACTTCGCAAAAAGAAGTTGATGTGATTAAAAAAATATATATTGAATTGGTATAAACTTGAGAGGATTACTTCTCAATGCATTATGACAAGTAATGGCAAGGAGTATAATAATGTGTGCTAATGGCAAGAGCAATGACAAGCCTATTTTCTTTTCTAAAATCCTCATCCTCCTTGTAGCTGAATTCCATCCTGTAATCAACACCTCCTGTTGTGGGCGTGGCCACGTGTTACCATGCACATTATTTACTCTCGAGCATTTTTTTTGCTTCACACTCCTCCCTCCATCTTGCTCCTCTCTTCTCCCTTTGTCCCCCTCCATGTGCAGGAGGAGATAATTTCTTGGCTTTTCTCTCTGCCCATCTTGAGTAAATCCTGGTTGACAGTTTAATGGCCTCAAGACATGTGGGTGAACAATCTATAGAGAGGGGTGATATCTATACCCAGTTGACTGACAGATGGCTAGCGGAATAGGGATGAAAGGAAGAGGAGATGTGTCTCAAATGTGAGAGGTGTGTCACTCTCTCCTGCACCGCTGCAGCCAAGTTCACTCCAGGACAGCGGGAGGAACAGAGGCTAGAATCGTTTTCCCTCTCTAAGCAGAGCAGGGAGGCTCTGTCATAGTTAGTGGAGTGGCACTCACCTGCTTATGAGGAATATCACCCTTATTTTATGTCAATCTAACTGAAATAATGTGACCAAAACCTCAAATGAATCTTTCTTCAGTATGTTCAGCGCCCATTTCTTCCAATAATAATAGAATACAATAATATTTGCATTCTATTGATTCTTTGAAAGCCCTCGACTACAAACAACATTAACATAAAATCCAAATGTGATTTCACAGCTCTAACCCACCAGGGTTTTAGACAGGATTTGCATAGTTTAACGTTCTGGTTCTTGGCTTTGGCCCAACACATCTAATCTCAGTTATTCCGCATGTGCACATCACTGCCAGATAACGGGAGCATCCTCCATTAAATCATGGAGATGACTGCAGTTTGATGATGGTGCCATTCTAACACTAGGAGATTACAGTCTGGATCCAACTTCCTGCTCTGTCATCCATGCTTCATCCATGCTTCATCCATGCTTTGCTCTTGTGCATGTGTGGCCACACGTGCACGTTCTTGTATATCAAGGTCTTGAAGCCAGAAGGGCGTAGCTGACATTTTGGGTGAAAATGAGTTCTATATATCAAGAAGAAGCTGTTTAGTGGTGTTTTTCCTTTTGGGGGGCAGGTCTAGTGCAAATCTGTGATTAATTTAAAGGCATTTTCTCTTCAGTGAGTGGCCCATATTGTTTACATAAAAAATGCCTTTGAAGTTTATTAGCTTTTTAACTGGCTTCATTTCTTTGAACCCTTATGGGAGAGAGTTTGCCTAATTGTAAGGGCTAGTACCTTAGCTCTTGTCTTCATAGCTGTTATGAAACACTGCCTTCTTCTTCAGTCTTCAAAATCATCTGAAGACTCTACTACTACTACTACTACTACTACTACTACTTTTTAGAAGAAAGTCCACCTATGAGGTCTGTAAGGTCCCGGGACGTTTTCATAGTTCGTGCTACATCCTTCTCCTATGTCTAGTCAAGTCCACGGCATTCTTTAGTTTGTATGTTTGTTTCTAAACACTTTGTGGTATGCAGGGTGGGGATGTAGCGTGGATCAAGAGGCAGAGAGAGACAGAATCGGTCCATCAGGACAATGAGGTGCAACTACACCCAATTAACCTCTCCTTTTATCTGTCTGTGTTTCAGTCGAGGCTGGTAGAGGAGACTGGTCTGAAGCTGTGCCAGAGACACAACACAGTGGGCTGACGTGTGTTGGTCAGAAAAGGGCATTTATTTACTAGGATTTTAAAACATTCGGGATTCAGCCCAGAGGCAACTACAGAACCATAGTAGGGGAGTCATTGGGCATTGGGCAAAAAAAACTAAAATTTCAACAGCAAAATGCACTTTCTATGTGCTCATCAATCCTTATCTGTCCCTTTACCGTAAAACAAAAATGATTAAATCCAATTTAAAACTAATGACATATTTAATCAAAGGTTGTGCCTACTTATGCTGCATCATAGCTGTAGCAACAAAGATCATTATGCCGTGGGTGAAAAGCCTAATCCATTCTGAACTGAGGGTAATACATACATTGTTAAAATACATAGAGGTAGACAGTTGAACTCAATATAGACATGTGGAAGGAAATAGTTTTTACCAACATAGTAACCCCCAACATACAGAGCTGTATGGGAGGATGAATTTGACGAGACTGTACTTCAACTAGCTGGCAGCCTGGAGACACAAGACATTTTGTTTACAATGATCCAATATTATATTCACTCTAGCAAAGTGCGTCTTTGAAAAGCCATTTTGTATTTGGAAACAATGAAAAGTTTAGCTCACTCTTGTAAGCATCTAACCATGAAGCTAACAGCCAAGTCAAGTGTCAATCCAAGCTAGCGCTCCAGTGTCCATCTGGCCACTGGTGGTACTCAGCTCACCAGCACACAGCTGACAGATCTTTTCTGTCTTTGGACATTTGGATAATCAATCACTCGTTAACCCAACCCAACCGAGCACATATCCTACCTCTCTTCTGCTTTTGAAAAAAGATCAATATGTCCTGCCTTGTCTTTTCATGACATTTTGTTTTCAGACTCCTCTGACCTAGACTCAGTTCTACTCAAATTACATGACAGTGATTGGCAGATCCCAGACCAAATACACACACAGACATACCAAGCATAGTCAGGCCAGCTTGATTTATGCCCTGGTACGTACCTCGTCGTACCAAAGATTTTAAAGCTGGCTCATGTAAAATAACCGACCTCCTCTACTAAATTGAACTAAATTGAACCACTAAATTGAACTTATCCCACACTCAAAACGTTTGAGGGTTAAAGCTCTTGCCGACGCCATTGCTATTTATTACCTATCCTGAAAGGGTAATGTTGAACTGTCATAGGGGCTGTTGGACATTGAACTCAGTACTGATTTGTGTTGGCTTTTGGATTTAGAATGTGATGCTGAATAAATCCACAGTCTCCCTTGTCCATTAAGAGACTGAAGTGCAGCACACCTAATTAGAGACGGAGCTAGATGACAGAACATGGTGATAGCAATGATCCTTCATTAGCCTTATCACTTAGTCCACTTGAAGGAGCTTCATTGTGAAACAGGGATCAATTTGGTAAGGTAAGGGGTTAACTGCCTTATTTTGAAGACCGTCTGCACACACACGAGACAAACACACAGGCATGCAGAGGACACAACACATGCATCTCATTTCATATCGATTTACAGTCATTTTTGTTCTATTTTTCATAACTAATTTGCCCAGGAAAATCAAAGCAGGAACCCAAGGCATTCAGGTGCAGATCTTTTATATATTGTATGCATGGAAGCTTAATTGTTTGATTGAACAATTTTGTCACAGGGGGCAAAATATGTATAAAATGTCTTAAGATTAGCAAAACTAGTTGTCTGATGTCCAAATGTGGAGCAGTGTGGCTCCAGCTCCCGTCTCTTTGGTGTTATCAGACAGGACCTTCTAACCCATCTCAGGCCTGTTGTGATTTCCCACAGTAAAGTCATTAGATTCAATTTGGTTGTGTAAACGATGCTCCTGTACCGTGGCTCCCATTCAAGCTCGCCTGGGTTTTAATTACTGTTAATTACAATTTGCATAAACCTTTTTAGCAAATGGCTCCTGAAGCGGCTGTAATCATTATACATGTAAATGAATGGTAAGCTGATAAAGGCCTCAGCGTGTGAGTGCTCAAAAAGGGTCTGCCTTTAAAAAGCCATCAGATAAGTGAAAGTCAAACTGAAAAGGGCAAATGAATGTTCTTCGGTTTTGGCAGTGGAATATGTCTCCACAATAAAACAATGTCTGGTTTGCTGAAAAAAAATTCACTGCTCCAGATATTCACTCAAATGTTGTTTACATAGGTCGGCAATGATATCAAAGTGTTGAAAGTAGGTTTTGTCATATATCTCATGCCATCCTATGTTTGTATTATTTATGAGCAATCCTAGGAAGATAGACATAACATTGTAGGCTTGCTAAACATTGCAAAATGTTGTCTACATAAGCCATTCTGTTCAGTTAAAAACATTTTTTCTTGTAGAGTGTAGAATGGTGTTGTGGATGTGGCTTTAATGTCTAATTTGACATTACCTTGACCTCTATACCACAATGCACCCTATTGGCCCTGTTGATATAAGCCCTCAAAGTTTACCTTTCAAGGCCTCCCACCAAGCCACTGTTCTGCTATTGCACCATCAGTCGCCTGCCGTCTCCCATCCAAGGCTAAAGGGTAATGGGTATTTCATGACATTTGCATGATACTGCTCCCTCAAAATAAGCATTCATTGTAGTTATTGACGTACTGTGCAGATTTGTGGTTGGCAAGTAACCATTGTTCAAAATCAAATACATGGAATTAACTTGCATCGATTGAGAGGGGAAAGGTGTTTATTAACTTACAGTCAGAACAACGTGATGTGTGAGAATGCTATTTGTAGAAATATTTCTAGCACATTGTGATGTGAAATAAGTTTTTCTTTCATGTCTGATGGCATGTGTTAGTCAGTTGAGTGGTGTGATCATCAAGAAAGCAAGACTAAGCAAGGGGTTTTGATTTGGTATATAGATCAAGCTAGAATGTGTTTAAATGCTTATTCATGGGTGCAGTGATGTTGTATGAAAATAATTAAAATCAATAAAAAACCCAGCATACACATATATCCATGACAAGTGAATAACTGGCAATTATGGTGTGAACATGATCCATGGACATACCTGTAAAAGTGCATAGACAATGCATGATGTTTACATATTATTTATCTATGGCAGCTAAGAAGAAAGATGTAATGAATGAGAGGGGTGAGCTGATTCTGGCTCAGCTGCAGTAATCAGCAGATGGCTCTTTTTCTAGTTTTTTTTATTTTATTTTTGCTATTTTTTCACTATTTTGTCAGTCACTCATTTCTGTTACAGTAAATGTACGTCTTGGATCAATAGGATTATTTGACGTAGAATCTCATCTTCATTGATGTAGTAGTTCACCAGTTGAATCCTAATGTGTTTAGACCTGTCAGTCCAAGGTTGGACACCAAGGACCTTCAGGTCAGTGGTGTGCTGTGTTTACCTCAGCTGTTAATCTCAGATATTGAGGGATTCTACTTATTTTGAGATTTATCTTCTAACATACAACTCACCAATTATTGTGCTTTACATTATCACAGCTTTCACCTGGATTCACCTGGTCAGCCCGTTCCATGTAAAGACCAGGTACTAATGTTTTGTCCAATGAGTGTAGATTGACTATGAGAATCTTAAGTGATAGCGACTCATATCTGCATAAAATGCTTTCCCATCACAATCTTCAAACCAGCTATCAAACATGGATCCCTTGACCTTATTCGTCTGTGTCTAAAAGTAATTTCAAGGACATGTAAACGGTTTCCGGAGGTTGACAATTATGCAGTTATTGCTTTATGAGATGACGGGTAGAAAAGAATATTGACAGATTTACTAGTCACAAATATTGTACCATGATGTTTATAGTAGCATCATCTGAGAATTGCTTTGCTGCTTCGTAAATCAAATGTACTGTATTTAAAATGTTTAACATATCAAATATCATCAAAGTATCTAAAGTGCATTACATTTTAAAAAGTTCAGCCTTGTGCAACAAAAAAAGCAGTCAATGGAGTTCGCCCTAGCAGACTCTGATGGGTAAATGTATGTGTCGCTCATCAATTACCCAAGGATAAGCCAAACACCTCCATTAATCCTCTATACATTTTGATTCAGTATGGATGTGTTGAGAGAAGAAGGAGGTCATGTATAGTCTGAGACAGTATTTCCTTTGAGCCGTATTAACTGATGCACATCATTGTCTCCAATTACAAACCCTTTAAGCCTACATTACAGGGCTCTTCAATCATATTTGAACTTTTCATAAACGACTACAACCAAATATGATCTTTTTCACACGGTGTCTAGACTCCCTCACCTCTTCCATTCATCACCTCCTCATTTGGCCAGTGGCACCATTAGGCTTCATATAGTAAATTGCAAGCAGACCTGAGATGTCTCCATCACGAGCCAATCAACACAGCTAATAGGAGATAGCCTACACTAATGTTTTCATTGGCCATGTGTCTATGCCAAATGTTGTAGTTAAAAGGTGACACTAAATAAATTGGGCTCCGCTGAGATAACCATCTCTGAAAACTGAAATCACATTTGATGGCAGTCATTAGCTTGGCTCGTTGGCCAAATAGATCATGCTGTCACAATTTTGGCCCACAGAACCTATTAAATGCCATTAGTGAGGAGCATTTGAAGGCAGAGCAAATTACCCATGCACTACACAGCTTTCTGTGTTGGTATTTTCACAATAGCTCTTTGATGGCATGGGCATGGATGGTGAGGTTTGAACCCTGTTCATCTTTGGCTACTTACTACACACTCTATGACATTGTGATGTCTGTCTGACAGGTGCTTTGGTCTGTGACCTTTTACACTGCAATGCACTGCAATTCAAATGACCCACACAGAAAGTGGGTACACCTAAAATAACAAGGGGGAAACACAACAGACGATTCCTGATGTGAGTTGGACAAAATGCTGTCAGGTTAGCCATGGACATCTCAATGAAAGGGCATTTAAAGTGTATCTCAATTTATGAATGTTTGACATTCACAGCATTCTCCCTCTAGACCCTTATCTCCACCCTTAAAGGGTGTACTTGAAACTACATCTGTGACGTGGCTGGTGAACAAGACAGCTCTGACAGGGAGGGACCTCTACAGAGCTGACGTCCCCCTGCGCCCCTCTTTGGCCCCTTGTCCCATGTCACTGTTTGTGATGCCATGGTGATAGCCACTGTCAGGGGAGGAGCCTGCGACCTTTGCTTAACTAATGGATCCTTCATCATCCCCCGTGCCACTAGCTTGAGCCCCCTGTTTATTGCTCTTTATTTTAAATTAAATCCACAGCAGTGCCCATCCATCATGGTCGCCCGTGACCTTTACTGGAGGTGATGACTTGGCCCTGGAGGAGGCGCAGCATGCAGGTTTACTACACCAGGAGAGCCAGTCCCTCTGGACTGTGACTAGTGTCCTGCAAGACACTTAACGCCTAAAACCTCTTATTACCTGTTGAAGTGAATTATATTGGCTATACCATGGCCATGTTCAAAAAAGGTTGTTAAAGTCCCATGGAAAGTCTTCCTAAAGATGAGAGGGCATTGTTATAGTTGATTGTGGTTAGCTCACATCATTGCCCACAAGAGAGGTACCCAGGACCACCCGGTATATTGTTTAGGGTCCTATAAGTGTGGATGTCTACTGCATATTTTGAGTGATTCCCTAAATAGGTGGAGATGCTGATCACTGCTGTACTCGTGTTTCCTTGCTGAATAAGAGAGTATCACAGGACTCCTGGGAGATTATTCTCCCTGTGCTCTACCATGATAAAACAACATAGGCGAGCAGGGAAGAGTTCCCCAGTGTATTTTTCATGGATGATAGGATCTGCCCTCTAGGCTTCCTCTGTGTAATGGAGAGACTTGAAGAGACTGCTTCCCCATTCCCCTTGCTGTACCTCCCCGATGTAAGACCTTAGCAATTTTCTACTATCCATCAGCACCTCTAATATTTTGTTGTATGTGGGAATCTATAGATCAGCTCAGGGTAGTGAGTCTTGTTCCTGTGAATCAGGGGGAGGACTAATGAGTGTCAGACAGAGTGATGTAATTAGCTGTAATTGTGAGCTGTGATTTCTATTTCAGAGAGTGCATCCAACATGCGTCACATGATGTTGACTTTCCATTTCATCTTTTTTAAAGCAATCATTTTTGCATACTTTGTATCCTCCGATGGCGTTCATTTCCATTTCAGCAAATTGTCTGAATTGGGATCTTATGCCATTTCTTTTGCTATTGAAAGAGCATTTCCATCCTTTCCATCTGCACATTGTAAAAGCTCAGCATTCTCTCAAATTGTGAAGCAGAGTGCTTTTGTATGATGCCTTTTATGTAAATTGGATCTGAAAGGAAATGGGGAAATTGCATTACCTATTTTGAGTAGTTTAATGTTAGACTAGAGCTCATAATTACACCTGGTTGGAGAATCGGGTGCTGAGATTCATCCATAAAGCCCACTTCACAATGCTTTTGGGGTAGTGGGGTGTCACTATCCATGTAATTGGTGCAATGGAAAGCAATATGATGATTAAGAGCAGGCTGTGTGTTTATCCTAGCCGTCAGCTTGGGTGTGGTGAATCCTGTGTTATCAATCAAATGCCAGTTTCTGCTGTGCATTAACTGGGTGCTGTTCTGATTTGCCATGTGACGAGGCGCTCTGTTTGCCATTGGTTCTTTTCTGTGTCTGTCTGTTGATGAACAGAGATAGGTGGGTAGTCAGCCAAAGTGTTTACGCCTGGTCAGAGCTGCTAGGGGAATATAAAAGGCTGACTCCTGGTAATCTCGCTCTCTTTTTTTGGCATCCTCTGTTTTGCCATCATTTGTTTAGGTTTACTTTGTTTGATTTCATACTTTACAACACCTCCACAACGTACTCTCCACCCAGCCATGGATGCCCTAAACTACAGATACCACTGACTTCCACACCCCAACTATGTTTTGATGTGTAGCTTGGTAATTCTACTTTAAATAGATGTTTTGTTGAATGTTGTACATGGTCTCTCTTATTGGTACAAGCCTGAGCCAGTTTCTAACCGCAACATAAAAAACAAATGGGAACTGCCTGCTCAGCCTTCCTATGAATTAGCTGCTTGGAGATAAAAAGAGGTGTTGCTACTTTGGGAACTGTTGTTCTCTCTTTTGTGTGTGCAGTAGATTGTTGTGTGATTGTTATGGGGATTCGTAGGCCCATGGCCATCTGATAAAGGAGCTGAGGTTTTCCTTAGTGTGGAACCTTCACAGAGCCAATAGAAAAATAAACCAACAATTCACCTGTCACCTGTACTGTGACAAACTAAAGTTATCACACTACTCTCCTAAGCCAGTCACTTGCCACAAAATGATTTAGCTTTTCTTAGAAAAACTTGACATCTACTCTTACAGAATGAATCACACAGAATAATGCCAGGAATTATGACCTTTGATCACATGCATCAACATCATTAATACATCAACTTTACAAATGTTTGCAAAACCTGATTAATAACACAGATATATTTTTGTTTGATATTAAAACTTTAAATGTAGTTTGTGCTTTCCGTCACTCTTTTCTAATAGGGAATATTAGGACTAAAACTCTGGACAAACTCTGGAAATTAATTCTGAGACTTAGAGACTTTCTCAAACTTTGGATGTTTTATACAGTATTCTCAGAATGAGTATGTAGTATATAATATAGTATATATATATAGTATATTGTAATGAATCCCTTTGACAGTTGTCTGTATGTTTTTATGTGGTGATTCTGTTCTATATTTGGCTTGGTGTTCAGCTGTTTTTCTCTGGATGATGCAGCGTTCTGCAGAATCTACTGTATAAAAGGTGCTTTTCATGTCACAGCTTTTTCAAGGAGCCTTTGAGAAGACTAAACATCCAATGGATATTTTTCATTACATTCTGTACCTTTTTACTACTAATTTGCTATTCATTTTAAGAGCATGTACAAAATTGCTTTATGTTTACAAGCCCATAGATCACTGGCTCCATGCAAGGTCAGATTTATTGTTGGAAATGGAAACTAATGAATATGTGAAACGGAGAGTAAAAAGCTTCTGTAGTATATGTCTATTAGCAGGCCCAGTAGTTAATGAGGATGAATACAAGGCTTTAATTCATTATTTAAATGAAATATCTCCTTTGACCCAGCTCTTGTATAATTCAGAAATTAGATCCACTACTGAGGATGTGTCTTATGAAACCACTCGACTGATTCTGGCTTTGTACTGACACTTTTCAGATTTTCATTTCTATTCAACATATGTCCCTTTCCATGTAGCAACGGCAGTTTCAATCTTTACATGTAGGACATCATACTGTAACGGTACATGATGGATCGATTTTAGCAACAGAAAAATGCAAGCTATTGATGTCAGATAGAGAATAAATGCTAACAACAGGAATCATAGACTGCTCAAATGTAATGTCTCCATCAAACACCTGCAAGCTTGATACAGTGTCTTTCTTTTATTTGACATTGGCTAAGGTTTGCAGTTATAGGGGCCGTATTCCCTTTCACCTCTCATACACCTGATATAAATATGACTCTCCGTATTTTCTCAGTATCTGTTGTTACTGTTAATGCATTGCTAAAGAGAGCAGGTCTGATAAGCCAGCCATTGCCACAAAGATCCCCAAAGCCCAGAGATAGGGCTGTCACCTTCTCCTTTGGTGTAATCTCCCCCACAGCAGAGCTCGTGTGTCTGTGTGGATGAAATGGAGCGATAGCTGTCCACTCTTATCAGACGGGATTTGCTCTGCTGGGAGGGATTTGGCTGTATTGGGAAATGGAGGCAGTGCAGTAGTGCTGACCATAACTCTTTGTATACTAGTGAAGCTACAGCTCAGGCAGTACAGTACAAGCACAGGTACACACACATACACACACACACATATATATATATACACACACACACACAATAACAAAGGTAGTCCTACTGCACAGTAAAGCCAGGTGGCCGTGTATGTTCTTTGTCCTCTGCGCTGTATCTCTCTCCTCCATCAGCACTCTGTGCTGTCTAACCATAATGGACTCACCAGGGATTTAAACGTCAGGTCAACACCCGGCTCCCAGGCTCATCAGGAAACAGGATATTGAAACGGATAAATAAAAGGGAGCTAAAGGATACAGAGATATGTAGGCTGTAGATGGTCTCAGAAATGGGGCCTAGGCATACAAACACACTATCCCAGTGGGACTTTGACTTATTGGGATGCTTAGCTTTGAGGTGCAGAATGACCAGTCTTATCTGGCACATTGTGTTGTAATTGCCTAGTACAGTCTTGGCTGACTCAGAAAGACAGATTTAAAATCAATTGCTTTTGTTGCAAGATAATGTGAAAGCTTACAATTTCAAGACAGATAAATGGACAGTCTATACTGTTGGGATAAAAATGTTTCATTAGACTTCTTACACATTGTCTTGTGCTCTTATGAGCTTATGAATTAGTTCAACATACAGTAAATGTGAGTGAGGAAATGGCACACAGACCTGCGTGTGGTCTGTTTGGGTTGTAGCGTGGTAACACTGTGTGGTTTGCCGGAATGAAATTCTTTTTGAAAATAAACATGACAATAGACTCTTTGTCATGAACATCCAGTAGAAACACCCGGCAGCAGTGACGAGGGTAGGGAAATCGCCATTCAATTCATTTTTACAAACTTCATTTTTAATCTGTGCTGCCCCACTTCTCCCCGTCTCAAAACGAGACTGCTTGGCTAGTTCAGCAGCCCCCTGCCTTGCATTAGGAACCAAACAGAGATGTATTATATGAAACAGTATTTCATCGGTCACAGGTAATGAAACCAAAAAGGTCAAATGAGAGATAGGGGTGTGTGCTATGCCTTCTGAGGCAACACACAGCAGTCAGGCTACTCAATAGATTACCGCTTTCAAGTTAACCACATCAGCCTGTCCATAACATATTAGGAAAAAATATGGTATAGATGATTAACAGTGTTTTCTCAAGAGCGGTATTGATGAAGACTTCCTCGAGCTGTTGTTTACATGACAGCAGTCGTGCAGGCAAGCCTCTCTCATTGTTCTTGACCCATGTTTGTTCCCAAGAATGTGCTCATCCTCAGCCTTGTTATTATCCATGCCCCACGGCTGAATGAACCCTCTTGACAAAGGGCTTTTGGTCGCGTTGGTAGGGGGACAAGGGGGGCATAATAATTTGTACGTTGAGCATGTCTTCAGGAGGAACACCAGAAATGCTCACACATATCTGATCTGGCTCAGGGCCAGCACCATAATCACCCTTCAGAGAGAAAGGCTGAAAGGTCTAAGTGTTTCATCCTCACACCTCCCCTTGGAGTCTTCTACCTATCCCTCTGCATAAAAGGCAATCTTTTCTGCTCGCTAGTTTGTATTCCCTATTCTCTTGTTAGCCATGATGACCAGTCACGGTTGTTTTACCATGAAGAGGATAATAACTCGTTCAGATCACTGTATTGTGCCGTAGACCTCCACTTCACCACTAGAAAGAAACTCCACTCTGCAAAGAAATTATTTACAGCCCGCCTTTCGTTTAACCTTGCTGTTGACACTGTAATGCAATATCTTTGAGTATCACCTTATCCTATCTACCCCGTCCTCCACTCCCTCTCTGCACACTACTTAGAAGTGAATAAAACACTATGGATCTATGGATCGCAGCACTGGAACATCTTTCCCTCTATAGTCAGAATGGCATTCTGCTGCTGTTGGTGTTTCAGGGTCCTGTCCTCAAACTCATTCTGGTAGAGGAATAGTGATCACTTCACTGTTGGTGAATGGTGTCGAATTTCTTTAGGTATGGTTGCATTACCTTAGCTCTTCCTTTATAAAGATGTTTGTATAGGCAGACATCTGGGATCTACTGTATGCAGCATGTAAAGATGTGACAGCCTTAAATTGTGTGTGGCCAGAGCAACCTCATGTACACTGAATTACAAAGAAGTTCAGTTTACATGTTCTTAAATATACATTTCATTCTTTGTTTAAATTGTTTGAATTATCTGTTTTGATTAGTACTATGAAAGTATTAACACCAGCCCATGTACACTATATGCCTGACTGCAATTGTAGTTGGAAGGAATATGATGAAGTGTAAAGTTGTCTGCCAGATTTAGAATCTGCAAACAATATTACAAGTAAAGTAATGTAAGGTAATAACATATATGATACAGACATCTACACTGGAGTGACCCAGAGACAGAAGGGGAGAGAATAATCACCTCAATGCCCTGTTGGTTTGGCTATTGGACAACATGAAGCTATTGAATTGGTTCTTGTGGTGCCCACGGGTGCTTGGCAGGGTGAAACCATGAGTGAATTATATCCATGCCTCCATTAGACTCTTACAAGGTGCTGTACTAGGTGAAGAGAGAGAAACCCTTCTGGTCTGAGGCCCTTTTCAAGAACACAAGTTCCTCCCAACTTATCAAACACACTCTCATCTTCTAGCATTCACCGATACCATGCAGCTTTGAACGCTGCATGAAGTCAACAAGAATAGCACTTCAGCTGGCGGCTACTACCGAGCTGCTAGCTAACGGCAGTAGAAACCAGGACGGTGGGAGTACATGCTGTCACCGCGGCAGTGGCTGTAATAATTGGGCAGGGATTTCTTCCTCCCAGTCTGGGGCATAAGGGGTGCTCTTTATGCTAATAACCTGAGCAATTAGCCTGTAGAAACACAGGCTAAAAAGACCTGATCTGCATGAGTTCAGCAGACACCCCTCCAACACACACACACACACAACACACTGCTGACCTCTTAAGAGGCTCAGTATTTGGAAGCAGTCTTCAAGGCATGGAGTGCGTCTTCAAACTGGAAGAGCGCTAAAGGCAGGCTAAAGACTGAGCAGGACAACAAGCTATTTCGGAGCCTCTCACCTGTTTTCCTCAGACTGAGTGGAGCTGACTGTGGCTGGACAACAGTAGCCACATGGCTGACTGGCATGCAGACAGAAGGTCCCCTGTTGGACAGCACAGATCCTAGAGGCTTGTCTTATGATTGGCTATCCTCATGTCCTGAGGGTGTAATTAGGAATCGGGTCAAAAAAGGTCCGGAGATGCCTGTTGCACCAGCGAGTTGCAAATGATCCATCATCTGGTGTGAAGATAATGACACGAGTGCCAGTGGAGCGGCGATGACACACAGCCAGCAGTTGTCATCATGACCAGCACACAGGAAAAGATGATGGAAGTCATAGCGGTAGATGAACTTTGCTTGCTGCCGTCACAGATTTAGACTCAGTAGGGCTTTAATCTTCAACCAGTATAACTGAGGATTTTTAGAATTCTAGTTTCTGCAAATTATTATCTCAATGACCTTTGACCTCCAGTTTATTTCAATTACCAATCTCTGTATAGTGAGATGCAGTTACATTCTGTAATGTGTGTGTGATGTGATCAGTCCCCAACGGTCTCAGAACAATTGAAGGGCTGATAAAGCACGTTCAACCCTGCCCCCCCCAGCACTGGCTCACATGGAGCATAATTGGAAAGTGTTTATGTGCAGTTGACATTTAGATATTTGCTCAGGCTTCCCTGTAATCCTAGATGGGAAGTGGCCAAGTGCCTTTATTTGCTTGTGACATTTCTACATAATGTGCTATAGAAGCAGGTAATATGTGGTTAAATGTTATATGGTTTATTAGTATGTGTACTGTGGCTACTTTAAATGGATTGTGATTGTTTTAATTGCAGTGTGCCCAAACTCCAGCTGTTATTTTGACAAAAGCAGAAATCCTTTTGTCTGGATGGTCTGGAGAGACTGTTGATGAGGGTGTTTTCGATTTGTTTGCCTAGTATAAAACATCTGTATAAATATGTGTTATGCATAATTCATCATCCAGTTAAATCTTTCAAAGGCGTTTACAGTATTAATTTCAGTAGTTTGTCTTCCATGGCTCTCAGATTTCAGCTACATTTCTCAAGGAAATATACAATCCAACCATACAACTCTGCTTTCTACCATCTCATTCTGACCTGTTCTAGATGGATATGTGCCCTGTGTTTGCTCTGTACCATTGCCTGTCCATGACTCCAAAGGTCAAAGTAGAAAAGAGAAAGATCATGACCACTGAGGTCAGAGAGGGTGCACCCATGAAGCTTAGCTTAGTCGCCACTACAATGCAACCAGTGAGATGTGCTTTTGATATTGGCCACATTGTTTACTGTTCAAATGAACTTATGCTCCCCGTTCCTCCACACAACGGTACAGAGAGCCGTACTGAGGATCCAGACAGTCTGTAGAAAGAACCTGAGCTTGATATTATATTATTATTTGAGGAACAGTTGTAATTTTAAATAATGAGACAAATTATTTATATATTTCATTTCCTGTCAACTAAATTAAATGAATATACTGTTGTGCTGTTAGTGTAACTCTCCTGCCTAAGGCAGTGTTACCAATCTGCCATCTAATTTTATTCTGTTCTGGAAACAAAAGACATGCACCTTCTACAAGAAATACACATAGAGTTGGCTGATCTCCTCCTTGAACAGTGAAACACACGAGCAGAACCATAGAGCAGTGGGTCTGATGCAACAACCTATTGTGCTATTAAACTACTGACCACTAGACATGATTTCAATGTCAGATCTATGCTTTATCTTTCATATAGCCCAGAATCTTTTTGACCCTGTGTAGACCAGTTTTAGACCAAGCAGCAAATATAGTATGACATATTCGAACAGTGCATACCTTCTAAATATCAAGAATATGCACCAGAGAAGTCCATTTGTACAAGACAATGCTTTAATTTTTCAAGGCATCCATTAAACCTTCACTTTGACTAACATTAGATGGCAATGGATTTTGTGGAGAATGTTTGTCTATGTGTTCGCCCTATGATGGACTGGCGGCCTCTCCAGGGTCTTTCCCTGCCTTTCGCCCAATGCATGCTGGGATAGGGCTGACCCTGAATAGGAATAAGCAGGTATGGGAAATTTGTGAATGAACAATACATATATAGACAGAAAAATCAGTGGGACATGTACCCAGATTATCCTTTGTAAGATGAAACATGGGGACAGATTCTCTTAGATCCAGTGTGTAACCAATGTAAGATGGAGCCAGTTATACAAATGGTATATGCATGTTTTGATCATGCAAGTTACTATATTGCTGCCATATTGAGACCAAAGCCTGATGTAATTGTTTTTGTAACATTAATTGCCTGCAGTTTGATGTTATTGGACTAGAAAAGCACATTTTGCATCTTAATGACATCACAGTTTTTGGAGAGAGAAAGAGAGAGAGAGAGTTAAGTGAGTGGTATTTCCCTTATGTTGTAAATGTGAATTCTGAATGTGATGAACTGCTTGGTCAATGTACTAAATTCAGGTTGATTAAGGACACCAGGTACTGTAGCTCTTGAATGCCTTCACGCTGATGAAGAACTGGCCATTTCTCAATCAGCACTTCCTTCATTGGCCAGCTCTTTGAGTTGGAAGCACTTTTGGAAAAGTTAAGAGGCGTTGCCAAGCTTCATAGTTTATGTAAATAAAAGCAGCTTCTCTGTTTCATGAAAAGTGCATGGCCTCTAATAAATCTGTCGGAGGGAAGCAGTGCTCTTTGCACCCAGTGCCCCTGTTCAGAAGTTTTTTTTCTACCTTTGGAGATGATAATCATAATTTTCTGGCAGGGAGTTTTACAAGATGCCTCAACATGCTCGCTGCTCTCCCTCCTTAATGATCTGTTTTATTCATCGTTCTCTTGCTCAATTCCCACTGTGATTTCTGGATCATCACAATATCAAGCATGTTGTTCAAAGAAGCGAAGCGGCAACTAATTTGTGACTCCTGTGTGATTGCAGTGCTTACCGGAGTGTTTTTCGGACTGAGCAAACTCAAAATGCAGATGGAAGAGGTGTTTTCCATTTCATCCGTGGGTCTGATATACAATCAGCTTCCAGTTATTTTCCTTTGGGCTCCATTCAACCTGACTGTGGTCCAGGTCTGTATTGGATGCCTCCTCTGCCTCCAACCCCCCATCCCATCATAGCACAGCAGCCAAGTAGCAGCACATAACAAAGAGTGATGATTACATAGCCGTCCATAGCTATTACCCAAGAGGTGGAAAACATGAGCCATTCCAGACAGCAGCCCGTCAGTTCACCAGCAGCACCATCCCTGCATTCCCTAGCTGGCTGGGCCGGGGCTTCCCAGAAACACTGACCACTAATGATATAGCGGAGCAACACCTGAGCGTCTTGCATGTCAGCGTGCACCAGGCTGTCATGGGAAAGACAATTCCATAATCGGATTCAAATGAATGGTTTGGCAGCATTACTTCCCTGAAACAAACCGCAGTATCCTCCTCCAGCAGTAGTCATGCCGCAGTCAGGCTTGTGGCCAAACGACGAAATCCCCATACCTGAAGAACACGTTTGGTATTCTGTAGGGCATGCACAGATCAATACACTATATCAACAGAGATAATATTGATGTCCATGGAAATACAGTAAACATATCATCTGAGCGTAGCGTATTGACACATCTGTAAATCTATGATCGTTTTTACTGTTGTTATATGATGACTCATGGGCAATTGGTCAGAAATGGAATCGATTAGATGCTGTGTCCAATTAAGGAGATAGCCTCCACATAACAAATAGTTGGTGATGGATGGTAGCAAATTATTTTATTCTTTGGAAATGTCTTAGTTAGCTGTAAATTATCCTCAATTATTGACAGATTAATCCGCTTATTTTCTCCCAGTTGATTTCCCTTGAGAAATAAACAAACAGGCAGACAGAATATTGCCATGCAGCCGTTTCAGTTTCAATTCAAATATATCCCATTAAGGTTTATCTCTGTGCACAAGAGAGCGCATATTATCCCCAGAATATGCGACGGGTGACCACATAGGATCTGTGTAGGATGCCAGGGTGGTCTGCTGTCTAGAAATTGAATCCTGGAGCCGTGATGTCAGGCGACATGCAGCTGAAGACGTCAGCGGGTCATGGGAAAAGGAAATGGCTCCAACTACTGAATAATGTCAGGAAAATGAGAAATGGAGAGGATTGGCTGCCCTCAAAGGAGAGCGTGCACCCTGTAGATAATTAGAAGCATTGGAGACTAAATTGCCTCCAGCTGGACACTCGTGTCAGAATCTGAGAGTGGAAGGGACAAAGAAGGCTCCTGTTGTAGCGCTGATTGACACGGGTGTATAATCTAGGTTTAAATGGCATTCATTAGGATTCTTGCGTGGACTACATAGCATGTGACCTGCCCCTGCTTAAAAAATGGAGATCCATAATGGGCAATTTGAACATTTGAGTATCTAATCACACACACACACACATAGAAATGGAGATATCCTTCATCTCCCTGGAGTCTACTGGAGAAGTGCAGTAATCTATTTATTACTTGCACATCACATCACTGCACAACAATTTATGTGCACACAAACACACAGCATGCAAAGACTCACCAACATGTCCTGTTGGTGGTTCAGAATCAGTCAGAAAACTGAGCATCACATTTACAGGGTTTTCTAATTTGTCTTGCTTTACAAAGATGTTTATATTTCCACATTCAGCTTTCTGCCTTTTGTGTTATTAATTGTTCTTCAGCTGGAATTTCTTTAATAGCTGTAGTTTGTTGTACTTGTTTGTATCATAGTTTCCTCAGGTGATCTAGTCTATAGGGGATAGAGTTAAACCTCCACATAATCAGTGATTACACCTGGGCAGGAATTCAATTGCATCACTTGGAGCAAGTGTAAACATTGCCATATTGTGGCTCAGTGAGAGTCTCTGCATGTTGTATTCTATCGTCGGCGTCTATTGGAAACACTGCTGTCACTTGCTGGGATCAGCCAAGCCCAGATTAATCTAGGAGACACGCTATGCATCTCTCCACACCTCTTTGCTCCGTTGAAAACTTGATAAGGAATTCGCAATCCCTCCAATCACAATTTAGAGCCACTGAGGAATACGACAGTAATGAGTTTCTTCCTTGGCTATTTGATTGCGGTTTTCCAGGTGGAAGATGGATATGGTGAAGATGCAGTCCCCGAAGGCCCCCGGGCTACACTCACTCCACAGTCTGATTGAAAAGGAGACTTTGCAGACTGGAAAGCAGGCGGAGTGGCTAATGGGAACAACCCGTGGAGACTTAAGGCTGCGAGAAAGAGAGACGGGGAAGAGAAAAGAAAAGATGACATAAAGGGGGAAGAGCGGGGGGAAAGTGCTTCCAACTCCCTCATGGCGCACGGGGATGAGAATCGATCAGGAAAAAGTGTCTGTTAGAGTCCGGTACTTCAAGCAAAGAGTCTCACTAGTCCACAGTGTGAACATCACTGCAGCCATACCGTACCATGGGGCACTGTTTTCATAGCAGGTGTCAAAAAAATGCTCCCTGTTGCTTGAGGATGCCCTGGTTTCTAATAACAAATTGAAACTACAGTAAAGCCCTATCCCCTGCCTCGCAGTCTAAACACTTGCTCAATTATTGATATAATTGTGAGGGGATTTGCCAAGGCTGCCATTAGATTAGGTAGGACTGTGGTGCTGTTAGGTTAAGCCATCCATCACTGAGGCTTGCTTCAGCTGTCATTAGCAGGGGGTTTTGTCTGTTCTTGTCAGGGAGATGCTGGGAACAGGCTCTCGGAAGCCTATGGGTAAATCTGTCCATGCTCCTGATTCACTGGGCCATAAATGTTGCAGGGAGTTTGTGATTACAGGGCCTGGGTTTGAGCTCTCTGGGTTTGGGCTGAGCGCAGGGGAGGGAGGGCAGAGCCGGCGTCGTGTGAAAGACTCCTATCATTGAGGACAGGTAGCAACACCGCTGGCTGTGGAGGGAGAGGCCCTGCATGACAGAACAGGACCTGAGGTTACAAGCTGCACAGGCAACGACAACTTAACAAGATGGCACATTTGTAATTATCATTCACGGCTATCATTATCTATCGCATGAGCTGACTTTTTATCCAAGCCATCACACATTTTTTTGTAACCCAGCAGGTATTTATATGGCATAGTTTCTACAACAGGTAAAGTCCTCCTCGGGGGCATGGAGGCAACACTACACTGTAGATATTCCTGCAAGTGAACTTACTGCCCTCTGCTTGTACCGGAAGCTAAACTAATAAACTGGAGTACCACTGAATTTCAGCATTCAATATTGTTCTCCTTATGCCCGGGAGCAGTTTGGTCTGTATTAATGAACATCTCTGTCTCCCAGAAACAAGAAAGAAATATTTCTCCTGCTTCCTTAACTAATCTAATATGGATGTACAGCTCCATGTGGACTGGGGTGGAAAAGGCAGAACTTTGCCAATAACTAGGATGATTTTCTTGGTAAGGGCATATTTTCTGTTTAAAACATGATAGCATTATATCTCACAGATGTAGAAACTCAAATATTCTGTCTATCCACAAAGCCAGAGTCTTATTCATTGTTAATAGAACAATTTATACTTCTATGTAACAACACAGATCAGATTCTTGAGTCTCTAGATCTGGATCCTACATATCAGAATTCAGGTTTTTCATACAGGTTTTTCATGAATTGACCACAAGAGTAACACGTGCATTCATAAATTCATCAAGTTAGATACTAACATGTTCCTTATTGGTTGAACAACTGATCAGTTTTAAAGTGGTTTGCTGCGGTTATTTCTACCCCGCTTGCATTGTGTTTCCAAAAGAGATCTCGATGCTTGGCATAGCCGCGTGAACACATCGCTAAATATGTGAAAGTTGAGTGGGAAAGGCAGCCGGTAACTGCATCATATATCGGGTTGCCATAGAGGAAAAGAATACAAATTGAAAATCAATGCAAGGTTTATGGCCATTTAGCCAGGAAATATGCTGTCTCCAGGGGTCACTGTATTCTCCTGCTTATCTTCTGTTGTTAATGGTAGCAGACAGCAAACACAATAATCCTTCTGTTTGATTTGACTGTTCAGAGCAATATCATTAATGTAAGCTAACTTAAGCTAACTGCAGAATGAATGAATTGCAACTCAACTCAACCATCCATAGATGGCTTTGGTTGGAGAAAAAGAAAAGATCATTGTAGTTTTTTGGGTGCACACTATCCTGTAGGGTTTTTGAATGTACTGTAGAAACAATATACAATACAAATAATATACAATATTAAAATGTAAACACATATAAAGACACAATCAGTTGGTTTCTACTAGAACAGCCACAGAATAAGAAACACCTCCCTCCTCCTCTGAGATGCACGATGATTTCTCCCCAAATGGTCATTTTGACACCACACCACAGTATGTCATGTGCCAGACAACACACTTTGTTTTATTTTACATTGCACTGCAGAATTGTCTTTGAAGATGCCGAGCGGTGGGTTGGAGTATCGTCTTTCTAATCTAGATGTTTGTAGCCTCTCCATGCTTGGCTTGATTATATTGGATACGTGTAGCGGCAGTCTGGCGGACGGCAGCTGTGTAGCTCTGTAATTGTCCTTGACAGAGAGAGCTGCTTCAAGAGATGGGGATCAGCATTGTGTCGGCCATGTCAATCAAGTGGCCGGGCGAGATCAGCCAATGACACAGTCAGAAAGAAGTGGCTCTTCTGTAACGGCCTGTCGCCATACCATTTTCTAGGTGACAACCCACATTCCTGAGACGGGCTCAGGTGTTGATGGCTGGTCGATTGAATGTGGCATTTTGTCGGCCTGTTAAATTTCTTTCTTTGTAGTTTCTATACTATAATACTATATATTTTATATATTCTTCTAGACTCCAATCTTTACTAATTTTATCTTTTATACATTTCTAACATTGTTGTGTACATTGGATTACTATCTCAAATAACCTGATAGCACAGACATTGGCCGGCAGTCGAGAGGTAAAAGGGTTGTTGGGGAGGATGATTGAATCATAAAAAAATCACATCGAAAAATTCCACATCTCTATTACTCTGTCCTTTGTTTTACCACCCCAATCCTATTTTCCCGCTTCACCATCTATCCTGTGCCCGCATTGAGCTTAAGTAATGTCTTGTTTTTACAGCACTATTGATATAGCAGGTCTGGGAAATGGCTGCTTTATCTTCTTTATGTGCCCATTTCTCTCTTTAGGATGTCATTACTAGGACAGAGGCACAGAGAGTCAACTGCATGTGGGTGTAGGTGACCTCCTCTCCTCTCCTCTGATTGTTCGGTGACAGGTCGTGTTGGGGGAGTAGTGTGTGTAGTGATAAGAGTCAGGGAGAGTGCACAGGCGCTGCAGATCGAAAGACCTGCCACCGAGAAACCTGGGGGGTGCCACGGTGTGTGAGACTTCCTTTTTAATAATGTTTATAGATGGAAGCAAGGAGGTCTTCTCACTCAGCTAAAAACCACCAACAGAGACACTCTACTCTAATGACTAATGTTCAGTCTGCTATTACTGTCTTATCTTGAGCCAATGAGGATGCAAAAAGAGGAAATTACATACTGTTAGTATTATGTGTAGTGGTGGAGACAAAGGCTTGCCTGTGTGCTGTTTCCCCGGCGCAGGTGAGAGAGGATTCGGGTTACGGTTACGCTCCTGCCGCCGTAGCAAAGGAGGACACGCACATCACTCTTGTGGCACCGTCTCCTTTTGGCAATCGGTGAAGTGAGAGATCACAACATAATTTCTAGGCAGGAAGGAACATGCTGGCGGAACATGCGTGAGGCAGAAGGCCACTGCACAGGCGTGAACATTAACACAAACACTGCCAGTCAAAATGACTGATTACCTCTCAGGACGTGCTGTGAAAAGTCAATTCAGCGCTCAAACCCCCTCTATCCCCCGGGCCTCTACTCACTGGCCCACAGGCCTACGTACCCCTCTCCCTGGGGTGTTCAGAATGTAGAATCATTAAAATACTACCGGTGAATAGCCTTCTTTGTAATTTCTAAGGCATGTGCCTGAGCTGTTGACACGAGTTTCCCATGGCCACTCCTGCAAGACTGCATGCATGTGCGATGTAATGGATTGGACCTCTCGGGGGGGAGACAGATTTTTCTAAGTGTTCACACATTTAT
Source organism: Hoplostethus atlanticus (assembly GCA_034670405.1). Classification (NCBI taxonomy): domain Eukaryota; kingdom Metazoa; phylum Chordata; class Actinopteri; order Trachichthyiformes; family Trachichthyidae; genus Hoplostethus; species Hoplostethus atlanticus. Next base: position 4,758,212 of record JAXDDX010000004.1, read on the forward strand.
TCTGGTAGACCACTGCAATGCTAAATCGATTTTTACGTGACCCACTGTTCTGTGCTTACTTTTATCCTATAAAATGTGGCGTGAATCTGAGAGCCCCAGCTACAGGTACAGCCTATACATAATGTAAAGGATACTGGATATCACATCATACTGTGTATCATTCCTGAGCACTTAGAGGAGTGCAGAATACACATAGTAAACAAATAATACGCTACTCCGCCGGCCTCGATGCTTTACTACAGTGTCTCTGCCACTCTAAGTGCTCACATACATGTTGAGTCTCCCTCCTGAGGGACTTGGCCCGGGCTTCTGTTTGCTCTCTATATTTATAGCCTGTATTCTACCAGCCGACTAGCTGTCCTCAAACTGCCCTTCACATCCAGGAGAAACTCTAGCCTGTTCCACAGTGCCGCCACACAGCCAGACCCAGATATATCACATTCTCCTTTGTGCACTCCCTGACACTTGGAGCCAAATAGAAATCTCGCAAGCGTACTGTACATCACCCCCGTTGAACACCCAACGGTTGGGAGAAAGAAATGTATATATTTATAGTTCCTGCACAACCCGCAGCTTGTGAGCACATCTCCAAACTCACCTTTGAGTGTTTCCAGTTTTCCATCGTCATGGTTAGTATGATTTATTTGTTCATATTGTTAAATATGAGGGGATTTCTGTAGCTAAATCCTAGTTCTGACACGCTGTCACTGATTTGGATGGGCCTCAGGTGTGTTGATACAAGGTAAACAGTTACACCAGCGAGAGGTACCTGCACGCACAGTGAGGCGAGGGAAGCGTGGCATCATGACCTATTTTAAGGATATTGCGTGATTAAGATTACAAGTATTCTAGTGTTATTTGATCTCCACCATGAATTCATCACTGTCAATTCACTTTTTCTGTCATGATCTGTGAGGATCTTGTTTGCATTTCACTTCAAGCCTTTTCAGGTGCGTGGAGCAGCAGCACAGGTCAAAGACGTCTGGCTAGACCGTGGGGTCAGTAACATGTTGTGCTGTGCTTTTCGTCTCTTTTGCTAATTGTCGGTAGCTTGGGGATTTTTGGGGAAGTTGCCCACCCTCGTAAACATGAGTCTTAAAAACAATGTGTTTATTAGTGGAAATTCTAGCCCAACTTAGTTTCGCGTCCTGGACGTTTTCATACTGTGTGAGACTCTTGAAGTGATTTCAAGTTGTCCCTAGATTTCATTTCCATTGACTTCCTTGTTCTACTGTAGTTGTGTAAAGCAATGTCCGTATGGTTTTTTTATTCTATAAGTGTTTGCCTGAAGCCTCTTTCTCAGTGACCGTGCCAGACTGCCTTCCTTGGATCATGAGCCCTTTGACAGGACGATAGATTGCATGTATTTATATTTCACAGGGAAAAAAAATCACGTCTAGCGCCTAAGGGTTTTGTTGCCTACCAAGTCCTTCGCGATTATTAGGGAGCGTGTCACACTTTCATCTGTCAACATGGAGAAGAAGAATGTTGTTTCAGGTTTCACAAGGAAGGCAACAATAAATAAAGTCTGCTAGAGGCACCCGATCCACCTACCCACTGCTTCTACATGTTGGAGGAGCATAATACTGTTGTTGTACCTTAAATGAGGTTTAGATTCTGGTCGGTTGTGTGACTCGTGGTGTTAACTGCAGCGTCAAATTTAGCTTCAACTATTGCTTTAATCCATTCAGTGGAGGTCCTCCGAGACAACCACAGCATTTATCTATGAGATCTCTGCATCTCCTCCCCCATGCAGCCTCTCTCTGACACCCTGACAGTGTAATCATGGACCAGGACATGGTTTTATGGGGGCTTCTTTAATGACCACCAGTACTGCTTGACCTCTGAGAGCCCCCCGAAGGCACCACCCCCCACCCTGGCCTCACTCCCCGTCGTCCATGGAGCAGGCTTGCTGTCCCTTCACATCACCCTCCCTCCTTTCTCCCCAAAGCTTCCCCTAACCCCCATCCCCTCTGCTGACATGCTCAGATGCTCCAGTAACGTCTCGTAGGTTTAAAGGTCATGCCTGAGCTGTCATGGTGGATTGGGCGTCAGACATAACAGGCCTCTTTGGGGAACACAGCAAGGCGTGTCTGTCTCGTTCCTCACAGCACAAAGATTGAGTGACCACATGTCATAGTTTTGAGTTTAGACTTGTCACTGTGTGCCCTTTCACACTTGTAACTGATAAATTGCTACTGGATATTCACACTCCAGATCCATTAAAGTTTAGACACAAATTAATATTTCTGATGTTACTGATTTGATTGACTGATTACTGATTACCTTTTGCAGTCTGCTAGGCGTGTTGAGTGATTGAAATTTGCTGCATCGGGATTGTAATGCTCTTAACAGATTAATTGAAGTGTACAGATGCATCGTGATGTGTTGAGGTGAAGCGTGGCCTTCGGAGAGAACACACACACACACTAGACTAAACCACACAGGGTTAAAAAGGGAAAGCCCTGTGGCTAATATGCCAGTACTGATGGTAATTGTTGTAAGAAGAATACTATTATATTGTTATTAGCATAAAGAAGTGATGCAATGCTTATATTTACGTTTGAAATTTTCATCAGTTGAGACTTTTTTTCATTAGCCAAAACATGTTGGCCCATTACAAACTGTCTTCACAATAATTAAGGCTTAGTTCAGTCACATGCAGAATTTTGTGTGTGCTCTGGGCAGGACTGCCTATTAATAATAAATGTCTTTCTTTTACAACAGCAGCTCTTCCCAGGGTATCAGATAAATCTCTGTTTCTTCTCCGCTAGAAAAACTGTTTGTTCAACAGGCTTATTCATTATTGCCATGAATGGATTGTCCCATAACTGCACAAGCGGTTGCAGCGCCTTGGCCCAAAGGCCCGGGCTGCCCCTGTGGAGAGCTGTGCCACAGGAAGCTTGTGTTGGTGAATGCGCTGAATACGGAGTCAGGGCCTGAGAAACTCAGCAGGCACAGTGATGCTGGATGAACACAGGGTGCATGTTTGTGTGAATGTACGCATTTTCTTTGGGTGTATGTCTCTGTATGTGTTTGTGTGTGTGTGTGTGTGTGTGTGTGTGTCAGGGGTTCCTGGTGATGGATGAGGATGTTTCTATTTCCTCTGGACCCCCCCTGACAGGTCATCCATCCTTAAACAATTTGGCAGTGCCCTCGGAGCCTGAGAAGGCTGAGAGAAGAGATGGGCCACGGAGCTGACAGTAGCCTTAATGAAAGACTCGTCGGAGGCTCCAGGCGACCAGGAGGCGAGTGGGTTTCACTATCTGGGATGGCTGGAAGAATAACATGCTATAGGGTAAGGGAGGTCACTGAAGCAGGAGGACATTATGAGAATCTGTAGGCAACAAGGATATGGAGGGGTAGAGCTGTGGTCAGGTGAGTCAGCTTGGGAACCAGGGGTGAGGCCTCGGGCTGAAGAGGCTGGTGTCATCTGAGATGGGAGCCTGGGAAGGTCTGTCGGGAAGGGAGAATGGGCGGGGAGAGGGGGGGAGGCTTTAAGAGAGGGCATAGTGGTAGATTGATATACTGTCAAAGCAAATTCTACTTAGAAAAAAAGACTTGTCCAACAGGACGTTTATTGTAGTTAACTGCAATACATCTAGAGTTGGGTTCTGTGGAATTCAATCTTCAGTGTCTTATCTAGTTTCAACAAGATATGGTAGCCTGCATGGCAATAATTCTGTGTCAGTGTATTATTTTAAGACATGGTGTGTCTGGTACCATGCTGAGCAGTTTGTATACATACCAAGAGAAACCAATGAGAAAAGCTTTGGGCTGTTGTCAGGCGTGGAGATTTATATGGTGCAGCTGCACGGAGTTGACTCTGGTCTCCCGGTGTCAGCCCTCTAACTGCAACCTAACCTCTTAGCGCTGGCTGGCTCCCCGTGATGGATGGATGTGTTTGAGTCAGGTTAAAAGTCCACTTCCAGTCGCTCATTGGGGCGACCAGACTTTAATCTTGAACCCTGTGAGGCTGCCTTTAATGTAGCCGTTCCAGCGCCTGATGAATGAAGTAAGGAGACTTGCTCCACTGGGTCGGGGGCTGGATGGATGAAGCCCTGGCTCCAGTCCCACTCCTCAGATTACCCACCTGCTCTGATCGCTGGTCGGGTACACAATTACATTAGCCGTCCCTCTCCACTAATAAGGCTTGTAAATGCGTGGGACGGGAGAGAGTTACCATAATAGACTTCCAAATTTGTTTTGACTCTCCACACCGTCATCTCCCTGTTGCAAGTGATTGCTTTCGTTTCGGGGGGAGCGGGCTGTATCTTCTCCTAGCGGGAGCAGGCCGCAGACAAAGCCAGGTAATAACGGCGGCGTTAGCAGGCTAATTAGGCTGCAGACCTGCTTTCGGCAGAACAAATCATTTCATCATGTCATTCACAATAGGGCACCGCGGCTCATCCGAGTGGCAATATCTCACAGCCACTTTACTGCACCTCTGCTTCATTCAACAACAGTTGTCAATAAATCTCCTCTCATATCCATATTTATTGAGCTGAGAGTTGGAGGCCTGGAGTTCTGGGCCCAGATAATGAAGACAGTGTTTCAGGGTGGATTCACATCACTCGGAGGTGTAACACATCCCTCTGATACTCATATCTCTTTCTTCTGAAATAGGCTGATGCATACATAACCCTTATAATATATAAGCTATTATATAAGGTGGCTTGGTGTCAGCTCCATGTCTAGGTTGTCATCTAGACACTAAATTACAGTGACTTATAGGGTGTGTGTGTGTGGTTCATTGTCATGGCTTGATTCAGTAAAAAAAAATATTGTCCAGACCCTGGTGTGATAATCTGTACTTGCTGAGCAATGTATTCTGCATATGTACTTTGTGTGTGTGTGTGTGTGTTTCTGATAAAAGCTGTTTCTTTGTGTCCTATACTCTACATGTATCACTACACCTGAGAACCGCCGTTTCTCCCAGGACCGTGTGAGGAGTGTGAGATCCCCAATCCTCCTCTGATTGAATCTGGCAGAATCCAATCCACAGTACCTTTGAGTGGAGATAACGGGAATAGTTCTATAGTAAGAGTGTATGCTGTCGGCGTGCACTCTTACTATAGAGTCGATATCCATGCATGGATAGTCCCGGTCTCACAATGAGAGAAAGTGGGATTATGTGTCTTACCCTTTCAGAGCCGCCTTCTCTTCCCGGCCTCTCCTTTTTTCTCTCTCTCTCTGTGGAAGGTCATCTGAAGGAGGTAATCCCTATTCCTCTCTGTTTTCTCTCTCCTTTATCTCAGGGCTTTGTGGCCAGCGCTGGAGCCCATCCACTGATCGGCAAAGCAAGAACCGGCAGACAAATAGAGAAGCGGAGGGGAACACACATGAGCTCGACGCGTGAGATTGCTGCCTTTTATCCCCCTGGTATGAATAACAAAATAAGGCACCTTTAGTGTACGGCATTGTTGAGATTTGAAATATGTATGAGTTCCAGTGTTTAATACATGGTGCAACTTTACTTGTAGGATGTGACCAGCAGGTGCCTTCCCGATTCAAAGCAAATACGTGTGTGTGTGTGTGTGTGTGTGTGTGTGTGTGTGTGTGTGTGTGTGTGTGTGTGTGTGTGTGTGTGTGTGTGTGTGGTGTGAGGTAAGGGAGAGAGAATGCATCGTGAGAGGAAACCCAAGGGATCAGAAGCTGTATTTATATTCAGCTGTTAACTGGTGGGATTTTTTTTTTACCCGGCATCATTTGTTCACTTGTACTGCAGTTGTACTGCAGTTGCAGAGCTCCGCAGAGGAACATGGCCTCCCAGGCTGCAGTGCTGTTGGCGAATCTGACTGATCCGACTACAACAAACACTTTAATGCCCCAGAATGCAAGGCAACCATGTAGTCATCACTAGACCTTGGTCGGCTCTGCCAATCCAGAGCCATTTGGCGTGGCTGGTCTGTGTCCCCACCCAGCACCCAGTACAATGACTGATGGCATAGTAAAAATGAATCACCTCAGGGGGGGTTAGCCGTCAGAGTCACGCTCGTGAGGAACATTACCCTCCTCTGTATATAATGAGACATATTTAAAACAGCAATCATCCCCTCCTTTGAACCCCAGGTCGCAGTACGGAATCAGTCCTTCAGGTGATTGAAAAGAAAGGCCAGATGTGTGTGAGACTTAGAATATTAACCAAGGTCACACAGGCTGCACACGCAGTATGCATGTGCAATGGATGTTCCCTCAGAATCGCTGAGTGCGATTAAATCCAAGGCTTACAATCACATTCGGGCTCTAAATCATCGGTCAGGTCATTATGTGGGCCCCAGGCCATCCCTGAACAGTTTCTTTCAATTGAATTACAGCATTATTCCAGATAATTTGGTTTGGAGATGAGCAGTTCATATAGGCTACAGTGTTCGTAATTGCTTCACAAGGAAGTACGACAGTGGGAAGAGACATTTAGGTCGATAACTGTATCTGATAATGAATCTCCTCTACAGTATTGTGAGTATTGGGTAAATAATCATTACTCTTTAAGTGTTTACACCATCTTTGCTTCCTTGTCATGAGGTTGTACTGTATAGGTCAGCGGTTCCCAAGCTTTTTCCCCCTGTGGCACACTTCCCAAATTTACAGAATCTCACACCACTCTCAAAAACATGACAAATAAGCACCCTGCAGCATCCCTCCAGCACACGCACACACACACACACACACACACACACACACACAGTTTAATGGTCAAGTAAATTTGACTTAGGTAGGTAGGTAGGTGGTTTATTAATCCCTGAGGGGAAATTTCTTAGTCACAGCAGCAATCAATTATGCTGAAAATCAAATTTCCCCTTTGATTTGCTCTTGTTTTTTATGTTGACTTCTTAAACAAATAAAATACTCTGTGACCTTGCTCCTTGCTAGCTAGTGGTGGGTGATTTGTTGTCAGATGCCTTTTAAGTTTGCTCGGAACCATTGCATGATTCGAAAGTTTCTCTCCACATACCAGACACATGGGAAGAGGGCACAATGGCTCCCCGATGTAGGTGAAAACCGTATGACGAGTAGCTGTCGTCCTACTTCCTCCTCACTGACTTCTTCTTTTTGCTGCTGCCCTCAGCTACCCGCTCTGGGCTGCTGCGAGAGGATGATGGTGATGGGTCAGAAGGAGTTGGGGTCTTTCTTTTTACAAACCGGCTTAGGGTCGCCGCTTGTTTGCTGTAGTTGCGAACTGAGTTGCCAGGTAACACCGACAGAAAGAAAACTGCGAGCGATGTCCTGACGTTGATGTGACTGACGTTCCAACATTAATGTTCTTTCTGGGTTTTTAATTAAACAATCTCAATTTTAATGACATTTATTTGTTTTTATGAATAGGATTTGTTAATTTAAGGGTTTAAAAAAAAAAAAATAAAAATAAAAATAAACGTTTAAAGGATTTCACGCGGCACACCTGACCTCGCCGGAGGGCACACCGGTTGGGAAACGCTGGTATAGGCTATATTATTATAACACATACTGTTCTGTGTAATCTCTCTGAGGACTACTCAGTCTCCTGTATGTATCATCAAGGTTATTAATCAGAGCCTATGCTGAAATAGTTCAGTCATAAAGGGGCCTGCCACCTCTCCATTTGAGCTGAAATGTAGTTTATGGTTTGACACTAAAGTCGAGACAATGCGGATTCCATAGCGAACTGTGGTGGGAATTCATAAATACTTGTGTGTGCGGTTGTTAAACACTTCTCTCCCATCACTGGTTCCCCATGCTTAATCAGATTTACTGCCATAAATGATTCAGCTGCTTCTCAAAGCCAGCTTTGGTTTTATGTTTCCATATGGAGGCCCCCGCCTCACAAACGCAACAAACTCCATCAATCACCATCGATGATGTTGGCCAGGGAACTTTGCTCGTTCTTAATTGCATTGGTGAACTTGAAATGTTGCTTATTATTCAGTAGATCAAGACTGGGCGGTTTGGGCAGAGTGAGGAGCACTAATCTGGTGTCCCTCTGGTAACCTCCTATGCTACATGTCAGTGTGAAGTAATGAGGTGTGTGTGTGTGTGTATATCTTTCCTCCATGTGATATCAGGGTGACAAATAGACTACTATACCTGTTCAGTAGACTTCTGGGAGATGAAGACAATCTCTATTATGAAAATGACACATAAAACATTGTGCGGTGTGCAAGGGCACCCAGGGTTGGATTGGCAAGCGTGTTGCACTGAGGCCATGCAACATTAATTAACTGTTTAACGGCTGCTCCGCGTCACGTTTTCGAAGCTAGCGTTTTTATGCCGTCCACCACCACCGCAAGTCTTTAAAGCTGTAAAGTACCTATGTTATTCCTGCTCCCCATTTTATGGCAGAAAGTTTATTTTCTGAAAAAAAATAAATGTGTATGTCCCTAGTTATTGTTTCCCAGGCTCTGTACCTGCGTTGGATAGAGTCAATGGCGTTCTCAATGGGCTATTTTGGACCATTTTGAATTAGATGCTATTGCCTGCAGCTTATACCTCTTCCACACTGTGTTATCTAACCCATTTAAGCTCGCTGTAAGCTGATACTATTATAGTAGTAGCACTATATAAAGTCTCCATTCTAAACAAAAGCCACTTTCACACTATCTCAGCAGTATATGGCCGGTATTTGAAGCTAATGAGAAGTGAGAAAGATATTAACCCTCTGCAACGTGTGATAACAACACAATAATGGAGCAAGCATATTTATGGTCTGGTGAAGGTGTTAGCGCACCGATAGCTAATTAAGCAGGAGGCAGATAAGAGACCCTTCTGCTATGACTCAGAAAGGTCAGCGTCTGATACCACCTGAACCGACGGGCTGTTGATTTTCTATCCTTTCCACAATGCTGACAGTGCTTCATCACACTGGTGTACGTAGATGGTTCTACCTCCATCCCGGAAATCACAACAAAACATCAAGGTCACTGTTGCCATGTGAATAATTTGTATGCTTATAAAGAGTATTTTTCACCAGCAGGTAGATGATTGACGACTCCTGTGTCTCTGTTCCATAGCAGGCTTGTTGGCTTCACAGTGACATACACACATCCACAGTGCTGAAGATAAATCCTTGCAGAGGGAGACATCGTGAAAACAGAGGCGCTATATGACTGTGATAATGAACTGACAAGACCTGCTCTGCTACTGCGCTGCCGTAAACCCCAACAGCAATTTATGAGTACAGAGTGACCAAAAGACCTCCCCAGACAACCAACAACAACCTTGCTGCTCAGCTCGCAGTTATGGAGCCGGCTAACCCAAGATGCACTGTGCTAAATGTTGAGGGCCTGTTGAAAGCTTGTTGTGTGTCAGTCTGGAGGTCTTCGGACTGACCGAGGTGACATCATGATCTGTTGACTGTGCTGCCGAGGCCTCCTCACCGAAGCTTCCCGTGACATTTAAAATGTTGCCTACTGGGGGAAAAAAAACTGACAGAATGTTTTTACTCAGCACGTAAACCATATATGATATAAAATAATGTAATATTGAACATTCGGGCAGATGAACTTATAGCTAGAGGACAGTGCTTTCAATTATTCAGGGGAATGTAATTACAAACCTCAGCCAGTGCTGTGCTGCAGTACAGTTTTGCCACAAGCAAAGATCATCCAGGGTCTGCTTTTATTGATATTCTCATTTCTGCTCCGGTCAGGGATTTCAGCAATCCTAGACCACAGATCTGCTGAACACAATTAGGGCAGTGCCTCCCAGGAGGAGCCGGGCCGCATAGAGGGCCGGGATAACAAGGCCATACTGAATTAGTAATATGGTAAATAAACCACTGGCTGGATAGAAATCCCAATACCAGAGGCCCTGGAGTCACAGAAACCCAGGTTTAGAGGGTCTGTGGGGTCTAACAAACACGTTGTGAATGTTATTGATCTACTTTTCTGGAATCTCTGGCCCTGTGTGTTTTGCTTGCAAGGATTTGTTTGCAAGGATGTTTTCAATAATAGCCTCTGCTGTTTCTGAGTGGCAAGTGACACAAGATTGTTTGGATTTCATTCCTGCTTCAATCTAGAATATTCTTATGCTAGAAAATGTCATGCATTATTTCTGAAATGGTTCTATAAAGGTGGTCTATAAAGAGTATTTTTCCTCTACGCCCCAAGCATAATGCTGGACAGCCCGGTTTGATGGCAAACCACAGAGGCAGAGTGTGAGCAGAATGTGTGTGAGGTTTCTCAGGTTTAGTTTGATTTAGACCTCTCTGGTTAGGTCTTTGGAATAACACACCTGTTTGGGTGAGGGTGATTGCAGGAGGAGGCTCAGTTCTGCAAATTGGCTTTTCACCTTTTGGTTCCCTTTGTTGTGATGCCCAATTATTTAAAAGTAGTTTGATGCAGGGAAGGAGGTGAAACAGTCAGTGCACATTATTGCAGTAATTTTCTACACTGCTGTGGGCTCAGCATTAGTACATCCTGGTTGTGTTTGTATGTGGGGGGTTTTATTCCACTAAACATGAATTCAGTATATGATTTTTTTTTTTTTACTCCTTTTACTTCCTCTATTAGTATAAATCGAATGGCATTGCACAGCCTTGCATGAGAGTGTAATCTTACTTTTAGACCATCAGAGATTGCCATGGTTGATTCAAGACACCATCAGCATGCAGGTTATCAAGGTAATTTGGGTGATAGACCTTGAGAGCCCCAATACTGCAGCAAGTATCAAGGCTGTGTTTAAAGGCAATAAAATCACTCTAATATGCAGCTTATGTCTCCCCTCACCTTTCCGAAGCCTATGCTTCTCTATCCACTTTGCTTGCAGTGGCAGTGGAGATGAAATACTGGCCCCCAGAAAGCCATTTGGCACCTAATTGAGCAATCCTATTACTTTTCTCTCCCCCTAGACTGTGACTTTCATTGCATCTAAGCGATGGTTGGAAGGGGGTGTGAATGATTGTGTTACAGTAGATGTGAGTACATGTGTATGTAAGTAACTTTGTTGTGATATGGTGTGTGTGTGTGTGTGTGTGTGTGTTTGCCCACCTTGTTGCCTCTCCTCTCCACCTGACATTAAACATTGATTGGGTTCAGAGTAAGACAGCATTCATCACAAAAGACTCCATCTTAACTCCGTGCCAGCTCATGAGGGCCAATTCACTGTTATGACTGTTGACATACCGGTAGAAAAAACAGGTTCTGCAGTAGTTCAAGTCAAGAAGCTGGTTCTTGAGGTGAGACTTGGGGTGGAAATCTTAAAAATGAATGTCAATCATCAACAGACACAGAGAACAATTCGGTTAGTAGATTTAATACGTATATATTGGAAGAAAGAATGAGAGACCACATCAGTGATGGTGTGCTGGCAAACCTTCTCCAACATACAGACATTACAGGGGAGCTTATATAGGTCTAAACTAACTACACTAAAACAATAAAACGATAGATAGATAGATAGATAGATAGATAGATAGATACTTTATTGATCCCCAGGGGGAAAATGATTAAGGTAATAAAGAAATAAAAAGGGAAAGAAGTCAGAGGTGAGGGAGGACATCTGCTGACCTCAGACTGACTTCGAGAGTAACCAAAAAACAGGAGCTAATAAAACGGTTAAAGGATCACTCAGAGAACCGATCTCATCTACAGATGTCTCATGGAAACGTGCTTTTCTGCATGATATTCTACAGACTCTACATCACACCAATGTATTGGACATACTTGAAAAACTCAATTATGAATCAGTGCTCTCTTCAGGGTATGCCTGTCAACAGACAATATTACATGGATCCTATTAAGTAGATTCATTCATGCTGTTTTTTTCTCTGTGTTTTCCCAGAAACTGTCAAAGGAACTCCAGCAGTCTGAAGACATGAAGATTTTATTTTAGTTTTATGCATTTTGCCAAAGGCCATGATTTAAATGGTACATATTATGTATCACATAGAAGCAGCATCTCTCTCTCACCCTCCTTTTCACTCTCACTCGTCCTTGCTCAAGTTCAGCTGATGACCTTACACATGGCATCCCCTCTCTGACTCTGTCCATTACATTTAGATATGTGTGACTTATGAATTTGACATTGCAAAACTCAGCAAGATCACAAGAAATTGTCAGTTCATTCACAAAAAGACGTGGCTCAATAAGTAGTGTATGTGATTTGCCTTTTCAATTTTGCTCATATCGGATTACAGTAACCCACTAATGCATTAATGGAAATGCAACCTGATGTTGCTGTAGTTGCTTCATAGATAAAAGCAACACTTGGTTTTCAAATAGAGCCAACTAACACTGTGGAATAATTTGTGCTTCTCATGTATAGATCAGTTATCACCAACACAACACCACTTGAAATATTTCTCATTGTCACTATTCACAATTTCTTGCAGAACCAGCACAGAGATAACTAATCACATTGTTGTTAGCACGGCCTGTCACTGCAGTATGGTGCCCCGTGTTAACCGGCATCCTGCTGGCCTTGTATACAGAGTGATTTATTGAAATTAATGTGATGTCTGAACTCTTCATACAACTGGCAATGTGTGACAGTTACGTGGTTTTACGTGTATTGAGGCTGTAGCAGGTTTGTTCACATAATGTTTTAAAACACTGAAGTAAAACATGTAATTTAAATGTGATGGTTGAACGTATTTATTTTTAAGCTTATTTTGATCTACAAGACAAGCTCTTCTGTGAATACACCTACAATCTAGTTAATGAACTCCAGATTGTATCTTTCAAGTTGTTGTACAGAAAAGTGTCTTTGTCCATGTTTGGGTTGTATCGAGACAGTAGACATGTCCTCCTGGTATCTGATAAAAGTAAAGTAGGTTTGGCTGCATTTTACTTAAACTATAAATGCACAAACAACATGCAAAAAGAAATCTGCAACTGATATTGCTGAAGTGGTTTACACCATATGGGCAGAGCACATCGGTGCTGCATCAGGCCTCAAAACGAACAAGACCATGAGGATAGAGCATCTAGCATCTGCTCATTTATTGATCCTCCACTTCTGGACCAGAGAATTTGGGATACGGATGTTGAGCTCATCCTCTGCTATCTTATAAAATACTCAACACCTGTGAAAGTCTCGATAGGCTTTCATACATGGTAGTTAATAAGTTCCTAATGCTGTAGAATCAAATGGATATAACTATGTGATTTATTTTGAAGATGGAAACGACGTGATTAGTTCAATATTTCCAGTCAGGATTTCCATAATTAGACTCCCTGACCAGAATCTTATTTCAATCTTTGTTGGTCTAAGATATGCACAGACATTCTCTTGGAGATGATTAAATAATCTTCAATCAGCGTTTAACCAGTGGGGCTGTAATCTGGGAATTGGAAATGGAATCTCTTGGGGGTGTCGTCCTTTTGTTGGATGAGCCCGATATGTACACTTTGGTGTGTGTGTGTTTGTGTGTGCATGCACATCTGTGTGTCTGCCTGTGTGTGTGTGTGTGTGCGTGTTTTCCTACCTAGGTACATAATATATATGTGTCTCTTCCACTACTCTCCTGTCTGGTCATGCTGCCAGGGCATAGATGACACATTAGTCTGCAGTCAATAGAATATGCACTTCAAATGCACCTTTCAAAATGGAAGAACTAGTTGGGATGCTCTTGATGCATGGTGCCCCTTTGTCCATAAACACAATCAGATTAGCTAAGAAATCCTGCAGCTGTATACACAGAAAATTGAAGAAAGGAACAAAATGATGGCATGCCAATTTGAGAGAGAGAGAGAGCAGGAGTTTCTCAGATAGAGCAGACATTGTAATGTGCTGTAAAAATTCATGCACTGGAGCACGACGTTGTAGGTTTGTGCCCCTGCAAGCCACGAGGTTGCGGCTGGATAAATAAATGCGGGACTGTGTCTATTTAATGCACCCTGCATGCTGGGGACCACATGACTAATGTTGCATTCTCATGCGTGCTCTGGTTTTATCTCTGTCTCCATAGGGGACCATCAGGGCTTTAGATGTGTGGCTAACATGCAGCAGCCGCCCAAGCCTGCGCCTTTGTCCTCCATTTTATATCATCAAATAAATCACAGAGGGGGAAAAAAAAAATCACCCTATCTTTCTCTTTTGGCGTAGTTGGTCATGCCAAGCACACAGCACACCTCCCTGCATAATTGAACAGCCTTGATTAGTGTTAAATTTCCCAGGTTTATTTATTCTGTTTAAATTGGCTGTGAAAACCCGGCAGCATCATGGCCCAGTAATTGTGGTTTGTTCTGAAATGCAGTGCGGCTCTTTCTTCTGCTCTTTTGACTGTGCGAATGCTGAACAATGCAGAGCTGCACTGTGGAGCATTTGTAAGAGGACCGTTTTCAGCTTCAATTTGTTTGAACAATATGAATGGTTTTGACTCTATTCATTTCCTTTGCCCGTGGAAGCTAATGTCTCGATCCATCTGACGAGAGCATCGAACCTCTAATTACTCACCAGGACATTCATGTATTAGTTCCCATTCAGTGATCGAGAAAAGACTGGGTCCCTAAATTGAAAAATATATTTACCTCTCTTTGAAACATTAATGGTAATGCTACAGGGGGAATATGCCTCAATCTTTTTTCAACTCTTCACATCACTGAATCCATTCCTCCCCAGGGATGATACCCGTGATTTATTTTGGACAAAAGCGGTGGTGAAGAGCTCAGTGAGTCTTCTCTGTGAATCCCACTGGGTTCTTTATATTGTGACTGCGGGTCAGGGATATGGAGGGCCAGCTTTGGCTCCAGGGGCCCCAACAGATTTGGTCTTATCAGCCCTAGCAGCCCTCTTCATGGGCCACAGAGCCACCATGGGCCTAGAGCAGCCTACATGCTGAGACGGCTGCCTGGCCTGCTGGGCCCGGGTTACTGGGGCACTGTCTGTCTGCCTGACACCCAGAGCAAAGCAACCCGGCCTGCTGTCCCTCTGGCTGCCTGGTTGTCTGGATGCTCACCATGGCAAAGTCCACTGCTGCTGTACGGTATTAAAAAACTCACCTCATTATTACTCACTTAAATAGACACACATAATACACATTTACTCATATTCACACATGTGCACATAGAATTGGAAAGGTGCACACATACAGGTATGCACGCACAAAACCATCCATAATGGAAGTAAGCCAAAATAGCACAGACCATTGCAGGGTGGGAGGGGGAAATGCCCAGTGGGCGAGCCATCACTAGTTATCACATAGGTGGAAAACCAATTTGCAGTTTGGTCCAGTGGCTCTGAGAGCATTTTGGGCCTCAATTACTTCAACTACTTGCTTGCTGGGCATAATTGCAGCAGGACAGGGGAGGGTATTTATTCATGCAGTCATGCATTGCTGGCCTTCCACTTGTGTGCATCTCTGCTGAATATTTATCTGTGCGCATCCCCCAACTCCACCTCTCTCCAGATACACAGAGCCTCCGCCCAGACCCCCTGCCGACCTGCATCCATATGAAACACACACCCCACCCCCTCCAACCGCAGCATCCGCAAACACTGCTCCACACAATATTTCTCATTTTTCAGCTATTTTATCACTATTCCACTAATGCTGTGATTCAATATACTGACAAAAGTGTGATCAGATCTCATGTCCGGGTTTTTAAAGGAGTAACACACTGACCCAAAGGCATAACACAAACAGCAATGCTCATACGCATCACTTTGTCAACTTAGTGCATCCATTTTCAATTTAAAAGTAGGTAATTGTAAATGTCCAGATTTCAAGTAACAAATCAAATGATGCCATGCAATTAATGGTTTAAAATAACTGTAGAATATTATTTTCTCCTGCTGTACAAGGAGGAGCGGGGAAACAAAAGGCTGTGCTTTGAGCAGATAAAGAACAGGCCAAGAGATTCCCCGCCCTACTGCCTGTCTGCATGCTGCCCCCATGCTGGGAGTGATAATGGCTGGACATGGCCCTCTCCCTGGCAGTCAGCTGCTTTCTGTCCTGAGCCAGGGAACCAGGGTGGTTCCAGGGGACTTAGGGTGGGGCGTGCGGTTGCATGGATGGAGGGCAGGGCAGCGGTCAATGGACTGGTGTTGACAGCCGAGCCACTGGCTGTCTGGGAACACAACCCTGGGTCAAGGCCAGCCATGGTGTACCTTGTGTAACCTGACCCTGGGCATTGTTCTAAGGCCAGCAGTGGGAGTCGGTTTCAGATTGGTCTCTGTTTGGGGAAAAAACATTTGTTGAAGGATACGTGTCACATATTCCATTAAAATGACTTTGAATTCATGCTTGGCTAATATTGCATGCTTTACTTTTTTTGGAATGAACTAATCAGCCTACCTTAGGTTGTCACAGATCATAAATTCTCGTAAACTATGGAATGCAATCACGCTGGCGGTGCTGCACCACCATTTCCCTCCTGCATTCCCCTCAACTCACATCTGTCGTCGGTAATTGGAGGGAGACGTTTTCTAGCCAACTGTTTATTTTCCTCTATTCCTCTTTTTCCTGCGAGCATGTGATGTGTAATTCCTGGGAGAGGCCGGGCTGGTTAAGGATCACTGCTGGGGGAGTTGCTTTGCTCAGGTTCCCAGAAAACAGCCGTTTCATCTCCTGCACACTGAACCAGCGCGGGTTAGCAGGGAAACCAGATCAAAAGCCGGGCAAAAGCGAAGGTGACAATGACAGAGACTTGCCCATATCAACACTGACACACAAACCTCTGGAAAAATAGGGGAAGTTCAACTGAGGGAGGTATGGAGAATATCTTCAACAGCCAGAAGCAGGATACATGTCAGATAATCAATGATGCTCCGTATGGTTTGGAAAAGAGAGACAGATAGAGAAATTAAAAGAGAGGAGGGGGGAAGGAGAGAAGCTAAAGAAAGCATGTGGAAAAAAGGGAGTGAGGGGTGAATTTAAGAGGGGATGGGGTTGGTAGGGAGAGGGGACTCCCACCAGATGTGAGAGCATTAATTACTCCTAATCAAAGACTGTGCCAGCCTGATGACAGTAGCAGGCAAGCAGGAGACACTCAAGGTCATTAGTGCCCACACACACACACAGCCATTCATGCAAAAAGGCACACACACACACACACTATGTGTCTGAGGCTTTGCGAGAGAACTGTGTGAAGACTGCTTCACACCATGAAATTAACTCCAAATTTATTGCAAACAGGTTCACAAACATTTCACCTGATCCCCTCCAAACTCTCAGCATTGTATCCCAAATTATCCCTCGGTGTCCACAGAGCCGTCTTCCCTTTGATCCCATCTCCAAAAGCCCCCCCCCCCCCCCCCCTCCCCAAAAAAAAATACCCTACAATGATATTATGTTAACCAGCCAGATAAATACTTTATGAAAATGTGTGAGAGTTGTTGTCTCACTTAGAGTTGATGTTGATTTGGGTCTGTGGAGCCGGTGTTTCTCTACAGCACTAAGAGGATTACAGGTTGGTTGTTACGGCTGCTGTCTGGATAATGGCGATAAGGCAGAGAGAGCGTGGTGCAGGTGTTCCACTCACTGCCTGGCAAGGTGAGTTGGCTTCTGGGGCACGGCAGCCAGGGACCGGCAGGTAAGGGTATATTGTGCCACAGGTTGTTTTGAGCCTTCAAGTTTTAAAAACTAATTTACTGGGGATTGTTTTTTTTAACTTCGCATGCATGAATTGTTACAGTTAGACAAAGGGAAATGTTTTCTGACAAAGTGACATAGTGACATAAACTTACGAGAGACTGAATCGTTTTTATGAGCAGTTATAATGTACGGGCTACTGCAGAGTGACATGTCCTATTGGCTCAGGATCTCACGTAAAACCACCACAGATATCTCAAAGTATCACTCTGAAAGTATCTTGTGTCCAGTATGGACTTGCAAATGTATCTGTGTGTTCGGTGTCTCACGTTTGCAGAAAGCTCACGTAGAGGAGTGGGGACTGTCATCATTACGGCCTCTCCCTCCGCTAGCTCCCTGGGGGCGTCCGTATCATTGGGCTCACTCCAGTGCTAATAGCCCTGTCTAAGAGGCACCTCTCGGAGGTAATGCTCCCTGCTGCAATTTAGCCTACCATCCAACTGCGGCTTGTCCCGGGCATCGCAGGAAATTACTCCAGAGTGCTGATGTGGGGAATTTCCCCCAAAGAATATCTCTTTCTCAGACAGTCAGAATTATGAATGATGCATGCTGAACAAGTCAATCAGTGTACCATACGCCTTGAAATGAGTCAGTGTGTGTGTGTGTGTGCATGTGTGTGTGTGCACTCACATTGTAGATACAGGCGCCCAGTGTGGCCCCCGGTGTTTTCTGCTGAGCTCCGAACAAAAGCCAACTAATCAAAATTCCTCCTCCAGCCTCATGCCCCTCCCTGAATCTGACATTGTGCTTTACAGGTACGATTTTCAGCCAGTCTACAGCCTCCATGAATGCACCAGTCTCCTTTTCACCTCTCATTGACCCTGTAGACGGAATAGGGAGAGCCCCGGTAAAGCCCTCCAACCACCTCAGTTAGGCTCGGCTGAGTAAAGGAGGAGGGCTCTCAATGGCTGCTCAGCCTGTGGATTACTCCTCAATATGGGATTACACTCCAATGAATGAGTGCAGACACAATAGCGGCAGCTCAGCGCTGAACTATACAACAGAGACTTAGGCATAGTACTTCAAGGGACTATCTACTGATCTGGTATCAGTTACCATAGACTTATACTGCTTACTGTCATTCACATTTGTCTATTTTGTCTTAATCCCGGATAAGCATCTCACGATACCTAGTTCATCAAATGGAGATGGTATGTCTCCAAGACTTTAATCTTGAGTGACAGACAGACTTTTTCAGTCTCAGTCACTGGTAACAATGTACTGTGCGTGTGCTTCAAATCTTTGTGTCACATGTTTTGAGGCAGCAAGGTGGCATAGTGAGTAGGAGGACCGATCTTGAAACTGGCTTTCCCAGGTTGGCAAATTATCCACCCTGCTGAAGCGTCCTTGACCGAGACGAGGAGTCCCTAGCGGTGCCGGGGTTTGTGCTGTTTTAACACTGTACTCTGACCTCCCTGTGAAGGGGGGCAAGCAACAAGACAAATATCAATAAAGCATCGACATTATTATTACATGTAAGTCGGGCGACACTTGGTAACCTCTCCATTAACCATACTCCAGTTAAGGCTTCATTCAGGTTAAAGCGGCAATAAATAAGATGTTTACTGTCCCGTATATCTGCGTAGTATATACTTATAGTATATAGTATATACCAAGTACTGGGATTTCTGACTATGAACTCACTTTCTGGCTCATACTTTTGAGCAAAAACCCCCCACCCATTGGAATTGCAAGACACTCCCAACTGACAACTCCCCTTTGTTAAGAGCAGGGTGACTGGAGTGTCATGTAGTTTGTGTCAGCGTTTGTCTTAGCGTTTGTCTTATGCCCTGGTCCTGCAGACGAGTCTTGTACTAGTACCGGCCAGCCGCACACATTGGCTGTAAACACAGGGACAACACTCCCAACACCTCCTGCTGCCATGGTGTTCACTACACTGTGCTCTATTAAATATAGTGCTGTGGGTTCATTTTGTGTGCCATGGCAAAGACATACAGAGATGAATGTCTTTGCCAAAGATATTAAACTATCTAAGGGAGGGGGGGGGGGGGGGGCTGACATTTCTGAAATATGAGACTGGTGTCTCAAGACCATGCATAAAACATATGTTTTTCTCTAGGGATAAATGTGCAAAGTCTCGACATTTAAAAATCTCTTTTACAAGATGGACAGTGTTCTTAGCATTTATAATTGATGTCTCCGTGAGGTTGAGGCTGAGATATTTATGATTTGTTCCTCATGCTGTTTCTGCTCTGACATTTGTTTTGAATTTCAGTCTCAACAAGGGAGAGGGAGAAGATGTCAACCTTTCTCTAATATCACAAACAGTTGAGTAATTCATTCAGAGCGTTGCTTGACAACATGTACGGTGCTGTATGTATATATGGTTTATATAAACATGAACTCTCTCAGTTGCCAGATCTGAATCCACATTACACACTTATAGATAATTCTGGAGTGATGCCTGAGCCGGTGTTTTCTACCGCCGTCGACGAAATACCAAATGTCAGATTTTCTGAAGTGACATTTTCAGAGCCAAACTACAGTATGCCAAAGCAATTGAAGCTGTTCTGGTGTGGCTTGTTGTGGCTCAGTAAGATGTGTTTTGTATTCCTTTGTATTGGTAGTTTTTTCTATACAACCATTTCCCCTTGCAGAGTAAGGTTTTAGTCCGGCTGTCTTTTAGAGATAAATAAGCCCACAGATTGATAAAAACAGCCAAGGTTTCTGTAGTAGCAGAGCCTGCCGCTGCATCAGTTATCTGCCTTTTATAGGTGGATACTTAAGGGGTTCAGTGCAAGGTCATTCAAGGGAACACATCTAGTATGGGAAATGGGAAACAGGAACTTGGCTGAGCAGGTACTACATGATGGTGGTGTTTGTTTCTGATCAGTATTTAAAGACGTAAGGAGATGACTGTGGGAAATATCAAACATCCCTCACCTGTTTTACTACATGAAATGGCCCGTACACCAGTAACATGGTCACTTGCAAAAAAAAAAAACGCAAATGTGTTTTAAATATACTTTGATATCTGAGCTTCTCAAATCCTCAACCTGATCCTGATGACGGTTCATCTTTGTCATAGAATACTTAGAGTAGTACAAAAAGCATCAAGCTCTTTTTCACTCCACTCTGTAGAGAGCTTTAAAGTGGACTGCTGATTATTAGAGTGCATCTTGAAGACGGTATTAAAAAGAGCTTCCCTGTTTCTTCTTTCTTCTTTTGATGTCTCTGTTTTCCTCTCACTCTCTCTCACTATCCCTCTCATCGCACATCCAAATGGAACTATTCCTTCCCGGTGCAGTTTATGATCCACCCTCCCTACGCCCCCCCCATCCCTCAAACCATTTCAGCAGATTTCAAAACCATGCATCTGGAGTTTATCACTCGAGAGATGCCCTCTAAGAAGAAAGGGGAGGGGGAAAAAATACCCTCCATTAATTGAGAGTATAAAGAATAATGAACATGTGCAGTTATCCTTCCACAGTAGCCCAGGCCCTCCCTTTTGACATATAAAGGATCTATCTCAAAAGCAAGCGAGGGCCTTTGTGGTGTAAATGATGCTGGCTGGAAGACTGAGCTCAGAGAAAACCAGTTGGCTTTGGACTTTTGCTCTCTTTTCTTTCTACCCCCCTTGTACACCCACTCTCCTCTCTCTCCTTCTCGCCCACACCATGAAATGTTCACTATGGAAATCTAATTCCACAGAATGCCAACATGCATGTCTTTCATGTGTTGGAGTGTGTGGGCAAAGCATATCACAAAGACTGCTTGTTGAAGTGAGATTTTGCGTGATCTCTGCATTGCACATTGAATCGTCCTTGGCTTCCTTGCTCCATGTCAGCTCCTGGAGTGTAATTGCTCGTTATCACATAATTGATATGTCATTTAGAGGCCGTTGTGGGAGAGTTAGTTGCCTGTCACTCTGTTTGCTTAGCGTTCCTCTGATCTGAATAAACCGAAGGCAGAGAAAGGTAATGAAAACATGGGGTCAGATATCACCTGGCCAGTGTGCATCACCAGAACTGGTTATTTAACATCTCATACCGCCAAGACCCCCAAACAAACCAACTTTTCAGTTCCAACTCACTGAACAGTGGTTGCAAGTAACAGTCGTCTCTTTTTTCATTATGGTGCAATCTAACTCCCAGTATGGAAGAGGCCCGCGTGAAGACAGAAGTAACGCTCTAAACCTTAGACGCTCCATTTGCTGCAGTCTTTCCATTTAATATCCCAGGACCAGATTCCCTGAAATGGTATTCATATCTCCGGAATTGAATCTCAGGTATCTCCGCAAACCACTTGTGACATCTGGTTCTCTTTCCATATTCTTCAGCAAAGGTGTAGGCGGACAGCATACTAAATCAATTTGTACACTTCTGCTGCAAACACAGGAGACAGATTGTTGTTTGGCATTCCTTGCAGTCACAGCAAATCTGCCTTTGGACCTTGTTAAGCCATTGCAGCAGGAGCTTCCCCGTGCAAGGAGGGGACGTGTACGCCGTGCACAGGGTGCGTGGGGTCGACACCCAAGAGTGGGAAAGAGCGCAGGCTTACCTTGGCACACAGAGACACGGGAAGTTGAGTTTACCCTTGTAATCCATCTGGAGATATTAATGAGTGGAGGATAAGTTCATCTGTCATTCCCCATTCTCCGTGTGCCAGCCTCCATCCATAAAACCATCCGTCAGCTGGATCAGGGCAGCTGGTTTTGCCCACCAAGTGGCTGTGTTTTTAATGGCTGCCCAAGATTCATGTCCTCAGATTAACACGTTACTTTCCCCACTGACAAACTACCCATTTATTCTAGATTAATACTGAGAATGCTACAGGTCAGGGCAGTGGTGGAGGATTGCACTCACAGCATGGATGAGGCTTTACTCACAAGAGGTCTGTCTCCCCCCAGTGGCCTATCTGGACATTGAATGGATCCTCGTGCAAAGATGTGTTGGACTAATCGGAGGAAGTAGACAAGACTGTAAAGACATATGTTTCCATATTGTGGCATAATATTATTAGTTATATGACACACCAACAGTCTCCCTGTGTTTTTCCTTTCTCTTCTTCCATCTCTCTCCCTCCCTCTCCCTCTCTTCATGTCCCTAAGTCCTCTCCCTTAAACCCACTCGGGTGTGTCTAATGAACAGCATTCATCAAAGTCCTATCCCTTTGATCAGAGAAAATCCACTGTGCCATGCCTGGTTCTCCACTCCTCAACGTACTGTAGCGGTGGACACTCCCTGTAACCACAACCACGCTCGTAAGTCTTCATGTTACAAAACGAAGGTACGCCCATACGCAAGTCATTAGAAGACTAGCCTCGGCCTGCTCCGGATTCTCTAATGATGTTTTTTTTTCAAAGCAGGGCTTGTTATTGGGTGATGTGCTGCACCTCGGCACCTTTTGGCTCTTTCAGAATTGAAGGAGCATGCATCAAGGTCTTGCTCAATCCAGTTGTCATGGACTATACCAAAAAATATTCCCTTGCAGATTTGTGAGCTCGCTGTAGGTTTTCCGCCACGGCTGAACACTTAATGAGCTCTGCCACGTCAGAGAGCCAGCGACGCCCACAGTCTCTCCAAACGGCCGTGGAGTCGTTAGGCTTTGTCTCCGTGTCCACTGAACAAATGAGACCGGGAGAGAGGACAGAAGAGTGTGACAAATTGTGAAGTGGTCCAGGGGCTCAGGACAGGTGCAGGGGGAGGAGAAAGAGGAGGTTCCTTTTGGCAGGATAAATCTATTAACTAGTTTAACAGATTTCCCCCCCAACCCACCACCCTCACCCCACCCCCACCGCCGTATCTGCCTCCACTGCTGTGGTCTCTGCCAGCGTACAAGCTCTCGATCCACTATTAGCATTCATCAAGCTGTAAAGAGGATGAGATGGGGGTTTGCAGCTGGAGGTAGTGTCATGTCTGGCCTGGAGAGCATCACTTGTCAGTGCTCCATCCAAAGCCCTCTAACGAGGGTGGAGATACACTACAGCAAATGGAGCAGTGATGAGGCAAGCCCAGCCAGCAGGAATCATCCCACTTGAGGTGTGTGTGTGTGTGTGTGTGTGTGTGTGTGTGTGTGTGTGTGTGTGTGTGTGGGGAGGAACATCTAGGTCTGTTTAATGAGTCTATGTTCTAGTAAACCTGTATCCAAAGGGTAAAAGCATAAATCCTGCTTCTTTATTAGACTTCATCCTCACCACATTGACGCTGACTATATATCCAATAGGAACCTGAGGCTAGTCCCACTAACATCCTGCCCTGCACCCTGATAGGACAAGCCATTAAAACCATGAATAGAAAGGTTCTAATGAAATATCAATTAGGCCGTAAGAGAAGGCCAACGCTGATTTTACGAGGGAAAGAGCTCATTAAGGGGATTATTGCCAAAGCCGTCAGATCATTTTTTTAATTTTCCACTGATAATCCAATTAGTCCACAATAGATTTCTACCAATTTAGAAATCTTTGTTATGGGAGTAAAGTTTCACTGCTAATGGGGACCATTATTAGTCCCTGATAGTCATATATTTTTAGTGAGTAATATCAGCCAGTCCACTGTAATTCTGATAGACTTCCACTACGGCTGAAACTAGTCGCAGCTCGTTGTTGCAATCACTTTGCTCATATTTGTCCATACTTCTTTCATTGGAGGTGATTTTGACAGTGTTGACTCTGGAAATAATCATCTCGGCAATCTTGGACACCTCCCCGAGCAGCATGGCAGACAATAAGAAAACATCCATTTTTAATCTCTCATTTTTTCCCCTTACTCTCTGACCTTCAGCCCGTGAAAATCCAACTCAATAATTCAGTATGCTCTGCATTTCCCCCCTTTGGAACACACACACACACACACACACACACACACAGGAGGATGGGTTCAGTGCAGTATAGTATATGAATTTTGATTGTTGCTTGTGACTGACTGGTATCTTCACCCACAATTTATTTTTATTTTTCCACTATTTTTCCGTCTTCATCTCCCTCAGCTGTGGTGCTGCTACTGTTGGGGAAATAAAAACCAATTTCTTATTTTCCAATGCAAGCATCAGAGAGTTGATCTAATTGACCTGAATCTGGGTAATATCTTTTGCAACAGCAGCAGCTTGTATGTTATGTGTCCATAATTCAAAGAAACTCAATGTTAATTTGTTCATTTTGTTGTGTAAACCTTTTGGGTCATTGGGTCATACTATAGACCACTGTTGTAACTGATGCACACTACGAGTGTTTTCATCAGTTATGCCTGCAGAGCGGTCTACACACTGTGCTCGGCCATGTCTGTTTCCTGTTTAATTTCACACCTGAGCAGCCCAGACCTGAACAGAAGTGCAGCAGTCTACCTCCACCCTCTGTTAATCTATCACACACACTGTAATCCACCTCAATTTCATCTGAGGCATACAGTGAGATCACGCGCTGTTTTTTCAATCTGATTCATCGATGACCTAACGGTACCTGTTAGTGGTACTGCTGCCGCTCTAAGCTGTAGTCGGTGTTGTGGCGGTGGTGGTGCTGCATACAAATGACGGAGCGCGTCCTTTGTTCTTCCAGCACATCCACCTATTCTCTTCCTGGCGCCGGGCAGATGTAGACAGATGTAAGCATAAACAATACAACGTTTTTTGTTTACAGCTCAGATACGTAGCTGCATTACAATAATGTGCAATAATTGTGCTTGCATGAATTCATAACTAGTTGCAGAGCATGTGGCGTGCACTTTTGCAGTCATTCATCCAGAACGGCACATTTCCATAATTTTTTTTTGTGCACGTTGCTGACGAGACCCTTGAAAGAAAGACTTGGCTATCCATCCACCACTTCACTGCTGTCACCCATAACCTTGATCCACAGCTTAACAATGAGAGCTTCACATCAGCGTGGGAATATGCACATGCCAGTATTGAACAAAAAAAAAAAAAGCCTAATTGCCATGATATACAGCACTGTCACTATTAGACAGAGCACATGGCAGAGGTTGCTGAATGAAAATGAAGGCAGGCTCCTCGGGTTCCCAGCAGTGCTTGATATACTCTCCACGTTGGTGCCCTCCAGGTTAAATGCCACCACTTAGAGCTCCTCTGTGTCTCTCTTCACCTGCATGCAACTCCTCTCCCCTACACGCTGCTGCCTGGAAACTTTCATTCAATACTGACGACTTGTTTTTGATTTGACAGATAAGCAGCTACGCTAGTGTCTGTAGCCAAATAACACATCTTTTGGGAGATGGTGTGTTTGAGTTTATGATTGAGATGATAGAAACACACACAACCACCACCACACACACCTAGAGGTGGTAACAGGAGGCCATCTTTGTTGTGTTGGAGGTACTTCCTGTTTCACTTGATTAGGAGACAGAATGGTGAGTTTACCAGACACTGATCTTCCTGTGGTTTTCAGCTGTCAGTCTAACAATACCATCAGAACTAAATCTGTTTTTTGAAAACTGCAACTGGCACATTTTATTGTGTTTTTGAAATTGGATGTTAAATGTGAGTTTTAGTTGTCTATCCCCTCTGAGATATCTTTCATATCTTTGCAATAATCCCTTTTTCAAATAGAAATATGTGAAGGAATGTCGAACCCTGCGAGTTTATCAGATTGAATATCTGCCTCCTGCGGGGTAACGGGCTCTTTAAGTGTCTATGAATACAAATTGCAGCTTAGGAGGAATTTATCATGCAGTTCAGGATATTGAAACGTATATGTTACTGCACATGAAGAGCATGTCAACATGTTGCACTTATATATATATATATACTGTAAATTATGACCATAGTTATCTTTTACAATTTTCCAGTGATGAAGGTGAGAATCAATTTGTTAATTGAGCAATGAGTATTGATTTCCTGAGTCTAAATCCACGGCTGATTGAAATATCACGTAACGGCAGTGCTGCTCTTGAGTGTGCCTGCCACCCACCAGCCTCTCTGTCTGATTTACAGAGCTAGGAGACGGGGCTGTGTCTCTAGTCTTTACTGTATATTTCCATCTCTGTCCATGACATTTAGAGAGCCGAGGCCCATACGGCCAAGGTTTTACCCCAGTTCCCTTCTGTGACGTCCCCAAAGACCTCCATAAAGTGTCCGGCTCCGGAGAGAGAGTGAAATGCCAGTAGACATGTGGGGAACTGGTTGGGAAATTTGATGGTTCATGCTCCATAGAAGATGACTGAAAATAGATTTGGGAGTGGTGCGATTGCAGCATTGGTGTGTAAAGGGCCAGTCACCCCTATTTCCTTCACCCCAGGACTCAATCAATAGCAATTTAGGTTTTATCAATAATTCACTGTTGGCTCATGATTGGTTCTCGTTAGTGCTGGTGCTCACAAACAGACAGCGTTTAGGAGAAATGAGTTTTCTATAGGTTTCAATCGTCACTGAGCATCACCTTGCTCTTATGTCTGTGTGACTTTGTTGCCATAAGCAGCTACAGCAACTGTTCTGCTCTCAACTGTCTCTACATGATGGAGACTAATGAACTCACACTGTACAGAGGAAACAGTCCAGGTTGTGTTTACATTGGCTGATACAGTCAGGTGATGTATAACACAGTAATAACAGTGATTAGACTTTACTGCTACTGACACGAGTCCACCAGAAATGTGTTGTTGGAGGGCTGATGGCTCTGCTGATCTCTCTTGAGCTTCCTGTTTAATATTTAAGGAGGTTAAGCCACGCGTTCTCATGAGCTGCCTCTCCCTTTTTTTTTTTCAGGTTCATTGCAATACACACCTAAGTGAGCCGCTGAATGAAACGGTGGAGACAATGTTATCTGAAATTGAACTGAGCCTCGGTCACGGAATGATCCTAATATCATCAGGTGGAGATGGGATGGGCCGGAGAGATAAATGGAGCTGTGTAATTATGTGTCTTTATCAGGTCCAGGCAGCCTGGCACTGGAAGAAGTCATCTTGGCTGTGTCCTTGACGGCTATCCGTGAACGGCGCCTTGGCCAGGAAGTACAATGCCAGCGTGGCCCCGATGGTGCTGCGACAGGAAAGGTGCCTTTCAGGGTAGTTACGCTTGTTACGCAAATTATAGAAGCTAGATTGCAATTTAATGTCACCAGGGGGTTACAGTTTTGTGGGTAGTGGCACTGGCCACGCTCAAACATCAAACCGCTTTATACTAGGTATTTTTTTATGGCGAGTTGTATTGTATATTGCCTATTATAGAAATAGAAAGAAATGCATTTTGTTTGGTTCCTCTCATACATGCCTTTGACAGCGCACAGTTTGTGTGTTGGTGTCTGTGAGCTGCCTTTGGGCATGCAGATGTAAACATAGACATCTTAGTGTTGTGCATGGGGTCCTTAATGGAGCCTCTGTCTGCCCAGACTGGCATTTCAGCTGTTTTAACCCATTACTACTCACTCCCTGCACACACACACTCTCTCTCTCACACACACACACGGGGAGCAGCCATCATGTTTGGTGCATGTGATGTGAGCTGACAGTGAAACACTTACTGCATCCTGGAATATCCAGGCCGATGAGCCGTTCCGTGTCAGCGGGGCCAGGGCGCGGTGACAAAAGGGATGCTCCTTCCACGTTGTGTTAGGGCACCGTCCTGGAAAAAAAAAAAAGGAAACTGGGAAATGCTGCACTCAGTGGGTAGAGCAGGTTGTGCTGCTGGAAACGAATGACATCATCAACTAACTAACACACACAGAGACAAAATCAATAATGGATAAGAACAGTCAGTGATGCGGAAGAGGCACCCAAAGTCTAGTCTCGGTATTCCCAGTGTTCATGTAGATGTTAGCTGGGAGGATTAGCTCTCACATCATCCGATGGGTTTAGGAGACTACAAGCTGTCCCATCCACGGTATATACTGTGTTTTATCACACTTGTTTTGCTTCACCTCGGCTCTATTTCACCACAGGTCTTTTCTGTCTCTTCCCTCCTTACTACTTCATCTGGACCTGACCGAAGGTGACAGGCTATTTTTCTTGCAGCTGAGGCCATTTAGACGCCGCAGTATGAGTTTGGCTTCAATAATACACTTGCCGCGTGGCGAGACACTGATATCGGGTGGAGATGAAAACACTTTGAAGTGCAGGGAGAAAACAAAGACCTATTTAGATCATATTCATCTTCCATTAACCTCGTCAACCCACGTGGGTTTTTTATCTTCAACAAAGTAGCACTCTTCAAATTGCCAGTAGGTTTGGAAGCACATAACCATTGTCTTGGATAGATTAACTGTGTAATAACCCTCCCCGAGTATCGGCTGGGCGAGGAGACATCATTGAGATCAACATAAACATGATTAGGCTATGAGTAGCTAGTCTTTTTCATAACTCGTCTGGAGACCACACTCCGCTCCGGCTTGTATTTGAGATAATGCCCTATTTAATTAGAAATTGGAGATATGGCATTGTTTTTTAATGAGAGCAGCACTTTAGCAGAGCACATGAGGCTTCAGAGAATCGTACACAAGAAGGGTAATGGCTGCACGCGAGTTCTTCGGGGATTCAGACGAGATGCATTTTCACTCAAGTGCTCTTTATTCTCGACTCTCTGTTCTCAAAATGCTTTCCTGTAATATACTTTAACATGGAGAGAGGGAGTACTTTAGGTGTAATTCAGTACAGTGGATGTGTAAAATCTCCACCAGACCTATTTGGTAAAAGGTTCACATTTTTCAGCATTTGTGTGTCAATTGTACTCACACACACACACATATTCTCACACACACACCGGATCATGCTGTATTTCACCCTTGCATAATCTCTTTTGCTCCGTGATTTCTGTCTCGGTGCAGCAGGGCCTATCTGCACGGTAGGAATGAAATGCAAATGTATTTGTTTGCTTGGGGAGAGTATGGGAAGGTGTGGGGGGGGGGGGTGTTGAACCATGACAGCTGATTGGCTGGTGCAGGTTTTCAGCAGGGCTCTAATTCCTCTGCCAACTTGGTGGTGCGCTCAGGGAGCTTTGACCTTTTACCATGTCGCTGTCCTGGAGTGAGGGGGACGCCAAAATATATTCCCCCTCTCAGACCGGGGGGCCACTGATAGCACCACAAATCCCCCAATATTTTACACTTCTTATGTGTCCAGCCCCTGGTGACGCCGCCGAAGTCGACCCTCAAGGAGTCTTAAGTTATATTGGGGTGTAAAGGTTGTGGCAGATATGGTGAATGCACCTCTGACTGCCGATGCATCTCAGTTAACAAGGCCAGTTAATGACTTGTCAGCTGGCAAAGGTTAATGTATGATGTATCAGTGGAGCAAAGGGTAATGTATAATAGATATACCTTCTTAGGGGAAAGCGTAATCATTTAGAGTTCATATTCGATTAGCAGCAGCAGCCAAGTGGAAAAGGCTCCAAGAGGTTAGTATTTCCCCTCACAGTGCCAAATGTGATGTGGGGTCTGAGAATTGAAGCTGCGGAGAGGAGGGCAGGAGAGCATTTATTATCTGCATGTTGTGGGAGGCTCGCGCGCATGATTTGTATTTGAAGGTGAGATATTGACGGTGTCGACACGACGATAAGACCTCTGTCAGCGTATCAGAATGCTTGCTGCTAATAGGAGCTGTACTATCATCATCGCGGCACCCCGCCGGCTCTAAAACGTCAATGACAGCATTGTGACATGAATAAGAAATGTCCCCGTGCGGCGCGGGGCTTGAGCCATCAAACGGTGATCACTTGTGGTCCCAGGCAGAGGATAAACCAGGCTGGCAGCCATCCCCTGACAAGGTGCTGACATACACCCTTGCTTTGCTCCTGTGATTTGTCAACTCACTGACATGACCGTGTCACTGCAGCATGAGGGAATAAAAATTGCTCGACGTCGGACCCGGGGAGAGACACTATTGATCAACAACAGGAATTGGACGACTGCTGAAAGTGCTGGAGACGGAGATGTTCCCTCAGCGCCTGTTGCACAATGTGTGTGTATGTGTGTGTGTATAATGGCTTCTGACTCCTTCCCATTGCTTATTGTTTTCTCTCCTCCTTAACAAGTCATTTGGTCTCATTTTCAGCCCTAACATCTCACTTTTCTTAAAACGAGTGAACAATACTGGCAATGAGTTGAGGTAATTCCTCTTGTTTCCAATGCAGTGTCACTTTGGTTCAGGCATATTCTTGCAAAAGTGTCACTTGTTATTTTTGAAACGAGTTCTCAGCGTCTTTGGGTACTTTGAAAAGCGTTATATAAATGTGATGTATTATGAAGTTGAAACAAGTGAATTTATCTCACGCCATTGGCTTTTCTTCCTTCGTTTTAAGAATAGTTTTGGACTCGATAGCTGAGCAGTGAAGTCGTTGAACTCGCCCAAGTAGCCCCGAGCACTGGGCATCGTCTCCCCTTGGCCACGCCTCCCCTCAGTGAGGTCCCTCTCCACTGGCTGACACTGCTGGCTCTGTTAAGATTAGATTTGAATTTATGAAGATTGCCTCACCTGGCGCTCTGGTGTAATCTATGCCGGTGTAGTAATTCACGTTTGGACTCTCATTTCCAATGCAGTCAAGAGGACCCATATTTCACCATGACAATGTAATCACAGGTCCACATTAAAAAGTCATTATTGTTTAGAATCAGGGGCCCGACTGAGAAAACACTGACTATACTATAGCCATCTTTGTCATTCACATGGATGTTTACCCAGGAACAGAGGGCAAAGTGATTTAAACACACCCTTACAACCTTATTGATCACATAGAGGGGTTTGGACACACACACACACACACACAGAGTAATATCATTGTACATTGGATCTGCTTCTGCTTTTTGTGCTGATTAGCAAGTAATCTCACTAACAAGCTCTGATCCCTGCAGATTAGCAAATGGATAAGTAGAAAACATGTTTTTTCTAATACCTCAGACAAGCTGTAATCTGTCTCTGCTCTATTGCCTGGCGGTCTTAGATGACTCGATCTTTTTGATGCGCTTGATGTGTTTGTCTTTATTCAGCCGTAATGAAACCCGGCTTCGCTCATCGCTAGAGGTCAAGCTATAAGGTAATGGCTCCTATTAGGTGTTTTAAATCATGAAAAAACACGGTGCTTGTTAAAATGGGCTTTTAGTGGAATTGGTCTTTATTTACTCATGGTAATGTTTTGCAGAAGGAAGAGGTACTTGCTCATTAATGGTCCCTGTTTCCAGTTAGTTACTGGATATTGATAATATTGTAGTAATAGTAATATTGCATGGCCCTGAATCTTATTTCAGATTCCTTTCTCATCTTGTTTTCTCTACATAGAAGAGGGAGGCATTTCTTTGAGATAAGCCTGGATAAGTCCTTAGGCGTAGTGTTTTACGGCTGACTGCTCAGCGCCGTTTGATCCTGACCCCGGAGGTCCTTGTCACTGACTCTGTTTCAGAAACAACATCGAATCAAAGAACAAAGAGAACGTAGGCCTAACTCATTCGATCTTCTAAAACCATGTCTGCAGGGTGGTTGCTCATACTGAGAGATGCCAACTTTGCCATTGTGAAAAGAATTGTGTGTTTTACCAGCTGGTAAACAAGCGGATTAGAGCAGAATAGTGTATCCTTGTACGTCAACCTATCAAGAGGCATTCATCGGTGAGCCGTTATTGAACTCCCTCTCCACACCCGACTTTAATCGGCATGATTTCTGAGAGGATCAATAGCTTCTTTTCATGTCTCACACTTTTCACGAATTTTCTTTTACGGATCAATACAGTCCAGGATGTGTTGCCACTACCCCCCCCTGCCTGTAATTCAGATGCAAGGCTAACATCAGCTCCATTCAGCTTTTTCTTGTTCCTGTCAAAGTGTCAGATACAACTGGCATCATCTAATCTTTTTTCCCCCAACGCTTGAAAAGGTTTTTCTTCACCGCAGAACACATTTGACACCGGCCTGTGAGATAGAGACTGTGTGAGGAACATCAAAACTGAAACCGTAGGCCTATACAAGAAGCACAGAACAAGGTTTCATTTAATGGAACAACACCAGTATGAAGTCGTCCCTCATAGAGTCTCTGCTGCTCCTTGATCCGCTTAAATCGATTTAAACATAAAACCATGCCTTGGGTATTACAGATGTTTTATTTCAGCAAGGGCGAGGAGGTTTCTATGAAGCACATATCCATCCCCACATCAGTTGGGATTGCAGAGCCTTTGTTAGTGCTGAAGCTTTGTTTTCCTCCAGATTTATGATCATTGCGGGAGGTTGGCAGGAGCCTGTGTGATTACTGCTTACACATTGATTTATAACTCACTTTTAATTATCTGAGGGGGTCTGCAGCTTGCCGGTATACATCCCTTCTTTTGGGACCAGGAGGGGGAAAGGGAGCCCTCTTTGGTTTCCGCCCCACCCATCCTCCCTGCCTGTGGTATGGGACTTAAACAGGAGTCTGCCGAGCCACTGGAAACATCCCAGTCCTCCCCGGGGCCGGCCAGACGGATGTCTCTGACATTCATACCCAGACTGGGATCTGAGAGGAGGCTTTATGGAAATATGAAGCTGCTGTCCACTGGACATGGAACTCTAACTAACACTCCCCAATGGCCTATAAATTATATGTCTGTGAGAACCACACAAATCACTACCTAAGCCTATCATCTCTAGTTACTCTTTTCTTACTCTTTTCTTTTTTATGGAGTGCTCTACTGTGAAATTACAATGGGCAAGTCTCATTTCAGCATGAATCCTATTGTCTATCCACTGAAGCTTCCCCTAACCCATTCACTGTTCAAAGTTCACTTTATTAGTGCCCTAATGCCTTAATTGGATAAGACAATTAAGGTTAAGATAAGATAATTAAGATAAGACAGTTAATGACAACAAGTGACTGGCTTACTCATTCCACAGATCATTTCCATGATTCATTCATTCATGTTATTTAAGGTTTTGTTTACTACTGCTGCGATACTCTATGACCATTACATCTTGTTAAAGAGATTTTCATCATAATGTTAGAAAGAGAGAATTCATGGACCCTTCGTGAACATAATCAACGGAGAAGGCCAAAGTCAAGAGATCACAGTCTTGTCTAAATATCCTTCAAATGAAATCCACATGGAAGAGAGTTCTCCGCCTCTAGAGGACCACCATGAGCTACAACAGGAAGCATCTCCTCTCTATTTCCCTTACTTGCTTTATTTAATGTAAGACACACCTGGAAAATGTAAAGTATGGCCCCTGCAGCTTTAAGCAAATTGAAGCTTCCTTAGCAGCTCAGTGATGTAATTTGTGTAATGAATTCAGGGCATATCCCTGCTGTCTTGGCTTAAGATGGTGCTCATGTTAATTTGCCTACCTTGTTCTTTAAATCAATATTAAGCCCTAATTACAATTTTTTTTCCTTTCCACCAATTTGTTAAAGCTCACCATGGCTCAATAACCACTGAATATCACAGCATCGTCTATAGGTAGGAGAACCCATAAGAGACCAATCTAATCTGACGGCTGCTACTGTATAAAGACAACGTACCAAATAGTATTATCCAGTTTGACTAACTGAAAAGAACATAGGACCTCATGCTGAATCAAATCATACGCTGACATCCACACCAAGTCCTAAAGCACTAAACAGCAGAACAACAAAACAGAGACATTGTTAATGATGTTTGAAGTAACGTATCTGTTATCGTCATGATTATCAT
The DNA here is from genome assembly GCA_034670405.1 of Hoplostethus atlanticus. Classification (NCBI taxonomy): domain Eukaryota; kingdom Metazoa; phylum Chordata; class Actinopteri; order Trachichthyiformes; family Trachichthyidae; genus Hoplostethus; species Hoplostethus atlanticus. Next base: position 4,792,269 of record JAXDDX010000004.1, read on the forward strand.
AATTGAAAGGCTTGGCTGCTCAGAGAGGGACAGGACTCGGGTGTGAGGGGGGTTAATTTCAAGCAGGGCTGTTTTTGTCTTTCCTAATTATTTTTAATGTCACTCATTAAGCCGTCCCTTGGGGGAGGGAGGCAGCAGTCCTCTCTCTGTCTGGACCTCATATCAGCATGATGTCCCATATCCCTGCGATGTGTCTGCCTCTCCAATCACCGAGACAGTAACAGGGCATTAATGAGTGGAAGAGATACATGTCAGGATGCAATCTGTGCCGATCATTCCTCTGTATGCCATGATGCACTATTTGAATCTCTGTGGATATGGTGAGAACACTTATATGTCTGTCTTATCAAGTAGTCTTATATTCAGTGTTAAAATCTCAATTTCCTTAAAATAAGTGAAAAACTAGGTAAGATGATGCTGCGTGTTGTCGATGCGGTTTCAAATGTCATGTTGAAATAAGACAAGATGAGAAAATTCTTGAGAAGTTGCATTGGGGGAAAAAAATGGGTCTTATCTTACTCCATTGGCAGATTCTCTTTTAAGAAAAATAATATTTTAATACTCAAGACCAGATTAAAGGACTTGGCTGGATATTGTTACAGTGCATGGAACGGCTCTCCCCGTGTCTTTCAGTGACTCTTCCACAGTGATTGCTGCTGTCTGAGCCCTGGGGGATGTAGAGATGACAATGGAGAAAGTGAGACACGTCGAATCTGCTCCGTCACGCAGATCGGTCTCATTTCCTCGCAGACGGTCTCGCCCTCCCGTCTCCTCTTTGTGTCTTCCCCCCCATCGAATCCTCGTCTCCCTCCGCTGCTCCCCCGTTAGCTCATCAATAGATATCTTTTTCGAAACTGTACCGAGGAAAATCAATGCTGGTCATATCACCTGATTAGATCTGTGCACGGGGCTCTGTTGTGTTGTGTTGTGTGTGCAGGTGTGGTGTCCGAGGGGCTCCTCTGCAGCCCCTCCACATGGGGGGTTGTAATGAGATTAGTGGAGCCTGCAGGACCCCACACAGGAGACATGCTGATCTGATTAGGGAAAAGGGACACTGTAACTTGTAGAAGCCCTGTGACTTCATCCCTGTCTGGGGAAAGAAAACTCCCAAGACCACCGCTCTGCAGGTTTACCCTGTAACATAACACAACCCAAGCAGAATTCCTGTCTTCATTTTGACCCCGAGTGTAGGTTCCCTGTTGGGACCGACCTCCTTTTGTGTCTCTGCCTTGCTCTGGGAAGTGTGGCAACGCTGCTGCTAAGAGTGTGTGCTGAAGGTGGTGGGCATGGGGGGGGATTGGTGGTGTCACTTTGATGGATTAGCCCTCTCATTGCCAGCTCCAGCGATTAGGTCAGCAGCCCAAGAGACAGCAACGCGCCTGCTGCGAAATGCTGATGCTAGACTTACTTACCGATTATAAGTCACTGCATCACTGCCAAGCAGAGCTCCACACAGTCACTGAGCCACAGTGAATAATAGGTAGGACTCCCCCTCAGAGAGAAGGGAAACAGGCTTTCAGTGCAGTTTATTTGGTCCAATCCGCCTCTCTGAGGAGCCTCTGAAGTTGACACTGCATAGAGTTCCCTCTAAACACATGCATGTATTCTCTCTCTTTCTCTCTGCAAGTGTTTGTGCAGCCACATAGCACAGACAGTTGCACCACACACACACACATGCACACTCCACTGCTCAGGTCTTGCTATACCACCCTCTTTCACAATACTGCTCTCCCCCTCTTCCCTGATGCCCCCTTTCATTTGTTCAGTGGTGAATTCTATGGTTGTTAAACTGAAGGATTGACTGTGGAGCTTGTCTAGCTTTTATCTTTCCCCCTGATTCATTTTCATTTCTACTATAAAAGGGAGAACGGCACAGAATCTAGCGCCATTATTTTGTCTGAGACGAATAGATCTACAGGGCATCCAGCGCAGAATCCAAAGACATATCGTCTTCTGTGAGTCATCCCATTGTTTCTCAAAGACATTGCAACATTACTGTACTAAGAGAGATGATTGCACTAGAATTTTATGGACTATTACAGCGAGAGCTATGGATCTGGTGGCCACACAGTAATGACAGCCATCTATCCCACGCCACTTTATCCTGGTTAACAATACATAAATGTGATTACTGAGGGAAAAAAATGTTTATTTCAGTTTTATTACCGCGCCAGAAATCACACTATATTGTTTTCTATAATAACCTCATTTTCTAGAAAAAGACCATTTCATAAGTTAAGTAGCTTGTCTCCTTCAATTTAGAGGACTATCTCTTTCTGATGGCCATTTACTGTTTTTGCTGCTTCCAGCATGTTCTTAATGAAAGGACCGGTCTGATTTGCGGAGATGTCCAATTGCTTTATTAGTCTCTGTGCCATCAGCATATAATCAGGCTTTATTTATAGCAGAGCCTTGCATTCATTGTTCCCTTTGCTGCACATCAGGGAAGCACCCAACTCCCTGACTGCAGAGCAACTCTGAGACTCAACTCTGAAAGATTACAGAGTGGAATGGAGATTATTGTTAATGATCAGTAGATCAGATTCAACATATTGTGGTTTTCTGTTGTTCAAGCAAACTAGAACATCATTTTGTCAAGAGGGATATTTTCCTGTATAAAGAAGTTGATGTCTCTATAAACAAAAACTATAGCAGGCATTAACTCTCCTGGATGGAAGACAAAGGGGTGTGTGGCTGAGGGGGACTCCAGCTGTAGTAAAAGCCTCCGCCACGGGAAGCGCCACCACAGCAGCATCATAAAGATAAGACGGGTGTCGTCTCTGCTCTCCAGTCGCTGTGCCGCGATGTTGGCTTTTGTCTGAACACACACACACTTCTTTGGATGGATGCCTTTTATGGTTTATGTCACAGAGAAATACACTCCTATTCCGTCTGATTGCTGTTGCCTGCTGGGCAGTTATCATGCTATTGTCACTGTTACATTGGTGGAACTAATGGATCAGATAGGCGTCTGTTTGCCAAGCCCCATACAGTTGAACACAATGCTGTTAGTTGTTAGTTCATATGTACAACTGCACAGGCTCAATTTTCCAAACAATTTATGACTATATGGCCACTGTAATCAAGAAATGTGGTCTTTAAAATAAAGTATATATAACAGACATCTTGTGTAGTGTGGTCTGCATGAATGAATGAACACGTTATCTGTGTTTTGCACTCGGTGAACAAACTGTGGATTTGATAAGGACAGCCACTCTCCGTGTTCAAACGAAGACTCGTCTGCCCTCTTCAGGCCTGGAAAGTAACTGAGAAATAGAAATGGAATAGACAACGTGGATGCTCCAATTCAGCACTGTGTTTGGGCGCTAACGTGCTCTCTTAATGTCAGAAATTGTAATTAACCTAACAGGTGCAGCGTCGGGTGTATCACAGTAGGTGTAATCCTTGTTTTTTTTTTTCTGTCTCAGAGGCCCTCGAGGAGAATATCTCACTGCACTCACACCGGGTAACTTATTTGCAATTAGATTTGTTTTATTTGCCCCATTTCTCCCCACCAGCATCCATAGCTGCTGCAGGAGGCAATTACTCCCTCACTAAAAAACGTGGAAAACAAGGATGGGGTCTAGTTTTTAGGTTGAGTGTGTGTGTGTGCAAGTGAGAATGTGGTGCAATGTGTCCACAGTTTGTGACAGTTCCCATCCAGGAGGCCTGACTCTCTGGGGGACTCCCAGGAAATTGCACCTTACTCTCATATCATTCCATCTTCCCCTGTTCTCCACAAGCTCCCCCACTGCAACTGACACAGTTACTGTAGTACGATGCCATCACCGTGTTACAGCAGCTCCGTTTTTTGAAAATCCATTCCATTTTTCAGTCTTGTCTGGGGACAGTAATGGTCTGCTCCCACTCCACAAGGTTCCATCAGTAATACACATTCAATCCAATACTCAGTGGCCTCAGATGACCTCAGACAGCGGATGCAATTATGACAGGCCTAATGCCCCACTGAATGCCACTGCCAGACTGCTTTTAGCCAGCTCAGTGCTGCATGTGCACTGTGGAGTATACCCTACCCAGTCCCTTCAGGATTGAATTTACTGGATGACATCATTGTATATCAGAAGACAAAAATGGGATGCTTTAATGGTTGTCAAATCAGAGAGATAGTGTCACACATATTAAACTGGCACAATACAATCGTTTCCTCCCTTGGCAAACCTACCCACATCTATTCTATCATGTAGACACGACCTGCAAAAGACAGATTTCTGGGTTAAAAGAGAGTTAAATGGAATTGGAGGAGGTTAATAACAAAGCTTTATGCTGTGTGATTTAGGATTATACACTCCCTAAATCTCCAGACCAGGGCCCAGAGAGGTCCAGCTGTAAGCTGTGTGGATATAGAGAGAGAGAGAGGACTTACATTACAGTTGAATGGCTTCGGGAGAAAAAGAACCCGGAGATCAAGAGTGGAGTCTTATTTCACTCTTCGCGGGGGGTTAGGTGGAGGTCGTAGTGGGGTTTTCTTCTTGGTGGGTCCATTCTCTGCTGACAAGAAGGTAATCAGGCAAGAGGCATGCTAAACCCTCGTATGTTGGGTAGTGACTTGGAAGTGACTTGAAAGATGAATGTTTGGCTTTAGTGAGCCTCATGCTGTCTTCGAGATGATGCCTCCCTGTGATGTTCCAGCATCTCTAGCCAAAGAATAAATCAAGCGAGAGACGCTGAAAATTGTGTATAGGGTCTCCCCATCCAAAGCAATCTTGTGTAAAAAGGTAGAGCGCTGCTGGATCCTACCATGGATCAATGTATGGCTTTAGGAAGCTATTGAAGGTCATTTTCCACCTGGGACTGTATCATGGGGACTGTATCATAAGTCCTGCTATGAAACTCATAGTGAGACCACCTCAACCCTCTGGTAGACATGGCTGAAGGTTTGGTGTTTGGTGAAGTTTCATTTAAACCATTGATACAGTTTCTAACAACGGCACAATCAAGCTCCGTGCTCCAGAGAAGCTGATGTTCGTGACAATACGTGACAAAAAACAATTAGGTGGCCAAAACAATTAGAAAAGCAGATACAAACTGTACTGGTATAAATAGAGCACATCATCTCAACGCATAAAGACACTGAAGGGAAGATTTACTGTTGATGTGAGTTCATGGCTTCCTGTACAGTAAACAAATACTATACAGGCCAGTTCTGGACTGGCCTTTTGTCGGTTTGTGTATTTGCTTCGTGGGTATAATTTCCCCCTCATGATATGGCAGTGGAGCAATGAAATTAGAGCAGAAAACAGCATGCGGTTGGGATACATCCTCCAGTGATAAAACCAATATTGCAAGATAATTATCATGGATTTTTACAATTTGCCCAGTGCATTTCTCCTGGAGGGGAAACTGTCAAGCGTTTGCAGATGAATTTTGCTTTTTATTAGCTCACAGTAAAACAGTGCCTTACTATCGGAGATGTAAAGCAATAGCCCAGCTTTATAGTCAAAGGAGTCTGCAATAAAAACATGAATGCATGAGTGGTTGCATACTAATGTAATGTGCAACATGGCGCACGATGCCGTACATGTAGTGATGTTGTTCCACATTAGACGTTTTGTTTTATGTCATAGATGCTCCACAGTATAGATGACTGTTCTGTTGTCTTTCCACCCAGCTCTGACATTTATGGCAAAAATGACGTTACCCTTAAACCAACCGCGGTGTAATGTAATGACTGATAAAACTTCCTCTGTGGTGGGTGTCCTCTATTGATTGTGATGCATCTGGTTCAACAAGCCTCAGTCAATCTCATTTTGTGACATGAGACCCAAAGTTCTTGTTGAAGTATCCACATGGGAGTGACCAGATGGGGGTGGGAAGAAATAAAAGCATAGATCAATAAGTTTGTGTGTTTCCCTTAATTGTTAAAACGTAGAGGTTTAAACAGATAAAGGTGAGTCATGGAGGATCTGATTCCTTAAACAGAAAGTCTAAATTAGACTGTGAAATTCTGTTCTGTCAGTATAGCTCGTACTGTAACTAATAACAATAAATAAAATAAAACGCTTATGTTGTATTGGACATAAACCTACAATTTCATATGTTGGTGTCCATGCTACCTGAGCTAGCTGAAGCCTAGCACATCATGCTGTTCCTATGTTTTCATTATTATTCTCTTCAAAACTTTCCACTCAAACTACTTCTACATACTTTCATCTAGAGATGTGCAAATTCATTCAGATGGTTGATAATCTTTATATTTTTAAGATATTTAACTTTTATTTAAATAGCAGAGTGTGAATAGTGACATCCGGTGGTCAAATTGTAAACATTTCTCAAAAGATGAAATCCTATTAAATGAAACTTTTTATCCTCATAAGCTGACCCAAGATTTCCAGCTGCTCTCAGTTAGCTAGGCCACTGAGAGTGAGTCGGTCACTTCGTCCGCCATCTTCGGTGTATGTCTGAAAGAGGCTATATTTTCTGCAGGAAATATACTTTTCTATTGAGTATTTTGTAACAGGAGAGCAGCAGTACGTCCTAACACTCGTAAGAGCAGCAGGTTAGTCTCTCTGCCTCCCTCAGTGCAGCCTGTCAGAATGAGCCATGGCTGGGCAGGTGGGATTGTCTCACCACAGAGATGTATGTATCAGGAAGCTGTAAATCCACCACGGCCTTCCATTTGTTTACGCCTCCTGTTTCCCGCCAAACAAACTACTAGATTTCCCATGAGAGCTGCTGGCCCCCACACAGCGTCCTCAGTGGACATGCTTTACGGGCATCACAGCCAGATGAAAACAGTTAAAACGCCATTTTTAAAAAGGTGTGTTTGTGCAGAGGAGGAGGGGGCGGGGGTTAGATTCAGACGCAGCTAAAATATTAGCACAGAACGAGAGGATATGTCATAAATCGGCATGCCGATCATGCCCTTCATTCTGGTGAATAAGCTGGTGTGATTCATTTCACAGACAAACTATTATGCTCAAATTGTATTTTAATTAATCTCCTGATTCATTCATCAAAGCCCACAACGTTGGGACAGGTGGAGTGGGAGTGGGGGCTAGGGTGGGGAAGAGAATCTGTCTCTCAAACCAGCATCCCAATGCTGATCCAAAACACATTCATCATTTAGATGAATATAGTAGCACGCTGCTGTGTCCAAGAACACCGGTGAAAAGACAACACACCATGTGGATTGCTCACTTAGTGCTTTGCCTCAAGAAATGATGTTATGATTTATTTGTATTCAAAGTGTCAGAGTATTCAGTGTCTCTTCTTTTTGATTAGCACCTATCAAGCTATCAATCCACTACAAGATCAAGCTGGTAGTGGATGCACACTACCAGATTTCCTGCTCTTGCCCAATTAGGTTAAAGTCAAAGCCTCCATCCCAGACAACATCTGGTAATTAGGGTGCACTGAAAAGCAACTAGAAAGCCACCGTGATCATTTTAATGTGATGTGATGTGGTCTAACTGGAGCTAACGCTAGTCTAAACCTTGCTGTGTTTGTGCGCCTAGTATTTGAGTTTTATGTCTCTGTGCCAGAATGTTTTATTCACATGGTTCCTCGCAGACGAGTCGACATATTTCACCAGTGAAGGACGTGACCCTGGTTGTTTATTTCCCATGATGAAATTGTCCAGAGGTTGACGACTCCGTAAATAAACTGTTCATGCAGCAGTAGCTCTCAGCTTCCGTTGAACCAGTGTAATTATTATTGTGTAATCAAAGCCGGACAGATGTGACTGATCAGGTAAAGGACACTAGCAACTTTAATACAGTAACAACAAGAGGTTTTTCCAACTGGGATGTCTTCTCATTCACTTTCAACACCAACTGTGTCCACTTGGACTCCTGTGTCCTAGTAGCGATAAAGGGTTTTGCCCATTGTTTCTGCTTCCTTGTGGTTCTGGACTTGACCTGTCTCTTTCTAATGCAGCTCTGCCACTGAAGCTACAGGGAAGGACAAATGGGATACTATCTTGCTCCGACAATCTCCCTAGCCATGAGAGGAACACATGATCAGGGCCACGCAAACCCAATTACACCCAATCAGCAGACCTGGTCATACACGATTTTATCTAATTTACTGTCAATTAATGGACGGCATGTGGCAGGAGCTATCTGTTAACACCAGGACAGCTGAAAACCGGGTAAGCACAAAAACAGGAAGTCTGGCAACTGCTGCAGAAGCTTTCATTAATGATTTAGTTCCTGTTCATTCACCCATTTGGAAAATGTAGTTTTTATACTGACCATTACTATTGTCTGGCTGTTGTACTCTTGAACCAAAAATAAGATTTACTTACTCAAGGGAGCATGTTATAAAATTATTAATATCGTATTGTACAGCAGTCACATTGTTCCCAATCAATTACCCATTGTATTTTCTATGTAATTCAGCATGAGATGTGGTTGTCTAGATTAGCCACCGTGCCATGCTTTGTCAGCGCAATTTACTGCCCCTATAGATTCACTGTGTGGACAATCCATAAAGCCTTTGCTCCACGGGGCCCTGTAGCACAGTTAGAAACTGTGTTGCAGAGAGAGAAATTAAAGGGCCAAGCAAACAGGGGATCTATAAACATATTATGTGCTGCTGTTAATGGAAATGTCATCAGCAGAAATCTCACAGCTCTATTGAGCGATGAGCCAATTTCCCTGACCCTCTCTAAACCACTGGCATGTAAAACTGCAGGAAATTCCCAGGATTGTTAAGTATGTACAGTAGCGCCGATCCCCACCAAAAAACGACCAAATTTTCCAACCAATTAAATTTAACTACTCTCATTCCAGTTTTGAATGGACCATAAGAGAAGGGGTGTGAGAGTAGAAGAAGAAAGGTTCTCTTGGAAGATGAGTAATGACACATAAACATTTATTGTGTTGTGTCTCTGCTGCCCACTGGCCTTCTCTGCCCTTCCATAATCCCTCACTTATTGAGTTATCATAAAGCGAGGTGTGTTTCTCTCCGAGGCCTGCATCAGTGGTTGATTGACCGTGACACTGAGCATAGCGCCTCCTGAGGCAGCAGCACTGTGCGGTCATGGTCATGTCTGTGGGTCACTGAACATGGGAATAGGCAACATTTAACCTTTTAGTTTTATCATGGGCCTATCATGTGAGATGTTTCTACCTGTATGTTTTGATATTAAATTGCGCAGGGGGAGAAGCTGAAGGTAAAATGAAACGTTTTCTCAGTGTCACGCGATAAAGTGGGAGATGTTATCGGAGTATCAGCACGTGAAGTGGTAGTGTTTTCAGTGTTGCCTGCTACATTTTAAAATCTGTTAGTCTGAGGAAATAATATAATACTGAACAAATTCACATTTTAACATCAACATGTAATGAATGTGAAGAGGGACGAAATGATGCTGCAGTAAACCTGAATCTAATTAGAAACATGTAGTACTCTCTCTGCTAAAAAAACAACAACAATGAAGTACAGCAAGTGTTTTGAGGGTTTGTGCATCAACAGGGTACAATGCACCGGGGACTAACTTTAAAATGTATTTTCACTGATTTCACGAAACAATAATTTGACAGCCTACGTTTTAGATTAAAGATGAATTGAATTAGAGCATCGTTGTTCTAGAGCACGGGGGCCTCCACAGGAAACAGACCAATTTGTTGGAGAGCAATTGTTTTGAGGCTTAATTCCCATTGCAATCGACTTCCTCTAATATGCAAGTGAAATGTAGAAAGTGGTTTCTTGTAAATCACGTTTCTTATGATTTGACAATTCCCACCTAACATCCATTCAGTATATGCTTAGGTGTTAAAATGGCTTTTGTATAATCAGTTTGCTAAGTGTGAAGTTATGAACACGAGCAGCTATTCAATAATGATGCTGATATGAATCTTGTGGCTTCACTGTGACTGTGGTTTGGTTCACTGTGGCTCAATTTAGACTCCTAGTGGGAGAAGGCCTCAGTCTCACTGTTGTTTTTCAGTTCTGCTCAGGGCGTCTCTCTGGTGTGTTCCCAGATTCAGGGTCAGACATCTGTCTGTCTGATGGAAGCCATCTATTTAACTGTCATCAGCTCACATGGAAGAAATCACAGGGCTTTATGAACAGCTCCCAGATCTCATCATTTTTTTTTCCACTCGGCCACCCTAACCGGGAGGAATCAGCCAAATGCAACAGCTTTGAGGGAGTGGACCACACCTGCTTGATGACACAGGAAGAGGGGGAACATGCGAGGGAGAAAATGATGAAAGGCTGACCAGGCTGCAGGTGTCTGGTTAACACTTGACCCTGATTGGCAGATAGCATGCAGTCCATTTTGCATTCCTTTCAGAGGTTAGCCCATTGACCTGTCCCACCCCCAGTAGCCAGTACCCAAGAGCCTCTAAACAGACTGAATCAGTTGGCATGGCAACCTCATGAATAGACTCGAAATTGATCCCTCTGGGTGGACAAGACCTTAACATCCTCTTTCACTCCTCAAATGGCAGCTATCACTAAATACAAGGACGTGCATGAGGGTCCTGCTAAGCCGACTGTAGCAGGATAAAACAGATAAACACTTTACATAACCTTTTGCCTCGTATCATTAATCTCTTTAAAACATTGTAACTGCCTCTATGGGAGGTTTCATAGGATCTACTTTAAATGGTTTGTCAACATGTATTTATTCCTTATTAGTTTTTTTAAATACAGTTTAGGTGGAATGCATTAATTCTACCATAATGGGATTATTTTCCTTTGCATCACCTTCTCCTGTAGAGCTATGGAGTGCCTCTAATCACCCTGAATTAGTCTGGTGCAGCAGGTCTTGTGGAAAAATAGCAAACAAAAGACCCAGGTGGCTGCTGTTAATGATGCTGTGTACAATATGATCATGCAGAGTAAGGCGGTGTCTGTGTCTATGAAGCCTGGCAGCATGAGCATCTTGATGTCCCAAATGGTCCAATGAGCACCTGTGGCTGTCATGGCCCACTGTTCACATCTCATACTCTGACAGCAAGTCTCACAAGCATTTCAAAGGGTTTTACAGTATCAGCTATACTTCTCAGGTTATTGAATTCCAACTTATTTTAATCAATTATAAATCAATATTCAGCCAGATTCTTTACTTGTTAGTTTTCTGAACCTCAAAGAGTTTTTGTGGACATTTGCTTTTCTTTTCTTCTTTTATTTTTTACCCCAAGATGAAATCCTAATCATACTGATAGTTTGAATCATGTTGTTTTTACTTCAAATGCTCTTTTTTAATCAGCGATGACTTTTAGATTGAAAAAATATATATTTGAAACTATGGATGGATGGATGGATGGATGGATGGATGTTTGACCATAGAGGCACAAATGGGTTCATTAAATTTTGCAAAGCAAGTGTCCTTGCTAAACTGTATAACATCCCTGAATAGTCCACTAGGGGGTAGTAGAGTGGAACAAAAGATAAATAGCTCACCCCAGTGGATGTACTGCGTGGGGCATCCTCATTAATGAACAATGCCTAATGAATTGATGTCTAAAATACCTTGACAGCAATAACAGTCATTATAAACTCAATCATTTGCCTGTATTCATTATGAACATTTAAAGAGAGCCCTGGCTGTGCAATGTCAGACATGCTGAGTGTGTAGACAGTATGTGACCTCTTCACAATGAAACAGTAATGAGGATCAAAGTAATAACATGACTAACGCCACAGTTGCATATGATCTATGATGATTCATACTGTATGAATTTGCTGCTCATGGCTCAAGGACAGTGTTTTCCGAAGCACTATTGGAATGAGAATTGACCAAAAGAAATTATGAATAGTGTGGGATGATGTACAGATGTGTCAAAATTTTAGCTGGAGGATTTGTGTTACTGTGTTTACCTCGACAGTGTTTGTCAGTAAAAGTCATTGGGTCAGATAATTGAGTAAAAAGAGACAGATGGTGGCAGCATTTACTGCTGATTACATGGAGGTCATAAACTGCCTTTCAATAGCAGGGGGTGTCCGATCCAAGCCCATAAAACCGACAGAGCCTTGGAGGGATGCTTCAGCTGCCCAGGCAGGAAAGTGGAGGGGAACAGCAGTGGGGCAACACTGGAGAGTGTACAGATGCTCATAATATGTACATCTTAAGGAGGACACAAGGGGCCATGTCCATATTACTGCATGTGGTGTTTATTGCATAGTTCTTGATCAGTATAGATTCAGACTAACTGCAGAATCTCTAGGATGCCTTACGTAGGAAAAAACGACTCGATGTTCTCTTCACCTCAGTGGAGTTGGCATATTGTAGCTAGGGATGTAACTGCTGTCACTCACGGAGAGTAAAATATTCCATACCAGAAGTCTCTAGGCTAGCAAAACTGCATAGAGTGGCTTTATGTGCACAATGCAGTAAATATAAATAGTATATGCTGATGCAGGGCCATGCGCAGTGTCGTGAAATGACACAAGGGCACAAGAGGAGCAATGTTCCTCACCAAACCTGCTAGACAATGCAAAAGGCTTTATTCCAACAAATGGTTAATCAGCTAAGATTTATGACCTTGTCGGAACTAAAAGAAATAACAAATATCCACACAGTCAGACATACTGGGGTCGTGGATTTCGTTGCTTCAGAATGAAGCAAAATGCCACACTTGTTTTTTATGGACTGACAGTAGCTTACAAGTTTTGAAGTTCTGCACGGCCTCATGTACTCATGTACTCTACTCTTCCTATTTGTACTCAGTCAGTCAATGTAAACATGGATTACAAAACAAAAAGCATTGACAGGAACATATTGAATTTATTGGTTTCTATGTGCTGCAATGACCTGGTTGTGTTAGATTTATATTTGTGGAACATACTGTTTGCTTTACTCCACGTTCTGTTGGAGGGGCTTGATTGTGTCTGCCTACCATACATTTAGATTAGTCTGGTGTATTGGCTTATCTGAAAACAGGAGCTGTAGACAGTGTTTACTGATCATACTGATGTATTTGTCTACCAACTCCACAAGACAGGCGATCAATATTCCAATTACAGGTAGATCCCCACTCTAGCACCGTTGAGCAGTGAACATCAATCAATATCTTTGTCAAAATGAATGCCACCATATGTACAAAGAGGTGTTTGGGACACTGTGAGGCCAAATGATCTAAAGCTTTCTGTTAACAATAGTCAAGCCATGTAATCCTTCAGACTGTAACATTATAAAATGATGAAATGAGATGTCACAATGGAGACGTCTGTATGCAAGGCTCTATAGCGTGTGGTACTGATACAGAAGACCTTGTAAGACCAAGGAGTTTTCATCTTCCATCTGTTATCCTATGTTATATATACCTGAAGTGTTTTATTTTACAGGTGTTAAGGACCGCTCCTGAAGTGTTCATCTTTACTGTGAAAGCTTTTAAGAGTCGTCAATAAAGTGTGATGTCCAAACATCTCACAACATCACCTTGTAGCTGAGGTTGTTCTCTGTGGTACCATGATGTGAAATAGTTATCTGTTTTAACCTTCAATCTGCAGGCCAATGGCAAGCATTTTTCACATTTTTCACATTAGCTGCTCCCTAATGTAACAGGTAGAATGCAATGATCCCTGAAATTATGTTATCACCATATCAGATATGATATTACACCTCATAATTTCTAAACAATATAGAGGTTACATCCATTGGAAGGGGTACTAGCATGAGAAGCTGTCGTGCTGGTTGGGTTTCCTCTCACATGGCTGATGACACATGTTAACATGGCGAGAAGAACATCCAGTGCCGCCTCATCAGAGCTGACGTGTCTGTTCAGCGTGACTGGCCTGTAATGAGGAGATGGAGCCCACTCGCTTTCAATTAGGCCTGGCTGGCCTGAACAATGAGAGTCAGCCAGTGGCCCTCCATCTCAATCACATCAGAGGCTTTGCTCACTTTCTCTCTGCATTCTAGCTCAACCCTATTGACACCACGGTAAAGTGAGCAGAATCGCCTGTCTGTGCCCCGGTCCTCTGGGTTTAGGGTATAAAGTGGCCTGCATCAGCATAATCAAGTCCCATGGCTGCTCTTGATGCTATTAGTCTAAACTGAGCACTGTTCACAGTTCTCTGAGTCTGACCCGCCTGTGCAAGTTTAATGCTCTCTGATCCCCAGTCTACTGGCATTCACAACCATTAAAATCCCATTTTGCTCAGCAAGGTGGATCGGACACTAATGGAGGCTGACTCTGCCCATTTGCTTTGAGTTACCTCATTCATTTCCTTGAGCCACCATGGTTGTATCTGTATGGAGGGGCATGGAGGAGGCCCTGATACGGCAGTCAAGATCCATTCATAATCATCTGGATCATCTGTGGATCAAGGGTTGTGGCCACATCCCTTCTCTCCCCAGGCACAGATTGTCCTCACTTTAATGTTGATTAGCCGAGTGTGAAGCAGAGTGTGCAAACGTCAACCAGAGGAGGCACTCCTCGTGAATAAATATTTGTCGTCCTTGTTTGGATAGTGAAGAACACTCTCACCACATACACTGGCTGTTACTAATGACCCCGTGTTTGCATCCGCGGTCTGTCTCGCTGTAGCAAATTTATGAGTGCTTGGTTTCTCTGTGGTGATGTTACGCTGGGAAGAAATGCTCACTCAGCAGTGTGTAGGGGTGGTGCATCATTCTAATGCATTCCTGTTTCTCATTCATAAACCAAAGTAGAGCAGTAATACTTCTCACACACGGATATGCATAATGCACTGCTCTGTGAATGTGCAGTTGGAAAAAAATGAGGTCAAAACAGAGGCTGAAATGAGATCTTCTTTAAGGAATACAGTATCATACATTCAGATGAACATCAGAAAACATGACTACATTCGTTATTCACAACACTGATCAGAGCATGGCTTGCAATTTGCTTTTGCAAGGACCAGAGAGAGAGAGAGCTACTGAGCTCTGCACATGCTGGCTGAGCTACTGTACGTGAGCAGAGCAGCGATTGGTCCAGAGCCCTGTCACTCAAAGAACAAATACCCTCTGACTTCCTCTCTCCTCCTTTCCTGGTGCAGCCTTGGAGGGGAGGGAGGGTTAATGGATCTTTTCTGTGTGAGTCGCTGAAGCTCCCTCAGCCTGTTCCCTGCCACCTGTCCTTGACTCACTGTGGCTAGACGAGGCTGAGAGGGAGCCGTTCTGTTCACTCCTCCTCTGGCACCTTTCTGTCTGTGTTTGTGTGTGAGCTGCATTTTTTAAAATCTTTTCCCCTCTGTCTGGCTCTCTCTCTCTGCCCGCGGTGCTTCAGTGGAGGGTCGAGGAGAGGAGCGTTTGTCCTCGGCCGGTGGAGCTCAGATGGGAGGCAGTGCTGCCTCTGGTTGGGACTGGGGATGCTGAACGAGGGGAGGGAGGGCCTGTTTGAGCTGGGACAGCAGCTCCAGCAGCAGGGGGAGTACCAGGCCGCCCTCCACTGCTTCCTCAGCTGCCTGTTGGGACTGACCCATGTGCAGAGCTTCACCTCTCTGCCCAATTGTCTACACCAGGTGAGCCAGGGACCTGAGGACTGGGCAGACTCTCTCTCTCTCTCTCTCTCTCTCTCTCTCTCTCTCTCTCTCTCTCTCTCTCTCTCTCTCTCTCTCTCTCTCTCTCTCTCTCTCTCTCTCTCTGTGTCTCTCTCTCTCTCTCTCTCTCTTACACACACATGTACATAGTCATTCTATGCATGCTGTGTATTAGCTCTACATCCTGACAGACACATGTCGTCAGCACTCCTTTAGAGTAATGTAAATTAGCACAGACAGAGTTGGCACACAAGCACACACAGAGCACACATTCAACCTTGATGTCACTAATACCAATGTCAAATGTAACAGCACAGTTCCATCACGCCTCCCTGTGTTGACACTGTAAGGTGTGGATATAATATAATGCAATAGGAACACCGCTCTACACACCCTCAGTAGGGCTGATAGTGTCATCTGTGCATGCTGCTAGATTATCTGATGCAGCACTAACATAACAATGTTATTAGTCACCTCACATGGCTGAAGATGGTATTTAGTTCATGGGGACTTATTGCATGTGACCCATTATATGTAGGCTGGGTTTTCTGCTGGGTTTATTTATGAGGTCAGGAGCCTGAAGTAGCCAAGTTTACATACCAGTGTCTTTTCAAAGGCCTGCAATGTTTTTCTCCTGGTTAGAAGTGCCTGAAGAAATGTCCCAAATATCAAAGCATAGCCTTTACTCCAGAACACTGGAATGTGTGGCATGATGTTGACCAGACCCATGGTAAGAGGGAGAGTGAACCGGCTTGCTTTGACAAGCAATGACATAATACATGTTCACAACTGAGAAGGATTCTGGAAAAATAACATTTTAATAAATAACGTTTAATTGCGTCTTTTATTTGTTCTTCTGTGCTTTGCAGATTGCGGAACTCTTCATCACTGACAAGAACTGTATCCTTTATCCACAAAACGAGGAAAAATCAGCATTCGATCTTTGTCATATCTGATCCTGTTCTACACTTTTACTCTGATTTTCCCTTGAGGCCTGTGAGTGCTAGCGAGCAGGCTGGCTATACAATTAGAGTTCTATTTCTGTGAGGCTAACATTGAAGGAATTGTCAGTGGAGGCCAGCAAGACAAATTCCAGTACTAAAGGGAATGTGGGTCCTCTTAGAAAGCAGTGTAAAACTGAGCGGGTGAGTGAATGTCTATGTGCAAGCCCATAATAACACATTTGCCGAGGAATCCCGTATGCTTTGTGTGTAGCTCAGGCTGTGTGTCTGCCTCTTAAGAGGATTTGTAGGCTCTTATCTCCGTACAACACATACAGGGAGAGCACTAATTAACCTGTATCTGCACTGAGTAGCTGGTGTATCGCCACCACACCGCTTCTGTAGACCATAGCGGTGTAGGCCATAGAGGTAATAACGAAGTGTCACATTGCAGGATATATTACCCCCGTGGCTCTGCTCCCCGTTACTGAGACACTCCAACACTTAACTTGCCAGCTCAAGTTATCTACCTCAGCAAGGCTCTACCCTTCACTATCCATTTTCCAAAACAGGTCGATTTGCTGGGCTTCGCTTCATCAATAGGCGTCCATAGGGCCCCCTGTCAGAATGTAAACGTATCTACTTAAGACGGGCATCTGTCACAACATGGGTTAAGTCTCTTGACATACAATGTTACATAACAGCAGGAACAGTAATGGTGTTATGTGATGTCAATGGTGGCATTGTGTTCGTGTGGTAGAGTTATTATGTAACATTCTTTTACTTTTAGTGTAACAATAAATCTAGAGAGAAATCATATAAAAAATAAATATTTATAACTTTGTATAGTTGCCATGGTAATGACACTACACAATACAGTAAGCATTGCATGTCACGAGTAATTAATAAAAGCATAAACAGAGAGAGACTGTAATACTGTTTACAATTATACCACTGTGGTTTAAAAAGTATTATGTTTGCAATGATTGAAAGTATCTGGTCTATTTCCATAGCGTGCTTGAGAGTGGCTTTGTGTTTTCGTCAACAGCAGTTCTCATGAGCCGGTGGTGTTGTGGTCCTTGTGATGGTCCTCTAGGGAGGGAGGTGAAGGGTCAGCGTGCGTAAACAGAGAGCTGGATGGGAACTTCAGAGTTTCACAGGAAAGGTCGACTACCACGGCATTCGCAGCGTCTGCTCACATGGCATCTCTTGATCCAACCAAAATCATTTTGAGAAACAAAGCGGAAACCACGTTCAAAGTTGTGTATCGCTGGATTTATTCCACATGAAAACATGAGGTGGAGTTGATAGTAGCGGTGCCGTTACAGCTTAAAGCTTGTGGGATTGTTATCAGAGCTGGCAGTATCTAGAAGTGACCTTTGTCCGAAGCCAAACGCTCTCTTGGCTGGTGAGTGTTTATTGATGTGTGTTTCATGGGAAGTAAATCTGTCAATTTGACTAAATCAGGTCTATAAATCATCTGTGCATATCCTTTGTTTTTAGTGGATGTACAGTACGGAAGGAGGCTGCATCTGGTATCTTCAGGAAAATACCAGGTAGTCATAAACTGCAACAAAGACTTTTATTGCCTTTGTTTCAATGTGGTAGTCATATTTGACTAATGATAATTATAGAAGCTTCCTAGGGGGTTGGTGTACGTGATCAGGTTATCTCTTTCCTCCCCTTGTGGAGTTGTGTGCCACGTGTAATCAGAGTTGCCTTTGGAGGTGCCTTAGTTAATGGAAGGTGTTGGAGCACGGTCCAATTACCAGTGCAGAGGAGGGCGGAGGGTGAGGGTGCCTATTCCCAGGAGAGGATTGTATGAGTTACCTGCTGTGTAGTTGTTGTGGTCCTGCCAGACTAAAAATAACTGAGCGACGTAGCAGAAGTAGTGCTCTGACCTTTGATGATTGCTGCTCTACTAATCCTCCCTCCCAGATGGTCCTCATACGCACCTCGCTGCCAGGTGACTCCCAAGAGCTGAGACACATATAATGCATTTCTAATGGTCCTGTAATGATTCCCTCAAGATTCGCTCAAAACAAATGTGTAGTATTACGCATCGTGATCTTGTTATCCTGTGTGTTTAACTGTATCATTAAATGTGCAGAGTTTTTCACACCAGATTGGCATGTTGTCTCTTTATGTACATTCAGTTCATCAGGTTTACAACAGCTGTCAGTCACCTTAAGATATGAACCATGCTGGGCCTGTCATTGTCAGTCCTCTTCCCTCAATGGCAAGGAATGTTTATTCTCTTGGTGACAAGATGAAGGAAACCAGCTGTTGTGGACATTTCTAGGTCAAAGTGTTCTTGGAAAATGGAAATCCATTGTTCTTTTTTTTTTTAGCTTCAGCATAAAGGTGGATAAAGACCTTTTTGTAGATTGTGAGCTATATTTGAGAAGAATTAAGGTACTAAAATAGCCGGCGGGGTGGCCACAGTGAAGGAAAGGCTGAATTTAGTGTGTTTTACACATGAGAGATCTGTTAAGTAGGACATTTAAGCAGGCAGGGCTGCGTTTATTTTAAGCATTCTCTCCCAATGGTCTTTAAATTCACCTGTCAAGTATCAATGGTGTCACTTTACTGTGGGTACAGTGTATGCTCTCACTATGCGGGATGTGGAACGCCAACAAGCTCTATATTTAGAGGCTTTTTATAGTTCAGTCTTTTTATGGAAGCAAACATAATAGTTGGCACGTAGATCAATCAAAACAAATCTGTTCAAAAAATGGAAACAATCTCAAACCTTCATGCCTAATAGTTAGCGCATTTAGCACATTTATTACACAGTTATTCCTATGATCACTCATAGGATCATCCAATCAGTGATCAAGAAACAAAGTCGTAGAAGGTGTCCCAGGATTTGTGTATTGATGAGAACGTCAATAGCCCTCGCTTTTGTGTTTCTATTTTTTTACCATGAGTAAAATTTGTGTCGCAGGAGATTTGCTTTTTGAAACCCTGGCCTCTGCAGCTTTGGGCCTGAGGTCATGTTCAAGAGGTGGAAAAATGAAAAACAACAGCCTGGCAACAAAGCTGTTTTTAACTTCAACAACTGAATAATCCTGTTGACAACTGAGACTGATCCTTCACTCATATAAACAGATGGGAAGGCCCTTCAGTTCATCCAGGCTGAAAAAATGTTCTACGAGGTGGCACTGATTGAACTCACTGCTCTCCAGGGGAGCACGGGCAAGTACACTTTCACTTTTGCCATGATAATGGATGCTTCTGGGAACATACAGTTCCTACATGTCATTTAGCTCAGGATAGGTCATATACTTTGACTCTGCATTTTGTGGAGTTTTGGTAAGTAGAAAAAAAAGTGAAAAGAAAGACAGAAAAAAGTGTGTAGAATCTGATTTTATTGTCATCCATTTTTAGCAGGACACCTAATCCCCAATTGATCCAGTGAAGCTGCTCAATGCCCAACAATGGGACTGTGGTTGTAGTGGGCAGCAGTCCAGTGTGAATATGTGTAACTGTATAAATACTGACCTAGAGCATCGCTGCAAAAGAGCAAGTTTTCTGAGTAAAACTTCCCTAACAAAGGTTAAAAAGCGACATCCAAAAATGCATCAACAAAGAACCTATAGGTTATTACACAATGTGTTTCTGTAACACTCTGGAAGTCCAAGCAAATAGGAGATAATGATCCATTTGACCTCGGTCCGTCTTTATTTGCAATAAACCTGGTGGAGCTCTGAGCGAGTATTCACAGCAGGGGCCGGTCATTCATCACCTGCTGCTGCTGCTCCAGCCTTCTGCCTCTTCCTCTCTGTCTGCTGCTGAGGCAGCAGCCCAGTCTTGCGTGGGCAGAATGGAGGAGTTAGGGGACAGACATAGTAGAAGACAAATGGCCGCACTTGGCATTATCTCATTAGGAGCTGTATGGCGCCATGGAATACTGAAGCCCCTGATTCAGCACACACTTGATTTGAACACTGGGCTTCTCCTGGGGAAGTGCTGGCACCAGCAGCAGTCCGAAAGCTCACTTGCTCTCCCTAGTATCTTTGTCACACATCCCCACATCCGATCCGCCAGTTCTCATTTTGTGTTTCTGTAATGCAAACCAGTCTTTTTCTGTTACTATGACTTATTTGTATTTGCTACTTGCAGGGATTAGAAGACAAACTCATCTCAAGTGTCAAGTCTCTGTGTGTGCAGGTGTGCGTGTTTTTCAGTATGTGATTGTGTTATGTGCGCTGACTCAGCATATGTTGTGTGGTTTTGGTGTGCGTGTGTGTGTGTGTGTTTCTGTCTCTATGTGTGTTAGTCTCACTGTTCAAGTGGGCGTGGTGAGTGTGTTGTTTGACTCCCATATCCTCTCTCCCCTGCCCTTATCTCTGCTCTCTTGTCTCCAGTCTCCAGTTGGCTTCTCTCTACGGTTCAGACTCCACTTGCATCGTCATCGTCCACAGCTCTGCCAGACAGGCAGATAGCCAGATCTCCAGGCTTTTTGGATTGTATTTTTAAACTTTGCAGAGAGATAAAGAGAGCAAGGCATAGTGAAGAGTGAGGCAGAGAAAGGAGCAGAAGGAGAGACAGAGGGATTGACTGAGAGGTTTATTGGCAGGCTGACTGTGATTCCATGCCCTGTGTTTGTGTAACAGGGCCTCAGGAGGAGGCTATGTTGGGCTCCGCAGGATGGGCCACCCCAGAGGAGCTATCGGACCAGGCCTCCCAGGCACAGCACCTCGAACGGCTGGCCCAGCTCTGCATCATGAGCAAGCGGTAGGTCCAACTACATACAGCAATAGAGCTCCAGAAGCGTTGTTGTGTATTTCATGTATGTTGCGTATCAGTTTTGTTTTGCTGTCTCCGGTTGCATTCTGATGTTGTGGTGTTTGGTCATTCGTCATATCAAAGCTTTAAAGAGCTGAACGGAAATGTGGTGCTGATTCTGATGACTATTCTCTGTTGGAACAGAACATACCATATATAACGTTTTACTTTCTGTTAATAGTTTTATTGTGAAATGACAGATCGTAGTGGTTTTATTTAATTACCTTATCTTGGTTTTCAATATTAGACTGAATTCGATTTTAGAGAAATACCATACTTCAAGATGATTGAAATGAATTCCGTGAGGATGTTAGGGACTATTTTAAATTTTAAATAGCAATGTTTAAGTAGAAAGTTCATATTTTAGTCATGTGCCATTAATTGAACAGACGCCATTGCTGTTCTCACCGTTAGGTTCTTTGTGAAAGATGGTTGAGGTTACAGGAATGAACTTAAAACCACGACACACAGTCACGCATGTATGCACACATACGTACACTTGCACACGCAAAACAGACACACACACATTTTTTCACGCTAACTAAACTGTAACACCGAGTATTTTCCTCTTGGACGTCATGGCAGAGAGGATTTTCCATATAGATGTGGAGAAAAGAGACACCAAACCCTACGTGAGTTTTGAGTGTTACCAGAGGAACACCTTAACTGGATCTGGTGTCTCCTGTTGCAGGGGTACTTTGTTAGGCCATAGCATGCACACATTTTCTATGCCTCTGTTGTCATTGTTGGGATTAGGCCATTTAACCTGATTGCCTGTGAGGGTGGTGGAGGGTAGGAGGTTGGACGGTGGAGGGCTAGCCGGAGGGCTGCGCATGGTGGTTCATTAACGTCAGGAGCTTAGTTAAACTTGAATGAGCTGGTACTGATTGTGTATGACTGTACCCAGAGGCTTGGGTTTCTGGGTAAATAAGGACAAGCAGGAATTTGATTCTGCTCTTTGATCTTTTCTCTTAGACATCAGAAACTTGCCCACTGAAGAATGTATAAAAATTCTGGTACTAAATATGAAACAAAAGGCATAAATTGCTTTTGGTTTCTTTATTTAGGGCAGTCAGTCTTTGCTAATGCCCCCAAAGCCTTCCTTGCCCCCACCATCAGCCTCAGCCCCATCTCTCTTGTAGGCAGGAAGTTGTAATGCCTCCTGAATCTTTCAGCAATGTCGTAGGAAGTCCTTTGGGCTGGTGAAGGGCTTTTCTGTCTTTGGTGATCAGATGTCCCTTGAGGACCTTCTAAAGCAGTGCAAACCGACACCTGGCCATTACTAATTGAAAGGAAGTGTGGCTTTGGAACAGTGATGCTGACATCTGTCACACTAAACAGAGCTTGCTCTACATCTATAGGCACACGTGAGGGCGTGAGGGTGATGAATATCCTTCGCTGGCATTGCAGGCAGATATGAGCGAACAGCTGGCATATCCTAAATGTGCCACATTAAGTTCACCTAGCTTAGCACTAAAGGGAGGAGCAGTTTAAGGGCACAGCCCCGTAAACCAACCTGTGAGCACCATGCCTTCTGAAATTCACCCTGGAGACAAGACAGGGGCAGCCAGTGCTGGCAGAAATTGAAGGTTTCCACTTCCATAAGGCAGGCCTCGCGCCTGCTGCCCTGCCGTCGCTAATCACAGCATACGCATGTTTAGATTTGTCATGCCGCTCGGCTCCTAACACTGAAACAGATACGCTCACCTGACAATGCAGCATGGCCCACTAAGCTTGATTAAAGTCAGCCATTGTTATCCTCTCTGAAAAGACTTATTTATGTGTTCAAATTGAACAAGAATGCCCGAGCAGAGATAGATTTCATCTGCTAACCCAAATTGAGCCCTTTGAAAGAGACTGCTTTTCTTTTCAGCAGGTATCAAATGTTTTGACTTCACACAGAACGAACAGGAAGTGAACCATATTTGCTTAATGGTGCCGTCCTCTTTTGCTTTCAGACCTCATCTTGCTTTAGAATACAGCGGTAAGGTATGTATGTTTCCCTCTGTTTGTCCTAACCCTTCTTCTGATTTCTGAACAAATGAACATTTAATGGCACTCTTACACTAGGTTGAAACCTCCCGTCTCTTTTAACGTCTCTCAGGCCACTAAGATCCACCAGAGGGCCTTTGGTAACGACCACCCAATTACAGCCAGGAGTCTGGAGCTCCTGGCCACTGTCTATGCTGAGATTGGCAAGACTGAATATTCAGGTAAACACACATCGAGTGGCACAGGAAACACTACCGCCACCCTGAAGTGATGTTACTACGACTGCACGAGGACTTACGTGGATCAAGGGATAGTCTGTGAAAACAAACATGGCTGTGCGATTCAGACAACAACATTTAATAACCAGCCAGTTGGGAGCACCCCTCTCCACCGTGGATAATACACCATTGTTAACACTGTCTGAAGAGTGAGAGTGGAGCCCTTGCTGCCAAGTTTACATGAGGCTGTCTCCCGAGGCACGACTATACTGGAACAGTGTTGGGCCCGAAAACTAGAACAAGTTAACTGCTCCACTTCAGAGAGCACACTGTACAGTAAAGCACTCCAGTTAGCCTTTGTAAAAATGTCAACTCAAGGAACTGTTAAATTAATAAACACACTTTGCTGTTGGACACGAGAGTGGTTTTATATAGCGGCAAAAAGAAAAGTGGCTTTGTGACTTTGACAGTTTGAGGCCGCTGTTTTGTTGTACTCATGCTTGTCTTGCATTCGGAGGAAGCAGCATTCTCGTCCTTTTTCTGAAACCGGGCGCTTTTGTGAAGACTGGTCTGCTTGGAAGAAAAAAAGAAAAAGCAATAAGTAGAAGTACCTTTTGTTGGTGAGTCAGCTTTCAAAGGCAGCGGTACAGAGCAGGCCCTGCTAAGTAAGAGCGAGAGTGCTCAGGCAAAGAGGAAGGGTTTACAACATTCCTTGTTACTCATTTCAGGTGACCTTCTTCAACATGCCAGGTGAAATTAAAAAAAGTGAAAGGTCAGACAGCAGTTGAAGGGAGGGCATACTGTTGTTGTTGCAATATCAGGTCACATGGTATTCGCTGTGTGTCTCTCTGGACTTTTTGTGACCGTCATTTAGTATTGTACACAACAAAATCCTCTTTGACCTAGAAAGGCTGTGATCGGGCTGATTAGGTGTTCACGGCTCCTCTAGTTGATGCCCATCAGATATTAATTCCATGCTGTGGCATCGTTACAGGCCCCGAACCAAATGCACATTCAAAGCACATTCAGTTAGCAACTGGGCTAAAGATGTGTGGTAAGCACACAATCTGAGATGACACTTGATACGAAATAAAGCTGCAAAATGTGTAAATAAATCAATATATTGACAACTTGTAAATATAGTTTATGCTTATATTCGGTGGTTTGACACGTTTTCAGCAACCTAGCCTGCTTTTGTAATGGCTTTTGAGCCCCTTTGCATTATGGAGTTGAACTTGTAGCTACTGAGCTCTCCGTGGGAATGACAGAGTTAACCCTGACATCTTTCCTCTGAAACGTTTGTCCTGCTTTGCATGTTTAACTTCATTTGTCTCTTGAGCAGACGACAGACTCCAGTGGTTTTCAGTGTGAGGCGGTGCTCGGTTCCTCCTCATGTGTGCTCATGGTTCCCTTGCTAGACTCCCTGGGTCAGTGCGTGTCCGCACTGTCCAAGCGGTTTGCTGCTGCGGAGTCCGTCCGAGACACCGTCAACTGTCTTCCTCATTCCCACCGGGAGAAACACTCAGAGGTCCGCCACAGAAAAGATACCCACCACGAACAGGAGGACACACCAAAACCTAAGGTAATACTTTAATCTACAGAGGGAGGAAATGTCTGCAGGTATCTTCAGCAATTTTACTATGGATATGAGCAGCTTGTTTGACTACCTGTAAAAGATCTGTGCCTTTTAAATGCTTGTTTTTTTGTTTTGTTTTGTTTTTTGTCTTCAAATCTCTTCAGAATTAGTTTTGAGTATACTCATCCCAAACTGTACCTGATCCTCTATCAAGGTAACCAATGGTAAAGGTCCCACCTCCATACTGAAGAGGCCAAGTCCCAGCTGTGGGTCAGACACAGAACCCACCCATAGACGGAAAGGCGAGCGGAGGGTTCGATTCAGGGAGCCAGAGACCACTGTACACGGTGAGAAACACACAGCTGGCCTTGTGACCTTACGGCTCTTAGTTTGGCAGTTTGGCAGTCTGCTCAGTTCAGTTCACATGGGAAAGGAAAGTTGAATTGTAGCCAAAGAGTGCTGCCCTCTGGCGCACAGACACCTCAACCAAGGTCTGAGCATAGCTAACATAAATCATATGGATATATGAAGCACATTCATAAGTAACTGTGCGAATTTAAGTTAGCTAGTTTAAATGGGTTAACCCAGCCTGCCTTGCACTTAGCAGCATGAACAAAATGCATTAAAAGATACTGACCTTTGGGGAATCTGTGGTATTTAATGTAATGCGGAGAGAAGTCCAAACACGAGTGAAAGTGATTTACTCTCCATGCATGGAGTCTGTTCCAGGGAGATAATAGTGTTTTTAAAGGCACTGCAGCCAGTTGTAGCTGCTGTACATCAGAGAGGTTCGCTCTTGTTGACTGACTGGCCTCTTTTCTGTCGGCTTCACAGACATTCCATACTATGACCGTTTAGGTGGTAAGTCTGTCTGAAAAAGTGTTCAAAATCACTAAATTATGATGCATGAGCAAGTCAACTGCACTGCACTGTCTGTTTGCAAATAGTGTTTGTCATTCTGTGTGTGAGAAAGCATCGTGAGAAAGCATCGCAACCTCACAGTCACTTGACTTGTATTACTTTAACAATGTGCTGTATGTATTTAGTCTCTTACTCACACCCAGTTTATAACAATGTTTGGAGCACAAAGAGCACAGTGTGTGTGACTATAGTCTATACTTAAAATTATAAAATCCTCCAACAACAGCCTTTTGCCAGGTGTTGTCCTTGTTGGGTCAGGAGGAGGAGGAGGAGGAGGAAGGGGAGAACCATGTATATTCCAATTCAAATTGGGAAGACTAGATGCTGATTTACAAAGCAAAATTGTTTGTGTTGGATGTGTAGCGTATGAGACGACACCGGCCCGCCCCCACCTCGCCCTCTTCACCTGCCTGTTCCTGCTGATGTCATTCCTGGGCGTGGCCATGTACTGCACAGACCGCCGGCGCCCGCAGCGGGTGTGTGAGGAGCTGGAGGCCGCGCTGGCTGTCTACCTACTGCACATGAAACAGCTTCTGTGGGGCTGCTGGATATGGCTGACCATGCAATGACCGAGACCAACCACAGGCGGAGCCATGGAGCGTCATTTAATATTTTCAGACCCCTCTCTTTTCCTATCCCAGGCCTACAAGCACCTCAGCCACGTGGCAGGCTCTGCACACCGTCCGCGGTGTCGAGATGAACTGCTCCTGTGGCGCTAGAGGAAGAAATGTGTAATCCCAGAAATATGTAGCTCTCATGCCTGTCTATGTCCCTTAGGTGGTGGGTATGCCACACGTACTATAAGTTGTAATGACATTTTGCACATCTGCAATGTTGATGCTCATATGTTACGCTCATTTAATCACCACGATCATTTGACCTTTCAGTTCTTGTCACAATCTATAATATGTGAGTGAATGTTTCCATGGAATGCAAATATTTATTTTATTACGGTACTACGTCATTTTGTGTATATCAGATACGACACAGAACTGAATGTGTATATATGGCTCAATATACTAAGGACTATCTCTAAATGAATGTAGAGATGTCTGGAAACGGCTTTGAATTGGCACAGCACACTTTTGAGATGAGCAGGACGGAAGCACAAATGTGAGAACTCTTTGGTTAAGGAGTCACGAGAAAGACGCAGGGCTGCAACACTTCACCAAACCAGGATGAATGATTAAACTGACAAAAAAAAACCTTTTCCTTTACAGACTTTATACTGTGTAGTCGTCTGACCGTCTTTAGTCAAACACATGGGTGATTCCTAGTTGGGCAGAAGAGAAAATCTGAGGCACAATATTATGAATTCTCTCTCCTTATCTAGTGTCCAGGAGAATATAATCAAGTTGAATGAATGCTAAAGCTTTTGACAGTGGTCCTCTTTATAACTGCTTCAATGCCACAGATGATATCCTTTACCCTAAATGTTATTTATTCTTCTATACTGTATATCTGCATCTACGCAAATATCCAACTTCAAATTATTTTCAATTTTTTACGTTTTTTGTTACCTGTTACATTTCTATTTTCAAAAAAAAAAAGAAAAACAATATTCAGGTTTTAATCTTGATGTCAAATGCTCATCAAGCTTCAGACAATTCTTTGGATGGGCGGGGGCTTATGAAATGTTTATGGTACGCAAAGGATGTGCTCTTTGTGTGAAGTTCATTGGTATGAGGCCAAACACAGAACTGTTACGGACCCAGTTATCTCATCACTGTGAGTTCCTTTATAGTAACGAAACAAATACAATTCAGATAGCCAAACCATCACAAAATAATCTAAGGGCATAGTGATGCGCATCCCACAGACCTCTCAATATGAGCAATAACACACATCACATAGTTTCCAGTAAAACACTATTCTTTATATAACAGGTTTTCAGGGAACACAAAGGAAAGTGTTGGATTTTGGAGTGTCAGAGCAATATAAGGCTGATAATGCCTAAACAGAAGCAAGAAATACTGTCTCTGTACTGTCAAACTGAATTATCATTAGCAATAAAACAATACCCAGTGAACCCATGTCCTGTATATGCACATTTTGGTTAGTAGCTGCATTTCCCGGCTGTCCAAACATATAGGGTCACTTTGAAAGAAGTGCCTTTTTGGAGGGTTTTCTTAGTTCCTACCTTTTTTATGATTTGAATTGTTTTGAATAAAACTGTCATTGCATATCAAAGTCAATGAAGCAGATGACTTGCTTTCTTGTTTTAATATTTGATAAGGTGGCTTGTATATGTGATGTGTGTGTGTCACAGGGAGAGAGAGAGATGCATGCAGGTATATGTGTGTCTAATCACAATATACAGTATATTGGTCTGTAGCCTATAGTGTAAAGTTAAGAGGAAAGCTGTAGCCTGAGTTACTATGGAACAAGATCTCGCACAGCTTACTAAAGCATTTCGGACTGGCTGCCCAATATATGAATGTTATGAATTCTAATCTCATTTTTGCAAAATACCTTTTTGTAATTGTAGATACATTGTAAATACTGCAAAAGCTCAAATCATCTTACTGCGCTGCAGCATGCAAAGAATTTTCCGCTTCACCAAGACGTAGTGCTCATCCTACCAGAAAAAAGCCTATCTTAGAAACACATTTGTTGGTTTATAAAAACATCCCATAACATCTAAAAACCACCCTATTAATCTGCCATGCATAAGGTCCATGCAAAACATACACAAAGACAACATGATCCATTTTAAGCGTCCTTTCAGCCAGTCGTCTGAGTCATCTGCATTGTGTTGCTAAATAGGGAATCTTGCTCATGAGTTCTGGGGAAAAAAGCTCTGTGGACCTCTTGCGGTACATCCCCATTGTGGATTATCGAAGCTTAATTATGGTTGTGTGTCTGGAAGGGGAATGAATGTCAGCTTTTATGCACTCACAAAACTCTAAATACACACAGTGGATAAATAAACTGTGCTGAAAAATATAGCAGGACTTACTGCACTCTTTAGAGACTAACAGCCATGGGGAGCGTTATCAATGGAAAATCAATTACCTTCGTCAAACAAAGCTAAAACCTTCCATTTCATTTGATTCCTAGTCAGTGGGAATAAAAGACAATTGATTTTGATTGTCTAAATAGGGAAACACCGGTGTTTGTCATGGCAGGCAAGAGGACTGTACGTGTGTGTGTGTGTGTGTGTGTGTGTGTGTGTCCAGGGATCTAGATCAGGCCAGTCTTGAGGTCGACGTCAGAGCTGCGGCGCGAGGAGCGGCCAAGCAGCAGGTCCTTCTCATGGATCAAGCTGTCCAGCAGGTCCTCTTGTCTGTAGTTGTGGTAGACCTTCAGGAAGGCAATCACTGCTATCCCCAGCCAGGTCAGCCAGGCAGCCCAAAGGCCAAACTGCACAGCCCAGAGAAAGCATTGTAATTAGGACTTGTTAAGATTTGTTACAGTGATGAACTGTATGGATGATAATACGACCATACCAGTCTTACCTGAGCTATAGCAAACTGGTCATAGAAAGCAGAGTTGTCCAGGCCAAGTTCTAGATCAGTGTCCTGCAGGTCCTCGCAACTAAAAGAAAATACATAGAAACAGGCTTTTAGGAGGAACCCATTATAATGAAAGTCAGCCCAAGAAAGGCTGAGGTTACGTGTTGCACCCTGACCTGCTGGGCATCGCTCCGCTCTCTGTGATGGAGTCACACCACAGGTTGAATCCCACACTGACGATGGTGCTGGACAGGAAGACGGTGAACACCACCAGGGAGCTGATCACCAGGTTCAGGAAGGCATTGAAGATGGAGCTGCGTGCAGATGAAACAGAAATGTTAAACTGCAGTGGGTAAAAAGCATGTAGTCGGTTTAACACTGGCACAATATAGCATCTCAGTGCTCAAAGTAAGGTTTAGATACATTCAAATCATGTTTCTGGGACATTTAAAATGCAGCTACAGATACAACATGGTTTTCTGGGATGACAATGCATCTATTAAATACCTTTCATCTATTAAATACCTTTCAGTCATAAAACACTGACATAGCCTGGATTGACGGCAAAGGTGATGGCCTTGAGAAAACACAATATTAAAACCAATAGCCCTGACATCTCATGATTGCTCTGCTGTTCAAAGGCAGCAGATTATATTCCCTCAACCAGCTGATGTGGGCAATATTGATTATGGTGGACCACACTCACGTAACGTTTTATAGACCTATTCTATAGCAAATTACCAGTAGGACAAATAATTCATGCCCAGTCCTACATCTGATCCTGTCAGAATAGCACGCAGCAAAGGGCGTGGGAGATGGTCATAAAAATACATTCACCACATTTACACTGTAACATCAATTAGCCTGAGTGTAGAATGTCCTAATGGGCTTTTTATGGTCATCGTGCAGTTAATTGTGCTGAACAACCACAAGTGAATGGTCA
Organism: Hoplostethus atlanticus; assembly: GCA_034670405.1. Taxonomy (NCBI): domain Eukaryota; kingdom Metazoa; phylum Chordata; class Actinopteri; order Trachichthyiformes; family Trachichthyidae; genus Hoplostethus; species Hoplostethus atlanticus. The sequence continues at coordinate 4,822,523 of JAXDDX010000004.1, forward strand.
CTCACTCGTCGTGTCCTTTGCATAGAAAGAACAGCAGTCTCCATGCCTGCACTGCGGACAGGATGAGAGACGCTATCCCGACAAAAGTGATGAAGCTGCAGGAGGACTCGGGTCCCCACTCCTCCACGATGAAACGCTGCTTCGACACAGTGATGTTCTCGTTTTGCCACATACCCCGGGTGAAAAGCAAACATTTCCCTCGAAAATCTTCGGTGTTTTCAGAAAGAGGCACCACGGCAATAAAACCAAAGACAAAGGCTAAAAAATAAAGGATGCATTGCACGAAAATTAAATTATCGAAGGCCATTTTTCTATCTCCCTCTTCTGCTCTGCGTCCCGGAGCATCTGCGGCTGCGCAGTAGAGGCACAGCGGAGCGGAGGCGCAGCATCCGACGCGCTCTGCTGCAAATTAATAATCAGGCCTTCAGGGCTCTCCATCTCCATCCACAACGTGGAGATTCCTCATTGGTGTTCACATTAGCAACATATTATATTATGAAATAGATTTTTACAAAAGAATGAAACTCACTAATTATTGAGGTATATGAAAAGCCCATACTGGCTCAACATAACAGGAATATTATCAGTATGTTTTGTTACGGTAGATAGATTAACCCTGTGCCTTGTTGGAAATATGTACACAAACATTACCACATTCTTACTGTAGGCTGCACATTAGCCTATGATACCCACATACACACGCACACATCCATACTCACTCACAAGGCACATGCACTCACACATGAGAGTAATGGTTTGTTTATAGATGGTGACAGCCCTAAAGGAAGGGCAGGTAGCTGTCAGAGTCATCTAACATGCTTCAGTGAGCCCATCTGGTGTACACTAGGCCAAGGTATCTCTCCCCTTCCTTAGCCACCCAGCCTTTATACCACTTACAGTGCCCTCCGGTGGGCATGGCACCTGCTGATCTCTTCCTTCATGGTGAACCCTTCCCTCTGTTTTATGTCCTAAGCAGGATAATGCCCTTCATGCATACAGATGCAGGCTGCTGCAGAATGTGGGGACCTTGTGATGTCTCTCATAACCAATTGTTTTCATTACAAAGGTTAGGGATAGTCGTTTTGAGACGATGAGGACAAAGATGAAACACCAATGCGAAGAGCATTAAAGGGGCCAAACGAGGGGCACCGATTGAGACATTTTGCATTAGCAAGTATTAATCACCCTGCAGTTTACTGGGAAATCTCCTACGCTACACAGAGACAAGTATTTATATGAGTGGTTTCCAAACATCAGACGGCTATTTGTATCCATCATACATGCTGCAGTATTTTAGCCTCCTCTCCCCCGCCCATGATTTATGTGTCATTTTGCTGCACCACAACACTCTGATTTCCATGATGTTATCAGTTCTCAGATTAGGTTTGAGTTATTGTATGTGTGTGGTCAGAAAATTGATTTCACTCCAAGGTTGTGAGTCGGCTTGCTTTGTAGCATCATTAGGTATTGTTAGCTATGTTTTATGTTCCTTGGGAATTTTTATTCTTGGGTGTATGATATAATGTCCAGATTGCCATTTCTTATAATAAATCACACTGCAGTCTAGGCTCTTCTATTATGATACACTGTATAGTGAAGTCAAAGTGAGAGTATTCTTCTACATGAGCAACAACATTTTCTATTTTTTTCTGAGAGAAAACAAAGGTATACAACTGCAAACAGTCTAAATAATAAGGAATGAACTCTCATTGTACCAACCTGCTCGGGTCGACCCTGGCTGATCTGGTGCCTCAAGCATCAGAGGTGTTGCTAGTCCTGCAAGGTCATGAAGAGAGGCCCCCATACACACATAGAGGCTTACACGCACACATGCATGCACACACACACACACACACACCACCCCAAACCACACTTCTAAATAATACAGCATGTGTGGGCTCATGGAGAGGGGACCCAGGGGAGACCCAGAGCAGAAGTGTGTCAAGCTGAAATATGTGTTAAGTTATTCACCCCCAAAACGAGACAAGGAGGGAGGAGGATGCTAACCCAAATGCAATCCCTGGGCTCTGTGCAAATATGGGGAGCAATGGGCAGCAGAAAGCACTGGGAGGTCATCCATTTTTCATGAGTTGGAATGGCAGTAAAGCAAACACCCCTTTTCAAATGGAGGAAACCAGTGAAGAATCTGAACTGCAAGCCGGTTTTCAAGGACACCCTCACTGTATTTTGAATGCAGTGCATTGGTAATAGTATTAATGCTTAAAATCAAACAACCATGTATCCCCGCTTTGTTGGTCGGAACATGATGATCTCAATTTGCTAAATATTTCATAATTGAATCTTATCAATAATTGCTGAGAGATTTATTATTGAGTGAATGTTTCTGTGTGGTATGACAGTGAAAGAGGAAAGGGGCGTGGCTTGACAGCAGCACTGGGTGGGGAAGGTTGCTTAAAGACTCAGCAGCAGCTGTCAGAACAATCTGACCCGTCTATTAGACAGGACCTCCGCCACATGTGACAGAAGAAGAGGTGGACCACTGAAAGGTCAAAAGTCTCCTGTGGTGACCATCATGCTTGCGCTCAGATCGGCTCATAGCTGAATCTTCATGCTTTCTTCACTCGTTTGCCTTTCCTGGGTCGTGTTCTGCACTGGCCTGGTGGCACCCTGCTCCGCCCGCTGGTACGAGGCCTTCCCAGGACTCCTGCGACCTGCTGGCTCCTCTTTGTCTGCCTGGAAGACGAAACAATAGTAAACAGACACAATTAGAGCCTCATATCCTGGGCTGTGATGTAGAGGGGCTGATGAAATATCCTGTGTCCATTAATCTTCCCCCAGGGGGTGCAGGGGACTGGGAGCACAGGGCCAGGCACTGATTAAATGCTCCTAATAGGGGCCATTCATCTCCCCTTGAATCCCTTACATGTTTCAACATGCAACATCACACAGGACTCTACCCTACCCGCACCTCTCCATACGAAATTGGGATTTTGATAAAGACTCCAAAGATCATATTTCATTTTTGGATTATCTCTTCAGGAGGACATGATGTCGTAGTTAGCTTCCATGATATGACCGATGACTTTATTTTCACCACAGTGTGAATTTGTCTTTCATGACTACGCCACACCTATCCTCATAAACATTCACACATGAGGTCACCCGGGACAAGATCAAAATTTATAGTTCACATTAACAACTATAGTCAGTTTAATATCCTGATTTTGCTTATCTTTACCTTTAGCTGGTCTGGCATTAAACAGATGATGATTTCATCAGTTATTGATAGTTTGTCTTAAACTAATATTCACACATTTGTCATTAATATCTCTCAATCTGCCAATTAAGCAAATCCCACACAGTGCAATTTCCCCTCTTTCTCTCTCTCTCTCTCTCTCTCTCTCTCTCTCTCTCTCTCTCGCTCTCCTGCTTTCACAAGCGGAGCCAGGCCTAGATGAATAATTAGATCATATTAGAAAATTGAACTACTTTCAACACAGCTGACCTGGAAACAACATCCACTGTGGATTCATACTAAGCCTGTAAGGTAATGGATGTAATACTAACACTAGAAACATGACTGTACACCCAAAATACACTATCTACCAAATACTGCTCAGCCCCTAGGTTTAATGATCATACATTAACATGGCCTAATTGCGTTTCACCTGCCAAGCTCCATATGGTTTCAGGTTATGAACAACACAATTAGGTGATTGCATCCCAATTAAACTATTATCTAATGAAACAGCACTAAAAGAATTACCTGGCCGAATCCAGGCATTAATATTACAGTGCTTAGCAACATTACACTCACACAGGGCAACACAAAATTCTTCTTTATAACACAGGCAATGGCAGATATTGTATTTTTTACAGATGAAAACAACCGCAGCATACTGTGGTATTACACGCGCAGTTAACTCAGTTATTTGAGATTCTAATACGTCTCCTGTTGATTCATAATCACTGAAATACTGTCAGTCTCCATATTCAGGAAATGACATAATTGAGGGCGGAGAGCTTAAAAGGAATGATGTTTATGCTGGAGGACAGGAGAAAGAGGGAGGAAGGGTAGAAAAGAGGTCACCTGCTGGGTTGGGATGAATCAAAATCCTCGGGGACCATGTATGAGATCATCGAAATCAGAGATACTGTCAAGCTTGTTAACTGGAACAATAGTGACCCCTATTGGGCATCTCTATACTGAACAATGGCTTGACTGTGTGCATCATGAGAGGGAAGTAGTCTGTACCTGTTTGCCATCTCTTATGTCTCCTTTTTGCTTAGACGTAGACTCGAAGTTGCCCAGGCTGAGGAAATGTGGCTGACTGAGAACAAGAGAAGCCCTCTTTTCTATAGAAGCACAGAAACAAAGCCAGAAAATATGTGAGAAATTGTCAGAGTAGCCTCATATGTGTGTAACAAGCATCAAAAACACCTCCTCTTGAAATATGCTGAGTTGTGATGGCTATTTTTCTGTTCTTCCTTTGTTGTTTGGAAGGAAAACAATTACATCACTTTGTCAAGTACAAGATGGATGTCTGGTAGCTGGTTATTTGAGATTATTGCTTTTGGCAAAATTGGTCTAATGTGGTGTGTTTCTGTCTTTAACCCTGGCCCCAGTGGCACGGTTGGGACATCAGTGTGGGGCAATAGGCCGTGGATCCCTCAGGCCCAGAGGCCAAGCAGATGGAAGGAGTTCTGCTTGGCAACACCAGCTGTAGACACCAGCCACTGAACGCAGGGGTTCTGTGTTATGGATGACTGACTGCAGCAAGGTTAAGGGAGCCATGGTGTGACACTTCACTTCCTTCCCGTACCCCCAATCCTAGCAGCCAAGACCCCCTGCGCTTAGTACATGCACCTGAGTCCCACACCCTACAGGGTACAACAACACCTCAATCCTGGAATTATGTCTGGCCAACACACACACACGCACACACACACGCACACACACACGCACACACGCACGCACACACGCACACACACACACACACACACGCACACACACACACACACACACACACACATTCATTCTTAGAGCCTTGCTGGCTATGGCACAAATGGCTTTTTCAATTGCTAATTGCTAACACTATGGTTGTATAAGACTGTATAGTATTTTATAGTACTAAATGGTATATTTGGAAATGAACATCAACAAGTTTTTCACCTGATGTGATAGCTGGCACCTGATCTCTGGCGGGCAGAAGGCTAGTGGAAGCTCTACGGGTTTCCAGGCCCTGTTTCCACCAACCGCCCAGCATGCAATGACCCAGCCTGTCTGAGGTGCTGAGGAAGCAGGCTGCCTCCTTCATCGGAGAGGCCTTGGATGATTTCTCATGGGCGGGGTCAGGGGGAGCAGAGCTGATCTCGGTGTTGTGGATTGGGCTGGTCCTGGGGGACAGAGACCCAGAGAAAGGTCTCCCATACCTCCCTGCCCACCTCCCGTCCTGCTCGCCCTCCCCCGCTGAGTACGTTACTGCATCTGAGCCACTGGCTGTCGTCTCCTCTAACAGGAGGCTGTGGTGACGCTCACCCAGCAGGTCCTGTGCGGTCTCAAATAGGGCACAAGAGGTCAGGATCTCTGGTTGGTCCACCGCATCCCGGGAGTCTCGACAGAGGCATTCTACTGATTCCTCCAGTTGGAGAGGCTCACATGCTCTCTGGACACATACAGTAAAAACCATTAGACACACAGAACCCCAGGTGGAAAACAGGTACTGTAATAGTGCATCTATATGCTATAACATAAATGCTGCCCACCTGGAGAGATTCCAGTTCCAGGAAACCGTGCGATGTGGCTGCCTCACTAAAGGTAAAGATCTGAGTAGGGCCACACTCTGATTGGTCCTCTTGGTATACTGATGGTGCAGCGCTCCACAGATCAGAGGAAATCGGAGATCCTTGAATGATTTCCTCAGATATTCCTTTACAGTAGTCCATTTTCTCTGCAGAAAAAAAGTTTATGCAGTGAAATGAACAGATATCAATCATTCAGTAGACAATAATTCACCATGTTATATTTTAGCCACACAGTTGGATGGCGCTACACACCGTAGTCAGGTGAGAGAAAATTGTGACTCTCCTCTTGAGGCTCAAAGAGGAAGGGCACTGATTGGTTGTCCTCGTTACTGTAGAACTGAGGGGGGAGATTTAATCTGCCCCGGGACCTTAGGAAACAAAGATCACTCAGTGTTCATCACGCTGCTGCTGTGTTCACACTGGTACCATCAGTGAGGAGAGAGGAACACTGACCTCTTGTCTAAGGGAAGGTCTTCATCCATGGAAGGTCCTGCAACCGTATCAACGGTGAGAAAGTCTTCTGTCATAACCTCTTCTTCCCCCCCTAATCAACAGCAAGATGTTTCATTACTATCTTTTCTCTTAGAGTGAGGAGTGTGTAATAATTTAGGGGAGAAAATGCAACACAAGGCTTACACTCTGCGGAAAGCACCAGCTCTTCCACACTGTCTTTGTTCAAGCTGTTGAAGGAAATGGGGTCTGTGGCGCCATCTAGTGTCACTGTCAGGTCAGGGCAATCTGGTGAGGCGTCGGCTGCTGAGGGGCCTCTGCTCTCCTCCTCCTCCCTGCTCTGGTTGTCTCCATCAGTCAGGAGAGCAGAGATCCTCTGCAGAGTCAGGGTGCTCTCGTACACATAAAGATGGTCCCTTCTCAACTGAGGCGTGGAGGAGGCAGAAGTGAAGGAGGAGACGGACTCAGAGCTCAGATCCTCAGAGGAAGAAATGTTGTCTGATGTCTTGGGTTGTTGCTGCTGGGGCAAAGGGAGACGTGGGGGTGGAGGGGGTGTCATTAAAATCATCAAAATCAATTATCTAGATTGTTGTGGTTACTATTGGTAGAGGGCCCACAACTAGTATACATTATAAATAAGAGGCTGTTCCTCCTCTGGTCCCCCGGTGTGCGCCAGTTGTTCTGTTCCATCAGCCATGTCCACAGGGGAGGGGCTGGGGAGGAGATGTCGCAGAGCCTGGGTCGACAGAAACACCTCGCTGCGTTTCTTCTCTCGGTGCTCCGGCCACACCACCTCGCTGGGATGAAGAACGTAGAGAAACAATCCGCTAATGTATCTGGGATGTTTAGTCTACCTTCACATGTAGGTGTTATGCCATTGTAGGGATCACTTGGGTACTGTACATAATTCAACATTATTCATCGTCTGTTTATCCAGGCTAGTCCTCATTGACATCCATGACCTCATTTCAAGGCAGTCCTGGCCAAGACTGCAGCAGCACATTACAGTAACTTTCAGATGGAAGAACAATACCTTATCCTGGGATGTGACTTCCTCAGTTCCACCACAGCCTTTCTGAGTAGTTTGACCAGTTCTTCTGAGGACAGTGTTTTCATTCTCTGAGCCTGATACAGCCGGGCAGATAACGGACAGGGTGGTCTTCCTGCTAAACAGTCTGTGGGATTGAAATCTCATGGTTAAATATAATGTAATCGATTCTGTCCTGGTACTATTGTATATCCACACCTCCATACCTTTGTTTTCAACTGACAGCTGTGTCCCCGTAGGTTGTCGAACATTCTCAATCCCACTGTTAGCCTCAAGAGCATTACCGTCTTCATCCTGATAAAGATTTTTAACATTAAATGTAATTTCTTGTGTCTATATCTGCAGTATGCATGTTATACTGTTTGTGTATTTCAAAGAATTCACCCACATTGTATCCTGCGGGCATGCACTGTAAAGCCTCTGCACTCAGACCAAGTCCCTTACAAGTCTGGAGGAAGTACTTGACCATGTCATCACTTTCTGTGTGACCTTTCCTCAGCAGGGCCCAAGCTTCAGACACGCAACTGAAGGCCAAAGACATTGCCAGCAACTCACACAATGAGTCAATTACACTGTGACTGATTTAACAATCTTAAATAATCTATCATATTACTAGTATGTCATTAGTACATCAGAATTTACCTGTTTTGAAGGAGGACATCAGCACACAGCTTAACGTCCTGAAGGCTCTCCATGGCAGGTCTGGACCAGTAGAGGTACCTTAACGCCATGCGAGGCTGCTTCCTCGTTAGCAGGCTGTGGATGGTGCAACGATGCTGCCAGGAGAGCCAGGGCGCAGCAGCCCTGGGACTCAGTAACAGCTCCATGGAGGCCTGGATAGGATGCAGACATATCACATCCTTTTTATGTTTGTATTGACTGGTATTTATGACATTGCACAATCCATTGTTATACATTATCATGTTAAGACACCATGAAAATGTTTCCTCTCCTGAAAGAGAGGTACATAAAGCGTTCACATCCTGTACTAAGTAGCACTATGGGGTGCCATCTGCAGACCAGTAGGGTTATGGTCGCAGGCTCAAGATCATGAAAGTTGAAATAATCAAGAGGGCCATCAACTGTCCCTTAAAGCTCACTATCACAGTCAATTTGGACATGCACAGTTTAACAATGGCTTCATGGTTATCTTATCGCTATATACCTTGACATGGCCATGGTCAAGCATCCAGAAGGCCCTTATTTGTTGAGAGAAGCTGGAGGGAATTGTGAAGACCTGGCAGAAAGACTGAAGGAGGTCATCTTTGCACTGCAGAAGACTGGTCATGTCCAGAACAAAGTACATGAGCTGTGACACACATAGGTTAAGAACTATATAACCTGAATAGAATAGAATAGAATAGAATAGAATAGAATGCACTGGATATATGCTCTACAGAAAGCTTTGTTAATGTTGTGTATGGATGGATACAATAGCCTGGACCGACATGTTGTCAATACGAGGCACCAGCACAAGCTTCAGCAGGGCCTGCAGACTAGGAGGAGGATAGCACTGGTCTGTGTAGTCTTCAGAAGTCCAAATACACCCATGCTGTTTGTCCAGCTGAGCCACCATACCCTGTATGAAAGAACTCCACCTTTCCATTCCTCCTTCCTCCCATCTAATCAAATGAAAGGAAAGAAAATGGGAGACGTGGAAAGGAAATAAAGCGTTCAAAGGGAGGAGAATCGGTAGACTGACTGTGAAATCCTCAGCATCATATGACGTGACTGAAGAGTTACCCAGGTGTTTCTAGACAAGTCTTCTGGTGGCTGTGATCCATTTCCCTCCACATCTGAGAGATGCGCTTCACCTCGTGATCCTCTGAAAGAGAATACATTCAGCACCGTTAACCATATCCCTAGGGTTGACACTGGATAGTGTCAAAATAATGGTGTGTGATGACATCTGTACCTGGGTACTTGGGCAGGAGCCCGCTGGTGCCCCACCATTGCACCAGCCTGCCCAGCCAGATGTGTTGCTTTAGAGCCCTGTGCTCTCGATTCCAGCAGCCACGTTCTATTTCTGAGGTCCCACATATCTCCCTGCATACAACACATGGGACCCCCACACCTACACGAAAAAGACTTTTAAGTGACATTATGTTCTCTATCAGCCTAACCATCGTGCTGTTCCAGTCATATGGTATGTGTGTCCTGAGGTGTGTACCATGCCAGAGGTGGGCTGAGCTGAGCTGCCTCCTCCCCCACTGGGCCAAGGTGAGCAGGTTCCTCAACCTCTGGAGCAGCAAGTGCACCCTGGTGAAGGAGCTCTGGTCCAGAAACATCCACAGGCCCTGGCAGCGGCTGAAGCCTGGAGGAATAAGCAAGAGGCAAGAAGAGATATGGAAAACTTCAAAGAGTAAAGAGGAGAAACAGAGATTGATGTACTTTGAAATGCTGTTTACCAGTTGGTTAATACATTTGACATCTATAGGGACGTCTACTTACACAGGGTTAGTAACTCCTTTTTAGCAAACTCGGATGTTCTCTGCACCCAGCAACTGAACGTAGCTAGGTTGTCCTCCACATCAGCATCACCTGAATCGAGACCTTACAAAACCAAACAACACAGATGTCATAGATGAGATGAGATGAGTGTCTGAGCTTACATTCACCATAGTTTTACATTGCCACACAAATGCTCCTACCTTCAGCTGTAAGGCTCTGTAGCCAGCGGATGATGGCCCTGATGCTGTTGTTGGCCAATGCCTTGGACCACTGGCCCTCTGTATCCAGCATGATGCCTGACCTGCTACACCTTTGCAGACCATGGGCTTAACACCAAGACGCAGCAACACACACAGGCCACTGATGCCTGTCCACATTACGCCAATACTTTTATATTTGTAAAGGACCATTACTGAACATAAATACTGATACCTACAGTTCATTTTATGTGTATACTATCATGGTTTAGTTTAAATACTACATTTTGACTGTAACCAATATTATATACCGAGAGTCTCAATGAGTAGCTACGTAACTTGTTGAGAGAAAACTTTCCCTACAATCATGGTATCCATAATTAGATCAATGGATGGTGCAAATTAAAGCATGACGGTCATTATGGTGAAGAACTTCCATAAACACATTTAAAAGAAACTGTTTGGAGCTCCAGTACTTACTTGGCGCAGTGATTCAGTGGTCCAGTAGCCCAGTAGCCCAGTTATATTTCACTCTATATCTGCCCAGGGATGAGCGCTATGCGTTGCTGTCTGCCTTGTGGATTTGCTGATTGGTCCGGTGGCTGCAGTAGGGTTTTCTTCTTACACAAGCTACTTTAGTTCTAAGTAATCCACTAATCTCACTCTCAGTTAACATTTCATTGGCTGATTTGCTGCGTGGTTGTGAGTACGTGTGAGCGTGTGGATGTGTGTGTGTACGTCTGTCAGGATGAAAGTAGTAGTTAAAGAGAAAGGGAGGGTGACAGAGACCATGGAAACAGATCCAGCAGGAGAGGAGGTGGTGGGAGGAGGTGCAGTTGGTGAAAATCAACTGGGCGTGTTTATAACTTTCATGACCCTTTATTTGACCTAGTTACTTCTCCAGACTACTTATGTGTCATATTCAACAAAAGCACTAGATGGCAGCACCTTTTTGTCTTCTGATGTGATAATTCTTTCATTCTTTGTACCTGCTTTGTATATAAAAAATATTTATTTAACATCCTAAATTGATTTGATTAAAATGTACACTCACATGGGGATGTTGTAGGATATTGTCAATAGGCTGTATATCACTTTTCAGAATGTCCAATTGGTGGTGTAGGCTTTTTTATATTGCTTTTATTTTTGACACAGGAACACATTTTCATGCACACATGTATGTACTTACACATGAAAACGTGCACACACACACACACACACACACACACACACACACACACACAATGGCTGTCAGCCATTACATTATCAGTGGCGGTGCAGTCAGATTTGCGTAGGTGGCAGAAGGTGGGTCCAAATCCCCCACGGAGCCCAGGGCTGATTAATGATTAAAGGGGATTAGGAGGAAGGTCAGGACTTGGCTACTGGTCTCTCTCTGATGCTGCTCTGGCTGTCTACATACTCTCTGTGTCACCACGGCTACTATCCTCCCTCAAGACTAAATCCGAGGATGTCAGAAAAAAGTCCTAAAAAGAGAGGAGAATGACCTCAGCTTGCTCATGTGAATGCCACCCGGGCTAAGGTAAGCACAGTGGACTACTCGTCTTCTAATGAAGTGTTATAGTTTCAGTGGGTCAGCTAATTCTCAAGTGTCTCTCTGTGAACTCTGTCCAGACAGAAAGGGCACTGCATTTAAAAGGCAATATTCAGAGTGATCTCTTATCAATGCAGGTTTTGTCTCATTCATTGATTGTTTCCTGCTCCTATAGTAAATAGTAAATCGACTCCTCGTGTGTCTATGTCTGCATTTTGTGTTGATTTCCATTTAAGAAACTGTGCTGTTATATCAGGGTATGTGGGGAAATTGTTTTTCATACTGTCCCCACTGGTTTCCCAGAACTACTAACGCCTATAACCATAATGCCGTGTCCACAAGATATTGATCATGACTACCAGACTAAGCTGCTTATGAGAGGACTGTCAGAGAACTGCATAACCTACCCCCCCCACCTCGGCCCCCCCATACCCCCTGGAGGATAACCTGTTCCTCTCACCTGATCTACCTATATCCCACCCTTGATCCAACATCCGACCTGGACATTGAAAAACCTAAGAAAAGAGAAGATGGCGGTCTTGAGAGTGAAGTTCACCAAGACCAAGAGGGACAAGCTGGCCCAGGTGTTGTGGATCTTGAACTGGATCTCGGTGGTGACAGGGATCATCTTGTTCAGCATGGGGCTCTTCCTGAAGGTGGAGATCAACAAGCGTTGGGAGCTGATGGCTGAGAGGGACATCCAGTATGTCCCCAACATGCTGATTGCTGTGGGCCTCATCGCCTGTGGCATCAACATCCTGGGTGGGAAGATCTGCTATGACTGTGTGGACACTACCAAGTTCTTGCGCTGGAAGCTAATCATGCTACCCTACATTATATGCACTTTCTTCTTCACCTTCTGTGTGCTGGTGGGGGCGTTGATGTGTTACGGCATGCGCAGTGAGCTGGAGGAGTCTCTGACCTTGGGGTTGACAGAGGCCATGAGGTTCTACAAGGACACGGACACGCCCGGACGTTGCTTCTTGAAGCGCACGGTGGACTTGCTGCAGATAGACTTCCAGTGCTGTGGCAACACCGGCTTTAAAGACTGGTTCCAAATCCAGTGGGTCAGCAGCCGCTACCTGGACACGTCCCGAAAAGAGGTGGCAGAGTAAGTACACACTGCCCAGTTTATAGAGTCAGGACACCCAGCTATATATCGGAACAGGATATTTGAGTTGGTCAAAAGCATGTGCATATTCTAGATGCCATCAAGACACTCTACGAACCTCTCCTGAATTTGTCTCTCTTCTTCTTCTTCCTGATCTGCAGCCGATTAAGGAGTAATGTGGAGGGCAAGTTCCTGATAGATGAGGTCCCCTTCAGCTGCTGCAATATCAACTCCCCCCGGCCCTGCATCCAGCAGCAGATTACCAACAACTCTGCCCACTTCAACTATGACTACCAGACAGAGGAGCTAAACCTGTGGAAGAAAGGGTGCCGCCAGGCACTGCTGGAGTACTACACCCACATCATGCAGTCCATTGGCCTCACCGTCCTCATCACCTGGCTCTTTGAGGTCAGCACACAGAAACACAAAGACATGTTGGTGACTAGAGTAAAGTCTTCAGTGGTCAAGTGTAAGGGCATACTCCAAAAAGAGTTGTGTCAGACGTATCACTCTCATGGTAGCTGTTAGCTGTTGCTACTTTATCATATTGCAAACAATATCCATCTTAAGGAGTCAGTAAGTTTAGCATTGAGGCAAAAAATGAGATTTAGAGACTCAACACTAAATGATTTGGGAAGGAAGTTATCATCACGCCACCCTTTGACTGATCGCTGGTATTGCTCATTCACTTTCCACACTGACTAATCCCTGACTAAATCTATTGTCATATTATCTCTGGGTTATCCATTCAGCGCTTGGACTGGACTCTCCCATTGTCCTCTACTTAATTACATGTCACTGTGCCAAAGATATCTATCAGAGCTGCAGCTGCTGTATGTCAGAAAGATACTTTAACTACACATCATCAAATGGATGAGGAAATAGTATCAAAGAAGCAAACAAAATTCAACTTACTCGACTGTTTGTGTAATTATTTGTATTGTATTGTTGTGATCCTCTCAGTGATGTATGTCTCTGTCTTCAGCTGTCAGTGTTGACGGGGGTACGTTACCTCCAGACCTCCCTGGAAAATGTGCTGAGACAGGGGGACCCCAACTCTGAGTCGGACGGCTGGCTCCTGGAGAACAGCTTCGTAGAAACAGCCCGCAGCAACCTGAACATCATCAAGAGCCTTGGCAAGTGCAACCAGATCGACACAGCCAACAACGGAGACCCCAACATCAACGTCCCTTCCACTTCCACAGCTCACTACGGGCCAGACAATGTGCCACCAAAGCAAATACCTGTAGCCAGTTGATCTCTTCTCAGATAACGAAGGCCCTCGAAGACTTCAGTCTACAGCATCCTTGATGGGCAATAAGGGATTTCACTGTTTATCCAGGATACTTTATGAGCGGAATTCAATCTGCATGAGTCTAGTTAGGGAACTAAAACTGAGCGATATCCACACACACACATACTATTTGGAGAAACTGAAATATGCTGTGTGGTATACAATGACTCCTATATTTCCATAAGAGAATTCCATCAATTTCTGTCAATGAGTGAGTGATTAGCAAGAGTATACAACCACTGCATCAGTATGGCTCTATGACAGGGTGCATCTCTTCCAAAATGCATATAATGCCTTGTTTACAAATGACATGTTATTGCCTATAAAAGTGTATCATGCAAACAGGAGTCTTTAAACATTAAGGACTCTGTCAGTTGCAATGCTAGAATCAAAATGCACTTGAAAAAACAGCAGCCCTTACCTATCCAGGCAAGTTTTTTTTTACCTGTATGATGAATAGAAGTGAGTGACAAGTGGGTCTGAAGTTGCACACCCACAATCTGTTTCCCAGTAAACTAGGCAGAAATCCATGAGTGGTTATTAGTAACACAAAAACATTCTCTACAATTTAAGCAATCCCCTCCACAACACATCTCATGTGCCTCAGCAATGCTACCATGGTCTAATGAAAACACCGCTGTCATCTTTGCTGGGATGAGCAAACAAAACTGTACACAGTACTGTAAACCTTAGGGCATTGTCTGTCAGTGTCATTTTTGTTTTGTGAGGGTTATAGACCAGTGCATTGCAAACTAGGCTACTGTGTCTTACTTTATTTGAATGATAAAGCCTTCAACAAATTGGCTCGCAGCAGGGTCATGTTGGTCAGAGGAATTCAGGGTATGAACGTTTCTGCTTTTCTTCTCAGAAACTATAATGGTAAATGATAAATGGTAAATGAGATGGCAAATTATGGTTTGAGCATTTGGCAACAAACGAACACTTGAAATAAAAAATGGAAGATGGAAGTTGCTAAATTATGGCGTCTGGTCAAGTTCTGGCTATGAGACATGAACGCGTTGTAATAAATATGTTGTACAATTCAAAGTGTGTGAATGTTGTTTATAGGCAGAATGCTAGAAGTGGACCTGTGTCGTCTGGGAGTCGGACATAATAAAGTTCATCCTCCACAAATCACCTCCAGTCAGGCGATAAACAGCCTCAAGAAACAGGAACAGGAGACGTACAGTTCTACTAAGGACTACAAATACCACACAACCCTGTTTCTAGACAAAACAATACCGTGAGGAAGAGTGACACTTTATTTCATTGTATGTAATGTAACACACTGTCAAGGAATGCAGAAACATGGCCGTCCATTGTTGTGCCAGAAATAACGTACTCAGATTGACTCAGGGCACAGGAACCGGTCATCTGTAGATAGGCTAGTATCTTTATTTCAACAGCCTGGAAGTCATATAGCACTATCAAGCAACGCAAAAGGAAGAAATAAAATACGGACACAATTTTATTTTTCTGAAAACATTGGTGTACAATTGTGATCGGAGTAATATGAGATATACTACCTTTCTTCAATAAAATGTACATGTTTGTCTTAAATAGAATAATGAAATTGTGATTTAATTGTTAAGTTTAATTTGTGTAGAGTATATTAATAGTTACACAGCTATGAGGCCATTTCTGGTGGTAATGTATCCAAGCATGTTGAAATGTTACTATAATAACCCATATGTGACAGTGGTCCCTTAAATACGTTTTTAAGACATTATGCTCATAAACATCTAATGAATTAATGTGGCCGGCTTAATAAGGTATTTCATAAGAGGACATCTCACAATGTCATACATAGTGTTACTTTTACAGGTGTTATTTTTTTTGTGTTGCCTTTCAATTGAAGTTCAGTGACTACTTGTAACATGATGAAATACCGACATATGGCTGACATAGAGCAAACCCCTGGTGACAAAATGGCCACCCATCATTAAATGCATATCGATCTTAAGACAATATTTCACTAAACAAGCTGTACCATTCTTACAGCAAAGTACTGAAGTATTTTGAATATAACTTTGAAGGTATTTTATATAAATGTTTAATATATAGAATTGAATGAGGGTGATGGTCAGCAGCACGTGGCTCTGGCGTTTGGACCATCATCTAAAAAATGAAGGCGCAAAAATAAAAACAAGTATGATCCCCTGCCCATCCCCAAAACATCTCCGAAAGAAAGTCTCCTCTAATCTGCCAAGTCCAAATGCAAAACGAGTTTAACACCATAATTTATGTCAAAGAATAATTTCTAAACATGAAAGAGAGACTGCAGAAAATTCACAGCATTACCTAGGAGAGACAACACATACATAAGCTGATAACAGAAACATGTTGGTGTGTATCTGATGTTTGTCTTTATTTCAATGAGCCTCTATGGAAATAATATTACTCTAGGAGAAACTCATTTTCACAGCACACAATCAAAATAAAACAAGGCGACTTGGGTTTATTCATTCTTCTTCTTCCTCCTCCACCCACTCAACTGCCCCAGCTACCAGGTACAGCTGGGGTTTCATCAGGGAGGGATTGGCTGTTCAGGGCTCCTTCGATCACAGAGAGGAGGGCTGGTTTTGTGTGTGTGTGTGTGTGTGTGCATGCATGTGTGTGTGCTTACATGTGCATGTGTGTCTCAGGAGCATTGCAGCAGACTGTGCTCTATGGCTGTGCCCTTCATGCCCTGGGCCTACCCAAAACAACTGGGGCAATCATCACAACATCTGCCACGCGAAGGGAAACATGACGTTGACCACCTCCAGGCTGCGGGCAATCTCCTCCAGGATGCAGTGCTGCTGCCACAGTTGGTTCAGCTTCCTGTAGCGCTCTGGGCACAGGTGCAGTGGGTTGCCCCTTCTAGGGATTAAAACACAAACCCGATTCAATCAAGGGGTTGTCTGGCACAGAGCACACACACTGCACATTAGATATGACAAAAATAAAACGCCAGCCTATTCACTTACCATGCATAGTGAGTGGAGGACGAGCATAATACCAATAGCAGAGAAATACAACCACTTTGTGTCTGTTCGAGGGATTCAAATGTAAATCTTTCTTTCTCTGCACATAACAATGACTTGTAGTGCCTGATTCACTGACACTTCAGAACATAAACTATCTGACTGCAGTGAAAATAAGATCTTTGGCGATGCTGAGAGGTGGCGATGAGTCAAAAAAATAAAAATAAAATAACTTGCGATCCCTTAGCTATTCAGAATGGCTGTTATCATTGCTGCCAGAAACAGATTGTTGCCAGCAAGTCAGGTAAGTAAGGGAGAATCCAAGAATATCTCACACATATCACACATTGTTGGATGACATCAAACCCTGCCAGGCCTGAGAGGAGTAGTCTTAAAGACGCAGTGCGTGCTTGCAAATGACTCTTTTAGGGATTTTCTGCACCACAATTTGATTTGCAAAACTTTCTTCATCAACACGACAGAAGTCTGTGCTGAGAAGCAAAGAATTTAGCAATTTGCCCATGCAATGTAATCTCAGTGAATCAGCGTCTGCAGTCTTTCAATGACGTAGAGCACTCACAATGAAAACAAACTAAGGGCCAGTTAACTTAATTTACAAAGAGAAAAATAGTATGCACAACACAGCTCAGTCAAGCGGAATAAGACCCTTACCCAAGCTGAGGGTCAGTCTCCCCATAATCGTCAAGGTAAGGGGCAGGGTAAGTGCTTCCTCGAGTCTTACTGGCCGTCAGTACGATCTCACACTCTCTTATCCTGTCAACATGGAGAAATGAATACAACTTTGAGGAATGTGATCAATAACACAAAAAAGGCAAGAAAAGAATATTGCAAAAAAACTGAAAACCTGAAAAATCATGCTCTCGATTTTTAAGCTACACAGTCTTTCGATCCCGACCCACCTGAGGAACATGCCTACTCCAGCACCACAGGTGGCAGCATGGGCAGTGCAAGCTCCCACATCATCCCCATCCAGCTGGGTCACACAGCAGTTGTTCTGAGAGCACAGCATGGTCCCACAAAACAGGCATAAGGTGGGGTGCTTCCTCTCGTCGTCTGTAGACGTGGGACACCTGAGGACAAAGACCAAAAGAGACAGGAGTCTTGAACGTCTATGGCAGACTCTCAAATGAAAGATGGTGAATGAAAGGAATTCAATTCCCCACTTACTGAAAGTGACTGGCTTGATTGAGGAGAGCACTGTAGTCCTCAGGAAGCTCAATCAAATGATTCCTTCTCCTGGGGTATCTGCAGAAAGTGCGGGCACATTCATTATTTTGAGATATTTTATTGCACAACAAACGTAATACTGAACACAATGCAAGCCTACCTGATTGTCTGGATTTCGCCTTTAAGGACTTTGGTTATAGCCGGGCTCCCACACCACCTGAGGAATGGAGACCATCATAACAATACCACTCTCCTGTCCAACAAATATTCAACCATGACAGGTTCAAGACATCACAGTTGCCTAAACATTTAACAGTACTGAGGCCTAGGGCTGGGCTGTAAACCAAACATTTACCAAAACAGACAGTAACGTCTTCATACCGACAGAATTTTACTGGACACGATCATTTAGATAGATGGTCAAATTTTGTTGTGCATAAATAGTTTATGAATCCATTGGAATTGTCCTTTGCTCTTAAATGTGAGAGATTTGATTATCATTGTATTTATCATTAGTGTGAGGAAAGGGTCACATTATCGTGACGAAGAGGTCTACCTCTGTAGCAGCGGAGTAACAGTCTCTCTGTGCTCTTGGAAGAGCTGGAACACATTGGAGGGCAATGCCAAGTAACTGCACAGCGCCTCCACCTGTCCTTGGGAGGTACCTGCAACAGAGGACCCGGATCATCTCACTGAGACTCAAACACAGGAGCTTGAATTCATGAATCAATCTTATGTGATATACTGAAATTATAGAATAGTAAGAGTTGAGCTACCTGCAGTACTGGAGAGCTCCTCTGGAGGGGGTACTCCTGTAAGGCCATTGAAAAAGAGAACAGCGCAGCGCAAGAAAGGCGTGATCCCTCTCCTCACTCTTTCTGCCACAGAGCTGCCGGACACGTCTGAATTCAGCCTGATGAACAAGGCACAGAACAATCTGTCAAGCAAAACTTAAATCCCCCACTTACTAATATAATTATGGTACCAGACCAGTTATTTTTATAAACTCCACACACACATTCTGATTTCTGCTACTCTGACAAATGGAACAGACTGCAATGCATTTTGAAATCAGAATCTCTTCCCCCTCAATGATTTTATAGAAATGATATCTCACATTTTCTACAATACTTATGATTGCTTTTTATAATGCATGTCCTGAAGGAGTGTTACTGACTGACTGCTGGAATGTGTGGCTGAATTGTATTTAATTGCCTCGTCATTTTTATGAATGTTTTCTGTTCTCAGGTCTTGAAAAAGAGTTCTGGATCTGAATAAGAAAGAATCTACAAGGGATGTATTATATTAAAATATTTCATCCTTCATCCTTTTTAAAACCTGATGCGAATTTCACATTTTACTCTTCTACTTTGACAAAGATACTGAAATATGATGTACTTGTACCCTCCAGTGAGTTGTGACACTGTAGCATAGAGCTCTGCTGCTGCTCTGGCTTCCTCTCCCTCCTCTCCACCTGTCACTGCAGGGACATCTGCACAGAAGGGAAGCAGTTCTTTGATCATCATAGTCATCCATTTCATACAGCTCTAATACATGATTATACAGAGTCCAGTGGTTAAGTGATTGGTAGATCTAGTAATACAGTATGAGCAGACAAGTTAAACTGGGTTGTATTGTCGGGGTTGTTTGTGGTTGTACCTGTAGAAGAGAGGAGGACCTGCAGCAGGTGAGCCATGGTGACTAGATGCAAGATGTGGAGGTGGTTGTAGGCCGAGCTGACAGGAGATGGCTGCAGGTCTACTGCCTCTTCCTGGTACAGGGCTGGAATAGACAGCACCAACCCCACCTAGACAGATAGACACACACAAACAAACACACGCCTCTTGTACAAAGGGCTCTACCAAAAATCTAATTTCCAATAAATGTAATTTAAATGTAATTTTTATTACATTTGTTAAAATGACTGTTTGACAGAATCAAGAGTAAAGTCAGAGAACTTGTTCAGTGCACCACTCTCAACAGAGCCATTAAGGGAGCCCTACCAGAAGATGGAAGAAGTCCACCTCCAGAAGACGAGGGCTGTTCTCTCTGCTCACGGCCGGTAACAAGACTGGGTAGAGAGACGAAAAGTATAACTACACAAACATCAAACCAAACAGATTTATAAATAGAATACATTCCAAGTATGCTTAGATGGACTACGGACCTCCCAACATGTCAGTGAAGTGCCTTTGGATGACAGCCTGGGAGCTCTTAAGTCTCTGGGCTGCTGAAAACTGAACAGTTGCCTTCAGACCTGCAAGCTGAAATGAAAAATTTGGCAGAAACACAATTAAACCCTGAACGTTATATAGTTAAGTAATGGCTGTTAACTGTTCGATACATGATACCTGTCTGTTTTGTAAGGACCCGAAGAGTGGCTTTTCCTCTTCCTGCAATATGTTTTCTGTGAAGCCATACAGAAATATACATTTAATGGGAAATCTAGTAAAAGAACGAGGGACAGAGAGACACAATAACCCAAGTCTCACCTATGGCCTGGATGGTGAAGGCACAGGTGTTCCAGGCCATGATGGGCACATATGGGCAAAGCTCATTGGGTGCAGTCTGCAGTCCCACCCTGTGAACCGTGGTGGCACACACTACCAGCATCTCCGCTATGCTGTCTGAGAACTTCCTCCTGAAACGACCCAACAGCAGACAAGTCAGACTCCTGCGCTACAGGGAAACGTAATAATAAGTAATTGTGAACTAGTTGAGAGGGTCACTCACGGCTCTTGTACTCCAAAGCTGAGAATGGATCTGAAGTCTGGCTGGCCCTCTCCACAAAGCCCAGTCTCCCCGTCATCACTATTGCTCTCTGTGTTGCAGTCAGCATGGGAGAAAATAAATCTCACACACTGCATCGTCACTTGCTGATCACCAATAATTAGACACACTGATATCTGAAACCACAATGGTCTTCTCTCTCTTCTCTCAGTAAGTAACTATTGAATTAGGCGAACTCCTTGAACTAAAATGGATAAATTAACAAGATGCAGTTGAACTTTTAATGTGGTGCATAGATACATTTACAGTGAGGCTCGGCATCTGTTCTTACCAGGATCCTGACTGACAGACTTCAGTCCTTTAATTCTAGCAGAGAGGATCTGGATCCAGCGAGGCAGGGTCAGGTGCTGTCCGACGATCTCTGCATTCTCACTGCACACAGGACACAAGCGTTCAAATAACCTCCGTACATCTGCGGCTAGACCCGAAGGAGGTGGAGTAACTTACTAGTTGAGTGTGAGTGGTTCCAGTGGGATAAGAGGGACCACAGTATTGCACAGAGACTTGCAGAGAGGACACAAGTACTCCCCGTTTTCCAGGTCAATGATCAGCTCGGCGTGGAGCCGGTTCCTGGTGGTATTCTGGATCGCCTCAAAATACCTGCACAACAGATGATGGTGTGAAGTGAAGTTTAAATTAACAAGCGTACCTTCCCACAGACCACACATCAGAAGCACTATAAGAATCAATATCAAACAATGGGCGAATTTGTTCCTGTAGTGACTCACTTCTGCCAGCATGTAGCATGCATGACGTGGCCACAGCTGCCAGTGTGGGTGCCCACCGCCAGTTCCGGTGGCATGAAGAGGGGATAAGATGTTGCTGTCCCTTCAAGAGAGATGCAATATGAAATGTGAGGTATGGGTGAGATTTTCCAAAACACTTTTGCAGGTGCCAATAATAGATGTGCTAGATAACTCAGTATCAGTGAATGGAGACTGACCGTCGGCTTTGAAGGTCAGTGTCTTTCCCCTGCACTGTGTCAGCACTGTGGACCTCTGGACACAGGCAGTCAGTACCATGGCTGGAGCTTTGGCCGCCACTTCCTGCTCCTCCTGGCAAAGGATGCAGGTGAGCACCTCCCTATCAGCCGGGGTGGACCCCCGGTGAGGCCCGACTGCGACACACAGCTCCTTCTGCTCCATGGCACAGCTACACAAGAGAGAGAAATAAGCAGAACTCAAACTAATATGACCCTCACAAGCTGCTAGATTTATACAGCAGTACACCTTAGGATCAACAGTCATTCATGCACTAGGGCACATTGAGTTTGGAACAAACACTTGAAACCTTGAGACACTCATGGATGAAATGAAAAGGAGCAGACTTTATGGTGAAGGACCTTCTTCCTCTTAGTTTTCCTTCTCACCTCTCCATAGATGTAACGGGTGCTCCCTGTGTCCCGCTCTCTGGCATGTTGTCATACAGCATCTTGTTGGACTCAATGAAGTTCTTCTGCATCGCTGACATCTGGGCCATGATCTTCTGCCTGTGGAGTTTGGCTGCCTCCGCCTTACTCTTCCGCTCCACTTTCTCTTTGTCCTGGGCGGTCTGGGCCAACCAATAACAAGTCAGAGGAGGCAGGAAATAATATAATTTGGCTTCTGAACTACAGTGCTATTTGAAAACAATAGGGTCAGATGATAGCCCATGATTGCTAGGACCAATAGTGTTTTTCAGGTGCAGGTTCTTTCAATTCCTTGCCAAAAAACAACAACAACAACAACAAAAAAGTTCCACCATCTTGGATGCAACAACTTAATATTCTGGAGGAGTAATGGACCTAATTCAATGAAATATCTTGATGAAAGTTGAACAGCACAAATTAAACTGCACAAGGGATAGTTCAGATACAGTGTACTGGTAAATACTCCACATTTATTCTCTTGTTTTACCTCTTCTGGTTTGGTTGTATCCATGCTCATGGAGGCTGTTGGACTTGACTTCTCTCTAAGGCACTTGACCATCTCAAACATCTAGCAGATAAAAGACATCAATATGATATGACGCTGATAGCGATTGGAAGATATCAGTCTACAAAAGGTAATAATGACTGTACTCTGATATCTATGGTATATATATAGAAGGACAATCAATTGCTTGAATAGCCCACCTGTAGAATCCACTTGACCATGTCTTTCTGGGCTTCAAGGGAAGGAAGCGCCTTGACCTTGGACAACAAGTGGAACACAGATTTTCCACATTCTGAACCGATTCCTAAAAAGAACAGAAGTCCGGAGATTTGCTTCACAAACAATAAGAAACAGAATCCCATGTCTGTGATGAACAGTCTATCAGAGACCAAGACATGATAAGAAACATGGCAAATGTTGTAATAGGCTCCCACTCACTGCGTGCCTTGACGCTGAAATCAAAGGTCACTTCCTCCACGGTGCTGTCCTCAAGCTGATTCTTCTCCTCCAGCAATCCCTGACCTATCAAGTGCAGGGCCTGGTCGGGAAAGGCATAGATTTTATTACTACAGGTAGTAAGAGTAAGGAGAGGCTAGGGCAGGGTATAGATAAGAGTAAAAAATAAACTTGATAAAAGAGAAATAGTAATGTAGCTTGTACCCTTTGAATCATGGCTTCTGTCCACTGAGTGGCCCGGTCCTCCACAGCTCTCTGCAGGACTCGTCTCAGGACGTGGACGAGGATGTCGCAGCAGAGTATCCGCACTATGCTGGCGAAACCTGGGCAGAAGGCTGGAGGCACCGGAGGACGCAGAGCTGAGTAAGGAGACAGAGGGAGAAGGCAGTAGATATGAGTCATTAGAAACGGTGAACAGAGCCCTGTGTAGAGGGTAGAAGGTTGCGTTGACAGTCACCTTTATCGTTACCCTCCTGAGCTCTCCTCTTCTTCTGGAAATCCTCTGCCTAGAACAAAAGGATAAGCAATGAAGTGAGCAGACTCTCAACACATATCAAATGGAAAACAATGAGATCTAAAAGTGGTGTGAAGCCTTTGTCATACCTTGCTATGCTGGGATTTTGAATAGTGGTAGAAGAAAGGGTTGAATTCTGGCAGACACTCTTTTTTCACCTCATATAAGCCATGCCCTGACACCCCCGGTTTCCTGAGAAGGGAAGCAGAAAAAACAGAATAAAACCTTTCACAGAAATGAAACTCATTCCCAAAATAAAACTCCTAAGTCATTTCTCAGTCTTTACATACTTGAAGGTGGCAACTTTGGGAATAACAGTCTCCAGGCCTGTTTCATGGCTCTCCTACAAAGAAAACATTTTGTCCTAGTTTAGTTTGTAGTGTTTCTTCACCAGTGAATGTGAAGAGATTAACAGTATAATTTACAGATGTTGCATTGTGTAGCTCACGTTCTCTGGCAGGCCTTTAACCAGGCTACTGTGAGCCATGGGCTCAATGCACAGCAGGTGGATAACCTCCCTCATCGTCACATCCTCTTTGGACACCTGACTGATTCCTGGGACGTAGCGCTCACCTGGACACACATCAGACATCAGTTAAATACTACAGTCTTGTCAATGTGCATATCTGACTACCTACCCAAGATGGAGTGTGGAAGGTAACATGAATGTTTCATATTTTGGAAAAGGGGGCAATGACACTACCGACGACGACGATTAGGAGGCAGAGCATCTCTTCTGTCAGCCGATTCCATTGTTTCAAGACCTCCTGCAAATTGGATTGCATTTCATGGATTAGTAGAGCATACAGTATCACAACGACTGGCGCTGAATGGTTATTGAGGTCTTTCGTACCTGGTCTTTGCTTGAACAACTTCCGTTAAAGATATCAAAGAGCTCAAATCTCAACAAGATCAGCATGAGGAAGTGGTTGGGGTCCATTTTGGAAGCAGCTATCTGTAAACAATTTTGGGGGTGAAAAAAATAAATCAAATGGTGTATATAAAAAGGGAAGCATGAGGAAAACACTGTGACTGATTGACACTAACCTGAAGCATGAGGATGTCCTTGTCATACATCTCATCTCTGCATTTCACATCCTGATAGTAATACACCTGGTCATGTGGAACAAAATGTGATTCAATTACAACTGATCGTAGAAAACACAAAAGAGGCGGTATAGAGTGAAAATGATGCAACACTACTATACCTGGCTCACCAACGAGAGGCCGTTCCTGCGCCACATTTCAGCCGAGACCTGGGCAGCAAGTACCACACAGCGCAGAGGATGCTCTACAAACTGGGTGTAGTCACAGCTCTCCTGTAACGGAGATAATAACAGTTTACACAACAACAGATTACTCACTGAGGATGAATGAATGACAGTGGATGAACAAAAGTTTTCCCATGTCACTTACAGGGTCAACAACTTCGTGCAGACGTTCAACTGCCCCTGTTCTACACAGGTGTACATACAAGCCTGCAAGCAGCCTTGAGATGGGCAGATGTATACTGACAGGCTCCTGAGACACTTTGTACGGGCGGACATGGAGGATCTGCTTGCACATGTAGTAGTCAGTGGCCTCGCTGTGGAAGGGCTGGTTACTGCAGCGCATCAAGGCTTTGTGACACTCCTTGAACGCAAGGAGCAAGACCTTCTCCTGAGGGAGGGCAGACAAGAGCAAGGATGAGTCACGTGCAGCGACACACTCCTCTCTCCTTCGAACTTCCTTGAACGAACACCGCTTTGGAATTTGGACGAATTGCATGACTCACATCAGATGAGCACCAGTCCTGAAACATGGCAAGAATGTGGCGGAGTTGGATCTGAATAGAAAAGCCAGCCTCCCATTCCGGCTCTACCTCAATGTGTTGGCCAAACTGGCGCTTCACTTCCTCCATTCCCTGATTAAAGGAAAGGTGATTCATCAGATATCTTGTAAGACCAGAAGTCAGTGTAATAGTCCTGCTATTACAAGCCATCAAACAACTTGTACCTGCATGCAGTTGAGGAGCCCAATGAAGACTAACAACCCTTCTAGGAACTGCCTCCTCAGCTCATCAGTCCACAATGAGGGCTTACTGATGAGAATGTACCTGAGAGAGAGACAAAAGTTACCTCTTGGATCAGGACCAAAAGTGTTTTTAACCAGGAAAACTGGAGCCTGTCCAAATCACCTGAGGTCATGGAAGATGACCTGGATGCGGAAGAATTTGTCAGAGTTGTATCCCTGGAAGTGGAAGCGGTTGTTGGCATCCAGGTGTTCATGCAGCAATTCCATGACCGTGCCAACTATCACCTTAATGACATTGCCCTCCTCGATTAGCTGCCTGGCCTAGTTGGGACAGAGATGTGAGAACAAGGGAAGACATGAGCACATTTGGTCTTCAGGCACAGATATTACAGATGTGCCACACTCTCAACTCTCTCTGCTATAACAAACAATACTTACCAGTGTGGGTACAGTGAAGATCTGGACAGACAGAGCAGTGATGGATATACTCCTCTCATGGTCATCGTGGGTGAAGTCCTTCTGCAGCTGCTTGTAGTGCTGAAAAGACAAAGAGGTGACATTTACTCCAGTAGGTGAGTCAAAGCACGGTTGATAAGCAAGGCTGATAAGACAATGAAAAACTCTCATATTTTTTTACCTTGGTAAACTCAATTGCAAAAAGCCTCTTGAACTCTGTCTCCATTAGTAGACTACAGAAAATCAATTCGTGCACGATCTTGCGGGCTCCTTGGGGAAGTAAGATAAAGCTTAATGTTAGTTTCACAAAGAGATGACCAAGATCAATCCATTAATCTACTGAAAACAAACCCAGATCTACTTGCCTTTGTACATCCTGGCATCGTGCAGCATCAGTTTGCTTATGAGGCAAGGGTGGTCTTGCTCTGTGCTGGGCTCTAGTGCCACCTGGCAGAAGGCTTGCCTGAAGCCCACTGAACAAGACACACATCACACCCCCATCAGACAACATGGAACTATAAAAGGTACAACTGAGCTTTTCAGCCAGGGGTTGATGAGCAGGTCAGCGAGCAACTCACCAATACTGGCGAACATTTCCACTTCCACTTTAAAGGAAAGCCTAGACCCCATACCCCTATATTTACAAAAACACACCCCCTTTGATGTAATCCAGACAAAATAGCATGAAAATAGGGAGTCCCACACAAGCCTGGCGCACTGACACCAACAACATCTGGATGGTGAACAAACAATAGGCACCGCTGGGAGATTTGTGTGGTGTGAGTGTACAGCGAGTTGCAATACCTGAGTAACCGACGATCTGTTGGAACCAGGAGCCCAGGCGCAGGGCAAAACTTTGATGAGCCATTACTGCCGAGTGGAGGATCTCTACACGCAGTGGCTGCATGGAAATGTGCTCGGAGTTGGACTACAACACACAGCGGTGCAAGAGTTAGAGCTCATCGGGACATAAAACAACGAATGATGATGGTCTCAGGTTCAAAAATATTTGAGTGAGTGAGCAAAAGCATAATGGCTGGAATTTACCCTGATGAGGCCTTTTGCTTGCTGGCAGGAACGAAGGGTTCCTCTCTTTACAGCCCGCCGGCCCTGTGCATCAGTTAATAACAGTGTCACATAACAGAAAAATCTGCTATTGCTATGAAGAGCGTGGTTTGGGACATCGCAACTGATTAGTTTCCCTTCTACATGATTGTAATGTGAAATGAGACACATCAGTGAATGAAACCAAACAATACCTCTTTGTCAATGAGTGCCGTCTGTGTCCGTGCTTCAGCCTGATCACAGTTAACAGAACGCTGCAGGGTGTAGATCACATGGTCGTACGAGTGGTGCTCATCATTGTACAGCACACAGTAGTGCGTGTTGTCTATTACCCTGCACGGATGGAGGAAATACATTGTCAGGCTGTCTAAATTTAATGAGGGTGCTGTGTGTGCGTATGTGTGTGTGTGTGTATGTGTGTGTGTGTGTGTGTGTGTGTGTGTTCAGACCGCTGGCAGTACCTGGGCTGAAGTTCTGGTGGTAGCTCTAAGTTTTCCTCCCAGACCAAGAGATCTGCGGTATAGTGCAGGAGTACCTTGAACAGCTTCTCAGCACGCTCATACAGGCCGGGCTCCAACACACACTCATCCTGCAAAGCATGGAGGGAATCACACATGACCCAAACTTGCACACATCTGCAGCTTTCCTAGCTCACACCCTCTTGCTCTGAAAATAACCAGCTGAAGTGCTGTCATCGACTTATTATACTAGAAATATTTCTTAAATTCTCATCTGTTCAGTGGATCTGGTGTGACCAAATAAAAATGTCACTTGGATGAAAGTGAAAGGTTCTTGCTATTTTAATATAATTTGACAAGACAAGGAGGACAGAAAACAATACTCAACGTTCAAATGTTCAACATAATGTGTAACTTGGCAGAAACTCAAGATAATCTGACACGGTCAAATCTGTTGCAATAACCTTTACTAAGTCCCTACTTCCTGCATGCTTAAAATGTTCCATCTTATCAAACAAGATGCTTTGTGTACAGAGCTCTGCATTTCCCCCAACAGCTACAACGTGACAAGGAACTGGGCTAAATATTTTACCTTAAAAGACCAAAACAGGCAGCTGGCCTGGTAAAGTTAATATCAAATCCCTTGAGAGCACACATCCCACACAGCAGCAAAGCATTTCATACTAATCTCTGGCATTTAACACATGAACAAAACAAAACATACAGAGAGGGTTTATTCGCATCCGTCACCAGGTCACAGTCCTATGTGAGAACAAGAAATGGAATCTATCACAGAGTCTTAACAAAAAGAAGTCTGAACCAGGGTCTGCATGACACTTTTTCCATGTTCAATACAGAGATAGTGTAGCGGCCATGTGATGTGTCATTGCTTGTTAAGCACATGTTCAGATCTAGAGTAGAAAACACAAAGCAGCCCGCCAGTCGGGGGCCAGCAGGGTCGCCTTTAATAGAAGCACCTGCTGTTTACGGAAACAGGCACATTGCCATCAAGCTGCATGTGTCTGCTCAAGGCCCGTGGGCATGATCTTATCAGAGGAAAGCCCAAACACTATGATCGCCTAAGAAACGAGAGACAAACAACTGGACTATAATAAATCAATCCTCAAGATGTTTTGAGTCATGACACCACTCTGGTAGACTGTAACCCAATCAACAAAAACAGCAGAGAAATCCAATCAAGACATGGAGCAAACAGTAGACTGATGAAAGATGCATCTCAATCACTGTAGGCCACTGTAGAAAGGCTGCTCTCAACCACTCTCATCCACAACTGTTTTCTACAAGGCACACACCCTCCCAATCTCTTAACCCAGTTCTAAATTTTCTCAGTGATGCAGGCCAACCGATTGCCTTTCTTTCTCATTTCCGGAGCCCAAGCTACAGCCTAGAGAGCTTGAGACAGGAAAATAAGTATTCTGGGGTTCACTGACACAGAATGGAAAAAGTAAGCCCCTCCCACCTCCTTCTTTCCGACTATTATGTAACTCACCGTTTCCATGGCAGTGGCTAACCCTGGGTCGTGTTTGGAGCAACAGGGGCCAATCTTCCAGGCTTCTACATCCCCACAATCACAGAACCCCCCGCCTGAGGATGCGTGCATCTGGGAAAAATGCGTACATGTCACTGAGAGTAGGCAATGGACAAGCAAAGAGAGCAATCATCTGCAATCATCAGCATGGCAATTTGGTCACACAGTGGCATTAACGGGGGATATGCAGTAAGTGGGGGCACAGGAATCTTAGGGGCACCAAAAACACAGACCCAAAAAAAGAAAACATCATTGTGAATTATAGCACAAACTAGCAAATACTAGCAAAATAGCAATCATAGCGACATGTATTTGAAAATATATTAGATTTTTTTCTTATCTGGTAGGGGAACAGAGGAGCTACCCATGTTGATGTTATGGCACAGGGGCAGAGACTTGTGAGCAACAGGGGCCACTATATTACACCACAGGAGAGCAAAGATGTTCCTGATCTCTCTGACTCACTTTGTCAGATGGTGTTTGAGATTGGGCCTATGAAATGCACTGAGGGTGAGAAAAACACCTACCCATTTTCTAAAGCTTTTACTGTTATCATTTATCAATTTCCATTTATTAATGGAAAAATATATATTGAAATGTACCTTGTAACGATGGCCTTTGTGCACACTATCCTGGAAGCAGTCCATGCACAGCACACAAGTGGGATCTATCGCACAGTCCCTGCAATCAGTAGAAGAGGATTTGTTATTTGATTGTGCAAATGTCAACAGCTGGCACAAGATCCTTATGCACTTTCACTGTACTAGCACCTTTTTATTGATCAAGTTCCATGACTTTTCCCCAAGGTGAAGAGTTTATGTTGCAAGTTTTTACACTGAATATCTGATCTGAAAGTCACAGGTCTTATTTCTGGCTACAACTATCACCCAGGGACGATACTGTCAGGACATTTCTGGTTTCTTCAAAAGGGATGTTGGATCCTAAAACCTGAGACCAAACTTGTTTTTCACTAACATTTTCTTTGTGGTTTTGTTGGGTGTTACTGCCAAATTGTCTCACACACACACACACACACACACACACACACACACACACACACACACACACACACACACACACACACACACACACACAGACACTTTCAGTTTGTCCTGTGCCATTGTCTCTGTGGGCCAATTCTAATTATACCCTCGTGCTTTCGCTTCGATAAAGAGCACATGCGCATTTAATAAAAGTGAGACATTTTCATTTTATTCCTCATGTTATTTCGAAATTGTCTGTTTTCTGTAATCCAGGGATAATTGTTCCTTTATCATGATTAGTTGACAAAACAAATGACTACAGTTATTTTCACTTGTCCTATAGTGCTGAATAGAGTGAGATGTTTGGGCCATTGAGTGAATTTTAGAAATTAGCAAAGACTTACATTGTTAACCCCTTGTTATACTCTTATGCCTAATAGCACATAGTCCATTATATTTACTAGATCTAGTGAAGAGCATGGTTATAAGACCAATGTCACCGAACAAATATTTTTACGACTTGATGGGTAATTGAGTCATGTTGATGATATACAACTTGATTATATGCTTGCTTTGGGAGGGGATCTAGCAGAGCTGGAGAAGCACATGTTCACAACCCTGTGAGGGATGCGCCGTTTCACTTCACTCAGCTCCACTCACAGACTGCATCTAATTCATACTGAAACCTGAGAGTCTACCCATTAACTATTTATTTTTAACACTTAGCCTAAATAGTGTGGTGTTGTAGTGTAATAAGATCACTGTAGAAATAAAACCTTTAGAGGCAGAACTATTCCCACTGCAGCTACTTGATTACATGTCAAATAGCTTTATGGGGCTTCTTATCATTGAACTCTGTGACAGAGGTCTCCACCAGCTCCAGTTATGAAGTTTTTTTTAATCACGTTATCTCCTACAGCCCTATGGTCATAATAAGTAATCACCTAGCACTCTACAGACTATATGAGGGCAGTGATTTTTTTTATTGGACCAAAAAAAACAAAACACCAACATCTGAGGGAAAGGTCGAAACTTCCAATGGCTGATTATTACAGTAGATCAGAAGGTCGATTCTGACCTGCAGGAGTAGACCGTCTCCCCCTCCTTGAAGACACGTCCACAGAGCTGGGAGGAGGTGCTGCCATGCTTGAGCTTCTCCAGCCCCTCCTGAGGATCTTCTCCAAACAGGAAACACTCCAGAGGGTAGAGGAGGCGGCTCTGCACCAGCTCCTCCTCCTCCTGGGGGCTGGACTCCTTCTCCAGGCAGTAGATCTGTGGCACCTGCTCCTTCAGGTAGTGGAGCAGCTCTGCCCTGCTGTCTGCAGCATCCCGCCATTCCTGCGGGACAATAGAAAAGAGCAAGACCTGCTTTGCAAAACTGGTTGAAATACCAAGTGCCAATCCCACCCATCATGATTACTAGGCAATGTCAATTTTGACACTTTGATACTCAAGCCTGGTATCAGCATGACAGCTAATATCAATTTTGGTACTGGTGCATCTCTATATTATATTAAGTAGGGCAAGATATATATATATATATATATATATGATATAATGACAAGACTTCTTAACTTCTCAAAAGAAGAACATAAAAAATATCCAAGCAGGGACTGGAAGGTGCTCTTTGGTAATGGGGTTAAAAAAAATGTGATGTGTTAACACATGTGAGTAACAATTACATATGTACAGAACAAAGGGAGGAACCTGTATACCTAGAAAATAAACATAGAACATGTCATATAAACACTACCTTCTAACTTTAGACAACAATCACAACAGTCACCTTGAGTTTTGGGGGTTGAAATATAATGTAATGTCAAAGATTTCAACAGTATTTGTGCTGGCATTAAAACTTTGTTTTGCAGATACTACTACAACCATTTTACTTTATTTGTTCCAATGATGATATTGTTGGTTGCACTATGTTTTGATACCCGATTTGCTGTTCTTATTAATATACATTTTTTGTTGTATCCTATTATCTGCTGCTGCCACAATCCAATTTCCCTATTCTATTCTGATGAACATAGTGTTACATGTACATCAACAACATGCCGCAAAGATGCCGCAGAGACTAATTCTGCCAAAAATATTGCTAGACACTTTTGTGGTCCCGTGTAGGTCAAATGGGTAGACCAACACCGCAAGAGTTGGATTTCCACTGGGGCCGCGATTCTTAAAATGTATGGACTCTCACCAATGCTGAAGCGCTTTGGACAAGAGCGCAGTAGGCAACTGCACCACGAACACTATTATTATGTATATATTATTATGTATCGTCACAAGTCTTGACTCCTTAATACCAAACACTGTTAAACTCACCGCGAGTGAGCAATTTGCAGCCTGTCTGGTGTTCACTGCAGAGAATTTCTAACCATTTAGCACGGGAACTAGCTGCGATTGCTAGCGAGTAAAATATATTTCCATTGCAACGTTAAACCATTATGTACGTACCCATATATTTTATATCAATGTTATGCCGTTATGTGTAAGAATCTACTGTCACATTTGTTGATCGAAAATCATACCTTGCTGAGCTCCAGTCCGTTTAGGGATTGCTCGCCTTCCGCCATATTCCGTCTGCCGTAAAGGAACTGTCGCTAGGACACTGTTCCTCTCATAATCAAGACCTTTTGCGACGCTAATAGCCCTTTGAATTACCCTGAAAATGTGTGAGGTTTTTTTTATATAGTATACGCACAGACTATGAATTAAATTTTACATTCAATGAGAACATTATCTATTTTTGCTACTTGCAAAATATGTGACAAAATGCATTATGTAAACAACAACAAACAATCCTGCAAGCTGATAGGCTATGGCGATGAACTCCGCAGGGTTGAAGGTCAGAGTTGAATGTTTGACAGAAAGCTAAATATGGAGTCCATATTTCACGAGAAAGTAAGTTTATGTATTTGACTTAAAATAGTTAACTATTAAAATGTTCCGTGTTTATTCTGACAGCTTTATACGTTGCGTCGGCATTGTATTTAGCTCCGCTATCTGGACAGCGTTAAGAGATTTGTGGTATTTGGTAATGTTGTTGTTGGCCAGACAGCTAATGCTAATTGCACCTGCTAGTCAGAGAATATGGAAAGTTTGGTTTCGTCTAGCAATAGCCATGCAACACAGCTTTCTCACAATGGCTAGCATGTCGGTTTATTAAGTCAGGTGATAAGTGAGCTTGATATATCTAACGTTTCCCTCCAGGTTTATAATAATAAAGGTAGTTGCTGTACCCACCAACATGACAGTTGTAGGAACGGTAATCACCTTTCCAAAAAGTTAATTCACTTGTTAAGCTAACTAGTGTTAATTTGTTTGGCTGTCATATAGGACAGGTATTTCGGGCGGTACAATAAGTGTAAATTCTTTGTTTTTCTTGTTTATAGCAAGAGGGCTCTCTTTGCGCCCAGCATTGCCTCAACAACCTATTGCAAGGTGAGTATTTCACTCCTGTGGACCTGTCCTCAATTGCTCATCAGCTTGATGAGGAGGAACGGATGAGGATGGCAGAAGGAGGCATGGCCAGTGAGGAATACAGGACCTTCTTACAGGTGAGGTGGTCTATAGGAATTGTTGATGCAACAGTGTCTTTTTACATGCCTGTTGACAGAATTGTTTCTAAGCTTATGTTCTTTGACTGCATGTGTAGCAACCATCTGGAAACATGGATGACAGTGGTTTCTTTTCAATACAAGTGAGTTTAAGAAATCCACTTTTCATGTTGTTACACATCAATAATCATTATGAGACAATTATATCAATTCCCTCTTTTGTTGTATAATACCTCTAGGTTATTAGCAATTCTCTGGGAGTGTGGGGCCTGGAGCTAATCCTCTTCAACAGCCGGGAGTATCAGAGTCTAATGATAAATCCAATGTAAAGTTTCTTTGTCAACATTTTATTAACCGATCTATATAAGCAAATACTTAAAACTTTGGTTAATGGCTCACGTCTTTCTCTTAACATACTACTTTCATGTTTCAGAAATGAGAAAGCCTTTATTTGCAACTACAAGGAGCACTGGTTCACTATACGTAAACTTGGACAACAGGTATGAGTTCTAGATGTATGTGCCCTCCATAACAAGATCTTAATGTAGCATGATTTATCAAAACACTGTTGTTTTTTCATTGCAGTGGTTTAACCTGAACTCACTGTTGACTGGACCAGAGTTGATATCAGACACATATCTAGCCCTTTTCCTTGCACAGTTACAACAGGAAGGTAAAGAAAAAGTGACTTATACATGTAGCTTGTTCATGTTGCCATACGGAGGAGATTACAAAAGTCGTCTTTGTGCAGGTTATTCCATATTTGTGATCCGTGGAAACCTCCCAGAGTGTGAAGCAGAGCATATTCTTGGGATCATGAAAGTGCAGCAGCAACAGCGGCCAAGGCTTATTGGAGAGGATGAGGCTCAGTCAAGTAGTGGCCAAGGGTATGAAAGTGTAGATTGAATGGAGGACCTAAATTTATCTAAAAAGGACTATCTTAGAATACAGTTCAAGTTGCTTCATATAAACTTTGTTTTGGTTGAGGTTTTGTTTTTAAATGACTTCACTGTGATCACTGATGATGCCTTCTACTCTGAGCAGCAGATCAGCTCTGGGCCAGATAGAGACGAGCCTGGGTCAGGAGGATGAGGTTGTGGATGAAGATGAGGAGGAGCTGAGGAAGGCCCTGGCTCTCAGCAGACAGGACATGGATGTGGAAGATGAAGAGGCTGATCTTCGTAGGGCCATACAGCTCAGCATGCAGGGTAAGGGTTCAGTCATCCAATGGGTTTAGAATACTGTCCCTTAACAACTGACCACATCCCCACCAACTAATGTTGGGTTTGTATCCAACTCTCAAAATTTGCTGCATGTCAAACCTTCTGTCGGCCATATTTTCTGTCAGTTGAGAAAACCGACACTTTAATCTGTGATACCATCAAGAGACAAACAAATAAACTGCTACAAGCCATTTTGACCTAATAAATCAGTCAGTCTGGCTAAGCAAGGAATCCCCTTGCTTGGAAAAGGACCCAGCAGAAGGCAGGTAGAATTCAAAAACTACAATCTTGCCAGTGCCAGAGGACAGTAATTGTGCTACTAGTAATACTAGTATCTGTTATTTCAGTAACGGAGGCCATACATAAGTGCAGCAAATTCTGTTGCTGCCTTGATTTGTTTTTAAATTCTGTTCAACAGCCGAGGCACTCCCACTCCAGAGGGAGCTACAGAGTTGGTCTCCCATTCATACATTACAACTGCTTCAGGTTATGCCCCT
This sequence comes from Hoplostethus atlanticus, assembly GCA_034670405.1. Lineage (NCBI taxonomy): Eukaryota > Metazoa > Chordata > Actinopteri > Trachichthyiformes > Trachichthyidae > Hoplostethus > Hoplostethus atlanticus. The sequence goes on from JAXDDX010000004.1 coordinate 4,858,023, forward strand.
TGATTATGTCACTGATTAGAGTCTCTAGAGTGATTAGAGTCTCTCTTGTTTCTAGCTTTGGGTGAGACTTCACACATTTAGATGTGTAATGCAAGGTCACAGGAATAACATTCTATTTTAGTGAGTAGTACACAGGTTTTTTTTATTATTATCATTTTGTAATTGTTAAAAAACAATAGAATAAAAGTTACAGGAGAGTATATTTAATATTGGAGGTTTTTCCTTTTATAGGAGCAGTGATGAGTAACAAGTCTTCAGAGTCCAAAATGGGAAATGTAAAGATTAGCAGCCAGGCAGCAGGGAGTGCTGCAGGAGGAGGACCAGGAGGTGCCCAGACTGAGACACTCACAGCCGAGGAACTGCGGAGGAGGAGACAAGCCTACTTTGATCGGTAAGTTTGACTGCATGCATAATGACACCAGATGTCAGTCTATGGAAAATAGCTGCATAGATTATAATACTATTCCCCTCTATTGACTACTTAGGCAATCACAGCAGCAACAAGTTCAGCCTAGCATTCCTCAACAAGCAGACAGTAAATCGACAAGCAGCTCAGGTAAGGAAGCTGACATTCTCTTCTTGCATGCTGATCTAATGCAGATAATTGAGCTTTATTAAATGGCCTATCTGAAACTGAAAGACACTAACTTCAACTCTCTTACCTCTTCCAGGATCAAAGAATAGTCCTTCTGAAGAGTGCCCACAAAACAAGCCCAGCCAGTGAAGTGGAGAAAGGTCTTCCAATGGCCTATATTGTTTACCAGCTGCCTGGATAGGCAACCCCATCAAGGGGTCGCTTTGCTCCTTCCTCTAACCTTTTGCACATGCGAACATAAGGCCAGCCAGAAGGCTGGCACATTTCCCCCACTTAGTTCGCTGACAGGCAATAGAGAAGAGAATAACAACAAAGAAAAGGCAACAGCTAGTCTAATCTAACTCTGAACTGGCACTGAGGCTGGGAAAAGGGTGTATACAGAACTCTTGATGCAGTTAACCCAAGTCTGTAATGGCCTTTTTACCATAGCGCCTTCTATTTCTAATTTATAATGATTTTTAATTCTTACTTCTTTTTCTCTGGAAGAGATGGAAAGGTGTGTTTGGTTGTTTGAGGGTGGCAGCATACAATGATGGGTGTTGTGTGGAAGCCATAGGGGACCACTGGTTAGACCACGGATGGAAGTTTGATATTGAGTGACAGAGCCTCCTACCTTTGATTGCACTTGGGTTTGTACATTAAGCTTAAGATGTGATCCTGACCCGCACCCCACCCCACCACAATATTCAATGTAGGTTTGAAGTCATGTCTTTTTACAATCTACTGAATTATCTTTTAGCCAGCACTAATGGGTCAACTTTATAATAATAATCTTATCTGTATCTACAGTGAACCTTAAAAGTATTTGGACAACAACACATTTTGATGTTGTGGCTCCATTATTATCTTTGAATATGGAGTCATATATACACCTTAAGACCCTTATGCAAGGGTGTTGTCATCTGTTGTGGGTGAACAGTGAAAAAAAATGTACAGTGGTATTTATCCATGCTCCCCAAATTTCATGATGCTAAAAGAATTTAGACAGATAAAATACATATTTTTTTCATATATATAATTCTTAAAATGCAATGACAAATGAAGTTTGCAATCCATAAACCAAAATGTATAGGGTTCTTGTTTTTCATGTTTGAAAATGTGAAACTTATAATGTGGGTTTTGAATGGGGTTCATGGCACCATGTGAATAAATCACTGCAAACCAAAAAGGGTCTGAAGTGGCTGACCGACCGAGGCATGATGCTTAGATTACTTCCTCGATCGTTTCTCTTCATCAGTATTCATTGTGAACTTTATGGGGAAATTGTGAAAGACAAATGAATGAAAAAGATTGATTCCTCTTTTGAAGCTCCTTTGCTGTCACTCAATGGGTTTGCATCATGTTTGATTCCTCAAATGCTTGTTTACCTGCATTTATGTATCCATGTGTTCCACTAACACGCTAGAGCTGAACGTTGTCCACATCTTGGTTCTCACAGATGCTTTCGATTGCATTAAGGTTCCATTGCCCACTTGAAGAACACCTGAAAATAATATCGAAGAGTATGTTGGTGTGGAGGGATTGCAGACTTCTCTAAGTCTCAGGCTAATTGATGATGTACGGAAATAACTTTATCTGAAAAAATACCTGTAGCGTTTTTTAAAGGGGACAACATGTACAAAAACAGTTGTACATGTTCTTCAGAATATGGAGAAAAATACCTTTTAAATTCAAGCTGCCTGTACTTTAAGCTAATAATCTGTGTCATTTAACCAAAGAGGTAAGAGTATAGAATCACAACATCACAAATGTGTCAATGTGCATATACTTTTAAGAGTTCATTGTAATTTTTTTTTCATTTCATTCTGACTGATTTGATTTGTTTTTGTCAATTTGTCCCACAAACTACAATTTGTGCTGGCAACATGCTATTTTAATTAACAGACATCACTGCAGCATTAAAACAATCTATATTGTTTATAATTATTGTGTTTCTGTCGAATGGGTCTTTATTACATGCCATTCAAAGTTCAGCATGGATTTCTTGTCCTCTAAACAGACGCCTCCACAAAAATAGAGTACTGGATCCCATGTGTAACTTGTCATGTTGTGCTGGTTGACTTCCAGGATTCCGTGATTTCACCCTTTTCCTGTTTTTTTCCTGACATTTTTTCCCAGATTTGTTTCTTTTATTTGAACTGCACTTAAAAAGTGCACTAAAAGTATTGGTAGTTTGGTTTTATATAAGTCGATTTTCACTCACTTCTTTACATTCTCACAATTGGTACTAAATAATCATTTGTATTATACTTTACCTCTGTGTTATTACAGCACATACTTTCATTTACTGTGTTAGGAGTTATTTTCCAGGATTAAAGTGACATTCACTCCTACTGACGTTTCTTTCTTATATTTCTTTCTGTGTACTCATTGAGGGATTCTCAAGTTACTGCAAAGTCTCGTTAGGTACTCCACTTCTGAAGGTGAGGACTTAAATATAAGAAAAACAGTTCTAACTCCATTTAGATCAACATGACAGGCTGTACGTTGTGGTTAATATATAACCCTTAGAGCACACTTGCACTTTGTCTCCCCAAATAATAGATGGAGCTTTCGGTCATTTCTTGCTGATACTCACACTGAGTGGTACGTATGTCATCATTTATTGTGAAAATGTTGTATTTCAATCACAGTTATCTACTGCATATTAAATAGAAGTTGTTCCAATGGTTTTGCTGTTAATGAAAAATGAAAATCTGCTTGAAGTCAGTTAAGAGGTAGTATTAATCTGCCTTATCCTGCCTTTTTGATGTACTAGTTTTAAAGTGATTGCTAAATTCTTCTTCTTGAATTCCTTTTGACATCTACATTACAGTATTTCAGGTTGGGCTCACAAACCTTCCCCTGAAGAAAATTGTGCTGCTACAGAAAATGAAAATGGGATTCATTTTCGTCCTAACTTGCATGTGCATCCTGGCCCCTGTGCACCAAACACAATTGCTAAATGCCACCATCACAGACCTTGCTTACAAAAATATGGACTTTGCCATGAACCTTTACAGAAAAATATCCATTTACCACGATAAGAACATCTTTTTCTCACCCCTGAGCATCTCGACCACTTTTGCTACCCTGTCTATGGCTTCTGATGGTGTCACACGTAAGGAAATACTGAAAGGGCTCAATCTGGACCAGTTGGAGCAGGTTGACCAGCCAGAACTCATTCCAAAACTTTTCCAGCTACTTCATGAGAACATCGCACAGAATGGATCACTGACACTGGACCAAGGGATGGCCCTCTTTGTTCGCGAGCAGTTTGAGGTAAAGAAGACATTCAAAGACCAAATCAAGAAGTTTTTTGATGCCGACATCAAAAATGTCGACTTTGCAGACATGGAAGCCAGTATACGCATCATCAATGAATATATCCAGCACAAGACTGGGAACAAAGTGAAAAAGATGATAACCACCTTGGATGCACTGACCCAGCTCATGTTAATCAACACGATTTTCTTCCAGGGTAAGTTACTTTGACGGTTCACTCTTTTGATATAACTGTGTTATGCCTTCATGTGTGTTTTCTCCTTGGACCTTGAGCCTACATGGTGAGACAGACTTTATTATTTCTTCAACAGGAGAGTGGCAGATGCCTTTCAACCCCAACCTCACAAAAGAAGCATCCTTCTACATTGACAGCTATAATATTGTCACGGTGCCGATGATGTTTAAAGAGGACAAGTTCTACACAATGGAAGATGTTCCTCTTGGCGTCCAAGTGCTGAAGCTTCCATACAAGGAAGGTGTTGCCATGCTTATTGTGCTGCCTAACAAAGGCAAGGACTACACTTTAGTCGATGATGAGATCAGTGCTACGAGATTCCTCTCCTGGATCAAACAGCTGAAGAAATCGTAAGTACACAGATGCTCATTGGGTGAGAAAGCGTACTGTGAACGGTCTAGTTAGGCCCACTGTATATAATGTATAAAAGTGGATGTTCTTGTTCATAGCAAGCTGGAAGTCAACATGCCCAAATTCAAGATGGAGCAATCCTATTCCCTGCAAAATATTTTACCAGATTTGGGTGTTACCAGTGTCTTCAGTGATTTAGCCAATTTGACAAGGCTGAGTAAGGACCAAGGACTCAAAGTGTCAGAGGTTAGTTTTTCTGGTTATGTTTACTGTGCTGCTATTCTGTTATACATATGTAACAAGGTACTGCCTCTTTCTAGACTCAACAGATGATGAATTTATGTCTATCGTGCAAATCCAGGTGCTGCACACGGCTGTGATCGAGGTGGATGAGACAGGAACCACCGCAGCAGCTGCCACAACAAGTGGCATCACTGCATTTTCTTTACCGAGGACCTTCACCATGGACAGACCGTTCTTCTACTTCATCTACCACGAGGACACAAACAGTTTGCTGTTCATGGGTAGGGTGATAGACCCCACCAAAAACTAGCAGTAATGGCTATATTGCTTTAGTTCTGGAGCGCTTTCTCAGATGTTTGCTCAGGCTTTCTTTTGTATCTGAAATGTGACTGGAAAATAGATTAGTTAGAAAATCTTAAATAGATTAGTTATAAATCCTTGCCAATAAAAAATAATAATCAAAGGATTTGTACACATTTAAAAATTGAAACGTGTGATGATATACTACTGATACTACTATTAATGTTGTTAACACCCACTCTGGGATCCTTAAAGCAATAAAGAATTGACAGTATTGTAACTTTCCTTTGGATTCATTCAAGACTGAATCATCATTTCAGCTCCCAGATGTTTATGTGTATAAAACTCAAGAACTATGAGGCCACTACCTCATTTTAACGGGTAATGTAGCGCATTGCTTTTTTAGGGATATTTTATCGATCAAATACACAAGTCGATACTTTTGTTATCACCCACTCTAAATGTCAGTGAATTATCCAATCATAATTAGTCTCCATCCTCACTCACTGAGCTTACTTAACCAAGACGAGAAATGGCAGAAAAGGTTTGCTCTCTCTGGGTGGACGTATTCACCACTTTGATTTTATGAACAAAAAGCATGAGATATTTGGTTCCCCGCAGGTGAGCTATCCTGATTAAGGTAAGAGAGGATAAAACATTTGGTGATGTAACGGAAACGTAATACAACTTTAATACAGTTAGTAAGAGAACTTGCGTAGTTATGCATCACCTTATTGAGTAACAAGTCCTACCCTGCACGTGCCTGTGGCGGCAGTATTGCTGTCCGACGTCCATCTGTCGTCTGACTAATAAAGTTTTTTCGAACCACGTGATCATAACTGCAATGGCTGCGCCCTCGTGTCATGCGTGAGCGTAATCAGTCACATTTAGCAATATAAGAGAAATAACCGGCAGCGTTTCAAGGTAGGTTACACTTTATTGTTTTTTTTCTAGTGATTATTTTAGCTTTTCCGCAGCCAACAGACTCTAATATGTTACTTGTAGTACGTTTTTATAATGTGGATGATTCGACTCACAGTCAGCCATCGCGAGGTAGTTATTGCGTATAACATGTAACATGCACTCTGCTAACTCAACGTGAATACATTCAACAGCCTGACGTAACTCAGTAATATATATTTTTATCTATACCGTTTCATAGGACAGTGAAGATAAAGAAGATTAAGATGCGTAAGATACGTCCATCTAGGCGGCAGACGCATGCCAAACGGAGCATACGTATGAGAGGCAACTGGAAAGCAGTAGAGCTTGACCCCAGTCTCTTCTCTGAGGAGGACATGGGGGGTCTGGTGTGTTTTGAGGAGCTGACAGATTACCGTCTGGTAGACACTGAAAAGGATGCAGCAAAAGAACTAAAGAAGGAAAAGATAAAAGCTAAGAAAAGAAAAGCTAGCGAGGGAGAGGCGGGTGGAGGGGAGCTGGTTGAGGAGTGCAAAGGGGAAGGGAACACTACTGAAGCATCTAAGAAACCAGCAAAAAAGAAGAGGAAAAAGAAAAATAAGAAACTGTCTGGAGAGGAGGCAACCAAACCAGAAAACATTTCTGTAGATGGTGAAGTGAAACTGGAGGAGGTAGCAACAGATAAGGAAAGAGGAGAAGATGAGGCTTCTAAAGAAGATGATCCAAAAGATTCAGCCGTTTGCTCTGAAATGGATGACCAGTCACAATCAGAGATTACAAAGAGGAATGACAAAAAGAAGAAAAAAAGGAAAAATAAGCAGCAGACAGAAAAGGATCCAACCCCTGAGGTACAGCCAGAGCCGGAGTCCCCAACAGACCCTCAGGTTTTGGCAAAGCAGAAACCCTCTCAAGACAAAGTGGCAAAGCTCCCCAAAAAGAAGCCGCAGAATTGGACAAATGCTGGCCTGTCTGGTTCTGGTGACCAGAATACCGACACAAGTGCATGGAAGAACCTGTTTGTTCCAGCCCCGGTATTAAAGGCACTAAGCAGCATTGGATTTGGTTCACCCACCCCTATTCAAGCCCTGGCATTGCCCTCCGCTATCAGAGATCATATGGACATAGTGGGGGCAGCTGAGACAGGTAAGATTAAGTTGTATATAGATGTAGAAGAATGCATCTTACATTGTCTAAGTTATTGTCAAAGTTTTTGATTCATACCAATCCAGTCACGTTTCCACTACGGAAGCTAACGTGCGCACTGTAATTACAGGAAGTGGTAAGACACTGTCTTTTGCGATTCCCATGATCCACACCATCCTGGAGTGGAAGAAGGGCCCTGAAAGACAGGATGACACGGATAACCAGAGTGAGATGACCACAAAGGTGGAGAGTTTGTACATACCAGAGGTGGATGAGTCTCTAAAGATGGGTAATGAAACAAGCGGTTGCCAGCACTGAAATAGGTGCTGATTCTACGATGGAACAGGACAACATGGAGGTGGAGGAAGAAGAGGGTGAAGGTATTACAGAGCAAGATGAAATTGACACAGATGATGAAGATGTCAGTGAGGATGCACATCTCATTGAAGAAGTGGATGAGGATGAAAGCCTTGGCTGTGTTAAAGTAATTGAAAATATAGAGTTTGACTTTGACACCACCACTAAAGAAGGAGAAAGTGGTAGCCAGAATCAACCTCTGCTTGGACTGGTTCTCACCCCAACCAGGGAGCTGGCTGTTCAGGTCAAGCACCATATTGATGCTGTCGCAAAATTCACCGGTAAGTCATTGTTCAGATTGTCATGATAGTAGTTTGAAGCTTTAAACAAACCTGTGTATCTCAAGCTACGTTGCTGTTTCATAGATATAAGAACGGCTATAGTGGTGGGTGGAATGGCACAACAGAAACAGATAAGGATGCTGAAACGCAGGCCAGAGATCATTATTGCCACTCCTGGACGCCTGTGGGAGCTGATCAAGGAGAAGCATCCACATCTTGTGAACCTCAAACAGCTCAAGTAAGTCACAATTTGCACCTCTGTTCCTGTAAACTATTGTTTCCAAAAAAATATATACAGCTTATTGCACTTTTACTTTAGCACTGGTTATGCTCCTAGATGGTTGTTTAGAAGGAGATGCACTTACGGTTTCTGGTGACTAGTAGTTCTCTTGCCTACCTACGTTGAATGCACTTATTGTAAGATGCTTTGGATAAAAGCATCTGCTAAATGACTGTAATGTAATGATTATGAAAAATACAGTATCATTGGCTGTGTGTCTGATTCTATGTTTTTCCACAGGTGCCTTGTCATTGATGAAGCAGATCGCATGGTAGAAAGAGGCCACTTTGCAGAGCTGGAGAGTCTGCTGGAGATGCTGAACACTGTTCACTTCAATCCCAAAAGGCAAGTGTTTGTGTTCTCGGCCACTTTGACCATGGCCCGCAGCTTGCCTGCCCGCCTTATGCGGAAGAAGAAGAATGTGGACCAGAGGAGCAACCTGGAAATTCTCATGGAGAGAGTGGGGATTAAGTCCAAACCCAAAGTCATTGATCTGACCAGGAAGGAGGCAACTGTTGAGACGCTGACAGAGACCCGGATCCACTGTGAAAAGGAAGAGAAGGACTTCTTCCTCTATTACTTCTTGCTCCAGTACCCTGGGCGCACCATGGTGTTCGCCAACAGTATAGACTGTATCAAGAGGCTCAACTCCCTGCTGGTAATCTTGGACCGTACTCCGCTACCTCTCCATGCAAACATGCACCAGAAACAGCGCCTCAAAAACCTGGAAAGGTTTGCTGAGAGAGACAGGTGAGTCATGCACACAATAAACGCCTATTAACTGCGGCTCAGAGATTTAGGGTTTTAACAGGCATGCATGAAAAGGCTTGGCTCTTGTTTCCCCATGTGTTGAGGTTTCTGTGATTGATCATGTGCATATTTACATAGTCCCTCCAGAAATTAGGGATTTTGCACAATAACACAATAATTAATGCAAAGTCCCACAATATTTGCAAGAACTGGCATATTGTACTGGAACATGTAAAACTCCAATTGCATGATGAAACTGTAAAATCAAGCATTTTTCTCCTGCTCCTTTATACAACATCTCTATCTCAAATACTCAACATTACTGCATTGTCCAACTACTTGATGACCATGTTGACACCTCAGTTTCATAATTCCATTCACAGTTGTGTTCTCCTGACCACGGATGTGGCAGCAAGAGGATTGGATATCCCAAATGTGCAGCATGTTATTCACTACCAGGTTTGCTTTTTGACACTTTTTCCTTAGCATTTATCATCGAGATATTGTAAGTTATGCTTGGGTTACTAGTATTGTAAAAATATAAACGTTATTGTTAGTTCTAACATGCTGACTTTTAAAAGGCCTCGATCATAATCCAAATGTAAACAGGGTACTCCCACCATAGAGGCATGGAGTAGATGTTTTAATTCTGTCAAATTCTGGTTACGACTGACAGTATTTCACTGCTTAGTGATTTATTCTCTTGTGAAGAACAAAGGGTTTAATTGCATTTGGATTTTTTTTTGCAATTAGAGTAAACCAGGCCTGTGTTTTCAAGAGAATGACAAAGTTTATAAAAAAAATTTCATTATAATTCAACTTAACTTAATTCAATTTAAAGGCAATATACTCAAATCAGATTGGGGGTTATATGGTCTATTGATTTGTTGATTAAAGAATACAATTGCATACTTGTGATTACTGCAGAAGTGTAATAGAGCCTAATTACTAATTGTATGTTTTCTCCTGTGAATGCCAGGTTCCTAGGACGACAGAGACTTACGTCCACCGGAGCGGCCGAACAGCTCGAGCCACCAAAGAGGGTCTCAGCTTGCTCCTAATAGGCCCAGACGACATGATGAACTTCAAGAAGATTTACAGGTCTCTCGGGAAGGATGAGGAGCTTCCAATGTTCCCTGTACAGACCAAATGTATGGAAGCCATAAAGGTGAGATTCCTCAGCATCAGGTCGGGTCTTTATGTGTGTGTCAAGTTTTTTTCCTTAATTCAGTATAATGTTGAGTCTCTACCTTCACAGGAGCGTGTAAACTTGGCCAGGAAGATTGAGAAGATTGAGTTCCACAACAGCAGGGAAAAGCAGCACAACTCCTGGTTCAGACAAGCAGCAGAGGCCCTAGAAGGTGGACCTAGATGATGATATGTTGCTTGGTAAGACCAATGCCAGCTACAGTAGTAACAAGTGATCTCATGACCTTGTTCAAATGCAAACAATTGAATATGCCATCTGTGTTCTCAGGTAGGGGAAGGGACGAAGAAGGTGACAGAGACCAGCAGAAGATGGTAAAGGGCTTAAAAAAGCATTTGAAGCATTTGCTCTCCCAGCCTGTGTTCAAGAATGTGATAAAGACCAAATACCCCACCCAAATGGGAAAGCTGTCCCTGCCACAGATGCCTCTTGCAGGCGTGGAAAGTGCCCTAACCAGCGTCTCAATACAGAGGAAGAAACAGAAGCGTCAGAAAAAAACAGCAGCAGTGACATGTTGAGAATACATTTTTTTTTATTAAATAAGGCAATTTGTAACAGAATATGTAATTGTTAAACATTTTCACATAAATAATTATAACTGTGAAAGCCTTCTTTGGGTATTTTCTTGGCACAATGTGAAACCTGGTCTGGTTGAATCACTGTACACGGCATGATTTTATAAAAACAAAAATAATCCAGAGGTGAGCTGAGTCCTAGTGGATCGCTGGTCAGGGGTGAGGATGTGGGTAGAGAATGTCATAGTGGGCTGTTTGGTAGAGGAGGTGCAGGGAGGGTTCAGCACCCTCTGGAATGATGTGGTGAGCCAACTGCTGTTCATCACCCTCCATAGAGACTATGTGGATGCCAATATCCAGGGCCTGTGATAGAGCCAGGATGTCGACGTGATCACACTCCATCGCCATGGTCTCCACTTCCTGAATCAAAGCAACATATGGATCATCTAGCCTGGCAGTCTAAAACAACAGTGCTTTCTGTCACTAGAGGGCAGCAACACTTTACTAACTTGTTTACAGTAGACCGTCAGACTGGGCGCCTCCACAAAGTTGCAGAAGAACTCTGCGTGGTTTTGCAGGTAGGCTGAAGCGAGCAGCCTGAGGTACTGCACCACGCTGTCAGAGGTAGTCTGATTGTTGAAGAGCCTGAGCAGCGTGTGTTCCTGCTCATCAGCCTGGCACTGCTCCACGACACCTATCAACTTTAAGAGAACACAATCCGTATAAATGGTCTTTTTTGACTAGCTGGCTTGTTTCGGATTTAGCAATGATGATTACACGCAACTTGCAAATAACCTTACTGTGTAAGGTTAAAAATAACCTTACTGTGAGGTGTAAAATAGTGCCCTTGAGCAGCCACCAATGCTCCTCACAGCATAACACAAATTTAATTAATGTATAAACTGGTTATCTCCATGTATCCATTCAAAAAAATCAATTGGCTTACACTGATTTACAAAATCTAATTTAATGATGTACCCTTATACTGTCCACCTTGTTCACTACTATACTAATACTAAGTAGACGTATGTCTGTATGTCCAAGATATTACTTTAGGTTGGACAACAGATTATTAGGTAGCTATATTTAGGGCCCAATCTGGAGTTATGGAGGTAATGAACAGTTAACAGTTTATTTATGATAAGTTCATGAGTTATTAGTCATTACTTATGCCCCAGAGTAAAGTCTGTACCTAACTTTGTACTATTGCCTTATAAACTTTCTAAGGAGTGGGTGCTTCCAAATGTAAAGTAAACTGATTGCTATTGCTGAGTATTCTCTGTTGCGTGATTTATTGTAATCAAAACCTGCCGCCCTTAAAAGGAATTTGCTGCGCCATATACACAATTTGTTCCTAACTGACCTAGCCGGTTAAATACATGACAGAAACTGTGTTTGTGTGTGTTGGGTAAAGGAAATACACTGGTTAGTCACTGTATTCAGGTGGTCCTTGAAGGAGCGTTCATCAAATCCCGTAGAACATACATCTTTCCCACTCTTGATTATTTCGTCCTTGAATCTGAAATGCAAACCAGTAAGACAAGGCCACCTTATTCTCTTTTGCAATGCGCCATCCGGGCTCATTTGACAAATCAGGAAGGAAGAAATACCAATATTGTTGATAACTGACCTCTGCAAAGCCCTGGCGTTTTGTAGAATCGACTCCAAGTGTGCAAAGCAGAAAGCTCTGTAGAAGCAATTTCCATCCCCACGGATTTTTCTCACGGATGAAAACTGTCTGCCTAAATCCTGACAAACGACAATAGGTCTAGTTATTATGCACCCGACCCGGCTGAGTTAAAAGGGATGGCTATGGCCACCTGCAGTATGTCACCCCCACTACATACATAGCCTACATTATGTTTGGCACCCGGCGTCTGCTCAGGGAACAGCGAAGAAATGTCCTCTCTGCTCGACACAAGCCCAGAAGGCTCCATCTGCCGAGAAACAACAGCTTCAGAATTTGCGAAACCAACCGTCCGACATACCAACCATACTTGAAGCGTGTGAATGTTGCTATAGCTTAGTTGCTATGCTATAGTAATGCTTTAGGCCAACAACATGCTAAGAGGTAACGTTGTAAGAGATGTAATTACAGTTTGGCAAGATACCGAAACGTCAAAACATTGTTTCCATCTTCTGACAACCGGATATTTGCATTTGCCACGTGCTTGTGTTAAAGGGCCAGTGCAGGCCGAGCGTTATGAAACACTGCACGAGAGCACTTAAAATCTTTACAGATTTTGAAGTGTAAATAGTGTTACAGATTTTTGTATTAATATACACCTTAATGCGACGTGCAATAATATTCACTGAAAAATAAAAACGGGTATCGGGTAGGTCTTTCAGGGCGAAAATCCTCTGTGCACAGGAAGTGATGCAATGACGTTTCAGGCAGCAGCAACAGCGGTTCGTATGTAATAAATGAAAGAGCAGTGTAGTTAGCATGAGCAGTGATAGCCACCATGGCTGAACAGACAAAGAAAAGAGCGCCACCTACAGAACCTGAGACTTCATCAACAAAAAATCAAAAGTAGAAAGACAGTACTGGACACTTTGGGAACTGCAGAGTGGAAACACCACAGCAATGACTGCTTAGCACCAAAGTATCTCACAGATTACCACTTAATAAAACGAAATTGTACTTTGTTGGTATTTACCATAATTGGCAACATCGTGGGCTTGGTAGAATATTAGACCACATCAAGGGAAATCCATGTTGTTCCATACAGGAAAGCCTAACATAATTCAGTCATCCCTTACTTGTACTTTTCCTTAAATTCAGTTTTTGCAAGATCGCTATTGAGGAAAATAACTGAACCAGGGTGTTCACAAAACCATACAGGCCTATGGGGTAGTTTGTAATTAAATTAAAATTGTGTTGACCAACGACCACAAATAATGTTTCTTTAATCAATAGTTATTTTATTCCATTTAGTCGTGTAGGCCATTCCTATTGCCATTACATTAATATTTGAGTACAGCCATTGACAGGATACAAAATGATTTAACATCACTACCAGTTGCAAGGAACTATGGGCTTTATATTTGAGACAGACTTAGAATTTATACAGTAATGTGCTATATAAAAGCAACAAAAGTAGAAGTTGTACCACATCTGCCTCAGCTAGAGGCATCTCACTCACTCTCATTGACTTTTCTTGAACTTCTGAGTTGTGTTTTACTATTGATGTTTTTCATTGACCGCCTCTCTCTTTTCGCTGCTAAGTCTGTGCCGCTTATCACTGCAGACCCACACTCCATCAGTCTTGCTGCTTTCTTCTCTGTGGCCGCCTTGTCCAGAATGTACTCCTGAAATTACAGAGTAGGATACTCAAGAGTCGAGTATAACAATGTAAATAACAGCCAAGCAACTAATCCCCGAAGATATTACCTTCACCATGTCCATCATCACCAATATGTCCATGTCTTCTAGAGGTCCATAGGTTTGTAAATAACACTGCTCTCCGAGGTTCTTAATAGCAATTAGCAAGCTTCCAACTTCTTCAACCTGAAAGGTAACTGCATGTTTGAGAACATTGCTGTCCAAAAGTCCAAACGCACATCAGCTAAAGCCATTTCCAAGTTAAATCTTTGGTATAAGCCACCTGGTCTCTGGACTGGCCTTGATCCATCAGCAGGTTCATCTCCCTCTGCTGGTTCTTTTCTTTGAGTCTGTCCCACTGACTCTGGAGTTCAGACAGTTCCTTGTTGGTCATCTGCCACACAAAGAAGTAGGCTGTTCATCCTGCATCAAAAGTCACTCATCCAGTCACTATCCATGGAAGAAACATTTACAGTATGTAGTGAAAGCCTATATGCATGTCTGACCAGCTTGTTTGTGTTGTGTTCCTGCGTCAAAACCTCCAGATGTCGCTGGCCCTGCTCCAACTCCTCCACCAGCTGCCCCTACACGCTGCATCAGGTCCTGGTGGGTGATGAACAGTGTCTCATGGCGCCGGATGATGGGCATAACCAAAGAATCTGACCCATGCTCAAGGTAATCTGAAAGAGATTATGCAATTTGGTGCTGTTCACAGGCAGTGTACAATTAAGTGATTAAGACAAGCAGGCTCAACAATCAGGACATGGAAGGAGATAAAACTCAGTGAAGAATGAACTTACTCTCTGGGAGATAATCTAGTATTTTCATCAAGTAGTCCTCATAGATTTTGGATTTTGCCACTCTCTCTTTTACATCTCGTTGCCTGTAGTAAAATATGGTAAAGCTGTGGTGAAAAGTGACCAAATGAGCAACATCCTCAAATGAAGGCTAAGTTAAAGCGCTCACCTGACTTGAAGTTTATTGAACTGTTCTGACAGATCTTCTATCTCTCTCTGCTTCAGAGTGTTCTGCTCCCGTGCAACCTGATACTTCTTCAGAGCTCGACGTCGCTTCACTTCATTATCCTCCACAAACTTCTCAAATTTCTTAGCTTTATCTTTGGTCTGAATGAAAATACAACCCCAAGGGTATCTGAATGAAAACTGTCTTTCCACATCGGGTAACAGCAGTGACTGAAATGTGTTTGAATACTCACTGAGGGTGATGTGTGCAACTCACCTCCTGTTGTTTTATTTCCAGTTCAGACCTTCTCTGAGCTAGAGCCTGCATGTGGCTTTTAAACTCTTGTCGTTTCAGTGCTAGTTGCCTGTCCATCCCGTCCAACTCCACCTGCTTCTTCAGAACCAGGGTCTTTTGCAAGGTGTTCACTCCTGTCTCTAGGAGTCTGCTTGCAGTCTACATATGAAATAACTATTCAGCTATATGTGCCAAAGGCACTTCAAAAGTGAACCATCATCACCACAAAATATTGTTGATCTATTGTTTATGAAGATACAATGCTAGATGTTATTCACTTTCTTACCTCTGTTATAACAGGTATGCGATTGACATTTTCTTCCTCTCTATGTTTGAGTAGAAAATTGTTCAGTCATTAGTAAGAATAATGCGTTGTCAATGTGCAGGCTTTTTTTGGAATAAGTTGTAATTGAACTGCATTACAAACAATTCCATTTAGAAAACATTTATAAATACGTTATTGAGGACAGACCTGTAGGAATTTGATGGAGGCTGTGTATGTAGGCCTGCTTCAGGATATTATTGTCTACTGTATAATAATAAATTAGGCCTACCTGATGTCCTCCAACTGCGTCACAAAAATGTTTCTTTTGCTATTTTCCACCTTGAGTTTTAGACGAGAATCGTTTTTATCTAAGGAAGGAAGAGCGGAGTTCTCCATGTTTTTTTTTTTTTTTAGCTTTGCCACTTTATTTTCCAAGTGTCCTGAGGTGTAAACAGTCGTGTTCCAGTCCTGAAAGTATTTACAACTTCGTTATAACTGCCACATTCAGACGAATCAGAAAGGACGACAAGGGTCTTTCCGGGTGTTTTCCTGGATTTGTGTTCCTGTTGCCTGGGAACCAGAGGCAAGGCAGCGGGGAATGTGCCGGGATCGTTTCTCCGTTGTCATAGCAACTGCCAGGGAGGCGTTCTGTTTCATTGACGGAGTGAGAAGCATAGAGATGAGATCGATAGAATCACGAGAGGAGGAAAAAGAAAAGAGCATTCACTCTCTCCCTTTTTTAGGGAACCACGGACGAGGTTGTAGGGCGGACCAGAGTCTGCTCTAAATGTAACGGCGTCAGCGGAAAAGTTGCCGAATATGGCGCACTGTTACAGATAACCGTGAACATCTAAGGTTTACACACAAACCCACAGTACTTTTAACCTCCAGAGCTAAAATTTTCATGCTGCTGAATCTCAATTTTGATCAAGACAAATTTGTTTCAGGTCTGTACCAGCTGCCACTTAGTGATTTAGTGAGCTTGGGCCCCCCTGAATCCCAACCTTCACTCTTTTAAGTCCATGCTTTCTATACATTACCTTCAAGCTGGGGCTGAGAAAAGTTTCATTGAAAAACAAAAGAAGTGATGACAGACTGAGTCGGAGGTGATGGGCTTCTTCTCAATAGTGACAACCTGTCACCTTCCCCTCCCTCCAGGTTGGAGCTCCACTCTGTTCCTATGTAGTCCTACTTTAACATCCACAAACATACTGAATTTTCAAGGCTAGTTTACATGTTTCTGAAATCTTTTCTGGTATCTTTTCTTTTCAAATGGCTACACTTGATTACACTTTTTAATTGTTTGACATTTATTTTACATTTTTTCTACAATTTTAGTTTTGAACTGAAGATAAAATGCAATGGCTATTATTTAAAATAATAATAAACAGTAAATTACATGATTTCTTTTTGTGTTACTCCCTGAACTTTTCTGGCATTATCACATGATCACATTGATCACATGATCAAATTACCAACTAAACGTATTCTAGTGTTTGCCTTAATTGTTGAGCACTGATGTTGTGGAGCTCTGAACTTTGGTTAGAGCACCAAAGCATGTAGGCAAGTTTGTCCAGTTGTAAAGAGATATGCTGGAGGACTTGTTCTTGTCAGGCAAAACCCGCAAGCCATTGCCAATTTTGGCATAGGACAGAATTTTGTGAACATTACCAAGGAAGCAAATCTGAAACTACTGTCAGCTCTGAAAGCAACATTATCTGATTTTCAAGCAAGTCTATAGTCTGTATAATGACTTCTAAACTGCTGAATTCTATCCAAATGATGAACTTTGTCATTTAATGGTAAGAGCTAATGTAATAGAACATTATTGGACAGCATAATTGTTTAGCTTATCAAGCTTTATCAAAACATCCAACGGTGTGAAAGCCAATACTGTCAATGAGGATGAGAAACAGTGTGGCGTGCTCTGGAACAGAACAAGAAGACCCAGGTGAGTTGGAGATACATAGAATTACAAAAATACCAGAAGCTGTTGCCATTATAGCTCTGTCCAGCTAGTATACTTGATACTATAGAGTATAGAGAATGATTATGTAATTCAATCTCCATGTCTATACTGGCATGACTGTTAAACAGAAGAAAATGCTAAACTAGAGTAAAGTTTCAAAACAAAGTGTAAAATTATATATCTTTACACACTTTGGTCATCCAAATGTGTCCAAAACCCCCTTCCTTCTTGTATGTGTGTGCATTTCATCTTTGCTTAAAAAAATATTGAGAGAAACCAAATGTTTTCTTCAGTAATTTCATCTTAATTCTTAGGTTAGCAAATAACCTCAAGACTCTAATTCAAGCTCTATGTGTAATTCGAATGCTATCCTACTGCATAACTCACAGTAACACTGCACAAGACCTCACATCAGTGAAGCCTTACGAGGTGCAGAATCAAGTGGAACCAAACAAAGTTGAACATGCCCTTAAAAGGCATCTGTCCTCATTGCAGGAGCTGCTGCTCTCTGTTGTCTGGCAGTGCAGCTTTCTATTCTTTCAAATCAACCTGGTCCCTAGGTTACTACATGTGAAAATCATATGACTGCATGTGTGTATTATGCTCAGTCTGTTGAGATATTCTTCTCTATTTGGGGGATGACTTTGTATAATTGTATAATTGCTGAAGTGATGTGTAACTGCTGATGTGATGTGTAGATGTGTAATGCCTTTGTATTTCTGGTCTCTTTCAGATTCCTGTTTGTAAACTTCAGGATCATCAACCTCATCCTCGGGCTATGACAGCTACACACTGCAGATCTCCTTCTGTGATGCTCTCCGCCAACAGATCCAGGACATTATACCAGAGACTAAACACTTATAACAAAGACAGGTCAACCTACTCTCAACAGACTCTCCCCCCTACAGCCAACACAACAGTTAACCTGTTCAGGTAAGCCAACATCACATTTTTAAGACCCTTCTTTTCCATACAGGGTGTCTTGTAGATAGTATATACAGCTTGTAAATGCTTTATTTTATAAATGAATCTAAAAGTGTGCTTTGGTGTTCTAGAAAATGAGTTACTAGTTTTTGTAGCTTGCATAAATGCAGTCCTTAATGTCATTGTCATTGATAAAAAAAATCAAATATATTTTTCAAGAGAGATTCTCTGAGCTGCTGTCATGTACACATCCAGGTCTCATACACTATCAGCCATGCAAGCATTTGATTATGCATTCAAGAACAAATGCAGCAAAAGGACAAAAACCAATACTTTTTAATGTCTCTCTCTAAGACGTCTAAGACACGCACATCCCATGAGCATTTATGAACACTTATGTCATTGTGTCCTGTGACAGTGCAGAAACTAGCCCAGATTTAGGCTATAGTGTTTTACCT
Organism: Hoplostethus atlanticus; assembly: GCA_034670405.1. Taxonomy (NCBI): domain Eukaryota; kingdom Metazoa; phylum Chordata; class Actinopteri; order Trachichthyiformes; family Trachichthyidae; genus Hoplostethus; species Hoplostethus atlanticus. The sequence continues at coordinate 4,876,663 of JAXDDX010000004.1, forward strand.
TAAAAAGATAAGATCATTGTACCAGACATTTTTGCTGAGGAAACCAATGAGCAAAAGCAGCAGTTGTTTTTGAATCAATATATGCTGTAGAAAAATTCTTTTTGGCAAGTGTTCTGGAAAGCTCTACAAAATATGACCTGCTCCAGAGATTGCTCACTAGCGCCCCCGTCAGGAATCATTTTGAACCCTTTAAGGAGGGCTATGGAAATTTGGGGTGGTGGTGCAGGAACATGATTTTCTTAAAAAATGTAAAGATTATATTCAAACTAAAGTGTCTCGCTCACGTTTTGTAAGGAATGCCTGGTAGATGATGAAAATTAAATGCAATGGAGGCCAGTCTTAATGGCCTCCATGACAGGCTATAAGTAGAAAATTCAGAGGATATATTTGTATTTCAGTGGTCTCAATCAAAATACGATTCGTATAATATTCCTATAGGGATATATTTGTGTCTGTGTACTCAATAGTGGGTTTGTAGTGACTTTATTGTACTTTCAGGTATTTATTATGTCCTCTATATCCTAGGACATAATAAAAAAAAATCATAGTGTTACTACAGTTCGTTATCGTCGCGTCAGCATTTCTTTCTATAATGTGTGGTCTCTAAGCATAATGGAAACCATACTACGGACTTGAGGCTAAATGCAAAGAAACACAAATAGATTCCATTATCTCCAATTCTATTTGCCTTATCTGTGGATGCTGGAGAGGCTTGACATATATGGGTAGGCCCCCACCCCCCTGCTTGACAGTGTAGTCCCAAAATAATCTGAGACAACACAGCTGAGCCCCACGCTCGGCCGTAATGCTCGCACTATTCACTCATTACTACAGTGAATACTACCGCTGTAATGACGAAATTCAGCTACTCCGAATACTTATCGCAGTTTCGTAATGCCGGGAGTAAAAGCAATTCCGTTTTGTCAAGACTGCCAGGCGATAGGAGGAGATGTGACAGGCGACGGCAGGGCGACGCAACGTCAGAGTCTACGGAGTGAGTCTTTTGTCGGCTGGAGGGGGTTTCATAACGCCCTTGGTGTGTTGGGTCTTCTGTGCCAATGTATAAGAAATAATGATCCGGCTCTAGTCCATTGTCCTAAATACTCAAGCAAGAAAAAAATGCTTAGAAATAGCCCACTAACATCATTATAGACAAACCAAAGCAGACCATCACTCATAAATCAAGGTTAGAGTCCAGCGTTGCCTTATTTGAAACCATAGCCTTCAAGCAGTGCATAAAAATACCAATTGATTCCCGTTGTTACAAAAAAAAAATCATTTGAATGCATTTAAATGAATTGAACTAAACTCTTTGTTTTCAAGGCATGCTGATCCAGTAGTCCTTGCCATCAGGAGAGGAGATGTAAACGCTGTGAATGATCTGACAGTGTCTACTCCACACAGCCTGATGAAAGAGAACAAAGATGGGTGGATACCTTTACATGAGGCTGCCTTTTGTGGAGAGATGGAGTGCATGAAGACACTACTGAGGGGTAAATACTGAAAGCATCATTGAAGGTCTCTCAGTTGGAAAACAACACCTTTGTTGGGTGTGAATTAACTTGGGAACATACTGTTAATCTTTTTCAAAGGTGCACTGTTTAAACAAAGACTATATACTGAACAAGTCATTTAACTGGTTTGTGTGACCTTCATTTTTTTCTAGCCCATCCAGGTTCAGTAGACAAACGCACCCTGCAGGAGCAGACAGCCTTGCTCCTTTCTGTGTCTTATGAACACCTGTCCTGTGTGCGCTGCCTTCTGGAGGCAGGAGCTGACCCCGACATCAGCAGCAAGAATAAAGAAACCCCTTTATACAAAGGTACAGTCAGTTTTCTTTTATAGAAATATAAGTGAAACTGGCAACTGTATTTCTGCCAATCATCTATCATTAATGACTTAGTGACTATCGCTATCATGTCTGGTATGCAGCCTGTGAGCTGGAGAATGTGGACATGGTGAGCCTCATTCTTTCCTGTGGTGCCACTGTGAACCAGCGGTGTGGCCAGGGCTGGACAGCCCTCCATGAGGCCGTATCCAGGAACAATACAGAAATCTGTGAGATGCTCCTAAGAGCCGGGGCCACAATCAACCCACCCAATACCTACAGCATCACACCGCTCACTGTAGCAGGCTCAGCGAGGGCAGCTGAAGGTGCTGTGTTACCTTACTGGGAAAGGTTAGGTCTTACTGTGTCTTCACCGAATGTACCCTCTTTTCATAATGGTGAGCCCCACTAATAGTAATTATAAGGTTGTAAAGGAAGAATGCTTTTCTTTAGGTGCTGATGTGAACATGCAGACGTGTGATGGTGTTACAGCGCTGTATGAGGCTAGTAAAAATGGCCACAAGGAAATAGTAGCCACGCTGCTGACTAAAAATGCAGATGCCAACAAACCCACCAACTCAGGATTGCTACCTCTGCATATTGCTGCCCAGTATGGACATCACGAGTAAGTTAAGACAGTTAGCTATTGCATGCATTTATTCCAATAAATCCTGGATTATAATTTAACATTTCATGCAGGTCTTCTTATGGATACACATTTTGCAGTTGTTATAGAGTAATATGGTTGAGTGATTATTGTAATTGGAGCTATCACAATGCCCATAGAAACTGCTAAGCCTTTTGTTCAGCACACTGTATTTGGTTGTCTTTTATCTATCTATCTATACTTACATCCTCATGTTGTGTCCAGGATTGTATCCCTGCTTGTTCCGGTGACAAGTCGAGCCAGGCTTCGCCACAGTTGGATCAGCCCCCTCCACCTGGCAGCAGAGCACAACAGACACGCAGTGGCAGCTGTGCTGCTCAAGACAGGTGCAGATGTCAATGCCACACTGTCCCACAGTCACTCCATCCAGTATGCTGATGGACGCACAACAGCCCTCTACTTTGCTATTGCCAATGGCAGCACCAAGACAGCAGAACTTTTACTGAAAGCAGGCGCTAGTCTGAGCCTGGACCCAGTCAACCCTTTACTAATGGCTGTAAGGCAGGGCTGTGTTAGCACGGTCTCCTTACTGCTGGAGAATGGGGCTGATGTCAACACCAGTATTCCATCTTATCCCACGACATTCCCTGGTGTCCGTCGCACTGTGCATGAATAATCTACCTCTACTTAAGTGCCTTTTGGACAATGGGTGCAATCCCCTCGCCTGCTTTACCTGTACATATGGCAGCGCCCTACACCCAGCCTCCAGAGGATCCCACACAAGCACTGATGGTGGCAATGGATATGTTCTGCATAATGACAGCATACCTCCTTTAACCTGCTCTGAGCCATCAGCCAGGGCAACACAGGTGTGATAAATAACAAGAATAATGTTATGCTTTTCATGAAAACTGGAATAATTATATTCTTTATAAATAATTCAGCTTCATCAAGCCATTCTCTTCTACTTTTTGTCCTCAGTTCTGCGAGTGGCTTTCGACGTTGGCTGTGTGTAACTGGGCAGGACCCATTTTAGACTTGCTGCTGGAACATGTTGGTCATGTTCAGCTGTGCGCCAGGCTCACCGAACTCCTGGACAGCCGAGAAGAATGGTTCGATGTAAAGAAGAAGTCATGTAAGTATAAGGCAAAACCTCATCCCTCACTTACATCCTCACATCTCTCTCTCTCTCTCTCTCTCTCTCTTTCACACACACACACACACTTACATACAAATATATAAATACAAACAAGACAAATGACAGCCCTCCTTGTCTCTGTAGTGTCACCTCGTCCACTGCTGCATCTGTGCAGACTGGAGATCCGTACCCAGATGGGGAGATACAGGCTGAGATCTCTTGCAAGCCTACCTCTGCCAGACAGGATAATCAGATACCTGAGCCTGACCGCCTGATTTTATGACCCACGGATAAACTGCAGATAATGCAGGCAGATATCAGAGACATGAACGAATGAGTGTTTCAGCTTTTTTGCTTCTTTTTTAAATTTGTGTCTTGTACCCTGAAGGTGTTAATCTTGTTCCCTCGATATTTGCACGTAATGTATTTGTGTGGGTTGTGATAACAAGGTTCTTGAATCTGCCCTCGTTGTTGTTGTTCTAGTTGAAAACTAGAAAGGCTCAGTGAAAAGTGAAAACGTTCTGAGGCCATAAAGAGTTCTTGTGGAAAGTTGAATCACTTTATTCAAAAATAAATGTCATTGTTTCCAATGTGCCTATAAAACATTATTTTGCCAAAGAGAAGCAAACTATGTCCGACATTTTATTCTCATAATTGAAAGAGTAAACTAAAACAGGACGTTTTGATTCATTTACATGACTTTGGGTCCTCAGAAAGAAAAGACATGCTCTCTAGAAACCGTCCCTATAACTTACTGTCGGGTGGCATCAGGCTGGCATGAGTATAAAGTTGATGATATCATCCTATGTGCAAGTGCAATTTCTTCCTATAGATTGAAACAACAAAAATACAGGCTCGGGCATTCCAATAAGTGCTTGAGAAAATGTCCCATCTTAAACCGCTGAGAGAAAGAGAAAGACAAAATCCAAATAATTACCCTACTATTTACACATCTCGTACGCCGCGCTTTCAGATGCGCGCCTATTTGTGCTTAAATGAAGCCAAACACGCTGAATATAGACGACGGAACCGGTGGCTTGGTCGGTATGGGCTTGACCACGACGTGCGTGTGGAGTTTCTGTCCATAAGGGTGTTCAGGTGTCTCTGTCTCCGTCCCTGTTGCTTTGCCCCAGAGTCCCAGGGGCGAATGGGGGACAACGAGGTGTCCGGTGAGCACCTGGTGTCCGTGGTACTGAAAGGGACAGCAGCCGCACACGCTCAGACAGTGGTGAGAGGTCAGGTCCACTTTCAGCCCCTCTTTGTCCACAGAGCTGCGTCTCGTGGAGGCGGACAATGTGGCTTTGGCATCAGCATCACCATCATCATCATAACCTCCTTTCCTCGTTTCACTTTCAGCGACCTCGGTTGCGCCTGGGCTCTTTTTCAGTCCTAACTGTGAATGCTCTCTCTTCGGTTGGGTCAATTTGGGTTCCTCCCAAAATGAGGCTGGTAATTGGCGTTTCCTCATGGGCACCTGCTCCACGGTGCTGCCCACGTTCTCCACATTTCGCGCATCCGAATCGGCCTTTTCAGTGATCTTCCCACTCTGATGATTAGTCCCCGCTGGTTTAGCGCACCCATACTCTGGAGACCTGTGCGTGTGGCATCTTGGGACTCTGGAGTATTTCTGAGAGAAACGCTTCAGTTGTTTCTGCAGGTATTTCCTGTGATCCACAGAGCGCCTGCACGGAGCGGACTTGTCCAGAGCCGCCTTGATGTCGCTGGATGCCAGATTGACAAAATTCAGCAACGTCTTGACCTCATTGTCTGCATTTGCCATTTTTTGCCAAAGAAGTTGATTAAATTAATCCATGCTAGAAGACGTTGTCCATAATGAAGACCTTAAGGGAAATTAGAAAACAATTTCAAGTTGTGCGTAGAATTATTCCCCCAACACAACAAAACTCACGTCATTGTAGGAATTAAACTTGAGTCTATTGCTGCTGATTTAACATCATTTCACAAGAAATAGCCCTGCTCACCACTGTTGGATGAATCCAGGCTCTCTCCAAGCCATAGGCTGAGCACAGATTTCTCTACCGGCTGTAGTTGGAGCACTTCAACAAGTTGAATGAATATAAACTCCTTGTAGTTATGGTGCTTTCCTTGAACCAATCAGCGACCCCAGGCCCCTCACAATGCACCCCAATCAGCCTCCAAGCGCCCTGGTATCGAATTCTCCACCATTGCAAATTGTTGTCATGGAGATCCGCCTAGAAAAGCCGCTGAGGGGATGCAATATTTCTCTTACATGCTGATTTCGGTTCTGCACGTCGGCCAAACATCGCTTAAAATACGAAAAAATACGAATGAATATAGGTGCATATTCTGATGAAATACACATGCATCATAACTACATACATCAGCTGTTGAAGTTGAGTTTTTAACTGTTCTAGACACCCCTCATACCCTCCCCAAGAGTGATGTCAGATGTAGGATTTGGTGAGGAGGGGGGATCTAAAGAGTGCATAACCATGGAAAGGGGCTTGAACGCTCAAGAATCTTGTCTTTCTGTTTGCCCCCTCAATCGAGCGACACAAAGGCTGAATTACTCATTCAAACCTCGCGGGACAAAGGGAAAGGAGCTGGATAGCACTCCTGCATTTGTAGTCAAACATTTAGAGACTTAAATCGAGTCGTCATGAAGGAGAAAGAGTCGAACAAAGCCCATAGAATTGCCATCAGCAAACATTTTCCTGTGTCATATTATGGGGTCTCCATGGCTCCCTCTGGCCCGTGGACAATAGCACAAGTTTGCACACTCGAATACTGTCACCCTGCCAACGGCAACAAGGGCCCAAAACAGGACAATCCCTAGAGAAAGCATGGGCTCCGCGGGGAAGGTTGCAATAGAGGAGGAAAAGGGGACTTGTGAAATGCTAATTGAGCTCCATCCCCTCATTGAAGTGAAAAGAGTACCTATCGTTCCTTTGAGCCGCATCCTCTTAGCAGCAGCAGTGGAATGAGATGTGAGGAAGCGGGTTGTCTGGTAAGTAACCTACACCTCATGCCTATGCTCTACTTGCCCTCAAATCGTGCACCCTGACCAGTCGTGCACGACTTAGAATGTTAAAACGTGCGTATATCACGCTGGCATTGTGACTTTATCTGGTGATTTATTTAGTCTGGAGTGCAGGCCTAGCATGTCATTGTAGGCTACATGATTGATTGTTGTCTCCACACACCAGTGCAGGCCTGTGTGCTCTGACCAGTCCATCTATTGAGGGGGTGCATCCCTCATGCTCTGGAGAGGCAATGGGACCCTATTGTCCTCCTCTCTTCTTTTTCCCTTCACCTCTCTGTTCATGCTCAAAAGGACAATTAACAATGGGGCTCCCCTCCCCTGGCCTGTCACCCCCCACGCCTGTGCTTTTGAAGTGAAGGAGACGAGAGGAAGCACAGTGGCATCAATAAATCCCACTATGGGTCCCTGCCCTTGTGCCAGTTTGGAAGACAGGTGGAGAAGTTTGTTGACCATTTCAGATTTTTGTGTTTAGTTGATCTGGAAACCCATGAATAAAACTCAACCAAATCACACATCACCATGGACACGTCACCAGTTTATCACAGGACTAACACACAGACAGACGCTCTTATTCACACTAATGGGCAATTTAGCGTGTCCAATCCACCTGACTTACATGTTTTTGGATTGTGGGAGGAAATCCTCACACACATGGGAGAACATGCACACTCCACACAGAAATCAAACCCAGGGCTTTCTGGCTATGAGCCACCATGCCTCCCCATGTTTGTATACTGTAACTGGTTATTAGCTGCCTGATGGACCTCTAATTCTATTGAAAATTGTATGTTATTTTCCTTGACTCCATCAGCACACACTCCATAGCAGACGCACTCCATAATACACCCACAAGTGGCACCCACAACACAGAGTATAAACACATGTGTCTGTCACCTTTACAGTTGCTGTTCATTTCTTTGCTCAAAATAGCTTTGTGTTTTCTGTTGACTTGCCCTTTGGCTCCAGCTGAATGTTCTGCAGCTGTGTCTCAGCAAGGACTGATGTAGATCCACTGAACCTCATCTCCACACTGACAGCAGCAATCATTTTAAAAATAACTTAATCTACATGCTTATATTTGACCTTTTAGTCTAAAAGCATTCTTTTTTTCCCCTAAGTAATGCTTTTTGCAGTGGTGTGTTTTATTTTTTTTTTTATTATTTAAGCTACCCTTTACTTAAAAACCCGAGCAGACAGAAATGGGAATTCTCTGAAGTTCAGCAGTTAATGTTGTTGCTAAGTCTTTGCCACTAGATGGCAATCTATCCCCACTATAATACAGCCCAGGACTAAAACATTAAGGTAGAAATACACAGATAGTTAAGCTAAATGCTGTTGAGTGAATTTTCACTAAAAATTAACATTCCTTGATTGACTGAGGTTTTAAAATCACTTTTGCTGAGATACAAATAGGATCATTTGGATCATTTGGATCAAGGCTGGGTTTGTGAGCAGGAATGTAAATGCTGGTTCAGTAGCCTATATACAATAATATTACTGGAAGAACACAGCAATTATATATTTAAGCAACGGGTTCCCTGATCTGAGTTTGAAAAGGCTGTGATGTGTGTGCAGATTTTGTGTGGTTGTTGGAATGAAGAGAGGCAGCAGGAAGGAACCAGGAGATGTAGTGCTTTTCTCTTGTCAGATAATCGATAACGGGGTAGACTGTAGGAGAGGATGGAGGGGCTGAACTACCGGGTAGCTTATATGCCAGATCGAGAGATGTCCTTCTCAGACTCTGAATGGGTCTGTGATGTATGTTCTAATAATCAACAGCAATTCAACAGTAGCCATGGAAATGTCACTCTAAAAGTCATCCACAACTCTTGGGCATGAGCAATCCCATTACTGTTAGGCCCATGAGCTTGGAGAAGAGCTGTATGATGCAAGAGACATGATAAATGCATAGCTGCAACATATAGGCCTTAAGGCTAGGTGCAGAGTGCATTGCTCTTAATCCAAAATGATTTTAATAGTTGGCTCAGTTGCTGGTTGACTGACAGCTCTCATGGTATTTATCTCTCATGACACAATGGGCTGCCACCTCTGCTATTTAAACCCCCAGGAGAACTCTCAGATAGCAACTAAGCCCTCTGGCTACAACAAAATGAATGTGAACTTGTTATTTTACAACTGTGCCGTTTGAATAAGCTATCACAACCCTGGGCAGCAGGTTGGTGCAGGTTGGTGTAGTGAGAGGTCTCAGGTTCAAGCCCCCACGTTGGCATGCATCCACCCTGCTGATCCCTACCAGCTCCGGTGGTGCTGTTGTGTAACGGATCTCCCTGCAGAGAGTGCAAGCAAAGAAAGAATTTCCCTGTGGTGATCAATAAAGTATCACAATATTATTAACGTTTTAATTTTTTCCCCCACCTATTGTAAAGAAATGTGGTTACAATTAAAATATTGTTCTTGGTAAGATACACTATATAGAGCCAACAATGAGTCTTTGTGGGACTGTACTGGTTCTGTGTATCAGTTATGGTTCTTCACTGGATCTTAACGACATCAGAGCCGAGGAAGTTTCAAAGCAGAGCAGTGGTGTGGCCTAATCTGCTCTTTGAACCAAGATGCTCATCTTGGTTCAAGGTTTTACTCACACGTGACCTCACACGCAGGAGTCTTCACTGCACTGTCAATCGAATGCTTTCCAGTAAATACAAATGAAGTGAGAATGTCACATTGGTATTCTAGTGTTGTGTGCATGGCTGTAGGCTGTAGGGTAATTTCATAACTGTCTCCAGTGAAGACCACCAACGTTATTACGCAACTCCCCTCTTAGAAACTACCCGCTGCAGTCTGGTTGTTTGCACTCTACACTTATCAGTGACAAAAAGACACATCCAAAAAAAATTTGATCTCATGTTTAAAAAGAAATATGTGGTGTCTTTATCATCCTAACATAAATAATACATGTTGTATTTTAATACTTCTGGACACTGGACCACAGATATATCTAGCAGGCTACATCAAATACAGGTTGCTATGTTTTAGTCGGTAGGCGTCTTTCATAGGTGTTTCTCTCTCTCCCTCTCTCTCTCCCTCTCCCTCTCTCTCTCTCTGACAAGAGCCTACTTGACTTTAATTCGGTCTATCACGCGTTCATCCTCACTGATTCGCCTCCATGCACCGTGGGCTACTTTCAGCTCTGACCACTAACAACAACAAAAAGCCCAGTTGACATTACCGACATATTAAAAAAAACGTCCCTTCCCTATCTGTGGGACTTTTGAAAGAATTTTGAGATGGGGGGGGGGAATTTCAAGCACGCTGTCAGGATGAGCTGATCTGAGCGCTGCATCAAGTGCGCGGTGGTGATGCTCCTGTATAAAGCAGCCCGCTGTATTTTGGCACAGAGGGCGATATGCATCAGTTTAACCCTCGGCTCTGCCCTCCGGACTCGCCCGTACATATATACAGATAAGTTGAGGAGATGTGTGATGCTGTTGTGAGGAATCCTGTCGCACGGTATTCCTGAGGATCTCTCTCTTCATTTTTCTTCAACTTGGATGGCTTGAGTGGCCCATTTGCACTCATGTTTGCAGCCGAGGAGGGACGTAAGGTACGGGCCATCTACCGCCCTCACATTGCACGGAGTAGCGGCGTGATTCAGGTCGCTATCTGAGTGCCAATAAAAAAAAACTACTTTCGAGATATGAATTATCGAGATTTGCAGCTCATCCCACCGCCTCGCTTGTCCTATGCTACCGACAACGGTATTTCAAGAGGAAAATGATTGTGGCATAAACTATTTCTGGAGACGCCTGTCACAGATATCGCCGCTGAACTGGACAGGGTGGATGGTTATTTCCCAAACAGTCCAATCCTATGTATACTGCATTCATTTGTTGGAAACGCTGCCTAGTGTCTTCGAGAACAGCGCAAGAGGAATGCTGGTCCAAGATCTAATGCCATTTACTTTAAGTTTTTGGCCTTTTTTCTTCGGTCATTGCCTTCTCTCACTGTTTTTACTCTCATGCCAGGTAAGGATCACGTTCAGGCGCGCCGCTTGACATTTTACGCATGGGAAGAGTTTAATTTACTGCTGGATTACGGAGGTTGACTAGGGCGGCTGGTTAGCGTTGTCAAGTAAACTTTGTTATTTACGTACAATTAAATAGACAATGCCTTGTTTCCTCGTGATCTGTGTGTGCCTGCACCAGTGCATGGGGTCACTAGTCCAGGGCATGTCTCAAGTTAATAGTGACAGACATGCATGTGAAGTGAGTTTCGGATAAAGCATGAGAAAAACACACACACATACACACTCAATTCTAGCGGACTATATTTCTCTGATAACAACATGCAGTTATCCAACCAGGATCTCTGCAGCAGGCATATGTTAGGGATGAGTATTCTAACCTCTGCCCCATGCTGCTGCCTACAGATAGTGGTGAGCCGCTGTTCACACGCACGCAGTGTTGCCAGGGTTCATGTGTAATGTGATCTGCTTGAGTTTCCAAGTCCACCCACGCACACTCCTAGGGGCAGCCTGCTGCCCACTCTGTTGGTGGGTGGTTTCTTACAGGGAGAGGGCTGCAGCCATAGACGTGATACTATTCTGCTTGTCTATACACAGCAGACCTTGTGACAACAACAGTGGAGCAGTGATATGAGAACGAGGATTTCCACCGGGCTCAATACTACTAGGAAGCTGAAGCATCGCCATTTATGATGCACAATATTCCACTGATGTTATTTCTCAGTGTGCATTGACAGACAGTGCCAACACTCCAAATGTATCCCTCTCTCTCTCTCTTCTCTCTCTCTCTCCCTTGCTCTTTTGCTTTCTCTTTCTCTTTCTCTCTCTCTCACCATAAGGGAGAACTCCAGAGGTCATGCTCACAGACTGTGGCGGAGAAAGTTAGCGAACAGTGCCAGCTGGCATGCCACTGTAAAAGCTACCCTCCCCTCCCTCCACCACCCCCTCCACCGCCTCCCCCGCGGCTACTGGGGCCCACAGGTAAGAATCCCAGCTCACACTTCCAGGTCTCGCATCTGTCTCACTCAAAACTGTCTCAAAGGGGTCTCACTCTCATGTGTTTCAGCCACAGTTGTCTCACGGACCTCGTTCCTAGCTAGACACAGATGCCAAGTTGCAGGCTAATCCGGAGAAAATGCTTGGCATTAGGCGTTTCCATTTGAGACTTGTGCTAGAACAGAAATGTAACATCAAGTCCCTGATATTTGTGTGTGTGTGTACGCAAGTTTTCGCACGTGTGTGTCTGTGTGTGTGTGTGTGTGATAGAGCTGGCAAGATGTTGACAGCTGAACACAGGACTAATTTATGCTGGGTCTGACCTTGGGGAGTACCCAGCTGCCTGTGAAATCCATGCCTGCTGGGCTGCCAAGCTCAGTGGTTCAGTGGTAGGGTTTCCCCCGGAGGACCCCTGATTAAAACGCAGATGAGTTAATTAAATTAGCTTTAGTTTGATAGAGATAAGGGGCTAATGAACCGGCCTAGCAGTTCCAGCTTCGTTTTGAAGTTGAGCCGGCGGCAATAAGGGTGTGTGTGTGTGTGTGTGAGTATGCTTGCGTTTGCCTGCATACGTTTGTGTGTGTGTGTGTGTGTGTGGCTGTGGTGCCTGTTGCAGCAGTTTTCCCTCTACACTCCTTTTTACATCCCACTCCAGAAATGGTGTATCCACTGACAGATTGTCTCATCTATTTCACCTGTCTGCTCCCTGAAAGTTGATGTGATTTGTATGTAGTCACAAGCACCTTAATGAACAGTGCTCTGAAATATGGGACAGGCGTTGCTGATGATGCAGCCATCCTGAGATATTACTATGACTCTTTAGAATGGCTCACCCCGAGCTCTTAATATCGTGAGTAGGGAGGAGTACTTAATCATTATAGTCTCGACAGACAGCGGTGGAAAGGTTTCAATCAATCACTTTCAATTATTTATTTTTTTCTGTCTGGTCAGTTTAGCTGGACCTCCTTTTTCCCCTGACTCGCTGTTAGCCATCTATGAATCAAGAATTGTAGACCTCTCTGTGATTGTTGTCAAGGTCACTGCATAAACGCTGCCAAGACCATCTGACTGTACTCCAAGGTTTGGCTTTCAATGCCCAATTATGGCCAAGGCATAACTGGAAGTCATTAGTGGGTGCTGCCTCTACAGTAAACAATGTTATATTATGAAAAATATGAGAAATCTGCTTATTTTTTATTCGTTTTGTAGTTTAAAAGAAAATGTTTGTGGAGGGCGGAGACAACGCAGATAATTGGCTGATAGTTTTTTTTGGAGTTTCTCAATCTAAACTAAAGAGACACATGATTATCATAATACTCCTTCACCAGCCCAGCAGAACTCTTACGGCTTTAAAATACTCTTTAAAAATGCAATGAATATGCATAGCTGGCATGAAAAACTGGGACAATGACTGAGACCTTATCTATCTGCAAAAAGTTTGAACGTTTTTTGGGAAATTGGCACTGTTAAGTAAGAGTCTGTGTGCTAAAAATGGTTCAGAAGTCCCTTCAAAGGAGTGAGCTTTATCACAATGAAGTAGATCCTTACCACTGACTGAATTAAATCCTACAGCCGTTGACAAAACGCAGGATTAAAATGGAAGTTTGGCTGAGAGGAGCTTTTAGATTCATAGTGACTTATGACGTGGTGAGCTGTGCTGGGGAGAGCCGTGCCTTGTCATTTGCTCAGTGGAAACCTGCTGCGTTGGAAGATAGTCTACGGCATTACTAAGGGGTATTTGATGCCACGGTGTAAAACCCTTCCTCTCATTCACAACGCAACACCACTAAATTCAGGGGCCACGGATTCATCGTTGAATGTATATTTTTCAAGACCGTGAAACTGGAACAAATCAGAACATTCCTACGGGATACTCTCCCAGATTAATGGAGTGGCAGGCAAGGAGGGGCGGAGAAAAAAAGTGAAGGGTTGGGATGGATGGATGGATGGATGGATGGATGGATAGATAGATAGATAGATAGATAGATAGATAGATAGATACACACATGACTTCACAGATACATAGATAGTGTGAGAGAGAGAGAAGGGAGACAGAATGGAGAGGAGAGACACTAAGTTGCTGATGCACATAATGTTATACAACGTTCCTAGTAAGTGGTCTTACTCTCCAGATCTAATGTGGAAAGAGCAGGAGGTTGCTCTGCAAGTGTAATTGGTGTGGACAAGGAGTGCTGGTGTAAGAAAGGCCGATGGGACCTTAAATGATTCATGGTGTCGGGTTGGATATCTTTGAACATTGAACCTAAGACCTACAGAACAGACGAGGACACGGCTACTTCCCGACTCAGAGAGCGGGGAAGAAAACCACTTCCACGGTGCCCCGTTATGTATTATAATACTACAGCCAATCAATACGTCTCTCATTGAAACACTGGCCCGTTGCAGTGGAATATGGGGGCTGACTGGACTGCACTGTTGATGAGTTTTCATCGTGCCATCATAGAACAGACTGGACTGGACTGGAGTGTCTCAGACGGATGAAGTCAGTGGCTAAAGAGATTAGCGTTATCATGTTAACTGATTTTTACATTCTTCCTTTTCTCTTTATTCTCTTCTTCACCATCTACATCTCTCTCTTCATGTGTGTGTCCCCCTTTCTTTCTCCCCCTCTCTCAGTGCCAGAGCCCATAGTGCCCGTGTTGAGGCCCTGGTGGATGGAGATGGAGATTATAGTGCTTGGAACAGTGGGCTGTGCCTCAGTTGTCTTCCTCCTCTCAGCCATCATCATCTGCTACAAGGCCATCAAGAGGTTTGATGTCACTATTCTGTTGCCTGTTATTTTATTATTTTGATGTATCTCAAATACCTTGTACTTTCATGCATAGAGAATACCCCTCCCTGAAAGCATTTGAAGTTAAAACAGCATATTAACATTGTAAGTAATTGTACATGACAAACTACCATCGGCAGGTTACTCAAAATATGTAGGATTTGACCCATGGGAGACTGTGCTGACACTTTTACAAGCCTGCTGGGTCACACTAAAGTCAGAGGTTAGATAATGAAATGGGCTGTAAATGTCACTGAGGAAGAGCCACTACAGCGAGTCATGCAGAAATATACTACACTCTAAATGAATTCATGGAGCTGAATGATGATTTTGCTGATTTTAAATTGCATAATTGTGTCAAGCAGCTGGATGAGTGTGAAAGTGAAGGAAAGACAGCAGAGGAATCCCAAGGCCCTGTTGTTGCAATGGGAACTGTTTCCCCCATTCGGATTGGCTTAGTAGAGAAAAGGCTGTGTAAGGTTTTAGCCTGCAGCACAACCAAGACCCAATTCCCTGTGTGACGTTCAGGCAGCACGGTGTCACACATGCAATCCAACATACACATCCATGTTCACAGACTTTTAACAAATGCACACACACACATCCACACCGTGCAAAGCATTGCACATGCACAGAGAGGCATGCACAGAGTACTTGTGTGCACCCACCCGCATCCCCCCCACACACACACATTCACACACACACACACACACACACACACACACACACACAGACACACACATATATACATACATTCATCATCTTAGCATATTTACACTCTGTATAAAATCTAGCATAAACAATGGCTGTCACAAGCCCATATAACACCATAGACAATTTCAGAAATATTTATATTCTAGATTTTCTAGATATTTATATTATATTTTATCATATTTCTGAATCTATATAAAGAGTGCATGCCAGGCTTTCCACAGTAGGATCCTATTTCTCCTTTCTTCAAACAACAAATAGGCAAAGTCAGGCAGTGGAAGTAATGGGTGGTTGGCTCAGGAATTCATTATGGCAATTCTCCAGCCCCCTGTGTAGCCAAGGGGCACCTTTTTTAATGCAGCAGTGGTAGGAAAGTGTTGTTGCAATACAGGCCGCTGTAGCCCCAAACCCAAGTCATTATTTATGAATTAATTTGCGCAGTCATTCAGTCGCAGGCCACATCTTTTATACATGCAAGCGGGTCGTGTCCTGAAGCTCTGTGGGCTCTAGACTGCAGACTTTGTGCCACGCCAATCTGGCCTCCACTCTGAATGAGAAGGGGGAAAAATACACAGGTCCAGCCAGACTGGCCATATTAGACATTCATTAGTCTCCAGCCAATAGGAAAGCAGCCCAACAAAAACAAATGTGGAGAAAAAAAACCTGATTCCTTTTAAATTTGTCATGGATGCTCTAATCATCCATCATTGCTGAGACGAAGGGGGAACATCACAGAGAAAAGGACAGATAAAAATTTCTACCAAAGCAGGGAAAGGCAGTAATTGGGTGTCTTAGTCAAGAGTCAATGTGAGAGAGTGTTTGTCAGTGAGAAAAACAGAGTCAGTTATATATAGCACTTCCAGCCCCTCAGTGTTCAGGGCTTTCCCAATGAAAATCAGCTGGCCGAGGGCCAAGGCCTGAGCACCACAGACAGCAGAGAAGCTAGCTCTGCAGGTCCCAGCCCTCCTGGCCTTTTGTTATTTTTCATAATCTTTGTCTGCCAGTCATCTGTCAGAGGCAAAGGGGTAGGAAAATACCCATTTCATACAATCCTATTCAGCGGAATCCGCAACACCAGGGAAGCTGGTGTGAGTATTGAGTGAGAGTACAGAGAAGAGGATTCAGACACACACTGTGTTTCAGTGTTGCTGTGCCATCCGAATCAAAAGACATGATGCTGCAGTCCAGGCTGTCAGCCATCCAGGAAGCCAAAACAAACAAAACTCAACACAACTGACTAACAAAGCTAGATGCTTTTCCCAGTCACATACTGCTCTGGGAGTCTTGTCCAAAGAAGGATGATACGTCTCTACTGGTCCTGTCCAAGGGCAATATATCAAAGCTTGCAATGGAAGCAAAATGTTTTTGTAAAGCAAAATGGTTTCAAATCCAATATTTGTGTATACATTATTAATCTACTCTGTTTTTATCTTACCAATTACCAAACCAGCATCGTCAAAAAAGGTGAACGGCAACACCGGGTCTGTTTTAAAATGCTTTTTCTTTGAACCATAGCATGTTACCCTAATTTCCAGATGGCTAGAGTAATTGTAAACAGCTCAACACATGTCCTAATTTCATCATGATCCATTCCCCAAACTTCAAACAGGAATGTGTGCTGTGATTGCACAGCTTTGATATGAAATATTCATCTAACCTGTGAAGTGTTGTGTAGCCACCTGCCATGTGTCAACAGCATGGCATCTATTATTGAAGGCCTGGGTAGAGGTCGGCTTGATGCCCGAATGCCCTGCCCTGTGTGGTGGCCCAAAGTGACATGGTCAATCTAACCAGAGATTAGATCTTATTAGAAATTAAGGCTTGGAGCACTTTATCAGCAGCCTGCAGAGCACTAACAGAGAACAACACCCCCTTAGAACGTGACAGATGAAACACTGACCTGTCAAAAATCTTCCAAAATTGAAGTAATTATTGAGCCACAGGGAAGTTGCCTAATGTTGATTGAATATCGACCCCATTGACCGCCAGTTCATTTCACAGAACCAGAGAATTCCCAGACTTGCTGTAAACAATACAGCATGTCCCTTACAGAACACTTTGGTATATCCCAACCCCCCCTAGCTGCAGCTCTATGGGCCAATCATCTTCTCTGCAGCAGGGTGTGTTTCCACCCCGGGTGCTGGACAGTTTCCTTTCCCAGGCTCTCCCTGGTCCCACAGGGATGGAGCAGCAGCATCTGTCCTACATGACCAGCATGAATCCCTGGTGGCCCGTATCATTCAACCCCACCAGATGAAGGACTCCCAGAGGAAGTCTTAGTCATCGGCATCACGTTTTATTTACAACTTTGTCCAAACCCATTAACTCCACCCCTCCCCCCAAAAAGAATGCAGCTCTGCGACTCGTGAGTGTGTGACGTTCGCAACTAGGCCATGATACCTGTAATTTATTTTGGGGACCGGTTCATCTTGCAGAGCTTCAAAACTGTCATCCTTGATAAGAGCTGTCTCAGACCCATAAAAATAAACGTATTGATGTTAACAGAAAAATAAAACCTTGTAGATGTTTTGCACCACTGACACATAAGACTGTACCTCAGGCTTTCATTCCCATTTTACTGTCTCAGATTGACTATGATTCACTAGGTATCTGTGTGGATATTTAGGAGTGCCATGTATGAGATCAATGCAACCTTAAAGCATTTCCTCCCCCCATGATGCCTGAGAAGGGGCTCGTGCTGGACTGGACTGAGAATGACTGTCCGTCAAGTCGGACCGGCCAGCCAGGGCTTTCAGAAGAGAGGGAAGGAGACACTGAGCTAAGATGTAGCTTAAGGCTCCTCTGTGCCAGCGAAGGCACTGTACAGTGTTGAGTGGGACAATGACTGTACTAACTGTATTCAGATCTGTCTCTGAGTTACATAAACCGAGCAGGGGAGAGCAGCTGAGGGGGGTCGGTGCAGAAGCCACAGTACACTGGACAAATATAATAACCACAAAAGCACTGAGGGGTGCATGAAAAGGGCTGCATTGAATGATACTGCTCTTCACAGACCAATAACGGCAAGAGGATCGTGTGTTGCAGCTTTCTTTGCAACAGAGAGTACTCATAGAAAGGAAAGAGTATTACAGGGTGTAACCCATGTTGAGAGGGAGTTTCATGTGAGGTTATGTATTGATGTAATTCCCAAGCTGTGTTGACACCCACACACATACTCATCACTTAGAGGGAAAATTGCATCTTCCACCCAGTGTATGTAATTGCCTTATCCACTGTGTTGCAATGTATCTTTCCCTCCTGTCTCCCTCCACAGATCTAAAAGCAAAGTGACCTTTTTACATTGAGCTTATTAGAAAGGATAGCTGAGACCAGCGCATCCACCCAGAGCAGCCAGAGAAATCAAATCAACCTAAAGGTTAACAGTCTAGAAACTGTTTAATGACGTGGCCTTTCACTGAGGGCTAATAACACCAAATCTCTCATGTCAAGGAATTTATCCTCACTTTATGAAAATGTTTGTTCACAGGAAACCACTACGAAAAGAAGAGAACGGGACAAGTCGTGGGGAATATGCCATGAGCATCCGTAACAAGAAGGCTATGGGTACCAACAACACTGTGGTATAGACTGTCCCCTGACAGACACAGGAAGTGATATCACTATTACTGTCTCTCACCTTACCACAAATACAACAATCCCCTCTCACCCAGAATGCAACAGGGGTTTTTACCCAAAGTTTTCAAATGCATACACCTTTCCTCTTCTCTCGACGTGTTGCCCGGACTGAAGAGACCCTTCGGCTCAAGAAGGGCTGTAAAAGTTGGAAGGAAAAATCAGCGAGAAAGGATGGAGAGAAAGATCTACAAGCCCCCATGGTGTCAAAAGTGGCACAGCAGGCTGAACATTATGCTCTTAGTAACAGCAAGTGTTGCTGACAGGCTGGTTGGCTGCTGGCTGGAGAGGGACTGTCTGCCAGTCTGCTGCAGATCCAGACCTCACACACTGTTGACATCTGCAATGGAACAACAGACAATACATACAGCCCCGCAGTCCCATGGGCGGCTAAACAGGACAGCCCATCACACACAATAAATAATGTGCATGCAGTTTTTACGGAGAATGCAACATTTTTATATTCCTCACAACATCCATCTTTCGGTTTCCGTTTTTCGAGGCAGATGCTTTGTGAGAGGCATGATTTTACCGTTGGTCCTGGCTCTGAGATGTGGATTCATCTGACTATGCAATTTAAAGAAATCCATGTAAAAAAAGAGGACCAACATCAATATAGGATGTTCTGGTTATGTACCATCCCAGCATCGCCACTGAGGACTTAGGCTCAATGTAATATATATTCATCCATCCATCTATTTATTTGCTCTATTAATTTACTTATCTATCTTTGAATTTATTTTTCTACTTAAAAGATGCTGTCCTATTAGTTCTTCACATCTTGACTGATGAATTCATTTTATTTCTTGATAGGTCTGTTTTTTAAGTGAATTATTCATAAACCATATTATTCATTTGTGATGCTCCAATGCTTTAAGCTCGCTGTCAGTTTGTTGAAACACTGATGCAGAAAACACGCTTGCGCAGCAAAGAGTTTTGGTATCAGTTGCTTTGTCTCTGGCTGTTTGATATGCCTTTCTCTGCTTCCCTGAGACTTCAGCAAAAAAAGTCAGGCATCTCTGTGATGTGCTATGTGAATGTGTGTTTACCAAGTATTATTTCTGTACTGCATCATGATACAGTCCCCAGTTTTGATTCATTATCGTCAAGTTTATTTGTATAGCCCTAACCACAGTTACAGTCTCAAAGGGCTTCACAGCACCCACATTATGTTGTCTAGGTGCAAACCCTCTACAAGGGGTTTGCACCTAGACAATATAATCCTCTAACCCTCTACAATGCTATCACACTTTGTTTGCTATATCTCATTGGTTCAGAGGCTTGGGGTCAGCTAGATGCCTTCAGCCATGTATCGTTTGGATTTGACAATGTTCATTTTTCCATCTGTCAAGAAGGGCTTAGCCCATCACTATAGAAACAGGGGACATGAGCCCAGGGCTGACCTTGTGACTGGTGAGAGACAAGAGGCTTAGCCAATAGCCAGAGATCAGGTTGCACAGAGGAGGGCCTCAACAGGGACGTGTGTGACTCAGTGCTGTCATAAGCATCCTCCACATCCCCCTTGTAAAAACACAACTGAGTTGAATTGGAGCATCACTCAACGCTGCGCTGCTTTTTGACATAAAATGTGTGAGTGTGTGTGTGTGTGTGTGTGTCTGCCTGTCTGTCTGTCTGTGTGTCTGTGAGTGTGCATGCGGATGAGTGTTCTCTGTGAGAGTGGGCTGTACTCTGTGGCTGCCAGTATAGATATTGGCTAAACTGTTCAATTTTGGAAACACACACTTGCATCGAAACATGCACAGGTATTAGCAAACCGTATACCCTACAATGTACCCATATGAGAGAAATGATGGATGCATGAATGTAAATATTGATATTTACTGCCTTCTGGACTGTTAATGACATGTACAGTGTAACAGAACATCTGTTTCTAATAGTAAAAATTAAACAATGTGCTACCAATTAGAATTATGTCAATGTTGTCATGTTGATGGAGCAAGCCATTCATGTATGTATGGCAATCAAAAGTAAATACACAATTTATGCATTATACCAAACAGATAGGAAGATGTGCATAAGTTGATTGCATTGCAGTTTTTCAGTTGTAAATAAAACTGTACATAACGACAGAGCGACAGTCTATTGTGTTGAAAGACAGCGCAGACGAAAATCCTGTGACGCGGTGGCAGACAAACCTGTCCGTATGTGGTGAAGGTGATAAAAGTGACGGCGTTATATTTAGCCTGTGCCCCGTCCTGTCTGCACTCTGCATGTCTTGGGCAGAGCTGTGCTGGCCATGTCTCCTGGGCCCCCCCCACAGCGGAGGACATGTTCTCAGTCTGTCTCACACAGTGCATCTTTAATGAACTGCGATTACCCAGTGCATTCAACTCCACGGGGCCTAATGACGCAAACGAGACAACTTATGGGCCGCATATTGTGCTAGCTCTGGGCTCAATCGATAAAAGTGTCACAAACATCATGGCTGCGTGTGAATGATTATGTTCTGCAGCTAAACCCCAGACTATGAGTTGTATAACTGGCTTGACAAATGTTTGATTTTAAAGGAAACTAAGTGAGAGTAGCTAGTGGGATCCAGAACAACGGCATTCTCAGATTATAGCATGAGAATTGAATTTGCCCGTCTCTCCTTTCATTCGTACACTATACATTCAGTTAATGTGAAGCATGGAACGGGGAGAGATGTGTGTTGTACATGCCAGAAGAAGAGCACCAGAGAGGAATGTGAATGAATTATAATGTGAATGAGTGACTATAGAGTACTTTGCCTTCCCTGCTTTAGATGTGCCACTTGACGGTAATGCCAATGGACACTCTGAGCAATTTAAACATTCATGCATTGTCCAGCCAGGGCGCTGTGGATTTCACTGTAATAAAAGCAATGTGACAGCGCTGGGCGGGAGAGCCGGGGATCTTCGCTATCTCAACAAGCTTTATGAGGCTCTCAGTAGGTATTTCCATAGAGGGAAAAGGAAAATAATACTGAGATTCCTGAAATTTGGATTCCTGAAATTCTTTTAATTCCGTTGTTTTGTACAAAATCACTGGCTAGTTTGATCTGCTGCAGTCTGTGTGAGACTACCTCTTTCAACCTCCTTCTTTAATCAAGGAATGTCACCTATGCATATACCAGGTGATACATTGTGCTGGTGTGTGTGCACGCACATGTGCTCACATAGTTTTTCAAAGCTGACCTTCACAATCTTTGAGGACCCACTCACACCCACTCTGCCTGAGAGGCCTTTGGTCAGCATTAATTACCCTCAGTATCTCCAGCTGCCTGCTCATCAGGTCAGTGCTCCCATATGGTCCTCCAGGAGACAGCAGGCAGGCAGGCAGGGGCGGGGAAAGTGCTGGATACCTGTGGGACACTGATTACATAAGCTGCTGCTAATGAGAGAGGTTCTTTAGAAAGGGCTGCGAGTTCAAACGATCACAACGGTGGCAGTGGCTGACAGATGCAGCCCCAGTGCTGGGGGACTTGATTACACACACACACACACACACACACACATACACACACATATGCACATGCACGCACACAAACACACATGCACACACACACACACTTGCGCCTAGCATCACTTTAATACACACTAACACACATGGGCACACAGCAGGAGAGGGGCTCTTTGATGAGCCAAGACTAGAGGTTGATGAGAAGGGGCACTGCAGCCTGATTCAGCTAGCTTGGGGTCACCAGGGATGGTGTTTGTTTGTGTGAGTGTGAGTGTGTGTGTGTGTGCGTATGCATGTGTGTGTGTGTTCATTAGTCACACTGTGTGATATCATTAGACAGCATCGTAAGCTATAGTGACTCATTTGGCACATGCCTTTCAACACTGCACATGCAATGAATGAAAAATATACAAAACAACATTTTGAAAAATATGCACATCATTTCATCCATAAACTCATTTCTTCACACAGAATACATTTATACCATCTGATCTAGATTAATCTTACAGCTTGATAATGAAATCCATGCAGCACCCACCGAAGATTAATGTGCTATTCAGCTTTGTAGCCCTGCTGTCATGTCATCTGTTATTCCCAGACAAGAGCTTCGTTGTAATGTGGTTAGACCTCACAACAATGCTTAATCACAACAAACCACATTAGGCCAAAGGTAATTGTGTTTGCTTGGTATATGCGTGGGCCAATCTGTTTCACTGCTGCCAAGGGGGTGCTCTCCACATGAGGGGAGAGGAGGGGGGGGGCGCAGCCGAAATAGTCTTGTTTACCTCCGATGTCTGGCTCCGCCTTATCGAGTTACAGAGCTGCCGCTGCAACTCAGATTGGCTGCTGATTGTAATACCTGCCATGTCATTTTTCAACAGACACCTGATGTTCAGTTTCTACTCCAGAAACAACAAACAACAGAGCTGGTTTCACTCGTCTGCAGAATGGTACACAGGCCATTTTCCACATCTGTCAGCACACTATAGGTGCAGTGAACATCAAACCTACATTTTGAATTGGTCAGCACTTTGCAAGATGGAATGACAAATACAGGATTTCCAAACATTAAGAAAACTCATACTTTATTATCTGGCTTGCAACCAAGCAACTTGAAAAGTGAAAGAATATGAATGTCGAGACAGTGAGTATATCTAAGATTCAACAAGCTTTTGCTTTCAGACCCTCACTATTACTAACATGGGTCTAAAGACATTCTCTCGATTGTCTACTGACCTCTCAAATCTGTTGACTACAGTTAGGTACTGAATACAATTGCCTCCACAAGCCTAGCAAAACGTTTACCAGTTCCAATGATAGCACTTTGAAATAGCATTGTTTACTGTACTGTACATATACTAGTGTAATACTAAAGGTGCTGAAGATAATTCAGTCCAAATGAATCCCAGACAGCAATTGTCAGTTTATGTAGGAGTCCTTTTTGGTGAAAGGGGTCAGCCAAATCAGATGCATGCTGGTCCTGAGGAGGACTTGTACCTGGACGACCCGCGAGGTGACCAAAGAACAGGTCACATGGGGTAGAATTGTGAGGCAGCCTCGGATGACTGGATCTCCACCTGAGCCATCTTGAACTGGGTGCACTGCAGCCATTTGCGCAGGGCGATTGGCAGGGCCCCAGGGCTCTGGCCCTGCAGACACTGGTGGTTCACCCTGTTCTGGATGGCCTGGAGACGCAGCTGCAGCCCCGCCGACAGATGCTGACCACCGCAGGGAAATGAAGACCATTTGAGGAATGAAGAGGAATGTTTGAGAACACTGTTTTAGTTTGTAATCACCCGAGGACACAATATTTACCTGCACAACATTAATCTGTATCTATAAAGACACAAAGCATTGAAAAAGCCATACCTTGAGGTTAGACTGAATCATGGGTAGCCACATGGGAATAAGCTAATGGGTAGAGGGAACATGGATAAGAATGTGTTACTTGTGATCACATGAAACATTATGCACATAGAAAACTGTGAATATTGTATTCAGTATGGGGTTATGGCTAACCTTGACAAAGATGGTTGAGTTGCACTCCTGTAGGGCCTCCATCAGACTAATGACATGAAGACACACCATCTCTACCATCTGAGAAAAAACGCAGCAATCAAAATTCAGAATTTTTCTGACACCGTTACTGTTTCCTCACGATCTACATCTAATAAAAAAAGGGGCTCCATTACATAAGCAGACTTTGAACTGCTCAGTTTCAATTCACATTTCACATATGAACAAGGAGACCAGATTTCCAGGTACCTGTATCTGGAAAGGGAGCAGGCTGGGCACTCACCACTTTGTTGTGGGCCATGAGCTGCAGGATGCTGGGGGTCACGCGGCTCCAGAACTCCAGACCAGTGAGGATGGCGCTGGAGGAGAACTCTGTCTGGTTCTGGTTCTGCATTGATGGGGCAGCAGCTGCCTGCTCGCAATAGATGGTCCACAGCTGGGCAAACATGAAGGCGTGGAACAGAGAGCACATGTGCAGCACCGACGTCTGGGGACAAAGATCAAGACCAGAGCAGACAAGGTCAGTGAGGTGGTTACCGTACATACAAAGCCTAGCTAGGCCCATTTGAAGATCTTTGTTTCTACCAGACCTTGGACTGCTCTGGGAAGCCAATAAGGATGACAATGAGGTGGTCTGCAATGTGGGAGCCAGCGTCTAGAGGGATGGGCATGCAGGAGGTGGAGCCCTGGTGCAGGGCACAGTGGGTCAGAGAACCCAGCAGAAGCCAGGACAGCTGACGGATGTGGGACACACACTCGATGAACTCCTTTGGACTGTGGAGAGGACACAGTTGGAACTCAGCTTTAAAAATGAGTACGCAACATATTGTCTATGAAACTATCTTCATATTACTCAAGCTAGTACAGAATGGCCCACCCCTAGCTAATCTCATGATATAAGGTGTCTTTACCATCATCATAGTTAAGTCATTGACGTATTAATCAGTTCTTTGGAAGTGATGTAATTCTTACCCTTGTTGCATGGTGGAGGGAGGATGATAAAGCCACGGAAGATACCGGACCACAGCTTTGTTATCACGGTGATTGCCTTTGCTGATCTCCATGGCAGCTACTTGCGCCAAGCCGACTTTCAGATTTCCCCCGAAGGTGTCCTCGTGCAGAGGCTGACAGCAAGCCTTCATGTGGCTCTGAATAATAGAGCGGGGTTTGGAGTAACAGAAAGAGACGCTGAGCCATGAACGAGAGGTTAAGGCAAGAGTTTAAAGGCCTTTGTAAATGATAACTCACTATACTGAGTTTTGGCATTTACATGAGAAACAAGACTTACTTTCAGTTTGGTTAGTGTGTGCATATCTGCAATGAAGTCCAGCAGCTCGCTCGTGTATTGCCTCATGCATTCCATTGCTGCTGTCGTGCACTGTTAAAAACAAAAACAAAAAAAACGGTTTATTTTTTATGAGGAATCACAGTGGGGGCATGTCTTTATTCCCTGCTGTTTCATGAGGCTCATTCTAATAGGATCCTAACACAGAAGCACTTAAGTCTTACCCCCGGCAGTGTTGAGATCATGTGCTTTTGGATGATGGTGGATTCTGCTAGCCGTGTTCCAATATCTGCACAAATAAACTGACGAACATCCACAACACAAGTCGGATGGCGTTGGATTCAGGATGAAACACGGTGATTTGTATTGAACTATATTTGCTTCCTGTAGATTGACGTGTATAACAACGGGATATTTACCTGGACCAGCAGTAACAAGTTTGTGTCAGGTAGAGGAGACTTGAACTTGAGAGCCTGCAGAAGCTCTAGCACCACAATGCGGGACATGTAGAACTTATCTCGCTCCTGGATGCAAGGAGATAGAGAGTGGAGTAAATGTACTGATGCAGCAAGACCGCCTTTCCCTATTATCACTCTCCCTTACTCATGCTGTGAGCAGAGCATAAACTCAGTAGCCTGAATAGAGGGGAAGGACAGGCAGAGAGAGGGAGGGAGGAAGGGAGAGAATAGACAGAGAATAGTGAAGCTGAGGAGTAGATTTAGGCCAGTCCAGATCTCTCCTCCCAGAGTCCCAGGCAGCTCAGATGAGGCTGTCAGGCTGCCTGCTCCCTCCCCGAGGACAGGCTGCTCTCTTTGTTCATCCCTTCCACACAAAGCCCAGCTGCCTGTTTACAAACCACACTGTCATCTTCTGGCTTCCACTTTGCCTCTCTCTTTCTCTATGCAGTCATGTTTGGTTATGCTAGGCTCAGGCACATGTTCCTCCGCTCCTACAGAATGCAGAGTTGCTGTGGACATTTCTCATTGTGTTGCTTGTTAATGCCTGCATACCTATACACAGCACTCTCATAATTGAAAGTTAATGGAGCAGGGTTTGATAAATAGCAGATCGTAGGGTGTTCTTAAGCCGGAGGACCAAATAACACTCACTGCAGTGCAATGCAGTTGTGGCAAACAGAGCATGACTTGACAAACTTTGATAGGTCTAAAAAGCCCAACTCTCTGTCCCTAAAACCTCCAAAGACAACCGAAAGGGTCTAAAAGCCCTTCTGTGCTTCCCTGAAACTGCACCTCGCCAGGAAAACAACTGCACAGGACACATTCCAAAAGCAATTGCTCATACTGACTCTGGGTTTTGAAAAGCGGATATTATACGGCGAGGAATTAAACAGGGTGTAGAAAATCAATACTGCAGGAGACATAAAGCATGCAGCGATGACAGTGGTGGAGGACTAAGGATCCATCTGGCCCAACAGTGCAGACAGCTCTGGACTCCGTCTCTGCCTGAGACAGCCTCTCAGAAACACACCATACATCCTCGGCCCCAGCACCACAACTATTCATGTTAATCAATACTGGCTGATTGCCTACTTAATCATCTCTGACACATGGCCACATTTCTGGCTGGAGAGTCACTAGTCACCAAAACAGTGACAACCAACAGGCCTGTGAACAGGAGTCTGACATTTTTAACACTGCAGACAGTTTAACTTTCTTAAA
This sequence comes from Hoplostethus atlanticus, assembly GCA_034670405.1. Taxonomy (NCBI): domain Eukaryota; kingdom Metazoa; phylum Chordata; class Actinopteri; order Trachichthyiformes; family Trachichthyidae; genus Hoplostethus; species Hoplostethus atlanticus. The sequence continues at coordinate 4,903,798 of JAXDDX010000004.1, forward strand.
AAGAGCATTATTATTGCATACCAACATATTTTTTTTCATAAATACAAACACATTTTATTTTTTATTATTGTGTAAAAAGGTGTACACAGTCCACAGTACCTTGCTGAAGGTTTTGTAACACAGGCCACATAGTTCTACCAGGTAGGAGAGACTGAACATGCCGTACTGGACGACAAAGCTCACCAGCTTGGAAAAGGGCTCCAACAGGCTCTGGAGAACAGGTTTGGAGGAGAGGCGGTTAGAGGTTAGAGGTCAAGGTTTGGACTAGCCATGACAAAGCTGTAAAATCTCTGCTCTGGGCTTACCCGGGTGGCATTTGTGGTCGGGATTTTCAGTAGACAAATGATGATCCTCAAACTGGAATCCATGGGACACTATAAAGATTTTTACAAAAGATCAGTTGAGATATCTCCATTACCACTACTGCAAAAGTGGTGCAACAACACAAAATTATTAGATGGCACATAGCCAGCGCTGCACTTTGCAGAGTCAAATCAATGATCACTATAAGACTCTCCGGCCCCGCCAAAGCCAACAAGGGCACTGCTGCAGAAGCTCTTTACATTGAAACATGATCACATCAAACCACGACTAACTACATGGTAGAGTCAATAACTACCTTGAGAGGAAGCACAGAGGGCAATTTGGTGAGAAAGGTCTGGAACTGGTTGCAAATGGTGGTCCACAGGTTGCTGGGGGAGTCCATGGGGAGAGCCTCCATGAAGGTGGCAATGTTATCTAGGCAGTGCAGCATAGTGCCCCCTGCTGGCAGACTCTTCTTGTTGTTCAGACCCTGCAGGGCACAGAGGCGTAAATGATAACAGGGTTACATAATGAAATTCTGTATCCAGAGATATTTCCATTTTGCTGATCATTCACTACTGATCAGTCACAGTGCTCATTTAGACAACAGTTGATCGGAGTGGTTTAGAGCGCTGGAAAGCACCAAGGACTGGTCTGGTGGACACATTCATCAGTGGTGTTTTATGTACAATACTGATTCAGCTTATAAAGATGAACAAACTAGGATAGAGATGCAGAGTAAGGCAGATTTTCTTGAATTCTCATGATTTTGTTATTTTAGATAGACTTAAGCTGTACATGTATCTGGAACTATGGAAGCTTTGACAAGAGCTCCTCCTGCTGGTTAAATTACTTCACATATCTCTGCACTAAAAATACAAGGTAAAATCCCACCTCCAGCAGCATGTTGAGGGCAGCAACAGAACTCAGTTCATTAAAGTCTATTAGTGAAGAAGCAAGTGTTCTTAGGAAACTTCCATCTGGAAAAGAGTGAGAGACAATAAAGGTTGCAGCATGTCCAGTGGGAATCTACTAAAATGAATAACCTTACGAAAAAGAAATATAGTAATCCTACAATAAATAGTAGAAGGATACTATACAAATATCAAATATCACAGCAGAACATTGAAATATCATTCAGCTACTATAGGTAAAAGAAAATACTGCAGTAATACCATAGGAGATAAAATAAATACCATGAAGTACAATAAGGTCACTACACACAACTGAGCACCACAGACACAGTATTAAGTCCCTATTAAATATCGCAGGAGTAGTAGAATAGTAGTAGAATAGTTTTTCAATAGGGTAGTGAGTGATATGAGCAGACCTTTGATGTTACTCTGGAAGAGCTGGGGCAGGATGCCATTGGGGGCCAGCTGGTGGAACACACAGCGGAGGAACTGCTTGGCTACACCCGCTGCATTCCCCGGGATCAACATACTGCAAAACAACGCATTGAGGACGCTGAACAGAACACTGGCAGTCACAGTTTACATCATTAAATTCATCTGTAACACAGCATGTATCTAAGTGTTCCGGTGTAACAGCTTTGATGTCTCATACCTCTCAGCTTGTCCCGGGAAAATTGGCACTAGACGCCAGCCTGAAAGAATTTAAAGAGGTGGATTAGAAGGCAGGGATGAATTATGGATGAGTTACAGCGGTGAGTTATGAAACTTCTTCATTTAACGGTTAAGTACTGTGTGGATGTAGATTGCGGAGACAGTCGCCGTAGCCGTACCTGCCCACAGACTGCATGATGTCGAGAAGCATTGGAGCCGCCAGGTCGGGGCTGAGGTGGATGAACATAGAGAGAACCACCACCGCTAAGCCCAGAGTCTCCTCATCATATTCCTCCAGCACTGCCCCGCAGTCACGGCACCTGGTGCACCACACAGAGACACACAGGGCCATCTTAAGCAGTGTCTATCAGAATTAAGCAGACGCGTTTCAAGACAGGTTGCTGATGGTTGACTAATTCACCTGTCAGACATGGTGGTAGGTTGCTCGTCAATGAACTCCTCAGGGGCGGGCACAAACATGCTGACTGTGCTTGGTGCAGACAGGAGACTGGTCTTAGTAGGGCCTACGGAGGACAGGGAAGAACAACGGGAGATGTAATAACGGCAGGCTTTCGGTTAGGTTCAGTTATTAGATTCTGCTGCAGTAACTGACCGGTGTCCCAGGTGTTGATGTTGTGTGGGGCACTGCACTGGTGCTCCAGCTGTCTCTTCATTAGCTGGCTCATGGTCAGAGCTCCCAAGGAGCCTCGTTTCATCTGACGGTACTGAGCTAAAGGTCAGACACAGAGAAAACCACCTGGGTTGAACTGCCTGCTAAGCCCATTTCAGCTATACCAACATTTTCAATGTGTGTGATTTTACATGGAGATAGGGAAGACGCTCACATGAAAAGAAATGACATGGTAACAAGGTCATTTCTGTTATATCGACTTAAATCAATTCCAACATTATCTCAGTGCTCTTGAGGAAATACGCCATTAAAAGGTTAATTTAGAGTGAAACTAATTAGAAAATTAATTGAGCAAACATTAGTTAATTATTCTTTCAGTGTTCTTAGTTAGGAAGTTTATCAATAAGATGTCACATAACGTAATTAGCTTTTATTTTATAACGCCTCACTCCTTAATGAAACTTGAAAATTTGCAAAAAAGAAGTAGAAGTATCAAAGAATGATAAGCTACTGAGGCCCTCCTAATGTTTGTCCACCACATTCCCCTTTCATATTTCATAAGGAGATGAAAAGTAAAGTATTTGGATCCTACTTGATACTGAAGAGCGGTGGCTTGTTTCGGGCATAGCAGCTTCGAGGGTGGGGGCTGAGGCAGATTCTCGTGGCTTTTCCAAGGTAGACAGAACTTTGTGATCTGCAAGGCAATATGGGTGATTGATGGGCAGGGCATTGGCATCAGCGTATAGGCCATCTTATGCCAGTGAAAAACTGCATGGGGTATAGACATCCAGCACCTGTACGAATGTAGTGCTCACAGTATAAATGCAGCGTAGCGCCAGTAAATACTGGTGCATACAGGTCTACCATCAGGAAAGAGTTAGAATGGTTATAGCCGCTTTAGTGCTACTTTAATAATGGTTTGTTATGTAAGGTTTAGTGTATAGTTATGTAACCTCACCACCAATTTCAGATTTCTATCAAATTTGGCAAATTTTGTGATCTCATGAAATTTAGTTTGATATTTTGATATAACTATCTTCAATTCTGCCTGCCTCTTTACTTTCTTTAATTTAGTTCTCAGCATTTATTTTCACAGCTATTGATGTGTGCTGTTGAAGTGTTTGTATGAAGGGAGAAGTGAAAACGTACATGGAAAACACACCACTAGGACACCACACGGTGGGGGTGGTGAGTTAAAGGTAAAGATTTGAGGTTGCTTGCACATGTGTCAGTGTGCATTTGTGAGATAAGAAGAGCAGGAGTTTATTTAACGTTGTTATTCCATATTGGTACCAAGTTATGGATACTATATGGTTCATGGGGTTGCAATAGCCTCCTCAAATCTTAGACATCCCCTTGAAAAAAATATAAACTACACATGGAAAGCACACAGGTAAGATAGAAAGAGACAGCCACGACAGGCCTCTGCACCAGGATCCCTTAACCCCGGGTTTTAAGCGTCCGGCCTCAGGTCTCTGTCTCCTCTGCCTTCTTACCGGTTTCCTGTGGTCTGCTCACCGCCCAACTTGTCCAGAGTGTTAAAGGAGATGTCCAGGTATTCCCTCTGGATGGCACTGACGGCTATCTTCCTCTGCTTGCGTTGTCGGGGAACAATCTGGATTTTGAACTCTGCCTCGTCGTTGTCGTCCTCGTTGTCAGGTTTGAGGTCGCTGTCTCCCTTCGTCACCGAGGTCATAATCCTCTTCGTCGTCGCCATCCTCTTCGTCGGTGTTGTCATTTTTGCCTTTGTCTGGCGAGGAAAGAGGCTCTGCCGTGTCCTCGGGGATGTCCAAGAAGATAGTCCTGCCAGAGGGACTTGTCCCGGGTGCCCCCCCTGCCTTCAGCTCCTCGGCGGTCACAGGCGAGTCATCCAGTGAGGTGTCAGGGACGTGTTGGGTCTTCCTTAGCAGGTCTCTCTTCTGTTGCAGGGTCATGGGGCTTTCATGGCAGACGTACTCCACGTGGTCAGGAAAATCCAGAGAGGTGCTGGTCACTCGGTTCAGCCTCTTCTCCGCAGATGGTTGCTCCGAGGTTCGCTCTCCCACTGGAAGGTGTGGGGTTCGTTTAACATCGGAGCAATCCTCCACACTCACCTGCACCACAGGGGACAGTCGCAGGGTGTTGCTGCTGGCAGGGGAAGCATGGGCCTTGATACTGTCGTTGAGCCTGGGACTCAAGATGCTGTTAAAGTCAAATTCCTCATCACTCTCCACGATCCTCAGAGGAGGCAGTGGTTCAAACACCAGGGAGTCGCTGTCGGACATGGAGAGTAGTGAGTGTTTCTCTGGAATGGAGGTGCAGTCAGAGGATAGATCAATGAGGTCTGGATCCTCCTTCCCCTGAACTGATCCCCCCAGTGAGCACTGGTCCGGCTTGTCCTCAAAGGTCTCCATGCAGCTGAGACGAACCTCCGGGATAACAGGCTTGGAGCAATCGGAATGGCCGCCCCGAGAGCCGCGGCGGTCCGGGGGATCGCTGCCCTCCGCCCGAGAGCCATCAGACGAGCCTTTGCCATGACGCCTACTGTGGGACGTGGCGGAGGATGGGGGAAGAACCGCAGAGGGCGCCTGCAGGTCACAACGGTCAATGCAGGACTTGCGTCGGTGTTCGTCCAGATTGTAGAGGATGGAGTCTGTGTTGGAAATGTCCAGAGACTTCTGCTTGTGCATGGCCTGTAGCCGCTTCTTCCTAGTACTCTCCTCCCTCACACAGTGCAGAATGCTGTCCTGAAGGGCACTGGCTTCACGGTACTCCGACAGCTCAATCTCACCTGATACACACACACACACACACACATAAGACTTTATCCCAGTGAAAGCAACAAACCTCCTGCAATCACAAAAATATTGTATTGAAAAAGATGTAATACTACACTAAAGAGTTGACTGTATGAGCTTCTTACTTTTCTTGGCATTCAGCTCTACTGGCTGGTACTTTACAGACTTGCTGCCACCGATCCTCTTGAGACGGGCAAAGAAGGTCTGTGACTCTTTGTTAGCGGCACCAGTCGGTGTGTCGTGGATGTCTGACTCGTCAAATACACTGTCCTCCTCTAAGATAGAGAAAATATGGAAAATGAATGTGAAAATATACAGATTTTTAAAAAACTGGATAATTCAAAAGTTCAAGAAATGTTCATTCATGTTTTGATATTATAGATTAGAACATGTTCATTTTGAGAAAAAAATGCTGCCTAAAATTTTTCCATGCATATTTCAAAAACACAAATGGTTCTATTATCAAAAGCTAAAAATAACTATTTTGTAAGCAGAGTTCTTAGGATGACTATTAACTTTAATAGTAACCCATAGTGTTCCATAGTGATCATGTTATGTCATCATGTCAGGAGGCTGCCAGACTCCTTTATACCCAGGGTCCAGTATGCACCATCAATACAATATATTTATAAATGTTTTGTCCATTATTACCCCTTCAGCAAAATCTACTCAAGTTGAGATGAACACGATTCTACAGTCGGGCTTATTCTGGTTCACCTTTTTCCTTCTCACTGTAGCGGCTCATGTTGGAGTTGTCGCTGTAGAGAGGTCCTGCTGTGGCGTGGGGGCGGCAGCTGTGATACTGAGCATTCAGTGTGTTGATGGTGATGTGGATCAGGTGGAGGACTATTTTACTCCCATCCATGTCTCTGTAAGGGTACTGTAGTGAAAATAAAAATGGATCATATTATAAGCTTATGTTGTCTCTCTCTCAGCCTCATAACAATTCAGATATCATAGAATATAAGACATAACATACATATATAACATACATGCTATCTAGGAGACTGAATGAAAGATGCCCCATGCAATGAGTGTATTCCATGTGGTGGTAAATAGAGTACCTTATAGAGGATGACTAGGAGGGCTTTGAGCCACATCTGTCTGATGTGTGGTTTCAAGGCCCAGAGAGAACAACGAGGCGGCTGCTGGAAATAATGTCTCAGCTGGGGACAAGTGCAGTACTTCAACACCTGGACCACCAGGGGGAGCAGCTGCTTCCCCAGACCGATGTTGTAGTCCATCACCTGGAAATGACAGAATCATAATATATCAGCATGCATAGTGCATACTGTAATAATCACAGCATTACCATTAAAACTCCAGCACTGAATACAGAATGCCAAGCAGGGTGATATTGAATAAGGGGTTATATGTCAATCACTTGTCCAATGCCAGCGATGAAGGCGTTGAAGCAGGTGGAGGTGCGCATCTTCTGAGGGGCGATCATGAAGCAGCCCTCCTGCTGGTCGTAGCCCAGCAGCACATATAGGTGGCGCTTCACAGTGTTGAAAGCCTTGGCACTGCCGATGTCGGCCTCGGCGCTACTCTGGTCTTTGGCCATAAACTTCATGAGCACCATGATCAGCTGGTGAACCGTCTGGTGGTCTACCCCAGCGTCCTCAGGAAGCAGGTCTCTGATGATTGAGTCGTCCTCAGGAGATGGGGTCTGGCCTAGGAGAGGGGCCGAAGCGTCAGGGTTAAAGGACGGGAAGAAGCGTGCTGCGGACAGAGGAGGGGATGGGAAGAGGGAAGGGGTGCAGGAGCAGGGGGTGAGGGGGGTAACAGACAGGGATGGGGGGAGTCAGCTCGTCCCGTCCACTTCTCTCTGTCCAGAGAGGTGGATACATCATCATACACTGTACACGGACATTACTGCAACATGTTCATGGAATACATAAAAGGGGTAAACAGAAAACATGACAAGCTAGCCATTAGAAAGAGTTGCTTTCTGCTCATTCCAGACTCAGATTAGTTACGCTTCAGGCTGCTCATGAAAGAACAATGAATGTTGCCATAGAGCAAACATTGCCTTTTCATATTTTCACATAGCCCATCGGATTTGTTGATAGTCATACATTTGCTTTTCCTCCAATATTACGTGGTTATGCAGAATGATATGTTTCAGGTTTGGGTTGTTATTTACCTGGCAGGACTTTCTCTATCATATCTCCCAGTGTCGGGGCAGAGTGCTCTTGCCTCGTAAGCCTTAGCGCTAAAAACCACATATGAAGAACACAATTTAGGAGAATGCTCAGGGGAGGTAGCACAGGACACGTCTGAGCTTCATACACACACACACACACACACACACACACACATACACACATTTGTACTGTACAAAAAACACATTACATGGCCCCAAAACAATGTGGATGCCAAGCGCAATAAAGGTTTAGTGCTTTCATTATGTCATTTGGGCAAAACACAAATAGCTAAGCACAGCTGCTCCACAACCACATTATGTTTGAAGCCAACAGTGGTAGCATCTCCCAGAAACTCAGACAGCCTTCTGTGCAGAGTCAATGAGAAATTGAAAGACGTGGGATGGAGTCCCTCCTTTCTCAAAAAGTAGCATTTGGACATTCGTGTGAAATGAAAATTGCTGCCTAGAAACAAGAATTGCAAATGAGTGAGGAGTGAAACATTAGGAAAATGGGACTTCAAACGGTCAAATAGGATTTGCAAATGATTCTTAGCATTTGGTTTCACTGCCAAATGAGCATTTTTTATCATATAAGGACAATTCAGATCATATGGTTCTCTTTTACAGAACTCTATACTAAATTGACTTTCAAATTTTGTAGGATTCTCACTGTATTGTCCCAACGTGGCACTTAAGTTGGCTTAAACAAGTCTTAAAAAGTATTTGCAAACACTATTTGACCGAGGTCTGTGTGGAACGGAGACAGGTTCAGACTCAGACCGATGAACAGACAGACTGGCTGATCTGTGTTACTCACGAAGTCGGTTGCTCAGCGACTCGGGGAGTGAGAACGCCCGCTTCGACTCTGACGGGCCCTTCACACTGTCACGGAGAGAACGCACACTCTTTTGCCGATTCCTGGCAAAGCGAGCCCGTCGTATCTTCCACATTGCTGCATCACTGAGGTTGGCTACATTGGTGCGCACGGCTGTGATGGCTGGCAAAGTAATGATTGTAAACCTAATTTATAGCATTTATTAGCCTGTAATGCTACAATTTTCAGTTACAACAAACATGTTATGTCTGCCAACTTTGTGTAAGTAGGTTGCAGGTAACTATGTCAAACAAATAGTAGGTTGCAGGTAACTATGTCAAACAAATATCTAGTGTAGATGCAGTATCATCTTGGGTATAGGCTATCTGAATGGGAACATTGTGGTTACGTACTAGTGGGGAAAGGGAACTCCTTGTTGCAGTCCAGGTGTAGCTGGGCCTCCAGAGACAGCGTTTCAAAGCGGTTGACAAAAAACTCCCAACTAAGCGCAGGAACCTCCTTCTTCAGAAAATGCAGCAGTAGGAGCTTGCTGAGGATGATGGGCCGATCCCTCACTACAGTGTCAAACTGGAAATCCAGGCATAGGCACAAGCCCTAGATAACAATACACACACACACACACACACACACACACACACAGAAACACATACAGAAACACATACATTGTATACACGCAAAGTGTTACCTATACATTGCCTAAAAAAAATTGCAAATTGTCTTACTGACTTACTTACTGATATCTGGTCATTTTCTGGACTTGTTCATTCAGTGTATCTTAATGTGTTTATTTAATGTGTCATGTGTTATTTTGTATATTTTGTCTGTTCTGGGTATGTGTTCTGTTTTATGCCTCGCTGTACTAAGAATTCCCAATTGGGACAAACAATGTCTTGAACTTTGAACTACATGACGTCTTGCTGGGAGCAATAAATGTCATGGAAATACCATTGCTCTCAGACCGGTCGGTGCATTATCCTGTACTGAAAAAATACGGTTGCACTTTAAAACAATTTTTGTAATGAGCAGATCACCTGTAAGGCCGGCCTCTTGATGGTGTCTAGCAGTAGTCTGGCCCGGGTGGCCACGGCTGGGTTGACATCCTCCACAGAGGCCAGGAAGCAGCAGAAGGCGTGGGCCAGGGAGTATTTCAGCAAGTGGTTTTTCGTCACTGAGCCAATGTCCAGGAACCGACAGAGCACCGCTACCTTCTCCACTGGGAGTTTCCACGAAAATACAGGACAAACAGGAACATCGCAGCACCACAATATAAAAAAATATATATAATCATTTATAAAAAAGTTGCTGCTTACAGTTTATATCATGACTCAGCTTGAAATCTAAATTGATCATCTAAAAATAGACCAATATTTTTAGTTCTAATGTAACACCCATAAAGCCTCATGCATTCTGTGCTGGTGGATAGCACCCAGTGTTGATCACTAGGTGTCAGTGTGGTAGTGGAGGGACTCAAGCTAGGGCGGTCATAGCCAGATTGCCTGTCGGTCACAGAACAGCCTTGGAACGCAACTGTGTTTTTAGCATGATTTACACCGATTTACAAAGAAGTAAACGTCTGGCCATCCGTTCGTTTCAACACAACTAATAAAGAGAGAATCATTATCAGAGCTCATGTTCATGATATAGCCTGCTGTGAATCTAAACCTGTCATCATGGCTCGTCACTTCACTTGGCCACCAGACTGAATGGTTATGTGTAATGTGTCACTACTCGTGCCGTCATTTTCTAGGGTGTTTGTACGTGTAAAGGCTGATAACTTTGCACTCTCTGGACAGTATGTGTGTTCAGCTCATTGTTGATTTCATATTTGTGTTATTCTACGCTCCCCTGTCTTCCTATATCCTTACAGCATGTCAGAGGACCTGTCCTTTGACTCTGTCTCAAGGTCATACAGCTCCTCTCTGCCAATCGCAGGGTGAGAAAAAACGTATTAATCCTACAATTCCTCGTTGCCGCCTGTATGAGCCGCAAGGTAACCATGACAACACAAGGGGGAGACGTGGGTAGGCGGTGGTTTATGGAGGAGATTATACAAGCGGGCTGGGGGTCTTCCTCTAACGTTTCATTCATATAACCGCAACCACATCACTTGTAACCCATCATGAACACCACAGTGTTGAGCCTCATACATTGTATATACCTGTATATGAAGCCATATATAACCATTTGAAGCTGTACAGGCTGTGTAAAGTTGCAGATATCAGATATATGAGATGTGTTTTAGCACATATCAGGGCCGAGCCTCCTATTCTTATTCTCTCACCCGCTTCAAATCGTATCTTCCAGTCCTTGCTGTTGAAGTTTGTGTCGATCAGGTTCCAGAAGATGTCCGCCCCGTGGGAGAGAGAGAGGGCATGGAGGAGCTGAGGCACCGCTAGGGAGGCCAGCTGACAAAACTCTGACTTCAACATGGACCACAGACTGAAAGGCAAAGATCAAATTAGACACACACACACACACACACACACACATCCTTGACAGTTCACAGTCCAACTATCGCTATGAGATATTTTCATCAGAAACATCAAAGTCAGTTTTTTGTGCCGTATAGCTGACAGGTTGTCACACACCTCGGGATGAGCATCTTCTCCTGGACGTAGGCCAGGAACTGGGGGTGATCCTTACGGGCGAGGTACAGACACTCCCCGTGGAGACACAGGATCTTCAGACAGTTCAGCATGTTGAACAAGATGTCAGGCTCCTCAAACTTGGACATTTCCTAAACAGGACAGAAGACAACGATGTCATTTGGCTGACACAATAGAGACGTCTGACTCCAATGATATACCATATTTCCATTCAAATCAGTCACACTTGAACAAGGAAATGTTACTGAATGTCTCCACTCTGTTTTTATATTCAGGTATTCAAAGCAAGTACCTGCAGAATGGTGTAAATAAGCTTCAAAGACACTGGTAGCTGCTGGTAGGAGAACTTCTTATCAGAGTTATTCTTCATCGCTGGAAGGAACAAAGCTTTCATGTCAGAAACAATTCCCCAACCAAGGGAAACATCTCTGGTGGTCTTTCTGGTGCTCTGTACTTTTGCATCAAAATAGAACATCAGTTATCAAAATCATTTGGGAATGGAGGTTGATTGTGAAATGTTTGAAGCACTGAAATGCATTGAAATTCTGTACCAAAGACTATTCAACATATGAAACATACCAGCACATACATGAGCTCTGTTCTGTCTAGTTTTAATAGTATGTATCAATGGGCAAGTTCCAGAAATGCCACATAATTGATATAATATATAATATCACTATATTTATTATCATTGCCTGCTTGGTAAACCAGTAGTCAAGCTCTGAAGTCTGCATTCCAGACGACTTATATTCTACCATGGTTGATCGTTTCTTTAAATACGAATTTGGTTAACATTTCATTTGAAAGACATCATGTATACACACGGGGGTTATCAGGAGAGTGGTTGCTGGGGTTGTCAGTGTGTGTGCCACATGGGTTGTCTCCTTCCTTAGTTCCATTCTCAGGCCTCAGGAAGTAATCTGGCTGAGGCAAGAGCAAGGTTTCCTCCAAACTGTCAGTGGGTTCCTACAGGGGAGATCACACGTCTTAAAATGAATCCTCCCAATCACGTCACATCCAGGACTGACATCATTTACAACAATATGGCTGAACCACACATAGTGTTCTTTAATTGCACTAGGAGGACTGAATGGCATCCGTCTTTGAGGCTGACATGCATGACAATGCATGCCGCGTCTCACCACCAGGTGTATCTCTTCTCGGGGGGTCAGCCTCTCCAGGAGCTCACAGCCCAGCTGGTAGCACAGGATGCTGGATTGGCACAGGCTGCACTCTAGGGCCTTCTCATCCTTCTGGCAGGTGTGTGAGCCCCCCCACGGGGCCTGGAAGACATTGTTGATGATGCCCACAATATCCTTCCCCAGGCTGCTGTCTAGACCCAGCATCACACCATCATCCTGGAGCTCCATCTGGGGCAGCGGGGGAAACAACCATGAAAACAGGGTAACAGAAAGTGGAGCATGACACCAATTTCAACATCCCTCCTGTGTGTTTTGTTCGCTGTGGGACATTTGTCTCTAAATGAATGAGGGAGAACAATAATTGGCTTTCAGCTAACATAACACACTTGAAACAAAATGCTGCATATTGTGAATATAGCACTTGTAGTGTATATCGTGTACATCCTTGGTTTGTGTCTTTTGATAGGTCTGGCATTGAGTGAACCCCAAGAACTCTCACAGCAAAACTACAAGTCCCTATAAGAATATAAGGGATGTATGGTCACCTGCTTGAGGATGAGGTCGAACATGAGGATGAAGCAGCCCAGGTTCATGTCGTCATCGTCACAGTCCAGATCCAGGGCACAGTGGCCCGCGGCGTGACCCAGGTTTTTAAAAGGGCTGCAGCGGAGGGGGCTGCGGAACGGGCTCCGGAACGGACTGGGGAACGGGCTCAGGGTGTTGTGCTGCCCACGACGTCCTGGATCTGAGACCACACTCACCTACGAGCACAGGACGCATCACTATCGAATGTGAAACATGTTTGTTTCAATTTAAATTCAAAGCATGTATGCCCTTGGCAATCTTTTGAGCTCCAACATGCCCCTGTTGCTGGCAGTTACAATGACGTGTAAACATCCATAGTTGCTCAATGATACATCTTCATGGTAGTCAAGTTCAATTAAGCCCCTTAACAGAGTTATATTTAGACTTTGGCAGTTACCATGGCAACACACATCCCTGTGAATAGTACACAATACAGGCCAAGCCGAGTAAAGACACACATCCTAATCCTAAACAGGTGCTGGACAGAATACAAAACAGCTCCCAAAAGTAGAGTCAGCACACCAAAAGTGGCTCCCAATGTGTATACATTTATTAGCAGGTGATATTTTGAGTGCAGTGCTCTCCATCAGACAATAGAGGCCAGTCACTGTATTTTGGAATATACTGTATGCCCGGGCTTGATGCTGATATGATTCAACTAGAGCTGAAACGTGACTGTCTGACTCGTATCTTTGGGGCTTACTAGAACGGGGAAAATGTTGAAGATGATGTGCACAATGTTCTGTTGGAAGGGAGTAACTTTGGCATGGCTGTCTCCCTCACCCTTCGAGGCCCAGTGTTGCCGGTCAGATCTGAGACCCGTGACTTCCTCTGATTGGCCAGCTCCTTCACAGAGTTTACCCCATCAGAGAACATCCCAATCAACAGCTGAAGAGGCACCACAATGTCCAGCTCTGACAGCACCTAGGCCCAAAAAAGATACCCAAAAAAAACAAAAAACGTTACCGTACAAACACATGACTTGAATGACTTGAATGTGACCTATTTTCTTAGACTGAATTACTGCTATCTCTTGACCACAGTTGTGACAGAAAACTTGAAACTGATCCATGTATATAGGGCAGCAAGCTGTGAGTGCATATGGGATGAAAGGCAAAATCCCTCCTGTCTCTCAGTCCCATTCTGTGACCCAGATCCATATTCAGCAGGCCCTTGCCCAGACTCTCACACACAATGACAACCTGTTCAGTTCACACGCACTGTGGACAGAACCACAGGACATGAGCTAGACACTCAAGTGTGTGTATGTGGACTCACATGCAGCCACAACAGAGCCTGCTCTTGCACAGACGCTGGGTAGCCGGAGAATCTGCAGCTGATGAACCCAAACATCTCTTCCATGGAGAAGGGCAGGGGGCACAGCTCAATATCAAACATCTTACTATGAAAGGGAGACAGAAGAAAATAATACAGAATATGTTCATGTATATATGTGCATTTATACAGACAAGTTAAAGGAAAAATCCCCTCTCGGATACTCTTACACTGTTATAGGTCATCAATTTGTGATGTTCAATGTGTTCGGGAGATATTTTGTAATATCATTTGTGTTGTAATTTACTTTTCTCCACTTTACCTGCCTTGTTTACTTCTGCTCAATTGGTGATTTCCACATTTCCCAGAATGGTGTGTAGGTGGAGAGAGCAATAGTGATAGCGACTTCCTCTCCTACAATGGATTTCTCCACTGCATGATTGCTGAGCATTGGTGCAAAATGGGTCTAGAAATAAGCTTCTTGATTCTGAGGGACTGACACCAAACCCTGACATAATCTAACAGGGCAATATTATTATGCACCATCACACCCGCTTTCCCTTAACACAAAACCTATATCTTTGTTACAACTACAGGTACGTAAACATTTTGTCTTTGTGGAGGTCGAATGTACCTCAGCACTTCGCGGAACTCTTTGAGCTGGTGGTCGGGCACCTCGGTTCGGATGGACTCCAGCCACTCAGGCATGAAGCATTCCCAGAGTGGTTGGCTGATGACATTGTAGGGTATCAGGCACAGGATCCGGTTCAAGCCCTCCTTTAGCTGGGTCACCGTGCTACATGATTTGTCCCAGTAACCCCCCACCTGGGGAAAAGTGTGCACAGGAGGAGCTTTGATCAAAGACAGCCAAGGGGGAGTGAAGATCATGACCTGCTCAGAATAACTTGAATAAAACTCCTCGGTTCCCTCAGTGACATCCTGGTTCAATGTCATTCTTCACTCCTAACTCTCTGAGCTTCTGAGTAGACTCAATGTTGTTTTTTCTCATCCGTAACCTTTTTCCACCTCCTTACACACCCAATACGAGCACATACAGAGTACATCCCCTATAATGTCCTACCCATGTACGCTCATTTGGCCCTGACAACTTACCCTGGCAAATTCCACAGGTTTGGGCAGCAGGCACATGACCATGACATCGAAGCGCACGTCGCACACTGTCTTCAACCACTTGGTGACAAACTGAGGCTTGAGCTTCTCCACCAGGCTGCCCACCTCGTCGTCCATCATGTAGGCGGTGGAGTGAAACCACTGAAACACCATGCTGACCAGCCGAGCCAGACTCTCTGTGGGCGTGTTTTCATTGGGGGTACACAGGCTTACCTACACGGGGGGAAGAGGAGACATGGGTAAAGGGCGGGGAAATGTGTCGGAGAAGAAAACCAGTTAGTCAGGTACCATTGAATTCAGCAGAGTAGCGATAAGAGGCCATGTACACATCCTTATCTCACGCTTCTTATTGATGGACACAGAAACAACCTGTAAGTACACACCAGGAACCAGATGCCAAACTGACTGAGGAGGCGCTGGTCGTGCTGGTCGTCCTCCTTGTTGTCAAAGTCGATGTTGTCCAGAGAGTGGTGAGAGGCAGACAGGCCCATCTGACGGCGCCTGTTCATCTCAAACTCACGCTGTTCCGCGTGAATCTCTGCCTCTTTCAGAAGGCTGGAAAGACATGCAGTGGTTGAGAGGGATAGTAGTTACAGAGGGGCAGCTCGACAGTGCCAGACAGAGGAAAAGAGAGCGAGAGAAAGATGAGAATGTGAGACAGGAAGAGAAATTGATTTATATAATATACTGTATAATATATGTGTGTGAGGGGGTAAATGAGAGAGAGATGTAGAGGGAGAAATGAGATAGACAAAACATCCTGACATGCAGTATTTCATTGAAGCCTATAGATCATGGTTCAACAGGCGTATGTGCTCACTGCAGCCGTGTTATCGGTGTAAACAGCGTGACTGTACCTTATAACAGCTTCCACGGTGCACACTAGCTCCTCGGCCCCACACTCTCGCGTGTTGATGGGAGGGGGCGAGGTCTGGTACAGATGGGTCTCCGCCGCAGCCCCCACCTCGCTGCTGTGGTGGTTGACATGGCAACGCTTGCAGTAGCGGACAGGCCGGTTGCCATGGCGCCCACAGCAGCCAGCTGAGAAGCAGGTGACAACGGCCCTCCTAACATGAGAGCTACAGTTCTATATGGAGCCAAGAGACGGGGGAGGGAGCACAGAGAGAGAGAGAGAGAGAGAGAGAGAGAGAGAGAGAGAGAGAGGAAGAAAAGAGGACAGGCATTCACTTTATTTCTATTCTGGGAGTAGGCAGCCAAAAAAACATGCTGGAATCACAACATTTCATGAAATCACACCATAATGACAAGAGTCTAAAAATAAATGTTTCCTGGTATCAAAAGCACTTGCTTATATGCTTATATGCTTCACTTATTTGTCTTAGCTCTTGTTTATTAGCTTGTGTTTATTTGTCTTCACGTATTTGTCTCATTTGTTTAAATAAAAAGTAGGTAGATAACTTATTGTACTTTTACCTTAGCGCTGGTTCTGCTCTTGTTCAGATGCTTGTTTAGGAAGGAATGCACTTACGATTTCTGGTGACTAGCTGGTTCTCTTGCCTACCTACGTTGAATGCACTTATCGTAAGTGGCTTTGGATAAAAGCGTCTGCTAAATGGCTGTAATGTAATGAAATGTAATGTAATGTAATGATGTTCAGGCCTAACTCATATCCTGGGTAATAGCATCCTTCTCCTCAACGTGCCCCTATCTTTGGAGTTTGTTTAGAGATGTTTTGTTCTTCTATATCAGCAGAGAAAGAGTAATTCTTCATGTGTCCCCATGGTGTCTCAGGTTTCTAAAAATAAAAAGCATGGCAATGGGGGACTGAGCTAATCTGATCAGCCACTAATCTTTGGCCTTTAGAGGGACACATTGCTGCTATCAAATTAACATATCTTTTCTCCAACAGAGAGTTCTCTCATTCACCCGTCCTGCTTTCAACATCAAGCCAACACCTGACACTAACAATGACCTGTTACTGAGGTATTGTCATTTACGCTATGTTCCATCCTCAGTACGGACAATTATTGATAAGTTGCTACTCTGGTGAGTGTGACTGATAATCACTTCTCAGGTAGAAGAGAAATGTCTCAGTTAATAATGACAGAGCTGGAATGAGTCCAGGTGGGAGTTTAAAGAGCTTTCTGCAACGAATGGGACAAAGCCTGCTCATAGAGGGAGGCAGTGGATTATAACTGCTGGACAAACTCGGATGGAGGCCAGCTGTTTCCCATGACAACACCGGACGGCTGCTCAGCTTGATGGGAGTACCTGAGATCATTGCACACCCACATTTCCCTGTGTCTCCCTGGAAACCAGCAGGGAGCACTTACGCCCTCAAACATCGAACAGCGAACAAACATCACGCTCCACCAGTTACATTAGAAATGACTCGGCCTTCACAGAGCCACTTCAGTAAATGGACACTCCAATTGAGGAAGAATTATAAAGGCCATAAATAAATTGCCTTACAGTGCGTCACATCTTTTCTAGGTTTATAAGGTTTATGGGTTCAAGACATTTATGTATACTGTAATAAAAGTATTTAAAATATGTTCACTAATTGATTTGCTGAGGATGAATAAACCATTGATATAAATTGAAAGGGCAGTTAATAATGCCAGCAAAGGTTAAGGTAAAGGGGTCAGGTTTAAACATTACCAACACCTCCATAGTGAATTTAAGAGCTATGAAAGTGCTCCCAACTATCCTGCAAATGGTGAAATACTGGATAAGCTAAGATACTATGCTTTAATAGTAATAAGATAGATCACATTGAAGATGAGCTGTGTGTAGTGCGCACACTACCTTACCTTCTTTTGACAAATAGCAGATATCTCAGCTGTAAAGACAAAGTCACAGAAATATTCATCATGCAGACAGTAAAAGTAGCTTATAATAATGAAACCTCTTTCTCATTGTGCCATATACAGTATCAGTATATTTTATTTACTGTGTGTGTGTCTCTGGGGAGGAAGGAGTGTTTGTGAACACTCACCTTGGGGCAAGAGCACATCAACTAGCCATTCAGCATGGTCTCTGAAAAGGTCAGAGAAATATATAAATTATACTTGATTTGCTGGCTAAGGCTACCTCAGAGCTTATATACCCTTCCAGCTGATATTATGATATTATTATTATGATACTAAGAGAGCGGGGATTCATAATGTCTTTCCTCAGCATCAAAGAAAATGGCAAACTGCAGAGCCATGCAATTATAGTATGATACACATTAGAGAAAAAGGGAAACAAGTGGCTGCGTGGTTTTGCGATGATGATCTCATTAACTGCACGAAGGAATTATGTAACCATGGCAATGTGTTTCTTCTGGGCTAAAGTGAGGAGTAATGAGGCAGGCAGTAGGTGATATATGTTTGGAATGGCATCTCGTTGGAGGAGGGGGAGGATGGAGGGATGGAGGGATGGATGGATGCGTACCCCGCTATCCTCTGGCTGCACTCTTCACATATGTAAAGAGGAGGGGGCTTGTCTCCCAGGGCAACAGAGAGAGTTGGATCTATGCACATCTGCAAAAGTAGCACAGATAGTGTCAGTTAGAAAACGAACATGAGGAGACTTTGATGTTTCAGTTCTGTGCAAAAGGCCGCTGATGACTGGCCAAAGCAAGTATTAGTTCAGAGCACAACTGGTTGTTAAAATATACTACCACACATCAGCTGCTGCTAACATTTTCCCCTTCCCCACTCTGACACAGTATTCTCTAGGGTCCTCAAATCTGAAGCTCTGGGTCCAGAGTGCTGCTGGTCTTCTATTCTGTCAGGTGGTTTTCACTGTGGCTCACTAAACAGGGACTGATTCAGACCTGGGAGGCCAGGGACTGACGACCGCCGCTCTAGGGACAATATGTCATGGTTTTAACCAGAAAAACACGTGACTCCTCTACCTGTCCCCCCTTGGGCCTGTGTGGATGGCTGCACGCATATGCTGTGTTCCTTGCTATCCCGCGATCACTGCATGGCCCTGTATTAAACCACAATGCTCATGGCCTCAATGTTCAGATGGTGCTCTGTAATTTACTGTGCTCACTTGATGCCACCCTATCCTCAAGGGCTGTGTGGGGTCATCGCTTCCAATTAGGCCCCCCTGCCCCCATACCACCTCCCTGCTCCTGGTAATTGAAATCCGGCCCCTGTCCGCGCCCTTGTTCCTACTCTGTTTGTCAGTTTCGAGCACAGTTGAGCAAAGGCAGGCAGAGCAGATAGAGCAGAGCAGAGCAGCAGAGACGGGTCTTGAGTTTCATAGAGGCTGATATCATTACCCCACTCACACAGCCACCAGGGCATGCCCTGATTTATTTACTGTGGCGCACGCAAGAGCAAACACACCGATACACACGCTTAAACTCAGCACGGCAATCTGGCACATGCCATGTGAATTCCCAATGAACTTCTCAACGGAGGCTCCTTTTGAATATACTGCTCATGTACCTTTTTACCTTAACTAGGCATTATCTTGGATGTAGAGATGGAGGATTGTTTTGGGGCGTGCAGCCAATGAAACATCAACTAGCACTACAACACAATCTCCTTATTTAGTTTTTGATGACTGAAAAAAGAGGTCACCTTGACAGCAGGTTTATTTATGGCATTGTGGCATTCGATGTGTTGACAGTGGATGGGGTTCCAGGCTATGGAGAAAGGCAAAGAGAGAAGATTGACAGGAGAGAATGGGGAAAGGATGAAAATGGGAGATATCTTAGACTAGCTGACTTTTGAGTCCATGTGCTTTTTGCCTCAGTGAAATAACAGATCAATCAGAAAACAAAAGAGTCAGCTTTTCAGTAAATGTAGAGGAACTCAGTTACTAAAATTGGTAGAAAAGACAGTTTACTGACAGTAAAGCGACGGCTAAAACATTATGAGAATCTGACCTGTGTACTGCAGTCCTCTGTATTCGCTGATGGCTCCTGGGGGCTTGAGGTTGGGCCAGTAATGAAACAGCATCTGCACTGCTGGAGGCTTTACTTGGGATGGTCCATAGGAAATGACATAAAGCAGGTCCTGCACACAGTATATACCATGGTGACCAACTATAATCACTAACTGCAATGCTTAAACATATATATTAGTTAATGGGAGACAAACACTTGAAGGCCTTCATTCCAACGTGCTCTATATCCTTATGGGAAACAATATGATAATTCCTGTTATTGCTCTCAGATGACTACATGACTATATAACATTTTACTATTCTTTTATGTCAAGGGCTGCAGAAAGCTCATTTCAACAATATTAAAAAGAAATCTTTCATTCCCACAATCATTTTTTCTGTATGTTTCACATGTTTCCAATGTAGGATATCTCAATTTGGAATGAACCTCTTCAATTGTACTTTGCACAAATTACTTATATATCATGTATTTAACGGGGAGAAAAATACCTTCCACACTTCCTGTTTGTGCTTCATTAGACACTCCAACAACTGACAGTGATATACTAGAAAGAAGTAGAGACCAACTTGAGCAGACAGGCAGCTACTACTCAACATATCAGCGTATGTCATATCTACTTATCCAGGCATTCATGTTTCATGTTACTACCAGCTAAGTGATGGTTTACCTGGATTTGAGGTGTACTGCATTGCAATCATAAGCATGGAAGAGGCAGAGAGATTGACATATGCTGGGACGCCCCCCTCCCTTCGAGTGGAACCCACTATAGGTGAGCAGGGAAGAGAAAGAAAAAGCATCATAACAACTTGAAAGATTACTTTCACATTCGGTGGGGGTGGGAGCAATGGCGGCAGGGGGTGCAGTGGCAGCACTAGTTTATGTAATTGGGCTTTTGCATGTGCATGTGTGTGATTGTGGGTCTGTTAGGGGGGGGCATCAACACATCAGCTGCTTCAATATCTACAAGCATTCATGACCTTAGTTTTAGATCTTAGTAAGATCTGTTTACAATACTTATCAGCACTTATCCCACCAAATAGGTTGAGTTTCATTATGACAGGACTAGGATGTGTAGGATATGTATCTTCACTATGATACGTAATACTCACATATAGCCATGGGAAGGAAAGAGGTGCTCAGGTACTCAATGATGTCTTTGTGGAGGAAAGGGGGGAATGTAGCTAAAGTGGAGATCATAGTATAGGGCAAAGTGCTGAGAATATCATCACTGAGAAAGGGCAGGAGGCATGTTGTAGTGTAAAATATCGACTGTCCCAGATCTGATGAGAAAGGGGAAAGGCAAAAAAGACAAAAAAGAGAGATACACAGACACTCATTCAATGAACATACAGTATTCATATACTGTATGCAGCTACAATATTAAAGTCCATGAAAATTAATAAATTAATTGAGAGTATAACAGTGGAGAAAAAAAACTAAAGAGCATTTGGAGCATGAACCTCCATTGAGGACAGTGGGCTTTCTTTAAAAGCCATTGAAGTAAAGTTTGCCCTCAGGAAAAAGTAGAGCATTCTAGTCAAGGAGATGGGTTTTCATGCTTTTGAGCTTTTTATAACAGTGGTAAAATATTCATGACAAACAAGAGCATTGACTGTGATGCAGCCTTGGGCCTATGGAAAACACAGTGGAAATAACTTCTCCTAAAATGTTTTCTAAATTAATTATAAAATGTCATTCCAAAACGAAGATAAACTAATACATTGGTCCGTGTACTTTTTTTTACATTGAGCTAATATATTTGCACATCACAACATAAGTAAAAACATTTCTCCCACTTTACATAACAAACATGCAGTCAAGTGTGATACACAGAAGAGTAGGCCTATGTCTGGTATATCCAAACGGTTATGAACAATTGAGTTGACAGGATCCAGCGTGCTCCCAATCACCCCATGCATCCCTCAAGATCCTCAGCAGGACTTCTCTCTTCCCGTTACAAAAGAGGCCAAAAAAGCAGCAGTGGCTTCATGCAGGCCAGACGGCTCGGGGGATGATGATGACAAACAGTGGTGCACTGGGCCTTGACTCACCATGCTGACCGTGCTGCAGCAGGGGCACCAGGTCAAGCAGGGTCACGAGGGTCACATAGAGGCCCTGATAGTCCAGAGAGGGGTACTCTGAGAGCTGAGCGTCCCGACTCTGCTGCCCCTGCCCCCCGCGGTCTGACGGGGCATCGCGCAGAACGCTGTAAAGGAGGGAGCGAGTAACTGTAGGGTTGATGGAACTGACTTGTGGTCTTAGAGATGGGGTGAGTGGGAATGGCACAGGAAAAAGACACATGGTCATGGGCACGGCCAAATTGGAAGCTTCCTGGTTCTCCTTCCTGCCTGTGCGGGACAGAATGCTGCTCCGGGGTGGGAGGGGAGGGGAGGGAGGGTAGGGGGGGGAACAAGGGAAAAAAAGAGACAACAAAGACACAAAGAAACAGCACATTACATTGAAATGGCACTACAGAGACAGCGTAAATAGAAAAAAACAAACCCAGATAGACCCCACATAGGATGCAGTGTCTCACTATTTCACTATATCACTGAAGCCACGGGCAATTTTCCCCTGCTTTATCTGTTCAGAGTGACTAATATTCAATTCATCATGTTTTGCCTATCTTTGCACTTGGAAAACAAAAAACATGAGCACAAACTGCAATGATCACTGCATCTCATGCGTATCTGGTGACAAGGAGCAAAAATATAAAAAATGGCATGTTTTCAGTGGCAACCCCATACTTCTCCAAAAAGGGACAGTTCAAATGACTGTCCCTCGATGGCTGCCATCTTCCAATCGATAAGGCCAGTGGCTACCATGCAAAGGGGACCAATGGGCCGTGGAAATTTCCTTGTCTTTAGTGGGGCTGTCAAGGATGGGAGTGACACCAAATTGGTTCGGGAAAATACAGAGGTGACACTTTTGAAACATGCTTCAGCCAGTAATAAACATGTGTGTGAGGTTAGATCAAGTGCTCCTAGGTCACAGCACATGTTTATTGCACCAGAGAAATAATGTCCGTATGCATACGTTATGATACTGTACCAGTATCATCAGGAGAAATAATGAGATCCAACAGGCATATGGATTCAGGTCTCTAAAATAAATGTAACGACTAATCTACGGTAGAGGAGAAACTATAATGACAAAGGAATAGGTTGTATCAGGGGGGATGACCGGTAGCATTATGCTTGTGAGCTAATGGGGGATGGACGTTTGTGTTTGCTGTCCCCTGGGGAAGGTGGTGGACGTATATCCAGTTTAGAGAAAAAAGGAAAGACCGGTTGGGTTGAGTGTGAAGCGTCTAGGGTGACGGTGGGGGGAGGGGGGCCAGAGAGCATTGCTCTTTTACTGCACATTACTAAAGAGCTAAGCTGTTCTATCAGACAAATGATTGGGATTTATCACGAGAGCCCAGATTATAAATGCTGATGTATTTTGTTTTGAAAGGTCACTCACAAAAGTAGAGGTACACCATTTAGAGGTACACGGCAAGCGAGTAAGGGGATTTCAATAAGAATAAACCATATAACACTATGACTTCATAACATTAGATGCATAACATTAGACCTATACTATTTGACTGACATTTTCTGACTGATCCCCTCAAAGTTATACTCTGTAGGATTTTAGTCAGCGCGGATAACAACTGTGCTTTAATGCAGAATCTTATGAAATTCAAACAAGAATAGTAGACCGCAACAGACTGTACCTCACAGAGTATGACTTTTACACTGCCCATTTCTCATAGAGCAAACATTATTAATTTGAACAATGAACATACACATAAACAAAGACACATTCACACACATACACATTGGACACACACACACATAACAACGCACACATATGTACATACACACATACATACAAACAACACAAACACACACTACACACAAAAAACACATGTAGAAATGCACATGACGTACATTCACTATCAAACCCTGCACTCGCACTTTGCTCCACTGACTATTATCAATAATTCAAAGTACAATCAAACGTCCCTATTTAACAATTTCTCAATTCATTTCGAGCCCAAAATGCCTGCTCTACGCTTCAAGTAACGCTATCTTGGAACAGTGCTAGATATGAATGTTGTTCCCTACAGTCGTTCCTATGAGTGATGCAATTTGGCATGAAGTCAGCACAACTGAGTACATGGCTCGCTGATGCAGAGAGCTCAACAGCTTGACTTGTGAGTAACTTTCTAGCTGAGTGGTTGGAGGCCGAGTCTAGCACCTACAGCACCTACCTGCCTAGAGAAATATTACACATAGCTGAGCCTCCTCTTTCATGGGACATTGGTAATCATCTATAAATTGAAAAAATCTTAATCCTTCTTTTACTTTTTCTATACTGTGACCTGACCTGATCCTCCTATGATGCCGTATGAATCAAGTACTAGTTTGGCCATTCCATCCCCTGTCTTTAAGGGACACCTTTCTTCCTATGAACCTGACATATGCCTGCTCTACTTTTCAAGCCTCACTAGTCACATTCCCTTTCATCTCATACTCTCTCCCTTTTAAGTTTTCCTCTTTCTCTTCTTCGTCACCCCCAGGCCACAGAAACACAGGTGTCTGAATAATCCTGAAGTCTCTGTTGAGGAGAGCAGGCCATTTTCAATGTGGGGACAATCAATTGCTCTTTATATCTGAAGGGAGGAGACTGTGCTCCAGGAAAAATACAGGAAGTGTTACAGCGGCATCATACGGTGTAATTCCTTTCACACTTAAGTGACTCTGGCCCTCAGAGACAATATAGTCACTTGGGTTAACATGCTGCTGTAACACAGACTACCACAGACCGCAGCCCCTGTCATGCTCCATCTGTGCCGAACACATATAACCATGCCATGTTTATAACAACAAAGTGGCTGCCGGTGCTGGGGCAGTCCCGCAGCAAAGCACAAAGTATCCAGGAATACTCTGTGAGAATGATTCAGCAGAGAAATAATCCTTATGGGGCTGAAGCATACACTGTAGATTTGAAGCTGGCTGCCTAATCTCAAATAGATTGGACCCTAAGCTGATGATATTAATAAAAGTGGGGCATAGAAGTTTGTCTCCCCTAATCCTACCCTTTTCATATATGAGCTAATGAGTAAGTATAGCACTATCAATTTATATGAAGCCAGTGGGCAGTTTGCCTATACTGCAGCATATAGAGAAATCAAATCACTGCGCTGTAAAGTGATATGGAAAGAAGCCCCGGCTCCGGGAAACAGGGAAATGACACAACCTAAATTGGCTGTGTCCAAAATGGCTGCCTACTTGACCTGCGGTGGAGGAGGAAATAACATGCTGTTCCTTCCTCCGGCTTTCGCAGCACCCGGGGGAGCAGGCTGACCCTGCGACTGCAGAGCCAGAGGAGCCGGCCTCCACCAATCCCTCTGGGAAGGACACAACAGGCTACCCCAGGGAAGTGTTCATCTACCACTGAATCAATAAACATTACTGGGCCATCTATCTCTGCTGGTGCTGGGACACAATACCATAACTCAGTCCATGGGATATCTGCTTCACGCTATGGCTTATCTGAATGGTCACATTATAACAGGTCTTGAACTTTCCTATCTCCCAAAGCAGGACAGGTTAGCTCAAGACAGAGGATGGAGCGGGCCATTTACCTCACTATAAACCTTCTTTTCAGAGTCTAAATTAATTTATTATGGTTTCACTTTCATCCCTTTCAGAGGGCGTATCAGAACAACCTGACTCATCTCATCTTGTTATGAAGGAAACTAAATATCAAACATTCTATCGTCTGTTACTTCACCTGTTGGCTCCAGCGCAGAGTACTTACCTGAGCAGGGTTTGGGAAAAGTATTTCAGTGTGTTTGCAATGTCTGTTCCAGAGGGCACAGGGTAAATATTGTGTTGCACACGGTTGTGATACTCTTGCAAGTATCGTATCTTAGAAGCAACTAGACAAAACAAAGAGCAGAGTAACAAGCAATCAACTGCTAGTGAGACTATAGCACAAAGAATACAAATAGTCATATAAAAAAAAACACAGAAAACACTCTCTAGGTCGTCCTGGTGGCTCAGTGGTCTAAGGCGCATACCACTAACCGCGTCGTCCTGCGTTCGAATCCGGCCACATGTCACCCCTCCTCTCTCACCTGACCTTTCCTGTCTCTCTCTACTGACTGTCAAATAAAGGCAAAAATGCCAAAAAAAAATTATCTTTAAAAAAAAAAAAAGAAAACACTCTCTAAGTCATTCTGTTTAATCTGAGCAGAAAGGCAAACTGTACAACATGCATGAAGCCGTATTTCTTCAAACTATCTTGTTGTTCAGTCAAGCTCCCAGTAAGACACTCAGCAGCCATTTCCATGTAACATAGCTGCTCCAACTATCAGGTTAAACCAATGGTACTCCCATGGTACTCTGGCCCTCTTGCTTACACCAGGTGACCTTTTAGATATGGCAGCTAGGTCACAACAAGCCCTAGAGGTGGCAGCAACCTAATGGCTAGAGAGGCAAGTGCATGGACAAAAGGTTGCCAGTTCAAATCCCAAGACAAGCTGGGATAATCTGGGCAGAGTGGAAGCAAGAGAGTGCTTTCTCCTCCTTCAATATCTGCTATTGAGGTACATCTTAGCAAGCCACTTAAACCCTAAAAGCTCCAGCAGAGCTGCTCAGCTGCTGGCTGTCCAAGACTGTGGTAGTACTGAGCAGCTCCCAGGTGTGAGTGTGTTTTGGGTTTGACGCTTTCTCCCGTTCTACTATTCCCTCAGGTCACTGTTGTAAATGTATTCTTACTCATTTGGCCTGGTTAAATAAGGGTTAAAATAAGTTGGATTGGGTCATTGTTGTCCCATTTTCTGTGACTTTGGGCAGTAGGACTTAGCTCCCTCCCTGACCTGTAAATGACAAACCCCAAAATAAAAATAACAGCTGCAGGCTTTGAGCGTGTGTGTGTGTGTGCGTGCATGTGCGCGTGTGCGTGTGTCAAAGCCAATGCTGCATACGATTTGCTCCTTTGTTCTTAATAGAACAAAGTCAAAGAATTACATTTTTAAACATATTATTGACATGTTATTGTAGAGTTGTTGGTTGCCAAAACCAGGTCCAGAAACAGAAACACCCCATTAAAGTAAATGAATTGAATTATACATGGAGATGGCATGTGGTTTATTAGAATGTCTAACAGTAGAGTACTGTAATCAGATCGGCAGAGGTAATCTTTCTAGGTTTGTTACCCTGTTTAATTTCGCTCTATATTGACAACCAAACAATAACAACAATCACAAACAACTTTAAGCTAAATGGTGAGCCTATACATTACCCTTACCAAATATATAAAATAACCAAAGGCTGAAGAAAGTGTGTGGAGAGCAAATAGTATTATGGGAGGATATACTACTGAACACCTATATCTGTATGCCCTGAGACACGGTGCTGTCCACCTGTTCAAAAGCAAACTGCTAGGAGGAAATCACAAAATACCCTTTATGTGTCTCGAGCACAGGAGTGGTCGCAACATACCACATTATTGATCAATCTAATGCCACCATGTTGTTCAGTGAAGAATTTGTCAGGTCGACCTTGAGACCAATAGTCTACCTCGCTTTCCGCACGCACCTTATCTCAACACGTCAATCAAAACGTGACGACATTGTGATAGCCATTAAACTGTTTTTTTATTTCTTCCTCTATAGTCTATTGAAATGTAGAAGAAATACAGCGCGTCCCCCTCACACTAAGCCCCTCCAGCCATCCTCTGCAGTGAGAGGACGTGTTGCAACCTGCCTTGGCAGCCGCGGTTTCATCACCAAGGACAGCTCCCCTCATTCGCTTTCTTGGTTAAAACCAAAAATAAAAATGGAACTGTTTTCAAATCATGACATGGGAGGAAAAAAACACACACGCGCGCGGAGAGCCGTACTTACACTGTTCTGCTTTCGTAGACATCTCGTAGACACTTCAGGAATCATAAAAGCGACACTGTCAATTGCTTTTTTCTTTTTCCTCCCCGGCGTTGTGTTTCCCTCAGTCGTGAAAAGTGAATGTACCCCTCTTGCAGCCCAGGCTCGGGTTGATTGTACCACTTTGTGCAATGGATTTATATAGGGTAGCAGCGGCAGGATCGATTCCATGGGGCTTTTCCGGAATTAAAACGACGACTCATTTTATGAGGCAGTTTTATGAAGTGATAATTTTATTCTTTCGTGCCGAGGGGAAAAATCTTGATGTGCAACTGCCACAACATACCTTGCCAAATGGACTGATCCGGCTTTGACAAATTGTCATTCAAGAATTCGAACAAACCTATCAGACGCGTTTGAGCTGATTATAGGAGGGATAATATGGAATAATAATAATATGGACCCCAGTGCCTAAATTTTGCCTAAATATTGCTGTGTATTTTTTCTCTGTGCTGCATATAGGGGACTAAACATGCAACAGATGGTTGTCACATTGTCATAACCATAACCACGAAGTATTTTGATGGCAACTGACAGATTCTGCAGATTCTTTTTTTTCATTTTGCAACATTTGGATTTTTCTTGTTTGTGAATAGCAGTATTTTGTCATTTTGTCAATTTTAGTGATGAGGCAAGACTAGTTTTAGGACTATATTCCAACCTTTATTCCTAATCATTCTAGCATTTAAGGATTTT
Source organism: Hoplostethus atlanticus (assembly GCA_034670405.1). Lineage (NCBI taxonomy): Eukaryota > Metazoa > Chordata > Actinopteri > Trachichthyiformes > Trachichthyidae > Hoplostethus > Hoplostethus atlanticus. The sequence goes on from JAXDDX010000004.1 coordinate 4,932,302, forward strand.
TGTTTTAATTGAGTTCTCCCAATCCAAGTGAAAGATAAACACTCTTGAGATTGTAACGCAAACAGAGACAGAGGGGTCCTTCCCACTAGACCATGGCCTGTGCCAAGAACTACTGGAGTATTTCCATCTAATCTCCAGCTGATTAGAAACAACATCCTGTCTCTGGAGTCAAGCTGGACTGACTCTTCCCCTTGCTACATGCTGATCCTCAAAATGTGTAGAAATACACATTATTCATTTCCCAAACATTACTCCATTACTCCAATTAGTGTCACCGTGCTAACTGTTTGCACCCAGATTAGTCTATATGGTTCATATTTTCTTACAAATAAAAGATAACAAGTTAGAGGGCATATTACTCTTTATAATGGTTTCATCATGTTTCAAACACAAAACTCTAAGAGATTTTCTTTTCTTTTACAACCTTTGAATGAGCTACATACACTATCATGACATGGATTTTTTTCTGTGTGCAGAATTCATCAGTCCGGACATCGTCAGGGTTGTGGAGGTGATCTTTGCCGGTAGACTGGGATGTGGTGCATGATCCATCCAGCCGGGGCCAGGAGAGTCAGAGCAAACACAAAAAATGTGAAGAGAGATTGCTGTGAAAGTCAAAGAGAAAATAAAGACAAAAGAGTAATCGGTGATTAATAGAGACTTATGCATTTTGTATCACAATGTACATATTTAAGCACCTGCGTAAAGGATGACACTAACATATCCAAACACACACACTGAAAGCACTATATTATAGCCCTAAATCTGTCTATCCCTTTGCTGTCATCATCTGCAGGTTGAATGGAGAGGACTAACAGATCTGTGTCCAGAACAGAGGCTCCTGACTTCAGATGATATTACTGTAATCCCCATTTGGATCTTCCTAGCCCCAAGTTCCCTTTGTCCCCTGGCACTTCACTACAGTGATGGGTATTGTAAAGACCCCGCTGCATGTCCCTGGGGATAGTTCAGCAGACTGATAACAGCATAAACGCCAGGCACTGTGTTCCTCATAGGATCTCTTTTCAGAGGGTTGAGCTTTGCTACACTGACTTATGGATAAGAAATGAATAAAACATCTCTCCCACTCTGCTGGTCAGGAAACACAATTCGCTTAAATTCCCTGTATTAGGGGCAGTACAATTATGTGTCACCGATACTGGCTTCTCAGACTAACTTTGTTGCACTGCTTATATTGTTTGTTTGGAGATCCATTGCCACCATGATGTTTAAAAATGAAATCCTTAATCTTACTTTAATTAATCTGTACTTGCACCCAGGATTGTGCAGGCATTTCCACACATTTGCGGTGTGTTTCCATACACCATTCAACCAAGCACCTCTATTCATTGAACCTGATCAATACAATAACTTCTACACAAAGATATTTTGTTCCTACCACTGGCCCGATCTTATCCTTGGGTGGCTTGCTGTAGATGCGTGACCTGTGATTCGGCTGAATGGCCTTCATCTCAACCATGGACCTGGTCAGTATGGCTCCCCTAAGACCAGAAAACATCCTTCTGCTTGGTTTTGTGTGGCTGACACAGTCACTCTCCTCTACTGGAAGGCAGTGTTTCTCTGGAAAATTCTCTTCACATCCTGTGACATACTGACAGATAATCACTGCTGTCATCAAACTCCCATCGCTGTTCCTGGGAGGAGTTAAGTCCAAGGGTCAAAAACATTAAAGTAAAATAAACATTCTGCTGACCAGGCTCTCATCAGGATGAGACATCTTGGCTCCTCTGTGGGACTGGGATTCAAAACCCACTGACTCCAAAGAAAAAGTAGCACTAGATCATAATGAACATTCAGCTGTTGTTTTTAATTAAATGGTGAGTAGACTGATTCTTAGTTCATGATACCAAAGCATTTTAATTGTTAAATCAAATTACAAAGGAGTGCACAAAGTCAACAACAGACAGCAAAGCCAACATTACTGCAAACTTCAAAAGTTCTAAAATACATAGATGCTACTGCATGTGCAATATTCAAATAGATGTCATTCACAAGATGAAAGAGAAAAAAACAAACACTGGCTACAGCAGATACTCTGCATCCAGAAGTGACAAGGACCAAGTAGTTCACATAGATCACATTGTGATAGATGGCATATTTTGACAATATGTCAATGAAGAGATATTAGGAGGTATTAATAATTTAAAAAACATATCCATGGGCCCAGACCAGTTGGTGCAGAATGAGTGGTGAGTACAATGTGTCAGTGCAGAGAAAGACAACAAAGCCCACAGAAAAACATAATAGAGCTCAACCTTATGGTGTTCTAGTGCAAACAGTTGCGGTGCACATGCATTCAATATAAAACAATACCATTCACATCTTAACAAAAGCATTACTTGTATAACATGTAAACAGTCACTAAATCACATCAAAGGTTCGACATTTTATGTATCGTGTCGCCCTCAACTGGAGATCACTGGAACTTCAATCAGCTGCAGCTCGCCCAAACTCTTAACCCCTGTTGTTTTAACCCTCACTACACAGTAGATATGATAGACTGCTAACCTGTAAAATAATTCATAGAATAATAACTTCTGTAATAATTTATAGAATATGTCTCTTGGCAAAATATAATGTCAAAACTACATAATAGAACAATATTAGATATTAGGTGAAAGGTAGGTATAATTAGGTGTAATATTAGGTGGAAGAACTGAGAATGAAGGGTTTGTTGTAACTGTACTAAACACACTTTACTAGTGGGTTTAGGTAATTTAGATTTTTTTTTTTAGATATTTTCATGGCCTAAATGCGTGGTATACATCATAGTCACTCGCATCAATCTGATGAAAGTTATATCAAGATAGGGTATTTGAGGGGAAAACAGGCCAGAAGTGGTACTTTTATGAAAATACAAATTAATTTGTTGATAATGGTGGTTATGGTGCCATGTGATTATCTCTGACTGGTGGTCATAGTTTACCCACCATTTTATTTACCAGTATATCATTGAATATAATAAAATAGAAATTTAAAAATAATGATAATAATAAACAGTATAAACAATATTTTAAAAATTCTAAAGAACCTTAACATAATCATCACTGTTTAAAATGCACAGCTAGAGAGCGCTCGCAAATTTGTAATCTCAGCCTGCCTGGAAGATTTGTCGGGCCTCTTGGCCAGTCAGCATACAGCGTTCAGAGCTGCGTCAAGTGAGCCAGATATAGCCACAAGGATACAGGGAGGTAGACGCTTTTGCCTCCAAAATAAAAGCGTAAAATGTGTCACTTGAGTGTGAATTATTGACAGGCCTATATAGCAAGCGCAGGTCATTTCAGTGGTGGCTTAGTCCGGCTGTCTTTGACCCTAGGTACTGTTGCTCCCATCCCACAGCCGTCAGGCCGAAAGAAACAGCTGTGCTACACCTCTGAGTCAAAATGGACTTTCAAGGTAGAATACAACCGTATCTGGTATATGAATCTTTCTTGTGTATTTTTAGCAGTATGTCAATGGAATTTTGAAATCTTACATATGCCTGCATTGTTTTGATTATACGCTCTGAAAAAAACCTTAAGAAAAAACATGTGGTTTTATTTACTCGTAAGTCACTTCCGATAAGATAAGATCGTCAGAAACGTAATATGGGTTTTATTTTGAAAATTATGACCGGAACCTCTGTTTTTGGTTCTGGCTAGCTTCATATTGGTAGCGTTGGGATAGGCCATAACAACCACCGAACAAGGCGTTGTGCTACTGTAGGGAAATACCGAACCGAACCGAGAATAAAAACGGTTTTGGTTTAGTTATGATTGTGAGGAAAATAAAGGAAGTCCACCGAAAAGTCGATGCAAGTGAATTTGTAGCAGATTATAAATCAACTGTGACCATTGACGTCGAGCCGTGCGTAATGAACGGAGTTGGAAAAAGAAGGTGTTGAGCTGCATTTTTTTTCTCTCTGCCAGAGACAACTTGGGTCGAGTGTACTGGGTAAACTACGAGGTGATAAGAAGAAGAATGCACAGGACGCCGTCGACTTTGTGGTAAACATATTAAACGCCTGGTTTTCAACAGTTGCATCGCATCCTGCTTTAAGTAAATTGCTGCTTCCTAGGGGTAAAGTCAAAGCGACACAGCAGAGATAGCCTACCCTAGCCTCTTAGGATATGCTACTAATTACAGGGCTGTTGTGAAAATGGTTCGTCTAGCTAGGCTGTAGCGAAATTTTTGGACAACAGTTTATATTTCCATAGTCTGTGAGAGAAATATCCCACTTATTTGCTCTTATAACCACTTTTACCAAGGCTTCCGCTGTGTAACGATAGCCTACTAGTAGCCGTAGGAGCAACAATAGCTCCGAGATCGTAGGCTACTAACAAAGCCTTTGTAAATGATTGCTTTTTATATTCGCTGTTTACCTAAGGTAGGCAACATTTCCTTCCTTTCCAGTACACTAAATCGATGGAAAAGTCCAGGTTGAATGTGCATCTTGATGTAGCGGGTCAGTCTACATGTTGCTGTTTATTGCTACCGTGTCAAATAGTTGTTGATAGGTTGTGCTATGGCAACAATGTAGTCTGTCATCTGGCTATTACAGTTAGTAGTCTACTTGAGGTGAAAGGTTCCCTCTTTTGTCTATCAGTGTCCCACAATGTTCAATACACATGTAGGCAATGTCAATTCAGTGGCAACCAGTAATTGCTTTGGTTAGAACAATTTGCTGTACTTAAGTATGTACCTTATCTTGCTCTTTGGCACCTACCCCAGGTAAGGGTTTTTTTCTCGTATCGTCATCCCATTGAGTTTAAATGTTCAGAGTGGTCATAGACAATGCATATTATGTCTTCAGGTTTCATCATTTGAATGCTGAAGAGCCATATGCACAACGTCCCTGTAAGTGGTAATCCTTGGGTAATCTCACTGAAATTCTGTTTAGGCTCAGCATTCTGCTGAAAGGTAACCTAAAAAGCCTCGGTTTTTGTTTTTGAAAAGCTGCATCGATTGTGTGCTTGAGCATTCAAGGTTGCTCATTTCACCAGGTTGAGAATTTTTGTGTCAGTGCTCCCGTGTCATATAATTACATGTAATTATTGGCGTTACATACTCAGGAGTTCATGACTGGCATGAGAGGCAGTGTGCTTGCAAGTACTTGCCTTGGAGCTCTTGTATGAACTGGACTTTGGCCTGAATGCTGTTTACACTGGCCAGTTGGATGGAGAACTCAACAAGGAACATTAGCGAGCGTACTTCAAAAAAGCTCTCATTGTTTCCTCAGTTGCCATTCATTCTCTGGAGATAGACTGTCTGGCTGCATTTGTATAGTCATTAAGTGTGCACGCACTTTGCATTTCTTTATTGAAAAGATGACCTGTTCAGAGTTGCTTTGCAAGCTGACCATGACCATAGAGCATGTCATTATCTTGGTTTGACCCAAAGGTCATCATACCAACGAAACATTTTCAAACAATTCAGATGAATGATGTTCCCTATGATATAGGCATGTCGATTTACACATTTCTCAAAATTTGCAGATAGCTTAACACAAGCTGCAAAGAACAATTGGCCGTAATGGTTGGTAATATCAAAGTATACATTTCCTGTGTTGCTTGTGTATCATGCCCTTTAGAGCTAGAGATTTTAAGTGTCTGACAACTTACTCAGTGAAATGCCAAATGCAGCACTGTGGTTCACATTGTGGTTGACACAGGGTAATCCAGAGGCTTGCTACCATGAGTCATGGTGACATTAACACTTTTGTTTCCTCTGTCTGTCTTTGCCATGTCAGTATGTTGCTGTTTTCTAGTTTATTCTGATAGTTTCCTGTAGCTCTCCTGACAGAGCCTGTAATCAGTTGAATGGCCGATTCACTGTTAGACTGATTTGCCTGATTGGCAAGAGCATTTCAGAGATAAGCAATCTGCCCTGCCTCTGAGTTTTGTCTCCGGCTATCTGTTCAGAAAATAGTGACATAATTGTTATTTTAGATTGTGATTTATTATATTTTATTTCCACCTACGTTTCATATCCCAATTGTATAACTTGCTGCAGGATCTGTGTAGACACACATCAACACTATGGAGGTCACTCGGTGTTGGAATGTTCTGGTTTTTGCTCTGAGCTGCATTTCTTATTTCCTTTTAGAGTGCCTATGATTGTGTCGAATATCTAAAGAGTAAGTCTATGAATACCGCCTCAGGCAGTATTTATGTCCAGCTTGGTTAGCAAAGCACATAATGACCAACTCTCTGCCTACTGGTCAGTTGACAGCTTATGCGACTGGGATATTTACACCTGTTTAAGTGTTTTCAGGTTTTTATGCTCTCTAAACTTAAGCTGTGACTAGAACTTGGGATTAGTAGACAGATAATTCAGTATTGTGTTGTATTTTTTGTTTTTGTTTTTGTTTTAATTGGGCAAGACCCCCAGATGATTAGATGATTAGTCATCTTTCTCTCTCCTCATATTTGAGTATGGAAAATAAATTATCCGCATTTCCTCTGCGCTTACCATGAGGCGACATCATAAGCTAATAACATGCTAACAATTGACCCAAAAATTTTCTAGTACTTTTCAGTTCTAGTACTCATTATTGTCATAGTGTCATTTTAGACAGGAAAGTGTTGAGCCAATATATTTCTGTATTTTTGCTCTTTCATTCAGGCTCTGGCATGGCTCTTCCTAAAAAGATCAGGGGCTGTATCACTGTTCCTAACAAAGAGGACTGTAAAAGGAAATGATTTAATTCATGGAACTCTGTGGTTCCAGAGTCCTCAGCACCCAATTTTTTTGTGTGGTATTTCTGTCTGAGTGAAAGAGAAGCATGCTATCTCAGGTCTGACAAAAGGCTTGTTGCTGTTGCTTTTTAGATTCACAAATTATTATGCACACAATTACAGAAAGGCTAACAATTTAGTTTAACTGAATGGTACATTGGCCAAATATTTGTTTGCCTCTATTTTGATTGTCTTGGTAGGCCATCCCATCTTCATTATTACTGTCGCACTGATTCAGATGGTTGGCCATGTGTATACTTAGCTGAGCTGTGGCATGGGGTGATAGGCAGCAGTGCTGATCTGTTAAGGTTTGCACTGGAATAGGAGGGTATGGCTGAAAATGTGGGAAGCGAATGTGAAAGGAGAGACCGATACCTACCTATTCCCTTTTCTAAGCCATGATAAAGACATCCATATAAATGTTTGATAAAGTGACTTGACTGTCATTTGAATAATACATTGGTCCTCTTCCCGTGCCAAGCATTTTTGTCTGGTAATGTCCTGTGAGAGGCTGGAGGTGTGTGTGTGTGTGGGGGTGGGGCTGTGGGTGGGGAGTGTCAAGACATAGAGCCTTTCTCCTGTCACCTCTCATTAGAGACACATACTCCAGCTAGGCTGGCCTCTGCCCCCCCCAGTCTATGGCACTGCCCTCCTCTGCTCTCGTCCTGAACACAGACCAGCACATTGGTTTAGTCTAACCCACAGAAATGCCTCTTATTACTCAGCTTCAGAAGGATTATGTTAGATGCTTCTTATTGAACAGTGTGAGTGCTGCTCAGGTCTCAAGGAAATAGCTGTCCTAAATTATGCTTTTAGAATTCTGCACTGCAGCTGAAGTTAAATTTGGTTCATTCATTTGACTGAGTTTAAGCTGTGGGTCTGTGTAGCTGGGAGTCAGAGTATTGTTCAACTGATGTGATTGTTGTATTGTTTTATGCTGCCTCTGCTCTGCTCCTTGGAGGACCCCCCTCCTTTTGTAAACAAGACAGCATATCTCAAGGGCATCCTCTCTCCTACATATTCAAATTCAATTTCTAATTTTGTTCAAATGAATTCCCTGTGAAGATTGGCTTATTTAAACCAGTCTAATGAAATAAAGATCAACCAACATTTGTATTGGAGTGTTCCAGTGTGACTGCTTAGTCTGCTTATGTGTGTAGGGTAAGAGCCTGTGGTTTTCCATTGAACCCTTGGGAGGCTGCTTAGAGTGCTGCTCTATGGGGGCAGACACATTGATTTATTAGTATGGTAGGCAGAAAAAACTAGCAGTCTGAGATAAAGCAGATCTCCTATCAAGCTCCAGTTCTCCGTCTGGCGTCACATAAGAAAGAGACGGGATAGATGTGTATTTGTGACTGTTTTTGTATTAAGCTATTTAAAGGTCCACTGTAATGAGAATCACATTTCCCAATCTCATGGTAATGTTTAACAAAGGTTGATGTAAAGTTACCCAAATTGTCAGGGCTGTGGAAATTTGAGAAGCTGTCCCTCTGGTTGTCATCAGAATCAAACTATTTTCAATATCCAATCTACTTCCCAGTATAAATTACATCAAATAAATCCAGATTTGAATGAATACCCTGACTGGTTGACAGTATTCATAGTTAATGAGGTGCCCTGTAGTCTGAGACAGTAGCCAGAGGTCAGTATTAAAGGGACTGCCTTGGTGGCTGGAAAGAGCAACGTAGGATCGAGCAAAATGACTGTAATGTGCTTATTTGTAATTTCTCTCTTCTCTCTGTATCTTGAACACAGAGTTTCCCATGTATTGATTGTGTTTGGGTGATTTATTTTGTGTGATGTGATGCACTAAGCTGGCATTCAAACGTAATATTTCTTGTTGATGTAGTTTATAAAAACGAAACAAAGTGTAATGCTTTCAAGCACGCAAAGTGTGTTATTGAACTACGAGGACCATAATTCATTGCATCCATGATGCAGGTGGAGAAGTGGGCTAAGATGGGAAGGCTACAGTAGGTTTCAGGGTCAAACTGGAGCTTGGGGTGTAATGAAATTTTGGTGGGCTTTGGGCTAGGAGCAATGCAGAGTGAGTTGTACTGGGTCGTGTCTCCCTGCTAAAATCACCATACATCTGCATTAGATTTGTTGTTGACTGCCAGTCAGCGTGTCCTGAGGGCCAGGCAGAGGAAGTCTCTGTTAACTTAAGCCACCGTGGAGTATTGTAGGAGCCCAAACACACTCTTTAGATGAGGAATGTCACACTAAAAAAACTCTCCAAACAAAAGATCTTGCATTTCAGGCCTCTAAAAATGCCAAGGGAGCTATGATTAATGTTTGCACTGAAAATCATCGTGTCTGAAACAATGCGATAGATAGTGATAGATGTCCCTCCGTTCAGTATCCTCAGTACCAACCCCCCTGTTCTTCATTATCAGTGACAGAGTCCAAATGGACTGATCTCGTCATGTCCTAATCCCTGTGAGGTGTTACTCGACAACATTTAAAATCCAATCACTCTGTGACTAAAACATCTCCCTTGCTTTTTTTTCTTTCCTCTTTTAACTTCTTCCCAGGTATGGCAGGCTGGGCTTGGAGCTCTGAGGACGCTTCAGCGGACCAGGGCCTGAGCCACTGCACTGACGGCTGAGGATTGAGAGGAATACTTTGCCTGAGCAGAATGACTCAGCAGGAGGGGGGACCCCCAAACAGCAAGTGAAGAGAACCGAGGATGGGTGCCAATGGATCCAGCTATCCACACTCATGTGCCCCTCGTATAGGGGGAAATGCACAGGCACAGCAGACCTTTATAGGTAGGTATTTATCCTGGTGTTTGATCAAATGTATGTCATCTGATCGATGATTCTGTATTTTCAATTGGTAGATGATGAAATGTCTTCATTTTACAAGAATCGCTGTCAGTCAATCATGATCCCCCCCCCCCTTCACGTGTGTCTGGTTTGCTTGACTGGAAGTATTCAAGCTGTATTCCATTAGATTTTTATTTTCTCTGGCGCTTCTCACAGAAAAACTGCTCAATCATACACCCAGCTGCCTGTATGCTAATTCCAGGATCAGACTCCTAGCATCAATCCCTCCTTTATTAGAGCTCACTGGAGGTCCAAAATGTTATTTATGGCCATTTCTGAGTGGCTGCCTGTGAATTTGTTATGCTTTGGAGCAGGGACTTCCAAAGTGGGGGCCCTGACCCCAATTTGGCCCTACACATCTTTTTTCTCTTCAAAGTTTTAGCAAGTGATCACATTAGATGCAGCAGATCAGTATCAGTAAGTAGGGCACAACCACAGTAACTGTCATAGTTTTTTTTCTTTTTCCAAGCAATCAAAATACAACTTAAATACAACCATAGCCTTGTGTGTATGCCACCTCCTGGCTAATTCTTGCAACAGCTTGCAATGTCAGATGTCACAATGTTCTAATGGTGCGCCGTCTCTGTTTGGAGTGCAGTTGAGTGAGGCACAGTGGGAGTCCAGCATGGCCACACTGGCACTTTCAGTAGTATCAGATTAAGCTGCTTCCATGACAACTAATGGTGTCATGGATGGTACTAAGAGGTACATCCTTCTGAATGAGGTTGGGGCCAGTGCCACTGACTTGTCGAACACTAGCACATGACAAGCTAGTTTTCCTTCTCTCTTCCAGATGTATTTTATGAATTAGAATCTTTAGATTAGATTGAGAGATTTTCAAAGAACCTGGTGTGCAAGATGTAGTGGGTAAGCAAAATCACATTAAGATAAGGCAAGAGTAAATGCTGTCAGAGTGTAAAAGTAATGTTTAACTAAATCTAAGTCTGCTTGCAAACGTCTCCTGTACGCATTGTTGTTGTTGTTGTTATTATTATGTGCTTTAGGGGTGGGCGATATAGCCTTAAAATAATATCACGATATTTCAGGGTAATTTGCGGTAACGATATTCATGAAGATATGAAAAAAAAATACTGAACAATGTTTTATTGGTGATTGCAGCAGCATTTATTACTGCAAATAGTGACAACATAAGTCAAAATATGCTACTTGTGAGTGCTCCAGCTATGCTCGGCTGAGTTGGCGTCATTTGCCGGCCTTTGGGCTGCACATCACCAGCTGCTAAACTCTCGTCACGCGACTTCTGACTCTCCTCGTACTCGTGTGTGTGTTTTTGCTTTAAGTGGTGAAACAAGTTTGTTGTGTTTCCACCTTTTAGCCGTAACACCACTTCCACACGATGGAAGTAGCTCCCCTTTAGCTACTAAATCCTCGTCAGAGGCTGACGCGCTGCTCTGGCATTCAGCCATGCTTGTATCGTTCTAGTGTGCTAGGATATGCAAATGCGACATCACGCCGCTATATCGTTAATATCATGATATGACACTTTTTTTTCGTGTACAAATTTATACCGGTATTATTGTGAATGATATGATATGGCACAGCCCTACTGTGCTTGGTAACTTGTGATGTGACTATGATGAAGTTTTTCATTTTGGCTGCTAGCTACCAATTTGAATGGGATGGCATGACTTCTGAGATCAGAGCCCATGATGTGCAAATGTGTTTTGTTTTGCTTTCATTCCAGTGTCAGGAGTGTGAAAGCATAATACTGGCCTGTTATTTCCATATTACTGATATCTATCAGTCTGAGGTGTTTATGTAGGCTACCTGCATGCGCTGGAAAGGTGTCTGGCAGGCAGGTTTTTCAGTGTGCTTTCAGGTGAATTTGTGGGTTACTTGCTTAAATCTAGGAGTATGAATCAATGGTGATTTTTGTTTTTAAATGTATTTGAGCAGTGTTTTTAAAGATAACTTGTTTATTACAAGGAATTGCTTAGGAATTATTAGGAAGCTTATTGGTGATTTTTAAATGATCAATATCCACTAGAATCTTTCTTGTTCATGGCCCACTGCTGATGTTAAAGTTTGGCCTGCGGCCCTCTGTGCCAAGGACTTTGGACAGCTCCTTTAGAGATATATTTGCATTTTAAATAAATGCCTGTTCAACAAAAAACCCTGGCTTAATTCCACTCTCTTACGTTTTTTTTTTAGTTGATTATCTCTGCAGCCCCTAAGACCTCTGAGGTTTGCTCTAAACTGGGGAGTTGCTTGGCCAAGCTGGCCCAGGCTGAAGATGATTCATAGAATTAGAATGATTACTATGTGGGTCACAGTGATGGATGCTCAGAGAAGGGCAGGCAGAGAGAGAGGATCTCTTTGGCAGAGCTTCCTCTGACGTACGAGTCCCTTCTCTCATGCCAAAGATGGCTGCTATTGAGTGTAATCGATTTGGGCTATGTATGCGAATGGACTAATGTAGGTCTTATCTAAGCTAATTTTTAGTCTGCTGATGTGCTATACTAAAACACAACAAAATTGGCGGGATCTATTTTATTTTCTGTTGAATTAGATCCAAATGCTTTGGTAGCTGGGTCAGGGTATTTGGCCTGACTGAGCTAGCCACGCTACAGGGGTGGTAGAGACAGATTGTGTTTCTAGCAGTCGGCCCTCCAGACTAAACACAAGTCAAAGTGAAGTTGTGATAGGATTATGAAATTCACTTCTGATGAGAAGGAGGCTATTTCTTTTAGGGAATGGCTCGAAAAAAATATCAGTTATGTAATCAGTAATGCAAACATGTTGTTTGTTCTAATATAACCTAAATCTCTGAAGCTTGTGTGTGTGTGTGTGTGTGTGTGTGTGTGTGTGTGTGTGTGTGTGTGTGTGTGTGTGTGTGTGTGTGTGTGTGTGTGTGTGTGTGTGTGTGTGTGTGTGTGTGTGTGTGTGTGTGTGTGTGTGTGTGTGTGTGTGTGTGTGTGTGTGTGTTTTCAGGGACCTCGTCCTACTCTCAGCAGGGCTATGGCTGGGAGTCCAAGTTATACAGCCTTGAGCACGGCCATGAGCGGCCCACAGACAGGAAGAAGAAGAGCCTTGGTCTGGCCACACTCAAACGGAGGTTCATCAAACGGAGGAAGTCCAGCCGCTCGGCCGACCACGCACGGCAGATGCGGGAGCTCTTGTCAGGGTGGGATGTTCGTGATGCCAATGCCCTGGTGGAGGAATACGAGGGCACGGCTGCCCTGAAGGAGCTGAGCTTCCAGGCCAGCCTTGCACGTGCCGAGGCACCCACCCTGCAGCGGGATCTGGCTGCCCTCTACCAGCACAAATACTGCACCGATGTGGACCTCATCTTCCAAGATACTTGCTTCCCAGCCCATCGGGCCGTCCTGGCTGCCCGCTGCCCCTTTTTCAAGACACTGCTGTCCTCATCCCCTGGCTATGGAGCAGAGGTCCTCATGGACATTGAGACGGCTGGTATTGATGTGCCCATGTTCTCTGCCCTACTTCACTACTTGTACACAGGGGAATTCGGGGTGGGTGGAGCAGAGGATACCAGGCTACAGAATGTGGATGTACTGGTGCAGCTGAGTGAGGAGTTTGGTACACCCAACTCCCTGGAGGCAGATATGAGGGGGTTGTTTGACTATATGTGCTACTATGACGCCCTGCTCAGTTTCTCCGCAGACTCTGAAATGGTGGAGTGTAATGAAAGAGGAGCTGGGGTTGGGGTACCAGCAGGGGGCTCGGGAGGCAACGGGGGGCCAGGGACTCCAGACGAAGACCTTCGGGCCCATAAGGCTGTACTCTCAGCACGTTCCCCTTTCTTCAGGAACCTTCTGCAGAGGCGCATCCGCACAGGGGAGGAAATGACAGAGCGCACATTGCAGACACCCACTCGCATAGTGCTGGATGAGTCCATCATCCCACGGAAGTATGTGCAGGTTATTCTGCACTGCATGTACACAGATGTGGTGGAGCTCGGGCTGGTGCTGCGGGGCAGCCCCTCAGCAGGCAGCCTCGGGGAGGTGCAGGCCCTGGTGGCCGGGGGCCGGGGGGCCAGCACACGCACCGAGGAGGCCATGGAGCTCTACCACATTGCTCTCTTCCTGGAGTTCAGCATGCTGGCTCAAGGTAAAGCATAAACACACACACAACATATGAATAGCACTCATGATGCTTGTGAGCATAGTTGGCCTTCGGGTTCAGTTGATCTCAGAATCTCTTTATAATATGTCAACTGCATGAGTTTCAATGCTTTAAGGGTTTCAGACACTAGGAAGAATGCTATACTGCTTTCAAGACTCAATGCCAGCTGTAATAATGTGGATAGTAGCCTCTATCATTATTTATGTTAGTTTCAAAGTAAATTTGTCACTCTGCACTGTAATATTGATGTGTCAGTTTCTTTGTGACTCAATAATATGAGTGGGATAGATGCTCTCATAACTGCTTTGCTTTTTATATAAATGTGTTACAAGTCAGCAAGGCTCTGGCCTAGTTCAATCTCTCCCGGATACATTCATGTATTCTGTTTTCCTGCACCCATTGTCTTTATATGTTGCTATCTCTTAAAACCAGATTGTGCAAATTAAATCTTGGCATGTCTGTGCAGACCAGGCTAGTGTAAATGGAAACTGCATAGCTGATTGTGATGGGTCTCAGAGCTGTGGCTCCCAGTAACCCTATTGATATAGTGTTTGTCCATGTCTCAATTGGCAGAAAGGCTTCTGTTGATACATGCAGCTGAGCTCCTGTTAGCACTTCATCACTGGTCTATCTATCATCAGACAACATTGTTTTTTTGTCGGTTGTCTCAATGAGAATGACCCCAGTAACATGCTAAAGGTTGTTGCCAGGATGTGAGCTGAGTGAGTCACTTTGTCTAGTATCTCCTCCAAAGTGGCATGTTTGAGCACTGTGTTGTTTCTTGTGCACAAAGTTCAGGTGCTCAGGCTAAAAAAAGCCCATTTCACACTATATTAAGATTCAACTTTATTGTCATTGCACAGAGTACAAGTACTGAGACAACGAAATGCATTTTTCGCACACCCCTGACTAGATACACACACACACATATCACCCCACACACTTGCACATGCAGCTCAGGACAGAGCACAGGCGCAGCCAGAGCAGCACACCTGGAGCAATTTTTGGGGTCAAGTGCCTTGCTCAAGGACACTTCGGCAGTGTTCACCAGTCATTTTTCAGTCAAGTCCTAACTGTTACATGGACCTCAGAGTTTTATGACTAAACACAGTTTTTCAGGTGTTAACGTCTCTTATCACATCCTTTGCCCATGCTCTGTTTCACACAGCCTATGCCATGCCAAAGACAACAACATGCACCCTACCCGGACAGGAAGCAGCAGGGATAAACTGGCAGAGACTGCCATCTGACACTCAGTGCACTTTACAGTAATGAACATACATTCACAAAAAGTCAGGGTTTTAATTCTGGACAGCCCCTGAATTGAATTGAATTGACTGTATTGATTGAAGAGCTAAGAATCAATCACCCTTTAAGAGCTGCACAGTGATCTGTGCACTGAGCACTGTACACTAACACACAAACAGAGCTGGTTAGACACCACTTCCCACCCCTAGCTCTAGTGTCACTCTCAGGGTCACTCAGGCAGCTTAAGCAGGCAACTACTGTCATCCTCACACACCATCCCCTCCCCTTTCCTCCCATCCCCCCCTTCAACAAGCCCCTACTCCAGGGTATTTTTATCCCCTCTCCTCCCTCTCCCACAGAGCTGAGCAGGCAGCTGTGATCAGTTCCCATGAAACCTCAATGTGGAATGTGTTGAGATGGCTGAGGTTGACCCAGTGTCATTCTATCAAACCTCCCTCATTGTCAATACTGGAACTCCCTGTTATTACTTTTGGGTTCTTTCTGTCTCCCCCTTTTTTTTCCTCTCAAAACTCCTGTTTGCCCAAGTGTTAAATGAGCTCAGTGCCTGTGAGTTGATTTCCATATGACAAATTTGTCTGAGACCATCAAGTAGCTGTCATTCCCGTTGAGTTATCACAGGAGACAGCAGAGAGGCTAATGTCAGGGGTCTTCTACGGAGGAAGCCCTCTCATCTGTCACACTCTGTCCCCTCCTCCTCCTCCACAACTCCTGTCGTTTTGGCCCATGGGTTTTTTTTGGGGAGGAATAGGTAGCGGCAAGAATCGAGAGGCCATTCTCCCTTATTAGGTCCCAGGATGTGTAAGATCCGTCTATCACTTCCTCTCACTCAAACACCAACCGATATTAAAAGCCTTATTAATTTTTCAAGTGCACCACAGAGAGGACAGCTAGTTTGTGTGTTAAGTGTGTGCCCACAGTACCTTCTCTCCCTCCACGCACACTCACTGACCATAGCTTTCATTGCCCTTTCGCTCTGCTTTCAGGGGGAAGTAGTGACCACATTTCTTTTTCCAGAGAATGAGTTACCTTTGTTCCTGGACAGAACATCAACTTATCTGCTTTCTTGGAATGTGGCCTGAGACATCAGGCGGTCTTCCTTTTTTTGTTTTGGCCTATCTTCTCTGTTTGGACTGAGTGCTCCTCTGTGTTGAATACAGCCCCACTGGTTGAGTGATCAGACATGATTCACATCCACAGTGCTGTTTACAGACCCTGAGTGAAGCCGATGTTTTAAGTGGCTTTGGAAACCGTGCGTTCCGTAAACATGGAGCTCCAAATAATAACAGCAAGACAAAATGCACATGTCCTCCAAAGTTAGTGTAGTGTAGAACGGCTGTTGCTGTTTCTGCCAGTGTGTTGATATTCTTGTCAGTCAGCTAGGCTCCAGTAAATGTGGTGTACCACCCCGGGAGAGTTGGGGGAGGGGGGGCTTTAGTATTAGATATAATGCTGATTCTAATCTCCGGCTCATTATAAAAGTGCTGCGCTTTAAAAGACTGACTGGTGCTGTGAATTCTAATGGGCTAATGGGTAACAGAGCCGTCTGCTTTCATGTGCCATTGGTCCCCACTGGGGAACGTGCATGCATGCATGTGTTTGGCTATGTGTGCCTGCCTTCAGGAGAGAGCAGAGGTGCAAAGGTGAAAGGATGAAGCAAGTGAACACACAGTGTCTACAAAAAAAGACAGTTCAGGGACAAGTAGCGGAAAGGGAGGCGCAGATGTGATTAATTCATTCCCTCTTCCAATCTGTTTATGGGAGATAAAAAAAGGCAAAATGCCTGGGTCCACGTTTCAACTTCATCTATCTACTTAACGATGCAGGATTTCCACCCTGCATTTAAAACACTGCAGGGGTTTGGTTTGCATTTCTGTGACTTGATATTAAAAGTGAAGAACCCCAAAAGGGGGTGTGGGTGTTGGTGTGGGTGTGTGTGTGGGTGTGTCCATGCTGCTGTGTTTACTTAGCATGGTGAAGGGGAGGTAGCTTTACACTTAGTCACATGAATGTATCACTCACTCACTCACTCACTCACAAATATTTGAGTGGTTGTTGGACAGATAGGAAGCTTCAAATCCAAAAGTGAGAGCATTGCTGGAGTCATCACTCTCGAGCCTGGTGTCCAATTTCCCAGAGTGCATGTTCAAAGTGTTGCTTTGGGGGCAGAAAGGCAGCTCAGATCTCCTGCTTTGAGATAAGAGATTCCCAGAGGAGAACTCCTACCAGCGGCTCTCACCCAGCCAGGAGCTGATGGACAGGACAAACCTGGGCCAGGAAAGTTTACAGGCCTGTATGTCAGTTCAAAGCAGCTTTGACTGAGCGTCAGTCAGGCTGACTTTATCTCCATCATCGTCAGTTTTTGACTTGGATAGTTTGACCTAACCAGGCGTACATTTATCTGAGTCTTCAGTTGAACTAGTCTGTGTTTTCAAAACTTTGTTCTGTTCTGTTTTTTTTTTTGCAAATAGCTAGAGCAGCAGGTATATAATTTATAAGCCTTCTGTGGCTTTTAATGTATTTTGTTCAGACGAGTGTGTGCACATTTGCAAGGTGTGAATGCGCACTCAGAGTGGGGGCACATTTGCCCATGCTGCTGTGTTTACTTAGCATGGTGAAGGGGAGGTAGCTTTACACTTAATCACATGAATGTATCAAAGGCATTTCTGTGGGTTGGTGTGTTACAGAGTTAAACCACTGCCTGCTGTTCTGGTATGTGCTCCGATTTAGGAAACACAGTAAAGAAGGTGTGGGGGCTAATGGAGGACTCCCTGTGTTGGTGAATACGACTCAGAACCAGTGATGGTCTTGCAGTGGCTTCAGAATGACTTCTAATAATCTATTAATAGATATGTATATTATATTCAGTTATATCATTTTGCATTGTGTAGAAATACTGGCGCGTTGCTTTTTCGACCTCAACTGTTAGAATATGCCCATAGAGAGATGTGATTGAACATCCGACTGAGGTGTAATTTGTGAAATTGCCTGTCTGTCTCGTCGGCTCTCCCAGGCTGTGAGGACATTGTGGTGGAGAGCCTGTCCCTGGACTCTCTTGTTCCCATCCTGAAGTGGAGCTCTCAGCCCTACGGCTCCAAGTGGGTCCACCGGCAGGCCATGCACTTCCTCTGTGAGGAGTTCAGCCAGGTCGTCACCTCAGACGTCCTCTACGAGCTCAGCAAGGAACACCTACTGAACGCCATCCAGTCTGACTACCTACAGGTAAGGCAATGGAACGTCACCTCCGAAACATCACCGCGGCCAATGAGCCAGGGCTCATGTCACCTGGAGAGCTCCCATTTCGTGGGTTGGAGATTTCCCTTTTCAGCTCTCTGAAATTTCCACACAAGTCAGCAGGTACTTGACTTGTTTCCTGTAGTTGCTTTGTGTACATGCAGTGCCCACATTCATACACCAATGCATAAACACAGTCTCTC
Source organism: Hoplostethus atlanticus (assembly GCA_034670405.1). Taxonomy (NCBI): domain Eukaryota; kingdom Metazoa; phylum Chordata; class Actinopteri; order Trachichthyiformes; family Trachichthyidae; genus Hoplostethus; species Hoplostethus atlanticus. Next base: position 4,950,677 of record JAXDDX010000004.1, read on the forward strand.
TCTCACACAAACACACTAACTCAGGGTCTCCAGAGTTGAGTGAGACCATATCCTGGGGGAATTGCCTTCAAACCCAGAACCTAATCGAAGCTGAGCTGTCATCTGCTCTGCCAAGCTCCTCGGGCATCAGACCGGATGGTTGAGCTGAAGCGTTGTAATTCAACCAGACAAACAAACTCCTCAACCAATCTGAACATATCCTCATTCAACAGCTTCCGACTTTTGTTCCTCACCGTAATATGTAACCTTGTCCTAATAATTCTCGTTCACTTTCCTGTCTTTCTTTTTTCAACCCCCCCCCCCCCCCTCTCTCTCTCTCTCTGTGTATGTATGTGTGCGTGCAGTGTGCGTGTGTGTGTGTGTGTGTATGCCTCGGTCTCATTCACAGGCGAGTGAACAGGACCTTCTCAAGTACGTTGTTAAGTGGGGCGAGCAGCAGCTTATTAAGAGGATGGCAGACAGGGGTAAGATAATACACTCTACAATTACCCTCTGAGCAGCCCCCCTAATGGCTCTGAGAAAATTACCCACTTACAAGAGCCTCCAAAATACACTTAAAAGCAAGAAAAAAAGGAACTTAACTTACCCCGAAATAAAGACGCCAGGAAGCACCTTCATAGTGTTTTCTCATATGTCTTTGTATGTTCTGGCATTATTAGCAATTGTCTGTTGTTAGGTTTGTGGTCAAGGTTAGTAATCATTATATTGGCAGCAACCTCAGAGTGCGTTAGAAAGCTACACTAAACAGCAGTGAATACATAATACAGAATACATAACCAACATAATTTCTTTAATTGAACTGATGAACAATGTGAAAAAGAACAGGTCGACTTAACAGCATGTAAAAGCCTTGTCATGGTTATATGCACTACATAAAAAAGCTGCTAATGGCTATTTATGTCTGTGTTTACCCAGAGCCCAACCTGCTGAGCGGCACAGCCCACAGTGTGAACAAGAGGGGGGTGAAGAGAAGAGACCTGGATGTGGAGGAGCTGAAGGAGATCCTCTCTCCCCTGCTGCCGTTCATCAGAACTGAGCACATCTTACCCGCCAACAGTGATGTTCTCTCTGACGCGGTTAGTACTCCTTGACTGCTTTTTCTGAGTTGGCTTGTGAGTGTGTAGCTGACGGACGATGTCCTTTTTGTATACTGAGCATTGATCCGCCCCTTCTACCCTATGCACAGCTTAAAAGAGGTCTGATTGGCACGCCTCCTTCAGACATGCTGCCCACAGCCGAGGGGGGGAAAGCCAATGCCTGGTTACGGCAGAAGAACGCTGGCATCTACGTGCGCCCTCGCCTGTTCTCACCCTACGTGGAGGAAGCTAAGGTAGGCCTCACTCTCTTCTGATTAATGGGGCGTCCACGCATAGCAGGAAGCAGTGGATTATATCATCTATTATATATGCACCGTTTTAATGGTTGTTTTCCATCTTGATTTATTTTATTTTATGTCCATTTCTACATTTTCTTAGTAATTTGTAGGCCCTACCACCACCATGAATATTTATGAGCATATCCATAGACCAGAGAGTCATTATTAGATGAAGTGTCAATCAAGTGGAGCTAATTTGCATACCCATTCAGTGCCCTTGAGTTGGATATATGACTCCATTTGTGATCATGGTGTAACTCCCTCTCTTTTCTTCAGTCTGTGCTCGATGAGATGATGGTGGAACAGACAGACCTGGTGCGACTACGACTAGTGCGCATGTCCAACGTCCCAGACACACTCTACATGGTTAACAACGCCGTGCCTCAGTGCTGTCATATGATCAACCACCAGCAAATGGCTAGCAACTCCAACATAGCTCCATCAGTGGTCGCCAATGAAATTCCAGGTAAGGATTGTTGAGGAAACTGCAGGGTGAGGGGCGTCAGGATGACCTAGTGGTCAGAGAGACTGTCCTTCAACTGAAGTGTGTGTGTGTGTGTGTGTGTGTGTGTGTGTGTGTGTGTGTGTGTGTGTGTGTGTGTGTGTGTGTGTGTGTGTGTGTGTGTGTGTGTGTGTGTGTGTGTGTGTGTGTGTGTGTGTGTGTGTGTGTGTGTGTGTGTGTGTGTGTGTTGTTCTGGAGGGGGCCAAGCGAATAGGCAATTTCCCCACAGGGATCAGTAAACTATCAACTTATGGCACTTTTACATGATTATTATTAAACCTTTGATCACTATTGCAAAGCTTCCAGTATCCACTTGGTCTATTAATGTGTGTGTGCATGTCTTTCAGTGCCCCGGCTGTCGGTGGTGAAGGAGATGATCCGGAGGCTGCAGGAACTGAGGCACACAGAGCAGGTCCAGAGGGCCTATGCCCTCAACTGTGGTGAGGGAGCCACCGTCAGCTATGAGTTGCAGCTGCGTGTGCTGCGGGAGTTTGGCCTTGCAGATGGAGCCACGGAGCTGCTGCAGGTGGGCACACAGTGTAGAGGTTGTCCCCAGGGGCTAGGAGGGGAGGAGAGGGCTAGGGTGGCAAAGGCAGCAGACACAGACCTCAAACATTCCCATGCAGAGGGATCTTAGGACAAAATAAAGAAACTTTTTTTGCCAGTGTCACAATAAGCCTGTGTGCTAGAAATGTTTTAATCACTTCTAAAACCTTTCTCGTCTGTCTTTTAGAACCCTTACAAGTTTTTCCCTGATGAACGGTTTGGAGATGAGAGTCCAATTCTGGCTCTGCGCCAGGTGGGTCGTTGTCGGGTAAACAGCAGCCCAGCCATGGACAGCATGTTCACAGAGCTGGAAGGGCTAGCAGGCTTCCACCCTCCTCTACCTCCTCCACCTCCCCCATACCACCCCCCTGCCATACCCAGCCATGCCCAGCTCAAGGGGGCCTGGCGACCTCGTGTGCCCATGCCGACCCCCACGCGGTCCTTCTCCTATCCCTGTAACCGCACCCTGCTCCAGCGCCATGCAGGCGCCAAGCATGGCGGCTCAGACTACTCCTCTGCGCCCAGGCCCCAGCCCCCAGACTGCACCAACCCACAGGCTATGGGCCGGGCCCTGCTCTCAAACCACCAAGCGGTAAGTGTGTGTGTTACTTTGTAGTGTCCTTGTGCTGCTGTTTTGTTTATTCAAATACAACTGCATGGATTTGGGCTGGGATCATGTGGAGCTGAATTGTTAAGTAAAGTCATGAATTTGGTTGTATTTCCTGATCCAGACAAGCGTGGAGCCTGTGATGAGGGAGTTCATGCCTGACATTGCCCTGGGTGTCTCAGTCATGTCCCTGAGGGAGCAGCACATGGCAGAGATGGACAGGGAAGGTCCTCACAGTCCCATGGGCCCCTCAGGCCACCACCTACCCCATGGGCCCTGCCCCCCTACCCGCCTCAGCCACAACCATGGTCCTGGACATGGCCACTCCTGTAAGAGACATGCTCCTGAACCCAAACTGGAGGCCCAAGCAGAGTTCCCTGACCTGTATGACTTCTCCTGCCGACCTGCAACCCCAACCTCCACTCACCCTCTCCCCTCCTTTGCTGGGCCAGACCTCTACAGCCACAGCTGCACCCCCTCCAGCTCCTTCCCACCCCCCTACCTTTCTGACTCTCAGTCCCAGGGCCACCCCCAGGGACGGAATGCCCCAGACCCCCTGAGGCTGGATGTCCTCAGTATGACCTCTCAACGCCAGGATGGAGCCCTAGCTAGCCCCTCTGGGGCCCAGCCCAGAATTGGACATATCTCAAGGGGCCGATCAAATGAGACAGATCTGACTCATGGCTTGGGCCATTTTCGCTCCCCCAGTGGACACATAGATGGATATGAGGAGAGGCACTCAGGCCCCCGGGAACCCCAGGAGGAGATACTTGTAGCTGGAGAATCATCAGGCTCAGGGCCCCTCCAGCAGCCTCATAGGAACAGTGTTAGCGAGGAGGTTGCCAGAGACCGCAGGTCACCCAGCAAGCCTGATTACCCTTACAAGAAATCTGCACTTTAACCCCAGTTGAAGACCAGGGGTTAAGTTATGAAAAGGGAAAATGGGAGGAGTGGCCCTCCGTTGTAATGGATGGCAAAGCACTAATTTGTGTGTATGCATATGTGTGTGTTTGTGAGAGAAGCAGGGAAAAGGGGTGGTCGATGGTTGCTATTTATAGGTTCTGTCCTTTTGTCCTACCTCTGTCACACTGTGCTATCCATCACGCAGTCAGATTGTGGAAAGAGTGAGAGCTGTAGGTCAACAGTCAATGCTTGGAATTGATCTCTTCAAGCCCGCCTTAATCCTGCTGGTTTAGAGCATGACTCAGGCTGTATTGGAATGAAAGGATTGCTCTCGCAAGCCCGGTTGTAAAGAAAGAGGTTAGCTCCACACTGTGTGAATCCTGATTGAGTAGGGCCTAATGGATGACGTAGCTTAATAATGAACTGATGGTTTAGCAAAAACTATACATGGGCTCTACTGTCTGTTGATTTTTCCCAGCATAGAACTAGACGGCTGCATATGAATCTCAATTTGCGCGAGTGAACAACAGCACACAGTCTGGGACCGAGATAGTGTCGCAATAAAATCATATGTAAAGATGTCCCAATGTATTCCTTCTTCCCTTGATTTGTAATTCCATTTATTCTTGTAGCATTCCAATAGCAACTCACCTGACACCTTCCCCTTCCTGGCCCTGGTTCTGCAGTGGTGACGACTAATGGACCAAGGCTTGGTCACATGAGGCAGGAATTGGATCAGACAGGAAGTAGGTCGACAGAGCGTGTCATTCTCCAGTAACCCAGTCTTTCTGGGTTATAATTGTGTCCAGCACTAACTCTGAGTCTCCAGCTCAGAGGCTGAAGCCTGGGGTTTTCAGAGAGGGGGAGGGGGGGAGGGAGAGTATTGCGGGCAGGTTCATTACTGAGATACAGTGAAAAATACAAGGGTGTCATGGCAACCGATGTACAGTGGTCAAATGGAATGCTGGGGGTTTGTGGGTCTATTAGCTGAACAGGTGTGTGTGTCTGTATGTCTGTGTGCAAGGACTAGTTTTGTACACGCAGGTGTTTAAACAATCTCAGTACTGTACACTCCCATCTTTAGTCAGGTCTGTATGTACATATCAGCACTAGGCTCTGAGATGATTAACCAGAGGCTGACCACAGAGTGCAGTGGTCCATGTGCTAGAACTCCCTTTTCTTTCAATAGCATCAAATCCAAAGCCTTAATCAATGCTTGGAATATTACGTTTAAGCAACCTTTATTGAATCGAGTATGATGTCATCATGATCACCACCCATTAATTGCTTATGTGACTATTCTGTTCACTAATGACACAGACACTTTTTTCTGGGGTAGAGGTGGGATTCACTGAACCTATATTATCATATATGTCTGGCCTCCATCTCACCACCCTATGGGGGATTCTGGACCTGCATAGCCAGCATTGATACTGTTAAAGAGCCACAGCAGCTGTAGCTACCACCCACAAGTACACACATGAAAGCCTGTTGCATCCAACAACAACTTGTCTTTCTATATAACCTACAACACATGAGCAACATTGCACTGTAGGAACAACCCATTTATTAGTGGAAGGGAAAAGGAACAAATGACTTTTGAACAAAATAAATCTTATATTGAAGAACAAGTTGGCATTGCTGCCTCAGCATTTGCTGGTCATGTCTCCCAGTATACCATGGACATTGTATATAATGAATTGAGTTCCACACGTTCTGATGAATTTTTAATGGTTGTTGAAGGTTTGTGTTTTTACTGTAGTGGACAACACTGTGTACTTGTCTCTGTCATGAAATCTCACTAAGAATGTGTGGTATAAATCATAAAGATTGTGTCTCAGAATCTATTTTGTCTTGTTCTTAAATGTTATGCATTTAGAGCGGTTTGTTCAATATTGTAGGTGGTGTGGATTACCATGTTTGTTTAGATGTATTGTTTCCTAATTTTCTTTACTTTTAAAGTAACAGGAATATGTAGAGGATCTGAAGATATTAGCTCCTTGCTTAGCGGTCATGAAGTTGCCAGGCAGAAAAATCAGTTTTCCATCAAGCTTGCTTCATGGGGAAAAAATGCAAAACTCCAGATTCCCCCTCATGTTCGTGTTGGGTAGTTGTTTTATTTTCCAGGACAGTGTTCCATTGAGTAAAAGTCCTCTTTCTGCTCTTTGCTGTAGAGAAGTCAGTGCCTTCCCCCGCCTGTGGCTGGGCTTTTATTGGAGAAGTGACTTTGATGTCTATGCAAGCTCTTTTCTACCAGCTTACCAGCCTGCATCAAATAGTTCTTTGAAAACTCATGTAGCTTGTTTTGTGTACATAGTATTATTTAGCACCTTTTGAAATTGAACCATCTGAAATGTGTGATTGCTTGTGTTGAACTTATAACAGGTACATTGTACTTGTATGGTATCATACAAACACTTTTGTAGATTGATGTGCTAAGTTGCATTTAGTTTCACTGAATCTATTTTTCTACTGTTGCCTCAAAAGGTGCATAACAGTGGTAAACTTGGGCATCCTCAAAATAAAATGGTTTGATATTATGGAATTCCATCAATTTCACTTTGGTTGTTTTGTGCATTAGAAACATGTAATTACTTTATTAACAGGAATGTAATTAATCCACAAAAACTGATATTCCTTCACATCCGCAGTCCAAGTGAGGTTTGCTTTACTGGTCAACATTACCATGTAAACAGGAGGAACATTTAGCTCAGTCTAAAGTCACAGGAATGCACATGGTTGTTTCCAAGTTGACAGCATGTTCATTTGAAACATTCATGACACTCTAACCAGACTACAAAACATGTTTAAAGCATACAGTGCTGAAACTTTTGAAACACTGAACATTTCAAGTAAGAATGACATCATCACCATGGGCTTCAATATTAACGCATCATTATAGACCAACTAAAATATTGGACATGCCTGAAGATGAAATACACTCTGGGAGTCAACTCCACAATGCATAAGCCTTCAGCGCAAGAAGTAACACTTAACAATACTCGGTAGTGACAGCTCTGTTCAAGTTTCAGAACCACATTGGTAGCAGCAAATTTCCTAACTGACTTTTCAGTGGGAAATTGATGGTCTAAGTTACACATTCAGTTTTCTCCAAGTACCATATGAACAAACTTTATTGGTACCCTGCATTTGTTCGACGTCTTTTTCGTGACTGCAGCCCCTCAAAGAACTGATGTATGGCTTCTGCTGTGACCACCTGACAACGAAAGGCAAAGTGTGGTTCAGGTTTGAGATTTGGAGAAATAAACCAAACCTAATTTCCATCCAACACATTATGTTCTTAATAATAAATAAATCATGTATTGCTGTCATGAACGAAGATTAAACTAACGGTGTCAGTGGGGAAATGAGTAAATACTGATCAGTAAATACTGATGACGTATTTGCAACCACATTCAAGCTGTTAGATCAGTAAACTATTATTACTGTTACTCACCTTTCCTTCAGTAGCGAACTGCTCTAAGAATTCCTTGAGCTCCGTTTTCAGGTCGTGGTAATCTAAGAGGAAGAACACTTTATTCATCAATCCACATCAAGTCTCACCCAATAGTCTCTTCCATAAAATTCACTCTACACCATTACATCCGTGCACTAAAACCTATTTAAGTCTGCTGTCCGTTTTGACCCCACATCTTTCCCGCCGCCCTTCCCATCCTCACGGTAAATCATCTCCAGCTGCTGCACACGGTCCATTGAGCTCAAGAATGACATCAGCAGGTCCTCCCCGAACGGCTCTGTCCTGCCTCTGTTCTCATAGGCCAGAACGGTGTCAGACTCATCCAGAAGAAACTGCACCTCCACCTCCACATAGGCCCTCTGGGCATCAACGTATCACACAGTGGGGAAAAATGTATTAATCCAACCAAAAAGGCTGAGGTGCTTCTTTAATAAGTTTATGGCTGTTATGTTAAATAAACCAGGATTGCACAGAGAGCAAGCAAAATAACTTGCACAGTGCCGTACTGGCGTCCTTTGTCAAAGCATACAGTATAGTCTGAGCAAAGAACGTTGAGACCCACCTTGCAGCTGACACAGGTGCAGAGCTTGGAGCGCCAATTGTAAGGCCAGAACACAGCCCCCTCTCTCTGCCTCTCCAGGCCCTGGGACTGCAGCTCCTTCAACCTGCATGCTACAGTTTTGGTCATCGACTTCATAGGGCTGCCTGTCATTTCCTGGTGAGTCCGTTTGCAAGGGGAAGTCGTGTTTGCAGCCTCCTAAGACATGAATAATAAAAGGGACTGTGTTTTGGTCTGTGTTTCATTACACATCTCAACAAATCCACGCAACACTGCAGGTACGACTCTCGTCCTGGCAATGGGATAGCGACTGACACAGTGAGATGATTGGCCGATGAAATCTCTAGTTTACAGTAAGCTGTCCTGTGAAGCCTGGTCAAAGCTGTCTGCAGAGCAGGGGAAGCTGTGCCCCATGGGTCATTTCCCCTCCAATTACCCAGAGGAGAAGAAAGCACGCTAAAGGAGCTGGAGTCTACTCATTACCCTCCAGCACCATCTAGTGGCAAACTGGTGACACTCAATAATCCAATCATGATGCCACATTCAATATACCAGTTTCCAGAGGATACTGTTTACCTGAATACTTTATTTATGAGGTATCATTAATACGGTTTCTCACCTCCTGCTTCTTAAAAGAGAGGCTGGTGGAGGATCCCTCACCCCCATTCTCACAGGGGTCACACTTCTTTGCTTCCTTCTCTCCTTCCTCCTCAATATTGACTTCTACGTCCTCCTTACAATGACTGACTTTGATCACAGGAAGTGCTTAAGGGGGGGGGGAAGAAAAGAGGGAAAAATCAAATTCTGAATTTGCGGCTAAAAGTTCCCCTAAGCTACACATGTGATTTTTTCTTTGTTTGTTGTGTCAGGAAAATAAGTCACCTGCAATGTGAGCAGCATACGTCCACAAGAACGGAGCCTTATTCATGCAGACCTCACACACCATCTCTTGCAGCTCCTCAGTGTCCACCACTGTGCATCCCAGGTGCTGTCAAAGAAGAACAAAGGAACAAAAAGAGTAGAAGGATTGTGCAAATTAAGACTTGAGCCTTACATGTCTTACTATTAGTTGATTGCAATGTTTGTGACCTAGGAATTTAAGCTTATTCGACTGTTGCACTCTAAGTCAAGAGTGCTAGCTAAATGCCTAAAATGGCAAATGTGAATGAAAGAGTTTCCAAATGTCCAGCACTCTTGGAAACAGTCTATCTCATTTATGAAAAGGACTTAATACTTACCCTGGTATGTAACCAGTCCTCACAGATGATGCATTGAATCATCTCATCATTGACCTAGCAGGTAATTGAAAACGTGTTTTGTGAAGATGAGCAGTGACTTAGATTTCAGTCAAGAGTCAAAAAACAACTGAGTTCTGTGAGAGGGCAGACACCAGCAGTGTAAAAATAAAGGAAATACCTGATCATCTAAGTCTGGGTACGGCCGGTCACATGAGCAGTATGTGCCATGGAAGTTGTGATTGTATTGGTTTTTAGCATTTTGATTCTCTTTAGCCTGCGAAGACGGATGAAGGAATAACTTCCATAATCAACACATACACAGCAGACAAGCTCATATTTGAATTCACATATGAATCCTGCTAGAAACAGTACCAAAAGCAGAAGACTTACGGGAGTCAACTGGCACTGGAAATCCTCGAACTTGCCATTCCCACAATCACAGCGGAAATTTCTATATGAAAAAAAAAATTATGACAAAGACTCAGTTGACGAAACAAAGTGTGGACTTGATTGGTTTAGTGCGAGTATGATACATCAATAAAATACATGCTCCTCTTGGTACCTTTTGGTATACAGCTCAAGGATATCATGTCCATCATGGCATTTATTGGCACAGGCGAGACAAAGCCCAGCAGGTTCCTCTCCCCTGGGAGTGCAAGTGCTGCAGGCAAACACAGCTTGTCTCTTCACATACCCCTGCATTCGCCACAGCAACAATAAGCAGCAAAGTATAAAGATTCAATCTCTTATGTAAAACAACTATAGTAATTTTAAATATATTTTAGGATAGCATAAAATACCACTGTGAATATTATAGTGATAGAGATGAATAAAAACATAGGCTATATAATATAAAAGGGTACGATAATATCACTAAAATATAATACAATCACAGTAGCACAGACACACTGAGTCTATATATTGCGTTAGGAAATGCAGTCATGTTACAGTAGTCTGAGTAAAAAAGCACTGGTACAATGCAAACACACAATACTGTAATTATAACTGTAGTAGTCCGATTCCTACGACAGACATTTAAATCAAAAATCGAAAAGCAACAATATGACATTCAAACAATGCAGCCAGTGCCTGCCTGCATGCATGCGGGCATCGGGCCAGGCTAACAGCAGCATACTACTATATGAAGCTTGCTCGTTTTACCCGAGAGTAGGAACAATTTTCAGGGTCGCTTCCAGCCAACACACACAAAGCCTCTCTGAGCTCATCCTCGTCTGCGAGAATATCATCGAGGGGTAAAGTCGGGTCGTCTTCGTTTACCGCCATTCTGAAAATAAACTATAAAGAGGAGGGAGGAAGAGAGAGAGGCGGGCGCACACACAGCGGTTTGCACACAACAGTGTTGACAAATGTCGTTTCCGGGCGGGAGTTTGTCCACGTGGCGGAAGTGGCGACAAATCCGGATTAACAGTCAAGATAGTTTACATGTTGTTCCAGCCTATCACCGCAATGCATTGGTGTTGCTGCAAACTGCCTGCTGCGCCAGGGTCTTGTGACTCAAACATACTGAGATCAAACTGGTCAGACATGGTTATCCGTTGTAGTTTTACAACATACACTTTGGTAGCAACTTTGAGTCACTGACAAAATGTTTTCATCATTTGCAGAGAACTAGTAAAGAATGGGGCAAAACAACTAAGGTTTATATTGTCGATACATAAATAGAAAAATTGCATTGCATCTGCAACGGGATGATATAATGATAATGGATTCTCTCCTATGAAACAAAAGAACATCCATTGGAGTAATACATGTAATACATTAAAGGGGCATTAAATAATCTCTGATCCATCTATGATTATGATGTAAAATACTGTAATAATAACACTGCTTTGTCATTTGATCTTTTGGCTTGAAAACAGGGGGAGGAGACTGTGAGTGTCTTGAAATAGGGATCCCGAAGTTGACGTCACTTCTGCCCGCCTCTGGTTCACTTCAGCCTATTAATATATTACAGATTACTTGATATAAGGATATAAAATACAACACGGTCTAGTCTGTTTAACGGGATTCAAGCGAAAATCTACGCTTGAATACTCTCTGGATTAGCGAGTGTTCCAGAAAAACGACACGGCTACTGCTGGCCGAAGTGAAACTGCTAAACAATAAAGTCAATTTTGAGATGGGGCAAAGCAGGTACATGAAAGGGTCTAAAGTTTTGAGCGTTTAGAAGAGTACCTACCTAGTGTGGTGGAAAGGGAGCTGGTTCGTGGTCCCTCCAGCCACTTGACAGAATGTAGTAATTATTTTTTCTTTATTGTGTTTCTGGCATGTTATTGTAACGTCACTGACGTTGCTTATTTCGGAATCTACTCTGATTAAGACGACAAACCGTAGCGAAACAATGTAATGTAATGGCAAACGTGAATGCTGAATATAGGCCTAATTACAATGGTCAAAATAGGCCTAATGTTTGGTTGCTCGCCATAGTAATCCTACTGTGGCACACTGCAGTCGTTTATTCCAGAGGATGGCGCCCCAGCACAATGTTTCTTAAGGTGTCCATGTGAAAGCACGCTGAAAATAATGTCCACTGCTGTAGGATTGACATAAGATTGTTTATCTACGATTATGCTGCTTTCGTTGTGCAGGCGAGAATTGCATTTACGTTAAATGATCAGTTCATTATACCATACTTGTATACAATTGAGTTGAAGGCGAACGACCGACGGGCTCCTCTTGTGGGGAACAGACTAAACTACGCTCTGACGAGACACCCTGGTGCCCGCCTCATGTTGGCTTCTTGTGCTGTCGTAGATATCGTATTTCGTACATAAAGGCCCAACAAAGACTGGGAAAGTCTGGATTTTCAATCATAACCCAGCTACCGTGGTGTGAGTTGTGCCAACAATGGATGACAACAGCAACTTCAATTGCATACAATCCTATATACATTTCTCCTCTTCATTCTGCCCATACAGAACAAAGTAGCTATGTTCTGCTTGATTTCTAAAATAAAACATCAGTCACTAAATACATATATTTATAGCAGAGTCCATCTTTTGTACATTTTGTTTTGTTGTTTGTTGGTGTTGGGTTATTTCCGACCATTAGCAATTGGATGCTCGACAAGTTGTATCTACGACTTCCGGAGAGTCGGAAGTAAAACTTTACGAGGAGCACTTGAAAGCAGCATCAGTCTCGTAACTCCGGGGTGTGTGCAGTCGGTTCAACAGCGAGATTGAGAGGGACGCTAAGAACATCTCAACGTGAGTCCAGCTGTGCTTGTCATCTGTCATCTTGTTTGAAAACTTCACCGGATAATGGGAAACTACCCGAGCTAGTTTCTGGAGGGAACATATATTCAGAAGGAATTGCGCTAAAACTGCCAGGTTAGCTCGCCACCGCTTCACGATGCCAGCTTTATTCGTAGTTTCGCCAGTTGCTTCATCTTCTAGCTAACTAGACATAGCAAGCTAACGTTAGTTAACTGACTTATTTGATATTCGGAAATGGCATGAGTCTGTTCAACCAATTAATGTTGGTCAGCTTTGTTAGCAAGTTATCTTACCCGGTATTGTATGTCATGGGTTAGCTATGCACATCACAGTTCGCTTGCTTAGCTAGCCAGCTAACGTTAGCAATCCAGGTTAGCAAAAGGGGGTCAAATTCGTGGTACCAAATGAGCTTGTCTACTAATTCAGTACTATGTTATAACACACTCATTGTGGTGTTGGGCTTGGGAGCTCGATAATGTTAACCATGAAAATACTATTGATGTTTAGGTGTTTAGTAAGTACCAGGAGGCAGACTATTAGACTGGGCAACGGTCTCGTATTACAAACCGATTTCGTTAACTTGTGTTTTACCCTCACTGCCCTGATAGGCTGCAGTTTCCTGTTTTCGCCTGTCCAGGGTGAGTCTTCAGTCACATCACCTAGATTTAGAAGAACGGGAGCAGAGTGGAGATGCAGACCTTTCTGAAAGGCCGGAGAGTCGGCTATTGGCTCAGCGAGAAGAAGATGAAGAAGCTGAATTTTCAGGCCTTTGCCGATTTGTGCAGGTATGCATTGAAAACAATAATCGTATTCTGAACAAGCCAAGTGATTTTAGTTGGCCCATTGAGTAACTAACACAAAACAGCTTCACATAAATGCACGCAATAGACCTACATCATAAAACATTGTTCAGAATGTCAGTGAATATGAGTTGAAAGGTGCACTGACAGACAGGATATTTCCCTTTAAACTAACATATTTGGCATTTCACTGTTCATATATATTTCTAAGTTATGATTTTCATGATATGCTGTGGTATCAGATTATCACCTCTCCCTCTCTTTACGGGAATGGTCCTTTTGCTGTTTGTGTTTGAACTTTCTCATTAGAGAATGGTTCCCTCCTGCTTGTCCTTTACTCTCATGTCTGCTTGACATTTTAAGTTTCCATTAAAACAGAGGTGATTAGGCCTGTGGATGCTCTTCTTCTTCCTTCTTTGCTGTATTGAGAGAGAGAGAGAGAGAGAAAAGGAAAGTGACACAGTAGCAATAGTAGTTGGTGAATAGCATCATGCACTTTGTTTGTTATGTCTTCAGTAAATGCTTGTTGAGACATGGTGCTAAGAATAAGGAGACAGGAGGAGGTAATGTGTGTAGGTAGGGATGTCGATAGTTGGCCTAAGGTGCATCTGTACCAGAGCAAGTGCCAGAATTTGAAACTTTAGCGAGTGTTATTTATTTTATTATTTGTTCTGAAGTTGTTTGCCAATGGTTAGCAGAGAGAGATGATGGAGAAAACATCATCACCTTGTAGGTTAGGTATTTTGTCAATGTGGATTGTCCCAGCTGATAGCTCTGGTGAAGGGTTTTCACCTTTCCAACAGGGTTGTGGCCTCACAAAGCAACCCGATTGAGCCAGTACAGATTACCACACTGTAATCCACAAAACATTTTTAATCTCTTCATAAACCTCCAGCCAAATCACACACACACCCTCCCCCCGGAAGCTGGATTATGGTCTTTATAATACAGAAGGTGGGGGCCAGGTGTTAAGAGGTGGTTTTTGTGAGTTTGTGACAGCAGATCCTCTCAAAGAATAGTCAAATTATTTACCTTTATACCGTGACAACAATTGTAATCAGATTTACATGGCAAAGAGCCACAAAAAGCATGTGAGTGAATCAAGTTTGTTAGGGTCACCACATGATTTGAATTTACACCATCGCTGAAACTAGACTTTCTCTTCTAGTTCTCTTTTTCACACAGGTTTCCCCTATTCTATAGCATGTTGGCAAACATAAATCCTTAAGAGGAAGAAAAAGATGGAACTAACATAACCTTCCTATCTGTGGCTCCCATATAGACTAGATCTGGTTTTAGAAGGCCTTTTGTCTTCCTAGGAGGCACAACACTGTACAAAGCCATGGTATCTCTGTCTGCGGCACTTTTGTTGAGACATTGGTATTGTAAACTTGGATCTCCAGACCTGCTGTTATGCATTAGTGTCAGCTCATTGCTGAGCAAGAAAAACAATTTTACTTTTATGGTCTATTAAGAGGAATGGCTTCCTTGGCTCTCCCAAACTCATCAACTCTCAGTTCATATATCTAGGCCTTATGTTACAGATTGATATGGCTAACCTTCCAACATATTGGACAGTGCTCTCCAGTACTAAGGAAATGTGCCTCAAAATAATGTGCCAGTATTAGAGTCTAATATTGTCTGGCCAGACTCACTCTCAGCATGTGGCATGCAGCTGACATTCTGAGTGCTGCAGTGTGGAGTCTGTCCTGTCTCGTACAGCTGGACGCTGGGTGATTCCTGCCGGTCAGAGGCAATGTGCAGTTGAGCTTTGGACGCACTTGGGTTTATGTTTGTGCCCATTCATAAGCTAGCACATAAGCTAGCACATAGGCTTCCTGCGGACTCACACATGCCTTATTGGGGTCAAAGAGATGCCCTTCTGGACAACCAGCCTGAGCATCATTGGACACTTCCTGTCAAGGTTAAGCTAAACTAAGCTCTCAGGAGCTACATACTGGGACACTAGGGGTGTAACGATATATCGAGGGCCGATATTTCGCTCAAAAGCATATAGGGATATGTACCGTGGGGGTGAAAAATGGTTCGCAATATTAACTAAATGTTATCAATTAGATACGCCACAAAAATGTAGACTACTCTTTGTTTTCATTTACATACTTCCTAGATCCTAGCTTGGCGTTATGATGTTGACACCCACCTTCACTCATACCATGACATAAAACAGCAACACCATATTTCCCCGGTACTAGCCACCACTGTAACGAATTTGCTGGATGCGGGGAAATACAGTTTCACCGTTTTATTTAAACTCAAAATCATAAATCAACTCAGGCCACTCTGCTT
The DNA here is from genome assembly GCA_034670405.1 of Hoplostethus atlanticus. Taxonomy (NCBI): domain Eukaryota; kingdom Metazoa; phylum Chordata; class Actinopteri; order Trachichthyiformes; family Trachichthyidae; genus Hoplostethus; species Hoplostethus atlanticus. The sequence continues at coordinate 4,966,228 of JAXDDX010000004.1, forward strand.
GCACTGGAAAAATACACACACAGCTATGGTGTTGATCTGCCACAAGGCTGGTCAATGTATAGAAATTGATCTAAATCGACCTCTGACGCTGCACCTGAGGTGCGCATCTCATTATGTTCTCTGTCACGCCGGAGACTTAATTTCGCTGGTGTTCACTCAGCTGTTGCTTGTAAACCCACCGCAGGCACATCCAATCCAACAGAGTCTCCCGTTGGGAAAACGAAAGTGAAACTCTGCTTTGGTATGAACAAGAATCGTTTTTGGAAGCGAGACATGCCGAAGTTTAAGCAGAGATTGAACATGGCGGTATTTGAGGGCAGTTGGCGGACGATTTTTTTGTAGTTTGTATTGACCAATTAGCGTTGTTCAGAACTGCAACTCCGCCCCAATGCTTCTTGGTCCCCCAAAAAGTACTACCTCGCTAGCAGGAACTATTTTGGGGCCAGGAACAATCTAAGAGGAACTTTTTTTTCGGGGGTAGTTCCCCCGGTTGGAAAGGTCAAAGTTCCTGTAACTAAGTAAGTCCCTGGATAGTTCCTGCTGTCAGAAAAAGGCAATTGTTACATCAGTCCCAGGCTGCTGTGGGGAGAACCAGCCTACCAGCCTGACTCCCTCCCACAACCAAGGGCTCACCCACACCTCCCACACTGCCACACAATCATTATAAAAACTATAAGAAATGGTTAAACTTTAAGTTGAAAATATTGTTTTTGCACATTTGGCTAAGCAATAACGAAGGAATCTTCTACACTCATTCATTCACTCAGTCATTTAGCAGACGCTTTTATCCAAAGCGACTTTCAAAGGTACTTGAAATAATTTGTTTCCATTTAAATTTAGTTAAAAATATTGTGACTGTACCGAACCATTGAGCTACACCTGTGTTTGGACATATCCTTTTTCATTACTATCACCTTGTTTGTTGCACAGGTTAATGTAGGCTCAAATACGACCACTTTGTCACATTGTCATGGAGCAATCAGGTCTATGGTGTACTCTAAATTGTGATCTTTAGGGTTAGAGTCAACAGATTCACAATACTATCATATATTTTACTGAATTGATGTAAAATGCTTGTCACCTTATCTCCATGTACTTGTGTGTCAAGCCTAAACAAAAAGTTCTGACCCTAGCCTCCTTGTCTGTTTAGTCTTCTCTCCATCCCTTTCATGGTGTTGACTGTGCAACAATATGGGAGAGCAGACAATCTCCATATATCGGAGCTGGGATGAAACCAAAGGCCCCATTCACACCACATGAAACAGGCCAGCTGCAGTATTAAATATCCACATTGTTGTGAAGCGGTGAATGGCTGCTCTGCTGTTACCATGGGGCTGTAACCTCATAACAACTGGGACAGACTGAGTGGTGGTGTTTGAATGGTTTTGTCCTCATCGTAAAGTCCCCCAGCCAGAAGATGTGTTATTTTAACCATGCAAGTTTTTCTTGGTGTTGGATGGTCTTTCTTGGTGTTGGATTGTTTTTCTTTTCTTGGTGCTGAATGTCTTTCACAATTTTGTGGAAGAACCTCTTCAGTAAGCTGGAGAGGACACTTAACAGGCCCTCTCTACCAGAACTGTGCAAAATGCCATCTCTCTTCCACTTTGTGTTCTGGCAGGCCTCATTTCTTTCTCTCTCAACAGAGAGAGAACTAATATGAATCTGACAACTGTTCCCCAGGAACCAGCAGGATTAAACATGTCTAGTTGTTCTCTCTGTCCTGACACATTTCTACAAAAGCAGGGAGGCTTGTCTTGAAACGGAAAAGAAAGTTGTTTTTTACCTAATGTAAGTGATCTGCCATATGTACTAGGGAGGTACTAGGTACTTAAAGATTTGGTACCGACGGGTAGAAATGAAAAGATCTGTCCAGGTTCCTCTAGTGGTCCGTGCAGTGGTGTACTGTTAGAGCAGCTGGAAGTCTTAGTCAAACGCTGCTAAGGACTTCATTCTCGTAGGGGTCTGCTGGTTGCCAAGCAACCGGTTTTTACCCAAAGCTTATAATTTCCATGCTGTCTCTGAAAAGTGCAATGTTCTCCAGCTCTGGAGTGGAATCTGCTATTTCACAAGCAATGGTCAAACACTGATGTCCTGCTATGAGACACATTTTTGCAATATTATTAATGTCTTTGAATCGTCTTGCAGACTGTCCATATAGCTAACTGCAAGTTTGTGTTTATTTCCCCTATTTCAGGCATGTTAAGGTCTTTATTCTATAACATAGAAGTAAGACAGTCTTACCAATTTTATTGAAGATGCAATTCCTAAACCTTGGAATAGACATTTTAACATTTTAATAGAATTAATGACTGTTATTTTTGTCTTGTCTTTCAGGAAAAGAGGAATAGAAGTTGTTCAGGTAAGTTGATAACATGTGTTGTAGCAACATGAATGTGTTATAAACCAGTCATTTATTGATTTAGTTTCTAGTGTTTAGAGCCTTGTTGAAAAACAGGTTCAGCTTGTTGGCTCGCTCCTGGTTTCCCTCTGCAGGCCTGTCGTTTGACCGGCCTGAAGCTGGTGATGTTCCTCATTCCACTCCACACCTGTTCCTGCTGCAGCTGGTCCTCCATCTTTGCCTTGTAGGCTCTCTTCCCCTCCTTGATCCTCACCTTCAGCTCCTTCTGGACAGTTCTGACCGTGTCCCTGTCTCCCTCTCTGAAGGCCCTCTTGTTCTCGTTCAGTAGGGCCTTCAGGTTGCTTGTGATCCAGGGTTTGTTGTTTGGAAAACAGCGTACCTTCCTGGTGGGAACGCTGTTATCCCCACAAACGTTAATATCGTCCGTAATGCAGTCAGTATGCCATCTCTTGTTGTCTTTGAGGTCCCTTTTTTTCCCCTAGCTTTGAGGTTATTTTTTCCTCACTGGGTGTACTGATACCAAGACAGGACCCTGTCCTGGGAATAGTCCCAAAGTAAGCAGGGCTTTGTTTCCCAGTGTGCATTCAGCCCCTCCTGGGAGGCAGCAGATCCTTACAGCTCCCCAGCCAGGGATAATTGTGCGTCATGTACAAGCCCCTAGCCTCAGACCTCTTTTCCAGGACTACCTGTTGTTGACTGTCCTTTTCTCCTCCTACAAAGGGGCACATCCCCTCCATATGTTTTAGCTAGACTGTCACTGTCTGTTGAGAAATGTTCAATACAGGCAGTCACCTGGAGCTTGTGTTTTTGTGTTCACACCGGTGAGAGCAGCCTATCAGATGAGCCCGGTGCCACTGAGTGCCTGCTGTGTCACAGCCATATTACAGGGGAAAACAATGGCAGCCATTGTAATGCTTTGGCCTTGTTATGCAAGTGTATGTATAAGGCTGTCGCCCCCTATTATATTGAAGAAGAGGGATGCTATGGTTCCGACAGAGATCGCATGAGGAGACAAAGCCGTGAGCGAGTCGGCCACTCGTCTGGAGCGGCCCAGTGGTCTGCACATGCCCATGGAAGGAAGTATGCGTTTTTTGTGGTCTAATGTGGACGGCGAGCTTTTTGAAAACATGAGACCCAAAAATGCAGTTTTCAGATATAAACGGCTTAGTGTGGACGCAATTATTTTGTTTTAATACAATGACAAAGAGAGAGGATGGTGTCCCTCACAGATATTGTTTGGTTTGAGTGGGGCTGTTTTATATTGTTTGCTTTTTGGGTTGGTGGATGGTTTGAGTGGGCTTGCTTTGTATTGTTTGCTTTTTGGGTTGGTGGATGGGCGAGGAGATTTATCCTGTCCAGCCCAGACAGTCATCTAACCTTGTCCTTGTGATCTGACAGACTAGATGACCATGGCGATAACAACTCAACCTTGGATAAACCAAGGATAAATGAATAAAATAATCTAATCCTGCCATGTTGCTGGTAGGCACTGTGTGACCCGTCACTGCTGGTGGGCAGGGGCTGGTAAGGGCACACTGATTCACATACAAACACATCCCTGTCCCTGTGCTGAACGTGTGGCTACACCATCTTTTGGAGGACGAGTTACGTCTCACGGATAAAATTCTCTCATCCATTGTGTCTCAAATGTATTGGCTCAGAAGCCCCCTATTAGCCCAGGTGTTGCCATCAGCTATCTATTGCCCTAGGTGGAGGTGCAGTATGGCCTGTATATTTGTCATGAGAGGTTTGGGACCTCCAGACGGCTTGGCAGTGGGTTTGACATCACCCTGTGTGAACAGATCTTTGCTAAATCTGGCGACCCCTGGGAGCTCATTTTATTGTTCCATTTCTAGTCTGGGAAAACCATATGCTTGTACACCCAGGAAACTAGAACTGAGAGAGAACAGAGGGCGGGTTATTTTTTATTTAATTTCATATGATTGATCTACCTTTGGCCTCTACCCTTTTCACACTCAGTCCATTTGTTTTCAGGTAACTCATTATCACACTCACCTACTCCCCCTCCACTCTTCCCCTCCCTTATCTAAGCGATTTGCGCAACCTCATCAATATTGACCCTTTGGCCCTGAGCTTATGGGAGTCATTCTCCCGGCAGTCCTTACATTAGCCTGTCTGTATCACAGAGCCGATTAGATTAACCCACCAGGCTTGGCCTAGAGGAGGCCAATATTCGCTCTCAGAGAATGGAAACCATCAAAGCAGATGGCCATCATTTGAGTGGGCTGTCCAAGAAAAGACACCATTTTTATTATATGGTAAGTGCTTGGGAATTCAAGACAGATGAGATCTTCTGTAGGTCTTCCCGTGCACCATGTTTCTAAAGACAGCTGCTTGGTGGCCATTATTTGGATTTTGTATTTAGTAGCATAATCTAAGATGGGACCAAACATCAGAAATTCAGAGATAGTTTTAAGGGATACTTTAACAAGCAGTAACTACAGCAAAGCCATAATGTATACCAAAATGCCATGCCAGGATTTTGAGTACAGAACATAAACACTGCTACATCATCTCAGAGTGGATGGTGTAACATTGCTCCTTTCTTTCTCCCTTGCTCCACCCCTCCCAAACACACATTTGTAATTTACCGAAATAAACAAGTAGAGATTCTGAAACTGAGGGGAAGGATGTGACCAGAAAGAGGGGGAAGGCAGACACCATATAAGGAGACTTCCCATTAATGCCAATATAAATATATAATTTCGAATGTACCTTGAATGTACCCCCTGATGTACCCCCACCTTTGTGCTGTGGCAACAGTGCAAGTTATTGAGGAGTCTTTGAAGGGTTGGGATAATGATAAATGAGGCATAGGTTTGACCAAAATCAATCCTAGAGTGACACCTGCCCCACCATAACCACCATTAGCCCTTCTCAGTAGGCCTGCAAGAGGCACGGAGCATCCCTCCCTTCTTCCTCACTGTCTCTTTGGTTCTCTGTCAGGCTTTAGGAGATGCAGTGAAGCCGATGTCTCCTTCATCCCCCCATTTTGTTTCAGTCCTTCTCATTCAGAACACAAAGATAAATATGTGCTTAGGTTGCTGCTAGTCATTGGACTTCAGGCGTAGATGAAGTATCCTAATCTGGTCCTCAGCGAAGTGTGTGCATGGTGATGAAAGCTGAAATGCAGTTACCTCATAAGCTGCTTCTTCCAGTGCACAAGAGAGTCAGCAGTGAGTGTAATTACTGTATGGACTCCGGGGAGGCTGAGGAGACGTCCGCGAGCCTAATTAGCTCACAATTTGACCCTCCACACATTGTTTTGCTGGAGACTCACCTTTATGCTTTTTCCTCGTTCGTGTTTGGTTTGTAGTTTACGTGAGATGTGGCCAGCACCCGCAGTTTGTCTCCCGACACATGCTCCCTTACACCGGGGTGTCAAGTGCCACACAGGATACAAAATAAATCATTCATCATGTGTCTGTCTGCACTGTGCCAACCCAGTCACTCTCTAGGTTGGCCTGAGAACAAAGGAAAGGTGAGACTAGATCCAGCCGATGTAACTAGAATGAATGAGGCACGAGTATCTAATGGATCAACCAGCTCCATGGCAAAATCTCATCAGACACAGAGACTAATACCTACACCCAGACACAGTCGATTTTTGTGTCCATTACACTTGTACATAATTCTATTTAGCAGTAAAGTGCACATGTATGGGTTCTGTCCACACTGCTCAGAATCAGCGCTCTTGGATTTCCTCGGGGAAAAGCCAAGCCCCTCTGTGGAGCTACATGAAAGCTGAAAATATGTTGCCCTTGACCTCCCCTCTCCCTCCAGGATCTAGTGTGTTTTCTGTGCTGTCCATCATTGCCATGGCCCGCCGCTAGCTCTCTGTCCCAGAGGAACTTGCAAAGACGTCAGCTGACATTTCTGCTTTTAGCATTTAGCAGAACACCAGTGACTTTACTGCTGGGTTTTTGGATGAGCTCTAAAGCAAGGTCACTCTGTGTGCACATTGGGACAGGAGAGCCTCATCCTCTGCGATGTGTCCTTTCCGGTGGGTGTTGACCCCACAGTGCAGAGTTCTGTTTTTGTGTAGGGGCCAGGCTGTGGATGGGCCCTCTATGTTGTGTAAGCGGGAGATTAAAAGCTGTGCCTCAGTGGAGCAGTCAAATCTCCTGCCGCCCGCCCTGCCTCACAGACCCAGACACTGCTAGCTAGACAGAAAAAGAGAGAGACTGAGAGAGATAGGGGCTGCTTTTAGGCCAAGCTCTCTTCAGACCACCTCTGCTCCTGTCACCCCTACTGTACCTGACACTGCTGCTGTGGTCCTCTCTCCTTTGGTGGGCACAGTACCTAGAGTTATAGACCCAGTGGTAGTGTATATCCACAAGTGACAACAGTTCTTATGGGTGTGACTTCTCAACACCGTGCTATTAAGGTCATAGCAGCATATTTATGTGTGTGATGCATCATATGCTCACATCTCTGTGCCTGCATGTGATAAACATTCTGATTAACTGGCCCGACTGCTGGACACACTGACTTACTAGAGCCTTTCCAGTGTTATTCCAACCTTAAAGCTTAAGGCCTCTTTAAAATATAGATATTTGCAAACTTCACAGGAGTTTGAATTGAAGTCACTGGACTCTCTTCTCATTATCAGTGGTTGTAAATGTTTGCACTTTTAGGCATGTTGTTACAGGCAAGAGGAGTGGAGAATGCGACTCAACAGTGTTGAAAAGCTAGAGTGAGAGATGCAGTCATGATGTAGCAGGGTTAGGGTTAGGGTATGATGTAGCATAATGTGTTCCTATAGGGACACAGTTTAAACAGAACAATGCAGGGTGTGTGTATGTGTTTGTGTACTGTGTAGATACTATACAATGTGCAGTATAGGCTGTGCCTGCTCACTATGGAAAAGCCCAGATTTATGATACCATACCTCTTACATCAGAATGTATCACTTGATAACTAGAGTACAGTTGGACATTGTATACTCTCTGACGCCTGGATAAAGTTCTTGGCATTTAAAGTGATTGATATTTAACAGATTTACCACTGCGCAATTCAGGGCAGGGTACGAAGGGTACGTTAATTAGTCACCTATCCATCACGCCTTTCAGAATGATTAACCAGGTGACGCCGGCTCTGACAAGCCCTAAACCAAACGAGACTCTACAGTTGTACTGCACTCAGCTCTGAGCCTTCCATTGATCCACGCTTATGTGACTAAGGTGGATTTGTTCTCGGTTTGCGTATGTTGGGGCAGCACAAAGGACAGTGGGATCCTGCCTGGCTCTAGTTTGTTTGCACAGGTGCTGCTGGACTGTCCTTTGTTAGTGGTGTTCTGGTGATCCCCATTTGCTGATTAGCTATGTGTAATGAATCAGTGCACCGCTGCATTATATAACAGCCACACTGCAACCAAGACAATTTGCTCTTCCAACACTATCCTCTCACACATTTAACACTTCCCAGAGCACTTGCATAATGTGCAATGGCAAGCCAACCAAGTCTAGTCAGAGATTTCTGCTGATATCCGTTTGTCTCAAAATAGCCCTTCACTACCTATGGGCCTTTTCTACAGTAAAATTCATGATCTCTGCTGGAGACGAGCCCAATGAAGGCAGCACACTGAGATCTCTCTCTCTCTCTCTCTCTCTCTCTCTCTCTCACTCACTCACTCACTCACTCACTCACTCACTCACTCACTCACTCACTCACTCACTCACTCACTCACTCACTCACTCACTCACTCACTCACACACACACGTTACAAATATAAACGTTATTGCTAAAGCATCTTTGAAACAATGAGATTAAGAAGATACAATTAATCAACAAAGAAGATAATGGTTTAAATATATATATTAATACTTGCTCCGCTGTGTGTGTGTGTGTGTGTGTGTGTGTGTTAGTACTGATCAGCAGAGGATCATAAATAATAACAATAGTAACAGCTGTAATAGAAATATCAGAAATAAAGAAGTCAAGATAATAATAATCTTCCCATCAGGTGATTGGTTGCTCAGCCTGTCTGTCTGGTTGTGGCATGCAGTCACATATTGAGCAGCTAGGTTTGCTGCATGTCTCTCTCCTAGTACGATTTGTTGCTTTTTCCTGTCATCTGATTTGGTGAAGTGGGGGATTACTAGATCTAATTTCTTAAAATATTCCAATCTTACAGTCACAGATATTTGTCACATTTTAAGAGGAAGTGCATCTCCACCTCATCCGTCATACAGTCTCTCTCTCACTCACTCACTCACTCACACTCCCCTGCATATACAGTAAGACCTTTTGAGAAGGAAAAAGAAGAAAGAAATGCATAGTCACAACCCTTACTTGAAGAGACTCAACACAGACCCAACCCTAACCTCTCACACACACATCACAGCGGATACATTCAGCCAGAACCACAATAGAGAGGCCTCTTGTGATTTAGACATAGCATGTATGCCAGCAGCAGAGTGGCTATTGTGCCCCTAAAACCTGGCATCTCTCCCCCATCTCTTCTAAAGTAATCATGTGTGTGTTTTACAGAAAGAGCTGTCACCCTTTGCATTTAGTTGCTCTTTAAACTTTAAATATGAATGTGTTAATGGTGAATCACTACTCGTTCCAGTACTAGAACTATATTGCATGGCAGAAGAATAATCTTGAAATATTATGTAATTCTTATTGACACAATTGTATGTTTTAGAAAAGTAATGAGTCACAGGAGGCCTTGCTTTAGTTTTAGGCACTCTGTTTCATGTTGTCCCTAGCAACACCTCTTAGCTGTTCAAAAATAATTGTAAAGCATGGCATCTCATGGGTTACTGCTGAGGTATATCCATTTCTAATGTAGAAAATGAATACCTGAGTTTAGACTGTGCCCTGTTTGCTCCGTAACCCTTGACCCCTGGTTGTGCTTCCCCCTTAGCTGGACCTCAGCCAGCCCCTGGAGGAGCAGGGTCCCCTGGATGTCATCATCCACAAGCTGACTGACCTCATCCTGGTAGGCTGATCAGAATGATTTGCAGGCTGTGTTGCTGGTGCAGAGAGTACAGGTAGGCATTTTCATCTTCATCTTCATTCATTTTCATTTTCTTCTCTGTCCCCTGGAGATCCACCTCAACATTTAGGTTGCTGCGAAGGTCTGGGGCGTCAGGAAAAGTATCAAAGGATTGTGATCATTTCCAAGTCTAGGGAATTGCGCAAGTTTGGAAATGTATGGGGAAACATTGTGGTTCAGTCAATGTAGTTTTGATTCACTGTCATTTGACATATTATGACTTTGTTTTAGTGAAGAATTAGGCCTGAACAATTAATCATAGATGATGTATATTGTGATTTTATGTTTCCACAGTTAATAATCATGTGTATATCAATCACTTCCATTACACATGATGAATCAGAATCAGCTTCTGTGGAAAAGAAAGAGAAACCTTACATAGACCATCTTTTGGAAAAACCTAGGGAAAAGCAGTGTAAAGAAAATGGGCCAAACGTTAGAAAGGAAAATGCTCTTGAGTCTGACTGTGAAACCGTTGTTTTAAGTAGATCATAGTCTGTCATTTGGAGATAGTTTGGTTCGAAATCAGACAAACAAGTACTGATTCTGTGTAGTTAGCCATAGGGTTGTAGCTGTGCCCCAAAGACAAATATTTGCTAAATATTGTGATCACGATAATTAATCACAAACTAATCATAATCATTTTGCCCAGCCACTATCAGCATACATCGTATTGAACATGGACCAAGATCTTCAAATACTGTTGAGAAATTAAGATCTGGAAGAAGAAATGAAAAATGTGTCCTGGATGATATGTTCTCTGGCACAGCAGCTTTGCCACAGGCAAAGAACATCCATGGATGACAGGCAGTAATATGTGCAATTGTTAAAGTGCCAATTTTCCTTTCTAGGAAAGCTGATAGAGAGGCAGAGCGCTAAGATTTAACCACCAGAACATAATGGCCATTAATGGCTATTAGAGCGACTACTGACAACCACCAAAAGTGAAAGTCCAGAGAGGCTGAAATGGGACGTGTCAATCCGACACACTCCAAACAAACAGAATGTCTTAGGTCATGTAATGGCGTTAATGTAGCGGTCAACAAAAAAATATACATCCCAATCACCCCCTCTCTCTCACACACTGCCGTACAGCTGAACAGGAAATAAATAGGACGTGAACCCATAACCATGTGACCCCACGTGACGTACCAACCACGCCCAAGTGACGACAAAACAATTATAATAGAAACAAAATGCATTCCTGGCTCCTACAGCTATATTTGAATTCACACTAGCACTAGGCGACTCATTAGACAGAACCTAAATGCTGTCACTAAAAGTTCTTCACGAGTTTTGCCTGCTATTATTGGAGTGGGAAGCGTGTCACAGGGACAGTAAGTCTTCAGCTGGTGTCTGTCACATCACAGCTCCAAATGTGGCTCTGTGTGCACACTTCAGAATTTGTTGTCGCTGATTCGTGCGTGCATGCGTGTGCACATTCTTCACCAATCAGGCAGTGCTAGAGCTGGTGTGAAAATTAATTTTATTCCACCATTCTCTCTTGCTCTCGCTCGCTTTTTCTGGATGACTCAGAGGAGCTGTGATCGTGATGAATGCCATGTAGTTCTGTCGACATGTAACTGACTGCTCAATTAGGCAAACAGGATGTCAGTGCAGAGAAATTACTTAAAAATCAGTACCTAGTCCATAATAACGCATTGTCGTGGCAATTTAAGTCAATTGCACTTTGTCTAGTTGGTGAGAGCAGCTCAATAAAGCTATAACGCAATACTTGTCTCTTTTCCCTTTAATGCTTGCAAGCAGAGCTGAAACTACACACTATGCAGAATGAGCTGAGCAATTCAGTTCATCAGATACATTAATACACTGTGACTGTGACTATCTTTACATACACACACAGTAAAAGGCAGATAAGTGAAGCTATGTCTTCACGACTATCGGTATTTTTACGACTTGACCTTTTGACACCAGGACCTGCTCATCCTTGAGATTTCCAAGGTAAAACTTTCGGTCAGGTCAAGAGGTAAAGAACACACACAGATATTCCTCTTAGCTCAGTAGTTTTCCACTGGCTGTGACTATACTTATACATACATATAAGCACACTTACATTATTCTTTTCCATAACAGCATAGCTCCATTCACTGACTCTTTTGGAAACACAAATTGCAGACAATTAGTTTTCTGTAAAGCACTCTGACAAACCTGTTTGTTGCAAGTATACATTCCCAACATCCCTTCAGCAACGATCGTGTATCTGTACTACTACACCAGTGCAACCAATGGAATACTTGAGTAATAATAGAAATGTGAATTTATTTGATTGTGTCAGTCTGTACAATACAACAACGTGCAGGTCTCCAGTTACATGTCTTCATTGTGTTACAGTATCATAGATTCGCAATTCGAAGAGATGAAGAGTTGAATCATTCATTGGCCATAAGACCCTGCCTCTTTAAAAGCTATCTGGCACTCATTGGTGGGAAGAGGCTGCTCGCCAGCAGCCATTGGTTTAATTTAGCGTCCCTCCTCAGGCAGTATCATGACTCAGTCTCCCCAGCACATAGCAACAAAAGAGGGGCCAGTCTGTTCCCAGCAGCAGGCAGGTTTCCTCCCAGGCACATTAGAGGTGAACCTTGACCCTTACACCCAACGCCTCATCTAACACATGCACGCATGGAGACACACACACACGCATGTGCTGACCGATCTATCACTCTCTTAAGCTTTACCTCAAAACCTGAATTACAACTGTCCTCTCGTGTCCTGTGACTACACACTCGTTAAGGCACTGATTATATTACCCAGCCTTAGTCATGAATGAGGTGTGAGCCATGTGCTCACCAGACCTGGGTCAAATAATACTTGCCAATACTTTCCATGGTTTGTTTCAGGGCTGTATGATTATGGGTAAAATGATAATCCCGTTTATTCTACTAGATACTGTCATCATTATCCGTACTCAGTTATTAGTCTGCTGATTTGAGGAATACAATTATTTCAGCGCACTTTTGGCATGTTACAGCAACATTCTGGCTAATTTCAACTACAGCTTCATCTCTTTCATCTCTTACTGAGATGAAAATGTCAATATTGCCAACATACCAATATGTATATTAATTGAAGAAGGTAAAATTGTGATACACAGTTAATACATTCTTGTGCAACCATAGTTTTTTGCCTACCTTGGTGCTACATGGGTGGGGGTTGCCACACAGGACAATCAGAGGAAAGTATCTGAAAGTCAATCTAGTGTACATACCTGCATTCTCCAAGGGAAGCAAATATGCAATGGGGGAGGGGGGTGTTTGTCCCTCCCTGTCTTTCACCCTCGCTGACGAACATCTGGTTCTTTTCCTCTCAAACACCTGCTTGCCAGTGCTCATTCCCCTGCAGAGGAATCCAAATGTCTTCACTACATTTCCAAAATACACAAGTCTGCAAGTGATGGTCCAGATCAACAGTGCGTTCCTATAAAGTCCTGGAAGATTAGTTTGTTTATTTTTGGATGGCAGCATTTTTGTCTTACATAGCTGACTTTGACCAGCACTGCCTGGTAGATCCGGGCAGATCCTACAGATGGGTCTTCCATCTCAAGTGTGGATGACAATCGAGCTGGGGTGTTTTTAAAGGGCTGTGATGTGAGGAGGCAGGCTGTTTGTACAATGTGCAGGCAAGCCAACTCCACCTGACAGTGTTTGTGAGTCAGAGTGTAAATTGCTCAGAAGGAAAGGCTGGCAGAGAAATCGATGGAGCAGAGGAATCGTGGAGAGCATAGAGAGCTGGAAAGTGGAGAGGAGGCTGGTGGAGGGACAGAGACAGAGTAGAGTAGGCAAGAGAACGGCGAGTGTGGTTACATAAAACAGCAAACCTCATGCTGACCTAACAGCCGGCCATGCAGCGATATAGTGATGTAACCTACATGGGCCCGCTGGCATACATCTCTCTCTCTCTCTCTCACTCACACACACACAGTGAGATATGTCAACCCCATCTCTCCTCAATGTTTAGATTTGTAGTTTGCCTACTCCAGTGTGTTTGTTCCACATTCCACCTTGTGTGTGTGTTTCAGGACTACATTGATGCCCACCCTGAGACCATTGTGCTGGACCCTCTTCCAGCCATCCGAACCCTCCTGGACCGCTGCAAGTCCTACCAGCTCGTCCACAGGATAGAGGGCTGTATGCAAGGTAAGACTATTGAGCTGACGCGGTGATGTTCCTGCACAGCAACACTCTGACTGTCTTATTGTCTGTGTGGGCAAACGACTACTTCGTGGTTGCTCGGCACACTATACCGTACACCCATAATGTCATGGGTTCAAATCAGGGTTATGGTATTTCCATTCCCTCTTCCTCTTCCATTCTATCTAAAAAGCAGAAGCCTAAAAATATTAGTAATAAGGGCACTTTGGATTCCATGGATTGTGCCTCCTACATCTGAAAAACGGTTGGGTTTCTCTTAGTATGTTCCTAGAAAAACGGTTTGGTTTCTCTTAGTATGTTCCTAGAAAAACGGGTTGGTTTCCCTTAGTATGTTCCTAGAAAAACGGTTTGGTTTCTCTTAGTATGTTCCTAGAAAAACGGTTTGGTTTCCCTTAGTATGTTCCTAGAAAAACGGTTTGGTTTCTCTTAGTATGTTCCTAGAAAAACGGTTTGGTTTCTCTTAGTATGTTCCTAGAAAAACGGTTTGGTTTCTCTTAGTATGTTCCTAGAAAAACGGTTTGGTTTCTCTTAGTATGTTTTATGTCTCTTAGTAAGTACAGAGGAGAGAGCGGTTTCGCGGTAACTGCAGGATCTCTGTCTTTCCTCTCCAGTTCCAGAGGAGACAGATGGGTGACATACGACAGCCTTGGTTGTCGCCTCTCATTGAATGATGTTATTTGATGCTTCCGAGCAGCTGTTTTATTCTCACTGGCAGAGCGTGGGGCTAATATCATAACTCTATTCCTCCCCTCCACGTGACAGAAGCACCTCTCCATCCTCCCCTGCCTGAACCCAGTATGAACCCGGTTCATGGCTCTGTGTACAGTAGGCTTCCTACTGATGGATCAGAGCCTAATAAGTTAGAGGGGAGCCTGTCATCAAGCCGGGCCAGGAGCACCTTACCCTGTCACTGGGCCTATAAACTCAGCAGTGGCCAATGTCTTTTGGAGCAGAGCAGTGAAATGATGACAAGACGTTAGCGGCAGGAGACACACACACACACACACACTGTAAACACACCTGTGACTCATCCGCTGTTCATTTATCCCCGTACATGGCAGGGTACCTAAACCCTGGAAGTATTACTTCACTGTGTGTCTGTGAGTCTGTAAGGCACCGCAGTCTTGTGTCAGGAATGGATCAGAGGCGTTTCAGAGTGTCAGCAGTGTCGGTAGTTTCTTAAAATAGAATCGCAAAAAGACGTGTTTTTATCCAAACAGACATGATGATGGTTACATAACAAAGACTATAAGCTGCCTCGCTCTTGCTCTCTCGCTCTCATGTCTGTGTGTGGTTTGAAGAGGAAGGTGGCTCACTCATTGCATTTATAGGAAGATTTTTCCCACTGTGCTTATGCATTATTGTAAGTGATGCTCTCACACTTTAGCCTAGCATCCAAATGTCTGACTATTGCGGTTGGTTTAGACATAAGCATGTACTATAAGCCTTTATAATCCTAGATCACACCACCATGAGTGGAGAAGAAGCAGTGTGAAGAAACTAAAACTTTAATCCTGGGTCACAAGCAACCAAAATAGGCAGCTTTGGTTTAGGAGTCGTAGAACTGTCGTTAAGGATGGAGTAATAAAGAAGATAGTTATAGTGAGGGAGATTGAGAGAGTGGAAAGTCCACTGGGCTGTCTTGGGCACAGCCACTTCCTCCTCCTTATCAGCGGAGACCATGTAGCTGCTCCAGCTGCCAAGGCAGCCCAGTATGAAAGGCCATAGAGAGCCTGCCATGCTCAGCAGCCTGAGAGGCTCAGAATAGTACTCAATGGGAGGAAGCACTTGAGGTGCGCTTGTGCGTTTTCTGGAAAAGGGAACCTTGTTTTACCTCTTGAGTGGTCTCATGATGTTAGATAGCCTCAGGCGTGGTAAATGTCGCTGTTCTCTGAATTGTTTAAGTGAATATAAACATGAGAACAAGAATTAGCTCATCTTAATGTTCTGTTTAATAGAGAACGGCCAGACAAGGATGACACTAGCACTAATGGATTAGCGCTAGACGTAGCCCACTGTGCGTGATTCATAGTTCAACTCATTGGAACTTTGGCACGGCTCTGTTGTCCAACTTGGTGTGACGTGTCCACTGTGAGCCAGAACCAGGCAAATGTTTATGTGACTTTATGGAATCTACTGGTTTCTATTTATACATAATATTGATATCTTAGTCTGTTTTTATAGATGGCAACAGTCGTCAAACTGTCTATAAAGTGAAGTGTATCTCTCTTGGTCTCTTCATCAAGTGGTATTCTTTTCCACTTCAAGAGAAAATAGTTCTCATAAATAAAAATGAACTGAAACTCTCCTGCGTCATTTGTATAACCATATTTTCTTATTTTTTTTCTTATGATGGTGTGGGTTTATTATTTGGTGCCTGTTGCTATCATTATCCACGCCTCAGCCACGGCAGTTCAAATATTACCAACAATAACAAATGTCACATTCATGTAAGTGATCAATATTTAAACATAGGCTGTTGAAAACAAACAATGGATTGCCTAGCTTGAATATAAGACTGCCTGCCTGTCAGGATGACCCCCATGGCCATACTTTGTCAAAATCATTAGATAATGAACATTATCCAACATCATCGGTGCGTTGGGGTTTACGTTTTGAGAAAATAATCTTTTTTTTTTCAAAATAAATGATTCATAATTGTCATTGGAGTGTAAGCCTCTTAGAGCGAGATATTGAGAATTACAGGTTTACTCACAGGCCATGCAGTGTTTAGAGTTTCATTTAAAATATTGAAAACACTGCTGCCTTGCCTTGGAGGGACGACGAGCAGTGAGAGAGGATGCTGGGGTTTCTAGGAAACAAGCTCTAAATAGCAACAGGGGAGTTCAGCCTTCCACCTAAACAGCACCGCACTTTATGAAGCTTAATGTAACCCTGCTCTCTGTGTTCTCGGCACCTAATGGATTAAACCACAGGGAAGATATGATCAGAATCCTGGGTGTTATAACAAGTCTATCATGGAGGAATTCCTTCTCCTTACATCCCCAGCCGGTTCAGGGCGCCAGTCCAATCGGTGCTGCTATGCACCTATAGAGAGTTTAGAGTTCATTTATTTACCCACATGAAAATGAAGAAATAGAATGGACCGAAGAAATAACAGAAGCGGCGATGAGATAAAGGAAAAGATGAGAAACAAAAATAAAGACAAATATCAACAAGGAGTCCCGTAAACGTCGTCCCCGGCTCCGCTGGGTCTGCTGAGAGCATGCAGTGTTTAGACAGAGCCGGAGATTGATTTCCCCCACCCCCAAACCATCACAGTTGACCAGAGCCAAGCACGGACACTAAGGCAAGCTTGGCCACACGGTGTTATCTGCCATTCCCCACTCTCTCTTATAAATCCTTAACTTGGGCCTTATGATATTTTTTGTTTGACAGGGTTTAAGTCTTCTGATGGTTTTTGTTTGACAAAGTTTATCCATCAGCCTTCGGGAGCTCATGATGTAATGGGGATATTTTCTGAAAGACATGGCTGCTATTCCTGTTCTGGTAAAACAACAGTAGTATGGTATGTGTGCAGAGATGAATGACGGATTAACCCCTCACTCCCTAAACTCACTGGCTACAGAGTCAACAGCGGCAGCACTGGACCAGGCCCAGCTGCACAAGGAAATAGGTTAGAAAGCACAGAAACAGAACCTGCATGCAACAGAGCATATGAGAGTTCTGTGCTTGTCTCTCATATCTTTGGAAAAACCAGGAGACTTTGAAGTATGTTAGATCTGTCTTGGCTTGTTTTGAGGGCGCAGGTCCTCTGGCAGGTTCTCTGCCTTTCATTCTTTCATTCTTTCAGGTTCAAACTGCAGAGTCAGCTATAGAACAGCAATCCTGGAGCTGGTAGAGATTCAATGTCTTGCTTAAGGACACTTCAGCATGGTGGAGTCTTGTTTCCCTACTCACTTCACCACCCTGCTGCCCCAAATACCTATTACACACAGCATAGCTGACAAAACTGGAAGCTGGTCCACAGTTTGATGAAACTTGAGAAGTTTCTTTGGTGACCTTTTGGGCTTTAGAAAATCCCTCCTCACCTCCTGCATCACCTCTCATGGTGGGGCTTGCCCAGAGCAGTACGTTACTGTGCCTGTGTGCCTGGCTGCTATGGTTTTGGAGCAGTTGATGTCTGTGGGGCCCAGTGTACGGAGAGAGCTCCACGATCAGCACTGGAGTTAATGTAGGCAAATGAGATTGTGCTGATCTCAGCACTTAGGGGTGAGAGAGCCCTGCCACTGCTGAGGCCCACAGAACACAAACACCGGCGTGTTTCTATTGTGTTTTTGTCATTAGCAATTTGCCAGCTCTTGGTTTGGCCCCCTCACTGATTTCCTGTGGCGATATCTCAAACCAGCTGCCTTATCATCATCATGTACCTACTGTAGAAGGGAAATTGCAGAAGCCAGAACATTAATATAGATCCGCAATCAGCCCTGATATGGTAAAGTGTGATGGAGCTGCAGGATGTTTGTCTATTATTTCCTATGGTGGCAGAGCCTTTCACAGGAAGTCTTGTCTTATCAAAAGAATTGACCAACCTGCCACTACAGGACATGACGTAAAAAACTGTCCATTAGGCAGAATGTTTTCTTTCTCCAATTGTGTTTAACCAACAACACCCCCTGGTCTTTGAACAACCGGTCTGTGTTGTTGAGCCATGGAGCCATGGACCAGTCAGGTGTTGTATCATATGGCTGTAATTGATGTCTTGAGCTGGTTTGACTGGTCCGTGGTGTTTTGTGTCCTCTTTCATTCCAGCATATTCACTTGTATGTGTGTCTGTGTTGTGTGGGAGGAGCAGACAGGCCTGGCAGCTTCCTGATTTATTTATTTGAATAGGAGCCTTCCCTCAGATGCCCTCTGTGCTGTGTATGCTCTGTTTGTTGTCTAATGCTGCCACGTGGAGGAAAAGGAAATAATCCCTAGTGACGTTAAACAAGGCGTGGGTCTCTGACATTAGGGAGCAATTGAGTCTCTCTTTCACACACACACAGTCATCTCTGGTCTAAGTAGGCTATGGATGGTAACAGGAGGAATAGTGCTGCTATTTCACAGAAAAGCCACACTAGAACACGTTATTAGTTATCTCAAACAGTTGAAACAATATTCAGGAATATAAACAACTATCCACTAAACCTGGGCACCAGTAATGAGCTTTATTTCATAAGTTGATAACTGCTCTGAACCAGAGATTGCACCCATCTCCCTGGAAAGGGAGTGACTACCACGTCAGTTCCCCATTGTGTGGCTAAGGAGCAGCTCCAGGCTTTGTCTATTGATGACGTTACAGACCTTGACCCTCTTAGACTTTTTTATGTTCACGTATCTACACCATAGTAGGTCATGACAATTAGTATTGATACAGTAGGAATTTAAGGGTGGAGTTTTCTTTTTGTAGTGGACCACATGAGCAAGTGAAAATATCCTACATTCAGCCTACATCAGTGTTTTAAAAATCTAATTTGATGTATTTTACTGATCCTTTAAGCAACTTCAGCGTGTTTTTTAAACCCACTAATCTCCTCTCCGATCTTACTTCTCTCTTTATTAGATGAGAGGATTTGCTCTCCTCCATTCATGGTGCTGAACACAGAGTGCGGTCCAGATACACTGGAGCAGATCAGGCAGCACGGACTCACATTCCCCTTCAGTAAGTCCTTCTGCCTTCCTTTATACCGTGCTTTGTACCATTAATCACTGACTGTACTATGGCAGTTTGGTGTGGAAATTCTAATTTTTTAGTTATTGACCACTTACACACTTATCCCTACTTGCCCCACTCCCTTTCGCTAAACAGTAACCCAGTGTCTGCTTTTTATTGCGATCAGTGTCACAGTGTAACCAACAACAAAGGCTTTAGTGGGAACTGTTTTGTTCTCCTGTCGTCTCATTGCTGCATGTCAACGTTGGGGAAGTTGTTTGGTTGGTTTCTTCACTATTCACCTCTCTTTTGTAGGGGTGGAACGGTTCACAAAATTCGCGGTTTGGTTCATATCACGGTTTTGGGGTCACGGTTTTCGGTTCGGTTCGGTTCGGTACGTTTTTGGTACAGCAGGAAGGGGTCATTTCCAATTTCAAAATTCCCCGTTTTCTAGTGTGACAATAAATAGAAACAGTAGCCTAACTCTACATGAAAAAAGCACACAGTAGGCTTCATAGCCTATTTCAAATGAACCGAACAATACATACATGCCCCGAACCGTGACTAGCGAACCGAACGGTTCGGATTTTTTACTTGAACCGTTCCATCTCTACTCTTTTGTCTTATTTCTCCTAGTTTGCAAAACACGAGTGGCCCATGGAACCATCTCCCACGAGGTAAGGCCTCAGGGCTCAGAGGTCAGTCACACCCTCTGTGGTTGGCTCTGTTTAAGCAGTAACTTGTCTCGTTACTGGCTTGTTGTTTAACTCGACTCCAAACAACAGAATCAAATAAGGCACTGTTCCTGATGTGTGTCCACTGAAATCAATACCCTCATGTCTGGCCAAATAGTCATCATTCCTCCACGCACAAAGCATTGAACCATGTTGGGGTTTAGTGGTTGGAAGGTGATGTTTGGTTTGATTATTATTTAGGATAGTGCCAAAGGTATGAGTGAAATGCTGAACATTAACAGTTTGTGAGTTTTAATCGGTGGTTACGTCCTCTGGTCCACAGATGGCCATTATCTTCAGTGAAGAGGACCTGAAGGACGTGAAGCCTCCTTGTGTGATCCAGAGCTTCATCAACCACAACGCAGTTCTCTACAAGGTGTTTGTGGTCGGGGAATCCTACACTGTGGTGGAGAGACCCTCTCTGAAGAACTTCCCTGCTGGTCCAGCAGGTGAGGAGAGGGAGAGAGAGGGAGGAGGGACATGAGTCCAAGGGTTGTTTACCGCCAGACTGTACAAGACACACAGCTTCTCCAAATTAGCCAATAAAAGACCTCATAAAGTCTTTTTATAGTGCCCATGATTGGACTTATGCAATTGAGTTTTGTCGTATAGGAACATGTTGGGGGGGGGGGGACAAGGGGTGCTTTGTATTTCAGCATACTAACATGTCACAAGCATTACAGAGGATCTTTGACTGCAGGGTTGTCCTCTGACACAAAGCACTTATTTGCATGTAGTACAGTAGACGCTCTCATGCAAACCATTTCCACCGTCAATGAAACAGTCTACTTTGTGTAATCATGAAAACAGGGGCATTCCTCTGAGCACAGAACACAGAGTCTGGTATTTTGGTATTAAGATTTGGTATTAAGGCGGTGGTGTCAAAGAGCGTCTAAATAAATAAGCCCCCATCTTGCCCTGCCTAGTGTTTTGCTCAGCAGGCTTGGGAACGAAGATGAAGTTCCTCTGCCTAGCACTTCATCAGCCCGGGGCATATTCATTTGGACAGTGGTGGAATTTACTTTTCACCTCCATTCCCCACCCTCTCCCTTCTCTGTTGCTCTGTAATGATGTTAATCATTACAAATGAGATAGCAAAAAGGAGCAACACATTTAGCAATCAATCACTTCATGTCACAGTAGAAATCAGTCCATCTCTGGTTCAAAGAAAAACCCTTTGGCTGAGTCACACAAGTAAAGCTTAAGCGGTCTGTTGTTTTCCTGCTTGGCTATCAGTCACATGACATGAAGGACATAACTGACACAAATGACTTGTGATTTATTACAGTATGATAGCAGCAGTTGACACAAATGAGTCAAAAAGGCTTCAGATAATACACTAGTCTGGTTTGGGCTTGAAGATTAATTGAAATCCAAGTAAATTGTATTTAATACAGCCCCTTTGCCTTGACACACCAAGTCACCAGTTGATTTACAGATTAGGTTTTGCTGCCCCCTAGTGCCCAAGGAGAGAAGTGGTCATTGATAACTATTTATTTTGAGGAAGCATCTTAAAGTGCTGTTGAACCTCTATAAAACTGTGCCTGACCTTTTTTCTCCATTTTCCTTTCAGAGCGGAAAACTATTTTCTTCAACAGTCACAACGTGTCCAAGCCAGAGTCCTCCTCAGACTTGACCTCAGTACGTCCAAAATAGATGTTGCAGTGTAAACAGAGTAGTCACTGACTATAACCACATTTCATTTTATGAGTTTTTTTGTTGATATGCTGAACAAATGTTTATCTCTACCACAGAGAGAGAATGTGGAGGGAGTTTCTCAACCACCTAGTGATGATGTCATCAGAGAGTTGTCCAGGTCCTTGCGGCAGTCACTGGGCGTGTCCCTGTTTGGCATTGATGTCATCATCAACAACCAAACTGGCCAACATGCTGTCATTGACATTAATGCATTCCCTGGTAGGTGCAGCTTCTGTTCCTCAGGTGTAATTTGTACTTGTTGATTAGGTTGCCTGATGTTGTTTATAAAGAAAAAGAGATTTTGCTAAGACAGTTTTGTGATGCTGCTCATGTTATCTGCATATTAACAGGTGAGCTTAGCTAGCTTCATTTTTGACAGGGGCTCGTTGCTATGGTGACATGGTTCTCAGGTTGCACTGCCTGTGCCATCTTGTAAAATGGGAGAGATGTAGTGACATGTCCTGTTGTGCAGCCTATTCAACAGGAGGAAATGTCTCCTTTCTATTGTTTTATTTAAGCTAATGCTATTGATGAATGAGCTGTGTCGTTCTGACCTCTACCTAAGTTACAAACCGGTCTCATTGTGTCCTCCTGTGCTCCCAGGTTATGAGGGTGTGCCAGAGTTTTTCAACGACCTCCTGAACCACATCACCAGTGTGTTTCAGACCCACAGCCCTGACCACCCCCCCCGCCATAGAGCAGTCTAAAGGCCTGGTGAGCACACAGACCCCCAGCACCATGGTACCTAACCCCGCCCCCCCCAGCCCCAGGCTGCTGCAGCATGCTGGGGAAGGAGGCCAGCAGCAGCCCCTGGATCGTAGAGGATGATGCAGGGCTGAAGGGCCCACGGCAGAGACTGGGCTGCAACTCTGCTGTGTCCCCCAACTTCCAGCAGCACTGTGTCTCCACGATAGCAACCAAGGCTTCCTCCCAGTGACTGATCCCCATCCTCCACTCCATTCTATCCCTGAACAAAAACAGATGATAACGGTGACGGTTATTAATGAATAATAATCATAAGAATTATGATATTAATGATGATAATATATCTAATCAAAAACAAACCTTTCCTATGTAGATATTGAAGATGATGGTGATTGGGTGTCAGCTTTTTCTCTCTGCCTTTTTGTATTTTACGTTTTGTCTAATAAGACTAAACAGTACTGTAATGTGAACTTTGGGGAACTTTGCCTGATTGCTGATTTTTGTTTCTCTGTGTGAACTCTCTGTAATGAAAGGGTCCAGATTAGGGCGGGGTGGGGTGGGGTGATGGCCGTGTCAGGACTGGAGAAGGATGTGCCACTAGATGTGCAATTAATCATCCCTTGTACCACACACACACATAGACACCCACACACACACATGCACATTTACATTACAATGGGCAGCACCAGTGATGTGTGTTTGTATTCTGATCAATACCACTCACTCCTCTGTACAAAATAAGAGGAAGACGAGGTGTGGAAGTGACAGACTGGCTGTGCACTTGAACACTACTCCACAGGTCTGGCGTTGCTGTGTGGCTGACTGAAGAGGACACAATTATTCTGTACATGAACGACAGGCGAGATAGCTTTGGGTTGTGTTAGTTCCAACAAAGTGGTGAGCTGTTTACTTTTCCGCGTGCCATCAAAATGACTTTGTTATAAGTGTAGTGCAGGGCTGTTCACATAGGGATGCCTGGAGACACCGCAGTACAACTCATATAAACATTTGTCACCAGTTAAAAAAAAAAAGAAGAAGAAGACGACGAATCTCCATGATCATGTGACCAAGGTTGTTTTTTTTGTTGTTTTTTTTAAAAGACTGTTCTTGAACCAATGTTTATAGGCCTTTCAGTGTTGTATGTCAGATGCCGCTTAGGTGTGTGCAGGTGTTTAGTGTTCATTCAAACAAACCATGTCCTTGTTTCGATTAGATCCTGGTGCGAGTCGTTGCAGTGCAGAAAGACGAGGATCACATTCCCTTTGTGTATGTGGATGTTTTCACAGAATTCCATGATTCCAGAATTCCAGTAGTTGGTGAGATACTTCAGATTACCCCACTGGCGTGTAGTCTCTTTAAAACAGGCTCTCCACACTTCTTCAAAGTGTGTGAAATAAAGTGTAGGTTTGTAATGTGAGAAACTACCTTTGACCTAACAACAGACACGGTGCTGTTATATAATCTGTAACTTAACTGCATGCGGAACTGTCTCTCCTCCCATCATTAAAATGATGTAAAGTATGTATTTGTATATCCACCTAAATCGGTATTGATTATTTTTGCTACTATTGAAATGAGTAAATGACAATTCTTGATCATTAAGGAATTTGTTCGGCCTTATTGACTCTCTCACCAGATCTAATTTCACACTGACATTTAGCACCGCTTGACTCTTATGCAGTTTATTGAGCAGCCCATAGTCCTGTCAGTGCATTCGCTCCTAGCTTCATTCCCTGGCCTCTCTTCTGTTCCAGCTGCTGTATTTGTGTCCGTTACTGTGTCATATGTTAAAGTGATTGGGGGTGGGGTCCCAATTCTTGTTCCCAGTGTTCACTGTGAGATCTTTTTTACTATTTTGTTAATATCTTTGTCCTGACATCTACTAAGAGCAACTTTATTTTATTGAGATTTTATGGGGGGAAAAAATGTTTTATATAAAAGAGAGCACGTGATGTTTTGAACAAACGGTGGATAATTTATCAGAGGAGTAGTGAAATGCTGGGTCCAGTTGTATGACGAAACCATCTCAGGTGGTGTCAAGGGGACAAATGAGCTTGTGGTTGATGCTGTTGTCTCCCCCTAGCATCTAGTGGGAACAAGTGCCAACCTGACAACTCGGTATGAACAGATTTGCGCTTTCTTCTGACCCTGCTTCTTCTCTTATCCCAGAGAGCACGCTCTAGCTGTTTTATTTCTTCCATCAGTGGGTTGGCTGGGGAGCTGAACTGACTGTCTTCTTGTATCGACTTGCCCTGCAATAGTGAATCATAGTGTCGCTGCAGCCATTTCACCAGCACCTCTCTGGGACTTGTATCAAAGGAATACCATTGACATTCTGAAAATTAGCTGTTTTTTCAGTAGACACTTGTCAAATTGTGTGAATGTTTCCACAATTATTACAGTTTACCTTTTTAAAAGTCTATTTAACATTGGTAGACCCTTGGTTTCAGTGCCCCAGTGCTCCTCGGTTTCAAGAAAGTATGAACTTCCCACAATATGACAAGTATCTGGTAAAAGCAACGATAACTCCAAATTCAAAATGTGACGGTATCCCTGTAGACAGCAGGGTTGGGAGAACCTTTCACATCCCTTTTCTCCAATCTAGGTGGTTCCTCACCTAGGAATAGGGACCAAGAGGAGGGTGTCCCTGTGTATTTTGGAAAGACTATCTGTGTACACCACTATACTGTATGTCCTACGTTGTGTTCTTTATTGTGCTTCTAAATGGGAAATAAATGGTTAACCCTACCATATCATGTTCCCAGCTTCCACCTGAATAGTTACTTGGATATCTTACACGCATGTATGTGTCTATATGCATAGGCCTACATCCATAGAGTACGTTCTGCATCAGTGCAGCCCTGCTTTTTTAGTTGATAACTTCTGGACAACTGCTGCCATTGAGTGTTGACTCAGGTCATCTTTGATTATAGTGATTCAGATGTACTAGTAAACCATATTTAATGTTTTAGCCCTAACTAAATTGATTATTAGTCCAGACTTATGTCTCATTCCTCAAAGGCCTCTAAACCCAGCGTTGACAGTGCTGTTCTCATGGCAGTAGAGTGCTGCTTGGCGTCTTGTTTATCAATACTGTATACTGAAACCATAAAGTAGCTCTAAATACTTTAATTTCTTTCTACAAAGATGAATTTTGGTCATCCATGAATATATCAAGCAAAACAAAGTGCAGCATTTCTCAACCCAGCCTGCAGATGTTTATTGCCTCAGCTTTTATGCATCTGACATTTCATAGAAAAGACAGAGAAACACTGTAAAAATATAACAAACAACACATACAAATTTCTCTAAATTGGCCAACGATGACACTGTACAAGACGGGCACTTAATAAAATAGAATATATATTTTCATAATCTTAGTCTGTACATGTAAAAAAAAAAGCTATATTTACAAGGACACTTGATGAAAGACAACACAGGATGAAGTCTATAATGCTACTTTCTGCTCCCTGCCAGGCCTCTGCTGCGCTGGGATGCATTTACAACAAGGAAGTGTTAATGAGGTTGTAGGCGATGTGCTGCCGGGTTGGCCAACAGCCCCAGGATGGTGGAGAGACAGTGCAGCTTTTCCTTCACGTGCTCCGGCAACTTCTCGTTCTCCTTATACCTATGAGGAAGACGAGCAGATCAGAGCTTGTTAAAAGTACAGCTCTGCAAACAATTGCGTCAGAAAAAGATGTGGAAATATTCAGCTTGCAAGTAAACTGAAGTTGTGAAAATATAACTGTTTCCTCATTTTTTGTGGATGTGGATTGGAGACCCAGATTTGCTCCTGGGGTGTTGCAGTTTAAGAACGGTTCTTTATTTGTATATCATGATATAAAGACAATTGTGCTGTAATTGTCCATGTAACGTTTGGGGTGTGTGGGAAAGGGATACTGCATATGAATTTATTTTGAATAACCACAGCTGGAAGAATGAGTTTGTTGCTCTAGTGCCCAAATAGTGAAGTGGTTAAGGCCACCACCTCTGGGGCAGCATGTGCCTCTGGCCTAGAATCAGATCTCTCCGGAGCTCTCACTCATGAGTCTCCTTTTTTTTTTTTTTGGGTGAGTGGGCATTCCACTTTCCTTCAGCATGTTATTAAGGCAAGGCATATTTTTAAAGCGATTAGTACCTGGTGATCTGCCCCTCTGGAGACGTGTAGGTGATGCAGGAAACTCCTGCCTGCACCACCAGCTGAGACCCATCGTTGAACTGCACCCACACCTCTCCACTGGTCAGCTACAGATACAAAAACACAAAAACATACTGGCATTCAACCTTTTGACACCAAAGAAGATATCAAAGCTGATTGCAACATATGGGAACCATTTATCAATTACCTGAGATGCCCATCCAATGTTGGGCACAAATATCGACTTGACCACTTTCCCTGTGCTGTGCGCCAGGTCCTGTCTTACTGGGGAGCTTTTCTTGTTCAGGCTGGCCGAGGTGAAATCAGACCCATCATAGGAGATCATCTGGTGATTTAAAATAGAAGAAATTTCAAGAAAAAAAACAAATCATTCATAGTCCATCTGTTAAAAAGGTCTGAATGGATTTGTCCATCCATCCTGCAGCCCTAGGCTGTGGGACACCCACCGAAGGAGTGATTCGTGGAGGTTGGGGAGGTGAGGCCACATCAGCAAGTACTGGCTGAGATGGCAGCGATGATGGGCAAGGGGAATCTGGGTTGGCAGGCCTCCTAGGGGGAACGGCATACACAGAATTGAGATTAGCCACACAAGACTAAGACAAGCAGGAGAACCACAATTAAAGCATGTTCATCTCACCTGCCAATAGTTATGGGGAAAAAAGGCGTGCTATTGGTGCTGCGCTGCTCCTCTGCGATGATGGCGGCCTCCAGAGACAGACACATGCTGTGGCCCTCATCTGATAGCTCCACATACAGCCTGCTCTCTGGGCTCAGACCGTTCAGCCCCACCTCGCCCTTCACGGTGTACGACTTCCCGCTCTTCTCCACCACTCGCACCAGCTCTGACGTTTTGTGGGTCTTTGCTCCTGTTACAACACAGAGAGCAAATTGTGTTAATGGAGCATTATATGTAGGCAGACAAATTCAGGCAGAACAGGGGCAGTGCTGTTTTTCCTACAATGGGATCATAACGTCTCAACATTGGTGCATGGCATGGCACCTCTCACTCCATCATAAAAGCAAACTTCCAGGTCTGCGTTGGGAGAGTTCTCCATCAGCATACACTTGGCATACTTGGTGTAAAGGGTCACTTTGGGAGTCTTAGATTTCACAAGCTGCACAAACTTGGAGGCATACTGATACTTCTTCCAATATTTTTCTATAAATGACAAAAATAAAAATCTATTAGGATTCATTTTTGTAATCCTCTATCACCAGACATTATCAGGTGTGGTGCATCAGCATACCTGGAAGGTCCTCGTAGCTACAAATCAGAATATCTTCAGGAGGGGCCGGGGGCCAGTCCAGCACTGGAAAACCCTTTCCATCATTCGGCTGATATATTGTCACCTACAAGAGGTAAGACAGATTTAGAAGGGGGGTTACTAATTGATAATCAGAGTGCTTTACACCAGTAAAAACTCCTGGTGAGGTTACTGAAGCTCACCATCGAACCATCACAGGAAATCCGAAGGACTTCTTTGACTCTCTCCTGACCGCCATGGCACTTTAGCAGCTCCATACACACTTCACCTGTGTCCAGTACGCTCACCTGAAGACAAGACAAGACACAGCAAACACAAAACATAAGATAAGAGAACAACAATTTTCTGAACAGATCAGAAATACAGAGTGAAATACAGAGAGCCTATCAGCAGATGACTACAATGAGAGCAATATCTTACCACAGCAGTTTTGGTTTTCTGTCTGATAGGTTTCAGTCTGGAAGCGCACAGAGGTGGGATCACATCTCTCAGACTCTTCTTCTCCTTGTCTATACGGGGCTTAGCCGAGGGGAGAGACCGGGGCTTCAGCTCTCTCCCATGAGGAGGCTGGAATTCTGCTCCAGGTATATTCTCCCTGTAGGAGTCGGGGTTGGGGGGAAGGGGGTGGTGCGGGTTGTGGTGAGGGTTGGCTCCTCGGCCCAGCGACTGGTCAGTCCAGGAGTTGTGAACCCCTAAAGGCCCTCTGCCGCTGTGGAAACTCCCACTGCTACTGTGAGCACTGCTGTCTGTGGGCCTTGGGCCGGAACCTGAGCAAAGAAAGAAAACTTTTGTTAGATATGTTAGGGTGTCAGGGTTGCCTAGTTGTTAGAGAGCCTGTCCCGTGCCCAGAACATCCCAGGTTCAATCCCTGCAACAGCTAAGGTTGTGTTTCCCTTCGAAGTGTCCTTGAGCAAGACACTGAACCCCTACCTGTTCACTCACTGTATCTCTGGATGAGAGCATCAGTTGAATGTTAAAATTGAAATTACAATTCTGAAATATACCACACACACATAGCTAATCAAACAGCAGAAGATAAAACAAGGACTTTACCCTCTTTATTGAACCAATAAGAAACCCCCTCTGAGTCCTGGAACGGCAAGCTTGGTGGATGCACATGCTGTGTGGATAATAAACACCCAGAGCTAATACAAAAGAGAGAAATTGCACTGTGTTAGTCAGTCGAAGACGATACTTGAACAATAAATGGAAGAACATAATTGAAGGACTTCTTACTTGACTGACTGCTTGACTGGGGGCGAGGGGAGCCGTCCATGCTCTGAAAAGGGGCGTGGAGTGGAGGACATGGGGAAGGCCGGTCTTCCTGAGCCAGTCAGAGTCTCCTCTGAGTGGCACCTCCCCAGCTCAGCATGACCCACGCCCTGGCTGGGTGCAGCAGAGCTAGAGCGATCTGAGGAGTGAGCCCTCCTTAGGTAGCGAGAGTGGGGCTGTCCACTCTCTCCATCATAAACTGCCCTGCTCCTGCCTTCTCTGGGAGCTCTACCAGTGTGCTGCTGCTGCTGCCATTGGTCTCCATCCTCAGAAGAGGTGTAGTTGGGTTGGTGTGGTAGACTTGGGATGGGCATCATGCGGTTGGGCAGGGCGGAGCCAATCATGTGCCTGGTTCTCCTCTGGAGGCGGTTGCTACTGCTGTTTGAAGTGGAGGAGGTACAGGCTGTGGAGATTGTGGCAATGCCACTGTCCATGGATCCGACATCGCCCAGGCCCAGCTCCTTGGTCCTGGCCAGCAGGCTCTGGGTCATGTATGGGTGGTCCAGTACTGTAGACAGACTGGGGCGCTGGGCGGGATCCTTCTGCAGTAGCTGGAAGATCAGGTCCTGAGCCTCTAGGGAAACGTGGGTGGGCATCTCATATTCCCCAAGAACCACTTTGCTGAGGGTGTGTTTGACTGTGTCTGTGTCAAACGGAGGGCGACCCATCAGGAAGGCGTAGAACATGCACCCCAATGACCAGACATCTGATTCCAGGCCATGGGCGCTGCGGGTCGCCACCTCCGGGGAGATGTAGTTGGGTGTCCCGCACATGGTGAAGTGCTTTTCGTTTGGCAGCTTGAGCTGAGTGGCCAAGCCAAAATCAGCTATCTTTATGTTCATATTGCTGGTCAGCAGAAGGTTTGACAAGGTCAGATCACGATGCATGATGCCGTGGGTATGCAAATACAGCATTCCTATTACTATTTGATGCATGAATTGCCTTGCTGTGAAACAGGAAAAAATACTTTTTTAAAAGACGGGGATGGGAGCTCGCAAAGCTGGTGAACCGTTATGTACGGCAACATAATTCACATTCAGTTTAACAAGAAGTAAAATAGTTTAGTTACTTTATTTCTAATACAAATCCTGACTGACCTTCATCCTCAGAGAAAGGCATCTTCCTGTCTTTAAGGTACCGGCTCATCTCTCCGTTATGGCACATGTCCAACACCAAGTACACATAGTTGCTGTCTTCAAAGTAGTTGTACAGCTTCAAAAAAGAAGACAAAATAGGTTTGGAAAGTTTAAGTAACCTCACCAAGATTTTTTACTGGTGTAAAGCACTCTGATAATCAATTAGTAACCCCCCCCTTCTAAATCTGTCAAAAGATTTTCAGTGGAAATGAGTTTGAGATACATTTCAGCTTAAAAGGGGTATACCATCAAATTTCAGCTTTAAGATATGTTCCTCCTGTTCCCCATGAAACTTCAGAATATTGAACATTCACTACTGTCTGTAGTCAAAGCAGGAAAAGAGGCTGGTCCCCTGCTTAATCTGCAAAGTCACATTAATGACCAACTCCACAATAAGTAAACTGGAAAATATGAAAAAAGTGACTGTAACACTGTCCAGAGTAATTTTCAGAAGATAAGGTACATTCACTATAACTTAGAACTAATTATCACTACAATAACACAAAGCTAATAAATCAGACATAAGCGTTTAGTTTTGGGGCATTTGTAGCTTTGGAGTTTTTCCATATTCAGAAATACTCATTGTACTGGCCTGTGCAATAAAAATGATCATGTAAATTCTTAAAATGAGGGGTATTCACCTTAAACCACATTGCTGTCTGCTGTAGATTTGACAGAATGTCTGAGTCCACTACCAAGATGTGTTTGTTTTTATCAGTTGATACTTGTTTAAGAATATTGTATTTCTTTTATATAGAGCTCTTACTCTAATACTGTAAATATTGTGTTGGTTTTCTTTATTGTAAATAGTGTGAACTTGTTGCCCTTTGCACATTTCTGTTGAGCACTGCCACTTTTTCATTTCACTGCACACCCCATGTATGTATGTGACGAATAAACCTCTTGAACTTGAACTTGAATACATTATTTAGAACCGATACAAATTAGATGTTTAAGAAATGCTCGTATTAAATTAAAATATATATAAATATCTTGTTCGCACACCATTTGGTAAGGTTTTCTCAAATTGTTATATATTTCATTCAAATATCAACACATGTATGCCCCTAATACACAGTGTCAATTGTTTTGGTCTTTTAACAACTAATACCAGATATTGACTAAATTAAAATAGTCCTCTGGAAAATATTTTCAACTACTATTATCTTGTTTGAGAAATATCATTTGACTCAAAATTTGTATTTATTTTTTAATTATGAAACAAAAGGTCTTGGTAGATTCACACTTTTGGACCCCACTGTAAATAACAGTATACATTATATAGTATAATAACAATAAACACAACCAAACAGTCAACAGTCACAGGAAATTAGTGATGTCTGACTAACTTTACCTCAAGTATTGAAGGGTGCTTCAATCGGCACTGAATCTCCACTTCGTTTGTCACACGTTGGACCATACCAGCTTTGTGCATAGCTTTTTTGTCAATCTGCAGAGGGGGACAATAGAGATAATTATACACCTACTGCCCCTAGGTCTGGTGATTAGTAGTCTGGTCTGGAGTCTAGAGACCACAAGGACCCATGGGAGGGAGCTAGGGTTTCATAATCCAACAGTCCCACACTCCAACTGTTGGTGAACAACAGAACGGGGCATAAATCTTACTACGAAATTCAGGAATCTATTGCCTTTAAGTGCCTACAAGTTGTTCATTACTAGTAGCAAACTAAAATCACTTTGTACAACTGACAAGCCATACAAAGGGTGGGTGAGAGATTCTTACCGTTTTGATTGCGACCTCCACACCAGTCTTCACTGATTTTGCCCGGTAAACACACGCAAAGGAGCCCTTTCCTAGGAGGGTGAGGACTTTAAAATCCTGTACAAGACAATGTTGAAAAAACATCAAGGTGCCTGCAAGAAACTTCAAATCACAATCATTTCTGAATTCAAAAAAATGATGCTGTTTTGATCCCTTGTTAGTTAGACAACCTAAGAAGAATTATACCTCAATCCTCAGCTCCTGGGCAGAAGATAAAATTCTCTCCTGATCTTTACTGAATAGGGTGCCAGTGGAGATGTTTTGATAGAAATAGTGATTGACTTTATCAAACATCGTCCCTCTAACCTGAGACATGTTGGCTGTAATAAGACAAGCCAACTACTGACGTTAGCGTTAGAAATGTGGGCTTTTGGTCGTTAGGACACATACTGCATTTATCCTCCCACAAGGACGTTAACTGACAAACAAGCCATCTACACCTGACGCTGTCATATGGCCAACCAGAAACCTTTAATTATCCCGGCTGCCTTCCCGCTTGGGAGTACCACCCATGCCCGTTTCCAAGCAGCAGGTTATGATGTTGATGCAGTCTCAAGAGGGAACAACACTGCTGTTTATCCCGAGGGAGCAGAGTAGGCGTACAGTCAAGCACCAAGCCAACGCGCTTGACGTTGGAACAGTTAGCTGGCAAACTGTAACGTTAAGTTAGTTAAAACGAATCGTTGAAATGTATCACATTAAATGCTTCCATGACATTTCAAGAGTTTATTTATAACGCCGAACACTGGGCAACCCCCCGACTAACTTTAACTTGAACGTTAGCTAACGTTAGCTGGCAGGCGCTAGCTTAACGTTACAACTCACCTCAATTTTATCGCCGATTGAAACACTCATCTTGCTTGATTTTGGTCTTGCAGATGCATGCAGGTATATGTGAGTATATTTCGCCCAACTGCGTGCATCGATAGTAGTTACATGAATTCTCCAAAGGCAAATTAATTTTATTTTGTTGCCCTCCAAAACTTTAGCATTTCTTCCATTTTGAAAATATCCGCCCGTTACCCTCGTGCCGACGTCACAGCTACGTCATACGACAACAAGTCGAGTGTGCCACGCCCATTTTAAAGGCCGCGCCCAACTTTCACGACCTGGTTTGATTCCTCGTCAAGAAACACCTTAGCCACTATTCTCAGTCAAAGCTTAGGCGATTTCCTGCAGACAGACAAAAGTGCCATTTTAAGTTATATAGCCATGGCCCTTCAGCTTTTGCAGATCTATACAGCAGTCAAGGCCACAGTATAGCTACTAGGGATGTGTTTTCCTTGACAAATCTCAATTACCTCATCTTTTCCGACTTTTTTGAGCTGTCCTGATCATATCCAGAGCTTCACTGAGCCAGAGCTATGTTTAGACACTTTCTTTCAGGTCCTGACCATCAGTTGTTGAAAATCAAATAATTTCAGACTAAAGAAAGTTTGTCTTACAGACAAATGTATTTATTATTTGCCATCTTTAAATCCCATGACTTAAATATGGAAATGCATGACAACAAATAAAGGAAATAGGCAGCCAATCACTACCTAAGAGATTTGGTACATCAAGCATTGCCATTTTAACACTAGTAATGTGTTCTCTATATACATATACTGTATGTGCTGGCTGTTTTAAATTACTAAAATAGTATTTACAGTTTGTAGACATGGACATCATTTCAAATTCCTTAAATACAAATATATATACAGTATATATATGTATTATTGCATACATACTAATAAATCAATCAGCCATAACGACTGTTTGGACAGCACTTTCTATTTCTCTATGGTTATGGGTGATAGGATTTACTGCTGATGTTGGACACTTCTGAGACATCTGAAATGCAAACGCAAAAGCTTACCTACCTGTATGGTACAGAGAAAACAGTCTTATTTCAGAATCAGAGTTTAATCTATTGCATGATCATTCTGCCATTTATTAGGTATGTCAAACCTTTAAGAGATTAAAGCACACCATTGTCACACACAAGGGTGAAGGGGTGAAAACAAAAAACTGAAAAGGAAAAGTCAAACAGGGGGACACAAACAACAAATACACAAAACACCCTGCTTAGTGGTTGGTAAACATGGAGAAATGGTCCCAGGTATTCATGTTTCTACTGTCTAAATGGTCAGCAATGGTAACCGGAGTGATGGTTGCAGAGTTTGGTTGCCAGACAGGGATGGTCTTAGTCGACCTCCATCTCTCCTGAGGCAGACTTTGTCTGGTGGCTCCCCTTGGCGTCTCCCTTCCCCTCTGCTCCTTGTCTGGCTGTCGGCCCATTATGAGCTCCACTGTTTTTGTCATTCTCTTCTGACGTCTCCTCTACTTTGGGCTTTGGCCTGTTGATCACTGGATTGCATACATCCTCTAGTTCCTGGTGAGCATGAAGCATAGAGTAGGTTTTTGAGGAAAATTAGCAGATCTCATCACAGCTAATGAAATAAGGAATTACATCTTAACAAAAAACAACAAAACATCTTGTCATTTGCATACCTGTATTTTGGCAATGATGTCTGCTACTTTGACAATGGGATCCTGAGTAATAGCGAGTTTGCTCTGGGCATTCATCTTGCTGTTCATCCAACCCATGCTTTCATTCATGCACTTCTCCACAGTGCTCATTTCCTCTGCATTCAAATGCAGGTATCGCTCATCCTAGCATGGGGTTTGCAACAAAAGAGAATCTTTAATGGACTGGAGGCCTCAATTTCATTACCTATAGCCTCTATATATGAATGATCTGTCAATTCACTTCTATGGTTTTACTTTAATTGAATCTCAAAAACAAAAAGAACAGATACGATTCACTAGCAAAGTGCAATGTGACCTAACACATTTTGGAAAGTGTGTACAGATGACTAGAGACTGATAGGGACAAACAAAAAAGGAGGCAGTGTAGCCTATCCAAAAGGTAGAGCAGTATTAGTAAATAATGCAATCCCAACAGAGCATTGCTGTCTCTCTTCTTCATTGGTAAACAACAATTTGTGAATTAAAGATGACACAAAGGCAGCACATCACTACTTTCAGGAGGGTTTTACCTTCTGTTTATAGGAATCCACAGCCTTCATGTAGAGTTGCAGTTTCTTGCCCAGCTCTTCGAAAGCTCTCGGCCTGTCCTCCTGCTCTCTGTGCCGTTCCTGAATGGGTTGACCAAACCTCTGGAAAAAGATGGCATTCACATTAGCAGACTGTCTATGGTTATTCTCACTTAAAAATCCTTTGAAAGTCCTAATTGGTTTTTTGGCCTCGTATACTGAAGAGCACCTTCTGGTACATGTGGCATTCCAGGTCAGTTGGGATGCTCGTAAGACAGAACCTCAAGCCTAACCCAACCCTGTGTGTACATAAGTGATTTTCCAGTAGTTTTGAAAGCACATCTGTCACTTTGCTTCAGTCAGCTGAAAGTAACTGAAACTGAAACAATGGCAAACCTTGAGTGCGTCCAGCTTGTCCACGTAGACCTGTTTGGCCTGGTCCTCTCCCTCTTCATACAGCCAGTTCTCTGTGTCTTCCAGCATCAGCGTCAGACGGCTACTGTCCTATTGGTAAAGGCCAGGCATAAAACAGACATCAGTAAAATATAGCGCATCCTTTACAGCGACAATATTACTGTGAATATTATCATCAAAACAGAGGGATGTGTAAGAAATCAGCCCTTACCTCCTCGGTGATGTACTTCTCATAGATCCCACAGAGTTTGTCCCGCAGGTCATATACATACTCCTCCACAGCATTTTTAGCATCATTACGCTCTTTCTCTAGTTTGTCCTGGACAATCATCTGGCCCTAAAAGGAAAAGACACACACACACATATACAGTATTTGTCTCTTCAGAGCCAATGGCCTAATGACAGAGACCTAAAACTCTCAGATATCTAACTTAAGATATTTAGATACCTTAACCTATTTTCCTAGCATTTTTATAGTTAGTTATGATTTTGTAGTGCATAACTGTCTATACTGTAGGTGGAAAGATAACACTGAGGAGAGTAAAACCTATAGTCAAAATGCTCATCCTTGTAAATTCTCTCATGATGCTAACTTGTGAAATAATTCCTAAATCACTCAAGGACCCCTGGAACGTCTCCAGACACCACTTTGTGCACCACTACACTAGAGTTTTGAACAGTGGGCCTTTAAGATGTGAAACACTAAACTATACGCCACAGTCGGACATCTCCCAGTATAGCGCTCTCTCCCTTGGGCCCAGTTGATCAGCAGTCCAATCAGACTATGACTCAGCATTTCCAAAGGCCACCGGAGGGACTCACCTCATACTCCACAAAGTCATTGAGGACGTCCCTGTCCAGCTGTCTAATGGTCTTGGTCACAACAGGCAGATCAATGCTCTTCACCTTGACTTTGGGCTTGCTTCCCCCTGCTGCTGGGTCCTGCTTTTCCCCCGCGGCCCCCTCCTGGATTGGGAAACCAGACAATCAAATCAGTACTAGCTGTAGTCCAATTACAATTTCTTGTGTTTTAAACTATGCTATATATATATATAAATAAACAAACTATATTTTGTACATGGTGTACATCTATTTTTTAGATGACAGAATATGGGTCTATGTAATTCCATCCCAACTGACCTTACTACTTGAACTGGCATCCTCGTTCTGCTGGTCCCCCTGGCTTTGGCCTTCCTGGTCCACCTGCATTTTGGTCTGATATACAACACACCTTTACAATGGCATTATCCAAGCCAATACAGATGGAACTGACAGATTGTCTTTATTATTATGAATGATCTTTTCAACAGTCTGAACCAGCTTTATTTAAGATGCACACCCCTTGTGTTAACATGAACGACAGTTAAAGAGAGTACAATATTCAAGGATGTTATAGTGCAATAATCAGGATAAATACCAGTCATGTCCTTATGGACTGAGAACACCAAAGGAGGGGGATTATTGTCTGCTAACAGTCTGCTAATGATTAGATATGAAGATATGGAGTATATTTGTGTTGACTAATAACTAATATAACTAAATGGCTCCATACAATCTCTGTAATCACACACTTTCAAGCCTGAATGTTTAAAATAAACAAGGTTTTAGCTTCTGTAACCATGACACCAGCACAGAACTGACAAAAATGGTCTTAAAAAACACAGATAGTCTCATCAAGCAGAAGAACAAAGATTAGAAGATTAAATAAGAATCATAGAGGATTGATTTGATTGCAGCTGTGTGATGTTTTAACAAAAGGGCCAGATAAAAATAAATTACCTGGTCCTCTGGCCTGCCTTCATTCTGCACCACAGGCTCCATTTCCATTTGCATGTCCTCTCCTTCCCGCTTCTCAATCAGAGAGGCACTAGATACACTGAAGATGCCGTGGACGTTAACGCGCACTTTGACCTTCACTTTAGAGCTGTCTCCATCTGGCTGGGGAGCCACATTCTGCACAGAAAAACATCCTGGGAAAAAGAGAGAGAGAGAGAAAGAGTGAGTGGTTCATTCAAAATAATTTAGCTTTGACAAGCATGCTTCAGAATTTACAGGCTCTCAAGAGAATTCCTTTAGAGACAAGTGGAAGCTGGTGATGGAATATGTTTCAAACTGAATGTCCCACCTGAGACTGCACACAGACGTAAAGAAAAAGCTAGACTATGATGATGGCTGTCTGCCTTATTAGGGCCCATCAGTGTTCTGTGGGACACTGCTTTATTCCTAATTACAATCCAGGTTATAGATTCCTATAGGGACTCAGCCACAAATGGGCCACCCAGAAACACTACCTAGGGCACATTCATCATTCAACTCTCATACTGTAGATTTCTGTGGCTGGTAAAGGGAGCCAGATATCTGGACAAGAAGGGCTAGTCTTTGGCTCACAGGCTCTCTTTGACCTTCAGAGGGCAGAAATAGCACCAGTACCTATCCTCTGGTCCGGGTAAGGGAGTTCTTGTGGGCTGCTGTAGAAGGCTTCAAGGTCAAAGGGCTCCTTCTTGTGGAAGGTGATTACTTTGGAAAATGGAGCGGCGTGATTCTTACTGAACACCTCACACTCTCTGTGACAAGAATACAGTAAAAGAGAAGTCAGGTAGTCGAGACACAACCAAGCTAGTCGTACATCTTTCTTGATCTATTTGTTTCATATGGCTAATTCAGAAAGATAAAGTGTCCTTGCCCGACTCCATCATCTGTAGGTGATTTCCAGCGCAGAGTGATGGGAAAGGGAACCACGTCAGTGATGGAGAATTCACGCACCTTAAATGCTGGTGACAAAATTGCACACTACGCACACACATTCAGCACACACACACACACACACACACACACACACACACACACACACACACACACACACACACACACACACACACACACACACACACACACACACACACACACACACACCACAACAACAAGCGGACATCAAGAGAGAAACATGCAAAAATTATGTATTTTCTTTCTAAAATGCAGCACTTGCATAAAATCAGTGCAGACCTAATCAAACAATAAAAGAGGAATATCCTTTAATGTCCTAAAACTTATTATACTATGAGTGTACTACATTACATGATTTATTACTGAGCTATATTTGCACTTTTCTTCTCAAAGTTAAGCGCAGTGAAATAAAAGGATCAAAACATATATATCAGAAAGCCATTAGCTATAAATTCCCATCGATGTCAGAGGAGAATCATACCTGAAGAGCAGAACCTCTGGCAACAGCCTCGTCTGCATTGAGTGTGGTGCTGATGTCTTTGCCAAAGAACTTGGCGATCCGATCTTTAATAGCTGGAATTCTGGTGGCTCCTCCCACCACCTCCACTGCATAGATCTCATCCCGGCTCAGCTCTGTCACACAACACACACAGGACTGATTGGATTCTTTGTTTTTCTATTGGTAGTCAAACTATTTCCTTGAATTCAACCAAACTTGAAAGGCGTACTTGATTGTTCAAGGACTGCTTTCAGTGGCAGCTCCACTCTCAGCAGATATTGCGCGGACAGTTCTTCAAACTGGCCCCTGACGATGACAAGCAGGAATTAAAAAAAAAGCATTCATTTCCATCCAATTTGAGCTAGATTTCCATCATAAACATACACGATGGAGGATAAAAAAAGCACATTGTTTGTACCTATTCATCTTGCCGGTAACATCAATGTCATTCATGAAGCACTCTATGTTCAAAGGCAGATCGGAGGAGTTGGCGCTCATCAGCTTCTTCAGTTTCTCACACTCCTGGTACAGCCGCAGGACAGCCCTTGGGTTCTCCCTCACGTTGAGTCTGTACCTTCCCTTGAAGTCCTCACAGAAGTAATCTACCAATGCCTCATCAAAATTATGCCCGCCAAGGTAAGGGTCAAATGCTGTGGCAAGGACCTGAGGGAACAAATTGCCATTGAGTTAGGGGTTTAAAGATACAGTGCAATAAAAGCTGAAGTGTTATGTTGACCTAAAAGCAAAATGCTGACCTTAAGTTTGCCTTTGTTGAAGGCAGTGATGGAGACCTGGTATGATGAATGTCCTATGTCCACAAACACCACATTTCTTGGCTTCTCCTCTGGAGTAGGAAGGTCCTGTTTGTAGATCCCATAGGCCAAAGCCACTAGGAATCCCAATACACATAACACACAAGTCAAATATATTAACTTGTGCTCAAATGTTTATGTAGACATATTACTTTTTGTTGTGTTATTAACTTACATTATTTCACTTTATATTGCTACAAAGTTACATTGTTTCACTGTTAATCTCACACAGGTTTCACTTCCAATAAGTAATGGTCATAAAGGAAAAACCCAAATAAGGATTATCGTCAGTGAGCATCTGTATATTTTATAATAGTGATATCACCTGAACACTTAAAGTTGGCTACAAATACTGAGACTCTTAGTACTCTTCCAATTTGCTGCTATGCACCCACTCCAGACATTTCACTACGAGCAATTTTACGACACTGACCTGCAGTGGTATCATTAATCAAACGCAAACAGTTCAGCCCTGCGATTTGAGTTGCATCAAATACAGATCGTCTTTCAGCATCTGTGAAAAAACTTGGGACCTGTACAATATAAGAAGCACAAATCAAATCAATCACAAATTGAGGTATTTCCTAAATGATGTGGTTTAATGGTTCTGTGTAATGTTTCCGTCACTCACAGATATGACACAGTCCACCACTGGCTTCTTCAGGGCACTCTCAGACGTCTCCTTCAGTTTGGTCAACAGCATCCCTGTTATCTGCTCAATTGTTAACACTTTGTCCTCATCCAAATAGCGTACCTGTAAATGCAGCACAAATCAGGTAATTCAAACCAAATTCAAAGCAACTTAAAAGCCAAAGCAGTAGCAGAGTTTCTAATAGGTTGCTTGGCGGTTAAGTGCAGTAACAAAATACACTGACAACTGAATTAAAAGAACAAAGGCATAGATTGACAACAGAAAAAGTACACGGTCAGGGTCAGAGAGAAAGGGACACAGCAGAAAAGAACACACTGGAAATGTGTACAGTGCTTTACCTTAATTCCAGTGTTTCCACTGGCCAGCTTATGCAAACTGTAAGGCAGTTTGGGTTTTTCTCCCTGGACAAATGGGTCATCAAATGCTCTGCCGTGGAACTTTTTGAAGCCATGGACTGTGTTTTTGAAGTTTGTTATAATCTGAAATAAGGAGATCCTTATTAAATCTTTTAGAGGATAATGTAAATGTAAATTATTAAGTAAATGTGACTGCCATGCCATCTTACTTGACCCTTGGCTGCATTTCCAATGATCCGGTTTTTGGAGGCCAAAGACACACAAGCCCTTGATGGGAAAAAAAACACATCAACAAATTAGATACATCATAATAATCATGTTAAAAGATGTGGCAGAACTGTTGTAGAGTCGAGAGACAGCTCGACATTAAGGGAAGTCCACAAGGGAGTCTGAAGAAGAACTACAAAACTAGGGCAGTGAGACAGAACGGTTCACCTTCAAAAGTAAGCTGATCCTCCCCTAAAACATCACTTCTCAAACTCATTTAACACTTCCTTTAGCAGACAAACAGTAAAGCATTGTGTTACTGACAAAGACAAATCCTTCTAGATACACTGGTTTGAGGGATCCATTTCATCAGTTGGCAGTGACAGGTCACCCTCTGGTTCTACCCCTCTTCAAAATATCTCCATTCAATTCATTAGGGATTAAAGGTGTAATGCACATGCTCCTACACCAGCTCCATATCTCTTTTTTCAGTATAGATGCTGCAGAGAAAGCATTCCAGTTTGACTGCCACTTCTCCCTCCAGAAACAGAGGCCTACCTAGGTATTTGATGTTATTGTTCCCGCTATAATTGTATAATTCAAACAATGTTTCCAATAGGATAAACAATAGCCTTTAATTCCTTAAAGTCTATAGGCTGGTTATCGTTGACAGGGTTGCTCAGAAGATGCAGTCTTTTGGTAGGCCGTAATAGACGCACTATCACCATGTCACATGTCAAAGCCTATTTTTTCTTTGACACATATTCTATTATCTTAACAGTCTATAAAGGATCTCTTGTCTTCTTTTAATTGCCTATCTCAGCCAACTTAGACGCGCACTGCGCAGCACTAAAATACGCTCGCAAAGCAAAGTGCGTGTCATGGTATGATGTTTCCACGTTTGACAGATACCTTTCGGCCTAGAGAAGGTCATTTCACAGATCAACCGAGACACGCGACATTTCAACGTACATCAAACTGCTATGACAGTGAATAAACCAACAGTTACACACCTCACCTTGGATCCACATCCATCACCACCTCTGCTGTCTGTGTCATCAGTGCTCAGTGAGTGTACCTCCAGTTGCTAACATTGCGTAACAAACTCAGAGATACATTCCACGGTGATGTGAATGATATACTTACGGTGTGCATCTGTCACTGTAGTCATTGGCAATGGTTTCAATGCCACCGCTCCTGGCCACGGCGATGTAACAATTTTGGAAACCCACATCAATGCCTACCACTGACATAGTGAGCGCTCTTCAGTCCACCTCAGTTATACTCCAAAACGATCGCACTTGACAGGAGAAAAAAAAAATATTATGGTGGTCTATTCCGCAGTGAAATAGGAATGTAATTAATACCGCCCTTTGCTCTGAGAATGAATGAGAGAAGGCTAGCTCAGTGTGCTAACTGCTTTACTAGCTGTTATGTAAGACGAGCTGTTTATAGCAAACTCATTCAATCTAATCCTAGTGAGCGATGATGTCTAGAGGATTCTCCTACTCCCAGCTAGGCAGTCGAAACATCACCCGGCAGCGCTAACGAACATGCGCAATTGTAAAGGCTGCTCCTTAAACCCGCACCAGGTCGTCTGTGATTGGTTGCGTCGCACCCAAGGCCTTACTTGATTGGTGCGAGAATCAATCAATAAGAGAAAAATCTAGAACCCCTAGAAAGGGGACCGATGTGTACGTCATGAACAGTAGGACAGGAGTGGTCCGGTGACCATCCGTGATGAACAGTGCATTTATATTTAATTATTTATATATCTAAGTGACATCATCAAGAAATATGTATCCTGTTGCTCATGTGTATTTTGCATGTTTTTTCCTGTACATAAAAAACAAGACAAAGAACGCCTGGTGACCGTCCTGGGCTGATGATGATGGGATAGATGCATCACTTCTCCCCATGGAATAATTCTCTAACATGGGTTTGCCCATTTTGTACATTCATCAAACTTAGTGTTAGTATTAGTTATTTTGCTTGTTCATTTTTGTGTGGAATTGCAATATGGCCTGTGTCCAGCTGTCCATATTGACATGTGCATCCAGGGAATTGCATAGCTATAAAAAGATCACCAAGAGAGGTACAAGTAGAAATGTATTTTAGGACCATGGTCTGGGTCTAGTATTCTAGTATTCTTTTAAGAAGTTTGGCTAAGGGTATCCATGTCATCCTGTTATAATGACTCACATAATAATGTGTTGTAGGTTACAAAAATAAGTGAATTGAATAAACCTTGTAAATTGGTAATTCCTCTCAATTTGTGTTGTCCAAATTTCAACTAGCTGTGATAACGCACTGCGTTTTGCCCTATTCACCACTGTTTGGGGATATAGTAGCCAGACTGTCTTTGGGAGGCTTGTCGAAGCAGAAGGAAAGGGAAAGGGAGGCATGTGTTTGGTCATATTCGAATTAGGCCTGTGCCAAAAGAAACTGGAACCGGAAGTGCCAGTTGATAACCAAGGTAGTTAGATAGGTTAGCTAGGCATTTAACGCCGAAGTTACAATGGGGCTATTCGGGAGA
Organism: Hoplostethus atlanticus; assembly: GCA_034670405.1. Taxonomy (NCBI): domain Eukaryota; kingdom Metazoa; phylum Chordata; class Actinopteri; order Trachichthyiformes; family Trachichthyidae; genus Hoplostethus; species Hoplostethus atlanticus. The sequence goes on from JAXDDX010000004.1 coordinate 5,009,429, forward strand.
ACACACGAGAAACCACCAAAAGACCTGGTGAGTACAGGATTCTGAATACCAGAAATATTGCAGTGGGTTCAACCCGTTAGTTACATTAGCTAGCTACTTGCGATGGTGCGATGGTGCGTTAGCTAGCCTAGCTAGCAGTCAGTCTAGCTTGATTCCAAACTGTTGCTGCTCCTAACTAGCTTGATAGCTAGTCTAGTTTACCTTAGATGGACAGCCCTAATAACTTCAGCTAGCTAACGTCACCCTGTATTATGGTTGTCTTCATTTGTTCTACAAATGCGTCGCTGTGTTTCAACAACCGATCAGACAATCTAATTTCTGCAGTTAGACAGGTAGCTAGTTAGCACACAAGCTAACTCAAGTCAGCTGTCAGTCGCTCGGATGTAAACAAACCCTGATTTTGTTAGCTTCAGCAAAGAACATGATCTGTTAAGGCCGATTTACACATATTCAGTCTTATGTAACATGTATATTAACGCATTCATTAGAAATATTACAATCTCAACCTAACATTAACACAATCTGAAAAAATAATAATTCTTTCCCATTTCAGATCAATGAATGGTCTCTCAAGATCAGGAAGGAAATGAGAGTGATTGACAGACAAATTCGAGGTAAGGCGTTAGAAGTCAACATTTGTTGATCCTAGACAACACTTCTAAATGTATTAACATTAGAAATAATAATTTAACTGCAAAATGTACATCTTATTTATCTATTTAGTGTCTTATTCGGTCTTATTCAAATCTTATTTTTCATAAATAAAATGAACAATCCTGTAAAGGTGGTGAGATAATTTGATTTGTTTCAGGTGGAATATCTTTAAACAAGACAGAATAAGATCACTCGACCAGTAAAGAAGAGAAATTACACTTGGTTCAAGAAAATTCTTGATTTGCATTTGAAACCACCTTGACAGATTTTATTTTCTTCACTTTTTTAAGAAAATTACATTTCTAACACTATACTATACTAGATTAAATGACTTGTAAAGATGGGTACTTTTGCAGTGTTGTATATATTTTATTAAAGTCTGTTGACTTAATATTAGTTATAGTTATAGTTATACTTATACTTTGTGTAGTAAAATGTAATGATATACTCTGTTGTTTCTCAGACATTCAGAGAGAAGAAGAAAAAGTCAAAAGATCCATCAAAGATGCTGCTAAAAAGGGCCAGAGGGATGTGTGTATCGTTCTTGCAAAGGAGCTGATTCAGTCAAGGCGGGCTGTCAGCAAACTTTATGCTTCCAAAGCCCAGATGAACTCTGTACTACTCAGCATGAAGAATCAGCTTTGTGAGTGTGTGCAGAAAGCTAGTGGGTCTTTAGATTGGGACAAAAGGCTTTATTGTGTTATAACTCAAATTGCTTTATTTAGTTGTGTTTAGAAGACCACTCTTTATTGTATTAAGCTCCAGGGTTTGCATGGATGTTCATGCTCATTTTAGTTTTTCAGTGTTTGTGTTCTAGTTGATGTCTTTTCTGAATAGATAGCATACAACATGTTTTTCTCAGCAATGTCAGTAGAGGAATCCTGTTTGTGTGTGTTTCTAGCTGTATTGCGTGTAGCAGGAGCCCTACAGAAGAGTACAGAGGTCATGAAAGCCATGCAGAGCCTAGTCAAAATCCCAGAGATCCAGGCCACTATGAGGGAGCTATCAAAGGAGATGATGAAGGTCAGCACTATCTCACATAAGCTGGCTTTTACACCATAGTAACTACAAGGAATGAAACACACTGCTGATGTCCATTGCCCTAGTTCTAGATCACCAGCTACCATTATTTCTCTCTGAACAAAAGTAGATATGCCATGTCATTGTGCACACTTCTTTCACAACTATATATATTAGAATTTGTACACTAAATGATATATATAACAAATGGTTTGTGTGTTGTACCTGTTCATCTTTCAGGCTGGCATCATTGAGGAAATGCTAGAGGACACATTTGAAAGCATGGAAGATGGAGAGGAGATGGAGGAAGCAGCGGAGGCGGAGGTTGACAAGATCCTCTTCGACATCACAGCAGGTAAAGAGATTCTTAAACAAGGACTAGGAGTTGCTAGTTATATACTGTGGCTTTTATACTATGGAACTGGTACTATATACTATGTTACCTTTCCATTTTTTTCTATCTCTTTGAGGCAGTGTGTTGAAATACTGTGAATTTGCATTGAATTATCCCACATATTATTATATTATTATATTATTATTATTATTATTATTATTATTATTATTATATTGGAACCTCTATTTAATGGTTGTATTTGCTTTGTTAGGTGCCCTTGGCAAAGCACCCAGCAAAGTCACGGACGCCCTGCCTGAAATGGAGCCTGCTGGAGCCACTGCAGCTTCAGAGGATGAGTCAGAGGAGGACATTGAAGAGATGCAGTCAAGATTGGCAGCTCTGAGGAGCTAAGGTGGCCCAATAATGGACAGAGACAATTTTGTTGTAGGGTTTACAGTACCTAGCATCCTTTCTGCTTCATATTTTCACATAACCATTTTGGGTTCGCGTTGAGCTATGACAGTTCTGTGTTTAAAAACGTTTTTTAGACTGTTTGGTCTTGTCAGCCTGAACAAGAGGTTAAAGTGTTTTGTTTTTCTTTTATCAGGGGTAAGCCTAGGTACATCCTGATATTATCCAAAGTAAAATATAAGACAGTGGTATGTTATGTAAGTATGAAAAGCCTGCTGTGCCTACAGTGCTTAATCATATTATTCTGTCCTAATTTGTGGACCCATGGTGGAGGTACTTGGATATATTTATGCCAAACAAGGAAATGGAATAATTGTTGATGGGACCCACCCTGCACATAAATGTTGAATGCAAATCACGTTCTAGATTACTAATCAGAGTTAGTCGTAATCCGTTCTACTAAATTTCTTAAGCAACATTAAAACACTAGAAACACTAGAGGTAAGGGGCAGAGCTTTCTCTTTTGGTAGTTAATTTTCTGTACAGTCAAAATGTATCTATATTATATGTGGTTCTATGTGTATACAAGTAAGCTTGTCAGAATAATGCACGCATACTGGCCTAACTGATTTTGTACAATAAGATTCAGCTTGTTAAGTGTTTGCCTCAGCGTCACAATCATTTCCTTCTCCTACATTTCAGCAGGATACAAGGGAAAAGGTTGGTTAGTGCAGAACCTATGTATTGTGGAATTATTGTGTGTATACTTTTCTATGTGGGTGGGGAAAATATGAAAATAAACTTTTAAGAACAAAGGTCACAGTTACCAATACAAAGGATATATTGTCATTTGAGTTATCAGATGGGCACCACCTATCACTGAATTAGACCCACAACACCCAGGCTCAGCAGCGAATTCTGACTACCTGGATCCAACAACCTCCTCCACCCTACTCTCAGTATTGAGCACACTCATGCTGACTTAATGTAGACGTTCAGCATCACAATTAACACTAATTGTCAGACTTACATCCTCAGTCTCGTCAGGAAAAAGATGCCGGGACAGCTGACCCTGCTGGCTAGCAACAACCCACTCGGCAGTCCAGAAACTGTACTGTACCCACAATTTGATGCTACTGAGACAAACTGCCCTCTGATAGTTGAAACCAAACTGTTTCCACAGTAAAGGCTAAATGGCTGCTGCTTTTAACTTTTGTGCAGTCCAGACACTGCATTGTACCAATAATCAGAGGCTCAAGGTGTGGCTCAGAAACCAAGGTGAATGATTCATTTCTGACCATTTTTTATCTTTTACCTGTGAGCTTCAAGAAGTAGAATTACAATGTGTTATGCTTGTTTATGTATAGTTTGTGTTATGTGTTTTTTTGAGGAGGAACAGAATTTGAAAGCATTCCATTGTTTCAGTCTGACATGGTGCATTTAGGGTATTCTGTTTTGGAGCTTTCCCCTTGGTTTTAAAGTGGACAAAAGGATTAGATTTCTACCAGCCACAGCCCTCCCTCAGCAGCCTTTGTTGTACTGTAACAAAACCCTGAGTCTGTTCTCTGGCTACAGTATGTAGGGTAGAGGCTGGACAAAACCACGGTCTAATGGTACAGGTGTTTTTAGGTTTGAGGACTAGAGGTCTAGACATTTCTCTTATTCCCGTGCATTTTTATCCAGATTTCAACTGGTTGGTATTTTGCCCCTTAACTAGGGGTGTAGTGTGTGGCTAAACCTGCCTAAACTCACTTTACCCACCTGTTTATTTGCAGCATAGAGTTAACCAACCTGTTAAACGACATTCATCAGTATAAGGTAGTAAGTATAGTAAGTAGTATCAAACTGATGCAAGATATATGAGGATATGTTACAAAGGGGAAATAGCACAAATTAATACTTTTGGATTTTTGTTTATATTGGTAGTTTACCTTATGATGATCACCAAATAGAGGTCATAGTTGCCCTGCCCATAACCTGTGACTCTTAACTGGTAAATCCATGCTGCAAGGCACAGATTCAGCCAACCTACATGCTGGATACCTGAGAGTTTTACCAAACCGGTGTTTTCCATGCATGACAACGCTGCCATCTATGGATGAGGGCTATACGCCGTTTATCCTGCATCACGTTGCCGCCTGTGTGCGTCCGGACGCTGCCGCCCTGACGCGCCTGTCAACTGAAGAAACTCCTCCCCGCAGACAGCGCGTTCTCTCGCCTTCCCAGCGCAATGGTCTCCTGGATTATCTCTAGACTTGTGGTGTAAGTCATCTTTTTTAAATAACATATTCTCTGTGATATAATAGAATAATAGCAAGCGAAGACAAACAACGTTTCCCGATTATTGCGTGGCTTTAAGATGCTCATTGCCCAGGTGCATGAGCAACCCGATCCAATTTAGGTCTTATTTCTAAGCAGAGTCAGCCGTGAATTGGGATTGGTGGGGGTGGTGGTCTCTCGTGTTTTTGTTTTTTTTTTAGCTTAACAGCAGTCCTATTTTTACAGTAGGGTACTTTGCTATTTCAACAGGAATACAATAGCTGGGCCCGTAGACCCTGAGTATTTCTAAATAGACTGTCATGGTTCAGTAGCTTGACATTCTTTGTGTTTAGCAAGTGCCCCTTTCCTCCTAGACAACGACGTGACGTGATTGGGCAAATTATCTATATTATTTAAAAGGTGTTAGTCTGCTCAGAAATAAGATGCGTCGAATCTCACTTGCGAGGTGACTGGATTAGCCGGAGCGGCTGCGAGTGAAGCTATTCTGTGTTGATGTCCTGTATCGGGAAAACAAAAGGGATGGGTCATCCTTCTCAGGTTACAGTGCAAGTGTTGTTCACGATACTAAGCCCCGTGTGCTTATTTCCCACATCATTATGAATGTATCCCATATTAAACAATGGGGTCCCATTTATTACTGTACTGACCATTTTACTGGTACAAGATATGAATCAGCGCCATGACCGTGCGGAGTAGACTTATAGCCGATCCAAACCTCAAAATAGTGAGGCAATTAAATTTAGATTACACTATCCTGTTACATATGGGGTTGTCCTGGAACAAATGGCAATAGCCCCAGCCCCAGGCTGTCATTTGGGATATCCAGCCTCGAACAGGAACATTTCGCTTCACCTAGAGCTGATATATTTATTTTGGCTGTCCTTCTGTGTCTAAACTCTATAATAGCACAGTTATCTGCAGTCCAGGCCAACACGGTGCAACATTATGTAGGTCAGTAACTTGATCAGGTCACTCTCACAGCTGTTGCCTAGCTGTTAAACTTCAACAGGGTCCTGTCCGCGACTGTATAGTCAGCAGGTGTCTACACCCGAGTAGACATTTCTTAAAAAAGTAAACAAAGGCTAATTTTAGCTCGCATGTTGGCACGTTTATCCTTTTAGTCAAATCGGCCCTGTGCACTGAGGTAGAGGCTGGTTGGACATTTTCTGATATATCTTGTTCTGACCTGCCTGAGCTGATCTTCATTCTCATCATGAGGACCCAAAAAATATTACATTACATTACAGTCATTTAGCAGACGCTTTTATCCAAAGCGACTTACAATAAGTGCATTCAACATAGGTAGGATGCATTGGGAAAAAATAAATAAATAATCTTTTAACCTCCAATATATGGATGTCAGTACTACAAATATGGCCACTTTCATAGATGGCCTGCATGCATTTACATGGATTTACATACATAGTACAGAAATACATTATACATGAAATATTTTTTAAATTAATCTTATCCCAGGATTTTTATCCATAAGTATATTTACTTACATTTTGAAGTAGCTTGTCAGGATATATTGTTCATATTTATTTAGATTTTGCGTATATGTCACTCTGGTGTATATTTTTGTCCGATGGGCTTGATGGGCACATTTTTCTTTGTCTTCTAGACTTGTGTTTGGTACACTATATCCTGCATACTCATCCTATAAAGCTGTGAAGTCAAAAGATGTGAGAGAATATGTAAGTATTGTTTTTATACAACATGTCACATTCAGTGAGTGACATGATATACGTGACCCCTGCTTTACAAAAATATGAATCTACAAGGTGTTATCTATAGTTACGTGAATTATCTTTCCCTGCTCCATTCCATTTTCAGGTAAAATGGATGATGTACTGGATAATATTTGCCCTATTCACCACTGTGGAAGTATTGACGGATATGTTTCTTTGTTGGTAAGTGAAAATGTTTGTTATTATTATGTAAGTGATATATATTTCTCTGTCAGAAAATGCATTTTGATTATTTGTGTTTTTATCCCATAATACAAGTAGTCAGGTTTGTTTCTTTGAAGTTACAGTCATTGACATGGGAAACACGTGTGATATACCATCAAGGTTTGCTTTAGCAATGGCGCCATCATTTTTTATCTTTGCTGCAGGATCCCTTTCTACTATGAACTGAAGATAGCCTTTGTGGTGTGGTTACTGTCCCCTTACACTAAAGGCTCCAGTGTGCTTTACAGGAAGTTTGTTCATCCCACGCTTTCCTCAAAAGAGAAGGTGAAATCTGTCTCGTCTTCCTTTTCCTGGTGCATTTCAAAGGAGAGGGGCTTAGATGAAAATATTAAACGTATGCTTTAGGTTAGTTTGTGTAGTTATGTGTCTGTTAGAATTTGAGTTTCACATGTAATCAGCTATCTAGAGGACAGACGTGCCTCTTTGTGCCAGTTTATTGGCTGGACAGGAGAAAGGAAATGTCATGTTATTCCCCATTTCTCCTTTCCTTTTTACTTCATATTTGGGTCAGGAAACACGTCAGAGAGTCGGGCGGGGAACAACAAACACAGAATCAGATGAAAGATAAAACAATTCTCAGAAAACACCTGTTAAAAACAATGAATGTAATTAAAGTATTGATTTGTTTATCATAAAACATAGTGCAGAAAATAATGAGTTTGCCTCACTTGAAGTCTGTCAAGAAACAGAAAATTCACATATATATTTTTTTGTACTTGCGCCAGGACATTGATGACTATCTCTGCCAAGCGAAGGACAAAAGCTATGACACCCTGGTGCATTTTGGGAGGAAAGGGCTGAATGTTGCAGCCACAGCTGCGGTCATGGCTGCAACAAAGGTACTGCTGACTCTGAATATGTGATTTGTACAGACCTGGGGGTATGGTCGTGTTTTTTTTGCCTTCTACTCTTTGTGGAGTACGAGTAGGATCCAGTACCACAATATTGCCAATCTAAGAATATAAAAAACAATTCGAATTGACATGCACGTTCTCTTTTCCCTTCTAGGGCCAAGGAGTCCTGTCAGACAGACTGAGAAGTTTCAGCATGCAGGATCTGTCTTCCTACCAGTCTGACCCCACCAACACCGACTCTGTCACCGCTCAGCCTGCGTCAGCACCTCACAGGCCCAGAACCATGATGCGCAGCAAGTCAGAGGGCTACAGCAAGGGTGAGAATACTATACTGGCACACTGACTCTTGCCACCAAACAGTAAGAAAGTAAAAGCTGCTATAGCGATCGACCTGTTGAGCATACAATTGGACAGTTTTCTGGAGCGTATTAAAGTTCTATTGTGTGGTTGAGAATATATCAGGATGTATCATGCTGCTTTTATAATATGGCACATTGATTAAAACACAGGGTAACACATTGACTGTTCACCAAATTACGCTTGCTTGAGCATCAAAATAATGGGTCTGCGCTATACAGGAGTGGTGCCTGTTTATTTTGTTTAGCACACATTATCGTACAGTTTTTTTTACTTCCTGTTCAAGCTTGTTTAAGCCTGCAGATATTGTTCAGTACCTTCGCTTTCCTGAGTCCCCCCTAACCTCAAATCTGCCTTCCTGTTTGGATGGCTGTCTAGCTAAGGTCAGGACCCACTGGCCCCACTGGCCCGCCAGGCTAACCATCCTGTGAAAACCCACATGTAGCTTGTGTCATTTGTTTTGCTAACCTAAAAAATACTTACAACTATTTTACATTTGATAGAAATATCTGTAAACCTGAGGTATAACTAACATTTTATTTAACAATAAATAAAGTTTGCGTGACTATTTCTGTTAATATTTATATGTGGTGAGTATACTCTCCACATAGTTACTGTCTATTAATGACTAGATGCAGTTATGTGTTCTCAGTCACTAAAAGATAAAGTAATTCTAAGGGTTATAAAAGGCCGTTTGAACAGTGCTGGCAAATATTAATTTTTAATGAACTTTCTGCTGTCAGTTTTCATTCATTCATTTCATTTCATTCACTTGAATGGACATAATTCTGCATATATTGAAAAGCAGTACAGAGAAAACCTAATAGGACAAAGCATGTTAAACTCGTTTGTTCGTTTATTGGCTCAAGCTAACCGTTCCTACTCAGATAGTCAGTCTCTGCTCTGTCCAATGATACGCACTTTCATTACCACCACAGACTAAAATCAGTTGCCGCACTACAGCAATTACCGCTTTCAATTTCCTAGGCCAGAGACAGAATTGATGTGTGCAGGCCTGTTGTTCATTCCTCCCGCCGTCCTTTTTCACGGTGCAGGGCAGGATTTTGACATGACTGAATATGAGGTGTTGGACCATTGGGACACCAAGGAGTTGCTGTCCCAGACTCTTGTGCCTTTTGAGCCCCAGCCTAGACCCACACCCGTTTCGCCCTCACTGACACCCCAGTCCTCTCCACCCTCCACACCTTCACCACCCCGCGCTCCTCCAACTCCAGAGCAGCCTGAGGTGGTGGGGAAAGGGGTGCAGCCAGCATCAAGCTCACCACAGCTCAGGCTGATTAAGAGGAAGGCTCCTGAGGTACTGCCTTGTAAACATGGCTGCTCAGCTGCTGCCTGGTTCTAACTGCCCCTTGAGAGTGGTGATTAACCCACTGATTCACTAATCTTTACTGCTGTGCATCTAAACGAATCATTACGGGGCAATATTCTCCCACTTCTGGCTGCTAATAGGATCTCTACACTGATAAAGCCGATTCATGCATTAGCTTTAGTGGAATGATAATTCAGTGCAAATGATTGTGTGCTTTTGATTAAACCCCTCTTGGTTGCAATGGCTCACATGTTTGCAAATGAGGAATGAGAGGAGGGCAAACATGTCCAGTGATATCCAATGAGGTGGATAAATGGACACGGATTGTTTCCCATTGTACTTTTTTTTACCTTTTTTCTTTTTTCTTTTTGTGTCAAATTCCAATAATAATTCCAATAAATCAGAAAACAGTCCCTGGAACAATTAAATTCCCCGACTGTATTCTCTGCCAAGGTGTTCATTCATAAATGTTAATGCATATCAATGTACAAATATGCATAACAAAACAATGAGCATATGAATAGTGTGCAATTTCCTTGGTGGCTGTTAGCTGACTTAACTTCATCTCCCTTTTTCCTTTCATCTCCATCTGTCCCTCCCTCTATTTAGCCTCCTCCTAGAGTCTTAAGGCCTCTCACGAGATCCAGGAGTGCCCTTTCTTCATACAATGAAGCCATGTGAAACTGTGTCCTCAAGACTACTTCAGCTGCCTTCGCTGCAAGGAAAAGAAGATAGGAAAAAAATACTGTACGGCCAAAAGCTGCATGTTTAAAGCAGCCTTGTTCTGGAATAAGGTATAACCAAAGTGACTTATGACCCCTCTATATATAGTATATAGCTTGTGGCTCATGATTAAAAATGTGGTTTGTGACACTGAGGCAGGACACAAGACTGAATGGGTTTCATGCTGACAGACATTTTTAGTTTGTGGGTTATCGAATATGCTTTGTATTTATGTACAGTTTGTGTTTTTCATTTTAGTTTGTTTTTATATCAGGTTTGGAGAGACAGTTGCATGTATGTCTTCCAGTCATTAGTCCCCAGTTTATTAAACAGAATGTATTGTCACTGAATATTACAGCTGGCATTGTGAGTGACATAGTCACTGTTTGAGAATGTGCTACAAGCCACAGATCAAAAGAAAGGGTTTTCTGTTTTCTAACCTTAATCTCTTTAGATTGCAGAAAGAGTTCTGAGCCAATGCAATCTGCACTGATGAATTATCACTACAAGGTATTAAAAAAGTCAGTCAAGTAATTACCCCAGAACATATTCCTGTAAGGCTTCCTTTTAAGTAATGGAAGAAGTCAGACAGCAGTGACATACAATATTCTATTTTTTACCTCTGCATAAAAGCCTTATAGAAAACGGTAAAATATAAAATGTCTCAACAGGCCAAAAGTATTACAAACACTATTATGTTCTTTTTAAAACGCCTTGCACTATGTTTAGCATATCAATTTACTGCCCTCAATACTCAGAAACGGCCAAAAATTCCTATTAATCATCACAAATTTCTAGCTGAACATTATCGCCCATGATTTAGCCTCATTGTTATTTATTGTGTGATAAAGAAATAATTACTTGTGTAACGTAATTACATTTTTATCAGAAATAAAATGATCTCAGTGGAGCAGACTGTTTTGACAATCTACTGTCCAGTTCTATCTAGTTTCAGTGTAATTTAATGTTATTCAGAAGATTTATGTTGCTTGTGCAATTTAATGCAATTTTAGGAATACATCACTGTAAGTTGTAGCACCACAGAGAAATGGGCTATCAGTGAGTTAAATATATATATAACATGGTTCTTTTTCATGTTTGACATCACTGTGTAATACTCTGCTGTTAACTAAGCAACTCCAACCCCCCAGGTTCTTGCCCATCTACTTGCTTCTTCTATTTTTTATGAATACAATAGAGTAATTGTATTGGTTTGCAGGTTTACAATCTATGGGCAGTTAATATTGGGGACGTGTTTTGCCAACAGCAAGAGGTGATACACTTGTGTCTTTGTATGTTTTCATCCTGTATGTACGTATTACACAACGTATCACTATGTGTTACTGATGGTTGGAATTAGAGCAGCAGAGATTTAACTGACTATTATTTACAGTGGTTTGAAGTTTGAATCAAAAGCTTCTCAGGTACAAATGTTTGTTCAATTGTTCTGATTTTGTAGATACACTTGTTATGCACATGAAACGTCCCTCTAAAGGGTAAATGGTAAAAAAAAAAGAAAAAAGAAAACAGGATAGATTCTGGCCTGTGATAATGATCTGAAATCTGTGTTGCAGCATTAGTGGTTTCAGTGTTAGTGTTGGAAGTGATTTCCTTCTATTAAAAACCATACAAAGTAAAACTGAGAAAATACAACAAATATGTTGATGCTAAGTAGCAGATTTGTATACTTGTGAGTAGATTGATAAATTCATCATTGCATGTTTGTTATTAGTTTGTATGAAAATGGTTTTCTTAAGTGATTTTATGTGAAGCTGTTCTGGGCCTCGTCTGACGCCTTGCTGATAATTTTTTTGTCAGTTATTTTTAAGTGCTTTGTTGGAAGAACAGGAAATCCTATATTGACTCTTTCAATTGTCCATACATACGTATGAGGAACATGTCTTACTTGCTGATAGAAACTTGCCACTTTCACTTTATTGATGAAGAAAAAACACTTTACTATGTTATCCTGAAATTGTTTTGTTCTGGCAGGCCAGAATCTCAAAATACTTAAATCTTCAACTTGATTGTGAATTACAAGGAGTGATGTGATGACATGGCGGTTTATGGCTATCAATTTATCTTTACACTCAGTTAAGTATGTCTGTTGCTGAATTGACCTACAGCCATTAAATATGAAGCAAAACTTTGACACTGCTTGTGTTTGATCTGTGACTTAAAACATATCTTGGCGTGACAACTTCCCCTGGTTTCTTCTTCTGCTTATTACTCTAATAACATTATCTTTACTCATTACAGTCTGATAATGATTATCTAAAATGATTTAATCCTGCTTTTTTCATGTTTTCTGTTCTATACTGGGTCTATCTAACGCAAAAAGAGGATGCAACCCGTATCTGCGTAGCCGGTAAGGGTTGACATTCCATCCCTTACGCCAGAGGGGATGGCGTCGTGTATGTCGTCGTCTGCGGCGAACACAATAGGTAAATATATATTCTTCAATTAGTTGTGGAAACATGTGATAAACTAGTGATTAAGTCGAGTATGAATTTGAGTCAAAATCCGAATCGCAACATGTGCATGGTGGTTTGGGTGTCCAGTCCATTGGAATCTGCACGTTGGCGGACTCAGGGGCACGTACTTGGTACATAGCGAGATTGTCGGTTGCTTTAGTGACGCAAGATTTAATCAATGCTGATGTGCACACGCAGACTAGGAGGAAAACCACTACGACAGTGACTAGTCCTACCATGAATTTCGCAAAGGACGCTCCCCAGGTACCAAACAGGCCGGACAGTCCGGCAAAGGGATCAAACCCATGCTCCTCGTGCAGTCGTTTGATACCTTCCACGGTCTCATGAGCCAAGTCTGCAACATGGGAAGTTGAGTCCGAGATGTAGGTGCAACATTCAGTGCCTATAACTTTACAAGTACCACCCTGAGAGGCTAGGAGTATGTCAAGAGCCATTCTATTTTGGAGTGTCATAGTACGGATTTCAGATAGTTCAGTGGACATAGCAGTTATTGTGACGGTTGAAACATTCATGTGGGGCGGAGCAATTGTGCATATTTATGCTATGCGACACCAAATGCATCTCTTGAGCCCACGGGGTTACTGATACTAGCGCGCTGACTCTAAAGAGTTGGAGCGTACGGAGATGGATCACAGACAATGGAGGTGTCCTGGAGATGTGTTTCAGATGAACAGTTAGTTTGAGTTAGAGTCATTTGAACACGATACACTAGGCCAGTGTCCATGAACTGGCGGAAATAAGTTAAATGTAAGAGAGATGTGGCATTCACGCCAGTCGGCAGGTAGTTTCTATTTAGCTGAGTTATCACATATGTCACTATGTGTCGGCGTGGTTCAGTCTGGTCATAAATAACAGAGGTGGGGGTGTAACAGTCTGCATCTGTATCGGGAATAGTTGACACTAGTCCGCTCCAATTTAGTTGTTGCCAATCAGTGTAGGTGAACGGAATTGGTTTCACCATAGGTGCATGAGTGGATGGCGGCATATGTTGGCAAACCCAACATGAATTTAGTCACATACATTATTTGTAAGGCCAAGTTACTCACACCATTAGTTGATCGCTGAACACGGAGTATAGCACCTGATTTAGGTGGCGACGACTGGGGATTCTTTTGCATGTAGAAACTACATGGTTTGGCACCTAAGGGAAAGTAATCTGGTGGATGCTTATTACAGTCAGGATTTGTCTCAAGCTGTGATTTGGTGAAACACCAGTAACTCGGAGCGAACAGATCAGTGGCATAGTGCTCTTTAATTGAAATCTCCTGGTGTGTGTCATTCCGACCTTTGAATTGTATACGTTTCTGGTTAAGTAATGATGACCACATCCATATACCTGCTGGTTCTATGGGATTATAAACCCATTTAGGACTGCCTAATATCTTGCAATCATCAATGTTACATCTGTCAATAGGACAAAACATGGTTATGTGTGTGGTGTATCTTCGTTGGCGGCGTCGAACATGCCGCGATGAGTCCTCGTCAGGAGCGTTGATCTCGTCCCTCAGTGGTGCCGTTGGCTGGGCACTGACATCTGTGTGTGTGCAATTATCAGTGTAAGTGTGTGCAGAGACAGTAAGTGAGCGTGTGTGCTCGTTGATGCGGCTGTTGTTTACGACTGCTCCTCCCTCTACAGCCCAGATGACGAGGGCTGTGCCGATCATGAAGAGGGAGGCGATGATGATGATGCCTTTGAGGATGCTGTCCTTGCACCCGTGTCGGTTGGCGCGCCCCCGTCGTGGGGCGCTAGTCGGCATCTGGTTGCATGGATCCATTCGGATTTTCCTTCGACCTTTACTGCAGTTCTGGTTGTCAGCAACACCTGGAACGGGCCTTTCCACCTAGGAGAGAGAGAAACCTTTTCTAGTGATTTTATCAACACAAAATCTCCTGGTTTAAACTCATGGGTGGGGTCAGAACCGGGAACTGGTAGGCTACTGGCTACTCTGAGGTGGTTTTCTCTTAAAGTATGGCCTAAACCCAGTACAAAGTCTGTGAGGTGCTCACTAGTCCAAATTAGAGTAGCTCTGTGTGGTGGTAATGGCGGGCTGGCTCCTGTGGACATTGGTCTGCCCCCATTAGCACCTTGCATAGAGCACCAGAGGAAGAGCCTCTGGCCATTTCAGCCCTGTCTGTTGGACTGTCTTGGTCAGTTTTTCTTTGATTGTTCCATTCATCCTTTCAACCTGACCTGAACTTTGGGGATGGTAGGGCACGTGTAGTTTCCAGTCTAATCCTAAGACTTTACACATACTCTGAGTGACTTTTGAGGTGAAGGGTGTACCTCTGTCACTGTTGATCCCCTGTGGGATTCCAAACCTTGGAATCACTTCTTTTAGAAGGCACTTAACCACTGTGTTAGCGTCTTCTTTTCGTGTGGGGAAATGCTTCAACCCACTTGGAGAACATATCTACAATTACCAGTAGGTGTTTGAATCCCTGGCAAGGTGGCATATGTACAAAATCTATCTGCATATTTACAAAGGGACCTGATGGGACGGGTAAATGGTCATGTTGGATTGCCTGTTCGTCCTTTGTTGTTTTGCGCGCAAATGAGACATGTTTTGACAAGCGACTCTGCTGCGGCTGTGATTCCCGGGGCAAACCATTGTGTTCTTATCATATGGGTTATCCCCCCTTTTCCTACATGTGCAGGACCGTGCGCGGCACGTGCCAAGACATGAAGGAGAGATTTAGGACAAACCGGTCTCGTTCCATCAGGGTGGAGCCACAAGCCTGACTCCGATTTTAAACAGCCTTTGCGTGACCACAAAGCCTTCTCATTGGGCTCAGCGCAATCTTGAAGGACTGCGACATCATTAAGAGAAGTGGTGTGGCTGCGTGGCAAGAGGCTGTTTC
Source organism: Hoplostethus atlanticus (assembly GCA_034670405.1). NCBI lineage: Eukaryota > Metazoa > Chordata > Actinopteri > Trachichthyiformes > Trachichthyidae > Hoplostethus > Hoplostethus atlanticus. Next base: position 5,024,722 of record JAXDDX010000004.1, read on the forward strand.
GCGAGGCCTTGGAGGACCATAGAGGAAGAGGTAAGTGCCGCTTGTTTGGCAGCAGTGTCTGCCATTGCATTACCTTTTGACACAGAATCAGCAGCACCAGTGTGAGCTGCACATTTAACAATGGCTAACTCAGAAGGGAGTAGAATAGCCTCAAGAAGATTGTTAATGAGCATGTGATGTTGTATGGGTTTACCAGAGGACGTGACAAAACCACGGAGCTTCCACAACACTCCGAAATCATGTGTGACACCGAATGCATATCTGGAATCTGTAAAGATTGTGGTAGTTTTACCTCTAGCAAGGATGCAGGCTCTGGTTAAAGCATACAACTCTGCGGCCTGAGCAGATGTGCCCGGTGGGAGGGCATGAGCCTCGATCACCTCAGAATCCGAAACTATAGCATAACCAGCACGGTAATCGCTGTCGGAAAGACGAAAAGAGGATCCATCTGTGTACAGAACAAAGTCAGAATTTGAGATCGGTGTTTGTTTGAGATCAGGACGAGGTGATGTAGTTACATCTATCACCATTTCACAGTCATGCATGTCAGCGTCTGCAGATTCATCAGGGCCAATGGGAAGAAGTGTAGCTGGGTTAAGAGGAGGCGCCCTTTTAACAGTTATGTGAGGTGCAGAAAGGATGATGGCTTCGTACCCAGAACGTCTGGAAGCAGTGAAATGCTGAGTGGCTGCTGATTGCAACAAATGTACCACCGAATGTGGGGCAAAGACAACACAGTCATGAGCCAAAACAATAGGGGCAGACTTTTCGATCATTTCAGCGACAGCAGGCAATGGATCTGAGACACGCTGGCATACCACAGACTACCGGAGAGAGCTTTGAAGAATAATAGGCAACCGGCCTGTAATGAGAACCATGTTTTTGGACAAGGATGGCATTGACAAACCCTTTGGTTTCGTGCACGTAGAGATGGAACGGCTGGGTGTAGTCTGGTAACCCAAGGGTAGGTGCTGATAGCAAAGCCTGTTTGAGCTGTGTGAATGCGTCATGAATTTCAGGAGACCACACAATGTCTTTGGGGGCATCAGCCTTGGTCGAAGCACGTAGGACAGCGTCCATTGTTCTGTAGTCATAGATCCAATGTCTACAGTAGTTAGTCATTCCCAGAAAAGACAACATCTCAGTCTTTTTGCGAGGAGGGGCGGCTGCACAGATAGCCTTGACTCTGGAGAGAGTAGTCTGGAGCCTTGGGATAGACGATATCCCAAGTAAGCAACAGTGGGAAGACAAAACTGCAACTTCGCCAAAGAGGCTTTGTGTCCCTTCTCTGCAAGATGATTAAGCAGAGCGATGGAGTCAGTCTCACAGGCTTCCTTTGAGGGTGAAGCAATCAACAAATCATCAGCGTATTGCAACAACGTGCTTCCGCCTGGGAGGGTCAATGCATCCAAGTCACGCTTAACAGCGATAGAATAGACTGTAGGGCTCTCTGTGTAGCCTTGGGGTAGGCGTGTCCAGGTGTATTGCTTACCGTTATATGTGAATGCAAATAGGTATCTACTGTCTTCATCCAACGGGATGGAAAAGAATGCAGCACACAGATCAACAACAGTGTAATGCGTGGAGTCTGCAGGCAAACTAGCCAGAATAGAATTGGTATCTGCCACAAGAGGGGTCATAGGGACCACAATGTCATTCACTGCCCTCAGATCCTGAACAAAGCGCCATTCATCTGCACGACCTGGTTTAGGGACTGGGAGAATAGGAGTGTTGCATGGACTATTGGTTTCAACCAGAACTCCTTGTTTCAGCAATGACTCAATGACAGGTTTGATACCTGCAATGGCAGCGGCAGATAATGAATATTGCCTGAATGCATGGAAGCGCTGCTGATTTTTTAAGTGTCACCACGTGTGGTGGTGCTGAGGCAACAAAACCTACATGATTTTTGTGAAGCGCCCACAACTTGGGAGGAACCTTTGACAAGGCAAGAGGGGGTGAGTAATGGGGAATGGGGGAGGGGGTTTGGAAGGAAAAATAAGTTGGAATGGGAGGAAGTGTAGGAAGGGTTAACTTGAAACAGTCGCCGGGTAATAACCCAAGGATGCCCCAAGGGGTCGATATCTCTTGAAGAGGAGTCAGCTGTGAAAGTGCAACACACATGGGGCCCAAATCTTGAGGCTGATAGCCAGAGGCGACAGCCAAGGACACATGGGGAAGTGAATTGGGCATTTGAAAAAATGCAAGTTGTTCTGTAGACAGTGGAAGTACAGCTGCACAACCCTCAACGCCTATGAAGATTGTAGATGGAGCGATTAAAGTGTCTGGTTGCGTCAGACGCGGGTCAGCCAATTCAGCATATGGTGGTGATACAGGTACAGTGCCATACAATGCGGTACAATGCAATGAGGTGAGATGAGTCATTGATAGCAATTTAGTAGTTAGACTAGGTGAGTGTTTGGACATTGCAATGATGTTTGTTTCTGAAAGAAAATCAGAAAAGTATGGGTAGCTTCCCACAGACCAGGAATAGAGAAAATCAGGAGTTAACATGTTGGCAGCCTGAAAAACATTTTCCTCTGGTAAGTCATAACAGTCCATCAGGGGTGCAATAAATCACAGCATTCAATTTACACAAAGCATCTCTGCCCAATAAGGAAACTGGGGTTGTGTCAGACATTATGAACCTGTGCTGCAATTCATTCCCTTCTACTGTAACAATTGTAGGTTTAGACAGTGGCTCAGTCATAGGAATGCCCATGACCCCACCGTCGTGACTGTCTGTCTACTCTGTTCCAAAATATTTTCATCCGCTTGGGTTGATGACAGTGTGGCCCCACTATCGACTAACATAGTTATCCTCTTTCCTGCTACACATACATTCACAGTGGGGTCTTCTTTTGGGGTTTTTGAAAGCCGAATTCGTGCGAACTGGTGACTGATCGTGTTCTTCCTCATGGCCTCCCTATTGCTGGGGGTAACTCATTGTATGAGCGGGAGGGGCTGAAGGCGGTGGAGGAGGAGGGAACTGTCCACATCCACCACACTGTGCACACTGGGGTTGCTGTTGAGTGTTATCTTTCTCTTTGTTATACTTATTTTTCTTTTTGCTTCTACACTCCCTGGCCCAATGCCCCTTTTTCTCACAGTTGTGACATTTATCATTAGATTTATCTCTAGGTTTCTTCCATTCACCTTGAGCCATATTTAGAGCATGTTTTCGAGATCTACTGAAAACACCTTGTCGATCTAAGTTGATCAATATTGCAGTGATTGATGCGAACGGCTGCAATCCCCAATTCGGGGTAGTCAGTCTGACCGCAGTGGAGATGTTCGGCTGAAGGCCATTCATCAGGGTCTGTACCGCTAATTTGTCACTTTCTGAAAGTGGGATTCCTGCATTTGAGTCCCAAGTTAGGCGAAATCTGCTGATGTAATCTGTCAGGGACTCATCTTTGCTTTGCATACAGTTTGTCACTTCACTGAAATCTCCTGCAGATCTTGCACTATTGAATATAGCAGTTTTACAGGCCCCATCTAACCATGTGCGTCTGGTGGGATTGTGGTCCTCATTATCATCTGTAGCCCAGTCTCCATCCACACCAGCTGGGACATGAAAATTAGTCTGTATGTTCGGCCATGTTGCGCCATAGGCATGTTTCAATAGCAGCAACATGTCTGAGGGAAGCACATCATATATGTTAGAGTTTTGGTATAGCCAATTATGAAAAGCTACAGGTCTTTGCACTGGGGATGGGGCATCAGCTAACATTTGTTTAACCTCAACCGGTGTCCATGTCTTTCTTATGGCCACCTCTCCTACCATTATTTTTGGATTCATTGTTGGTTTGTGAACTTTAAGCTGTCTCCTTTCCCTTTCCTCATACCTCTTTTTAATTTCCTCCTCCTGTTTTTTCTTCTTATCGGCCAGGAGAGCCTTCCTCCTGTCCGCGGCGGAAAAGTCCTCCTCCTTTTCTTCCCCTTCCTCTGGCATCTCTACACCACCCATTGCCCCCTCCTCTGCCTGTGGATCAACATGTACGCCTCCCTGCCCTTGTCTTATCGCTGTTGCTATGGCCAACGTTTCTATTCAATTGTCTTCAGGCTCAGGCAGAGGGGGATACAATCTTTCTACCGTTTTCTTAGGAAACATTCTGACCCCCCGTCATTTGCATTTGTTGTAAACAATCCGTCCATTTCCAAACCACCACGTCTCAACATTTCACATAGTTTGGGAACCGTTAACCCAGATTGTGTTTTAGCCCAAGCATATATCAGTGCTCGGGCCTGTAATGACGGGGAGGCACTGGCATCCAACGCCAAACAGGCCACGGCCTTCTCTGTCAGGCCTACAGCTGCAATGACTTGGGGTAGTGTGCAGAATGAGCAGTTGTAGGCGATTTTCTCTATCGGCCATAGGCACCTCAGGGGACCAGGTTCGTGACGTATCTAATGTTTTACCTTTAGGAGGTTGGGTGGTTTCAGGGGTTTTAGCCTCTGATTCATCTCCCTGCTTTGGGGATTTATTGTGTTGCTTTGGGGGCGGGTGTCGTTTTGCGACATCTCGCCAAACTTCCAAACATTTTTTCATATAATCATAATCCCATTTCGGATCTCCCTGACCACCCTCGATATTGTCTGTCAGAATTTGCATTTTCTTTGGGGCAAATGATCCGCCAATTGACCACTTCCCCTCCGTCCAGTCATACATATCATGTGTGAATGGCACTGCATAAACAAGATCTTTTTCTTTCATAATTATTTCGGCAGCGGAGCCGGCAAGCACAATGGTTTTGCTATTTCTTTTGTAATTCTCGAATTCTGCCGCTCATGGCCTTACTATATTTAAATGGAGGTTTCTGGTCCCCAAGTTGAGTCTTTGACAAGGCGCTGCCCATTTTGCGAGATAGTGGCTTACACTTACACTTAGGAAAAAGGAAAACAACTCCTTACCTTGGCGCTGCTGCGGTAGTCTTAAAAGTGTGTCTTATCTTTCATTCCGTTTGGCCTCCGCTGTCTGCTGTCTGCAGGGACCGGCCAGGCTCTGACCCTCGTCTCCGCAACTCACTCTCCGCTCACGGAGATGTCTCTGTTATCTGGAGGGATCGGTCAGGCCCTGGAAAAGACACTCACTACTTTTCACTTACCTTCGAGTTAGGTTAGACACTTATGCACTCATGTAACGCAGGCAAATATTTCGGACAATTTTACTTAAACAAATGTGCTCAATACATGACAATTTAGGATTTTGACTTCCAGCGGTGACACTGGGCGTGTGGTCACACCACACTTACACTACTATCATATAGTGCTTACTTGCGCCTAGAACTCATCCTGTCAAGGTATCTTGTTTACTAAACGTCTTAACGGTAGCTGCTTAATAAGTCGGATCGTCTCTTCACGACTGCCTAACGTCGCTGAGTGCTATTTCAACTCCGATATCTTGTTAGGGCTTAACCAATGCACCGCTCTCAGTCCTAAGTTTTGTTTTACACCCGTTATGCTTTTGGAATGCTTTCGTTGTGATATCAGGTAGCGTGTATGAGCCGCGTACCCTTAGAGGCAGTTCACCACCTCAGACACTGATTATCACTCAGAAATGCATTTTGATTTGGTTTCTGTTCAAAATGAATTTTAATCAAATTTGTTCGTTTTGGATCTCGTCAAGACACACTTACGTGGGAGGTCACAATACAAATGATGTACTCACCCCGTTAGTAGTCTGTATTGAGATCCTGTTCGTGACGCCAGTTTGTTGAATAAATTCAGATCTAGGCAGAAGTCTTTCAATCATGAATTACATGAGCAACATTTATGAGCACAATACAATACAATGCAATACTATACTATACTGAGCTCAGGAGAGATACACACACATGGTTATGGTATGCGGATCTCTGTCAGAGAAGCCTCTGAACAGAGATTATAAAGCTAAGGATAACAAAAAAGGGGGGGGGTAGCTTCTAACACACTAACACAGTAGTCTCTAAACAAGGGGCTATTTCTACAAGGGGGGGTTACTTCTACACATCTGCAAGGTCACTCTGATAGTTTGGTCTGAACAATGTGTGCTATGTGAAAGTGTCATGGGCAAGGGCTCTCCCGTGCCCCTCATGGGACTGGCCTTCTAGTATGGTTTATGTGACTCCTGACCTATGGCCCACCGGGCCCTTAGTCAGGGCCTAGTGTCATATATGAACTTCTGTACCAGAACACAAGACACTTTCACATATGCCCACCTCAATCATGTTACTCCTAAAAACTACACTAAGGATACAAAATCAACACGATACATAAATTCTTCCACAGTTTAGCTCTTTAGTTTATTTTGTTGTCTCTCTAGGGGAGGTCTGCACATTTCCTCCCTTATTTTCTACTTAGTGTAAATATCTATTTGGGTACAAATAAATAAAAAATAAATAAAAGCATGCCACACATCAACCCGAACAAACTAGTGCATTGGAAAAACAAAGTAACAACCCATGGGGGAGGAAGGAAGAAGCGAATCACTTCAGAGACGTGACTTTATTACAGGATATTCAAACAAAAAACAAAATACCATATATTAATCAGCAATTACAGTTTGAGGTTAACCCGATCATGGTACTTAAGGTATGGATCATTAAGGTACCAGTTCCTCCTCTTCCAGAATGAAGTCGTCATTTTATTCAAAAGCCTGCTCTGTGTTTTGCTACAAAATACATGCTCCCTCAGGCGCTTCCGTCTGGGAGGCATCTTCTTCCATAGTTTCTTCTTGTATCCAGCCTGTTTACAACCAGAACAGTCAAATCTCAATTAAGTCATGCTATTCATCAGACTGCCAACAAGACATGGCTAAATGACTTTGCCCAGACTAGAGCTTTTCAACAACAATGTCAGGAATAACTGTTTTAAGGTGTCATCTGAAGAAATTACTCAATGATTTTGCTATCCGAAATAGTATAAGACTCGTACCTTGCGCCTGAGCCAGAGGCCACAATGCAGCCTCATGAACCTGTCTGTCACAGATTTCACTGACTTCCTCTTCCCTTTCTTCAGACTGTAGTATGTCAGGTTTCTGATTGGCTGCTGAATCAGGCTGGGAATAAGCGCTGACACCCTGCATCAAAGCAAATTAGAGAAGTAAATAAAGGCACAACATTTCATTTCATCAACTTTTTAAGTATGATCAGCATAATCATAAAGGCGACATTAGTGATAATAATTATTACAACATCTAAATGTAAGCATATGACATGCATTCCCATTGGCCTTTACCGTTTCAGGATACTCTGTTGGGGTGGCTGACACAATGCAGCAGACGGACAACCCCAGATAGGAGCTGCTGCAGATCTCTGAAGCGGCTGAGGATGGCTGATGGTGGAAAACTGACAGATCTTTGGTGCCCTGGCGCGGAGAATGAGCGGCCTCAGCAAGCCTGTCCAACACATGGACAACATTAAAACACCGCTTTAGCACAACCCAGGTGTAGCCGTGATACGACTCCATTCACAGGGAAGGAGAATCCCACATACAACGAAGCCAGTCACTATCTTAGCTGACAGACCAAGAGTTCAACTAGAAAAGCTGCCCATGTTTTCCATCGAGGGGTGGCGGAAAGGGCATCGCTTAACTTGGCCGCATTAGCATCGATGGCGAGACAACACACGCACGTCTTCATAGTTCTGCCATTTCACTGTGCTACATGTGCTAAATGTCAACGTGGATAAAACACTGAACGTCAAAGAGGAAAGCAATGCGAAATGTGTAAATAGCAAAGTATAGATACCTGACATCGTCCTCCCCAGGACGGCCGCCATGTTTCCTCTAGGACGGTCAACTACGGAGCGCTGTTAGGACAATCAGTACATGATCGCGATTGTCTAAACCGAACAATGTTTTTGCCTTGCTAATTTATTGCCTATAGCCTATCTTATTACTTTCACTGTATTTTATAAGACCAGAGTCATCGACAGTGTCTGGGACTCTGGAATTAATATATAAGGACCCTAGAACTATTTGAGTATATCATTCAAGTCCCTTCACACCTGCACTATGTAATTTTATGTAATTTAGTCGTTGGCGGGCCCAAGTGGCAGCGAGAGGCAACTGTAACTGTATTTTTGAAGACATCAATACCCAGAAATCGTATTGCTCTCATACTTTCCTCGGATCTAAATTTAAACCTAATTAAATATAGTTTTGTGGAACTACCTGGACTGAAAACATTATGGCAAAGCCAGCTGTGGGCAGTGTCCACCATTGATAAATCAGACAGTAAAGTTGTTGTTTAATCAAAAAAGGCAAACTGGTTAATTTCCCCATTACTACTTCATATTCTGAAGCCCATCTGTTAGTACTTTGATAAAAGAAAGCTAATGCAGTGTTGCTATAATCCTGTATGGCAATTTTTCATTTGCGAGTTTAAAACCCTTCTCATTTGCCCATTAATTGTAGTTTGTATTACAATTCATACTTGAAGTCAGTTAGAGGTCAGGCCCAAGTTCATTCATTTTTATTTGTTTTCCTTTAAAACATACAAATATAATCTTTTTAAATAAGACAGGTGAAAACATTAAACACAGGTGTCAGTAAACCTATAGACAACAAAATGTACCTTAATCAAATGCATAAAAAACTCCAACCACAGGTCAACTTTGTATAACAGAGGAACTACTCTAAAAAGCTTAATGGAGGCACCCACCCATCTACCAAGATACGAGTGCAAAGTAAATCAATTACATCAGAAAGTGCTTTTCATTAGAGAGAGGTTCCCACCAAGTCAAGGCAGGCACCACCTTTTCAGCATTCCTATCCACGTCTCTTAATCCATTTTGCTAATTTACAAAAGGAATGCTTTTTTCCTCTAGATAGAACAACTGTAACAGTGTCGGTAACCAACAAAACACTGAACTTCTGCTTGTCAATAGTATCTTCAAATGTACCACATAAAAGAGCTGGTGGCTTATCAAAAAAACTCAGAAGGCACCATTTACTAAAACATGACTGTCTAGGATTATAGAGTCAGTCTTTCTCTATCAGTCCTTTTGTCTACAGTTCAGGCACATATGCAAAAAAAGATTTCAGTTGTTTTTTTGCTCTACCAAACACTTTGGAAAACTAAGCTGAGGACGATCCTTTGGCTCACCAGCCAGCATATACAGGTTCTCCATCACAGGGAATCCCATAGTATCGACCTTGAGGTCGCTCTTTGCGTAATAATGGAGCTCGAGCAACAGAGAGCTCTCCGTCAGCATCTCTCCTTCGACGTAGTACCAGTAAAATGACAAAGAGTAAGGCCACTGGAAGAGAGAGAGGAAGAACAGGAGAAAACATTGTTGTAAATTAGCAGCAACAGTAGGCCTTGTCAGACACTGACAAATAGCGTGATTCTTATTTCATTTTATTATGTCCTATTTGGGCATAATGTGGTCTGAATACAAAGGCAAAAACAAAACAAATCTAAGATATTTGCAGTGTGCAAAAAGAATAGTTTTGCCACTTTTTATAATGCCAAGTATGCAAAAGGCTCCTACAACATATTGAAATACAAGTATATGAAATTTAAAATGTTGTTCTTAATGTTAAGAGTCTTTTACCTAACTTCTAAAATACAATTAAGAGTAGGTTGGTGACTAAAAGTATGACAGCTCTTCCGTAGCTATTTCAGGAGGACACAAATTGCTACTCTCAGTTACCATGACATTACAAGCTTGACCCAGACCATTTAATACAGAGCTTAATTTATCTGAACCCATTGGTAATGGAGTTTTTCAAAGAGAATGAACAAGGAGATTACAATGCAGCATATGGATACAGAATATTATTAGATTGGCACATTTATTTTTTGAAGTCTGAGGTTGGATAAGTAAGGTTCTATTGTAGGTTCTATTGTTATAAGAAAACAATTCAGTATTACCTATGTATACTTACAAAAGAGAAAAGCCAATTTTATATACATTTGTCACCCACTAATGCTTGATTTAACTGATTTGATTTAGATTTATTTCGGTCATTGTATACCATAATAATAGATGAGCATGGGTTTGTGCATTGAAATGAGTTAAGTTATTTTTGGCTCTAAACATTAATTGTACCGTTTTAAAATCCATAAAACGTTTTCTTTTTAAAAAGTAATTTAAAAAAAAAGTATCACTGCGCATTTAGTTTTGGTGGTGGGCTGGTTAGCAGAGCTTAGAGGAAAGTACCAGCTTTATGACATTAAACTGCACAGAAAGTAGGCATACATAATTTGATCCAAAGGGAGCTTTGAACGATTACGACATCTAACACCAGCAGTTACTCCTACTGTGACCAAAATGGTTTTGCATATCATCAGTTCAGAAAAATGAGAATCATTTCAGCTGCAAGCTAGCCGTCTTTAAAGGGAATCAATCAGAGCAGGCATGACTGGAACTCCAAGGCCGCACAGTCACAGTATAATGAATGCACAGATGATGCATTACTGAAGAAGCTCTGAAATATCAGAAAATCATACTGGACATGTACTTACTAAAGTGCCTGAATGCATTAATACTTTTACTTAAGGAGAATCTTGAGTGGAAAACCTTTTACCAAATTAATATTTCTGTTATTTCCACATTGTGTACATCTGCCAGCATTGTTACTTACCCCCGCCTCCAATGACCAATAGAGCAATAGTAACAGGAGCCAATTCACAAGTCTCCCCTGCTTTGCGGAAGAAGGTCTCCATGCAGTAGCCTGGTGCTGTGCTGCCCTTTGGACAGAAGGCGTCATTGGGGCACATGATGGGGTTCACGTCTGGACTCTAAATAAGGACATCCTCTGTCACCAAACTTATGTAGGACATTGTTAAAAAGGTACACAGGACAGGTTCTCCAGGAGGGTACAGTACTCACAGGGCAGTAGTGATTCTCAGGGCAGACATCACAGCTTTCCTGACCCCAGCGGATCTGGAAGAAGCCACTGCTGCAGATTTGACACATACTCTGATGGGGAGCCTTGTGCATGCCTGTCCAAAACCAAATATCATCTGGATGGATGCATCTTATCCATGCATCCTCTTTTCTATTACTGTGGGCATCAGTACGCACAAAAATTACTGTGTTGGAAAACATTGCAAAATTGTGAAACTACTTATCTGCTAAATCTGTGTGGATACCTCTTTAGAGCCCTGTAGGTTTAAGTTAACAGGAAGTTGGTTACCTGGCCGGCATGGCGTGCAGTCTTTAGCAGCAGCTCTGAGAGACTCTGTGCCCCCAGGACAGATCTGGCACTGGGCACAACTAGAGGAGCTGTCAGAGACACAGACACTTATGACTGGAAATGGACAAATCACTGAGGATTTCATAGCTACCACTTCCCACTTTCATACCACTTAACGCCTAACTTTAATTTTTTACTTTCCAAGTAGGATATAAATAATTGGCAAAAATGGTTCTAATCTATACTTCACGTTATTGTCAGTGATTACAGCATGTACTATTAAAGTTATTTGGACATTTCCATCAAACTTAAAGCCAAATATGCTGACCATTATGCACACAAAATCCATTTAAACCAAGGACAATAACCGAAACTGTCAATGAACTGCATTCTCACTTCAAACAAATCATTCCGGGTGACTTGGAAGTAACCCAAGTTAGCCTCTTTTAAGCAGACAAAGGAATAGTTGTTTGGTTTACCAAAGTTCAACTTGCATGTTCTTATTCCCTCAAACCTAATCCAAACTAATGGTGTACTCTCCAGAGTATGACTCAACTTTTCCAAACAAGACAAGTGTGAAATCATCAGAGAGAATCATAATGTAAAGGGCTGGTTGTACAGACATGGAGTAAGCCTAGTCCCAAATAGCTGTTTTAACAAGAGTAACTCAAATCAACTTCCACAGACATGGTTTGAAATAGTCCTGGATTTAGCCTACTTTTGATTTTACTAACTTGGTATGATAGGGAAGGATTAGAGTGACTCCGGGATTTAATGAGGTCTTAAATGTCCAAGAGGGCAGGTTCAACTTCAGGTTAGAGTTGTTGATCTGTGGCAGTGCAGCAGAATGGGCCACCAGTTAGTTACAACCCCTTAGCACCAACAGAGTCCAAAGAGAGCAAACAGAGATTAGTCTTCTAATCAATGTGAGCCAAGAAAATGTTCAAAGTTCATACTTTCTGATTGACGATTTCTTTCAATTTTAGAGTATGTATGACTTTGATAATTATCAAATAGTTTCTGTTATTTTTCAGTTTCGCTGTCTCGCTCTACTACCACTGAAACAACACAGCATATTGTGTATCTAAATCCAGTCTTGTAAATCACATCTGTATCTGCATCTGTTAAATGTTCTGCCTTAATCAAAGCAGTAACTGTGTAACCGGCCCATTATTGTGTGTGTGTGTGTGTGTGTGTGTGTGTGTGTGTGTGTGTGTTGGCAAACAGAAGCATGAGATGGGAACATGTGATGTTAGATCTTGAGACAAGCAGCTGGGCAACACAAACAGAGTTGGTTATAAATGTTCTCTCCCTGAATTTTGGATCACAAACAACAGAGCGACTTGAGCGACTCTCGAGCACAACTTACTTGCAGAATGTTCCCTGTGGACACGGATTACATGAAGTGGAATTCTGCTGTGAAGAAAAGAAACCTGAAAACAGCATACACAATTTATATCACTTTTGGTCTGTTTCCTCAAGTATTTGTATGATCTGAGCCGGTATGATCTGAGCCGGCACTCAAAAGTGTCTTATTACTTATTTTTTATTTTTTTTAAAGTGACCACAAATATGACAGTTTTGGGTTGTTGTTGTTGTTGTTGTTGTGGTTAAATAATTGGCTATGTGTTATGTGAATGTGACATCAACTGTAATTATTGTAATCATTACCTAATTATTAGAAATATTTTTTCCTATAATCTCTGGGACTAAATTGATTTGACCAGTTTGATATCAGAGGGTTGATGGCAGCTAGGGGGCATTTGTAACATACAGCAATAACACTGGGACAATGTAGAGATAGATTTTAGATTTAGATTGTGAATGAATGATACCTTTTCCTATTGTACAGTATGTATACATATTATTCAAGGAGTATGTAGAGTACAGGTATGATAGAAAAATGAATTTTGTTTTTGTCTACATGAATACCACTACATCAACCTACCTGGGGTGCAACTTCTGCAGGTGTCTGTACCAGTGTCATTGCTGAAGGATCCTGGAAGGCAGGACTGACACACAGAGCTTCCAGTGAAACTGCAAAATCAGGGGGGGAAAAAATCAGTGAAATAAAAAACAAGAATCCTTGAATTTTGTATGCTGGCAGAATTGGTGATCTTACTTTGTGTAGAAGCCCTGTCTGCAGGGGAGACACTGCTGCTGTCCAGCCAGCGGCTGAAAGAAGCCTCTGGAGCATGGTAGACAGGCCCCGGGAATCAGACAACGCCCTTGGTCAGGACAGCAGGTGCACAGCAGGGTGTCTGGCGAGGACCAGATGAACATTTTTTAACTACTGTCTCAAATTTTATTGTCCACTCTTACATTTCCAGCCATTACAATAAACAATTTCAAGATTTTGTCAGCAGGGGTAGACAAATATCATATCACACAGTAGGATACAACCGTGTCTAGGATCAAGTATTACTCTTAGAAATGAGTCAAAGGGTTTACTGTGGGTCACACAGAGCGGGAGCAAATGATAAAGGTTTGATTAATACTGACAGGGAACCCCCCACCGCCAGGCCACAGTCAGAGCCAGCAGGCAGCCCAGACTCACTGTTGTCATAGTGTGTTCCCGCCACACAGGGCTCACAGGTGGAGGTGTTGAATGCAGAGCAACCTGGGGACGTGGTGCTGAGGATCATGGGAGTTGCAGTCACATCAGTCACATTCTCACTGACTGTGGTGTTCATCACAGCAGGAGCAAGTGTGGTCTGGCTTACCACCATGCCTGAAGAGAAATCGCACGTTTCAGATAGAGGATAGAGGACGGACACGGGGAGGTGCATGCAGCACCAGCTTATAAAAATGCAAACTCCACCTTTTCATTTGCAGTAGGCCTAAATGTATATTAGTGAATTATTGCTTTCACGAAATAGCCATTTGAAGTTGTATGGCAGCTGACCAAGGACTACTTCTTCATTCAGATATAGCTATGCCATCTTGAATCATTTAACATAAGTATTTCATTTTAAATTGTCTAACCTCTGAGTGGGAAACATGTGCAGACATATCAGCAAAACAGAGCCTGTACTGTGGTAGTAATCACATTAGCCCTGTGCTTAACTGCTTTGTTGAATAAGAGCCATCCTCTTCAAGAAATGCAATTATTCAGAAAGGGTCATATGATTTCCCTGGTTCAATCTGCAAATGCTCTGGGCTGGCAACAATCCTTGGTTAAATTGGCATAAATAACTATAGTAATCCTACAATAAATGTTGTCTCACTGCAGCTCTTGGATGACAACACCTACAACTAATTCCTGAACAAACCTTTAATTTAATGGGTGAGAAAAGGGTTTAACTTTTTATATAGTGTATTTTTTATAGTGTTGACTGTCTAAATTTTGGCTGTTAGGTTGCTGCTGAAATGAGCTTCGATAAAACTACAAAGAAAACAAAAGTATTTCATGGCATGATTTTCCATTCAGAACTTTTTGCACTGTCCATTTGACCTGCCTGGTCCATAACGAAAACTAAGAATCATGATGATGATAATAAATATTCCTAACAGGGCTTACATCGCATCTGTGGCACTCAAAAGTGAATTTATCGAACTTGATGGTATTTCTTGTTATCTCCTATGGTATCACTATAATACACCTATAATATTCCTAATTCAAAAGTATAGGGTATAGGATTAATTGTTTTTCGTACTGGTAGAACATACAGAGAATATATTTAGACCTTACCTAGGAGACAAGCGGCGGCTACCGCAGGTAAAACTCCCCATGAATCCATGCTCCAGCTTTTATAAGTACTAGGCTACCATTAACCAACTAACCAAACAACTTTACAGCATTTCATCCCTGAGAAATGGTCACGTCGCCTTTATTTTCACAGCGGTCGTCAGTGAATCATGTCTTGCCCGCTTTCGGGTCATATGACAAAATACACATCATGTGATTTTACTAGAGGAAAGAAGTGAGCAAACTGGGCTGGATCCGTGACCTGGGAAGAGGGGTTTCTGTTACACGGCACAGCCTGTGGGGGCGTTGGTGCTTCTTGTACAGTCATAATCACATACAGTAGGTAGTATCCGGAAAATGTAACGGAAAAACATCATGTTGGAAAAGGTCCTTTGTCATATTCATTTCACACAAACACAATAATGAAAAGGTCAACAGGATCATGAGCACAAAATCACAATAATCTTCCTTTTACATTCCTATAAGGACTTACTTACTTGGGTCTGTGTACTTATACTACTGTACTATATTGAACTTATTGTACTTCATTGTACTTATTGTTGTTTTTTTATCTCGGATGGTATTGCAATAATATTCTTATAGACTATTATATAAAATGTATTATATAGCTCTGATATTTGAATAGTACAAATAAAACCTTTGAACCTTCTAAAATGTAATGCAATATAGGAGTATGACAGTTTTATCTGTAAGGATATTTCAAACATTTCAACCAATACACGCTATTTAATGATAATGGTGGGCTACATCAGCTGGATACCTTATTCTGAGTAATGACTAGTGGCCAATCAATTAAACAAAGACAGAATGTTTGTACAATAGTACAGTAGTGTACAGCAGAACATACAATATACAAAAATAACACCAATGCTACTTCATCATTGCAGAAGGAAAATTTCTGATATCATAAGTTCAAGTTCCTTTTTCATGTTGCAATGCTAGGTGGGCGGATTTCAGTTGCCTTGAAAAATGAAAAATTCCCCTGACATTTTCAAGGCATAACAAACCTCGGGGCAACAGTCAACAGTGAACATAAACACGGCAGCTAGACTATACAAAGTGCAGCAGTGTCATACTGTACACACTCAAGATTCAAGTTCACAGTTCAACATAACTAATCCTGGATGGTCTCACTGTGTAGGGAAATCAAAACTGATGAAACATACATGACATACATACATAAAACTATGGAAATAAATCACAAGGGTGGTCAAACATTCATTTTAATGCTAAATATTTCAGATTATTGATCTGGCAGCAAGTATGGCTGTTATATTATTGATCTTTCTAACGTTAAGTAAATAAACATTGATTGGCCTATGGAGAATATTCCACATATCTATGTCTTGAGTGTTTTCCTCTGAGAAAGAGCTTCTGGTGATTCCTTCTGGACTTGACGCTCTAAGCTTCGTTCCAATTCTTCCCAGTGTTTCTCCTCCAGGGTTTTCTGCCAAAATTGGGATAGAGTTGAGTGAAGAATAATGGCTATATACCGCCAATGGCATGAAGAAACTAACAACAACAACACAGACAAAGCTTGCAACCCACTTACTGGAGAAAACCTACTTTATTATGGCTCTGAAACTCACTTTTTTGTGTTTCCAACTTCTAACAATGCATGCCGTTGCCTGTTCAGAGGTTTTGGTCTTGTTCCTTTCATTTTGCCTCAGTCTTTGGCGCTCCTGTTGTTTCTCCTCCAGCCTCTTCTGCAGGGCCAGCACTCCCTCATCCTCAGCCACTGCCTGCTGAAGACCAATCCTGGCTTTCTTCTCCTCTTTCCTGCCACACACCAGAATTATCATGAACATGTGCGTGTATAATATGTGTGTGTGTGTGTTTTGTACATGCGTGTGGTTGGGTCTTTCCTTTTCTGATGCCATAACAAAGTCCTGCAGGACGCCCCTAATCTGGGGACATTCAGAGTCTAATTTTGCCCTGACCTGCTTGCAGCAGCCTGTGCCAGCACTTTCCTGTGGACTTCAATAGCATCCAGCTGCTCCAACAGCAGCTGCTCCTTGTTCTGCTTCTCCTCCAGGATGCACTCCCGTCTCCCCTGCTGCTCACGTTGCTCTGCCTCCTTCAGAATGGCCAGCCGCTCCTTCAGCTCGGCCAGGGATATTTCTCCCAACAAGTCATGGCCTGCTGTCTGAGACACAGGGAGCCACATGATCACAGGAATTAAAGCAAAGCTGCTGAAATATGGATTTAGCGTGTCTATGTGAAATACATATTTGTGCCAGATTATCCATGTGAAATGCGAGATGATGATGATATCCGTTGCTGCCTCAACTCACCTCTGTGTCATCCACAAACTTGTGTCTCATGTGAGGAACAGATTCTATAGCGTGGATTTCACGGATGATTTCAAACTTTCTGCTTAGCTCTGCCTGTTCCTCCTCTAGCGCTTGGTGAAGGAGCTCTCGACTTTGCTGCGAGACTTCTTTTACTGTGAAAACAATTTTTGCGTAAGATTTATGAGAATACAAATTATCATAGTCCTGTGAATTCTGTAACCTGTCATCTGCCATCAGGCGTGGTGACGTACCTATACTTTGCTTGAACACCTGCAACTTCACTTTAGCTGCCTTTGAGTTCTTATGTCCTTCTGTCACTTGTTGCACCAAGTCCCTCATTTCTTTTTCCTCTTCCAGTCTTTTCTTTGCATATCTTCGCATCAGCTGAGCTGTCTACAACAAACACCACACCAATCATTCAAATAACATTTTTCAAACCATCAATCTCTTTCTAAAGACTTTGTTTTCGACAGACATGCTTTTATGTGATAGTGTTTCTCATTACACTTCTCTTTACACACTCTTGAAGCACTTTGCAAACTTTGAAAAGTGCTACACAAATAAAGTTCTTCTTATTGGCATTTGTTCTTCTCTTTGGTGAGTGACTTTAGCCCACCTCTTCTTTCTTAAGGTGTGCAGTCTTCTGGTTGCGCTCCATTATGTGTGTGCGGGCCATAGCTGCCTCCTCATAGCTGATGCGTCCTTCTAGACGCCTGCGTTCAATCTGGGCCAACTCTTCCTGGACGTCCCGATCACGCATCTCCTTCTGCCACTGTAGGAAAGAGGAGGGCTCACGCGCTCCTTCTACCAGACGCTCAAGTCTTTGTCAAGACACACACACACACAACACACACACATTTCAATACTACAGTGCAATAAAAGTGCTCAAATTCCATTATTGTTTTTCTTGCATGTAATCTTTCTCTTGACCAGAGTAAAAGTCTAGATGTATCTTCAGCTTTTTCTAGGGTCCCTCTAAAACTGGTTCCAAATACAATGAGGAATGTAGATACTGTGCTGTACCTTTGTAGCTCCTCCTCCACCTGACGGTTATATAGCGCTCCCTGTCTCAGGATGGTTGTGTTGTTGAGCTTGATGGGCCAGCTGTTAGTCTGACAGAATCAGACAGATACACACATGTCAATAGATATACACACACTAGTTAATGCTCATACTCATTAATATCATTCAGAAAATGAATGATCTCTTCAAGCAAATTGTATCTCACTACCTTGTGATTGGCTGGAACTCCAGAGGACTGAAATGAATTGAACTTGAGCTTGGAATCAAAACTTTCCTTAATCTGGGACATCACATTCTGCAATACAGATGATGATTCAGCAGAAATGTGAGTAATAAGTAAAAATTATGGCATTAGCAAGAAGTGAATGTGCACTTAAATAAAATAAAAAATTGGAATTTAGTAATTTAATTTTGTAATGTAATTTGTCGATTGTGAAGATAACTACTCAACATGTCGTTGTGTTTTTACTCTGTCAAGAGCACAGAAAATAGTCCCTACCTTAGTGTGTTCAGACTTCTGTGGATTTGCACATTGGAACTGTTTCATATTTGCCTCATACAGCAGTTCCTTGGGTGAAAATCAAATGAAATGTCATTATGATGATAATAACTCTATAGTAGTTTTACAAAGTTACAAGGTGTCTTTAATAAATTAAGTAGAAGAAATGATTGATTGATTGATTGATTGGTTGATTGGTTGGTTGGTTGATGTCATGCATTCTAGGTGCTATGAAGCACATTTCATAGCTCATCATACAAAGGACAGCAGAACATAAATAAAATTTAGAAATGAATTCAAAGAATGCATTTCATTTTCAATTTCTCTCAAATCACATGACAGTCAGCTTCTGTCCTCCTCTGTTTGTTATAGTTTGAATGATAACTGACATTGTACCTCAGCCTTTTGACGGTTCCTTTCTTTGACCTCGTCCATGGCCTGCATCTCTTTGGGAGCCTTGTAGGTACTATTAGGTACCTAAAAAACAAAAGCCTTATAATTGGTGCAGCCATGACAGCCACTACACAATATGTAGGATAATGGTCTGTCTAGCTTGTATTCTCTTCAAGGATATCTGTATAGGCTATTACACAAGAATAGAAAAGAATACTGTACATAACAGACTATGCAAACACTGTGTGGCAAACTTCAAAGCAACAATTTATGTAAACGTCAAAGGGACTGACTGGTTGGTGTCTTTCCTGCTGTGGAATGAGCTCAGGCATGGGGAGAGGACGAGGTTTAGGTTTGGTAAGAGAGAACTCCTGAGGCTCAGTGATTTTGGTGGGTCCTTTCTTGACCCGACTCCCACTAGACATTCTGGCAGCAAGCTGGTCCATGAGAATGTCTATGTCAGGGCGCCATCTAATGGACAAACATTATTAATCTGCAACTTCAATTTTGCCTTTGGAAATAATCTGCCATTCCCTGAAAATGACTACTTTTTTCACCTTAGCAAAGGGGCAATCCATTTTCTCTCCACAAAGGCAGCATCATAGACGTGACTCCATTCCCCTTGTATCCACGTAGTTAGGTTTGTGACATTGAAGAAGAAACTCAGGAACTACAACCAAAAGCAATGCACACATAGTTCTAGACTTAGCATTTTACATAGTTCAAGATTCAAGATTCAAGGAGTTTAATTGTCACATACACACACGAGATGTGTAGTGAAATGCAAAGTGGCAATGCTCAGCAGAAATGTGCAAAATAACAGGTTCACACTATTTACAATAGACCAACACAATATTTACAATATTTAAGAGCTCTATATAAAAAAACAACACAATATTTACAATAAGAGCACTTTATAAAAAAATATAGTAAAAAAAGGGAAAATTGTATGTGTAATATAAATTATAAATTATGTGTAGTCTTTACCTAAGTGTGTGTGTGCATAAGAGGGGCAGTGTGTGTGTCTTGGTGGGGGCCCTGGTGAGGTCGGAGTTCACAGTCCTGATGGCCTGAGGAAAGAAACTCCGTCTCAATCTAGTTGTATGTACTATAATACTCTAGAGTTAGTGATTATTGGTTCCTTGCAATGCAGCAACAAAAATGTGTTCCAAGCTGAGTTTCTCACTTTGTGCATGTTCTTGATGTCCAGAGATTTGACAATGTTGCTAAACCTCCGAAGTCCAAGGTCATGGAGGGTGAATGTGGCGAGGTAACAGATAACTGAAGAACAATGTAGCAACATTAGCACTCAAATGGTAACCTTGCTTTATTTAGAGTAGAAATGATCAACACAGCCGAAAATCTAGTTAGTGAAGATGACCAACTTACTGACAAACTGGTTGCGATCACCTCTGGATAAGCTTTTCCCATTCTGGTCATAGAAGACATTGATGACTATATCCAGTAACTTTTTGTGCTCGATACATCCAGAAACAACATCAAGTATGAACTTCTTATCCAGAGCATCCATATTCTGGAAGAGATATAATATCAAGTGTGATATTCTCAAGGCAGGTGTCAACACCACCCTTTCCCCCAGAACACCCACCTACCCACCTACCCATTAATACACACACACACACACACACACACACAGGCTGAATACCTACCTCCATAGACTTTGAGGCATCTTCCATAAAGTCATCCAAACACTGCTTGCCAGCATTGAACTTATCAAGCAGCACAGAAGCCTCCTTGACAAGTAATCCATAGCTTGATGCCATTTTATATCCAGCGTCAACCTGGTGGTGATTGATGGCTGTGGTGAAATGAATTAGTAAACGACTTTAGATTGATAATACTCACGTATGGATTGTGCAGAACAGAATTTTGGAGTTGTACCTAGTAGCGATCTAGTTATTATTCAAGAATTTATGGATTCATTTTTCCTTCGAGCAAATAACTTTCCGTAAGCAATTAGCAAAGCCGCTTGTTTTTTGCTCGTATGGTTGCCATGTTCATTTGTTGCTTAGCAACACAGGCGTAAACACAAATGTATCCAAGCTCAAACACATAACGTTAAATGATTGCTATTTTCCAGATCGTGATAATATAAACTTTTATTGCATTGATGAGGGTTATTTTTCATATAGTTTTGCTCAACATGGGAGACTATGCAATGTGTTTAATCCATAGGATGTGCGGCATCCTGATCCTTTGTTGTTTGCCATAACAATGATTATGACGTAGCACATGATGACGTTTGCGCAAGCCTTGCGCTATCTCCAGGTGCTGTCGGAAATTCTGGGATAGAACTTGATCACACATGATGATCGAACAACGTGTTAAATACGACTGGGAAAGAAGAGGCAATTCTCTATGCTACCTGAGTTGGATAAATGTCACATTTACGGAGAGGAGAGCACGAAAGCGCTATGAACAATTATTAATGTTTCACATTCTATGTAATTAATGTGTAATTCTATGTAATTAGTACTGTTGCATGTTTGTACGTTAATTCTTTGTTTAACGTTTAGTTATCACACATGTATGTGTTTAATACATTAATTAAATCAATAATCAAAACTATTTTAAGAAATAAATTAACCTTTACATGCCTGGTGCGCATTGCAGCATAAAGTATCTCTGTGTCACTTGATTTTAAAAATAACAACAACAATAACAACAGCCACCAAAAATACTTTTGTTAGCCTATTTGTTGTTGTTATTATTTACGACTACACTTGGATGGAGGTTACTTATTTATTTACTAGTTTAGGAGAAGTACTTGAAGGCAGCATTTCTCTGGGAAAGTGGGAGGTGAATGTTGTCAACGTGACTGTCATCAAGTAGCGGGGCAGAGAACAGCGGAGCCGTCGGCGCTGTGCTTGTCTGTATCGTCGGGACTTGGAGAGTGGCCGGGCGGGGGAGACAGCTAACCTTGGGTTTCAGGAAAGATGGAAATAAAACGTTGTTTTAAATAATTCATTCCGGTATTTGAGGACCGTGTTTTAACATTTTGGGATATCTCGCGTTGTGTTTTTATACGTTTTCCGTTTTAGACTCCACCGCTGCTAGCTAGCTTAGCAACCTATCGCTGTTACTATCAGACACACAGGTAGGAGAGGAGGGGTTGGTGACAAAGGAAGGTGGCGAGGTAACGATGAATCGCTTTCGAAAGTGGCTGTATAAGCCCAAGGTAAGTTACCCTGATTTCACCCGCTTTGCCAACGATGCCGTCAGTCATTTCTATGCATAATTGATGAACAAAACGGCTTTCGTGATAGCTAGCAAAACAGCGACCAATGTAGCCTGCTAGCCTGGCCAATTCATACACTACCACACATCTGCTAACGTAAGCCTGGGTTCCTGATGTTACACTACAACAGCTACCCTTTTGTTGTAGCGGCTAGTTTAATGAAGCTCTGATATTGGCAAACAACGTTGCACCGTGGCATTATATACTTGAGTCTTGATCTGAGATTGTCATAAATTTTAAATATTGTTGAAGTTATTGAATTAATAACTAGCGCCCACCCGTCCTCATGGAAGGGCATGTAGTTCATGATAAACTGCCAATATTATTTAGGGGCAGTGGTCAATGAAAACTATGTAATGATTTCTCTACAAAATGAAATTTATGACAAGTAAAAATATTTCTGATGCAAAAGTAAATAAAATACCCCTGTTTTTTTAGAATTAGAATTAGAATTTGCGCTTGTTGATGGTAGACCTCATCACATATTGAACGAAACGTTGTAAAAACCTAAAACCTTGTGCATCAAATACATTCACGTTGTGTTGTGCTCAGTCCCAGATTACACTACAGAGTTTCTATATTTGCTTTATGGAAACAAGGTGGATTTGTGTGAGCAACATTACTTCATATAGCAAGTAAGTAATGTATGGGCTCCGATTCTTTAAATCAAGCTCATTGTGGAAACATGCCTGACACAGCAGAGTAAATATTGAAGGCTCTGGCTGTTTCAAACGAACACTTTTCCATATGCAGACAGCAGCACTTTTTAGGGTGAGTGAGGATTCTTCCATGGAGTGAAGTCTTGTTGAAAAAGTGTGGGCATAGACTACTTTCTTCCACAACTTGCACTCACCTGTCACTTCATAATCCCTAGGCAGGTTATTGTGGGGTATCGATTATATCATTTTTTAAAAATTATTTATTATATCTGTTAGCACAATACATTATGAGCTTCACTACAGTGAAGATAATCATAGATTCCATGAAATGCCCAGTTTAGACTGACAAAATCCTACCTGGCCAGTTGTTGGAGAGCAATTTGGAGTAACACTTAAAGTTTAAGTGTACAACTTAAATCCACCCATAACATTTGCCGATTACTCATTCGCTGTTATGGAAAGTTGGGTATTTGCAATGAAGTCTAAAATCCCATGAGCAAAACATTGCTTTGAAAAAGGATGCTGGATTCCACAAACCATTTGTAATTTAAAATAATCTAATGTGGCCTATTCAATGATGAGGGATGTGTGGTTCTTTTTCCTGCGGACTGATTGATATTTACATTGTAATATTATGGAACTGAAAAAACGGAATTCTTCATGTCAGTTGCACCTGATTTAAAAAATAAAAATAAAAAAAATCTCAACTTCTGACAAAGAGGGCCATTACAATTCTCTACTGGCTAAAATGGTACAAAGTTCTGCACTCCAGTCTAATACAGACTTTTGGGGCACTACCAATTTCTGTAATTCTGTTAGTTACTATCAAGGCCAGTGATTGACAGCAGAATTAACTGATTACAGTATATCTGCAAATGATGATTGGTATTGAGGTGGTGTAAAATATTGAGAAGTACAGGCTATGTGTTCAGTTTGGCTTTTAAAAGTGACAAAGGGTTGGACTGATTTTTTTTCTCAATACAAACATGTATTGGTACTTAACATATTCAGTGTCATAACTAAGAACCAAATAATTCTGAAACACAGCATTATCTACGAGGCTTTTCAACTGAATAGCTCCTTTTCTCTGAAACCTGTTAATGTTAATATGCTGTATCAGTTAATTAAACATTTGTGCTTGGTCTGATATTGCAGATTTTGTGGTACATCTGAATCTGCGTCATAGTTTTTATGGTACATTGTAATGGAATATCCTCATTCCAATATATTGGCATGAGAGCTGCACATTCAAATGAAAAAACCTGAAATTACAGTAAAGACTAATATAATTTCTGAATCTCTAGAGGCTGATGCTCAAGGCAACCTCCTAAACAAGTTGTTTACTGTGGTGCTGTGCAGAATTCCTGGTCCATAAGTCAAGTTGCACATCAGAGAAAAGCCTTTGTTGTGTTCAGTCAAATATTTTGTTGACACTTGCAATATCAAACTGCTTGACCGCGGGGACAATAACAGTAATCTGACTATTAACAGTAATGTCAGAAAATGCTAAATACCTGTCATAATAGATAACCCCCTCACTCTTTACCACACACACACACCTGCGTCATTTCTCTTTTCACTGTTTAACCATGTTTGCTGTTACAGCATTTTCATGGTCCATTGTTAGGGTTAGGCCTAAGTGTTGACCAGGGTATTGTCATGTTCATGAATGACTCCTGCCTCTGAAGCACTGACCTATTACATCAGTATGTTTTCTGCCAAATCACTGTCTTGGTAAGATTAACAGCAATACATATAAGCCTGTGGTTTTTAAATAACCAATTTTGCCAAGAAAAGACCAAAGAGAAAAATGCTAAAAGTCTTGGTAATTATGCCAGTCAGTATGAAAAGAGTCATGAAAGGAAGCTTCAGATCATTTTATGCTTCTGCAATAGAGTAGTGGCTAAGCTAGCAAATGCATTATTTTTTGTACAGAGGAAACATTATTTCTGTCTTCATTTAAATCTGTGGCCAGCCCACAGAGTTTTCTCATTTATTGTTGAACACTGCGTAGCATTGTCATTTTGCATCAACACTAAGCCGTTTATTATTGAACTATGTTCTCCTGGAGATAGAAAAGTGTCGAATCAGCATGTTCCCCTGACTGAAGCAAAGCTATTGATATTTCCAGAGCTGCTCTTTACCTCTCCAGATAAGTCCCACTGAGGAGTATTTTCTTCTGCCCCTGCTACACAATCCCTTCCTGGTGCTCTGGAGAATACTATGCAACACTGTGCAATACTGCGAGGGACATAATGTACCTGTCTATTCTGTCTGACTGTTATCAAAGTGCCAACTCCTGGAAAAAGATGATGTCATTCTATTGGACTGGATTGTCCTGGACTGCTGGACGGCTGTAACACATTGGGCAAAGGCTGAAATAGTTAACTGACCCAAATTTAGCATATACTACTGTAAGCTGAGATTTCTAACATTCCTTCTAGTCTTTTAAACCGGTCTAGCTGGTTTCTGTGTGAATGCTAATCCTATCCCTCCCGAACAGCAAAGAAGCAGAACTCATACTTGTTATGTTTTTTTTGATTGCTCATTAACTGCCCTCCGACTGTACATTGTGCAACTTTTTGGTATAAAAAAACAAGATTATATTCAACAAGAGGGTGAAAGAATGGGAGAAGTGTTCATGAAAGCCTGCTTGATGGCACATTACTGTGGAAACGGACAAAGACGAGACCTGGCTCAGGTTTCAAAGCAGCCAAAATGGCCACTATCTCCTCACCTCTCATTCATCAGAGCTTGACTTGCAGAGTGAGTGATGGAGAGAGATGTCAGGAGGCTAAACCTGTACATTTCCCCTGTAGCCTTTGCTCCTTTCTTGGTGTTATTCCATCAGGCATTCAGAAACTGACCTTCAGCTCCTCACCACCTCATCTGTCAGGGTGACAGGCCCACGGCTAGCACCAAGCTAGGTGCACTCGCCTCCATTTACTGGATGCTACTAATTTGCCTTCAGTTCTCCACTCTCCCCAATGGACAAGCATATTGGAACATACTTTTGAGAAACCATCTTCACTCAGCCAGGCGCCCACACAATCACCTTGTTCAGTGGGTGGGTAGCTAATACCTTCTGGGCTCCTCCATATCTGAATGTCAAACAAATCTCAATGTTTAACAATACATTTGGATAGCAAATGTATCAACATATGTATGTGAATGCATGATCTCCTTGATACGGTCATCCGACGTGACTAGCTGTTATAATGATTTTGGTTGGTGACTCAAGAATGATTGTACCACTTCAAGAAGGTACCACAAGCCTAGGTTTGGTGGACATTTGGTGGACATTATTCATCACACCTTTTACGGTACTGTCAATTTGTCATTCATCACTAGGCCTGGTTTGTTTGTGAATATTGCTAACATGCAAGTGGAAGAAATGAGAGAAGCCAAAGCAATTAGGGGCTTGTCTTCCCAGAGTGGGTTCTGCACAGTTGGCACAGAGTTGGGGGAAGAGGGAACAACAAACTGCTGAGCAGCGTCCAGCATGGCTGCATATTTAGCCTGGTTTCTGGAGATCTTTATGGATGTCTCCATTCTGCTTACCCAACAGCCATGCGGTAATTGATTTGGTGTCAGCTGCCTGGATTTAGAGAGCTGACCCCTGGTGCAGATCTAGACAAGCCAGGCGATTGAAGGCCTTTTTAAATTCATTGCAGGATTGGGAATCGGGGCCCTCTGTCCTAGGTGTGGGGAAGCGATGATTGAATGAAAATAGCCGTGGAAGAAGAGGGGGATTTAAAGGTACCACAGAGAATCAGCTAGTCCTGATAATGACAGAGACCTTGTGTATGAAATATATTTCCAATAATGGGTAGCCTCTATTTCATAATCACATGCTTTATATATTGTTCTGTTCATTGTCAGTAGTGATGGGCATAATGCATGTGCTCAAGGTGCCCTTTGTCTAGAGCATGAGTCTTTTGACTGCACTCGACAAGGCTATATGAAACGCACAGCTCCACCCCTCTTGTTCTGGGATCTGTCTTTCCAGCAGGGGAGAAAGGGAGGGGAATGAGGAGAGGAGGAGAACAGTAGGCCTGTATTTTTGGGATTAGTTTTTGGCCTTGGTTACAGTTGGCAGGAGATAAGATGAAAGGATGCCTCTCTTTAGCAGCTTTCATACACGAGTGTTTCTTCTGTTTGTTTCTTCTCACTGGATTCATAGTGAGAGGACAAAGCACAATAGTTAGTTCCTGAAGATGGCTTTGCCAAATTCTGATATATTGGTTTAACTGGGCAAACACATAAGATTATGTGGGTAAAATGATACCAGATAATGATACCAGGCTCTCACTTTGTTATTACCATGCTAAAAATACATGATTTGATTGCTTATAAAAAAACATCTTTATACCGAGTACTACTGGGCAAAAGGAAGCTATGTTGTGAGTTAATACCTATCTGGAAGAGTGGAAACAACTGATTTAGTTTTTAACTGATTTAGCTAAGTTGAGATGTCAATGATTTTCTGCTCTGTATACTTGCCCACAGTTGCACAGGCATGTGGGCTATGTGTATAAATATCTTCTCCACAGACAGTAGGTAGGCACCATGGCCATGGAGAACACCAAAGTCTACCTTTTTGTGTGTGTGTGTGTGTGTGTGTGTGTGTGTGTGTTGCAGTCTCTTGGTCCATGGCTGTCATTATGGCTGATTTGGGACAGCCTGAGCAATGCCTGCCCTCAGTTATTGTCCATAACAGTGATCTGTATGTGGACAGAATCAGGCTAACGGAGCTGTGTGAACTGACTCATGCTCAAAAACGGTAAAGGGGGGTTATAGTGTTTGTACAGTGCAAAACCACAGGGAGGATCATTATAGTACACAGGTCTGTTTAATTTTCATTTTCTAAAATTCTTAAATGTAGCCTATTTTTCGGGATTTTCAAATGCTGATATTATTGTATAAGGATAGGGACCAAGCATCTCCACTCCCCATGTCATCTTTTCAGGGCTCATTGACTCCATGGCGTAAATGTCATGTTGTTGATTTTGTAAATCTAACATTCCCTCCTATCGGTGGCCGCTATTGAACCAGCAGCCAGTTCTGTATTGTATAACAGGATTATATCTTGCATAATAACCCAGCTGTCACAGGTCCTAAAAGGGAGAGGGGTGTCCCCACATGCCACACTACCACCACGGGACCCGGGACACGTTTGGAAGCCACCTAAATCCTCTTTGCCTCCCTGTGTTACCTTGGTGTGCCCAGCTGCACCATGTGCCAGGCATATGCACAGTTCATCACACAGTTCAAATGTGAGATTAGGACAGTCCTCTAGAGACAAACACACACACAGTCAGATTATACAGTCACTTTAATATCATGGCAGTGTCGTGCAATCTTGAGTGAAGTCTACCATCTACTTGTATGGTTCCATTTCAACCACCAGCCAGTAATAATAAAATCTATCTACAGAAATATTTCTGAAAAGAATGTGATAAATAACTGTTTTCATTATGCACTACCTCCATAGAAAATCTCACAGCTTCATAAAATGTGACCAAAATGACTTTGAGAGGATTGGAGTGTCGTACTTGAAAGCCTACTGCCGAAAACCGGAAAGCTCTTACAATACTGTGGAAAGAAATTCCTGATGCAGGCTGAACATGAAAAGAATGACTCGGCACAACTCGAACTACTTCAGCATAACACTGCATGCATAGAAGGATTATAGTTTTTATACTGCTAAACTTGATATGATTGTCCAAGGAGGGTTTTAGGGCTAATCTTCTAAGTAATGGTTGATGTAGTTTTCATGTTTGTTGCCTAAACGCTTGGCTCATTCTTGCCAGGTTGCTTTTGCTGAGTCTTGAATAATTTTTTTTTTTTTTAAAGCGATGAACTGTATACAGCTGTTCGTTTTGCCAGTAACTGACTGGCTGAAGCAGAATGAACTGGGCTCCCCTCACAATATCAGCCTCTTCTCTGAGTATCTTTGGAAGTCAGCCAGAAGGCAGCAAATTGAGCCTGGAATAGAGTATGGAGGGCAGAGACAAGGTTTCTCATAAAGTCCCTTAAGTGGGCTCAGTGCACACGCACCGATGCTATGGAGGTTCATGAAGCATTAGCTGGTCAGCCTCCCCCATCCGCGCAGTCTGAATGGAAATGAAGCCCAGAATCAGTAGCTCAAGGAGACTTCTGGGTGAGACGGAGATGAATAAGTTGATCACACACTAGCAGGCAAGCTGACACACTTTGAATGACATTAGCACGCCTCAATAAGAGTCAAAATGTCACTGCCTGTTATTCATTTATTGTAAAAAAAAAATAGCAAAGATATTTCACTGAGTCACTGTCAAATGATTGTGATTGAGAGGGTTTAAGAGTAATTCTCACTCTGGGTGAAGTTATGGGAGCTTAATGGTCTGAAATGATAGGCGTCTGACCACAACGGATAAGGCTTTTGAGTCATCTGAAAGAGAGGGCATCAGGGACAACTGATAGCAGTAGTAGTTACAGGAGAGTGGCAGACCACAGGGGATAGGCGCTGAATCTGCTGAATCATTTTCTCACTTATGCAAGGTAGTGGTTGTCATTGGTCATGACGCAAACTGGAAGTTCAGGAGTGACATCATCCCCACACTCTTACTGTCCTAAAACAATTCATGCTGATAACATCATCAGGCTGAAAGGTCTTTTTGGCTTCCTGCTTTGATAATCAATAGTAAAGAAAACTCATCTCACTTTAGAGAGATTTATAGGTATTGTAAGATCAAATCTTTCAAACCAGTGACTGAATACTAGTACAGTAGATGTCTAGTCCAAGTTGTCTTCAGTACTTCACTCTATGCCTACCCTGTTATGTAAGGAGATGAAGACAGGCACTTTGTTTTAACAGTGACAGGTTGCTTTTTTTCTTTTCAAAGCTGAGTCCTTATTTGACCCTGATCCCTTTGAAAGATGTAGCCTGATATCATCACTGACTCATAGTCAACATAACACGGCAAATATTGCCATTAGAGGCTTTAGATTTTTATCTCATACAAAGGACTAGTCTGCATTTCATGACTTGTATGGCCTCATCTCTCAGACTCAGACTCCTAATTGTAGCTCAAGTTACCAATGGTGTTTTGCTACGCTCAGTTTGATTAGATGTTGAAGTAACTACTTCCTCAGACTGGCAGATAAATTGTCACGCGAGTGTCAGAAATGCCATGGATCCTTTATCAATTGCATTTGCTTGTCAGGAGTGACTTCATCCTTTGAAACCTTATTTACTTAATCGATGATGGTGCCTCTTGAAACAATAATTTCAAGACACACAAAGCCTGTAGACCAAGAAACTAGACCAGACTGTTGCTTTCCATCTAAAGGTAGATCGGCATGTCCAGAACGTCGCCTACTGTTGCTTCTTCCCCATGATGCAACACTACAGGAATGTTCCCTCTTGTCTGTGGAATGCAGCAGGAGGAGGCTATAGGGTGGCTTCTGTCTCAATGGCTGTTTTCTTCATCGGTCAGGGTTGGTCTACAGAGATCTCCCAAGGAATGCCACCACTCTATGGACTGTGTTGTGCCCCCACTGGAAAATATCTTTTGCTTTGGCCCACTATCGTTTCCTGTTTGGTCAAGACATTTGCATCGCACTCATAACTCACTCATAATCGTGCAGTTGTATAATGTCCAATCAAATCTGCCTCTTGACTGGATTTGACATGTCATCACCAGAAATCTTCTCTTTTCTCAGAGATTAAATTTAGATTTGAAGATGTTGGATTGCCTTTGACTTCATTTCCCATTGCATCATTACATATTCAGAGATAAACCCGTTTTCATCAATGCACATATGATTCCATGTGTTAGTGTGTATGAGATGCCTTCTCCGGGCCCCTCTTCCAAAATCTTCCATAAAAGGCACAGTAGAGTCTGCTGTGTCTAAAATGAAAAGATCTACTTTGGCCAATTAACCCAAAAGGAATAACAAACATATGTGGGAATACTGTTGATTTTGCTCAATGGGCCTCTGTCCAAATTGGCAAGAGAAAAGCAGCAGGCTGGAATGTTGAGTTGGGAGCTCATCCTCAAGACCTCATGTCTGCAAGCAGCCCCCTACTGAGGTGTCCTTGAGCAAGACACTGAATCCCTTTCTGCTCCAGCCACTGACTTACCTGTGGGTGGGGCAGGGGGGGCAAGCAAAATGAGAATTTCCCTACAGGGATCAATAAGGTATCACACATTAAAAACAAATCACAGAAAGGGAAAAGGAGATAACCAAGTTAATCTTACTTTGTGTCATTTGAAAGAGGGCAGATTTGTTTTAAGGTAGTGGACCCTCAGCCCAGTGGTGCTCCGGTGATCACCAGAGCCATTTGTGTATAACCTGCCTTCCTTTGAATTTTGAATTTCCACACATCACTATTACATATTTTAATTGTTTAGTCTGGTCAAACACAACTTTTGTCTTCCAGTCATCCAAACATCCTCCAAGAGTCAAGTACTTTTTCCCCCCACACTATAATAACAAATATATGCCACATGTATCCCAGCTGGAGGTTATATCTCTGTTTTCTCCAGGTTTGTTTCATTATTGATGAGAGAGAGAGAGGGAGAGACAGAGAGAGAGGGGGGGAGGGAACATATCATATCATATTCAGAGAGAGAGAGCCCATGGGGAGCATGAACATCACGCAACGGGGAGCAGAGCGAACCTCAGGGAAAAGGTCCTCTGAGTGGTTGCCTTTAGTTTGTTCAGTAAATAGCACTGTTCAGTTTGACATGAACCTGTTCCAGGTGACACATGGCAATGGTTGTTTACCGATGTGGTTCTTCTGTTCAGTCTGCATAGTCACACTGTCCTTTTTTGAGGCCGATTTCCTGCACTGTCATTGGGTGTTTGTGGTCTGTGATGATGCATGTCGGCATGTGGTCGCCATTTTCAAAACCATTAACCTTTCATTTAGCTTAAGCCCTCTCCAGGAGGTGTGTGTGTCTGTGTGTCTGTTTATGTGTGTCTGTGTCTGTGTGTGTGTGTGTGTGTGTGTGTGTGTGTGTGTCTGTGTCTGTGTCTGTGTCTGTGTCTGTATGTGCGCGTGTGCATGCAGTGTTTCCTGTAGAATTCCTGTAGATATGGGGGTAACTTGGCTCTGAGACCCAGGTTTGTTCCTGGGCCCATTCTAAGATCAGTTTAACTAGATGTTGAAGTTTAAAGCATTTATGTGTAGAATATTTACCTCAATATATCATTCTCAAATTAATTTTGGTAGCATGGTACAATAGCCCACCACAAAAGACCACCGCTGAGACAATTGATTTATTCTCTGTGTTTATTCTGTGTGTCCCCGGGTACGATTTCCTGCAAATTGTGCAGTATTGACTCAGGGCACAAAGGAAGTGCCTCAACCAAAACAGGAAGAGGACCGGCTCACTCTGAAGTGCTGTACTTGTTTATACGCAAACAAATACACAGGTGCTGTACAGTACAGCGCCTACCTCATCTGTTGCTGTAGTTTAAGTTACTACAGTCCTGGAATAATCAGGATAACCACATCATCCACAAATGCATCCAGCCAATCACCCGATCAAAGCTGGTGTATTCCTTGCAGTGAAACAGTCTGAGACGTTTAGAGATAATATAATGGTGTAACCAACGTATGTATTGTCATCTCTACGCAGAACAATCAAGTAGAGACAGAAAATAATTGGTCATTGTCAGCAAAACTACCGGAAATGGTTTCTCGTGCGCACTACAAGCTTTGAATTGTTTTGTTTTTTTTTGTTTTTTTTGCTGCATGTCACTTCATGGGCTCCATACAATTTTAATTGCAATTGTTATTTTATTTTTGGAGGGCCTGAGCAATAAGGACATTCATTTTTGTTGTATTTACATTCTGTTTAGCTGTGGATACACACACACACACACACACGCACACACGGCAGCACTTCTCCCCCAACCTGTGTGTTGTGGCTGTACATGTGCTCCACTCAGCGGTGGAGTGATCTGCCGCGCTGTGCTCTCCCCCGCGGTGTGGGGAGCATGGTGTGAGATAATGACACAAATCCTTTACCAGGGCCAGACTCTCTAATTACACCTGCTCTTCCGGGGCGCTTTCACACAAAATTAACCATATGCTAACTCCCAGTGTCAGAATTGATGCCTTTTTCATTGCTTGCTACCCCATCCTTAAGCTGAGCATTCGTATATGTATGTATGTATTGTATGTATGTGCTGTCATGTTCTGTCTTTTGGATTTTCTTCATATCTCAGTGTAATGATGTCTCAATCTGCCTGTTTCTGTGGCCATGTTGTGTCCACTGACATCATCAATGATTTTCTCACTATTTGGTCAGTCGTGGTGGTCAAATATTTGGCCACCTTGTACTCTCTGTTTCGGGCCAAGTAGAAATCTAATTCTGGTTTGGTTGGGCCAGATGGATTGAGGGCTGTGTTGAAACTCTGTGGGCCAAAGCTTCAGAACCAGCTGGTAGAGGGGACTTCTGTCTTTGCTCAACTCTTGGTATTGCAGAGAGAGGATAGTTAGTGGGGTTCACTGGATCTGAGATGTTCATAAAACCTGATGCTTTGCTTTTGAATGTTGATAATGAGTGGATATTGGCCGAATTCTGCCCTGCATGCATTATTGGCTGTGTTCCTTTGGACTTCAAGTATATTTTTTCACAGCTCTGCATGCAGGGTTTCCAGTGGATGGTTTTCTTGACTGGTTAATGGACCCCCACACTTCACTATAATGCAATTGAATGTATGTACAATTTTCAGCTAGGAACAAATCAGAATATAAACTGGAATTTTGTATCTTGACTATATAAAAGGTTCTACTCATCGTGTCTTTTCATTCATTTACAGCCAAATTGTCTCGTGGAATTGATAATCAAAGTTTTGGTGTGGTCAATTTAAAGTTTCACAGTCGGTGCCCATGGTATTGCTAAACTTGAAATGATGTTCAAGCTCTGTTGTGAATCTTCTTTGAAGGGGTAAAGAAGAATAAAGTCTTCAGCAAAGATCTCTGACCCCCCCCCCCCCTCTCTCTCTCTCTCAGAGGTAGAGAATGCTTTATTAGAAAAATA
Source organism: Hoplostethus atlanticus (assembly GCA_034670405.1). Lineage (NCBI taxonomy): Eukaryota > Metazoa > Chordata > Actinopteri > Trachichthyiformes > Trachichthyidae > Hoplostethus > Hoplostethus atlanticus. The sequence goes on from JAXDDX010000004.1 coordinate 5,058,727, forward strand.
TTGTAGAAGTTTCATTGCAGTAAAGCAAAATATTAGGATCCCAACCAAAACATGGTGCAAAATCTTGCACTGGGTGGTAGTGTATGGGGCCACTCTCTCATAATGGCTACAGTTGAGCTGTATGGAGTGGGAAAAGAGTCCATACATGCAGAATTCAGCAGAAATGTTTTTCATATACAGAGAAAAACTACAACAAATGCAAATATAATAGAGTTAGGCCGGTTTCACTTGGTAATAAATCTTCCAAAAAAGTGCTGAATTTCTTGATGCGTCTTCAGCGTAGACACAAAGAGTCACTTCATATTAAAGCGTTCAAAACCCTGAAAAGACAAGCCTGAGTCAGTTATTTAGTCATTAGAGACTGACCAACCCTGATCGATCAAACTTAATGCACTCGCTACAACACTGCTTTATAAAGTATAAAGTCAATTAATGTTATCATAACCTAAACAGAGAATATGACTCGGCTCAATATGTCTTTACTGTTGGCGATAGAAAGCAGAAACAGACCCTTACCAACTACAGGCTCAGTGACCATCAACTGGCAATTGAAAAAGGGATGTATAATGACTGGTGTGGACACTTCAAAATGTTTAACATCAGGGCAATGGCAATACACAAAAAAAGTCCTGATATACTAAAACCAACATTTACAGAGTCTGATGACAATTCTAAAATAAAAGCACTTCCTGGCGAGGGAAATCCAGTATATCTTGTGGCCCAATATTTAGAGAAATGCCACAACCTGAGGGACATTGAGTGACCAAGACACGCACACACAATATTAAAACTTAAAGGAGTAAAGGTTTTACACATAATCCCAGGCCAAAAGCCAGTAAAGTATTTAGTATCTTTTTGGGAGCAGACACACAAGCAGATATACACACACACAACATAACCAGTAATGTCTGATATGCTCTTACTGGCTTTTGAATGATTTATGTAACTACATGTTCTCAAGTTTGGAACTGTTTTCTGTAACTATAGACATTGTTGATTGTGTACTATTGTATTTCACGTCCAATAATTCATCATCTCTATACAGTTTGGATGTATTGTGTTGTTGTTTGTGGGTTTGGAAAATGAATGTACATTTTTACATTGCGTTGGCAATATTGTTTCTGACAGACAGTCAATAAAGTAAATGAACTCTGTCTCTCCCTTTGTGTGCAGAGGACGGACCCCCAGCTCCTGGCCCAGTTCTACTATGCCGATGAGGAGCTGAACCAGGTGGCCACAGAGCTGGACAGCCTCGATGGCAGGAAGGACCCTCAGAGATGTACCCTGCTGGTCAACCAGTTCCGCTCCTGTCAGGTCAGCAGGTTGAAGCAAAAAACACACAGCTCCAGTAATTCAGGAGGAGCAACACCCGTCACCCTGTTTTACTTCCCTCCTACTCTTTGTGGATCGCTGCTGTTGTGGCCAAGTGAAGGGACTAAAACTGGAATAGAGTTGTATTTAGCCTCAGTCTTGATTTGACACTGAGTTAGGAGTGCATATGTTTCTTTTCAGATTCATTTGTTGTCACTGGCAACTGGTTAGACCTCGTTTTGACCTGGAAGCAGAAAATAACCACTAGCCATATCAACCTGTCGGTGATGGGTGTGTTCATATCGCTAGTGTCTCACCAAGCTCATGTATCAAGTAGTTTTCTCTGATAAGGTTTGATAAGGATGCTTTGTTTAGAAGCAGCCAGTGGATACACGTCATCTTGCGATGATAAAGCTGTGTAGTATGTAGGTTAGTAGTAAATGGTTACAAGAGTGGCTTATGGGTTGAGAAATCAAACTCTTGGATTTTTTGAGAAATATGTCTCTTTGTTTTAATCCTTCTGGATAATAATCAACTGGAAGTTGAGCTAAAACATTAAGGCTAATAACCAATTTCCCCAATGTTGTGATTTAGCTGCAAATTGAATTAGTGAATGTAGTAAAGATCCAAAGTTTAAAGCTTCAGATTTGAACGTGAATGTGTAAGTTTGCAGTGGTATAGTGTACTCACTACACTACCAGTCTGTCTGTGGTTAGGGCTGAGAGGAGCTGAAGGCATGGTGCTGCTGTGCATGAGTGATGGCTGCTATGCTGCATCATGCTGAGAGAGCTGGGGGTGGTGGGGGGAGGTCATCAGCTGGCCCGGTGTGCCTCAGCGTCCACCCCACTGCATGGGTGCACAGGGGAGAGTCAGTTAATAAGGTCATCACTTGATCCCTGACTGTTTTCTATCTCTTCCCCTCCATCCTCCCCTCTTCCAAGCTGTCACTCCTCTTCACTCTTTTGCACATTCACTCTTTTGCTCTCTTTCACCTCCTCCCTCTCTTTCTCTATGCTGAGTTTTCATTTCATTATCACCCCAAATTGACCCAGCCGTGAAGTGCTGGATATTAGGTTTCAATTGAGCTTTTTCAGCAATTGTGAATTAACAATCCTGGTCAGACTGTGTCCGTATCTCAAACTCCGACTTGAACTTTCTACATTTTGCAGTGAAATGTTTGACAGCACACTCTGGGCTAGGTTCTCCTAGTTTTCAGTGGTCTACCTCCTGAAGGACTTTAGCAGCTTCTTACCCCTGTGCTTGAATGATACCCCACAACCCTGAGGCCCCAATAATAGAAGTGCTCTCATTCCAAAGTTTTGTACTTGAATGTGCCACTGCTGCCATCAGCTCTTATTCATGGGCCTCTGTGGGGGGCACTGGCAAGCTGCTCATATTGTGTTGGCACGGCTGTTCTCACAGTGTGGCCTGCTGGAGCAGCAAAGTGAGTGTGTGTTAGCAATGGAAAAAGATTAAGCTAGATGGTGTACCGAAGAAACGGACCGAGAGACGGAGGGTGAAAGCTAGACAATGAAACAAGTAAGTGATAGGTTGAAGCCGGTCTTTTGTCACACGCTGATGTAGAAGGTACCACACCAAAGTCACCGCTCCAGGATGATTTGAAACAGACAGTAGTGAAGGTTATCTCCAGTGTCCCAGACAGAAGAAAACACAGAGACAGCGGGGGGTACTCAGACCGGGCCAAGACACGCGCACAGCACACAGCCATGAGTCAATGGTTAAGCGCTCTCTCTCAAAGCTTTTTAATCTTTCTCCTCGGGGCGAGCAGAGAAAGACGCAGTGCTGTGCCTGACAAGATTACAGCGTGCAGTGCAGTCGTAGCCGAGTGAAAGGCTCATTGTAAGTCATTGTTATGGCTGTCGTACATGCCAGCGGCACATAAGCTCTTGATTAGCTCTTGCTGTGTGTGATACTGCTTTTGCACCGCTGGAATTATGGTCTTTAGTTGAGTGTTTTATTGAGGGAGAATGGCGCTGTTAGGACAGGGTCCCATGTACTTGTCTAATTGTTTTCAGTCACTTCCCAATCAACGGTCTTCAAGGCGCTGCAGTATAATGGCCTTCTTAGAAAAGGTGACAGATTTTTCAGCATGGATTGTTAAACAACAGCAGTGGATCAGAGTAAACATTGAGAAACTTCCTTTTCAGGAGCAGGCTTGTAAATCCATCTGCCTGTTTTCGGTCACTCATTCACTAGAACACATCTCAGCTTTATCATTCCATCTAGTTTGTTCAATTTTGTTTTCTGTCACTCTCCTCCATATCTGCAGGACAATGTGCTGAATATTATCAATCAGATCATGGATGAATGTATCCCTAATGACCGGGCCAACAGGGACTTCTGTGTCAAGTTCCCCGAGGAGATTCGTCATGACAACTTGGCAGGGCAGCTGTGGTTTGGGGCTGAGGTAGTGTATTCCCGTAGCATCAAAATCCGTAAGAAAACAACCATGCACAAGTCCTACACACGTGCAATTGCACACATGTATTCACACACCAAGAACACTATATTTAATTTTTACAGTGTCACTCTTGCTCAATCTACAGGTGTGTCATTTGTAACCATCATTTTGGCGATTCTAATTCCTTAATCTACGGGCCAGATAATTTACAATGTCTGTGTTCTTGTGCAGTGTTTGGCCGCTGGCTCCATCATCATGAACAGGGAGATAGAGAGCATGGCCATGAGGCCTCTGGCTAAGGACCTGACGCGCAGCCTGGAGGAGGTACGGAACATCACCAGAGACCAGGCCCTGAGGGACCTCAACTTGTACACAGACCGCATGAAGGACGCACTGCGTCACTTCGACAGCCTTTTTGCTGAGTTTGAGCTCAGGTAAGTTATGACTAGACATGTTAGCAGTTTTAGCATCCTTAAATTTGATTTTAGCTCTCCCCTCTCTAGGCTTTTTGGTATAGGTTTCCAAAAACATTTCACATTGCTGTTACGTTCTGCTTCCATCCTCCTTCCTTCTTCCATTGCCAGTTATGTGTCAGCCATGGTGCCTGTGAAGTCTCCCAAAGAATACTATGTACAGCAGGAGGTGATTGTGCTCTTCTGTGAGACTGTGGAGAGGTGAGTTTACAAAAGAACAGTCTTGAAAACCAAGAGAAAGGATAAGCCCATGGAGTGCTGCTGACTTGATTAGATTGAAGGTGGAAAATCTGGGTAATGCTTGGAGGAAATGCAGTGCTCTCCCTTTTCTATAGCTTGTTTTCTGCTGTGCTTTTGTCTTAGAGCCCTGAAGCTGGGCTATCTCACACAAGATATGATCGATGACTATGAACCCGCACTGATGTTTACAATTCCCAGACTAGCCATTGTGTGGTAAGTGTTGCCTCTCCCCTCCATTCTTCTGTCCAACCCTCTTCCTTTCTTCTCCACCCTCTTACGCTAACAGAATTTTAAACATGTATTTATTTTTTTTAGTGGGTTGGTGGTGTACTGTGAAGGTCCTCTCAGCCTAGAGCGAAAAGCAGAGGACATGTCTGAGCTCTTCCGGCCCTTCCGCACTTTATTGAAGAAAATCAGGTATAGTCCCGAAGTATTAAATGTGGGTCAAACAACATCACCAGAATCACCAGACTTTGAGCTATCCTCGTATTGTGACACTATGGAAAATACCATCTGTGTTGCTATGTTAAAGCAGTGCTATGATGCTTTTCCAGAGACCTGCTGCAGACTCTGACTGAGGGGGAGTTGTTGACGCTGGAGAGGAACCTCTGTATCTCTCAGGACGGGGAGTTGTCCTCCAGCCAGGAGCTTGCCACGAGCACTGTACCAGCACCAGTCCCGGAGCACCACTCGTCCTGCAGCCCCACTAATGACACTCCCAAGGGGGAGAGTGAGGGGAAGCAGGAGAAGGAGAAGGAGAAGGAGAAGGAGCAGGAGCAGGAGCAGGAGACGGAGCAGGAGAAGGAGCAGGAGACGGAGCAGGAGACGGAGCAGGAGAAGGAGCAGGAGCAGGAGCAGGAGCAGGAGCAGGAGCAGGAGCAGGAGCAGGAGCAGCTGCCTCCGTTTGTCTCTCCCAGCCAGGAGGAAGAGATGGGGGAAGTGGAAAAGGGCTGGGAGGAGATAGAAACTGAGAGGGGGGAGGAGGAGCAGGAGCAGGAGCAGGGCCTGCTGTGTGAGGAGGCAGAGGAGGCTGAGCTGGCCTGCTCCATGCAGTATGATGAGGAAGAGCTGGAGCAGCTCAACATGATGGTATACCGTGTGGGAGACGAGATGTCCACTCTCCTGTCACCTCCCAGCCAGGGTCACTCCCCAGCCCACAGAGGAGAGGCAGGAGGCTCCAGTGGGGCTTCCAGCACTGAAGCCTCTCCCCGCAGGCTACTGGGGTGCCGAGGAAGGAAAGGCCTCTACATAGAGGAGGAGGACAGGGTCTTCTTCATGGAGGACCTGGACGCAGCAGGAGACGGCATCATCAGCATCTCAAAAGAGGCCTTTAGACATCTGGCCTCAGCCCCCAAAGCATCAGAGCCTGCCTGTCCTGTACAGCGTAGGCCAGGACCCCTGTCAGACTCTGTCAGGAATGGCTGGCATGCTGAGGCCCAGTCGGAAGAGCCTTGCCCACAGCCACATGGCCGGAAGCCACAGTGTCCCAGTGCAAAGCACTCCCCTTGCACCTCTGCCCCCGGCTCTGAACCCCTGCCTTACACTAATGGCTGGGAGGTGGGGTTGGAAGGGACTGCCACTGAGACTGCAGAGGTCATTGCCCACCGTATGGGTGGGATGAAGCTGTCTGCCACAGTCATCTTCAACCCTCGTTCCCCCAGCCTGACAGAGCTGGCTGTGGACAAGCTGCTGCTGCCACGGCCTACTTCCTCTGAGATTGAGCCCTGCAGCCCCCTGGTGGCCACTCACTGCTTGCTCAACTCCTGTGTCTGCTGCGGCAGCTGTGAAGACGGCCACGACGATGCCATCACCATGGAGAGCACTGGGCTAGGGCTGGGCCTCACCCTGGGATTGCAGGACAAACACTGCAAGAGCCCACCTCCCAACGCTGTCATCCAATCATCTGCTTGCCGCCTGCCCCCCCCAGGTCATGAGCTTCACAGTAAAGGAGAGCCCTCCCAGTTGACGCCTCCCTCTTCTCGCTGCTCCGCAGAGCCCTTGCTAGAGGACAGAGGCTCCCAGCTCTGTGAGAGGTGCCTGGTGATGGCCCCAGGCCCAGGGCACCAGACACAGGACTGTAGCTCCAGCGGACCGGGTGGACCCGTCCCCCTGCCATCACCAGTTGAGACCTGGGAAGAAGCAGCAGGCCAGCGGAGGCCGGGAGAGGGACAAGGAGATGGACGGGGACAAGCCAGGAAATAAAGATTTGGAGAGGGACACCAAAGAGGAAAGCAGAAAGAACTCCAGGTAGGCTGTAATTTCTGGTCCCTTTACTGGCTGTTGATGTTTTGATGATGTGACATCGGGTTTTCTTTGGTGGCCGTTTGGCCTCAACGCTCTTTTATATCACAGTCTTGCATCAACATAAAGATTATATTTCATCATATTTCATCATTCACTTAAAGTTATTCTGTTGCCTTTCATCAACTGTTTTTCCTTTTGCACTTTGGCTTATGTTTGCCTTAATGATAACATAATATCTGTGCTTTTATTTTTCCATGGCATATTTTTTTTCATTTTATTCTGTAACGTTTTTTCATTTCTTTTTGGATTATTTCTAGCTTTCAGAACTCTCCCCTCAGCTCTGTGTCAGGTAGTGACTGTGAGAGTGTGTCAGTCACCACATGTAGTCTGTCAAGCAGTGCATATACTCCCAGGTAACCAATCACTCATGTATGTGTGTATCACTGTTGTGTGTGTGTGTGTTTGTGTGCGTGCATGTGTCACGTATGCATGCATGTGTGTTTATGTATAATCTTTTCCTGCACGCACTCTGACAGTGACAATACTTTGATGACATGCAGAGATAAAAAGCATGCTTTTTTTATCGCATTAAGCCACATTCATGTCAATCACCCCTTCCTTTACGGGCTACAGGTGGCATCAGCCCTCCTGTCATAGTAATTTGACAGATACTGCAGTATTGTATACTCATACATATAGTCAATGATAACTGATTCTTGCTAATTTGTGGGGCAAAGAAAAATGTTCTCTGTCCTAACAGCGTACAGTCACCCATGCTAGTTCCACAGGTCAACATCAGAACAACAGCAAAGAAAGTCAGTTAGGAAGCAAACTGCTCTAGTTAACACAGCTTTATATTGAGTGGAGGGAGCTCACCAACAATACAAATCTTGAGGCCTGTTTATTCCCACTGCAGGAAAAGTTCACCCCAAAACGAAAACTTGAGTCATTTACTGCTCACCCCGATGTCTTTTGAAACTATTGCAGTTTGTTCGAACACCAAACACAGAGCGGGCTGGTTCCATGTCAGCCTTCTCCCAATCTACTGTAACAGAGACATCTTTGTACAGCTCCGAAAAATGCATAACATGTCCATCAAATCTCTCCACACATCTCATGCAGCATACTCCAAATGTTTTGTAGCCAAATGGGTCCAAAAGTGCAATATTTATCTCATTATCTCCTCTGTTTTTTTTTGTTCTAGAAGGCACCAATAGTCATGCGCTTAGTCACACACACCCTACAGCGCTCTGGCGGTCGAAAGACTGTGCTTGCTAATGTGCACCGCTCCCAACACTTCCGCTATAGGCTGTAAACGGTCTTCCGACTTCTGCTAGAGCACTGTGGGGAAAGCATGACCAGGTGCGTGTAGCACAAAGCAATGTTGTTGAGGAAAATATAGGAGATGGTTAAATATTGGACTTTTGGACCCACAGTTGTTTGGCTACAAAACACTTATAATAATTATATATAATTATGATACAGTTAAGCAATTTGATGGACAACTTGAGTGCTGAGATGGAACTACGGGGGCTAAGATGCTCTGTGTTTGGTTTTTGTACAAACTTCAAGGGAGTTTCGACTGACATGGGGGTGAGTAGTTCATCACTGTATTTTGGGGTGAATTATTCCTTTAATTCTTTTAAGACAAGAATTTTCATTGACTGGTTTTTGTTGATAGCGAAGTAGCTAACTGAACATCAGTGACTGAGACTGACGGAGGTAATCCTGCTGCCTGAGAGTGAGGAAATGTCTCAGGAGTGGTTTGTGAAGTTGTTTCCTTTTCAGTCACTACTTTATATTCTGCAGTCATCATTCTTCACCTAAAGATTGAAATATACCATGGTTAGAATATAGTGTGCTGTTGAGAGTGATAATATGACAATCTCGGCCTGTTCTGCCTGTCTCTACCTTCTCCCTCTAGCCCTGTGAGCAGTCTGACCACCAGCTCAGGGATGTCAGAAGACCTGGACCATCAGGAGATCCAGCTGGCCCTGCAAGCTGCCAAGATGGCCGCCAGGAATAAGATCCGATCCCGCTTCCACAGCAGTAGTGACCTCATCCATCGTCTCTTTGTTTGTATATCAGGTAAAAGTCTCTCTCTCTTGGTCACTCTCTCTGTATATCTCTGTCTCTCTCATTCTGATATCCACTGTGCATTTTTGTGAAATGCAGGTGTTGCTGATCAGCTGCAGACCAACTATGCTAGTGATCTTCGCAGCATCCTCAAAACGCTGTTTGAAGTCATGGCAACCAAGTGTGAGCTGGGGGACAATGATAAGCAAAAGAAAGGTGGGGAACATGTCTTTGTTGCCATACTGTCCCCTCCCCTTATTGGTCTAACAAGCTCTCATTTTGAACTGAAAAACCTTCTACCTGTTGGCTCGTATATCTATGGTCACAGGAATATTGACCACTGCTTTCCTTACTGTTGGTTTCTTAATGTTGGTGATCTAGGAAGTGAAGCTTATTCTAGTGTTGCATTCGCTCTAGAAAACAGTGTCAGCCTAAAATATAAAAGTAAATGTTTTTTTATTCAGTGGTTCTGGATGTATGGTAGGGATTTTAACAACTATGATACGTAATAATGCATTGTTCCTTTCTTCTTTTGTGGTGTCCAGTAGCTCCTGGTCTCCGTAGTGCAGTGCTGGAGGACTGTGCTCTCTGTCAGGAGACAATTTCCTCCTCGGAACTGGCAGCCAAGGCCCGGGATGGCCAGTTCGAAGGTCAGCAGATCCACTAGTTATACTCACACATTAGTAATTGCCTGCACGAACACACCCACACAGGGGTCAGTAGAAATGTCAGCACTTTTCCCTTCCCACTTCCCTCAGCGCTAGACATACTGATACCGACACGCCTGTCTATTATTAACTGTCTCTTGTTGGCTCCATGCAGACCCTCCTGACTGGGTCCCTGACGAAGCCTGTAACTCTTGCATCGCCTGCAAGGCCCCCTTCACAGTCATCCGCAGGAAGCATCACTGTAGGAGCTGTGGGAAGGTAAGATCACTCTCTTCCTGTCTAAGGGAAATGCCAGAACTCCCACATAGCTCACGACTTGAATGTGTATCAGTAGACGATGGATAGAAGCATTATATACCTCCCGCAAATAGATAGTGATTGCATGTGTGTTTGTGTTATTGTTATTTCAGATCTTCTGCTCTCGCTGCTCCTCCCACTCTGCTCCACTGCCCCGCTATGGCCAGGTCAAGCCAGTCAGGGTGTGCACACACTGCTACATGTTTCATGTCACACCCTTCTACAGCGACAAGACTGGCATCTGACCCAAGATGAACACCGAAAGCACACAATCCGCCTCAACGTGAGCATATGCAAAGGATAGACCCAAGGCTCTGTACAAAGTGAACACCAAACTGCTCTGGTACACCTTAATGGTTGTCCTCATTGTACCTGCTAAGCAAGGCTTGGGAATAAGGCCATCATGGATGAGAGAGCAGAGAGACGGGACACACAGCCACACAGACTATGATTAGACCCTTTTCTGCTTTGGAGATGCTGCTGCCTAAATGGGAACCAAAGGGTCTGATTTTTGTGTCCCCCCCCCGCACAATGATTCACAAATGCCTGTCTGACTACAGAGGTGGAAAGGGAGAGGGAACTAACAGGCAATAACAGATTTTGAACTGGCATATTGCAACAGTCTTCTGTAGCAGTTTGCAGCACAAAATAGGGCCACCTAGTTTGTTTTATTGCTTTTGGCGTATATGAAAGGCCTTGTGACATATTTTCCTATGCTTTAGCGGGCTTCCCACATTTGTGCCAGAGCTCCCACGGGACTCGGATTACTCAAAAGAATGTAAGTCATGATAACCATGTAAATAAGGATAATTCTGGTGGTAATAACTACATTTTACTGTCATCGGTTAATGGATGCTATATGTATGGGAAGTGGAAAGCAATCTACACCAGGCTACCAGTCTCAGCAAAGCAAAAACAAAAAAACATACAGCTTTTATATTGAGATAATTTCATGCTTTTAATGGCAATGAATGTGTAATTCTGTATCACTTTGTGAAATGGGGTCTTAATTCTAACAAGATTGACAGATAGCTTCTAACAATGATTATGGGCTGTGCCCAACGCTTTTACAGTTGCACCATGGCATGTTTTAATGGTTGTCTAGTGACTCCACTGCACACTGAGATGGATAAAAGGGATTGCATTAGTCATCACTGTCAGGTCTTGAAGGCCCCCTAGTGGAGAGTTGAACTCTCTTTGCTCAGTGCTCATTAGCACCACGTGTACAGTATATTTTGAACCAGAGGCCTTCTCAGGTGCTGGCCTACAGACTACAGGCCAATTATTGCCCATTGGTTATCTCTTCCTAGCATTACTTATTGTGCCATGTTGTGACGACTAATTGTAATGGTCACACACATTTTAGTGGAGACAAACCTGTGCTATTTAAGTTGTAGTTATAGGGCGACTATTCCTGAAGAGCAGACCTGTACTGATTTGTGTTGACACTGAAGTTGTTTTCATCTTTGTTTGGTTCTGGTGGTACTCTCAGACTGGAACAGATAGTTTGTTTCCATACTCAATTCCTTTGCATCTGACTTCCTTTCTGCCGCTGACTCTGCTTCCATTGCAGTGAACACATTCAAAGTATCTTCCATCTCTCCTCCAGCCGCTCATACTGTATTATGCTTGGTACATCTGAATGAGCTGAAATGGCCTATCTGCAAATATGGACCTCCAAGCATCAAGGACATAATATTACATATAGTATGTCCATTCTGCTCTGACTTAAAGCAATTTCTCAGGCATTACATTGTCCAAATCAATCACTACTGTTGCAACATTTATTTTCATCACAGAACATATAAACACACTTTGAAAAGGTATGTTTTTCTTTCATAAAGAACAAAAAGAAATAATGTATGAAGCTATAACTACTTTTCTTTAAAAAAATAAAATAAAAAAATCATGCAGTAATTAAAGGGCGGGATATCCTGTTATTTCAGAGCTTGGTCTTATTTTGTAAAAAGCCAGTACATTTCCATGATAAGAGCTGTGTAAAATATTTAAAAACAGAAATAATGTTATATAGTTTTAAATGCTATGTATATTAAAATAAATTACTTTTTCCTGTTTCAAAAACAATGACTGCTGACTGATGTGTTCATACTACAAAACATCTCTTCACTCCTACAGCAAAGTGCCACTGGATTCCTGCATTCAGATGTGTTAGTCCCAAGCCTTTAGACAGATCAGCCTTTAGTGAGCATTCACTGCTGTCCATTAATACAAGGCCTAATACAAGACAATAGTGTGGTCCTGTAATGTTGTACTGGGTAGAAAGTGAATTGGAAGATCCTTTGGCCGCTCTATGAAATATAGATGTGTGAGTGTAGCTGCTAAGACACACTTTGTCCAACAAGCCTGTTTTATGTACTCTAGGTACATATGACACAGCGTCTTGGTCTTCTGGTTTCTTGTTCTCACAAGTACTTGTTCACATATACTGCTTGGATTGTCCTAAAACATGGGGATAGTGTTAGCTTTGTTTAAGTGTATTCAACAGATCAGGTCTGAATTGTTGAAATATGGTAAGAGCTCTCACTATATTATGATTTGAGCACTGGTTGTATGTTCAGCAGGGATGCTGATCCACAGCCTGGGGGTATTTTATTGACTGACTGCCAATGTTTCCCCTGTCGTGAGTAGGGAGGATGGGCCACCCTGCCTGGGGCAGCACCCTGTTGAACTGAATTTATGGATTCAGAGGACAACTTTAGTGGCACATGATCTAAATGCAGCTCTAGATTTTCCACCCTGCTAAGAACAAATATGAGGGGAACCCCTGAAAACTACGCCACACATTATACTAGACCAGAGGTTCCCAAAGTTTTTCAGATCAAGAACCCCCAAATAGATGCATTAGACTACTGACCCCCATTCAATAAGATGTTCCCCCAATGTACCCCAGATACTTGTTAGATATGACTAGAGAATTACAGTGTATGCTTTCGGTGGGGCAATAACAACAGTGGGGAGGGAAGACCTACAATGTAAACAGTCACCCTTATGCATTCTCACATTGTACTAACATCTAGTGAGCGAAATAACAATGAAATTAAACTATTCCTCATTTTGTTGGGGAACCCCTGGACCCCACTTTGGGAACCTGTCTGTTCTGGCCACATAGTGGCCACTGGGTGGCAGCACTTGTTCATCATTAACAAATTCATCACAAGATACCATAGGGAGATGTAGTATATTGTGATTAATTCTTCAAGCACTAATGCAATTTACCCCTACATGTCCTCAATGCCAGTATTTCAGTATTTAGGACGACGTGCGGTCAGTGGCCGTTGTCTCCATGACCCTACAACTTTTCAGGAACTTGGATTCCCTAACGACAATTGGTATAATGTTGCTATACGACTTTATAGTGTTGTCTGTGGTACTCAATCGTGAGTTTCATACCATTTGTCCGGTTTTTTTTAGTTGTTTTTTTTTAATCTCCTCTAGTACCACTGTACTATTTCTACGATATTCCTGTGATATTCCTATAGGGACTTACAGTTTTGCTGTGATATTTGTATGGTATCCCTCTAAAATGGATAATACAATTTCTACAGAAGGATCTTTCGTCGTAAAATGTTCCATAGAAATCGGGTAGTACGAAATAATGAATGATGTTGAAGAGGTTAGTGAGAGAGAAAGAGTTAATCCGCTGATAGATGTGTCCAGCCTATAGCCTGTGATTGGCTCAAAGTTGGAGAGCTGGGACGGACAACAAGTCACTGCAGTGTGTACTGTAAAAGTCACTTGGTGGGTGAAGTGGACTGCTGAGAGAGGGCTGCTCTGTAGTACAGTTAGCATGTGGGACGTTTAATGTGATTTCTGGTCTGCTGTGTGTAGTTTTATATTCCACTTGAATTCGTGATGTATTTCAGAGACAAGCGCGCGCGCGTCGGTAAGAGGTCGGTGAAAAATCGGCCACTGTCAAATTGATCCATGGACTCTCCGCGGACTTTATCTAAACGCTTTTCTGTCAAGAGGTTGATACAAGGTTGACTCCATTCACTGAATATTCAGGTATGCTATCGACGTCTTTTTGTTGGCCTTTTCATTTAAAAAAAAAAAATCAATTTAATGTATTTGCATGCACACCCAAACTACGAGTGAGCAACAGCAACGATTTACTGTAAGTACAGTCAAGATACATTGGCACAAAAACACGTTTTATGTTAACTACCATCCCCGGACTAGAATTGGATAGTTCCATACATACTTTTGCTACGAGGTAAACCTGGGGTCCTAAACGTTTTCATGCCAAGGACAAGTAGAAATTCTTCAGACCACAGACCCCCAAGGTTTTGTCACAGGGCCCCCACCTGAGAGGATTTTTGTTGTCTGTACTGTAGATGGAGAGGGAGAAACATCTGCTCAGAATAGTCTTCCTTACACATTGTGTCACAGTGCTAACTTGAATGAATGCAATAACACTGAAATTAAGCTTTTCCTGATTTTGATGGAACCGTTGAAAGCGTCTCGAGAACCCCTTCAGGTCTCTGGACCCCAGTTTGGAAACTACTGAGGTCAACTAAAGAAATAATATCTAAAGCGCCTGCTCACAGATAGGATGGACCAGTAGAGCACATGTAAACCAGTTTGCCATATAGACTTCATATAGACTAGCAGTAACCTTTTTAAACATTGGCCCATATGTAGACGTGGCTTGGAGAACAGAGTGGGGTTTTTTCCTAAATCATTTGATAGCCCGACATTATTCCCTATAGACTGGTGCAAGTCCTGCTACTCGCATTTACAGTGTGTCATTCTGACCATGTGTCTTTTAGATTTGGGCAACATGAAGTTGTCTTTGTTCAGGATGGGAGTCCTGCAGATTGTGCTGCTCATCTTTGAGGCTGTTTTACTGACTGACTGCGCAAGAGGTGAGAAACAAATCTTCACAAACCCATAAACCTATTTATTTTCCTGTCTTTCGTTCTTTCACGCTCTCATTCTTGTTCTTTCTTTCTTTCTTTGCTATCGCTTATTTAGCTGTGAGAAGATAGCATGTCTAAATCTCAGATGTAATACCAGATTCATTGCTTAGTATAAGTCAAGTTGTGGTTTGTTGTGTAGCCTACATGAAGAAAATCTCAGTTGGCTGTAACTTCTTCTCACTAAGAGAAGGAAAAACTAAAAACAAAAAAACCTCTAAACAGCCCAAAATCAACAGAGGGGAATGAGAGAGGGCAAGCCAACCCATACCCCCAGTGTGTGTTCTTTTCAGTTGTGTGTGTGTGTGTGTGCATTCACTACCGCTAAGCCAAACAAACATATCTATCAGCTTCCCAGGGTGAAAGAACACAAGTCAGTGTTAGAGTCCAGCTCTCCCGGGGTTGGCCCAGGGACTGTCTCACATCAGTGTGTGTGTGTGTGCGTGTGCGTGCATGTATATATGTCCGCACATGAGTGAGCAAAAGCGTTGAGCGAAAGAGAGGGGACCTCATTTTGACTGTTTATGTGCCGGTATCAATACTTTGCATTACAAAGACGCTGCGTTTGTCAACAGCTCATGAATAACTGCGTCTGCAATGATTTCATGCTCCATCATCGACTGCTGAAAAATGCCTGATGCAGTCCAGAGCTGTGAGTGAAAGAACAAGACAATATTTGAAAACACATTTCAGGTTTAATGAGAGAAATTTGAAAGGCAGACAGATTTCCCTGGAAGACCTCTCACTGGGAAAACAAGCAGGCTCTATAGCGCTCTCTTTATTCTCTCGCTCGGCATGGCAGTGAATTCAAGAGGCGTCTGATAGGTACAATACCTGCATGTGGCTATCAGGGCATGTGGTAGCGGGGCAGGTGGGGGTTGGCGGCGGTTTAGAGGGGGAGATTAGATCTGTGGGTCTGCACACAATGCCTCATTCACAGCGTGGCAGCCGTGCCTTCACGGCACGGATAAACCAAAAGTAAACAAGACGTGAAGGCTAAATAAGATTAGACAGGCAATTATGTATGTTTACAGATTAACAGATGTCAGAGATGGAGAGACCCAACAGGGGAATCCGACGGTGGAGAGCAAGCAGTCTGCCTCATCGGATGGATGGTGTATCTCTGTAGCTCTACACTGATTTAATCACAGGAAAAATGAATATATGGTCTGTTTTTCATAGTTTCTCTCTGAAAGCGATTGCAGATGCACAGACAGATAGAAACATAGACAGATATGTAGTTGGCAGACAGTCTCACTGAGATGATTTTGAATGACACTCAGATTTGACAGTGTGTGAAGTGTCAATATTCAAGAGTTTGCCCAGAAGAAGGGATGATACAGCGAGGTCTGCGTTACAATGCAACTGCAACAGCTTGACTTTGAAATCCTGTGAAATACAGTCAGTGGTTTTGACTTGAGACTTGTGCTTTTATGGAGAAGCAGAGGCCAACAAAGCTGTAAAACTGTCCCAATAAAACTTAACAGTGTATGATGACATCTTTGACAAATGCAAATTAAATGATAATGGATGGGGCCCTTTTGACTTATGTATGAAATAGAAGAAACTAGAAACACATTGGAAGTGTTATTTTACTGCTGTTATCTAAGCATTTCAACAAATGCACCTGAGAAGACAGTAGGTTAGAGTGAACTATTTCAAGCCTGTTGCTGTCAGTCATCAGATCACGCCTGACCCTAACACTCCTGCCCTCCTGCCATGCACACACCAAACACACACACACACACACACATCTGGCGCCTTCTTCCCTGCACTGTTAAAACTCCTACAACTGGCTGAGCTAGTATTATTTCTTAGGACCCCCTAGGAACCTCACACTTCCTCCGACCCAGCTCCTCTCCTCCCCCCCGGTGCTCCGCCACTCCCCAGCAGCTGGAGGAGGTGCTCAGTGATGTGTCCCAGCAGAGCCTCTAATGTGGTGACAGGCCAGGGGACCACTGTGGTCTACTAACTGTGGAATGCAGCAGGCTGGACATATGGACCTGCTGTGTGCTCTGCAGAAATGCACTCTGGGAGAATTGGAGAGGCACAAGTTATGTTATGTACCAGGACTAACAATGCTAGCAATCATACACACACACACACACACACACACACACACACACTGAGTGGCACTGTTTTGATGCCAAACAGGCAGATACTTCATCAAGTGCTGGTGTGTCTGTTTGGTCTTAAGACAAGTCTGTGTTTTTGTGTGTGTATGTGAATCAATTTCATTTAAGGTTTTTAACACCAGGTACTTTTCTACACCTCCGGAGCCATCTGGAGTAATTTAGAGCATTCAAACTGCTCTGAAAACCTTTTGGAAAATATACCTTTTATAGCAGCGTTACATCATGGTTTCATAACAAGAAGGTACTATGAGATAAATTGTATGCCAGGGGCCTTTAAAATCACAAGACCATTTGGCTCCCTGACAGTTTTCCACTTCCTTTTAACATAATGAGGCTGGTTTCTCCGTAACCAAATGCCCCAAAGTCCTCTTATTTTTTAAATAACATTGGTGTTCAGGCACACGGGCCAATCTGGTGAGGCTGGGGGAGAGTGGACAGGTAGAGAGAAAGTCAGGCAGTACTACTGTGTAATATACTCGTTATCATCCTTGCCCAAGCCCAACTTTAATAGCTGCAATGCTCGATTTAGATATTAGAAATAAAATCAGTTACTAGTTTGGTTTTTGCCAGCAACAAAAAAAAGTGAACTCAAGGGACTTTGTAGGAATGAACACCCCTTGCCTTCCGCTTCAACTCTGAACCGGGTGACTGCCCGACACAGCGCCTCCGAACTCCGCGACGCTGCTGCGTTTCCCAAACCAGTTTATGACCAGACAGCAAGCGCCCCTTACACATGTCCCCCTTCTCGTTCCCCTGCTTCTCTCTGCATTTCCTCCCATTTATTACCAGTGTAAAGTTGAAGGAAGTGAATTAAGTTAATGTGCTGTCGTTAAAACAAGGCATGAGCTGACCTTTACTCCCACCCAGCCTTTCTCAGCTCTCCGTAGCCCCTACTTACTGAGTCTGGGTCCATTTGCGGAGAACAATGGATGGATTATTATGTGCAGTGGTCCCCCAGGTTGGACATGGCAGCAGTAATTAATTTTAAACACTCCTCATCCCTGTAGACTGGGCTTATTTGCCATCTATTAGAGTACACTACAAACGAGGGACTTGCTTTGCTGAGGCGCCGCCATTTAGAGGTGCGTGAGAAGAAGTTACGAGAGTGAAAGAGCAGCATTTTGTGCGTCTGAATGTATGTGTGCGTTTTATTAAGCAGTCCGAAATTGCTCTGAGAAAAGTCGTGATAATGAGACATCCAAGGAGCATGAGGCAATTTGGAAACCTCAGAGGTATACCAGACTATTCCCTCTGCGGATCTAAAAACCCTTACTATAACCAGGTGGAAATAATATTCTTTCTTATTCTGCCACAGTTGCCACCACGTCAGCAGTATGCGTTCGCCATCTGTCACCGCACACTGCTGATCCCATCAATTTGTTGAAATTCAGAGGAAACATTCTGAGCGAGGAATGTGTCAAACTTCACCCCTCGGAGGGGAAAGAAAGGAAAGGGCTGTAGTGGGGAGGGAAGCTGTGATAAGTAGTCATAATGGAGGTCAGTTGGTGTTGACTTTAGCGGGGTCATATAATCCCTGTGAGCAACACTCCCTCATTGACCAAGTTTAACGGCCCACTTCAATTAGCGTTCATGTGGAATTTTAACAGGGCATTGTCTGTTTTCATTATTGGCCATTTTCAGCTGCATGCTCTGATTTTTTGGGAAATCTGACTGAATAATATGAAGGTCTGTCTATACAATGCTCATTAGTTTGTTTGGGCAGTTGGCTCTGGGTGCCTGTTTCAGACCACACACACTCTTCCTGCTGGCTGAATGGATTTGAGTTCAGTTAAATAGAATTCCTTTTGCCCCCGTTAACCTTGGCAAAACCCATACAACCCCTCGCACAGTCTGTCACCATTCAAATGATAATCAACTGAATGTTCCCTGGGTTTGACTTGCACGGTTTACCATACCTACAAATGACTGGTATTGGTTAATCAACAGCTATTTGACATTAAATTGGTGTCTGATGATACCGGACACCTTTTTTGACTCGACACGGCTCGACGGGTTGTTATTCGATGTGTCTAAGCTGGTCCGCAGTGGATCCGCGGAAGCCAAACTGGGGCTGCTGTGTTACACCCTTGGCCAGAGAGATGGGCCGTAGCCATTGGAAGTGAGCCTGTATAGGTGGGGGTGAGGGGCCGCCTTGCTGGAACCTTACAAGTGACCTTACAATAACATTTCGGCTCCACAGTGGGAAGTGTTTGTCTTGCGCAACCTCTCTCTCTAAGCCTCCTTCATTTCTCCACTCCCGCTCTACTCTGTTTTCTCTTTTTCTTTTGAGGAGCCAAGTAGTGGAGGGACCTCCTCCCCCTCCCAACTGCCCCCCCCCCCCCCCTCCGTTTTGTGTTCCACAGCTGTTCACTCAGTCACTTAGTAAGTGAAATGATGAGAATCCGATTGCTCCCCTCTTTCACCCCTCGACAGGAGAAGCCAGTCTTGTTTTCCTGTAGATTTTAACATGTGGATTTATAGTCTGACCTGGGGTCTGCATACAGCTGTGGACAGGGCAGAAGTCAGAACTTCCATCCTGCCGTCCTTCATTCTTCTTTTCCCTGCTGTCTCTCTTTCTCTTTGCCCCTCCGTCCATGTCGTTGCTCCTTACTGCATGGGTTGATCAACATCGTTTGCCCCCTCTTCCTTCCTTGGTATTGAGCCACCTTGCAGAGGAACAAGCTATGTGCCTTGACACATCCGCCTTTTCTTTTTTTTCTCGTATGGCTATATTTACTTAATGATGGACTCTTGGATGATGCGTGGACTACGCAGGTTTGGGCAAGTTAAAGGGTTTTCATTGTGGTGTCAGTGAATAAAGGGATGATTTAAAGTGCAGAAATATTATCTGGCCCATCTTGTTCTCTTGTTTGCTGTACTTGCCACAACCTGCTTGAATCTGGGCTGCTGCATCTCATCCTTACTTACAGAATTCCAAATCACTCAGGTACTTGCTAGATATCATTTCAAGATGAATGGCTTCTCTGTAGTTTCTTTTACTTCTTACTTCCTTCGGCCCCACAAAGATATTCTGTTATTTCCCTGTTTATGCTTTTGTGTGCTTATGTGTGTTTCATGAAGTCGTTAGTCATCTATAATATGATAGCACCACAACGAGACATCAATACACCAGCACAATCCTCACGAACAAAGGATTGTGAATGTTTTCCCTGGTTTGTTTTTCTCCTAATTTCCCCCTCACACCTCCTCCTTCCTCAGGGGGGTTTCATTAGAAATCACTAGTTGTCCTGACAAACCCCCCCCCCCACTCCCCCGTGCACCCCAACCCCATCTACTGCCTCCCCGTCCATGTGTTTTGTTCTGCAGTTAAAAGGTTGATTGAAAGTTATGGTGGCAACAGCGATGGCTGGCTGGGCCTGAAGAAAGCTGAGCCAGGGGACGGCTGGGATAACGAGGTCTGAATGAGGCCTCCGCTGCCACCAACACACACCCCGGACCCTCCTTCCAGTTTCCATCCCCCCTGCCGGCCCCCCTCTTTCAGTTCACCTCCGATGAGCTTCAGTGAGACCCCACATGGCTTTCTGGCTTTTTCACTTCCACTTTGTTTTTCATTAGGAATTCTTTTGACAGGGCTTGGAGGTTCTTTGTGCATTGTCCCTATTGATTGAGGGTATAAAGAGTCTGGTTTGGACGATTGCTATGTCAAAATGGGAGTTTTCATGCAAGTGAAGGCTGTCATGGGAGGATTTATTTCTGCTCATGTTCAGTACCAATCACTCTGGAGCAGAGGCAAGGAGGCCCTGAATTTTAGTTCAAGGGACCCATTGCGTTTATAATGAATGGAAAAATATGTCCCCGCTTTGACTTGAAGAGTGGAACAGGACAGGAGAGGAAAAATCATTTCAGAAGCGGAGAGTATAATCTATCATATTTTACAGCAGGGCTTCTGCTATCCCAGACTGGAATTCAGCTCCATGCAGTGAAACTGATTTGATTTCCTCATGCACAGGGATGTGAGTTTGTGCCTTGGATCCAGCTCTAGCCAGGATGCACTGGGAGTTAAAGGCTTGGCAGACTGGCGGACCGCTCTTTTGACGTGCGGTTCCATAAGTATGCTGCACATGCGCATGAATACCATTACAAATAATTACAACAATACCTGTTCTGGTCATCAAGTCCTTGTTTTTGCGCAGGTCGTCTTGATAAAAGGACTGTATAACTCGACGCGCGAGGTTTATTAACGAAGGAGACAGGGAATAAGAGAGAGAGAGCGAGATAGAGACAGACTGACTGGCAGACAGAGATGGATCCAGGGCAGTGACCTTTGTGCGACTGAGTGGTAAGGTGAACTGGGAAAGCGGCGAACAAATTGTCACTGTGAAAGGGCGGGTACCACAGCGTAATGACAGGCTCAACAGCTCCACGATGACAGATTGATTTCAGACAATATTCCTGGATTGTCAAGAGGCCCCATTGCTGTCAGTGAGAGCTTTGCCAGCTCCTCCACCCCCCTCTGCCTGTCTCTCTCTGCCGCTCCCCCCTTTCCCCGCTGTCTCGTCTCTGCGTCTCACCCGCTTTCTCTGTCTCTCACCCCCCTCTCCTCCCAGTCTATGCCCTCCCTCCCGCCTGTTCCTGTCTGAATCGCTCCATTCTGCCCAAACACTCCTGCTACATCACATTCTGTCATTGGCTCTCTGCTGAAAAGGCCTTGTTGACAAAGGCGCTGGTGTGAAGCGCTTCCCAGTGTCATGGAGATTGGCTGATCCTCAGACTGTACGTTGGTGTAGGGTTCCTAGAGAGGACTCGGTGCTAGGCTAAGTCGTCATCGCACAGATGTGACTCGCTCTGTGTGTCCGCAGCATGTACACACACACACACACACACACACTGGTCTGCTGGTGACAGCGTGTCTGGCTCAAAACGGCCTTGTTTACAGCCTTGTATGCTTGTCTGCCAGTCAGTAGAACATCAGACCAACGCCAAGCAATGGTGATTCTACTTAATAACACATCTGTATCCTATTGCACACCTCCAGACTGGACTCCGACTGTGTCAACAGACAATCTGTTGAATGCAAGTTGGATAGTTAGTTTTGCCTGCCTTGGAATGCAGGGGAGTCGGAGGGAGGAGGAGGGAGGAGGGGTCAGGGAGTGGCAGGGTGCACTGACACCCCTCTCTGTTGACTGACAGAGGACCATGAAACAAGAAGAATGAAGATCTCTCAGTGACGACAGACCAGAGCAGACTGTGTACCAGGCTGTCAGGGTATGTTGTCAAATGAACATCCTCTGGAGGAAGGAGTATGCGGTTAAATGCTAAACTAAAGTGAAGGGGTTTAATCTATAACACACTTCGGTATGTCAGGCAGGTTGACTAAAATGACATGCAGCATATGAGTTTCGATATTGTTTGCCTCTAAACTCTTGTATGTGTGTGTGTGTGTGTGTGTGTGAGAGAGAGAGAGAGAGAGAGAAGAGAGATTCAGCTGGACTAGAGCAGCCGTGCATGTGTGAGTGTTTCCACAATGTCCCATTCAGTGTTCGGTCCATCTCCAAACATGTTAGAAGGATGGCAGTAAACAGGTGCTCGTGTGTGCCCTGCTCTGTACACCACACACACTCTTCAGAGAGAGAGAGAGAGAGAGAGAGAGAGAGAGAGGTCTGTTTTACTGGGTCATGTGGCTCAGGCTGAGCCCAAGCCAGGGAGTGGGGTGTGAGATTGTTGAGATTCCTGGTTACTGCCGCCTGGGCCCACCTAATCCCCTTCACTCCCCCAGCCCTCCTCTCCTTATGAGCTGTGTGTTAAAGGAGGCCTCTCTGCCATCTTAGCCTCTGCTCCCTGCCACTCTCTAAATCAGCCTTCCTCTCTTTAACCCTCACCCTACTTCTCCTCTCTGCCACTGGCTTGCTTTTCTTTGTGCGCTCCTTCTTGTCCTCTAACTCCCCTTTCCCTGACCTCGCTCTCTCTCTCCTCTCATTCCTGGCTTTCCCTTTCTGTGGTCCTATCTAGCCTCTCTCTCCCTTCCTCCCTCCCTCTTATTGCCTCTTCCCTGATAAGTGGCCCTAAGCACACACTCGGCCCCTGTGTGTGCACCATGCCTTAGCCTAATGGAGTGAGATAAAGCGACTAGAGTGCCACTCACTGTGCACTGTTTATGATAGGGCAAGGCCAGCGAATCACAGACTCAGATGGGCACAAAAAACCGATGCCATGTGTTTGTGTTTCTGTATGCTGAGAATGTTCAAGCACAACTGATACAACATCAGACAGGATGACAGAGGATTGTTGTAGGATTTGACTTATATGGGTTTTTGAAGGCCAGTAGTGATATTTTTGGATTCAAGCTGCTGATAGCCGATATTCAATATCATTAAATGTGATCATTTTAATGGCAAAAATATATAAAAGAAAGAATATATAGCACTAATAATAACAATAACAATGATAATAACAACAACAATAATAATAATCTTAATAATAATAATAATAATAATAATAATAATAATCATTGCATTAGAAGCGATTCAGATTAGGGGCTTCCCATACATACCCAGTGAAGTATTGATCCATTTCATTTTCAATTTTATAAATATGTAGTCAAACAAACAGCAATATTTGCCAGAAACTCATATACAGTATATATCTAACCCAATATTGTGGGTAGAGCCTGGACCTGTGGTGTGCTATAGCCATATACCCTAGTAGTATCCAGGTTACACACACACACACACTTGCCCTCGCACACATGCACCTTTCCTCCAACAGAGGCAGCTGGGGCTGGGCATTCAAGTCTAATGAAATATAGCAGCTTAGAGTTCAAAGGCTCCACAGTAGGGCCTGTTAAAGGTAGGCCGCGTGATGGAGATGTTGCCAAAAGCTTTATGACGCTGGAGTAACTTCTCTCTTTTTTTTCCCCCTGTTCTTTTGATGGAGCCGACAGGAGCCTGTTGTTCTGGAGCCATTAAGAAAGGAAGTAAGAGGCAGATTCACTGATGTTCATCGTAATAAGCGAGAGAGGCAGCTTCCTTTCAGCTCTGAAGTCCCGGCAGCAATACTCCAGTGATCCTGCATTAATCAGATAGATAGACTGGAGCATCTCCTTCTCTTTCCCCCCCTTTTTTTTGTATTATACCCCCACCCTCGCTGTTTCTCTAGTCTCCATGGTCTCTCGTGTCACCCAATAGCTACTCCTCTACCATTCCCACCGCTGAAGCAGTTGCTATTCAGCCCACATCAGATGGTGCCGAAGAAAGGGCCATTGTCCAGGCTGGTCTTACCCCAGTCTTATCTATTGATTGGAAAGCCGAGAGGGGAAAATAACAGGTATTGATTACCACACTGGGTGAAGTTGCTGGGCAGGGACGTCTGGAGGGGTAAGAAAAGGCGGCATTCTTTACCCTCCGCTGCCCCGCTGCTGTCAGAACACCCTCTACCACTCCACCTATCCCTCTAGTCTCTCTCTCTGTCTGTCCTCCCCTTTCACCCTGTCACTGCCCCCTCCCTCCCTCTCACCTGGCCTCCATTCTTGAATTGCCAGGGTGTTCGTCTCTCTCTCTGTCTCTCTCTCTGTCTCTCTGTCTCTCTCTCTCTCTCTCTCTGGCCGATTTTTATCTCTGCTTGTGAAATGTATAGCCCGGCGCAACAGTGGTCTCTGAACAGAAGCACTGGCCTTTCACACACTCCCCAAGCCATGGTGACTGCCTCACCTTTCCCCTTCACCCAGCCCCTCAAGTCTCAAGTGAAGTCGCTGGCCCTGGTTTCAGTTTCTAGCTTTCATGTATTTTCTTTCTGCGTCATTTTTTCCCCCTCCTCTCGCGTTGCCTTCCTTGAACTGTAGCTGCGTAGCATGCAAGGCCGCTGCGTCTTTTTTGTTGATTATAAAAGTGCCCCTGAGGTTTTAAGAGATGCACGATAGGATATTTCCCTGGAAGCACAGCGTCCATTAAACTCCAGTTCCTTCCTCCCTTACGCTACTGGGCTGTTAGTGTAGAGTCAGGCTTGTCTGTCTGTCTTGCTCCTGTATGAACACACCAGTGCTGCTGAGTAGGATGAAGCATTCTGCAACTTCTGTCACTCTCCCTGGCTGTTATTCATTATGTAAAGAAAGCATATTGAAGACAAATTCTCCCAGATCAGTGTTTATAAAAGTATTGGATCACTGCAGTCCGATGGCGTGTAAAGGGCTGTTGATACACGAGGAAATCTCACTTTTGGCTGGAGATTAAGGGCGAAATCCTTTTCATGAGTAGATGTTTATAGTGTTGTTTGAATAACCATGTACTGCATTGGGCGGACTGTGTTGCGTGCATCATCAAGTTGTTCTCATTGTGGTTTGCCGAGACCCAGGTGTTCTCTATTGGAGCGCCTGTCAGCAGACAAGCCAACCCTTTATTGACGTGTTTGCAATGACTAGAAAGACCAAAGCACTGGGAGGAAAAAAATGCATGTACACATCATTACAAATCCACAGGTGTTTTGTAAAAGAGCAAATAAATGAGGGGAGAGGTGCCAGCACATCTGAACGTTGCTCAAGCCTGGCAGCCTATATAATCTATATAGGTTTTTGTGTGTGTTCCTCTTTGCGTTCTGACATTTCCTCATATATTTCTCTCCATGGATGCCTGCACGTCGGATCAACAGTTCGTTAACCCGCTCAGAAACGGCTATATTTAGTCTGAATCACAAGAATGTCCCTTGTTGAATGTGCCCCTTTCTCTTAAAATAATCCATCACCAAATTGAGCAAAGAAAAATAGAGCTAATTCTGTGAGTCGCCAGGCCTCCTCCTCCTCCTCCTCCTCTTCCTGCGCCATGAAAGATTCCATTCACACATGGAGCTTGGCTAAAATAAGGACCCGCACCAACGCTGCAATACAGGAAAGCCCATAGGGTCATGTGTATCATTTTCCATTTATAGGACAGCTAACAACTCTAACAATTTGAGTAAACAAATTGTTGTTCGGAAGTTTAACTTTGTATCCTACTATCAAGCTGATAAAGTAATAATAATAATTCCCTCTTTCTCAGAATTTGAGTTTCCACAGAGGGCCTCCGTGTGGTTTCTGATCTTTCAGCTCCAAGGTTAAGAGAACCTGTCCTTGAGAAGCAGGAGGAGGTGGAGGAGGGTCCCTATTGAAGAAAGGATAGTGGTCATGCAGACAGCACAAATACTTATTAAGTTATTCAGACGATGGCCTTGATTTCAGCACCTCTTCATGCCTTGTTTTTCAACTTCAGGAACTTCAAAAGGTTTTTTTTAACAGCGGAGACGGAGGAGGAAATCATTTGTTGCACATTCCATGCATTTGGTGCAGCCGCCAAAGCCCCTAGTTTGTTAGACCCACAGCTCAGGAGCTCCAGTGGTCCTGAGGGCTCCCAGAACAGCACTGCCAGCGTTTTACACCCTAATGTATTTTTTTATTTAAAAATGGAAAACATCATTCAAATTTTCCTCTCTCTTATTATTTTCTTAAGAATTATTTTATACTCTAGAAATGTGGCTTTTACAAAGCTTTGTTTGGCAGAGGCAGTACTTAGGTTGGGTCAATGCATTTTGCACTTAGCTGCAACTAGACCTTTGGCATGAATCAGGCCTTGTCTTTTGTTTAACATGACAGAGTCTCCTCTATTACCTCTGTAATCCAATAGGAGCACTTGGTTAAGTAGCTTGAGGACTACGCTGTGAACATATATCAGGAGAGATAACTGCACCCTCTTCGAGACTTGGCAGAAATGTTTTCATGTATGTTTTCTTAAGGTGGTTAGGTCTTTCAGGATCAACTGAGTCCATATGAGCCAGTACCAAGCCAGAGCTGTGACCTGTTTGTGGTCCTAAGCAGAGCCTGCAGTGCAGAAATGAACAGTGAGCGCCTCTGTTCTGCTCTCCTGGTAGCAGAGGAGCGAGATATGGGCCAGCTGACAACAGCCAAAAAGACTGCGGTCACGTTTTCCCCGCAGACATAAACAGTGACACTTCCAATTTCCTGTGCATGCTGTGGACCAGGAAAAGGCCATCCACAGAGAGGAAGGAAAGCTCTGAGCGCTGTGTGCGTGTGTGTGTGTGTGTATGAGAGAGAGAGACAGAGAGAGGGTGAGAGACAGAAAGAGAAAAACAGAGAGAGAGGGAGGGAGGCTTTCATTGATTTAACAATCACAAGGTTGACTCTCTTCCATGGCGTTTTCAGGGTGTATTGGAAAGATGGTGTGAGCTCCATTCATGCACTGAGCATCGTAGAGAACATTATTTAGTTTGACTCCTATAGAAAGTATTAGTAGAAGTCTTGCTCTGGTAGCATCAAGGGTTATTGGCCTAGCTAAGGTTGCCAGACCCTGGATCCTTTACCTGTAGTCGAGGCACATCTGTTGGCAATGTGACGAATAAAATGGCCAGATGGAGTTATCTGAGTTCCCCTCCCCACCCACAGCCCCATCCATATAATGAAGTTCTTGTTTACCATATGTGTGAAATGTGCCAATGGAATGTCACTGTGTGTGTGTGTGTGTGTGTGTGTGTGTGTGTGTGTGTGTGTGTGTGTGTGTGTGTGAGGCCATGTTTATTTACCCTCCCCATTGTTTTTACTGCTACTAGACTGACCATTTGTTCTGAAACACAGACTGTGCTGTGTGTACTTTTGAGGGCTGTTGTAGCTATAGGGTTTGGTTGCCCCCCCCCCCCCTCTCCCTTTGGTGTCTAGTCTGCTCAGTAATTCAGGGTTTTGTTTAGTTTTTGGTGGGGGTTAGTTCATGGCTGGTGCTCCAGGCTCAGTGTGTGTAGTGGTGCAGGCCTCCTAACACCATCATAGGGCGTTTCGGCCCGCTCCACTTCACTAGATCTGAGGGAGCAGACCTGAGCCAATTAAGAGCGGGGAGCGCAGGCTGCTGTCCGTCTCACTGTGGCCCGCCCCCTCGCCGCTTTGATCTTTTGCACGCTACGCAAAACCAGAGCCAGAACATTTTACCCTCTCTGTGCAATGGATGACAAAGCTCGTCCAATTATTACAATCTGGTTTCAACATCTCTGGGTAATCAGACGAAAGGATGACAAATTACCTCTATCTCATTCCATCTGCCTATAACCAGCCTTTTTTGTATTAGTGAAGTTAAATTCACAAGTTTCTTTTCATTCAGCGATTCGGATACGTTTAGCCAGGCTACCGGCGTGTATGTGGCAACATGTCCCAAAGACCTTTGCTTTTGCTATGTCACTGTCAACCCATTTAGGGGCTAAGCTAATATTTGAGACATTGTGGGACGCAGATTCAACCATGCAATTTTATTTTGTCCTTTCTAAGCTGAATTAATTCAACATGGCTACACAACATTCATGGATTGAAAGAAAGGTTGAATTCACCGTTGTTGTGGTGTGTGTCTCCAGGGCCTCCGCGGGTGGCTGAGAAGGTGGCTCACAGACAGACAGCCCGCCTGGGGAGTGCCATCAAGCTGCCATGCCCAGTGGAGGGAGACCCTCCCCCCCTCATAATGTGGACCAAGGATGGACGCAACATCCACAGTGGCTGGATCCGTTTCCGTATTCTCCGCCTGGGCCTGAAGATCAAGGAGGTGGAGGTGGAGGACGCAGGGACCTACATCTGCAAAGCCACCAACGGCTTTGGTAGCGTTAACATCAACTACACCCTCATCGTCATTGGTAAGGGCAGATGGAGTTGTGTGTGTGTGTGTGTGTGTGTGTGTGTGTGTGTGTCATATCAGTTGGTCCTTCTGATGAGATCATACATCCAATGTTATCTGTCATTATTGTTAAAATGTTAAATTTAGCATCTATAAAAAGTGAAGCCACCTGTCTAGTAATTATGATCAGAGGCCATGGCGGTGAGTCAGACCACATCATCTTCCACAACGGAAAGGTCTTAAAGTCACACTTCCCTGCAGTTGAAAATCCTACCACGTTGCAGATGTTAAAAGACAGCATCCCTCATGGAGGTCAAGGTCTAAAACAAGTGGACTTACGGAGGGGTTAGCGGTTGATCCTCTCATCTATTGTATGTGTTACAGCCCTTACCTCTCCCTGCCCAAAGTCAACAGCGGCGCGGGATATTGTTTCATACTACTTCATCCTCTGTGACTCAGTTGGATCTGAAGTTCTTCCCTTTCCTTAGGCTACGCTCTGTAAAGGCAGGAGGTCTGCAGCTCTGCAATAAGAAACACATTCACTGCAACAGCGGCAGTTTGTCTACAAAGTCTCACATAGCTCTTGAACAGGACCTGGAGGATTAAGCACACTTTGACCAAACTTTTTCACCCAGTACAAGAGTGCAGTACTCGTGCTCTGTCCATGTGTGTGTGTGTGTATCTGCGTGTGTGTGCATACAGTACACTTCCTCTGCTCTAGAGCAGGGCATGATGAATGAGCGGAGTGGAGCGTGAAGGCTGTGTTTAGTCTAATTACTCTAAGATGCCTAATTAGGGCCAGAGTCTCTCCGAGGGAAGGGGAGGCCAGGGGCATGATGGAGGAGTTGCAGCCTGGTCTTGTGACAGTCTCACCGCCGCCGCCGCCTCGGTTAGGAAGAAGACCCTTAATCAGGCAGATCTGGAAAACACAGAGCACTTCAGAAAACTTATGGTACAGTAGCCGCCTCTGCTCATGAGTTGGGAATAGAGTAGACCAAAGTTATTTTAGGGTGCCCCCTCAATGAGACGTTGCCAGTGAGTTCAAAGAGAGGGTATCTGCTGATTTGGCTGAAATGAGCCCAGCGAGCTATAATGTCAAAGTTCACATTACTGTTGCGCCATATGTTATCAAAGTCAGTCGTGGCTGTGTCTACATCTGTATTCAACTTCAAGCAGATTATGTGTCCATTTTTTCGGTTTATTACATACACTGAACGCTTTTTAGTGGAACATATTCAGAATGAGTCATGTGATGGAAAACCACTGCTCACAGTCCAATTTAATTTTGTTTGTTGTCCTGATCAGATATTATCACAATCCTTGGCACATCTGCTGGATTATTTCTATGTATTAATTTTCCACCATTTGACTGCAGTAAACTTCAAAGCTGTGTGTCTCATATATGCACATTTATTACGCCATTGTGACGGATGATGGTGGTATTATGCTTTTACTGACACCACAGTTTTGACTGTGACTTTCTTAGAGGTCACTGTAAACCGAGAAAGACTTCAGGCAAATCTAAGCAAAAACTAAACAAGAGAGTCAAACATTTGTTGCAAATGTTTCTCTGACCACTGTGCTCTTCTATTGTGTGTGTTATGAGTTGGCGCATATTATCGAAGATGAAATATTTGAGATACCAAATTCATGCTTATTGGATTTATTTTAGGACTTCAATATTGATTCAAAGCTGGGACATGAAGAATTGTGATTTTATGATGAAGCACACACACACAAAAACACACTTACACACACACACACACACATAGTGAATTTATCCCAGTGACAGATAACAACTCTCTCTCTGCAGCGCTGCAGTGTGTTTGTGTGACAAATGATTTGTCTGGTTTGGCTTCTGCTGCAGCGTGACTGAGTGAGAATGAAGACTTCAGTGAAAACTATTCCAGACCCCTGTGATGAAGCTAGCAGGGATTGCTGGGAGATCAGTTCAACCTGACTGCATGCGTTAGCTTTACTCCCCCTCGGTGACTATATCAGCAATAAAATACTTTTGGAAGTTCAATCATAAGTAGCATATTTCCATGAGATTTTATCAGAGGTGTTTTCGCCCTTTATGGAGTTAGTTACAGAGCGTTTGGCCAGACTCTTAATCCTGATCTGGTTTGTTCCATTTCCTACTTGTCCTCTGGTGGTGAATGCGTGACAGACCAACACTAGACTCTCAACAGCTACTCTGCATCTCTGTTTTGTAAGACCACAGAGACCAACCCCCCCCCTCCCCTGTTTCTGCTCCCTCGTCCGTCATCCCAGCCAGGGACTGGCAGCCATCACCACAGCGTTTGTTTTTATAGATAATTGTTCCATCAGGGGTGCACTGCATTCAGAGAGACTTTTTTTTGCCATGAAGATTAGGCGAGCCTCATTTTCAAAATACTTACAGGACTGAAGTCATGGGTTGAGAGAACCGGCAGCTTAAAACAGCCAAATAGTGCGCAATTATCATGAGCAAAACTTTCCATTAACCTTGAATCAGCTAATTGTCAGTCATTTTAATCGTGTTGCTTGTAGGTAACTGGTAGTGACCAGTTTGGAGGCCTGCTGTGTTGCTCAGAAAGAGCAGGGGAGAGAGATTATTTATTTGAAATGCAGTAAATGAGGAGTGACTTCCAGCATAGCTTTACTTATAGTATCCATCATGTCAGTTTATTATTTTTACTGGATCACAGAATGAAAAAAGAAAGAGAAACAACTGCAGTCAGTTATAGTGCCGTTCAGGGGAGCAGAGGTGATCAAATACTGGCAGCCTTTCAAGCTGCCAAAGTGGAAGAGCATACTTTTTAAACATTATGGTCCACATCGCCTGGGACACGGGGAGAAGAGGAGACAAGCAGGAGAAAGACGGTAAGACGGAGAGGCAGTGAAGAAATAGATTGAGATGGAGGGAAAGTGAGAGTGAGGGATCTTGCAGGGATGATGTAAGCGGGGGGGTGGGGGTGGGGGGGGGGGGGTTCCACGGCGGCTGCAGAGATATCCCTCTCCCCATCTGCCAGCAGACAGCCTGTCCTCCCCGGAGCTATCTGAAGAATCTGGTCAGTCAGTGCAACATGGCGCCTCCTCAATCCCTCCAGCTGGCTGTTTGGGCCCTGTTTGGGGTGGTCTCCTGACAACTGGCCCCATCACCTCGCGGCCACCCCCACCCCTACTGACTGATACATACACCGCCTATAAGTCCTCAGCTGCTCAGGCTAGAGCTGGCTTCATATTAGCATTAACATGGGATTGTCATATTAACATTTATAGGATTGGATTTTAATGTTTATGTGTATGCAGATGATATACTGCAGGGCTGATGCAGGCCTGGCAGTACATGTCATTTCTACATGGATTTGTTGGCGCTCACAGTACGTATTTAATTTTGCTATTCTCTGGAGATGTCGTTAGGCCAACTGTTGGATAAACTGACCCATGTGTGACTGATCACATGTGGTAGCTGTTTGGAGGTTTCCAGAGTGTGATGCAAGGCCACTCGGCATAACTTTCCCTGGACATTAGAATGTCCCCATCGACATCTGGAGCTCATTGTGACCCCCAAATCATGGGGCCTTTTCCTGTGATCCAGCTGGCACACAAGGCCAGCGGAGAGAGTAGCGGCCTATTTCCTGTGGCTGAATTTGTGAATGAAAAGGAAGGAGATGGCATCAGACCCCAAAACACTGTAGAGAGACTGTGAATTGACTTGAAGTTGATGGCTGTTGCATGGTGGAAGGCTGATGACAGTTTTGCTTTGAGCATTTCCAATACATGAGCATGCACTTGATTTATGAAACTGAACTGAAATTGCTTTTCCGTTTGCATCATGAACCTCCATTTTGATTTCGCTGCTCGATGTGTTACGACTTTAGTCCCAGCTTTAAGTTACTTTTTCATACACAAGGACAGGTCCCTCCTAAACCGAGAGGGGGAGACACAGAAAGGCTTGACATGGAGGCCTCTCAGTCCCTCGCCATTTATTGATAATTGTTTTTTCTCAGTATTCCAAAAATAGCAATCATATGGCAGCCATGAGATGCCCTGCCTCTCCCCAGTCTGGAGTCCAGTGAGCCAACATTGTCTAAAGACAATAGTGGCTAGGGTTAGTTTTAATGGCACAGACGCATAAAAGGCGCCATTGTTCCTTAGAATTGCCAAAAAGTAGCGGAAATAGATTCAGGAACAAAAAAAGTGAAAAAGAAAACCCCGGCAGTGTGGGACCATGTTCTGTTTGGATTGGGAGGTTCAGGAACCGGGAGGAATGCGGAGAGCCCAAGTGAGCAACAGAGAAATATTTCATCCAGTGGAGGCTGTTTTTTAAAGGAATGGGTTATTATAGTTGGCCAGTTAAAGCCCTTCAAATAGCCATGACATCATGGCTGGGCCTGGTGCTGCAGGGGACAGACAATGGAGGGTTTGTGCCCGGAGAACCCTAGAGAGCTTTGAGGGGTTTGGGGGGACTTGGAGGGCGGCAGGACTAGGGGGTTAGAAGTCACATCTGGTCTCTCTACCTGCCCCAATCAAACACTGAGAATGAATCAAGTGTGCCAAAGCACATTTAGAGAAACTTGAGGCTATGCTGAGTCAAAGTGAAAACTAGGTACACAAGGTACAGAACTTGTTGTTCGTTATTCCTTTCGCAACACCCAGGTCTTCGTGGCCTGATGTTCCATAACTGTCTGCTTAATGTCTCTTATTGTATAGAGTGCCAGGGGTCGGCAAGGAATTATTAATTCATCAGTGCTTAACTCACAAAGTTGATATGCATCACAAACCATCTATTGGGTTTCACTCATTATATTTTCTCTAAGCTCCACTGCATGATGTCAGCCAGTGACATAAACTCCACAGCTGTCTCCTGGAACTGGGCTTATGAAAACTGATCATATTACTCCCAAATGCTAGTGCATGACCTTAGCATGCACCCCGCTTAGAGGATCCTATCTATAAATGCTAAATTTACTCAGATAGAGCCAAGCCTACTTTACAGGGCCTGTTGGGCTTTGTGTCTTTACCATATTGTGTCAAAGAATAGACACAAAAAGAGCAAACCAGACTGAATTCTAATGGAAGGTTATTATAGGCTTGTAGTAAATTATAGTAAAAATATAAATCGACATAGTGACATCGAGGAATGGATTTATAGTCATTTGACAGACATGTGACTAATAGTAAATCATTATAACCTTTCAATTGAAATAAATGTTGATGGGATGTACATTGGGCCGGTTCCATAATCTGGTTGTCATCTCAGAAAGAGTTTACCATCTGGTCTGCATGCTGTGAAAATGAGTGATAAAAGCAGCCCTCTGCAATCCAAACTATATTTGCCACAAATGGCCACAGAAGTCTTTACTACAAGAAACAATAATCTGATTACCTCATAATCTCCGTCATCACCCTTCTTTAAAACTTCTAAGACCTTCACCGCTGATTAACGTGCAGCAATTCTGTCAATTTTACACCAGTTTGAATTCTCTGCTGCAAGTTTTCTTTTGTTTATCTCCCTTGCAAGAGGGATCTTGACGTTTCGTTTCGTTTTGCCCTCTGGTGACCAACTATTTTCCCCCTGTGTCAACAGATGACTCTGGTTCTGATAAGACTGGACCAGGGGTGGCTGATGGACCAGAGTCCGAGTTGGGCCCAGATGGTTTGTCAGGAAAACTAGGTAAGACTCCTGTCATCGTACAATCAGTGATGTAGTGGTAAATAGTTGGGTAACCTATGACCACCAGTCGATCACCAAAATAAACAAAAATCTATTATATTTTCCAGAAAATGATGAATTTAAGCATTCTCATCCTTATATAACTTGCATCAGTTTGCTATGATGTATACTATGAATTGATTTTTGCCTGCCTAAGATGGTAGATCTATTCAATTTACTACACTACATCCCTGCATGCAACATTACCCTAACACCTATGATTCCCAGGTATCCATTCAAACTGTAAATGTCCTTCCTTCCTCCAAAGCGCGTCCCCGCTTCACCCAACCTTCTAAGATGAGGAAGAGGGTGATCGCTCGTCCTGTGGGAAGCTCAGTGCGGCTCAAGTGCGCAGCCAGTGGGAATCCTCGGCCGGACATCGTGTGGCTGAAGGACGACAGGCCGCTGACGGAGCGGGAGGTCGGCGAGGGCCGCCAGAAGAAGTGGACTCTGAGTCTGAGGAGCTTGACGCCAGAGCACAGCGGCAGATACACCTGCAGGGTCTCCAACCGGGCAGGGAGAGATCAATGCCACATACAAAGTTGAGGTCATACGTAAGTATCCCACCGAGAGGCTGAGCTGTACACATACCAGTGCTAATTGATGATGTAAAGGGAATAAACTTAAATACTCACTGCTGTTTGTGTGGATCATTTTATGACGTGTTTTAGTCACGATAGCGAGAGATCAAAATGGTCTGCTTTAACACAGTGTGAGTGTAATCATTGTAACGGCGGATCTGGATTTCACCCAAGGAGGAACCTTTTAAAAATCCGACTCTCTGATCTACCTACTCCTGACTTTTGATTTTGATCACCAGGTCTTACTCATATCCTTGCTCCATGGATGAATGTGCTTGTGTAATCACGTATATGAGAAGCATATTGAGGAAGCAGGCCTGAGAGTATGGGCTTGTGTTCTGGTGTTTGGGGAGGGGGGGGGGAGAGAGAGAGAGAGAGAGAGAGAGAGAGAGAGAGAGAGAGGGGCTCTTCAACTCAGACCCTCAATCTGGAGCTGATTAAAGCCCAGCTGTCTGCCAGACCCCCAGCTCCCCCTTCCCATGAGAAATGTGTGCTGTACAACCAGGAGCAAAGAGAGAGAGGAAACCAATCACACATACTTCTTGTGTTACATGTGGTATTTCTCCCTCTCTGTCAATTATAAGTTATAAGCCTGAGGCTAATAACGGTATGGACAACCTAAAGCCTGTTCTCTTCGCAGAAGGTCTGTTCTGTCAAAAGATGTATGTGTGTGTGTGTGTGTGTGTGTGTGTCTTGACAGTTTTTCCTTTGTGTATCTATGCAGAGAGGACAAACTCCAAGCCTATTTTGACAGGTACTCACCCAGTCAACACTACAGTGGACTACGGAGGCACCACCTCGTTCCAGTGCAAAGTGAGGAGCGACGTGAAGCCAGTCATTCAGTGGCTCAAACGTGTGGAGTCTAATGAGGAGAGCCGCTACAACTCCACCATTGAGGTGGGTGACCACCGCTTTGTGGTGCTGCCCACGGGGGAGGTGTGGTCACGGCCCGACGGCTCCTACCTCAACAAGCTGCTCATTACCCGCGCCAAGGAGGAGGACGCTGGCATGTACATCTGTTTAGGCGCTAACACCATGGGCTACAGCTTCCGCAGTGCCTTCCTCACTGTGCTGCCAGGTGAGACGTCGTCCTACAGTCTGTCGCTCCCACAGTAGTTGGTTGACATTATGAACATGTTGGATAGTGGTAAATGAATGGCTTTGACAAGAATTTTGTTTGTGTTGATAATGACAATAGTTGTTATTGGCCTGGACAAAGAAAAAGATAGTTAATATAGAAAATAAGGAAATAAAGAGACCAGAAAACACTTTAAATTAAAGCCTACAAGGGATCTTTGACCGTTTGGGTTTTTCCATTCATAAATCTGGAGGTTGGTTAGAATGACACTTAGCCTTCATAACATGCAGTGTATACAAATCAAAGTGTTGACAAGATTTAAGATAACTGATAACTTCTTGTGCTCTTCCCCTCTCCTTTTGCAGACACTAAGCCTCCCATCACCCCCATATTTGCGCCAGCCTCCAACTCCCTCCCCTGGCCCGTCATCATTGGCATCCCCGCTGGAATGGTGTTCATCTTTGGCACAGTGCTGCTGTGGTTCTGCCAGAGTAAAAAGCACTGTCCCCCCCCCCAGTGCTCCAGCTGCGGCGGCACAGGTACTGCAGAGTTCCCACCGGCTGCCCTACCGAGAGCGGGACAGGGGCTGTGTGGCCCCCTCCTCCACCTCCTCCAGCCCAGAGAAAGACTGCGTGAGCTCCATAAACTATGAGGAGTACCTAGCACAGCAGCAGCTTCTCCTCAGCCAAGGGGGGTCAACCCTCCCCGCCAAACTCTACCCCAAAATCTACACTGACATTCACACACACACTCACTCCCACGTGGACGGGAAAGTACATCAGCATCAACACATTCATTTTCAGTGTTAGCATTAGTGCCAAATACTCTCCCTTAAATGCTCCAGAATCTCACAGGGACTATGAGCTGTGGACCGAACCTCCAAGAACTGGCGTCGCTCTTTAAACTGTTACTTAACCTGTGCCAAACTCTTCTCGTAGCTGGACATTGTTAGTCCTGTGATGAACATATCAGTGGTCAGTGATACAAAACTTGGGTTATTACGTGCTAACTGCCATGTTTGCTTTTTCACCTGTCAAATTCTCACACCACTAAAATCCATTCATTCTTGTTGCGCACTTAATACAAAAAGGCCAAGAGATTTTGCAGTGTGTGGGTTTAACTGCAGCTATTCAGGCTAACTGAAAGAAGGTCTTTCTTGACAGTACGTTTTTTTTATTTTCTTGCGGCGAAAGTGAAAAATGGAGGTTAGTTTTACCCTTCACTTCATCAGCTGTTATAGAGCGGGGGCTCTATATGTTTTGCCTGGTCATGACGATGAAAATGGTACTGAAGATTTACAAAAGGGCTGGTTTTATGCTCCTACTCAGGTAGTCCTTTTGTTTGTTAATGTTACATAATGTTTGGAGTGCACATACATTTAACGCTGACCACTATTCTTCATCCTACCTGTCTTCCCCCCCCCCCCATCACTCAGCACAGCCTTAAAGGCTATAAAATAGACTGGTAAGCTTATGATAGCCTTCTTGAGGTACGCAAGCCTTGCCTAAGACTGCAAGGGATGGAAGAATTGTGTTTCCATGTTAACTGTATTATTGGTCGTCATTATCATCCAAACTTTTGTTTAGGTTCCCACC
Source organism: Hoplostethus atlanticus (assembly GCA_034670405.1). Taxonomy (NCBI): domain Eukaryota; kingdom Metazoa; phylum Chordata; class Actinopteri; order Trachichthyiformes; family Trachichthyidae; genus Hoplostethus; species Hoplostethus atlanticus. The sequence continues at coordinate 5,096,073 of JAXDDX010000004.1, forward strand.
ACTAGTCAGTAGCATGTTGAACTAAATGTTTTCCAACAATATCCCATCAGTGACCAGAAAATGAGTTTTGGACTGCGACCAACCACAACGTTTATATTCAGATGAGGTCATGAATATTTAATTTATTAAGAAAATGTATCAAATGTTTATTTTTCAGAGTAAAGGCGTTTTACATATCTGTAAGTTTATTAAAGTATACTGTAGTCGTGTAGAGTACATTTTGAGTACTTTGTCACCCAGTTTAATCACATTTAGTTCATGCAAATATGTAGGTTTTGTATGTAATTGGTTATATTTGACAATCTTGTATGATATATCCCCTTTAAGGTTCCAAAACTAAATCATCTCAAGTTTGATGATTTAGCAGTTTGATTAAATGACTTGAAATTAATTGATCTCACGCCTTGTACAGTGATGTAGTCAACTCCTAAACCTCTAACTTCCCCACACACACACACACACACACACGGGAAGATGTCTGTCTATTCTTCAATAGCTCCAGTCTCTACATGCTGATCAAGGCATAGAGCCATTGTGAATGAGATGGCTTCAGTGGCAGTTCCCCATCCTAATAGATAAGCACTATTGGGAGGCACAGGCAGGTCGGCTTTCTACCTCCGACATGGCGAGAAGAGCCTAGTTGACTTGTCTAGAGGGTGACACAGAGGGCAGCCAGCAGAGGACAGCAGTTGGTGGGGTGAATGAATGAATAGATACCATACAGACACAGAGCACTCTCACAGTGCTTTATAGATGAGTGATGGCCCCTGCAAGACTACACCAAACGACTAACATCTTTCCCATTTAAGAAAGTGAATCAACCCTCTCCACCTCCCCCCGGTCCACGCTACCACCTCATTCAACTCCAATCTAGGTAGGATTTCCTTTCACCATTTAGGAAGTGCATTGTCCTGCTCTGGGAGTGATGTGACAGGACCCTGTGATTGCTCAGGAAAGAAGGGGAGCATTGTATCAGGCGAGCTCTTGTTTTGTTGTAAGCATTGCAGGATGGGATGAGCTTTGGCTCCAGACAGACGAGGGGAGGATGTATTGAACAGCTCAAGTTTTTTTTGAAGTAAAAACACACAGACTATAGACTAGCCGTCTAAGTAGAATTGTACTTTTCTTTTAGCTTTCATGAACCAGCAATATTACTTAAATGACCATTAATGCTTTAAAACCAGATGACAAGAGGACTGAGAAAGAAAATGCTACCAAAGTAAACACTGCCCCCATGTGTTTCAAAGAGGGATAACCTACCAATGCAGAAATGAAAGGGGGAAAGAAAATAGAAAAATAAATTCAGCAGTAGCTTGACACAATATTGGTCTAATGTTTATCACAGAACTACAGACTGATTTGTTAAACAGCTTTATTAACTATATATTACAGTATTGGATCAGGACGTAGACAAAGACATACACAAATAACCATACACAAACTCGGGAGAGAACAGAAGTATTGTTGCTTCTGATTGAAGAGCTAGCACTTGAACATTAGCTGTATTTACAAAGCACTTTACACAAATCTTCAAATACCCACCCACATTTTGATTTTAAAATCATCTGGACAACAGCAAAAAAAGAGACAAAACACGAATATACTGCTGAACTCAGCCCTGATGCACTTTTGTGATCAGTTCATCACAAAATTTAGTGAGTTCTTCAGCCTCTTTTACCTGTGAGAGAGAAAGGTGAATCAGAAACAAATGCATAGACAATCTTTGAAATGTATTTAGGAAGGTCTGATATGTTCAGATTTCACATGACAGTATTCAATATCACCATTACACTAGCTCCTTCACATCTTACTTTCTGGTCTAGGTTCTTCTCCAGCGAGTGCACCTTCAGCTGCTCCCGGCGCAGCTGGACTTGAAGTGTAGATGACTCGCCGTTGAGCCTGGATCTCACCTCAGCTATCTCTTCATTTGCACTGATGACAAAAACAAAATGCAGTCACTCACTGTAAAGTCCTACAAGGCTCTAGACCACCCACACCCACACCAGTAAGATATTTCTTACCGGCTAATTTTCTCCTCAGCATGGGATTTTAGGGCCTGGTAGCGTTGCTCCTCCTTTTTGAGCTTCGCCATGCAATCCCGAGCACAAGCTTTCAGTGTCTCTTCATTCTGGTGAGATACACAAAACAATTTAGTACCAGTCAAGCCTCCATAACTTACATAGAAATACACAGTAAAAAGGAAATGTTAAGCATTGGTAGTTTATGACGTTTCAATGAATCCTGACCTTTTTGAAACCCTCAATGACCCCCTTGTGTTTTTCCAGTCTCTTGAAGAGCTCAGAGAAAGATCTCTCTGTGGAATTCAGGTCCACTGATATTTGCTCCTTCTCGTTCAGGACCTCACTGAGCTTTGCCTGGGCCATCTCTCTCTCCTTCTCTTGATCAGCTGAGCAAAACCAGTAAATTTAGAGGAGTCATTTTTAATTCCTAATGATCCATTAGGCAGTAACACATTTGCGCAATGTTTTTTTTTTTAAAAAGAGTCCATTTCCAACTTACCCAAAATATTTGCAATTGTGAGCTCTAATTGAGTAATGATTTTCCTGTAGAAAAAAAAAAACACGAGTTAAATCCCTGAAATAACATTCTGGTCATAATTCAATGAAACATTGGTGAAGGAAGATGGCCACTTGATAACCGCAATGATATGCCACGTATGGCTACTGCTAGAGTAGGTAGCTAGCGAATGGTGACACCTGATGAATGATACTGTGGTGTTCATTTGGTGGTTTTTATATCATTCTCATAACATCCGAGTTGGGCTTCAATGAGTGTTCGCCCTGGAGTATGGCACAAGGGATAGTAACATCCTATCCTGTGTATTGATGAATGGGAAAAAAAGATGCAAACAATGTGGCTCACCTCATTGCCTGACCGTCCTCAGATAGCTTGTCGCACTTTATACTCCATTGCTCCTCTTTTGCTTTTGCCTATTTAAAAAAAAAAAAAAAAAAAAATAATTTAAAAAAAAAAAAAAAAAAAAATGAAAAAGAAAAACCCACAGTCATTTATCAAACCAAACTATAATTTATCAACAAAAGCCATGTGGCAGCAGTCATTTCCTTGATTGGTCTTAAGTTTAGTGTGGCTAAGGACTTCCGTGGAAGACTGCTATGGCTGTCAAACGGTTGGACTTGTACCTGCTTTGGTCCTCGTGTATATAAATTATATATTTGAGATATTTCACTTAAAAAGTGGAGTTTAGTGGAGCCAAACAAGAAACATACAGTTTAAAAAAAATTTTTTTTTAAAATGTAAAAAAAAAAAGTTCAATGAAGCCCATTCCTTTTTTTCACACATTGGGAATATAAGTTAGCTACTTCTGACATATTCTGACCGGCAAGGCACCATAAATAAAAATCAAAAGTAACTAAATGGAAATCAAAATGTTTACTTCTGCAAATCACGCAAGACCTACCTCTGCCTCAACCTTGGCGATGGCTGCATCCATGTCTTTCTGACTGTATTTCAGCACTTCAATAATTGCACCCTCAGTGCTTGATGGCGGGAGGGAGAATGGAGGGACCAGACTCTCGAGCATCGGGGGATTCTGGATGACGGGACTCACAGTCTAAATGAAGCAAGCCAGCATTTTAAGCATTCAACAGCTTTGCCTCCAACCTAATGAACACTTCCACATATCTTTATCAGATGTCAATCAATAGTGGCAAGAATGACTTACTAGTGCTGCAGCATCATCAAAGAGTTTGAAATCATCCTTTTTTGGCCCGTTCACTGCCTCTTTTTTTGCTGTCTGTGGAGCTTCCAGACTGAAGGGGAAAAAATGAATGCAATGTGTTACATTGATTAGATTTTAAGTGACTATAATTTTGGGTGTATAGGATGTTCAAAAGCAGAACAAATTAAGCCTTAATTACCAGTCACAGTAGCAATCAAAGTAAATAAAAACAGTAGTACATCATACCGTGTAGCAAAGGCAGCAAGTTGAGGGAGACTGTTCTGAGCAGCCGGACCTCCAGACTTCTTTGGGCTCTCTCTCAGGAGGGGGTCAAATTTAAGGTACAGGGATTGCTTCCTCAATGCAGATTCCTTGAACTGATAACAGAAGATGAGAAATTCAAATCATGTGTTGACCAAAAAAAAAAAAAAAAGGCATTATTTAATGTACACAAAATAAATACTCACACTGCTGGACCCAAACTGCTCCAGGTAGTCGATTTGCCCATCAAAGTCATTGGACATGACTAGGGAAAAGGAATATATGTTAAGATCCAAATGAGCTTTAATTGATGCCTATGGCCCCTATGGTGTATGAGTTGTGTTAAAGATGTAAACAACTAGGGTAAGATAGAGAAATTAGACGATCCTTACAAAATTGAAGTAGATGAGCTATACAGGTGGGGCAAATGTATAGCCAGCTAACTTACACATGGTTCCAGGAACAAACTCGTTGTTGGGCTCTGACATGTCAGTCTGTGACTTCTGTTCATGCTGACCCAATTCAAAAGGTTCAGGAATAGTCAGACCAGGTTGCACGGCTTCAGGCTGAAATCCCTCATCATGGCCTGAGGCATCCTTGGGCTCCTCTTCCTGGGACGTTTTATTCTACAATGAGGGAAAACATGTATTGTGATGGAAACCTCACACACCTCAATGTAAATGATATGTATTATAGGATTAAACATGTGTTACTTCTCTCACGGCAGCAGGGTTGAGTTCAGTCTTTGAAACACATTCTCCAGCACTAGAAGGCAAATGCATAGAAAGTTCAGATGAAATAGAGTGCTGGCAGTTGTGTATGGCAAAGCTTTTGTGGGGTCTGACAATTGGGATGCATTTTACAAATAAACACATAGTATTATAGAAAGACAAGGTTTGCATACCACATTGATAATGCAGCTTCATTCTCCACAGGCGTGGCCATTTGCTCAGGAACGACAACCTCCTTGACTAGAGAAGGCACCTTTCCTGGAGGACTGGATTTCATGCTGCACTTTGGAGAATTGTTCATTTTTGAATTATTGCCAAAGGGATTAAAGTTTGGGTCATCAAACTTCTCACAGTTAAACGAGCAGGATCCCTTCTGAACAGGAATCTCATCAACATCATTAGCAACAGGTGCCACTACAGATTCTTTTGGTGGTTCAGAGTCCTTTTTAGGGGCAGGCTTGCTCTCTGTTGATTTCAGATTGGGTGGCCTTGTGCCAAACTTCTTGGGTGGTGGCTTTCGCTTGACCTCACCACCATCATCAAAATTGAACTCAAGCTTGACTGGGCCTTCCTTGGCAGAGGTGACAACAGTCTGGGGCATGGATTCAGCATCTGTGAGCTTAGTGGCACCACTGGAAATGGCCAGTGCAGCTATGGGCTTCACCTCAGGCTGGACAGCCAACTCAGGTACAGCGACAATATCTGCAGGTTCCATTTCCATTATGCCTGACGCCTTAACAGGTGGGTCAATAGATGGTGGGTTTCTTCCAAGGACAGGGGAATTCTGAATTTTAGAACCCCCAGTTTGGAAAGGGTTGACTGAATCAAGATCATCAAAATCAAAGTTGTAGGAGCCTTTGGGTGCCAGAGGAGCATCCTCCACAAAAGAACTGCCTGAGGTTTTGTCTTGATCGATGCTCAAACACATTCTAGCAGGTGGTTTTTCATCAGGTGTGGCAGTGGATAAATCTTCTCCCTCCACAGGTGGAACGACTGGAATCACTGTGACCACACTACTATCTGTGGAGCATATGTCGGTGGAGATATCAACAAGGGAATTTTCCACAGATGGCATGAATGGAAGTGTCTCATCAAGTGCAGTTTCTGTTTTGGTAAGCTCCTCAAACATATTCTCTGGTTTGCTCTGTTGGGACTCTTTTTGTCCTGTAGGAAGGACTTCAGCAGCAGGCTTTGCTGGAGAGAGGGCCATCATATTTGACCCCTGAAATGGATTGATGGCGTCAAAGTTGTCAAACTCAAACTGATAACAACCTTTGCTTTGTATGGGCAGGTCATCATCATGAGAAGATGACACTTCTGTGGAAAAATTAAGAAATGTCAGTTCTCGGCATAAAACCAAACAAAGCAACATCTCAGAAGTTAGATGACTTACCAGATTTAAGCCCATTCAATGGCTCGGTGCAGTCCTCAGACAAAGTGCTATAAAGACAAAAGAGACTTTATTATCTAAGCAAACAATTTTTTTTTATAAGTGGCATGTTGCAGTGCAAGAAGCTTTAATGCTTACCTCGTTTTATCCAAATGCAAGGACTCCATGGCTTTTGCACATTCATCCAGACTTGTCATCTTGACAGACTTTGTGGGAGATAGAATTCTTTTGGTGGAGGGGTCTCTTATTGGAGTCTGAAAACAAACCTGCGTGCACACACACACACACACACACACACTATTAGAGTCTTAAAACACACACACTATTAGAGTCCACACACACACACACACACTAAATTGTGAGTATCTAAATTGGCAAAATTTAGATACTCACAATCTAAAGACATGTCTGAAAATACCCTTTTTGTTGTTCTTGTTAACCTTGAAGACTGCATTAGTGAATACCCTCAGTGTAAATAAAAACACCCTATCCTCCACCGCTCGAGGCTAACAAGAAATGTAGGAAAGGCTTAGCTTGTGACCATTCCGTGACCATGTGTGTGAGGGGAATAGACTAAGCTGGAAAGGGGATAATTTACATTCAATATCTCTCAAAGAAACTGGAGTCTGTACCTTTGCCCCCTTCACCACAGTCTTGTTGGGCAGATTTTCTGCTTGCCGCAGGATGGAGGGCCTCCCTGTCGGCTGTTCCAGGGCAAAAATGTCGTTACTTGAACTGCTGTGCTTTCTTCCAGGGCAGACCCCGCGATTCTCATCATTCACACCAACAGAACTCATCCTACATATAAAGAAAAAGTAGTTACACAAAAGTAAGGGAGCAACCTCTGACTACACCCTGAATGGGCGGTCATCTAAAGATCTGGGCCCACTGATAAAGACACTGGTGGCCATGTGAGCATCATGATATTATAAGTCATTAACACTGACTAGTGTACTTGCAAAAGGGCACTTCCAATATTGTGGTATCAAACATATACAGGGTATTAATAACGGTTAAGTGAATGCCATCAAAGGAAAGATCAATTGCACGCAGTTACTCTGGCAATTTCTCTACTCTGGATCGATCCGTCTGCCAATGAGCACACCAATCTGCAAAGCCCATTGAGATGAGGAGACAGACATGCTACCATCAACTTTTTATTTATTACTTGTTGGTGGGGTGGTAACGTTAACTAGTGCTGAACTTCCCATGCAGCCAGCAGGCTAAGCACTCCTTTAGCTAAATTTGGATAACTATTAACTTCTAAGTAAGCAAGCAAAATTATTTAAGTAAGGTTAACACTAACCACTAAGTTAACTTTAGCCCAGGCATTTGTCAAGACTGCCACAGCCATTTTCGCCAGAACAGATAATGTTAAGATTAGCAAACTAACGTCAACGCTAACATTACCTCAGCGACGAACGAGCTGGAAACTTGAGAGAAAATCGTCCGCATAACATTAATTTTGTTTGTTAACACATAACGTTAGTCCGTGGCGTTAAGCAACTATATAAGTTAGCTATAACATCCAATTTTCAACGCTTACCTCAAAATAACAGAAGCAGCTGGCTAGAATTATGATTCTTTCTTCCAAGCAAACAACTCCATACATAAATGAACGGTTTTGAAAAGACCTCGCCGTCTCATAATGAAGGCGGTTTCGAATTTAAACGTCTACAAATGCACCAATAAAATCGCCAGAAACGGTCAAGGGAAAAGCGCTACCGCGTTAAATAGCCAATGGCGTTAAAGGGCGGATATGATCCAACCGAGATGTTTAGAGGAGGGAGCAACTTCAAAGATTGTCACGGCGACCTATCTCGCACAATTGCAGTTTTATCTCGTATGGTTGTATAAGAGATTTAAAAAATCTATTGAAACATTGTATTTGTCACAATAATGGACTGAGACTCGCATCAATTTTGTAGCTACTCAACAAGACACACTTAAGTTTGCGAAACAGAAACCACGGAAAACAAGGTCGTTTTCACAATAAGAACATAGCCAACAATCTATATATTACACAACAAATTCAAATAAGCCCACTTGAAAAATACAGTTTTATTGGAATATCAGTTAGACAACACAGACAGTTCTGGCTTGCATAGGCTTGAGGTAGTTGAGCGAAAGTGGAAGTTAGGTCAGAATACTTCTCTTGCTTCTTTCTTCCTCTCTAGCACTAAAATAGGATGCACTCGTATATGGGCTCACTTGGGTCAACGACGCACTGGATGGGCGGAGTTTGCATCCTGCCTGTTTGCTTTCCGCCCGTCATGTGATACAGAGGGCAATGGGCTTCAATGAACGAGCGCACCTATATGGAGGCACTGCCCGCCAAATTTCGAAGGGACGTAAACAGTGTTGCCTTGCTTCTGTAATGAATCTGATTCTGCTAGCCATAATTGATATGTTGTGAAGAGAGCTAACGTTACTAACAGCGAATATTTTTTTTGTCAAGAATGAATGCGAATGGAAAAGGTAGCTCATGTAATAATATTTTGTTAAATTAACAAACGGACATGTTGTTAATGTAACGTTAGTCAACCAAACTTGTTAACGCTAGCATCAACCTTCGTTATTTGATAACTCTCGCCAGAGTCCTACTGTGTATATGCTAGCTTTTAGTAACGTTAACAAAATCCACAGTTCGTAACATACGTTTACGTTGCCAAAGCGCGAGTGAGTAGAACCAGCTAGCATTAGCTAACCCTACTCTAGTTAACTAACTTTAGTAGTTAACGTAGCCTAGCCATTGATACAAGCATTTAGTTGGCTTGATAGCCAGCTTGCCATTATTTTGTATGAGGCGTAAGATAAAACTTTAGGTAACGTTAGCGATGTGCCAGTCAAATTAACATTTGCCCTTTTCTAAATCTGTTGACAGGATCTGGCGATTCAACCCAAGTTGCTGTCAGGTAACGTGACCTTCAGCATCTTGTGCTTGTTTCACACACAAACAAACACTGTGGGGGACAATATTGCTACAGACTCATAAAAAAAGCTAACCTTGGTTAAGTAGTAGGCATTGCGCCATTATCCTACCTATGTAACGTTAGCGTTACTCCTAACTTCACCCTTCTAAAGTGATTCCGACATTAGTTAGCGGTTTTAGTTCTACTGCACTACTGACCTGGGAAAGTATTACGTTAGAACAGCTAGATAGAAATAGACCTTTTTATGTCCTCCAAACTTGAACCGGCAACTGTAATAATCAGCTCTCACCTGCTTCCACTGGTGGAGGCCAGCTGTCACTATCATCAGCTAATTCTTCATGTTTTGCATTCTATATTATTTTCTGGTCATACAGTGGTGACAGTGATTCCATCAAAGTGTTTGTGCGGGTGCGACCTCTGACCCATGGCACTGGATTGACCACAGATGGAGATCAGGGTCTGTGTCTCACAGTCACCTCTCCCAACACCATCCGTCTACACTCAAAGCCAGAACCACGAACCTTCACCTATGATCATGTCGCTGATATGGACATATCTCAGGTTGGTGCGCATGGTCACCAGCATTAGCCTATATCAATTTATTACAGGCATAGGTAAAACTAGCAGGAGTAACTAACTTGATGCACGGCAATGCTAAATAGTGTGTATATATAGCCTATATGAGTCCAAGAATTGTGAGGTGTGAACTATCTTTTATTTTTATTTTTTTTATGTCACTGTATCTCTCACTACCCAACAGGACTCTGTATTCTCCAGTGTGGCCAAGAATATTGTCGAGTCTTGCATGAATGGATACAATGGAACTATTTTTGCCTAGTGAGTGGTGTTTACATTGTTTATCTACAGTATAAATTCAAAAATATGTTTTGTGGTACAACCATCCTGCATTGTATATAATGTACAGCACATGTTGATCAGTTCTTTACCTGTGACTCTTCTTTTGCTTCTGCAGTGGACAAACAGGCTCAGGGAAAACATTCACCATGCTTGGTGAGAACTCTGTTTACTATTTATATTGTGTACTACACATTCTTTAAGATTCAGTTATAGAATCATTGCACTGACATTGTCCTCTCTCTTTAGGCCCATCTGACTTTGATAACTTCACAGATGAACTGCGAGGTGTTATTCCCCGAAGTTTTGAGTACCTGTTTTTTCTCATCAACAGAGAGGTGGAAAGGGTGAGCAGAAACTTTCAAGAGAAGACCAAATATTCTCATCACTGTGGTTCTAAAACAAAAATGCAGATCAAATTGGTGTGTAAAGAATGGTTTATGTCTGCTAATGGCCTTGTTGCTATCCCCCTCCCCAAAAAAGTCTGGGAAATCCAAGACTTTCCTTTGCAAATGTTCCTTCATTGAGATCTACAATGAGCAAATCTACGACCTCCTGGACAGTGCCTCAGCCAGCCTTTTCCTCAGGGAGAACATCAAAAAGGGTGTTTTTGTGGAAGGAGCTGTGGAGAAGTTTGTCACCTCAGCTGCTGGAGCTTACCAGGTAGGAATTCCTTGCATGTTGGGATTCGCTGAAAGTTATTGTACTTATTATGTACTGGTTAGCAACTAAGTCAATGTTCCTTCTTTACCATGGCATATACTTAATAGCAGGTTAAAAATAATAAAGGTCAAAATTTGCATGTAATATTCTATAAGCTATATTTGATAATGTTAACCTGAAAGCCAAGTAATCTAACATTATTGTATTCTCCCTAGAATAGATGAAGGCAGCTCATGAAGTAGGGGCCAGAGAGCTGAGATCACATTCAAGTACACTGATAACTAATTAGGTCTATATGTCATCACCACATATGCGCCGCGGGACTGCAGAAGCTGTATTTGTTCCTTCTTAGGTGCTGTCTATGGGCTGGCGTAACCGAAGAGTGGCCTCCACCTCCATGAACCGCGAGTCTTCGAGATCCCACGCAGTGTTCACCATGGCCCTGGAGTCCAAGGAGACCATCAATCAATTGGTTAACATCCGAACATCTCAGCTGAACCTGGTTGATCTGGCAGGGTCTGAGAGGCAGAGAGACACACACACAGAAGGCTCCAGACTTAAGGTAAAGCTTCATCCCTGGCTCATAATGAGGTTCTACATTTGTGAGTTTTTTTTGTTGTGGCCAACTGCTGTCTATGTTCTGCTCTTTTAGGAGGCCAGCAGTATCAACCGCTCCCTCATGTGCCTTGGTCAGGTGATCATGGCACTGGTGGATGTGTCCAATGGGAAGAACCGACACATCTGCTACAGGGAATCCAAACTCACCTTCTTGCTAAGGGTGAGTGCCCTGTACAGTCGTGCAATGATTTTTGCACGCTTGACTTTATGCCCAAATTACATATGGGGTGGGATTTTTGGTTGAGTTTGTCATATTATTAAGTGTTTGCACATGACTGCATCTCACATGATTTGGAGGGTCTACATATATACACTGTTACATTTTTTTGGTTTCAGGACTCTCTTGGAGGAAATGCAAAGACGTATATCATAGCCAATGTGCACCCTGGTTCAAAGTGTTTTGGAGAAACATTGTCCACCTTGCAGTTTGCCCAGAGAGCAAAATTGATCAAGAACAAGGTAGATCTTGTCAAACACTGATAAACATTTACTGCAAAGTGAAACAGATTAAACTTAAGTGTAAGAGATTTCAAAATCATAGCACTTTATTAACTCATGGCTATGTAATTCTTCTGCTTCACCAGGCCATGATCAATGAGGACACACAGGGAAATGTGAGGCAGCTACAGGCCGAGGTGAAGAAGCTGAAGGAGCAGCTTGCACAGGCACACTCTTCTCAGGTGCCCCTGATGGACAATGGGAGAGATGGGGCCCCCAGGAGGACCCCAACTCCCTAGTAAGAGCATGATGCCCATGTTAACCTTTGTTTGTTTAAAAGGAAAATCCAAACTATCACTCTGATAAAAACAACAGAGCTCAGACTCAAGCCTGTCTTGTAATTAAGCAATACTTTCTAGAGCTCTTCCTTTGACTATGAAATGCAGACTGGCTATGTAGGCAGTGGCAATTCTCATTTTCCAGCAATATAGGTACAGCCTATGGTCTAGAACCATTTAGCACTACTAGATTCAAGCTTATTTGGGCAGTTTTCAACAAGCACATTGAGTAGCCAGCCAAAGAGGAAAAAGTAGTAGTGTTTTTTTAGAATGGATTCTCGCTTTTATTTCAGTTTCTGGGAGCAAATGTTGTCTGGTATGTTACATAAGTCTAAGGCAACTTTTCTTACCAGGTCCATCCACTGAAATCCACCCTGATGTTTCATACAAAGCAAAGTTTATGGCTGCTGTCTCTCTGTGGAGGAAGCGAGAAGATGAAAAGAGGGTATGGGGAAATCTTATGCATTGTAATTTATTTTTGGAAACTGCTTCCTGTTGGTACAAGGATGCTAAGAGAAATGGTTGGCTATGCACTCAGATGCTGCTCCAGAAGGTGGCTCAGCTTGAAGAGGCCTGGGCCCAGAAAGAGAAGTTCATCCACTCCAGCCGTATGATTGTCAAGTTTCGAGAGGACCATATCTCTCGCCTGGAGAAAAAATTGAAAGGAGGAGAGTGCTTGCTATCAGACAAGGAGAGTCAAGCACTGATCGACCAGCTAAAGGAGGAGATTAAGATCCTTAGAGATCAGGTACAAAATCAGATGCCATTTGAACGCTGCCTAACCTAGCAGCCATGACTGCATATGTCTATTCTTCTGTTTAAAGTGTAGATACAGGGTAGCGTAGATGCGGATATTTCTCATCATTGTTATACACCTTTCTACCTAGGTGCTCACTTTACAATATCACAGGGGATAGTTACATCAGATCCTGTGTGTGTTGTTTTTCTTGAAACGATAAGCAAAATAGCTCCAAAGTTCTCCTTAACTCTTCACAATGTAATGTATTTTGTTCTACTCACTTCCATCCTTTTAGATTCAGCAACACCCAAAGTTGACTCGATATGCTGCAGAGAATTACAGCCTGCGGGAAGAGAACCGTCAGCTCCGTAACCTAGAATCAGTAAGGATAGCTGAGGAGGCTGCAGGCCAAGCTGCTGCTGAGCTGGAAGAGGCGTTCCAGAGGGCTATGGAGACAGAAAGGCCCACAGAGGGTAAGACAAAAAAATGTCATCGGAGAAACTGAAGAACGGTTTGGTAAATGTAAAAGAACATAACTACTACATGCATGTAAGTAATCTCAGGTCGCTCCACAGATCAGCCGGCCTATTCGACCCCCGTGACTGCGGAAACCGTCTCGGCCATTTCCATGGAGAGGCTGAAGGCTCAGCTGCTTCAGAAACAGTCAGAGCTCACAGCCACCGTTCGGGCCTTCGAGGAGTACAAGGAGGTCACAAAGTAAGGAGTGTCTTCAATGGGGAAATCTATTCCAAAACTAAATTCACATAGGATAATTGTATTATCTTGAAAGGCGCAGCAGAGATGTGGGACCAAGCCTCTCCAAAAGCTAGAAATGTAAGCCAAGATGTGATGGACAAATCCCGGAGCAGTACCAGTGATGGTAAATGCGATATCAACGGTGACATACAGGGGCCAGGCTGACATGGGCACATTTCCTTGTAGCTGTTGACTACTGTTTGATTTGTGATTGGTGGTATTGGTGCTGTACCGTATTATTGCCCATTGTTGCTCTGATTTCTAGCTGTGTTTATGAATCCTAACATTGTTGGACTATTCTATGTTGTTCCTTTTTAGGGTCGATTTGTTTTAATATCTTAGTAAAAGATGCTATTTCAGATGCAATGTCTTTATAAGCTTGTAAAATGAGTTCTGCAAAGCTGATGTGGTATTTGGATGGTGCTTTGTGTTCTAGGAAACAGATGGCTGGGTTGGAGTCTGAGAAAAGATACCTTGACAAGTCCAACAGGCATTTGGAAAACATTCTGGAAGCCACAAATGCTTACAAAAAACAGGAGGTCTCTCAGCTGAACAGAATTCATGTTGAAACTATCAAGGTAAACGTTTCACTGAAAACTCACAATCAGTCTAACCACTCTTTGCTCAATATACTTTTGTTTTGTTGCAGATTCTCAAGCTAGCAATACAAGAGAAACTGATGAAACATACTGATAAAGAAAAGGAAAAATATCAGTCAGTGGGTGTTTTTTCTCCAGCAGTTTTGGATCATATGATATTAACTTTCAGTATCTCATGTTACAGATTCTCACTACACCAACCAAGAACTCTAACCTGCGGTCTGGGCTGGTGCCTCTCTCCAGCCCGGACCACTTAAATGGCATAGAGGAAAATGTTGAGGACATCCGGATCCAGCAGCCTCCTCCAGAGATGACAGAGTTGGCCTGTGAGGCCTTGACTGAGGAACTTCAACAAGTGCAGGTACAGCAATGTAAGACATACAGAGTCAGTAAACTCATTGTCTTGGTCAAACCTATTAAATACTTTGTCTCTTCCTCCTTCCAGGAGCAAGCCAGTCGTGTCCAGACTCAGCTGGATGAGGAGGAGCTTAAGAACAGCAAGCTATTGCAGCAGATCACAAAACTTGAGGAGCAATTAGCTGTGATATCACAAGAGTCTAACCGGAAGGAAAAGGTGGGATATTTTGCAATTATTGTTGTGTGGGGAAGTTGGTGGAATATGGTGCTTCTCGTACAATATAATGTACTAATATACTTTACTGTTCTCCTATCTTTTCTTTTCTTTGCGCCTGATGCAGCAACTTTCTACTGAGCGAGCTTGCGGGACCAGGGAGCAACTCAACCTGCAGGAGACCATCGACAACCTGCAACAAACCCTACAGTCTGAACAGCAAGCCGGGGAAGGTAAGGTCCTGAAGTCTTTCTTGTGTTGTGATGGGACTCTGCTGGTTGTCTACCTGGAGCCTAGCTGCTGTATGAACTTGCAGGTTTCTCTCACAAGGAGGTTCTGTTACTGCTTGACCCAACAATGGGGATAAATGTAACAAGGTGATGACTCTCCCTCTTTCAGTTCTGAGGAGTGAGATCCATGACCTCCGCCTGGTGCTGAAGTCGTCGGATAAGGAGCTGGCTGCTGTGAAGGAGGAGCTGAGGGACGGCCAGAGTGAGCAGCAGAGGGAGATGAGCCAACTCTCCAGCAGTCTGATCAGCACACAGCTCCAGCTTGACAAAGTCCAGTACGTATGAATCTCAACACGTCTGCATGCATGTTTGTATTTATGTGCATATATTTATTCAACTGATTGTTTTAATATTTTATCTTAACCCCAGGCTAGAGTGGGAGCAGCTTCTGGAGCAGCATAGGACCCTACAGGATTCTTTTGACCAACTGCAGGCAGAGGCCAAGTTTGAGACTGACCAGGCCAGACAGCAGCTGCAGGACAGGCAGCAGGAGATGGACGGTCTGAAGGCACAGATTAGGGTCAGTGAGTTTATAAACTAAACTTGGACTTTTTTTTTCCTGACTGACTTGTGGCCCTTGATGTCTTAACTGTTTATATTTTACATTATGCCTCTTTGTGTTGCCTATATTTTAGGAATTGACAAATTCCCTGCAAACTGGGCAAGAACACATAAGCACCCTGACCTCGCAGTTGAGAGAAAACAAGGAGAGTACATCAAAGTGAGTTTTGCGCAGTATGTTCTCTCTGTAATTTTGTCTCATTTACAGTAGTTATAAAAGTGTGCTTCTATGCTAATATTCATATGACTGATCTTTGTGTATGTCTTCAGAGAACTTATTGAAACTATGGAGCAGAATACACAGCTAAGGAAACAAGTCTTTGATCTGACAGCACAAAATCAACAACAGGTCAGTCATGAGCACAGTATGCATATTTGCAAATTATACCAATGCAATGCTGTTTTGTTCTCATGACGCAAGACAATGGGTATCAGGAGCCGAATTCAGGTCATTTGGTCAGTCAGGCACTAGCAGATTTATTTGAGGAAATTATCCGTTTTTTTGTTTGTTTTCTTTGGTTTAAGGAGCATCTAATTTAAGATAAAAGTAAGTAAGAGTTAAATTATTGTGAACATTTAACATACCTTACTGGAGGTTTTATTAAACTCCCACAATCCTTCCTTGTATTCAACAACACAAGATCTGATTGGCTCTCTCCCCCTATTGCACACTCCTCCCATTTATATACCTCCCTGCTCCCACATTTCAGTTGGCAGTGCCGATGTTGATGTGAGTAGTCGATCTTTGACTAACTACTTGAACACTGTGATGGCTGATCACCAATTGAAATGATACAGTGCCTCCTTGCTGCTAGTCAGTGCCTTACAGTTGTTCACTTGTCCCTCCGTAGTTTGTTCACCTCATATTGAGTGATGCTTGCTCGTCCGATGTTACAGTCTTGCTGATGTGTGTAAGCTTTGCAACTGCAGTGGCTAATCTTTGCGTTTGGGCAATGCTAACGAAAGGGCAAACAGGCTACTATGTTATAATACTGAAAGACAGCTAACCCACCGCAGTTAGAGTGGCTCTATCTTCTTGACAATACATTGGATGAATGATGTGGTTATCCTGATTATTCCATGCCTGTAGTAACTTAAACTACAGCAACAGTTGATGCTGCACACCTAGGTAGGCGCTGTGGGACTGTACAGCATCTGTACTTGTGTAATAGTGAATGCAGCTCATTAGATAAATCCATTTTGTTTGATTTTCCTGTTTTAAGGCCTCCAACCTTGCAAATCTCAAGCAAAATCTGACCTCTGCCAATGAAACCATAAATGGCTTAGAGCAGAAGACTGAGCAGGACAAAGTAAGCCCCAGTGTATCATTCCCTTCCATTTCTTTTATTTAATTGCAATATCTCTGTTCTGCTGCCATCCTGAATACCCTTTGCGTTATTTTACAGGGTGTTGTGCTGGATCTGATTAACCAAACCAGAGCCCTCCGCAGTGAACTGAGCCAGAAGGACCAAAACCTTGCGCTCCTGTCCGGAGATATGAAAGACATCACAGTACTTTTATTTTCTCCCATTTTACCCTTTAGAAGTCTTGCATAACTTCATTGTTTGCTTACTTAGTCACATGTTACTTCTTAGACATGCTTTAGTTGACTCGGTTAGAGAATGTTTTAATAATGATATATTATGTTGTTTCTTCTGCCAGGCTAAGTACAATGCTGCCTGCTTTGAAAGGGAGGAGATCGAGGAGCAAAACTCCAGGATGCAGACGGAGCTTTGTGACCTGAAGGAAGTTGTAGAAAGGAAGGTGGCATCCAGTCAGATAGAGGTAAAATTGATTAACAAACATGCTAGTGGTGTTCTGAGCTGGCTCCTGTTCTTGTATACATAATTATTATTTGACACGTCTGTGGTTGTGTTTGAATTCACCAGTTTCCTATAATTAATAAACGGCCATCCATTGTCACTGTGGGTGCTCTGAAAATCTGCTCTGTAAAGCCTAACATCACATTTGTGGCTGTCCTCAGGTTGAGGTGTTGCAGGAGGAGGTGGTTTATGCCACTGACGAGGTCGAGAGGCTCACCAAGGTGTTGGATGAGCAGAATAGTCTCCTCCATGCCTCTCAGGAACACACAGCCCAGAAGGAGGTCACCATCCAGAATCTACAGCAGAAGGTACATTTTCAATCACCTCTACACAAGGCAAAGGCAAACTCGAAATCTCAGAGATAAAGAAAATTTGAAGGACGAAATCTAATCAAAAGTGTTAGTTAATGAAATTCTCTTTATTACAGCTGAAACAACAAGAGGACGCGATAGAAAAAACTATCAGAAATGGAAGTTTCAATCCTGTTCACGAGTCATCAGTCACTCCTAAATCATTACCTCGGGTAATTAAATGTATTTGTGTGTGTGTGGGGTTTTCTTTCTTTTTCTTTTTTTCCAAATCTGCATTTATTGCTGGAACATGTGCCTTCAGAGCTAATCTTTTGTCTCTTTCTAGACACCTTGCACCCCAAGAAGCTTCAACATGGATCTGACACAGGTGCTGGAGAACCAGGACAGGGAGCTGGAGAGTCAACGCTCCTCCATGATGTCCATGGAGATTCTTCTAGCAGAACTGAATGCTGAGAGGGCTGCTAAGAATGAGGAGATTCAAAGGCTCAAGGTATATTTGTATGTTCTGCCAAACCTATGAGATAGCCATTCATCATGCCTCCTTAAATTGAATATTTTGCTTTAGAGTATTAAATGCAGTTTCAGACTATTTGGGGACGGGGGGGTTGAACTGATGACCTTTATGTTGCAAGACAGTCTCTAACCACCAGGTCAATCAATATTGATATTCTGTTTTCACTGTGCTCAGACCCAGCTGAATGAGAAAGAGATAGTACGAATGGAGATCCAGGCTTTGCTTGATCAGTTCTACATCAAGCAGAACCCGCTGGAACAGAATGGAAACGCAAATGGGTTAAGTTCATTCATCCTGCCACCAATTGCTTTAAGTAAACATCAGACCGTCTTAATGGTAAACAGTACAAATGAAACTAATGTTTTTATATTGTGATCTGCAGTGAGGTGTTTAATGAGGCCCGTAAGCAATCCGTGGTTAGAGAGCTGCAGGAGGAGAGGGCAGAGAAGGTTTGTACACATCACACTGCTGTTTTTTCCTGTTAATAGAAATTTCTCTACTCATTATGTGTTCCTTTGTCATTCTTTAACAGAGCACAATAATGCAGAGGCTCTCTGAAGCTCAAAACAGGTAAAACCCTGTTTAGAAGTGGTAAAGTCAAGTTAGTAATCAATGATTGTGCTTTTTGTTATTGTTTTGTTATTCTGATCCATCAGTGAAGCTCTATTCGTGTTTGTCTGTATTGTTGCTGTGGATTAGACTCCAGGGCCAGGATTCAATGTTGGCCCAGTCTCAGACTTGTGTTCAGGAGCTGACCACTGAGCTGAGAAACCGCTGTCTGGAGTTGAGAGAGCTGAGCCTGAAGGAACAGGACCAAGAGAAGCTACTCCAGGTGAGAACATTCATCGGGTTAGATTGTAATGTTTTTAGCTCTCAAAAAAGCAGTGGAGTAATGCAACTTTCATCTAAAATGAAATTGAAGCCTTCACATAATGAACTTGAAACAGAATAAGTGTTAAGTTTTCAAATGACGGATGCTTTCAAACCTATTATCTAAAGATCAAGTTGTGTATTGAGTATTGTGTAGATCTATAGCTAAAGGTTGTTTACATATGAGTAATTACACTGGGTCTGACATAAATGATTTGAATTGATGGTACACCTGCAAGTATTTGGGCTGCTCAAAAAAAGAAAAAGTAACTTATATGGTTGATTCTCAAGGCTTAACTGTTTTCCAGACACTGCATGGGAGAGGATGGTTTCCTACACCATCTCAACAGTAGGTTAATGGACTGTACTGACATTTTCTGTGTCCTACAGGAGACTGAGGTTCTCCGCAAGCAGGTCGAACACCTGTCAGAGGAAAATGGTAAACTTGTGGGCCATAAGAACCATAAGCAGAGGATTGAATATCTGGTGAAACTAAAAAAGGATAACACCAAACTTCAAGAGGTAACTAATATTTCTTCTTAATTATCATTAAAGGATTTTTAAATCCTTTAAAGGTCATATAAATACTGTTAATGCATCTGATTAATCAACCTTTTGCATTTGTTTTGTTTTGAAGGAAAATGAAAAGCTCAGATCAGAAATTGGCTTAATGCGAGACAACGTTGGATACCTTTCACCAGAGATGATGTGAATCCCTGATTTTTGAGACCTCGCATTCTCTCATTCCAGTCAGAAAATATCAGAAAATTTCTTTTTCTTTTTTTTTTTTTATCTGACTTGACTTGGCATAGAGCTGGTCAGCCCAATAACAGTTACAAGAACAAAGTGCTTCAAAAAAACTCTAATTTTTCAAATATAAGGGATGAAATTGGGATGATGTATTTTTACAATGATGACATTGTTGTCACATTTTACAGTTGATACATTTTTACACCTCTTCCAAGTCTTGATGTATTGATGTGGCATTGTAGCAGCATTGATAGATAGCTGTGACAAGGCTGCCATCTGTACAGGGCCAAAAAATATTCCTTCCTGTGTCTTCAGTTGGGGCTGTACTTGATGTAATACACCTGCCAATATTGTTTTCAGACTAAATGGTGAAATGACCGTAATCTTCATGTGACATGCTTTGATTGACTGACTTTGGTGTCTAATTTGTATCCAAGGTATTGTGTGTTGTATCCCCACACTGAGGTATCCAGACAAATCTCTCTCTAACTGTAGTGAACTTTTATTCTGTCTTTTATATTTAATAAAGAAAAATACCCTTTTTAGTGAGTTGTATTTTTCATATTTTATGGTTTCTTTGCCTGAAGTTTTTGTGTGATTGGATTGATTTGATTGGATTGTATAAGCTAAAAAAAAATTCCAGAACTCGAGAAATTTTACATAAGCATCCCACATAATTAAAAAAGCAAAAATGTATTTCCTATTATATACAATGGAATCACTGTCGTTTCATTCACTACTATACACAGTGCAGCAGTTTGGGCTGTATTACTGTAGACGCCAGACGAGTGTTTTCTCACTGTTTTCAATCCTAGCCGCCAGGGGGCGACACGAGAATGTTTCCTCCCTCTTCACGTGCAGTTGACGCGTCAATCTACTACCAGGCACGAGAGAAACTGCGACCGTAGCTTGGCGTTTTTGAAATTTCCGAAAAAAACAAACATGAAGAAAGTCATTACCGCAGAACAGATATCAGCTTGGTTCACTTTAGGGACTAAGTTTGCTAACATTAAACTCACAGATGAAGCGGCAAAACAAAAGTTAGATGAACCCTCATCTAAACAGATCAGGTAAGCTAACGTAACGCTAAGTTACATTAGCTAAAGTTTGCAAACTTCTTTTGCTGTGCTAGCTAGCATCCCTCGTCATTTTTCACACCCCATATTTTTGACTATTGCTGCCTTTATTGTAACGTTAGCCACAAACGTTACAATAAAGCATGACCTGACTGATTAAATGGATGTAGGTTGTAAGTTAAAATGTGCCCGGGGTACAAGTTGTAGGTATGACTTATGGCAACCTGTGGGGAGCAAAGTCACAGCTAGCCTTGTGTTAGCGCATCTGCTGGTCGCTGTGGCCTGCTAAAGACATGACATGGCATTGAAATTCATTTTGTAATGTAATTTTCTAGCAAATTGCCAATGGAGGGATCATGGCTTTTCTGACTGAGTTTTTAACGCAACCACGTGGTAATTTTCCTTCCTATAATTGCAGCTTTGTACTCAGTGTTATAATGCTTGAACACATCCAGCATTTATGTGTCTGTTATTAACCTTATGATAGTCAATCTTGTGTAGCCTGTTTTAGAACAGGACTTGATCACTTAATACGTTCAACGGCTTTACATTTCTCAATACAATATAATTAAATTTTTCCTGGTTCGTGTTATTTGTAGTGCCCCCAATACACAAACGCTGCAAAGCCCCACAATGACAGGTTTGCAGTGATACGTCACCATAACAAAGGGGTGAAGGGTTTACTTAACATTTGTTAGCACAGTTTTCCTTAAAATTGCCTTCTGTGTTCTGTGTTCATATCCCTGGCTGATTGGCTGATTGGCTAATTGGCTACATTCCCTCAGGGGAAAATGTTGGTCTGCATGTTTTTCACCTTTTTCATGTTTGACACCTTGACACTCTGGCTAGCCAGGTATTTACCTTTGAAATACATTGTCAACATTGCAAACTGGACCATAGAATGCCATACCACTAATTAGGGGTTATAAATAAGAAGGTTACCAACCAGTTCTTGTAATAAAGAATTTAAACACATTTTTCATCTAGCCTAGTGTCAACTTCACATTTGGGGTCATATTGTAATAAGTATAAGCTACAAAATGTCTATATAACGAGTCAACAAGTCTTGGTATGATGTCTCTATGTCTTGGACATGATTAATGTTCTGGGCTGTTATGCACAAGACCACTGAAGAATGAGGAGACTGTCCTGTCACAGTGTAGTGCTGTATGCCTCTGTGGGCCTGAGAGGAACTGGATAGTAATAAGGAAGGGCCCAGTCCCTGTGGGTTGAGAACGAACTGGAGTGCTGCATGGCACGGTCCACGTATCCAGAGATTGTTGGGATCTCCTCCCTTGGGTGCTCTCCACAGTTGGGTACGGTAGGTGTGACAAAGCCCTGCTTCATTTGGTAGCGTTTGGTCCAAGCCTCCATTGATTGAAGCTGTGCTGGCTGCACAGAGAGTTCCTCCTCTTCTTCACATTCCTCTTTATTCAGGAAGTCTCTCAGCACCTGCTTGAAGACGTACACCAGCTCCCAGGGCAGTATGTTGTTTGTTGCAAGCACCTCACGGAACCTGTGGAAGGATTTGAAGGATATAATTGGTTAATAAACTTGTTTAGGTAACAAGGGCTTATGTCAGTACAGCTTCAGCATTTGACACTTTTAATTGACATGTGGTTGTTTTTTGATACGGTTCTAATCTTACTATAGTTCGCCAATGGCAAAGTCAAACTCCAGTGTGCACTTCCAAACCTAACTCATAGTTTTTTGGCGGGAATAATTGACATTATCTGGGACAATAGCACAAAGATGAAGTTTTTCATTTGCTCACTCCATTCATTAGTTTGAAAGTGTAATGTAAATGTAAAAGGAAATAAGCCATGCTATTAAAAACAAATCTAAATGTTTTATTGTTTGGTAATGCGGTTATGCAAACATGCAATAGTCACCACTTATAGTTTTATGGAAAATAAGTGGATGATTAACCATGCAGAACAACATTACAACCATTTTTAATGTAATATTGCTAGATAGCTGATGCTGATGGTTAGATTATACTTTGTCTGTTCACATCCAGTGACCAAAAAATGGTTACAGACACATAGCTAAAAACATGAAAAGACAAAGCAAGATTAAAAAAAACAACATAAAAACAATGCCTTAGTGCAATCACTAAGACATTCCCTCTATCCATACAGGTTTGAGTTGAATCCCTGACAATAGTCTGGATCCTCTCAACCTTCACATGTTCACACCCTGCATAGCCTGCTCCTGTGACAGTAACACATAATGGCTTCTTTGGCAGCTTGCCCTGCCTCCCTTTGCCTTTGGGTCTTTTCTCCTTTGCCTACTGTCAGCCTTTGTGTTGGTGCAGCGGCTGTTAGCCACTGTTGACAGCATGTTAATGTGAGGACGGAGTGTGGTATGGCTACTACCAAACACCTGGAGAGCACGGTGGCTGTATGGCTGGGTGAGATCTGGGCACACAGGCACTCCAGCTGGTGGAGCTCCGATGTGGGGATGAGAGTCCGTAACCTGGGGTACCTCTGGAACCAGTGGAAACCCAGAGCGCTGTGGGCCAGCCTGTGCTCCCGCTCCAACTCCCGTGCCAGCCGCTCGCGCTCCTCCACATGCCACAGGAGCTCTCTGATCAACATGCGGCTGGGTACGACCCCCGGGGACTTCGGAGATGCCGCTTCATCCTGAGTCTGCTCTCCTGCTTCATGGGACCATTTCATCCAGCTAAACAAGGGCATGGCAGAGACCACAGACGATTCTGGGGAAACTAGAATAATGTGTTATTCTGGAAGATGATGAAGTTATGACTTCCCTCCAGCACTTTTCTCTTAAACATGGGATCGCTTAACGATTAGTCTACATTTAACAATTTCTTTAAAATAATCTTGGCATAGCCTACAGTTTTTTTTCTGAGGTACTGGATAAAATACTTAAGGTGAAGATTTGACACAGTGAAAGATGATCAATGCTTCAGCCCTTTACTAGCTGACCCCTGGTCTCTGTTTGATTGGTGTTGTAATTATCCCAGGTGTGTGTATGTGGCCCTTTCTTCAGACTGATGGTTTCAACGCAGTTCACACCTGGGCTTCAGACAGATTACAGATTACACAGCCTGAAGGGTCAGAGGTCGGCCTCAATAAACACAATGCTGCTGAAACTCACAATGGCGAAGAAGCAAATCTCATTGTTGTCTGTAAGGTTGCAAAGCAAATCCTCTCTAGTATCTGATTTGGCTCTTGCTCTAATACGACAAAAATGATTGATACATGAGCAACTGTGTGTCTCTTCCAACATGTTAATAGAGGAATCATCACACTCACATCTGCCTGAAAACTGGAAGAAAAGATGAATGGTCAGTACTTACAAATGAAAACTGCACTGCTGACGCTTTTGTGAGATAGTCAGAATTTGTCAAGGGAAAAATTCGCTTTTCACAGAGTACAGCCTCTAGCTTCTTGCCTCCATGGGTCAGTCCATGTGAGCTTCATTCCTTCACTCGCTGTCGACTGCATCCTGTGGTGTCAAATGCCATCAAAGCAGCGGATCACTTGAGTGGTGGTAGCAATCCTCCACGGTCTTGGTTGTAGGAAAGGTTTTTCTCTTTCTGTTACAGTTATTGTCTTGTCCTTTTCATCCCTCCCACTGCTCCTCTGTCATGCGGACTGTTTCCAGGAGAGTTAGTCACACACTGCTCTCTGACTAAGAGCTGTCACCTCTGCTCTCCTTTCACCCCACTCTCCTCTGTGCAGTTTTGTTGTAAGGTCAGCTGCTTTGTTGCTTGCATGGAATGTGTGCATTCGAGAGAAAGAGAGCGTGAGAGTGCATGTGTGTGCACAAGCCCGTGTGTGTGTGTGTGTGCGTGTGTGTGTGTGTATGTGTGTGTTGTATCTGAGCTCCTCTTAGTTCTGACAGGGTGTCTGCCTGCTATGCTGATAAAGTCCTCCCCTCGCCAAAAGAAAGGCTGAGACAACTGTGAATGCTCTCCCTGCTACAGTGCTCCAGGTCTGGCTGAGGTGGCCAGGGGAAAAGTGGAGAGAAGGCGAGACGAGGAGGGAGGGCAGACAGGGAGCAGAGACTCTGAAGTTCTGAATGGTATTAGGCATGGGTAGAGGTGGGGAAGGGGGGTAAAGAGGCAAAGAGATCAAGAAGGGGCTTGCTATTCGGTTGAGCGCAAGTGCTCTTGAAGAAGGCACACTATTAGCATTATATCATTTGCTGAGTGTTAAAGCCAAAATATTTCTCGTGGCTAGCATGCTTGCTGAGACCAAACATGTATGTGTAAGCTGATTCACTTTCAAACAGCTATTCGCTGCTCTGAAGAAGTCTTCAGTTTTGCTTTTGTATATGAGCAGAATGTGAATAGATTGCTCTACAGTAATTCTGTGGTGGTTACTTTCATTCATTTTCTTGCTTATTGCTATTCAGGGTCACTAGAGCCTATCTCAGCATGTATTGGGCAGATTGCAGGGAGACACCCTGACAGGTTGCCAGTCCATCACAAGGCTAACACAGATAGACAGTCACTCACATTCATGCCTTTGGGTACTCCACCTGACCTGCATGTCTTTGGACTGTGGGCATCCACAAGAAACCCATACCAACACAGGGAGAATATGCAAACTCCACCCTGAAAGGGCTGAAGCTGGGAATCAAACCCAGGTCCTTATTGCAGTGCTAACCAGTGCTAACCCCTGAGCCAATGTGCCACACAGTGTTTTTATTTGAGTCAGTTTTCTAGATTGACAGTTGTAAACATGCTTGCAGTGTTAAAGAATTGGGTGCATGAAAATATGTTTTTTCCCTTTCACTTAACTGTTGGCACTTCTTCCAATATCAGTAATTCACTGGGAAAAGTTCATGTTTATGTTTACATTGGGCCCATTTTAATTAATAAAGTACAGAAAATGGCCATAATATATCTTCAGCAGTTTGATAGGGTTGTTGGTAAATACCAATGACTCAACTATTACTTGCCCAGGTGCTGAGATTTCTGGCCTGTACTCTGTTTTGGAAACAAATCACTCCACCTACTCACATTTTCAAGTGTTCAAAGATGGTGGACAGTGGTACAAGCAAGTGACCAGCGTTGCAACACATTTTGTTCTCAAGCCAAAAAAAGCAAATGACAAAGGACTATTACTTCAGACTGTGATATAAAATGTGATGAATATGTGACTTATATATATAATCTGTCAGTTACAGGTTACTATAAGCTGTGCTAGAGATGTTGTTGCAGTTCCTTGGTCACCAATAGAGGTCGATAAATTACTTAATGCCCCTTTTAATTTTGTTCATCTCCCAGCCCATCTAATGTACCTGCTGATCAGGGCAGCCTGAAAAATGAGAAGTCTGATGAAGGACTGCGGCCCAAAAGAACAGAATTCATGGGGAGTGAGTATTTTGGAATATCGGTTAGCTTTTCTAAAGTTAACAGTAGCATAGTGTTTTTTTTAACATTGTTACATCAGAGTCATTTACATTGCCAAGTACAATGAATGTTTGTCATAGCTTGTTCAACATTGTGTTTCATATACATTAAATTCTTACTTCTCAGGTGCTGCCCCTCCCCAACTAGCCAGCTATGAGTACCCGCTCTTGCCCATAACCAAAAACAGACAGGAGGTACAAATGGAGTGTCCATATACCACATACACATAACATCACACAGTCTGAAAGTGCACCCTCTGTTTCTTTGTTCATGCCAAGAGTTTTACAGAGATTGTCATCATCTCCTCAGGTCATTACTCCACTCAAGCTTTTTACTGTGTACTCAAGATGAGCACAATGTTATGTGATGGTGCAGCCAGGACAACAAACCTTAAACTTTAAATGTACCTGTCCAGAAGTCTGTCGACTAGTAGTGGAGTTGTGTGTGTGTGTGTGTGTGTGTATTTCAGGAGTACACAGTGTACACTTCCTGTCATAAATCAGCATACTTTGGCTAGCCAAAACATCCACCATTATTTAATTTCTATTTCTTCTTTAAATATTTTTTTTAAATCTGTGTGTGTGCTTCCAGCTCATTTCCCTTATAGAGAACAACTCTGTGGTGATCATCCGTGGAGCCACAGGCAGTGGCAAGACCACCCAGCTGCCCCAGTTCATCCTGGACCATTACAATGAGAAAAATTCCCCGTGCAACATTGTGGTCACCCAGCCACGTAAACTTGGGGCCACCAGCATCGCCCGATGGGTTGCCAAAGAACGAAAGTGTACCCTGGGTAGTTTGGTGGGATACCAGGTTGGTGCAAAATTTGATCTACTATTACTTGATCTGGACACACAGTTCCCCGCAGATATATAAAGATAATAATTTCAAAAGATAAGATTGATAAAACTGGCACAAAAATGATTACACACAATTAATTTAATGTGTTTTACGTGAGACATCATAATATTTTATATGTAGGTCCATATCTATATCTTCATTTCTATCTTTTAATGGCAAGGAGTCAAAGACTTTACAGAGACCTTTGTGCGGATGTTGTGTAACAATAGTTGTGCACTGACCGAGCGTAGAACCTGGAGCGATTCACCCTAGATGAGGCTCTGTACAAAAAGCACACTTGACATCTCTCTCACATTTCTCTCTCTCTCTGTGTGTGTGTGTGTGTGTGTGTGTGTGTGTGTGTGCGTGTGTGTGTGTGTGTGTGTGTGTGTGTGTGTGTGTGTGTGTGTGTGTGTGTGTGTGTGTGTGTGTGGCCGCGCCAGGCTGTCTGACTGTATTGTGTGGAGCTCTGAAACTGTGTGTCTAATTATAACTGTCTGCTCTTCTGCTTGCCTGCTGCTGCAGACTGCAAGACTGCATGATGTCACTGACTGTGGGAAAGGATGACAATGATGTGCAATCACAGTCACTTGGAGACACACAGGAAGATAGGGTTACGACATGCAGCACATAGCACATATTTGTCTGTGGACATTTTTAAATGGCATCTTAAAAAAATACCTTTTTAGCCTTGCTTTTACATGAGGATGAGAAAGGGGCTCTATAAATAAAGTTTGATTTGATTTATTTGCATACCTCATGGCTTTTTGATTTGTGTCCCCTATCTAGGCTAACGACTAAATGTGGTGGGCCCTTTTCTGTCCAGGCACAGTGGCTTTTGAGCTCTGTCTGAGAAGCTTAGGCTGGCACAGTCACTGTCATGTATTAAATCATTTCTTGAAACACGCTTTTGTAAATAACCTTTTATAAAATTTGGTTTAGTCTTGCTTTTTTAAAATTCTTTTGTAACCCTGTTTTTAAATCATATCTGCCATTTTTATAGTTTATCTCGATGTTTTTTTTATTGTTTTGTCTGTAAAATATTTTGTATATCGTATTTGTTTACAACCAGGTAATCATTGCTATCCATCTGCCTAGGTGTAAGTGCATGTTTTCCTCCTTAGGGTTGCAATGCTGCAAATTGTAATAGCTCCAGGACAGAACAGCACTAGTAGATGGAATATCAGCTTTGAAGTGCTGAAGAGAGTAGTATGGTATTATCCTCACTCACAGTGACCTTGCCCTTTCAGTATGGTCATGAGAGCTGCTTTTATGCTGTTATCTTTGTTTGCCTCAAGGGTAGCAGAGTGGATGTTTGCACCCCCCAATTCCTCCCTCATTCCCTTTCCCATTTTTCTCTCTCCCATCTGTGAAAGTCATGAAGTCAGTGAGTGGAGGGGGTTTTTATGCTCAGAGAGTTGAGTAGGAGAGCCAGAGAGCATTTCCAGGGGGGGGCAGGTCACGTGTATTTTCTCGAAGACTGACTGTCAAGAGTCACGTTGTGTGACACCTTGGCAGACAGCACACACTACTGGCATACGATGATGGTGTAGATGAAGCATGCTGTGACCTCCTCTTCCTTCTTTTTATCATGTACAGTACTGTGCAAAAGTCTGTAAAGCGAAGATGCTTTCAAAAATAATGAAATGAAAAGTTTCTAAATATAAAAAAAAATACTATCAAGAGCAGTAAAACTTCTAAGACCAAACTTATATTAGGTAGGTGTCACCCTCTCTTCAGGCACTATAGTATAACCTCATTGACTGGTGCTGGATGGGATGTGACCTGGGTTCTCTTAGTTGGGCCCTTTAGTTCAAAAACACCAAAGTTCAAAAAATGATCACACCAACTCTTTTAGTATAACTCAACACAGACAGATTAGAGGCAACTAGATGGAACTATAACTTACTACAGTATTTGATTCTAAAGCCGACAAATACTGAGTTATGAGAAATATAAAGATGACTGTCATTAAAACAGATAGAGAAAACACCCCAAATATTGGGGATCCCCATATAGAAACTAATAGTTTTAGCCTCTACGAGTTATAAATAACCATTTTCTTGGCAGGGGGAAAAAATGGGAGCACAGATGTGCTGGCTCAGCAGTAGGGAATCCCTCGGAGACAGGCTGGGGATAACATTATCCCTGAATCTGCTCCATACAGATGACAACAGTCCCAGGTAGTGAGTCTCTACTAGGATAAAAAAGGCAAGAAACCACAATAAGGCTATCCTCCATAAGCGATTTGCAGTTTCTGTGGTGGCTGCGTAGAATTAAAACGCTCCCTGATGAGCTAGCTAGTGCTCCGAGGCAAACTGATCGCCCCTCTCCCAACGATTAGTTAAGCCAGCAAGCCCTCAAAGACGGTGCCAAAATGAAATAATGTTCACGAAAACACACAAGCCACGAGTCTCTGGATTAACAAAGATGTATGACAGTGCTTGACTCCAATTTATTTCTGAAGCCCAGTTCTGGTTCCCAACTTCACACGCCCTTCCTTGCATGTGTCTACACAGGGACACGCAGCACTGCAGGAAGAAACCACAGGACAGGCTAGTATAGAATTAAAATGGACATATAGGCTACCCCAAGTAAAAAAAGGGGTACACTGGCAATCTGTTTCCACCTTATGTGTAGGTCTACGGCTGTGTGTTGTTATCCAAACTTTTTACCACTACTCTCCATATCTGTGTTCCAGGTAGGGTTGGAGAAGATGGCTACTGAGCACACCCGACTCATCTACATGACTACTGGGGTGCTGCTGCAGAAACTAGTTGGAGCCAAGGTCCTCACAGAGTACTCCCACATCTTCATAGACGAGGTGAGAAAAACATGTTGAGACAGATACATTTGAATGTACGCCAAAGGTGAGCTCTCCTGTTGGGAGATGAATCGATGGTAACATTGCAGAGAGGGAGAGGAAGGGTGAGTCTAAAGCCTCTTTCACACATGCAGTGAAATCTGGAATTTATGTAGAGATTACTGCCTGCGATGTGGCCAGACAGAAACCGAAGACAGGATGTAGCCTTTTACAGTAGACAGCAGTACTATTTTCTATATTTTCTTCCATAAAATTATTTCAGAAGATATTTGTACATGCATAAAATGTAAGGCTGCCAATAATCTTGGCCAGAACTGTAAGTTTCAGCGAATCTTATTTAACTAGTCATTCTTGAAAATTTGGTCCTGAATCAGCCATTCCTATAATCCTTCTCTCTGTCCCAGGTTCATGAGCGGACCGAGGAGATGGATTTCCTCCTGCTGGTTGTGAGAAAGCTCCTCCATTCCAACTCTCGTTACGTCAAGGTACTCTCAAGATCAGAACATGCTTCCCTCCTCAATCAATCAAATCAATTGAATTGTCACCCACAGCATCCATGTTTTCTCAGATCATCCTCATGTCAGCCACCATAAACTGCAGACAGTTTGCTGAGTACTTTGGCACCCCGATTCGTGGCCAGATGAACCCAGCTTATGTGTTTGAAGTGGAGGGGGCGCCCTATGCCATTGAAGAGTTTTACCTTGATGACCTCCAAAGCCTGTTTCCATACACGGTAAGGAGAAGGTACAAACATTGGCTGATGCTGCTGTTACTCTATAATGTGTAGGCCAATAGTGAGTGTGTGTGTGTGTGTGTGTGTGTGTGTGTGTGTGTGTGTGTGTGTGTGTGTGTGTGTGTGTGTGTGTGTGTGTAACAGGTTCAGTCTCAACAATCAGATGACCCTCAAATCTCAGTGGAGATGTACAATCTTGCCATCAGTCTCATCCAGAGCTTTGACGAGATGGAGGGCAAAGATCTGAGGTGAAGGATATTTTCACAGTATCAGTATCACAATTGACCACTTAAACAATCAGACAAACGTCCCGTTTCATCCACTGTGTGTGTTTGTGTGTGTGTGTTTGTGTGTCAGCAGCAAGGCAGAGAAAGAGGTTAGTCTGACGTTGTCAGAGAGAGGTAGTGTTCTGGTTTTCCTCCCTGGTATGAAGGAAATAAGCTACATGCAGGAGGCCTTGGCCAAGCTGGTACGCAAAAGGTGAGCTTTTGAATCGCTGTTTGTTCTGTTGATTATGAATTGTACAGTGTTAATCAAAGATGGGAAGGGACCCCTCTTCACAGTGACAGTCTTTTTCTCATTCTTTTGAATGGAAAGGACGCACTCTTGCATGTTCTAGACAGTGCTGAGAGTTTTTTCAGGTCACCAAGCAAAAATGTTAAAGCTTTCTAGCAAAAGAGTTCCGTGCTTCAAACCGTTTCAGTAATTGCGTGACAACATGTGGAGCCACAACCATAATTTCCCACATGCATCTGTTAAATGCTGTTTCAATGAAATCACTTGGTGCAGTCTCTGGTGAGTGTTCTGCTGTTCCTCAGATTGCAGGTTTATCCTCTCCACTCCACTGTGACTCTGGAGGAGCAGAACGGTGTGTTTCTGGTCCCTGTCCCCGGATACAGGAAGGTAAGAGTTCTTTACCTTATTCCGCTTCACAATGTGTGAACAATGTGCTCTTAGTACCCAGTGTACTGATATAGCTTCATCTCCACAGATCATCCTGTCCACCAACATTGCTGAGAGCTCTGTCACTGTTCCTGACGTCAAATATGGTGGCTGCTTTTTCCTCTACTCAGTCTGTTTTCTCAGTGTGTCCAGGGCTAGGTTTTACAAAATGACATGGTCTAAAACATCTTGGTTTTCATTTGTTGTCACAGTGATTGACTTTTGCTTGGCCCGTCGCTTGGTCTGTGACAGAGAGACCAATTACCAGTCGCTACATCTCATCTGGGCATCCAAGACCAGCTGCAACCAGCGCAGGGGTAAGACTCCTTAAGATGCAACAGAATTTGAACAACATCTATTCACTACTTTTCTCTCTCCCTCCTTGTCTGTCTCTGGCAGGTAGGGCAGGGCGAGTGTCCAAAGGCTACTGTTACCGACTGGTTACCAAGCAATTCTGGAGGAATGAGATCCCAGACTACATGATCCCTGAAATGCTGGTAAGAGAATGTGCCGATGTCCAGACACCCAAAACTGAGTGTCTGTAAAGGCGCTTTGACCCCAGTGCTGATAACCGATCTGTGCTTTGCTGTTTGCCCTCCCCTCAGCTCGCCCCCCTGGCCAGCATCATGCTGAAGGTGAAGGTGTTAGACATGGGAGACCCCCGCACCCTCCTCTCCACAGCCCTCTCACCACCCAACCTCAGCAACATCGTGAGGACTGTGCTCCAACTCAAAGAGGTCCTGAAAGACTGCAGATTCATGATTCTCCCCAAGAGTGCCATTAATGTCAACCGTGCTACTCAAGTAGAGATAAACATGTGCTGTGATGATGAATGTTAGGTACTTGGGCAGCTGACCATCCAGCTCTGTCACAGTGCAATAGAGATTGTGAACTGCAGTGCTGTGTCAGGAGCTGTGTGTCAGCCAGTGTTAGCACTGTCACTGCGTTTGCAACTCTATTTGGTGAGAGCAATGTAGGGCAGTGTTGCATCATTTTGTGTGTGTGTATGTGTGTAAAAGAGAAAGAGGGAGAAGTGTGTATTATCATTGGTTTATTTTTTCACTGAAAATATATGGAAAAGATATGCCCCTCATGCATGAATTGCTGGTGTGAACAAATTTAATCTTAAATCCCTGGTTAAGCTATTTTCATATATTCACTATTCAATGTGTTTTATTAGGAAAATCAAATCATATGGTTGTGTTTATTAACAAGACAGTCTTGCAAAAATGATAAAAGAGTAGAACAAATGTAAGAAAACCTGAAGAAAATGTGGACAGCCCATTATCTTTACACTGGCTGGATGTTTCATTCTGTAGATGGGCCTACTATCTGCGAAAAATGATGGCAAGGGTCAAAATGAGGACGGCGAGCTGACATTCCTGGGTCGGGTGCTGGCTCACCTCCCTGTGGACCTGCACCTGGGAAAGATGATTGTGCTGGGCCATGTGTTTGGTTGTCTGGACGAGTGCCTCATCATTGGTCAGTCTGTCATTATACTATTGGAATGGGCCTCAATTACTGCGTATGCATGTGTTTATAGTCCCAGAAACTGAACTTGCTCAACAAAGCTGGCATTTATTACACTGTTGGAGATATATTATATTTCTGCATATAAGATGTGCTTTTGTGCATGTGTTTGCATGTAAACTACAATAACAACCCTTCTCATATTTCTCAGCTGCCTCGCACTCTCTGAAGAGCTTCTTCGCCATACCAGCCCTACAGCAGCTGGCTGGCCACAGGTGAGTCACACCCAGCAGCTTCACTGACTCAGTAATTTGATATTTCACTATGGTAAAACATTTTCACTTAAAAAACACAAAGTAGGGATGTGTTTATGTCCATTTTCTCATAGTCAGTTAAACTTGAAAAGTGGGTCAGAAATTACACCCACGTTTCTGGATACCCGTTTGATATTAAGTGCCAATAGGCCAAGTCACTGCCTAATTTTTTTATATGAGGTTATATGATCTGGGCCACAACAAGAACCTCAGTTGGAATTCATGTAAAATGTTACTCCATCCGGTCTTTTATAGCAATAAGACATTTGTGCATAGTGGCACAAATAAAAGGGAAAACAGGATAGGGCCTAGAATTGACCCCTGAGGCACACCACATGTGAGAGGAGTAAATGGAAATCAGTGTGAGACTATTGTGTGAAGGCAGTAAAATGTATGCATTGTCTGTCTGTTTAATCCAAATGATTATCCTATTTCACTGAAATAATTACAACACCTACAATTAGCTATTAATCCCCACAATCTCGCAGAAAGTGAGAGGCAGTCTTAACATTGCACATCCCAATAAAAATATGTATGAAGGCATAAATTACAGGATGAGATGTGGCACAATGTGGCTCTCCCTTCCTACTAAGACAAATGTAGGATTATTATTACTGTAGCCATCTAGAGACACTCACACTTCCTGGCACCAATGTTATTGACGCTAATGGGGGTTAAATGATGGGTTAAAGATGAAACAATGATGAAAAGTGGGGGCTGTTCAGGATGGAATGGAAGATGGGTGTCATTGTAGATCATTACAAGCTATTAATTGCAAGAATGTGTCCTGGATCCTGTCATTGCTGCACTCAAAAACATTGAAAGGATAACTGATGTAATTTTGACATGCAAAATATTAACAGCAAAGGGATACATTTTTATGTGGACAGAAACTGTCCTTAAATATATCTAAAATGGCTACATTTCATGGAGAATTAAATAATTGATTTTCATGTGTTACTATAATAGAGGCTCTCCCGGCATTCAGCAAAATCAACTGTCAGACAGAGTACAGCTCTACCAAAGCTGGCCAGTGGCAAGGTTCTCTGTCGTCTCAAATCGTTGTGAATATTTTTTCAGTAAGCCGGTCTGTATACCATACAGACAAACATCAGTTGATAAGACCAGACAGGGAGTCAGTAGCTCATTATAGTGCAATTAAAGGTTGCTTGTGAGTGAAATCTAAAAAGTACCTATGAGAAACTATATCATGTCACGTGCAAATTAAGTAATCTAATTGCAGTGGGGATAAATGAGTCCCTAGTTAATTTACTCTTGAGTTTAGGCACAGTCAAACAAACAAAATTACTTCTTAAAATATAACCCCTAAAAATTAATAATATCACCTCGATATACTTTGCTGTGTTTGTATATGCTTAATGCTGCAACAACTGTGACATGTTTTCATCATCCTTATTTAACATAGCATAGCGTGGTGAGTGGTGTTGGTTTTGGTTGACCAAGTGTTGAAGTGTTAACTGAACACAATCTGACCATGAATTATGAAATAGGTTGGGGTTGGTCTGATGTTGGTTTATGATGCATTGGCTTAACTTTGCTGATGTTTCTGTAACAATTTATGTCCTCCAGTTTTACCTGGTTCGGAATATCACGTGAATAAATCCTTTCAATCCATCATTTTAAGCAATCCTTTAAGCTCCAGAAAGCCGCCATTCATGGTATGTTTATATTTTTTGTTGTCTTTTCAGGAGCAAGCTGGTCTTTGCCCATGGCACCCCAAGTGATTCCATAGCTTTTGTCAATGCCTTCAAGGTAATATGTTTGATGCAAAGTCAACAGCGTGTTATGTTGTTTGAGGGGTTTACATATTTGCCTAATAGCTGTTGTTTACAAGTTTCTTCCATACTGTTACTTACTGCTAGGCGTGGCAGTCATCCAAAAGAAAAGGACAGCTGAGACATCCAAAGGTGAGAAAACAATATTCAAACATGAGCTTGCTGTTAAAGCACACATACAATTTGGACAGTGTATTTTCAGAGGTGGAAAGTAACAAATAGCTACTACTAATGTTCTCCTAACAGATCACTTAACACTTTGCATTTAATTATTATGAATTATTATTATTAATAATAATGATTTCTCTGTCCCATTGGCAATCAATTAACATTGCACTGTGTAAATGATATGTGGTGCAATACTGTAGCACCGTAATAAGGTGAAATATACAGTTCTGGCCTAGATTATTGGCACCCTTGTATTTTATGCAGATAATGCATCTCCTGAAAAAATTGGAAATTGAAACAACTTCCAGTCTTTACACATTTATCTATTGATTTACAACAACATATGATTTCATGAAAGTGAAAAATAAGCCACGAGGATGTCTAGTTGTGGATGGTCTGTTTAAATGTTGTTGTGTTTGAGATAGTCTCTATGTCTAGGTTGTCATTCAAACACAAATTTGTACAGAGTTTTTGTACAGATGTAATACTTACTTTCTTTACTGTATTTATTTTATATTTACTGTCATTTCTTCAGTAAATGTTATAAATTTGTCCTAATAAATTAGTACTCTTTCCTCCTCTGTATTTTCTGTTGACTTCCTCAGTAAGCTTGCAATATAAGTATTCCTTGACTATGCTGCTCCCTCCTCCTAGGACGAGCTGGACTGGGGAAAAGAGAACTTCATTCAGATCAAGAGGATCAGAGAGGTTTGGAGACTACTCCCAGCATCATGATCGTGTAGATCATGTAGAGTAGAGAACTTTTTAATCATCCATCACCCATCCCAAAAGTCAAAAATAGGAAAAATCTATTTTGCTGTTACAGAAGAAAATTCTTGTCTTTATTTTAGGACATCTTCACTTGCTCTACTTTAATGTCTGTAGTCAGGGGTTAGCAAGAATGGAACCTTTTTTTTTTTCAGCAGCTGAAAAATTGCCACATTGTGTTCAGACGTAATAGCCACTATGGTGTTTATCGACAATGGCTAATTTGTTTACAAATATTAGATAAGATTAATTCAGAGAAGAAGAAATATCATTCATTGTCATTCATTGGCCAGTTATGATAGCCCCTGGTCGTTACAAAGTTAGGCTACTAAATTTAGCAGATTTTTCGTCACGTAATGGCAATTTGTGAAGTTGCATTCTTAATGAAATAATATTTTTGCAGCTTGGATGTTAGTGTAATGTGGCCCCAGGTCTTCTGACCAGTGACTGACTGTCAGGTTGCAGAGCTCTATGAAGACCTAAAGAAGCGTGTGTCACAGTTCAACATGCATGTGACGGAGAACCCTCAACTAATGGACTACACCAGCCTACACAGACAGAGGTTCATCCTGCAGGTTAGAGTGAGCACAGTTAGTTTTCATGGAGCAGCACATGAAGAATTCCCTGTGCAATCACTGAGCAAATGCATATTTTTCACAACTAGGCTGAAGGTTCATGTTCAACTGGCATTTTTTTCTGGACATTTTACTTGCATAAAGCTATGTTACTTAGCCAGCAGGGCTATAGTATACATATATTCAAGGTGTCTAACTTGACACACTGATTTTGTTTTTGACACCCACGTATCATTTTCACAATAAAGGTCAGGTATTAATCTCAGTGCAAATGTTCTGGACTTAGCAGGTCAGGTCAGAAAAAGCTTGTGGGATGTATCTTTCCCAGGTCCAAGTGAGACTACACAGTCTGCATGTCAAATCCAGTTATGGTTATTCTGATTAAATATTTAGTTGCCGTATATACCCACCTATACTATATGCCCCCACTATATGCACAAGCTGCATTGCTAACCCTCAACCTATTTTGGGACACATCTTCTCTTGCTTTGTATTAGGTTGTCATTGCTGGTGCCTACTACCCCAATTACTTTGCCCAGGGGGAAATCGATGAGGATCTGGCCTCCAAAGAGTTGAGTGGCTATGACCCCAAAACAACAGTGATGGTATGACATTTAGGGTTGGGATCCGAAAGCCGGTTCCCAACCCTAAGTTGTGGTTCATAAAAAAGGCACAACTTTTGATTCTGTTTATATCTATTATCTAGTAATATTTTCAAGATTCAAGAAGTTTATTTGTCATATACACACACGGGGTGTGCAGTGAAATGTAAAAAGTGGCAATGCTCAACAGAAATGTGCAAAGAACAAAATAACAGGTTCACACTATTTACAATAAAAAACCAACACAATATTTACAATATTACAGTAAGAGCTCTATATAAAAAACAACACAATATTTACAGTAAGAGCAATATTCTTTATTTAATCATTAAGCAGAATCGGTACTGGAATTGCTGAAATCAACCCAGTTCCCAGCACTAATGGCATTATCTTTATCACCTGGAGAGGATATGAATAAAGCCAGAAGTAGGACTTAATCTAAGTCATTGCTTAAAAAGCAGCTCTTTGAAATACTATTTTAGACTATTTTAGTGTAGGACTATGCTTAATCCATATCCAGAAACCCCTCCACTACCATACCACTACCAGACTACTATGTCTGGAATAAATATGTGTTTCTAGTACTGTGTATGGTTGGTTTTTATATGTTATGAATTTCTGTTTATATACATGATAAGTTGAGGATTTGTCAACCTAAGCCCAGGCTGTGTGTTTGGTCCCAGGTGAGGAACCTCCCCCCATATAGTTTCCTGTACTACAAGCAGCTCCAGTCTCTGTTCCGCCAGTGTGGCCAGGTCAAATCCATATCCTTCGATGGCTCCAGGTACCTGGGAACAGTTTAGCAAATCATGCCTCAGTGCTCTATACTAAGCTGTCTTCTTACAAACTCATCATGGTCTAACGTGTGTGTGTGTGTGTGTGTGTGTGTGTGTGTGTGTGTGTGTGTGTGTGTGTGTGTGTGTGTGTGTGTGTGTGTGTGTGTGTGTGTGTGTGTGTGTGTGTGTGTGTGTGTGTGTGTGTGTGTGTGTGTGTCCGTCCGTCCTCAGAGCATATGTGGAGTTCTACAGGACATCCCAAGGCTCTGGGGTGCTGCCCGAGGTGTCCCTGGCCCTCCTCCTGGCCGCTAAGAATCTGCCCCTGGATCTGTCCATCTACCCCAATGAAGAAGTGGAAAACTGTGCTGGGAGCAGAACCATATCTCATATGAAATACACACGGTACAGAGCTAATCTACTCACATGTCACGGAAAAGAACTGTAGCTCTCTCCCTGTCAGAGTGAATACAGTTGTTGCATAGAATTTAAAATTTTCTTACCCTTGCTGAGCAATAAATTTCAGAAGAGCACAAAGGTTCAACTATTTCTGTCTTTTGGGGGCTGAGATTGCCCCATCAGTGACCGTCTGGATTTTTGGAAAGTGGGACCCCCTGCACCCACAGGCTGCACTGAACAATGCCCCTGCACTGACCTTAATGTAATCTGACATCCTAGCACTCTGCATGACTCTCCACAGCAATCACCCAGACTCAGACAGGGGAGGTTGCAGGCAGAGGCAGCTCCAGCTTGTTCCTCCCTCCCTCTCTAAGACAGGTCTGTCATCACTGGGAGATGGGGTGACATTGGCACGTGGTCATTACAACACTAATGCAGCTCACTGACTATTGTGACTGATTACTTTTCTCTAACGGTGTTACTTCCACATACCTAAACTAAACCACAAAACTGTTGTCATGCTTTGATACCTCAATTACCTTTTCCAGTGTTATTCATTAGCCTAATATTTGGGGTAGCAGGGTGCTGTAGGGAGACCACCCTTCAACCAGAGCCCCCATGGTCAAGCTCCCATATACCCTGCTGAAGTGTCCTTGAGCAAGACACTGCAGCCCTACCAGCTCCAGGGCGCTGTCCTGTAGCTGACCCTGCTCTTTGACTCCCTCTGGAGGGGGCAAGGAGGATCAACTAAGTACCAGCATCACTAGTGTTAGTATGAAGCCTGTGACAGTTTCTTATAAACTACCCACAATGGGCCCCCTGTCTTTGTACCGTTGCTGTGCAGGGTGAATGTGGACTTCCAGAACCATTCTGTCAGACCGGTGGGACTGCTGAGCAGCACCATTGACCCAGACAAGCTGCCACCCAACCAATTGTTTGTGGTTAACATTACAGAGGTCAGTCGTGTAGCTCTAACTTGGTCCTGCACAGCTACATTTCAGGATTTGCTAGAAAGGATATTTTGAAGAATCCAGGTAAAATACCATAAAGCTTTGTGTTGTGTTGTTAAAATGATAGGAGGTGTTGACTGAACTGAACTGAAGCCATAAAGGATGTATCCTCATTAATTTGGGTCTGTGCTCCAGGTGGTGGAGGTGGGTCACTTCTGGGGCTTCGAGGCAGACGAGGCCAGCATGCAGAAGCAGCGCCACCTGACAGCAGAGATTAACAAGCGTGAGCTGCTTCCTGTTACCGTGTCCCTCTATCCCAACCTGCTGTGTCTGGCTCCCTACTCAGAGAGCAATGAGCAGTGCCTGTACTACCGCGGCAAGATACTGCACATGCGTGGCAACTCAGTGGAGGTGCATATTACATACAAAACTCATCTCTCCACTCTTGTACTTTTAGCTCTGGTAGTTGTTGTTGGTTTTCCTAGCACTTCTCTGTTATATGTTCATTCTGTGGTTATAGTAATATTGTCAGGGCATCATGGCACATGTTTCACTCCTCACAACTGGTTGCTTGTAGTGTTGTTTATCTCGGAATGTAAGCTTATTCTACTGTTGCACTCAAGTCACACTTCGGCTAAATGTCTAAAATGTAAATGTGAACATAGACTCATCATTATCATCAATAACTGAGTGTGTGTGATAGCAGTTATTGTGGATTACACATGGTGAACCCTGTTTCCTCTCTTCCTGCAGGTGTTCTTTGTGGACTTTGGCAATACAGCGCTGGTCTCCTGCAGCAGCCTTAGGGAGCTCCCATCTGACCTCATGTCACACCCATTCCAGGTAGCACCACCATGGCAAGGTTTATTAAAGGATAAAAAGTAACACACTTAAGTTACCCACAATGCCATTCCTCCCCATAAAATACAAGCTGTTAGTAACACACACACCTTGCTTCTGGCTCCAGGCACATGAGTTCCGTATTGCCGGCATGTGGCCCTCATCCCAGTCCATGATCCTCGGGGACGAGTGGAGCAGCCGTGCCCGCAACCACTTCATCACGCTGGTGAAGGGCCGTTCGCTCATTGTGTCGCTGTACTCCATCCTCCATGGTGTCATGCGCGTGGAACTGTTCATCAGCACAGACACGGCAAGCACTAGCGTGGCCGACA
Organism: Hoplostethus atlanticus; assembly: GCA_034670405.1. NCBI lineage: Eukaryota > Metazoa > Chordata > Actinopteri > Trachichthyiformes > Trachichthyidae > Hoplostethus > Hoplostethus atlanticus. Next base: position 5,136,575 of record JAXDDX010000004.1, read on the forward strand.
TCTTGGTGGAAGAGGGACATGCTGTCAAGGCCGAAGAGTGCTATGATTCCAAGGTGACACCAGTTGGAATGGTTTGGGGTTTCCTTCAGGAAATGTGTCAGTCAAGTGGGTAGTGGCTGATGTGCAATAGAGGAATAAACTAAATTAAATAAATAACTTAATGGGTTCTGCCATTTCTGTTTAATCTACAAGGGGAATGAACTCAATTAGTTTGTATTGTGTTTATCCAGTCAAATTCATATCACCTTCCTTGTAGGTCAACAGGCTACCATTGCAGCTACCATTAGGAATGCAGAAAAATAGATGTGGTTTGTAATGACACAAAATAAATAATTTGAGGTATTTCTCTTGCTAACTTTTAATGCTTTAGACAGGGCAATGCTGATGTTATGGCATTGTGTGTGTTCAAACAATGCTGCATTACATCATGATACTTCCAGGTACTGATGCTGCAAATATTCAGCTCACAACGCCACTCTTCCCCAGCAGATGTTGCAGTTGGACACCGATCAACATTTCTTTGTTCTCAATGAAAATAAAAGCACAAATAATGTTAGTATGGATATTTAGGACTTTCCAGTTAAGGCAGCCCGCATTGACTATAACTTGCTGTGGGAAACCCTGAGCATGTAGACAAGAAAAAACATGCAACTATGTTGAAACCCCATTGTAGATCTCAATCGGTATATGCTAACCCAGATCCAAAAAGATCCAGGCCAATGCTGTGTGCCCTTCACAGTCAGTGATGTATTTGTGCTCTTGCAGCAAAACCATGAGGTGCTGCTGTCCGTGTACAAGGACCTGAAGGAAGGCACTTACGTCCCCAATGCCGCCAGCAGCTCATGGAAGGACCGCAAGGAGGAAGAGAAGCAGCTCATTGACAGCCTGCTCACCTACTTCTCCAAGACACCCCAGTCTTACACCAAGACCAAGGCAAGACACACTACAGCCTACAGTAGATTTGATAGTAGACTAGTCCTCAAATGTTTAGGCCCTGTCAGATTGATGGGAATATCTTTAATGGGGCTCGCCACATGATGGCATCATCTCTCCACTTTCTGTTGGTCTGAGTGTGTCCAAGAGATGGAGCCATTTCGGTAGCTCAGTTCATGTGCTGGGGTTCATTTTGTGGTTGTAAGCCAGAGCCACACCCAATCAGTCTGGCAACTGGAACAATGACAGTGGTGTTATTACACATGTTAATCAAAATAAATGGTGATGAATGTTGTGCTGTTAAATGCCGTGACCCACTGCTGCCTCCCTTATGATACCCTAGGTTCACATCTATGGACCAACCACTCCTCATAAAATCATCTTCCACAGCTTGAGCCATGCCATCCACTACAAGTAAGCATCATGACCAAATTAAATTCAGGGTGTAGGTTACCATGTGCCTCCCCTCTGTGCTCATGAGTGTTGTGCTACTCTCAGGTCAGTGTGCATAGAGAAGAGCAGCATCAACTCCTTCGCCCTGAATAAGAACCCTCAGAACAAACATCAGAGGATGCTGGTGGCCGGATCGGTGGCAGTCAGCGCTACAGGTACCAGAGAGTCCTTGATCATAAAAACACTCTGACATGGGCAGTGCTTTACACCCTGTGTGTGTATGTGGTTGTGTCGCAGGTTCACGTATTCTGCTGAAAGAGACCACCCTATTGCCTGACATCCCTGGACTGCCTACTCTCATTACCATGCTCTTCACCCCTATGATGGAGCTGCGGTTAGTATCTGCACATACGTGACAGCTAGTTCAGAAAGGCACTTCAACAAAAGTCATTATTCTCTGCCCTCTTCTTTAGCACCAATGGAGAGAGGACCTGCTACACTGGCGCCCTCTGTGGCTTGGGGTGGAACAGTCACACTCAAGAGGCCATCCTACCCGAGCACGACATGGAGCTCGCCTTCGATGTCAAGTTCGATGTTGAAGACATCACTGAGGTAACAACTGTCCCTTATTTACCCTTTATTTGAATACCTTTCTTAATAGCTAATACCTTTCTTACAATAAAAATAATCCTGTATTTTCTTTCTGGTCAGATCAACGCCTTACGGATCGCTATAAACCGTCTGGTGTGTGAAGGGCCCAACGGCACTCTGCATATGGGGCCTGACAGGATGAACCACCTGCAGGAGGACTGTCAAGAGCGTCTCATCAGGTCAGGTCATCATAAGTGTAAATAAGCAAACAATGTAAGTGAGCGATTATTGATGTCCTATTTACTTTTTGTCACGCAGACTGTTTGCCAAGTCACCGTCAAGAGAAAACATCACTCCAGTGTACTATGAGAAACCAGAGAAATGGAACCAGGTACAGTGGACCATGATGGCTCATTCATCCATTTGTGCTGTGTTATTTGAAGCTTTGGGTGTGTGTTTATATATATATATATATATATATGTGTGTGTGTGTGTTGGACATGCAGGTAGATCCCACTCTTAAGATGGATATTGTTCAGCCTGGAGATGGAAAGACCAAAGGTGTTCTCTTCCAACTACATCCTGTCATTCTCCTGAACAACTGAGAAGCTGTTTTGTTCGTTTTTTTTTTGTTTTGGTCTTTTTTCGATTCCAGTCTTAAAAAGCACACTAGCAGTTTAAGTTCAGATGGAACTGTAGCTGTCAGTAGCACAGCTAAATCCACAATCATACCTTTGTTGTTGGAGACTATTACTGGTTTCGATTTTTCAGTTTCAATGAGTGGCCGTTCCTAAATAATGCTAGTTTGCTGAGTTCCTCTTGTTGTATAGCTTGTTGTAACAGTGCTTCAGCAGTGAGCCAATAAAAATACTTGTTTGCAACAGATGAGGCCTGTCAATCAGTCTCCATTCAAACATAGGCACAGTTTCATTGAGACCTGACAGCCAAGTTAAATTTGTCACCTCAGCACACACATACACACCTATAACGAAAGGGGTTTGTGAAGAAGGAATTGGCTTGTATTTATAGCAACTGTACACGCTGTGTACTCCCATGAGGTGTTAACACTGCAGTGTTAGCTGTGCCCTCATATATAAACTCACCTTCCCCAACTTGTTGATTAAAAAAAAAGTGAACTTTTCTCAGTAAGATGTCTGAGGAGATAATGTTATACATCAAGGTACATTTATTTTTCTTATTCTTGTAATTAAATACATACTGTAAGTGCAAATAGTTAAAGAGTCCAGGGTCTAAGAACTACATTGAGTATAGTTGAACATAGTACAAAGTTGGACAATTATTCAAACAAGCTAAATATCACCAGATACTCCTTGTCTTCATAGTAGTCGAACAACAGTACCTAAAACATGAGCTTGTGTATTATTCCTTATGGTTATACAAAAGCAAAAACCCTACAATTACCACACCTAAGACGCATATTGTCAAATTATTTTGTGCTTGAAAACACCAAAAGGAAATTATTTTGATATTTATATATATTGACATATACTGAGAGAAGCCCCACCAGCTAACTCAGAAACATGAAGCAGTATTTAACATTGGCAGCGGAGCACTTCTGTGGGCTTTTAGCTTTTTTGTGCCAAACCTTACAGTTTGTTGTAAGCACTGCAAAACAAAAATGTAGCGTGATTTAAAAACTGCACAAAAGATATCAAATATTATTTACTCAAGGCTTGACTTCATGCACTTCATAACAAGCAACACAAAAGAAAAAAGTCTTTCTTTTTTTGTTTCGAGTTGTGTACTTGTCTACCTAGAAACAGGATTATGTACGTGTGACTAACTGTGTGTGTGTTAGTGTGTTAACTGCTATAGACAGTTAGGGTGAGGGCTTCTCCAGTGGATGGTTTTAGAGAACACCAAGATGACATAGCACTACGCCTCACAGATGACGACTGGGCTCTCCAACAGTGAGCGGGCTGCCTGCCTCTGAGCTGGACTGGACTGTCAGCTTAACGGTGAGACAGACAGGTCTACTCCTCCTTTCGCTTTGCCCCGGGAATCTTCGCCTGGATCCTGCGAAGAGAAAGCAGACGTTAATACCACAAGGCAAGATCTTCCAGATGAAGTTATCCAACTTCATTTTGTTTTACACCCAACAGTCATTCTATCTTTAATCCTCACAATGGTATGTGAATTTAAACAAAATGTTTTTCTGCACATGAATGGAAAACAAACACTCACTTCACCACCACAGAGTTCACTTGGGTCCGTATTAGTCCCACGTATTGGTCAATCTGTGCCTGAAAGCAGAAAAGGACAGACATAGAGGTTGAACTAAATTTTTCAAGCCAGGGATGACGTGAGATAGAGAATGTGTAGCTGAAATTCTCACCTGGTGTTTCTCATACACCACAGGCATGGTGAACATGGAGACCACGGCTGCAGAGAGGCAGGGGAGACATTAAGGGCATGTTACAGTATTCTTACCTACATGCTCAAATAGGAACACATTTGTGTCAACAAACCTACAATTATCTAGGGTAAATAGGAAAAGTAAATTGATACTGTACATGTTTGGCAGTGAATTTGTCCAACAAATTCATAGATTCAGCTTTGGTGTATTGTTCTACGTTTCCAGCTCAAAATTGTATGTAGTATAATCCTAGCTGAGACATATTCGGCTCTTGGATTATGAACCATTTGTTGTAATGAAACAACAGTCTGTCTGTCTGGGTTGAGTACATGTCGAACATGTTGCCCTGGTCTTGTAAATGATTGACACAATAGAGCTCTGTTACGTACACGCTGTATCTGAACTGTCACTATGTCTTTTGAGGTTTACATTGAGCTTTGTAGTAGAGAGATTGGCAGCTGAGTAGGACAGACAGGGAGTCAGGAAGACCCTCACCTAGGATGAGCAGTGTCAGGCCGTTGAAGAGAGCGCCCACATAGGTCAGCAGCCACATCAGAACAGCAAACTGAAAAACATGGTTTGCACAGTTCAATCAAAGTAGCCTGTTCGTGTGAGATAGTATATTTGAGTACTTGATGCTCGCATCGATAGGTCCAGGTTTTATAGGAGATGTACTACAATTGTAAAAAGCATACAGTGACGGTATGTGTGTGAGAGACAAACCTTCAAGGAGTCAACCAGATCCTGTACCAGGAACAGCCTGCGAAGCTCCTTCATACAGGTGTTGGTATACAGCAGGATTTTGTCAGCATATTTACTAATCTGGTCCTGGGATAGAGCAATTTCAACCTCAAGGTAGGCTCTGGTGAGAAATACGGGGACAGAAACATAGAAAATGGTGGATTCATGAAAATCTGAAGCCCTCAACAGGTAAACGTCATATACCTTTCAATGAAAACCAGGAACACTCATGGGTGCGCACAGTTCGTCATCCTTCCACTCTACTCACTTAAAAGGATGTCCCTCATCAGTCTTCTGCACAGCCTGAAGCACAGACTTGTAGATCCTGAAGCTGATGGTGGCGGAGAGGGCTGCCAGGGCTAAGTAGGCTCCCACACTGACCACGCTGAACTGGGTCAGGGAGAAGAGGAGCAGGAGCACACTGCCGAACACGGCCCCCGACTGCTTCACATTCCTCCAGTAGAGGAGGTCAATAGCTGGGGGGAGGACAGAGCAAGGACAGCAGGGTTAGGACCCACAATCCCAACGTTGACACTGACCGCATGAACCAAACCCCCACTCGGTGAGATGTAGGCCTGGGCACCCATGCCCATATCAGTTTCAAAGTGGATTAGGCTGCTGCGCACCACACATCACACATTTGGGTCAAACAACTGGAAGCTGTTCACAACCCAACATCCTCAGAGACCCTTGCAAGTCACGTGATTTTGTTTTAACCCAGCTTCCTAACCTAGCTTTTCATTGGGTTAGATTGAGCTGTGGAATTCTAAAATGGCGTGACTGTGTCAGAGTGAGAACCCGTTAGTTTGGTTTCTTTACCCCTGTCTGTACAGTGACCTTTGCAAAAGATAATAGCGGAGTCTCACTTGTTGAGCAAGTGCCACACACTGTTGCTACACTAGAGACTAGTGGGACTTCTTATCTGCATCTAAGGTGTGGTTATCGTTGGTGGCCAGCACCTGCTCTGGTCTCGCACATACACAAACACATACATACAAGTATACCTACAGAATCCTACTACAACCAAGGTACACCTGCACTGCTTACAGAGCTGAATTAATGATTGACTTATAGTTCGGTCAAGACAGTGGCAGAAATAGAAGCACTATCAGTAGAGTTCACAGATAACAGCTCAAAGTGACCTGGTCAGACAAAAACCTGATGGTCATTGAGGAAGGATGACGAGGCTTCAACTCAATATCCCACAAATGCACTGTGTGAGATTTAGTCCAACCATCTCTCTCATACACCATAGTAACCAACCTCTGGAATGTGGTGCCAGAGGCTGCTGCACATCCTGCTGTCAACCATGTTCATACATTTGAATGTTACCTCCCATTACAACATTCCCTCTTTATTTTGGGAGGTGCGACCTGTAATTCAAAGCCACCACCAAAGACGAGGATGAGATGTGATAACTAAGGATTAGCCCAGTGTAGCATTACAGCTCCAGTGGCCGACATGGTCCTCCTCCGGCAGTAGACTGTGTTGGCTGGAAACACAGGCCTGGTTCCATGAGAACTGTCGGTTGGTTGGTTCACCTCTGCTGAACTAACTGCCTCACCCACCATGAGCTGCTCTAATTCACCATCATCTGTTGATACTGACACCTGGAATTCCTGCATCTTGCGAAGAGAGGGGATCAGAACCGGTACCGGTTTGTGCAGAGGAGTGAATCGCTGCTGGAGTCCCTTGGGGGTCCTCTTCTTCCCTAAGCCCTTCTGCCCATCCGCCTGCCTGCCTGCTCTAATTTTAGCTCAGGAGCTGTGAGCAGCATAGTGATGACGGCCATCTTTACTTTGTACCAAAAGGCATCTGTGGATGCCAGAAGGCAGGCTAAAACTGGATGGTGAAAGGACACTCGTTTGACTAAGTATAAATCTCTGCTAGCCACATACTGATTGTTTCTATACTTTGAAATACATCTTACAGACTTCTCTCCCTTATCAGTAGCCAATACTGACTCATGTATCAGCCTCCCTGATCAATAACACTAGTCAGTCACTAGCAGTGGGATCGGACTCTGTGCTGGATCCCTGTGCCCTTAACATCTTTAGACAGCTGTCGGAGTACCACTCCCCATAGAAGCCACCCTTACTGCCACAAATGACAAACTGTCCATGTTTCTATTGATTTAAATGAAGATGCTCTGAGAGGAACACACACAGACCGGCACAGGTAGCACAAAAGCAGCTGTAAGGACACACAGACAGACAGACAGGACAGCTCTGCCGGAGAGACAGGTGTTGACCAGCGACAGTAAATGTGCCTTACGATGTGCTGCACAGACCGTACCGAGACTGAAAAGCTTTAGCTAGTGCAGTAGAAACGTGTACTGACCTGCGGCTCCCATGGCTGAACAGGGAAAGAGGCAGCTGCTTTATCCACAGACAAAAGGAGAGCAGTGAAGGGGGAGTCCCCCCTGCACAGGAGGGGAGGGGCCACAGCCACACCAGCAAATCATCATCCGCCTGAGCAGGGGGAATGAGGAAGGAGGAAGGAGGAGGGGGGCTAAAAGGGAGCGGTTGCCAAAGAACCACATTGCGATCCAGCGCGCACACACACATACGTACATACACACACCCTCTCTGTGAGCTCTTTTATACCCGTGCTTTAAAGCACAGCCCCACTGACGAGTGACAAAGACTGCCAAGCAAGGACTAAAATAAAGACAGTGTATCCGATTCAAAATGGTGGACGGGAGTCACCCTTCACAGGAGACATTGGAGTCCTTTCCAATCCTTTAATAATTCTGTGTATGTATAAAGCCTCTATCATGTGATTGATCCATCACTGGCAGTTGAGAGACTAGTGTGGCAGCAAATGAGAGAACCATATGGACATTATGTGATGATGAAATGTGCAAGCTGTATTCTACTGCTCCATTATAATGCTTCTGTGGTAAGGATCTGCTGCGCACCTGACTGATGCAGTTACCATAGTTACCGTGCTCCATTTTCTCCCCTCCACTCACTAAGAGATGGAGAAAGAGAGGAAGGGAGGGGCTGAGAGAGGAAGAGGGAGGGAGGGAGGGAAAGAGGGATCCTTTGGGAACAGAGCAAGATTAATTTGCTCTGAATCTGGGGAATCAGCAGCACATAATGTGTCTCCACACCCCAACAGACACAGACAGCCACTCCCTTTATTGTAGAACACAAAAGGACAAAGGCCAGTTTGACGTGCGGCCAGCAGCTGTCAAGTCTATGTAAACAAGTGAGGAAAAATGGCGTCAAAATGGTTTGAAGAATGTAACTGATACGTTATAAGCTTAGATTTCACCAAACTGAATCTGGTTACTGACTGACTGGTTGACACTGTGGTTGTATGTTAGGAATAATTCAGTACTTAATTTATCTAGTGCAATCGGTTGAAACTAGACCATAACTGGGGCGTCACTTCAGTTGTCCATATTTGTCCCATTTAAACCTGATGTCCTGAGGCCATTCATACAGAGACATGCACTATATAGAAAACCCAGTTACTTTTGACAGTAGTGAGGATTGAATACAACATGGACGAGGTTTTACGTCAGGCTTTTCGATTCAGTGGAGCCCTCGGGAATTCAATCCCATACAGAATGAACACAGGATGTTGAATCAAAGCATACAGGAAGTACAGCTGCTGCCTGCCAAGCCTTGGTTGTTGATATGATTCCAGCCTCTAATATTCAACACACAGAGCAAAAAAACAGAGCAAATGTTTAGCCCCGAAGACAATGACATGATTTCTCCCCTCTTTTTTGTAGGGAAACTAGTTTAGCCTGACCCCATTAAATCACTGAAGACATCCATGCGGCCTCAAAACAAGCCTTCAGCCAGAGTGAGCAAACACGCAAATGGACTACTGCTACTATCGCTTTCACAGTGATGAAAATTCAACTGATCTGGTGTGCTGACGGTACAAGCTTGAAATCAGAGACGTGATGAATAAAGGGCAGTGAAGTGAGTTTGAAATGGACCCCAGACTGCTTTCAATGACAATGACTAAACAAGCAAAATGCCTTCTGCTTCAAAGTGATGCGCCAACATTCAAAGCAAAGAAAATAAATCTGCTCAAATTCATACTTTGGTGTGTTGACGGTACGGACTTCATTTGTGATGAATAAAGTGGAGTAAATCAGTTTGGGCTGGACCCCATCAGGACAGACTATTATGTCTACATGTATACATGTCTATTATGTCATACAGTCTCAGACACTAATTTAGGCCACATGAAAAGCCAAACAGGCCAGAGGAATGACAAATGTTGGTTTGTCATTTGAGGGTCGTCATATTTTTATTAGGCTGCGTATCCTAAAATCAACCATTGTTAGGGTCTGTATTGGGATAAACGAGCAGACTGTGCCATTCCTCACCCAAACCCAAGAACATAGCTACTTTCACAGAACAGTGCGAAGGATGCGGAGCCATTTTCTTTCTTAGTGCCTTTTTGTAGCTGCCAATGAAAAGAGCCCTCCATGCTATGGAAAGTGACAGACGGAGGATGCGCTTCTCCGGCCCAGTCTCTGCAAGGTGCCATGGCAGCCGAGGAGAAGAGCGGACTGATGTAATCAGGATGGGTGTGCCCTGGTTACCATGGAGACAGTCTGTCAGTGCCGTCAGGATGCTCCGACTGCCTTGTTACACAAAAACAGGCTCGGAACATACGCCATACAAAAGCAGATCCCCTGCAGGGTCGATGGAGAGGGTGATAACAATGACATACCTTGGTCTAACACTGGCATCCACATTAACATGCACACACAACAGACGACTCTCAGTGTGCGCGTGTGTATACATTTATCTTCCTTAACACCCACCTGACGCCTCACACCCCCTCTAGTCTTTGTCTCACATATATGCGCACACACAACACGCACCATCTGCCATCAGGGCGTGTCCGTGTGAAAGGGGGTGCAGGTAAACAGCTCTGTTTGATTCCCCAGGCCGTGCCAAACCAATACAATAGATGACGAAATGCATACATGAAAGGCACACACATACATACACACAAATTCACGCACCTCCCACTGCCACGCAGATTTAACCTACATGCAGAGATAACAGTTCACCTCTCACAGCCACAATACACACAGTAAGACATACGACACATAAAAGACAGCAAACACATCAGTACCCTGGCCCCTCCAGCTGCTCCAGGAGCATTCCTTCTTGGTCACGTCTGCAGTGGCCTGCATGCTGGCGATCAGTTATGTCCCTGTTCTCTCTCTCTTTATCTTTATCTTGCCCGTTTTCTTCTTTGTCTCCCTTTTCTGTAGCACTGACTCACTCACTCATCCCAGTAAGGCATGAATGGTCGGAAGGACACGGGAGAGGCTGAGATGACAGAGAGGGAGGAAGGGAGGGAGGGAGGTAAGGTTTCCAAGGTGCTGCCGGCTCGTGGAGCACACAGACTGATGCTGTGGAGCAGCACTGGTTAGAACAGAAGGAGGAGAGAGAGTGCGTGTGTGCGTGTGTGTGTGTGTGGGTGGGGGGGTGATTGAATTGTAAACACCACACCACAGTTGCTACTGCAGCAAACCATCCATGCAATGATTCAGAGCCTGGGGGGCTTTTTGGGCGTACGCTTTTTCTTGAAAGGCGAGGTAAGTTCGTTTTCACAATAAAAGTCCCAATAGAGCCTCAGAATAGACTATTGCCATTAGTGGGGGGTATAGGCAGTGAAAGGGTTAACCGACATATCCTTTGATGAGACACCAAAGTGGGCGGATGCACTGTCATATAATTGCCCCCCTGGCTTCCATTGTGGCTTATTTTATTTTTATTATCAGTGTAGTAAAATTTTATTATCAGTGTAATAAAAAACATAGGCTAATATTTTTTCATGTTACTACATGCCATGCAACCAGAAATAATATAAAATCCTGTTAAAAAACCCAACAGACTCATTTCAACAAACTGACGTCACATTGCACAGCAGACAGGGTGCAATAGCAATGTTCCAGGGGATTCTATGGGGCTGGAGTTGAGACCATGCGTTGCTAAGGGAAAACTCCACTGTTCTTTATTTGTACAGAAGAATGTTTAAGATTGTAGCCAGAGATTCAAATAGCTATTTCCACTACGCCTCAGCGATAATTGAAGAGCCAAAGTGCTTGTTCTTTAATAATTCATAAACATAGACACTGTGCAGCATAGCACAATGGTCTTTGTGTGCATTTAGTGCCGTCAGGACATGCAGGTATGTGTGTGCGCTTTACGGTTTCCTCCCCAGAATGCATTTGCAATGCAAATAGATGCACGAAATGATTTATGACTAAAAGAGCAATGTAGCATGCTTAAAAGCTACGCCGGCACAATCTCTGTAGTGACAGTAGCAGAAAACAATTCCTAAATATACAGCGTCGGGCCAACATGAATCTGAATCCTGTCCCCACTGTCCCCACCCGGCAGACAGCCCCTCCTCACACCTTCTGCTCACTGCAACCTTGACAGGCCTCACTGCCAATAACAAACAAGGCACAAAAATATATTTCTCTGAGCCAGCCTGAGCATACTCCTCTGTCCTCGCTGTTGCCATGGCAACTGCTGGGGAAGTGCCCTGACTGATGAACATGATATTTGCTAGTCTTCAACCAAGTGGTTAGTGGGAAACACTGGTGCCCTGCACCCTCTAGTGGCGGAGAAAACACACATGACCTGCTTTTTAGCATTTCCAGAACCTTCTTCCAGTCTGTTGGTAAACAAAACAAGAGGAACGTCTTTTCATCCACTTTTCAATTATGGAAGCTTGTGAAATTATACATTTCAAACGTATAATTATTCACGTGACTCAAATCTTCCACTCCAGATGGACCAAGGGGCATCAGCAACACACTATGCACTTTCAGGAGAGCTGTGCTCCGGTCTCTGGAGACCATGGAGGGGCCAGTGCAAACAACAATTACTCAGATGTGATCTCTTCATCACTGGATGTATCTGGAACTCAAGTTGAATCCTTCTAAGCCCCAGTTTTGACATCACAGGATTATATAAACCCACTGTTTACAAGGATGGAGAGAACAGCGGATAGAAGTCAAAATACCAGCACTAACATCAAATGTCCATCTTAGGCAGCACTAACTCCAGCTGAATGTGACTCAAAATGACTGTCATTTGACCGCAGGACGTTGAAGAGTGGTGACAGATGGGTAGTTGGGTGATGTGGGACTGTGAGGCAGAAAGAGCTTTTTCTAGAAATCCACAGTTTTAACAGTTGATCTGTACCTGTTTCCACTGAGAGCAGAGATTACTGTGTACAGCTTTGACAGTGTAGCTTTCGGGTTTCTGTCGCCATTGATTGCCATGATGAGAATCCATGCATTCTCACTCAGCCTTTTCCCCCCAGTGTACCACCAGGGGGAAGCAGACCATGTGATAGCACAGCCCCAACACAAGCACTTCCCTCCCACCCCTGGCACAGAGACACACAGAGCAGTGGAACAGCCCGTCTCTCACAGCAACCCTTTTCATTTCCTGGCTTTGTCAACAAAACAAAGCAACAACACACCATGCAGATAGCTATTAGGAGATAACCAAACATAAGTGCTATATTAGTGACAGTTCATTTCACTAATAGTCCATTGTCCTAGCAGCAGGTTGATCAGAAATATGCCGTTAATACTGGTTTTCAGGACAAGGCAAATGCACATGCGATGGCTCTTCCACTCAGACACGAAGACACACTAGCAGATACGACACTACCTGTTCCACAAGCTGATAGCACCATTTCTGGAAAGCCAGTAATGATGATAGTGGCTTACAAGCCAAGGGGAAACCACTGCAACCTTAAAAAGATTACAAGAATGTTATGAAATCAAAATGGCCCCATAGAGGTAATGGCAACTCAGTTTATCACTATTTTTTAGGTGACCTATTGTGCAATGAAATACTGCATAATAAGCATGGGTAAAAAATAAATACAAATAGAGCACAAACCTTTTTGTTTGTCAAAACCTTCCAAGAAGATGGAGGCAGTAGGTTTCCCTAAGTCTCCCTTGCCCTCATTGGGGTGCTTGATCTTGGTCCCCAAGTCGTCCTGGGGGGGCTTCTCCGGGCGCACCTCTGGGGGCACAGCAGCAGTGGGGGGCTTGGGCTTGCTGGGGCGATCCTCCTCTGTCTTCACTGGGGGCTTCACTTTTTCACTGGATGGTTTGATCAAGGGCTCGGCTGGCGCCACCTCTGGGGTACTGCGGGGAGGGATGGCACTGGGAACCAAGGGGGAGGGGGTGTTGCCTCCTTGTTTGGGGCCACTGGAGCCCTGCTCTCTCTTGGGGCTCTCCTCAGATGCAGACTCAATGAAGAGCTCACTGTCAAGCTCTGCCTCTCTCTCCTCCCTCAGAATGCTGTAGGCTGTGGGCGGGGCATGGTTGCCAGTCAGGCCAAAACCAGCCTTGGCAGCTGGGGCATTGTCAAAGGGGTTGTTAGGCTGGCTGAAAGCACCACTGCTTTTAGGTGGCTGGGCAAATGGGTTGCTACTGGCCTTGGTGCCAGGGGCGGTCTCACGGCGGGGAGGCTCCTCAGACACCAGCTCAATCTCTGAGTCTCCAGACTCTGCACTGCTGCCATCCTGCTCCCTGCTGCTGGCCTCAGGTTCCTGCAGCAGGCTTCACCACATCAGCTTTGAACATGTCATGGGAAGGGTATTCTTTTTCTGCACGCAAAGAAATATAACATCTCTCAAGGACAAGTACCATTGAAGTAGCAGCAAAGCAGGTTTTCATATTCAGTGTGGGTTCAAAAACATGTACTTTAAATACATCTGACCATACAACAGGATTTGTGTATGTGTTGTACCTACCTGTTGGTGAAGCACTGGGAGTGGAAGCAGGGCTGTTGTCCTCTGGCTCTGATAGGGTCACGGTGGGGACGCCCTGCAAGCCCACGCTGAGGATGTTTTCACGGTCAGACATGCTGACTGGAGAGGGACGTTGTTGCGGCTCAGCCTTGGTAGCTGGAGGCTGGGACTCGGTCAAGGTGATCTTCACTGGGCTGGCCGACTGGGGGGAGCCGCCCAGGTTCCGGTAGGAGCGGTAGTCTGACAGCTCTTCATCAGACGGCTCCTCCACATAGGGGAAGGAGTGGGAGTCCAGCGCAGGGCCTAGGTTCTCTTCTTCCTCTTCCTCTTCCTCTTCCTCCTCCTCTTCATCTCTTCCAGGGTTCCTGTCTATGTAGCTGCCCAGGGAGTCACGGCCAGATGAGGCTGTGTCCACCAGGCTGTGCAGAGGCCCCTGGCGTTGGCTGTGGAGGTCATCCCCGCGGGTGATGTCCATATAGTTGTAGGTCTCTGTCTTCTCCGAGCCCAGCAGAGATTTAGGCATGTCATCAGCCAGGTCACCCAGGGCGGAAGTCATCTTGGTGTTGGAGCTGAACATGCCATAGGAGTCGCGGGAGAAGTGGTCCTGGGAGGAGGAGCCAGAGGTGGGCTTGGTGGGCTTCAGGTCACCTGACAAGTAGGAGGCCTCTTGGCCTGACGGGAAGTTCTGATTGGACAGCAGGGAGGTGTACAGGTCACCATCATCAGTCATAGGATTCGTAAACAGGCCAGACATGGGGTCAGCTACAGAGTGAGAGAGAAATAAATTAAACTCAGTGAGGTTATACAGTATCACAGTACAGAATCATACAATAAATAGGCTTAGCTGCATTTCATCATTGAATGTCGTGTGAACAAAAGAAAAGTGACAAAGAAAAGTGACAGCACTGTCTGCGTCACACGGCTAGATCAAATCAGCCTGTGCCCAAGCTGTTCATTTAATAACGACGCCCAGTTAGATAAGGCCGGTGCTGCCGTGCTTGAGCCAGTGCTGCTGATAGGGAGGGAGGCTGTGAGAGCAGCGTAGTCAGACAGGGGGGGGGGCGGCTGTGCAGATCAGTGAGGCAGCAGTAACAGAGGGCAGTTGTACCAGGCACTGGACAAAGGGAGATTGTTCAGACCCCAAAAATCACTGTGCCATGGCCGGAGTCTGTTCTAAATCATGCAAGCAATGGGTTGTCTAGTCGCATCTCTGCTCAGTAATCACTAAATCATACATCTTGAAGAGTCATGAAGATGAACACACACACACATATATACACACACACACACACACAACTGTGTCTGTGTGATACAATTCACTACTACGCTACAGTATACATACTGTCTGTTGAGAGAATGTCCATATAAAAAAAAAAAAATTGAACAGCATCTAACATCCAAGCACACATCTATTGTCTTGTTTTCGTGCAGGCTAGAGTATAAATGCAAGCTAGCAGCTAGGCAATCCAAAAATTAAATATGAAAATAGGATTAGGCTAGGCTATATTTACACAGAGCACTTAGCCTTGATAAAACTGTTTAAAAAGAGAGGTAAAGATAATTATTGTTTGAAACTCAAGCCACAAGTGTGTTGGTACACAGAGTTGTAGCCTTTACACCACCAGACACCAAATGCTAAAATTTGTGTTGTGTTGCACTACTGTGCTACAAGTCGTGGTTTACACCTCCACAAACTGGGCTCCTCCTCCTGCTCTCCAGCCCTGCTTCTCCCAGAGCAGTGGTGCCGCTATAAATAGGCTGCTGGGTCCAGCTGCTGGGCTGGGTGGAGGGGGGGTTTATAATAGCAACCTTAGGGCTAACCCTGGAGGATGCAGACTGACTGACAGAGGACCCGACTGGTCAGGACGTCCCGTCCCTTCCTCTTCTTCCTCTCCTTCCTCTCCTTCCTCTCCTTCCTCTGAAAAAGCCCCACAACCCTTCCTTTCTGCTCTCCTTCCTACTCCTGCTCCCTCTCCTCATGCCGTTGAACACAGTCATTAACAATACATCATACCGCAGCACAGCGGCATAAACACTACACACCCATGCTGGGACACAGGGGAGTGGTGACATAACATGGAGAAAAAGCAAAGCAAACCTAAAGTCTGCACTCTTGAGCTTCAGTTTACTTTTGTGTTTAGTGGCCTTAAATGTGTAGCTGAGTAGCATCTGAACTGCCTATGAACGAGGCTGTTTGTAAAGCAGATGGGAGCAGCTGTTCAGCTGAGTCGAGTTCAATGTCATGCAGGCCCTCGATGTACTGGTGGAGCCCAACCAATGTATAATCCTCTTAGTTCACTGCCATCATATAGGTCCTCTCAGCTATCGCCCTGGTAACAACAACATAATCTAACCCTCACTGACTCACTGTAGAACTATCTACTGTGCTGATGTGGGATGCACTCAGAGACACTACACACCGTGAAGAGAGGTGATCTCTGGAACTGTGAATTGCCAGTAGGCCAGCTGTAGCTAACACACCCCCTCTCTTTATCAACTCATAATAATAATACAGAATTACTCAGAATTACTTAGCAGTTGCCTAAGGAATCTGCACAAATGAACAGGATGGATGCTTGTCTTTAATTGCCATGAGGGCAGCAGCTCGGAGAACCTACTTACAAACTTGGTGTGTTGAGATGAGGGCATTTTGAATCTGCTGATGTGGCATAGCACCCAGACACTGGAAAAACCCCACACGGCCAAAACAAATGCTTTACTCCATTCAGATGGGATTGGATTTGACGTTAGAGGAATTCTCAGCTCACATTGTTGCCACATAACATAATCATGCTACTGAAAGGATGGTGTAGTTAAATAAATAAATCCTGGTGGATGTGCTGTGAAGGGGCAGTCCCTTTGTTGTCCTCTATGCAGCCAGTGAAGCTCCTAAACTAATGCAGCCTGACAATCTCTGCTACGCCAGGCATGGGCCTCTAATTATCAGGGTAGAGACAAAAACATGAGAGATCAGACAAGAATATATTACAGCTTTGAAATTAAGGGTTTAGTGAGCTGTGACTCAATGCACAGCAGGGGTTTTCTTCTACAAGACACTTACTGATCTATTGAGGTTTTAATGTTAATCTTTTTTCTTGTTAATTCAATGTGTAATAAAACGAATCAACTAGTCTGAACAACAGAAAGGGATTTGAGAGTCACACAGAGTTCTGTTTACTAGTGTGCCTCGTGAACATCAATGTAGGTTTGCTTCTCCATGTAGCCATGAGCCCTTGCAGAGATGCTGCTGGCTCAGCAGGCTCAGGGACCTCCACAACCCTCTTCAACAATATGTATTGACTTTCAAATGAACCATATTTGTCAGGCTGTGTTATCCAGGCATACACCATCATTTGTCCCAGCAGGATTGCAGCATGATACTTTACATCTACAGATCTACTGCATTTGGTAATGATGTCATTAATTCATACATGACCCTCTCAACTTTGGTGTCACCTTTTCAGTTCTCTTTCACTCCTTGACCTAGTGAAAGTCAATCCACCAAGATGCTAACAGGGCTCCTCTTACAAAAATGAACTGTGCCTTCAACTTAAAAGAATATTGTGTTCTTTTTGAAGTTGTAATAACTTTCTTATTGTTGTGTGTTGCATTTCTATATTAAATTTGTGGTATATACAGCTAACTTGAACTTGAACATGAATAAAACAGATTTGTGTAATATTATTAAGTGCAATATTCATATATTTCTGGGCTAAGAACTGTTAGGTCTAGCAACACTACAAAATAAAAGGTCCTTTTTGGTGCTGAAGCTAAAACAAACATTCAACCAGGGTTTGGTTGTTGATGTTCACAAAATATTGATTGCACTGTCCTAGGCCACTAGAATACTATATGTGAATACTTGATCCGTAAGGAAGGAGAATACAGAGGGCACAGAAGAGGGTCGACCAGGAGAAGTCGATAGGAGGCACAGGGGAATACAATTGCTCTGAATTAGATTGATCCATGACATACAATTACTGTAAGAAAACTTGGTGCATTCACCATCCTTAAAACTCATCGAAGGCCGCACAGGACAAATATTGTCGTTCCAGTGGCCTTTGACAAAGAAAAATCAATGTATAGTCAAGCTTCACGTATGTATAATAAAGGCTAATCTGTCCCCATTCAGATTCTGAAGTCATGGTACGTACCTGCCTTCCACTGTATCGATCCTATTTTTCTTGCTTAGAGCTTTATGGATGGATGGACAGGATGTGGGAGGATCTAGACTTTGTGTCTGCAAGCTGTCTGCTTTGGGTCAAAGCTGTCAATTAAGTATTATTTTGGATTGGCATTTCAAATTCCTTTTACAGACAGACCCTTGCACTCAAGAATACAGAGGCAGACAACCTTTGCTGATAGTAGGTCCATTCACATGAGTACTTTTGTAAGACTGTGAATGGGGACTCCTGTATACAGCTCTATATACAGAACTGAGTGCTGACCGGCTAGCATAATAGTATTGGAAAAAAAATGAATCTACATTTAATTGATTTGTGTAGCCCTTTTTAAACAGATGAAATTCAGCAGATGAACAGATGAAATACACCCACAACAACCCAGTGAAATACACCCACAACCGACTGAGACAGTACAATCGTAAACATAACATGGTATTTCACATGCTGAGTTTCAATGTGTTTTTTTGGGTGAACAGAGCGGCACTGAAGGACACCCAAAATAATTATTTATTGGTATCATGATGGACATCATTCTTTGTTGTGGTCCCCTGCGGTGGAGCTTTCTTGGCTCGCTCCCGCATGCTTTTATCTGTGTCCTTCTCTCAGCATTAGCTAATTGGTCCTAGAAGCTCAGGAAAGATGAATGAGTTTGGAAAGCTAGCAGGCAAGACACAAGATGAGCAGTGAGGTCCAAGTCATTCTGTAGGGCACCAGAGATACTAGCATACACTGTATATACCCTGGAAATGTCTAACACTTATTCAATCACTCAAGGTGCCTAAGAATACATTCTTTACAGCAACAGCCAATGGAAGTAGTTGCAGAGGAGGAGAAGTTTACACACACTAAGCTCCCTGCTCAGTGGAACTTGGAAGGGAAGGAGAGTTCCTCATATTCGGTTTCCACCCCCCCACAAGTCTGGGCATTTGAACTGGTGACCTTCCCATCACAAGCTCGCTTCGCTAGCCATTAAGCTACTCCCCTCCTCCTCCTCCCCCATATTATCTTGCATCTTTATCATCCACTCTGAAAAGACCTATCACTGCCCGGCCCCCTGGGAAGAGCAGCAGAGCTTTCACTTAGCTGAAGATGTGTATAAAACGAACTGCGTTGGAGTCCACTAAGTGCTGTCTGCATCCCAAAGACACGGAAACGTCCCAGCCAGACACTATGCTGTCTCATCCTTGTCACTGATGAGATGCTGTATAAGAGAGCGGCTAAAACCTAATCCACCTATCAGGCACTGGATTGTGCGAGAAGAACATTTGTTGCTGACGACTGATGCTTGATATGCCAAGAGATGGCAGCTATAAATAAAGTGCTGTCCGTTATTAGAGGACATTCAGGAGCTTGTTGGAAAAAGAAGGATGTCAAAATGAGGTGTGTAGATATGTGTAAATATGCATTGATTTGTTTTCTTCTATGCCAAAGGACTAGGGGAGGGGGGGTGGGGGGGAGTGGTGGTGGTGGTGGTGGGGGGGGGGGGCTATTAGATCCACCATCTGCTATTACCAAGTGCAGCAATATCGTCTGTGGGTGTTTCACAACATGTCTAGACCTGGTGATGATGCAGCAATATCTTCCACACCTTTCTTTCTCATCCTTTATGACCCTTTCACAGGATGGAAACTGTGGGAGAGGCCATACACACCGTTTGTGATCCGAGGCTTAGATTCTGTCCTGTGGTAATTTGATACAGATGAAATCAGCGTTATCAGATGTCTGGGCTAGATGACTGTTGTGAACAAGATATAGGATGAGTATGGATTGATTACCTAAAGAGGTCATTTTAGACATCTTGAAGGGCTACAATTTCACTGTTCATACTGTCCCAAGGCTAATACTTCTACTGCTTCTCTAGCCTTGCTGAAATACCCTAAAGCTTCCTACAGCTGAACTATACGGTTGAGTGAACCATGATATCCACAGCAAAGCAGAGCAGGAAAGCATGAGTGAACTGTTGCAGAAGGGTCGTCGGCAGCGAAGGTCCTTGACAAAGATCAGGGCAGACTAGAGCATGTCTTTTCAAGAGCCAAACGTCCACTCTGTCCTGCTAGCTATGTTGAGATCTGCACTGTGCCCAGTGACACAGTACATTCCATCTATGGTATGGGCACGGCTCAGTGGGAGTCACAGGAATGAGAGATGGCAATTTTTTTCTTTTAGTGATAAAAAGATAAGCTCTGTGTGTGTGAAAGTAGAGCATGTGCTTTGTTGACTCTTTCTAGAATGGTGACGCCAAAGCCTGAGTAGCCAATTCATCATTTCACGCACATTTTACACTCATACTGGTTTAAGAAGGCAATCTTTAGGATATCTACAAATTTTGCATAGACTTTTTTTCAGTACACCACACATAACATTTTTGATTTGGATGTTAGAATTCTATTCTTATGCTCAATTTGATGCTTCATAACTGAGATTAGGCACCCAACTATGCATTTGTCCTGTTTATGTACCAAAAATACACTATTTTTGCTTGTTTTGGATCAACTGAAAGAGCTAATCAAAGGAGGAATGCCTGAGTGGGAGAGAGAGGAAACTAGGCAGTGGTTTTTGAAACACCATCTTATGAATATTTCAGTGGACCCGTGAATGAAAGTGCAGGGCTCCAGTTTTGCTCGCCGAGCGGATGGTGAGCCCTGTTTCTTCAGGATTAAAAATAGCAACATGAGCTGAGCTCTGCTGAGGGTGACGAACTTAGAAGTGAAGTATGAATGATGCTCCAGCTTTTTCCAGCTGCCAATAACCACAACATCCCTAATCAACCTTAACTACAGGAATAGAAATAAAGGAATAGAGGAATCCTATCATAATCACGCAGGGTACTTGTTACTCCAGGACTAATAAAAGCTTCTGATCAACTCTCTCAAGTTAATTGTTAATTGAGTTGCACATAGGGAAATCACTTAGTTATTATAGGCCTAAGTCTATTTTCTATCCAGTCACTGCTTATGAAAGCTAGACAGCCCGAGCCTGTAACCTATTTAAAATTAACTTCTAAAATAACAAAATAACCTCTATCCACTATCAAAAATGCAGATTATGTTTTTTTCTGTTTCATTACCTATATAAATGTGGGAGATGGTGGCTGAGTGCCCCACAGGAAACAGGCTCAAATACAGTAGACAAAGGAAGTGTGTGGTCTAATGGCAAGGATAATAGATTCAGTTTGATCTTTTATAACTAATGGAATTGGAATTGTAACCAGGTCTTCATGAACTAAGTTTCAAGAGATGTTTTGTTTTGTCCCCTCAGCATCACTATGGTGGGAGCGTCGATTTAATTCCACTGAAATCAAATTAGGGAAGTTATTCACTTGTATCATTTTCTCTAGCTTTTAAAAAAAACCCCATAACTTTTAAGTAAACTGAAAGAACGTTTGTAGGGCTAAATCTGTGATAAATGACCACACTTGCTTCCTATCCACTGTACTACACCCCAAATGTGGATGTGGGTTTGTTAATAGGGTTCCTCTTGGACCAAAAATTGATCCGAATATATTCAAAATAGTGTGAATTGGTAATCTATTAATATATAAGTAGTAGCTGTTATCAATCGCCCGCTTTACCTGTAGATGCAGTTTCCATAGCAACGGGAGGCCTTTTCCCGTCGTCCTGAAAATGATGAAATTGTTGATCCAGGTCGCTCGCCACCTCTCCGCCTCTCGGCTTCAATTCTTCACGTAGCTCGTCGAACCGGGGCGGTGTGCTTCCAAATACGCCATTTCTCTCATAGTCATCCCCAAACCACTTCCCCTCCGAGCCTAGCTCCTCACCGGGCTTAGCAGACATGCTTTTTTTGTTGGACAGAGGATACACTAGGCTTCTGTAACGCGTGCTATACGGTAAATGAGCGGTGGCAACCCTTGCGCTAGGAAGGATAATGGCAACAAATGCAACTCCTGACAGCCTTTTCTTATGTAGATGTTCAGCTTGTTTTTTCTCTCTAATGCCACAGATAAGGCGGTCCGGTCGGGGAGCAGAAGAGGAGTGAGGTTGATTGTTTTAGTTCAGTGCTTCAGTGCTGACGTCATGGTGTCCGTGTAGCTCATGGTTGGCACTTATTTGGGGCAGAGTCAATTCTGAAAGCCATTTCATCTTCGGTGTACAAAACAAGCTGAGTATCTGACAGTGCCATTGTCGGACACTGTCATCAAGCTATATGATGCTTTGTGAGCTGAGACATGTATAAGCACAAATCAATTAAATCGCAGGCTTTACCCAATGCTCGTGCACATTGCGGGTTAGGGGAATGGAAAAAGTTGGAAATTCACGCAACATTAATTATCATTCCAAATGTAATATTTAATAATCGTGTGTCTAAAAAATTAACAAATAACATTTAAGAAAGGTTTAGCGTTCTTGTGTACATTTGTCTTACAGCGTGGCGCCCTCGCGTGGTAGCTCAAAGTATCAGGATTAAAAAAGTTTCAACATGGCTCCTTAGTAACCGGACGCCCCTGCCTAGAAACGGTCTGATGCCAAACATTGCTGAACTGGTCTGGGACGGAGAGCGCCTGTGGAGCAGATGTCTGCACCTGTTATGACTATAAAGTTGTTCATTTTGTTTCTAATACAAAGTTTAGATTAACATTTTAACTTAATTATTTTTTTCCTAACACCAGTTAAGTAATTTAAACGACATGGCGTTTGCTAACACAACTATCTGCACTGGTAGTTAGTAACATAAACATAAATGCTAAGTTAGCATCACTGTATTCACCAACTCTGTGTTGGCTTGCTAACCTCACTTACTAGTTTACAGCTAACCTCTCCCAATAGTGGAATTAACCAGGCATGCATGGTCTAGTAACAAATGAATTAACTTGACATTTAGGTCAGCTGTCCAAAAGAAATTAGTTAACTCCCATATAACTTTGTTTGTTCTCACCAGAAGTAACGTTACTCAGCTCAGTGGTTTTCAGGGCAGAGAGTTATGATACAGAGTGAAAGGCAAAAGCACCGTGGTGACGAGGAGGTCATCAAAGAACTGGTGAGTTTGAAATTCAGACTCATGTACTCATTTACTACTAAAATTAATCAGGGTAAGATTAATACTCAATTTTACTTGTTCCAACAAGCTGTGTGCACTTTGGGTGTAAATATGCCTAACGTTACCTGCGCCATGAATGTGATACTGCTACACATGTGAATTGCCAGTGCATAGAGACTCTTTCAAAGACTATTTCTAGACCGTGATTTGATACAAAAAATAATATATATTTTTTCATTATATATATTCATAGAATATCATGTGACATGTATTAAATATGTAATATACTTTATAATATTGATTTTCTATGCCACATCCACCCCTCTTCTGTACACAGCTGTGAATTTTCTTCCCAAACTAGGATTCATTACAACAAAAGTCATTTTGGTACAATGTTATTTTTCCAAACAGTGCATGGCCAATGGATTGTCCTATGAAAAGATTGCACAGGATGGGAGTACCATCACCTCCCTGGAAGCCTTCTTCTCAGGTTATCCCCGCATGGTTGGGCTTTCCCTCTTCCCAAAGCTCTGCCGGCTCACAATAATAGGCCAGAACATTAGCCACATTCAAGGCCTTGAGTGCTGCCCTCTGCTCCGAGAGCTCTGGGTGGTCGAATGCCAACTGACAGTAAGTATGTCATGCTGATAATAACCTCAATAAGAAGAAATGGCCTTGCTGATTGCAACCGCAACCAATAATTCTTTTCCCACCCTGGAATCTAATGAAAACTTACTAGTGCATGTAGGGATCAACCAGAAGCAGACCAATGACACATTCTGGGTCACAAACTATAGTTTAAAAAACACTTTAGTAGTTTTTGCTTTGCCTTCTCTTCATTGCAGGGAATATTTGGACTACAGAATTGCCTTCAACTACAGAAACTCTACCTTTATGATAATCAAATCAGTGAAATCGAGAATTTGGATATGCATATCAACTTACAAGTGTTGTGGCTCAACAACAACTGCATCACTCACATAGAGGTTTGGATTGTACATTTATATAAAAAGAAAAAGAGTGTGTGTGTGTGTCTGTCTGTCTGTCTGTTTGTTTGTTTGTTTGTTTGTCTGTGTCTGTTTATCATACTCTAGCCTATGTATTTTATCTCTGAATGTATAAGATTGATTAGATTGATAAGATTGATCCCATTCTTTATAATTTCTTCTATTACATATTACAGTATTATGTGTTATGAGTAGCATGCTACCATTTTTGTTCAGATGTATTATTTGTTTCTCTTGATTGTTGTTCCTAAAGGGGTTGAATACTCTTCAAAAACTAAAAGAACTAAACCTTGCTGACAACAATATTGAAAAAATAGGTAGGCTTAAGAATCCTTTGCATTTTTTTTTTGCCAAATTATATTGTCATTGAGCTGTTTTAAAAAGGGAATAATCAACTAATTTGTTAACTCCTTCCAAGGACATAGCCTTGATCCTAATGTCAACCTTCAAAATCTAAATCTATCGGGGAACAACATCAGCTCTTTTAAGGTAAGATGGAAAAAATGCTTTTTAAATTATTTCTTTAAAAACTTAAAAACGTTCTCTTTAAATAAATGTTATTAACGTCCTTGGTCTTTAAAGGGAGCATTTGAAATTTCTTTTGAAATGCCAGGGTCTTGGCCAGTTCCAATTTTTGCAATAGGTTTGGTGCATTGCATCTTTACAAAACCTTCACTGAAGTATTAGGTGGAATAATTAAAATTTCAGATTCAGAGATACAATTCCCCACATTCATGATTGCATCTGTTTTAAGACATTAATCACTCTGATACTCCACTGATCTGTGCAGGATTTTAAAAGACAATATCAGTGTTTTTGTGGGTCTCATTTATATTTTTACATTTTAGGCATGCAACTGACGCTCATATCCATCACTGTCTTGTTCAAAGACATTTATAGGACAGGAAATGGTTTTGTGGTTCTTGCCTTGATGGGTGTCAATACCTGAGATCATATTAATCTTCCTGCAATCAACCTTTTGGTCCTAACGCAGCCTTTGCTTTAAAGAATCCAATTATAGTCATTCAATGCATTGAATTCCCTGTATATTGCTACAACTGTGCATTCTAAGTGTTTTTCAATTCGTCAAAATCACCTTTGCTTCTTTGTCATTATGATGTGACATTTCTTCTTTAGCTGCTGTGAAGAGAGAATGGAGAATAAGAAGAAAGAAAACAGATTTTTTTCCAGAAAAAGTGTTTAACTTATTGAGCCATGTAAATGGCATGTGTGCAATTTACAAGTCATGGACTGGAGGCAGTTCCTTGAACACAATGCACCAATTTGCTTTTTGTCAATTCTAGCCTCAGAAGTTGCCATTGTAAAACTCCCCAGCATCTATTCTGCATCTATGCTGCATCTGCTATCTGTCCATCTATCTGTCCTACATCTATCTAACTGTAATGCAACAGGATTGAATAGGAATATTGTAACACAAAACGTATGTCTGTAAGTCAAATTGTTGCCAGATTATTCTTCTGCCTTCTGACAGCCTATAGGAGAAAAAATATTCCAAACAAATTCTCTTGGAAGCAGTGCAATAAAATGTGGACTTCTGCAGTGGCTACATTTGTAGGTTCTTACAAAATAACATCTTGTGGACAGTAGTGTCTCTCCTACCGCCTGCTTAGAACTTAGAGAAACCACTACCATCAAACTAACCTGTCTGCTCTGTGGTTGTTGTAACAGGAGCTGACCCTCCTGGCTCATTTACCCAATCTGAGACAACTAGGACTGAAGGACCCCCAGTCAACCCCAAACCCAGTGTGTCTTCTCTGTAACTATGCCATACACGTCCTTTACCACATGCCAGGCCTCCAGCGACTTGACTACTATGACGTCTCAAGCAAACAAGTGAAGGAGGCAGCTGAGGTATTGAGAAGACCAAGAGGCCCTAGAGCTAATTGATGTCATTTGGGCTTCTGCAGGACAGCTGACTTCTACTCTAGAATACAATTTTCCTGCTCCATTCACTAGTTTTCAGTATCACGGCAGTGTAATTGCCCTAATGTTGAGTAAGACTGATCTATGTTGACTGCATATAATGTGCTTAAAAAGTTTGTGTTTTTCCTTCCAAGTCCACAGTGATGAAGAAAATGATGTACTACAACATGCGTGTGCGTACTGCTCAGAGGAACCTGGCAAAGGACCCAGGCCAGTCTGATGGAGCAGAAGAAGACTCTGTTACAGTTACCTGAGGAGTGCATCAGGACACTCAATCATGCCCTCAAAAATGTATGTATATTCCTAGAAATATATTGCAATTATTTTGGCACCTGTAATATGATAGATTAATCATTTTCAGCTGCAGTATTGTTTACAGTTTGCCGTTTATTTGTGTCTATTTCCAGCTGGAGTACGAGCTCTCAGAGGTGCAGGCCAGTTGCAGGAAGTCTGCCCGCACATGGGCAGATGGACCGCCCCCGCCGATTGAAGGTTCAGTGGACAGCAGTGACACATCTGCTGACATGAGCCACGATCCCACCTTAGAGCACAAAATACTCAGCAAGATGGACGCGCTGAGGGAGAGACTGAAACTGTGGAGCAGGAAGCTGGGAGAGTGAGTCTGTATTTGGATAAGATACAGAGGGAATTTTTACAATTGAATCTAATTTGTTTCAAGTACATTATTATTGTTATTTCTGTGTTGTTATTTATTATTTTCTATTTCAATATTAATGCTTGCAGTCTTAGCCTGTCTTTTGTTGTTTTTGTTATATGCTCTTACAAAAAACAACAGTGTCTTATTTAGAATTGTCAACAACTGTCCCAAACACCTCAATAAAATATCTAAAAAAAAAATGAATCTCATACCTTTCTGTGCACACAAGGTTCTGAGCGGTGAAGAATGCTACACATGTGAATAATATACTATGCTCTCTCTTTTTTTTCCAGGGTTGAGGCCTGGTATGAGCAGGAATTGTCCCAAGCCACAAACAAGAAGGAGTATATGGTCCACTTTCTGTTGATGGAGCTGGAGACTGT
This sequence comes from Hoplostethus atlanticus, assembly GCA_034670405.1. NCBI lineage: Eukaryota > Metazoa > Chordata > Actinopteri > Trachichthyiformes > Trachichthyidae > Hoplostethus > Hoplostethus atlanticus. Next base: position 5,163,556 of record JAXDDX010000004.1, read on the forward strand.
TGGAAATATTCGTTTTGAAGAGGGTTGCCCCACAGACCCCTGGTACTTATTGTGGCTTTACTAATTGTAACTAAGAACAACACGGAATTTGAGATTCTAGATGTTAAATCAAAAGCAGCATTCATTGAGCCCATAGTTTTTTTTGTTACGTTCCTAACAGGTTCACTCCATGTTATGACCTCCTGCGGTCTCGTTTCTCTGCTACGGACTACAAGGTTCACGGCATCACTGGCATCAAGATCAATCGTATTATCCGCATCCACAACCGTGCTCTGAGGCTTCGCTTTGAGGACAAACTTACCAATAAACTCTTAGCCAGTGAAGAATCTGCTGTGTTTTCACAGTGAGTGAAACTGGACTGTAACAATAATTACGTTTTTTTTTATCAGTGAGTATCATCACATCACTGTAGCAACATGTTATGTCTGATCATCAACTCAACTGGTTATTAGAAGACAAAATGTACCCAAAATGAAACCTTGTAGTATTAGCTACAGGACATCTGTTTGAATCAAATCTAAACCTTTCCAGCAGGAATTACAAACGCTGGCTGGAGTACTTGTTCTACGTAGCTGACCCTGAAAGAACCAGTGAGAAGAACGAAATCTTGTACATTCCAGAGGAAGGCTTCAAAACAGCAGAAAAGTATAAGGTGTGTTTACTACTGCAACTGTTAGTTCAGTTTTTTCCCCCTACAGGGTCATTGCCATCTCACTGGCAAATTCAGGTCAGTCAGTCAGGGTTGAGGCTCTTCACTCCTCTATACCTGTGATTTTTCAAACTTTATCACAGTTAACTTTAGAGCACTTTAGAATAGAGTTGTATACACATTATGTCTGTTGTTTATTCAGCAGAATCTAAGTAATGAAAGGAAGTAAAAGTTCAATCAGAGTGAATGTTTCACTTAAAATATGAACCATCACAACTTAGCTGTGAAGATTCACTCCCTCAATCCTCTCTTTTCCTCCTTCAGAAAGAACTATACATCATTGCTGTGGGACTGTATAAAATCTGCACTTTCTCATTTAATTTCCACATGAGCTCCAGATTGTGCTGATTTTACCATATGTACATGGTGTCTTTGGACCAGGCCATGGGAAGAGAGGGTGCTGTGCCCTTATCCAACAGCCTGAGTGTGACTGAACAGCCCAGGATTGAGCACGCACTGCGCCAGGCTAGCCAAGGCTACTCCAAGCAAAGTAGAGACAGTATCCCCTTCAGACACGGTCTGTGAGTTCTACTTATGGCATCTTTATATTCCTCTTAAAAACTATTTCTGATTTGTTCTTCTTTTGAATAACTGAACTGGTAGTGTTATTTTTGCCTGTAGGTCATATTATTGTTTCCAAAGTATTCCTGGGCCATAGCTTCCCCATCCGACAGGGAGAGCCAGTGGACAGCAGCAACTATCCCAAAGCCCACTCTGTGTATCGTCATGTGAACACGAAGAATGGAACCATGATGAGTGAAGGTATATATATCAAAGGACATGAACAGGAACCATTTTCACTGAATACTGCGCAGTGTTATTGCAATTCTGTGTTTTTCATTCAGAGAGACCCCGCTCCTCCAAAACACAAAGTGGTCCTGAGTGCAGCCTAAAACAAAGACAGTGGTTTGTGTTTGACCATGAGCTTGTCTTGCCCGAGTACATCGTTGATTTTGAGTACGTCACCAGGGTAATGAATTCAAACACTCACCTTTACTTAATAATTGAACCTACCTAACAATACACATCGTTTTGCCTTTTCGCCACACAAAATGACTGCTTTAAACCATTTGATATGTGCTGTGTTATTAGGACCAAGGTGACCCTCCTCTCCATGATAACAACCTGGACATGGAGGTCCTCAACATGGAGCCCATGCTGAAACCACGGCCCAAGATGTTGAGCCTGGATGAGAAAACTCTGCTTAATGTGGCCAGAGCCAATGTACTCAGTCAGATCACTGTAAGGATTAACTGAGAGTCTAATGTTGAAGCCATTTCATACGCTCACAACGAATTTACCACTTTCTTGAGCTATCGCCGATGCCAAATGCCTGTAATGTGTTGAATCTCCAGGTGTTGAACCTCCATGGCAACAGTCTGAACAAGCTCAAGGAGATTTCTCACCTGACGGCTCTGCGGCATCTTACCATCAGCTTCAACGAGTTCACACATCTGGATGACATCTTGCACATGGTGAGTGAGAGAGAAGGCAGTTAAATTATTGAGCTTCAACTATTACACTGTGTTTAACATTTCCTGTGTTGGTGAATTTCCAGTCAAATCTAGAGTTTGTGGATGCCAGCTACAACCACCTAGTGACTCTAGACGGGCTGAAGGGGCTGGGGCGGCTGAAGCAGCTGGACTTGCGCTGGAACAAGCTGACCAAGGCTAGGGAGGAGGTGGCTGTGCTGAGGAAACACGCCCCAAACCTGCTGAAACTGGACACCCGACACAACCCCTGGCACAGGGTACATGCTGTGATCTATAAATATGAAGATGTAGAGGCTTAACAGTACATATATACTAATTATAAGCTCACCATATTCATTATGTTTGTATTATCAATAAATAATACTGTACAGGCACAGTGAAGCTGCTTTGCTTTTTCCAGCCTGAGACCGTCAGAATGACCATACTGGGCCGCCTCATGACCCTCACACACCTGGATGATGTGTTGGTAGCAGAGGAAGAGGCTGCTGCTGCTGCTCAGATGGCTGCTGGGTCAAGAATTAACCAGGTTAAGAAATACACTGATCATGTTGCAGATATCGCATGCATGTGTAGATGGTTACATGTATGAACGAATGAAAGCCAAAAAGGCCAATAATTGAGAATATTAATTCCTATTGAAACTGGAACAAGTAAAGATTGTTTCCTGTAGTATTTGTAGATGTGGGGGGCTGTTGGCATCTGGGCCCATTTCAGGTTAATTTCCAGTAGGTGTTGCAGTTGATTGATTCAATCCAAAGTAATTATAAGTAACTTGCTCCAGTGAAAGATGCAGCATGTGCCAATCTGGTACTCATTCATAGTTGCATTGCATTGTGTTGCTGTAATTCAGTCAGATTGGTTTATACTCTGATTGCAGGCAGCTCTTCTGGTGCACTCCCGTACAGACAGCGAGCGGCCCCGCAGTCTCAGCCTGCTCTCAGCAGCCCAGCTCCTATGTCAGCTCCGTTCAGCACCCTGGGACCTCAACAGAGAGCTGGCACCAGGCTGGACTGCAAAGGTGAGCTTCATCAACAGCTAGCTTTCTTCAGTGTACAAACAGTATGGGCATGTGGGTTCATCTGTAAAGGAGTTACAAAGGAACATTTGTCTACTTATTATATAATTTGTACGTTTTTAGGAAAATGCTATGTCTAGTGGACGATAGTGCTACATGATATTGACAATATGGCAATTGAGATTTGAAATTGGATACTTGTGGACTAATTTAATTTACTATATAAAGGCAAAGCACTATAGCAAGGCAAAGTGGTGTTAATATGACAGGCTTTCCACAGAGGAGCTTAATTTATTTATCCCTCTTGAATCATCATTTAGAGATATTTCAAGTAATTTCAATCATACAAACTCCATCTTTAATATTGTATACAATTTTAATTCAGTTGTGACCTCTGAATGCTATCCAGATCACAACCCTGAACATGGACAGCCAGAAGATTTCCAAGCTGACCAACCTAGACAAGCTGGTCAACCTGCGCTGGGCTTCTTTCAATGACAATGAAATCTCTAAAGTGGAGGGGCTTGACAACTGCCTGCACCTGGAGGAGCTGTCCCTCAACAACAACTGTATCAGAACACTGGAAGGTCAGTCACACTTTCAGTTTGACCATGAAAGTAGAGACATCACAAAATCAACACCAATGTTATTCATTGACATTAGAAACTCCTGTAAAATGGGTAGATAGATAGATAGATAGATAGATAGATAGATAGATAGATAGATAGATAGATAGATAGATAGATAGATAGATAAATGGATACCTCCCTGTACAATCATCTGACCTATGAATATGTCAACATATGACACAGTTATATTACAATAAATGCTGACCTCACACACACACACACACATGTTTTATTGGCATGAATGTTACATGAACAGTATTGCAAAATAATAAAAAAATAGAGTTGAGTAAAATAGAACAGAAATAAACAGTACATCATAAAAATGTGTTCCACTTGTATGACTCTGTGTGTGTGTGTGTGTGTGTATGTGTGTGTGCGACTACGTGGGTATGTCTGTGTGCTGCAGAACCTTGTTAATGAAGGATCTGGGGCCCTCCATTGCACAGTGACTATCAGTATTTCAATGTGTTATCTCTTGTTTGTGTCTTTCTCACAGGACTGTCAAAACTGCATTGCCTGAATAAACTGAGTGTGAATGGGAACCAGCTGTCCTGTCTGGATGCCTCAGTGCTGGACCAGCTGCCCAACCTGCATTTTCTGTCGGTGGAGAACAACTGCATCAGCTCCATGCATGGGATCCAGAGGGCTCGCTCCCTCCTTGAGCTCTACATCGGCAGCAACCGCATTTCTACCACACGTGATATCTACTACCTTAAGGCGAGCATCTTACAGAAAACAGTTAAAAAATAAGCATGTTAAATTGCAACCGGATATTTCAGTTCACTTTTTTATAATATTGTCTGAGAAGATCTAACCCTCCTCTTCTTCAGGGATTGACAAACCTCATCATGCTCGATCTTTACGGGAATCCTTTACTGGAGAAACTGGAATACTATCGGATGTACGTGGTGTTCCAGCTGCCCTCCCTAAAAGCACTGGATGGGATTGCGGTGGTATGCATCAATAGCCATCAACCAATCTAACTGATCAAATGTTGTAGTGGTGGTAACATAAAGAGCCTATATCCTGAATGTTGAAAGATGTTGTGTTCTTTAGGAAGTAACTGAGTGTGAGAATGCAAAGGATGTGTTTGAGGGGCGACTAACCCCTGACATGGTGGCAGAGAAGCTGGGACACTCTAACTACTCAGACATTACAAACCTCAACCTGCAGTCCTGCTCCATTAGGTAATAAAGTGGCTCATCTAAACATGACACATAGTTGACACATAGTTGAAATGAACGTGATTGTAATTTTTCACTATGCTCAAAAGTATCTACGTATCTACTAAGTTAGTAAAAAAGCTTCATCCTCCTCCACAGGATGGTTGACCTGGTTCCAGCAGAGTTGTTCCACAATCTGTGCAGTGTCAACTTGGAGCACAACAATCTCACCTCCTTCTCAGGCCTCATCTACCTGCCCAACATCAAGGTAATTACACCAAATGCCACATGTCAAGTTGGCTTGAAATGAGAGTTTAAGCCTTGGGCAAATTAATTATTTTCAATCTCTTCCTTGCAGGCTCTGTGTCTGAACTATAACCACATTGAGTCCATCCTACCCAGGCAGAGGGCTCAGGCCCACCTGACTAACAGACAGATACTACACCACAAAGTCAACTCCAGTGGCTATGGCCAGCAGAGCCCATCCAAAGGCAACAGGTAATATGACACACTTCTCATTTAATGACTGATGTGGAAAAAGTGGCTTTCCAGATAAAACTGACACCTGCTCATTTATTTCTATGTTTTACATTGTTGCAGCAAAGTATGGACTTTGAATTTAATTTGTAGATTTTAACCATGTGGGGGCAGCACTGACCAGCACATGTTTTACTTCCTCTTGATAATTTCAGATTTTTCTAGACTAGTTTGTCACAAGTACACAATTTACCTGGCTTGCTAATAAAATACATGTAGTAAATGTTTTAAGAAGTGCTAGGGTGGTCCAAGGTCAGTGTCATTTAAGGTCAATACTATTTTCCATTTCCATTTAATTTTGGTTTCTAATTTTCAATTTTCCACATTCTTGGTGTATCATGAAAAAATGGGAAATTAATTTTCCTTTTGTAGAAAGCAAGTAGAAGTGCTAAGCCTTCCACCGAATGTCAAGCTTTTGTTTGTCTTGACTGTGATTGCCTTGAGTTGGACTGCACTGTGAAGTCTGACCAGTTAAATGAGACAGCGGGGGGAGAGAGAGCGGTTCATTTAACCAGAGAGATAAGCAAACACTCAGAGCTCCCATTCTGTGACTGTGTTTAAGGGAAGCTGGGCCCACGGATGGCCTAGAGCCACTGATGGGCAGCCTGGAGGTGCTGCATTTGAGTCACAATGGCATCTCCAATATGGCCAATCTGCAGCTCAGCAGGCTCACCAATCTTAAAGCACTCTTCCTTCAAGGTAGGTATGGGTGGTGTACCACCCCTCCCTTACAAAACCTGTGAAAATTGCAGTGTATAGAGCTTGTGAAAAGGCAAGCACAGAGAGCAAAGTCTCCTTTAGACCTTGGGCAGGTGGGAGATGAGGCTTGAAGAAAAGAAATACAGACTTTCTTTTCAACTGCTTTTGATGGCATTTGATTGTGTTTTGCTTTATCAGGGTGATTTGTCCCACAAATCTGACCTTACTTGTCTGGTCTTGCTTTTTTGCTTATAAACCTTTCAAAGATGTCTTTATAATTTTGGTGCTCTTTACACAAGGTGTAAATGACAATTGCCCTGCATACCTGCATTACCTTAAAAGTTGTTTAGGGCATGTAACTTTACTTTTCCATTTGGCTTTTAGAAATATTAGACTCCACAGATTTAGTTCACAGCATTCTACCTCAATGTGGCAATTTCTTATTTTTTTCTGCTTTCCCCAGGTAATGAGATCAGCCAGGTGGAGGGCTTGGAGAGGCTTTACCGACTCAGAGAGCTGGTGCTAGACAGGAACCGGATCAAGGCCCTAGCAGAGAACTCCTTTATAGCTCAGACCAACCTGCTGGAGCTGCACCTATCGGAGAATCGCATTCGGGAGCTCAACCACCTCGAGCCTCTCACTGAGCTCCGCAAACTCTTCCTTGGCATGAACAAGCTACAGGTACTCTGCCAGGAGTAGCCTCCTCACAGGCCTGGATCTGTGCCTGTGTATTGAGGTTTTCATTAGCATTGCCATAATGAGAGGAATACGCCACACTGATTTCCCGAGAAGACCAAGGTCACAGCCAGCTTCTGTATTGCTTTTGATTTACCACTGACTTCTACTGTTTGATTCATATGCAAAATGTGTCGGATGTTTAAGAATGTATTTTATTCAAACTACATCGGTAGTACTTCTCCCTGTGTTTGCAAACTAGGACATGAAATATAGTAATTATGAGTCGCATGCATGGGGTAGTATTAAGGAGAATCAAGTTTGATTGAAGGTCAGGGTGGTATGTATGAGGAGAGAGGGGAACAATCAAGGCAACATGTAATCAGCTTCTCCTTCTCACCCCGGGTGAGTGATTTGCAGTTTTGTTGCCAGATGCTTTCCCCCTTTACTTCCTTAATCTTTTCATGCTTTCAATTAACATACATAGACATAAAATATAGCAATCATCCCAACGCATCAGTCTTCACAATGGGAGCTTCTTTCAATCCCAGCCAAGTCCAGTCATAAACCTGAGGATAGAGAGACACCCTCATGTCCCTTTGCGTGCCCAAACTCTCTCATGAGATTAATGAGAGCTCACATGTAATCTCTCCCATCAGCTGTTTCTATCCTCACTACACCAAAATTATGGAAAGGTTCAGCCATAATGCATGTCTCCATGTAGGGTAGGCAGGGAATGAAACAGAAAAGGTCACTATTGTTATTGTTATTTAATCTTTGTTTCTCTACTTTCTGTAGGATATCTTAGAGCTTGACAAACTAGAAGTTCTTCCTTCACTGACTGAGCTCTCTGTTGTTGCCAATCCTGTGAGTATTACCAAAGTATCTACCTCAAAGTTCATTTAACACAATGTGGCCTTATGAATTGATATAGATTATTGTCCAAGAGTATCTGTAGGTACTCTAGGTATCTAATGAAATACATTTGTGTATGTTTTGTGAAGGTTTTGCTATTATGAGCTCTGATCATTGAATTGAATCCACTAGCTATTGGTGGAGATGCTTTGAATAGGATGCTTTGAACTCTTTTTCACTCACAAACAAATTATCAGAAGCATGCTCACAGGCTCACTTTCTCACTTCCACAAACCAAAACACTAACCCAGTGTAACTCTGTGGTTCTAAATTAAGCGATTACATGATGGGCCGTCTGCTGTGCCTAAAACTGGCCGGCATCAGAGACAAATCCGTTGACCAAATGGCAGGGCTCTATTGGCCCGGGTACAGCACCCATCTGGAGTTCATGGATCAGGCCTGTGCAGAGCCCACAGCCCAGGGCGTCCCTGTTGTCCGTGGGGCCATGCTCAGCTGTGGTAGCCTGTTTACCCCACAGCACCCATCCCCCTTCTCTTCCCATAGGGGACTTAATCCTGCCAGGGGGTGGAAGCCAACAGCCACCCTCGAGACAATACCTCCTGCTGTCGACCGCATGAGATCACCGCTTCACCCATGTTCCCTAGCCAAATTCTGTCTTCTCCTCTCAGCTGCACATCCATTGGCATGCACTGCTCGCTCAATCACAACAGTGTCCTGCAGGAACACACAGTTCTATGACTGGACAGGCTGGATTTGCACCCTGGCCAGAGGGTGCCCTCAGCTGGGCAGGGGGAAGGGAAGGACCAGGGAGCTATCTACAGCTATCAGCTGGGTCACTGGGATAGCTGTTGGGAATATGGTCTCTGGAGGTTGGGGGCCTCAGGGAAGTGCATGGGACCCACATAGCATCACACTCAGCAGATATCTCAGTACAGGCTTCACTCAGGCTCCCTACATGAATTTGTTTGATGCTAGCTAGGTCAGTGCAATTTATTTCCAGCTTGTTTCAGTGGACAGGTGTTTGTTTGTTTTTCTCCCAGGTGACCCGGCGTTCCCTTCACAGGCCAGCAGTAGTGCTACGTCTCTCCAGGTTGCAGGTCCTGGATGGTGTGATGGTCACCCTGGAGGAGAGGACCAGGGCTGAACTCCTCTGTACAGATATACCGGTGACAGCTTGTGTACACATGCACGCATACATATCAAAAATCAAAATGCTTTTATCGTTATATAATTTGGAGAAGGTCATTCATGCTTTTATATCATCTTGTTTAGACTATTGTAACTACGTTTACACCTGCCTCAATCTCTTGTCTTCAGTTTATACAGAATGCAAGGGCTAGGATTTTAACTGGTGCTAAACCAAGAGATCTATCACCTCATCTTAACACTGGTTTTAAGCTCAGCAATGTCATATTGAAGATCAAAGGCACATGCAATATAGAACTATATAGAACTCTCTATATAGAATATAGAGTTATGATACTGTGTATCCTGAGTTGGTACAGAGGCCCATAATGGGCCTTATCATGTTAAATGCAATCCAACTTGAAATCACACAGAGACAACAACCAAACAGCAGCTACCAAAAAGGGGGAAAAAAACATGGATCAAATTGATGTCCACGTAACGGGAGAGCAGAGTAGTAATGCTCCTCCAGCTCTGAATTAAAAGCAGCCTAAGCCTGCTGGCTTCATCCTGCTGATTAGATGAAATGTGCCCGGCCGATAATGCACCAGTGGATTTACCCCCTATTAGCCAGGTCAACACGACCCCCTCTGCTTGTTAATAGTAGATGTGGGAACGACAGAGCAGAGATCCTGGGCTTTCTCATTAAAAACATAAACACAAAGAGTTCCCCCCATTGACCCCCATAACCCTTTCATTTCAGCCATATGCCTGTGCCTGCTTCTGTTTTTTCTTTTAATTTGAACATTGCTATTGTTGGGTAGTCATTACCATTCCCCTATAAGATGCTTACATATGTGGAACAACAGCAATTTAATCATCCATACTCGGCCCCGGGTGTGGGTGCAGTAGACACACTGTAGTGACAATTGAAGCCATGGGAGGCAGGAGACATGGGAGCCACTACACACCAAGGATACACAGATTAGTTAGGCCAAAGACCTTGAGTTGGCCCCAGAGGCACCCAAGAGGTCATTCTTTCACATTATCTGAACGAGAGTATCTGCTCATCCTCTCTAATCCATTCCTGTATTAACTTCCCTCCCTTTCCCTCCTTATTTGATGTTTTTCACACAGCCATACTCCCAGTGCCCTGGGGCTTCTGTGCCTAGCATGGATATAAACCTACTTGGACTGCTACCCCTCATGTCCCGTAACACCCCTCTAAGAGGTATGGGTCTGACTGGAGGACTACAGAACTTCTTGGGGCACGATATCCTGCCATGCAATGTGTATGATGCCCAACCTCATGACACATCCAAGCGTGAGTGTGACATTTCTTCTCTCGCAGCTCATGATGAGTTTCTTCATAAATTTAATTAGGCATAACACCAAACTTTTTGTTTGAAATGGGGGAGTTATGTTTCTTCACCTTCTAGTCAAGAGGGCTGACTTCAGTATTATCATAAAACAGGCAAATGTTGACTGTGAAGTTAACTGACAGAAATTGACCAGTCTGTATGTGGTGTATTTGACACTCTTATGCAGGCCCAGGCACTCTAAACCATACTACTGTGTTAATTCCCAATCTCAGACAAGAAGCACAAACACAGTAACACTGCCCGCAATGGTCAAGCAGAGATCACCTTCAGGCACAGAACAGGGAGCAGCCTAACCACCACAGGTCTCCTTCCTGATGGAAACAGAGTCCACATCATTTACCCCAATCTGGAAGAAGACAGCAGGTTGATAAAACCTAAAATGCAGAGATTTATATTTCTATGATTGTCTTAAATATAAATGTGCAAAAGAAGATACAATAGACTGTAACTCACACATGTTGTTGTATTCCAGATTCCTGAATGCTGGTGCTCCTAAACCCCCACCCTTGTAGCAGCCCTGGGAAGAAGGCCTTGCCAGTAAAAAGTGGAGCATACTGATGCTCATTGTTAATGCACACATGCTTTGTTCACTTAAGCTCGATAGCCATGACTAGCTCTCTAACTGCCTTACGTTCCATTTTTGTCATATAGTATTTTTTTCTGACAGGATAGACATACTGTGGACTCAATGTCCATTTTAATTAGTCACCTTGACTGCTCTGCTGAATTCTGGTTTACATTAAAACTGCTTTGGGGCTAAAGAAAATCAGAAAATCATCATCTACTTGAGGGGGCCATGTAGTGCATCCCTTTTACATCCCTCCCTTGTGTATAATGACTCTGGCTGCCATTTTTTATCCACACATGTCGATCACTAACCATGGTAATCTGAGGATGAGAGATTTTGGTGTCGTTTCCACTGCTATCCCATTCCTTGCCCCTAAACAAGTGAAAAAACACCCACAGATGCAAGGCCGTGTGAGGCTGGCATGCTGCATCCATTGGGTCAAATGGATCCCCAACAAGTGGATAATCCAGCTTTAGCACACCTCTCTGTGGACAATAATCTGCAGTCACTCAGATAAAGATGTAATCTTGAATGAGGTCCAAATGGATTGCAGAGATTGTCAGTTTCATCATGTTAGCCTCTTTTCAAAAAGCCCACCACAATTTCCCCACTAATAGGCAAATCTCATGTGCAGTAACTGGAAATGAACCAGTCGCTTACTCCACTTGTTAGAATGACGTTAGACCTGCAGAATATGACATTATAATCCTCCCTGTCTTCAAGTCAGTCTAACCTAGTATTCCTGTGGTTAACACAAACACCAATCAGCCACAGTGATAATGATGATAATGCCTTAGCCTTAAATGTGAAGATATGGCCTAAATCAGGGGCACTAAACACTTTTCATTCCAGGACCATTAGGCTGGAGATTTTGCTGGGGTCCTGGAATTTTTCATACTAAGTACTCCTAAAAAGATAGAACATGCAGATTGAACTGGGCACCTACTTTTTGAGAAAATATATCCTTTGTACTCACTATTAAATTACATAGTAGAAAATTAAACTCTTCTGCATTTCCTCAGGATACCCTGAATGAAATTGCTAGGATCCCACTCAGGATACCCTGAGTGAAATGCACTTTGGGAATGCATCATGGTTGCACATGATGCAGTAATAAAGCTGGAAGCAGGGGTATGGTTTTCTGTTTCTTTCTTTCTTTCCGACCTCAACCCTCAACCTCTGATTTTGTGCGTCAGTGATGTTAGTCTGACCACTAGGTGTCCTTAGTGATCCACTAGCTCTGCCTGTATGACACTACTAATCAGTCCGCAATGAATTTACCTCTTCTTTTCTAGCCAGTAATATATCAGTTGAAGGCCAGGTTCAGTGGATATGCTTTAGGTTACATTTCCAGCTAGTGTGGCCTTTGCTAAACATGCGACGCAACAGCCAGTTCTGGCCAGCAAAAGCGAGAGGCTCTCGCCTAACGAACTCCTCTAATGCATGTACTTAACTTCACTTAATTTGTGTTAATTCCCAGCATTAAGCGGGGCTAATGACTGTACAAGCTGCCATTACCTTGCTCTGCCTGACATCAAATGGCAGCTGATGGGCTCACACAGAAAAAAAGCTCTCTAATGCACAGATTTGGGGGCTCAGTGAGCGTGTTCTAATGTATTAGGTTTAGGATGATTTCACATTTTATATTTGTATACAGTATGTCCAGTATGGATATGTGATAAGTCTAACTGTTTTCATGGGATTCTATTTCTGTGTGTATAGTAGGGTTGTAGTGAGTATCCCGCTTCATACAGTACGTTTCTCCTTGCGTATCTGTCAGTATTTTTAACATTAAAATGACATTAGCATAAAGATTGTGAATAATTCATCAGTCTTGAGTGAACCCAGATGCACTGGGCTGTCATTTCTCTCTCTCTCTCTCTCTCTCTCTCTCTCTCTCTCTCTCTCCCCCCCCCCATGTGAGTAGAGCACATGGTTCATAGCTGGTTTAATGGGATGGAATGTGACAGGTTATGTTTTCATCTGCCTGATATGGAGCCTAGCCTTGGAGGGAGGAGGGAGCAAGAGAGAGAGAGGGTGGGAAGGAAAGTGAGTTAGTCTCCGCAACCATAGACTGGATTCATAATTAGACATGTTTGAGCTTGTTGTGAATCAGTTAGAGATTATGCTCTTTCCCCCAACCCCAACACACACACGCATGCGCATGCACACGCACACGCACACGCACACGCACACATACACATACACATAGACACACACATACACATACACATAGACACACACATACACATACACATACAAAAACACATGCTCTGTATGGGGCCATTACTGCTGGTCCAGTGACTGCCTACATTTTGCTGTGTCTGTGCATTCAGAGCACCATTAGTCCAAGACTCTGTGAATAATTGCTGAATGGACCATGTTTTCGATGCTATCTACTCAGGTTCCAGTGTTGTTGGTTGGGGGGTTGAGGTTGTGGGAGGGTTGAGGAGATGAGGACATTGATTGATGTTTGAGACCAGTCACAAAGATGATACAGTATCTTGTACATTGCTTATCCAAGCATGTGTAGGTAATGTATGAACACCAATAGACCACACATACATTATACACCTTGCATTAACTTTAAGAAGTGCTTCGACGGAGGTTACTATTACATCAACATCAATCATAGCCTTAGCACTGCGATTGTGAAAATGAAATGGTCTTTTGGGTGCTGATGGCAACCAAATACGGGTCATCATCAAGATGTGAATGATTTTGTTTTCAAAAGGTGCATATTATGTCCCAAGTTCATTTTTAAGTCCCACAAATAAATTCTCCATTCAAAAACAATCTCAGCATATTTGCTTCTCTAAAAATCTGTCATTGAGTTATTGTTGTCGCTTGTCATTTTCCTCTAATTTTTTTCCTGTCAGGCTCCTTGGAATAAAAGGACAGAGAGGGAAAATATAGATAAAAGATTGGAGTGAGAGTGATAATTAGAATGAAAAGGGAAATGCTGTTATTTTGTGCAGACATTCTGTTGAGAGCACACTAAGCCTTGCAGAAGCATTAAATCTTAACTGCTATTCATTTCTGGACTTGTGTGTGATTCATCACATTATTGGACTTCTGTGTTATTTACACATTATTGCAATTGCACAAAACTTGTTGCTTGGATGAAATGACAGGAACAAGATAACAAAGATAGACAAATAAGCAATTATCTGGGTATGTATCAGAAATAATTTTCATTTGTGGATAGGCCAATATGGTATAGGACTTTTTTGCTCCTTTAACGACCCATTCTTAATTGGGTCTTCTTTTTATTCTTCTCCAGCAGTCCTAACATAAATGGAGCAACAATACAGGAGGATTATAGGGTGTAATATATGTTGTCATGACTGATGAGGTTTTTTGTTGTTGTTTATTGTGTTCTACACGGAGCAGAAATTGCTTTTTTTTTAAGATGACAAGGGAGCATAACCTCCTGCCCACACTTATCCCCTCTGCCCCTGCCAAGAATAACAATAACAACAACAACAACAACTGTAATCTCCTTTGCTACAGATTATTATATTTCTTTGTGTTGATATTGTGGCCTTTTTACTTGATCACTTCATGATCCTCCTCTTTGCTCTCTTCCTTTCGCTCATTCAAAGTAAATCAACATTTGGGAGAGGCAGAGACACTTAACCGCAATCACTTTCATTGTATTGCAATAATAAAATACTCTTAGGATTTACTCTTTTGTATTAAAAAGATGATAACAAGGAGTTAGAATGTAATATTAATAATACTAATCCTATGTGGGTTTTGAGGGAAGCCTAAGCACATAAGCTTTAGGATTTAAAGATACTGGCAAGTGCCAAGGTGAAAAATTACTTAGGATAAGGAGCATAAACAATCCCATGGTGTGTGTGATTTGATGTAATTATAATTGCAAAGAGGGATGTTCTTTTCATTGTTCAAGAGAAAGGAAGCTGGAGTGGTCAATCCCTTTGTTATCTGTGTATGTGTGTGTGTGTGTGAGAAAAAATATCTGTTTATTTCATTTGACTCTTAAAATTAAAATAAATTAAATCTTATCTATTTTTTTTAATTATTTTTTTTATCTATCGATTATTTTGTCAGCTCTTCATTATAATAAATTCTAATGGAGGTATACTTTACATTTTAATGTAATTCTCACTTAATGAAAATGGGTACTGTTTCACATGTTTGGCAGACTTGAACGCACTACCTTCTCATACCTTATCATACTGACTCTTACAGTGTTAAATACTTAATTATGTTTATGTTGTGACCTCCATTTAACTATTCACTTTTTAATTACTCCAATATTGAAAAAGGAAATCATTTTCCATTGTCATTTTGATAGCCTATACTACTAAGTGTTGTTTTTATGGTTCTAAACCCAAAACGGGTCCCTACATCACAAGAGCAACAAAATGTTTTATTGATCCTCTGGAAAATTGTTCACAGGCTGAAAAAAGTTCAGAATTCTGTATTCTATATTGTGTACAATAGCCACTCATTTGGTGCTCTCTGAATGTATTTGCATCAGCTATATTTTTTCCAATTAAATGCCATGCTTGCAACTAAACAAACACTGCCGGGTATCATTCATTTGTTTATGACATTATCATAGCTAAATCTGTGTGTGTGTGTGTGTGTGTGTGTGGTCAAGGGGCGGAGATGGGAGGTGGGGTTTACAAGTTTAGAGCCAATCAAAAGAGTTGCTGTCCCGCGGTCTCCAGTCCCATTGGTTACAATGTGTCTGTGTATCATCCTGTTGTTGCTTGGCTTGCTAGCTTCTAGCTAGCGGCTAATGGTAATGCTAGCAATTTTCGCCTGTTTCTCATAATACTGCTAATACCGTCACATATAACTATGCATTTTTTCCAAATGAGAGTTCTGCTGTTAAAGGTAAGCTCATTCCTCCCCAATGACATTGTAGGTCGCCAATTTGCTATTCTTGATTGGCTGCTGAGCTAACCGAGTAGCAAGCTAACGGGTAGCCAAGCTGACAACACTTGCTGTCTTAGCTAGATAACGTTAGCTAAGGTAAGGGTAACCATAAAGCGAGCAAGGTAAAGTGTCTGTCAATAAATACAGTCTACTAGTTATTGGTGTGGTAATTTTAGGTCAGTTTCAAAATGCTGGGTTACTAGCTAGCTCAAGTTAGTTCACATTGGCTATCGCTATGATGGCTTGTGTGTTATGTTTTCATGGCAACTTTATAGTTGTTGTTCCTATCTTGTATCTCGGCAATACCACAGTACCAAAACATTGCCCACATTGGGCTTTAACTTATAGTATAAGGTTAACGATAGATATATCATAGTTCCTCCTAGGGTTTATAACCCATACTAACGTTAGATTTAACAGACGTTAGATTTAACAGACTAAACAGTAATGAGTACTCCTCAGATGTAACCCTAACCCTAATTGAAGATCTTGGTTTATTGCAGACCGTTTGATTGTGTCTAGGACGATGAATGGGAACCCTCCTTCAGCTGTGTGGAGATGACCTGCCACCCCTTAGGGAATGGTCAGAATGGGGCCAGACGTGCCCCTTCTCAATGAATACAAGCAGGAGTTCTTCTGGAAGCGCTTTCCCCAGACAGTGTTGGGGGGTCCACGGTTTAAGTTGGGCTACTGTGCCCCACCTTATGTCTATGTCAATCAGGCAGTCTTGTTCTTAACACCATGGCTGTTTGGGGGCATTGGTACCCTGCTTTGCCAGCTGCAGCTGCTTCAGGAGCTCCATGCCGCAGTGCTCTCTGGTATGCTCATGTTCGGGGCTGCAGCGGGTGTCCAGGCCCTGGCACTGTATGCTGCCCGGAGGAGTGGCACAGTGGAGAGGCTGGGGGCGCCCAACATCCTGGCTGATGAGGAGGAAGTGGAATTCACCCACTGTGTCAGCCCAGAGACTGTCAGGTTCATTGCCCCTGGGAAGAGGTTTGGGCTGAATGTGGTGCTGCATACAGTGCTGGCTGGGGTGCTCTGTGGCTTTGGGACGTGGTATGTGTTCCTAGGCAAACTGACTGCTCTCTATGGCAGTATAGGTGTATCCCTCATTGTCTTCGTCCTGAGTTGGGTGACACTGTGTATAGCAGAGTATTCCCTCATTGTAAACACGGCCACAGAGACAGCCACTTTCCAGGCACAGGACACTTATGAGATCACCCCACTCACCCGGCCCCTCTACATCTTCACTTTCATTGCTGTGGACTTAGCTGATAGGTGAGCAGCAACAAAGTAGTTGTATAAAATCAATCATATAATGGATGGTAGTATAGGACTATCCATGTCGCAATAACAACGTGTTGGTGGCATGCAGGTTCACAGGCCCTGTCCCTGAGCTCCAATTGGCCAGTCAGGTTCTCCACGTGCTGTTCCTCTTCCTACCTCTGCTGTGGGCGCTGGGTATGCTGTCTCCCTTGGATGCCCTGCTCCTCTGGGGCATGGAGCAGGCTCTAGTATTTGGCTTGGGGGGTTCCCCCATGTCCAGCAATCTCAGGTAGTTATTTGATCTCCTGATTCAATGTTTTATCAGTCTAAACCAGGGGTGTCAAACTGTGTGTCATGGAAGGCCAAGAGTAATCTGGAATAGTGTTTGGTTGGAATGAAAACCTGCATACTCTCTGGCCCTCCATTGCACATGGTTTGACACCCCTGGTCTAAACCGTATTACAGTGTTAGGCTTGTCAATATTTATGTAATGAAAGCTTAATATACTTAGGATTTTACGTTGTTGGAGGAGTACTGTCATCGATCTCAAACATGACTTGTCCAAGCAAACAGATTTGATCTTAAATTGCTATGATGATTTTCATAAATTCAGCATTCATTTATAAAATATTCATTGAAACTGACAAATGTTTGTTCTTGAAAATATGGTCCCGTGCATTGAATACAACATGACTGCTTTTAGTATTAAGATGGTTTTGCCCAAAGCTAATTATCAGGTTAATGTTAGACAATTTTGACTTCTCAACAAATGTAAGCATAAGTTTGAAAATCTGTGTAAATGACCCTGGTGGCTCTTTCCTATGCCTTGATAAGATCGCCTGGTACTGTCTATGGCCATTGTTACACTCGTCATTTCAACATTTTTGAAATCTGATTCCAAAAATTGGATTCTACTGCATTGCTTTTTCCCGCTCTCCCTCTCCTTACATTGCTTCAATGTGCATTGTGGCTCGATTGCATCCAAATTACATACAATTCCGATCACAATGCGAACCTGACCACTTCCATATCTGTTTTTGAAGATATAACAGCAGTGCAAGCAAAATCCTATTTTTGTGCATCCAGACCTATCACTTACTGCAACCTGGCGTGATTGGATTCTAAAAGTGATATTGAAACGACAAGTGTGACCGTAGCCTATGAATTCTCTGTCCTGACTGTTTGTGTGTACTCTGTCCTGCAGGCTGCTGGTGATGTTCGTTGTATCTGTTGGTGTAGCTGTTTGTAATTTCTTCATCCCATCCACACTGGGTGTAGTTCTTTTCTCCATCTCCATGGGATTTCTGTTGAGCTTGGACCTCAGCCAGATTTCCACATTCTGTAGAGGGTCCAGGGCAGCCTGTGGTGACCATGGATGGCATAGAGGGGGGACGCCTCCTCCTCCTACATCCTTTGGCTGGCATCTGGGCTGCAGGGAGTTTCTGCTGTATTTGAGCCTGCTGCTGGCATCCATGGCAGAGGCAGGGCTATTGCATCACTTCCTTGGTTCAGCTCAGCCCCAGAGCTTGGTGAAGAGACCCCAGGCTCCTGTTAGCTACCTCCTCCTTGTCCTCTTTATCCTCTGTTGGGCTCTCAGAGAGATCCAGGGGGCCTATGTATTTGGAGTGTTCCTCAATCCCCTGTACCCAAGAGGAATGTCCAACGTGCAGACGTTCAAGCAGAGGAACAGAGGTCTATACGTTGCTGCAGCAATCAGAAGAGTCCTTCTTAATCTTGGTGAGCTTGTAATATTTTGAAACTCTGATGTTCTTCGGTCTTCACCTCTCCCTCAAGTGTTTGCTATGTGCAAATAGGAGAACAACAGTGGTCTGTATATGCTGTGTATATTGTGTTTTGACCTAGTACTCATGTTTCACTTCACAGTGTCTCCATTTGCAATGATCGCTTTCCTGTCCATGGATAACTCTCTACAGTTGCTCCATACCGCTTCCCTCAGTGTGGGATTCACACGGGCCTTTAGAGTGGTATATACACACACTAACAGATTGTTTTCTTTTATTGTAAGGAAAACCGCCCTAGAACATTTCAACACTGTTACAAACAAAAACAAGCTATTAGACATGTAAATTACAACACTTCATCACAAAATAACACCTGGAATGCATTGGAAATAACAGATTGATGATATATAACTGTAAGAGTATCTGAGGGTGGAATCTTCCTTTAAGCGTAAACATGGACATAGCATACAGAAAATGTTCATCTCAATAAGGAGCTTACATTTTTAAACCCTCTTGGCAGACATCTAATTCAGAGCTTCAAAGGATATCCTGTTATTCAAAAGAAAAAACATATCAATACATGAGAGCATGACTCCTATGTGCTTTTGTGTGGTCTAGGTTAGCAGGATTTCTGTGGTTTTCTTAGCATTAAATGTGCTTTTGTGCAGCTTTGTGTCTGCAAGCCCAAAGCAGTTTTTGCTAGATGTCAATGTCTGCCATGGTTAGTTCAGTGGATGCTCTTTGTTGATGTGCAGGTGTGGCAGAGCTCGGAGGATGCTCTGCTCCAAATGGTGGTGGTGGTCTCAGTGCAGCTGGCAGCTGGAGACAACACTCTGCCAGGGTGGGACAACCTGGGCACCGGAGTCCAGCTTCTTCTGGTAAGAACAACCTAAAATGCTTTACCTTCTTTCATCGCCATAGGTCATTTCATACCATATATCACAACCACATAGGCTAAATCTGTCCCAAGCAGTGCTGCCACATGTCTCTATTGTTTCCTGTTTCATGTCACTGTCTTGTGTAAGATAAGATAATATAAATGCTTAAAAGTGTGTTACTGCTTCATTTAAGAATTTACTTCTTATGGCCATGGACAGCCCAATCAGCAGTAAAAACAGTAGTCAATACAGTGCCCCTTGAGTAGTCTCCCAATCTTTCCTGTCTCTTTCCAACTGTTCAATAAAGGCTTTAAATCTTTAAAAAAATAAATACAACACATTTAAGCACATAACAAATCACCACAACATATACCACACAAACATATGTTGAAAAGACTTGACAGGGAGTCATAAGCATCAATGCTTAATGTTTGCTTGTCTGTTTCTGCCTGACCCAGGTGGGCCTCCTGATTGACAGAGTTGTCCAGTTCCTGGCCAAGCTGAAGTTCACCCTGACTGTGTTGGTGACATCTTGGACAGAGAAGAAGCAGCGCCGCCAGTCTGCGGGAACTCTCCTGGCTATGAATGCCTCCCTCTGTCCGCTGCTTCTGGCTGTGGTGACCCTCTCTGCCATGCTGTCTGCACCTCTGCTGCCCCTCTTCACCCTGCCCATCTTCCTGGTAGGGTTCCCCAGGCCACAGCGCAGTTGGCCAGGGCCCGTAGGTACCGCCTGTCCCTGCCCCGACTCCATCTTCTACCAGCAGATGAGTGGGAGTCTGGCCTCTGCTCTGAGGAGGGCCTTCGCAAAAGGATCACTTGGTTAGTTAGCCACGCCTCATGTCTCTTACTTCCCTCTTCTTCCTCTTAATCTTTCAAAAAAATATTGGAATTTGAAATTTCTGCATTTATGTTCTTAGAAGTAGAATTGATGCCCAGTATTAGCTATTATTAGTACTATTTTTTTTTTTTACATTGATCCTCCAAAATAACACCCAAGAGAAAATCACTTTGGTAACCTCTGCAAACAAAAATAGACTACAACTAGACAAGCACAATTACGTCTAAAGAGTCCGATTGTAATGTTCAATAAAAACACATTTCAATGACATCACTTGCTGAGGCTTAAGTTTGGATTGAGATTTTGCTATCGGTTACATATTGCTGATTTAGCCATGCTATTTACATCCTGAGCAGTAGGAACACTTAAGGTGGAAACAGAGCTTGAATTATTTTTTGTGTGTGTTGACTCATAATTGCAGTGACATTTTGAACTTTCTGATGGGTCAAGCGGGGACTGTATGGAAGGAGCACCTCTTATGGTTTAATATTAAGAGAAATGTTGTTGTTGTGAGCAGCTCTTTGGAGCCTCTGGCAGTAATGCAAGCTCGTAGGCTCCAGTTGAGCTTCCTGTGAAGTGACCCGAACAAAATAGCTCTGCTCTGTATTCATTACATCCAAATGTTTCCACACCATTAACTGGGTAATACTCTTTAGGCCAAACGACGCCACTGCTGGGATTTTTGTACAGTTGTCTATGTGCTATCAGGAGGGGGCAAGAGGAAAAAAAACAGTGCAAATAGAAGCTTAATTATTTATGGGTTGCTGTCTCAAAACAGAAAAAATACGCTGCAGTGATGTCATCACTCAATCTTTTTTTAACAACCTTTTTATTGGGGTTTTCCATACGTACAACATACAATTACAGACAGACAAATACGGAAAGACAAATAAATAAAATAATAATTATAATAAAATAAATAAATAAATGTAAACTAAAAGGAGGAAGAAAAATGTAATACGATAATGACATAGTTCCAAAACCCCTGACAATAGGACATTCCCATGAACAGTGATACAAGGTACCCTTTGCTTCTCTGCATTTAATGCATTCATCTGGTGTATTTGGATCAAAGTGATTTAGAGGGTGTGTTATATAGGTTCTCATCATCCATTTGTGTTGTAGAAGCTTGAATCTTGTATTAATTGTAAGCACTTGTGATTTCAAACAAGTATCCTTCCATTCTGCTTCCATTATTTCTTCATTTATGTCATGACTCCAAGCTAGTTTTTTGTCCACAGATGATTCTTGGGATTTTGAGATTAGTATAGAGTAGATTATAGATACTTGGTCTTTTCCAACAAACTGTTCCTTCATAATTTTTTCCAGGGGGAAAAGGAATGGTTTGGCAAGGAAGCCATTTTGTTAGGGATCTGGTAATTTTGTTTAAATTCCTCAAATGTTATCATGTATATCATGGTTGTATATGTCGGCAATCCTACCAACCCCTCTCTCTGCCCATTTTTTAAATCCAGGGTCTAGAGTACCGGGTTTGAAATTTGCGTTTCCCCAGATTGGGGAGAACAGAGAAAGTTGTGGTTGACCATTTAGGAGTGTTTGGACTTTATGCCAAATTGTGATGGTGTGTTTTGGGATTGGTTGTATTTTGATTTAACCTAATCATTAAACTAATTTTGATTTAATTCAATCTTCACCAAAGGGATATTTGTGGATTCTGAGAACCAAAACATGGCGGCTCTTTATTGTGCTGCACTAACAGATTTAACCTTAATCTCGGTTTTCTGTTATTCCATATAAACTTTGAAAAGAGTTTTCTCATTCTACTAAAAAAAAGAAGAGGGGGGGCATCAAGGGTATGGACTGAAACAAGACATTTTGGTAAGATGTTCATTTTTTATAATAATATATTGATGCGTCCAATCATAGAAACGGGAAGGTTAGACCATTTATTATGATGTGGATAGGTACTTGAAACCTGAGGGTGAGTTACTAAATGAAGTTGCTACTGGGGAATCTAATAAAGTATGGCGGACTTAGATTCATTCACTTTATAGCCTGAAAATTCTCCATAGTTTTTGATAAGAGATGTCAAAGCAGGAATAGATTTCTTCAACCTGGAAATAAACACGACCACGTCATCTGCAAAAAGGACAATTTTGTTTTCAAAGTGTCGTATTTTGATACCTGTGATGTTTGGGTGAGTGCGAACCGACACAGCGAATGGTTCAATAGCTAAATTGAATAACGGCAAAAGAACGCAACCTTGGCGGCAACTGCGTTTTAGTGGAAAGGGGTCAGATATTATGCTATTAGTCAAAACTTCGGCCAATGGGTTAGTGTATAATATTTTGATCCATTTGCAGAATTGTGTCCCAAAGCCGAAGCACGTTAGAACTTCGAAAAGAGAAGGCCATTCCACACAAGATTATTTTGCTGCATTTACAATATTCTAGTGTTCTGAAAGGCTTGACGTCCCTTCATCACTCAATCTTATTGTTTTCTTGGCTAGCTTGGGGTGCCCTAGCTGTGATGTATAATTCAGAATAAGCGCTTGTTAGGTCTTTTGATGCTCAGAGTCTAAAGACGGCAGTTTGTAGTGTTCTTTTGCTTTCCTTTGCCCCCTGTGTGACATTGTGGACTGTGGAGCAGTGAGCAATGAGCAGGAAAGAAGTATACCCACGTGTCACTTCCCATCACGCGGTAGTGTCTGTGACTCTTCCGAGATGTCATTATGGGACATGACATTATCTTTGACATGCAAACACTAGTCAACTTAAAACAAAAGCCTCCATCACCTTGCCACTATTCATTGATTTTGAAATAAATGTTTGTCCGCTGTCTTCTGCTCTCCAAAAATGAAAAGCCCCCAAGTCGTCTCCCATGAGAGGAATGGAACTAATGGAAGTAGAAATTCAATATTTAGATCTCTGTGCAGTCAGCCAGTTTTAACAGTATCATGACCTTCCTGTACAATTGAAATGGAAAGCCCATCCGGTAGCCAAGTTATCCACATAGTCAGTAGAGAGACGTGCTACTGATGCAAAATGAAAGGGCTGTGTGTCCCGGGGTCCCTTACTTATGTATATGTTATATGTGCTCCCGTATTTGTTGCCTTTAATTCCCATATCACAACATCTCTCTAACATGTTAGATGCATGGATGGCTGATGTTTTTCCTCTCCCTATTGTAGGTTCTTTATCCCCAGGCTCTCACTTCCTTGGCCGCTTTCAGGACCGCATGGTTTGGATAATGATCCTGGAGAGAGGATATGGCTACTGTACAGTCAATATTAAGGTACTGTTTTTATCCCAGTTTCAGGCTTGGCATTGTTTGTATGTTA
Source organism: Hoplostethus atlanticus (assembly GCA_034670405.1). Taxonomy (NCBI): domain Eukaryota; kingdom Metazoa; phylum Chordata; class Actinopteri; order Trachichthyiformes; family Trachichthyidae; genus Hoplostethus; species Hoplostethus atlanticus. Next base: position 5,187,366 of record JAXDDX010000004.1, read on the forward strand.
GGTTTGTATGCTGCTGTTGACATGCAGTGATTTATCAGGAGATTCTAGTTGTGTGTGTGATTTGTTCCAGGGTCTGGAGCTGCAGGAGACCTCTTGCCACACAGTGGAGGCACGGCGGGTGGACGAGGTGTTTGAGGCAGCTTTTGAGCGCCCTGAGCGGCTTGGTTTCACCCAGGGCCTTAACCTGCACTGGGGTAATGCCCTCACCCCTTGTGCTGCCCTCCCTGTGCGGGTCTACTCCGATGCCCGAAATGTGCTTTCTGGCATCATCGACTCTCATGACAATTTGAGGAAACTCCAGGATGACTTTCTAAAGGCGCTGGTCTGGTTGCTCCTGCGCTACTGTGTTCAGAAACATAAAGGATTTCCCTGGAGCAGCGAAGAAGGGCCAGGAGGTGGAGGCAGGAAGTCCCAGTCCTCCCAACTGGCCCAGTCCACTTGCAACCAACCTGTAGAGGCTGTTATAGTAGAGTCCAATGTGTCCTCTCTGAAGTTTAGGCAGGACAGCTCCAGCTTGACCTCCTTTGGTGACTGGTCAGATGAGGATGACTTATTTGGACCCCAACCGGCCAGGCGGACAGTGGCATTAGTGAGTACAGAGGCCCAGCTGGGACACACAGCACTGCAGACAGGGGCCCTCCTTGCCAGGCTCAGTGGAGATGGACAGTCTGTTTGAAAACATGGCCCTCTCGGCCCTGCAGCCACTGCAGCCCTTGGGACTGGGCCTTGGGCTCCCAGCAGTGGATAAGGGCCGGAACCCAGAAGTCTTTGGAGGGAGCCCCGGATCTCTCTCTCATTTGAATTTCAGCTGTCCCCAGTCAGAGGTGTTCAACCTACCCACAGGATGGAGGACAGCCCCCTTGCTACCATCCCGTTTGCTGCAGCTCAGGCCTTTGTTCCCTGAGGAGTGGTTTCGGTTTACCCTGGGGCGGTTTGGGTCTGCTGTGCAGGGTGAGGCCTCAGAGGACATGACCAAGGCCCTGAAGGAGGATGAGGCCCTGAGAGATCTGCATGCTCAGGTGGCCCTGTCATGCCTCATCTCTCTGGGGGCAGAGTCTGTCTTCACCAGCCCCAGCTATGTCTACAGGCTCTATTGTGGAGATGTGCCATGGACAGAGGGACTTGACTGGCTTTCTTCTAGTAAAGAACTTTACCAGCTCACCCTTCGGGCTTTCAGGTAAAATGGGCAAGGGGGGAGGGCGCTCTTGGGTTTGATCACTATGGCCACTAAAGTGTATTCCTGTTCTAAGAAAAGCTCCATGATTTTATGTATATCCTGCTTCTGTGGTCTTCAGGTTCAGTTTCAAGCTGCTGTTTGATCAGGCAAGTCTTGGGCCCATGGAAGGCCGTGAGGAATTGTTCAGCACCTTGGAGGAATATGAAAGGGACTGGTACATTGGCCTGGTAGCAGAGAGAGGCTGGCACGACAGCGTCCTTCAGGAGAAACCCTTCCTCTTCTCTCTAGGACATGACCTCACTATGGTAATAAAACATTCTTGTCAGCCTTTGTATTGTTTTTACCTTGCCAAATATAAGGGACATCTGTAGTTACCCAACATACACCCACACTCTGATTCAATCATTGTCATACAATAGAAGTTATCTAACAATACAATTCAGTTTTGAGACAATCTCATTGAAATGTAATATAGTGATTACTGTCCTTGTTCACAGGGTACTTACACAGGGCGAGTCCTGTCCCTGCAGGAGCAGCTGGTGCAGGTGGGCCGTCTGAATGGAGAGGGGGTGCGCGGCCAGTGGGCCAACCTGTCCTGGGAGCTACTGTATGCTACTAATGATGATGAGGAGCGCTATAGCATCCAGGCTCACCCCACCATGCTGAGGAACCTAACTGTTCAGGCAGCTGACCCCCCTCTAGGGTACCCCATTTACTCCTCTGCCCCCCTCCACTTCCCCTGTCTCTGACCCGTGGCGCCTTCGGCCCTCCCTGCTGAACTCCTTTAACACCCCCATACACTAACTGTCTCCACTCTTCCCATACCATAGGGAAGGAAGACAATGCCTTTCAGTTGATACTACCACAGCAAAATATCCATTTCCAAAATGAAGGGTTCACATTAACAAAGTCATGTGAAAACTAAAAAAGGAAAGGAAAAACAATATTCATCTCTGGACTTTTTAAGCTCAAGAGACGAGTATGTATGGGAACCATTTTTTCCTATTCACATATATTTGACTTTTCGATTGCCCACACCACACAGGAAGACACAGTGGCATCAACACTCTTTATTCTTGTGGAAGTTACAAAAGTTGCAGCTAGAAAGCAGTGACTTCTAGAAAAGTACATTACAGCAGACATATTTGCTTTGAACATTTGTCTTAAACAAGAGTTATCCCACTTGTGGTTTGTTTTTTATTAATTATTGTTTGTGCTTACATAAAGTGAATAAATTCCCCTCCCCCTTCAGGAGATACCAGCAGAATACCTCTGGTTTCATTGTACTTTTTAGATTTCACAATTTTCAGGTGTTTCCCTCAATGTCCACGAAAAAGGGATTTTTGCTGTTTTGCTAGGTAGTGTTAAATTCAAGGATGTGCCTTGGGTTTATCTTGCAGTATATGTAATGTGGTTAGTAAATATTTGCTATTGTTTTGTTTACAGTTCACTTGTTTACAATTTAGAAAGAAGAGTTAATTGAATTTGCCATAGTCTCTTGTATATATTGTTGATTTTATATGTGTAACTGTACATACGTATAATAAAATAGCTTGACAGAAGCAATTTTGTTATTAGTTTCACTAAGCAAACTTGGCAAGGCATGGATTTGACCCACACTGAATTGTACCAGGCATTCAACCAGCAGAGCCAGTGGTCAAATGAAATATTATTCCTGCAATCACGTAGGCTGTCTTTGCTAGATATTAGTGCGGATTGGAAGTAGTTTGTTATAAAGACAGTATAAGCATCAAAATATGGATTTACTTTTTAGATGAAAGCACTGCTCTATATTCATTTAAATACAGTCTGACTGGGCACATCCAAATTTCAAAGGTGACAACTTAAGATGATTTGAAAATACGTCCATCTTTTTTCAAACCCTGTTATGCCCTGGGAAGAGAGCACTGAGCCTTTCAAGCTGTTGTGTCCTTAAACATTTTCCTTTTATGTAAAAGGAAGACCTTGACATTCTGCAGGCAAACCCCTCTATCCAGTTCAAGCATTAGGAATGCAACAGTATGTTTTCCTCTTCAGTATGTGATTTTCAGGAGGACTTAGGCTTACTGAAGAATGCCACGTGTGCATCCTGCAATAGAAAAAGCTTGCTGTTAAAATAGATGGTAGACTAGTGTAAAAAATAGCAAATTAACAATCCTAAAAATGTGTCAATAGACAAGTTACATTCAAAATGAGATTTCTCTTAGTCTATTTGCTAATGCTGTGCAATGTTGCCTCAATGTACATGCTCATAACTCCTGGTTTATTAAAGAAGCTATGAATGCAACGTCAATATAGTAGCGATCTGACAGGTGACCCAGCACTCAAAAGGGTTCAGAGTACACCTGTAAATATACTGCATCCAGGCGAAACACTTTTCATGCTGTAACTGTCACATGCATGGCCTTGACATTGCTTTACTCTGATGACTTCACCATTTAGGAAGTCAAATCTTTAGATTTCATTTGCTACAGAGAACAGCTTTTATTTTTACCTTTCAAAATGATACATGTCACTGTAGCATTCTCCCAGTTCAACCTATCTAACTCGGGTAACACTGTGACGCTAAAATGTCTGGCCAGTTGGAACATGACCTTTCTGCATGGCCCTCAGCTGTCACTGACCAGCAGAGGCCACCAGACACACTGGTCAGTCAGTCAGTCAGCGCCGCTGGGAAGTAGTCATGCTCACTGTCATACCCTGGCCACCCCCTTCTTCTTATTAGACTGAAGCAAGGTCAGTAACAGCTGAGCCCCCCCAGCTGTTAAGAGACAGCTCTAAATAGTGTCTGCCACATTATGCTTTATTCAAGTATTTTCAGACTGTTCACACAGTGAGAATCCCCCAGTCCCAGGTCTGACAAAGCAAGGTCAACCTTAAAGAATGCAACAGCAAGGCCATACATACATAAACAAACACAACACCTGTCACATGTAAGCACTTTCTGATAAAATGAGGCCTGTTTCTACTAGTCTGAAAGTTTGCATACTTCTAGACTCTGAAAACATTTTTGCAACAGCACAGGGGGATGTTTTTAAGACCAAATGAAAGACTAAAAGAATCACCAAAGAGATCAACGCTGATAATAAATCAAGCCTAAGTGTAGGTTGAATGTGTGCCATGGAAACCATCTTAACCTAGTACACTGAAGTTTCTAAAAAAGGGAGTTGTGTACCTACCAGACCAGCTTTGAAATTCTGCAATATTTTTCTGCCCAGGAGATTTTTGATGAATGTCGGCGTATACTGCCACACATAATAAAACAGGAGAATGGGCTGCTGGGATATCCACATTTCCTTGGCACCATTGGCAATGCCCACCAGGATTAAACGCACACAGCGGCTTGTTGGCATCTTGTGTTCCTGGTTGCAAACTTTGGTCAAAGGCTTAGGTAAAGGAAGAAAAGGGGTGGGTATAGAAACCGTCAATAAGTTAGGAAACCAAAACTGTCTCTTAATAAATACATAATGGCATATGAATTGAACATTCAATACAGTGATGAAATACACAACAATCTTATGTGCCAAACGTCTAATAAGCTCCTCGATGAACACAAAGCATTACCTTGCCCACTTCCTCTGTGAAGGCATTGTGGACAATCTGTGACTGCACGGGCCCTGGACACACTGTGCTGATGAGTATTTTTGGATAGTCAATCAGCTCACTCCGAAGGGAATTGAAGAAACCCTGTGGACATTATGTGGACATTATCAGAAACAGGATGCACTCATTCAAGATAAACTAGGACAGCTAATAACTTGCAAGGATATTTCTTTCATATATAAAACTGGTACCAAATTAAGGACAGATCAAAATCAGTTTGATTTGCTCCACTGTAATAGGAGCCTATTCCAGTAGTGGTGTACAAACCAAGGTAGTTAGTTATCTAAAACACTGACAGGCTGAAGTAGCGGTAATGAGAATTTCTTCTGGTGCTCCCATTTCCTCACAGTCTACGTTGTCCACATGCAACTTTGACATCAGCAAAAACATTGTCTTAGAATCTCCAATTTGCATGACAGAAGTGGATTCTTATTTTTGTGCCTTTGAAGACATTGCATGTCTCTAAAATGGCCCAAATAGGTGTGGCCTCTGTCGCTCCAGAATAAACTTGTTGGTAAGGCCCAGGAAGGGTTAGCTGCTCTCTCAGTAGAAGAGGGATCGCAATATGAGCCTACCAGAAGCCTACCGACAGACGTTTAGACACCACAAAAACAGCAGTGGTCAGACCTTTGTTGAATTTGCAAGAGAGATGGCAGTTCTTTTTGTGGTGCACTGCAATTAAAGTTGAGGATTTTGATTCTCTTCGTGAATTGATGTTGTTGGGAGAATAGTTTGCCAGAGAAAATTGTTGTATATTTGAACGAACAAAAGACCTCAGGGTCTAGACCAGAGAATTTATTTTTTTGATCACTCCCAGTTGGAGAGTAGGGGTAGGGGTTCTATCTTGTCCTAAAGAGTAACGTGGGTGTTTCTACTGTCACAAAGCGCGTCATGTTATTGCTAATTGCCTAGATTTAAAACATGAGCTCTAGTCCGTGGAGTTCTCACTGCATTGAGTAGAAGTTTGGGGCACCCTGTACATTTGTTAAACACACTAGATCAGGGGTGTACAATCATGTACCATGGAGGGCCGAGTGTATGCAGGTTTTCATTCCAACCCGAACAATACTCCAGGTGATAGGAGGAACTAATCAGTGAAATCACCTTGGTTGGAATGAAAACCTGCATACTCTCAGCCCTCCATGGCTGATGATTGGACACCCCTGCACTAGGTTATAGGTGAGTGCCACCCACTGTACTCTATTTAGTAGATAGTAAAGGTAGGCTTTTGTTTGATTCTTTAGATTAGTAGCCTATCCTGGGTTTTAGTTAGTCGTTGGTTTGTTTTATTGGGTTCTTTGATTTGGCACCACCTTAAGCCCTTCTGAACACTGTTTATGGTTTACTTTTTGTAAACGTTGCCTGAACATCTCCTTCACTACCAGTGGAACCAGTTCGAAAATAAACCCTCCAGGCTTGATTCAGTATTTCCCTAAACACTCCCTAGATGGCCTGTAGCGTAAAAGCAAGCACTGGAAGATCCTGTCTGAGGACAAACTGAAACAAAACTGACCTAAAATCTAATTATTATGAAAAAACAAAGTTATGTACACAATGGAATGAAAAATTATCCAACTATTAATTATTAAAACTAATAATTAATAATGAAATAATTAAAACAAATTCCCTTCACCTGAAGAGCATGTTTGCTGGCAGCGTATCCCGTTGCCAGCGGCGCCCCAATGAGGCCAACTACGCTGCTGACCGCCACAATACTCCCAGTCCCTCGCTGCGTCATGTGAGGCAGCACCTGCTTGGTGAGTGAGACGGTACCCAGGAAGTTGAGCTCCATCAAGGCCTGGTACACATCAACACTGGTCTCCAAGAACAGAGAGCGCTGGCTTCGCCCACCATTATTAATGAGGATATCAATCTGAATTAGCAGAAAAGTAGATAAAACCAAACCCTCATTTTAATGGGTGTACAATATCTTTTTAGCTCACAATGCATGGATACAATAGTTTGGTTTGACCAGTTAAATCTGACCAGTGTAATGAAAAGGTATCTGAGTCAGCCATAATGTGTTTCTTGTTAAGCAAATGTAACAATTAAAATTTGGATGAGGTTGGATGTCATTTGTGATTTGACATGGTGGTTGAATATGTTGTCTCAAATAAGTAAGGCATTTTAAGTGTGTGCTCAGAGAGCATGTCTGGAAACAGTACCCTAAATGTCATAATTAAGTAGTTAATCCAATGGAAATGTTGATGCCATTAAAATGAGTTTACTGAAATCCCTGCGAAATAAGAAGGAAAAAGGACTATTATGAATTATCAAGTGCATTGGCCTTACTTTGCCAAAGTGCTGGATAGCAGATTTCGTTTTTGTCTCATGTGATGTCCTCTCCAACAAATCAAGTGGAAGAACAAGAATATCCTTATCTTGTAGGTTGGAACACTCTTGAGGAATAAATGATGAAAATAATTCAGCTGGTCAAGAGCTTAATAAGAGTTAAAGGAAGAAAAATCACATTTCTTGGTGTTTTGGAAAGAAAGGCCGACTGAAAGAAAGAAATCACTCAGTCATATGGCAATGTAATACAAATATTTGTTATACATTCAATAATTTTAGGCCTATGTGACTTATCATTTGCACCTAGAATGCGTTTTAGGCTGTACTGTAATCTGACACACAAAAAGCTTCACTCACCCAAACAGCGACGTTTCACCCTATTTAGCTGATCAGCACGACGGGCAGACAGAATAAGGCGAGACCCACAGCCTGCCAGTTGGTAGGCCAGCTCCTCTCCAATGCCACTGGAGGCTCCGGTGACCCAGACCACCAGCCCTTTCAGCTTGGTCTCTGTGGTTACAATAAACACATGTTAACACTTTGCTGTCTGTGACTACTCTGCATTGAGCTTCTCTTCTGTCAAGACCAGTGTTGGGCAAGTTACTCAGGAAGTGTAATAATCGCGTTCTGGCAATGTAGAAACGCAGCGTTACTTGGATTAATAAGTAATATAATTACTGTTTTGGAAATTGTAATCCCTTACACTACTCGTTACTAGGGAAAGTAATAATATTACTGCCCAACACTGGTCAAGACTGACATGAATTACACTATGCTTCAGTGGACCTGTTCAGGCAAAGATTCACCACATAGACCATTGGGTTTCTACAAAGAGTCAATGTTACTGCCATGATACTCTTCCTGGGCTAATTAGACCAGTGTGTCCCAATCTAGCTGTAAAGGCATTTAGATATACGGATACTACTCACAACGACGTCTCAGAATGTCAGAAGATAAGAAAACTTTGACCTTTAAAGATCATTGCAACATGTCATATGGTTTTGTCACATTGAGATGGTCAAAAGTGACAACCCCAATATAACCTGTCTTCTCAGGTCAACTAGAAGCATATAATCAAAAGGAGCTGGGGCAGGTTTAGCTTTAACTTACCTGGTTTGTTCCCTACCATGCATGCCCACAGTAGAGTGAAATCAGCATCCGCAAAAACGAAGCGCAGTAACTGAATTAGTGAGTAAAATGGTATAAAATACCACAGCGCAGACAGAGAGAAAACATCCATTTGTTGGAAATAGCACGAATCTATTTCACAATGCAAAGATTTGGGTGAAGATTATTGCAAGCCAAAGCATATTGACGCCACTTCCGGTATGGTATTTTCAATATAAAAGCTCGTGTTTCTTATATGAAGTTCTGAAAGTAAACAGGAACACAAACATATATCATGAGTGAGAAAAGAATGGTAAGAATGGAAGTTTTCGAATATATATATATATATCCCACTTGTTTTAAGCAACAAATATATAAATACATTTATCTAAATGTTTTACAAGATATTTTAGAGAAACAGAGCTTTTTTTAAGTGACCATTTTAACGTTCAGTTTATTCACATATGGTCTTGAAAAAAGTTATTCAGATTGAATGCAAATTATCTATCTGTCTGTCTGTCTGTCTGTCTGTCTATCTATCTATCTGAGGAGGATAAATTCAATTTAACAGTTATCTTCTTCACTAGAAGTTAGCTCAAGGAGAGAAAGTATAAATGACTGGTCTGATTAGACATGTCCCTCTCTCCACCTACAGTATAGACTTTTGTGGATGTCTGGACTAAGTCATATCTAACAACTGAAGCCATCTCAGATGGGGTTCCAGGGACAAATTCGAAATGTGGGTCTGTGGCCTAATGAGTTTCTAATTGGAGGTCCAAAACATGAAAAAATGTGGGAACCCCTGTTGTATACGGGTTGTAGACCATGGTGTATACAGCAGAGTAGCCAGAGCTCTGCTGGGATGATGTCATGTTTTCAAGTACGCAATCTGCAACATCCGGGTCCTCTTCTTCCTTCTGTTTGGTTCTTTGCTTCAGCAGCTAGCTAGCAAGCTGTCAAGCTGTCAAGTGGAGAGGCTGGGGCAGACGTTTCGGCTTCTCTCTATTTGGCCACAAAAAGCTTCGGCCCACACTTTCAAAAGAAATTCTGTTAGAATATACCTTAGGTCGCCAACTGAGATAATGTAATGCATCCCTGGCTTACGCAAAACAGGGAGCTCCGCACTTACACAATTTATGCACTGAGTCTGAGAGACGATTGCTAGCTAACTAGCTAGCTAGCTTAGCTAAACCGCAACCCCCCTCATCTTGTTGGTGTACCCTCTGGTTCGAACTGCTGCCACTCAGTCCTTGTCACTGTCGCAGCTTCTGTTGCTGTTAACCGATATTTTGGAAATTTGGTAAGTCATAACGAATAATGGCTGCATGATGTTTACTGTTACGCTAACTAGTAAGATGCTGTTGAGCAACGTTAGTTAGTTAGCTATGTTAGCATTTAGCGATAGTAGCAAGGCCGCGGGCTCTCCTTGCCTTACGTTAGCTAACGATAGTAGAGAGGCCTGTCAAAGTTATAGCTTGTGAGGGACAAGGGTCAAGGCCCATAACAAGGCAAGGGTGTTTGTTTATTTTGGTTGTGCTCTTGGTACAGAGTTGTTAACTTTTTTAAGTTGATAACCATCAACGAAAGACCACCTGCTTTATCAATTTCCTAACGGTGTAGCACACCACTATGGTGCGTTAACATTAGATTTATCAAATCTCCTGAAATTGTTTTGTACTAAAGTTAACGAGTAACCGGACAGTTGGTTAGTTTGCTATGCAGGCATTTAACATTAGCTTAAAATAACGTTAGCTACTAAAATAGTAGCTACTATGCTGAACTGCTCTGCAGTGCAAGTGTCAGATAGATGCTACTAGTACGTTGTCAGTAAGGTTGCTTTTAATATTAGACTCGGTCACCTAGTGTTTAAAGACCGTTTTAGTTTTATCTATGCTAGCAGTCAGTGTGCCTAATATGTAGCCAAATATGTACCCAAGTCTACTATTTTTAGACTAGAGCAGGGTGCCTGAACTCAGTTCCAAGATGCTAATCTTTTTGCCATAAAAGGATGACAGCCGTGCCATCTGTTTTTACCCAATTTATATTTGCAATTTTGACATGCTATGCAGTATTCAGCTTAGATCTCACTTTTTGGAAAATGATCACAATCTTGACTAATTAATTGCTGCCTAATTATTAGTAGAAGCAGTAAATTCCCACATATTTCCTAGTTGTTATTATATACAACATTTCAACAAACTGTGGCTCTTCTAAATAGAGTTATTGCTTTTAATTTGCTTTGTAGGATTTAAGAGGGACACAATGGGGGCGTTTTTGGACAAGCCAAAGATGGAAAAGTACAATGCCCACGGTGAGGGTAACAGCCTGAACTATGGTCTGAGTAGTATGCAGGGCTGGCGGGTAGAGATGGAAGATGCACACACAGCTGTAATTGGTTTGCCTCATGGTCTCGACCCCTGGTCCTTCTTTGCTGTTTATGATGGGCATGCTGGCTCCCAGGTGGCCAAATACTGCTGTGAGCACCTGCTGGAGCACATCACCAGCAACCCAGACTTCCAGAATGGTCTGGTGGAAGAACCGTCTGTGGATAGTGTGAAGAATGGAATCCGCACAGGCTTCTTGCAGATTGATGAACACATGCGGACCATCTCTGAGAAGAAGCATGGTGTGGACCGCAGTGGCTCAACTGCAGTAGGAGTGATGATTTCTCCAGGCCACGTCTACTTCATCAACTGTGGAGACTCAAGGGGACTCCTCAGCCGGGGTGGAGCCGTGCACTTCTTTACACAGGATCACAAGCCCAGCAACCCACTAGAGAAGGAGAGGATCCAGAATGCTGGTGGCTCAGTCATGATCCAGCGAGTTAATGGGTCTCTAGCTGTGTCGCGAGCTCTGGGAGACTTCGACTACAAGTGTGTTCATGGAAAGGGCCCCACAGAGCAGCTTGTCTCACCTGAGCCTGAAGTCTATGCGATAGAGAGGTGTGAGGGGGAAGACGAGTTCATTGTGCTAGCTTGTGATGGCATCTGGGATGTCATGGCCAATGAGGAACTGTGTGAGTTTGTCAGGTCCAGGCTAGAGGTGACAGATGATCTTGAAAGAGTCTGCAATGAAATTGTTGACACCTGCTTGTACAAGGTAACTCATGCCCACAGCATTAACAGTAGTACAAAAATGGCATTAGTAATACACTTAGCTATTTTTGGTATTGTGATTGATTTACATGACTTCTGCATATGTTATTCTTCATTTTTCAACAGGGAAGCCGAGACAACATGAGTGTTGTGTTAATCTGCTTCCCAGGGGTCCCAAAGGTATCTCCAGAAGCTGTGAAACGGGAGATGGAGCTGGATAAATACCTGGAGAGCAGAGTAGAAGGTAGGGGGGAAAAACTAGTGAAAATTGACTTGCAAAGAAACTTGCAATATTGGCATGTAATGCTTTTGACTTTCTGGTTCTTCCCGGTCCTTTGGATACTTCTTTTTCCTCTATAAAAGTACAGTGTTTACCAGGGTTTCCCTGCAATTCTTTTTCAGCCAGAGCACCAATGTAGCATGCTGCTCAGCCTAGGGTTAGGTATCAAGTACCGGTGCTGAATTAGGTACTGGTTCCTGATTGGTCGGAAATATTGTCTGAAATTAACTTTTTTTTGGTCAAACATTCCATAAAGAGACAAACAGATTTTGAATTTTAATTTAAAACTTACTCACTTATACTATCGATCAAGTCTGTAATTCATCATGAAGTGACTTGGCACAATTACATTAAGTTGAGGTTGAGACTCGACCACTTTGTGTAGAGCCACCATTACAGGCAGCCAGTAAACAACCTGTTTTGATATAGTCATTGTGTTACCTGATTTGGTTGAGAATTACGGTCAGAGAAAGTGTAGAGTAGCCTGCAGGGACAAAGTTTGAAAAAAAATATTAAGACGAAAGACCGTATATAACTGAGGCACACAGTATTATCATCTCAAAAGTTACGGGCCAGGGTGATGGGTGACCCTTATTGATTTGTCTGGCAAAGGCAATTTTTACTGCCGCTAAGTGCTTGGCAGGTGTTAATTTTAGACCCTGGTTGGAACCGAAACACTGATAAGCTCCTGGATAAAACTACTGCTGTACTGTACTGCTATCGATTTTTAACTATCTAATTCATTTGAATTAGTTTACATCTCAGGAACTTCCTTAATAGCCCAGTGTATTGATGTTTTCTAGCAGGCCCTTAGCAATGGTTGTCTGTTAAGTTTTTTGCATTTCAATCATGGCAGAAATATTAAAGCATTCAAAAGTATGGGCCCGCAGATGGAAATTCATATAGATACAGTTTATGTAAAAAAAAAAGATGTTGCGCGCAAGGGGGCAATATCAGCAACCTCATGAAACTCTCAACTCCAGCATGCCATGAATTTGAAACAGTGCAGTGTTTGGCCTTCTTGGGCAAAGTTTCTACTGCTGATGCAATTCCTCAAAATACGGTCTCGTCTTCATGCAGTCAAGGTATCATGCCTTAACAGGGGGTCAGTCACTTGTCCTTTGGTGCCAAATTTGTATTTGTACAGATGAAAATTAAAAAAAAATGTATATCCATTGCAAACATTTTTGTAATTTAATTGGTCAGCATAACTTTCTACCTACAGAAAACATAGCAAATGCAGTGTTTCCCATATAGGCCCATTTATGGTGCACCACCACAATATCAGCACGGCCGCCCCAAAATAAAAAGTTAGTCAATGTATAGAAATTGATCTAAATCGATCTCTTAACTTATGTGAGACAGACATCACCTGCTAGAGTCTAGAAGCTAGACGGACACAGGCAAAGTCTGACCTCAAAAACCTGATATCAACTCAACAATGGAAGGTAATGTTAACTTTTTTCCCTCCGATATTGAACTCAGAATGTTACCGTCATCATCGTCACTCTCCACAAGAACGCAATATCAAAGCTCTATAATTGTTCATTTCAAACTGTAGTCCATATTAAAAAATGATTTATGTTTGCAACAAAAAAAAATTGCATAAATATCATCAAGGCACTTCAGAGCCTCAGTAAGCCTCAGTGACTCCTTGTAAGCCTCAGTGACTCCTTTTAGCCCTGTAGTAGACAAATGGATACTAAGTAAGCTACCTCTGTTTAGCCCTTTGGTAGACAACTGGTTAATGTACACTATCAAAAAAAAGTCCTGTTTGGTAACTGCCAATTTGGAACTTGCTAGAAATCTGTGCCACTTTCAGTGATCTTTACAGCAGCAGGTAGCCAGTATATGACAACATTGCCTCAGCAGCTAGCTATATAGTGAACCTTCGGTAGATGTCAGTTGACTGTGTTGTGTTACCACCATATCGGCACACCTGTCAGTCGAGGCAGTAGTGGATTGCTCTTACGTATAATGGAAAAACTTTCTACTTGGTTAGCCACAAGTAATTCATGTATTCTACAATTCAACAAAGTGTCTGCAATTTGAGGGGAATCACAGAGCAGAATATTGTTTCCTTATCACTTGCCGTGTGGTGTCACAACCCCCCCTTCCCTTCCCTATTATTTATAAATCCTTTATTCTGCTGCCCTCCTTGTTGTCTCCTACATTTCTTTGATTTTCAAGTTGATCAGTTTGTTAAAGCTCACGTTGTCCAACCAATCCATACATCTTACAGTGTGATAGTGGTGGCATACTATTTACTGAAGCGCATACACCGATACACACATATAGAGAGAAAGTACATCTAAATTTGGATCATAGTAGACAATCAGACTACCATTAAAGTTGAACGCGGCTTATCAAAATAAGTTAAAGGTAATGCATTTTAATAGCACAATTAAGTCAGATATTTTTTCATTAAGACATTTTCATTTTGAATGCTTGTTTTTTGCCTATGTGTTTTAAACTGATCCAAAAGAATATCTCTTTGTTCTCCAACAGAGATCCTCAAGAAGCAGGGTGATGAAGGGGTTCCAGATTTGGTCCATGTGATGCGGACGTTGGCATCTGAGAGCATCCCAAACCTCCCTCCTGGAGGAGAGCTGGCAAGCAAGTGAGTGAGCTTTGTGATTAGAATGAACAAGATCATCAAGAACTCAAGTATTTGTAGTAATATTTTCTTATTGTATATTGGCTACTGTCTGAGATTAATCCTTGAGCACCATGTTTTATTCCCCCCACCCCTCAGACGAAGCGTTATTGAAGCGGTGTACAACAAACTCAACCCCTACCGAAGTGATGACACAGTAAGTATCCTATCTTGTCTTTAAAAAAAATAACTACCTGTAGGTGTGCTTGGTTTCAGTATGCATGCTTTATGATTTGGTGTTTTGCATGCCATTACTATTTAACAAGATTAAGAAAATAGCTTTGTGGTCAAGTAGCAGGGCTGAAATGGAATGGAGTGGAATTTTCCAAAATGCAATCAGAAAGAACCATTATGCATTGGCCCTACAGTGGACTGGTGACTGTCCAGGGTGGCTCCCTGCCTTCAGCCCAATGTCTGCTGGGATAGGCTTCTACCCCTCACAAACCTGAAAAGCATTAAGCGGGCCACAATTTCATGTCCTGTGCCAAAGGAAAAATCTCATTCTTACCACACAGGCTGAGTTAACTAATTAGCACACCTTCAACCAGAGAGGGAGGAACCAAGAAGTAAAATCAGCTTGTGTGGTGTATGGTTGGAATAAAAACCTGCATACTCTTCCATAGCACAGGACTGGGCACAACTGTTTTTTGAGGGGACATAGCTCACAATGCCTGTGACCTATGTGTAAGCAGACAGACCACAAAGCTATTGCTCCATTTCAGAGATATTGTACTTTCAAATTTCCAGCAAATAAGCTTACTGGGTCAGCTACTTGTCATCATGCACATGTCTTTTAGTCCTTGACAATGAAAACTGGCACTTTGTTTCATTATTTCATCTTTGGATGGGTATGGTCTACAGAGTGATCCCAAAAATTACAGTGCCTTCAGAAAATAATGAAGCTTTTTATACATTGGTTGGTGTTGCAGCCTGAATTCCAAATGGTTTAGATTTGTTGTCACCAATCTACACAAATTCTCCTTAATGACCTCCTTAAGTGAAAACATGTTTTTAGAAATGTTTGAAAATGTATTTAAAATTGAATTTTAAGATTTATTGAGCCCCTTGAGACAATAGTTTTTAGAAGCACCTTTGGCAGCAAATACAGATTCAAGTCTTCTTGGATACATTTGTATCAGCTTGGCACATCTGGATTTTGTGCAATTCTTCCTTGCAGATTTGCTCAAGCTTGGCCAAGTTGGATGGGGAGCGTCTGTGAACAGCTATCTTCAAGTCATTCCACCAATTTTCAGTGGGATTCAAGTTTGAGCTTTGGTTGGGCCACTGAAGGACGTTCACATTCTTTTTCTGAAGCCATTCCCGTGTTGATTTGGCTGTGCTTAAGGTCATTGTCCCATCAGAACAAAGACTGCCCTCCCAGTCTCAGGTCTTTGACACTCTGAACTAGGTTGTCCTCAAGAATTTGTCTGCATTTGGCTCCATTTGTTGTTCCCTCTATCCTTACAAGTATCCCAGTACCTGCTGCTGAAAAGCACCTACACAGCATGATGCTGTCACCACTATGCTTCGCGGTAGCAGTGGTGTTAGATTGGTGATGAGCTGTGTCTGTTCTCTGCCAAACATAGTGCTTGGCATTACGGCTGAAGAGTTGAGTGGTTGTTTCATCAGACCACAGAGTCTTTTGCCTCATGATTTGAGTTTTTCACGTGCCTTTTGCAAACTCCAAGGTGTGCTGTCACTTGCCTGTTTTTTCAGGAGTGGCCTTCTTCTGACCACTCTGCCATGTAGCCCAGATCTGTGAATTGCTGCACTGACTGTTGTCCTTGCAGGAAGATTTCCCATTGCAGCCAAGGAACTCTGTAGTTCTGACCGAGTGGTCCTTGGATTCTTGGTCACCTCCCTGACCCACCTCCCCTTCCTTCCTGCCTGGTTGCTCTGTTTGACTGGACAACCAGCTCTAGGAAGTTCTGGCAGCTCTGGCAGTTTCATATTTGTCCATTCCCTAATAATGAAGCCTATTGTGATCTGAGAGATCCCAACCCTTTAGAAATTGTTTTATACTCTTCCCCAGATCTATGCCTCATCACATTTCTGTCACTAAATACTACAGACAATTCCTTGGTAGACTTCATGGTAGAGTTTATGCTGACATGCACTGTCATTTGTGGGACCTTATATAGACATGTGTGTCATTCTAAATCATGTCCAATCAATTGAATTGCCCACAGGTGGACTCCAATCAAGTTATCGAGACATCTCAAGGACATTCAAAGTAATTTGGATGCGCTTTAATTCAATTTGGATTATCATTGCAAAAGAGTTGAATACTTATTGACTCAAAACATTTCAGCTTTTCATTTTTAATTAATTTGTAAAAAAAAAAAGTAAATAAAAATCACTTTTACATTATGAGTTATTGTGTGTAGATCTGTGACAAAATAAATCATAATTTAACCTGTCTTGAGTTCAAGCTGTAACACCACAAAATACAGAAAGAAATTCAAGGGGGTTGAATGCTTTCTGAAGGCACTGTAAATGATCTGATTATTTAGTCAAATTGAGTGATCTATTATTAGAGGGTCTTTGTCAATACTAAGTCCCCAATACTAAGTAAGCAAGGATGTCAAACCCAATCTGGGGTACAATGGCATGTGAATTGAAAAATAGAGGGGTAAATTATCAAGTGATTTGATTAATTTAAAGCCGATTTGATTGAAACAGTCGTGATATGATGAAAACAGAGCCATGTTTCATCATTTTCCCCTGTCTTACATTCATCATTCACAACACATAATTGCCATTTATCATTTAAGGAAAGTGGCCTCAAGGGTGGGAGTAACAAAAAATAATTGAAAAAAAATGGAAGTGATGAAAATGCTTACAAATGAATAATAGAAGTGATGAAATGTGTGTGAATTGAAAAATAGTGATAAATTGTCAATTGATTTGATAAACTTGATTGACATTTTATTTGAAACAGTGTTTTGATAATCAACTGGTCTCTGTTACTGTCTACTGTCTACCATTCATCATTCACAATATCCAACTGACATTTATCCTTTACAGCAAGCAACTTTTGTTACTTCCGCCCTATCAAAAAAAAAGAACATGCCCACTCAACCAGGGCTGGTGATACACCGTACACCAGTTTTAGCCTGCTATATTAGGGTGGGCTGGTAGATGTAATAGGTGGGCAACTCAATCAGCGTCAAGCTTTTCCGTCTTTGACAGAGCAGCTGCAGTAAGTCCGCTGTTGAACTTCAGTGGGCGTGGTTTTTGATTGACATTTTGGGCGGAAGTAACAAAAATTGTAAACGATAAATGTCAGTTGGGTATTGTGAATGAGACGGTAGACAGTAACAGAGACCAGTTGATTATCAAAACACTGTTTCAAATAAAATGTCAATCAAGTTTATCAAATCAATTGACAATATATCATTCTATTTTTCAATTCACATACATTTCATCACTTCCATTTTTTCAATTATTTTTTGTTACTCCCACCCTTGAGGCCACTTTCTTTAAATGATAAATGGCAATTTTGTGTTGTGAATGATGAATGTAAGACAGGGAAAATTATGGAACATGGCTCTGTTTTCTATCATTACTGTTTTAATCAAATCTGCTTTAAATGAATCGAATCACTGTATTTTTCATTTCACATCCATTTTTACCCCTCTATTTTTCAATTTACATGCATTTTCATCACCTCCATTTTTATCAATTAATTTTTGTTACTTCCACCCCTCATACAATGAATACATACAGTGGCCATATGGTAGGCAGCAACAGCTCAATGCAGTTCAATATTTTTTCATTATTTTATTTTGCATTACCTCTTTCTGAAGGTAATAATTATGCAAACATAACCCCACTTTACAACAACTCCAATATTATTCCCCTGAAATTAGATGGACTCTTTTGCAAGTGGAAGGTCACAATGATGAATTGGTAATAATAGAACAGATGCTACTACTACTCTTCAGGGTTAAGACCACGTGAGCAATTTTTCTAAGCAATTATAATCATGACACTGAAATTGTATGTGAGCTGACAGACCTAGTTTGAGACGTCCATTACTGGCAAACTCTTAACTGCTTTTGTGTACCCTCTGGATCAAGTCTTGACACCTCCACATCACATAATTCACCTTGTATTTTGGCACTAACATTTTTTTATGTAGCCTAATCATTCAAATGCTAGTTAGTCTAAACAAGGGAAAACTTTAATGGAGTGGACAAAAAAGGCATCTTGATAATCCCTTTTAAAAATCACAGCAGTATGAGCGAAGGGATAAAATATTTGACATTATTGACAGAAGTCTCTTAATAACGAAAGTATTTTGTACAATACATTAGTGTACAATACCCTATTAAAATGTATTATGTATTATAATTGAAAGTCAAAGTTTGAACTTACTATACATTTTTGCTTAATCAAAAGATTATTGTACCTATCCCTTATTGTGGTATAAAAGCTGTAAATATTTATTTTGTGAACTGAAATTACTAATGATTCATAAGAATTTTTCGGTCTATTGGGGAAAGACGGGAACAGTGTTTTAGTTGTAAATATTTGTATTTATTTATTTATTTTTACATGTGTGTGTCAACTGTCCATTACGCTCACAAATTGTCATCCATTTTCAAATGTTTCCACTTCACTCATCATCATACAAATAACACCCTGGCTTGAACCATCCCCTTTAGTAAGGTTTCTTGTAGCTCTTTTTCAAGGGAAGATGTTTGTTCGTTCCTGGTTTGACATCAGTGTCTAGTGATAATACCAAAACGGGTCTATCAGACATGTTTTAGCCATTAAGGAGAGATGGACTAAATGTTCTATCACCAATATTGGGAACAGTGCTCCTAACTTCATTAGGTCTTGTGTAAGAATCAAACTGATAATTTGGTCAGACATGTGCATGATAATGGCATATTGCTGACTCTGCCTTAAATTGGTAACTCTGACACTTGCCTTATGCCGTTTTATTGGTTTGGTTCCTTTACAATTATTTCAAAATCAACCCATATGCAATGAAATGTGTCATATGACCTCTTCAGTTGCATGTGCTTTGAGAATGGGCTATAATCAAGCACTGATACAAATCATGTTAGCTCATATGATGTGTCTTAAATTGGATGTGTTTCTGTGATGATTGACATGGATCCAGGGAGCAGACTTGCAGAGAAATTATTTTTTACTCACCTTTGGCTTGTGATCACATTTGAGAACATTTGTTTCACAGATGCGAAACAAGCACTTTGTCTCACAAGTGAAGTGTGTCTGACATCTCTTCCTTTTGGGACACTATAATGGCATTCAATATGAAATAAAAAAAGGCACAATCTATGATGTGATTTTAAATACACTAAAAGGTGTGGATTGTGCTTTTATGGACAATAGTGGTTAACCTTAGTTGCAGTGTTTGTTTTTGGCACAGTGGGGAAAAAATGCAATTCTGGTGCTATATTTTTATATATTTGCTAAAACTGGACGGTAAACATCACTTTTTTGATAGCTTAAGTGTAATATGAGATAATATGTAGTGGTAACAAGTTAGAAATTCCACCTTCTGTTGACGTCATATCTTTATATGTTCTGTTCTATGTAGAAGATAATTTTTTCTGGACTTGCGTGAGGCGAGTAATTTTGGGAGCAATCCAGAAAATGGAGCACTAGCCCAGTTGGCGAGTGAGATTGGGCAGCAGATTCTCAAACCCATGTATGAATCTACACCAACATTTAGTTAAGGTGTCATAGAAATTCCAGTGCAGTCAGTTGCCAGTATTCTATTTAGTCTGCCTATCAGAACTCTTTAGCCATGGTGCAAATGCTCAAAATTGATGCAGCAGCATTTGACACATGCAGCTCTGTAGCTCACTGACGGAAGTAGCTTTCTAACGTAAACAAAACCAGCAGCAGCATTACAAATAAACCTCATCCAAAAACATATTGCTTGCAAATGTTTCACAGCAACCACCTCTGGTACAGAGTACCAGCCTGCCTTACATACAACACCATAGCAGCCAAGCAGGAACCCATGCAGACAGCCAATTTCAAACTAGCAACAATAAAATATCGAGAAGTCAGAATTGCATGTTCGACGTGTTGCTATACATACATACAGTTCTGGCCAAGATTATTGGCACCCTTGCATTTTATGCAGATAATGTACAATATCTTTGAAACAACTTTCATCTATCGATTTATAACAGCACATGATCAAACAAAAAGAATAAAAAAAACTAAAAATCTGTTATGGTTTTAAAATTGATAAGGGGCTGTGTCCATGATTATTGGCACCCTTTAGAACAGTTCAAATCAATTTTGTTGGTCGAAAATGGTGAAGAGAAAAACTATTATCACCAAACATAAGTGTTCACAAGGCTAGGCCATCTCCAAAGACCTTGGTAGTCCTGTTTCCACAGTTCACAATGTTATTAAGAAGCTTAATCGAATTGAGCTTCTCATCGAATCTCCCAGGATGTGGTGAAAAGAGGAAAATTGATCTCAGATATCATTGAAGGTTGGTGCAAGCGATTGAAAAAATACCTCTCATGACATCCAAAGATCTCAAGGCTGACCTGGAGAGGTCTGGGGTAATGGTTTCAGTCAGTAGCCTCGTACCATACACGGGACACAGAACCAAGAAGGGCTTTATGGTTGGAGGCCAGGGAAGACCCCACTGCTGAAAGAAAAACACAAGAAGGCCCGGATTGACCTTTGCCAAAACCCACCTGGACAAACAAATCCTTCTGGGAAAATGTTCTGTGGACCATTGAAGCCAAATTAGAGCTCTTAGACAATGCAGACCAGCACTTTGTTTACAGATGACAGAATGAAGCTTTTTAAGAAAAGAAGGCCCTGCCTACAGTCAAATACGGTCGAGGTTCCATAATGCTGTGGGGCTTCTTTGCTGGAAGTCATTAATGTATTAAGGGCTTCATGAAATCAGAAGATTACCAAGGCACTTTGGAGCAAAATGTGCTACCCACTGTCAGAAAGCTGGGTGTCAATTGAAGGTCATGGGTCCTCCAGCAGGACAATGACCCAAAACATACATCCAAAAGCACCTGGGAATGATTCGAGAAAACATTGGACTGTTCTGGAGCGGCCAGTGATGAAATCTCAATCCCACTGAGAACCTACGGCGAGACCTGAAATGTGCAGTTGGTCAAAGGAATCCTTCAAACATTGAAGAACTGGTTTGGGTTGCAATTGAAGAGCGGGAGAAACTGGCAGCAGAAAGGTGCAGGAAGTTTGACAGTTACAAGAAACGTTTGGAAGCAGCCGTCATTGCCGTGTGTGTGTGTGTGTGTGTGTGTGTGTGTGTGTGTGTGTGTGTGTGTGTGTGTGTGTGTGTGTGTGTGTGTGTGTGCGCGCTTTTCAATTTTGAAGCCTTTTTTTTTTTTTTATATTTGTGTTCCCATTGTTTGATCATGTGCTCTTAAATAAAACAGATGAGCATGTGAAGACCCAAAGTTGTTTCAGTTTCCAATTATAGATATTGTACATTATTGTACATTATCTGCATAAAATCCAAGGGTGCCAATAAGCTTGGCCAGAACTGTTCATATCTATAATTTTAGAGCATGATCTGCCTCGTTAAACTTGAATATTACATTATCTAGACGTGGATAGTAATAGTTTGTCTGGGCTAGTAGAAATCTGACCAAAATGATGAAACTTGTGAAGTGGTTGATTGATGGGGCTGGATCCATGGTACATTTCACCTGACACTAGACTATCTTGATTAGTCGGTATGATCTGGCACCAGTCCCTTTATTTCAACTTAATGTGCACACAAAGTAGTACCTGCTGCATGCTTAGCATCACTGTCACTGTAATTATGACGTGTAGAATTAAATTTTATAGCCATCAGTCCCAGTGCAATATATATTGTTTTTGAGTGTGAATGTGTAATTGAAATGCTAATCATCCATGAACACAGTCATCATTCCCCGTAAGGAATAAAGAACCTGTTTTTCTAAAGAAAACCAATGATAAGCTTTCCGTTAGAATTAGTTTCATATATAATTTATTTCATGGCTTTGGATTAATGATTAATGTCAATCAGTGGAATGTTTATTTTAAATCAAATGGGATCTTGTAAGCAGCAGAAAGAAATTGAATTATAGGATAGATTAACACACATAAAATTAATCAATAGAAATAATGGAGAATTTTAAAAATAGGCCAAATGCTCACCAGCCAACAGAGCGGTCCTTTAAGAAGTTGGATTTGTTCAATTGGCATCAAATTGCCTGTTTGGCAAGCTTTGACAGCCACATACCTAGTGTAGTGTGTTTAAAAGAATTGTCGTGTTTGGGCCAAAGGAATGCACAGACATGGTGGAAAATTTTGCCTTTCTTCCATTTTCCATAAGTTTTATTGAGAGGTGGAAAATTCTGTTGTCAATTCTGTGCATACTTTTAAAGTTTGGTCTGGTGTGCATGTAAACCGTATTAGCACAGGGACTAGAAGCGAGTAGTCGTGTCTAACATGTCATAGGGAAACAAATCTTCCAGCAACTGCAAAGCTGAATGCAACGTAATGCAATGTAACACAAATATATGCTTATGTTGACTCCTAATCAGTAGATTCAATTTATGAAACTTGTTTTAGTTCACTATTAGCTTGAGAGATTGCTAAAATCATTGTACATACATGAATATTTGAAGTGGTTGTTTGCCAAAGCTAGTTGCAAAATTAATCACAGAACCAGCAGCTTTCTGTTGATTATTTTTCTGTATATCTAAAACTAATATATTCACATGGTGCAAAGTGCAAAACACCAAATTACTTAGCATATTGAAGGTCTTCATTTTTGAGAGATGCTTTTAGAAACTTTACTATTTACTTCTAGTTGCTGTACTAATGTGGTTGTAATGCACACTGGACCAGACGTTATGCTGCATTCATTGGAACACAAGTATATTTGGCAAAATAATGATTTGTTGCTTTATCTTGAGCATCAGTCAGTAGAAATGTTAATGATAGCATCAAAGATGTTGAGAAAAATGTTGTTGATACTGAATTACTTTTATTATGTCAGTTTATATCATACATACATGATTAAGCCTGTTCAGCTGCTGATACAGAAATCCCATGGATGTAGACCCAGAGTCTGAAGGGTTTTTCCTTCCTCTCCTCTCTTTGTCAAGGACTCAGCGTCCACAGACGACATGTGGTAACACAACCTCCTACCACTAACACAGCATAGAGTTTACAAACCGCCATCCTCTCAAGACCCACAGCAGCTCAGCTCAGCAGTCTGTCTCTCCGCCACTCTGAGCATTTGGTTTCTAAGAAGGGAATTTCATGGGATGAGGAAGAGGAGGAGGAGGAGCAGGAAGAGGAGATGCATGCACACAAACCTGGAATAGTGCAGCACCAGTCCACTCTGGAGTTCAGGATCCCCACCGTCATGTCTCCCCTTTATGTTCAACCACCCTAATACTCCCCTCTAAAGTAGTCCATAACAAGTGAGTCCACCAGGTCTTCTCTTTTTTTAACAATCAGCTTAAGTATGATGATTTTTTTTTGCTGTAATTAATTTGATCCACATTTCCTTGTGTGTGTTTGTATATTTCTGTTGTTGTGAAGTGCAATTGTCCTGTACAAACAGCCTGTATTTAATGCAGCTTGATTTTAAGTTAAAAAATGAAAGAAATGAAAAAGAGAACCTTTTATGCACTATCTGCCTTTTTCCTGCTCTTCTGGAGTTCTAACAAATGTCCATTCAGTGAATATTACTGTTTGTCCTCCAGGCGCTATGTCTTTCTGCTCTTGCTTTTTTTTTAGTTAGTCTTTGCTCCTTTAAGAAACGGGTAAATTGTATAGGTTGACAGCACAGTAAGCTCTCTATATCAAACCATTCAAATCCTAATTATTTTCTTTTCTCCTGTGCTTTTTTTTTTAATTGTATTTTATTTTTGTATGTGGTTTTCTGTACATGCTCAAGTAATAATGGCAAAGTGTTTCTCAGTCCTTTTGGAAGTGTGGAGTGAAAAAAAACTTTTTCATCTCCTTAAGGCAGACAATGAAAAAGGAGTTTCATTGTATAAAGAAAAAGCTCATCGAGACCCCTGTTAACACGTTTGTCTGTGTGAATAGATATGTACTTGCAAGCGTGCGTGGGTGCTTGTGTGTATGTATGTGCGCACGTGTGTTTGTGTAGAGGTAGATCTGTATGTGCAACTCTAACTTAACTTTGCTATGGTAGTTCAGATAGCAAACCAACACAGGCTGGAGCTTAAGGGAATTGCTGCCCCAATGCTTACCCATTGTCTGCCCTTTTCAGCCATCTTTCCATTTCTATACAAAATAGGATTTCACTACTCCTTATTCCAAAAGCTTTGGATAACACAGTTTACATGCTGTAATGCAATTTGAACAATTTAAAGCTATATATCATAACTATACTGTAATCTCAGACGACACAAGTACTTCAATTTACCCATGGCATATAATGGTTTATAGCTAGTCAGGGCCTTGAGTAGTTTACAAACCTATCTTTGTGTCATTTGAGTATCGTTTCCTAAGCATACATTGTTACCAGTGCCCATCATGGGTGCCATATGAGTTCTGAGCTCTTGTTTTAGCTTTATGACCTCCTATGCCAAGTTGTTGTTTTTTCCATGAGGTTCAGATTTTGTATGTGGTACAGATAGAATTTTAGCTCATACCTTTAACATCTGCTAATTTGACTGATGTGAACCGTTTAAGCACTGACTATTTTAGAGAAAGTCACCCATCACCAGTCTGAAGATAGGAGAAACTGTTGACTCTTAACTTCAAGGTGGTTCTTCTTTTCAAATGGTCATTATTTGTAAAAATTAAACCAAGAACAAATACGCTAACTACAATGAGGTCTCCTGGTTGTATAGCACCTTTTTATTCCCATCGTGTTTGCTCTGCTTAGAACCCTCCCCCACTGCACCAGAAGCCAGAGCACAATACAGTTTGCTGCTATAGTGTATGATCTATGGGTTGATTTGCAGTTAATTTCCCCCTTATTTTAAAAAATGAATTGTCACTGACTAAATCTGTATTTAACACACACAGTAGATATATTTCTTGAAAAGAAATGGTTTTATGTCAGATTTATTTTCTGCCATTAATTGTCTAAAATTGCATTGTTTGAAATTTATGTATGTATATATTTTTGACTTAAACTTTCAAGGAATAAATCATGTCGCTTGAGTTAGTTTTTTGCCGTGGACAAAATGTGATTCTGTTTTGTCTTGGGATGATTTATCAGTTAGAGGTGAATATTTAGGCATACAATGGTTTCCCTCTTTTATCACATTGGTGTCCCTCTGATTTCTACTCAGGGTTTGGACAGTTTTATTTATGTAACATAGCATACTGTACTAAATATATAACTATCCAAGTGACAATCCTTTCACTGCATTTGGGTGAGTGGTCCATAACAAGTTATTGTATTGTTCACAGTTTCAATAAGGTCCTGAACTGCTTCTCTAATGTGCTTTTGTGGCAAAATGGCCCAAGACCATTTAGATTTGCCATTGCCAATCCCATATTCCAAGAATTACAATATTATATCAATTTCCTAGACCTAGATATCAAACTTTAAAAGATGCTAAAGATGTTCAGGCCTCAGGGTGTGACATTGACTTGATTTTGAGCTTACCATGCAGCATATGAGATTTCTAAGCATTAAAGTAGCCTTAAACAGCTGAAAGTGATTCACACTACTATAACCACAAATAACAACATGGTTATAATGCTACAGTTCATGAAGTGTTGTGGAAGTGGTAGTTAAGTGGTAGTTAACATGAGACCATTAACAGGTCCTCTTGAAATGGAGAAATTCAATTCTTGTGAATTTGTTTGCATCAAAATGTGTTTTTCTATATATTCCTTCCCAATATGCCAAAAAGAATCACAATTATAGAGCAGAGTACTAAAACCCACCGTACTTGAACTGTTGTGTTTGGAAGATTTTTCAACCCACCTTTTGTGAAGAAATACAATACTGTGGGTATATATATATATGTATTAAAATACCTACCTACTTACATGACGTAAAGGATGAAAATCTCAACTCTAAGGCGATTTATTCACTGTCTTTTTGATAACCTCAGATTGGAGAGAAAGCTGTTAGGTGTATTCAAACCTTATCTAGATAAGCAGTAAGTTTATATGGCATCTGTATGGCTGTGTAATTTTGCGCTGGATTGCTTGTATTTGGTAAGTGAGGTCACCTAATGTCGCTGTTGTCAGCCAGTTTTCAGCACCCACTACTTATTGTAAACTTGGTAGGTGTTGATGACACTTGCAGGAACATGTCATGCAATTTCTCCGCACGCTTACTGAGGAACATGCGTATATTCCTTTACAACATGGGGCCATCTCCTAATTTTAGATCCATACCACTGGACTTTCCTGCACTTCCCCGAGAAATCCTGCAATTCAGGATGCGGCTCTAAAATGATGCTAGTTAATAATGCATTGTGCTGTTATGCATATTTGACTCATCTCAATAACAGTTTCATTCCAGAGAATGAAAATGGTAGAAATTGACTCCCAAGTCGCTGTAGTTGGAATGTTAGTAGATATTTTTGATATTTCTTACAGTGGTTTGGCTGTGGTTTCACATGTCTGGGTATTTTATTTAAATTATGTCCACTTTCTGATTCATCCTCCCACCCTTCTTGACAAAAATCAACAACAAAAAATGATCCTAAGCATCCACTGTCTTTGTTGAAAATTTTCATGAAACTAAAATACCTCATAACATTTATAGGATGTGTTTTTGTCATGTTTTGTAGCTCTAAACGGTTTTGAAAGCAGCCATTTCAGTCCATTCTCTGGAGATTGATATTAGTGGGAGTGTTTTTTAAAGCCTTGTGTCTTTTCCTCTAAAACTTATTTCATAACACTGATCCATTTGATAGGGATAAGCCCATGTGTATGTACAGTATTTGACTGAAGTGTGCTAATATGAAAAAATAATTCAAGTGGATACTGCGAATGATAGTGTATTTTAGTAACTAGGAACACTATTGACCTTATAAGACAGTGTCCCCTCAAACAATTCCCTCAAACCCTCACTTGTGTAATTTCACCAATTTGTCCACTTGTGTGATATTCACTTAGTTCAAAGATCTAGAATTGTATCAAAGTTCAGGTTTCTAGAAATGTGAGATGTGTGAGATGTTAGGTGTGACTAAATGACAATAGTCATATGCACTGATCGTCTGTATAATTAGCTTTTTTCATAAAATTGTTATTGTAGAAAAAATATAAAGCTATTTACAGGGTTACCTCTGGTTGCCTGGAATGCATTCTGTATATTCTTGTACAGAGGTCTACCTGGCGGAAGTTGAAGAGATTTTTAATGCTTGCGCCCTCTTGTACATATTGATGTACCTCAGTTGTGGCGTTTACTGTGTGACCCTTAGCAGTGGTGGTTCATATGTCTCCTTACAGACCTGAGCCTCACTCTGCTGACCTTTTTCAGCTCATTAATAAGCTCACCAATTTGCCTTACCCAATCTAATGATGCCCCCTAAAGTACTTGTTCAACAGAACACTATGAGGAGTAATGCTGCTGACATTACGCTCTTCATCAAAGATCAAAACCTGTTTCCATGTTAGGGTACTTAGAGTATCAACAAAGTGACTTTCTGTCTTGGTAGTCACAAGGTACAACTTTTCAACCATTGCTGGTTTGTATAAAAATCTTTCCCATGTTACCTTGTTGAATCTTGATCTTGAAAGCTTATTTAATTTTTCACTGCAGATGTCATACTTTTAACAAATGAAAGTGTTTAACCTGCTAACCTCCTAAGCATTCAAAATGTGCATTCATACATTCATGTCTGCTATATTTATGATTCAATTCAACAATAGCTTTAGCGTGCTGTAGATAAGTATTGTCAATGTCGATTCAAATGCTTCTCAGAGGCCTCTGTGAGTGATTTTACAAAGTTCAATAACTGTATATTTTGTATTATGTTTTAGCTCCAAAGGAATGGCAGAAAAAAAGAAAATATTTAAAAAAGCTTTGTTCCCTGAACTAAATTGTACTTTGTGTTGTTGATTGAGCAAATTGCATTCCTCGCTTGTGAATTGATGCATTTTCTTTCCTTAGTCCCTGAATCTCTTACCCTTCTTTCCCTCCTTTCTTTCATTTTTTAGCCTTTGAAGTTTGAATAAAATTTCTAGTTTGCAGAATGTATCACTAAATAAATGGGTTGTTACCTTGTACCTCTCATTTCATCACTTTTTACCTGTTGGGTATGTTGCATGAGATAAACTTTCTGTGATTGCAAAGATGAAAAAAAACCTTTACTTTCCAGGCATGAATGCAGGTTAATAGGGATCATGCCATATCATGCCATCTACAGAAGTTACCCCACTTGATCATGTCTTATGTTCCAGGCTATACCCTTAAAATTATACTGATTGTGAAGTAATTGTATGTAGACGATACTGCTTTGTTTCACAGTATGCAGTAATTTCAAAGTAAATTTCAAAGTAATGCAGTATTTTTTGTTATCAAAACCTTGAGAAAATCAATAGAAGTGATGGCGTAGTGATTGTATTACCTCTGGATTCTTTTATCAGAGTAGATTGGTGTTGCTATTTTTGGATTAGGTGAACATATTGACTGGTGGGTGTAAATCACTTTCTGTCACCGAGAACTCATTGCACACTCAAGCTTAGTGCGTGACTTCATGCTATGAGTTTGTGTAAGCCCTTCCATGGTTGCATGGTTGAACCACATGAACTCTAAAGCATGGTGTCACTGACCTGTCTGAGTATCACAGTTGTGTTTGTATCCCTGCCTATCTGTCTGTCTGTGGTGAATACATGTTAGGGGCTTGAGATCAGAGGATGGGTCAGGACAGTCCGTGGCCACTGGGATTACGAACCACGGGAGGGATTACTTTAAATGTCAACAAAATGTCATGAGCCGTGTTAGAAGGTCAAACGTTCAAACGGTGCTCAGTGGCAAGCAGTTAATAGATCAGGTAGAATTTGGATTGTTGTGGTTCCTGCAATGAATAGACTAGCATGCTAAAACAAGCTGTTTTTGGAGCAGCTTTTGGTTTCCTATTCAAAGATACAAAATCAAGCTCGCAGTTTGATTTGCATTTATGAAAAAAAATCTGATTAATACTTTTTAATTTGAAGATTTGAGCACACTGATATCACTTTTTACTATTTACTTTTAAACTTGTGTGATTACATCTAAGTGTATCTTTCACAGACTACTTGATTCTCATGGATGAACCCCTGCATGGAACAAAATGTATTCACTCCATAGGCTCCCCTATGCAACTTGTGACACCAGGCAGCCATCAGCCATGCAGCCAGCCAGAGGGGGGCAGTGTTAATAGCTGTGCCAATTAGTGTTGTATAGAAATAACAGCAGTGGCCATTCTCACTCTGAAACAATGGTGTGGTCAAACAATTCTCTGAAATGTGATTGACAGGATCCTCAGAGTAGTGTGTCTGCTTTATTTAGTAGTAGTTGTTGATGGCAGGACCTAGATGCACAGAATGACAGCATAAACACCCATTCATGTTGTGACAAATATATCAGTCAAATAAATATATTAGCTTTGGAAACCTGTTTTATGGCTAGCATTGCAATCCTTCCTTGCCACTTATTAGCCTTAAATAAAAAAACACACATTACCACTAAATTGTGCGACCACAACTCCAGCTAAAATAGGCTTTTTATGCATGTACAGCTTTCATTTAACCATTTGCATGTGAAAGCGGTACAGAATGTAACTCATCAGATCCCAGGCCACCTGTGCCCCCTAATGAATCATGCTGCCCTGATATTCCTCCACATCAAAAAGCAGCCGCATCAGCAGCGGCCATCATCAAATAGAGCTGGCTCGTCATCTGCCTGCCATTGTTTAGCGCATGTCATGCTCTGTTTCTCATGGCGGAAACCCATTTGAGCTTCACTAATGCAGCCATGCAGACGCAGCAGTAAGAGGTGGGGGCGGCAGGGCACACCGCATACTCTGTGGATGGTTTCTACACTGAGGTCACTGAGCTCCACATTTGCTAATTTGCTTTGGAGTGCACTAGGAACCATCTTTTTCCGGGTTGCCTGATAAACGAAGAGAAATTTGAACGCTTACAAGTTAAGCACAGGAAAGCAGAAGGTTTGAGAGGGTTATCTTTTCTCCAGGACAGAGAAGAGTGTTTCATGGACAGTTGATATACTGGCTGAAGAGTTGCATTTGACCCGGGTCAAACCCAACATCACTCAGTGAAAATCATATTCAAAACAACATCCAGAACACTGCTTCTCTTTGCCTTTGTTCTCTTGCACAGTTACCTCTCTCTTCTAGCTTCTGCCTCTCCCCCACCCTCCCCGCTTTCTCTCTCCATTTCCTCTATCTGTGAGTGTACTTGTTGCCTGAGGTCAGTTTGTCACAGAGAACACAAGCTTTTCTCACTTGGTTGCAGCGATTCAATGATTGGAGTGTACAAACAAGCATATCAAGCAGGGATGACATCTAGCCCCCCTCCTCCCCCCTCCTTCCTCTGTGCCCTTCTCTCTCCTACAGACACGGACACTGCATTAAATATGTCCTTCTTTCTCTCCCACTTTGTCCTACACTCTCTCTTTCAGTCTCTCAGTCACACTCTGTGGGAGTGAGTGTCCCCCCACATGAGGTGGGTTACACAAGCCGCTGCCCTGGGAATCCCAGGCCAGCTCATTATCCTGCACCCCTGAGACACAGCTCTCTGTAAATTAGGACACCAAACGAGGTGGCCTCGTTACAGACCCACAGATACACTCATTAGCATCAGCACCTTTCCCTGTTAGACCCTGTATCAGCATTCGCTCCCACCACCACATTGTGTCCTGTCATGCCTCTGCACTGACTGGAAGATTTAGGATTAATGTCAGTTCTAGCCAGCGGGTCAGCACTGTTTTGGACCAGTTATGGGACTGATTGATCAGTGCGGAAAGCTGTGGTATTTGTTGACAGCTGCCCATTATCCCTACCAGTCCTACCCATAATTCATTGTGTGGAGGAAATAAACCCTATGTTAGGATAACTCTTGCCTGGCAAGTGACTGACTAGTTTTATGTCACAGCTACACTTCTTGATGTCCTACAGAATTTGCCACGACTCTTGTGAGTCTATTTGTAAACTGATGAAAATAAGATGAAATTATATTGTTTTTGTTTTTTGTCTGAAAGACTCTTGATTATACACTCTGTCTTTCCATAATGTTTTCTGAAATATTACTTCTGCAGCGTTATCTTCAGACTGTCAAAGTCCTATTTGTTCAGTACCTGTCACTGTCTTCTGTTAATCCATAGCAACAATTTTCTTTATTCTTTTCTCCAAGACCAAGTATTGTCTCTTATTGTGAACATGTATCGATGTGACTGATGATGACTTGTTTTCTTTTGTACCTGCACAGTCTATTCTCATCGAGCATGGTTTCTTGTCTCTCAGCCTGGGCTGTGGTAGGATAGTGAAATATTCACGACCCTCTGTACATGTTCATGCCATCTCTAGTGGGCCCTCAGCTGTTAATGGCTTTCTTTCTATATAATGTCACAAGATGTGTGTCCCTTTTTTCTATCAGTGTCTTTTTCATCGCCTCTGCATGCTGTCTGTTGTCTGTTGTTAGCATGCAGCCAATGAGTGATTGAGCCATCCTCCCGCATGCTGTCACTGCAGTCCATCTCTAGACTTCACCTACACCCTGCTCTTCTCCTTCCCAGGACCCAGACATCCTCTTCTTCCGTGGTTTCAGCTAAAACAAGAATTAATCAAAGGATGTCGACCAAGAGTTTGCTGTTGCATATTTTCCACTCTCAGTATCCACTCTCACTTATTTTTAATTATATGTGGGTTTTCATCAATGTAGACATCCGAGATGCCCCTCTAATCTAGTGCATTTGATCTCAATATTGCCTTCCCATTTTTGAGCTGTTTACCATGTCCACACCTCTCTTGGCCATTGCACAACATCATTCCAAACAATGGCTTAAATACTAATTTGATTTGTTAGACACTCTGTGCAGGGATGGCAACTTAAATAGCCCGCTAGCTTGTAGCTTGTATTTTTCCGACCATGCCAGCGCCAAATTGTCATCAGTCGCTGGAATTTGAATGGAGTGGAGTTGGCAGCCAGATAGACACACTGACTACCACAGTATCGAGTTCTTCACACCTCAATGAAGAGGTAATGCATCATTGAGACAGGCTCAGCCATGTATACTTAGAAATGATCCAGAGTGTCTAAAAGGTGCCCTGAGAGAAGTTGTTGGGTAATAATCAAAGGCCTACACATAGCCACTTATTAGCACAGTATGACTGAATTATGTGTTCATGCTACTGAGTCTCCATTTCAATGAGCTGGTTGAACTGGTCTTCCAGTTATGTAACACAATATTGAGGATGAGAGTAACTTTTCCCTTTAAGTTTTGGTCAACACATTACCCAATGGTAAAATGTACTATGAAGCAACACATTTTAAAGATTGTGTTGTTAGGTAGATGTGGGATGGGGGCTGAGGAGAGCTAGAGCACGGTACAGTGGAACCTGTGAAGTTCCCTAAAAGGAGACAGCATCGACAATGTTGAGTCACACTGCATTTGTTGAAATGCAGTGTGAAAATATTTCTTTCCTTATGCCTAGATCCAATCCAATACTAGTCAGGCACAGATGTATGAGTTGCTAAAACATGACACTGCAAAAAATCACAATCACAAATCAGAAAAACTATTTCCTAATACAAAAATCTTAAATCACAGTTCTAATGTGTACAGGTGCAAAAAATTAAAAGAGCAAAATTAAAAAACATTTTGGTCCCCTAGATCCTCACCTCCCTAGTGGCAGAACAGTTATTATGACAGTCCACATTACATGGGTTACATGCTAGTTTTTAGTGTTCTTACATTTCACTGTATCGTGGCTCCCAAAACGCCTCACTTTCTGTAGTAATCTTTAAGGTTAGTGTGTGTATGACAGAGTTACCTTGTCTGAATGTCTATCATTCTCAAGACGAGGCAGAAAATCAAAACATAATCCTAGCGTGTAATCATTTGAATTCCCCACGCTGTTTCATCCTGTTGTTGACAAGTATATTTTACCCTGATTCCCGTTGGACACTGAACCAGAAGCTGTTGGGATCAAGAGCTTCCTCCTGCAGATATTTTATCATCTTAGAGGTTCAGTTATTGTTTTTTGTCATTTTTCAATTTATTTCAATTTACACCACAGGCTACATCTACAAATCAAAATACAAGCAGTAAAACAAGTAAAGCCACTGGCCTAGGGCTCAAAATCATGATGTTCCCTCTCTGACTGTGTGTCCACACTCACTTGAATGCAAACTTGAAATCAGGATAAGGCCATTGTGAAAATGTTTCCAATCAAATCATTTCCAACATTTTCAATGGACGTCGA
This sequence comes from Hoplostethus atlanticus, assembly GCA_034670405.1. Taxonomy (NCBI): domain Eukaryota; kingdom Metazoa; phylum Chordata; class Actinopteri; order Trachichthyiformes; family Trachichthyidae; genus Hoplostethus; species Hoplostethus atlanticus. Next base: position 5,220,976 of record JAXDDX010000004.1, read on the forward strand.
GCAAGTATGTTGCCAGTATGTTTAACTCCATAGGAACCAAGTTGGCTGTATTCCTACACTGTTTGCTGTCGCTACCTTGGTACCTTATGAGACCATGTAATGCTTTTGTAATTTCTTGACCTCGCCATAAGACTGTTAAATGAATAGTCTGTGGTAAATGGTGCTGACCGAAGTTGTTATCTCTAAGGCCGAGTGAACCGGCTGTAGGTATTTGTTCATGCTGTATGACCACACAACACAGCCTGTGAATTAGCACTAACACATCCAAAAGTGAACACTATATATGTACTGTATATTTCCAGGCCCTTTTTGTGTCTTGTCTCTCGGTTTGAAAATTGTAACTGTGACTCCTGGGAGGATTGATAGGGAAATCTCCAGCATCTGATTGTTCTCTGTGATATTTATGTCAACACCTTGCCCAAAGATCCACGAATAAAGCCTTGAACGCAGCCGAGACTCCCTCATATGTTGTGTGAAACCAATAATAACTATAATTGATATACATTGCTATTGATTTTAGGTCAGCAGTGAATTGAGGTAAGGTTGCATCTCGTCCTTTGTGTACAGTCTAAGAGGTCAAGTGCTTTCATTCCCTTTCTCTGTCTCTCTTTATCTCTCTCTCACACAAACACACTCATTCTCATATGACAAATTACACTTTGCTTACACTAAATTCAGCAAACAACATGAATGAATGGAGCAGTAACTGGACAGTAACTGTCCATTTGATAGAATTTCTATCTGCTTATCATTGAAATACATGCTAGCTTGTTACATGTTGTGTAACTTGTTATGTTTACATACATGATACTCCACAATACTCCAGACATGATTCCTACTAAGGTCCTAAACAGAATATACTAATAACCAGGCTATGGATAATTCTCTATATGTGTTAATCTGAATTGGCTTCATAATGTTAGTAGTGGCCAATGGCTAATGCATGATGCTGAATGTAAACAAAGCACCGATGGTTAAATCCAGAAATATTTCATCCAAGCTTTAATCACCACAAGACTGTTCTTCAATATGTTTTTTAATAGTAAGGTCACAGGTTGATACAGTTGTAGTAACCTGAAGTTACATTTTGTAATGTTCTAATCCTTGTAGGTGATTGGAATTTACAGCAATATCAGCAATATTAGGTTTGGACATCTGATACACAGTTACTAAGAAATGATCTGCACTTGTTTCTGAAAGCATTCACTTTTTGGGGTTGTTTCAAAATGTTTTCATTCCACATTGATTTTTTCTTTTGCAAAGCTCTATGCAAAGTAATCTCTTCTACCAAAGTTGAAAAGAAATTTGAAAAGAATTTGTGAACTTTGTGAAACTATTACATCTACATTCACCTAGTTCAATTATTCACCCCTTTGTTTCATTCAATTTCATTCATTTCTTTGTCTTTCTTGGTAGCAAAGCTGACATCACATCTCTATGATACAATATGATCTTAATGGGATTTTATGGAGTTGGGTGGAATCTACCACCATGTGAAAATATTTCACATTTTTAATATTTTTCACTCCCATTTTACTATAGGTCATTGGGTAATTAAGGGAGGGAAAACCTCGCTGATAGTGTCATCTGTGCCATCTTTACATCTAGTGGCATTAGGGTGATCCTAGAGAGAGATGGGACCCAAATGTCTTCCATAAATAAATGATGTCTTCCACACTGTTACTGAATATTACATACCCTCTAATCCCACTGAGATGAGCTGCTTTGAAGGCACATAATAACATAATTAGACACAGAAATGAAAGGAAATTATTGTCCTCTTTTTACAGACTGTAGATGAAGTCTGAGTAAAACATGACATTTTTTACAAAAGCGTGTCCCTGAGGCGATGAAGCTCAGTTGAAAAAGGGGATGGGTTTGACCTCACAATTTTTCTCTTGTCTAAGTTTTCTAACTTAATATACAAATAGTTTTCTTGATTTTTCTAGTGTAGGTTGCATATATCTCAGACAAAAATGGCTAATTTGAAATTTGAGCATTTTGAAATCATTATGTAGAACAGCAAAATGTGCGGAAATCAAAGCAAGGAAAAAACCTGTTCAAGCAGCGGTGTTTCCCCATATGTTAAAAGATCTTAGCGGTCAAAAGGATCAGAAATATCACGGGTTCAATCCTGCAACAGTCAGTGTGTGCCCATCATTTGCCACTTGTTTTGTTGTGTCCTTGAGCAAGACACTGATCACTGATCAACACTGAACATTTTCAAATGGAAAATGAACGTCTTACACATCTTACTACTCTATTTACATGTCTCACTATATTCTAGGTGCATTTTCTGGTTACACATCACCACCACTAAGGGCTTGATCTGATTATCATCATCAGAATATAGTGGTTAGATGCATAGTTTCAGTATCTGGACTGCCAGATTCACAAATTGGGTACACATGTACAACAGATATGTCTCTGGAAGTCTACTGACACAGCATCACTTACTGTCGTGTTCCACCACCATGGTAACATTGCCGTAGTTCAAAGTGGAGGCAGAACACAAGAAGGTGCTTAAAGATGGGAACAGTAGGCAGCCGCCTCACATTGCTGAAGCTTGGACATTAATCCTCGGTGAGTCTGTAAACAATGAAATGACATGAAGATAGGGACTTTATCTGTTCTGAGGTATGGTGGGTTACAAGAAGAGTTGTTGCGTCTGGGGGTAGGCAGCCTGGGTTGGCATAAAAACCCAGCAAGCAATCCTGCACCACCACCGTTACCACCCACAATGCACAAATAGCCCTTTGCACCAACAATCCTTATGGCATCTTATGCCTTTCCTGCTCAAACCGGGAATTATACTCCGTCTGTCAATGACTTTTTTGTGAAAGGGTTTCCTATTCACCACCACCCATCTGAAGAAACCATTTATTTGGGACCCTGCTTCGGTTAAAAGTATAGAGACGTGTGTTAATGCCCTGTCTGAGCCTTATACAGAAACACAATTCATCAACAGATGTGAGAGGAAATATTTTTTCTGCACAAGGATGCTAAGTTTGGAGTGTGTGTGGGGTAAGTGTGAGAGAACAAAAGTCGCTTACAAGGCACATTCAGCCTCTGGAGGAGGATTTCCTCATGGGCTACACTCAGTCAGCAGAGGAAAGAGACAGCAGACTACATTTACACTTTCTCTAACTGTCATTGAATTGAATGGCTTGCTCCTAAATGTTAAAATACTCATTTTTGACCATGACGGGTAAAACTCTGAACTTATTTGTAAGAATCGGAAAGCCTTCACCTTCATACTGCTTCATATTTTCATCAAAATCAACTGATATATTCTAAGAAACCTTTGGCTGAAGAATCATCTCAGTCTGTTTTGACATTTTTTGAGCAAACCAAATGCTTTTACTATGAATTTACACTACTCAAAGTGGAAAGCTATAGTATAAGCATTGAAAATATGAAAAAAAAGTCAGGAAAGATTCAAGTTGTAGCTTGAGTTCGCCAATGTGGGATTGGAAGTGTGTGTGTGTGGGGGGTGGGGTTGGGGGGTGGAGAGGAAGAAGCCATATGAATGGTTTGATGATTAATTTTAATGTTTTGTCTTACTTTAATCTTTTTGATATTTTACCTTTCACTGGAGAGTTGGGATGCTTAACCTTGCCATCAGAGATATCTTTATTTTTTTATTTTTTTCAATATCATGTTCCAATCCCCTTGAACAATGCTTTATGTAAAATATGCTTTTTGTACCCTGGAAAGACATTTAATCAAGATTAGCCTTGGTATTTTAGTAGCCAGTGGTCTACCTTTTTGAGATTTCATAATGGAAGACAATTAAGCACTACTTTCAATAAGCTGGTGCTGAGGACCCGCTCTTGTGAGAATAAAAGATATTTATTTATTTCATAAGACTCATTTTTTGGCAGGTTATAAAAGAATTTGGAGGGGAAAACTTTTTTACATTCGTTTGAAGTATCCTGATCCCCAACGACTAAGCAAATATTGAATAGACCGACTTTTATAGTGGGCCTTATCTCCCTCGCTAAATCTATATGTAAAAGTGGTTTTACATAATTAACACTTTTTTTTGGTCAAGTTGTTATTAGCAAACTGATTGTTGGCTGACTTTATTACTTTATACTTTATAACTGAGCTTAAATAATAAAAGGTATTTAGACAAAGAAAAGGTAGAAAAGGTAGAAAAGGTAGATAATAAATAATACGCACCTATTATTTTCAAGGCTTTAGGTATTCTCACGATGCCATCGCCGATTTTATGGCTGTTAGAAAAAAATATATACTTAATTGTATTCAATTTAATTTACCTGGACCTATGGTAACTGAAGGCTTCTTCCATAACAAACATGCAGCCTCATGGTCAGGTCAGCAGAACACAGGGGCCCTAACTTCATCAAATAAAATGTTCTCTGTTTTTGTTCAGAATACTTCACCTTTTTGAAATACTTTAATCACTACTTATACCCAACCATTAGCCTGCTGGAAATGTGACAGTAGGGGAGCACTGCTCTTGTGAATGTTCATTCATGGTTTTCAGAGCATGGCAGACTCGAGTATCCTCACATTATGCACTAAGAAAGTGCAGAGAAAATAGTTTTCCTGGGTGGTCCGACTCATTAATACACTCCGCACTTCTTGATTTACGGCTCACGGTTCAACTGCTGCCAATTAACGTGAAAACACGCGAAAAAGGAAAATACCATGCGGGGAGGAGGAGGAGGCCAGGCCTGAATTTCCTCCTGCTTGGCACAAAACTGTTTCAGCCTCAACCTGCCCTCGACATTAAGGTAGGAAATTCATCAGGAATTATAAAAACTTAACCATAAGGGTGTGTGAGTAATTTGACGTTCAGTGGCATTTTAACCATCATTTTAGAAGAGCTAGTCATAAGTTAATTGAATTGTTTGTCTGAATTGCATTATTCTGTTTTTAGTAGCAGAACAATTTTCGTTGACAGGATGTTGGGATAAGTCGACATTGTTGGTTTTGAATATTTAAGACATGGCTATTTATTTATTTATTTATTTAGGAAGGATGGAAGGAACAGAAACAACAGACCTGCCAGGTTACAGTAGACAGAAACCAAACCACAGCAGCCTTTTTGAGCAATGGCGTGTTTGTTATCATGTTTTTTTGGCTTCTAAATAAACTAGGCTTTTTTTTTTTTTTTTTTTAAATAAATACCTTATCTCTATACTCCAAGTTTAGTTTAAGCGTCAGTGTGTCTGTGTGTGTGTGTGTGTGTGTGTGTGTGTGTGTGTTAGAGACAGAGAGAGAGAGAGAGAGACCTTTGGTTACTTTATGAGCTAAAATAGTCTGATAACCCGTCTTTCTTCCAGATCTGCAAAGTTTTAAAAATACTTTTACATGTAACTAATGAAATAAAATAAATATGTCAATAAAAGGGACTAAATATTGTATGTTGTCTGATGTCAGATGTAATTTTATCTCTCTTATTAAGCAATAAATTAACAGTTGGTATCAGATATGAGTTGCATTCAGTTGCACATGGCCTTTCACTTTCTTCAAGGTATTTCAAGGTTGCAACATTTCTGTGACTGACAACATGCACTGACAAAAAAGGAAGAGCCTCTCTAGTTTCCATCTTTTTGCCTCTGTGACTTTGAAGATAACGTAAAATTCAAACAGAAGATACTAAAATCTCTCAAATTGCTATATTACTTCTGCTCCGTAACCTTGAGGAAATCATCATTAAAAACCTAACAACTACAAACCAATTACTCCCTGAAAGTTAGTTCTGTGTTGTAAAGAAGATGTATGTTGGATTTCACACAAATAATTTCACAAATTAAACTACTTACTACTGTTGCACTAATATAATTCGCTTGGGACAAGAACCTCATATGAATGTCTCCTAAAAAAAAAGCCATTTAACAATAGTTCAGATAGTTTCATTAATTATTTTAACATTAAGCCTTATCTAAAGTCTGCAATTAACTGATCAGATATTTTCAAATACATGTTTGCCTCATCAGATTATTATCACTTTTCTTTCATTGGGTGTAATAGAGTCATTCATCATCTACATGCAGACCAAGGCAGTTTATTTTTGCCTCTTGTGAGCCCCAGTGTGTATAATACGGTGAAGCATTTCCTTTTTGTATGCTTTATTCTCTTCAAAATTGATACTACTAGAAAGATTGTAAAATGTAAGTAAAACCAGTAGCTGTCTGTTGAGGTCATGCACTGTTGCACGGTACCCTGTGACCTTGTCAAAAGCGATCACTGTGGTAACACACGGCTATAGTTTTCCTCTCATCTTAAGACATAATCTCTTTAATTGGTGTCAAAGTTGGGGTCCTGATTGTGAACGTCCTGAAAATAGCCTACCCACAGACAGATACGCTCACTTGTTGACACTTTTAAAAACAAATGAAACAGGGCCTCGTCAATGTGGTGAAACTTGTTAATCTAGTGAGGGGGGTGTTACTGCAGGCCCTCTAGCCACTCGAGTGTGACAGAATCCTTAGACTTTAGCTGGTCACATCTGACCCCACCGACTATTCAGCCCTTCCTTCTACACCTGTTCTGTCCCAAGAGGCTGTGATGAGGGAGGCAGACCATGTTGGGACGAAAGAGTATACTGGGTTTACACCCGCTGGAAGACATCTATATCATTAGGAAATGTTGTCTCAAAGCCTTGCTCATATTTCAATATTCATCCAATTCAGTAAATTCAATAAGACACTCAGATCATATATTCAACGTTCAAATATTTAACGTGGTCATTGAACAAATATTGGTCATGGTCATTGTGCTATATGTCATGGAATAGTCCTGGAAAAGTCCTGGAATTTAAAAACGTGTATATGAATACACAAGTCACATTTGTTGAGGAAATAATCAGGAAAGCAGTGAGTAATCGGCTTGATCCTTGATACTGCCTGATGTGGTTATCACTGGCTATTAAAAGGATGCTTTGGGATGTTCTCATAATTCATATGAAGTTTTACAAATGCAGTCAGAGGGATTACACAAGTCAATAGCATGAGGTGGCATCAAGAAGTCCTCTGATGTTGCAAGCTGATGAAAGATATGATTTAGTTTGACGGGAAAGCCAAAGTTCACCATTGGAGTCTCACAAGCCAACCTCCCATCCAGGGGGACCTGAAGAAAAAGAGGAGGTCAGCTATGTCTAAATTCAAAATCGTGTTTCTTCTCACCTGTGACTCAACAGACACTTGCTTTATCAAGGGGTTGCTTTGGGACAACAGTGAAAATGGGGCCGTGTCTTAAACCAATTAAATCACTGAATAGCTATCCATATGGAGTGTGGGGAGAAACGTGGTCACAATCAACAAACATGGTCAACAAATTATCAGAGAAGGCTACTGCCCCCTTTGAGACTGGCAGGCATTTTTTTTTACGAGATACAAATTTCTGTCAAGCACAGTGCAACCTTTTCAAACAACAATTAAACCAAATGGTCCTGGAAGGTTTTTTGTTTTTTTTTACTTGTAATCTTTTATTTTACATTCACCTGAATGTTCATCACCTTCACCACAGGATAGTAATGAGAAGAAAAAAGGGAAAACCAAATAAATGTGGAAAGTTCATGTTAATAAAACAGGAAATTGGAGGCTAAAAAGTGCAAATAATCACTGGATGTGAATGTGTCCATTGAAGCACTCTTTTTGGGTACTAGCCCGATGCTCCCATTAATGGTCTGTTTAGCTGAAGTAGCACCAGGAATGCTACCTTCTCAATGCTTCACAACTCAGGGCAAGCATGGCAGAGCTCCATTTGTGTATGAGTGTGCATCTGTGTGTGCCCCTCTGTCGTCATTCTTTCTGGAAAAAACTCATTCTAGCATACTCTCCCATCCTGTAATGAGCAGGGTCTACATATTTATGTTGTTGCCGGTGAACACTTGAAACACAAGAGGGGTTAAAGTAGAGAGTGGGGAGGTCTTTGGACCATTTTCAATATTTCTCCCCTGTGCCCCACAAGCCAGGCAAGGGGCTCCTTCTTTACAATAATCAGGTGACCAGAGGAAAATAGTGTGGCCTTAACAAGCCCAAATTAAAAAAGAACATCATTTTCATTATGCAGTCAAACACAATTACAAGCAAATGTTTTCTCTGTGGAGCTGCCCCTGCTTTCAGGGTCTTTGTCCCTCACTCCTTAGTGTGTGCAGAGAAAAGCCCCGGTGGTCAATGGGCAGCTGAGTGGCGTGTTCAGTGGAGGCCCACATCTTTAGCCCCCAGCACAGAATGTGTTTTGTTAGAAGAGCAGCCATACATTCTGAGCAGATTTGTTGAATTAGAGAGCACAGCGGGAGACAGGGAAGCGGGGGGTAAGTGATGGGGAGGACTTGTTGCTAGGTGACTGACATACAACTGCGGTATGCCAGTTTTCAGAGCTTGGCACTTCTGTCTGTTTTCCTTTTTGTTTTGTTTTTCCTCCTTATCATCCCCCGCCCATCAATTTACTTGTCTGGCCCGCCTTGTTGCTGAAGTGTAGATAATAAAGATGAAGAGAGAATAGACAAAACCGGGTGAATCATGGCGATTTCTACAGTATACTTTTAGCATCTACTAAAAACCTCGTCATCAGCTTTTCAACTGTGTCGATACTTAAAAACCTTACTGCTAAGTGTTGTGGGAAAAGAAAAGTGCTTTCATGGGAAAGTAAAGGTGGATTCCCTCTTTTTTAATGTGCTAGTTAGTATAGAATCTGACATAAAGTATTAGCCTCATGGAGACACTTTGCGCTATCAGCAAAAAAAAAAAGAAAAAAAAAGATTTTTCCTGGGGCTGGTAAGTGACACACAAGGACAGGCAGAGTTTCTGTTTGCTCCCACCTCCCTGTAGGCATTGCTGCTTGGGAGAATTGAGATCTGTGAGCGTGTTGTAGTAGTATAATCTCCGGGTAAGCTAGTGAGATATTTCCAATGATTCATGCCGCATATATTTTGCAATCATTGCCTCTTGTCCTGATCAAAACTCAATCACTAATTATACTGTGGGCGATAATATTTTGTTTTCTCATATGCTCATTGAAATTTCCTGAGCGGACACTTTTTTGAGCTCTCTCCTCGTTCTGTAAGTGTGTTACCTGTCTCCTGACTACCTGACTTAGCAGTCTGGCCATTTACCTTGTCAGCCCCATCACAGCATGTCAAGCATCCCGGCCACCAACCATACTAGCCCTTTCAGGGGACCATCTGCAGACGGCGAGAGAGTGAGAAGCATGAGGGTAAGGCAGAAATGGAGGAGAAGGGTTGGAAGCACTAGCAGTCCAAAACACAGTTTGACAGAGGTGCTGAATGGCCCTTCCAGCATCCACCAGTGTTTGTTTACTCTGTCTCTGTTTCCATCTATTTCCAGCTTTTGTGGAACTCTGTGCACGTGGTTGAGTATTTCACTGCATAGCTAAGTATACTATAAAATTGAACGTGCCATTTAAGCCTCATAATCCTAAAGGTTGTTCAAATAACAGCAGGATTTGCGCTAAGTTTTACGTGGCAACACAGCAGGATGCATGATGCTTAATGTATTTTTTAATGTTATTTATGGGTTTATGAGGGCTGCGCTGCTGTCTATAAGAGTGTGAATACATAAGAAGAAAGGATTGGGGTTGCTGCTGTTGTGATCTGTGGAGAGGCATTACCCACTGACTTGGCCTCTACATTTATCTGAAAATATATTGCATTTTCAGAATTAGACTTTTTTTTCCTATCGTGTTTCAACATCACTTATTCACCCCACACTACTGTATGGTGTAGAGATTCAGGGTCATCAGGATTTTTGATTTCCCCCGTTAGTGCAGTATTTATTTGAAGCTGTGCCTGAAGGTCACAACCGAATACACCAAGACGAAAAAGCCATTGTTGATCTGTTTCTCCACCTCATACCTCCCTATTCCTTTTCACCAAGAAAGCATCTTTCTTTCTTTGTGCTGCCTGAGGTTTATGAGACTATCAGGAAAATTCCCCTGCTCTCGCTAAAGCTGTGTTATTCAGCACAAGGCCGTGACAGGCAATTTTTCTAAAAGCATTCGGAAGATTGCAAGTGCTTATGATAAAACTCTCCGTAACCTACCGTGACACAAAAAGAAAAAAGACATACAAAGGTTTCATTTTATATGGGGTAGGCCCACAATTTGTCTGGAACCAGATGTAGGCATCCCATTTGATGGTAAAATAACCCTTGATGTTGCTGCCCTGGGGTGTGTGCGGGTATCAAAACAGCCTGGCCAGACTGTAGCTTGTGCTTTGCTGAGAGTCTGACATGTGTGGATTGGTGTTGATCTTGATATCATAAGGAGCTAAGACACTCATGGCCTTACGGTGAATATAACTCATCAAGATTTGTAGACATCATCAATGACTATTGTCTCCATTAGTGTCTCATTGGTAGATTAGCCTGTGAAGTCTGTAGTCAGCTTTTCTCTCACTACCTCATGACCAAGAAAAGTTTAGTGGTCAAATGGATAGGTTTTGGTACATAAATGAAATGACATAAAAATCTACTATCATAATGACAATCACTCACAATCTCACTAAACTCGGGATCAGTTCATGTAATTACATTGTTTATGATCACGTTAAAATATTGACAAAAAGATTAGTTCATATTACTGGTGTTATATTGATGAAATATTGAGACACAATTTAGAGTGGTACTTCAAAACTATACTCTCTGGATACTGAATAGTGTATCAAATTTTTACAAGATTTATTTATTTGTTTGTTTGTTTGTTAGTTTTGTTGTTCATAGTTTTTTGTTGATGTAATACATTAACCATTTCCCCCCAGGATTCATTCTAACTGCTTACACTGTATATCTTAATTTAAGAGGTTCTTCACTCATCAACAAGTTGGTCCAATAAATTGAGTGATTTTTTTGTAAGTTCATGTTCATAACTGTTTATTCATTTGAAAAGTGCTTTGTGGTATTCAAGCATGTTTCTGCCTTGGTCTGTTTGTGTCTGTCTACCTGCCGTATGAACAGTTGTGAGTTTGTGTCTGGCAAAGAAAGAGCAACGATTATTGATTGGCTCAGCTCAAAGCATATGGGCTTGTCTCTTAGCTGATTGGATTTGCGGCCACATCCCCTTAGCCACCCTCCATACAACTATCAAGTGAAGCTCCCTAAGAAGGCATTAACACTACCACAGGTTTTACTCTCTCTCTTTCAGTCCCCCCGCCACTGTCTACGGTGATGTGGTGCAGTGTGCCAAACAATTTGGCAAGGCTTCTAATGAAATTGGATGCTGATGAGTCCACCAACTAACTTGCATCACATTTTTTAACAGTTAAATGACTCTTTAAAATGGCTTTATAGCCAATTTCTGTGTGCGTTTTTGTGTTTTTTCCTGAATTGACTGAAAGTGAAATGTTAATGGTGCTGAGCTCTGCTTGGGCTGACTTCAGCATCTTAATAAACACAGCCATATTACAAAAAAGCTGGCCTCAACCTCAAAGCCAGGTCGTTTATTGTTCATATCCTCTTCTTCTCTTTGATCTGTTTATACAGAGTTAGCAGATCCACTGCTGACTTTGGTGTCTGATAGTTTGCTCATTTACATTGACCCTAATCCTCAGAATGTCTATTAAGTAAAATGATTTCATCCGCTCTGGCAGGACTACCCAGAACACCCATCTGCCTGCCCTCCAAACATACATTTTTAATCAGCATAGAAAAATACCGTAAGATGTCAGATAACAGTCTGAGCTCACAGCCAATGCCGTTGGCCATAGCAGATATGGATTGGGCTATTTACAGTCATATTAGACCTCAGCCACTGGCTATAAAACAGTAATCACTGATTTGCTGAATGTGGATTCAAGATTCAAGATTCAAGAAGTTTTAATTGTCACATACACACACGAGGTGTGTAGTGAAATGCAAAGTGGCAATGCTTAGCAGAAATGTGCAAAATAACAGGTTCACACTATTTACAATAACCAGCACAATATTTACAATAAGAGCACTTATATATAAAAAAATATAGTAAAAAAAGGGAAAATTGTATGTATAATATAATATGAATTATAAATTATGTGTAGTTTTTACCTAAGTGTGTGTGTGTGCATAAGAGGGGCAGTGTGTGTGTCTTGGTGGGGGCCCTGGTGAGGTCAGAGTTCACAGTCCTGATGGCCTGAGGAAAGAAACTGTGTAAGATCTATTTTATTCACTGTAGAAGAAGAAATAATAACCTGCCAAGGGTGTCAGTCAAGATACCAATAAAATGTTTAATACTAATGTGGCTTATGTAAAGGAATTGTATGTAGTCAGATAAAGGATGTTATATTCATTGTGCATTTGAGAAGAGCGGGGACCAGAGAGAAATCATTTGACTCATCCTCTCAAGGTCTGCACAGGGCCTTGTCCTTGTAGCACAAGACTGCTGATGCCATGCAGCGCACTGAGACGGCTGCGCAGAGATAAATATTTGAATACGTGTGAGGGTGGAAAGCGAGATGACTCTCAGCCTGTCAGTTGTGTTTGGAGTCGTGGCATCAAGCAGGGACCTGCTCAGTGACACCGGGTAACTCAAGCAATGACATGAATGCATACACATACACTTTCTCTCTCTCTCTCTCTCTCTCTCTCTCTCTCTCTCTCTCTCTCTCTCTCCCTCTTGATCTACCACCCACCCTCCTCTCTGTGTATCAGACACACACACACACACACACACACACACACACACACACACAGATAGCCCTGTCAGCTAAGTCCTGTCAGCGACATCACCCTCTAGGTACAGTGGTGAGCTATGTGCACACAGTGATCAGGCAGCTCGCCAGCTCTGCCTTCTCCTGCCCCTACCTTGACGATTCCCTTCATCCTAATGAGCTCTGTCAGAATGGCATTTGACATAAGCCATCAATAAAGCACAGTTGACAGACATTAAGACTCTGGAAATCCAGAATATCTCTGCCCTCTGCCCCCTGTAGTGGAAACAACTTGCAATGCTGACCTTGTAATCTGTATGCAAGTTCATACCTTCATGTTCTGATCTGATGCAGGACTGACAGATATCCACCTGACATCAATACATTATCGTACATAATCCATGATTTGTTCTGTCAAAAATACAGTATGTCACCCAAATCTGTACACAGGTTTTACAATTGGAAACACTCTTTCCACACCGACACGCTTATTTTCCGCATCTAAGATCTGTTCTTTTAAATAGAATTGAAAATAAGGATTGTTAGTTGTGTTTTAGTTTTTTAGTGCATGGGTAGAACTACACAAAAAATACTATATAACTAATTGTCCCACGTTCTATGGGACATTCTGCTCTTCCTAGAATAAGCCTGATTGTAGCTTACTAGCAAAAAACAGATTGTTGCTCAACGTGCAGTTGTCTGCTTACGATCTTCTATAAGATCCTTGGATGCTCAGGCCGCTGCTGTGTTGTGATTGTTGCTAATAATAGTAAAAGTAAAAGTGTAATGTGATGATGAGTGTACCATTTACTATAAAGTAAGTCTGAGCTCAGAGTGAAGTCACTGCACTACGAGGGGCTTGGTATGAATCACTCACCAAAGCTAATGGACACAATTCAGGCTCTTGTTTCTCTGTCAAATTGCATTAGGTTGTATACCTAGTTATTAGGGGAATACATGCAAATAAATACATGCAAAATCCTCTTTACTATCTACTCACAGTGTTCGTAACAGACACATTAAATCATGCACATCATAAAAAGACTATGTGTAAAGGTCACTGTTGAAAAGCTCCGATAGTGCAGACAAAAGAGCAAAGTCTGTTGCTAGAAGAGACATTTATTGACAGTCGTGTGTGTGTGTGTGTGTGTGTGTGTGTATGTGTGTGTGTGTCTGTGTAGGGACTTGGCGGAGCAGAGGCTCTTAGACAATGTGAAGTGGAGGTGAGGCCCAGGCGGCATGGCTGCGGTGATGTGACCTGTGCCCTGACTCACGCATCATGTAGCTCCCTGGCGCCAGAGGACCTCCTGACCATGATGAGTTTTGACTCCTGTCACCTTTGGGTGTCGTCAAGATCCTCTGACATGGACAGGATGGGGGGTGGCGGGGAGGGGGAATTTCTTCAGCCTAAAATGCTCTACGGGTGACCACTCTCCCCACCAGTGAGGAATGGAGAGAAGAGGAGTGAGGAGGAGTCGGGCATTTTCTTCAGGCTCTCCAGACACCAGAAAACTAATGCAAAACCTCCTAGGTTTACTGTTGATGCAGGTGGAGTGGTCGGAAAAACTACAAACTGTCTGTCGTAATAACAGGGATACCATTGCAGTCTTCACTCTCAGTCAGCACCCTTCAGTTTAACACAGCATCTTTACCTTTTTTGTTGCAGGCATGATGTATATGTATTGTATTGTGTATGTATTTGTTAGTGACTGAATGAAGGAGAAGGAGAGAGAGAGAGAGACAGAGATAGGATGTAGGCAGCTGGAGAAACCAGACCAAGCACTCAATCCACCCACCTACAGAGACACTGTGTTTGTTAGGCTGTAGCTGTATTACCTTACCAATAGCAGGCACAAAAGACACTCACTGAATGGCTTGTTTTTCACTTGATAAATATCTCCTATACAGTACAGGTGTGGGACATGACAATTACTCCCTACTACTATTAGCCAGTGTGTGCTGTGTAGCTGCCTACCTAAACAGGAAATAGTCAGACTTGCAAGAGCAGACCAATCTCATGTATGTTTTGTATATGCAAAATTACTTTCAATTTCAATTTCAATTTCAAGTATGCTGGCGTTCTGTACGTATACGTGAGCATAGGATTTACTGTTTACAATTACCAGGTTGGTGTTTTTGCTCTAATAGATAAAGCCTGCCTCACATATACATATATATTATACTTTGTTATGCAAGCCCTATAGGCGATACATGCATTTGTTCAATTGCAATTTCTCTTCGCCTCTCTCTCCCTATCCCTCTCTCTCTCTCTCACTCTCACACACACACACACACACACACACACACACACACACACACACAAGTAATATACAGGAGCAGTGTACACTGTGTACTCTCCCCAGTTTCATTTAGCCCTTTGTGTGACTAGAAATTGACTGCATTCAAGAGGGGAATGGATGTAATTATTGCATGCACTGTATAACATGCTCCTTAAATGTGCTTTCAAAAAAACAACCAGATGGGCTTCAAGATACCTATTAATAATAGCTTTCTCCCAGGGAGTAGCGGTTCACTTTGACTGTATTGTTTGTTTGCAATCAGCCAAACGTAGTTGTGTTCTCCCACGTAGTTCTCTCGCTTACTTCCATGACCTGCAGGGAAGACAAAAGAGGGAAATTCTTAGGAAAGCTTTGTTAAGAACTCACTTTCTGCTGCATGGCAATGGCACCATCAGGACTTCATGAAGTTGTATTAAGATGCGGTTACAGTTACAGGCCACGGAAGGTGGAAAAAGCATAGCGTAATGTGTATGAGCACAGCAGAGATTTATACAATAGAAAATCTGACACGCCTGCTTTTGTGTTGATTATTTCCTACTATGAATAGTTGTTCTTTCAAATCTGAAAATATATTGTATGCCCTCATAGCACATGACTGCACAGTACGATGCACTGTCCTGTGGATAATGACTGTTTTCACAGCAGTATTATGAACGCACGCTCCAGTATGAATATTCAGCCGGAATTTCAATTTCAATTTGGAAAGAGGCCGTATGGAACTATGTATTCAGAACGCCATACTAGTGTGAATTGGCTTAGTGAATTTAAGGTCAAATGTCATGTGCACTGATTATTATGACAGTGCAGTGACTGTGCTGTGTATATGCCCTGTGATACAAAACCTTGGGGGAGGAGTATGTGTGTCAGGGCAGGGCTGATCCATGTATGTGCGCCCCCACGCTGATTGCTGCAGTGTATTGCCTCTCTTCTATCCGGGGCAGCAGGGCTGTTTGACTGAGAGGCACTGGATTACGTACATTGGAGGCCAATGGGTCACTGGATAAGAAGTCTTCTCTGTTACCACAAATCCACAGATTAAACACAGCGTCGAGAGCTAGTGCTGCCCCGGGGGCAAATGGGTCTGAAAACTCAGCTTTCAGAGGGCTCTGGCTTTGGCTTAACCCTTCTGTCACCGTGGAGCCATGAGGCAATGTACAGGCAAAGTGACTATTTTTTTAAGTCCCCCTGTATAAAGCTGGCCTTTAAATACATCCGGGGGATACAAGGGTTATGGCCAGTGTTGCTGACATGATATCTTAATTGGAAAGTTAATCCTGTGCTGGGACAGCTGAGTCTAGGTTAAAACAGTCTGTTGTTGTGAAGAATGAAGTCAACACAACACTGAAGTCAGACAATCACCTGATGAAAATAGAAAGCATTGTTTGCATTCTCCATCTTTTCCAAGGTTCCAAGGTTTTCAAGAGCCATACATCAGCAGTATGTGGCTATGTGTTTTGCATTGCCACTGCCTGCCTTCTGTTGAAGTGGCAACAGGCTCAATAGCTTTGCAGACAAATAAAAGGATATACAATAACAGGGCAACTCTAGGGTGATGTTATTTGTTATGTCTGAGATTCAGATTGGCAGTTGTCTATTATGTTCAGTGTGAATGAACACTCCTGTGTGCCTGCATGCATGTTTGCAAACATGTCTTTGGGCATATGAGTATGAGGAGGGGTAATGATGGATAATGGTGGAGAAGAGAAAGGGGTGGCAGATGGAAGCAGAGAAAGGGAAAGGTACTGTAGGTCTGTATGGGATAGTGGCAGGATGGCTGTTGGTGACAGGCTCTTGTACCGTCTCGTCTGCTCGAATGATCCCAGGGAATCTGGGTCATTTCCAGCCTGTTCACATGTAACTATTCCCCACTCCTTCCCTCCCTCTGCCCAGGGCAAGCTACGACCCAGCTACATGCTAATGATGACTCAAAGTAAATTTACTCATCTCTTATGGCAAATTGGGAGACAAATGAACGCACTAGTCTACCTCTCTGGTGTATCATTGCTCTAGTCTAGTCTTTTATTTTTTCATTTTTTGTCTCTGCGCTGCCGTCTACCTCAGCTACAAAGTCAATCTAGCCATTTTCTTTTTTGCTAATCACCTTGTCCTTCCCACACTGTATTGTGTAGCGAATGAATTGTATCAGTGAGCACAGCAGAATAAGATGCTCACTGTGTCCAATAAAGTGCCATTGGGACCTCAGTGTTTTAGTTGTTGCTGTGGATTTGTTAAACAATAATAATAAGCAGCAGATTGTTTTATTTATAGTTAACTAATTAATATTTTGCCAATTTAGTTACATTTCAATTTGTTATATTAACCAGTCTCATGCACCAGAACACAGGTGAACAGCATATGCTTTACACTGCTCAGTTTAATGTAGTCTAACTGTCTAACATCTGTCTATATGTGACTTACTCCTCTGACATAAGCCTGCATCTTGAGAAAGGTGATACCTGATAGCTGACCTGGTTTCAACAGACTTCAACTGAGAGATTTCATGAGGACGGTGTGTTAATCAGTCAAATAATTCAGTGAGCAATTCTGTACACCAAAAGGATGAAAGAACCATTATGAAAGTAACTGATAATGGTAATGGACCAACAAAACAGACACAATACCAGGCATTTGACTGTCATAAAGGTCTAACATAGAAAACAGAGACCTACCACAACATCAGATTCTGTTTTGTCCGACAGAGGAGCAGCTGAGGGCATGGCTGTGGCATCTATGAAACAAATGGACACAGAAAAAAAATAGATGTGTTTGAATGAGATCCAGTGTGTTGTGCAGTGCTCCACAATGTCCCGGGATACTGGTGTCAGGATAGGCCTACTATCTCCTGGCACAGGAAGATATACTCATATCTAGGGTGCAGTGGAGAGTAAACCCACCTAAATTCAGTTTTCCCACTTTATTAGGCTGAGATAAATCTTAATTACATAAATGAAGGGTGTGGAAAGTAGTATCAAAAAGAAAGGTAGGTTATATTAGGACAATGTCTTTTAGCGGGGGCTGGCAGCACGAATTAATGTTTCTCTGGAAGTGTAATTGATTTTTGTTAATATTTGGGTTGTTTGCCTTATGATTATTAGAGGTCATAATTTGCCCACCTTTTAATTTAGACTACCACTACGTCACTGCTCATATCTATCTCATATATTATCTCACAAAATATGTAGCCTAATATCATTTTCCATAAGATTCCATATAACTTTAAACTTACTTCCCATATTTTTATATAGATCATAGGCACCTGTGTATTCGCGCAATAATATTCAAACGAAAATTCACCAGAAAAAAACACGTCTAGTCCTTCCTTTTTCCATTTTATCGTAAATTTTTAAATAGTGCTTATATAGAAGTGTTGCTTACAGAGCATAGTCTACAATTGTTATTTCCAGACGTCCGTTTAAGATATCCAAAACTTCCCTATAATTTATTGACGCGCTCTTCCTAGAAAAAGTAGCAGTCCTTGTAAATTTAGGTTGGGACGGGCACGGATGAAATATTCACAGGCAGCTAAATATTTCAGACCAGCACCTTGTCAGTCGTCCTCGCAATTTACTCCCCGTGGCTGCATCTGATGGAGGTCTTATCCTTTATTTACCATTACTCACCGATCGGTGCTAAACCTATGGGTTTATGAATACCGAGCCCACTATATAGGAAGAACTTTAATCGTCTTAATCTGTCTACTGCTCTCTCGTAGTGGTCAGACCATCTGCTGCTATAACTTGGCAATTTCATAAAGATGATATGGCCTGTACCATTTGTTTGTTATTTTACAGAGACGGCCGTGTATTTGTGCGCTGCATAATGATTTCGACATGCTGATATACAAATGTAAAACAGCTCTTCTGGATTATCACGATTTAAAAAATAAAATAAAATGAAATACATCGGTAACTAATGGTGTTCCTGATGTGGTCTCCAGTAAACCAGCCAGAGAATGAACAGCTTCCTGTGCAGAAGGCATTTCATAACCTCGCATCAAGAGCCTGTAATTCATGCAAAAAGAGCCCGAAGGGGATTCAGTTGAATGTGTGTGTACGTGTGTGCGTGAGAGAGAGGGGGGGGCGAGAGAGAGAGAGAATCTGTGAAAATAATATCAGGCTTTTCCGTCAGAATGAACTTTACTACTGTACCCAGCCATGAAATAATCTGACCCGACACTTCAAACCATCTGCGCTATCTATCCGCCCTCTTATTTACTAAATCAGCCTGTGCGCAAAACAGAGTGTGCCTGATACTAAAGCCGAGCAGCCTGACAGGGCCATGATAATCCTATATACACCAACATTTTCTGCTAATGTTTCAGCCATTCAAGTCTTTTTGGGGTGGTACCACTGAAATAGCATCCCCTATGCAGTGGTAAATAAAAGGTGGGTCAGCTTTGGACTCCAGTAATCATCACGAGGCAAACAACCACCAATATAACAAACAAATTACCATGTTTTTAGAACATTTAATTTATGCTCTTCCCCTTAAAAGATCATAATCCCCATACAACCTACAGCCAGTTTAATATTATCTATCATGATGTATGTTATTAATTTATCTATTACAGATTGTTGTCAGCCTGAAAAGGTGGGTAAACTCTATCCAAGGTGGGAAGATAGAGTTTAGGTAGGCTTTAACGCCAGTGCATCCCTGGCTATTTCTTAACATTTGGAGTCCTGTTTGAAGAGACGTCTCTCTATCTTAAATAAGGACCAAGGTTATTGGTCAGTTTGAACCATTTATATGCTGCTATTCTTGTTTCAGCATCACGTGTGTTTTTGTTTATTATAACATAAGCAAACCTGTGTGGAGCTCTGAGACATTTCGTAGGTCTGAATATTCGACATTCGATTATTTATTTTAATGATTTTTAAACGATACTAAAAACAACCATATCAATCCTATAACAGCAAAAAATAGAAGGATTCTATACTAGCACCACAGCAAAACTATAGGCCTATAAGAGCCTATAGGAATAGACTATAGGAATAGGCTATTATAGGAATATTACAGTGAGTAAAAAATACGATACGATAAGGTACTATAAAACACACTTTAGCACCACCGACAGAATATAATTCCCTATAGGGATATTATAGGAATATTGTCGTGATTTTACACCAGGGGGTAAACTCCTCTACGGGAATCTTGACGTTTCGCTGTCTGAAGTGCTAGCCTGCTTCAGGACCTCTACAGGCAGCCTGAGCGTGTTTGTAGGCTACGGTACTTGAACACAGGCTACAAGAGTCTTTCTTTAAGACCGCCTTGCATACAAAGGTAGGGGATGTTGGGAAAACACGGGAGGGCAATTAAACGTTTGAAGAAGTAAAGTAAAAGGTCAAAATGTTTACATTATATTTTAAAAAGGGAGGTGCTGAGAGCTCCTTTCCGCCTGATTGGCCGAACTTGACATTGATTGACGTGTATCCATGGCAACCAGGCAGCCAATCTGCCAAGTCCAATAGGAAATCATCAGAGGGGGCTTGACTGTCTTTTTCTCCCCCTTCAAAAATACATCACGGCTCCGGCTTTAATTCTCTCCTACTTTCAATCCCTTCAAAAATACATCGCGTCTCCAGTTTAAATTCTCTTACACCTTCAACCCTTTGCCTACCAAGTTTACCAAGCCTTAGGATGCGGTAGCTAGCCCAGACAGCATCGTTCCTCCTCCGCGGCGTTTGGTGTTGTGTATTTAACGGTTGGTCTGACGGTTGGTCTGCTAACTTTGGGATTGCCTTGTTTTGGTGTCTTGGACTGCCTCGGCACACAGAGAGAAGAAGCGAAGGACTCTGCACGGAGGAGAGAGGAGAGAGGAGAGAGGAGGGGGAGAGGGAAAAAAGGAGAAGCCTCCATGTTTCAGCTGCCTATCTTGAATTTCAGCCCCCAGCAGGTCGCCGGGGTCTGCGAGACTCTGGAGGAGAGCGGGGACGTCGAGCGCCTCGGCCGCTTCCTCTGGTCGCTGCCCGTCGCCCCCGCGGCCTGCGAGGTTCTCAACAAGAACGAGTCGGTGCTGAGGGCCCGGGCCGTCGTTGCCTTCCACACCGGCAATTTCCGCGAACTCTATCACATCCTGGAGAACCACAAGTTCACCAAAGAGTCTCATACGAAACTGCAGGCCCTATGGCTCGAAGCCCACTACCAGGAGGCTGAGAAGCTGCGGGGACGCCCGCTGGGGCCGGTAGACAAATACAGGGTGCGAAAGAAGTTCCCTCTGCCCAGAACGATATGGGATGGAGAGCAGAAAACCCACTGCTTCAAGGAGAGAACCCGGCACTTGTTAAGAGAATGGTATTTGCAGGATCCATACCCGAATCCGAGTAAAAAGAGAGAGCTTGCACAGGCTACAGGACTTACACCCACACAAGTAGGAAACTGGTTCAAAAATCGAAGACAAAGAGACAGAGCGGCGGCTGCGAAAAACAGGTAAGCTACGCATCCCTCTGTTTGTGAAAGGTGGTGATTATTACCTGCTCCGGTACATTAATGGATCATATTTTGCGATAACCGAAAAAAAAACATACTGTATCGTGACAATCAATCAAGCATAATCGAATGTATCATTACAGCTTGAAATAGCAAATATACTCTAATCTATGTCTAACCTATGTCTCCTATGTGACATTGTGGCATAAAATTGAAATTGCCTGGAGATCTATATTCAAATTCACCCAAACATCCTAAAATCAGGGCCTCTTCATAGCTTAAAATGCCATGGTAATTGCTACTCACATTGCCTCAAATTAAATTGCATGCATTGCATGAAATGCAGGAAAATGTCCAGCGAAACAGTGGAGACTGAAATGCAACAACGACTCTTTAAATGTGTTATAGGCTAATTCCCCTTTTAATTTCGATTGTCATTGTAAGAACAGAGCCTGAATTATTGCCTTCATCGTTGTAAATCAGTCTAGCATGTTACCATCACAATATTGGACCTCGGTTGAGTACAACATTAAGGCTAACATGTAGAAAATACTACATTAAATATGTTTTATATTATTGTCTACACAAACAGTTACAGTTAATACTGTGGTATTTGTATAGTATACTTCTAAAATATATCATATAATTATTATAGTGTTTTTCATAAGGGATATCTTCTGCCATGTACACTGCAAAAATGCCCGTCTTAATAAGTAATTTAGTCTCGTATTCAGTCTTAAAATCTATTTTTTTCTTAAAACAAGTGAAAAGTCTGTCAATAGGTTGAGATAATTCAAATTGTTTCCAATGCACTTTCACTTGTTTCAGGATTTTTCTAGAAAAAAAGCGGCGATATCTTGAAAAATACCAGAATAAGGCAGATCACTCCAGTGTCAAGAAAATTACACTTGATTCAACAAAATTCCTGAAACAAATTGATTTACATTGAAAAAAAGCGAATTTCTCTCATTCTATTAGCTGAACAAATACGATTTTAACTCAATAACATTAAATGATTCGTTTAGATGTGCAGTGCAGTGTACAAACGGACGGTGCACGGTATGTCACATCGTTTTCATGTCATGTTTTCCCACATTTTCGTGTCTTCCGCCCAGGCTCCAGCAGCAGGTCCTGTCCGGAGGTTCGGTTCGCTCCCTGGCGGACGAGGACGGGACCGTGGACCGCCTGGGAAACTCCTCCAGTCCAGAGGCCAGTCTGTCCAGCAAAGCCGCCGCCTCGGCCATCTCTATCACCTCCAGCGACAGTGAATGTGACATCTGATGAGCAGATCCAGCGTGTTAAAAGAGAGGATGAATTAAGGGGATACAAGTGAAAGACAATCTAATAAAACAAGTCATAGTGCCTGCTTTGAGTTAAAAAAACACAAAAACTGCCAAAACATGAGGGATCTGTGATCTGTGGTGGAGAGCTCGTCCTTATCCTATAGGCCTATACTTTCTTGTTGTTTGCGTTTTACCCACGTGTGGATAACTGAACTTAATACGGACGGAAAATATTTCACGGACTAATAAACAACGCCTCAAGATGAAAACAAAAAAAACAGAAGAAAAAGAAGAAAGGAAAAGGGATGTAGTCATCGAGCGCCTAACCTGCTGTTTTCTGTGGGTATTTCATGTTGAAAAAGAACTGTGATATTTTTACTTTACTTTCAAAGTTTTATAAATAATGTTTATTTACCTATTTAAAACGATCGGCTCTGTCTCTTAGAATTTCATATTCATTTGCTTGGTGTTTTTAATATTTACCTTGTGCACAGGTGAACCTGTTGAGCATGTGCGCTTTAGTGAAAATGTGTTTCAGTAAAAGAAAAAAGTAAAGATAACTTAATAAAATAATTGTTGATCAAGAGAATACAAGTTTAGTCCTTTTTTTATTGTAATAGAGGGGGAAAGAAAACAACTTGGAATGTCCCTGTAGGCCTGATGAAGTGATTGTAAAATTGAAAAAATATGTAGATTTTTATATATTTACACATATATTACTATATGAAGACCTCTTTGCTGATTTGATAGTAAGAGAGAAAACGTTTCATATTTCTAATGCCAAACTACTATATGTGCCCTGACACGTTTTTAGACTTAGGCCTAATTGGCCAACATGCTTTGCATCCTGTAATGCAGGATGACAGCGAGAGGTCAAAGAAAGGCCGGCTCACTAACCCAGATGATCTCCGTGAGGAAAAACTAATACAACCACAGCAGATTGTGAGAATGTGTTATATTCGGCCTGTGGAGGAGGGGATAAAGAATTTAGGCTACTTAAATCTTGCATGTGTGTATATTTCCAAGATATCCTATCTTTGGTTCAATATTACCCAGTCTTTTAGGGCAGCATGGTCCAAATACATTTCATAAATCAACCTAAAATAGACAAACATTCACTATCACCGAGTCGCTATAATAACCCAACCACCCTATTCAACATTAATACAGATACTGAGCTCAAAATTCCAACTCGTAGCCAATTATACTTAATATATAAGGGATTTCCATATATGTTTGGACAAAATAGTTTTATTTAAAGATTATTTTGTTTTATTGGCGTTTTATTTTATCTGCAATACCTTGTGTCCAAAAGTCTTCAGGAACAATGCCAATTCAGCAATGTCCCTCCAGAAATTAATTTATCACCCCCAACGAAAAATCATCATACTATTGATAGTACCACAGACGTACTCCATTGTAACTGTATAGTGACATCGTACTTTATGGGACTTTTTTAAGATATTACTATAGGATTTTCTGTGGTATATATATTTTTTTACCTATG
Source organism: Hoplostethus atlanticus (assembly GCA_034670405.1). Taxonomy (NCBI): domain Eukaryota; kingdom Metazoa; phylum Chordata; class Actinopteri; order Trachichthyiformes; family Trachichthyidae; genus Hoplostethus; species Hoplostethus atlanticus. The sequence continues at coordinate 5,245,111 of JAXDDX010000004.1, forward strand.
ATAAGTTGTGCTGTGATATCTCTATCTAAAATTTATTGTAGGACAACAGTAGTTCTTTTTCGTAAAGGAACTGATAGACTATGTATGTATTATTTGTAAATGCATTTATGTAAATGCAATAGCCTTACACACCTACCATATGAATAGCTTATAACTTACAATTTCAGATGGGCATTAATGTATTTACCGTAATGCATTAACCTGACCTTTATGTGGGGTATACCGAGGCATTACTCAAAACATTTTGTTCTCTGGAGGAATAAAACAGGCTTGAAAATCCAAACAAATAGCCTACAGTAAAGTCTTTATGTGCTACGAAACAAAATAAAAGCCAAATGAGCAAAGCAGACTACACCAGAAGTGACTCGTTAGGTTCAGCTTTTCCAAATGATGGGACAGACACCTGGTTTCCTCCAATTTGCAATTAATTAGGCTACAGTAACTTCTGAAAGAGACAAGTTGTATTTCCAAAACGTCTTTCAGCTGGAACAACACAGAAGCCAAAGCAGTGTTTCGTTTTCTGAGAGGAAAACAGAGAGAAAGGAAGCAAGTGAAGGGAAAGAAACGGGGGGGCTTTTCTGCTTCTTTCAAATCATGGGGACAAAATGGCTGAATATTTCCGTTTCTATTGAAAATAAGGGCGACCGGGGGAATACATGAAAAAGTCTTTCTAGCAGTCAATAAGGTTGTCAAACTGGTCAGCGGTAATCAGTGCTAATGATGGGGTCTGGGGTCCCTGCGTGGACAAAGGGGCCCTGCCAGTGTTTTGTGAGGGGAAGCGACCACGGCTCCCTCTCAAAAGAAAAGACTCCTGTGAGGGTAGTCTGGGGCACGGAAATCACAACTTTTGTTAAGTGTGAGAGTGTGTGTGTATGTGTGTGTGTGTCTGTGTGTGTCTGTGTGTGTTGGCGGTGGGGGTGGAGGACCGCTTCTCCAATGTGAACTCATAGTTTGGCCGATCAAATGGATTTAATTACCAATTGATTGTTGTCTGACTTGTAGTACTTATAGGCCTACAATAGGCAAAACACATTGATTATGCGTCATTCGTTTCATAATTTGAGTATGCATTTCATTTACACTGTAAACGAAATTTAAAAGTACGTACGTACTTGTTTGTTTTTCATATAGACTGAAGACAAAACTGGTGAGATAAACAGCGCTGTTTGTTTGTGCAGAATTTGCTTCCGTGCATTTTAGCTATCCATACTTTGAGAAATGAACGGCTGTTAAGTTGTATAAGGGTTGCTGACTTACATGGCTTGGTTGCGATATGTGTTACAGGGCAGCCTATAGCATTGACCGTGCGTCTTTATTGTGATTGAATCTGTCAACGCTGTTTAGTGTGCAGACACTCTGATGCGTTTTGGTGTCAGCACAAAGAGTGGCTGCCCACACAATCATGACAGCCTTGTTGTTTGCGTCGACAAGCCGAATATCAGCTCTGAACCTCCGCAGCATTTAGCCTATATTTTATTGCAGGAACTGTAAACATGTTTGCAAGGTAACGCTCAAAATAAATATTTTATTAGTAATTGATCGTGCAATTTCTGCAAGCATACATTTAATTTAAGCCAGCCTTTTGCAGCCTCGCATTGTCACTGTGATATTGTAGATCATTATGTTATTATTATTATTATTATTATTATTATTATTGTTGTTGTTATACGTGTGTTTGTTGTTCAAGGATTTCTTCAATACTTTTAAGCCTTTATTATTTATTATAAGACATGGCTTATGATGGCATGCATATTTTGTTACTTTATACTTACCTTCGGCTGGGCTGTATCCTAGCTCTTGATATAAAACTGATATTTTCAACCCCACAAATATTTCCTGAAGTGGACGAGGTCACTCATTAAGGGAAACATGTCCATTTGTCTTCTTCCCTCTTAATTTGTCAAGCAAATCCCCATCCTGTCCACACTACAACTTTTCCATGACTTGAACATTGCAGTTTACAAGTTTTGACCCAGAAATGACGAGTGTTTTTTTTAAATGTCGCTATAAAAAAATCTTTTAAGGACTACAAAAATAATATTTCCGAGGACCAAAGAAATCAGGGCGTTTTCCTGTCGGCCATGATTTTATATCAGATACATTCGTTTGAAACCGCTGAGTCTTCCGGTGTGTTTCAGCCTTGGAAATATGTTTGATTCAAGGTTCTGTGTGTGCTTTGTCACATGTTATTGTAGCCTGCACAAGATACATTTTCTCTCCGTCAGTGTTAAAGTTTTTGTTTTATAGGAAACTGAAACAATTTCACCAAGGCCTACTTAATCTCCTGTAGATTTACAGTTTAGCCATGACTAAATGCAGCAGCAGAATAATCACGCTGAGGACGCCCCCTGGTGGCAGTGGCGGCCTGACTTGCTGATTTCATCACTCATGCATGATTCAGTATGGTAGATACCCAAGGTGGATTCAGGGGACCTCCTGGAGCCCTTGAGGGGGTTCCAGTGTGAGAGTGTGTGTGTGTGTGTGTGTGTGTGTGTGTGTGTGTGTGTGGAGGATGGTGGGGGTCTGTAGTCCAATAGTGCTATTTGAGGGGTCCTTTACATTTCCTTGACAAAGTTTGGGAACCACTTGGCTACACCATTCTAACAGCTACAACCCAGAACAAAATAAAACTACATTATAAAATTAAATATCGGACAATATTACACCCTACTTAATTCACCATTTTGTTTTGTCTAATGTAAACAGTTGTCTTTCAGAGTGGACGAAACTGTAATGATTAATGAGTAATTGCAACAACTGAACATACTGAGAACAGCACACCAAATAAATAAAGACACGCCGTTTCACTGACAGATTTACAAGGTAGCTTTGTCAGGTACGCAGGTGGAAGAGTCGAAATACAGAGACGTGTCCCGACGTAACAAATGTGCACTGTAAACTATTCCCCTGACCAGATTTACAGCTGGAGATTTACGGGTGAAATAGCGTCCCTTCCTTCCGGGCTTTAATTCTAAATTAAAATCCAGTTATCCATATTCCATGCAGGTTAGGGTTAGTTAATGTTGTGTTGTTGGATCCCCCGACCAATACTGAAGTCCTGCAGGAAACCTTTCAGCACCACGGACAGAGATCGAGCTCTGCCTGTTCTCCACATAATCTTTTTTTTTTTTTTTTAATTCACCAAGCCAATGTGATATTATCGTGATCATCTGGCTAAACCTTTATGGTGAAATTGGTGACGCTAGCTATGGTTTGTCTTTGCCTATCATGTGTCTTTTTAGTTTGTCCGATAAACCTGATCTGAAATGTGGACATGTGGATGTATTTTCCTGCAGAGCGAAATAACATGCGCTAAGAGGTAATACTTGTTGATGCGCCTCCCAACCTTTTACGAAAAACCCGTTTGTCCTGTTATGTACCCTCGGCCAGTGTGCACTCGTTGGCTAAATGGCTAAGAGACGGTGTGTACAGTCGGCGGCGGGACCCACACCTATACACATCAGATAATCACGGGTTGGTTAGATCTGCTTCTTTAACTCACACTGGGCATATTACCCATACTACTACCTGGCACACAAATGGATCAAATTCTTCATAACTGTCCCTTCCAACATGCACGATATCCTCACCTTCATTCAACAAAGATCTACCATTATTAAGCCCATAGTTCATGTAAACCCATCTCATGTTGTAGCCCACCCACAGCTTACAACTTGAGGAGAGCTGTCCACTTCCTTAAGTATCCAAGTTGGCTTTACTAGACCGTAATTATACTCCTCGGCTCCGCTCTCAATCATCGTCTCTTAACGAGCTTTTTTACGTTGCATCAGACGGATCGATGCACCGCGCCTGCCTCGGTCTCGTCTGCTTCGCTCACATCTCCGTCGTTTGTTACAAGATACAATGCAGATAATGTGAGGCAGTTATGTGGCTGGTGTGAAAGTGGAGGAGTCGGTCAATGTGCATATCGTCAAGATGTTCTGTTCACACAAAGGCGACTAATGCACAATGCACTAATGCGATCCTCCGTCAATTCCCCGAGTCAAACAATTATTAGTTATAAGTGGCCATTGTTTTGACAGGCGCGAGGGGATAAAATATGATCAGAAAACACACGCTCTACCCAGAGTGCTCTCGCTATGACCGTAGTGCATTGTGGGAATACTATTGACAGACTAGAGAATAGACAAAGCCCCGTTGCCTGATTGAGGTCAGACTGCCTCCAGCAAAGTCAAACACGTTGCTGTCTCCATTTCAGTCTTACATATCAATGACATATTTCTTACGTAATAATAATAATAATAATAATAATAATAATAATAATAATAATAATAACTTTATTTCTGCAGCACTTTAAAAAGAATTACACAGTGCTTCCCAGGACTAAAACATAGAAAAAAGAATAAAAAAATCAAAATAAACACAATAATAAAATGCTAAATACAAAGAATAAATATAAAACATTCTAGCACGGATAGATCAAACAATCAAAATATAAGAAAAGGTAATTTGCTGAGAAGTCCAAAAACGCAATGTTATGTGTATTATCCAGGGATGACGTGGAGGTTACCTAGATGTGTAAATGTTAAGAATTCATTTCATATTATGGCCTAAAATTATTCCCAGTTGAGGCTTTCATGTATCATACGCCAATGTACAAAATAAACATTGATACCTGATACACAAATGCTACCTCATCATTTTAACAGCACCAACAATGGATATTATCACTAACATTTAAAAGTTAACACTTAAACACGGTATCCATTTGTTTTTAATATTTGTAGGCATGTCAAGACAAATAATTGTGTAGACTGGGAATTGTTTTAAAATGAGTGAAGTACAGTTTCTGGCCACTAGATGGCGATAGTGACTAAAGAAGAAAAAAAAGAAACTAAAGAGGCCAAACTACATTTTGTCCTGAAAGGGGAATACCATTCATTTAAAATTTGGCATGGTATTTCTGTGGCTTATTCATGACCAAAACAAGCCTCTCCCAAACCCTAGCACAACAATGGGAGATCAAGCTTGGGACTCTATTAATGTTTGTGTAATTTTACCCCTAAAACAAGATGTGTTTATACTTGGACAGAGAGTGTACAGTACCCAGAACACCAGAACATTTTCCTGGGTGGTCTCATAGTCACATTTTCAAACTTAAAACTCTTCTTTCACACTTCTCATTTTTTCTGGCTGAATAAACTTTTCTTTCTTTCTCATATTTCTGACTACAGGGGTCAGTTGTATTTGTCAAATGTTATCTGTATTTTCTTTGGGAAAAATCTTTGACTGCTGAAATTAAGTGGTATTCCACCTTTTATGACATTCTGAGGACTATGGCAGGCTTATTTTACCAAAGTGATGTGAAATCCATTTTCATACTATTTTCATGAGCACTGTATCTGACAGCGTTCATTTTTCTTGCATTGATAAGCCCTGGGTTTTTTTTCAAAGTAGCAATGAAATCTCTGAAAAATGACAGACTTTTCATTCTTGTTGGATCTAATAACAAAACAGTCGCCCCCTCACTTCCTCCCAGTTCAAAGTAGCATCATACAAAGGGAGTTTTGGACCAAGCACTGTTGTACTGTAGTACTGACTATTGGCTACTAGATGGCGCACAAGACCCATGGTAGAAAGGAAACAGCTCATGAGGCGAATTGCTTTGGCATAGTGAAAACTGCAGGCTGCGTCGACTTCTGTCCCATATTAGTATGGAAGTAGATGAAAAAACATGACGCAATAAAAAACATCAAACACTACAACTTTTAATAATTGCTTTTAGTAAAAATGGAAAGTTCACATGCAGAAGACAACCTGAGAGCACATGATTATATGTGGCCTGCACCATTACCTTTTGACTTTGCAAACAAATATTGACTAATTTAAAACCTTCCATTACATGTAATGAGGGAATTGTTTTATTCAGAATAAGATTAATAATAAGTGTAAAAGAGGTCCCATGAAATGTGGCCTTTTACACTACAAGTAAACAAGCAGAGTAGTTGTAGTCTACAAGTAACTTTCACCTTAAGTACACCATTACTCAGTGGAGGGTGTGAATGTACATGTGTAAGAAAGTGTGCGGGCAGGGCAAGGGCACCAGTTGGGATTTTAAGGGTCTATATTTAAACTCTCTGGTCTCTAGTTTCTGCAGCTGTCCCCAAGTTTAAGTTCAGCACCTTGAGCGTTTCTCAGCCATGCTCTCGGGTCATAGTTATAAACCTGCCAAACTTTGAGAGCGAGTGAAGCAGAGACTGTCGCCTATCTTCGAGGCTGTGTCTCCTGGAGCTGCAGAACGTTCAAACTGTCCCATCAGCAGATTGCCCTCGCTGAGCACATCCCGCCCCTGTACAGCAGCCGACTGCCTTCACTAGGAGCTGCTACCCGCCTTGCCAGGGGTTGTTGGTAGCCTAGGCCTGGGATACAGTGTGTAAACATTACAGGACATGTACCTGCCACTGAAAAGTCCCTATTCACACATGATGTGCTGTGCAGTGTGTCAATATTTCTTTACATTCTACAGAAACTACAGGGGACATAATATCCTGTCATGAGACATCAACCCATATCTATTTATCAGGTATCCAAAGGCGTCCTGCCAGGTTCACTGTATCTTCTGAGGACTGCTTTTAGATTTTCTCCTCTGTGTCCGCATCAAAATATCCTGTAAATTAAATTTGTGTTTTGTTCACGTCCAAGACGACTAACAGTGTCACTGAACTCAAATACTTGACAAATTATTGGTTCATCCTAATCCAACACAGGGTATCAAACAGTGTAACAAACTGTAGCCTATTTCTAATGCATCACAATATACAAGGTTTCTACAGTCATGGAAAACCTGGAAATGTCATATGTTTTCTAGTCCTGGAAATATTATGGAAAATGGAACATGTGCAAATAGCTTTGGAAATGTCATGGAAAGTTGTCAATTTTTTCCAACTAGTGAAATGTTTAATGTCAATGGCTGCTTGTCCTTTGAGGAATAAAAACCCAAATAAGAAATTTCCTGATCGTATCAGTCCTAAGTGATAGTTGTAGCCAGAAATAAGACCTGGGACATTCAGATCAGATATTCACTGTAAATCATGGACGTCATGGAATTTGATTAGCAAAAAGGTGAATGAAGCCTGACTATATTACGGTACTCCTAAAATGATTAATGCTTAAGATCGTCTAGTAAGATTTCAGTTTCTCCCTCCCTCTTAAACACACAAACAACACAAAATGTGGAAATGCTGTGAATATATAGTGTGTATTTCATGTTTAAAAAAAAAGATTCTTGTACATTCATTTAATTGTTTGTGTTTGTCAGAGGACTTTTAACATGGTACAATATATAGAAGCCAATTCTCTATGCTTATAAGAAATCTATAACAACACGGTCATATCTATCATTTTCCCAGTGCAGATTACTCCCACCCTGTGAAACGTTTCATGGTGACAAAACAAAAACTAGGCGATGAGTAAAACAAGTTAATCAGAATCACTTTTCAGCTCCAGTTCTCTAAGAGTAACTACGCATGTATTTATAACAAAACTCGAGAGGAAGTATGCTAAGGTGAAAAACATCATGGCTGTGTTTTGGTCTCACCACCAGTAAGTGACCACCGTGGGCCATTACGGCCATTGATCATGAAGTACAGTATCAAGTGTTGGATTGCTTTTCTAAAACAATACATCATCCTTCATCCTTTAAATATTTGATTTGAGTAGAAAACAGTTCTCTAGAAGCTTAACACCTAAACAACACAACAGGAAGTTAACTAAGCTAACACGCTATTTGTGGGATGGCTACAGGCACAATAACATGATCTCCTTTCTTCGTGATCCGTGTCTAGCTTCTCATCAACCGGTTTTCAGAGTAACATTTCAATTTTATCTATGTTGTGTAAATGGTATGTGACTGATAAATATAATGTATTGAGAACATGATCGGTACCACTCCACGATTGTATTATATCAACTGTGTTCAGACAGTTATATTGCTCAACTATTTGTTGTATAAGCCCTACTATAGGCCCATAATAATAAGTGTTTACATGATTTTTGAAAATCTTCCTGATGCGTGTGTTCCTCAGCCACAGAGAAATCAACTTTCAATAAGTGAAGGGCTATTTTAATAATTAGCTGGTACCAATTATCATGAAATGTCTTCATATATATTGAATAAAATAAAATAAATAAAATGCACAAGACTCTTTCCAAGTACTAAATATAACAGTTACATTTACAGGACAAGTCATTTTTCTATCAGTTGGCAGAGGTTACGTTGTCAGAGATTATCTCTGAGAAATATGTTACTGTAATTGATCTACAATTTACTCTGGTTACATACAATGCAAGCACTCAAGTTAGTACGGATGGAGGGAGGGGCAGGGGAAAGATGAGAGGGGTTGTGCTTTAGGGGCAAGTACTTTAATGGTTATGTGGATTTACAGTAATTCTAATATTAGTGCATCTTTAATAAAGCTATTACAGCAATTTGAGATTGAACCTTGTACATAATAGATAGACAGACAGACAGATAGATAGATAGATAGATAGATAGATAGATAGATAGATAGAATATCTCTACTTAAAGTTAGCAGTAAGGCCTTACTCAGGTGATTATCAGCCAGAAGTCTGAAGTTGCCCTACTGCCCAGTGGCAGCACTGTCCCTAATAACAGAGCTTAGCTGGCATTCCACACCCGGTGGCACGATGGTGTAGTGGTAACCCAGAGAGAGCCTGGTAATTACCACTGGCCACTGTCACCATGCAACAAATTTAACCCTCCCTCTACCGTATCCCGGTCAATGATGGCACATGACTGGTTACATGGATGAAAGTGCTTTAGCTTGGCAGTCAAACACAATGCCACCCATAATTTCACCTGTTGCATGCTGCCAACAACAATCTTTTGTAATTATCTTTTGTTTTGTCTCACAGCGGCATGGGCGAGGATCTGTGTATGGTAGGTGAGAGCAGAGAGACGTAGGACAGGTGTGTGTGAGAAATGAGTTTGAGGTTTGAATGGAATCCACTCACTTGTGCAGACCTTTCTCTTTCTCTCTCTCTTTCTGTATTATTTATGAATATTTGGGTTTCAGCAGAATGCAAGTCGGGGTTGGTGAGTTTTTAAGGTGTTAGTTACTTTCTCCTCTTTGTTGTGTTAATTCAACAACATCAAAAGTAATCTCTCTCTCTCTCTGTCTCTGCCCCCATCTTGGATACACTTGACTAGAGCATAACCACTGAACTTCTCAATGAGGACTCACAAAGGCATTCTCTCAGGAGAGGCTTGCTGGAAAACATACTGCAGGACCGGAATGGGAAGTTTATTTTCCTTAGTGCATGCATATCTGTGGGATATGGGGCTCTGTGCACATAGGGGGCTGGTGCAGTAATTCATTTTCTGAAGAGCAGAAAACACACACATACAAACCCTTCCTCTCTTCTCGCTCTTAAAATACTTTTATTTAACCAAAATGTATCTTCCTCGCTCCCAATACCAATTTCTCACTGCATCCCACATGGAATAAAATGTATCACCTGTCTGTGCTTCTGCGTTGCACACACTCCATTTATCCCCGCTCCCCTCTCCCCTCACACACAAGTACAAAATTGATATTTTTCATTTCTCTCTTCCTCTGCCCTTCTCTATCCATCGCTCCCTCTGTATTTCTCTCCTACTCCACCCTCCCTGTTCTTCTATCATCTGCAGGCTAAAATAGGCCCAGCAGCTTTTCTCTGGGCCTTTTGTCCCTGCTCAGGGAGACGTTTGGCACACAGAGGATCGTGTTACAACTTTCATTTCCTGAATGTTTTTCTTTTTTTCTGTGTGGAACCGAGAAGGGTATTTTATCCTGCTCTCCAGTATGACGATGAAGGGCGAAGGGAACAAGATGGCAGCTCGGATTCAGGGGCCTGTCACTCTCACATCGCCAAATAAATACAAACTGCATATAGCTTCAGGATTCTGGTGGATGGTAGGTGTGGTGTGGTTTCGGCATAGTGTGTGTATGTGTGTGTGTATGTATGTGTGTGTGTATGTGTGTGTGTGTGGGGGGGGTGGTTGGGTGGGGTCTGGGTCATTTGAGCTATTTGTGAACCCCCGGGATAGGTGAGGTGATGCCCCTTGGGAATGTGAGGTAGATTTCATTAGCCCATATCCCATACCACTTCCTCTTGTTGTGTCTGCCCCCCCAAAAGCCCCATGGGCCCTCACCAGTGATATGTCTGTTTATACCTGTGGCCCTCTCTTGGGTGGGTGTAAAAGCAGAAAAAAGAGCAGTGTATTGGTCACATTCTTCATAATTATTAATTATTAATTCATTGTGAAACGATACAATACAATATATACCGCTGGCTTTAGTTATGGTTGGCTCCTTTAAAGGTGGCTTCAAGGGTAATTTACTTACCTACCAAAATGGCGTATACTGTACAATAGATGGTAGTCCCTCTTCCTGTTCTGCTGTTTCTCCCTTGCTCTTGCATTTTCTCTTTGTTGCTCCCTCATGAAGGATTCATTAATCCAAAAATCGCGTATAAGAGGAAATATTTACAGTGGATAGTGAGTGGGTCCATTTTAATTTGGCAGCGACAGGCCAAAACTAACATTAACAAAACCCGTTCAGTCCTCACAAAAGTATTGCCAAACATCCCAGACTGAAGTCACTTTCCTGATAAATTATATGAAAAAAATCTCGCTATCACCTTTCCTGCCAAGATCCTAAAATACAGATATCTGATTCATGGCAACCGGAGCTTGGCTTTGTCTCTGGAAGGGTTTGTTACACGAGCCCATGCCTTCCAGGCACATTTCTTCTATATAAGCCCTTTTTCATAGGCTTTACACTCACGTTGCATCTTGTCCTTCGTCTTTTCTTCTTGTAAGATATAAAATTTTCCCTTTCATCAGGTAATGTATATGATGTTGTCCTTCATTTGACACACAACATGCTATTTAACACCCTAATAGTTAGGGATCATCTGCAGTGTCTACTCCTCCTCGTCTTTGAACCCAGGGTCATGCATCACTCAGCGGACTGGAGAAAGAGATAAATATTTCTTTCAGCTCTGCCACCAGGAGCTTCCTGTTGTACCAGAGGCTTCCTACTACAATACTTGTCTGAGGGGAAGCTGTCTTTGGCTCACAGTGCCTACACACTTTTCAGTTGTCTAATGGTGCCTCATAGAAGTATTGATAGTGGATGCCTGCTGTGAACATCTACTTCAGTGCATAAAAATAGAAAAGGTTTGGCAAATTCTACTTTAATCAATTTTAGTAGAAAAATGACGTCCCTCATTTACACCCACACTGACGCACGCACGCGCACACGCACACGCACACGCACGCACGCACGCACGCACACACACACACACACACACACACAGCCTGCATCTGCCTCTGGGTATGGCCAGGCTGGAACATTGTCAGATCCATGCATCATTGGTAAGAAAATCTCTCTAACCCTCCCCACCCCCGCCCCTCTGAGGCAGACCTGAAAAGATCCTTTTGTCCCTCATCACCCGCCTGCTCCCCTTCGTCTCCCCTACACCCACACCCCTCATACAGCCTGTGGTTATGGATACCTGGGACTGTCTCACACGAGGCTCCCATGTGGGGTAAGGCTACCTGCAGGCACCAGGCCACAGAAAGGCAATCCAACAGCAGGTTCCTTACCTTTGGCTTTTGTCCTTAGAGGAGATGGACACTGATTCTGAGGGCCTACCAAAAATGCCAAAGAAAACACACCAGTTCAGGGAGATGGCGTAGTTTCATGCGGGCTACTCACCGTGTTTATTTGCACACGTCAAGGCCTTTCCTGCTGTTGATTTAGAGCCATTGCCACTTACGTCTATGACAAATGAAATGCCCTTTTGATGACTCTTTTGACTCTGTTTGCCATCAGCAGCTGTTGTTACTGGCACCAGTGTACTCAGGCTGACGCTACCTCCAGTTTTTGTCATGGCGTCTATAGGCTGAGCCATACATGCCTACCACTCACTGCACTTGTTGCTAACCCTGATGAAAGTAATACACTTTGCTTGATGTAGTAGATAGATTTATGAATCTAGAGTTTGTTCCTCTGAATTCGGAAGTGTGGGATTTAAGTACGATTAAAAGCGCTATCAGAGTTTCCATGTTGGATTGATTCTAGTCTCTTACACATCCTGAAGGTGACTCTGATGGCCTTTCTCTGCCGTGTGGCACAGAGCCTGTTTAATCCCAGCTGTGTCCGTACTCTGCCGGACATGTTGTCATTAGATTAACAGGTATGAACAATCACTTTGGTGGCTTTGTGATCACCTGTTTGTTAATTTGTGAATATCCGCACTGTGTGCCAAGTGTGTAGGACATGTGCTGTGGTAGGAATTGTCTTCATATGGGCTAACATTACACATCCTCTGCTCTTATGAGTGTGAAATATAGGCTGGCATAATTTTAGTTGTATGACAAGGTTTTTGCTGAAACATACTCATCGCTATATTTTTGTTTCTTTAATGAGTCAAACAGACCTGCCTGATATGAAGGGTAGCATTCCACAGTGTTATACATCAATTTTGGAAAAAAATCTTAATTGATGCTCCTTGTTCAATATTTCAAAAATACAAATAGCCATATAATCCACAATGTGGCAAAGGTTTTGTAAGAAAAGGTTTTAGGATTAACTAATGACTTCAATCCACAATGTGTTTTACTTGTATGCCAGCAATAATAATTTTAGAGGGGTGTGTGTCACATTTTTGGCAGATAATGCATTTTGGAATAAAACTCTTCATATCTTCTCCTTGAATTTGAAATGCTAGGAATACCCTCCCCTATTAGATTTAAGTCTTAAGAACAGGAAGCCCTGAGGTACGACAAAAAAAACACAGTTGCTTTTCTTTTGGCTGATAGAAGGTCTGCTGGGGACAGTCAAACTGAACTCAAATATATATGGGAAGCTATAGATGATGGATGGGGGACTCATCCAGCCCGGTGTATTTAGTAGACCTGAGAGGTGGAGAAAGGCCCCTGGGATGCAGACTACCCAGGGTCCCTCCGCTGCAGCCGGGCACAGCCCTGCAGCCCTGCAATCTTCGCAATCAGGCAGTAATGCTAGCAGCGACTGTTTCAGATTATGCTCAGGAAATCCTCGGTGCTCTCTGCTCAAAACAATTTACCCTGACATGAGCCGAAGGAGTATAGGGGGTGGGGGACATGAGATTTGGTCCTCACCAGATTCCTCTTCTGAGGCCACAGGAGATTTTCTCTTTCTCCAAATATATACGCTGTCTTTCAGTTAGGCCCATAATCTGTTCATACTCGTGTGCAGATTGACAACGGAAATTATTTTATTAGTACTAGTATTGTTATTGTTATTATTATTGTTGTTGTTGTTCTAGGTTGTTTTTGTTTTTGTTGTTGATGATGATGATGATGATGATGATGATGATGATGATGATGATAACGACGATAAGGATGGGGTGTTATTTGTGAATACTACTACTACTAGATTGTATTATTGTGATAGTTTTTTTTTAAATCATTTATTTTTATCTTGTATATATTTTTATTTGCCTAAGTGTTTTTGTGTTCTATTGTTTTGCAGGGCAGAGCTATTGTTTTGATAAAAGGCAATAAACCTAACCATTTTTTCGATGACTATGAGATGTATGCCATTTTTATGCTAACCTCCAAAGGTGATGATAAAGGTTGGGTGGTGGCGCTTTTCCATGGCCCAGAACCGACAGAACAAACTCTTGGCGAGAGCAAAGAAAACACGGCAACAAAAACCCAATGATCCGCAGCACTCAGGGTAAAAGTGGCCCTTTAGCATAACATTTTTTAAGGAACAGTCATGCTATATTCAGACAGTATATTATAACCTCCTAAACAGCTGATGTTTTGAGACCCACATTTGTATTACCCAATTTTGCTTGATGCCACTATGTTATAGTAAATACTATGTTTTTATTATTGTAACTTGCATGATGTCAGACTCATTCCCGATCGCCTGTGCAAGAAGAGTGGTCAGCTTTGTTGATTTTATAGCTTGCATTTTTCCTAGTCATGCCAAACCATATTAAATCACCTATTATTGTCTATTATTTTTTTCAGGATGCACCCATTCGGCGCAGCATGCAAATAACACGATTAAATAGGTTGAGCATAAATTCTGCAATACTTGATGAACTACATTTAAGTTCTCTACAGAGCTGAATTCACGATTAATTGGTGATCAATGACTGATTATTCACTTGCCAATTAATTTGGTTTGCACAGGTTTGAGGGGCAGGACCTACTGATATATACATTAATGGCTTATTTTTGCTCTCATTAAACGGATATACAAACAACACACATAAGACAAATGTATTACTTTTGTTTTATTGGAAACTAATTATCATGACTCTAATGAAAACGTTGCCTCTTAGTTTCCATAGCAGGAAGTTGCTATAATTCTTCTGTTATCTTAACAAAATATCATAAATTAAGCAAATGGGCAGTCCAGTTAAGTGTTTCGTTGAGTTAAGAGTTCCAGAGAGGGGTCTGGTTGTATTTTCATGGGCAGGAGATCAGAAAACCTCCTTTAAGGGGCTACAGGACAGGTTAAGCGCATAAAGGAATTTTGTTCTAACCAAATTTAACGACAGACAAGTCAGTCTATATTATAAGGTACTATAGTGTTATTTCATACATGTACTCAATCTGATACAGTTATCAGTCTTTTTTTGCAAAATATAATAATCAAGCAGCCTCTTAAGAGCCTAGATCCACAAGACTGGAGGTTAGAGGTCCCAACAAGGAGTCCTGGAGTTGGTGCGGGTGTCCGTGCATGCCGTGCACCGACTGTGGGGGCCCCAGGCCGGACATGGAGTAAGAGGAGGCCCCGGGGTGGCTCATGTTGCCCTGGAGCAAAAGCACTGAGTTCTGGTCGGGGCTTTGAGGTGGAGAAAACTCGTCCTCCGAGCTGGACATGAGAGACTTTCCTCCGTCCAACGGGGACAGCTGGTTCTGTTTGTTGCTGCCTGCGTTGTTGTTTTCACTGTTCTCTCTAGAAATTATAATAGGGAAAAATCAGATACAATATTTACTTTGGAAAATATCCCTCCCCGATAAGTTAGCCCTGCATGAAACATTTGGAGATAGACAAGGCCTACAAACAGCATTAATGGCAGCCATATCTATTTTATAAATACAACTCCGTTAAATAAAATAGGCCTAAAAGAAAAACAAATCGGAGAACTTTAATCGTCATTTTTATTATTATTATTATTATTATTTTTTTAAATTTAATGGATAATGGAAGCTACCTATCGGCAGCTTATTCATATGAGAGGATCTCAAACCAAGTGCGTTCAGAGTTGTTTATTTTTTTATTCTAATGTAACCCAATTTAACCTTTACCACGTAGCGTCTTAATCTATAGCCTAAGGCGTTCCAAAACGTGACCATATTTAGTTGCTTGGATTGGTCGATAAAATATTTCAGGTTACAGCCCTATTTGTATTATTTAAAGCTGCGTTTTTGCTTTTCTCCTACATTTTAAATTATAAATCAGGTTAAGACAAGGCAAACGGACTGATTTCTGAAAAGAACTGATCAATTGTCAACAATATGTTCCTGTTTAACCATGGTGCAATCACTGTAAACAGGAAATGCCCGTTTTGGTGATGGAAATGCATCTTAAATGAATATATAATTACAATTTTCTATTTGAAACAAAAATAATTTCTATCTCTGTTTTTGGCTCTATTTGTTTTCCTTCAGTAACACTTCTCTCTTACGTGATCATTATATGGTCTTATGAATATTGCCAGAGCACTGTGACTCTGACCCTTGCACGTCTTATTTTTGGTTGCTTGTAATTTTGCTGATATAAGAATTGAACCTTAGGAGAGTCAGCTACGCTTAAAATATAACTGAAATGTAATGTACATGACTGTCATTGATACAGCTTATAAACAACATACCTCTCTTTAGCCTCTGCGGCTCTGTCTCTCTGTCGTCTGTTTTTGAACCAGTTGCTGACCTGCGTGGTGGTCAGTCCTGTGGCCTCGGCCAGCTCTCTCTTTTCCCGTGGGGACGGATAGGGGTTATGCGTGTACCACTCTCTCAGGACACCCCTGGACTTCTCTTTAAAGCAGTAGCTGGTCTCCTCGCCGTCCCATATCGTGCGGGGCAAAGGGAATTTCCTCCGCACTCTGTACTTCCCTACAGCTCCGAGCGGCCGGCCGCGCAGTTTCTCCGCCTCCACGTAGTGCGCCTTCAGCCAAAGCTGCTGCAGCTTGGGGTGGTTGTGAGGGGAAAACTGGTGACTTTCTAAGATCTTGTACAGCTCTCTGAAGTTCCCCCGATGAAAGGCCACGACTGCCTTGGCTTTGAGGACGCTTTCGTTCTTGTGGAGATGGTCACAAGCGGGTAGAGACCACAGGAAGCGACCGAGCCTCTCCAGGTTTCCTCCCTGCTGCAACACCTCGCAAACACAGGCCACTTGCTCCTGGGTAAACCCGAAAGACGGTAATATAGACATGATGTCCGAGCTTGCTCCTCCGTCCAAACGCTGGTATCCAAAACGATCGTTTTCTTGTATCGTCTGTGCTTGGTTTGTTGTTGCAATGCAATACGGCGCAATCCGTCCGCGCAATGCAGGCCTATCCACTCCACTCCAGCCCCTGATGCGCGCAGCAGATTGGGATGTTGATTGTTGGGACAATTTGTTCCTGTTGGAGATATGTCAGGCTTAAAGGGAGCCTGTGCGTTTCGGTGATTGGCTCTCCCTCTGCCCTGCACCCTGTACAGCAGAGCAGGACTGAGTTTGCAGCTCCGTTTCCTCCCCGGAGGCAGTGCGTCAGGGGCTGAAATAGGAGCGCTCCCACCTCCCACCCCCGCAATCCCTCTCCTCCTTTAACTGAGGGAGCAGAGCAGCACCTACATGCTAATCAATTATTACAGACCTCTTAAAAGGCTTTTTTAACATCTTCTGAATATACATCCTAAAGTATTGAGAGCATCGACTTGACACTCCAGATTTCACATGCGTGGGGCAAACGGCTCATTGCCTCTCCATACATTATTAGTTATCTTATCCAGGGATACTGGAGGGTAAACCCACCTTTTTATTTGCGGAAGAGAGTTTACCCACCTTTTTAGGCTGATAAAAACGTTATGACATAAATGTATACTACACATCATAGTAAATATGACGTGATGTATATGATTTTTTAGGAAAACAGCATAAATTAACGCTTTCATGAACCATAATTGATTGTTGTTTATATTGGTAGTTGTTTGCCTTATGATGATCACCGAATGCAGGCTTCATAGTTTACCCACTTTCTTATTTACCACTACATGACTGATCATAGTTGACACTGACCAGTTAATCACATGCAGATTGCAGGGTAGGTGTGTATCCCGCCTTATAGTCTATTAATTATGAAGTAGTTTATTTTATGAGGTGATATAATTTAATAACTTCCTATGATAGTTAGGCCTACGCGTGCCGCTCACGCTGTGTCATTACGTAGGCCTTTATGTGAATAACCTACCTGCCAAAAATGTTATGGGCTTATGAGAGAGAGGGGGGGGGGGGGTCACATGGTCACTATTTCAGGAACATATTTCAGGAACATCTTGAAGAAGTCCATCAGGGTCAGAAAAAATGACAAATCGTACAAATTCAATGTACATGACTTGCACGCTGGCAAAATAATGGAGTGTGTGCCAAGTTCCCATAAATTATACGTCAAGCTATATTTTCATGGATTCGTGAGTCACTGCTTTATGAATTCGCAACAAGGCATCAACAACTGTGGTATAGCCTAGAAACCAGTGTCTGATTCACTTGTTGTTTTTTCGATATAAAACCAATTCCCACAGTTTGAAGACCTCTTGACAGGCCCAAAGAAACCTAAAGATGAATACCATTTATGGACCTCTATTGACATCGGATAGGCATCACATTAGGTTACAATAGCACGTTGCTGCTTTTCTTGCTGTTTCATGTTTATTTTCAATATCATCAGTGTTCTTGAGAGCTGGTTTTGAATTCAAGTAGCCCTAGACTACATTTATATTTCAGGGCTTAGATGGGCACCGTGCTGTCTCCAGTGTTTTATGTGGGGTGAAACACAAAACCAATCCATTAGTAAATGAGTTCTGTGTGACACTGGTCCTTGGTGGTGGAGTTGTTGGTTTGAGCCACAGATCGCATTTCTTTATCTACACCAGGATTTGCAACTCGATTCCCGTGCAATATGTTAAGGAGCATGGCTTAGGCCTAGAAAATAATATTTACTGCAAATTCCTCCCAGGCGTTTTGTGATGATAGCCTGTATCCTGAAGAACTTCTGCTAAGAAGACGGTGATGTTCCGTCGAGCTGAACTGTTGTTTTTGTGGCGACAGACACCTGTAAAAACAAAGAGATGAAATGAGAGCTATGGACAGATCCATCATGAAATAAAATTATAATTTAGCCTACGACTTGGACAAAAATCATCAAGACAGTTTGTATTACAAGACGAGACAATGAAGTGATATATTCAAAAATAACCTCATGATCTTTGGGGATGTACTGACTATTGAGATTATGAGCCGAGAAAAAAAGTCAGTTTTTAATTCGGGGAAATCCATTCCATGGGACTGAGCCTTGCATCTTGTGTAAAACCAGCGAACAGCATTGCCTCTCAATGATGACTTTATTATGGAGCATCTACTGCATTAAAGTCAGCTTTACCCATAATGCTTTACTGAATATCAGATGTTATATTGCCCCAGTGAGTCCTAGCAGATTTCTTTCTGAATGGATGCCTATTATTAGCTCCCAGAAAAGTTATAGGAAATAAAAGCTCTTGGGACACTCCCAGTCCTCAATAGATTGAAGGAATCATAAACACACACCTGTGCCCACTTTACAGTTAACTGAAATATTAATTATGTCGTTTTTTATGTTGTTTGGCTACAGTGCATAACTACGCGAAAAAATAAATTGTAATTATTATTGATTAATAACAAAATATTTGTTGAACATTTGTGTCTTGTTATAGTTTAGATGCTAGCCGTTGTCCTGCTTCGCCTCGTGCCTAGTAACGCCTCGTTTTAAAATCTCTGCACCTCGGCCTCGCGTTGCATTGCTTAAATACTTCTGGTAAGGCGGTGTAATGTATATTTTTAATCGGGTCTCCGGTTGGACACAGGGTCTAGATTCACGTCAGTCGTGTAAAACCTCAGTGCTTCAGTAAATGAGCTGTCTGATGAGCTGCTCTCCGGTTTCTGTAATATCTCTACCACATTGCGCCGCGCCGCCTCCTTTAACCCGAGCAGCCCGGGGTCGAGATTATTTCAAGATGTGGACCCTCCTCCTCTCTGCGACAACGACTGGCGACCAGTGATGGGCTCCGCACTCGAAGTAATCCAATACTTATTACTCGTTACTCAAAAGTAATATCACCAATTTACAGAGGACTCTCTGGGAGCAGTAATTCCTTATACTACTAATACTAGTAGGGTACTTAATGCTTTGCGTCACACGCCCAAAATTGGCTGTTGGCGTCCCCTCTTACATCCAAAAATCGCGATAATTCAGTTACCTCCTATGAATGACCAGGGGAGCTGAATATCGCCGATGTTCTGTCACGCTTTGGCAGAAAAATAAGTGAGAATGCCTTCACATTTTTTCATCTAAATAGGAGTGACGACGAATAAATGTGAGGAAAACGAATTAGGGGCACTGGGGTGGAATAGTTTAAACTAATTAATTAAACTTCAACATGATATTTAATTGGGGCAATAACAAACAAAACAAACACTTATTTTATTGATAACTGTACTGTTACTGTAATTGATGTAGTAATTCGTTACACTACTCGTTACTGGAAAAAGTAATGACATGCCAGTAATGCGTTACCACCCAACCCGGCCGTCTCTGTAACTGCACGCAACTGCAGTGGACGGGAGAGAAAGAGAACAAAAAACATGGAGTCAAAACACCAGAAAACACTTCATAAAAATGTCATCATCAAAAAGACTATGTTTCCTATTGCAGCGTTTATTTTTTTTTTTAAATGAGGGAAAATTTAAACTACTACTGGCTCACTGAAACTAGGCTACAGCAGATGGTTTTCGCTCTATCTAAATCCAAAGTGCTATTTCAGCTGTATACGCTGGAACAATGCCGATACTGTTGAAATTGACTGAAAATGTCGAGTAGTCCCGCTGGTTTCCTTTGAAATTTGGGGGGACTTTGGTGACATCCGCAATAACCTTGTCACTTAAAGAAAAATAAAAAATAAAAAATATTTAAATTCAAAACCTAAAATCAGTGAATTAGATAGTACATTTCTATGAGTCAAACCCTAATTGTTTTTTAATCAGGCCTACATGTCCTCTGGTGAAAGCAATTTCTCACACGCCTATGCCACCTACGTTCGTTTGCCTAGTACAATTCTTTGAATATTTGTAATTGATAGGCCAACATCATTTATTTACAAATTAATCAACTGACAGGTAATTTGTCAATCGGATTTCTTGGTTAATTCAAATGTCCTTTATAAAACGTGTCTTTAATTTAAGCAAGAGTTAAAATGGATTTATTCCGGGAAGTGAAAGGCACTGAAAAGGCAGCTCCTTCTCTCAAAACAAAACACAACTGTTGACATGAGTGAGTTAAATGAAATTGGAGCTGCAATTATCAGCTTAACAGAGTTTCCTGTCATGTTGGAAAATTAGACCTGGTACAAGTGCACTGGGGTTAGACCCCATCAAAATCATTACGCATTTCCTCAGAGGGCCACCTCCACAAATATGCAATTATGGCCTCAGCTTTTATAGTACCCTATACGGTAAACACGCCTCAGGCATATAGAGGAAGACATTTGTGTTGGGAAAATAATTTTTGCTCCACGACTGAAATAATTAAACCATCCAAGCGACCAAACAAACCCATAAACAAACAAAAACAAAACGAGTTAAATCGGCTGCGCTACTATGTGAGCTTACTGGCAGGGAGGGGGCGCCAACCTATTTTCAACGTCATGACATTATGATAAAACAACTTAAAATGTAACTCTTGAAATTATCATGTAAGTAGTTCCATGGGTTTTTAGTAAAAAACGAGTTTACAGAAACTAAAGAGTTCGGAAACACGTTTGTTTGGCCTTGCTCTTCACTAGTCATGATGGAGTCTGCTTTGCTCCTGTTACAAAGTGGTGTTTTTCTCTCTGGGAAATACCATTTGACCAGCGTGGTGTGGACATGATGCAGCCTCCCAGCTGGTGCCTCTCTCTCCTATCCCATTTCAACCAAGTATGTGTGTTTGTTAGTGTGTGTGTGTGTGTGTCTCAGTGTGTATGTGTGTGTATCTCTCTCTCTCACACACACACACACACACTTACAAATGTGGTAAAACACGTGTAGCGAGGGCCACTCCACCAGTGCAGGTTTATACCATTAGCCCACATATGGTAAACGTTGTCCTTATTGTCCAGAACCAACTAGTGAATCACACCGGGTCGCATCTTTCCCTTCCCATACTGGATGATGGACTGGACATGTGCACATATACTTTCCCTTGCCAAGCAACAGCTCAATTATCTGTAGAGGTAAAAGAAAAAATCCGCAAATGTTGTAGACATTTATTTGGCGGTAAACGATCACGTAAACACTGTCACCTATTTACCACAGCGCTGTGGCCGGAGAGCCCACAGAGTAACATGTTTGTGTAAAGACAGAGAATGGCTCTCCCTGTGCCTTGTGGCGAAGGAGCTGCTTGGCTAGTAGTGGTGGGTCTGTATGAGCGGCCTGGTACCCTGTGACCCCTGCCCTCTCATTAGTGGGACGTGGAGCAGTGGAGTACCGTGCTCCCCAGGTCATGTTACATATGGCTTGCAGTCTGCTGCGCCGCATTAAATGTCAGCTTTGAAACCATCTGAAAGATCAGAGGTCAGCGTTTTTAATAAGGCCTGGGTTCTGGGGGGGTTCCCTCCTTTTACTGCACGCCCAAGTATGTTTTACGTTGCACTCTACTATTTAGATATGCCTAGGTTGCCCTGTTTTTGTAAGGACAAATCATGCAATAAAATGTAAATAAATTTTGGTGTGTCATTCTACACTATAAAGGTAGTCTAGTAGATATATTTTAGTTAGCAATCCATGAGAATGTTGCCTGTAAAAATGTACTACATAGCCCGGTGAAGGGAACAATTCTGCTCCTTTCCTGTCTAATTTACAGGCACAATACAAAGGTGGAATTTGGAGTTTTCTGTGGCCCCCTCCCCGTGAGACCCACAGATCATGGGCTCCTGTTGCGAATGGGACATTGTTCTGAGCTCCAACAAAGCCGTTTTCACCCTCTTCAATATTACAGGAGAAGTTACCTGATACCTAACAATCAGCTAATCCAATGCCCATGGCGACGAGGTCACCTGTGCACAGGTAACCTTATCCCGGGTGCCTGCCTCTCCCTCTCTTTCTCGCTAGTCTCTCCCATTTTTTTCTCTCGGTGCCTCAACAGTGAGCACGGACAAACAGCCTCTGTTTATTTAGGTCATCAGTTAGATCATAAAAGTCCTCCAACCAGGATCCACTGAGAGGACAACTCCTGTACTCCACTATAGAGATATTGTGTGTAAAATCCCCCGCTGTTCATCCATTTGTCCAACTCGCTCTCCATCTTATCTGTCCTTCCAGGTTTAGTTGGGAGCCCACTGAGTAAGCAAGTATTGGGTGGAAATTCATAAATTCATGGACAATCCCCCAAAGCCATGAGAGGAGTTCAGGCTCTTTCTGGACAGAGACCCAGTGTCTATGAGTGACAGCACTTCAGATTCCTTCTTCCACATGTTGGAAGGGGTGTGGTGGGGGGTTGTTCAGCATTAGCTCAGGGAAAAGTCCGTTGGATTGGACTGGGCTATGGGGAGCTGCAGACCCCCCACCCGAAAAAGCTCTACCTCTGGAAATCTCATTGCTGTTTATTTGAATTACAGGGGCTGAGATGAGAAAAGGAGGGCTAATGAACTCCAGGTTGCCAGGCATGTGCAAACGATCACTGCAGGTTTGCAGAGAGCAGCACTAGGCTCACTGGATTACTGCATGCCAGTTTTTCCTCATCCTCGCAGTTTGGCTACATAAGGCTCTTAAATGTTGGGAAGACATATGCTTTTTGTATGTCATAAATTGAGATGCGTTACAGACATATTGTGTGACTAAAACATTGAAAACCCGCAGAGATTATTCTGTAATTTTATCACAGTCAGCATGTGCATTCCAAAGGTAACTTTTGAAGTTTGAGAAAGAAAACAACATGCCAGTTTTATGTTTTTATAAATATAAACTTTTAATGCAGTATGGAGATTTAGAAAAATACATTCACATAATTTCAGATAACAAACATACAATTCAAGCTAAGATAAAAAACAAATGACAATCAGTTTTACTATTTGCCCATGGCTCATTTTTGGTATATGATGTTTAGAGCACTGAGGATACTTTCTCTGTAATGCCCAATCAAATTGGTGGGATTATGTCATGAAACTTGACAAAGGAAAATGCTACTAGTCACTCTATGTATGAAGACCTGTGATGCACGGATATATGTGCATGGTGTATGTTGGCCATGAGGTTGAAATGCACTATTATGGTTATGTATGTCGGCGTGGAATTAGCCTTCTGTTGTAAAAAGCACCTGACATGCTTGACAAATGGGCTCCACGTTTTCTTGTCCGTTCCTCGTCTGACAACCAAGAAATGAGCCAGTGGTGGAATATGTCTGAAGCTGTGATGTCACTGCTTACACACCAATCCAAGAGTTATGATAGAACTTACATTCAGTGTTATTCAGAAAACAACAAAAGTAAAAGGCACTAGTGTCCAAAACATTTTGATGCCATGCAAAGGGACATTATTCGAATCCCTCTCCATTTAAAAGGTGGGACCATAAAAATACACACTGCATTTAGGGCTGTCTTCTCAGTCAGTGCACACTTCTGTCCCTTGTTCCTTATACGTTTCAAAAACATATACACTGTGGATATGTTTGCATCTGACTTTATAGAAAAATATCCTTTATGATTATTGACATTTTGAGAGACACATCAAAATGACACACGATATAGTATAGCATTGTCACATCTAGTTTAACATACTATGAGTTGCAGCATTATAAACAATATATGATGAACATTTAAAAAGACAGTGTGACCTTTTGATCATCTCCCATATCTTGATCTCACAAATTACCAGTTGTTGAGTCTTGAAACGGGATTCATTAGTGAAATAATGTACATTTGTTGAGGTGTGTCACCCTGACAAACTCACCAAAATGAAGACTGTTTGAAACGTGTACAATCTTCTGTTGTAGTGCCATTATGGTAGTGCAAATACCAAAACAGACCAATGCAATCTGACATTTCTATGAAGCAGAAAGGCACATTCATTTCCACTCAGTCCCATTAACAAGACCCACCATGCTGAATCGTTCTTAGCTCATTTGGTATGATATAAAGTGTGAATACAGGGGTTAGCAGTGACTTGATAAGCATTTAGAGAAAATGAGGCGCTTACTGAAGATCAAACTTTCATAAATCAGCACCCTTGTGTGCATAACCTATTTTCTGTATGTGTGTGCAGTCCTTCAGCAAAGCTATAGTGGTTTAAGTGACCATTTTCACTGAGACGCTTTCTCTCTTCCCCCTACTGAATGACCTTTTTGGTTTGACCCAGATGACGCATTTAGTTTGGAGGAACATCCTGGTCACATGACTTGGGGCATTCCAACACCTGCTTCTGCATATCAAATCCACTCAACAGGAAGTAGCAGGTGTTGTCTATAAAAATGCTCTTTTAAACATGGCTCAAACACGTACAGGGTCTTCTTCTATTTGCAAGTAACAGTTGTAATGTTTTGTCTTATGTTATGGGGCTTTTAAAAGATGTCATACATTTTTTTTATGATAAATTCATAGCGGCCACCAAAGGGGCTTGTATCTGAATAGAGTGCATTGTAAAAGTCAAATGAACACAATGACTGCAAATAATTTAACATTTAGAGGAAATGAATGGTAAAAACACACACACAAAAGTAAAAAGATTCACCATATTACTGCTTGGGTGGACATGAGTGCTTCTGAAAGGACATAGGTTTGAGGTTAAAGGTCAGCCATGTCCTCGTCCATCTGCACTGTCTGTAGTTTGGCTAGCTCCTTCCCCTCCACAGCCTCCATCTCCCCACACATTGCCCGCACCATCTCATTCACCCCGCCTGAGCTAGAGCCATCCACCTTGTCCTCTGACAGGTTCATGTAGTTGTTGTTCATGCTGGAGCCCATCAGGTGTGTGGAGGGGGCTGACTGGGCTTCGTGGCCTCCAAGATAATCTGTGGGCTGGAGGTGATGGCTGCTTGGGTCCGTTTGGGCCATCAGAGGCGTGCTGACAGTGAGGGTGGTGTAGACTTCTGGCTCGGGGCTGGATGAGCTGACAGGGGTGATGTTAGTGGTAGAGGCAGAGCCTTGCCTGGAAGGGATCTCTGAGTTGGAGGTGTAGCTGATCTGGCCACTGGGGTCCAGGTGGAGCCCGTGGTGGTATGAAGAGTAGACGCCTCCCTCCAAGGGTTCCTTCTTGATGGAGGTCTGGCCAGTGCTGCCCATGCTATAGAGCACTGTGCTGTGGTGCAAGGGGGTCATGGTCAGTTTGTCCTGCTGCTGCTGGAAGGAGTCCTCTCTGGAGGAGCTCACTGATATGTTGTTCAGTGGCATGGTACCTGGGGTAATAAAATGATAAATTAATACATATCTCTAACTCCATTTCAGCTACACCAAGATTTTACATTCCCATAGCTGAACCTGCTTTTCACTTTTCTCACAGTACTATGTGCTTAACTTACAACAGGACTCAAAATCGCTGTTGTGTGTCTCACACACTTCATGCTCTTTGGGCCCGACCCTGTGATACCCCAGAGACTGAAGGACTAATGTAAAAGTCTGCCAGGGGCCAACAGCAAGTTCTATTATTCTGTTTTTACTTATTATTCATCCTGGTGTGGATTCTCTGCTTCATGTCAAAGTAAGTGGTATAATGACTCTTTCCCTGTTAGTGCATGTCTTGGCCCTCTGATTGTCTGAAACATATTCCCCTCCTCCCTGGTCTGGAGATCAAGAGTGTAATGATGATGAGTGATACTGACTTCAGAACCTATGTTCTATTCATCTCTAGGGTTTTCAAAGGACCACCATTTGTGTATGTGTATGTGTGTGTGTGTGTGTGTGTGTGTGTGTGTGTGTGTGTGTGTGTGTGTGTGTGTGTGGTCGTTCAGTATTTCTCCTGCTCTGTGTTATGTGTAGCATCAGCCCTTTGGGCTCAGGCCCAAACACAGACAAGCCAAGAATAAAGCAGGTCAGATATATTGGATGTAGTAGAGGCCTGTTGACAAACCACCAGGGAAGTGCAGCACTGCACTGGAATATTTTTAAGGCGGGTAAAGTGCACCATTGCCCTAGCATTCTACATATAATTTAAGGTAAACATAGTAGAAAAATATTTGTTTCATCTTTTGACGTATCGTAAGACAGAAGCTTGTAACTAAGTTCTAACTATGTAAACCATCATATAATTTTGTGAACCCACCTTGTGTGATTGTTGAAGAAGAGGAGGCAGAAGAGAGATGCAGGGGAGGAAGACCCACATCGCTGTTGAGTAATGAGCTGCCATCACTGTTGGAGACACCACTCGGTACCTGGACCAGGCTATAGCCACCCAGCTGGAGCGCGCCTGATGAAGAGCTGAACGTCAACACGGAGGAGCCCCCATTCTGGGCAGCCATGCTGTGAACCCCCTCTAGCTTCACCTCTGCCCCGTTCACACAGCCAGAGTAGGAGGCGTACTGCAGGGTTGAATCCTCAGCAGAACTGCCCAGTCCCTTCTCCTGTCCTGAGTGCATCTGCATGTCCACTCCAGAGCCCCCCAGCAGTACCCCTCCAGATGGCCTCAGAGGGTTGAAGGCCAAGGGCTGGATGCCCAAATTGAGCCCGTTGAAGAGGATGTTACTGGGGGTGTGGAGGTAAGACGAGCCACCATTGTGAAACACGGTGGATGAGGTGTTACTGGTCACTAGATTTCCGTTGTAGAGCCCCCCACTGCTGGATCCAGGGGGCATCTTGATGTCCCCAATCTGTTGGATGACCACCCCACTGTCCAGAGGTCCCGTATGAAGAGGGAGGGCCCCATGGGTGATTGCCCCATCTGAGGAGTTGGAGAGGGGCCGAGGAGACAGCTCCTCCTGTCCTTTGCTGGACTCATCCTCGGTACTGTGGTTTCCATCAGATTCACTGTGAAAATTAAATTTGATATCATATGGTAAGTTATTGTTAGAAGATGGTTTTAGACCACCTTTTGAGTACCAAACATGTAGAAAGCATGACAGGTTGTATGTTTCTCAAATAGATGTGGGGAATAATGTTACTTTTGTGTGAAAGTAGAAGTTCCTTAAAAAAAAGTAACCACAACTATGATGAAAATAATAGATACATTTTAATTTTGAAGATTGAGTTTGAATTTCTTTGGCCCATAGATTCTGACTATAATAAAGAGAGGGCAGAATACAGCCACATTTGTTTCTGTGCTTTGAAGAGCAGGCTATACTTGTGAGTGTGTAGACCTTTTACCCCATGGAGAGACAACAACCACCATCAACGACCATGCGACCATTTGGCGCAATAAATTCTGGTGTGACAAATGCCAGCAGTGGTGGCCTGACAAGACAAATGGCTAAAACGTTGTATTCGCATTGTTTTAATTAAATCTGGTATTGCAATGTAACATTCCGACGTGTCTTCCTTTGCAAAACGCAATAGCACTAAAACGATATTGATGCTATTGCTATTACAACTTTAAACCTCGTTTTCAAGAGTGATTCAAACAGCTGCATCCCCCCCACTCTTCACCCCCCGCTTCTAGGAAAAGATATAAAGAAAGCCATTGGTAAAACTAAAGTTACAGCCTAGACGTTGACTACGAATCAAAAATAATTTATTTTCTTTTAGTTGCTGAAGCCTGTAGTGAGAGCGTTATTTAGTAGTAATTTAAAGGCAGCCTAATTATGTTTTATGTGTTTTGTGTCCGAGAGAGACACACACACAAGCAGAGAGAGCGCGAGCGAGAGAGACAGAGAGAGAGAGAGAGAGAGACAGAGAGAGAGAGAGGTCACCTCCACCAGGTGCGCGTCAGCTTTGTTCACAGAGAGGAAACATGAAAGAAAAATTCCGTCTGTATGTATGGAGGATTATGAAACGCTGAAGCTGAAGCTTTAAGATCCTTTTGGTCTAAGAGGAAAAAGTAATAATGACAATGATTTATGTGTTAGGGACACACACAAACGCATTACGCGCTCGTACGTGTGTGTGAGTGTGTGTGTGAGTGAGAGAGAGAGAGAGTGTGTGTGTGTGTGTGTGTGTGTGTGTGTTTATGTTTATGTATGTGTGTGTGTGTGTGTGTGTGTGTGTGCACGGACCCCATCCCACACACGTAATCTAATAATAAATGGAATTAATTTTTCTGGTCACTGGTCACCCAGATGTATTCCTTAGATTGTTCCATTAAAGTTACTCCACTTCATTTGTTTGACAATGAAATCACAGCAATATATGTCATATGTAATTTACTTTATTTTATTTGGTTATTTTGTTGCTTATGGTTTCCATGCCTCTCAGCACCAACACACTTGAAACCGGATCTGAATGGCAACCGCTTCATATTTCAAAACATTTAAAGCGTGCTACTAACCCCTTTACGCACACTTTTTGTTTCTAAATGGTCACCAGTTAATGATTAACGCTGTCAAGTCGTATAACTAAGCTCGAGGGATGATTGTGAAATAGACTGAGTATAGTCACTGAGTGTGGACGGTTGTAAACCAAGCGTGCTTCGTCCTTGCATGCAAAAGCTTTCAAAGGACTTTTGTTAAAATTAGCCCAGGTCTAAATTTCAACGCGCCTTTTACGCACAGCACACTCAGTGAAGTATATTTAATACATTGGTTAATATCACATTTGTGAAATAGCTTATGGTCTATTCCTTTCGTTGTGGTCTCACCTTTTTGATTGTGCCTCGGACGGGTTTCTGTCCCTCTGTCTCCTGTTTTTGAACCAGTTGCTGACCTGGGTCAAGGAGAGTCCAGTAATCTTGGCGAGGTTTCTTTTCTCGGCAGGAGAAGGGTACCTGTTCTGCTTGTACAGATCCTTCAGCGCGTTTCGGGACCTCTCTTTGAAGCAATACACCGTCTCCTCGCCGTCCCAGATAGTCCTGGGGAGAGGGTACTTTCTCCGGAGACGGTACTTGTCCACGGCGCCCAGGGGTCTCCCCCGCGCCTTCTCCGCCTCGGTGTACCGGGCTTTGTACCAGAGATCTTGCAGCGAGGAGTGGTTGGACGGACTAAAACTGTGGTTCTCCAAAATACTGTACAGCTCCTGATACCGAGCCTGGTGGAAAGCAACGAGGGCTTGGGCTTTCAGGATGCTTTCGTTGCCGCGTAGCAGGTCACTCTGGGGTAGGGACCATAGGAACCTGGCCAGCCGGTCCACATTGCCTCCCTGCTGTAAAGCCTCGCAGACACAGGCCACTTGCTCCGGGGAGAAAGCCAGGGAGGAAGCGGCGCTCACTAGCAGCTCCGTGCGCACCGCGTCGGTGTTGGGAGTTGTGCGCTCCATGGACAACTCCGCCGCGTCCAGCGCCACAAGCTTGATGCACTCCCGCTTATCCGCCTCCTTCACATTTTCCCTCTTGATGTCATCTGCTGTTGTGAGTTCTCCGGCAGAAGAAGAAGACATTTTTTTTGTTCAAGCCTTCCCTGGTAAAGTCACTCCTCCCAGCTCGATCAGGTTACCTCCTCGCCATGCGAATGCGATCGGATATCTGACAGCAGCTGTAAGTAGATATCTCTCTCCCCCTTTCCTCCCAACGTGACTTTTACTCTGCGGGGACTGGAGCTGGAAGGAGACACACGGGGGTCTATCTGTAGGAGAGCCACGCTATTGGCCGCCGACGGCCCCATAAGGGAGGAGCAAGCTGGATTCAGACGCGAAAGTTTGGTTTCCAGCTGTCAATCATGTAACTTGCTGTGTATTTCAGTGGCTCACCTGTGCAAGGTGAATGCTTTAGGGATCGTGGGAACGGGATATCCTTGTTGCCTATATTGTCAGGAGCTGCTTCAGCTATAGATGTGTAAAATGCAATCAATAGGATCCCCATTTAGCCAAGGTAATAGGTTTGTGGGGGAAATCAATTCATGGAAAATTTTGTGACTCTTAACCTTCTGAGTTTATTATATGATGAAGACAGACAAATTGTATTTTAATAATATAATGATGATATGATAAAAGATGAACATTTAGCAGAGATTACAGGATGGTTGAATAGCTAGATTTCAGCCCCAGCGATTTCAACGTCTGTGGATTGCCAAAGACATTTATGCTACAGTAGAAAAAAGGTTTTAGGAATTCTACTACAATCACTAATACATGTTTTTTTTTTATTGATAATGTAACAATGTTAATGCATTGCTTAGACAAAATGATGGTCCTCAAAACACTATAGGCCATATTAGATAATGTGATTATTTGCAAATTTTACACATTCTAAAAAATGTGGGGTTCTTGAGCAGGTTGTTTTTCAAATAAGAGTTATTACACAATTATAAGGTTTTTATAGACTAATGTGTAGCTTTCCTATCACCATGGAAGGCAAAGTTAACTTCATCTTGCAGTCTATGTGAGATCAAATTATATTTGTGCAATGTAGATAGGGTGGCTCCAGGTTGTGGTGGGTCCAAGCAAGGTTGGGTGTCAGAAAATACTTTTTGCAGCATTGCAAGTCATAGGACAGATTTCACTGAAGAGATGGAATGAACTTACATTCAATATGTTGTTGAATATGTTAAACTTTTGATGGGCTGTTGAGGTTGAGTTTTATATTTCAAACACTCCATCTTAGGCCATAGCAGTTTCTGAATCTAAGGGTATGGATGGAATTTGATCTTGTATTGATTCTTGGGTTCATGATGAACGTTATCATAACTTGATTCAATATGTTGAGGCCTGTGACAGAGAAATGTCCATAATTCACAGGCTACTTCAAATTGTCAAAGAAACCCAGAAGTCCAGTGATAAATGTTATGTTAAATCTGTCTTGAAAGATGTTAAACGATTACCAGTAAAAGGACCTACAGATCTCCCTAAAAACTCCACCAGGACATTAGAATTAGCTATATGTCTACCAGAGGTGGAATTTGTGTACTGTGAGTTTCCTAGAGATCAAAGCTGAGAAAGAGTAAGTGATTTGGAAAGTATTGGCTAAAATAGGCAGCAGCGTGCCTGTGTGAGGGGGAGAGGGTGTCACATTCAACAGCTCCACTGACTACGTGTTCATCACAAGCTCAGATGAACGACGAGGAGTTATCATTGAATTCTTAAACCCTCACATTTCTAATTGAATATTTTATTAATTGGTTTTAAGTAGTCAAAATGGTTTTAAATAAAACTGCATAGCCATCATCCTTGGTGAATTGTTTCCAAAGACTCCCAAATAGATACACATAGTCCAGGAACCATCATTCCAGAAGCTTTTGCCCCGGGGAACATCATCCGGGAAGATTTTTGGTTTTAATTAGGATTCAGTGCAGAATTACATCATGGAATATATGAGTAATCTATAGTGTACTAGGGAGATGCCAATGAAACCTAAGGAGACACTGAAACCTATAATAAAACCTGCCACTTTTATACATTCTAGTGAATAAAATACGAGTGAAAATAAACTATTCAGCATTTTCTAGAGAACCCCCTGGGACTCTCTCGGGGACCCCTGGGTGTGCCTGCGCCACAGTTTGACAACCACGGCTTTACAGGAATTAATGAACTAGGAACCATTCTTATTAGTTGAATTTTCCTTCGGACCCCATTCTGTGTAACATAGCGACTCACCGCTTGAGAACTGACAAGAAATAGCCTGTTGTTGACATTTTTCTCAAGCTTATTATTTGTGTTATAGAGACAGAGATGGACGACCAAGGGTGTCCGAGGTGCAAAACAACCAAATACCGGAATCCCTCCCTGAAACTAATGGTGAACGTCTGCGGCCACACGCTGTAAGTATTTAAAGTTGACAGCTCAAATTCAAGGCAAGTATAGGAAATTTCCCGCAACGCGGAAAAGTTTTCACGTCAAATTGTGCAATGCCAAAGATAAATGAACCACGAATCTATTTATTCTGCGAGGAAGAACCCAATTTAACCATACGTAGGCGGCTAGTTGTAACTTTGCAACCTCTAACCGTTTTGAGCTGCATTTGCTTCAACTAACTCGGCAACACGTCTGGCCGCTGTTAACGGTTAACGTTAAGACCTTATCTTCAGTTAGTTAACCGTTCGTGACAGACATTCGTTGTGCTCGGTGATGTAGTGGTAAATAAAATGGTGGGTAAAATGGTAAAACGGTGATCTGCACAAGGCAAACAAACACCAAACAAAAAATAGCTAGGCTAGTTCGTGTTTTTAACGACTCTATTGTCATGTAACTTGCATCATTTTGATACTACGTAGTGTGAATGTAACGTTACGTAAGAAAAAGATTGTCAGCCTCAAAAGGTGGGTGAACAGAGTTTAGGTGGGTTTCCCCTTCACTACATCCCAGATAGGCTGAAACCTGCCAGGCAGTTCAGTGTTTGGTGGGCAGGAATGGGTGAAACGTTAATCAACATGGTACCCAGTTACCATTATGAACACCATATTGGTCCTTGTTTACACCTGACCCACTTTATCAATTATTTGTACACTTTTGCACACTACAATTTGATAGATGGAGAGAATAGGCTGAGTGTGTGTATTATGTGCTGAATTTTGGATCCCAACATGGCAGAATTACATGAGTAGAGAATAATCCAGAATAATCCACTTCTCCAGCCATCTATATTTTCTTTGTCTTTATGGTTAATTTAGTTGTTTGATAATTTAGGTTTATGCAAATAAATCCCTTCCCATTTAAACTTTTTTTTAATCACTAGACTTTGATTAACACCATTCCCGTGTCACTAATACAAAGTGTTTGCCACACATATTCTCGTCAACACACCCGGTCGTTCAAATCAAGGGGACGGGCTGGTTTTTATGAGTGGCATGCAGTGAGGGTGGGGTGTGATGAGAGCATATGTTCGACCCTCTCTGTTTATTGACCGTACCATCAGGAAGTAGCTTTGTCATCAGGTCAGCAAGCTCATAACTCACTGCCTCTGTCTGGATGCAGGGTTACATGCAGAGAAAATTAAAATGATTTTGCAATGAAGCAATTTAAAGAGATGTCCTAGCCTGGGTCACCTTGGCTTTGTTCCTCAGAGCCGGTCTGTGGGTCAAACTATGCGCTACTTGGGAAAAAGCTGCACTCTCATATTATATTAGCATTTTCATCACTGATGTCATTTCGCTTTTTATTTGCTGCTAGGCTACTTCAGATTTTGATGATAATTGTAGTTGACAAAATGTTTACAACATTTCAAATCACAAGTATTGATTTCCCATTTAGTATAATCAACAACTCTATGCAAAAGAGTGAATAAGTAGCAGTGGTTCTTAGGTCTCTGTTAACCCATCCATTTACCTCTTTGCTTATGTTAGCCTCTGTGTTGGTTGAATCACAGTTAGGTCTTCTCTACTCTAGCTCAATGTTTTGCTAACAGCTGATGACACTGTGAGTTGCCATTCCAGTCTAGGTGGAGTAGGCTCTCTGCCTGGGCAATGCAATACAATATGGAGCTGCTCCACTCTAGCCTGCATCTAAATTTAAACCCCACCACAGCACATTTTGTATCCCTGTCACTAGGGGTGTTTGCTGTCTGTTATTTATTACCTATGCACAATGACGCAGGGTGCCCATGTCCTTTGGCATTTGACACAAGGCACAGAGGAAGGCACAGAGGAAGGCACAGGACACACAAATGACAGTAAGCTAGGCACAGGGCGGCAAGGAGGGGTTGCACATAGAGAGGTTGACAGGATACGCACGCATCATCAAGTGGAAGCTAGTTTCCTATATCTGATAGCAACATTTTCCAGTGATATTAACCGCAACAAATATAAGATTTATTTTTTAGGTCACACAAGTCTAATGGTGTAGTCTAGGCTAGCGTTCCGTGTAAGTGATCACACTCCTGGCCCTCAGCATTTTCTGGTTGTGCTGCTGCAGGTATTGGGTCACATGGCAGGACAAAGTGTCACAGTAGGTTAGGATTTGACACAAAGCCAGCTCTTGTCCGTATGGGTCATGATTCTGTGAGAATCCAGAGAAGCTAGACAGCTTTGTGGGAGAAACAGGTGAATCCAGCCCCTGTCTGTCTGTAGTGCTGTATTGTTCCTGCTTTCTCTTGCATAGGAAGAATGAGGCAAAGATGAAGGCAATGTCACAAGGGGGGGGGGGGGGGGGGGGCTCTTTGCTGAGCCAGGCCCCTGTTTACCCTCCTCTTGCCACCCCCTTCCCCGACCTGCTGACAGCTGCAGATGGGAGAGATATGAGCCAGGAGCTCTGAGTAGGACAGGTGAGAGAGGGAGGGGTCAGAAGTACTGACTCAGTGACAACAGCCCTGGGCCACAGAGATAGCAAGCTAGTAGAGCTCTGCCCGCTCGCTTACTTGAGTAAATGTGTCTACTGTATGCCAAACAATGTAGTGTGGCCTTGGCATGAGATTTCTGAATCCCACATTTATTACAAATTGCAAT
This sequence comes from Hoplostethus atlanticus, assembly GCA_034670405.1. Taxonomy (NCBI): domain Eukaryota; kingdom Metazoa; phylum Chordata; class Actinopteri; order Trachichthyiformes; family Trachichthyidae; genus Hoplostethus; species Hoplostethus atlanticus. The sequence goes on from JAXDDX010000004.1 coordinate 5,279,797, forward strand.
GGGGACACAGTCAGAAAGCTGACCCATAAAGAAGGTGCACTTGAGAAGAAAGATGGCAAGTTCACTCAAAGAGTCTCCTCCTTCCAACCCTTTTAGACGTTCACCTCTATGCTCTAGAATTACACAGGATTTCCCCTATGGAGAGAGTTCTGTTGTGTGGTCCATTAATGGGGCAGGGGGCAAGCTACGCCCCGCTCCTGGCCCTGTGTTGATGAATGGGCTCTTTGTGGGCCTGTGGAAACAAGCTGAATCCCCCCATCCACCTCCATATGGCCAGGCCTATACATCTCCTGTAGCCTGGGGCCACAGTGAACATCTGCCCCTTCTAGGGTGCACTTGAGCAGGGGCTCCTCATGCTCACAGGAACCAACTGGTCAGCACAGATGTTTTTGTCTTTTGTTCAGTTTTCATTTTTATTTCGTTGCTAAATGTAGGCCTGGTGAAATTGAGAAGCTTGTAAGGTAGTCCTCTGCGATGCTTAATCTATTTTCTATTTGTGTATGCATGTCTGTGAAAGGTTGCGTTCATCCTTGGCAGGTTGAGCTTGTTTGACCCATATCTGAGACGCTATGCATAAACAGTCAAACTCCATGGCTCTGCAGTTTCTCCTATAACTGCTTTTTTGTTTTGAATCCTGCTGATGAGGTGAAATGTCTTGCATTATGTCCCTTTCATGATAGTTCTAATAAGCCCCAGCCCCAGAGAGCTATTGACTAGGCACCAGTGTCTCAAGCCCAGTCCTTGACTTTGGAAACAAATGATTTAACCATTCCACCAATGACGTACAGTGAAATATCTGGCGTTTTCCCACAACATTGCTATATTTTTATGTGAAAAACTGTCAGTGCTCAAAAGCAGATAGTGACATTTGGAAACCAGATGTTGTCCATTCTTGTGAAGGTGGTCAAGAGCAGGAAGGTGAATTCCTGTGGAATAAAGCTCCACAGAGACTTAATTAAAAGAGTGGACTGTGCAAACGTTTATCCAGCCCCTCCACCCCTCCAGTTGCCTGCTTAGGGGAGATTTAAGACCATTCCCATTGTCTTCAGCATCCACTCCTCACTTGAGTGTGACTGATGGGTAAACGCCTACCTGTTTAAAGGTGTGATTGATGGCTAGGCTCAGGGTTGTGCCCTCAGGTGGGTCTGGTGGTTGCCATGGTACTGTGTCATGATGGCGCTGGAATAAACCTTCCTGTTTGAACCTTGGCTTTGCCTATCATTCCTCAACATTAGGTGTAGACTGTTCCTGTATTTTTCTTCTGAGTTGGTTCTCGCTGATCATGAGGGATGGTCTTTGCTGAGGAGAGTTGTGATTCATGGAGGCTTATTTCAAGGACCAAAGGCTCACTGAAAAAGTTATCATGACCGTGCTATACTAACCATTTTGTCCTGGGAAAGTAATATTATACATTAAAAAGATTTATAGTTGATATTCTAATTCATAACTGCTTAGATTTCCTCTGTACTAAAAAAAGTTTCCTTAAACTCCATAATACAACTTCTTTGATACTGTATCAAGGAATAAATAGTAGAGCAACTTTCTAGAAAAAAGCGATAGGAGGTTAGAATGGCATGTGGTACATCATTACAATTTCAGATCTACTGAAAGCCTATGTGATGAATCAGCTTAAAATTGCAAAATTCAGATATAGCAAAGCTGCTGAGTAAAGGTCTAAGGAATTAACTTAGGAGTCATGAATAAAATAGGGGCTACAAAACACTGCTATTGTCCATTATGAGCAGCATTTCTTATCCTTTCCTGAATGAAGAGCTAGTCCACTTCTATGATGATAGAATACAGGGTGAATTACTGAGCTGGATTCTATATCATTATGCAACGTGGCAGAACGACTACATGAAGTCTATTGAAATAACAAAAAGCTCTCTGGAAAACGTTTTTCCAGTGCGGACAGACGCTCCACTGCTGGGGTGTCAGACTAATTTCCTCTTGTCTGAGTGTGGGAGTTAGCCTAATCGACATTCCAATCATAATTCCAACCGTCTTTGAGAACTCAGAGGACATATTTATATGTCACATTATCACCCACTGGGCTCGATGATAACTCACGGAAATAACAAAACAGAAATTTGCCTTACTGTGGGGAAACAAAGTATTTCAGCACCAGCATACGCCTACACATACACGCAGGCAACTGACTTTCAGGCTTGCATAGAGGGGTCACCTCTGTAAAGATATGACTCAGTTTGGTGGTATTCTCTATTTTGTTGTCTCCCCTCAGATGCGAGAACTGTGTGGAAATGCTGTTTGTGCGCGGCTCGGGCAATTGTGTGCAGTGTGACACGCCCCTAAGGAAGAGTAACTTCCGCGTGCAGCTCTTCGAAGACCCTGCCGTGGACAAGGAGGTGGAGATCCGCAAGAAGGTGCTGAAGATGTGAGTGAGGGGAGCGGGAGCGGGAGGGTGAGGGGTGTGGCTCTGTGTGTTTATGTGTGATCCCATCCCTCCTCCACTTCTTAAGCCACCTTTGTCTTTCTCATTACAGTGTTTGTTTTGTAGACAATGTGTCTCCCCAGGGGGGAGGACGAGGGGAGGGGGGGGCTCAAATGGGAAGGCTCTTTCCCTGCCAGGTTTTTACTTCTCAGCCCCTCCCTGCTGTCTCTCCCTCTCATATGTCCTTTAATAGCCCCTTAATTGACATCTAATGTGTGTCTATTAGGCAGCATGCAGCCTGAGTCTTATGAATGGTTGATTTAATGGATGCTATTAATGTCAGTGCACATTTGCTTTCACCAGGTTTTACTATTTGTATCATCACTGCTGTTCTTCCACTGCAGATACAACAAGAGAGACATTGACTTCCCCAGCCCGAGAGAATATAACGACTACCTGGAGAAAGTGGAGGACCTAGGTAGGAGCAGAGGCTTGGAGGCAGGCCTCAGGCCAGGGCGGAGGGGTGGAGGGCTAGAGGGATGCTTACGCCTGGTGTATTGATTTCTCCCTGACTCCTGCTGCACAGGGGGATGTTTTAGAGGCATCAGTGCCAGCCAGGGTCATGGATCAGGGAGTAGCTCAGCCGACTCCTTCCCATGGGTTTTGAGCCCTGACAATGGCTAGACGGGCTCTGTGGTCAAGACCGTGCCAATGCATGTGTGCACGCAGACATGGCTAGAATTTTCACTGACAATATTATGTGCCGGTTGAGATCTTGCACCAGTGTTTGTAATGGCGGTCCGTGTCTCCTGTGCGCAGTGTTTAACTTGACTAACAACATTGATGTGGAGAACACCAAGCAGAGGATGGAGCAGTACCAGAGGGAGAACAGAGATATCATCCAGAAGAATAAGGTTAAGCTGGTATGTATTGAGTGCACTTACCCATGCATGCATAATGTCCTCACTAAGAGGGAGCTGAAGCGGAAGTTAACCAAGACCACCCACTGCTGTAAAATCATCTTGCGGCACCCACAGTTACATAAGCAATTACAAGACGTACACAATTTTGCAACTTCTGAACTTTTAGCATATCTTTTTTTAACATACTCTTTCTCTCGCTCACATCTCTCTCTTTCTCCTCAGACGAGAGAACAGGAGGAGTTGGAGGAGCTGCTGTTGCAGGAGCAGCAGGGGAATGAGCAGCGGAGGCTGGATACACTGCAGGAGGAGCAGAGGCAGCTTCAGGCCAAGAGGAAGAACAAGCAGGCTCTACTGGATGAACTGGTGAGATACACGCGAGTGGCATGTACATATCACCACTCAGTGGAGCAAAAGGCCTACTGGAGAACAGTCACATTATAACAAATGATGCATGTCTGCCACACACAGACACAGACACACACATGCGCAGACAGACTTACACCCTTGGGGTTTATGGCTGTGAGATCATTATGAGCTTATTACCAGTCATTGTGCTGCAGGGTGTGCTGTCCTGTTCCCTCTGCATTGTTCTCATTCTGTGATTCAGAAGCCTCTTGGCTCCATTGTGATGAGCTATGGGCTTTGGAAGTGATTGTTCCTGCAGAGTGAGCTGCTGAAGGACCATCACAGATAGCAAACTAAGCTGTGTGTTTGTTTGTTTAAGGCACAGGGCCTGTTGACTGTAGGCAGATGAGATCAACTCTCACCCCCTGGGGGAACTCTCCTGAGCTCTGACATCTGTAGATCCCTGTGGCCAGAAAGCTCACTGTTCTCGCACACACACACACACACACACACACACACACACACACACACACACACACACACACACACTGATGCTTTGTTGCTGTTTCCCAAAGCTATGGCAAATCAAATAAATAACAAATCAATAAAACACAGATTGACCTTAATTCATCACTAGAAACTTGGGACACTACTCAATTATGACAATAATATAAATGATGGGAATAATGTACCAATTTGTGATTTGGGTGTATTGTTTATTTTTCCGGCCTTGAGGGACTTCTTTCTTGAGATGTTTGTGAGAAATAAGCATGTGAACCATGCCATAACTTCCAAATCAGCAAGTCATCACATTAACACACACGTTATGTTATTTTACATCGTTACTACCCCTAAGGTCACAATTTACACATTGTAATATAATGCCAAATGTAACTAAGACAAACTGAAGAAGTTACTTTTACAGTAATTCTTTAGTTGATAAGAAGTTTATAACATCTTTGTATGTGCAGAAAGACTTACTTTAGTGGTATAGATAATTGCCATTAGATCAGTTCAATAATTTGTCTATGCTGAGAACACCTCCAGACTGTCCTACCGTTGCCGTCCACCCCATCAAAAACGTCCTGCCTCTACAGTGTACGACGTGTCCAGGCTTGTGTTCTTAGACCTCTGTGCTTGGCAGCACTCCACTGGAGAAATTGAAATGTCCGACCTTGCATTTAATGGAGGTGAAGGCGGCGCAGTGCACTTGAAGCAGCGTTCCCTCCACATCCACAATTTTGTTAACATGGCCTGCATCAATAATGTGGCAGCTAGCCTGAAAGCGACCCATGCTGATGGTTATCCAGTTAGACATAGGTGTCTGAGGTCGCTTGTGTTCTCAAATCTTCTCAACATACTACAGTTACATAAGGAAAGGGTCTCAATATATATAAATCTCAGCATTTTTGCTCAGCAAAAAAGTTCCTGATGTAGCACTTTGTTGTGAATGCATGTATTAGACACAATACTGTGTGCTGTAAATTCCCATGCCTGCATTTCTTTGTCTCTCCAGGAGCGCTCTCACGTTCCCGCCACCATCTTGCTTGCCCAACACAAGGACCGTGCTGCCCAGCTGGAGACCCAGATAGAGAAGCAGAAGCAGGCAGTCAAACCTGCCACTGTATTTTCTACTGGCATCCTTATGGTGAGTGCAACACCTCAGACCTGGTTATGTCCGTAAGGCTACTGCATAGTTAGCATTAAACATCATCAATGAAGGTTAACATGTATTAAAAAAAAGACTGGGCTTACTTCAGGTGTGAGCAGGATGAGCTCACTGAAACACGAGAGCTTGTATAGCTTGCCCCATTGGCAACACATGGCTAGCATAGTTACAATGAGCCCATGCAGGTTAGGGTCACACGGTTGTGTGTCCACTGGGTGGCTGCCGGGTGGGTCTCTGCAGGTCATGGTGCAATTTTAGTTCAATGCTAATTTGGATTTAATGTAGACTACTTGTTGACATCAGGGTGATGGTAATACTTCAGAGCTTCAAAGGGAGGGTGTTCCTCAGTGTCTAGTGCTCCCTCGGTGTGGGAGCTGAGGACTGAGGTCCTCAACCCCTCAGTCTTGTCATCACATTCCTCCAGGCAGACATTCGGGCCCACAGAGATCATGGGGGCTCAGGGCTCTGGCTGTTCCCTGTGTTGAGCTCTCAGCTTTGTGCTGTGTCTGGAAAGACCTTCCATTTGGCTGTTGTTCTCTTTTTCACTCGTTTACTTTCATTTTATTGTGATGAGCTAGGCCATGTCATCACCCCTCCCCACAACCCTCATGAGGCATGGTTGTCTTCCCACAGTTCAGTGGTGCGTGGGAGAGATATCTGCTTAGTACCTAGGCTCAACTTAGAGTCAGTAGCAGACCGGTTTTGACATATTCATATAACCCAACTCTCACTTTTCCTGCCTTTATTGGACTATCCTGCCTATTTTAAATTCACTCTCCATTGAAGGGGATAGCTCTGGTTTAAAGACTCTCATGTGCTGATAATCAGTGTGACTCTTAAACAACCACTAATTACTGTACTCCTTCAAAGCCCAAAGCGACAACTGGCCCATCCACCACCAATGGAAAAGCAATGGGTCCAAAATGGTTTGATCCAAATGGAGGATGTGGTTCTCTGCTCCCCCCCCCCCCCCTTGATATGCAGCATGAAGTTAAACTTGCTGATGGAGAGAGAAACTGTGTGATTATGTTGCTCTTGGCTCCTTCAAGGGCCCTTTTTCCTCACTTCTTGCCTCCCTTTTCTCCTCATCCTCTCATCCCCCAGCTCCACATGGTGAAGTAGAGCTCTCACCATGTGTCTGCTGGGCTGGACTGAGAGACTTGAGTCGGGGGAACGTGTGGGTTTGGATTTCCCTCCACCTCAGAGTCTATAAGACTAACTTCTGTTTGACTTGGTGGGGTTTCAGCACAGAGTGGTGGATTCCTGCAGAATGCTGGAATTCATTTATCTGTTAGTTTGTGGTCCCCTGTTCCAAATAGGCCTTCAGTTTTTCTTCAGCAGAAATTAGAAGAGGCAAAGGTAAAAACACATTTGTAAAGCGGGGTCATATTTCCATGATGTGCATGTATTTGCAGTTAAGTTGTTTTTTTGTGGGCCCCTCTTCAAGGACAGTAGTATCAGTACTCTACTGTCTTGTGAAGCACAAATGCAAAGAAGAAACAGATAGAATGTGACGACGATGATGAATAGAGGGGGCACTGATTCATGACCTCTTGTTTTTCATTTGGATGTGTGGTGGATGTGATGTACCCCCCCCCCCCCCCCCTCCCCGGCCCGCAGCTGCCTTTCCCCAGGCCAAGGTGAGCCGTCACTGGTGGAATGACATATCTGCCTGTTATTGAGCCGTCCGGTCCATGGAACGTGAGGATGCCATTCTTCAGCCTCTCAGGGCTTTGGTCTTTATTTAAAGAGTGATGTAATGTTGCATCTAGCTGTGTCACGGTGTTTACTGGGAACATGCAGGAGAGCCATGCTGGCGCTTCTCTTAGCCTGGGTGATTTTCCGGCAGTGAGGAGGGGAGACTCCAACGTGGGGTGCTGAGTATCCTGGTTGTGTCTTAAAATGCTGTCGAATGGATGCTTGAGGAGGTTAGCCGAACCTGAGCGAAAGTAATCTAGGTCCAGGTGTGATGTGAAGCGAGGTGGGATGGGCCTGGTCTTGCCTCGGGAATGGTCTGGAATCACTCAGTAATCTTTCACTTTGTAGGCACTCTATTGAAGAAAGACACACACATACACGTGTGCGTGTGTGCGCACAGACACAAAAACGAGTGCACAGGCACAAACACACACTCACCTTACCCAGCCTGAGTAAACATCCTTTGAAGACTAAAGTGTCTTTTTAAAATAGATGTCTGCTGAAATCAAAAGGGACTCTGTGTGGGAGGGAGGTAACTATTCACTGTTGAAACAGGCGGTTTGTTGTTGTCTGACACACATGAGCCTGAGTGCCAAGCATGATGACAAGACACCTCTTAATTCACTTCCTCAGAGCAACAAATGTGGACATGAGTTGAGCATATAAACCACATGTGGTTTAAGCGTTGCAGGAGTAATTGTGTGCTTTTGTTTTGGATTGTATTTATGTGTTCTGTTTCTGTCTGTGTCAGCAAATTTATTGTGTTTTCTAGTCCAAGAGTGTATTTGTGAGTTAGGGGATTGTCCACAGCTGCCACAGTGTCCTGTGCCTGAAAGCGGTTGACCGGTGGGGAATCTCTTCACCTTTCAGCGCCATCTTAAATGAAAGGTCCCAGGTCCCAGGCACTGCTGGGGCACAATTCACGTCTCACAGGCAGCAGAGCAGCTGACATACCTGACGTGGCTGACATGGGCACCTAATGAAAGCAAGAGGCGCACATACACACATAGAAAAAGCACAACTCACACACACATTCAGCCAAATGCGGGTGGAAAGTTTATCCCCAAACATAGATGAGTAGCTGGCTGAAATAACCCTGGGTTCTCTTTGGCTCAATTCCATGCTACACTTAGGCAAGGGAATTTAAGTACCATAGAAAACGCAAATGGAGTACACACACACACACACACACACACACACACACACACACACACACACACACACACACACACACAGGCTATGAGCATATTTGCTCAAGCCTGTTTTACTTGGTTAAGCTGTCCTCTACAGTGACCTCTGTTCAGTAGACATGCTCGTTACTGCAGGCCAAGCTCTGCTCTGGCAGACTGGCCCAACCTGTTCTGCCTGGGAGGTTGTTCACTACATACAGCACCCCCCCCCCTCTCATTCACGCTTTCTCTTTGACTATCTTCTATGCATTTCCCTCATTCCCACACTCTTGTTTTGACTCGCCCCTTTTTTTGTTCCAAATCATTTCTTGATTTCTTGTGTTGCCATTTTTACCCAAACATGATTGACATATGTCATTCACAGACCAAAGACGGTGGTTTTATGTAGGATAGTGCATAACCTTTGCCCTTTGGCCTTTGCTTTCTTACTGGTTTGCTGGCACGCAGGGGGGGCTGCAGGGGCTTGAGGAGGGGGTCTGCTCAGGGGGTAAAGAAAGCCCTCAGCCCTGATTGGCACCAGCACATGTGGGGCACTCACACCTCTGCCCCTGCCCCTGGCTTGGCCCTGTTTAGGTTGGCCTCAGCAACCCTTGCCCACGGGCAGGCCGTCCTAGCCCAGCCCAGCGGAAAAAGGAGTTGTCAGCTTTAGGGGCTTTGCACTGGGGCAGCTGCCACTGGTCAGACGGTTATATTTAAACTTGGAAGGGGAGGCTCTGTGTGGGCAGCAGCTTTTACACTTGCTACTTGCTGCTCAGAGGGCCAATGGGGGGCACAAAGCTCTTTATCCGTACAGAAGCACTGGCAGTGCCAGAGCAGGAGGTGGCAGGGAGGGCTGAGGATGGGATGGCACTAGGCTGGCTCTTAACTAGGCTCGTTAAATTTAACCCCCTATACAACGCTGACCACTGTCTCCCCGTCCACTGCTGTAATTATCACTTTGTCCATTAGTGAAAGAAAGAAAGAAAGAAGAAAGCATAATTTATTAGTGAGGGGAACCCACCAGCTCACTGCCTCTGTAGCTCTTTCTGGGTTAGCTGTGACTCCCTGAGACATGGGGTTGATGGGCAGACCGAGGGAGAGACCGAGGGAGAGACCGAGACTGTGTGTTTGTGGTACTGGTGGCATTTCGTTGGAGGTGCTGATGGAGAGGTTTATCTCTAGTGACCTTGGGGTGTCCTGCTGAGCTGCAGAGTCAGGGGAGACCGGGGCCTCAGCAGATGATCTGTGCAATATGTGTGTACTGTACAGATCCTATAGGCAGAGTAGTTGCCAGTGATCTGACCACACAGCTGTAGATCAGGAGTGGCTCTTTGAACACTGGATGAGACTCTTCCATGTTGGACCAGTACACTCTCCAGTCTGACCACCCTCAGCATCTTTATTTAGAAGCATCAAACATCAAACTAAAAAGCAGTGTAAGCACAGCAAGAAGCATAAAAGCAAAAGATCATAAGGGAAGTCTGTTAAGAAAAGATTGTTAGATATAAAGTGTAGAAAAGAACGTTTTAAGAAGAGTTTTTAAAGATAATACTGATTTAGACAGTCTAAGCTCCCCAGACAGGTCGTTCAGGTCAGTCTAGGAACGTGATGGCAAAGACCTGATCACCTCTTGTTTTCAATCTACACTGTAGTCATTAGCTCTATAACTTGGTGCCAGACCTCTCTGTGCCTTAAAATCTGTTAAAATTGAAAATCACTTCACAAATAACCAATATCGAGATGCTAAAAATTGGGTCGATATCATCTTGTCTTTTCTTGGGAATTGCTGCTAACCCAGAACTGCAATTTTTAACTTGAAGAGATTTTTGGGCAAGAAGTCCTGTCCTATAAAAGCCACGTTTATAGCTCTACCGTACCACTCTGCTAGATTTCTTTCTCAGATAGTACTGTGAAGATGGACAGCAGAGTTAATAAGAGAGAGAAATGTGACGGCAGATCACAAGACAAATTCTGGACAAAACAATTGTCCAGGCAAGCACACCTGTGCGCTTTACTTGACCCTTAAAGTTCCACTCCTACTAGCAAATTGAAGCTGGTATTACCAGATAACTACTATTCTAGCCCTATCTGGACCTGAGCTAGATTTGTAAGGAGGATCAAGGAGAGAAGGAGTACTCCCTCTGCCTTGATGTGATTTCCTCAAGTTATCCTCCCCTGCGGTTTTATTAAGATTGATGGTCCCCAGAGTTTGGTTTTAGTGTCTCAGTAGGTATAATAAGAGTCTTAAACACCAGCAATACACAAACTCGGAAGCATCATGAGCACACATACACACACACAATATTGTATAGGTAGTGAGATGGGCCTCCTTAATGTTGAAAGCAGATGTTTTTGTTGGCTCTTTTAGTAGCGGTGTTCCAGTGGCTCAAAATCCCATAGCCCCTTTCTGCTCTGCTGGCCCTAGCTGGGGGTCCTCTCCTCTCTCTCTCCCTCTGTTGCTCTCTTTCACCGGAGCATTTGGAAAACAACAGCCATATCCAGTAATTCACACAGGCTTTTAATAGGACGTGACGAGTTCATGATTGAAAGTTTCAACAGCGTTAGTTTGAGGGGGGAGCGGGCCGGAGAGGGCACAGCTCCTTTCATATGAAGTGCATTAGATGGACAACTGGTCTTGTATCAGAGCAGTTTTTGAGTAGCTATGACTATTAGTATATTCATTTACACACATTTTATAAATGAATGAACAGAAAAACCTGTTCTTGTGTGTTTGCTTGCGTGCGTCTTAGGTATTATGCTGTTTGTTTGTGCTGATGTGTCTGCCAGTTTTCAAGGTGCCCTTGATGTGGAATGCAACAGAAATTTCTCTAGACTGGGGGTTGGCTCTGTTCTGTGTGTCACTTAAAAATCTGATTTACTGCCCTTTCACCATCTGCAACTCTCACTCTGGCCCTCTCTCTACCATCTTAGCCTTTTCCTCTTCTCCCGCGTCCCTCTGTCCCAGTCTGTCTGTTTGATTGGCGCAGTAGGGGAGGTATACAGTGCTGAAAGTCCGAAAGAAGATGGATGGAGAGAATGAGGGAGTGCGAAAGAGAGGGAGAGTGACTGAGCTTGACTTGGTCTGGGTTTCATTAGCTTGTGGTGGGGCTCCACTGTGTTGGATGGATGGATGGGACAGGAGGAGGGGGTCATTGGCACCTTGAGGTTAAAGGTTGAGTGAAAGCCGTGGAGAAGTGTGTGTGTACTGTGTGTTTTGTGTTTTAAAGAAAGAAATCCACCCTACGTCTCTTCAACTCTGTTAAAAACAGATTGTGACTATGTACCTTGCATTTCTAGGTCCATTTTGGTGGTGGTATTTTTCTTATTTCTACAGATAACTGGCCAAATGTAGATAATGTGAGAAGTTCTTTCTAGACTCACCATTTTTTGAGATGCCAATTTCTCCATTTACAGTATCCTCAATAGTCCAAAATGCAATGCAGCCTCATGATATGTTGTCTTTTGAGTAAGGGGCTCGACTCGCCTTTTCTTGACTGGAAAAACTTGCTGTTACTATGCTATCACAATGGCTATTGCTCTCCCACCTGCACGTACTGAATGCAACAAGTTCAGGCACGTTCACTGGGGGTTGTCAAAAGGAATTCTGGGAAATGTAAGAAATCACTAACTGAAGTAGAAGTCCCTGGTAGGTTGAGGGGAAAGTGGGTACACCAAGAAATTAAATTACAGCACTTCATCACAAAATAACTCCTGGAACATATTGAAGATCCCAAATTGATGATACATGACTTTGTAAGAGTATATGAGGGTGGAATTTTCCTTTTTAAGAGTTGTTTTGCTGTGGTTGTGTAACTATCCTACATGTAGTGTGTAGGAGTCATGTTGTGTAGAGCTGGAGAAGGCTGCACCCATTGTTAGTTCCTTAGTGTGTGGATCACTGGGTGCTTTTTTAGCCCAGCTTTGGTTGTGTTATTTCCCTGTGTGTGCTTGTATGGGCCGAAGCATGTGTGAGGGCAGGCAGTCTGAGGCCACGAGGCACATGTTACTCGTTTAGTTGGTTTTCATCAGCTCCCCTCTGTGCTCTGTTGTTTATACTCCCCCAGTTCTCTTTCCTTTGTTTTCTCTCCCATCTCTTTATCTTTCCGATGTCTCTCAATTCCTTTTCTGTTCTCTCAAATAGTCTGTGTTTGTTTAGACATCATCTTTTTAATTCCAGGTTTGTTTCATTGTCATCCAGACTCTGGCTTGTCTTCTGAGTCTGATTGCCTTTAATGCTGGAGAAAACATGGTTGTCTGACCCGGTGTGGAAATTCCCCCGTTGATGGCACAGCCCCAAATCGAACAATTCTGCAATGTCCTGGAGAAGTATCACATTTCTCACTCAATAACCACGATCAAGGGCATGAGAAACTGGAGTCTCTATTTCGACTGATTGGCAGACAGATTGAAATCCCAACCCTCAATAATTATAGAGTTTTATAAAATTGGATGGTCTTATATTTTCTGCATAATTTGTACAGGCTTATTTTTTTCTTTTAAAGGGGGAAGTTCAGGTAATGCTCAGCGCTTGATACAGCAAGTCATGACATGACAAATCCAAATTTTTAGATCTTTGAGAAATGTGGATATCTGAATATCCTGTTCACACCAGTTGGTAAGGTTTTATCAAATTGTTGTCACACCATATATTTCATTCACATAGTATGCTTCTAATACACAGTGTGAATTGTTTTGGTCTTTTAACAACAAATACCAGATATTGACTAAATTAATATGTTCTCTATGTGTTATGCTTTAATTTTGAAAAAGGACTTCTGTTGAAAAATATTTTAAATCATTAATTAAATTATTCTTTTTAATTGTTATCTTGTGGAAATATTATTTGACTAAAAATTGTATTTTGTTTTTGGTAGTGGACTCTACTGTACACCGGTGCATAAATTATTTTATAGTTTTATAAATCATTTACTCTCTATTTTCCATCCATACATCATTATTTACTTTGACTGCAGTGTATTCTTCACCACACCACAATTCTCCAGTCTGATGCTATGCTCTTTTCGTCTTCATCAGATTTTCATCGGGAATATTGTCGTTGAGTTGTCAACACTCTGTGTTGGACCACTAAAACATTCCCACTCACTGTTCTAGTATGTCTCTCCCCAAAACCAGCATTACTTGGAGAAAGTGAAAAATGTTGTCAGTCAAAACTCCCATTTCCAAACCAGTCAGTCAAGACCTGCTGGTTGTTAACTCTGAGGTTGATTGACATTAAGCCCATTTTTTCCAAATTGTTTTTCCGTTGCTGTGTCATCCTGATTGTGCTGTAGTCATAGTTTCCACTGAACTGCATACTAAGACAATGAAGATCATTGTGCTGTTTTGAATGTTGTGTGTCTGCTGTGGTTTCTCTAGGGTCAGACGGTGTCTCTCCAACCCGTGGCCAGGATAGAAGAAGTCCTTTACCACTACCATCCCCTTCAAATTGAAACCTATGGACCCCCGGTGCCAGAACTGGACCAGCTGGGCAGACTCGGGTACAGACTCCTTCACACACTAAAGTACACACATCTGCTATGGCCAGGGTTGGAGTCATTTTTAATTCCTTTGAGTCATAGACTCAAGTTTCAGTTTTATATGGAGATGAGTACAGTGGTCAGATTCAACGATAGAACAATACATTTCAATCATGGTGGAATCTTTTTAATGGAACTGGCTGCAAACGCATTGCTAAGTGTATTGCAAAAGCTTTGGTAGTGGAGCAGAGAGCTGCTAGAGTTGGGCTGCTTGGGGAAGCCTGGCTCTTCTCACTTGACTCTCCTCTGATTGGGAGAGTGAAAGCAGGGGATGGGGGAGGAGGGCAGAGAGAGAGAGAGAGAAAGAGAATAGAGGAGCAAACATTGCCCTGCCACAAGCCGCCACAGTGCTTCTGCAGGAGTGTCCATTAACACACACAGGAAGTGCTTTCCCCGACGGCCCCTTTGGGCCAATCAATCCAAGACGCCATTGGTCCAGTCCTCACCAAATACAGGCCATCCATCAGACAGGCCAGCGCCCAGCCGTCTGCACTGCAACTGGCTGGCACTAAAGCTTGCCCACACACTGAGAAAGGCCTGCTTTTATTGGGTGAGAGAAGCAAAATGGGGTGCTTTTCTATTTGGGCAAGCTCATTGGTGGAAAGTGACTTTCAGCAATGCTTCACCTTTACAGTAACCTTCATTTAACCCAGATGTGTGTATTTGAATATATTTTCAGCATTGTGTTTTTTGTTTTCTAGTTCCCTTGGACTTCAGATAAAAGGCATTATTGACTTTGGTTTCACAATCACATTTAAGTTATTAACTGGAGAAGCACCTAATTAAGGTGAAACTTTTCCCCTTAAAGGATTGCAGAAGAGTTTAAGCAGAATAACTGGCACTTATTTACATTATGTATTCAGTGAAATGCTGAGGTCCTACTTCTTTTGGCCAAGCTGATCAATATGCAGATGAAACACATCTCACAATGTTTGCCGCATGCTGCTCAGAGGAGGGAGGAGGAGGAGGGGGGGTGTCCAGTGTCAGCAGTTCAGGGGTCCTGGAGGACCGACGCTGGAGAGGAAGGGCTCTGCCACTGAGATAAATGAGGTTCGGTTCAATGAGGAACGCCAGTCCCTCCGGTGCAGGCCGCAAGCAGCGACACAGACAGGCCCATTCTGACAAACCACAACTCCCAAGATGCAATGTGCTCTGTTAAGTAAAAATAAGGAATACTGCTGACACTTCTGCGCAGTTGGCAGTTTGCGATTCAGCTAGTTTTGGGGTTTTGTGCATCCACTCTCAGATGTACATAAATACACATACTGAAGCTTGAGTCCCTTAAACCCAGTATGCATTTAGTGTCATACATACTCACACTCTCCCCCATTATTTCAATCCCAGCCTTTTGGCCACAATAGAACTTGTGTGATGTGGTAAAAAAATGAAATGTGTGGAGAGGAGAGAGAGAATACAGACAGGGTTGAGAGGGTGAAAAGTGAGTCCCCTGTGTAGAGAGTTGGGCTAGAGCCCCAGTCCTATGACCTGTGAAGGTAATATGCGTGAATGTGTGAGGGGATATGGATGTGCCTAAGTGTGGACGAGGTGAAAGGGCTGTTAGGGGGCAGGTGCTTATTTTAAAAAGGCTGTTTGTCTTGGTCAGGGCCCATGGTGACAGCAGCACCACTGGTGATTTGTCTTGAACACAGCCATCAAGCGGGACTGGAGAACTTACACACCCCCTCCCTGGTGGCCCCGGGGCCTCTGGGGCTGGTCTCTTGCACAGGATGTCCAGTCAACACAGGACTGACTGGAGCCATGCTCTTCATTTCAACTCACTCTTTCTTCCACCACTCTCTCTCTCCCTCTCTGTCTCACTGTCTGTGTCTTTTTCGCCTTGTCCCTTTGCCCCCCAAAAAACCGCAGGAGTGCTGCGTGACTGCCAGGAAAAAGAAGGGCCACGCCTCTTTCACTGTCTCTCCTTCTCTGTCAGCTGTACCTGAATAAATATGGGCTGAGCTGCGCTCTTATTAAAGACAGCTGCCTCAATACTGGAGCAGAGAAAAGGCTGCATGTTCAGGCAACAGGGGCCTCGAAAAGTGCCCGTTCAGCAACCCCCCCAAACACACACACACATAGCCATGCAATCTTCAAAATGCTCTTCCCCTGAATGTGGATAGGTGTGTATGATTTGCCACTGAGGATAGGACCCCGACAGTGTGAGGTTTCTATAATGGCAGTATCGTGCTGTCCATCTTGTTGACTGGCACATAACCAGAACCATGCGTGAGCTGTAAGAATCGAGTTACAGTATGAATAAAGTACTACGGACCGTACTTGTTGAAATGCCCTGCCCTGGCTTCTTGCTCTTATGTTGAACATTCAGAGTCTTTAATAAATAAAGTCATATTAGAAGTAGGAGTCATAAATGGTGACACATATGATGGTTACATTGAGACGGCTGTGAATGCCACCACACAGCAGCCTAAGACTAAAGCGGAAGCTGTTGTCAGCCTCCCCACCCCACCAGACACACATATACACACATATACACACATATACACACATATTCACACATATTCACACACTAACCCTGTGCCTGGGGATGGACATAACTTGAATGGAAGCACTGAATACATGGTACTATTCAAGTCATGCTTGTATGTTAGTTAATTTAGTTAGTTATCGATGTTTAAATGCAACACGTTATGCCTTTACCAAGTCATTTCAAAGAGGTTTATGTTTGTATGAGCTTGAGTGTAAATATGCTGGAAACCCAAGAGAAAACGTAACTTTTTGTTATTGTTTGTGTGTGCAGATGAGCATCTGTGTCTGAGTTTGTTTTCAACAAGAGTACTTCTTAAGAACTGACTGCGTAGGCGATGAAAGACTCACTGGGATCTTGGACAAGGACAAATCATATGGGGGAAAAATAGGGGAAAGAGAAATTGGCTGCGGAGAATTCAGAAATTCAACTGAAACCTCAAGTGCTGACAATGAAAGCTAGCCAGAACAGTTGTTTGTGTTGGCACAGGTCGCCCTGAAATTAGTCCATCTCTCTCTGACAAGGGTTGCTCAACGCGCTTCGCCAAATGCCAGTGTGGATAATATTTTGAAGTTTTGCCTCCTCCCCCACCCCGCATGGCTCTTTATAATTGGTGGAAAAAGTGAGGTTTTCTGTTGGGAGCGCTTGTCAAGCATCCGTCTCTCGTCGGTGGGGTGAAGGGGAGCAGCTGAATGAGTAGCGTGTTTAGTCTGGAGCTCCTCTCCTGGGGATGCACTTCTCTGCACCAGGAAGTAGTCCTCACTGTGCTTCCCCAGACCAAAGCAGACCACTGGTGACTGGCTGAAGGGTTAAAAGTGTAGGGGATGGGCAGCTTACTGTGGCCTTCATACACCAACACAGACAACAGCAACTCTTTTACATCCTCCGGCAACTGCCCCCAAGCCTGTGTCTTTGTCTGGTCTTCATCTTAATTGACTTGATCTTTTCAGTGGTCACATGCACATTACATACATGCGCACACACACAGGTTAGCTATATCTAAAGTGTACTTAAATGATGCCTGATTACTGGTCTGGTTGGGAGCCAGGTGTTGATGGGTCTTTGAGTGATGTTGTCCTGTGTTCTTTAGCTCCTCACCCATCCCTTGGACTTCCGCGTGTTGATGTGATTGGTGTGTGTATCTGTTGGTTTTTGTGTTTGTCTGCTTGTAGTGTTTAGGAGGGAGATATCCGGAATAGTCAGTGGTGCTATCACAGTTGCATACAAATCTTTCTTTTCTTTTGTCTTAGACTCTCAATCTCTGTTGAGAGAGTGTAAGTCACTCGCTCCTTTTGTCCCAATATGCAGGACAGTCACTCCAGATGGCTTGTTTTTTTTTCAGTAGAAACGACCTGAATAGCTTTTCCATGTATCCCAGGTTCTCTGATCCCTGCAGGGAGCATATCCATCTGATGGTCCAGGGGCCTTGCAGGGCCAGGGGGGAGGGAGCAGAGGTCATTGACCGTGAAGGACCAAAAGAGCAGCATTGGGATGGCAGAGTGCTGGGAAGGGAAACTGGTGGGAGCAGAATGATGGCACCTTAGAGAGAGGGTCTCCTACACCGGGCCTCTAATAGTCATGCACTCACACACTCTCACACAAACGCAGCTTTGATGCTTAAGTTATGAGCTGGATGAAGAAGACCGAGGCGCCGTCTAGCATGACCTCAGATGAACTCCCTCAAGAGCAGTGGTCTTTGATCTAGTTTTACTGGTATTAGATAATGTCTCAAGACACTTTGTGCTTTCATTCAGCCAATTAAAATATTCAATCTCATTGCCAAATAATACCATTTATGAGAAAATGGTTTAGGATAGCTGTATGTGGTTTTTGAATAACAATAGGGCTTTCCCCCAAATACTTTCGGGTTGCCACCATAACCAAGACCTCACGATGAACTAAGTATCTCAGATATCTGATATCCTCCATTCTTCCACACTTCACACTCATTGCACGTGCCAGTGTCTTGTGTTAGTAGATCAAGCATGGCCAGTAACCATTTAAGTGCTTCCATAGCATGGATCAAAAGGCTAGACTGCAGCCATGTAGCTCACAGATTTTACATTTGCATAGCCAAAACAGACTGCAGCCACCATAAAAAGTGTGGATGCTTGAGCGTTAAAGTTTTTCTATTTGACTTGCAAACCTGTCTGTGTCAACAGCGTGCCCCAGCTTCACTTTTCTGCACACAGCCACTGCCTAACTTTGATAATCAGCTTGTTATAGGTACTTACTCTCCTCATTACCAGCTACAGCAGAAAACAGAGTGGAGTGTAGCCACTGTACACTATACCAGCCCCCACCCAAGCCATTATCCTGTCTGTCTCAGTAAACAGACCATTAACAGACAGAGCTGGTGGAGGCCAGATCGCTATTGTTTTCCCTCTCATAGATCTGTGCAAATATTGATCTTCTCTTAGAGTATGAGTCATAATAAGCACATGCTGTAGTTGATCGTAGTCCTGACTGTCAGGAGGCTTTTTACTTGTGGATGAGTCATTTCTGACCCAAAGAGGGACTAGAGAGCAGGAGGAAACCGAGGGAGCAATATAGGAAGGCAGAGAGAGGGAGCCACAGCCGTCTGGTGTATATTCTGGTCATCTAAAGGAAGTCTGCTTTTAGTGTTATTGTTTTTCCTCTGTGGGCTGTGTGCCAGACAGACAACACTCCCCTTCCAAGATGAACCCAGGCCAAGCCAAACCAGGCCATCACCAGTGAAGGAGACACCAGTGGGCAGGGAACTCCGGGGGTAGCAGCCTCTCCTGCCCCCAGGTTTATTTGTGTCACAAACTACAGGCAACAGGGTCAACACCCAGTGGAGAGTGAGGTGATGTCTCCTGACTATTTATGCCTTAACACACTGATCTGTGCTGAGGTTTGTAAAGGAGCCATACTCAGTCTAGGATTGCATGCTTGGATGTCAAGCCCGATGGCGTTCATAACTATGCATGTGTATGTGCACACGCACACAAACACCAACATACTGGAGCCCAGTACCTTTCCCCTAGGGCAGAGGGCTCAGTGATGTACAGGGGGATTAGCTGGCTCATTTTCCCCTCTTAAGAGCTGGGGAAAGAAAACAAACTCCTGTCATCTGGGGCTGGGCTGTGGGGACTTGCCACGCACAACTCATGGTAGGAGGTACCTCTCCACTCTTATGTATGAATTATCACCCTCCCCCTGCTCTACCTTTCCCTGCCTTTTTGTTTTTCTTTCTCTTATTTCCCTCCACCACCCCCCTTCTTTGCTCTCATCCCATCTTTCTCCCTAATTGAAATCCTCTTTGCCACTCCACAGTCCTCGAGGTGCTCTGGTAACTGATACCTGTGGAGGTGAATCCTCCGGGGAAAGCGCTATTCTTCCACGGTGTACCATTGTTCTATTCCCAGCATGTTACATCTGACTATGGAGGCTCCCTCGTGGTGTGTGTGCTATGGGTGTGCCTTGTGCTACCAGCCATTTACTGAACAGCATATGTCTGTCCATTGTTTACAGCCCATTTGGTTAACGAAGACACTGATGTCATGTCGCCCCTCTCCAGTCCAGTTTGTTCCCCCCACTCTCCAGGGGGTAGAGTCATCAAGTGGCAGCTCGGAGACAAGGGAGATGCTTCCTGTATCAAGTGGCTAGTGGGGTGTGATGGCTCTCCAACCCCATGGCTGCAGTTAGGTGTTAAGCCAGTGGCCCAATCAGTCAACCAGCTTCTACTGCCCCCATCAGGTCAGACAGAGGTGGTGCAGGGCAAAGACACAGGCGAGCCCTGGATGAGTAGTGACAGGTGACACTTGGACCAGGAAGTGAAGTTGCTATTGGGAGCAAATAGTACAATAGGCCTTTATCACAGGCACCTCTACAATGCAGCCATTTATACACCCAAAACAAGTGTAGCTCTTAGCCATTATCACTGATACCAACAAGCTGTCTTCTTGAGGACAGCTTGCAGATTGTCAATCACTCCAAATGAGTATGTATTTCTATAAGCACTAATGTCAAGTGTCACCCAATGCTTCTGTTAACACTCTAAACATGTTCCCCCTTTAACTAAGTGTTACTGAACCCCCCGCCCCCCCCCCCCTTCTCCTCTCTCCCTCTTTTTGCGATGTAGAGAAGCAGACACATGATAATAGATAAGGGGTCTATGGGCTCATGAGGATATGATGTCACTGCATTGAGTGCCCCCCTGCACACAGGCACACAACTTGAGATAATCTGGTGGACAGTGTGTAGGCTAATGGCTGATGATCTGTCTCACACACTCTCGCGTCCCAGAGGAAGCTGCATTCAATGGAAAAGAGTGTAACCTCTGACCCCCGGTGATGAAAGACTGCTGTTGACAGATATAGTATACCTGTGAGAGTCCTCTGTGTTTGGCTTGACTGCGGGGGTTTTGTTTCTGGACTGAGGCCACTGGTAAACGTCTGGCCCATTGGTTTGCTATTGGTTTAGATACAAACCGCTCTGCCCTTAGATAAACATGTACTCGCATGCATGTGAATTATGTAGACACATGCACGTGGGCATAAAAATCCGCACATCCACACAATACACTCAGTGTGCGGTGTCTCTCACACGTACGTTTTCTCTCAGGGTAGAGTGTAGGAAGGAGGGGCAGATGGGGTAGCAGCGCTGCGAGTGTAACCGGAGCTGCCTGAGGAATGCAGGGGGTGTTTTTGGAGGAGCAGAGTGGAGTTGGGGGGGGGGGCGACTTGAGGGGGTGGGATGGGTGATTAGGGGGTGACAGCTGAGTGCTGACCCCTCTATAATGACAAATCATCTGGCAGGTGTGTGGCTCTGCACCCCCCCTCCAGCCCCCTCATTCCCAGGCCAGGAATCCTCAACCGCTGCCGGAGCGGCGCGCTAAAGGAAGACTTCCGGACATTCAGACTGCTATCCAACAGGCTCATGACTGGCCTTTCAGAAGTATGGGGCAGCCTCTGTGCGGATATAGCCTCCCTGTGCCTATCAGCTGCCCTCTTTTCTGTTCAACACAACAGTCTAATCTCCTTTGTTTTAATAAACATGGCTAACAAGGCTTCAGTCCTTCGAGCAATCTCAGGTAGGGGAGAGTTTATTGATTTATTTAGACATCATTTTTCCTTCTAGCATTGATTCAACAGAATACAGAGTTTGTCTCCTCAACTGCTCGAAAGTCAGCATACCCTATTTCAGTCATGAATCAGGCTCATGTCAAGCTGAACCAGAAAGCCTCTGATCCTTTGTGCTGCAAGAACAACTGCTCACCCTGGATCAGAGAGGGTGCTGTGAAAGTGGACAGGTGCCCAGCTGAAGCCTGGTCTCAGGTCAGCGGTTGAGACCTTTGTGTAAGTGTAAGAGCAGCTGGCCATCCACTAGACTCCATACTCATGGATTCATGGATTCTACCCCACGTTAGATAGTGCCTTACACTTTCTAGAGCCACTCCAACTCCCTTGAACCTGCTGTATGGTACATAGGGAATGTAAACTCTTTCTGTACGAGTGCAGCCAAACCACATAATTCAACAGTGAGCGTTGGCTAAGTCTGATTAAGATTGCTCCTTTGTCTCATGTGTCTGCTTTGTGGTTTATATGTTGATTAAGTGTCTCCTATCTGAAATGGCCATTGTAGCATTATAGGCCTCTTTTCTTTTCCACCATGGCTGGGCTTCTACAGCACTTCTTAATCCAATTCTAGCCAACACATGGAGTCTAGACAAGGGGCCCAACGCAGCCTGCACCTCTCTCTCTCTGATATCTGCTACCCAGGCTGTTTTCCCTTCTGAGTCCCAGCCTCGCAGCGAATTCCCTGAAGAACCCAAACACCCTCCGCGGCTGCATCGCTGATCCAAACACAAAGAGGAGCCACACATTCTCAGCTGGAAATCACGCGGAACCCGCCGGAACATTTCACCACTTATCTTTTCACTTTGAATTAGAGATGGGGCTCTGTGGCGTTTTCCAGGCAACAGGAGTAGGGAGTACTTTCAGGGTCCCGTCGGGAAAATCTCTGATGGTTATTAGCGTTAGCAGGAGACATTGTCCAGGTATTCAGAGTTCCAGACCCAAGTGGAAAAATGTTGTTAGCTCTGAACCGTTGGGCGCATACTTGGTTATTTGGAAGAGGAGGATAGCAGCATAAATATTAAGATAGAGGTTCAAGATGTTCACTCAGTCATCCATTTTGCTATTGAGAATACGTAGTATGATAAATTTTGCTTTCACTTAACATTGACACTTGCTACTGTTAATTCCAGAAGGAACATTACAATAAGGCCTGCCCATTGTTCATGGTGAAATGAGGAAAACACATTGAGGAGCTTTTAGATGGAAGAAAAGGCTGGTTAATCCATTTGAGCCATAGGATACATATACAGTATATATTATTCCTTTGCATGTGTACACTAAAGGAAAAACCCCTGTAATCTTCCATGCTGAGAGTTTCAGTCTAACACACACACACACTGTCATACTGTGTCATTCAGATGTCTCTATCACGTGCACTAGTCTATTCCCGCTCCCCCTAAGCGACATAATGGACCAGTCCAAAGTGACCCATATTTACCCAATAATACGAGGCTTTGAAAAGACCCATATCGAGTTGCAGCTAATGCTCCAGTGGGGCCCGGAGAGTGAAAGATGTTACCGGCCGAAACGGCTTGGGTTTCAGGGCCCTGCGAACAAAAGGCAGGCCAGTCCTCAGAGAAAAAGAGGGGAAGGGGGGTGATGGGGTAGGAGTGTGTGGAGGAAAGGTGTAAGTCTAACTTAGTGCACGGACAGCGTGCACACAGTAAGCTGAAACAGTAGCGGCAGAGCTGACTCAGAGCACTGTTTCAGAGTTGCATAGTGTGTGTGTGTTGCGGTTCATGTCTGAATCTGTGTGTCCTTTTGTGAAGGCGCTGTGAAGAGCCTGCCAGTTTTTCGGTACATTACATATTTAATGCATTTCATGCCTTTGCATGTCTAGGTTGTCATCAGTCCACTCTTCATATGTAGGCATTGTCAAGTACAGTCATGTGAAAAGAGTCAAATTCATCTGTCTCACCTTTACAAACATTTAGAGCGAGTTGCGTCTCTGTATGTGCACGCTGCTGCCGTTTACGTACAGCAGCTGGGTTAATGGAGCAGAACTGAACTAACCTTTAGTGTTAGGGGTGAGCAGAGGGCAGACAGGGTTGGTTTAAGAGAAGAGGATTTGTGATGATGATACCCAAAGGTGATTTCGCTTCACATCCTCCCCCTTCTCTTTCTGCTTCCCACCCCCACCTACACTATTCAGTCTCGTCCTGCCTCTCCCCCCACCTTCATGTTCTCTCTCTCTCTCTCTCCTTAGGGGCAGGCAGGTATAAAGTTACACAGACCTCTCAGCTTTCTTGGAAGGAATGACCACATGAGTAGCTTGGGGATTAGATTAGCAGGAAGAGCAGACTTAGCCAGGCCGTAAATAGCCCACTTTTTTCACCATTAAAAAGGCCCAGTACAATATAATCAATAGATAGCACTCATCTGATGCAGGAAGCCATATGAGAAGACCTCCCTCAAGTGCTCTGAAGGACAAGCTACAGCAGCTTGGGCCTAATGAAGTTATTATTAATCACTGGGCCTCCTGTTTTGAACTTGTGTGTTGTTTCTCTAGTGGATGATGAGTGGTCTTTGTGTGCAAGACCTGATTGCCATCTCTTGTTGCTCTGCTCACTTTCACTGTCTATTCTAAGACTTGACAAGTCTGACTTGTGTGAAATTCATCAATGTTTATGACTATATGTATTTATGCCAGACATCATAACAAGTATGTTTCAATTTTGTTTCCATGAAGGTATTGTTATTTTATGAGGAAAAGCACCATAGTATCATATTATCTATTCAATGTGTAGTCTCACCATCTTTGTCCTGCTGTCCATCTATCACATTCACACACACACTCAGTCTCAGTCTCTCTGAGCCTCCCCACAGGTGTTGGGTTACTCTGTAAAGCAGCTTGAATGGGCACAGAAATCACAGAGGACTGTCTGTGCTCTTGATTCCCGTTTCACTTTGAAGTTTCCCTGGCTCTCAGGAACGGGGGCCACAAAGCCAGACTCGTGTGAGGGCTTTAGTCGTCTCTGTTGAGGCTATGAATTCTGCAGGGGGGGGGTCTGGTATTGGTGGGCAAGAGTGCGTGTTGTCTCACTTGCTTTGGGTCTCAGTTGCTTGAGGACTTTGCTTTTTTAGCTTTGTAGTCAGATTCTACAAAAAAAACCAGGAAGGCACATGTGTGTGCAGGTTGCTCCCCCGGTGCCCACTCTTGACAGCTGTGTGTTTGTGTGTGAAAGAGAGGAGGAAAGATTAGAGTGGGTGGGGCCACAGGTCAACCTCTGCCGCCCCCACACTTATAAGCAGAGGGGCACCCATCACTCTGAGGACGAGAAGTGGAGACTTAATTGACACCTTGACTGTTTTTCCATCTTTGGCTCAGAGTGAAAATAAACAGTCACTCTTGACATTGCTTGAGAACCTGAAAAGGGGCTTTGGCAGACTACATCTGTAAGCACTTAAAAAATAAAAGACACCTATAATACTTTAATAGAGCCATGTTGGAGAAGCTTTCAGGCATAAGGTGTTAAAGCGTGGGTAGTCCTGTCTTGGTTGGTCTCAACAAGGGGGCAAAGGGTCCTGAGAGCCAGAAAAAAACAACTTTGGTGTGGATTCAAGGAAGAATAAACATATACTCAAGTTACAATTACAGGGATTTTGAGCCTCTGTAGCTCTTAGGCTGCTATAGGTATACTAAACTGTTGGTAAGAGGACATTACAGCGCTGATGACGAGTGCTGCCGATACACAGCCAGCCAGTGAGCGAAGTTATTTACAAAATGCATCACTGCTGTAACTGAGTCCTGACATGGCCTTTCTCTCTGTTCCCAGGTATCTGAACCATGTGCGGGCTGCCATGCCCCAGGACACAGCTGGAGGATACAGCTCAGGTTTGGCGTGTCATCGAGCCATCCAGGACGCCTTCAGTGGGCTGTTCCCTTCCTAAGGCTGAACCCATCTGGGGCTCTGACAGCACAACAGCCATTGGTTAAAAACGTGAACCAACTGGACTACAAATACCATACTGCTCTGCAGTGTAGCGAGGGCCAAAAGCTGCTATGGTGGGCACATGGGTCTGACTCGTATCAGCCCAAGTTGTATATTACTTTTTATATTTGTTAATTTTATATTTAAATAAATCACAGTTAACATATGTCTCTTTGTCCACTATTTTACAGCTTGAATTAACAGTGTAACAACTTACTGTCTTATGACCTTTTAATACATTCTGGTGTAAACAAAGGGTAAACAAACATTTCTTGAAATAAAGCTGTGTCATGATTTATTATGACAAGATGCAATAACATCTGCAATAAAATAAAAAGTAGAACTCAGTTTGTAAAAAGAAATGTTGAACAAAAAAATGTTTCCAAGTGTTCATATGATAACATCTAATCTGTAGTCTCTTCACACTTCTGTCGTTTTGGGGCTGGCTCTTCTGTAAGCTCTGTGGAGAAACAACAAACTGGTTGAGTATTTGATATGGTCGTCACCGAATTCATCCTGATTGTTTTGTAAATTAATGCTCACCTGGTTGTTCATGGTCACTGCTGAAGAGGACTTCTTTGGGGACTGTGAATCTCACACACATCATCTCCTTGTTTGGTGCTACATTACGCACAAAATGCACAGAGCATCGGCCCTCCAGGGAGAAGCCAAGGATGCTGGAAGCCCTTTCCACCATGTCCTTCTCTGGGTTGTCATCTTTAGAGAAACCATAACAGTGCACTATAGGCAGGTTCTTATCACAGGAAAGCTCCTGGTGCAGGAGACCTCTGAATGCATCCAGGAACTCCAGAGCCAAGGCAGGCAGGTTCATAACCACATGAACACTGGCTTTTCCCTTCAGCAGGGCGGGTAGCTCCTGTTTCATGGGTCCCCGGATGAAGGCTCTGCCATCCAGGTTAAAGGTTCTGACCGTGCTCTCCACCTTGTTGAGTTTGCAGTTGTGCTGTAGCCAGCGGTATGACTCCGGGTTGAGATCATTGGCTAATACGTTTGCACCCCAGCGGGCAGCTGGGATGGCAAAGGGCCCCACACCAGCAAACACATCCCATACGGTGTCACCACGTTTGAAGAGCTGTACCACGCGCATGTGCTCTGTGCTCAGCCTAGGGTTCCAATATACACGAGAAAAATCAAACTCATATGTTGCCCCATTTTCTTTCACCTGCAACAGGGAATGATGATGAGCATTAGTATCACTGGAGCATCACTTGACAGTCAAGGTTCAGAACATACTTGAGAGTGACTATAAAAATGGGGGACGCTATGTATGTGAATACCAGTAACATTAAATCAATGCTCATTTGTAATTGAACCTACTTTGGCAACCATATTCTCCTCTCCAGCTAGCACCTCCATCTTGAAGTTGCGGTAAGTGGAGTCAATGATATTTGTCTTATTGACCACACAGGTCACCCCAGGGTTTTTGTCCATTATGACTTGGCCTACAATGGGAGCAGCAGAGAAGTAGTGGCAAAGAGAAGAGCAAAATTGAATCAGCCATCTATCCACTTACACATTATGTCATTTATCTGTGATGGAGCATTCAGAAATACATTCTTGTGAGTGCTGTCGCATAAAGAAAAAAGGAAAAGTTTCATTCCAAACTCATAGCCTCTTTCAAAATAGTGGCTGGCATGAAATTAAAAGTCATAGTTATGTTATCAATTATTTTAAGAAAAAGCACCCTTCTATGCTCTGACACTGGACAGTGTTTTCGAGCACATAGGCCAAACCTATGAATGTGGTCATAAGGCCAAACTTTGTCCATTTACGTTGTGCTGGAGCATAGAAGTGTGCAGGCTCTCTCCTTCCTTAGCCCCACACCTACAAAGTGATGTGAATATTTTTCTAATAGTTATTAACTATTTTAAGACCTTTTTCTTGAAAAATAGTGACAGTCATGGGGATGCAATCACCTGTGTTTTTGACACTGAGTTAAGGATATCAGCAAGTATTCACAAATGGATATATTCCATTTCAGAATGAAACCCTTCATATTTCTAAAAGCACTTGTGTCCTGCAAGTCTTAGTCTCTCACCTATAAGGTTTTTGTAGGCAAGCTGGTGGTCCCTCAGGTTCATGTGTGCAATGTGTCCCACCCGACTGAACCCTGAGGTGACATCTTGGCCCTCAGGAAGCACGGCTTCTAGCACCTCCTCACTCTTCAGGTTGTCATAGGTCAGGCGCAGCTCATGGTAATGGAGTTCCTGAGGAATCCCAAATGACCTCAAGGCCTCTGCCTCAGCCTCACTGAAGGAACTCGGTGAAGATATTCTGTGGGGATCCAACAGTACTAAACGAAAGTCATCTGACTCACTACTGTTTTCTTTATCTTGTACCACTCTTGGCATGCCTGGACGCTGAATTGTTGACTTTTTCAGGCTTTTCACTACTTTGTTTAAGACTAGTTTGGGCACACGTAGTGCTGGGACGGTAACTGTCTGGGCGAAGGCATCCCGGTCTAGAGAGGCCATACCACGCACCTCTGGGGGGGCTCTGTAGAGCTCAGCCTCCACCTGGCTCTGCGGGGAAACAGCCATTTGCTTCGAAACGAAGACAGGATAGGTCAAGGCTGATCGCAGGGCTGCAGAACAAAAGCTCCGCTGCAGAACAGTTTTCACGTTGCTTTGAGTTTGCACAGATGTTAAGACTCTTAGGAGAATCCTACAATGACAAAACGCTGTCGTTACCGGTGATTATCGAGCAGAGGAGTAAAACACGTCGTATTGGTTTACCAAGTGTAAGTTTAACGTTAACGGAACAACATATTACTATATTAGTATTTATTATACTGTTATTTTCGAGAGAACTGAAACTCACAACTCACCTCAACATCCTCCTGTGCAGACATGCATAAATTGCGTCATCAGTGCTGGACTAGAGGTGATTGGCTGAATAGACCAAGAGCTGATTTCTGATTGGATAACCTGATTTCATACGTCGAAAATGCGACGGAAAAGGTCGTCACATGATGTGATAAACAACAACAGTCAGCAAGTAAAAAGTAGTTTAGAGGGGGTCTAGATAAGTAGGTTTGGAGAATATGTTATCTTAAATCGCCAACACTTATGTCGTCAGGTATATAGCGGCAAGTCGTCGTTTCTTGTACTTTGTGTGCTGACTCTGGCTGGAGAGTGAACAGTCATCTGGGGAAAATGAACATCAAGGGAAACACAGACTTTGAAGGCGCTACCGGGAACGTCGATGGCAACGAAACTACGCCTTTATTAAGAAATGTAAGTAACGTTACGCTACTATAAGAAGTGCCATCACAAGTTTAAGGAAGTAGCAACCTACTGAACCTAATGAAAATTACTGCTGCTCGAACTTATACCACATAAGTTCGAGCAGCAGTAATTTTCATGCACAATAAGGCTGACAGATTAAGTTGATCGACCAAGTCTTACCAGAGTGGAGGTAATGGCACACATCACATGCTTGTCCTTCAAACTCATATAATATCTCCAGGTTCATTCCTGCATTCTGCCTCTATCAGCGTTCAGTGCAAGAGCAGTAGCAAGGATCTGCTACTGCTCACTGCTGAGGGAAACACCTGTTTATTAAAGTCCAGAAAAGATTAGGTATTTTCTGTTTTCCTGACGGACAGTGATAACTATAGAGTTATCTAATGGAAATGTGTAAGTGGTTTCCCCACTGTTGTTAGGTGGATGTCCATAACCCCATTCTTCATCCAATTCATCCATGTGTCATTCGTTTACTGCTTTCCTTGGGCCAAAAACATAGGCACCAAAGAGTTCATGACAGTAGAAATGGCCATGCACTTAATTTAACTGTCCATTGTCAAGCCAGAAACCAGGCAATATGATGGCAATTTGTCTGTATTAGTTGTTTCACCTGTTTCACTTGTCCTGGGTGTCTGCCTGTCTTCTGCCCCTTCTGTCTTCTGCATGCTGGGATAGGCTCCAGACCCCCTGTGGCCTCTAAGTTGATTTGATGCATTTTTATCCTCTTGCAGCCAGTCTATATTTTAAGCCACCCTGGTGTCATAGTTTACTTCCTGTCTTTCAGTACTGTAACCCTGGGTGAATCAGATTCACTGGCCCTACAGGTCAATCCAGGCTTGTTGTGACACTGACACCAGAGTTGCAACTCGTTCTCTCCAGGATATCCCCTATTAGAGAGGTCAAGCAGTTCTGGGTAGCTCCCCTTATCCCGAGCTCAGGCAGCTGTCCAGCCGCCAGGGGCTCAAATCCCACCACACGCCCATCCATTTCCATTCCTAGATCCTGCATTCCACTGCAGTGTTGTTTCATAGCATCCATCATCACACTTGACCAGTTGGTCTTAACACTGTTATGAACAATTCACTCCTACAAAAATAATCAGCTTTATGGTACCCTTTGTCTTCACACTCTTCATTGTTTTCCATCTCCATCTGCTTCTGTTCTGCTATCTGTACAGGCAGCAGTGGAAACCCGGACCAAAGGAGCCTCCTTTACCTCCTCTGTTTTTAACCTGATGAATGCCATCATGGGCAGCGGCATACTGGGCCTAGCCTATGCTATGGCTCATACTGGCATAGTTGGTTTCTGGTAAGTATGCTACACACATTACTCCTTCAACCACAATGCTGTTTGAATGTCTCACAGCTTTTTTTCTTTATATATAGATGGGATATAAATTGGATTACGTGTTGTACATTCATGTAACAGGGCTGCAATACCACATTGATTTCTGTTGTCTACCTTTCCTCTCTAGTATCCTCTTGGTAGTAGTGTCCAGCCTGGCATCGTATTCTATACATCTCCTTCTGAAGCTATGTGACCAAACAGGTGAGAGACAAGCCATGGATCACAATCTCACTTTATAATCACTTCTCATTTATAATCATGTCACTGTGAGTTTATCCAGTGGGTGGCTGCCGGTTTCAACCCACACCCTGGAGTGTCAGTCTTGCTTCGTTCATGATTAAATCAATGTAGCTGGAAGCTAGCTGTTATACAGTGATCCCTATCTCCAATCTGTAACTCTTAGTTGCCATTTAATCATCTGATAATCACTTTAAGTTTAAATCCCAAAAAGAGTCAAGCCTGCCAACAGAGGAGAAAAACTGAGGAAGATGCAATCAATAACATATTACATTTCCATATAAGCTACCAACCCATTCCTATGGAGAGCCCTCGAAGGATAGTGACAACATATCTTGATTTTTAATCACTTTGAGTAGTGGAGAATATCTGATTGTCCTTGGTCTTTCTCTCACAGGTATCAGGTCATATGAAGACCTTGGAGGGCGCGCCTTACAAAAACCAGGGAAAGTGAGTATCCTTTTTTGGATCAGTGCGGGTTTGCCTTGTCAAAGCAGGAAATCGGACACATGTCTACAACTCAATATTCAAATATATTTTCAACGCTGCCATGAACACGCATTCACACTAACAGCCATTTTAAAATCCTCTTTAGATTCTGGTTGCATTGACTATCCTCATCCAAAATATTGGAGGTAAGATGGCTTCCATTTCACTGTCCACATATATTATGTTTACAATATACTGAACATAAATGCCTTTTGGTCGTTATTGAGAAACACAGTGATGATGGGGGTGTGGACTACTGCAGGGTCAGTCTATGGCCAGTTTATTTCAGAGTCAGATAGTGCCTCCTACTGGAGATCAGAGGGCTCTGTGCTGAGGTACTGCCTCTGTCTTGTGTGGCTATTATCCGGATTCCCTGATAACCTTTGACCCTAGCCGCTGTCCTCTCGGTCCCCTCCCATGGGCCTGAAACCTGACTTCTCCTCTAATTGATCACTGATGGTAACCCACTCCCACCCTCTGAGTGTTGAGTAACCTAATGGGACCCCTCCATTATTTTCCCCTCCCCCCTTCTCTCTCTCTCTCTCTGCCTCTCTCTCGTCCGTCCCTCGGCCACAGCGCTTCTCAAACAGTTGAGAGCCGAGGTGATAGCTCCTCTGCAGTCATTAGTGGCAGGGCTGAGTGGATTATTGCAGTGCCCTCTGGTATGTTTGTGGTTTTCCCAGCATGGGGCAGTATGTGTGACAGTGTGAGAGCCAGCACTCCAGCATGCATCTGTCCACACCCCGGGCCCCTTTTATAAGAGTGCAATTAGCCTCGCTCTGAGTAAACATTCATCTACACTGCCAAAGGCTGATGGGCCAATTGACCTTAATTACTGGCCGGCCCAGGGCTCTCACAGCCTGCCTCTCCCCTTGCTCTTAATGAAATGAAAGCTGCTCTGTCTTATGTTGAATACACTCTCCCACTGTGCTTACTTTGCTGACCACACACAGAGAGTTCACACCAATGTACTTGATTTTTATATCCATGTTTATTATTAGAATATGTGTTGATACCAATATTGACCATAACAATCCTTTTTGTTTACTCAAGGGCCTTTTGTTTAGAAATGTAAGTATTACCCCACCAGGCATTTCCATCGCATTTGACTGGCTATGAAAGTGTTATTGTACTTACAGTAACCGACTGCATGAAACTAAGCCATCACATCGTGCTTGTTGTGTGATCCCTGTCAGTGTGTGCGTATTCATTTGCGTGATCAAAGACAAAGTCATGATTTTTGTGGTTCATTGACATTGATAGATGAAGCTCGTAGTGGACGAGTGCAGATAACCCCGTAGCAGCTATTCGGAAGCAATCCAGCAGAAATACTCCCTAGAAATACTCTCTTATTGGCAGACGCTAGTACTGACTAGTGACAGAGTGAGTGTCTGTGTGGGCAGGAGGGTTGTCGGAGGAATTTTCTAATAAAAACAATTACCGGATCTGAGGGATTAAGGTCTAGGCTGATTTGAGGGAGCAAGACCTGCCCCAGTGCAATAGCGACTCAGCTAACCCTGGCTTCACAATTTAAAATCCCTTAACATTATCTCCCGTTATTACTGACTGCACACTACCCCCGAGTCTCTGTTTCACTCACGCCCTGGTCCCGACACGTCCCCCCCCTCTCCTGGCGTATCCTCCATCCTCCCCTTCTCCCTTTTCCTCCCTGGTGTTTTTTGGGGCCGGTATGACCCGAAGGAAGTGACCCAAAGCCCCTCTCTGATTGGCCGTCTCAGAAGCCGGGGAAGGATGGAGCCCATTGGAGACGTACAATATCCTGTTTCCTAGGAAGGTGGAGGGGGGAGAAATACCTGGATTAGTGTCAGGGATCATTATTGTTAGCATTCCACCCCCTTCCACTTCTTTATTCTGGCTGCTGCCACTGGGCTCCAGCAGGCGGAAGACCTGCATAATGTCTGCTCCTCTGCACCGAGGGCTTTGCTGGTGATCCCTTGAGCTGCCTGCCCCACCCATCTGCATTAACTTAGAGCCACGATACCCTCCACCACACCTTCCACTTCCTAATCCTGGAAAACACATCACCTCCACCACACAGCCGTGTCGGTTTGGTTGTGACAGCATACAGTGTTTGACTGCATTTCCAACATGGTTTGGTAGTTACGTATGATTGTGTGCTTGTTGGAGCTCCTTTTTTTTTATGTGCTTTTCAGAACACGTATTTGAAACTTTTGTTGCTGTCTTTTCCCCCCCAGCCATGTCGTCCTATTTGTTCATCTTGAAATCAGAGCTTCCTGCAACCGTCAGCAGCCTCCTCAGCCCAGATGACCCCGGGTAGGTATACTTTATGCTCCTTCACAAAAAGGGAACTTTTATTTAAAAAAAAGAAAAAAATAATCAAAGCCGTGGTTCGAACCAAGCCATTTTTTTTAGATTAGCTGGATAGATTTTCAAGTCTGCACTATGATAGAGAATGAGTCATTCCTGTCCCCATTGTGTTGTAGATTATACCTTTGGCCTTCAAATAACTCAAATTTGACACTTCTGCACCACAAGGCTACACAAACTGGAATTAGCCAGGCACGGAGAACCGTATGAATAATGTGGTGGAAGAAGATATCTCACCAAACCACAGTACACTAATACTTTGTCTGTGAGCGATTGGAGGGGAAACTTATGCTCGGTGTTGTATAACATGGAGCAGACCCAGAGTAAATGTATTTATGATAGAGAGCCATTCATCACCCATCATCATCAGCAGCCTGTGTCCTTCACTGAGCCTGCTGCTCCTCGGGCCTCTGAAAACGGCGCACAGAAGAAGTCCAAGGCCAAGAATGTAACTTGTATCACTTTATTATCATCCACACTGATTTAAGCAAGCGTTGTAGCTGCTCTCAACCCAATCCGTCAACATCTGAATCTTCCCCACACAGCTGCTTTGTATTAGTGCTCTCCTTTCACCCCCAAATCTCTCGCACATGTTCCCCGGAATCAGACTGATACAAGGGGATATCAGTTTTGCCATTCTAATTACAGCTCACTGCTGAGGGAAACAAAACATTTCTGTTAATGAGTGGCTTTGAGATGTTAACAGACACATGCTCAATTCCATCAAAGCCTAAATAAATGAGTTGTTTTATATTAAAAAGCTTTTCCCTTTTTTTTTTTCTGGCTCATTTATCATAATATGGCGGAGAGAAAAAACACAGTTGTGCTCGATCTTTTTGTCTTTGTACTAATAGACTGTATGTCCTGTTTAAGTTTCTCTCCGAGTTCAGTGACGGGGCCAAGGTCATGGACAGCTGTGGGTTTGAGTTTGTGCTGCGTTGGCCAGAACCAGCTAATCTTCAACACTTGGTAGAGATTGACTCATTGGCAGTGGTGCTCCAACCTTGACTGAGACCTATCCTGCAGCTTGTTATAGCGTGAAATGCACCACATTTCATGGGTCTTCTACGTATCCCCCCTTTACAATAAGCTCTCTGAGGCTCCAAAGATTGGATCCTAATGGCGGTGGAGATTTAATTTCTTGTGTCAGCATAACCGTGTGTAGCAGCGGAGTAGAGGTTAGCTGAGCTTGAGCGGAGTGCTGCAGCTAAACTTAGGCTAGAGTAGAAGCAATAGGACAAGTGTTGGAGGGAGGGTTGAGGTCAGAGTGCTAGTCTCTGCGACATCCAGTTACAGAGCAGAACTGTGTAGACAGAGAGACGAATCCATCAGCGCCTATGGTAACCCCACAGCTGTGAAACTGCCAAACAGGGGTCAATGGGTGTTGATGTGGTCAGAGCAGGTGCTGCTGACTGTGGGAGCCCCATAAAGAGTTTTGGAGCCAGTCCCTCCTGACCCCATGCTGCAGTCCGACACACAGCAGCGCCAGGCAGCACCCCTCCCGCCCGACCCCGACCCCAGCGGAGCCAGCATGCCTTCCACATGTGTCACCGCGAGCGCTTCCCCTCCTCCTTTAGCTCCTCTATCCCGAATAAACCGCCAAGGCTATCCCTCAGCAAAGGAAAATATTATTCCCCCATCTTAAAAAAAAATCCAGCAAGTGAAATGTGGCCTCATCTGATGGAGCGACACAACGTTTGCATGTGAATTACATAATTGTTATGGTTTGCGAGAGCTAAAGCCCTTAATTCATACCACATGATGAATCTGTCTCTCTGTATTTGAGCACGAAATGGAGACAAATTTCCAGGGCCACTCTATTTATTTCAAGGCATTGGAGAGTCATCTCTACTGTCCTCATCATGTCAGGACAAGGGATATGGTGGTGGGAAATATGGCTTGATTCAATATCAACATTTGCCGTTATTATTTCATGACATTTTACAGAGATGCCTGGTATGAAGATGGCAGGACGCTACTGATCATAGTGACACTGTGTGTAGTTCTACCTCTGGCTATGTTGCCCAAGATCGGTAAGTGTAGATCACTTTGGTCATAGTATGGCAGGGGTGCGTCTTCATCTGTTACCCTGACTGGGTTGTACTGCTGTATTTACCAGATCTCTCTCTCTCCCCTCTAGGTTTCCTGGGCTATACCAGTAGCATTGCCTTCTTCTTCATGCTATACTTCGCTGTCGTGGTGAGTTCTCGATCAACTCCAAGCATTGTTGTTGTCATCTCTTCTGTTGTTTTCAACCTGTTGTGTTGCCTCCCATCCAGGTTGTGGTGAAGAAATGGTCCATCCCCTGCCCTCTCCCTCACAATTTGACCATGTCACAGAGTTCGTACCAGGTAATACCCTGCCCCCATGTCCTTTTGAATCTTACAATAACCACACATAGGGCACTATGGGTCACCTCGACCTGAGGGAGGTTTGCTGGACCAGACTGTCACAGCCGAAGAATTAGGACAAATCCAGGAGATTGGGTTTACTGATTGAGTCAGCTCTGGCTGATGAGGACCAGAGAAGGCTGGAGAACTCCTTCTGAATTGTGAATGGTGCCAGTCCTGAGGGGAAGGAAGTTCGGGTGACCTTGCCTGAGCCTGGAAATGAACTCTGACCTTTTTGGATATACAGACCGTACTATTACTTCCCTGCATGCAGACCTGGCATGGGTTAACTTAGATGGTTGTTTTCCTTTCCGACCCATAGCCAGGCAGTGGAATTCAGTTTTACCCCACTCCCATTTGTAGCAACACTGCAGAAGTCATCTCCTCTCTGAAATAATACGCTCTCTCGTCTCACTTTGTTTTTCCAGATATCAAATTCCTCTGACTCAGAATGTACGCCCAAACTCTTTGTCATCTCCAGTAAGGTATGTATATGAAACTACCCTTTTTCTCTATGCTGCACATGCAGATCCTATGAGGTGGCAGCACAATGTTGTTTAGTGTATTAAGGATAAGGAACACAGCATACTTGCAACATGCAGCTGCCACTCACATGTACTTAAGGGCATATGTACATGTGTGGCGTGCAGAATTACACAAAGCACATGTTGGTTTCATTCAAAAACAACTTCACGCTGTTTTCATAGGTCATAAGAGTTTTAGAGCATTTGCACTGAATCGATCTATCCATCTGAATATATTTAATCTTAGAAGGTCGCACCTGAATCTTGCATTGTCACGCTCTGCAGCTCAGTTGGTAATTACTACCACACAAACAGTGCCCTGAACGCACCTACTCCCCAGCCCCGTGTAGCAGTGTAAGCTGATAAGTTGCTAATGACGGCAGTGTTCTGACTGATGTGTGTTGCAGAGTGCCTACGCCGTCCCCACCTTGGCCTTCTCCTTTCTGTGCCACACGGCTGTCTTGCCCATCTACTGTGAACTGGACCGGTCAGCTTCACTCTCAGTTTCACTTTTAAGTTATTGCATATATTGTTCACTAGGTATGTAAGAATTACACGACGTGCACGTCTCCTTGTATGTCTTTCAGACCTACTAAGACGAGGATGCAGAATGTTGCGAATGTCGGTATCTCTCTCAGCTTCCTGGTTTACCTGCTCTCTGCCGTGTTTGGCTACCTCACCTTCTATGGTAAGACACAGGGGCACCCCTCACTGAGGAGCAGGGATGACTTAATGGACTTTCTTTACCAAGCCATGCCATGCCTGTTTTCATGTAAACTACAGACCACAACCCTGTTTCTGTTCTTGTCTGTCGCTGATAGCTCATGTGAATTCTGAGCTGTTGCTAAGCTACGATGCCGCCATGCCGCATGACATCATGGTGATGACCGTTCGGGTGGCTATCCTGCTGGCTGTGTTGCTGACTGTACCCCTCATCCACTTCCCTGTGAGTTGACTGACCCCTTCACTACCACCCTGGTAGTTCTGCACCCTTCCTCCACCAACCAGTACCATCTGATGTCCCTCCAGCTCTCCTCTGGGTTTTTACTCCTGTGTAGAACGCAGGCATCGTCGTCACTCACTATTGTCTGTAGATCTGCTGTAAGTGTGTTTGGTCTGACCCAGCGTTGTGTGTTCCAGGCCCGTAAGGCTGTGACCGTGCTGCTGCGTGGCGGACGGCCCTTCTCCTGGCTTTTCCACATCATGGCAACTCTAATCATCCTGGGCGTGGTGCTGCTGCTGGCTATCTTTGTCCCAGACATCAGAAATGTGTTTGGAGTAGTGGGTATGTGTCCAGCTGGTTGTTTACTGACGCGGTCCAAACTTAAGGTTGCACAATCTTGGTTTAAATGATAATCTTGGTTATTTTGCTAGATATTGTTTGTTTATTAATCATGATTATTTTCCTTGGCATATCAACATCTTAACTCTTTTCAGCTGCGGCAGATGTTAAAATGAAATGAAGTGGCTCAGTTGCCAGCATGTCAGAATTCTGTTAACAGTTAATTGTGTAGCCCTATTCAAACAGTTACTACAGTTTTTACTGTCACACACAACAAGCTCTGAGTACAATCCAACCGCTCATTCCTATTGGTTCCCCAGGAGCAACCACATCAAGCTGCCTCTTGTTTGTTTACCCTGGTATCTTCTACCTCAAGCTCAGCAACCAGCCTCTCAGGTCCCTTGAGTCCATTGGGGTCAGTACACACTTTTCAAATATATCTTTATTGTCATTAACGTCTCACTCATTGACTATGTTGCCTATCTCTCTGGCCATTTCCTCCCAGGTGTTGATACTAACTATGGTGTCTGTGCTCTTTGTGCTTTCAGGCTGTGGCTCTGCTGGTCTTCGGTTTGATTGTGGGCGTGCTCAGCCTCTCTGTCATCATTGTCTCCTGGGTACAGAGTGCATGAAAATCCCCCCAAATCAAGCAAAACCACGAGCAAAGAAAGGGAAAAGTGTGCCAAACACCACTGGATAAAAGAAGGGAACCGAAAAATGTGAATCATCATCACCTCTGTCAGATGATTCACTGAGCCATATTGTAAATCGTTGTCACGATAAAGATTTCCACAACAGTGTATTACTAGACTATGTAGTTTTACAGTTGTATGATTTCAGAAGACAATAATTTTATACTCCTTTGCCTTTTTGCACATTTTCTGACTCACCAGCCTGGACCAAAATCAAATGTCATTATCTGCTTTGAAAACAAAGCAAGATCTATTTTTTATATTTGTTATTTATACATTTACAGATCTTTTGTACACACATTGACTTTAGACTCTAATGGACCAGGCTAATTGGAGTTTGTTTTAACCTGCATGGAGAACCAGATGGGTGGGGTTTACTGCATCAAGACAATTCAGATAGAGTCATGCTAGCTGTAAATTAGTATACTAAATTGCCTTTCAAGTGTATTTCCTGTGATTCCTGAAACTTTCTGACATGTCTTACAGGGTATTGTCCTATGTGGGGAATCTGGCACCTAAGTAAACTGAAAGAAAGTATTTACAAATACTATTAAGTCTTAACTGTAACAGTTCTAACATTTTAAAGGGAGATGTGGCTGGTTTTTAACTTTTTTTATTCTCAAATTTTGTTAATGGCACATCACCCAATGCTTGCTGGGAAAGGCTCTAACATCCTTTGACCTTGAACAGGAAAAGGTAGCCAAAGAAAATGAATGAATGAATGAATGAATGAATGAATGAATGCTGTCTTAATGTTTTTGCTGGATTTTTAATTTAAACGTGTGTAAAAGAAATTGAATGATCGCTGATAAAGCTCACAGACCAAACCTGAGGTATAAATGAGATAAAAGAAATATTAACATTTCTGCTGCTACTTGTGTGACTTAGCTTTACTGACTGTCTGACAAAGAATATGAACTCACTCTCAACTTTTATTGGACCAGTTACCTGCCATGTAATTGCTACATCATCATGTTAAGATTATTCTTAAAATTCCTGCTGTTTAATAAAAGGGAAATAGTTTGATATGTATTTTTGCTCATTTGACCACCAAAATGTTTTCCCCAGTGTTGTGGAAGACTAATCAGTCTAACATGTCATATTCATGGCCATGTGTTTGATTGGCAGGCGTAGTATTGACGTTGGGACAAGCTCCTCAGTGTAGGGCTGTGGGTTCAGTCTGTAGCTAATGAAAGCCAAATGCTCGGTACGTTTCTAATCATGATGCTGTTTAGATTGTCTTCATGCTGCCTCTGGAACCTCTGGCCACCCCACTGCTGCTTTTAATCTAAGGAATTAGGCAGACCAGCCCCGCCATCCCTCCATAAAGCAGTGGCTGCCCACTCTTCACGCCCCCTTAAAGGAGGTTCCCCAGTCCAGGAAATATCCCTGGCCTCCGTCTGCCACTCTGAAATACAGCCCTCTGTGACTTGAGTATACCATTGCTACTATGAACACTGTATGTGTATCTTGGCTGCTTTAGTTTAAACTCATCCGTGTTTGATAATGTAGGGGCGGGGGGGGGTATTCACAGTGTGGCTGCAGATCCTTAAACACTTACAGAGACTATCAGTTTGGCCTGTCAGCCTTCTGTCATCATCGTTATCTCTGGTCAGAACACAAGTGGTGATAATCAGGAATAAAACGCCCTCAGTCTTTCACTACATGGATCCTATGGGACTCGCCACGCTGCATACACTGCACACGATCGCCACCTAGTGTTGGACTGCGTTCACAGCAGGTCCGTAACTCAGCTCCTCCGCACTTTGTTGACATTGCTTTCTTGGTTTATGCAAACCTAACTAGAGAGATAAAACCAGATGCAGCAATTTTCTCCCAGCTTTATCATGTGTTGGAAATGTGCATGTTAACGCAGACCAGAGTTGTTTTAATGGAGGCCTGGCTGGGGCATGTGTCCTCAGCCCAGGGTGGGAGTGTTTTTGTTTAGTTAAACTCACTCACACCCTGGGCCTATGTCCAGCAGTATGACAACACCATCTCCCAGGGTTAGGGGATGGAATGGGGCGGAGGAATGATGGTGGGCTCAAATTAAACCCCTGTTGGCAGCCTCTGCTCACATATTGTTTTAAGAGGTGTCGGCTGTGTTCTTTGAAAATTATTTTCTGTTGTTGGAAATCGGGATTCAGGGTATGACCGGTTCCGATCCCATGTCCCTGCTTTGACCCTTGTCTTCTGTGTGTGTGCCTGTGTGAAGATGAAAGACAGATTTTGATTTTGACTTTGACTTATTGTTTGATGGCACAACGTAGTATGATTCCTGTCACGGAGAATAGTCTCTCCATTTCTTCCGTTAGCAAGAAAGTGCCCCGTCTGAATTAACCAGTGTGACTCTGAGGTGAGGTTATCTAGGTGATGATATGGCCCCCAAAGAGAGGCCTTGGCAGGAAGCAGAGCCCTGCATGAGTGTTTCACTTCCTGTCCCTATTTGTGTTTCAGAACAACAGACCAACGTGCCTTCAGAGTCTGAGGACATGCACAACACCTGCATACCGTTCAGCCACATGACCCCCTGCCAGAGGCATCCCACACCGACTGAGAAAGGTGCCTCAAGGGTCTTTTCACATAAGCTCTTTAATACTGGTTGGCATGATGAGTGGCTTTCTTTGTTAGTCATGCAACTACAAATGCCACTGATATGTGTCCTCACAGATGAAGTGCTCTTGAACTATTTTTTCATTCTGTCCTCATCACCCCATGCTGCTTTTCTGCTCTTAATCGATTTCCATGCTGTATCAGTAAACATGCTTTTCATGTCACAGTTAAAGCATTCCTTGCTATGAGGACTCTTTTTAAGACCACAGATGCCCTTTCATTCAAGCCCCTAGAGTCATCGTTAGATTTTGTCTGGTGTGAAGAAGTAACACTCAAAACTGTAAATGTTTGTTTGTATTGTATTGTGCTGTATTGATGGAGATTTTCAGAATAGACTTTTTAATAGGACAATATAAGCTCACAAAGCATAGTAGCATAATAGAAGGGGAGGACCATTATCTCTCACAATAACAGCTCAACAGGCTGTACTTGTGGTCTTTCATGTGCTGTAAGTACATCATGACTCCTGACATTGTCATCTGCTTCTGCTTTGTGCCTGATGTGTCTAAGAGACTGTTGTACATGCGTAGATGAGTGACGTCCTTCACCTCGCTGGCAATGTGGATGTCTGAGCAGCATGCAATCCATGAAGCTCTCTCCTCTTTCACCTACTGCATTCACAACTCAAGAGCTTAACCATTCTATGCAGAAAAAAAACATTGCTGTCTTCAATAGACACTCTTAAAATAGTGTTCAGGGAAGAATTGGCTGACATGCTCATCACTTGTGCGAACACAATAGCAGCAACACAATGAGATACAATAGACTGACTCCAAGACTGCTGTCACCATAGTGACCAAGACATAATAAGCCCTTTGAAGTGAATGACAGAGATTTTGTATTGTCAACACTCCAGAAATCAAGGTCAAGATAGAAAAAAAAAAACGTTCAATAAATAAACAATAGGCCTTTCGCTGTGTTTTGAGAAGCATTACAATGCTCAGTTATTTTGGTAGATGATGAGCAGGGGGTGAGTGGTAGGAAGGGTAATGATGGAGGCTCAGTGGTCAGCAGCACAGTATGGGGCTTTGAGCAGGCTCGGTTTTTTATGGGGGGGTGAGCTTGTCTCTCTGCGATCCCATCAGCCCTAGGCTGAGCTCTTAATGCGGCCCTGACGCCTTGCTGGCGCAGGGGCCACGCTGCCTCACATCTGGAGCCAATTACCCAGGAGGGGCTGTGACAGAGCCCCCCTCCCCTCTTTGCTCTGCTCCTCTGTCCAATACAGGACCCACCATTCTCACACTTACATTCCTCCACTTTTCACAACACCACTCTTTATTTCTGTCAACCCCTCTTTCCTCTCCCCTTCTCCTCCACCTTCCCTTCTCTTCCTTGAAAACATCTCCTACGTCCTCCTTACTAGACTGGATTGTCACATGACTTTTTCTCTCTCTTTCTATACAGCTTATAAAAAAATATAAAATAAACTACGACACATCTCCCTACATCTTGCTGTATTTTCTCCATAATATTGTCGACCTGCATCACGTTTTCCTGTGGCAGAGCGCTGGCAATAAACACCACTTGTGAATAAAGGGACTTTTAGAACCAAATCAGTTTTAAAGGTGTGATTTATGGAGTGGCGGGGAGCCCCAGGGGTGGGTGTGTGTGTGTGTGTGTGTGTGTGTGTGTGTGTGTGTGTGTGTGTGTGTGTGTGTGTGTGTGTGTGTGTGTGTGTGTGTGTGTGTGTGTGTGTGTGTGTGTGTGTGTGTTGCTCAGTTCAGCATATAGCATGGTGTACAGGACTCCAAGGCTCTTATTTTAGAGAGGTCGGGGTCCGGTGTGGTAGTAGGATGGCGGACTGTAGGATGGGGGATGGTTCTGGTGCTCTAACCCAGTGACTGATGGAGGTAATTGGGTTTGCGGTGGTGCAGGAGGCCTGGCGGGGGTTTATACTAGCCCCTCAGGATTTCTTTCACCGGGGTCAAAAGAGCTGGGAATGGGCTTTGCCATACCTGGCCCATATTCTCCTTATTCCCCGTTGTCCCGTTGGCACCAATGCTATGGTTCATTAGCTGCAGCTATAGGGTGTAGCTGGGCAGGCAGCCAGGGGATTGAGCTGTCCTGGGTTACAGAGACATAAATTGGAGGATAGACTGTGAAGGGAATGTGGAAACACTACAGGTGGCAGAAATTCAGTCACATACACAGAATCACTGGAAATATGTGGCATGTGGTAGCTTGTGTGCTTGTGTGCAATAACATTTTGACATGTTATCTTGAGTGATTGCATCAGAATAGTGTGTGTGCGTCTGTGCATGTGTGCCTTTGAGTGTGTGTGTGGACTAGTGGTGTTGGGGGGGGCGTGCATGTATGTGTGGCATTTGGATTACAGGTATTTGTGAAATATTAAGGGATTACTTCTAAATACTTTTAAAGTGAAAGCAAGAAATTCAGACGGACATTTGTAATAAAATAGTGGCAGGTGTTGTACGTCATGCAAACCTGAAATAAACTGCCTGAACTTTTCGCTTTTTCTTATCTGTACCTTTATACCTCAAATATGGCAAAGTAGTCTGAAAGTAACAGAATAATCAGAATAGATTACTGAGTTTGGGTGATCCCTTGAATTATGTTATTGATTACAATTTTGATGAAGTAACTAGTAACTGTAATACATTTGGTCTGTATGTGAACGCATGAGCAAGTGTGTTTTTTCAATGAGGTATCTTGATTCATGTGGAGTTGCAGACTTCTCCCGTGGGAGCATAATTCATGATGTGACCATGACAGCCACTACAGAGAGTAGACTAGACTAAGGAGAAAATTATGGGAGGGCAAGAGTGAATTTGAGAGGGGGACAGTTGGTAAAAGATAGAAACCAAACAAATCATCCCGGACCGTAAAAATGCCAGTTCTGGCTCCGGGGGAAAAGGACGGGAGAGAGGAAAAAACATGCAGCCTCAAAGTAGCTTCATCATGATTGAGAGATAGACCAGACAGAGAGGAATGGAATGACAGGGAGAAGAAATGAATTCAGCAGTCTCATTCTGCCCTCTGCTGGACTGTATGTAACCCCCAAAAAATCCCCAAAGATATGGGTGGTGTCTCAATGGGTGGAGGCACACAATATGGATTTAAATCTCTTTTAAATCACCGTCACTCTCTCACATACTATCTAATTAAGCTAATTCAATTAATAAAATGTCTCCAATCTGAGGTGTTGGGGCTCAAATAATGTAGGATATGAGGTTGTGTCTACTTCTGGTGAAGGATGTGAACATAAATTTCATCACTTCAATGGAGGCGCAAAATATTTCACTTTCACTTAAGAGGCCCAGCAAAAAAAATTCAGGTCTGATAATTACAAGCGTATTCACTTTCAGTTCCCGCACCAAGGTTGTCCTTATCTGCCAACTTTATCATTATGACCTTCTTTGCTCAGTAAGGTCATGTCTAAGAGGCTGTTTACAAGACAAGTCTGTGTATCCCAGGGATGTGTAGGATCTGGGACCCGGGCTCTTTATTTGAAGCAGATGCAGCAGGGAGATGTGGTGTGCTGACTTCTGGCAGAGTGGGGTGAGAGGTCAAGTCTAACACCAATAAAGTCAAGACTTTGATCGTGGCATTTATGGATGGACCAGACTTCTCCAAAGACCCAACGCACGCACACACACACACACACACACACACACACACACACACACACACACACACAGAGGGAATGGTAAGAGAGAAAGAAAGAAAGAAAGAAAGAAAGAAAGAAAGAAAGAGAGAAAGATAAAGAAAGAAAGAAAGAAAGCACTCCTCCAGCTTCCCTGTTCACCATGTATCCCAATTTAGTTCTTAAAAAAAATAAGGAGACAGAAATATTGATTTAAATCTATTTATTTGTAGGGATAAAAAACAACAACATCGCAAACATTTCATGTACTCACTAGAAGCCACAAGGCGGCGCTGTTTCCTCACACAGAGGACACGGGGCAGGTGAGTCGTGTGATGCATCGTGGTAATTATAGTACCGGGTTTCTCTGAAGACTACAACTTCAACCACGTGACTGTCAAGCCATTATTTGACAGATTGAAAGCGGACAAGTTGTGAGTGAGAATTTATGCGGAACTTGTGCCCCCTCCTCGGCGTGTTTCTGCTCTTGCTTCCTATTTACCGAGCTCGCAGGTTTCCTCGAAGCGGGTTCACGGCTGAGACGGGAACGCGTTTCTG
This sequence comes from Hoplostethus atlanticus, assembly GCA_034670405.1. NCBI lineage: Eukaryota > Metazoa > Chordata > Actinopteri > Trachichthyiformes > Trachichthyidae > Hoplostethus > Hoplostethus atlanticus. The sequence continues at coordinate 5,324,400 of JAXDDX010000004.1, forward strand.
CAGAGGAGCGCTTCACCTCAGTCCCATCCAGGATGAACCACTTGACTCCAAATGATCACAGACCATTTTCATGTATTATCCTGCTGTAGTTGCAAGCCAGTGTGGAGTGGTGTGCAGGGTCTCTGACATCGCGCGTTTTGCTTTTTATGTTATTTTTTTTAACGTTTTTTTTTTTCGTGCAGTATTTAAACACGCGGTATTAAACTAAACCGAAATGAAGTTCAACGGGTACCTGCGGCTCCGGATCGGCGAGGCCGTGGACCTGAAACCGACCACTTTCTCCCTCCGTCACTCCGTCATGTTCAACAAGGCGCCCCCCGAGCTGGACCCGTACATCGTGGTGAAGGTGGACAACTATAAGATTGGACAGACGCACACAAAACAGAAAACCAACATGCCGACTTACAACGAGGACTTCACTCACAATGTCAACGACGGGAAGCACATTGAGTTGGCTGTTTTCCACGATACCCCGATTGGATATGATGACTTTGTGGCCAACTGTACAATTCAGTTTGAGGACCTGATCAAAACCTCCAACTCGGAGGAGACTTTCGAGGGATGGGTGAGTAGAAACACATCTCATTGGAGGCTACCGAGGCTGTAAGTGAAGAGAGAGTCTCTGGGAATATCAGTTTCGTAACACTTATTAACTTGACTTGAGTAACACCATGTTTAATGTTAGAAAGACACTATACAAATATCACAGCAAAACTTAAAATGACACGCAGCTACTACATGCAGCAGAAAATCCTAATAATAATACTGATAATAGAGATAAAATACCATAAAGTTCAATGCAGTCACTACAAACTCACTGTTGAGTACCACAGCAACACTGCAAGACCCTATATAAGAATATTATAGTGACATAGAGACTTATTCACAGCAATTGCCTGGGGTTTAGTTGCAGGTGGAAGGGGGGTACATACACATTAATTTCAACAGTAGTTGTAGAGGGAGGGGGGAGTCTCTCCTTCAGCTCTCCTGTCTAGATTTCTAAGGGATTTGATCCAGCTTGCTTCTCAAGCCATGGCTACAGCAGCATGAGATACAGGAAAGAGTAATGGCTACATTAGAGACTAAAGGTTGCATCTAATATGTCCAATAAATACCCAAGATTATAAGTGAAGCTCCAGGTTTTCGCTACATGCCCTCTGTTCTCTGAGTGGCGAGCTGACAGACAGGCTGAACATGGACTCTCATGGACATTGCCAAGGATAAAGTCTTCACATATCCAGTCTTCTTAGGTGGAGCAAGGCAGTGGACAAGGGACCTCACATCTTCACACGTCGACTCAGCTTTGCTGTCAGGCTAAAGGCAGCCGTGTTTGCTGCGAACTCTGGCGACATCAGAACTGTGGTCTGAAACCACACATGGCTCTGCTGTGCTAAAGTGTTAATTCTGCTTTTTGTGAGCAATGCAGGCTTGTTGCACCATTTAAAGCACTATGAGTTTCACTGTAAACCAGTAACTAGCAGCACCCTGCGACCGTCAACTAGTGCATGCTGGCAATACCCTGCCTTGCATCCCACGTTCCTCCCCCCAGCAGTTGCTAGGGGTGAAAGCTAAACCATCCATGGTAGATTAAGATTTAATCGTATGAGTGTTCACCTTTCAATTTAAGCACTTTCTTTACTCAAAGTTCACGTTGAACAATTCAAAGAGCAGCCAAAATCTCATACCAGCTCAGAATAAAGGCCTCATACAGTCCACGAGCTTTATCGTGAACAGTATTCCTCCACCCTTCCCACCGAGATTTCAGAACCATCACTGTCATCCAGACAGACTGGAAAATGCCCTTCATACTGGAGTTTCCCTCTTCTGAGGGAACTTTCGCGCCCTGTGGGACTAAGCCATTCCAGGTGTCAGTACAGTGTAACCTGAACCTCGGCAGGCCTGGAAGAGGCAGAGGTGGTATCGACTATGTACCGCAAGACTCACTATCCTGCGGTCTACATGCTGCTGGATAATGATGTGTTCCTCGTTGAGCAACATGATAATGCAAATTCTGTTTCTAGATGATGATGAAGTGGTATACAACTGGAGTTGGCCTGCAGTTCCCATAAACAGTGGGACTAATTCATGAGCTCACGGTTTGCTTTCTCACTTCAAGATGCATGCATGTTATCTGCTGGATCTGATCTGCGACGGTGTTCTGTGCTTTGTTCGTGCTAAAGAAGCGCGAGCAGACCTGTCTCTCTTTCACATGTGAGACAGCAGCGACCAGGACACAGGCCTCCACACGCCCACGTTGCTGCTTGTTGCTGCTTTCCCACCATCTGATCAGTGCTCAAGGGCTCACTGCTACAATGCTCAATCTCTGTTGGCTGTCAGCCAGCTACTCTCTGTCTTGCCTCTACATTTACCCTCGTCTGTGCGTACAGGCCACACCTCCAGTCATAGACACTGGAGACACTGCGTGTACTGACATACACGACTGTCTAAAAAAAAAATCAACTGAACTGAGGCGTTCACCCAATGACATTTGCACACAATCCATCGCAAACATGTAACATCTGCTGGTGTCTCATTGCCTGCTGTGGTAGTGGCTCATCTGCCTCCCACCCATTTGCTCACATCCTCACCAGTGGAGGACAGTTTCCACTGCCACCCACCCATCGCCACGGCTACCACTACACGCCGTGACATCGCTTACTTGATGTCACTAACCAAAACACATTTTAAACATTTTGTCCGCCATAACTAATATTCAAGCGTCTGTTTTGCCAGAAGTTCTGTCAGTACGACCCCTAAACATTTCCCAACAAAATGTATTGTTTGCAAGACTGAAACAGGCCTCTTCCCCTGTTTCTAAAAAAAACGAAAAAAAACAAAAAGAGCTAAACTTCCTCCTCTGTGATGTAGTGGCAGAGTTTCTGCTTTCTAAATACATCATCCTCCTGTCAGCACCCACATCTATTGTCGAACAGAACCTTTCCATCTTCATCTGACTCCACTTCTGCCTGCCTCAGCTGTATTACAGACACAGAGGCTTACAGAAAGTGAGTGATGCAATGCAGTTGTCATTTGTCTTTTTTTTTTTTTTTTTTCCTCCCATGGAGCTTGATGGTAGGAATGGTAGGAATGCCGAAGATGGCACCCTGAGATCAACTCCTCAAAGTAGACGGGTCAAACTGGCTGTCTAGACTTTAGATTGAGATGTAGGATGATAGGAGCAGAAAACTGAACTTTAAGTCAGGTAGAGAAGCTCAAAATGCAATGAAAGTTTCAGATCTAATCACTTTTGTTGTGGATATACAAGGTTTTCCAGTTGGGTGTATGTGTAACACAAATAGATCTTTTATTTGTGTTTACACTGACCTCCGCTTTCCATTTAGTGGCTACTGCAGGAGCGTCCTGTTCTGACCCCGACCTCTTTACATTGGTCTTCTTCATGCTTACGTGAACATTTGTAGGTCGTTACTCTCAGCTGAGCGCGACATCATTGCAACCACTGAACCAGCCCAACCCGCTAGACCTGCTCTTGTCTTTCTGTCTCGTTGTCCAAATTCTCCCCCCATTACAGACACACTGAAGCATGCACAAAAATGCACCTGCACAGATGCATCTATAACATACCAGCACAACCAGTGAGACAGATACCATTGCAAATGTTTTTTACCCTGTTATTATGACTGAAGCCTTCTGTGCCCTGACAAGTCTTCTCACAGATTTCTATTTGTATTGTCTCTTTTTGGTCAAATATATCATGTCTTTGCTTAATTTGTTATGTGATGTATGTTTACTATATGTTGCTCTGGGGTACATAACTGAATTAGGGGTGATTTTTGAGAATGAATTGATATTATTATCAGGTTTGGGCAATATGGACTAAATTAATGTAACAATAATCATAAGAATTTATTTCGATATCAATAAATAACGATATATAACATGGAAAATCACATGGAAAATAATCAAATGTTCAATGTTCATTGCAGTGAATGTTGTAGTCTGTTTGTTTTTTATCATGAATTTAGACAACAAAATAACTTAATTTCTTTTGAAAGACGATAAACGGTAATATTGATTTATTGCCCAGCCCCAATTGTAATATCTTAATATTAATTAATATTAATATCATTTTGTTCATTGAAGCATTTTGGTGTTTACAAGTATAATATGTGTTTGTGTGTGCCTGCAGATGGATCTGGAGCCAGAGGGCAAGGTCTACGTCCTTATTACACTCACTGGATCCTTCACTGATGGTAAGGCTACTACACTGGCTCATAACGCAACCCCGTATTCCTCCTCACCCGTAAATATCTCCCTCCCCCGTCCTATTTCTCTCTTTATTTCATTTGATTTCACACGCTGTTGAATAACAGCACTAACTATTTTCCACCTGCTCAGCCAGACCTCTCTCTTTTCTTCTCGGTAGTCCAGAATACGGTAACCGCCTTCTTTCATTCATTATTGTTATCTGTCAGCCATTAAATACCCACAGTTCACCTGCCTAATAACACCCTGTTCGCCTCACCGATAGCCACGCATGCATACCTGAGTGTGTGCATGTGTTCGTGTGCGTGGCGCAGGTACGTAGGTATGCGCCAGGCATGCTTTGTTGTCATGAGAAGAATGCTCGCTTTTTTCACACATCAGTGTCACACACTTGTCGAGCAGCAGCAGTGTGTTGGGCGGTTTTAGCATCTCCACTGACGTCCTGTAGAGCTGAGCTGTAATGTGGTTCAGTCTGTCGGTTGGTAATGTGAGTTAGTGAGCAGCTCCCTCTAGATGCTTTACTTGAGGACTTACCGTTCTCACCCCAGCTTCTAGCAGACCTGGTATTTACGACTGAGATGCATGTCAGTAACAGCTTAAACAGGTTTTGAGGTATTGAGATGTAACCGATCGAATGAGACTAGCAGGAAACGAGCTGTTTCCTTGGGGAGAAGCTTTTTCAGGGGTCATCAATTTTTTTTTTCTTCTCACCCAACCCCCACACTCTCTCGCCCTCCTTTAAGTTCCCCTTTCATCTGCTGTCACAGTTGACTGCCTGTCAAACATCAGAAAATACTGCACTGCTGTTATGGAAAATAAGCAGCAGCGTATGATCAATTCTGAATCTGCGATTTCGATTTCTATCTTTATAAATGAAGCTGTTGCACTTTGGTGTGACTCACCAGTATTGCTATATTTATTCTGTGTTCTGAGCTTCTGCGTAGTATTTGGTTTTTCCACACTGTTGATATGATATGGGAAAGCACACAGGGTTAGACTCATTTCTACTAGGCTCAATCATACCTTCATATATGACTTTTGGCCTTGATTGAAACCGATGATGAAAGCACTAGATAGTCGCCATTATTTACGAATTGCGACATTAAATGGACTGTTGAGACTGGTGCACCAGACCACAACCAGCTCAGTTCAGATGATGACCTTATGATCTTGTGTTTAGTGAACTTCAGCAGTTTCAAATGAAACAAGCCCCAGCGTGTTTAAAATATTAATAGAAAATGCTATGTGTTAATGGCTACATAGTCATAGTGCTGTTGACAGCCCCCCCGCCCCCCTGGAGCAGTACAGACTGTGGGGGTTGGGGGTGCCTGAGAAAATATAGTTAAGGAAGTTAATTGTCTGACTGTCAAACCACACAAAAGACTGATGCACTGTTACATGCCCCCTTAAACCATGTAAAGCATATTTCATTCAACCCAAATTAATCACACCATTTAAACGTTCCACAGAACACACAACCTTTTAAATGGAAATACTGTATATTATATATATATATATATATTACATATATTGTTCAAACCGTTACAGTATGTTTCTCTTTTTTTCTGAGGTGAAATTTCAGTGTTATGTAGAGGAGGGGGGGGGGGGGCGGGGGAAGGTTGGGCCAACTGCATCTTTTGAAACAGCCCTGAAGTTACCTCACTGGGATGTTTGTCCTCTAGCCCAGTCCCTTATTGTCACAGTTACTAGCAAACCTTTTCATTTACTCTGCAAAACTTGCCCTAGCTTTTTTTGTGTGGATATTTGCAAAGGGGTTACCATCAGCCGGTGATTGAAAGAGCTTCTATTGCTAAAATGCACAGGACCCCAAAGTGAAAAGCGCACTCATTTCTGTTGCGTTATCAAGTCTACATTTTTCACACCAGCACCACAGCCATCTATCTCTGTTGGTGGTGGGGGGCTCTGCAGATAGGCTTCCGTTATGTGTGTGTGGTTTTCAACACCTCACAGATAGCTTTCCTGGACAGAAGAGCAGATATGCTTATCGCCCCCATAGAAAGAAACCACACCGAAGTGCACAAACACAAATAATACATAATGAATTTACACAATGTAATGCCTAAAGAACTATTGTTATCCCACATTTTAAATCCTTGCTCTGTCCTGGTTGTCAAATGACAGTGCTGAACAGGCCCAACTCTCTCACCTTTACCGACTGATGTGGCAAAAAACAATGTGATGTTTACGAGACATTATTTTTCGTCCCCCAATAAACACAAAAGGATGAGTTTGAGTGTCGAGCCTGTGTATCTCTACGGCTTCACGACTTATTGAAGGTAGCGCCTCTGCTCCTGCTGCTTGAGCACAAATGTTTTCCCCTCATCTTGTCGTCAGATGACGCCATAGTGAAAGCGAAGACCTACAAGCAGTTCACGAGGAAGCGGCAGGGGGCCCTGAAGCGCAAGATCCACCAGGTCAACGGTCACAAGTTCATGTCCACCTTCCTCCGCCAGCCCACCTTCTGTTTTCACTGCAGGGAGTTCATATGGTGAGAAAGACGCACATGAGCGAATGTTTGTTTGTTTGTTTGTTATGTACTGTGCAATATCTGATGGTGTCCGTTTCTCTGCTATAGGGGTGTGTTTGGAAAGCAGGGCTACCAGTGCCAAGGTGAGCAGCCCTTATTCTCTCTCTCTCTCTGCCTTTTGACTCTGAACTGAAAAATATATATTTGATATATATATTTTGATGTATTTGTTCTCGCCGGCAGTGTGTACCTGTGTGGTCCACAAACGATGCCACCAGCACGTTGTCACTGTGTGTCCACGCATGAAGAAGCCAATAAGAGAACCGGTAAGAACAGTTTGTGTCAAATATATCGCTTTGTTGTCAGGACACAGATCCCCACATCAATAACGGAGCAATTAGCAGTGTCAGATGCTTTCAGGTGTTCCGTAATACTGTTGCTGTTTCATTGTTTCGGTATTTTTATCATTTTATAACCCTGGAATGAATGAATGCATCTTGAGATGTTTTGTTTTTAGACTTCAGCTTCCTCTCTGGATACACGGGGTATAAGACGGATAAACATTCTTTTCTCTTAGCACCTGCAGTGATCAGTGGCCCTGTACAGGTTCCTGTTTCTGTGTTGAGGTGGTCACTGAGCCAGAACACTCAGTAAACTTTACTTGTTCTAGCATGTAAATACGTTGGTATTTTTGGTATGGTGTTTTACTAGATTTTGCCGAACATTACAAGTTCCCCTTCCATGGGGAAATTCAGAGAGTGTCTGTGCACAGCTAAATGGAAACAAATGCCTGAACTGCCTGTAAGAGGGGAAAAAGGAACTAAACATTTTTACACTTAACTGTGTGTGACCTTTTAGGATCTCTGAGATGAGCATGCGCATGCTTGAACATACTACTGCCTGCAGGCTCTTTAGTTCACAGCACACTTCTGAAACCTCTTCTGAAAACTCTCTACCAACAGTCTTCTCAACAGACCATAAACCAAGGCTTCAGTATCAATGTCCCTCACAAGTTCAAAATCCACAACTATAAGTCGCCCACCTTCTGTGACCACTGTGGCTCACTGCTGTGGGGATTAGTCAGGCAGGGGCTGCACTGCAAAAGTAAGAACATGTCAAAATCGTTTTTTCTCCAGATCAGACTGTTTATCTCTCATCTGTCTCTCTCTCTCTGCTGTTTTAATCTCAGTGTCTTTGTCTGTTTGGTCTCTCTCTCTGTCCAGTCTGTAAAATGAACGTGCACATCCGCTGCAAGGGCAATGTAGCGCCCAGCTGTGGGGTCAACAGCGTGGAGCTGGCCAACAAGCTGGCAGAGATGGGTCTGGACGCCGGGGGGCTCTCCAAACGCAACTCACTGGTACAAAGAATCCATTTGACTTGTTCATTCTGCTCGTATGTACTGAACCAGAGAGTGAATAACCGGGTCCTTCTGCACTTTCCAGGCTAACGGTGCAGGCCAGAGCCAGTCGAGGGTGTCCACTGTCAGGAGGGACAGTGAGGAACCTCAGCAGCAGACTAGACGGCTGGGAATCTCAAACTTCACCTTCCTCCAAGTGCTGGGCAAGGGCAGCTTCGGCAAGGTGGGCATGTCAGGAGAGGGTGTTTTTGTTTGTGTAGTGATTATCTGGGTGATAAAAGTTGGTTTGTGGTTAGAAGGTGCAAACTTGTATACTGTAAGAAACTGGATGTGCTCTGTAAAAGAAGAAGGGTTTCATTCCAAAATATTATATGGGAAAATGTTGCTACCTGAAATGTATTAGTCAATATTGCAAAAACAACGTTTATTTTAACCGTTTTGCAAGGAACAGTCTTGGAATGACTCTTAACTTTAGTAACCCATAATGTGCTTTACTTACAACAATCATTTTCTTAGAGCGGTGGATATCTTGTTTTGGAATGAAACTCTTCAATTCTGATTAGCAGCTGCAAAACGGCATGGAGGCGACAAACAATTTGCCGAAACTGCAACTTCCCATCGATCAAACTGAATGTGTGTTGTCTTCACAGGTGATGCTGGCAAGGCTGAACGGCGGAGAGCGGGTCTTTGCAGTCAAGGTGTTGAAGAAGGACATCATTCTACAGGATGATGATGTGGAGTGTACCATGACGGAGAAGAGGGTGCTGTCACTGGCCCGCTGTCACCCCTACCTCACACAGCTGTACTGCTGCTTCCAGACACCGGTCAGTACACGCATACACACACACACAATGAGGTTTTGCCACGAACAAGCAAATAGCCCCTTCATCACCAGTTGCATGCTTCAGCTGTGAGACTAATGCACCCTAACACTCCTTTATAATGGAGTGTTTTCTGATCTGATGTTCTTGGACCTTGCTTGCCTGAGTTGCTGGCAAGATGATGCCTGTGCAGAAATGTTAGCAGCCATTCTGAACAGCGAAACTCTTTGCCCTTTTATCCGCTCCAATAATTTGGTTAGTGAATTGGTTGCCATTGGTGGCCTTTCCTACTTCCTATTATGTGAGCAAAATAATGAGATTTACATATCATTTTCATATGCATGACCATTATGGACACGAGGCTTTATTTTTTGACTAGTGCTATTAGGCACACTTGAAGCTCATTGTACATGGTTAGTGAACAGCATGGAAGTCTGATTTGGTCGTTTTGGTGAGCGTATGCTCTTCCCTTCGCGAACCGTCACTGAATCTGAACCCAGGGTTTTCTCTTCTCTGTTGCAATACACAAGATGCCCTGCAGGTGGCAGCAGGTTCTCAGTCTTGTGTCACAGTTGGCTCTGTACAGAAAGAATGAAAAAGTGAGAGGGTGTGAGGGAGGGAGTGACCCTCTGCATCCCAGAGCCATTCCTCCAACCACAGACAGGTCACAGTCTAATCTGCTTTAGCTGTTTGAACCCCCGCTGGCCTACTTCACTGTGTATCAAAATAGGATAGTAGTTAAAGCAGTTAACTGACTAACCTTTGTTCCACCAGTGCAGCTCTTCTTTCTTTCCCTAAGCTAACAATGGATATCTCAATGCCCTTTTCCTAAGCACACATCAATAAAATCAACTCAAAATGTCTTGATATTTTCTGTTCATATGGAAAAGTGCTCCAGTGATCTATTTTTAGATTTGATTGTAAAGTTATTAGCAATATTTTTTATTATTTTATATATGTGAGTGTGAGTGTGTTGTTTTTAAAGACAGCTAGGACACACACAGACACACCCTCTTCTTGTGGAACATACATTATTATACACCATACATGTAAATAACAGACCACAGAGCAGTCAAACAGTCACCTGTAGCTTCCCTGCCTGTCTTGACTGGTCCAGGAAGCTTTACGACCAGCTCTGTAAATCTTGTCCTGCTGCAGTGATTTTTCACCTCCCCAGGCTCCCATTTTCTAGAACATACTGTACATCAACCATATCCTGTAATGAGAAAAAAGATTTATGGCTTTGTTTAATATATTTTTCTCCTGCTGTCTTGAAACTGCGGACAGCTGCACATGACCGTGATGTATACTTGTGAAATTTATGAGAAGCTAGACGTTTCACATCTCCCTTCCTTGACTCGGTCTCAGCGTGTTTTTGGTCATGCATGCTTCGACTATCTAATAACATGGGAGCTTTTGTGAGGCTAGCATGGTCTGTGTGTGTGCGTGCGCGTGCATGTGTGTGTTAATATTACCTTCTCTTGCCTGTTGCAGGACCGCCTTTTCTTTGTGATGGAGTTTGTGAATGGCGGCGACCTTATGTTCCACATCCAGAAGTCCAGGAAGTTTGAAGAGTCCAGAGCGCGCTTCTACACAGCGGAGATCACCTCTGCTCTCATGTTCCTGCACAGCAAAGGCATCATCTATAGGTCTGACACGGGCACACATACAACACGTATAACCTGCTGTGCCACACTGAACAAGCGTGTACATATAGAGACCCCGGAATAATAGAATTTCACATTTTAAACATCGATGGATAATGTTAGTCAGAGTATAGCGTAGCATCGCTCCTATCCCAGCCTCACATATATAGTTTATTCTTTGACCTGAAGTTAGGGTGACAGTGGAAAACTGATTGCAGGGTAGGTCAAGTCTTTCAACATCAGTGTGTGTGTGTGATCCAGTTATAGTCCTTTTTAAGATGCTGTTGAATGGCAACACAGAGAGCTTCCTGCCAGTGCGTGATGATGATAAGAGGGCATCATGCGGGCTAACAGTGAATGTTATATTTAGATGTGTATTTCATGTCAGCACCCACCACATAAGCTTGGCGTTCCGGGCACAGTTTGCATGCTAGGACTTAAATAACCAGCTTACTAGCAGGTCAGCCCCCGGTCCTAAGAGGTATAGACCTTGTGCTGCCTGCTCAACTTTATGGACAAAGTTGCAGCTTCAGTCACTGAGTTATGTAACGTATTTGCTTTCTCGTGGCTGCTTTGAAGTGGAGCAATAACAGCCTCTTGCGTCTGTAATTCAACCTATATCTGGTTGAAACCAGACATTGGGGCAGGTCATAACATGGGCAGGGACTGTTCAGAGATGTGCAAAAGTTGAAAAATGCGTTGCGCAATAATCTCGAGTTGTCACAAATACTGGGATTCTTCAAAATGAATAAATTCCAGCCATTCAGATGCAACCACGGAGTCTTAGGGAAAGAAAATGGGTTTCGGGGGTGAACATGTACCACTGTACCATGTTTCCACCCGTCACTTTGAAAGTTGCGGGTTTTATGTGATGGAGGGGCAGAGGGGGATTGTTCACAAATCTGTGACGGTATTATCAGTTGGAATTTTGATGTATGCCGACTGGTGGCCATGAAGTAACCGCTAGAAATACACAGATTTCCAAGAAGTAAAAGCAATGGGATTTTGAGAAATAGAATTTTATGAGAAAATACAGATGTTTATTTTTAAACATGAAATGGAAAATAGGCTAACAAGGTGAAAAGACATTTTTCATTTCATTGTAACTTTACAGTGTGTCAATGTTCCCTATAGTATTGACCACTTAAAGAAGTAGTTTAAATCATGTAACTATGGTGTAGAATGTCATAACGTGGTTATCCTTGGTTAAACTATGAAACTCTTAATGTGTGTCTGCATACGTTTTGAAAGACATGGTAGTTGGTCTAGATACTAACCACAGTCTCTGCGTGTCTGTGTCGCACTTCCTCTTTTCTTCTTGAGAAAACTGTACCTCTTACGAGTCAGTCGTTCCTGTAATGTGAGCCAGTTCAGTGGGTCAGTAAAGGGATGTTCAGAGTTCAAATGTTACAGCCAACATCACACTATCCACCTGACCTACTTCCCAGAGAAACGGGTTCAAAGTCAGACTTGTCTGTCTAGTGTAAGGAGATTGATGAGGTGAGGTAAAGTGGGTGAAGTGCCAGGGTTAGGAGTTCAAGTCCCACTAGGGCCATCCATGCTATAATGTATATACTCATGGTACTGTGAGATACTTTGGAGCATGAAAAATGTCTACCAGAAGGAATAAATGGCTGGCTGGGGTCAGGAGAAATGAAGAGATAGCCCCTCAAACAGAGGACCAATTTTAGTGTAGAATTGTAATACATGTCAATGCAAAGCAAAAAACAAAACAAACTTTTGGCCTCCATGTCAGAAGTCCTTTTTTTTTTTTAATCCAGGTTGTGTTATTACATGCTCTGAACTGTGAACTACATGGCTGAGTGGCCTGTTTGTTAGGCTGTGAGGCACAGGCACTATGAGCATCTGAGTCAGTGTTACACAATCGGTTTACTGTAGGGAAGAGCAAACAAGTTTAAACCAACCATACCAATGTTGTTAGACCGGCTGTGCGTCCGTCTCTTTCACTTTCAGTCCTTCCTTGTTTCTATATCTGCCTGTGCCATTACACCCTCACAGCTGTATCGCTTTGATCCTTCAGTGTAAAATGGCCTATTCCATGAGCTACACCTCAGATGACCTTGGACCAATGCTGGGTCACATGATCACAGATTAGAGCTGAACTCCATGCCAGCATGAGAGAGGTTAATCTCTCTGTCAGATGACAAAGGCTCCGCTTGGCATGAGTAGAGAGGTGGAGCTTTTTCTTCCTCTTTCTAAGTAGCGATGTAGATTAAGTGGAAGTTACTCTCAACATACTGCTTACATTACGTTTCCAATTGACGTCATGACTTCCCTGCCATTAGGGAGGGAGATTAGGGGGTTGGTAAATTACTATTGAGTTACTTCCACAAAGATGCACAAATGATTCTTGCCAATACATGCTGGTCATTCATCAGTTTAGCCATATTTTTTGGTTTCATTAAATTCAGCAGCTTTGCTTTTAAATTGGCTTTTAAAGTATAATTCTAAATGTAACTTTGGATTACTTTAGAAAGTAACTAAATTTGCTAACCAATAAAAAATGTGTTAGAAATCATTAACAAAATATTGTCGCTTTCACTTCAGTGACCTTCAGTGCAGCCGACAACAAGTGATTTACTACGCAGTAAATCGATCCGTTTGCACATAAAGACAATAGTTAGAATATTGCCTTTCCTCGTAACGACAGATAACAAGAGCAACTGAGGCCATGTTGTTATAATTCATAGGTCTTGCTGGAAATTTTACCATTTCGACAGGTAAATATTGACATTAGCGCACTTGTGCCTTCTTGCTCTGGTCATCTGAATGTGTCAGACTTTTCCTGGCAGTTGCTGGTCAGGGAAGCGTCTGTTTGGCAGTTCAGGCCCTGTCAGCGTGTCCTGCTGCCCGAGGAGCTTCGCTGTCCTCATATGGCCTTTTCTGTTTCTCTCTCACCTCAAATTTCAACCTCTTCCAGAAACACTGACTGGGTATTACTGGGGATTGTGCACAAAATTACATTTTTAGCAGCCTGTCGCTTCTCACTGAGAGAATTGGATTTTACTGGCTTATTAGCTTCCGGGCCTACACCAGGAATCAGATATTGATGTGCTTATGCTTGCAGGATATAAAAGATTTCCTGCTATAAACATCTCACGGCTTCTGTTTCTTTGTGCTTCTGTTTTCCCTTCTAGGGATCTGAAGTTGGACAACGTTCTTCTTGACAAAGATGGTCATTGTAAGCTGGCAGACTTTGGCATGTGCAAGGAGGGCATGTTTGACGGCGTGGTCACAGGCACTTTCTGTGGTACCCCTGATTACATTGCTCCCGAGGTCAGTTGTTTCTACCCTTGACATGTCTCAACATAACCTCTAGTAAGTATACACACACACACACACACACACACACACACACACACACACACACACACACAGTGCTTTGGACATCAAATGTGTTTTTATGTATTTCATGTACAGTATTTTTAGTCTTCAGCAAGGGATGGAAATGTTTTTAGCTTTCTATGACAGGTCAGCTGAGTTCACATGATGCAGTTCCCGATCCCATCCTCTCCCCATCACTCCACCTCACTAAAACAAACACTGTGGCCACTACTCATTACTCCAGACTCGATTCTGACTTTGTGCAATGTAACACACTTGTGTGGTCTCGGCCAAAGGCCAACTTGAGTCAACTTGTCGTTCTGAAGAGCTCTGTTGACTGGACAACCCCTCATCTGAATGCACCATGAGAGACTTTGGTGCTTCGGTTTCTTACTGAGGGGCAGAGATACCTTTGTGGTATATGTTAATGTATGTGTGGAAAGCTTTTAAGATTTGATTTATGACCAAGATGTCTGGATTCATGAATTGCTTCTTTGCTTTCCTCAGTGTGCCGGTTTTACAACCAGATAAACCCACACACCCACTTAAACTCTCTGATGCTGTCTGTGTAAAGTGCTGTAATGGGTAATTTGTCGGTATGATGTGATTTGCTTCTACAGATCCTCCAGGAGATGCTATATGGACCCTCTGTTGATTGGTGGGCTCTGGGGGTGCTGCTGTACGAGATGCTGTCAGGACACGCCCCCTATGAGGCAGAGAATGAGGATGACCTGTTTGAATCCATCCTCAAGGAGGAGATTGTTTATGCATCCTGGCTCAGCACAGAGGCTGTGAATATACTCAAAGCTGTGAGTCCACTCTCTGCTCTATGGCCACTATCAGGATTCAAGTTAATGGTAGATGAACAGTAAACATTCTGAATGACTGCATGATGGATGAAGTTGGATGAAAGCCAGACCTGGCTGTAATCTTTGGTTTTCATATCTCTTTGGGTTGGGTCTTCTCGCAGGTTGCCTCTATCAGGCAGGACTCAACATTGTTCACATTATACTTGCAGGGAGGTTTGTCACCTTTTTTTTTTAACTGTATACGGATGGCAGAGGGAATCAATTTCTCACTGTGGATGTATTTACAACATTACGGGGAAAACCGATAAGCAGTGTGCAGTTACAGGAACTTGTTCCCTGCATAGTGGGATGCTCCAATAACGGCAGCCAAGTGATGATAGTACGATGATATGGAGGGTGAGAGATGCATGAATGCCCACAGTCTGTTGGATACAGGAAGAGATCACAGGTTTTGTTATTTGTTGTCCTTCAGACTGACTGACTGCAGAATGACTGGCAGCCTTACAGAGCTCTGCCAGCTGTTGGGCCTGACTCTTATATAACTATATTAAGCAGTGGTCCACTGCCCAGACGCAGCACACAAGCTATAAATACAGTGACACCCTCTTCCTCTATTCCTTCCTTCTTCCCGCTCTCCTCTCCCCTTATCCTCCCTAGTGTTGTTATTCCAACATGCTTGAGGAAGCACTGGTCCAAGCTCCACCACTGATTTGCTCCTAGCGACGCGTTACGTAAAGACGAATGTATGTGTGAGTGGATTTGAACACTGCTGCACTATTTATACTGAAGGCTGATCCAAGGTCCTGATCCATACAGGTTTTTCAGAGGATGAGATGGTCTATACAAAGTGTTCCCAATGTTGTGCAGAAATTTGTTTCAAGTTTATTTGCTCTGTAAGAAAACATAAAGAACAGGTGGCATTGTGTCTTGTATTTGATAATCAAATAAAGTGATTGTTCTCCATTTGCATGCATCTAATATGGTACACTGTGGTGCAAAATGGCTTGTTCTTCATTTTTTCTGCTGTAGTGCTGACATGGCAGGTGTGGTAGAGTAGATGGCACAGCTGACGTGTAGCCATGGAAAGATGGCATCAGCTTCAGTGGAACAGTCTTATTTCAGTTTTGCGGTCTGCAGAGTTGGACAGAAATCCAGACGGATTATGAACTGATTGACCCCGCAAACATTGCTGGGTCTCCTCTCTGTCTCATGATCATTATTTTTTCTTGCGTTCATCCACTCCTCTTGATCTCTTCATTTCTTATTATGTGCCATTCTCCTATATCCACATTCACTTTTTCTCGCATGTCTTTTCCCTCTTCCTCTGTCCAGATCGTTTTGCTGAGACTGCCGTGTTGTTCAGGTCACGTCTCTGGTATATTAACAGTGTTTGTGGCTGATGTGGCAACACTTATTAATCTGGGGGTTACTGGGGGTTAATCTGGCCACCCTCATTCGTGAGACAGAGGCTTGTTAGTTTGTTTTGGCCCCGTCTGAATGTCGCTGCCAGCCCTAAGGTGTGTGCAGACTCCTCAATCAAGAGAGAGCGGTGCAAAACACATTCATTTGTTTCTTCAGTTTTTCCCTGGAGACCAGGTTGACACACTGTTTTTAATTTGAGTTTGTTTTGTTTTGGCCTCTCCCTCTGGCCTCTCCCATCTACACACCAGACAGAGCAGAGAAACTGTTGGACTCAGTTGGAGTCCAACATTGTTCTATTGTCATTCAGTAAGCGTGTGTATAACACCGGGAAGTTGCAACATAGCTGCACTTTCCTGGACCTAGTTGGTCTCTCTCCAACTACGTATGATGGTAGTTGCCACACATCCTCCAGGGTGTGTTTGTGGGTGTGGTAGGTGGGGATTGATGGGATGTCATCCTGGCTTGATTCCAGGTTGGCATTGCTCCAGAAAGTAGTTAGTAGTAGTAGTAGTAGTCTGATCCAGTCCAATGGTATAATAAATATTTCTTCACTCTTCTACACAGATCATCTATAGATGTTTTGTTTGACAGATTTTATACAGTTGATCATTTTTCATTGATGTTTCTGTTGATGTCTTTCTAACATTCATTTTGTTGACGTTATGCTATGGCTGTTTTATTTATTTATTTATATATATATATAGAATCTTAATTTTGTGTAGTGTCTTTGAGTTCATTTGTGTTTCGGTTTCTGCAGTTCTTAACCAAGAACCCTGCCCGGCGTCTCGGCTGTGTGGCCTCAGACGGCGGGGAGGATGCTGTGACAAGCCACGCCTTCTTCACTGGCATTGATTGGGAGAAGTTGAACCGTAAAGAAATAGAGCCGCCCTTTAAACCCAGGATCGTAAGTGATAAGACTGGTACAATTTATGACATGCATGACTGTGTGTGTGTATAAAAGATAATAAAGCCACTGAATAGGCTCTACGTAATGTTTGCCTTTCTCTTACCTTGTGGCTGTAATGCAATTTTGCTGTAATTGTGTTTGCATAAGCGAAAGTTCTGAGAAATCCTACCTGTTAATTGTTAATTGTTAATTGCCAATTGTTTCACAGTTTTCAAAGATGGTGCCATTTTGCACCAGCAAATGAATGTATGCTTTTACCTCTAACAAGAACGATTCTTTATTATTCCCTCCAGAAAACAGCAGAGGACGTCAACAATTTTGACCCTGACTTTACACAGGAAGAGCCCACCCTCACGCCCATCGATGACCCCCTCATCCCCTCCATCAATCAGGATGAGTTTCGAAACTTCTCCTTCACCTCGCCTGAATTGCTGGAAAGCTAGAAGTTTCCTCACTGACCCTCCAGAAACGTTTGGGTCAGCTTGCACTTCTCATGCCAGGACTCTCTGTTAATTGTTACTCTTCTCAGTGTTTTTAGCTTTGTCTCGACGATATCATGACATTACACAGAGACATGAGAGTTGACCATGCCACAGAGCAAGCCAAATAAATGCTCCCTCAACATGAACTGAGGCTGCACTTGATGAACTCTTTAGCACTGCACTGCAACACCTATGCAGCACTTGAAGGCAACCAATATATATGAGGTTTTGACTGATATGGCTGATGGGACACATCCACGTCCATGCTGAAATGATCTAGTCGACATGTTGATACTTCATCACATCATCCGTTCTCATGGGGAGAGGGCGAGAGAAAACTGCTGCCTTTTGGAAAAACAACAGTCCTAAAGAGTCTGGCTGAAGGCATGTCAAGACATGATGTGTTAATAGACTTATTACAACAGTATGGCAGAAATGTCAGATTTTTATTGTGAATTTGCTTGTGGACAGATGAATGAATTTGCTTTCAGTTACTTAAAATGAAAAAGCACTTTTGGAACATACGGGTGTGTTTTATGATTTTTTTTCTGACTATTTCTGCTGTAGTACAGTCCAGAGAATGGAAGGATGGCTCAGTCAGACACTCAATGTCAATGTCTGTTTAAACCAACTCTGCCAGAGATTCCCAGAAACAGTTGAGCTGCCTGGCAGGACTGACTGAGCATATTAAATAGTTTCTCAGTGATGTGACTCTAGTCAGAGGAAAAACAAATAATCAAAACACACACATCCACAGTGAATGAGAGTTAACTCCTCCTTTCAAAAGTGAAAAATGCTATATGGTATATGGAAAGGGATAGAAGTGGTTCTAAAAAAAACAACAAGAATTTTGCCTTTTTCTCTATGAATGCTGAAAAGTTAAATCAAATGGATAATCTTTGAGTTGATGAGTCAATTTCAGATGGGATTTGACGTGCAGAATTACCCCTCCACGGAGCAGTCAAGCGATGGGTCTATGATGCAACATTTCATCAAGTGTGGTGACTCAACTTTATTGTGAAATTTCAGAAGGTTTTGTGATTTCACTAGCACCTGGTAAGGGGAAAGGTACTAGTACAGTGAATACAATATGCCATTAACAGAAGGGAGCAAAATAGTCCAATGTATAGTCTAGATGTGTCTGACTGAAAGTTTCTCAAGAGAATCAGTAATTACTCAGCTCTCGCTCTCTCTCAGCGAACACAGGATCTTTGAAACATTCCAGGTTTGTGGGCAGACAAGCTGGGTATTGCCAGCTCAGCAAGAGATGTTTTCAAACCTGTAAAACTCAGGAAGTTATTGAATATTCCCCCTGCTGCACACTTCTTCCACCCTCTTTGCTTGAATATAAAATGGAAACTAGGATGAGAGGGTAAGAGAGAACTTTAATTCTCAACCCTGTTGCACAGTACCGTTGGCCAATCATCTGGTGGGGCCATTAGTGGTTCATTTTGTCATGACAAAGCTGTAGAGAATAAACAGGAAACCACACAGCGTCATAACTGACGGCTTTGATAGCAACAGGAAGACACAAAAGGGAAGAGAATCTTGCTCAGAGGTACTTAAGTTTGCTGAGCATGATAGTGTGCTGTTGGTAAAGGAGATTGAAGATGATTGTGGAAGCAAAACGGCAACAAAACACCTTGCCTTGAGGGGAATCTAGTGTGAACAATGGCAATGTCCTGCCCAGACATGGATGGTCCTGACCTGATCGGGTGGAGATGGACACTTCCTGTTGGTTAGAACAAGGAAGTCTTCAAGCCCCACATCACAGCTGCTTATCTCCTCAGCCCCCGATTCTGTGGAAGATTTTACTGCTAAATAAATGAATACACACCAAATGGAGGGCTGCTCTGCTGAGTGCCCAATTAATAATTAACACTGGAATTTGTTCTTAATCCAAACAGCTATTTAGATCAATAAGAAGTTCTGTCCACTACAAAAAACTTCATTTGAGCTCAAACTCTTCTTATCCTGCCCTGATCCCTTTTAGTCTTTGATTTACTTCAAGTATCAGTTTAGCTCATGTGCAATGGGAGAATGAGACATTGGGTTAAATGACTTGACTCTTTATTTGGTTACCCCTCAATGTGTCCCCGTCTGGCAGCTTTCCTGGAGTAATGGCTGAATGAGAGAATAGACTTATGAGCCTTGTCTCAACTGTCATTACGGAGACTTACTGATGGCTGCTGGCAGTATCTCTGCACTGCTTGATTGAATCAGTATTTGGCCTTGTTGTTGTCCTGACTGTTTGATACCTCCAGAAGGAACAACAGAAACTGAAAAAAGATTGAGAGCTTCTCCACAAGGACATCAGCTATGCGTTTCCTTATAGAAATACTAAGTTTTGTTACTTGTTGGACTTTTTCCCTCTTCAACAGAGAGTGACTTCTAATTCAACTTAATAACTTTGCAAACCCCAAGCCTTGTTAATTGTATGTCTACATTATGTGTTTAGTCCTCCAGCCTGTAGTTGTTGAATTAGATCATGACTCCAACCTTGTTTGGGATAATTGGCTGCAATAATCAAGACATGGACACAGAAAGTAAATCTGGCAGAATCAGCTTAGAAGACATGTATGGATGTATTGCCCTCTGCTCAAACTAGACCCACTTCACTCCAGTCACATTGTAGTGTTGTGCCACCCAGCCAACATTTCTGGGAAGTGTTAGCCAGAGCATTCCGGGTACCAACAACACTAAAGGTTTATTTCAAGTTCATTGTCACGATTAGATGTAACAAGCAGCAGGTCCAGAGTAAGAGAATTAAGTATTCTATGAAAAAAATCACAAGGAAGAATTTTTGACCGGTGGTGAGATTTGCTGTGATTTTGGGAATTGGTAAATCATTTTCTTTCACAAAGCAAGAGCTGAATCATAGGCAAGAGCGGATGACTTCCAAGAATGATCCAAACGTTCCCCTGTGGTAAGAGAGGAGGAGCCACTAACCATTTCCAGGTCTCACTGACTAGCCTGGCATCTCCAAACCAGCTCAGGAAAATTACAAAAAAATACTCTCCCAGAATGTGTCAACTGCAATCTAACCTAACTCCTCCATATGCTCGCACAGAAATAGCCCACATTTGTATTAATAAGCACTTTACACTGATAAAAGTGTCCTCACAGTGTCCTCACCTGACACTGGAAATGTTTAGTTTACATAGTTTATTTGTCAATTATACACAAATACAATGCATTATAATCTAGGATACCATGCTAAAGTTGCCCATGTTCAATGTGGTGAAAATGTGGGTTATCTGGTTGAAAGGGAGAGAGACACACCAGACAAGAAAATCAATAGTTCTCCTTTTTTATGGTAAGTAAGGATACACACTGAGAGCTACACTTGTATTATCCACACTGCACCACTAGTTATAAATTAACTGTGGTTAAGTTTAGAAATTCATGTTAGGCACATAACACCATTGGTACACATAATAAATATGATCCACGACTCAGCAAAAGAAAATGTAGTAATCCTGTAATAAAAATGCAAAACTATATAATATGCTATAGGAATATTATAGTGATACCATAATTAAGATTAGATCGTTATAAACTATTGAATGTGATAGACGCATTATAAATCCATATAGAAATAGTATAGGGGTGTTATAGCTATTATTCGTTGGGGTCGGTTTATTAGGTTTCCTGAGCGCGTCCCCAATGAAAAAAAAGCATGTGACTGCTCGTTCCCGAGAAGTCGGTAGGAGGGGGAGCAGCTGATCCTTTACGGTACAACATTGTTTCAGCAAGTAACCTCTCCAGCGTGGCACTGTCTTTCAAGGGAAATAAACGAATGCGAATTTTTAGCAGATGAAAGCTCGATTTCTTTCCGAAATATACACACTAAGAACTCGTATGTAACCCACTCACGGGTTTGCGGATTCATATCAGTGTAAAAGCGTGGGATTCTCTTTTATTCTCGACGGGCCGGATACAGTTTGATACCGATAGAGAGACTCGGCACAGGTCTTTACGTCCTGAAATGGACACAGGAATTGCCCCCGAAAAGAAAAGGTAACGTTGGCTCGTTAGCCAGCTAGCTTGTTGTTTCTTAGCTGGCTAAACAACTTTGGTTTCCGTTAGAGTTTTGATTAGTGATTATATGATTACGTTAGGGACTTTTATTCGAGGTTATCTGCTAGTTTGCTGTGCTTGAATGGGTTAGCTAGCGACGCTATTTACAAGCTAGCTAGTGGCTAACGTTAGCTGCCCGTGCTGTCTGTTGGAGCTAGCCCAGTGTTGAGTTTAGTCTCCAAGCTACATTGCTTTTGTTGTCCATTTTCCTTGTCCACTTCAGCTGTGAAACGAATTTTACCTAGCTAGCCACCTGCCTAGCTTTTTTTGTGTGGGATATGTATTGTAACTTGCAAGATGTAACAATAAGTTATTGGGATACCTTTTCCATCAGAATGGGAATGTTATGAATGTATCTATTAAGTTGACTAAGGCCACTTTCAGATGACCTGAATGCAGATGCAGACGTGGTGGTAAAGTGCGATAATGATCATTAATTAGCTAACAGTTTGTTAGTATTTTCGTTTTGTAACCTTAACGGAATAGATTACTGTGACTCCTATTGTACCGTATTAACATCACTTGCCTTGAAACCGTTTTTGGATACATACCTAATAGGTTCATTCTTTGGAAGAATGACAGCGCGATCAGTGAAAAGCTGCAAATGCTCTTGCTGGAATTGGGAGATGGTGTGGTATGCAGTTACTGTTGAAATATTTAGAGGTTAGTGGAAGCTGCCCTTTGTTGGGTCGTTTTATGTTTAATGTGACTTTGTAGGCACAGGCATAAGTGGTGGATCTGTGTCATCAACAATAGACAAAATCTTAAATCATAAAATCAGTCAAGTAACAATTTAGGATAAAGTTGGGATAAGAACAGTAACTTAATCAGCCTCCTTTATCTAGCTTGCAAGGGTATGTGGAACGGTGACATTAAACTAAAAGCGATTTTAACACTTCCTCAAAGGGTGTCTGCAGCCAGGGGAATTAACTCTAGCCATCATCCAAATGCTAGAAAATGTTAGCCTACCAGCCAATGTGGCATGTAACCAAGTACCATTAGGAGCTCTGTTCTCTTCCAAAAATGTAGCCTAGTTGTTTGGTGAAATTGTGAAAGTGGCTGGTAAACCTGGGAGATGTACCAGATAATGTGGCCATTTGGGGGGAAAAGTTTGTTTCCTGCCCTGGCTGTTGGGCCAAATGGTTTGGGTCATGGTATAGGCTAAATAGTCTCCAATTTGAGGAATGACAGCCCACACATGTTCAAATGCAAATAGTTTTCAAAGATCTAGTTTAGCATTTGCTGACATAATCTATTATGCAGTTTTGTGATTGTGCAAAACCATTAACCAAGCCTGGCTTAGCCTGCGTTCTTTATAATCAGTTTTTAGGCTTGGTGTGTTTTCTATAGATGTTCCAGTGACAACCCATTGATTGGTATTGGCAGACACTCACTAAATATGGTGATAGGTGATGAGCGCACTATGAAAGTCTAATCTGATTTAGTGAAGAAGAATGTGAGCTGTTTGCGTTGTCTGTTGAAAGTAGATGGGGTGCACTTTTCACCGAGCTTCTCCTGTCCAATTTCGCCATTGATGATGGGAGGGTTGGACCAGAAAGGTCACTGAAAGTGCAGACTCTTTTCAAATATTGTAATATCAGGATTTTTTTTTCTTGAAACCTAAGGAACTCTTCTTTGATGCAATCCACTAGTGGCTTGTGTGAGTTGGCATTCTGATGTACTATGTGCTAAAATCCCACTGAGATGTTATCAAGATTGCTGATTGCTTTGGCCTATAGTCCTTGTCATATCTTGATGTCAAGCGACTGTTCCTGTAAGGATGTCTTGTAGACTGCATCAGATATTCTCATGGGCTATACCCAAAATTGTAAAACTTGAAAGCACTTTTCATTGTATACAGTCATTTAGTGTCTGCTAAATGACTGTAATGTATAGGCTTGACCTATGACTTAATCCTGTTTGGTTTCATTAAAGGTCCCATATTATGGAAAACGGTTTATTCCTGGCGCTTATACATGTTCCACAGGAAATTACTTCCCTAAGCAGCTGAGAAAATTTGAAATCTGGAAGTCAACCCATTTTTCTGTATTTTCCTTTTTCCAAAAACGGTGCCAAAGATAGGAGAAAAACAGCCCGTTTCAGAAAGTGGTTCCTTTGGATGTCATAAGGGGCAAATCCAGCCCCTCTCAGAGCATGCCCACGCCCAGGTGAACAACCAATCCCATTTACGTCGTCGCAAAATGCAGCTCACGGCAGTGCCGCAAGCCATTGCTTATGGTGCATTCCATTGTACTCGGAAATCGATAATACCGAGTCGGTATTCCTAACTTCCAATCTAAATGTGTTCCAGTGCATCTGCTTGGGAAAACATAATCGCCCGCAGCAAACTCATGTTTGTATGGTAAGTCTCAGAATGTTACAAGCATCTAAACTCAACATCAACTACTACAGCGCCATTAGTGAATAGAATCGGCGCATATCACATTCGGACGCCGTTTTTTCCGAGTACACTGGAATGCACCATTACTTTGCTACGAGTGAAGCTAAAACAACATATCTACGGAGATATATCAACTCTCCAGTTATTATTTTGTAGGATGCAGGCAGCAACATAGATCCCTGCACAGTCTCCCAACACGCGAAAATGCCAGGACAGAGTGGATTAATTTTATTTTTAACGGCAACGGCTACAGTTTTTTCTGTGTGTGATGATCAGTCCTCAGACTGCTTGAGCAACGGCAGGATTAGCATCTAAATTGAAGCTTAAAGATGGAGCAATTCATAAGGTACGTGACCCATCTGCAAAATTGGAATCTGTAAGTGTCACCATGTTTTGATTTAATTTACCAAATTAGTCTGGTTAGTATATTCACTGCTGGTTAGCTAACGAGCTAGCGGGGCTAGCCACGGGCTTGTGGAAGAAGTAAGAAAACTAAAGCTGGAGTCATTAAAGTAAAGTAAAGTTATTGGTTGGAGTCAGGACGCATCTTAAAGTTATTTGATGGGACCAGTGTCTGTTTTATAAGTCTGTCGAACGTGTCAGGCTTGGTAAACTTTAGCCACCATTAGTACAATCGCGTTTGGTTGTTTGGCTGCGCTGTTTGGATGCAAATAGATTGCATCCAATAATATATTGGCTAACTAGCTCAACAAAATTGTCAATCCTAGCTTGTCTGCAAGTTGTATTCAATAAGCTTATGGACATGAGCCATAAATAGACCGGCTACAGCAGAGAGTGTCGCTCACACACCCACAAACACCCACAAACACAAGGCACGAAAGTACAATATTACACAGAATTGTTATCATTGAGAAACTAAGTGGAACCGCCTTAGCTGCCTCTTCCCATTCTTGGTCAGACTCCGGCTCAAACATGTACGGTCTCAGTGTTGGTTCTGGAGCGGCCGCCATGGTTATGGTAGATTCCTGCATCAAGCTTATTTGTTTACCTTGAGCAGCATGGGTGCTCTGCTCTCCGCCTCCACCAGGCGATTGCGTGTAGGTTGTATGTAATCATTACATACAACCTCCACGCCCTCAAAACAGCCTGTTCTTTACAATGGAGAAAATGAGAGACTGAAACATACACCACAGAAGCTGGTTTTAGGATTTTTTTTTGATATAGACTTCACAAACGTCCCCCAGGAACAGTTTAAATAGCCCAAAATGAGTACAATACCCCCCCTTTAATGTAATTTCTTTCCAGGTTTATCTCAAGTAGATCTCAAGTTGCAAATCTTGTTGTTTCTGCCTTACCTCTTAATCACTAGTGCTTGACGTCAATGGGAGTGGCTGAATGTGTGTGGCAATTTACAGACTTCCGTGAGACATTAGAGTGTAATTGGCCGTTTGTGTGTAGAGTAGATGAAATACAGCTATGACTTGGCAATCAAAATGCACTACTTACTTGTCAAGGGCAGGGATCTATGTTGTTTGTGCATGCACATTTTCTATCATTTTATGTTTTGTGATTGCAAGCCAAAAACAGAAGAAACCACAAGCTGTTATAACCAGAGTGATAGTTCAGTATTTAAAAGAGAATGCAAAAGCACATAGGCTTTTGACATTGGCGCATCCTTGAATTAAGAATAACATGCAATTTAGGCTACATAAGCTTTTTTGGAGCAGCAGGGTGGCATAGTGAGTAGGGAGACCACCCATAAACAAGAGTATCAGGGTTCAAGCCCCATGATGGTAAGCATCTGCTAGGACATTGCGATAAGACTTCTAATCCCTATCATGATAGCAAAATTTAGGTTGGTAAGAGATTCTTAAAGGAAAAATCCATCCTCAAACACGCTTACACTGTTATATATAATAATTTATGATGTTCAATGCATTCCAGGAGTTATTTTGTGATCAAGTCTTGTAATTTACCTTTTTCTTGTATCCACTTTTCCACAACCTACCTTGTTTACTTCTACTTCAGTTAGTGATTTCCCACGTTTCCCAGAATGCCTTTCAACAGCCCCCAGAGAACTTGCCTGGATGTGTCGCATCCAACCTTTGGTTTTATGTGTGGGTAGAGAGAGCAATCACACTAGTGAAAGTAATGTTAGTTTAGTTTTTTCAGTCGAGAAAGTGAGAGTTGTGCCCTTTACTCAATACACATGTCTTGTGGCTGCATTGCGTTATGGACTATTGAGGCTACTTCCTCTAATACAATGAATTTCTCCCCGTGTGATTGTTGAACGTTGGTGCAAAATGCTTTTGCAATGGTTTTCTCATCAATTCTGAGGGACTGACCTCAAAACCTGGCATTTACTGTTAATGTTTGATTGTTTTAGATTGTTCTGCTATTAAACGCCAAAGTTGCTGCGCTTGAAATATCTGTGATGTCACATCATCTACGTCTACACCACTAGACAGCAAAATGGACATTGCTTTTAGCTGTTTTTTTTGTGTTCAAGTGTTTAGGTTTTCCTTTAATGTTGGTATCAGAACATTTTCAGCATACCTAGGAAGTATACTGAAAATTCAGTATACAGTGCAATGTATAGAATCTGACAACATACACAAATCAGACTACATAGATGTTGCTAATGCTGCTGCTACTCACTTCATTGTTTGTTGTTTGTTTTCTTATTGTTTATTTGTTTTTTCTGTATTTTATTGTAATCTTGGTTTTGTTTTTTTGTTTTTTCCTATGTGATTTTAATGTAAAGCGTCTTTGAGTACCTAGAAAAGCGCTATACAAATAAAATGTATTCCATCTTCCAGCTGCACAGAGATGCAGCTTGTAGCTAGGTAGCATGCAATCTTGTAACACTTTCCTACAATTAATTTTCATTTTTGATTTTAACTAGTGGAAACATTGCAAGACAGACTTTGTCAGCAGTGACGGTTTGCCAGCTAGGTGGCCACTTGGGCTGGGTATCAAGAACTGGTTCCAAATTGCTCCTGTACTATCGATTCCTCTCATCCGCCAAGAGGCTGTTGCTCAGCTGGATGTTGTTCATTCTGACAGCTGACATTCTGTCACTTTTGGGCCCTTTGGTGTGACATTGCTTGCAAACAATGACATATTTTGATGTTAGAGCACTTCATTAAAGCTGTATGTACCTAATAGGAGTGGATAAGGGAATTGATAAAGAATCTAATTGGTAAGTACAATTGAAAAATGGCATTGGGAATCGGCTCAATGTAGTGACTTTTATAATGTCTACATTATTGTGTGTGTGCTACTGTGATATTGATATCACAGGAGATATTAATTGGGAAAAGGCCAAAAAAAATGACTTAGTTATTGTCTTTATAACTGTGACCTGGCTTTTTATAATAAGTAATTTCTGCTAAAGACTAATAAATCAAAACCTAAACATGCTGTCAATGGCACTGCATGTGGCTGATGGTGAGGCGAAGGCTTCCCCATGCCTGTAAATGGTTTATATTAAATCATGCACTGCTGTCCTCTCCATGTGGGCAGCTCAGGCCGTGGTGTTTCCCTGAACTGGGTTACATAATAGACAACACAATGTTTACTGTCACGTTTATCATGAGTGACAGATAGCCTGAAACGTTTCCTCTGTAAAATGAAGTCGGCCTCTGTTAAAAATGTTTTCAAGGAACAGGGGTAGGCTATGATTGGGTGATTTCATTCTAAGAACTTGGTGTGTGGTTTTTCCTTTAACCCTCAGTCCACTTATTTATATGAGCTAGCAGTTCAAATGAATTTTGTTTGCTCATCATTATAAAACAAGATAAGCCAAATTAAAACTAGCTAAACAAAGCTAATGTGATTGTGTTTGCTGCCAAGAATGTCATGCAGTGCGCTGCTAGGCATGCGTGACCATGTGCATAAGAGTGTTATGTAATGGTGGTCTCTCTGGTAGCCTTTGTTTTAAGATCAAGGGATCTAGCTTGTTTTCATGTTGTGTTTCATGCAAAAGACTCAAAGCTGTTGTCCTTCCTGTTTCCAAGTTTTAACATCTAGAATGGGGAGTAGGGTTGTCAAACTACAACAATTTTAGTTAATGATTTGTTAATGAAGTATCACAATACTAAATGGTACAGAAACAGTTTGATACTTGATAGTTGTAGCAGCCCTAGGTCAAAGCAAGCTCTTACATTAGTTTGTTGCGGTATTAGGCTATATTTTTACAATTTGGATGTTGGGACAGCCTGTTATGCTACCAACACAAGCTGCTGTCCTTTTATGATCTGTAAATTTTGCTACTTACAATACTACAGTAGTTTTGAATCTTTGGTGTGGCATGTTTTGTTAGACTATGGTGTTGCAGTAACCTTTGATTTGATGCATCATTAGACGGTCAGTAATTTACCTCAAGCTTGTCATTTAGTTGAGTTTGAGCCTAAATTGTCAAACACACCCCTGGCTCTCGCAAAAAGGAAATTCCCAAACCAGTGTATATGCCCAGATTACAAATTATCTTGATATTTTTCTGATGTGGCTGGTTAATAATTTTTTACCTAATTGTCGCCTAATTCCATAGATGCAGTGTAATAGGATCTAACCTAGATATTTAGAGTAATGGTTTTCAGTGAACAGCAGTGCATGGTGGTTATTCTTGTGTTACACTAGGGGCCAGAACTCTGACTCTGGGGGGGAGTGATGGGTGTGTTGATATGATGTAGAACTGATTGCATAACCCAGTGATCAGCTTTCATGGAACCCAGATATACTGGCTGGGCCTTAGCGTGTCCTGTGAGGCTGACAGAAGATAGTGTAAACATGCTGCCAAAATTGGCACTGCATGTGGCTGATCGTCAGGTGAAGGCTTCCCGTGCCTGTAAATGGTTTATATTATATTTATACTGCATGGCCAAATCAATGACAAACTGGCTATGCTGCATGTCTACGCTTCTGTTATTATAGTCTGTGTTCATTCACTCCTGCACTTGTAAGTCAATGTCAAATTTCTGGCTCTGTGGAAAAGAGGAAATGCTCACAGACAGATTTTAATCTTCTTCCTCAGAGGACTAAATGTTTCTCTATAGTGTGGTTTGCTCATCAACTGTTTAGGAAGGGAACCTTTAGTCCAAAAACATACCCTAGAACAGGGCTAGTCAATCAAATGTGCCATGGAGGGCTGAGAGTATGCAGGTTTTCATTCCAACCAGGAGGCAGGTGATTTCACTGATTACTTCCTCCTGGTTGAATGTGTGCTAATCAGTGAAATCACCTACTGTGGTGTTTGGTAGCCCTGCCCTAGAATATTGGAAAAATTAGTGTGCAACCCAGTCAGATGATTGGATCTGCAGAGTAGGCTAATTTTATTTTGTTGATTCATTTTTGTTACAGACGGCTTCAAATAACAATATAATCATAATCAATTGTGTTGCTCTAAGTGCACAAAAGATCAATTTCAATTAGGTGTACATTTCAGAATCAAGAGCATTTGAATTGCCATCCATTTTCTTGTGATGCTCTTTCAATGCTATCTAAATAAAAGCCTAACGTTACTGTACTCCATAGAGGAGATGAAGGCAGCATTAAGCCATAAAATCACATTTGACACTTTAAGTTTCTAGACTTAGCTAACTTTCCTTCTAACATTGCTAATGAGCCTCACTAATCACCTGTTGCATGCAGTGATTTTTATCAGTACAGGGACATTCAGATGCAGCATTTTGGTTATTGACAGTGAAACTTGAATGACATGGTCAATCATTACCATTGTCAACCCATTTGTTGAACAAACTACTCCCCTTCAAATCTGCCTCAGAACCGAGCACAGTGAAGGATGGGTTTGATTCATCAACTCACGTGGAACTGTGAAGTCTTGTTAACTGAGGGTTTACTGAGTGAACAGCACTCTCCGCAGGGCAAATGTTTCTACTCTGAACCTACTCACTGCCACACGCGTTTATGCATTAATTTAGCTATTTCTAAGGTGAAATCAGCAGCACTTGTAGTGATAACAATATATCTGTAAAAAGCATATATCGACCAATAATATCGTCTGACCGAAAAATCTATCCGGCCCTATTAGTGACGCTAACACAACATAAGTAACGAAAAGGAGAGCATGACTATGATATAAATATGTTACAATGCATAGTTCTTTTGTTTGAATAATGATAGGTGGCATTCACACTGTGTTGTTGTGTATGTGGTGTGTGTGTGTCTGTGTTGGTTAGTATTACCATTTTCCCCAGTAGATCTGTTGAGCCAAGCTCGTAAATGTCCAATGGATGATTGGTGTCGTACTGTAGCTTGGCTGTGTACCAGGAAGACAGACTGGAGAATCCATGCAACCGAGCCCCTTTTCCCAGCCAGACTGCGCTTTTTTTTGGTTAGCAGCCAATAAGACAGTTGTTGGGGTCCATGTATGTAAATGACTTTGACGGGGGCAAGACAGTCACTGCAGGCAGGCAGGCAGGCAGGCAGGCAGGCAGGAAATATGCCAGCCCTGGTAGTGTGTGTACTCGGGCCAGAACCAGACCGTGGCCTGGCTGTGGCTGACCCACCACCTGTCTCCCACAGAGTGAGCTCGGAGCGGAGAAAGGAGAAGTCGCGGGATGCGGCGCGAAGCCGGAGGGGGAAGGAGACGGAGGTGTTCTTCGAGCTGGCCCAGGAGCTGCCCCTGCCCCACAGCATCATCTCCAACCTGGACAAGGCCTCCATCATGAGGCTCGCCATCAGCTACCTGCGCATGAGGACGCTGCTCAACACTGGTCAGTATTTGCCTTGGGAGAAGTATAATACTCTGGGTTCTTACTGGCAGGGGACAAGTTATTAGCTTGTATTGACATTTTTCTATCGTGGGCAGCCACCATAGGTAAATTAATGCAAAGGACACACTCGAGGGCACAAAGGAGACCCTAAAGAAAGTGAGCGAGAGAGAGATAGAGTACAGTTTGAGATACCGAGGAAGATTGTACCTTGGTGATAGGCAGTTGCACAAAATGTGTCAGCTGCTCTGGGAGTTCTATAAACCTGCAGACAGAGATAGAGATAGAGATCCCTTTGCAGTTATAGTTGCCTGTGGGTACACTGTTTTCTGCCTGTGTCGCAGTGCCCTACCCATGCAAACTGTTTTCTGAACACAGTGAATTCTAATGACCTATGCCTGATTTATGGAATCCTGACCGTTGCTTTTTCTTCTTACTTCCCACCCACTTTCATTGCCTTCCTATATTTCCCTCTACCCCTTCTCCCCTGCAGATGAGCCGGTTGCAGTGGAGGAGACGGAGCTGGATGTTCAGCTAAACAGCTCCTACCTGAAGGCTCTGGAGGGCTTCGTCATGGTGCTGTCTGAGGACGGAGATATGATCTATCTCTCCGAGAATGTCAACAAGTGTCTGGGGCTGGCGCAGGTTAGTATGACTAATTCTCACAAGGGAAAGAGTGTGTCAGCTGATGAAGAGTTTGAGGTGGGAGGAGACAGAGAAACAGGAAATTTAAGGTAAAGGAATGATAAAACAACAGACATGGTATGGATATGTAGGGTGAATGCTACAGCTATCTAGCTAAAACAATCGAAATACATTTTTAAAGTTCAAATATCATCCATACTCTGTGTTAAACTGGGTTGTGAATTCTGACATCTGTAGATGGGATATGTATATACAACCCAAAAAACAAATGTTTCCTGGCTGTGGCTAACGTAGACCGTTATAAAACCGTTATAAGATGGTTCTATATACTTGCTGGTGAAAGGGACTTATATTCTGTCCTCTCCCCTCTCTGTCTGCTGCAGTTTGACCTGACTGGACACAGTGTGCTTGACTACATACATCCCTGTGACCAGGAGGAGCTGAGAGAGATGCTGGTCCACAGAACAGGTGAGGGGAAACAACAGTGAGCAATATCCCACCATAAGACCTCTAATGGAGAGAGACAAGCGCTCTGTCAGGTCTTCCAGTGCACCAGTGGGTCCGATTTGCACTGAGCTGGCAAATTCAGACTAGGAGGTTGTCAGAACAAGTTATCATTTTCCCACGCCAGTCCTGAGGTCACAGTGATTAAAGTTGTTTGGTGTGTACTACCATGACCTTTCACTCAGCATTACTGGCACAGTACAGTACACCATTGGCACATTTCATGTTTTGCTTACACAACGGTATTTAATTGTATTTTGTGTTAATGGAGAGTACTGGTGTTTACTTTTTTGCCCATGTCCAGTTGTTAGAAATGTTTTTTCAATCTAATCCTGGCAAAGCTGGATTAGATTGGAAAGGCTCCATTCCCAGCAGAATCTTTAATTATAGTTAATATAAATGCCCCTGCAGGGGCAGCGTAAAGGATGGGTTAAATGCAGAGGACTACTTTCCGC
Source organism: Hoplostethus atlanticus (assembly GCA_034670405.1). NCBI lineage: Eukaryota > Metazoa > Chordata > Actinopteri > Trachichthyiformes > Trachichthyidae > Hoplostethus > Hoplostethus atlanticus. The sequence goes on from JAXDDX010000004.1 coordinate 5,356,681, forward strand.
AGCCACCCTCCCTACATGCCTGTGTGTGTGTTTGGTGGTCACCACTTCCTGCATGCTGTGTGTGTGTGTGTGTGTGTGTGTGTGTGTGTGTGTGTGTGTGTGTGTGTGTCATCATGTGGATTAATAAAGTGTTCTTCTTCTTCTTAATAAAGTTAATAAATTCCAGTGCCTCCCTCTAAAATGTGCTCCAAAGACATAATTTTTCATCTTTATAAGTCACCTATCATTATGACAACCATACCATTTACGCAGAAAAAACCCACAATTTAGTTAAAGAAAAATAATTGGAAGATGCCTCGTAACTCCACTTCCTTTGTAAACAAACTTTGCTCACCATATTGCAAAAGCTTTGCTGGTTATGTTTTTCCATACATACAAATGTAAACAGTTTACTGTTGTTGATACACTTTTGAACTAACCGTTAAGCTAACGGTGACCACAATGACATAAGTAAGCAACCTTAATATTCTGGTGTCCCCCTTTCAGCTTTGCCTCTCCTCCTCCTGTCATTTCAGGCTCCAAGAAGGCCAAGGAACCAAACACAGAGCGCAGCTTTTTCCTTCGAATGAAATGTACTCTCACCAGTAGGGGCCGCACTGTCAATGTCAAGTCAGCTACATGGAAGGTAGGCCTTATTGGAGGTGTTTAAGAAACCAAACTAGATTTTAATTAATTCATTATTAATCAAAATTATATATATTTTTTATTATTTACATATAGACATCTCCCATTGATTTCTTATCAGTATTCATACAATCTATGGTTTCACGACACTGATTGTCTAATGGCTCAGGGCTGGAAAGGTGTTGACTTGGGCTAGTTGATTGGATAGTCAGTGGACTAATCGGGCCAGTGTCTGAAAAAAAGTTTCTGGTCCTACTGTTTCTCAGTGATAAGCCTGTTATTTTTTCCGCTCTGCTCTGCTGCTGGCCTAGTCAGATTAGACATCACCTTAGAGTTACTAAGTGAGATGTGTGGAGTAGATAGTGGTGGGTAGTTCAAGTTATGAAGCAAAAAGAAAAAGGCTGTTTCTTTCATTGTGTAAACAACTGTTTACTTGGGTTGAAAATTATGAATTGATCTCGTACCATTTGACGCTGATTATTTTTACAGAGTTGTTAAAGATCATACATTTCAAATGCAAATTAATCAATTATTTAGTTTTTGTCAATTTTCTGCTGTATATTAGGAACTGGCAATAGCTTCATTTAATGGTAATAAGTTACTTAAACATCATGACAGAAGCCCTGATGAAGATTTTATTTATTAATAGATTTATTAATCTAAGTACCTTCTCCTCTGATGACTTGCTGTCCTGTTGCATTAGATAAACATTTAATGTCCTTGGGAGCTGTAAGGCATACTAATGTAGTTGTGCCCCTCCCGGGCCTGTTCTCACTTACGTAGGTGCTCCACTGCTCAGGCCAGGTGCATGTATATGAGAGCCCTGCTGAGCAGACTGCCAGTGGGCACAAGGAGCCACCTGTCCCCTATCTGGTTCTGATCTGTGACCCCATCCCACACCCCTCCAACATTGAGGTCCCTCTGGACACCAAGACCTTCCTCAGCCGCCACACACTGGACATGAAGTTCACCTATTGTGACGAGAGGTCAGTTTGCCCAGTCAAAGTGAATATTGTATACCTAAGACGCTTACACATGGATCAAGCCTGATCCAGCTTCTTAAGCTGCATGTGTAGCGCTTGTCATTTGCCTTTGATGGATATAAACAAAACCATAATCAGCGTAGTCCTGCAGAGCCATCTACTGTTCAGTATAGATACAGAAACATCATCTCTATATTCCCTTACCTTGTCAATGGAAGAATTTAATGGTTTGTTTTTTGGTTCCTCCAGGATCACTGAGCTTATGGGTTATGACCCAGAGGACTTGTTGAATCGCTCTGTGTATGAATACTATCATGCTCTGGACTCAGACCATCTTACCAAGTCCCACCACAATTGTAAGACCCAACAGTAACTTCTAGATGTGTTGTTTTTGCCAAAACTTTAACCACATGTTTAATTGAAAAATTGTCTTATTTGTTTTGTTTTTGTTTCTCTTTGCTCTTAGTATTTACAAAGGGCCAGGTCAGCACAGGCCAGTATCGAATGTTGGCCAAGAGAGGAGGCTTTGTGTGGGTGGAGACACAGTCCACTGTCATCTATAATGACAAGAACTCCCAGCCACAGTGTGTTGTCTGTGTCAACTTTGTGCTCAGGTACATCCAAAGGTCCAGAAAAAGAGGCATATACAGTATGTCAGAGCGACTATATGTGAAATAAGTTGTTTTTCCACCGCAGGAACTATCCAGGAACTTGGTACTTAGTTCCAGGAACTTTGACCTTTCCCACCAGGGGAACTAGCCCTACTACTAGTTGCAGTACTGAACAACCACCGTGATGAACCACCGTGCTTGTTCAATACCAGTAGCAAACTCATTTAGTATCTCATCGAGCACATCTTGGAGCTATTTATTGTTTTGGAAAATAGACCAACGATGAGGTCCAGGCACTGATCTGTACTTTCAGAGAGTGTGTGGGGGCCGCTGCGTACCTAAATGACGCATGAAACCAAACAGTCGCACTTTTGTTGTGTCACATACTCTTTATTTGCATCATCTTTCCGGTATTTTGGTGCGGTGGGAAAGCAACCTCAAACACTTTTGGGGAACTAAATAGGTTCCTGCTGAGAAGGTTTCTGCTCAAAAAAGTACCCAAAAGGTTCAGGTTCCTGCGGTTGAAAAACGACTAGCTGCTGGAATACATGGCTGTGTGGTGAATTGTAGGTTTTATCAGAGATCTGGCATGTACATTAAGGTAGAATATAAGATGAATACTTCTGGTCCTCCAATCTAATTGAGTTGTATTCAGGGCCGTTGTTAATTACTACTGCTACAGTGGCATCCAGGAGGAGAAGCTGATCTTGTCCCTGGAGCAAACCGAGGTGAAGACAGTCGAGGAGGAGCAGCAGCAGGAGGTAGAGAAGGAAGTCATGGACAGCTGCCAGACAGACTTGTCTCCAGCCCTGCTGAAGGAGGAGAAAGTCACAGAGCTGGATGTGATCAAGCTGTTCACACAAACGGTAGAGCCCCAACCCCTGGCTAGCCTGTATGACCAGCTGAAGGAAGAGCCTGAGGCCCTCACCCTGCTGGCCCCAGCCGCTGGAGATACCATCATCTCCCTGGACTTCAGCTGCCCTGGTTAGTGTCTTCATGTACACACTCAAAACATATTTTCAAGCTCAAGCTCAGTTTGAACATGCACATGCTAAGAGTGTATCAGTGATTATATCCAGGGTGGTTCAAAGCAGTCTAACCCTCCATCCTCTGCTGCAGATTCTGAGATCCATGAGATCCAGCTACTGGACGATGTCCCTCTCTACAATGATGTGATGCTGCCCTCCACCAGTGACAAGCTGACCCTACCCCTTTCCCCTCTGCCACCCAGCGAGCCTCTCCATGTCACCAGCGAGACCTCTGGGGATGCAAAAGCTGCTCCAGCCTCCTCCACCACACTGGGAAGACACAGTCTGGGCCACAGCTCCACAGGGGTAAGAACTGCTGAAATCCAGAGCGGTTGCGGTTCAGATAATAAGGTTTTTGTACAACTTACTAATGTTTACTCAGGAAGGAGTTACTATTTGGCTTGTGTTTCTCCTCTTTAGCCCAACAGTCCGCTGGATTTCTGTTTCCCCATGGACTCAGACATGAGCTCAGATTTCAAACTAGACTTGGTAGAGAAGCTGTTTGCCATCGACACAGAGCCCAAGACCCCTTTCACCACACAGGTATAGGACTTGGAGATGGATTGTACTTTTACTGAATTGAGAGTATCATGGATCTGATACAGTGAAAAGTCTGCTGAACTCATCAGAGCTTTGTGTCCTCCCCTAAGGCCATGGAAGACCTAGATCTGGAGATGTTAGCTCCATACATCCCCATGGATGATGATTTCCAGCTGCGCACTCTGTCACCAGAAGAGCCTCTACCATGTGGTCCAGTCAAATCCCTGGAGAGCTCTCCTCTCCACCTCACACAAGAGGTCCACAGCTATCCCAGCACACCAGGCAGTGACACAGCTTCCCCATCTCCAGCATCCCCTGAACCAGCAAAGACCCCTCATCCTGATGTGATGCTTTCTAAGAGGTAAGGCTTCCAAAAGACTCTTCTGGGGCAGATCACATTCATATCTCAAGACTTGGGTACCTAAGTATCACCATTGCTCTGCTGCAGGTCCCTGCAGTTGGACAAAGAAGTCTCCCTCAGGACCCTGGCAGCCCAGAATGCACAGCGCAAAAGAAAACTGGGTGACATCAAGGAGGTTGTTGGACTGGTAAGTCCTCAGCATCCAAACATGGTTCACAAGTTAGGCTTTGCATTTACAGATGAATAATTTGAGGTTTACTCTTGTATTTTCCCAGGGTACATTGCTCCAGGAACCATCTGAGCAGGGGAAAAAGCTGAAAGTGTATGAGACAGTCAAATCGGAGGCACTCTCCCACAGGACCATACTTCTCCTGCCTACAGGTGAGACAAGAACCTCTGCCATTGCTTAATACTGTAGTCTGAAACTATGCATCAAACCAAGCGCAGGTCTAACTTATCTTTTCTCTTAGATTTGGCAAGTCGTCTGCTGGGAAGCTCATCAGAGGGCAAGAGATCCCTCTTCAGCCTGCCGCAGCTCACCCGCTATGACTGCGAGGTCAACGCCCCTGTGCAGGATCGTCAACACCTGCTGCAGGGGGAGGAGCTGCTGCGTGCTTTGGACCAAGTCAACTGAGTTGATGCTTAGCCTGCTCACTGCTGAACTAGACTGGACACTACAATTTATCCCTCATTTTCTCACTCCCTTTCCAAGACCCCCCTACCCTTATTTATGTGTCTGTATCAGTTTGATCTTATAGTTTGGCTGCCTTTTGTGCACACCATGTGATCTCTGCAGCATTCCACCATGATGAACACCATAGCAACATTTGAGTTTTGGTGCAAGGGATTCAGGCATCAAAAGATGCCTAATTATTTTTTCTTTTTACCTTCTTTTACTGGGCAATCTCAGCACACACAGCGCCTCTACAGATGACCCTCTTCCAGCAGGTCACCACAGAACCTGGCGCTACTGCCAGCAGTGTATTGTAAGCTTAAGTCGCACAATTTATATTTTCTTAAAAAAAAAATATTACCAGCAATATATATTAAGCCTTTTTAAAGTAGTTTTAATGGGATTTGAACAATTTTATTTTTCCTCCCATACTTGTATGTTGTAGTACTTGTACCTAACAAAATGTCTTTAGTCCATAAGTATGAACTTGTTGTTTAAACCTAAGGTGGTTTGAATGTTCTCTGCATTTAATGGTTACCAGTCTTTGAGGTAAATGCATTTAATTGTGTAGTAGTTCAGTACATGTCACTTTATTACATTACTGTGTGTGTTACTGTACATAGACATTTTAATTTACGCGGTAACTCTCAAATTGACATGAGTAACCGGTTCACCTTTTTGTTTCTAACCATGGAAATTTGGCATTTCTGTTCCAACATGAAATAATTTCATGTTTTCATTGTGCGTTACATACTCAAAACAGTGGCGTGTAATCCATAACAATTCATTTATTTTACTAGTGTGATCATTGTCATCATAGTAGAATTTGTGTTGTCAAACCTATTTCTCGGTTATTAGTCAGTTTTATACCATTGGTCCATGCTGTAGTGTTGGGTCTTTCGTGCTTATTGTTGCTGTCTGACATTAAATTGCTTTATTAAAATAGTCTTTTTTCAGTTTTAATGAAACACTGTCCAATTCTGGGATATAGAAACACATACATTGTCGTGACCAGTTTTCCAGCTCTACCAGAGGAAGAGACAAAACATTTCTTAAACTTGTAAACCTTTAGTTTTGCCTTGTGAAAATTGATATGGAGAAAACCCTGGAAAAATACTGCTGAAGTTGTCCATGTCAGCCCAAGTGAAGTCCTTGTTAACTTTCACATCAGACATGTATTCCATACTGCTTCAGAGTAGTTTAAAGCCAAGCATCACTTGAACTGCTCACGTCCAATACCTTCATATGAAAGCTGACCATCTGCTCCCTCAGTGTTCATTCCCATGCAATGTCTTAGGAATATGGAGCCAAAACATCATGTTGTCCAAATACTTACAGAGCTGACTATCACAAAATATATTAAAAACATACTATAAGTTAAAAAAGTTACAGATTTATTTAACTGCAAACAAATCTTCACCCATCCCCGTTCACTATCAGGTTTCCCAGTCTCTTCTTGTGTACGTGAACTCTTCCTGTCCATCAGGCCGTAGTGGTTTAATCTGGAGATCCAGTGTAGTTAGTGTCACTCTGTGGACTCTGGGGTTATCTGCAGTCGAAGCAACTCCGGGCCTCTCTGCACCAGCATGGTGATGTTGTTGCTGCTACGGACGGCCTGGTAGATCTCCTCTGAGGTGTTCACCTCGGCACCGTTGAGCTCCACCACAATGTCTCCTGGCAGCATGCCAGCTCTGAATGGAGGCGATTACAGTACAGTGGGTTAGCAGCAATTCATACATGAGATGCTGAATACCTATCCTACTGTATCTACAATGTCCATGCAATATGAAAAGATCTGTAATAGAGGGTTCCTACACATCATTTTTCATTCATTCATTTTCCATACCCACTTTGAGAATAAATTCCAGCACCTTCCAATCGCTGTTCCAATTAAATTATCAATTACCAATATGAAAAAAAAACATTCTGGCCACAGTTTCAGAGCCCCACTACAACCAGGAATGTCTCTTCTATCTGGGGCCACATTGCGGTTCTTTGTTTATTAAAGTCCTTCAGTACACTTTTGCCATTTGTGTATACACTGGTTGAACTTTCCCAGCTTGATGACTGTAAAAGACAAATTCCCTGCATGGACCAACAAATCCTCATTCATCATTCACTCATCTGTTTTGTTGCGCCTACCTGTTGGCCGGGGAGCCCACGATAACCCTGTGGATCAGGATCCCGTGTGTCACGTCGGGGAAGCTAGGGTCTCTCAACTTCAACTCAGCAATGATGCTGAAGCCAAGGGACAAAACAAGAACACACCCAAACTTAAATGAGAGCACAGTTCAGCGGTTCCATAACTAGACTACACACATACACATTTAAGCGGTTACCTGGCATTCAGGGTCAGCATCATGACACCGATGTACCGCCGCTTGGTCTCCGTCTCGCCAAACCAGGACTCTGGGAGAGTGTAGGGAGAGTAGAAATCTTTTTAAAAGTTTATTTTATGGAATTTCTTGTTTATTCGATCATATACAGTGGAGAGATACAGAAAATATGAAAGCCCCAACCTTCCATTGGATATTGCCGTTTACAGTATAATGATAGAGCCTGATTTTCATTCTTATTCTCCTGCAAACAGGAAATATGCTTAACGCGGCAGGACTTCAAAGCCGCCGTACTTGTCATTCTTGCCGTTCTTACTTTTTTTCTCTGCTGCTTTATCGAGGAAGAGTCTCACGCGATCAGAGGGGATGGCGAAGGAGATCCCTGCAGTGACCTTCATGGTGTTTATACCGATGACTTCACCATCCTGATGAGATAAGAGATGAGATGCACTTAATACTTTAACAAAGTACTTTATAGATGTGCACCCATACCTTATTTGGCTGACGAGAACTTTAATATGAGTACTTGCCAATTCCGAGTACTAAAACTTTACTGACCCTGGCAATCCTACATGAAATCTTTGAAATTATTATATTTGAAAAACTTTCATAGTGTTATTCTAATCAAATGTCACCCCCCTTTCTGTATTCATGGTGGAATTAGTTATTGATCATTTCAGTATCATCAAACAGCACTATAATAGTATTCATTAATTAGTTTCTAGTTAAGTTTTATTAACCAGTGGTGTGCTGATAATACTCCAAAATGTATTTCATTTACTTTCACATCCAAAAAGGGATCACAGTGTATATACTGTATAACAACAAACAAAAAGCTGCAAAAAGCATCAATTTGTATTCAAAACTTCAAGGTTCTGTCATGTAACATTAATAATTGTACATAAATGTATCATTGTAAAATCCCCTGTTCCTTGTTCTTCCAATGTTACACGTCACAGCAATCTGAACAGGTTCAATGGCTCAACTGGTTCAATGGCTTCTTTTGAATCCGATGACTAACATGGAAACGGGATGAGTGACTCACCAAGTTAATCAGGGGACCTCCAGAATTCCCAAACTGCAAGACATAAATTAGTCACACATTAGTTCCTGATCTATCACTACACTTCTCATGTGTCATCTCCAGCGCACAGTCTAGCTACATTTTAAACTAAGCTAAATTTGCCAGCAGCCAATGCCTTCACTTATTACTTTAAGTGAACACATGGAAGCTGTAATTCCGACCTACTAACTGGGAATTTCCGACTTCTGACTATGACTGGAACACAGGATTAACCTTAGACTCAGAAATATTTTATATCCTCAAAACATGAACAGGCACATACATACACTCAATATAGCACATGACAAAATACTGACATCGATAGCAGCGTCAGTCTGGATGTAGTCCATGTTGGAGTTGGACAGGCCGAGCTCTTTGCTGCATCTCTGTGCTGAGCTGACGATGCCTGATGTGATCGTGTTCCGGAGTGCAAACGGGCTGCCCATGGCAACCACAAACTCCCCTTGTCGAATATCAGAGGACCGACCAAGGGTGAGAGTGGGCAAAGGATGCTACACATCAGGGGAGAGAGGGAGAGGGAGAGGGAGAGAGAGGGAGAGAGAGAGAGAACTGTCAACTCAACAGCACATGCTCATAGATCAATACTTCCAGTTTGTTCTATTTGTATCTACATCCTATTCTTTACTGTTGCAATGATCCAATTTCCCTACAAGGAATCATTTGTGTTTCTTACCTTACTGTCCCATGGAAAGAGATATGAAACAAACCTTTATGTTTGCTGTCAAATAGCAACATACAATTCCCAGAGCAGAGAGTATGGCAGGACCATTGCTCACCTTGGCAGTGATTTTGATGGTGGCAATGTCTGCCACTTGATCAACATCTTGCACAGTGGCATGGTACGTCTCTCCATTGGTGAGCTTCACACGGACACCTTTTTTGTTGGCCACAACATGGGCATTGGTGACGATGAGACCATCGTTACTGATAATGAAACCAGAGCCATTGGATACAGGGACTTCCCTTCCAGAAAATGGGTGCCTGCATCAGTAAAAACAGGGGTTAACTTTTTCAGCCTGGGCCTAAGATTTATAATTTGGGTTTATGAGTTGTGAACTAATTTCAGCCACCAACCCCTAGTTGAATAAACCAGACAAGGCAGATGGATCAGAAGCTACCAATTAATCCTGACTAACTTGGTAAAATTAACTAACTAACTAAGTAACTAACTAGAATAAATGACTACTTTAAGATATTTTAGTTCTTTATTATGAAATGTAATATGCCTTATTCCCCCTTCTGTACTTATTCAGCCAACTTACCTGCCTACAATTTCAATGTACACGACAGCTGGAGTGGATTTTTCGACTACATCTGCAATAAAGTTGTATTTAAAGCGGGGGCTGTCAGGTTTGTAGGGAGACGCGCACTGGGCTGATCGCAGAATATGTTCAAGAACCGACCCAGAAAATGATGCTCTCTTGTCGCTCACTTGTTCGTCGTTTTTACTGTCCAAAAGTGCTACACCACAAAGTCCCAAACCAACGGCCACTGACTTGAGGAAACTCCCCCGGCCCCTGGTACTACTGCCCTGACCACCTCCTGCCTTCCATGTAGGAGCTCTTCTGTCAATGCATGCAGTTCCGTCGCTGCCTTTTGTCCTTTTGTCACATATCAAAACGGACGACACTCGGTCAACAGTTCTTTCGGCCACAGAGTTAAAACCACGTCTCTGATCTCGAGTGTGCCTCCTGAGGAACGAGAACAAACAACGATTGACAACATGTGAGGCCATGTTGCATCACTCCAGTGACAGCTTCGGTAGTTTTTAAACAGCGAAACAACGTTTTGTATTGAGATACGATGGGGCTTTGTAAGAACCGTCCGCTTTATATCAATCGTAAAATTCACGCAGCGTGTATGAGTGAAATCACAACACGATTACTTCCTTGGGATCTCAACGTTGTCCACGGCAGACATCAGGCAAAGTTATCTGTGAGACAGCAGGTTATGAACTCCGAATCGATCCCGGAAGTTGGTTTGGGTTTTGAACATGCGCAGTAGAAGACACACTACGGGTGCACATTCAATGGCAGCAACGTTAAAAACACACGAAATTCATTTTTATATAATTTATCATTTAACCCTTATTTTTTTATGTTCAAGATAACTGCACATTTGACCTCTAAAGTAACATTCTTCACCTTTGCACACAATTCTATAAATAATAATAATAAACTTTATTGTATAGCACTGCAAAGAAGAACTAGAGCAAATGCAAACAATAGCAGAAAGAACAAGCAATAACAAAAAGAGAGTAACCATAATGGACTACAAACAAAAAAGATGAAAATGTTAGCAGTTAAAAGCAAGTTCATAAGCCATCTATTTCTTTAAAAGAAAGCAATAAAATCTTAAATCTAGTGTAAATCAAGTGGAAGCCAATGCAAGTTGGCTGGTGTGCTCATCTAACTAAGGAAAACAGATTACATTTTGTGTGGACATGTACAAGCATGTATTATGTCGAACAAAACGGAAGTGACGCATACTATTTTCGGAAATGACGTAGTTTAATTTCGTCCAAAGGTAGCAGTGGTGAGAAATTCAAAATTTGCAGGCAAAAGCTAGCAGTCAATCTCAACGGGATACAATTAGCCGACGACTCAGCGATTCCGACCAGCACCAAATATCTCATGTCGTATTGGTAACATCTGTTTTTTTTAAACTTATTTTTGTCTGAGGGAACCCGGGAGGTGAAATATATATGTTATTAGCTTATGAGTCAACTAACGTTAACTACGCTGTAACTTGACCCTGCTTCCGTAGTATATTGGCCAATGTTAACTGTACACTCAAGAAGAAGTCATGTGATGGCTAACAGTTATATCGTTATGACTTTTAAATTAGGTGTGGCGAAAAATAGATGAGACGAGGAACGGCAAGAATCGCAAAACGATAACAATACGGTAGTAGTCCTTGTTACTTGCCTCGTTTGCATTAACTAAAAGTAAGGGTATCATGTTGACGTCATCGAAATATAATGCCCGAATCAGCGAAAGAGTAGCATACAAAGACTCTGTACCTTTAAAAATGAACCCGTACAATACAATCACACCAGGCAAAGACTTAATATGGCAGCTGAAGGCAAACCGGGACCGCACGATTTACATCCCACCTGAGAACAGAGGATTACCTTCAATAACAACTCAAGATGCACTAAATGTCGCAAGTCACGTGGAGTCCACAATGATGGACGATGGGTCTTCGGTTTGTGGAGATCCAGTCTCTTTTCCCTTCCTGAAAAGCATGGAATCGCGTGACCATCCACTGCAACACACCCAGGCCCACTTTGAATCTCCTGCCAAGGTGTTTGCTAAGCTGAAATCCAAAGTTCAGAGAAGCATGGTGTGTGTGAAGGAGGGGCTCCAAACTGAGAAAGATATGCTCTCTAGAGTTAAGGAGAATCAGGGAGCAGCATTCAACTCTCCTAGGAAGGGGAAAGGGAACATTTGGACAATTGAAAATATCAAGGAGACTCAGAGGTGTAATGTTTATCATGATGAAGCTGAGGCCCTGACTCTCTCACTTACACCATCTCCAAAGAAAAGCCAGAACTATATATTCTCTGACTTAAGCTGCAAACCTCTACAGGAAATGTCTCCTATGAAGGACATAGGACATTCTTTCAAGCCAAGAAATGGATACACACTGACAAAGCGACCTGTCCTGGAACCAACAGATGTGCCATATCCCCTTATTTTGGTCAATTCAGATCAAACTCTGAGACCACCCCCTCTTTTCAGAGACTTGGATGTCTTTAAGAGGCCCTACAAAACTCCAATAAAGGGTCAGCCATCTAATTTGTCTACAGAAGATGGCACTGGGTCACACGTCCACAGTAAGTTCTCACTGATTCCTTTAATTAAAGTTAACGCGCACACACACACAAAGCCTAAGTCAACCAGACAGATGTCACTAATTCACTGATTTGTTTCACTGTTTGAACAGAGGCATATGTTTCTCTGGACAAACTTCCTCTGATGTCCCCAGCCAAGATGTTTGCTCACATGAAGGAGAGGGAGAGGAAGAGAAAGTGGGAGCAGCAAGAGTTTTACAAAGTCAGCAGCAATACAAGGAAGCTCAGCAATGGAGGTGAGAATGTAGTGAAAGAGTGGAACATCTGCACCTTATGAAATTGTATTAGCTGATTAAAATCACTGATGTGGGTCCAGCAAATTATGGTGCACCCATATTTTTGTCAGTTGTATTCGGGCCTTTTTCATTTGCCAACACACAGAGTTAATATTCCTTGTGTTGTTTGGATGAGCACCTATGGGAGTTGGTGAGGCCAGGGTTGCATGCTGGGGCTACCACAGGGGTACCTCCCTTTACAGAGGTTTTGTTGAATAAAGCCCTCTAAGACTTACACCTACAGTAGTTCACAATATTTCACCCAATAATTTCTAATGTTACTATTGGTCTCAGCAACAAACTCCCAATTGCATGGCTGACCCTCTTTAAATCGCCTGCCCTGCAGTTCAGAAACCCAATTTAAGTTTTACCCCGTTGTGGGAGACTAACATTTCCCAGATTATGTTTTAACGAATGCAGCATTTTGAAATGTAAGGAGTCATAAGTCCATGCTCATAGCTTGTCTCTCTGTGTATCATGTCTTTTCATAGGCCCCACCTGTCAGCCACAGGACAGGCTAACCTCCACTGCTTTAGGTGAGGATAACACTCACAACGACTCGAGCGTGGATGTTTTTGGCAGTGTTCCAGGAAGTTCATTTCCTGCCAACCAGTCAGAGATGAACCCATGCAGGCCTGATGCCACTGATAACCAATCAGAGACTGATCCCAGTGATGACGTGTCGCCTCCAGCCGTAAAACGACGTCAAATCCTGGTAGAAGACCCGCTCCTTCACGACTCACTAGAGACCTCCACCTTGAAGAAACGTGAGACAATGTTCATTCATCAACATCATTGCTACTCTTTTGTCAGTGAAACAACATTCATTCTCGCTTCCTCATTTTAGGGAATTGATTCGCTTGTTCAACCACCCCCATTAATTCCTTCACTCACTCATTTAGCTTTATTTGACTTCTCTGGCAGCATAAGGCTGTGGTCAGTCTGACAGACATCACTAATGTTTTCTGCTCTCACTCTTTGAACAGAGTGTTATGTTCATCTGACAAAAGTTCCTCTGATGTCCTCAGCCAAGATGTTTGCTCACATGAAGGAGAGGCAGCAGCAAGAGGCTTACAAAGGCAGCAGCAGCACAAGGGAACACAGAAATGGGGGTGAGTGGGTGTGAGAAATGTTGAATCCAGCAAAGCACTGTGCACCAGAATTAAGTTTCTCTTCTGCTATTTATGTATTTTAGCCTAGTTCTTGTTTTGGTTTACCCATGTTGCATAGCATGATGAGTGGAGTACAAAATCCAATCGTCATGTTCGTCATGTTCATCATGTTCGTCATGTTTCCAATTTCAAGTCATGTTTCCTGTTTGTTTTTAAAAATGTAATGATTATTTGTTTTTCTCTATAGGTCATAGCTGTCCGTCTCGGGACAGCCCAGCCACCACAACATTCGATAGGGGTGTGCTGGAGGATGACACATCCTTGAATGCTGGTGGAAATCCTTCAGGAAGGGCATTTCCTGTCAACCGTTCCCAGTTGGAGGTGGCTGACAGCCAATCAGATATTGATCCTAGTGATGACGTCCTGCTCCCCCCTCTGAAATCACGACCTGCTCTGGTAGAAGACCCACTTGTCATTGATTCGCCACGCATCGCCTTCCCAAAGAAACGCGAGGCTGTGTTCAAGCGCAACACACGGCCCTCCAACGTGAGTAGAACCTGAGTTAAGAAATAAATGCTTTATTTTATGGTCAATTTTAGACTAGAACTAGATATCAACAATGCACAATTTTCCTTATTGAGTTTGTGTTTCTCTCTGTCTGACAGGCAACAGAGGTTTATCTCATGAAGTGGTCGATGAAATGTAATCGTAATGGCCTGTATGTTGATGGAATCCACAGGTAAGTGCAGTTGGAAACTATAACATGACCAAACTCTTTAGGTGTTTTGTTAGGTGTGAGAGGTTTCCATAGAGAAAAAAGAAAAAAGTTTGTAATTTTGATAGAAAAGCGAGAGTTAACTTAACTACTTACACCTAACCATAGTTCTCTGATACAGTGTAATGCACGATTTCTTTCTAGGTCTTAATCTTCGGTGCAATTAACTTGAATACTGCTTTTTCTCCAAGGGAAGACAATATTCCATGGCACAGTAACATCATTGTGGAGAGGGTTTCTAAGTCTGTGCTGAAGACTGTCTCTGGAAGGACTTACATCTTGGTTGGCAAGATGAACAAGGACGTTGATTCTGGTAAACCAGTAGCACAATGAGGATATTATGAACATTCACGACAGTAAGACAAGCTTATGCTGATACTAAATACGGTATGCACTAATATTTGTTGCGGTTGCTTTTGTCTTTTCCTTTGCAGAGTTGCCAAAGTGGCTTTTGAGGAAGTTTGTTTATGGTTTCCCTCCAAACTGGAAGATGTATTATGAGAAGTTTCTGTCAGAGTCAAGAGAGTAAGATTATTAATTTCAATCCATGGATATCTAAAGTGATTGATATTGAGTGGAAACCGTATCTACAAATACTTAGTTTGTTGCTTGTTACCAATATGAGGTTTTCTGATGAACTATTTTTTGTTTGTTTGTTTTGACATTAGTAATCCCAGCATGCAAGCAGAGAGGAGCAGTAAAGGGAGAGGCACAGTGGCCTGGCCAGCGTCTGAGAAACCCGCCACCAACATCTATTTGAAATGGCTTGGGCCCAGGCCTTTAAAGACACGTAAGTACAGGACAAATGCTCCAGAACTCGATTCAGTTGACTAATACAATACATGTCCAGGAATACTCTGTCTTTGTGACATGGATGCAGAGACACTGACAAATTAGGTTCAGTACATACTGACACACATGGTGCAAGGACAACCCGACCTCATGCTGTGCAAAGGGACATTGCAAGAAGTCAGTGGAAGGTAGACTATATGTGTCTCCTGTCCTACCTCCGTCATTCATGGGGGTTTAGGGATCTATAGTTCCTACTAGTGTTTTTGTTTGTTACTCACATTATTTATTTTTATTAAAATTAAATGATGTATTGGAAGCCAGTGCAGAATAAGTAATGCAATAGTTAGTTTTTTTAAATTTTAATTCTACTTATTCTCTCCTTAGCTGTTTCCTGTCCTCCTACCACCTCCTCTTTGCCCAGTGATACGAAAGTGTCTCGAAGTGGTCGGGTGATTAAGCCACCTCTAGAGTATTGGAAAGGAGGGCGGGTCACCCTGGACGCCAACATGAACGTCACCATCCATGACGGTTATGATACCACCATCTGCAAAGCCTGTAAGCATCCAATGATACGTTCACATGGATCACACAATAGTCCAGAATGTAATGAGTCTGTCTGGTCACCCTTCTCTGCAAATTGATCAGATCAAACGATATAGTAGCACTTGACACTCAACAATGTGGCGATGGTTTATTTCTACATCTTGCAGCAGGTCACTTCACCGGTCTCCAGAAGGCCGTCACAGAGACCTACCAGGGTGTTCCTGCCCTGCAATGAAGGTAAAGATACAGAAATACTGCAGTTCTACTACTGTGTGAGTTGTTGTTGTTGTTGTTGTTGTTGTTGTTAGGTGCATGCTTACAAAGTGCCCTCTATTTCCAGGCTCTAGTAGCAACAATGAGTCATCTGTACCCCTGAGGAAGGTCAAGACCTCACACCGCAAACGTAACAGAGCCAAGGCCAACCTTGAGAAGAAGTCCTCCAATCAACTTGAACTTCCTGAGGAGGCACTGACCAGTCACATTAACAGTCCCGAAGAATGGTGTGGCATAACCACAAGGTCCAGCCAAAGGTGTCGAGTCACACAGACAACCTCTTATACAGATCGTGTCCCTCAACCTCAAGTTCAGCCCAATCAGAGCTCAAAACTGTGGTCAAAAAAACTGAATTGCCATCATGACACCGGCACCTCCCCTGTGAGTGTGTTGCTGAGGAAACCGAATATGCCAGCACCCGCTGAACCTCCCACAGTTGATGATAAAGCATCAACATCAGGGGACGAGTTTTCCATTACCAGGAAGAAGAGGGGAAGGGAGGTGCACAGGAGATGGGACAGGAAGGTTCCTAAAAAGTCACAGCCAAGTCACTTGTCTCCACCGAGTCAGCCAGCGAGTTCCTCAGAGGACAGCGGGAGGGCATTAAGGAAGAGAACCGCTGTTTCAAGAACGAGTGACGCTGCGCAGAAATCGAAGGTGCATAAACAAAACAAATGCAACAAAACATCGCCACCTCCAAAGCCTGCACCCAGGCTGATCCAGTCCAGCAAGAAAAGCAACAAGGGAAACAAAAGTGTAAGCAGTAACAAAGTGATTACACAAGAGAAAGATGAAGACGAGTGGACTGAGTCAGAGCTTCTGAGGCTGCAAGAGTAAGTTTCATATTCTCACAGGACAATAAACCTTTTACAGAATTGGAGTAATGCATTCTGTATCATAACTCTTTATCTCAATACTCTGTGTGTGCTTGTGAATGTCGTTCTGTGTTTTCTAGGGCTGTGACCTCCTGCCCGAAGCACATGGGGAGCTACTGGGTAAATGTGGCCATGATGGTTGGTACACGCTCTGCAGAAGAGTGCCAGAAACAGCACACATCCCAGGGGATCTTCCAGGCCCCCACTAAGAGACCCAAGAAATCCAAAAAGGGGGAAACGATAAAAGAGCCAGGTAGTGAGGTTCACTGGTTTATGTTTGCATTGGGATGTACAGTACTGTGCAAACTAGGCACCCTAGATTTTTCTAAATACAAATTTGGTCTTAGTTGTTTGTGTGTGTTAGTGTGTCAGAATTTTTGTTTAGAAACATTTCATTTAATTATTCTTAAAAGCATTTTCACTTTACAGAGTTTTTACATGTGCCTAAGACTTTTGCACAGTACTGTATATTAAACTCTTAAGCCTTATAGACAAATATTTACCTATTGCCTATAATTGTCTATATTTTTGATGTAAGAATTGGTCTATCTATGTGATATTGTGACGAAGCACTGATGAAATGATAAATATATACAGATTATTTAAAAAGTCACTTTTCTCATGTCAGATTTTTCCAACATAGTGTGAGAGCTTCTTCAGATAATTGCCTGTACAGAGAAGGCATGAAGTTGTTCTTTCACCTTCTTTTCTCAAAGCTATTATATACAGCAACATACCAGAGCAGATTTGAAAGAAAGGAAGCACAGAATTGTTTAGATTTTGACATGCAATGTGTCTGCGTAGTTGTAGAGCCTCCCACAATAACTGCCCGAGTGGGAACCTTGAAGAGAAAGCAGCAGGTCCGTCAGTTTCTGGATGCCATGCCCAAAGAAGACCTCGACGACGTCTTCAGCAGCTCATCTATGCAGAGTAAACGATTCCAGGTATCTTTCTGTTTCACATTCTATGTATCGTCCTCATTTCCTGTACACATTTAAACCTCGTTTCCTTGAAAGTGTGAGTGGCTGTAGCAGGCTTGTGACTGGAAGGAAAGGGGGCTTGGGATGGAGTCAGTTCGACTTCCTGGACCAGCAGGGAAAATGTGGGTGGGGAAAGTGAATGACTACTGTTGAGTTGCCCTTGTTGAGCACAGCAATTAACTCTCAACTGCTCCAGTAGAGCTGCTCAATGGCCAACAGTAGAAGACTGTGTACTTGCAGCTCCCAGGTATAAATATATGGTGGGGTCCAAAAGTCTGAGTCCACTACCAAGAACCAAGTTTGTTTTCATAATTTTATCAAAAACTAATAAACATTTTTTTCTCAGTTGATACTTCTTATTCAAGAATACGTTATTTAGAACTGATACAAATCAAAATTTTAGATCTTTTGAGAAATGCTTGTATGAAATTGAAATATATCTGAATATCTTGTTTGATAAGGTTTTCTCAGATTGTCACACCATATATTTCATTCAAGTATTACCACATGTATGTGACTTTTAACAACTAGATATTGACTAAACTAATATTGCTAGTGCTTTAACTTTGACTTCTGTTGAAAAATATTTTAAATATTTATATTTTTTAAATGAAGTAATCTTGTTTGAGAGATATCATTTGACTAAAAGAAAAATATTTTTGATAAACGAAATAAAAGAGTCCTAGTAGTGGACTCAGACTTTTGGACCCCACTGTATGCATGTATGAATGTGTAGCAGGGCGTTGCTGGAAAAGAGCATGCATGTGCAGGTGACTTTCCCTGGCTAAATAAAGGTCAAAGAAGTGGCACGATGGTGTGAATTTGATAACTCCTTGATATGAAACTTTTGTCTTCTCAGCAAAAATTTAAAATGTTATACGAGGAGTCTCCATCTAGTGGTTATAATACAATATGACATGAATAACATTTTCCCCTTCCTGTCCCTAGCTCCCTTCCATGTCTCCCAGTGGGAAGGAGCATGGCTTTAAGTTCTCGGACCACGAGCCCCTGACCCCTGTGTCGGCTGGCTTCCCTACAGCAAAGACCCCTCAGTGTCTCCATATCACTCCTGGCATGATGGGCTCTCCCAACAGGTGAACAAAGTTGCCTTCTGCATTCTAGTTTATCTCACTTTTAAAAAAACATGAAATATCTTGATTACTGTATGGTAACTGAAGCCTTATTTGTTCTTAATTTTAAGGAACAATGGCGACAAGTACATCTTCCAACTCCAGAAGAGAATGAAAAAAAATCAGGTCAAACATGGTCCTTTTTCAAAGGTACGAACTTATGAGGGCTCATTTCTAAGATTCTTGTAAATGAGAATAATGTAACAGAGTGCTTGCATGCACTGTAACAATCTTAACTCTAAGATTATTAACAATACAGAACAATGTTTGTTATATATATTTTTTCCCTTCTTTCAGAGCTTCGCACCCACACCATCAGTGAAACGAACAATGAGAAGATGTGTTAACACGGGTAGGTTTCCTCAAGAACACACTTGTCATTTGAGCCGATGTAGTGAAAGCGTTTTAGAAATTTGAACCTTAATTATGTGTAGAGTTGCTGCAATGTCACACTCAGATTTTCATGATGCAAAGTTTTGAATTCTGCATGTGTTGCACTTCCTCTGCAAAATGAGTTTTGTTATTTAACGTGATCCATACATTTCCCTTTGACTAGAAAATGATACCTTTGTCATGTGGGAGATGTTTCCAGACAGCGATGCCGCTGAAAGTGGAGAAGAGGAAGATTTTTACTTCTCGGACAAGGACTGATCGGGACCAGAGTTTTTGCAGCTTCATATGGTTAAAAACATTCAGTTTAATTAAAATCAATAGAAATGAGGTGAAACCTGAAACTTCTTATTATTGTCCAAAACAGGATAGTGATCCCCAGCAAAGTTACATGAAATAATTGTGTTGAAAATCTGTTTGACTGCTCTTTGATCATCTCTTGTTTTTTATTGAAACCTCCTAAAATACCGTGTAATGAGTTACTTCCTTTGGTCATTTCTCTAGCATTGCCACAAACTCCTCTTCAGTCCCACATGCATTGCCTATTTTTTCCCCACCAGTGCCACATGTCATCACTGAGCTTTCATTTCCATTACATGGTGAATTTATATTGAGACAGCTTTCATACTGGTGCCCTTCAAAACTATTCTCCTTGCACATTTTCATTTGCTGCAAATGGATTTTAAAATACTTTCATCTGGGTTGGTCTGAAATCATCAAATTTAAGTACTCCAAGCAAAGTGGAAAGGAAATTCAGTAAATATGTCTGTTAGTTAACAGGGTTTGTAATGATCCTTTCATCATTATCTGAACGCACAGTACAATGTTCAGATTTTTAAGTAAACTTCAGAATTGAACAGGGAAAAATTAAAATTTAAAACTGCTCTTTCACATATAGAGGTGGGACAGTTATTTATTTATTTATTTTCTTGGGAAGCTCAGGAATTTAAATCAGATGTTGGTGTAGGGTGGACTGGACTCATGTAGGCCAGGGTGCTTGATTTCTAATCTTTTAAACATTAGGTCCTACAGAATGTCGTTTTTAGCATTGAAACTGCGTGGCCTGTAACAG
Source organism: Hoplostethus atlanticus (assembly GCA_034670405.1). NCBI lineage: Eukaryota > Metazoa > Chordata > Actinopteri > Trachichthyiformes > Trachichthyidae > Hoplostethus > Hoplostethus atlanticus. The sequence continues at coordinate 5,376,994 of JAXDDX010000004.1, forward strand.
TATATTTATATAATATACTCATATTTGAGCAGTCTGAAATAATTTCACAATGTTTAACATGAAATATCAACAACACTGTCTTGGTGTTTATTGGTATGTCCCTGTAAATATCCCTTATAATTCCTAGGTGCATAAGTATTATTTTATAATAAAATTGTTTTAATAAATAGAGTTGGTTCATTGGAAGATTCTACTAACATGGTTCAAATTGGGAGTTTGAAAAAAAGTTTGTATTCCATTTTCCTGAACTTTGAACATCTTCCACCAAATCTAAGGTACACATATCTACTCAAAGTTCAGTAGTGACGAGTAGTGAGTGGAAAATGTTAGACAGAATACATACATTTTGTATTTTTCACCCTTTAGAGAATTTTTTTTTTTTAATTTGGATTTTGTTTTGTCTTATGAAATTTTAAATACATTTTGATATCTAATATAGATGATTAATCAAAATATAAATGTAGTCTTTGTTAAAATCTGCAAATTTAAATAGATCTTTCATAATTACTGATTGAAGAAATTACATGTACAGTTAATCAATTGGGGACAGTAGTTTTTAAAGTTTTCAATTAATGCCATGACTAAATAGACTTTAACATGGTGTTAATAAATCTGGACAAATAAATAAATCCAGATGAGCATTGAGCTTACTGATATCGTGAACCCACATGAACCATACATTTCTTTTAGTATTGGATATTGAGACCTGTATAACTTTATAAAATTAAATTATTATCAGGGGAGGGTGGAGTAATTGCTGCTGATCAGTATGGAGCCTGATCTGTGCTGAATCCTATTACTTTTACTGCTGCAACGAGTTATATATTTCATCTATTAATAAATAACTGAATTTATACATTTTCAGAATACTTTAATGAAAACAAATATATATATATTTTTTTATTATTATTAGATTTACTAATGTATTTTCCAATTCATTTTCCATCTCGCAATTCATTTGTCCACTGCCACCATTTACACCATGAATGGGACATGGCAATATAGCGCCATGCTGATAATAATAATAATAGAAAGAACCACCCACAGAGATGTAACAGGAGCTCTGATTGGCCAGCTAGTGAGCTTCCGGTAATATTTGTTCATGCTGCAATCCGATCCCAACAATATTTTTCAATCATTTTTCATTCAATCTAAACAATATTTTAAGTATACTTTATTTGTTATACACTAATAATCACTCTGCATGTCTATAATGATTGTGGCAGTACGGTCCAGGCTCCATAGCTCACTATTAAAACTTACTGGAACTCAGTGTTGTTGCACTGGCACATTTTTAATAAATGTAATAATGATATTTGTTTTATAAAATTTTGCAAGCAGAAACTGGAAAAAGTATTTGCCATTGATTGGAACAGGGATTATATTGTTCGAAATAGCATTAATCTCAGACCTATGGATACATGCATTAGGATGCTATTGACATTTAAGTACATTAAAACAATAAATGTAATGCAAAAATATCACGCAGAATTTATCGCAATAGGATGAGACTTTTTGATGCAAAGTCACTGGATATCTGGTCACATGACGGGGCTATCACGTGACAGATGAGTCCATAATGGTCTGACTATAAATCAGAACAGCTGAGCTAGGTGGGCAACTACAACGCGCGAGAACACAATGCCCCTGTGAGTTTTTACATCATTATATACACTAAAGGTTGTTGTTTTTCCCTCTCTTGCAGGTGTTTAGGGAAGGAAGTATATAGTTAGATAGGCAGTTTAACTGTTCCGGCTACGTAGCGCACCTCGTGGTTTCTGTCGGTTTTGCTGTGTGTGATCTTGACCTAGATATCTGATTACCAGCTGGTTATAGTCGAGGATTCACATAAACTACCATGTATTTTTCGTTTGCAAGTTAAGACGTGGCGTATAACTTATTTGTGCGTATTTGCGTGTTAATGAATGCGGTGGTTTGATCTACTTAGATCACATTAGACTTCCTGTAGCTATCGCCTGCTTTCAAGTAACGTCAGGTGCTTTACAATGTTTTTTTCTTCTTTGCCAGTCTGCCCTTCACCATCCTCCTGTTGTGCAGCCCGTTGGTCTGGAGTGGATACCTTGAATATGATCAAGATGTCTTGTGAGCAAATTAACTTCTAAAGCCCTTCCTCAGTCTCAGTATAATTTGGTTCTTCATATTTGTGCCTCTCCTCATGCAAACTATTTTTGTAAACATCTTGAAGGTCAAGCCTTAACAGAGTTTTTTCATAGGCAGGGATCAGTCTTGGCAGCCCCCATCTACAGATGTATATCAAAAGGGAAATGCCTGCTAAAAGAAATTCTTAGACAAGCAGTGTCTGTTGTTTGATCATTGCAGACACTAACCATAATATTTACATAGACTATATGCTCTTGAGGGAACATTTCAGTGATGGAAACTAGACCGACAAAGGATGGTTTCACAGTTCTGAATTAGGCTGAACCTGATCTTGAAATGTTGTAATTGTTTTCCTTAGGGTACCGGAGGAGTGGGCTCATGTCGGCCGGGTCAGCCCCTCAGAGGAGCTGGAGCTGACCTTTGCCCTGAAGCAGCAGAATGTTCACCTACTGGAGGAAGCGCTCAGACTGGTGTCAGACCCTGACTCGGCACTATATGGTAGGACTCTGCTTAGTTCTCTAAAAGTATATCTAAAAAGATTTCTTCACTTGCATTGTGAGCTTATTGAACTTCTACCAGAAAGGGAACTGCCTGTGGCTGTAATATCTACTGACAGATGATTGCTTTCACTTCTCTATCTGGTGGCAGTAATCCATAAACCCTAAAGCTCTAGCTCTGTCCTGCATTTGTATGAATTTGAAAATGTACGTGGGAGTTGATTCTGGCAATAGGACAAGAGATTTATTTTCTTTTGCTTTTCAAAAAAATATGCAGCAATTACTGCAACTGTCTCAGATAGTTGAGTATTGAAAAACCCCTTTTGTCTTCAACAGGTAAGTACTGGAGCCTAGAGGAAGTCGCTTCCCTTGTGCGTCCGTCTGAGCTGACCCAGAAAGTGGTGCGTCAATGGCTGCAGAGTCATGGGGTTACAAACTCCCTGACTGTCCACACGGAGGACTTCATCCAGTGCACCATGACCGCAGAGTAAGCCTTTTTCAACAACATGTATTCTGGTTACTCAATAACGGCTATCATTGGCACTTGACAAAGTGAAGGCGCAAAAGGTTGTTTTTCTGCTGTTCCTCAATGTGTGAAATGTGCAAAGGCATGCAATGTGTTTCGTGGGACAGTTCCTGTTTTCATTTGTCATTGGATGAAATCAAAGGGACTTTGAGCTGGAGACTGTTGCCCGTACTAAAATGAATTAAGATAAAACAACGTTGCTGAATTCCATAACCGACTCCTTGCCCTTCCTCCCTATAACAGTTGTACTTGCCGCCAGTAGTAACTGTCCTCTTGGCCTAGATTTAAATGATTCAGTTCATCTATCGGTTTTGCATGTAGGCTTGTGAGTTTCTCAAACAAATATACTTGGAATATGCACGACCATGAGCTGGTAGTTGGTGTTGGTATTTAGGGCGTAATGGGTTTGGTTCATTTTCTGCTTAAGGGTGGCGGAGACGCTGCTGCCAGGTAGCAAGTTCCACCGTTACGTCAGAGATGGCCATTCTCTGGTGAGGTCATCGTCTCCGTACTCTGTTCATGACGATGTTCACCAGCACCTTGACTTTGGTGAGCACCGTTTCTATGGCTGTCAGATGTATATTTATCATTATGGTTGCGGTACATGTTTGGGTTAGGACTCGGAGGGTTATTTATCTTTACTCCTCCCGCAGTTGGAGGGCTTCACCGCTTCCCGCCCAAGGGACAGGACCTCAGCAAGGCCTCCTCTAATAGGAAGCATGAGCACTCTAAGGCATGGCCGCACCTTGGTGTGACTCCTGCCATCTTGAGGTCCCGCTACAACCTGACAGCAGCTGATGTGGGATCAGCTCAGAACAACAGCCAGGCAGTCGCTCAGGTAGGAAGGTCTCTACTAGGAGTGTATATACTTTGGTTTGTCTTGGCTTCATAACTAACCAATGAATGTAATACAAAACCCCAGATTCTACAACTGTGCTATTGTACTCTCACTTTAATCAACCTGCTTATCTTTTAGTTCTTGGAGCAGTACTACCACCCTGCCGACCTCTCTGAGTTCATGAGCCTGTTTGGCGGGAGCTTCCAGCATCTGTCAAAGGTGGACCGGGTCGTTGGCAAACAGGGAGGCAGGCAAAGCCGGTGTGGAGGCCAGTCTGGATGTGGAGTACATCATGAGCACAGGGGCAAACATCTCCACTTGGGTCTTCACTAACCCAGGTCAGTACGGAGCAGGTCTTGTCTCAGTTTCTAAATGAGAGAACGTTTTGCAAATATTACAATATTCAGATTAAATGTCTCCCCTTTTTCCACCAGGGCGTCATGAGTCCCAAGAGCCTTTCCTCCAGTGGCTGGTTCTGCTCAGCAACATGTCTTCCATTCCCTGGGTCCACACTATCAGCTACGGGGACGATGAAGACAGCCTGTCTGCTGCCTACATGATGCGCATCAGCACAGAGTTTATGAAGGCTGGCGTCAGGGGCGTCTCCTTGCTCTTTGCTTCTGGTTAGTAATGGGGGGGGCATACAGAACCTATTTACAAATCTAAATGCCCTGTACTTGTAGCACAGCAATGTCAACATATCGCAAATGGCAACCAGTACATACATAGGGTGGACAAAGTAATGGAAACACCTACCAATATATAACTAAAGTACCCAATGAGCAGGAAGACTACTCTTTGCCTTAGGAACTGCTTCTGTCCTTCTTGGTCTCCAGTTCTTTTGGTGGATGAAGGAGACGGAAATCACTTAACCCTCTGTACTCCACAACTTCCCATAAAGGCTCAATGATGTTTAGATATGGTGGAGGCCACAGAAGCCGTTTGACTTCATTATGGTGTTTATGAAACATTCTTGCTCTTGAATTTGTCTACCAGTGTGCATGGGGGCATAATCATCCATATGGGAGCATTTGCACCTGGTCTTGTAAAATGCATGGTCACATGGTCATATTCCCTGGCCCCAACCATGTAGAACAATCATCGTGGGTTGAAGATATTTGCTTCCTCGTAAACGTAAACTCTGACTCTGACGTAACCTATGACTGTGCAGACCATTATTTTTTTTCCCATTGTTCAGGGTTCCAGGTTTTGTGCTCCTTACACCAGGTTGTGTGTCTTTTGCTGTAATGTGGGATGGCTGATGTTATTGTAAAAGGAGACGGCTTTGGTCTCTTGGGCAACATATCCAAGTTGCTGTGGAGCTGCTCTGTTCTTGATGTCAGATTATTGTCTCACCTGAAACATGAGTACACCACCATGCTTTAAATACACACCCATAATGGCATGGTGGCTTAGGAAAAACATGTGGGCAGTTTACCTTGGTGATGTAGCATTTTCCGTGACGTACGCTAATACTAGCTGAATCGCCAATAGATCCTCTATTGAAACAACATCTTTTTTTTCTTTTTTTTTTCTCTGTTGAATCTCATCTCATATTTAGGTGACAGTGGTGCTGGCTGCAGACATTTGACTAAAGTACAAAATTCCTTCAGGCCCAGCTTCCCCGCCTCAAGGTAAAACATTGACTCCATTACTGTATACTACAAACTATTTTCTGGCTGCTAACATCCTGTGCCCTCCTCCTCCCTCCCAGCCCATATGTGACTACAGTAGGAGGAACCTCGTTCAAGAACCCATTTAAGGTGACCTATGAAGTTACAGATTACATCAGTGGAGGAGGTTTCAGCAACGTGTTCAAGATGCCTGACTACCAGGTATCTGCTTATACCTGGTTATCAACTCGTTTGTCAAGCTAACCTGGAAAACGTTGATAGGCACACTGTATGCAGACTAGATTGCCCTCCTGTTCCCCACCCCTACCCTTCCACCAGTCCACATTAGATCTAAGAGCAGTACTGTTAGTAGTGTTAAAGGCCTTCTCTTGGATGGGGACAGCATTTTTGATGATAATTAATGTACTTTTTCCAAACTTGTCACGGTAAATGCAGACAATGTAATTAATGCAGTGTATGCTTGTGTTTCCATAGGCCAGTGCGGTGGACAGCTATCTGAAGGCCGTAGCAGCAGGCCTACCTCCACAGACGTACTTCAACTCTAGTGGAAGGGCCTATCCAGACATGGCTGCCCTATCTGATAACTACTGGGTGGTCACCAACAGAATACCTGTCCCCTGGGTCTCCGGGACCTCGGTATAAGACATTTTACTTGATTTATACTTTTTGTGGAATTGGCAATGTTTTAATGTAAGCCAACACTAAAGAATAAACTGACACAGCCATAAAAAGCATCTTTAAAAATGAGTAAATAAAAACAAAGGATAAAATCATCTTTAAAAAGCACTGCAAGCAAAAGAAGAAACACAAAAGCAACACATTAAAAATACTGATTTTATTCAGTCCTAAGCTTCCCAGGCAGGTTCCAAAGTCTAGGAACCCTGATGGCGAAGACCTGATTGCCTCTTGCTTGCAGACTTTGGAACATTACTGCCCTGCCCTGCCTGAGGATCTCAGGCTGCAATCAGACTCAAATGGGCTGAGATAGTCAGTGATAGCTTGAACAGGAATTTGTATTAACAACTCTGAATGCTCACTGTTGTGCGTCATCGTGCCACTTGTCTTCTGATCTCCAGGCGTCTACCCCAGTGGTCGGAGGCATGCTGTCTCTGATCAACGATCAGCGGCTGTTGAGAGGCCTGCCTGTCCTGGGCTTCCTCAACCCTCGCCTCTACAAGCTCAAGGGACGGGCCCTATTCGATGTAAGTCAGCTAATTATTCTACACTCTACTGGAGCGACCTGTCTGTATCGTCTTTTTAAATCACTTCTTAAAACTCTGTTTGACTTTTATGTAATGATCTTTTAATTATTCTTGACCTCCTCTTTTAAAAGACTTTTTTCTTACATTGCCTAAAAGTATTTTTCACACAGTTAAAACTATTGACACGTTTTTTTCAGTCATTAAGCTACTGTAAATAAGTAAGTGGCAGTAGTGAGTAGTCATCACATGCTAAGGTTGGGCATTAAGCAAGGGAAAAGTGTTACAAGGAGGAACAAGGACCACTCTAGGATTAATGTAAATGGCTACACATTTTATACATTCTTGAACTATTTCCTAAATGCTCTCTGTCCTCATCCCCAGGTGACCGAGGGCTGTCACCTGGGCTGTCTTGATGAGCAGGTTCAGGGGAAGGGTTTCTGCGCTGCACCGTCATGGGACCCGGTCACGGGTTGGGGAACACCAAACTACCCTGCTCTGCTGGCTGCCCTGCTGGAGAAGTGACCATCTCCCAAGAGTGCTGCTGAATCTTAAACCATCAGGCTAGCTTCTGTCCTGCAAGGGAGGTAGTGTACCAGTATCACAAATCCTGACCAGGTGTTTAATGCCAAAGGTGAGATGATGAAGGGAGAGGGGGGGGGGGGGGGCAAAACATTGCATTAATCCAGTGCGCAGGTGTCTTTTTGTTTTAAAATTTTAATTTTTTTTTTTTCCCCTACTTCATAACTTTTATCCATTGAAAGAATGGTAGATTGTATGGTACTTGCATCCTGTATCTCTGTAATGGCTAAGTGAATTATTTTTATTATTTTTACCACATGGCTTAAACCTGTTACCTCTAAAAATGCTTTTGGATCGATGTTTGTGGTGGGTTGGGATTCAGATTACTACACTGCAGTTGCCTGCTACTACTGTTCACTGCATCCCACCCCTCTCGCCCAGCGTTTCCTGTGTATTCTCTCGAACACAAATTTTAAAGGCAAGTGAGCTGAATACCAATCCTATGGTTTGGCTTCATGTTCACATAGCAATGGGATGCAATGAACAAGCCTTTTCGTGACTGAACGTACCAATCATATCTAAGATGTACAATCCACACATTTTAATAATTTGGTCATTGTCCTGTGCTAAATCTATATCGGATGCAATCTTTATTTTCCAGATTATAACGCAAATTAAGTGCGTGATTCTTCTCAGGGTGTGTTTGTATATATGGTAAAGGATTGAGATGGCCAAAATACCAGCTATTGAGCATGATTATTCTGGAATATGTGGCCATAGTAAAGTTCTATTGAGACGAGCCAGGTAGTTATTCATCAATCATGTAACAATGAAACTTGTACATGTGTCAATTCTGTTATACCCCCATCGTCTGTATATTGTGCCATATGGAGGGATATGTTCATCCAAAATTTAATTTGAAATGAGCTTGTACTCGCTGCAATAACACTGTATATTGATCAGGTTCTGCCGCAGCTGTAAACCTGCCAAATGCACCAAAATATGTGGTGCAAAAGCAATTCTGCCCACCAGCACCGTGGCACGTCTTTACTAAATTGTAAATTGTGTTCCTCAAAGCAAGTGATATATCATGTGTGAAAGATTGCCTGTTCTGTGTTGATTGTAAACATTTAATAAAGCAAAATTTTTACTTTGATACATAGCTTGATTCTTTATGTAGCTTTTAGACATCTTAAATCCCATTGAGTTGACAATGATTACTGTATAAAATGTACCAGTAATTGCATGTCTTCAGTTACTCAATTGTATGCAGGCTAAAAAGTCACTGAACCACACTCTGGGGCTTTGTTCTTCTTTTACTGTAACAGCTGGGAACTTTGATTTAACTACTTTACTCAACAAAGCATTGTGAAACCGCCGGAAACATCAAATGCTAGTGATGCATTTGTAGAGCTCAAGAGGGACGCTACAGAGTAAGGACAAACATAATACTTTTGTATCTGGTAGTGCAGGGGGAAAATGTTTTAATCAATCACTATTGAAATCACATGGCTATCTACATGATTCTGATATCTTAACGTTGCATTATACAAAAAGAAAATCTGTAAAGAACACCCCTATCCACCCCCAAAACCCAATCATATGCAGGGAAAAAAGGGGAAGTACAACATACTGTGAAGTCTCCAAGAAGAGCTACAGAACATATTACATACGTTACCACAAAGCTTATGCCAAAGAGTGTACAATATGCACACTTGGGGAAAGTACAAAATTGAAAAGCTGTTTCATTGCTCAGGATATATGCAAATTGAATTGTAAAATTATTTTTCAAATTCCTGTTACGGTATAAATAACTTTCTGGGTACAGATCCATAAATCAACATCTTCACAAGAAGAAACCATGAGCTTTTCCTTCCAGGTAACAGTAGGGTAGGAAGTCTGAGGGGGTAGGAGTTCTCACGAGTTCCTTGTTCTCACCTTCACACACACACGTATCAAAAAGTTTATCAAAAGGTCATTTCTCTCTTTCAACCTTTTTATCTAGAGACAATACAAAGAGGGTTTCATATCTCACAACAGAGCAGGCCACGGGAGATTTGTCGTCTGAGGGAGTGGAGATACGGGTTTAATCCTCCAATGTATGCTCACGTTGTTGGTAGGCTAGTTGAGTTGATTCACTGGTTGTTTTTAGCTTTGGCGTGTGTGAGGATGTGAGACTTCAGGTTGGTAGACTGGGCAAACTTCTTGTTGCAGCCGTCAAAGGGGCACACGTATGGGCGGTCTCCAGTGTGAATACGCACATGTGTGCGCAAGTTAAAGTCCAGAGAGAACCGCTTTCCACAGCCCTCAAATGTGCACTGGAGACAAAAGGGAGAGAGTTAAACCTCTACTTGTCTCAACTCTGCTTACATATAAAATATGACATGTTTCAAACAAAAAGCCTGGCATTTAAGATAAAAGCATTTTAAATTGTCTTCCCGTCTTTCTATGGACTTCAATGTACCTCCAGCACTGTAGCCAAAGCAAGCCATGTGATAGAGTTTAACAAATGCAAAATATAAACTTCATTGGGTGCAAAGAGTATTACTTGTTTCAACTACTGAATCAAATGGTAAATTATACAGCCGTCTCCAGAAGAATGAAAAGTGTGGGAGCGAAGGAACCCACCTGGAAAGGTTTCTCTCCTGTGTGTACAAGTTGATGCCTCTTCAGCTTTGAGCTCTCCACAAAGGCTTTGCCACACTCAGCACAGACATGCACACGAGGCCCATGAGTATGCAAGTGCTTCCTCATCGCCGAGTTGTCCCTGAACATTTTAGTACATCCCTGAGGAAAGGATAAACAAGGTGAAACTAATGACATGGGACATAATCACTTTACAGTGCAGTCCTCTTTCAAATATTATAGCAACTGAATCCTGCCAAATGTTTTCTTAATGTAAACCTACAGCATACTGAAGCAGCTATGTCAACATCATAAGATATACGCACACAACAGGGCAGGCTACAACTCATTTCATCCAGTGATATTTTACAAGCACTGTTGGCAATGTCAAATACATGACACAGGACTTCCCCTTTCCCTCCCAACATCCCTTTAATTCATGCACCATCACAGAAGATGGGACGGTGGATAGCAACTATAAATCACCTACATTTCTTATGTTATGTTATATGCTGTCCTAATATAAAGAACATTACACTTACTTTGTGCGGGCAGGCTATCGTCCTGGGAGCGTCATCTTCTTTTATCTTCCTTGGCTTCATTCTGGGGTGGTTTGGGTGGACAGAAAAGGTAATGATACATCTTTATACACATTAAAACTGATGATTTCACTTGCATTTTTTCTATTCTTTCTCACTATGGCTGTTTGTTATGTTTCTTTTATTAACTGTTAAGCACTTATGTTTAGAAAAGTGCTATATGAATAATCTTATTGCTATTACTATTATGGCCTGCCAAATCTGACTCAACATTGTAAGGCCTGGATGAATGGGAACATCCAAGTTGCAACTCACCTTGCAAACTCTGCCAGCTGTTTGGGATCGGACAGGTCGATGCCTGGGATGCCCCCCTGGAGGAAGCTTCTTCCCGGTCATGTATTCAGAGTAATCTGGTGGAGAGTTCTCACCAATGATCTGCTCCTCATGGTCTATGTCCTTCTTGTCATCTGAATGAGTATGACAGACAGAGAGAACTTTTAAAAAGGTGTTGATTACAGCAGTAGGAGAGCGTTTGGAGAGGACGTAAATGCAACTTTGACATGGCGGTGATTGTCGAGAACTTGATTGATTCTCATCTAGTAATTAATTAACCATGGACAAAGAAATGTAATCAACCAAGATGAGGTAATCACCTATGGTGTAGTGATATTGAGAAATGATCATGGATGAATACATACCTACATACATTACAGCAAACTAGATTCGTATTTGGTAAAACTTTAGGTTAAAATATTGACTGTGTAGTTTACAGGCACCAAAGAGGTGGCATAATTTCAATTAAATTTAGTTCGCCGACAATGTGTAACGTTAGCAAATTGGACGCAGATTTTTACGGTTTACCAAAACCTAAACTAATGCGACGCAACGTGCGTGTCGTACACCAATGCATGTGTATGGAAAAAGTTAATAAAACGATAAAATATATTTTTGAAATATTCGAGCTATTCCGTAGTGCCTTGCAAGTCAACATTATATGTATGAATGTGTATATATACACATATTCCGAAGCTAACGTTTGCTAGCCAGTTCAAGCTCTCAAGTCTTATGACAAGTCGACGCTGTCGCAAATATCGTAATTACTACTACACGAACGACCAAACAAAGTGGTAAATCAGACCGGTAAAGTCGAGATTTTACCCAAGCGATATGCGACGTTTAGGGATGGAGAACATGGCAGTGAAACAATCATGGTAAAAGTGGTGTTATATGTTATTGAGAAATCTATGTATACAATTATTGTATGTCATTTTTCACTGTTTGTTTAATCTTCCGTTGTCGCAAATTTGTATACATAGTTATAAGTTGTCCTTGGCGCTGAGAAGACAACAGTTGCGAATTACATTTAACCTAAAGGTTACGTATACTACCAACATTACAAAAGGTGTATCAATGTCATATAAAACAGTTTTTTACTAATTAATTAAATAATTAGTACTATTCTTGGTGCACAACAGCAGCAGGATGCATTTTGCTGTTATTTTAGAACAAAAGCATTTGAATGAAGTCTTATTCACATCTTTCGAACTCGGAAGTAGGAGTTTATGAGGAGCACCTGAAGGCAGCACCTCCCCCTACTAGTAGAAGAGTCGGTTAATGCTAAACTGCGCCACAGCGGCCTAGCAGCAGCCAGCATCGGAGCACTCGCCGCCATCTTCCTCGGCCAAATAAACGCCATTTTTTCGGGCCGCCATACTTTTTACACCGGGGAAATATGGCGGCGCCCATCAACACATAAAACATGGCTTCCCATAAAAACAAAAACATTTCAAAGGGACTTTAAGTGGGTCCGAGTTCGGAAATAGTTTCAACTTTGGCGGAAGACAAGGCCCCCACTGGGCCCAGTCACAGGGTACACACACTGAGAACAATGCGAGAGGCCAGCTTGCAGGAATTCACTCCAGACTCTGAACTTACCTGATGCCCACATTGTAACTGAAAACTCCCCTTCCAAAGTCTTTATCTGGACCTGCTTCTGTTCCCATTTTCTACCCATTTCTGCACCGCTCAAATAGCTCTTTTTGCCCGCTCTCTTTCCGCTTCCACCCTTCTTCATCCGCCCCGCCGACGAGCTTTTCCCGGCGACAGTAACCAGAGTCTGTTCGATATAGTCCTCCTCCACGGCGGGGACTGAGACGGGGATGAGAATCTGGTCCTCGTAACCGTCGTCTGTATGTAGTTCAGAATCATCCTCACCCACCACCTCTTCCCTGGTTTGCACCAAAATCACCTCCTGATGGTGAATCGAGTGTGGATCATCTGTGTCAAGAGGCTGTAAGGCGATCATAGGCTGGTGTTCATCGTCGTCTCCAACAACTGTTGTCTCGATTGTCTCTACTTCGATTTCGTGAAGTTCCACTATTTCGGCTGGCATTTCTGACCCATCCGCTTCTATGTACAGGGTGTCACCCGATGCCATGTTAAAATCTCTATTTTCCCCCACTTCAATGTTATTTTTTAGTCTCGCTTTCCCTCTTCTCCACTCTGTCTTCCTCCTCTGTCTCCGACAACACAACTCTACACTGTTCTACTCTCGTCGCCACAGTGCTCTAGTTATGAACTCTCGCGTGATTTGGCGCTGACAAGTCACGTTAAAATATGTTTAAGGGGCTGTGAAATAATATGCTGGCAGTACAGAAAAACACACACACACACACTAACACATATATACATATTTGTTTAGACTATGGTTATAAAAATGTCATCACTGTAAATGTGTACGAGACAGTTATTCCAGTTGTATACATTTCACATATCATTCAGAATGTTTAGAGATATTCGAAATATATATAAACTGGCCAAATATGCATTTGTACATTTACGTGGCAGAGATTTTAAATATATTTTGGACACTGGAAATACATTTTCTCCTTGTGTTCTGTTGACAATATGTATCTGCAAATATAACCCTAAATATATGTTGGCCACTCAAGCTATTGTAAGTACTGATATAAAGCTGCTGTAAATGCGGACAAACCAATAAAATCGTTTTCAACTTTTCAGATGGGCTACTTATTTGTTGTAATGTGATAATTTGTTCGCATGCATGGCAATTAGAGAGAGAGAGACAGAGAAGGGGGGGGGAGGGGGGCACTATAGGATTTGGAAACATGTTGATGCTTGTAAAGCTTGGACATTACACATAAACATGAGGGTGTTTTTGTTATTTCTCAAACGACAGCCACTGATCCCTAACGAAATATCAGGACAATATTCCTATAGCGACTTAAAGTGTGTCTGTGGTCCTCATTATAGTGAATTAATAAATTGCACTGCATTTTTTTTTTTATCTCCTTTGATATGGCATCGCTATAATATTCCTTTAGGGACTCCTGCTGGGATAGGTGTATATTATAGTATTACTACAGAAGTTAGGGATGAAAAAATGTTGTAAGGTTGCATGAATTTCAGCAGCCAACTTTTTCCCTCACCTGTTCACGGGAGGAGCTTATGATCCCACCTTACACCTGCAGCCGCCTGCGAGTGGGTGTGCCCCGAAACTGTGAAGGTTGGATGACACACGGCGAAGAGCTAGTCGCCTCGTACGCAACAGTGCGAGGATGAACATGGGGAAAACAGGTGGAAGAGGGGACTTTGAATGGGTCTACGATGATCAGCCCCACACTTCAAGAAGAAAAGAAATATTGGGTAAGATAATCCCGATCATGGAGACACCAGTCATCACTAAACAACCCGCCGAGTCAGGTTTGTTGTTAGTTTCTGTAAAAAAAGTTGCAGTGAGTTTTCCCTCAACATAGGCTAGTTATAAAATCGCAGCCGGTCAAACCTGTTTACTATCTGTTGCTTAACCAGTACTCAGCCCACAATATATGTAGAGTAAGCTGTGTGTACCGCCAATTGGTATACATTACCATTACTACTAATAATAATGAACTAAACTCTGGGTAATTCGTTTAGATAGTGGTGGAAGAGTTAGGGGAACATAAATAATTTTAAAGGAGAAAAAATACCCTAGTAAACATTATTCTTCTCTTTTTAAAGTTATACTCAGTCAGATGTATTTAATTATTTGCAATTAAAAGTAATTTGGTGCCAAAGATAAAATGCATTTTATCCATTTCAGTAAGACTTCGATGCATTAACATGTAAAGGATATGTTGAAGATTGTTTCTTCTCAAGGTTGGTTGGCTCTAACTTTGAAGTTGCTTTATTTCCATGAAGTCTTGTGCATAAAGCCCCTTTCTTCAAAGAAATGTGGGAGTGTAGGTGTCAATGCATTTAGTCGCTGGTAGACATTCCTCTCCAGTGTTGGTAAAGGGCAGGATATTACAAAATGAAAATCCAGACCTATAGCTATGAAAGGCATGTGTTGCCCAGTATTCCTATCACTGTCATGTATGACTATCTTTTATAAATCTGAATTTTAGCCTCTGAAATACCAGATGATGCATTCACTTCTGTTTGACAGTTACACCGCTGGGTTAACTCGCTAATGTGTAAGTCTATCCCCCTATTTGCCTATCTTTTTCTCTGAATTGTAAAACACTTACAACATATTGATAGCAGGTGCAGTTGACATGGCCTCTGGGCTTGCTAGGTAACAAGACACATTCCCTACTCAAGGCAAACACAGATACAATGCTATGTTTGACATAAGAGGAGGGGCATGGGAGTCAGTGAGTCAGAGGAAAAATCTTCATTAGATCACCTCACATAACATTGGCTACACAGAAAGCTTACTTGATACTTGATTGCTACAAGAGAGCATTTGTCTGATGATGTACGATATTATATCTCTTATTGATTTGAACACTTAAGCCACTCTGAGCAGTTTGGCAGATTAAACAATACTTGAAAGCAAGTATATTTAGTTTAGATCAAGAAAAAACATCTTTGTTAATTTGATGTATCATTTTACTTGAGTGAAGTAACAACAATGTAGGCTTAACAAGTCAGTGTTTATTTTATCCTGGCCTTGACCAACAGTCACATGGTTGCTCTGGTGTGAAAGAAGCATCTCGAGGGTGATGGGTCGTTTGACACCACTGGGGCTTCAATTATTAAAGGCTTTTGTTTTTATAATTCCCCCAGCCTGTCCTGAGGAGAGAGGCAATCTGTATCAGGGTATGATGAGCGTAAATGCCAGAGGCCACTGTGCTTCACTTAATTCATATTAGATGCTTGATTGATTGTTTGACTTCATGAATTGAAGAGCTTATTGTTTGACATGTTTGACTGAGGTCTAGATTGAATTCATATTTCGAAAACCTTACATGGTCTTTTAGGTTCAATAGAAATCTACACCTGCATTCATAATAGCTTATTAAGCCGCATGAATAATACAGTAGATAACTGTGACACTGCACAGGGTGGTCAATCATTCACTTAATAGGAACATTTGCTTTTGCTCTTCAGTGCATCATTTGGTCGTTGTTTTGCATCCGTTAGGTTTCAATTGAATCTGAATTTATTAGTTCCCTGATATCTTAGACATGACAATATCTGACAATATGGCGGAATAGTTACTTTTCTCTCTAACATAGTGAAGTTGACATCCAGCGGTGGTCGGTGTACATTACTTATTGCTTCATCAGAGTGGCAAACAGTGGAACTGTATAGCAACGTGGTTTTAAATGGTTTCCTTTTATGATGTGTGGTTACTTATTTAACCCGATGCCCTGTGGGTGGGCTAAAATGGGCATAGCTGAGGACATAACCTATAATCATGGCTATAAATAGCAAGAACAAATAATTGATGGGATCAGACCGGCAGAATTGTACAATACATAATAATTGATAAATGAGTCTTTTCAGATGAATTCCTACTGACTTTCACCTATTGTCCTGGCTAAACATTTACTCAACGAGGAGGGTTTGGCCGGCAGGGTGGAGACCTACATGCAACAGCAACACCCCTGAAACCAGTCTCAAGTGGTCTTAATGTTTTGGTTTGTAACGTAAGCCAGATTTGCATAGAGGCATGCACACATGAGATGAAAGCCGACCAGATTTACATGTACCATCACCAGGTGAACCGTCCACTTAGTCCCTTTCACTTAGCTTCTCATTGTTAACATTGTAATACGATTTCTACTTCACACTTGACCTGCATGTGTGTGCATGAAACAATTACATGCAGTTATTTGGTTCTTGCTGACCGTCCACTTCCGTTGTAGCATACAAATCTGCAGTTATGAGTCGATTATGTTGTAGTTGTAAATCTCTTAATGTCTTAAGATCAAAACCCAGTTCTTTTTGTCATGATGAATGTTTGCAAAATACTTCCTTGTTGAGGCTTTTTGACGTGTAACTCCCTTTGAGTCATGACCCACAGCAAAACAACACCTCCTCCCATGGGAAGGACTGGTACCATATTACAAAGTGCTTGGTTACGTTCTTTGAGATATCTCTGTTGCCACAATATGGCATGGTTTTTGAAGAAATTATAAAGAAAATCCAACATCCTCGGTTGAATTGAAAGTGAATCAATTCTGATGAATCCAACTTTCTTATACAGTATAGATATAGTATATATATATATATAGTCTCCTCATTTCTACATTCACATATTATCAGATACACAAGTCATTATTTAAGAAATGAAACTTAATTTGTCTTCTCTCTCTCTTTCTCGTCCACTTCTTTTTTACTCTCACCATCTCCTGTTTTCCTCTTTGGTTCCCTTTACCTTCTCCCTCTCTTCAACACCTTCCTACCTCCTTCGTTCCTCACACTTCTCCCCCTCTATCCACCTGCCTCTCTCCTCAGCCAAGTATCCAAAGATCAAGTCTCTAATGGGTCCCGACCCCCAGCTGAAGTGGGTGGTATCAGGCATGGTTCTAACCCAGCTCGTGGCCTGCTACATGGTCCACAACCTCTCCTGGAAGTGGATCTTCTTCTGGGCCTACACCTTTGGTGGCTGCATTAACCACTCCTTGACCCTTGCCATCCATGACATCTCCCACAATGTGGCCTTTGGCAACAAATTGGCAAAGTGGAACCGCTGGTTTGCCATGTGGGCCAACCTGCCCATCGGGTTGCCCTACTCTGCCTCTTTTAAGAAGTACCACATCGACCACCATCGGTATCTGGGAGGTGACAAGCTAGACGTGGACATCCCTACGGACATTGAGGGATGGTTCTTTTGTACCCCGGCCAGGAAGGTCCTCTGGCTCTTCCTGCAGCCCTTTTTCTATGCCCTGCGCCCCTTGGTGGTCAATCCTAAACCAGTCGGTCAGCTAGAGATCCAGAATGCAGTGGTTCAGTTCACAGCAGACCTCATTATCTACTATCTATGGGGTCTGAAGCCTATTGTTTACCTCATTGCGGGATCTGTCCTGTGTATGGGACTGCATCCTATTTCTGGACATTTCATTGCAGAGCATTACATGTTTCTGAAGGGACACGAGACATATTCTTACTATGGACCACTGAACTGGATCACGTTCAATGTTGGGTATCACATGGAGCATCATGACTTCCCAAGTGTACCTGGCAGCAAACTACCTCAGGTGAGAAACGAGAGGACTGTGTTGCCCTGATAAAACACAAGTTCTTTTCTGGCAGCTCAGATCTTATATCCTTGATGTTGAGGTTGATGAAACCAGGCACACCTGTTTCACAAAGTCCAGATTTCTTAGAGCCTATTTGACTTAGTTGAATGGTTAAGAATGAGGTGTGTTACAGCATTTACATCACCACCAGGCCTGTGTAGATAAGACGGCCTTCTCTTAACAGAAAAAAAGATTGGCAAATGCAGTGCGGTCAATTTTTTTCCATCAACTGCAAATATTTATCAGATGGAAGGACAGGCTTTGTAACTGATTAACTGCAGCCTCTAGCGCAACACTTGAGAATGACAAATTAACTCACAGATCAGAACCATTTTCAAAGAACTGACACCTACTCATTAAACTAATACCCATTTTTTGAAAACCCTATTTTATTAGCTATTTTAAGACCATATTTTGATGGAATCGTCAGTTTTTGAACTAGAACCTTTTTTTCCTTCTAAATATCAATTTATTGTCATCCTATACTTATACACATTAATCTAGTCAAGCATGTCCACCAGGGTCAACTGCACCCAGAGTGTGATCCTCTGTGAAAAACACATGTTGTGACAGAATTAATTTAACAGAAAATGTGTTTTCCTGCATCCTGTCGTTTTGTGAACTCACATAAGTGTCGACCAGTCAAAGTAGTGGAATGCCTGCTTCAATCAGCATTTGATCACAATGATCTTCCTTGTGAAATAAGGAATGGTCTTGACTTCTGTCCAACTCAAGACCATTGAAATGGCAAATGCATACTGGTGATTTCCATTTTTTCCATCTTTCTAAGCTCTCAGACTAACCTCTGCCTTTCTTGTTACCAGGTCAAGCAAATTGCAGCAGAATATTATGACTCCCTGCCTCAGCACACTTCCTGGATCCGGGTATTATGGGACTTTGTGTTTGACGACAGCATTGGCCCCTATGCCAGAATCAAACGGGAATACAAGCTAGTCAAGCAGGAATAGACCTGCTTGACTAGCTAGAGACTGATTGTAGGTCGCATTACACAGGAGTGTGAATTTATGGACCAATGTTAATGCCACCATATTCTCTCTGAGGCCTATTTTTAACCATCTTTTTGTCCATGAAGTGTGTGCTCGCCACGGTCATACGTAAACTTTCCAGCATGCAGATCACCCTACGCTTAAATAAATCCTATACTAACATAATATATGGTGAATGAATGTGCAGCTTGCAATTGCATACATGTACAGAGGATGAATGTACTGTTCGTGGAAATGGGCAGAGAATTCAGATACAACTGGAAGGTATCTCCAACAATGTGTGCTTCTATCAGTTATGGCCCGTTTTGATTGTGTGATATTTTCCTACCGGTAAAACAAAAAGCAATTGTTTTTTGTTTTGTTTAGAAGGGAATGAAGGGAAGTTTCCTTATTTTAGTTAGTAGGGAAAAGCTCACACACAGTCTTTACTGGGACTTCACTGCTTCTCTAGAACACATTTTCAATCTGTTATCTGCCAATAAGCAAGAGATTGTCATTAAGTCAGACTCCTATTACAAGGGACACACAAGGCCTCAGAGTGGACATGGTGATGCAGGATCGGTGCTGCACTGCAAGTACAGTCACATCACAGGACGAAGTGGTGATCAGCATAGGTCTGATTTGATGCCAGCCCTGACCTTAGGGTGGCTAATTCACTAGTTTTATGTCCATCATGCAGAGATGATATGAGCATTGAAACTTACCTTTCAGTAAGAGGAGCCTTTTCTTCAGTGACGCCCCATTCTGCCTGTTTGCAGCTCCATCTTGCTGTAAACTGTAAACCATTTGATTACATCTATGTACAACTTAATCTATGTTGTGTTATTGTTTCTATTTAAATCATTGAGCTATATATAAAAAGAGTACCTTTTCTTTATAAGAACACACTTCTACAAAGAAGAAGTTAATAATAATACATTATTAATTTGTCATTTCTTGTCTGTTTCGGATATGTTTTAGTGATGTAACTTTTTCACAGTGACCTCTCTTTTGTCTCACCCTAATTAAATGATACCTTGAAGGTGAAATTCAGTTAAATGTTCCCCAAGCTGAGATGGTAAGTGAAAACAAACACTGCAGGACATTGTGTAGATGAGTGACAGGTCTATTGGTTTTGTTTGAATGAATTTACTTCCAGCTTTTAAATTAGAATGTAGTTGAGAGCGGACAGACTGGACAGAATGCAACAACCAATATTCAACCAAACATTTCTCTATCATCACATACCATTTTCCTGCACACTTTTACCTATGTAAGATTTGCATGTTGTCAGTGCAACCCATTACATTTTAGCACAGCTACCACTTTCAAGTTCACCTTTTTCATATATATAGAAAGGGGAATCTTCATGGAAACAAACCACTATGATAAATGTACCACCGTTTGAATTTTTTTCTTTCTTTTTTTTTTAAACCAAATGAAAAACTAATTTATAGAGATAGGGTTTCATGCATACTTGGGAGGTTCACAAAGCATAGGATGACTAATAGTTACTACTACAATGTTTTATATCTAGGCAAAACTAGGTGGCACATTTACAGTTATCGGCCTGTTTTGTGAATGATCCCCAAGTTCCAGTGGTCTTACACATCTGACCAGGTAGAGCGACCTTGATCACACTGGAGTTGTATAGCAGACTGTTTAATTCTTGTGTTATTGATTTTCTTGATTAATTGTCAAAAATTGACTGCTCTTTTGTAATATGTCATGCCTTGGATGAGGAGGGAGGGGGTCTTTAAGTAGCTAATTGTGGTTCAAATTAGCTGTATGTTGTCCAACATCTCTGGAGAAAAAAAGTTAGACACTCAACGCCAGTATGAACAAAACCATAAAAAGCCTTTTTTTTTTTCTTCTTTTTTTTTTAAATAACCCAGTTGAGGTTAGGTGAGTCTGCAGCACCATTTTTGCCCATATTGTGCTTGTTATCATCAAATACCTAGGGATAAACTAAACAAAAATAACAATAGAAAATATAAAAGGCTGACATAAATGGTGTGCAAGTTTCCTTTCCCCTTCTATAATATCAATAACATACTCATTGTCATCAACAGCATCATCATTATCACCACAGTTTTTAAATAATAAAACAGTAAAAACTTAGAAAACGAAAATATTTTCTTTTTAAGATGTGGACTGAACAGAGAACAAAGAGTTGCAACACTGGGCTGACTGAGTCTATAGGTGCACAGAGAGGACCACAACACCAAACTCAGCACGAGTGTTCATCCGTCCCTAGATTCATCTTTTATCAATGTCCACACTTTACATCCCCTGCTCAGTTTATCAGTCTTATTCTCCCTCTCTCCTTCCAGCCGTCTTCTTTTCTCCTTCCTTGCTTCTTTCTTCTCTTTCTCTTTTTTCCATTAGTCCCTTGCTTCTTATTTCTTTCTTTCCTTTTATTTTGCTGTCCAGCAGACTCAAAATGTTGGCACAACATCTCTGCAACTTGCATCATGGCAGCGTCAGGTCACAGAAACATTGAGAGAACATTCCCTGGTCCTCCTGTCTGTGCATCTGCGTGTCCATCCTCCTCCAGCTCCTCCCCTCCTCCTGTTGTTGCTCGGATGAGATTAGGATGTGCTGATTCTGCCAATTTCTTGTCTGATGGCTAAAAGGCAGAAGGCATCATATTAGATGAATGAATGCTTCTGTACTCAGTGAGTTGTACACAGTTATTTGTGTGTGGGACAGATTATTACATTCTTAATCATGTGTGCCATTGGATGCTGAAATGAAAGGTAATAGCTCTTACCATTAATGATCTCATCTTTCACCTTATGCAACTCACGAACAACTTCATCCAAAATCTCCTGCAAAACAAGAGCTACATATTAGTTCCCTTTTCAACATCACCGGGTGCGTATAATGCCTTCATGATTTGTGCAATATGAGCTAGTATGTCCTTTAAATAACAGAACAAGTATCATATAGTAGAAGTGAAGTAGGCCTACCAACCTGTTTCATCCTGTCAAACTCTGTGTCTGCATCACTGGTGCTACCAATGGGTCTCACTCTGCAACACAAAACAATAAAAGCTGTCAATTATAAGATCAGGATAATAAACCAACACCCTAATGAAGTGTTGTAAGCTGTTAAAAAGCTTTGGCTCTGACAAAAAAACGTATAGAAAAGGAAAGGAAAGAGGGATGTTTGTTAAAAATGGTTCATATTCTTAAATCATTATCTCATTTCCATTGCATATGCTAGTTTGCATAGTACAGTGGTGTCCAGTCATGTGCCATGGAGGGCCGAGAGTGTGCAGGTTTTCACTCCAACCAAAGGTGATTTCACTGATTACCACACCTTCAACCAGAGAGGAGGGACTAATCAGGGAAATCACCTGCTGTAGTCTTTGGTTGGAGTGAAAACCTGCACACTCTTGGCCCTCCCTGGCACATGATTGGACACCACTGGCATAGTACATAGGATGTGATTTATTTCTAATTCCCTCTTGTTAATGCAAACTATTTCCTCTTCTATTCCGTTATCAAACCACACTCCTTTACTCCTCACACTGTGCTTTACCGACCTGGACACCAATGAGGATTTGTCTGCAGAGTTAGATCGTTCCCATGGCTTCTTCACAGCATCTAGTGAGGGGGTACGCTTATATTTTATCACAGTAGAAGTAGAGTAGAAGATTTCATTCAACCGGTATTTTTTTGGAAACCAAGATAAGACATAATTCTATTCTGTGGAGAAGCCAGTTCTGTACCTGTTGAGTTCTGCTGGCCCGGCCCCCGACCACTAGAGTCATCCTGTAGGAGAAAGGATGTATGATCACTACAAAACAAATCAATCATCTTTAAGGTTCCCCAAAGTCAGATTGTGAAAATGTATGTGCATTTCATGATGTCAACCTGAAAGTTTCATACTAAACACAAGCAAGAAGAGGCGTAGGGTAAGGTACAAGACTTACTTCATCAGGTTTCTCTGAAGCTTTCCGTCTATGAGAGCAGGAATTGGAGAAATGAGAAAACAAAGAGATACATATACAGACAATCCCATAACTGGTGGTGAACAACAAGGATAAAACTGGTTCAACAGAGACCAGTGTTTACTGTGAGGAAGATTATAAAACGTTAACGTAATATGTCTATGTAATATAGTATGGAGTGTCCGATAGTAAAAGCGTGTACGTAGGGGGAGCTGTTTTACCTGCGCGCTAGCAGGGCGTTCATCTCCTGCATCAGTCCCTCCCCACCACCACCACTGCCACCACTGGACCGGTTGGAGTCACATTTGACAACACCAGACCCAGGCGGGCTGCTCTCGTCCTGAACAACACATGACACAACGTACGGAGCAGTTAGCTCAGTTAGTTCAGTTAGTTAGTAGCTGCCTCTAAACCATGTATAATTCCTCCTATGTGACATGCGTTTAAGTTCCTTGCTGCAGTGCTTTCTAGACTGGGATCGCTTTTTTGTCTTCAACCCTTTCTGTCCGGACTGACAAAATTCAACAATGATCCAGGCCTCACCTAAGAAGCCCAGCTCCCCTTCTCTCATGCATTTTGATAAACAATGAGAGGACAGATTCAAGCTAAACCTCCTGCGGTTCATCCAGTGATGCTCACCCTCTGTACTTTCCGTAGTTTGGCTCCAGCCAATGCGGCAGCCAGTCCTGGGGGTTGGTGCTGGGCCCCAGGCGGGCCCCCTGGAGGCCCTCCACTGGCAGGCAGTGGAGGGGGCATGGGTGGGGGCACTGCCATGGGGGGTGGGGGTCCTGGTGGAGGCGGTGGGGCCGGAGGGCCAGCCATGGGTGCTGGGACTGGAGCTGGAGGGGGGGCCACAGACAGCAAAGAGGCTGGGTGACCTGCAGGGACAGGGGGGCCTGGGGGTGGGCACAATTAAGAGATTAGGTTAATGACTCAACAAATGGTAGTTCATTTTATTGACCATTTTGCCCCAGGAGGGTTGACTGAGCATCTGCTCAGCAACGCCGTGCTTCACACTCACACAGTTACACAGACACATAGGAACTGCCTCCTACGAGAACAGTCTGACTGTTGGCAACTGGGCAACTCCACTGGAGCATCTGGAAGCTCTGTAGCTTGGCTCAAGGGCACATCAGTGGTATTCATGGGGAGAGGGTGACACGGGTTAATTGGTTAACTGGCTAATAATGAATAGTTGGTTAAGTGGTTAAAGGTGTTACTGTCATTGTGTTAATGGTAGTTGGGCAGGGCTGACCTGCTCTATGAGGTAAATGCTGTTTTTCATGTTCTTGCACAACATGATGGGGGAGGTGTAGTTAGTAGAGCCAAAGTCAAAATACACTCATGCACGCACACACACACCTACACACACACACACACACACACACACACACACACACACACACACACACACACACACACACACCCTCTGCTGAGAGACTCCCTCCTCCTCTCTCCTCCACATACTTACTGCTGCTGGCCATGGGGGCCTGTTGGGGGACGGGGGAGGGGGTCTTCTTGGGCGAGGCCCCGTCAGACATGGCAGTGTAAGAGGGGGGCGAGGTAGAGGAGGAGGGGGGCTGGGCCTGCTGGTGGTACACCTGCTGCTGTTGCTGCTGCTGTTGCTGCTGAGGGTGGAAGGTGGATGGGTACTGGGGCTGGTTGGGGGCAGGACCGGGGGCCGTTTGACCTATTAGAGGAGGCAGGGGGACGGCCTCACAGTACTGTGGGGTCATTGGCAGGTGCTGAGAATGAAGAGAATAGTAGTCTTCTGGCTGGCCGTTGGAGTGAGGGTGGGGCTGGTGCTGGGGGTACTGGTGAGGGGCCGTCACGATGCCTGGGTCTAGGGGAGAGGGCTTCACCCTAGAGCTTAGGGGTGGTAGGGGGAGAGCCACTGGGAGGACAGGCTGTGGGGGCATGCCCTGCTTCACAGGCATGGCCATCATAACTGGAGGGGAGGAGGAGGGGGGCATCTGGGCATACATATGGGACATGTGGGACATATGGGAGGCAGACCAGGTGCCGTGTTTAGGGGGAAGAATTATGTCTTGTTGCTGCTGTTGTTGTTGATGGTGGAGGTGGCGGGCTGCGGTGGGAGGGGATAAGGGGATCTGACGGACCTGTCGGCCCTGGGTGGTCACTCCTGTCTGGACTAGGGAAAAGGCTGATGCCAGGGAGGTTGAGAGCTGGGAGGAGAGCTGGGCCTTGTCCCTAGCAGCCCCAGCCTCTTTCTCCTGAGGAGAGAAGGAGGCGGAGGAGGGAGGAGAGGAGGAGGCCACACGGACGTAGGAGGGTGGCAGTGTACTAGCCCTGTACTGTCTGTACTCAGGGGGAGTGTCTGGGTAGTTGGAAGGGGTGGAGACTTTATATTGGAGAGTGGAAACGACTGTGACGGACAGAGAGAGAAGAGAGAGAGAGAGAGAGGAGAAAGAGCCAAACAGAGAGAAGAGAGAGGAAGAGGAGGTACAGACGAAGGTGGGGCAACAAACAAAGGAAAAAAGAAAAAGAGAAAAACGTGAGAAGAATGAAAAGCAACCAACTGAGCAACTGAGCAAGTAAAGATGAGAAATCAGGAGCAATCCAAAACAGAAGCCAATAGCAAATAAGAAAGAATTAAAATATCAATAAAAAGAAGAAGCAGCAGAATGCAACATGACTGAGCCATGGTCAGAAAGCAACTCCCCCCCCCAACAGTAGCTGGAGGAAAGAGATGGCAGTAGAGCATGTTGCAGGGACAGGGGAGGGTATCGGCATCACCACTGACAGGGACAAAGTAGGAGGTTTTAGTCTGTATGTGCGCTTAAGGGGGAGAATCGGACATTCAAACGTGCGCATGGATAAACAAGCATAGCGACATACAGACTGGGGAGTCGGGGGTTGAAACGCAAAACCACTGGCAAACCCTATTTCCCACTAGCAACCTGGGGCATGAGGCTTCGGATTATATGTTACGGCAAGAACAGAGTTCATCAGTGAGATCATTTGTTTACATTGTGAGTGCTTTGCCTGAAACAACACTGACAAGTTGCCTCATTTATGAAACTACCTCAGAGCAAATAGCAATTTGCTGCAAGGCAAGGTTGGCTATTGACAACTGCTGTGTGCTGTGAGATTCGTTTGGCGTTATCTACAATGTTTGAGGCCTGTTTGACGGCTCACTGACGTCTGACAATGCGTCTTCAAAGCAGCGTGTGTGTGTGTAGCTGGGCGTGGGTGTGTTTGTTTAGGCCTCACCTGATCCTGACGTTCGTCGCTCCCTCTCCTTGTGCGCCTGCATCTGATGTTGCTCCATCATCCTATTAACCCAAAGGAACACTTCATAAACCAGGACGCCACTAGACTCTTATAGCGCATCAGTCTATGTTGTACGGGGAGATTTCTTCTTTTGGCCACCAGTAGAGGACCATGATGATCACATATCCATCTAAAAATGTTTCTCTCCACGTGAAAGTTCTCCGTTTACGTGTTCTGTTTTTCTGCGAACAGAGCTTCAGGTACGTTCTTGTGTACAGCGGTTGGAGATTTTCTTACCTCCTCTGTGCCTCGTTGTCCTCTGAGGAGGGCCCATTTTGGCGTTGGACAACTGGACCTGAAAGACAGAAACCAAAAAAACATGATCAACCACATAAAAAACAGAAGACAACACCAAGCCATCATCTGTGCTCCTCATCAAGTTAAGCAGCAAAGATAATATGTGTGTGAAATCCATCCATCTTTACTCATAGTCAGCATAATGTATGTAATTTGTTTTCAACACCGGCTATAAGTGGTAAATAATTTCCCAAGAGCACTGAACATGTTTTTTTTTTTGCAGTATCCACCATTAGAAACCAAACAACTGTACATGAGCGCCCCATAGAGAGAGAAGCAGAGTGTGTATGACCAGACATGACCCAACAACAGAAATAACATCTATGACTGACGGCCAGTTCATTCTATAAATTGACGGCAGGTCAAATGGCATGTCATCCAGCCGGGGGGCGTGGCACCCCTCTCCCCCCCCCTCTAAGCCTTCCTCCTCTCCTCTTGGTTCCTTCCCTCCATCCCACTCCCTTTCGCTCTCGTCCCTCGACACCCGCCCCCTTCTTTCTTGTTCCCGGTCTTCCTCCCTCTCCTCTTCCCGTTGCCCTTCCTCTCTCCTTCTCGCTTCAGTCTTGTAATTGTGAATGTGATATCTCTCTCTCTCCGCCTACCATCCCCCTCTCATCGTCCCCTCTCTCCTCCTGTCGCTGGCTTTCCTATGCACCTTCCCCCGTCACTGATCTCTCCTTAGTTTCCCTCTCAATCCCTCCCTCCCTCAGTCATCCTCCTCCTACACTGAACATTTGGATCATCTCCTAATAATGAGTGACTCTGCTTTCCTTTATCTTTCCCTGCCTACCTCCCTCCCTCTCTCAATACCAGACTGTTCCAATACTTTTGTTTGTTAGATTTTTTACATTAAACAGCATTGGCACCTTGATTTTCTTTTACTAGACGCTGATTCCGTTACATTAGATACTGTGTCCATAGATTAACAGGCCTTTATAATCACACTGCAGTCTACATATTCAATGTTAAAGTGTTAAAGTGCCCATCTGTTTTCTGTTTTGTTTTGCACACAGAATACAGAACAGGGATGTAATCACGTTTCAATACTCAGAGACCAATTTGTTCATACCTGAATTTAAAGGTTTGTGCAATATGTGTATTGGGGTCAGTAGTGAGTTGGTGTGAGATAAATTAACGTCTGGCAACTGGCACCCTAAATGATAATCGTCCTCTATCAGACAGTCACTGTAATAAGTGTAGGAACAAAAGATGGATTTCATGAGAGAGCAAACCACAGCAAGCATCATATGAGGCACTGTGCCTCTGCCTTGGAGGGCCAACAAGATTCTGTTCATAATGTAATGGGCTCAACAGGAGGCCAACCACAGGCATTTCCACAGTAAAACACAGCAAAACAGAATCCAATGGAATGGAATTAATAAAGTGGAATGAGGTAGCACTGCAACGCTGAGAAGATCGCAGGAAAAAACCTATAACACAAAGAGACACAAACTCAAAACATAATGGAAACATATCCAAGACAGAGTAATAGATTTAAGATTATAGAATAAAATGCATAGGAGTGGTGAATATATTTCATCAGCGTTTCAGTGACCATCATCAGCTATCAGCCCAATGAAGAAGTTCAATCAGAACAGATATCTTAATAGCTGTTGTTGAATGGTGAGTCAGTCAGATGAGGATCTACTGGCAAAATGATGACTTTATCTGTGCTTGTGGACCCGAGGAGACAAACAACTAACCACAGAGGATCTTCATACCCCAAAGCCCCTGCTGACTGACTGAGTTAGAGCCCTATTCTGAGCTGGCTATTAACAGGGAGCATCAGGGAGAGCACTTATCACATAGCCAGAATACCAGTCATTAAACTTCAACGCCCAGCGTGACATCAAGAGCATCCACGGGCGATATTTCCGTTCGCTGTCGTGTCTGGAGCATGGGGGTGGCGGGCAGGGGCGATGGGGGTAGTCAACATGAGGCAGAGCTGTGGCTTCAACCTGCTGTTACGCTGTCGAAACATTTTTGTTTTGTTTTTACAGTTTCACAAAGTAGCGTTCAGATCATGTGCACAAGGTGGTCAAATCATTTGGTGTGAAGTGATTAAAGCTGGCTGAATACAGGGACCAGGAGCTGATGATACAGCTGACTTGTAGACTTCTTGTGTTCTGTTACTGTAACCAGAAACACAGGAGAGAGAAGAGAAGTCTTGTTTTCCTCCCTCTCTGACACTCCCCCTGCTTGTTAGCTCATGGTAATTATCTGCTCTGTCGGCGAAGCTGTACACTAAATTTAGAAAATATTCTGTGGGTTGTACTGAGGAGATTCTCTTAGCAAGGAGAGTGGACGGTGAAATAATAACAGATACAAATACAAACTGTTTACTTTGATCAGGCCTCATCAGGCTGTCATGAGTGAGACGCTAAAAGGAATCAGTGATATGAGAACGGTCCTCTGACATGAATGATTCAACAATATGAAGATGCAATTCATGCAACCATGAAGCAACATCCGTGCCAAACAAATACACAAACAAATACTTTAGATGCATCAGTTACAGATACATTATGTCAGTTATTGCATTCATCCCGCTGACTCCTCGGTCGTCTTCCCATCCACTGTGAGTTTTTCCTCATGATCAACCTTTAAGGACTCTAAACACAACCTGAGCCCATTATCAACACCTCACACCCCATCTACAGATACTAATGAAGGAGCCAATTATCTTCCTGCGCTGCGCTGCATGTGTGTCCATACATGTGTGTGTGTATTTACTGCTGACATATGTGGCTCTGGCTGTTGCCATGGTGAAGGTGAAGGAGGAAGAGGAAGCCCAAGGGAAGCGAGGGCCTGATCAGACCTGTAAATGGGCCCACTGCTGTGTGTGTGTGTGTGTGTGTGTGTGTGTGTGTGTGTGTGTGTGTGTGTGTGTGTGTGTGTGTGTGTGTGTGTGTGTGTGTGTGTGTGTGTGTGTTGTTGTCTTTTGGTCTGTGGATGCCATGGAAAAATGAACTCTACGCTGTTTCTCTTTCTCTGTTTTATACACACAAACACACACACTTAAATAATGATTATCCAAATAATCATTGCAACAACGTCCCTAGAAGTAGAGCCAAAATCACAGACACAAACCAGCCCAGCTTCACTTGATGATGTCACCCTCATTAATCTCATGCCTTTCTCTCTCCTCACCTCAGTGTGCTGTTTGGGACGGGCAGGAAACCGCCAAAGCGCCAAATGCACCTCCATGCATGTTTACAGTGCCATTTCCACAACACACACACATAGCTTTGCCATAGAGATGTACATAGCTACACTGGAGTTTAGGGTAGTTTAAAGGTATGGCTATGTCAGCGGCACAATGCAATAGGTGTCCTTGATGAAGCTCATAATTACAGAAACGCCAAACACCCAAACAAATGATTTGCCCCAGAGTGGGGAAATGGGCGACATTTAACTTTTCCCCATATGACAAGTGTGCTGTTACCATGGACAACGTACATGGGTAGTGCCTGTATTTCTTTACCCTGCTGCCGTACTTACTGAGGGTGATGATGGCTGAGGAAACCCTCCTGAGGACACCAGGTGACATCTCTGGAGTCAGCATGGTGAGACACCCTCTTCTGACAGCCTAGTTACTAGCACTACTAGTATATACTAGTACATAAATGTTACTTCTTGTGCTGGTCAGGTAGTTGGCTGGGCATTTAAGAGTTGAGACACGCACACAGTTATCCAGCAAAGGACAAGCAGCAGCAGCCGCAACAACAGCAACGAGTACGGACTCTGTGATAGTTTTTGTAAGCAGGCGAGCCCTGTACTCCAAAGACAGAGACACCGTTGGTTTGATTGAGGAGACCCATGATCCCACATCCAAACGCACACCAAAAAAAGGAGGAGTACCATGTGAGCACGGTCGGGTACGACAGTAAGGCTCCATGGGATATTTTAGCCGGGCTGAGCACCAATAGGAAAGTTACAAGGATGGAATGGGATGACACCGGAGCTACACACTCACAAATATTCTGTCTCAGTCTCTTACACACACGCACACACACACACACCCACACACACACACACATACACACACAGCTTATAAGTAGCCTGTAACCAGAGCTGTTTGGAAGAAGCTATTTGGTAAACTAAGAGTAGAGTTAGGCTTCAGATACAGGACAGGGTCCCAACATAATTTATGGCATGTCCAACCATGAACGTCCTCAAAAACAGCACATTCCCTGATGTAAGACCCGTATAATGCTGCTTCCACTGCTATACGGGGCTGTCATGTTTTTCTTGGAATAACAAAGGAAAGTGTTGCAACAACAACAACAACTTTGGATTGGGATAGTATCACAAACGTCCAGTCAGGCACCACCATCTGACCCCGATATCCTTGTTATTCTTTGGTTTATTTTGACCAGAGAAAAGCCTCGCTGCAGTATATTAACCAGCAGGGGGTAGTAGAGCTTAGTTGAGGTCACTTGAAAGGGTTCGAACATCTTGGTGTATTGAATGTGGACAGTGCTGACAGATGTTCAATATAAATGAACTGTCCATATGGTCAACAAATTAGATCATCGTATAATTTTAAACCATCTATAGGCCTTCCTGTCATGTTGTCTATAAACCCTGTTAAGACAAGGTGAAATAGAGTGTGATGGTTTGGGATGAAAGAGTCCCAACAACCTGAAAAATAATCAATCAAACAAAAACAATCTTTTGAGAACAACAATAGATTTGGATTGATTTACTTAACAATGGATACAATAGTTAAGATGAAGTATCTGCTAATCTGGAACCACACACAGAACATGTAGGCCCAGAATATAAATCCATCTACTAGAGTTTCTAACACCAGCTGATTCCAAAGATGTTCAATAATGTACAAAGAAAGTTCATCGCCTAATCTTCTATAGAGTGGAGCCATTAAATCTGAAAGAAATCAAGAAATGTCTTAGAATAACCTCATGACTGGAGACTATCTGGTGGGATAAATACCAAATAACAGTGTACCCTTTAAATAGTAAAACTATTAAAATGAACAAAATTTGGACACAAAATGACTAAGATGCATTTTAATAGAAATATCCAAAATATGATTACCTCCACTGTCAGGTGAGCTGAGGACATTTAGGGCGAACAGCATGGCGTTGGAGAAGGTGGTGGCCTCCTCCTTACTGGCAAAGTTCAACCCATAGACCTGGCGAGCATCACGCCACTGGTGGAAGGTAGGAGTGGCCTGATTGTACTTCAGACCCTTCACTATGGAGTAGTTGATCACCACCTTAAATGGGAGGAAGAAGGTGAAGAGGTGAGTTCAAACGATTCATCGGTTTGATGTACAGTTGGCTGGTCACTCAAGAGGGAGGACATTTATTGTTGCATCCATAAATGTAATTGCTGAAAAGATACCAATTTCTCCATCGACTGTAGCCTCAATAGACCATAATGCAATGCAGTGTTTTGAGTAAGGGGCGTGAATCTCACTTTTTCTCAGCTGGAAAAACTCTCGCTTCACTATCACCATCGCTCTCTCTCCACCTACACTAATAACTGAATGGAACAACTTCACGCCCGTTCTCTGTTTGTTGTTGAAAGGCATTCTGGGAAAGTCTGAGGTCTACACACACTTGCCGCTCCAGCGCTCTATAATCAATGCAATAAAAACATCTCCCCATCACCTCGTACTGTGCTCACTGCTTTCATCTCTCACCTGCTGGTCCTGCAGTTTGACGCCCACCACTCTGAAGGTGTTGTTGGCAGTGTTGTGGTAGATGTTGATGCGGCTGAAGCCCTGCTGCCCAGGCTTGATGGGCACCCACTTCTTGCTGGCGTCGTCATAGACCATGACTGAGGCCCGCGCCTGGCAGATGCTCTGTTCACTGGTGGAAGAGAGAGAGAAAAGAGAAGGGAGTCCGGGTGAATATGTTGAAATTACTCTGCTGACAGAGAGACTGAGAGGTTATTGGATTGTATCGGGTGTAATATGGTGGAATCTTAAAGGCGTGTGTGTTATACATTCATTTACCAATACTGTGCTCCCTTGTGGACCAGGACAGTGTCAAACCGAACCACACGGGTATATAAACATTTGACTGATTCTACTTGTGGATGTGAAGATGATGGCGTTAAATCCAATCAACGGACCAGAACTGCTATAGAGTTAGCTGGTTAGCTTACGGGTCGCTAGGGAGCCACACCTCTCTACAGCTACCACTACAAGTTACCGCTTTAGGAATAACATGCTGCCACAGTCGGAATCCGACAGCTTGAGGGAGGGGTTGCCATTTTGAAACCCTATAAACAAGCAGACTAAAAACCTCAACCTCGAACCAAGCCCTGGAAAATTCCCCTTTCCCTACTGGCCTTTACTGCGGCATTGCGGTACCATAACGGCACATCCCTACATTTTCAGAAACATGGGGGCAGAAGGGTGTGTGTTGGGGATGCTGGGTAATGACACAGTATGTTAAAAATACAAGTGTCTAATCAACAAGCTTATCGCCAGATGGAAAGTCCTTTTTTTACAAACACACAGGTTTGTATTACTATACTGGTGAGGACTTTCTATTGCCTACATTCCCTAATCCTTGAAAAAGTGACGACCAGCAAAATGTCCTCACATTGGAGGATTTTCGTAATCTTTCTATCAGATGCCCTCACAAGGGTTCTTGCTAGAAATACAAGAACCCCCCACCCACCCACCCACCCACCCACACCCACAAACAGCTCAGAAGAATAATGAACTAGCTTCTCCAAATAACCATTTTCACAACCACAGAATTGACTGCATCGGTATTTCAATGCACAACGGAGTCCAGCAGGTGGAGAGCTAATCTAGACTGTGGCGGAGATGAGGTTAATTCTCTCCTTGTAGAACCTGCGAAGTGACAAAACGCTCTTCTAATTTTCACGTTCAGCGCCTCAGGGACCTGCTCTCTGTCTGCCAGGCTCTAATGCTGCTCACATTACCAGTCTGAAGGTGTGAGCACCAAGACAAACGGACCAAAGAACATTGTTCATGTGCTCACTGACAGTCAAGGCATTCTCGTGTACCTTTATCTCCATTATATATATATATATATATATATACATACAGTATATATTCCCCCCTGGGGATATTAGGTTGTTGCAGCAGCAAAACTAATATGATTACTATTAAGTAACAGGATTCAGCAGGGAAAAGGAAATAGAATATAAGCACACGACTAGAATATAAAAATAAGCAATTAAAAATGATAGAAATAATGAAATAATAAAGCAATAAAATAGAATATAAACAATTGTGGGGTAGTGTAGACATATGCTGCCGACAATTTCAACACGTCTAGTAGTGTGTACAGGTGGGAAGTATGGAAAAGACATGGGTACTACTTACAGATGTTACTAACAGTCTTGATTGCTTACACACAGTGTTATGAAATATAAAACCATAAATATCTCAATGGATACAGTATATATAGCTGAGATAAATCAGTCTCCGGATCAGGTGTTGTTTCTAAGGCTCAGAAGCACCAGTAACCCCCCCACCCCGCCACCTTTCCTTCAATTTGCGGCTCCCCCGGAGCAACACAGCACAGCACCTGAGGGATTCCTCTGGACTAACACATGGTTCAGTCTCAATTGGTTTTCTCTCACTCGGTTGGTTTACTTCATCTGAACAGCCTCAAATAACTCGTAAGATAAGATAAGATAACATAGTTAGCGGTACTCCTTCTATTGCCTCCGCTCAGACTCGGCATTCATCTCCAATCTTGAATAACTTGCTTTCCTTGTCCGACGTGGTTTTGGGTGTGATGCTCAGCCCTGACAACTCTTACAACATGATGATTGGAGTTGAAGTTAAGTGCACTGTGGGTTAATTTCCCCAAAATGTATAAATAGTAATTTGGAATGAGACCCCTTACATGTCCTCGGTGCCACACCAGCATTTCCGGATGTGTTTCATTAGCGCCTTCTTATGAGGTGCATTTGGAGTGACAGATGTCTCCTAGCCTAGCCTACGTCTATTTGATACGTGACAGCTGTATACAGATATCTACCTCAGTGCAACAACATTAGAAAGTCTCAGTATAATCGCAGGACAGATCATGTAGTTCCTGAGGGAGAAGCTTTTTAAGCTCACATTACAACCACCATCCGCCCATCAAGCATCCATCACTCCCCAGTACGGAGCTGTCCAGTTATCCAGCAACAACATCATATCAAAGCAATCGCAACTTTCAAGTCCATGCCAGTGCTTCTAACAGACAGATTATACCAATATACTATGCTACTCATAGCCAATAAACTACTATGTTGTGAAGCCAGTGATTCAAAGTCATATCAGATTATTTGGTTTACCGTCTGTGTGACATGTCTGGATGTTGCCAGCCGGCCGGGGTAAGACAAAGTCAGACGTGATGCTGATGGTTACCCTGAAAATGGTTTCACAATAAATAGCCTACAACGACAGAAACAGGAACTGCAACACCAAAACGGGAAACATGATCATTGTCATTAATAGAAGCGGATGCGAATGTGATGTATTACAAATTCATCGAAATGCGGTACACCCTCTCGTCTCAATAATTCACCCCAGATAAAATCGAAACGGCTGTATAACTTTCCTCAGACAACCCTGACACAGAAGCAATACAAACCACAAAGGTTCCCCATAAACCACATGCAAAGATCGTCTTCCTTCTCATGCAAAGAAAAAAAAAAAGGCAGAGGAGTGGAAGCTGAGAAGAACACAAATCATGTCCTTGTCAGTGGAAAATAACAATTAACTGAATCACTGATAAGCCAGGCTGGAGGATGTGACAGTCTGAAAATGTTATCATAGGTTGAACTCCGCTCCTTCTGCTACGCCTGAGGAGAATCTCCCATTCTAGTAAATGCAAAACCATAATGGATAACTAGAGTAATAATATTTCCTAAATCTCTAAACAGACTCTCTAATCACGTAACAGACACTTCTCTCCACTTCACAGACCACCAAAGTCTCACTGGGAAAAGGGAGGGAAGGGAGGATCTCCTTACAAAAACAAGCCCTATTTCTGGAGTGGTTTGGGCCAGAGGGCTAGAATGCCTTAAGCCTGATGCTTGTGGTTTCAGTTCTCTTCAAGCAGTCAGAAATAAAGCAGGCTCATCTATTCTGTCTTTACTGACATTGCTCAATCAACACATCATAAGATGCATATGGAGGGGAGGCTGATCTGGCTTAGAGAGTTCCTGTTCACACTGTCCTTTGGTTCCAGGAGCTATGACGCTTTAGAAACCGGACCAGTACAGAGCAGTTCAGTTAATTTCAGTTAGTGGTTTGAAAAAAAACAACCCTCAATGACATCTCAGTCAGTGTGCTAAATGGTTATGGGTGTGATCTAGTTACTGAGGGTAGTAGACTCTCACAGGTCATATGACAAGGAGACAGGGCACATGATAGCTGTTTAACATGGCAGCTGCTTCTACTGCCTGAAAAAGAAAAATCAAAGGCCAAAAGCTCACGTGTTCGATGCTTGACAGACTTAGCAGACCAGAAGAGAACCAGGGAGCAAAAAAGGATGCTAGAGTGGGGAGATGAGAGAGAGAGGAGTGACTACATGTTTGATATAATGTCATAATCTGAAAAAGGTCAGCTATTGCTGTAAATCATAATCACTGACATTAAAATAACATGAGGAATCCAATGGATGCTCAGAACAGGAAGGTGCATAGGAACACAAAGTGAAGGCCAAATTAAACTACACCACACAACACATTACTCAGAAAAAGATATCAGAAAAACAAAGCAAACTTCTATTTTCTTTAGATGCAACACTTACAGTTGTTAAACTGCTAGGGCAACACCGGACGTGTGATTGATGGGTGACAGGAGATGTGCTTAGTAAATGGCGATGAATGAATGTCAGTGGAAGATGATGTAGAAATTCCTCTCTGCTCTGTATGGGTGATTTGAGCAAGGTTATGGATGCTTATATGAACTACAGTTGACTTGTTCTGCTCTCTGTTTCCCAGTTGAGCCCACTCAAAGCCTCTGCACGTTTACGCCTGCTGGTCTTTTCCCTCCCCTCCCTCCTCCCCCCCTCTTGTATTCTATAGACTACGTATTTAAAAATGCATAAGCGCTTCCCCACACCCAACTCATGAATAAAAAAGGAAATACTGTACGTTTCCCACACCACACCGACAGGCCCACGAGACGAGGGCAAATATTTACACTTTTCAATTTTCTGACTTATTATTTGACTTGTCTTGCATGTGCAGTGGTCTTTTGTTAAGCTATTTCATCCATAAATATGTATTGTGTCGTTTTAAAAGATAGTACTCATTTTTTTAACGCAGAGAAAATATTTGTATTCTGAATCTGATGTGCTAGCCTGTTTCTTTCCTGGAAAATGGAGACATTTGAACTAATATAGACAGCGTCGAGGACGAGGAGAGGTGAAGAGACAGTTAGACAGAGAGACAGAAAGACAGGAAGGAGAGAAAACGAGAGAGCAGAGACAGTGAGAGAAGAGATGAAAGCTTCTGCTACACTGAGTGCTCTCCCATGTCATATAAGCCTTATAGGCGAGTGGTGGAAAGGAGGCCACATTCCCAGGCTTTTGAATTAAGCAAAGTACTGCCCTACACACATGGTTAGACATATGCACCCCCCACATCCTACACACACACTGTCAGTGTGGCTGTGCGTTTTCCCTCCCAGCACAGTCCATTAGCAGAATCCTTGGGTGGGATGCTCTGACCTGGTCTTGTCCTGCAAGAAATTGTGCGTATGTGTGAGTGTGCATATTAGGAACACAAGTTTAGGGTTTCTCCAAAAAGCTGTGATTTGTCAGTGTTATGATTTGGTACATTTTCTGCCTGGATTTAGGGCAAAAAAAAAAGATGGGGGATAGGGTGGTGGTGGGGTGGCGGGGATTGGGGCGTCCTCTCTGGGTAGGTGCCCAAGGGCAGAGCTTCTGTTATCACGGCAATTAGCTTTTGTTATTGGGGTAATTGTTTCATACTGCTGGTTCACAGTGGAAGGCACCCGAACACACCCGAACAACTGAGTCATTCAACTCAGCCCTGCACTGCTGGCTGAAAACAGATTCGTTAGCCCTTTGTCTCTGGGATGAAAAAAAAACTGAACGTCAAAAACCACTTAGGCTATGATAGCTTTACGGAAGTGCAGAGTCAGCAGGGGTCTATTCATGCTGAACAACTGAACTAAAAGTATATCATGACACAGCTCGTGATGAGTATGAAGGTACTTACAAATGACTCTTACATTTAAACTGCTGAGAATGTGCCAGTAGTGACGTGCTCAAAGATCTTGATAGTTTAATGAGAGCAAGCAGAAACCCGGAGGAACTCTCAAATGAGAAATCCAAACAAACTATTTTTCAATTGTCACTTATCAATTATCTGCGGAAAGATGAACAGACAAAGCGAAGAATTAATGAGCCAGAGCAGAGGTGCCGTCGTCGCTCTGCAGAGCTCCTGGCAAATTAATTTACCCAATTAATCAATTAATTTCATGCAAATTAACCAGCTTTCAAAAATCATCTCCTCTTGTAGAACAGAAGAGATGAGCGTGGGGGGGAACGAAAGCAACCGGCAAGAGAGTTTCCCTTACAGCGGGAGTGTTAATTACAGTTTTATTAGACCCAGTTTGGCACTGTAGCGGACACACACACACACACACACACACACACACACACACACACACACACGGGAGTAAGGGACAGTTTGTAACTCAATCCTGTCTTGTAAAAGCCGTGGCCCCTTCTGGTAGATGACATTTATTTAGTCTCCAGCGGAGTGATACGCCGCTGCACCACGCCGTCTCTGACATCCGACTGTCAAGATTGTGGACAGACTCCAAATCATGTCCACAGCAACTCAATACAGTTCACTGCAACTGGAAGCTTTCAGGCTCAACCTATAAATATTATTATTATATTATCCATCCATCCTTTTTGTGTTGATGCAGAGCTGACTGCACTGCAGTCTGTTGAGCAACTGTTGTGTCACTCGTCTTCAAAGAGGAATAGGGGTATATTATTATACGCCCACACATATATTATGGTTCCCATACATACACCCAAAATAACAGTCACAGTTATTTTTAGCAGCAGAGGGCCAGATTAGTGAACAGTGAGCACACACACACACACACACACACACACACACACACACACACACACACACACACACACACACACACACACACACACACACACACACACACACACACACACACACACACACACACACACACACACACACAGAGTTGTTACTGTGTATGTATTTGGTTAGTTGTCTGTTATTACTACGCTCACCAGGAGGATTATAGCCTCTGGGGTTCACTGAGGATTTTGGGGCAGGGCAAAACCACCGCCTGTGTACCATAGTGTGAAGGGGTGGGGACATGTGCATTTACAGTATGCATGCCTGTGTGTGTGTGTGTGTGTGTGTGGGTGGGTGGGTGGGTGTGAGTCCACATGTTTGGGTGGGAGCGGGGGTCCGGTTGACAGAAGGAAGAGGTCTGTCTGACTAGCTGGATTAGAGACAGCGCCCAGCAGGCAGATCATTATTACCTCACTGCAGTCTTAACTCTAAATTAACCAGGACTTAACTCTCTTACGAGACCTCTAATCTGCTCCACAGGGAAAGTACTGTATACAGGCAGAGGGAGGGAAAGAGGCCTGCAGGAACTAAAAACAGTACAAGTTTATTGCTGAGAAACAGTGTGACGCCTGCGTATTAGTAAGTCAGCAAACTGAGCACAGTTAGGGTAGAGGACAAGGCACTTGCTTGTACAAATTAAACAGTGTGAGAAGTATGCAGTCTTTCAAGTTATGCTACTGCAGTCCTGATGCAACCCTGGTGCTCCCAAGCTAAGGAGAGTAAGGTTATTAAACTTAAAAGGAGAACACTGGTGTCATTTAGAGTTATAGCCCATCTACTACTGTTTATGTCTCCAGTCATTTTGCAATGCTGTATGTGATTAGATTTTTTAACATTTACTTGTTTTTCACTGTTTCTAAAATACAAACTTTATGATAAGAAGACATGGATGTGACAAAGTTTGTAAGGCGACATGTTTTGAGGGACTATTTCCTGGTGCAGTGTCAGGTGTCCTTTGGGTGTCAGGTGATTGACAGTAAGCAGACCATAATGTGATGCGGTATATGAAACGTGATGCTGATATGAAAACACTCAACTCGGGCATAATGTAATAATGCTAAAACAGAAAATATGACAAAACCAAATGATGCCTTCATGCTCACTATGATGGATTAACTAGCCTGGGCAAAATTCTGTGTAAGTTGTTTTTCATGCTGTACAAAAATGAAAGGCAGCAAACGGCTTCGTCTGAAGGTAGGAAATCGAGGCCTGATATCTCCAACTATGCTGACTGTGCAGGCACCACCAGGAAAAATGTAAAGGAGGGGCAACCTAGAAGACAGGCACAATTTAAAAAAACACCAGTATTATTTAATAAACACAGCTTGGCAATTTGGCTGGAACACAAGTTTGTATAAATGGTGCAATTACAGTATAGTCAGCCTGAAAAACAATAGTGCTTATATTGAATATAGTATCAAGTCAAAAGTTGTAAGCTGTCAGCAACATAAAGGGCATCTACTACAGACCTACGTTTCTACTAAGAACAAGTCTATTATATACTGGCACACAGCAGATTTTCATAATCTATACTATGTCACCAAAGCCTCAACTTCCATGATCCATCATCATCCAGGTCATAATCACTGTACTAGGCCTATACCATACTGTGTTTATCTAACCCCCACCCCTTATAGTGGGATGTAAAGTATAGTGCAATACTGCTGAATGGGCTACAATAAAGCCCCAAATGGGCGAGGGCGAGGCGAGAGCGAGAGCGAGAGCGAGAGCGAGAGCGAGAGAGAGAGAGAGAGAGAGAGAGCTGCAGGTCTTAATGGCATTAATGTGCCAACCGCATTAATGTGCTTATGTTCTTAGCTAAATGTCCTGCTGGTTGTGTGCAAAAAGCTCAATCTCATGCCTTGTAACGGTTTATAACGCTGCTATTTTTGATACATGCACAAATATCAGAACACAGCAGCAGTGAACGCATGACCCACATACTGTATTTCTTTGACTGTGTGATTAACATGGATCGCAAAGCACTGCCTCGGTGCTGTTAGCAGCTGTAATCCCATCTACTGGCACAGACAGTAGACATTGATAGAGGACAGCGGTGCCAACTCTCTTACTGTACTGAAAATTCAATGCTCTTGTTGATTATAGAAGTTATGGAAGGCCTAAAGTTTGTAAGGATTATTACATTCACACATTACTGAGGTGATGGGGTAAAAAGGGCAATATGTGGCAATAGAATGCAAAGGGAAGTATTATGAAATAGGAGGTAATAGGAGGCATTATGAGGTCATAAGTGTAAATTTACCTTGTTTTTTGTTTGTTTTTAGCTTCACTGGTTTACGCTTTGCTGACTTTTTGAGGGATTAACTATCACCTTTGTAAGTCACTTTGGATAAAAGCGTCTGCTAAATGACTGTAATGTAATGGATTGATTTTACTGTTGGGATGGAGCTCTGTGGTGTGTGATCAGAAACACAATGTGATTAAAACACTCATCTTTGTTTTGCTCTCTATATTCCTACCATCTACTCTCACTAGGTTATTTTCAAAAGTGGCACATTGAAGTCCCAGGCAGTTCATTACATTACACAAACCAACAAAACACATGAAAAACGTCTCGTCTGTTATTCACAAAATAATATGGGTGTTTTGATTTTTACTAAATTGAATTGTTGTTGATTTAAGGTGTTTTTTTTGTAATGTGTAGTGTATCTGGCTGTCAGAGCGGAGGCTAAAGAGGGCTAAAGTAGTGATGCCCCTAATGTCAGGTCCTAAGGGCCAGGCATGTCCATGTGCCCTACATAGTGAGTGGTCCAGGTCCGCTTTAAGGAGCAGCTGCACACACTCTACAGATAAATCCTCATTGTCCTTTATTCATCCTCCTTTTCTCCCTCTCCCTCATGATGAGAAAACAGCCAACATAGTTGTTTGATCCTACAGCTCTCATCTGGGACAGCAGCGGCAACAAAACCTCCCTCCCTCTATCCATCTCTTCCCTCTACCTTCCATCCCTCCATCTCCTGGCAGAGAACAGAGAGAGAGAGAGAGGTCACTGGCCCGAAAGGCTGTCGTTCTAGCCAGAAGCCATGCTGTCTTCAATCCTTGTGTGAATTAAACATGTACAGAGCCCTTACAGAGCCCTGCTATTCAGAGATACAATATACGAGGCTGCAGAGTGCTTAGAATAAAGAAGATGCTCAGTGTTCACACAGCAGGCTGTTCCTATCAGCTGTCATCCCTCTGACAATGTTGCTGGCTTTGACAGAAAGGATGTGACCAGCAGGGAAGAAAGAAAAGAAAGAGGATCATCAATAAAGAGCAGAGAGTCAAAATGTTTTAACTTTTGACGTTTTATCAGTAACTTTGAAGGAGGCGGATAAAAGAGATATGGCTATTCATCTGTTCAACAATCAAGCTTTACTGTTACAGTATATAACTATACTGTATATATATATACTGTTTTGTTTGCAGTTTCTTGCCAAATCACATCTCTGTGCGCACAATAACTAAAAACAAAAAAGTAATCTGTGGCGGCCAGATTAAGATTACAGATTAGTATTTTAGCTCTGATTAAAAACAGGGATGTGGCCTTGTACCGCAGACCAACACCGAATGTGACGCTGGCATATAGTAACACTCTCTCAGAATGAGTGAACCTTGTCAACCAAACTAACAGACGTCAAGCAGCGAACACCACCTAGCGCAATGAGCAGAACCCCTAATGCTAAGCGTTCATCACGTTCACTCAAAAATGTTTTTATCCTGCTATGCTTTGATTCCAATTAATGCCTTTGACACATCTATCACGTTTCACTCACACACATTGGAAATGGGACTGCACACAGACACACACACACACACACTTGTATCAGTACAAACCTGGCAGCGATGTGGCTGTAGAACAACCCTGAGTCACTGACACTCTGAGGGAGGCAGTAGCGCAGCACTTGGAGCCGATGTACATCCATTTTGGTAAACAGCAGCAGCAGCAGCAATCTATGACACAAACTCGCTTTTGTGTTGCTCCATTACCTTTTTATGTCCTTTATATAAGCCTCAACAACTACAGCTCATTAAAAGCATCATACTCCTCCTGCTGAAAGCCTGTGGCATAAAATACAAACAGGAGTGACGGCCAAAGAAATGATGCAAAAGATGAAATTACAAACGTCCAACAGTTACTAGTTGTTATATTATTGCATCCTGTGCCGCGTTTGAGAGGAGACTGATGATCCATCCATCCAGCAACAAAGAGATGACTGACAGACGGGCGGAGATGAAGTCATTGACCAGCCTGTTGTCTGACTGCATAACAGATGAGCATGTGTTCATGTGTGTGTGTGTGTGTGTGTGTGTGTGTGTGTGTGTGTGTGTGTGTGTGTGTGTGTGTGTGTGTGTGTGCCACTGAACCTCTGTGCTATTGTCATACTGTTAACCCAAGGGAGATTACCTCATATCCGTCTAAGCCCTACCCTGCCCCCATCCAGATTCTGACACACACACACACACACACACACACACACACACACACACACACTGTTTAGTGATAGGGTAGAATGATGGGGTGGCAGGCTCTGTGAACCCCCTCCCCTTG
Organism: Hoplostethus atlanticus; assembly: GCA_034670405.1. Lineage (NCBI taxonomy): Eukaryota > Metazoa > Chordata > Actinopteri > Trachichthyiformes > Trachichthyidae > Hoplostethus > Hoplostethus atlanticus. The sequence goes on from JAXDDX010000004.1 coordinate 5,420,231, forward strand.
AACTCAACCCAGCCAGCTGTTGCCATAGCCAGCCAGTATTAGGCAGGGTCTGTGCCCTTGAGTTATACAAGCAGTGTTACATACTGTGGTTTGATCCTATTGATTGATGCCCTCTAGCCCTGTGGACTGTTGTAGTGGGCGAATACACAAACTAACTAGGAGATGTGTGTGTGCTAAATTCCCATTACCATCCACACACACACACACACACACACACACACACACACACACACACACACACACACACATAATCCAAGTCCCAAAACAGGGGTATTTCAGTATGAGATTGACAGAATGTTACTCTTTGAACTTTGACCTCTCCAGTTCACTGGCCTTAACCCCAATGACTGACCACATACTCCGTGGCGACAGCAGACAACCCAGATGACACAGTCACAGCGCCGAGGGGGCACAACTGGCACTGAGTAGCAGACCAGACGTGATTGGTTGAATGAGGGTTATAGTCAACAGTGATTGGATGAATGGGAACTCCAGTCAACAATGATTCTTGAGGCTCAGATGTGGCTAGTCTGTAAGTCTGAGTACCCAGCTGGACTACAGGAAAATATCCATGACAGGCTAGGCTAATGCTAACAAGTTCTAGCTGTGACGAATGAGGCTACAGGGCTCTAACATGGCCTGAGGAGGGGATATCTGTTACTGGAGGCGTAGCTAACATTTATAACAGGCTAACAGGCCACAGCTAAAAAGGCTCAGGGGCAGGTGTTTATAGTCAAGGTCAAACATATGTTGTTAATATGTGATGTGGTGTACTGAGGCGGGGATTATCACTTCTTTGAAATATGTATGGGAAAGATACATACAACTACTACTACCAACTACTTCTAAGTAAGCAGTGACCTCGAGCCATAAAATAAATAAATTGCATCTTGGAAATCTACCTTAACACGGGGAGATGAGAGAAACGTTCCTGATAGTACGTCTACAGCAAGCTAATACTGCTCAGCAACTAAAATCCTCCCCAGAAGAAAGCAAGCATACTGACCCCCCATAACGACGTAACTTATTCATTGCCTATCTCTATAGATGCCAACTCGCCCTGAGGCTAATTGTCATGGACACATATGGATAGCTACCCCCCATCACTGCCACCCCTCCCCCACCCCCCTTCCTCCTCGCTCCATCCTCCTCAGCGCTCTCTGGTCCTGTCACTAATCCTGATCCTTAAAGGGAAAAGCCACTTCCGTTTGGAGCGAAACACTCCATAGGACACACGGCCCCCCCGGGGGAGCTACGCCGGCAGGCATAGCAGGCACACAGGGGAGTTGGGATTGAACTTCAGCTTGTCCAATAGTAAGCCTTGGATTTTCCATTCACTGCAGCATGGTATAAACCTGTGCACTTTGTATTTTTCCATGTATCCACCTCATAACCTGGAATCTGTGCAGAACGCAGGTGCAGGAACCTTCAGATCAAACGTTAGAAGGACAAGAGGGAATGAAAGAGAGGAAGAGAGGGGAAATGGGAATGGGAAAAGAAACTCGGGTGACTTCAGAGGGAAGAACTGGCAGGGAACTGGGAAGATATTAAGATGGGACGATTCAAAAGGAGCGGCTGAGGTAGTATTTTAAAATGCTGCCGTTGCAGTAGCACAGTAACGGCTTCAAGGTCAAACTCACTGAAGTTATGTAGACATTTGGACAAACAGAGCAAGTAATGATATCGTAAATATGTCAGATTTTCCTCTTGTAACATTCTGTCTGTGCACAGATCCCAGCAAGTAACGTATGGCCTTGTCAAGATCAGTAGTGCCTCATAATTAATGATCATACTGAGAGAGAGAGAGAGAGAGAGAGAGAGAGAGGTTTTCCATCTGTTTCCCTCTACAGTAGTTTTACAGTATCATGCTATCAGGCGTAAACCTCTGATGGTATCTACTCTGCCCTGCTCTTCAACAAATGTTCCACAGCAATCTGCCAAGGCCATATTGTGTAGAGACCCTTCTAGCCTTCTATCCCTCTATCATCTGGCTTTTGATAGTCCAACTCTGCCATTCAGAGATTAGCGCTCTCTCTCACTCTCTGTCTCCCTCTCTCTCTCTCCCTCTCTCTCTTGCCCACACACATACACACGCAATGAGTCAGATGGGATCAGTTCTGTGAACGATCCAGAACAGCTGAGCGGACACCAACAGACAGCGAGAAACTCATTCCTTCTTCCCTAGAAAAGACTTAACCAATGAAAGATTGCTGAGGTTAACCAATCAGGCCTCTTGGCTAACAGCTGGCTAGAGGGAGAGCGAAAACAGAGAGAGAGAGAGAGAGAGAGAGAGACAAGAGAGAAAGTCAGCAACTCCTAGAGGAGCTTTTCCTCTCCCTTTTTCCTCTCTTTCTCTCCAATTCAAGATTGCATTATTTACAGCACGTAGAGCTGGAATGATATTGAGGAGAGAGAGTGAGAGAAAGAGTGAAATACAGGATTTCTTGCAGACCGACAATGCTGCATATGCTGTTTGAAGATCCAAACCCAGTAACAATCTGTGGTTACAGCTGAAAACGGAGCCAGGCTTTAAACGGAAACACCAGAGAGAAGCAGCAACATCACTGCCACACACTCAAAAGCCAATTTTATTCTTACTCACATAATCCTGATGCACAGAGAAAGAGAGAGAGAGAGGATGGATGTGGAGTCGCGTTTCCTTACCCGAAGTCGTCAAAGGAATACATGTTTGGCGGACGGCTCCGATGGGAGGTAGTTGCAGAAGAAGACAGTTCTCAAGCATAGGATGAAAGGAGGAAGGGGAGATTATGGATCAGAGGGGGAAGAGTTAGCGAGAGAGGAGAGAGCGGTATGCATGTTGTCCAGCGCTGTACTCTGCTGCAGTAAACTGACTCTCTCCCCTCCTTACATCCTCTGAGCACTTTGAAAATCCACCACGCCAACAGAGCAGACACCCAGAATCGGCATGCATGAAGGAGTAAGTATGACTGAGAGAGAGAGAGAGAAAGAGAGAGAGAGAGAGGGGGAAGGAGTAAGGGAGGGAGAGAGAGAGGAGGAGGAGGGAACACAGGAGTGTTGCAACAGAGCAAGAGAATGAGAGAGAGAGAACATGTGACCGGTGCAGACCAGTCACCTCGCTCCATTCCCAGGATTGGAGCTCTGTCTCTCAGCCTCCAAGGAATCATTTCCACTGGATGGAAATTACATATTGACCTATAGGAAACAAACAGTACTTTTACACCCAGTTATGTGTAGGATATTAAAGTAGCCAAAGGAGAAAAACTACATCAATCTGCCAACAGATATAAACCCTTAACCACCGATTAACCTACTGAATAGGAAACACCTTTTCCACTTATTAGATACACCAAGATACAAGCATGAGCTCAGTTTGCTTAAATGACACAACATTCAACTTCTAAACTCTGCATGCTGCCTGAATGATGACCAGTCAAAGGCACGCTGAAACAGAAGTTTTAACTAGCTATAAAGTTCTCATTCTTCTAGTACAGCCTCTAGTTTCGCTGTGGCTTTATTAGAATTTGTCCTTAACAGTGGTCCATCTGGCTGAGGCAAACTTAGACTATTAAGCTGCTTTGCCACTGCAAGCCAAGGTGTGGGAAACAAACAAAGAGCATTCGAGTCTTCTAAAGATTAGGAGGCTTGGTGGGTTTTACTAGCAGGCAGAGGCCTTTGACCACCATGCGCCTAGATCACTTCCAACGCAGTCAGCAAGGTGGGTGAAATATAACTATCACCTTTCCCAAAATAAGCAGCTTCAGGAGGTTTAAACACTGTGAAGTAGATGTGAGGAGTAGGTATCTGTCCGACTATAAGTGGACTGAATCATAGAACTACAGGAGCTAATGTAGATGCCCGAGAGCCTGAACATAAATTATGTAACACTGAAATAAGTAGGAAGCACAAGTAGTGAGCTGCTGGGAGTAAATGGCATATAGGATGCTGTGTTCAAAAGACTGGGGAGGGTAAACTGAGAGAGAGAGAGAGAGAGAGAGAGAGAGAGAGAGAGAGAGAGAGAGAGAGAGAGAGAGAGAGAGAGAGAGAGCCTAGCTTAGCTGGAAATGCTTTTCCCAGTATGTGTTGAGGTCATTTGATACGGCCTGGTTGACCTCCATCCAGCCGAGGGACGCATGATGCAGCTCCATTATTGATTCTCCACAGACATGGAGATTGTAGGCATATGATTTCATATTGGCGTATGAAATATGGTGGAAAATGACCAGATTACAATACGATGAGTATATAATGTTTTGCGATGTTTGAGAAGTATAATACATATGATAAGTAGACAGTGGAAAATGAAAGGAAAGTTGGAAGGGAAAGAGAGGGGGGATCATATGGTATGGACTTTAGCTGGGAGGCGCTCCAAATGAAATACAGATCATCTAGTGCAATCCACAAATATCAACACTAGCCTATTGTTCTACCTCTATCACTCATGTAGAAGTATGTGCCCTAAATCTGGCCATGAATATAACGTGGTCACATGACCCATACACTTGCATACAATACAACATGCTAACACCAAGGAGAAACCAAAATATTATCACTGTCAATGAAAAGGAACGAGCGTTGGGGCTGTGGTGACGCTGGCTCACGTGGAACTGCTCTCTGATCAGTAGAAGCAGCCTGCAGTAAAACGCATAACTCAGCGTTTTACCTTCCGCTGTCTGGCCTCGAGCGTTTTACCTTTCCTACGATGAGTCACCGACAGGCACTTCACAAATCATTCTGCATTAACGGTACAGGAGGGATATCTCTTTTGCCCTCTTCCACTTGTTTCTCTTTCTACCCTCTCTCTCTCACTCTTTTCTCTCTCACCCACACACACACACACAAACACACACACACACTGCAGCCAGTCTGACAAGGACAATACAGAACCACCATAGCATGATGAGACCACTAATGTTACCCAGGGCTAAAAATAGTTCAACTCCACTCACATATGTATACACACACACGCTCGCACACACGCTCGCACACACACACACACACACACATGCGCACGCACGCGGACATGGTCATGCACGCACACAGAGGCTGCAATGGAAGCAGTGGGGCTGAACAAATCATCACATTGAATTAGATCTTCTGTCTTTCTGCAAAGAAAAGCCCAGTCACCTTGTTGTTGCTTTGTGGAGATTTAAGACTTCCCTTCTGGGCCTGAGTCAAAGAACAGAGCTGCCTCTGGCAAAAACACACACACAGGATGGGACACAAGCAGCATAGCTTTACAGAAAATAGGAGACGGCATGTTGATCCAAATGGACTGGAGGATATGTATCTGACATGTTTACTGTCTCAAAGTACTTCAGCTATTTCAGTAGGAGTGCATCGTTTGGATTAGAATATGTAAAGAAGAATGTGTCCAACAGGAGACACTCCCTCTCATTCCCTTTCTCTTTCTGTCTCCTTTTCCTCTCTGAGGGAAGTCACATGCACAACCACAACCAACCACACACAGGCAAACACTGGTAGCTACAGTAAAAACAAAGAAGAGCTGTCTGAATAGAGTTGTCAGAATAAATGTGAAGCCATAAAACAGACTGGTGCAGGCAGTAGCTACAGAGACACAGAAGAGTCACAAAGGCAGAAGGAAAGAAGTGTTTCATAAATAGGACAGAATACAGAGACTCAGTACCTCTCTGGATTTGGGCCTCACTGCATTCTGCATACCAACATACCCAGAGAAAGGCTCAAAGTACTAAGTCAATCCAGGGCCCGGGGGTTGATTTAGAACATGACTTAAAGGATTGGAACTACAGACATGCTCATTTTCCATAGGCTGTTGTGATCATGTGTATGGGTGTGAGAATTAATCATGGCGGAGACCTATGTAGGTGTGTGCGCGAGTGTGCGTTTTTCAGATAACCTGCCTGGCAACCGCCAGAATAAACACCCTCCTCCCGTGGAAGTGCCTTGAATGGTTATTTGTGCCTGGAGCCTTCGATCTATTTCCCTGTATGGACGCAGCTGCTGATGCATGCATCCAACGTAACCAGCATTTTACCAGGTACAGCCTATTGCTTGTATGGAGAAATACATGATGCTGTCGTTTCCATGACAACATTAGCCTTCCTAATGCCTCTATTCAATAAAATGGGTGTGTTCAGCAATGACAATAGAGGTCTAATTGCGGGGAAAACAGATTTAAATTCAAATTAATCAGCTAGTATCGGGCAATAGGAATGTAAAGTGAATTCAATAGGACGCCTGTTCAGCAGAGGCCCGGTGGGTGGGCCCCCGGATGGTCAAAATACTGCCCCAATGAATGGGCAGCACAATGAACCATAGGCTGCAAACGACATTGAATCTATCCACTACATGTCGATTGCTATGCATTCTGAGTTATCAAAACAAGTATAAATGCAGATGGAGACTGGAGGCATAAGGCTGAGGGCCGGTGCGCATCTCCCGGCGCTCTGTCGTGAAGCGTCAAAAGAGAGCGCATGGTGCTGGTCGCCGCTTACCTCATTTTCTTGTCTTGGATTCAATGGGAGGTGATGGCACTGATGAAAGTGATCAATATGACCAGCAGTCTTCTGTTACCTCTGAATGTATAGTTTACGGTAGACCGCGATAGACGCGCTGAGCAGAATAGCCCGGTAAGCTTCCACCTTGTGTCCTATGCGTCTATATGGGGGATATTATATGTGAGTCTACAGACGAGACGCTAAGCGAGAATCCAAGCGTTTTCTCCCATCTGCTTTGTGCTCCGTTGTCTTTCTCCACATGCGCTGCTTATCCTTAGGTCCATGTTCAGGCGGTGGTCGTGGTCGGTAGAAGACGGTGAACCGTGGTTGTCAGCCGCCGCCTCCCTGTTGCCATCTTTTCTTCCCATTCGGAGTGTTTTGGTGAGGTGGAGATTTGGAGGAAAATGTTATTACAGCGTGCGAAAGGGGACGCGACCGGCTCAATGCTGCCCACCTGCGACGAAGACGCGCACGTGCATGCCCTTGCTCACACCCTACCCCCACCCCCCTACACACACATACACACACGCTCCTCTGTGTTATCCCTACTGAAAAATCACTATAATATTCCCATAGGGCCTTATAGTGGGTCAGTGGTTCTCAAAGGTTTATAGTGACCTTAATGTACTGTTTTATTTGTATTTCCTGTGGTATTACTATAATATCTCTAATTCCTTATATTAGATTTATGGCAGGATTACTAAGCAGTAGCTCTTTTTCATACGGGATCATAAATCTAGTAAAAGTGCATATTTACAAATGACACCTCTTAAATGTCAATACTGTAATTATTAAATTATCTCTTCTACCACAATCATCATGAATCATTCAAACTAAATATAAAACACAATAACACACAGTTTCAAAGGAATTTGAAGTTGCATTTACTGTCAGACAAATGTTAAATGTTCAATGGTATTCTATAGCCCCAAGTGTTTTGACAAATCATTTACATTCACTCTGTAGAGTGGTGACGTCACATCATGATTATCAGAGGATTTCAGTGGTTTTCCTGACAAGCCAACAACCAGTCAACCCTCCGAATTTCAAAACAAAGAAAATACACCTGATATCCATGATCGTTATGGTCACACTCATCATGTTCAATACCAATCATTAAAATGTTTAGAAGTATCACTTAAAAAACACATTTATTCATGCATGTCCGTAATCTTGCCTTGCTGTTAATCATAAGATGAAAAGTGCATTTCTATGTAGATCTGACTTGATGTTACATAGAATGGAACATTGAAGGAAGATATTATTATGGTGAGATGAATTTGGCTTGTGAAAAGCTTTAATAAATGCTTAAGGATGATTTGCTTGTTCATACTGCAATTAGGCTTACTGTGTGTTTATCAGGTGGAAGCAGTGCATTATACAAGTGACACCTATCCCCAAACCTCATCTTATCAGTGGCTGCCGGTGCACAACCGAGGAGCACATCAGAAGTAAACAGTTACAGTGCAATGGTCTGATTCTTACACTTCCTTAACCTGATCTGGGCATGATATAGACAAATACAGATTTGAAATGGCTTCACATCGTTGAAAAACTCAACAAGTGCCTGGCAAGATCAATCAAGCACATCACAAATTGTTTCCGAACATTTGAAACGGTTTCAAATCTATATATATGCCTGCATTTTGCCCACATCGGCTTCTAACCTTTTAGTCTATTTACACATCTAGAACGTTACAGGGTTTTGTTAGAAGATAAAACTCAAAGGAAGTGAAACTGGCAGTAAAGGATGCGGTCCATGATCAATAAATAATAAAACATGTCTTTTCTGGCTTTGAAGACCTGGAAGTTTGACCAGAATGTGATTATTCAGCGCCCTAAATTATTTTCCCCAAATATCATGGATCTATAGCATGGAGGTGAACATCACATCTGACGGGGTAAAACCGTGCAGTACCTCAGGAAGCCAAACAGAGGCAGTATATCCCCCATTTCCCGTACCGGTGAGGGGCCTAGTAACGTCCTGCTGGGGGTGAATCTGGAACATCTACAGTATTCAGCATAACAAAATATCTGCCAATCCTCAATTCTCTTCGCTATATCTAATGAATTAATCCAAATCAGTGGTTAGATCCCAATTCATGTGCTCTGACTGTAAAGGTAGTATTCATGCACAACTAGTCAATACAAATAAATCAATCGTGGTTGAATAATAGTTAAATGTATTAACTAAAGTCAATACATCTCTGTAAGTTTTAGCAAGGCGGAGTGGTGGTGTCTTCAGGGCAGAATACGTGTTATGATATGTCAGTGTTAATAACAGGGGAGGGGTTCAAATCCTGCTTCACTAGTGCTTTCCTGAGTTGTTAAATACAAAATAAAATAAACTTTAACAATAAAGAAAATCACTTTGTTCTGCCTGTTGAATCCTTCAATACTCAGTTTTTGTTCCAATGCTCTTGGACATCCAACTACCTGCCGGGAACCATGGAGAATATTGTTTGATTCAGCCTCTTCATGGCAATGGTCTTCAGTCTGGAATGGCTCTGATAGGCAAGGAAATCAACCTCTTCAGTCCAAAACGTATAGCAGGGGAGTTCACAATACAAGAACAGTGAAAACCAATCTGTACAGTTGGAAGTCAGAGCCTTTGGTTCTGTCTAGTTGGATTTGATCCATTTGATTTGTTTGACATGTTCAGTACGTGAGAAAGAGATTTTTTTTTATATATGTAGAGTGAATAAAGAAGTGGAGCAATATTCTGGTTGGATTTCAAGCAACCGCACACTTCAACCTCCAACAGTCTCATTTGGAATTGGAGTGCAGATCAGGAACGAAACCCTGGGACACAAGTCACATTTCACTTCAGTTCAGTTCAGATCAGTTCAGATCAGTTCAGTTCAGATCAGTTCAGTTCAGATGTTGAGTCATGCTTAAGCCATTATTTGAGCGTCTGAATTAATTTACTTTGAGTTTGGTTTGGTTCAGTTTAGTGCACTACAGCTGGGTTCCCAGTAGCAGTAGGTTGCCAACAGTATCTGTTTCTGTCTGTGTCCTCAGACTATCCTCCATTGCATCACGCTCATATCCTTCCCTCCTGTCGACACCAGGTAACTGTCATCATACAGGAAGTTCACATTGGTCACGTGACTGCTGTGGCCGCCATAAGCATGGCTGGGAGCCTGAAAGGAGAAAAAACATAAATTTAGTACTGGTCTAAAGTGTGAACAGGCTTACTTGTCTTCTTACATTATTATTATTATTATTATTATTATAGATCAGATCCCTGTATTTTTTTCACATCAGTACAGTATCTTACCCTGAACTGTGAACAGGGGTATGAGAAGAGGTGGACCTTCCCAAAGTCGTCTCCGGTGACCAGAAGGCTTTTCTCATTGGACCTGCAGACAGCGTTGATGTCGGTCCCATCTGAGCCATCGGGCCACAAGCCTGAGGAACAGGAAGCAACGATGACGCCTGATTGTGCTCTTGAACGTACATAGAGAGACATAATACACAGAGAGAGAAAGAGACAGACACGTTCACTCACCAAAGACATGGAAGCCCAGAGTACAGGTGTAGGTGGCCCATGGGATATCTCTGGTGGTCTCCACACTGACTACCTGTTTACACACTGATGGGATCCCTAGGAAGACACACACATACACACACACACACACACACACACACACACCATGGTTTGAGCGTACTTCAAAAATCGTCAGTGTTAATTAATGAGTATTAAAAACCAACACTATGCCTGTGTTTATATAACTCATCATTTAACACTTTTAGATAGAGGTGTTGATTTTTCAGTGACAATTATTTGGAGTTGACAAGTGTTGATTGGAGAGTTGAGCTGCTCACTGGCTCTAGGGTGTTCAAAGCTATCTCAAAGTGTTACATTAACTCTTTATAAATGCATAGTGGTATAGTGACTACCTGACTGACTGATTTTGCTGTCTGCATAAATGTTACAAATTCACAGTTCCCAGTCATTCATGATGTGCAGAGAGCTTAGTGCACCAAGCAACAACTCTTGAACGCACTCATCATCGTAAACATCCGTAACATAACGCAAATATGACATAAACCCATAAATGTAGCCGAGGTTGTGTGACGACGACAGTGAGCGTACTTACAGTAGAGTATCTCGTAGTCTCCTGAATTTGATACCAGGTACTGGGAGTCCACGGACCAATCCAAATGGGTGATGAAACTAGAGTGACCCTGGGACAGAGACAAGTGATGGAGGGAGGAGGTTGGATTATTTATGGTTACACACACACAGCCACACACTTCATTGCATTCTTGGTGTGGAAATAATATCACGTTTTTTCGAGCACTTACACTACAAATGTGGATTTTATTCAATACAGCAACCCTCAATCATTATGTTTTGTATACTCAGCACTTTATGACTCAGCTTGTTGTCATATAGCATTATACAGGGAGGGCACCTCTATCAGCTGACATGCTGAGGACAAAGTGTACAGACGGATGGGAGTGGAAGAGAGAGGAGGACCAAATATAGAGCTGAGGAGGGAACTAAATATAAAGATGATGAGGGGGGAACTAAATATAATGGAACTACTGATGAGGAGGGACCATAAATAAAGGTGCTCACCGAACACTTCCCCACTCGGCTGTACTTCCTGCCATTTTCCGCCACAGCGTAGATATAGATGTAGTTGTCGTGGGAACCGATGGCCAGGAAGTTGCCATCTAGATAAAATGACAGGTTACAGAAAGATTACTATTGTGATGAATTCTACTGTATTATGTTTAAGAAGCAAAAGTAATAGCAGCAGGGAAAAATAAAAATAGAATACAAGCACACCAACAGACACACTAATTATAGTATGTGCAGTAAAAATAGTATAATAAATAAATAAATTAAGGAATTTAATAGAATGTAAATGTAAAAGTATGTCAATGTAAACATATGCTGCATACATACAATGAATATATATATAGAATATAGACTATAACAATGAGAGAGACGTGAAACTTAAGAAGTGAGTATGTGAACACACTCCATACACACTCCAGAACTTTAATGAAATTACTTTAGGTTGGGTGACCCATCCTATCTACTGTCACACTGTTATTACCCACATACCTGGCCCATAACGCATGACAGACAGCTGTTCGTTTCCGTCTGTGTGAACCGTGACCAGATCTTTAGAATCAGTGTCCAGTACCAGCCACCTGTGGGATCAAAGATATACTCCTGAACAAACTGTCTGGGTCCTCAGCAATTCAAAAACATTTTTATAAGGTTATTTTTGCTTTTATTGGACAGTTGACAGAATACAGAGACAGGAAGGATCGAGAGAGAGGGGGAGGATGACATGCAACAAAGGTTGCAGGCCAGATTTCAACCCAGGACGTTGCAGTTACATGACATGCGCTTTAGCCAACTGAGCCATCAAGGCAAGCCAGTTCAAAAGTAATTTAATTCTCTAGAAGATGGTGGCCATAACTGTTTTCATAATACCGGGGGATACAGTTATCTTTTTATTGTGGCATCAAATATTTATGACCAATTTGATTGAAGCAGTCAGGCACACTGTATCTTGTTACAGTGATTGAATAAGTGTGTGGTGACGGGATTCCCCTACCTGCCAGTCTGTGTTCCTATGGCAACTACCGCTCCAGAGGGGTGGAAGCCTGCTGATTGGGCGGCATCCTGTCAGACACAGGAAGTGGCGGATGTTTAATGTCAACAATGAAAGGAAAAATTGGACAAATACTAAATTCAAACAAAACAATATCATGCATATGGTGCATCCACTATTTGATTGCAGACTTGGAAATCATATATGGTTGTCTCCATTGAACTGCACATTATAGAAGATAAATTACTCTCACAGACATCATAACTAATAAAATAGTTGCAAATCCATTGTGTCTTTTCAGTGGTGATGCGTTGTGGGCTACGTAATTCTCATTAGTGTCCCCAGGGGGCAGTGTTGACCACACTTACTTCCATGTTCTTGGTCCAGATGGGCTGATGGGAACTGGAGTCCCATAGGCTGACCTGCCTGTCATAGCCACAGCTTAGGAACTGGGGCTTCCAGGGATGGACTGCCAGACCCCACAACTCATCCGTATGGCCCTGGAGAGGAGAGGGAAGTTGTAGTTTTATTGTACAGTCTCAAACGGCTTCACAACAGCCACATCATGGAACAATAAATGAAAACCCAAATGGTCACAGTACGATTGCTAGGACTGATTAGGAAGTTGTGCCTACCTGTGTTATGGGCGTGAATTCCCCATCCAAACTGCCTTGCAAAACAAAGTTCTTTGTGGTCCCGATGAGGACACTCTCTCCTCTCCCCTCAGCGATAGTTCGGATGGGACCAAACAACTCAGGCACCTGAGGGGGATGAAAAAGATAATCATGTATACCAAAAGTTTACCTTGGTACCAAAGGATCTTGTAATCGTTTACAGCACAGTATGGCTTTTTGAGAAAAAATAAGGCATTTTCATGTACCCTATTTAGAGCACAAACCTCTCACCATCTGTAATATGTATGGTATGATGCTGTGTTTATCATGCATCGTCTACCCCCCAGGGTGATGGAGCTGGTAATAGTAATACATATTAACAGAATGGAGCGTAGCTGATTTGATTGTTAGATGAAGCCCTACAGTTATTAAACCCCCTTCCAGCTTGCAATTAAATCATTTTTACCAATCACAACCAATTTACCAATCGGTAAGATGCAGTTTGTGATCAGCCTTAAGGTTACAGAAGTCTAATTTTTCCTTTCCATACACATCGTCATGCCTCATGCATGATTCATCAATTACATTTTTAATATCATTTGTTATTTTTCAAGAAAGTAGCTTTGGAATATTGTGATTTTTTTTTTTTACTTTGCAATTCTTTTTCACTTCTGTAATTCACATGTACATCTACTAAATATTATATTAAAGAATTAAAGTATTACAGAATTTCTTCTCTGAGAGCGGCAGTCAACTTGAACTAGCTCTCCTCACCTCCACCATTTGTATCTGCTGGTAGCTGCCGTCCCAGGAGATGAGCCTGCGGTCCTTCCCTCCAGACACCAGGGTGCCATTCCTCAACATACACAGAGCAAAGATGCTGCCCTCATGAGCTCCTTGGATGACGTGGCTGATACGATTAGTGCCTACGTGACAGAGATGAGATGAGATGAGATGGAATGAGAGTTAATTCTGAGACTTTGTCGGGGCATCAAGGTCCCCTGCTTGAGGAGGGGAGATTTATTGAAAGACAGACAGATCGATAGATAACTAGAGAGAGAGAGAGAGACAGACAGACAGATTGGAAGAGAGAGAAATTACACCTTTAAGCAAGCAGAGTGAGAAATGTGGTTGTTTCTGTGCAGGGTCAGGAGTTTTTCCTCACAAGACCAAGCTGGGCTCTATCCTTGGTGTGACCCTGCCCTCTCCCTCCTGACAACTCTAATACAATGGGATATCTTAGAGCTTCTGACACACACACACACACACACACACACACACACACATACATACGCACACACACGCTCCTACACTCCTTTGGCTTTCTTTGGTGTTTGGTCTCTTTCACTCCCTCTTCATGTCTCTGTTGAGTGAGGTGAAACCACACAGTACACGGCTTTGTTTGTTGTGTTACGACCTTTATATCACAATTCTCCTATTTACGTAAAGAAAACAATTCTATCAGCATCTGCAACTGAACGGGCTTCTTTCACCTTTCATTCTCTCTCTCAAGCTTGTTAACAAACGTAACTCTGTTAGCTTCAACCTCACAGGCATAATGTTATAAATAAGTGCATGTGATTTGACCGTACCTTTCCCCCACACCAGTATGTTCCCGCTGGAGTCGCCAGTGATGGCGTCTCCGTTTTCTGCAAACGTCACACACAACACAAACTTGGGCTTCTCCTGTTTCTGCAAGAAACACAAGCACACACACACATGGTTTTGTTTACATTCAACAACCAGCATACAGTCAGTAAACACAAATATTTTCTACGTCAATCACAGGTTAGATTAGATTAGATTAGATTCAACTTTATTGTCATTGCACAGAGTACTGAGACGATGAAACCATGGATGCATTCAATTTTTAGCTCCAGATCAAACTTTATTATTTTAGGGATGATGATAACCTATCAAGAGTGGTCTTGTGTCCTACCTCAAACAGTCCTTGTTTCTTGAGCAGCGTGCCTTTCTCCAGATTCCAGAAGTAGAGATGGGACTTGCCACAGGTCACTATGATGTTGCTGTCTGTGGGGTGGAAGTCCGCTGCAAACACCGACTCGTTGGAGCACTGCCACAGAACACAACCAACCAGTTCGTTCAGCTGAGCAGCAGCAAAAAGTTGAACCACATTGGCACTTTCTAAAAATAATTTGAACATGATGTTGTGTTATATCTCTCTTTCTTGCTTGCTTGTGCACACCTACACACACACACACACACATAGACACACACCTTGACCTCAGCCAGTCTGTCCTCCCTCTGCCAGTCCCACACAGAGAGGACGTGGTCGTTGGAGTCGTCTACAACGCACAGCGTGTTTCCTCCGTTCTAAAATGGCAAAAGAGACACAAGCTTGTGTTCATTGGCTGGGAAAGGGTTCAAAAATAAAGCAACACAGTATAAGCAGGATGAGACCTATGGATAAAGTAGATCCATGAAGTAAAGTCACATATGAACTGGAAATAAATCTTAAAAGCCAAGTCAGGTGTTTCTTACCGACTTGGAGAAAGCCAGGCAGACCAGGGCTCGGTCAAAGAAGCCCGTGCCCAGAACATGGAGGGTGTTGAGGCTAACAGAGTCCCACACACGCACATGAGGAGCCAACTGCTGCCAGGACACACACACACACACACACACACACACACACACACACACACACACACACACACACACACACGCACAATACCAGGGGAGATACATCATCAGCGTCAAGCAAAGTAAAGGGTAAATGTTGCTGAAGTGCACACTGAATTCAATGAATGTATAAGGGAACACAGAGTGAGGGTGCAGCAACTTCTCTCAGAAACATCTGAATCTGAACCAGCTGTGCAAACACCATTTCTTTAGGGAAACAGCAGAAACGTTATTCCTATCATAACCTCTATAATAGAATCATGCGAGTAGTTCAGATGTTGAAAGTCAAAGTAATAAAATATCAATAGAAGGCCTCTTACTTTGCCATCTGAAGAGGTGCCTGCCACCTGCCCGGTTGCTATGGTGATTTTATCGGGATGGACAGCCAGGCTGGCGCGCAGAAAGGCAGGAAAACAGAGAGGACAGCAGTTAAAAGCTTTTCAACATCAAAAGGACGATTTGAATAAAGATGAGGAGGGAGAATGTGCTTTCACAGCATGAAAGACGACGTTTCATGAGTGAGGCTTTTGAGCCTGTGAATACTGTAGCGATCACACGCCGTCGGTAGTAATGGGTATGGGGAAATGAAACAGTTTAAGATGAATTCATCCTCTTTGGGCATGGGAGTACAGCAAGGCTCGCGGGTTGTACAAACTTCTAACAATGTATCTCGGCATACAAAGGAGTATGCATGTGTCTGCGAATCATCCTTTGATCTGTAATCCGACCTGTTCATTGATAATCTGAACCTTTCTCAACCCCTGGATGTGTTAATACGCCTGTCATCATCATGGCGCTGTCGGTGGCCAATGTACTTTCCTACATTTGTACTTTCACGCTCACTCACACATACAGTACCTGCCTGCAAACATGCAGGTGTGCACACAGACACACACACACACACACACACACACACACACACACACACACACACACACACACACACACACACACACACCCGCTGAGTGCACCTGTTTACCTTGCACCTTCCATCATTATATTTTTCTGCTGTGGTAGACAGGAATACTGAACAGGCAAAGCTACGTCACCATGCTGTCCTCCTGACTGTGCGTGAGCTTGTCAGGCAGCAGGAAAAGAAAACATACAGTGATTAAACTAAGCTATAGTCTTTAGTATTAGATGTGCTGTGCATATATCCGCTCTAACAGGGGAGAAGGAGAGGAAACAAATGGGAGAAGACGGATGAGATACGATGATGAGTTAGCAAGACGGCTAATCTTGCTTAGATGGAAATCCTCTGTACCCCCTTCCCATGCTCTTTGGATTAAATCTATCCTAAATTGTATAAAGCTGGAAAAAATTAGACATACACTCAGAGGATCTTTAAACAAATTCTATACAATGTGGGCTCCCTTCTTCTCTTATGTCAAGAGGCTTCATTTCCCTGCAGTACCAGAGTGATGTATGTATATTTATCTTACATATGTGTATTGTACATTATCTTTTTTTATTTTTATTGTTTTTGAGTATGACCTGTAGGATTGATATCAGAGCTGGTTGACCTATAAACCATTGTATTCATTTCTTTTTTATTTTGCGTTTGCTTTTCGTCTGTTTTGTTGCGTGTTATTTTTGGTATGTTGTTAGATGTTCTTATCGGATAATTTTCAAGTGCAATTCCTTTGTAAATGTTGACTATGCTGAAAATCCAATAAACAAAGTTTAAAAAAAAAAAAAAAAGAGATACGATGATGAGGCTTTGTGTGTATGTGTGTGTGGGTCCATGAGTGTTGTGTGTCTCACCATTTGATGTCGTCTGTGTGTCCGGTGTAGTGTCTCTGCAGCTGCTCATCCACATTGTATAGGACGACCACTGAGGCGATAAAATACACGGTTTCCCCAGTAGGCAGCAAATAAAGGTTGGAACGACAGTCTCGGCCACGGTAACCATAGCTGGACATTTAGATGGTCAAGGAAATCAAATGTCTAAGGGATGAAAAGATTAAGAATCTATCTACTTAAATAAATCAGGATTCAAACCAGAAGTTGAAAAAAGTTACAGACTGTGACAAAATATTCACTTTTAAAAGTTGTGCATTGTTCAGTAGCAACTGTAACTGAAAATACTGAACAAACTACAAAAAGACATTGACTGCTTGTTCAAACCGTTCCATCCAACATGAAATCATTTTATGTACCCTGTAGATGACCAAGCCATGAATCCAAATATAATCCAACTGCAACCCAATTCAAGTGTAATCAAATTCATAGATTCAAGATTCAACCACAGCCCACGTGTGCATGTGTGTGTGTGTGGCCATTTCATGGTGAAGATAGGATTGGCGCTTTTCTTCTTAGATTTGATTTAATCTTCTCTTTGTTTTTCTTACAGCTTTATTCCTCTGTATCTCTGAACAACACACTAGATTCATCCCTTCATCTTTCTGAGAAAGAAAGAAAGAAAGAAAGAACAGCAAATACAAATGAGAAAGAAATATGAAAGCTGAGGAAATAGCACACGATGAGCTGCTAGATGTGCCAGCTGCGTTCAGGTTATTACTGAATGCAGCTGCAGAGAGAACAGCCTGTTTGCTACTGCGGCAGCACTATGCAGTAAAAATGAACATCTGAACAGATCTACTCTGACATGCAGGGAGAGGAGACGACACGTCCGTAGCATCCCCTCATCCCCTGCATCACAGGCCAATCTGGATTTCCTTTCCAGAGAAGATTACTTCTCAAAACTTTTCAAACCAGAACCAGGATTGCATCAGAAAACAAAAAAACTAACTGATGTGGAATCTTACAAGTATTAAAATACAAGTATATCCCCAATGCATTTCTTCTTCTTTTTTCAATAAGGTGTAATTCAAAAAAGTATTGTTGCTACAGGAAACTACTGTCAGGCAATCCTCATCTTGGCTTATTTTGAGTTGTGCAGTCATTACAACGTATCATAATAGAACTACAAAATAATGTAAGGTAACATCCCTTCCCTGTCTCCACTTGCTTGATGAAAATGAAGCATGAACAATGGCGAAGGATACACCCAGTCCAGTTTGAGTTTGTTGCTGGACAGGTCGGCTCTGGCCTCCAGGCAGTAGCTGTCCACCAGGTCTTTGGGCATGTACATGGTGATGGGACGACCCTTCAAATACATTTTCACATAACCTTCCTCTAGAAAAAGCAACAAACATGGCCAGTGAGTTGACAATCACAATATGCATGTACAGAAATATGAAAGATTAGTGGAATTATGCTTTGTCATTCATTTTCATTGGATTACATTATTGATTTCTTTAAATTGTTAGGCGTTAAAGCAATGATGGGACATATTGAAGAACAAAACAATGTGTTATGACATGGAAATCACAGGAAATGAGAATGGGGAGTGACAAGGGTGGGAGTGTAGAATATTGTTTGAAAGTTCATGTGTGAAATGTGTGAAACAATGAGAGGATGATAGCGAGAGATGCAAGTAATTCAGCTTATCGTGTGATGAGTTATATATTTTACAGGTGAAGCGATGACAGAATTTGCAAACACAAACAAATCAGCTTTTTAACTGACTTTATTAGTCATTTCAGATACAGTCTTATAACAACAAAGTGTGCGAAATGAACTGCAAACAGTTTGCATTGTTATTAACCGTCACAGCTTATAAATACTCAGGTTATAGAACAGGTCTAGCAGCATAAAATGCAGACACAAGCAGAGCAATGGAACTGTTATGGAAAAAACAGATCCAAGCAAAAAAAAAAAAAAAGATAATGAGACATAAAATGAGTTTAACACATGCTAATATTGAAAAACAAACCATGCAGAAAACATCAAGGGAACCACAACAAACAAATGTACCATAAATGTTTTTCTTTTCAAAGTCCATTAGGAAATATTATTAGAATATTTGCTACAGTCATGAATATAGTTGAATACTTCCCTGATTTCTCTGGTCCTGGTATGTGGGAGTGATTATTTTATTTATGAATTAATACTAAAAAAACCTGCTATCTCAATGTGACTTCCCAAGAGCAGGTCTTTTACTTCCATCAGATGATTTTATATATACTCTGCTCTACTTTTCACCATGACAAATGCAATCTTTTGATGTGAACGAACTGGCTTTGACCTGGTGTTGACATTTGTCCACCACATTTGAGCATTTATTACTTGTTTACTAATTGGCCCCAACGTATGTGTCTGAGCACCTGAGTGTGTGGGCTCTTATCATTTGTGCAAACAGAAAACCAAGAGCCCATCACCTCAGAGTCCTGACAGGGTCTTTGGTTAGCTTAGTAGCAAATCTGGAAGTACTGGCTAGGAGATTTGATGGGGCTGCGGTAGCTGGGCGTATCGAGGGGAGAGTATGACGAGAGACTCCCCGACTTCCTCAACTGGAGGGTAAAACCTGGGGTCTTTCTGACCACCGACGCCTTGGCTGCGCCGCCCTTACTGGCCATGCTGGCCTTGCTGCTTTCTGGGATTTGGTGGGGGTTGGTGGCCGAACGGGCCATTATGGCCAAAGCCGCAGGGCCGCCGCTGGTTCCAGTCCGTTTGGAAGAGTGGCTGAGGTAAATCTGTACTGTGACTATTGTAGATGGGGGACAGGAAGTAGAAGACACAGAGCCGATGGGAGACGGGGAGTGGTGGTCAGGGGACAAACAGGGCGAAGGAGCAAGAACGTAAAGGGAGGAGGAGGGTTGTAGAATAATGTAAGTTGGAGAGGTGAAGTAGCTGGTTTTGTCTTGTGTTACTATGCATTTTGTAAGGTCACCATGACACAAGACTGGAGCTATCAAGAGGGATTTGAGGAGAGCTGAGTCCTTTTAAAGAACGTAAACATCTTGATGGTTTATCACAAAAAAAATATATTTATTGTGATTTTATAACAAAGTGGTGCAGATTTTTAAAAAGGTCTGTAATAATATATCAACATTTAACATATCGCCATGGTAAGTCTCACTGTTATCAAATTACATCTTAGCAAACGGGTGTCTTTTTATTTTAGGCAGCTTTGTGAATTATTAGCTGCAAGGGACTACAGAAGACAGATGAATCTAAATGGTTTCAATAGGAACTACACAAAAAAAGACATTGAATCGGTTTGTAATGCAAATATTCATCTTGAAGGAGGAAGACAATAACAGCAGGAGTGAATCTACTTGCTCTGAACTGAAGCGAGGGATCTCAGAAGAGGGGATTCAAGAGTTGGTAGAAAACTCAAAGCGACTGCGAGGAAGCAAGTGTCAGAATTCTTTGTGTTGTTACTATGGTGACAGAGACTAAATGCCCGAGTGCAGAGTGGGACTGTGAGCAAACACACACACACACACATCTAGAAAAGCAGCAGTTTCATGTGCAGTTAAACAACAAGTGCACTGCAACCACTGCAATCAGCCACACGCTTTGACAAACCTCTGAGTGAAGCTTAGGTGGTATTCTGCGTGTGTATTAAGTAGCTCAGTCTTAACTAGGGATCTTAACTATGACACACACACATTGTCAACCCATTCCTGCCCCTGTCTGTTGACAGCTCCCTGCTCATTGCACCAACATAAATCACTAAAGCCAAAAAAATATTATAGCAATGAGTGCCAATTTCTTTGATCTGTAAACCAAGATTCAACATCATGTTTATGGAGCAAAATCAAAAGAGGATTCATTTGGATGTGAATTGGAATTCCCAATCTTTGTCTTTCTTTTTGTTTGCCCCAGCCTATAGCTCAGAGCAGGGGTGACGCGTTTACAGCTGTCAAAACAGATCTAAAGGCTTTGTGAGTGCTGCAATGTTCACAGAGCTGTGGAGGCCAGGGGCTTCAGGGAAGGGGGGCCTACCTTTGCAGTGGGTCACACGTCGCATCCCTTGTAAAGGTCACAGAGAGAGACAGAAGGGCCAGGTGAGGGGTGAGATGGCTTCCTCACTTCCTGGCACTGCCCTAATAAGAGTTCACTTCCTGTTTCCTGGTGTTGATGAATTGTCTTTAATGGTCTTAATTAATCAACGCTCCCTTCCTCTGTTCCTATATGATGAATAAGTGGTGAAATTTCCTACTTTTTACTTACTTGACTTTGTTTTTCCTTAGGTCACCTCTCTAGAATGCAAAGCCCCTGATCGCTAAGCTGATTGGTTCACTGTTACGAATGAGCAGAATAAGCATTTCTAATTGACCTGAGAGTATACCAATGCAAAGTATAGGGCAATATATATATATTTATAGATTAGATTTATAGATTTTGTAGATTTTATCAAATTAATCACTTTGTATGCAATCACTTCATGTATTGCAGGTAAGTGTAACAGTGATGGGAGTTCCAATTACCCATTTCTATTGGCAAATTGTAGTTTATGTCCACAACACCGCCCTGACTGTGCAGCTTTGCAGATTATAGGTCTATAATTCATTACAATGTCCAATAAGTGATGTTCTAATTATCCCTGTAGTACACTTTTCCCTAATCGTCAGCATCCCATGTCAGATAGAAATGGCCTTAGGGCCAGACCCAAGCAGAGTCACGTGATTTATTACTGAGGCTCCAATATACTATTTCCATTAACAGCTCTGTCTTGTAATCTGATGGCCACTGTTTACAACACTTATGAGGAGCATCTAATAGTCTTATACATTTATAGGTGGGTTATGTCTCATCAAAGTAAATGGGTGGTTTGTTAGCCAGCAAGCCTTACACCACTTTAGCCTCCCACAATGCTTCTGGCTGTGCAGGAGACTGTGAAGTCTACCTAAGCTTTGTTAGCGCTCCAGGCTAAACTGAAGCAAACTGGAGGTGAATCAACCAAATGGAAACAGCAGTTCCATTTACACAGACATCAATAACAAGTTGGAGATGGACATTTTGATGAATACTCATCTTGTTTTATATTCAGTAGCATTGTCTTCTTAGCGTGCGTTTTCTTTAAAAAGTAAACTGTGTGTGATGGTTCACTTGTCTAGTGCATGGAGCCGGAAACACCAAAAACTCGCAACTTAATGGGTGCACATTACGGCTCATCCTGTGCTCTTTCAGCTTCCTTTACACTATGTTGTATGTCTCCTCACTGACAGCTATCACAACAACTGTTAAAAAGACTTTTGAAAAGGAGAAATTATGAGCAAAAGCTGTCCAGCCACGGGACACGACAGCTGTGTGCCAGTGTTACAGATGTTTTGTATTCAAATAAAAATAATAATAATAAAAAACAAAATTCAAGTTCAATTCAAATAGTGAATTAAATTTCGCATTAAAAAGAAATGATGAATGGGAGATTGGATGTAAGTATGTGGACAAGGATGAAGTGGTTACATGAAGGAGTGGATGGATGTTTTAAAATAGATGTTTAAGACACAGCATCGTAGAGGAGCCGTTAGTTGTCCTCTGTGTGCAGAAAACAGGGCAAATCACTGATGCTGCACCAGTGTTCAATACACGATGACTGTGATAATGTTTGGTGAGCTGCTGAGTGTCTGGTATATAATTGCTGTGAGCAGGAAGTATTGTACGACACCACTACCATAGTTCTTGGGCTGAAGTACCATAAAAGAGCCTCTGGTTCTTACCTGCATTGAACACAGGATCCCTCTGTTTGCTGCAAAGTAAATGGGTAAACAGACAACTGTCAATCAGTATTCCCCCTCCAGACAAACGATCTCCACATAAACCATCTCTGAATCTGTTTCCTTGAGATCTATATCTTTGCTTTGGATGTTCTTTATTTGGTGAGCAATTTGGTGGATTTTTGTATCAAGCTGGAAAAATCAAACAAACTGGATGCATTGAAAACACGGTTTCAAAACACTTTGTGGACAAGTGTCAACCAATTTGCTGCCTAGCTGTGTTACCTGTCACTTCTCTTGCCACTGGAATTGCTGCCGGTGGACCCAGCACGGGTTCGGTTGCCCTTCAATTCGCCCGAATCTTTCCGCGTGAGAGTTCCCACATGCTCATTTGAATTGGCTCTCCTCACAGTGCTGTGGCAAGGTGTGGACAGATGCACAGAGAGAAGAGGGGGGGGGGGGGGGGGGGGGGGGGCAGATGGAAAATGGAGAGGTAAGAAAAATAGGCCATGAAAGTGCCTTACGCTGCTTTTCTAAAAATGCTCTCTTCAAAGTTCTGGTCCAATAAAATATGTGCTGGGATGATTTATTTATTTATTCTTAAATATTTCAGTATTTCCATGTGCCCTCACTTCTCCAGTACTTTCAATGGCAAAACGAAATTCTATTCTAAAGCCATACACTAGACGTCTGTATTCTTTATAGCACTGTCAGGAGAATTGGTGGTAAAATAAGAGCAGCACAGAGCAGATAAAAAAATGGGGGAGAGACACAAAGAGAGACAAGGTGACATGTTTCCTGTTTCCTCCCACTCCTTCCACTGAGATTCCTCTATGGAGGAGATCCATGACTACGCCATTAGACTAGACTTTCTAACAGGACTTGTGCAGACCTACATATCATTAGTGCCGACAGCCTGCCCATTCACACAAAGAAAAGACCCCATCAGCAATCCAATGGCTGGTAGGCCCAGTCACACCTAATCCACCCTATGGGAGTAAAGTCTATTCAAATCCTGCAATTGGCTGCTGGCTGTTATCCCTTCTGGGGCATTTCAGTGTGTGTGCATTTGTTTTGTAGAGAGAGAGACACAGACACACAGACACACAGACACACACACACACACACACACACACAGACACAGAGAGAGAGAGAGAGAGAGAGAACCGTTGTATGCGGTGTTATCCCATGAGGAACCATAGTAATTGGGCCACAGGGCATTGGGGAGTCTGTTGTGTATGCCAACATGGATGGGATTGTGACCAATCCACAGTTAGACTAATCTCAGGCACAGACAGTGAACTAAACTACACAAACAAAGAACATTGATTTAAACAGCACACAGTGAATGTTATTGATGATAGAAAAATTGCTTGAACTTGTGCATAATATGTCAATAATAACCAATTATTCAATTGTAAGTAATGTGTGATAACTGAAGATAACGCTTAGCTATAAAGAGCATGCATGCTAGCTTTGATCGTGTTATAGTGTAACCAATAGTTTATTTGGTGACACTCTCACCTGAGGGGCAGACAGAATTCTGGCTGAGCCAGACACAGACGACAGACTGGACACATTGGCAGTACATCACATTGTAGGTGGACAGGACAGAAACAGGATATAGCATCATAGCACATGGCATCAGACAGAGACAATACAAGACATAAGACATGCAAGACAGGGAAGATGGGAAAGAGAGACAACACAGACACCATGCAGAGATAAACAGAAGAGAGGACTGATGATTACTCACCAAATTACAACTCAAAACCATCAACTGCTTCATGGAGGCGTGGCCTCACAATCTGGACTGATTAACCATGTGCATTAATTGCCTCTTGATTTAAGAACTAACCTTTCACTGCGTGCGTGTGTGTGTGTGTGTATATTTGTGCGTGCGCGTGCACACTCAAGTGTGTCTGTGCGTGCACATGCACATGTCCTTGTAAGTGCTGGGAGATTTTTAAGCTCATCCTATTAAGTCAATAACGGAACAAACCATTCAGCACAGCACAAACAACGGAAAGTGCCAGGCCAGTCAAGGCAGGTCAAATGCCTTTTGTGCACAAGTTCAAAGGTCAAGAAACCATGAAGTAGAAAGATAAACATTCATATGAATATCAATAGCCAAAAAGGGAGAAGCCAATTACTGAAGCTTCTGCTTACAAAGAGGCACATCAGACAGTTGCAACCAATAAGAGGCTCCAGCAGTCCCAATGGACAAGAGGAAAATAGACAAGAACGAATGACATTTCCTCCACTGATATTGACGTGTCTAGCTTGGTGTGGCTCAATACATCTCACTCTGCAACTGGATCTATTGGTTTAGTCTGGAGGTTGTTTCTGTCAACTACCCTGATACTGGATACTGATTCTGCAGAGCCATTTCCTTACTGTGCTCTCTTGTTCTTCATAGATCAAGGGTAGTAAACTTATAGGTGAGAGCTAGCACACATTAAAGGTATCAACTCCTTCCACTGGAATACACTAAGACCAAAGGGTTTCCAAGCCATGGTAAAAGTATAATGAAAGCATAACGACACAGTGGAGTTAACAACCGGCCCCTGCTGTCTCCATAGGTTCTTCTGACATGATAATGCCAGTCCAGAGCGATGGGGACAAGGCTATTGTTCCCCTGACAGACAAGATTGATAACCTGCACTCCTCATGCATATAAAATCCATGACACACACACACACACACACACACACACACACACACACACATTCCTATAACCCATAGTCTCTTAGCTGAATCCAAATGTCACGACAGAGACAGCGGAGAGACGGCGATAACACTGTTCCTCTGTTTATCAGCCATGTTAAATGTCAGTGGCTGTGGCTGAGAAAAAGCCGTCAAATGACTGGGATCATCAGATAGTTAGTAGACAGAGAGGACAAAACAAGACAAATGTCTGGAGAGAAACGAAATATCATGTGTGAATTGACATGATAATGCCAATAGATGCTGGTACAACTCGATCTTTATGGCTCCATGCAAATCTGGCAAGATAGATGTGGTTGTCTGGACTGAAAAGATGTTCACTGCAGTTCTAACAAGGCCTGAGGGTTCAGTAGGAAAACAAAGAAGAAAAGATGCACCATAAAATCTTTACTCTTTTAATAGCAAGTCATAATTTCCCTACAAATGTGCATAGCTTACTCTAAAGCCTAGATAATAGAACAGAACAGAACAGAACAGAACAGAACAGAATAGAATAGAATAGAATAGAATAGAATAGAGCAGAAGAACAGCACGACAGTACATTTCCATAGAAAGTCTCAGGTTAAGTGCTCATGTCACCTCTTGCTGGCCGGCGTGGCGGCGTCCTTCCTGGAGCCAGACCCAGACGGGGAGGGCAGTGTACCGCTGCCTTTCTTTGGTAGGACCGTCCCGTTGTGTACCGTGGGCCGTAACGGCAGGGTGGCAATCATTGGCCTGGCTGGAAGACAGATGACCACAGACAACAGGAGGGCATGTTCAGAATGAGCCTGGTCAGTGGGTCAGTTGTTGCTTTGAACATAAGGGCAGACAGTGAGTTGTTTTGGTTGGGAAACTATGACATCACACATACAGTACTCCCTCTGTCATGCTACCACGCTCTTCAGTGAGGATCAAAATAGATATGAAATAATTGGACAGTAGAAAATGTCATGAGCGTAAAAGCAGAGGCAGCATGTGACCTTTCCATATATGAGAAATCTAATTAAGACTTTCTGCTGAACATTTTCTCTCTTTTCACAAGCATCTATATGGCTCACATCTCAGTTTGAAGCAACTTTTCACACCACTTGAACAGTCTGTTGCTGGTGCTCAGACTTTGGTTCTCACAAATCACTTGTAGGAGATAAGGGACTAATAAACAATTCAACACTTCTAACACCGTTCTATTACACTGCAGTGCAATAGGGAGCAATCTGTGTGTGTATGTACGTATCTGTACATAAGTATATGTATGTTTGGGTGTGTGTGCGTGCGTGCTTGCATGTGTGTTTGTGTGTATTAATGTGTGTCCGCTGGATGGCACAGTGTCTATTAAATATTTATCACTGCAGATGAGGCTGCTGCTAGAGTTTGTTATTCTGGGCTTGCCTGGCTGGCTGGCTGGTGTGTGTGTGTGTGTGTGTATGTGTGTATGCGTGCACAAACAGAAGACACATCAGAATTAGATCAAACAGTGCATGGTACCAGGCAGAAAGAAAAGAAAACAGTGAGAGAGATTAGTTTATGTGTGTATGGGACTGTGTCTCAATGTGTACTTGCACGTGTGTGAGTGTATACACGTGTGTGAGTGTATACTGAACATACATGCACATATGTGTCTTTGCACCCACGCATGTGTGCCCATGTACAGTGTGTATGCCTGTGTTCAGCTGTCTGAAGCAGACCCTAGTGTTTTAGGAGAGGGAAGCATGCTACTGTCATCCCTACAGCTCTATGTGGAGCGCAACAGGGGAGAGCAGCTCTGACTCACCCTCCAACTCCTGCATCAAACAGGCTCATACTCCATCCATCCACAACCACTCAGGGGGCTGAAAACTGGGAGGAGCTAAGAATTATAATCTGTGTGTGCTTCTCAGACACCTCAACTGAAAATGGATGTATTTAGCCCCCCTCTGTGATGGTTGAGGCATTCCAGGAGTTATTTTGTAAGTGTAATTTATGTT
Organism: Hoplostethus atlanticus; assembly: GCA_034670405.1. Taxonomy (NCBI): domain Eukaryota; kingdom Metazoa; phylum Chordata; class Actinopteri; order Trachichthyiformes; family Trachichthyidae; genus Hoplostethus; species Hoplostethus atlanticus. The sequence goes on from JAXDDX010000004.1 coordinate 5,447,706, forward strand.
TTTGGTGTACTCGCTTTTCCTTGACTTGCCTTTTTCTACTTTCAGTCTTTGACTTCCTACATTTCCCAGAATGACTTTCAACAACCCCCAGAGAACAAGCATTTGTTGCAGAACTCAGCACAGTAAGAGCAAGAGAGTGAGAGTTTTTCGAGTTGAGAAAAGCGAGAGTTGTGCCCCTTATTCAAAACGCAACATGTCTTATGATTGCATTGCATTGTGGTCTATTGAGACTGCTGCCAGTGGAGAAATCTTCTACGATGGATTTCTCCCTATATGGTTGTTGAACGTCAGTGCAAAATGTTCAGTCTAGAAAGAAGCCATTGCTCTTTGGCTCTGAGGGACTGACATCAAATCTTGTTTACCGTTGATGTTTTAGATCGCTGATCTTTGTAGCCGCACTGGAAATATCTTGACGTGATCATGTCATCTGTGTTGGGACAGTTATCCACAGGAATAACCAAACAACCAAATGGGCCCAGAAATAACTGTTGTGTTAAAGTGTTAAAGTGTTTTAGGGTGGATCTTTCCCTTAATAGAAGGTATTCCACCACACTTTCATGTTATCCAAGTTGTCAGCTTGCATACACAGAGGTAAACACAAAAACATGAGCTTAGCAGCTCATACTCACTCAGTAGTGACAGTTTATTTGTAACTGACTTGGCATCAGACAATTATTAAAGTTACGCCTTAAGTTCTTGGACTCAGTGATCACAGTACATTCATCTCAGGCAGTGCAGTGCTGAAAGTATTGTGTGCTTCCTATTAAAATAATATATTTGACGTGAGGCGAGCAGGCAGTGACTCAGCGGGCTCAGGGAAACGTGCTCGGTAGGGGTGTGCGCACGACACCAGGCCTGGTTAGTGCGGACAAACTACACAGTAGGCCTACCTGGCTTCCCAACATTGCTGTCTGCTGAGGGAGACTTTCTCATCAAAGCAGGGTCTACACACATACGCACATACAATACATATAACAAAACAACACAGTCCAGGAGAAGGGGGAAAGGAGGAAGAGGAAGAGGAGATTCATAACCAGTCGAAAGAATAAGTGGGATTTGAAGGAAACATCATCAGGATAGAGAGGAAAGAATTGGAAAAAGAAAGAAAGGATGCATTCGAGGATGTGTGTGTAGTTATATTTGAGTAACCCAGTGTGGATGTTACCTTTGGCTGGCTCTTGTATATCCATGGTCTTTTCTCCTCTGACATGCATGTCTACCAATTTGCATGTGTGTGTGTAATCATCCCATTTTAACTGCATACATTTCATGCAGCAGAACTGTTATACTGCCCAAGAAGAATTGGTTGAAAAACTCAAGGCACAATAAATTTGAATCTAAAACATTTGAAAACTAGAAGTGGCTGCACTGGCCGCAGCAGGACTAGGGAAAGGCAGATAATGATATATGATGTGTGACTTGCACATGCATATGTTACCTTTGGTGGGCCCCCTGCGTGTGCCCATGGCCTGCTGCTCCTCAGAGAGGTTGAGCCTGCGCACCACATCGGCCAGAGCCGATTTTAACAGCTGAATCTCATCCTCCTGCATCTGGACCCTCTGCTCCAGGGAGGCGATGCGGTCAGTCACCTCCATACTGCTGGCTGCTGACGCACTGTCATCTGACCGGGCAGAGAGAGAGAAAGAAAGAGCTTCTGTTAGAGATGTGGGTTTTAGGGGTTAGACCGATATATTGGCAAACCGATACTGGGCTGATATTGGTATTTTATTAAATATTGTCCAGTCAGTGCTGCCCACGTAAAACCTGCAGCGATTTTTTTTTTTTGCACATTTCATTTATTAATTTAATTGTTCAATTATAAAAAGTTATTATAAATTAAGATTTAATTTTCAAAAAAAGAAAATTTAAAGGCCTAATGCATCCCAGAGTTTCTCCTACCACTGAACAGATAAAATGGGTCACCCTGCCTCAAGGAGCTGCTAACCCTGAAATTCAATGGAGAGATTTAGTGGGCTAAATTCTGTTTCAGAGGCTTTTTCACCTGCCAAGAATACATTTCTGGTTATTCTGCTTGTTATTCTATTCTGTCTGTCTGTCTGTCCTTTGAGTTAAAACTAACTTAACACACTATTGTCACCTCTGCACCTGATACCCGGGTGGAGGCCAAGCAACGGCCACCAGGGTCTACTTCATTAATGCACACACACACACACACACACACACACACACACACACACACACACACACACACACACACACACACACACACACAGGGTCTCCTCCATTAGGACTTTGATGTCAGAGTGGCTTGATTAAATATTAATGTAAATCACTGCTGTGTTTCCCCTGCAGACTAGTAATAACATCCAGATGCATTATGCATCAGAGAGCAGGCGTCTGGTGATCAGGAGAATCTAAACAGGGTGTTCCTCCTGATGGATATGTGTCGACCCAAACAGTTAAGGGAAGTTGCAAGCTCTTGACTCCTGAAAATAACATTTCCCAAACTTTATTAAGCAGAACAACGTTTTAAAACTGCTGAAATGATATTGAATTCAGTCTGGTGAGGCCCAAATGGGAGATAAGCTCTTGAGTCTCTTAGGTAAACAAAATCTGCTCAGGGACTCATGATGTCCCCAAATGTTCTCCAGAGCCCATTCACACATATGTGTTCACAAACAGATAAATAGTTACTATAGGTATTTTATTGATGCCGGAGAGAAATTCAGTTGTCACAGCAGCAACACACACTACACAATACAAATCATCTTTAAATGCTATAATAAAGCTAATAAAAATAAAAATGCTTGCCCAGCTGACCTGTTAACAAATATGATTTTGCAGGTGAACAGCAAAGAAATCAGATATGAATGTGTATCACTGTATGGACAATGTTGGAAGGGACCAGGGTTTTCCCTCTTTGTCAGGTAGCCAATATTTGGGTCAAGGAGCTAAAATTGAGTTGTTTACCTTGTTTTTATCACCATACTTTACCCACCTTCTTTACCATTATATTACTGGTCTTAGTTGCTTGACAATTTCAATGAATTAATCATTGTTTATTTAAATTATGAATAAAGTGACTACATTATTAAATTAATAAACAATAATCTATTTATAATTAATACATTGTTATTAAATTATTGGATTATTCAATTAATTAAATGAACAACATGTTTTAGTCTATAATCTCAGGGTCTAAATTTCCTTTTGATCTAATTTGCAGAATATGCAGTAAAAGCAATTTTCCAGATTTGTTTATTAAGTGAACAAATTCCATTAGTGAAAAAAATCCTCTGACGGCAATTAATTGTTTTATTCAGGGAGAGAGACAGGAGAGTAAATTGATGTATTAAGCAGAGGGGAAGCTTTGGGCTTGTAACAGAAAATGGGAATCTGAACAGATTCAAAATGGCTGAATCAACCAATTACTGTTCTAACAGCACACACACACACACACACACACACACACACACACACACACACACACACACAAACCAGCAGTGTCCTCCACCCCTCCTAACTGTTTTATCCTGCTGGTATCCCTTTATTCATCATTACAGCCATTACTGTTACCCTGTGATTAATAGTCACACTGGACAGATAAAAATAGACTTTCACCAAAACACCGCTGCACATTGCAAAATACTGGAAGGGATAGTCATTGAAAGTAGGTGTAGACCTCTGTTACGATTCAAGGTTCAGAGAGTTTGATAGGTTTCCTCTTTATCCACCCTGCGGCTGCATTTCACTAGATATTGTCTATATGCGTTGTCTCACTAATCTTTTCAGCTCCTCACCAAATGACCTTCCCATAATGAAAAACCCCTTCTGGAGAAATGGAGTTGGATGGGATCTGCAGGTGTACAATCTAACACATAACACTCCCAGCAGCGATGGTACAATGAGTAATATGTCTACTTCAATTTCTGTTCTTACATATATTCACAAATAAACATCTTTCTAACTCAAACAACATGCTTTCTTGTTTCATAATCAACAATGCCAAGGCTCTTCCTTCATCTGAAAACACAAATGACAAAGCATTTCCCCCGGCTGCCCTTTCTCCTCACCTAAAGTGCTTTCTTTGAAGGGGTCCTTGTTCATATATTCATGTGTGGCACAGAGAAGATCTCCAGAGACAAAGCCTTTTTTATCAGCTCTGCTGTGGGTCTGCTCCTAACACTGACACAATGACAGCATGATACCATCAATCGTTGAAATACAATGACTGGTTGTCTGATTCCATGGCGCTGTGCTAACCCAGCCAAACACCCTCCGTCTGTCTCCCTGTTCCCCAGCTCCTAGCTCTGTGGCAAGTAAACACCCAGAACAATTCTCCTGGAGGTTTAGGGCCACATCCAGGGAAACCGAGAAAACGAGAAAAATTCAGTGATGCTTTTTGGTTTGATACAGTGGAATGTGTATCAGTGGTGACTGCAAGGCGATAAATTTGAGGTGACTTATGAGCAGCTTATAAAAATAGTCACAGTCAGCACAGTCTGCAAAATTTGGTGATGGTGTGATAGCACTCTCTGGACCTTAGGGTCACATGTTTTGTGTCCAGAGAGTCAGCATCGGTGAAGTGTCAGTCTTCATTCAACAACAAATCCATCACCACACGCACTTGCACAGCCATGTACCCCACCCCCCAACCCCATCAACGCACATCATCACACCCCTCCTATCTCCATCGGCACGCTCGCTCCAGTGCGTTATTCACACCTGTCAGCTGGTAACCTCAATTCTCAATTCTTCATTTCACGTCAGTCCATTCCCCATGCCTTTCTTCTCTGCCCTAACTCTCTTTTTCTGCCCCTACTGCATTAGCAGGCCAATATGTGGCTGGGTCATAAATCCAAGGCATTATCTGTTTCTGAGCCTATCAGTCTGTTCACCTACATTACATCTCCCTAATGCATCCTGACATTCCTCTTCCCTATTCCCTTCCTCCACAAGCCAACGTCACTCTGACAGGACCACCTGCCTGTTTAAGTGCTTGTCCATCCCTTCAGCCACAGGGGTTCAATGAAGGGCAAACGGGAAACAGGCACTCTCCTCTTTTTTTTTTACTCTTAAGAATCATGCATCCATCCCTAAATGAATCTCCTCCTTTTTTTTCTGAATCTCTTAGTGACCTCACTGTCATCAATAATGAATGCTAGAGTGTGTGTGTATGAGTACACACAGGTGCACACACACATGCACACACCCATCTGTGCTGTCATCAACCATAGGGATCAATACATTAGGAAGGACTAGTGGATAAAAAAAGTCTGAAATAGTCTCGTCTAAAAATTCTTTATTATCGAAGACGTTTTATCTGTAAAACATCTCGACCTGCACTGCCCCACAGCCCTGCGCTCCTCTGAGCTGTCTAGCTTTCTAGCTGACTCACTCCTTCATTACGAATGCACACTCACGTGCACAGACCCGTTCACCACAGACACATTCACAGACACGCACTTACGTACACATACACCTACTCTATACACACATATGCATACATGAGGATGTGAACACACACACGGAGGCGCAGACACACTCGAGGAATAAAAAAAAAGCAAAAGACATTAAAACGATTCCCTCTGTGGAAATTTGAGGAAATGTCACTGAGCCAGCTCACCATGTCGTCGTACTCCTACACAGTTCATCATCCTCAGCCCTGGAAGAGAATAATACACTGACAGCCGAAGTGATTGATGCCTATTTCCTTTTTCCCTCAGCTATCCAGACAAGCCAAACAATACAGCTAAATTGACTTGATGGGAACTTCAGCTGCCAGGTTAAGCTGTGCGGCACAGGGGGCTTTTTAAAAACCCGCAACCGTTGATTACAGCGAGCCGAGGGATCAAGGGGCCGAGAGACTACAGGCCTGTCACAAAGTTATGACTATGATTCCTGTGTTTCAGTGACAGAAAGGTAGCATTGATGCCACAGTGCTGGCATACACCTATCTTGTTGCTGGATGCACAGCTCAGCAGCACCTTGCCAACTGGTTTCACAACACCATGCAGAAGGCCAGGTGGTGGCTGCCATAGTGCTGGTTCAGCTGTTGTAGATTATGCCTTCGGGAGAGCCATTTCTCCCAAGACCAATGAGTCACACGTATTAAGCAACATGACTACAGACTGCTGCTGGCTTCATTGTGATTACACATAATGGAAGTCTAGTACAGAACAGCTCTATGGTAAATCTAATCATAATAAAGTGGCAGGCAGCATTTAATATTATACCGGGTCAGCAGGTGGTGAGTCACAGACATAAATAGAGAGAAAGATGGAGAGGGGAGAGGAGAGAGACGGAGTTGAAGGATGAATGAAGGTGAATTTCAAGGAGGGGCTCTTTGCTGCTGCATGGCAGAACAAAACTCCCACGCACTGCCCCATACTTGAAACTGCAACTTTTCCATTAGAAGAAATAAAACATTTTGGATTTCCTAAGGTATGATTGAAATCATCTAAAAGGATCATACGTTGGCAGCCTTAATAAACAGCATCAGTCCCATGTCTCTTGAATGTCTCTGATTGAGTTAGAGATCGGATCAAACCCATCTGTCACCCGCCGCAAAAGCTGACAGAGGTGTATCCGCCAATCAGCTGGCCAGATTAGACAGGCGTTTGGTTTATAAGACGAGGCTCTCACAACCCCTGCTGGACCGGGGCTTAGGGACCAAAAATAGACATGGGTGGATCAGAGAATCAGAGAGGGAAGCCCTCACACATGACCTGGGTAAAGAGGAAAGAGGAGACAACAGTGTAGAGAGAGAGGGGGGCAGTTGTGTGTATGTACAGTACCAGTCAAAAGTTTGGACACACCTTCTCATTCAATGGTTTTTCTTTATTTTTATTATTTTCTACATTGTAGATTAATACTGAAGACATCAAAACTATGAAAGAACACATATGGAATTATGTAGTAAACAAAAAAGTGTTAAACAAACCAGAATATGTTTTATATTTTAGATTCTTCAAAGTAGCCACCTTTTGCTTTGATGACAGCTTTGCACACTCTTGGCATTCTCTCAATCAGCTTCATGAGGTAGTCACCTGGAATGGTTTTCAATTAACAGGTGTTAATTGCCAAGGGTTAATTTGTGGAATTTCTTGCCTTCTTAATGTGTTTGAGACCATCAGTTGTGTTGTGCAGAGGTAGGGCTAGTACACAGTTGGATACAGTGAATAGCCCTATTCGACTACTGTTCTAATCCATATTATGGCAAGAACCACTCAACTAAGTAAAGAGAAACGACAGTCCATCATTACTTTAAGACATGAAGGTCAGTCAATCCGGAAAATCTCAAGAACTTTGAATGTATCCTCAAGTGCAGTCGCGAAAACCATCAAACGCTATGATGAAACTGGCTCTCACGAGGACCGCCCCAGGAAAGGAAGACCAAGAGTCACCTCTGCTGCAGAGGATAAGTTTATTAGAGTTACCAGCCTCAGAAACCGCAAATTAACAGCACCTCAGATTAGAGCCCACATGAATGCTTCACAGAGTTCAAGTAGCAGACACATCTCAACATCAACTGTTCAGAGGAGACTGCGTGAATCAGGCCTTCATGGTCGAATTGCTGCAAAGAAGCCACTACTGAGGAAGAATAACAAGAAGAAGAGAATTGTTTGGGCCAAGAAACACAAGGAATGGACATTAGACCAGTGAAAATCTGTACTTTGGTCTGATGAGTCCAAATTTGAGATTTTTGGTTCCAACCGCCGTGTCTTTGTGAGACGCAGAGAAGGTGAGCGGATGGTTTCTGCATGCGTGGTTCCCACCGTGAAGCATGGAGGAGGAGGTGTGATGGTGTGGGGGTGCTTTGCTGGTGACACTGTTGGTGATTTATTCAAAATTCAAGGCACACTTAACCAGCATGGCTACCACAGCATTCTGCAGCGACATGCCATCCCATCTGGTTTGCGCTTAGTGGGACCATCATTTGTTTTTCAACAGGACAATGACCCCAAACACACTTCCAGGCTATGTAAGGGCTAATTGACCAAGAAGGAGAGTGATGGAGTGCTTCGTCAGATGACCTGGCCTCGACAATCACCCGACCTAAACCCAATTGAGATGGTTTGGGATGAGTTGGACCGCAGAGTGAAGGAAAAGCAGCCAACAAGTGCTCAGCACCTCTGGGAACTCCTTCAAGACTGTTGGAAAACCATTCCAGGTGACTACCTCATGAAGCTGATTGAGAGAATGCCAAGAGTGTGCAAAGCTGTCATCAAAGCAAAAGGTGGCTACTTTGAAGAATCTAAAATATAAAACATATTCTGGTTTGTTTAACACTTTTTTGTTTACTACATAATTCCATATGTGTTCTTTCATAGTTTTGATGTCTTCAGTATTAATCTACAATGTAGAAAATAATAAAAATAAAGAAAAACCATGGAATGAGAAGGTGTGTCCAAACTTTTGACTGGTACTGTATGTGTATGTGTGTGTGTGTGTGGGGGGGGGGGGGGGGGTGATAAAGACTGTGTGGGTCAAAGAGGAGGAGAGATGAACAGAGGCCAAACGACCCCCCTGAGGGAACCTACTGTCCTTGGAGGAACATGTTAAAGCCTTCCTTCCATCAGCTACATCCTTCCTCAGGTCAACCTTAGGTCAAATGGGAAGCAGCCACCCCTTTAGTCTCACCATCACACACAGAGACACACACACACACACACACACACTCACACACAGAAAGAAACGGGGCCAATAACCTGGGGAAAACCATTCATATGCAACAGCACCTGGTGTGTGCTGCCGCCTGTCACAAGACTGCTGAGGGCTGAATACTGGATCAGATGAAAAGTTGGAAATACAACAAATATCACCGATATTTCTGCCTAACTGTCGGCCTGTGCAGTGTCCCAAGGCCATCCTGGAACAGTTTCGGGCATAAAGATGGCAAGCTTGAGGAAGGGAGAGAACGAGAGACCGAATGGAGAAAGAGAGAGAGAGAGAGAGAGAGAGAGAGAGAGAGAGAGAGAGAGAAAAGAAAGTAGAGAGACACAGCCCACTGAGCCAGAATAGCTCTCTTTCTTAAGTCTAGCACATGCATACACAAAATATATCTGCCCCAACTCCCTGCTCAGTCAAAACACTCACACACACACACACACACACACACACACACACACACACACACACACACACACACACACACACACACACACACACACACACACACACTCCTGTGTCAAAGAGGAAGCATTCACAGTGCGGTGGAGAGGATTATGCCGGATATGTGGAGATCTTGCTCAATGCTAGTGATCCCTAGACTCAGGGGGTTTGGGCTTAGCGGCAAGCTGGATTTGTATTCTCTCTCTCCCTGTCTCTCACCTCTTTCAGCCCTCTCTCTATTTGTCTGTCTGTCTTTCTTTCTCTCTCTCTCAGGGAACTGTAGTAGGATTCACAGAACTAGACTGTAAATGAATTGACTGGGACGGACAAGCGGGCTGAAGGGGAACCACTGACGGATTACAGTTTGAGACAGCTTGGCAGTAAAGTGGTTTTATTTGTATTTATCTTGGATTCCCCTTGATCATTTCTGTGTTGCTCAGACAAATGTGAATTTAGCTTTAAGTAGTACACTGTTTAGTAGAACACGCTGTCTTTAGGAAATCGATGCGCTAAGCCACAGCTCAGGTTAGAAAGCAGTACATAACAAAGCATAACAAAAGATAGTGGTGTGTACTGCAGGTACACATAAGAACAATAATTTATTCATCATATAGTGTTTCAAAAGTAGGTAAAACAATTTATTTTTATTATTATTATTGTTAGCATTATTATTATTATTATTATTATTATGAAAAATATATCAGTATACTTTTAGTAATTTTGAACTAAGAACTTATTATTTTATTTATAACCAACTCATTTGAAAAAAACAACTCAATTAATAATATTAAACATTTAAGCATTTATTAATACTAAAAAGTGTACTTCTATAATAATGTATAGAAAAATGTTTACCTACTTTTGAAACATGCTGTAGATAGAGAATCAGACAGTGACAGAAAGGGTTAAGATGACGGTATTGTTCTCCATGCCTCCCCTGCAGCACGGAGGCCTTGCCAAGACCTCAGATTAACTTTCCACTTGCCTTCTGACTACAAACAAACATCAGAACCAGAACATAGCAGACAATATCCCCAAGTCTCTGAATGACTATGAGGCTCTCTGCTGACTCATCACTAGGGAGAAGGAGGGAGGGCAGTTGCGATGGGAACAATATTCAACACAACACTGGTGGTTTGCAGGACCTCGAGGACCTGCACATAAAGCTATGATATTAATGACTTCACTGGTTAACATTTAACAAGCAAAGGAACTCATAAAACAAATAAAGTAAATAAATGAGTAAAAAAAAGACTCTTTACTGCTTTGACTTTTAAGGAAGAAGCAGGCCACAACAGCACCAAGTCATGCTTGGCAGCGGCCCCAGGCTCTGACACAACCCTCTCTCTCTGCCTCAACCAGAGCAACCTTTCTCCACATAAAACAAGGCTTTGTCCCCCAATAACAAACAACCAGGAGGGAACAGGGGGCGGAACACTTGTTCCATCCAATGTGTGTGTGTGTGTGTGTGTGTGTGTGTGTGCACTCATGTTGTTCCATCCAGTGAAAGTGTTATTATGGGAAACCAGATTTCCATGGTGTGAGTAAGGACTGATAGAGAGAGAGACACACAGAGACACTGACTCTGGGCCAGCGACTGTCATCATGCTGTACATCGGCCAATCATATGTCAGCCATATGGGTGGGGCAGTAGAGGGGGTGGGGGGGGGGTGTAGCACTGTTAGCAGCAAACAGGATCATTACAGAATAGATTGTAGCACAACACAAACGGGATTGATATGGTACCATTCTTAACCGGCAAACTAACAAGAAGTGGAAGAGGGGAAACCATGCGAACCAAGATCCAAGTAACTGTGTCCATTCCCGTTCCTCTCATCTCCACACCGGTGTTCTCTTTGATGAATCTATTTTTAATGGTATTTCTACTGGGAATCTCGTCTCTTCCCTCTCCATCTGTTACAGCCAGGCTGAACGCGTCCAACGGGGGGCACACACATAGGAGACACACACACACGGGGCTTCCCTCTTGGTTTTTCCATTAACAGCAGATGTAAGAGACCAATTAGAGCGGTGGGCTACCTCTGGGAGGTACACCATGGGCACTGAGAGGTTAATTATATCTGTTCACATTACAACTGGCCAGATGAAAACCTGGCTGGGATTTAAAAGTGAGGACGGGCTAAACTGATGGCTCACTGGAGATAATCGGGCCAACACTCACCTCACACTCCTCACACTCACAGTAATTGAATCCATCTTTAATTCATCTAAAATGCTTTGGTGAGGAACTATGGGGTTAACAAAGAGAGATTTATGCACACATATGCACACACAGAGAGAGAGAGACACGCACACACATACACACAAAGACACACACACACATACACACAGAGACACACACACACACACACACTGATATACTGGAAATCATTTGCATTGTAATTCAAAATACGACGTCTGAATAATTCAGTTGGCTTTACTTGACACTTACTTTATATTTCATATTTCATATTTTAATCCCACTGAACATGAGGCAATAACAAGAAAACAAGAGCAACGGCATCTCCTCTGCATTCTGCTGAATTGTGTGATTTACTGCCACCCTCCCCCCCACACACACAGTCAGAGTTCAACGCTCTGTTTCTCTCATTTGGTGTTGCCATTCAGAGTGGAAGTGTCTGTACTTCTAACGGGACACATCGTTCTGTTTTCTGGCTCTTTCATGGTATTTATGTAGCCATGAAATCATCAAGGACTTCTGCAGCTGAATTCCACTCTGCTTCACGCCTCCCCTGACCTTCTGACTGCATCTCTGGCTCATACACACAGCCGGAGAGCTCGAAGCCTTGTGAACACTCGTACACTCACACGGGGCCAGAGAGCGCTTATCTCTCCTCATGTTCCACTGCAGGAAGCATTGGCTACATACACACACACACACACACACACATTCAGTATATATATTTAGCACAGTGCGTCACACACACTCCTCCTCTACATGCCTGATTGTTTTAGTGGGTCATGGGATGAGGCTGTGTAAATATGTGTCAGTGGAGGAGAAGAACTGGGAGCGACGAGGGAGAGAGAAATACTCGTCCAGACCGCAAGGGCATTGGAACACACAGCGCTAAACTACGCGCTAACAAACGGCCTCCTCCCTCCGCCCATTGGCTCACCTGGTCAAATGTGTACCTGGTCATTGAGTACTGACCTCTGCATGTACATACTACACATATCAAAGGGAATACATTGATTACCCAGACTCAGTATGATCTTACCATGACTTTGTTTAGCATACAGACCTCACCTATGCAGCACAATGTGCAAAGCAGATTCATATTCTTCTCACTAACTATGGAATAACCTACTTAGATGCGGTTTCATCTATTTAATCGAGTATTAAAAACAGAAGAGTCACACACAAAGCAGCATAGCACCACCAGTGTGGAGGCTTGGTACCAAGCCGGTCAGACTGTTTTCATTGCATAAGCGGCATCGTTTCTCAAATGGCAACAAGGTCAGCCGGCCTGCCGACTCCCACAGACCTCAAATACACACAGCTCGACTCTACTGCAGCACGACACTCTCCCGATGTTGCTGTTAGCAGTTAATGGCCCACTATTCTCCAGCATGACAGAAAAAGAGCAGAGCGAACTGTTATCAGGAGAAAAGGGAGAGAAGAGAGCGCGAAAATAACAAGTCAAAGGAGGAGAGCGTGACTGGTGACTATAGCCGCCCTGCTCAATAGCTCACTGTCTGGAGATAAAAAAAATGGAAAAGTGCTTTTAGCCTCACTCGGGGCAGCCACTCAAGATCAAACAGGGAGTGTGAGAGAGAGAGAGTGGGGGGGTGGGGATGAGAGTAACGAGAAAACGACAAGAAAAACACCGCAAGAGAGTGGTAGGTGGTAGGAGACAGAGAAGGAAAGTAAAACATGGAGAAGGACAGATTGGCAGAGTGAATAGAGTGAGAATATGAAAAAAAAGAGGAGATACAGAGAGATGGAGGGAGAGTGGAGAGAGAAAGAAAGGGAGAGTCGTGCATGTGTGCTCTCACTGACACAGCTATAGGAAATCAATGTCAACCTTTAAATGAATCAGCAGTAGTGGATGAGTTATCCCATTCAGGTCGATATTTATTAGACTGTTGCACAGATACATGGTACAGCTACAGATGACTGATGATGGCAGAGGGACACATGATTTCCTAATACTCCCCTCTCTCTCTCTCCCTCCCTCTTTCTTCTTCGACACTTACGGTTTTAGTTGAGTGGACATGTGGGGAGGTTTTTTATTAGACGCTGATGGATAGCGTAAATTAGAAGAGAAGAGAGGTATAAAGACAGAGAGAAAGAGGGAAAGAGGGAGAGCGGAAAAAAAGAGAGATTTCCTAGAAAATATGAAGCTTGCGGGTAGTATTACACTGCTCAAATCAGAGAAGAACCAAAACTGTGACTTCACTCTGAAAACATAAAGGCTTTATTGATGTCTGAGAGTGCATCAAGGGTCAGCCTCAACAGGAAGGCATGAAACAATGTTGGAATCAAAACACTTCCAAGTCAGTCAATTTAGGAAGTAATCCTGGGCCATTAAGAAAGAAAGAATGAAAGAAAATAAAGGATCTTTCATTACTATGTGAACTGTGGATGTGATTTTCATTTTGAATTGAATGAACCCAAACTTTCCGAAGGCCTGAAAAGGCCCCAGGGCGCTTAGCTGGCAAACACAGAGCTTCCCACTTCCCTTCCTCCTCTCCTCTGGTCAGTAACGTGAGCAGGGCTTTAATCCTAATCCCACTACATGTGCCATCATCAGTAAGGGTTTAGACGGAGAGAAACACACAGCCAAGAGGGGGAGGAGACTGGAGGGAGCCATGCCACCTCTATTGTGTGTCGAAATGCCTCCAACAAACATCAAACAAGCCCCTCTCTCTGTTAACTCCCCCCCTCTGCTTCGTGTGTGTCCCGCATCTCTCTCTATTCCTGCTTCTCTCTCTCTCTCCCTTGTTAAAAGATTTCCATTCAGATCACTTTTAAACCAAAAGTTTCTACCTGGAAGAGAAGGTTCAAAGATGATGAAGCACCTTTTAATGTTGTGTAGTTGAGGAGCGTAGTCGTGTTGGTGGGAGCATCTACAATCAGCTCACGGTTTAAAGCCTCTCTGTTATTGTTATCGACCCTTAGAGCTGCAACCTTGGGTCTTTCTCTCTCACACACACAGACACACACACACACACACACACTCTCTCTCTCTCTCGCCCTGTCTCTTCCCACCTCCCCCTCCTCTGTCTTGTTGGCATGGTTTGGTGCCAGCATGGTCGAGTGGCAGTGCCAGCCAGGTGTGGGCCGTGCCAGCATGCCTGAGGGTGTACAGCAGGAGTGTGGAGCGCAGAGATAAAAGAGGATGTCTGATCCAAATCTGAGGAGACCTCATTAACTCACCAGGTAAATGAGCCAATCACAGGAAGGAATGCAAGCCAGTGGAATTGTGCTTTATTTCATTGAGGTGAACAGGAGTGTGTGATCACAGGGCTGTAAGTGAAGATTTACTTACTGACAGACCAGCTGATGCTTGCAGTATTGATACATCATGAGGTCATGAACAATAAATTGTGTTTGTGTGATGTCGAACGTTGCAATGAGGGTGATTTTAAGGCCCTGATTGCAGCTCATATACATACATGGATTGGCAAAAGCGATGGATAAAATGTTTATGCTAATGTTGACCTTTTTTTCCCCCTGACAAAATGTTAAAAATGAGTAATCCTCCCTATCTGATGTCAGAGCGATGGTGACTTGTATAGAAACATCACAAATGTCATTACCAGGCAGTCATATAGACTAATTCAATCAAAAGGCCCTCTCCTCCGGATCCAGTACAATCCAAATGTGATTTAACATAGAAAAAAGCTCCTCTATAAGATTCACTTCCTTCAGTCAGCTTCAGTCAGTGTGTGTGTGTGTGTGTGTGTGTGTCTGTGTGTGTGTGTGTGTGTGTAACGAGGCTAATTTTCAGTTAGCCTGAACTAGCCCCTATCTCCTGAGGACAAAGCATGCAGCCTGCGTGTGTTTCTCCAGTTTAGCTGACCTAGTCTCTGAACATTAGTCTGGTTGGATGGTCCACAACACACGGACCAGGCTAAACAGAGAGAGGGAGAGGGAGGGAGAGAGGGAGGGAGAGAGGGAGAGAGAGGAAATGAATGACATCATTGCCTTCTGCCTAGAGTGGATCTGAGTTCAGCTGGACAGCAGCAGCAGAACAGTATGATGTCACTCTGGCCTACAGGGCCTACACACACACACACACACACACACACACACACACACACACACACACACACACACACACACACACACACACACACACACATTTTAACTAACACTCACCCAATTAAGCACTCTGTTGGAACAATGAACGAGGCGGTGCTCTCTCGCCATGGACCCAAGCCTTTATTGGGTTTGTGTGTGTTTGTGTGTGTGTGTGAGTGTGTTGTATGGGAGAGAAAAAGAAGGGAGATGGAGGATGGAAAATCCCTGGCAGCAGCTCCTCAGCAGCATATCTTATTTCATCGACTTTCTTGCAGGGAGGAAACATGACATTGTGAAGGATTACAAGCAACTTCACAGTCCAAGACACTTCACTTTGCGCTCGATCCTGACAAGGCGGAAAGTACAAAGGGGAATCAAACAGGACACTCAGCATTATGTAATGACAAGCGAACAACTGCACCTCTGCTGTGAGCGTAGCCTCAGTTGAGTAGATTTTGGATACTGTAGATCTTTACCAAAGGAGTCTAGACAGGAGATTTTAAGAACAGGTTATGCTTTCTGGCCAGACTTGACTGCCCTGACACAAACTACTATCACCTGTCACCAAATCGCTGAGCCTCAAAGGCAGTGACACATAATGTCATGTTGAAACGCTGTACTTTGCACTGCAGTGTAATTTGTAGGTCTTTAAAAAGGTCAATGACTTCCTTGGAGGAAGCTGTAGCGCTATTCTAATGCTGGTCTGCTATTCCAATGCTGCAGCTACACCTGTTTTTCAGGTCAATCCAACCAGCATGCCTCAGTTGTCATCCATGACACTGTCAGCACCTTGCTCACTACATAGGAACACAACATGTGGGTAGAAAAGTTGCATGCCCGCCTACTGGACGGGAGATTTCTGATTCTGTTTTTTTTACTCCATAGAGTCGTAATGTAATGTATGGGACGTCCTGGTGGCACTGGTGGCACTGTTGGCTTGAAGCTGACCCGTCCATTGCTAGTGCTTACAGGGTGCAGTAAATATCAGTGATTTTTTCATTATCCACCACTGGCAATTACAGCTTGGTTCTACACTAATAGCTTCCACTCACTAACACCAAAACAATCCCAGATCTATATTACAAACAACGGGGGAATCCACACTGAGGGAAATAATTAAGTCCTAAAGGCAAAATGAAAGGGAAATTTAGTTTTCTAATCTACGCAGCGGCAAAACAAAACATTTCCTTTCATCTGCTCTTCATTTAGCTGGTTTATTGACGTACTAAACACAACCTGGGGTAAAGTCCAGTACTACACTGTCCAGTCTCTATCAGAGGCACAGGTTATTGTGCCGAGGATAATCCTCTTTGTGTGTGGAGCACAGTAGCTGTCAGTACGCAGGCAGTGATGGTATCACCCAGCTAGGCAACACAGTGCTTAGAGTTTCATTACACAACAAAATGTCCACCTTATGACATGTTGTGAAATATTACTGTAGTTAATATCTAATATAAGAGTTCGGCTTTGGAAAGAGTAAAATATTTTTTTTTGTTTTAGTATTTTTGAAATATTGAGTAATGGATAATCAGATAAGGATTTGTTTTTCCAAATGGACGTATAGCTTTTTGGAGTGAAACCCTACAGTGATTGATGGAGATTCACAGATGTGTCATGTTGCTTCCCTTCTTCCCCGAGTCACTCACTCCCACCCATAACATCACTGGCCTCGAGGACGGTTTCTCCCTCTTCCAGCCAATAAATTACATTAGGACAGTAAGAAATATAAACAAAAGGGTCTTCTGTGGTTATTATGTCTGCAAGCGGATAGTAATCAACCAACAAGGGAGGAATATATTCACACCACTCCACATCACCCAGAATAATCAGGGCAGTACTATGAGCAGAAGACTGTTCTTCATCCTTCATCCTCTTTGTTTAATACTCTCTTCGTGATTGCTGGCTTGCATAGACTGTTGACATTATTGTGGCCTAGATTCCAGCCAGGGGACATTTCCTCTTCAGGTCTTCAGTCATTTTTTCTGTAAATGTCTTCTGGATTAAATAATTCAATTTAGTCTAAAGAAAAATAACAAAAGGGTCTGCATTTACAGAAGCTTATGTTCAAGTCGGATGAATACTGCTTTTTAGTCTGAAATGGGGTTAAGCATTAGCGCTAAATCCCTATTCTGTGCCGCTTGCCTAATCTGTGTTTAGAGAGTGGCTGACAGGTTTAAACAATCAGGGAAAATGTTACAGTCATGCTCAACGGCACCCAGTCAACATAAAGCAGAAACTAGTACTTTCACCAAAGCCCTAAGAGCTGGAGCTAAAATAGCTCATGTCTGCCACACACACACACACACACACACACACACACACACACACACACACACACACACACACACACACACACACACACACACCTAGTTGGTGTCAAGTTTAACCAGTCAGCTATGGTGGCATGTCAAGTCCACAGAAACAACATGCAGCAGGAAGAGGAAAGGAGGGATGAGGGAGGAGAGGATTATTTACCGTTGCAGAACTGTAGCAGTGAGGATGTGTCATAGAGGCTGCTGTAGCTGGAAAACCCGTCCTCCATTCTCGACCTCTGCTCCGTTCCTCCGCTCCTCTGTTATCCACCACTCCTTTGCTCTTTTCTCTCTCTGGTGACTCCCCTCCGCTAGTTTATCGTTCACTTGGCGGCCAAGGCGCTCCCTCCATTCACTCTCCACGGGTCAGGCTCCCTGTGTGAGTCACCATGGTAACCCATTCACTCCGATTATGTCATGTGAACTCCAACCCCTCTCCACTCTTCTTCTTCTTTCCTCCTCTCCTCTTTTTCTGTTCCTCTCTTCAAAAACTCCTGAGCTAAACCAGGAGAGACTCCCTAAAGGATGAAGGGCTGACAAAGTGCACTGAACCACTGGAGAGAGAGAGAGAGAGAAGTTAGGAGACTGCTGGTGGTTTCTTTTTCCCCGTGTGAGTCTTCTCTTCCCTTCTCCTCCCTTTTCCACTCCCTCTGTTCTCTTCAGTCCTTCTTCTGTCTTCAGCAGCAGCAGCAGCTGTGTGTCGTTAAGAGTGAGCGCTCTCACTGATCTCCAGCAGAAAAACAGCTTTAAGAGGGCTTGAGCTGAGAGCGCAGGCAGGCTCTGGCATCGGCAGTCAGTGTGTGTGTGTGTGTGTGTGTGTGTGTGTGTGTGTGTGTGTATGTGAGTGTGTCAGAGTCTGTGTGAGTGTGTGAGTGTTTAGATAATGCCTGGGACAGCCCAGCCTTCCCCTGTCACAGAGTGTGGACGAGTCAGAGCACAGGGGGCTGGGCCTCTCTCTCCCATCAGATCCTCCCCCTCTGACTGGTGAGGGAGAGGAGGGGAGGAGAGGAGAGGACAGAGGAGAGGAGAGGACAGAGGAGAGGAGGGGAAGAGAGGAGAGGAGAGGAGAGGACCGGGATTACCAAAGGCTGAGAAACAGACAAATGAAGGAAACCGAATTAATTACTAGTAACAAGAAAGAGGGACTGAGCGCCTCAGTCCAGAGCACACACACACACACACACACACACACACACACACACACACATAATGGTGTGGAGTCACGCGGGGACACACCATAAGCCAAACACCTGACGTCACATCTTTTTTTCCCCTCCTCTATCGTACCTTCAAGCTAAACATTGCCAGACTGCTGGGACTAAACATGATTATCAGTCTGTCCTCTGTCTGTCTTATCTGCCCCGCTGCAGACTGCTCCGGGACCGGGGGGATCGGCACAACAAGAACAAGAGGGGGAGAGAAAGAAAAGGGAGACCGGGGGATTGAGAAAGGAAGAGAAAGAAATGGGATAGAATTGGGGGGGGGAGGGGACAGATGGAGGGAAGAGAAGAAGAGCGAAAGAGAGAGAGAGAGAGAGAGAGAGAGAGAGAGAGTGCTTGGGGAGGATGTGGGGGAGGGAAAGGGGAGAGAGGGACCAAATTAAGAGGAGGGAGGGAGGGAATAAGGATACCCTTTAGAGAGAATGAGTGCTCCTTCGTTTTGACTGGGGGTCTTACCATCTTGTATACAGGCTGTGGGGGAAAACCTCTTTGCATTATTCATAATTCAGGCTTGCATGGAAACAGAAGAAGCCAGTAAGAGATGAACACTGTGGTCTGTGTGTCTGAGACTCCCCATCCTCTTTCCTACAACCCCCTCAGTGCAGATATTTATATGTCAAAATCTATCTATCTATCTATCTATC
The DNA here is from genome assembly GCA_034670405.1 of Hoplostethus atlanticus. Taxonomy (NCBI): domain Eukaryota; kingdom Metazoa; phylum Chordata; class Actinopteri; order Trachichthyiformes; family Trachichthyidae; genus Hoplostethus; species Hoplostethus atlanticus. The sequence goes on from JAXDDX010000004.1 coordinate 5,467,225, forward strand.
TATCTATCTATCTATCTATCTATCTATCTATCTATCTATCTATCTATCACACACACACACACACACAAACACACACTTCTCGTGATGCCCCCAGGAAAACACTGCACTCTGCTCCACATATTACACAACAAGATCAAACCCCCAAGAGATCTACCAAGCTACTTTCAGCCTAGAGAAGGGAAGGAAACAAGGAGCTCTTTGTGATGCAGTACAAAACCATTGTTACAGGTATATATATTACATATACAACAAAGATATTACACACCCAAGCACAGTGTAGGGTTAAGCCGATGACCTTTACTTCCTCTCCTGGATCCCCCATAACTATTCTCATCAGCAGTTTAAAACATGCCTGTAAAAATTCACAAAGTATTTGAAATGTTTCTGATGCTATGAAATCAGAGCGCAGATGTTTTTTAAAGACTGCAGCGTTCCATGTTTTGATTCAGATAGGGACAGGAATGGTAGGCAGCTCATAGCTCACTGCATAAGCAAAACAAATAACCTCCATTGTATTTTTTCCCCCTCCTATAGTTGCCCTGAAGACACGCGAGTCACAAGCAGTGTTTTGTCTGAAGGGGAACAGATTAGACACTATTGTAAATCTCAGTCTGAGGGCAGATTGGGAATCTAGATTAGGGACAGCAGGGAGAGGAAAGGATTTTGTGGATTTTGTCTGTGTGTGCGAACACACTCACGTGAAAAGGGGCTTCTAAAATTGGGGTACCCCCCCCACCTACTACTCAGACTCAGCGGGTGGCAGGTGGTGGAATCACTACTCCACCCCTCCTCCTCTTTTCTCTTTCTTTCTAGCACACCTCCCCATTGTTCTCCTCCACCACCCCTAGCTGCAATCCAGGGGGTGCACATACACACACACACGCGTACACACACACCCACACACACACCCACACACACACACACACACACACACACACATATAACAAGTGCTTACTTGGAAGGTAAGCAGGATAGCACTGTGCTACCGTAGGGATACCCACTGCTTCTCCACACAAATATATATAATAAATAATTAGTGCTGAATACTTGAAAATCATTAACCTATTTTTCATTAATGAAAATATAAGCAACGCAGGAGGAAAGAGGTCCTTATATCTATCTTATTTTTGAGAACCCAAATGCCATAATAAAATGAAATTGGAAATTAGTCTTGTTTGCTTGTCCCCTGAGTCATACGTAAATGTTTGCACATCACCTGAGGGGTCAGAGTGCAATGTCAACCAAGTTGAAGATAATACAGCATTTGCAGCTGGTAGGGGTTCGGTGCTCAAGAGCACATTGTCAGGGCTTGGCCTGGCCATCAGGGCTTCAAGCCAGCAACCCTCCATTTCTCCATTGCCCTCTCACCAGCCACGTTGACTCTGCCATACTACTACTCTGTTTTTTCAGTAACGGTTCTCATGAGATAGCTGAAGGTCATATAAACAGAGCAGGTTGTTCTTTTTTTTCCAGAGAGAGAAACTGCTGACATGAAACTGCTGACATGCCCTTCATACAAAGATGATCAGTCAATCTGTCAGTGGGCCAGGATTACACACAATCAAATCCAGAGCTAGAAGAGGAAACAAGGTCAAGCCTCTGAATGATCCAGCCGCCATCTGCTGGGCCTGGCCCGGTTATTGGGCTGCTTTGTGGTTTACACCATGAAGTAGTAACCTTAGTCTGCATGATATGGAAACACACTGAATTTAAATTCACACTTTAAGATTGGGTTGACTGTCAGTCAAGCTGGATCGCTCCATGGTTCAAGACCCTATGCACTGGCGTTAATGGGCTGTTTTATGATTTCGACCACTGAATTAGTCACACATTACAATATGCTAGTTTGACACACAGTTCAGAAAATCAGAGCTTCATATTTGTCCCTGTCAAGGTATAAAGAAATTAAACTGTTAAATGAACTTTAAAGGTATAGAAATTCTAGTCAACATAATGACAGGGATGGTCTATTTTTCACCTAAATAAGTCAGTGATATGAAAAACATCACGTGTGAATGTGTAAAATCTAAAACATAAATATAGCAGCTGGTCAGGAAGCTCAACCAACATAAAGTGCCTGGCGAAAGAGAAAGAGCCAATAGAAAATGTTGAGCAATAATCTCACAATGAAAGTGGGTTTATTCATACATTTTCCCTGGTGATAACATTCACCTGAAGTTCACAAGTTCAGCTGTCTGGCCATCATGCCAACACATTATCAAAGTCTTACAATGCAAGTACCAGTGAAGAGTTTCAAAAACATTTCAGAATTAAAATAATCTTAAAATAATCGCTGCGTCTTCAGTTTGTTCTGTTTGTTCTAATTCTTATCTTGACCTTGTTCTTTGCTGCTGAAATGGACAGATTTCTCCATGGAGATTGACATTTCATCTTATCTTATCTTACCTTACATTAAGCTTTGGTGGACACAATGTGACAGTATGACATCTCATAACAGCAGCTGTGTTATTGATGCAGCTGGATGGTGGAGGAGAGACCAGACAGACAGAGGTAGTAACACTGCCGGTGACAGACAGCTTCACTCTTTTTAATAACTGTCTGGACAGGAGAGGAGAGATTGAATGTGAGGAGAGAGTAAATCAGCTAAATGAGTGTTGAAAATACATTATCTCTCACCTGCTAGGGAAAATAACCTGCCGTTTCTAATACATCAGAATATGTGTCAAGTCCAGATTGAACATTTTATAGCACTGAATTAAAAACCCTGGTTGCTCCTGTAGGAAATGATTAACTACCACGGTGCAGAGAGTTGAGCCCTATAAGGTAGCCACTACTTGTATAATGAGGTCAATGTCCAAGTCGATGTTCCATGTATCAAGATAGACCAATACATACACTAAAACTGTGATTCCAGAAAGACAATAGCCCCAGTAGTGCAAATAGTAACAGGATGTGTGTGTGTGTGCGTGTGTGTGTGTGTGTGTGTGTGAGAGAGAAAGCTAGCTTAGCCTGGCAGCAAAAACTAGCATCCATGAAGAAGAACCACAGTTGAAAGAGTATTTGTCATGATACATTTTGTAGGGAAAATGTGACCTACTTTCAAAGACACCCAGTCTAACAGAGTGACGATGTTTTAGTTCACAGCTCATCACACCACACCTCATCACATCACACAACAACAGAAGCTAGTGTCAATTTAGTGTATCGTATTAAATGTAAATGTGTATTAATACTTTACTATGCCATCAGCTGCACCTAATTCTTCTTTTACTATTGCATGTTTAATCTGAAATGTATAATAAACTAAAGGAGATTAGAGATGGAGATTTTTGTGATGCCCATGCAGAGAAACAAAGCTACATGATGAAAGAAAATGGCAGCGATACACTGCAGTGAACTGTTGTCGGGCCACACTAGCGGCAGCGTTGCCAAATAATAAAGTAATAATTCATGAAAACTGGGTCACCACTTGTGTTTCTGGTACAGTCTTTGGTCACGGTCTAATAGCATTATGTATGTACAAATCCACTGCCAGACTCTAATATCTACAAGGACCCATATTTACCCTGTTAAGAGTCTTAGAAACAGAGAGCGCACTGGGAGTGTATTTATCAAGCCTCAAAGTGGTTTTACTGATCTAGCAAGAGTATTGATTTTTTTTGTGAGCTCTTTAATGATTTGAAAGGCCAAACTGATTCTTGATGTGAACAATTTAATGACTGAAAAACACTGTTCTCTGGTCGGTTTTGCTTTCAATGATAGGAGAGATTGTACAGGTAAAGGGATCCGATCACTGCTAGATCAGCACTCCAACTCTGAAATTCTCAAAATAAAACTGTAATAAAATATAGAGGCCCCAGCCGTCTGGGGTGCTGGAGCTGCCAACGCTACAGTTATTGTAAGTGGAACAATACTGTTCATGTTGGATTCAAGGTGAATGACGGCGCTAGATGCCAATGTTTGGTTGGCGAGATCTCATAGAGGAGAGAGAGAGAGCCAGAGAGAGAGAGAGAGAGAGAGAGAGAGAGAGAGAGAGAGAGAGAGAGAGAGCATGTGCTTGTGCATGTGCATGTGTGTGTGTCTAGAGGATGACGATGTGCTTTCGCGCTGTAAATAGCTTTTAATCCTGAGGCTGCAGGGAAGCGTTGCATATCCTTCTCCAGCTCCTCTTCACTCTGTGGCAGGATATATAAGCTGTCAATCACAGGTCACATAGGATGCATTACCTCATGGACCACTTGTATGAAACCACCACTGTATTATACTGAGGTAAACCGTTTCCCAATGTTAAATCACAAAGAAAAGTAAAGATCAAATGGAACAACACCATGGTGTTTCCATTACCATGTGAGCCAGCTTTTAAAGGCAGATGTTTTCAATGCTGACTTCATTTCAGACAATCTAGATCCCCACTGCACAATCCATCTCAGAGATGACAGATTAACCCTCTTACTGACCATGGTCAAAACAAGAAACGGCTGACACCTCCCTCCGTGTTGAGATGACGCAATGAGTCTTTCTTTGAAGCAACATCCAAAATTTTGGATTTGATTTTCAGTGCACACATGCACTCAACAGACAGTGGGAGACCAGAACAACTTGACAGTAAGGGAGGGCTGGTATATTGCTGTACACAACAGTATAGCACTCCTAACATCCTGACACCATACTAAATCATACGTTACCGCTTGAGATCCTCATTGATTCTGTGACAACCTCTGATAGAGCTTCCCACCTCCACCCTCGCTGCCTGCCCTCCTCGCCCTCCCACTAATGATGTGATAGAAATGGGGAATAGAGGCTATGAGCCACGCTGACTTCTCTACATTTAATCTACATGGTAATAGAGCATGACTTCAACACATGAGTAGAATGGGACAGATCTAATTCAGGGGACTTCAGTCTATAGAAATATACGTCCATTTGAAACCAGAACATAGCTGTGTCGCTGGTCAGTAGGAGACTGAACCCTGAACTACTGTGAAAGAGTCCCATTTATCTAAAGGATGGCAGTCAGTCTAAAACCAACTAATCACTACCATGGAAATCCTGTCCACTCAGTACCATGGTGTGGTACTCTAAGGACACACACACTCACACACACATACACTATGTGTCCCAGGCTGTGCAAGGCTGTGTGTTCTCTCAAGCGACGACGACATTAATCACATCTGACTTGGCTGCTGAAACATCCATGTACACCCTTCCCCCATTTCCTGAACAAGCAGGAACTCTCTCTCTCTCTCTCTCTCTCTCTCTCTCTCTGCCTACACTCAAATGCATAACTTCATACACACAAGCCAGATCTGGCCAAG